>JARVXP010000207.1:2785833-5571666 GCA_029856935.1 Cyclocarya paliurus | reverse complement strand
AGCTATAAAGATTGTTAAAACAAGACTTCGCAACAAAATTGAAGATGAGTTTCTAGCAAATAATTTAGTTGTCTATATTGAAAAAGAAATAGTTAAGAATTTTGATTTAGATTCAATACTTGATGATTTTGTTTCAATATTAAAAGAATGCAAGTTACAATTTTAGACATTCTGTATTTCTTTTGTTTGATATATTTGTATGGGTGTCTTTATGTTGTTTCAATGATATATTGTTCTTAACATATCATATACTTTTTTAATACATAGGTTCTATTAAACGTATTTTATTTTTATTTTAGATCTTACTATTGGTTCTATGCCACAGAAAAAATTGTATAGAAATAGAACAAAAAATATTTTATTATAGTTTTAGTTTTGCTTGGCCTCTCCCTTAAAACAAATTCCTGGTTCTGCCACTTACTTGAGGATTTAGTTGCTTCGGTTGTTAGTCTAGAAATTTTGCATTCTTTAACGCTTGATTAAGTTTAATGAAGTTTATCATTTCTCAAACAAAAAAAAAAAAAAAACTTAATAAAATGAATAATATTAGGTTTTTAACAATATGATCTCCTTTGCGGCCAGTTTTATTTTGGATGGGCTAAGTTAGTTTCGGCCGAGGCCTTTCGATGTTATTTTGGTCCATTTGAATGGGCTCAGATCCCAAAGGGCAAAGATGTGCCAAGGAGGATCTAAAAGTCTCAAACCCACTAAACTTGTCGAGCAACAGTCAAGAGATTAGAGATGTGGGGTTCTTGCGTGTTAGAGTTATCTTTTCCTTATTTATTTTATTTTTTTATTCTGTTTCCTATTAAGTTATATTCTCAAACAGAATTTAAGAAATGTAGCATTCCTTATCCTCCCATGCAACTCAAAAAAAAAGATATGAATGATACTAATAAATAATAAATGATAATCATCAAGGTAGGAATATAATTTTGGAGGAGTCCAATACTTTTAGTTCTAAAATAAATAGTTGAATTGAAAATCTTTAGGATCGGGATTTGCTACACAACCTCCTACTATTCATCCACACTCCACACTCCATACTTTTTAATATTTTTTAATATTTTTTTTAAATTTTTTTTTGAATTTATTTTTTTTTAAATATTTCAAATTTTTTATTCACTATTTATATAAAAAATATTTGATAAAAAAAATTAAAAAAAAAAGGTGGAGTGTGATGAATAGTAAGAGATTGAGAAGATTATTTCTAATAATAATAGCAATAATAATATAATAGAAAGAGAAAAGTAACGTACTCAAGCATCGTTGACAAATGAGAAGTTGGATGGATTGAATAGTTATGGAAGATCTTTCTACTGTGACCGATACAGTATTTTGGAGACAAAGTGATTGCAATAAGGTAAATTTGCGTGTTGGGATAATAAGTAGTAGGATCCTGGATAATGTTGACACGTTTACAGCTAATCACCTCTATCCTTATCTTTTGGTTGTTGTCAATTGAACTCTCGGACAATTTTACATTTCCTTCATGTTTGACTTGTAAGCTTTTGATTGGAACAATCCACCTTCATTCACTATGAAACTTACCTTGAGGACATATTTTCTTAAAAGAGTGAAATTAATTGGGTCGCATTCTTGTCTCTATCATAGGCATCCATGTCAAACAGTGGAGGCTCCTTGGAGGCCCCCATCTTGACACCACACCAACTAGATATGGTACCAGCAATTCAACCTCCACACGAATTAGATATGATAAATCTTGAGTCTTGACAACAATGACCCAAAAAAAAAAAAAAAAAAATCCCAACCGGTGGTCGTATTTTTTGCATCTCAAAACAAATTGAATAATGATAGATTTATTATTTATTATTATTTATTTAATGATTAAAAAAGTAATTATTACTAAAATTTTATATTTTTTTAATGATTTAGAATGTTAAAAAAATACTTAAAAATAAAATAAAAAAAAAATTTCAAATATTTTATAAAAAAGATGATAGGAGGATACTATTCATATCTTTATCCAAACTAATTTACAAAGAAATTCTCATCCCCTCACCTACTATTCTTCACTAATCACACGTTATACATTCATCTTATATACATATGCCACTGTTGCATCAGAGCTTTTGCAACACAGATTACAAAAAAAAACTGCATTACAATCTCCAAGCTCAAAAATAAAAAAACAATGGATTACAACTCTAATAATCTAATAATCTAAATAAGAACTCTTAATTAAGGGCAGGTACTCTCCCCCTGCCAGCTCCAAACAATGTCTTTGAGTGCAGGCCTCACATCCTCCTCACAAAATTTCTTGTACTCAAGAGTGTCTCCGGCAGATTTGGACAACTCTACCACCGCCAACTCCGGCGCCACCTCGAACACCTCCGCCGTCACAGCCAATTTTCCTTTCCTACCATCCACTTCACCCTCCATTTTCATCTTGAAATCCTTCACACTCGTCACCCCGAAATTCAGCCTATTCGCAACAGCCGCCAGCTTCGCCAGGATCCCCTCTGCCGAGCACTTGGACGTGAACATGGACCCGGATTTCCTCTTGCTCTCAAACAAGCTCGACAAGTCGAACCCGGAAGACATCGACGAAATGAATTCAAACGCGTTATAAAAAGGCGGTGACAAAGATTTGGTTTTTACCGATTCCATGAACGCCTCTTCATTGTTATCGTCCTTCTCATCTTTCTGATCTCCCACCGGTTCTTGGATTGAGAACGCAATTGGCTTTGTAAATCCCTTTTGAAACCAAGGACTCTGCATTATCTCCGGGATTGAAATTCTCTTTGCCGGGTCAGGAACAAGGAGCTTGGATATCAACAGCTTTGCATCGGTGGAAAACCATGGAGGAAACTCATATTCAGCCTTGAAAACCTTCCTATACATTTTCATTACGTTTTCGGCTCGAAATGGCAAATACCCTGCAAGCAAAACGAATAGAACTACCCCACAAGACCAGATGTCAGACTTGGCTCCATCGTACCCTTTCTTCCTCAACACCTCGGGCGCCACGTATGCCGGCGTGCCACACTGGGTGTGGAGCAACCCGTCATTCCAGAGCTGCTCCGGCAGAGCGGACAAGCCGAAATCGGACACTTTCAAGTCCTCGTTATCATCCAGAAGGAGATTTTCGGGCTTCAAGTCTCGATGCGAAACTCCCCGGCTGTGACAGAAATCGACCGCGCTCACCAACTGTTGGAAATACTTTCGTGCCAAGTCCTCCTTCAGCTTTCCTTTTGCTACTTTTGCGAACAACTCGCCGCCTTTCACGTACTCCATCACGAAGAATATCTTCCCCTTGGTGGCCATGACTTCCTTCAGCTCAACAATATTTGGATGGCGAACCAAGCGCATGACCGAGATCTCGCGCTTGATTTGCTCCATAAGGTCTTCTTTCTTGACGTGGTCTTTGTTGATGACCTTGATGGCAACGCTCTCGTTGGTGATGAGGTTCTTGCCATGGTAGACTTTGGCAAAAGTGCCTTGGCCTAACACCCTCCCCATCTCGTACTTTCCAAAGAGAATGTTTCTTTGCGGACTGAGCAGCTGCTTGCAGTTTTGTTGCAAACTGGGTTCCTCTTCCATCTCACTCAAAAAAGAGGGAACAGTTGTGGGACTGTTGAATTATTGAGAAATTGGATCGAATTAGGCAGCGAAACTTTTTGATCTGGAAAAATTATCAACGACCCCGATGGGGAGAAAAGGAGATTTTCCAGGAAAATTGTATCAAATGGCTGAGAAGCATGTTGGGAGGCTAAAGGTAGTCATGCCGCATATAGGAAAAAATATGATTTTTTTTTTTCCCTGTGGGAGAGGGGATTGGGGGCCGATGATTACGAGGTCGGTGGTGGTGAATTGGGTGAGATTTAAAGAGAAAAAGTAGTGATTGGGGGGGCAGGAAAATAAAGGCAGTGGAGGAAGTAGTGATGACAGGAGAGCGGGTTGTCCTATAACCATTTGAGTACATAGTTTTGGGCTTCTTTAGGATTAGAATTGATCTGGAAGGAGTGGCAACTGGCAAGCACACAGAAATAATGGAATAGTAACAGAAATATCTTCCTGTTTCAAATTTTGGTCAATCGGGTTAAGCCACGTTGAAAATATCAAATAGTGTGGGTCCAGACTATATTTGACCTTTAGGAGTCACTGGGCTCCACTGCTCCAGCCTCCAGTGGCTTTTTCAAGTAAAGCTTCGTAGAATCGTTATTTCTATTTCTGCATACAGCATAATACCTCAAATCGTTCGAAAAAGTATATTTCTGAACCGGTGTAAATCATAATTTAATTTTAAATATTGTTTTATTCAGAGTATATCTTGCAAGCAGGACTCTTGTCGTTTAGGGTTACACACACAGGGAGGCCATAGTGAAGCTTCCGGTTTGGTGCAGTTTGTATTTTGCCAAAGAGTCGCGAGGTTGTTGGTCACCGATAAGGCTCAACAGCCTTCTTTTTTTTTTCATATTTTTTTTTATATTCTTAAAATTTTAAAAAGAAAAAAAACTCACAAATTCATTTAAAAATAATTATTTAACAATTAAATAAATAATAATAAAAATAATAATCGGTGACTTTTGTATTTTCCTTTGCCAAATGTGTACTTGCCCCCCAGGTTCAGAAGCATGCAGACAATGAGCTTTGACTGTCGGTGTATGCAAATACCAATATCAATCTGACCTAAATTCAGCTTAGATTTTACTCAAAAAGGGTCAGAGGACGAGACTTTTTTTTTTTGATAGAATGAGGACGAGACTTTAAAATCCAACATTTTTGTCTTTCTAGTCACATGGGTGTGTCGTGTCCGTCCAGAGATGCCACTCCCCTAGGTGTGTTCGAAGTTTGGACTCAATTATCCCAGATCGGGGAAATTGCAATTTGGGGGCAGTATAGCTTGAATAGATAAGCTTAGCTGTTGCAAAATAAATCCTAATCCTCATCGTGCGGTTGAATATGATTGAAGATTACAACAGACCAACGAAACCAGAGTGGGCTGGAGAACTGGACTGGATTTAGGTTATATAATTATATTTAGATGCTGAGTATTTGTAAATATTATTAAAAAAATAGTGAATAATAATAAAATATGTAAATATATAAAAAATATTACAAACTTATTAAAAATTATTTTCTTAATAATTAAATAAAAAAATTCAATATTGCTAATTTTTTCAAAATAAGTTAAGTAGTTATCGAACACAACCTTGGGCCATGCGGGTTGAGAATTATGTGGACCTAATACCTCTTAAATCGTACATTTCGGATATCCCTTGCGCCTTTTGTGTCGGCCCTCTTATAGCATTTTCAGTGGCTTTTCATCTTATATTAATAAATCATTAAATTCATTTTTTTATATATTAATTTTTACAATATATTATACATTAGTTTATCTATTTTTTATATTATAATTTTTAATAATTTTTATTTATTTAAAATATTTTCTCTAACTACTAATGATATCTTCGTATTTTTTGATATTTATAATATCTCTCCAAATACAAAGTCACATAATTATGTCCTATTTTAAACTAGAATAATTATACTCATCATCCAAATTCTTATCATCTTCTCATTATCTTATGATGTGGTATTAAATGATTAGAAACTATTTATTATATTTTACTTGTAAATCTATCATCTAATGACATATTATAGGATGATGAGAAAATAGATAATAAATAAATTTATACATTTGTATACAGTACTCGCTAAACGTAGAGTATGTGCTGAAGCAAATTGGAAATTAATTATAAAATATATAATCCGTTGGATCGGTATTTTGAATTATTTTCTTCAAATTTTACAATTCTAATGGGTTTTACATAAGAGCAGTGTTACATCCGGGTGTAGCCTGATAATGGGTTCGACCTTTGACTTTCTTTTTTTTCTCATTATTATTTTTTCAATAAATCATTCCAACCTCTCAACACTCCACACTCTATCTTTTTTTTAAAAAAAAAATTAATTTTTTTTATTAAATAATTTTTATATGAATAGTGAATAAAAATTTTGAAATAGTTTAAAAAAAATAAATTCAAAAAAAAATTTTAAAAAAATATTAAAAAATATGGAGTGTGGATAAATAGTAGGAGGTTGTGTAGCAAAACCAAATAATAATAAAAAAAAATTTGGGACCCATGTCGTGACAAGTAGCATTATTCTTCACCTAACATCAGGAATGCTCTGAGCATTGGCATTAATTTATTTATATGTATGCGTAAAATCACATTTTTTGAGAATTAATTTTGCATATTAAAAAATACTTTTACATTGTATTATACATCTTTAAGCTAAATAATAAAAAATTATTATTATTATTTATTATTTTTTCAATTTATATTATTTTGCAATTAGCACCATTGCAAATTCTATCATTTTAGTACCTACAATAATTTCTTTTTTAAAATTCTATCAATTGGTGGAGAGTGAGAGGGGGAAGAGAAAGAAAAAAATAATAAAATAAGATTTAAAGAATGAACAATATATATTCAAATTTGTAGAAATATTATAATTATATAATTTTTTAGATATGTATAATCTAATACAGTCTAAATTAAGGTCCTATTATATAAATATGTAGAAACATATGTAAATGCATAATTCAATTCTAATGCTTATCTCTAATCCCTACTTATAGCAACAGCGTGTTGCCACGTAGTTGTCGTATCGCTGATTTTAGCGTTGCGAGATCCCTGTAGGATTATAACGAGTCAAAGTTTGGAATGAAAACCAAGAAAATAAAGCTCAATACTCTTTTTAGTGACCGTAAATTTTGTATACTCTTTTTTAAAAATAGGCATGATTTATTATTAAAAAAATATTTTTTAATTATCCATATTTTGTTAAAAGGTATATACTGGTACTGTATATCTTAAGATTACAAATTTCATAATCAAACAAAGAATTGCGACTCTCTTTTAGATTGGATGATTCAATTTTAAAGAGGAAAGAAAAAATACAAAATATAAGAATATTATGTATATATTAATTTTCAGACATTATAGACCCACGCATCTCTCTGGAATTAGACTATCTAACTTAGTTGTAAAATTAAAGACACCTGTTAGTTGATATAAAGTAAACTTCGTCTTAAAACGGATGCATTTGTAATTGTGGCTACTTTTCTTTTCTTTTTTTTGTTAAATTTCTGAATCCGAGATTTGGTTTTTTCTTGGATGAGGGCCCGTGGGCAGATACCAGGGTTGCGGGCTGGTTTTATTCTTCTTTTCTTTTGAGAGGCTACATAACTACTATTCAATCATGGACTAGTCTCATAGATTTAAGTTTATGGGGCTCTCTTTTTGTAACTCCTGATTCAGGCCCTATCACGTAGTGGAGAATCTACAGATCCATTCAAGTAGTAAATTACTATATCCTAGTTCACAATAGATTTTGATGGTTCTATATATAGAAAAGATAAAAATATGAAATGACATTATTCTTCTTGAAAATCCGAATATACTTGTTTCGGCACTTTACGAGGGTTAACTCTAGTTTGGGTAGTGAGATATTTTTAGATATTATGTGAATAATAGTGAAAAAAATAATTATAGCATATTAAATAATAGTAAAAAATAGATTAAAAGTAATAATAAAATAATAAATAATAATAAAGTATTCTGAGAATACTTGAAGAATATTTTCCGTATCCAAATTAGGATCCAGAAAAAAGGAGAAGGCACTCCAGTTATTCTAAGCCAATAACGGATTAAGATGATGGAGATCTCATTTTAGTAAGCAATGAAAGATATAATTTAATAATCTACAAAAAAGTGAATATTTTTATTTATGTATTCTATTTTTTCAAGAAGTCATTACGAGATTTACACACTTTACATCTGTATAAATTATTTTTCCTTATTCTAACGACATGACTACATACTCATAGTGGACACCATAGGTCCTAACTTAATAATACTATCCAGATGGAGACAGATCTAGACTTGGTAATATTTGGCGTGCAAATCCAGTTTGGTGAAATAATTGAACTAGCCTCTTATCTTTCATCTAATATGTCCTCCGCAAGAGGGATGTGAAAATGAGCCTTGATCTTTACAACATTCAAATTTCTGTAGATCATGATATGAGTAATGTTATGTATTACATTTTCATCCTATTTTCATCTCATTTTATCATCTAATAGTACTAATAAATATGTCACATCTTATATAGTAAGATAAAAATGAGATGATAATGTGGTGTATATAATTTTCTAAGAAGAAAATGGTCTAGCACTTAGCGTTGGATAAGGTGTATGACCAATGAAGCAACATCTATGAAACTAGTTTCAATCTCTTGTTTGTGATACCACGTATTTTAGTGTATTTTAATTAAGTGATTATTTTAATGAATTTAAATATTAGTTCCCTTGTTTTAAAATTATGAGAGTTTTGTTATATTATTTTATAATATTTTTAAGTTGTGAGAATTATTTTTAATGTATTTTCTTATTATTAATTAATGTTTTACATTTAAAGTGATCTTTAATTTAAATTAGTTTGTTTATGGATTTTAAAATTATTATTATTTTATTTAAATCTTTCACTGCATTTGAATTATTTTATTTAGTTTATTGTTTTAAAATCATTTTCGTTTGATCATTTTTGTGACCCAAAATGTTAGGATTGTATCTCATTTCTTTTTCACATATTTTCTTTTCTTCATTTCTTTTTCTTTTTTTTCCTTTCTTTCTTCTTTTTCCTCCTTATTTATCCTTCATGCGCACAAGCCCCTTCTCCCATTCTCTCCTTCGTCCGTTTTGGCCCCTCCACCCAGCGCCGTCGTGCGCCGCTCCTTTACCGACACTGCCCCTTCCACCGCCTTTCCCAGCCGCCGGCAACCACGCCCTATCGATCTCAGAGCACCTCGTGCCGCCGTGAGCCTCCACACACGGCTTGAAACCGCGCGGCCTTGTGTGCTTTAGCGCCACCGTCCGGCTACCTCCGGCCACCATTTTTTCAACACTTCTTCCTTGACCTCTCAGCTACCTATTGGACCCAACCCCAGCTCCGATCCGTCACCGGTGAAGCCCCATTATATACATTTCCGATATGACCCTTTTTGACCTTAAACCGCCCCTTTCGCCGCCACCCACGGCCAAAGGTCACTACCACTAGCTTCATCGACCTCCCTAGGTCATACTCTATCATTTCAAGTCTTGATTTGACTCCGTTCAAAAGTGGGTTTTTGAGACCCATGGCCACAGTGTATTTTACACTATTCTATTGTTGTTTTGTCGCTTTTAGCTCATTCGTGATCCTTCGGAGATTATTATAAAGCGTTGTAAATATTTTTCCAAATATTTTTGAGATTTTAATATATTTTTGCACTAATCTATTTTACTGTGTTTTAGTTGGTTATTTCAGACTGAGTCTGAGGAGTTATGGAGGTCGGATGGATTGGAGGTTGGAGTTGTTGTGTGTTTGGTTATTGGATATTATTGTTGATCTGGTACATTGTATATTGCACGCATATTCATGTTTGTAAATGAAAATTGAGTTTTCGGGTAATAGCATTCTTGTTCATGTGTTTATTGAAAACTGGGTTTTCATGTAAGAAAAAATAAAAGAGACTGTAGGGATGGTGGTATAGTCCCGCCTGCGATTCCCGCCTAGGGTGTACGCGTAGGAATGGTGGTAAGCTAGGATGGTGGTGTTGTCTCGCCTGTGATTCCCGCCTAAAGTGCACGCGATAGGGATGGTGGTATAGTCCCGCCTGCGATTCACACCTACGGTGTACGCATAGGGATGGTGGTAAGCAGGAATGGTGGTGTTATCCCGCCTGTGATTCTCGCCTACGGTGCACGCGGTAGGAATGGTGGTAAGCAGGGATGGTGGTAGAGTTCCGCCTGTGATTCCCACCTACAGTGCTCTAATGGGTATTTTTGTGTGGAAAGAAATTGTAGGGATTGTGGTAAGTAAGGATAGTGGTATAGTCCCGCTTGTGATTCCCACCTACGGTGTACGCATAGGGATGAGGGTAAGTAGGGATGGTGGTGTTGTCTCGCCTGTGATTCCCGCCTACGTTCAACGCGATAGGGATGATGGTAAGTAGGGATGGTGGTAGAGTCCCGCCTGTGATTCCCGCCTACAGTGTCCGATAATGTTTTTGCGTAAATCATTTTCTGAAAAAATGACGGACTATTATTTTTGGGCTAAAATGGGATTTTGGTGTGTGTTTGAAAAATAATTAGTTTTTGGAAAAAATGATGTTTTGAGGCTAAGGCATATTTCATCATGTGCATGCATGTTGGTTGGTAGCATTAATGTATTTTTATCTTAGGAATTATTTGAATTATTACTTACCTGCGGTAGATTTTGTTGCAGATGATGATGATGAGCCTTAGGGATTTACTCTGTGGAGAAGGTGGCATTTGGTTGCTGCTGTTTTGGATTATGGGATTTGTTTTCCACTTGTGTATATTTTTGACTTTTTGTTGTATTTCACAGATAACTGTTTAATTGTCAGTATACTTTTATTTTGAAAATTTTATATATAAAAATTTTGGTACTTAGTTGATTTATTTAATTATCCACTGCGTATTTATTGTGCATTGTTTGCATGTTGCACACACTTGAGCACTTATCGTTAGGATGTGTGACCTGTGTTGTCATTATCCTAATGTCACGATTCTCGCATTGCCGTACATGGGAGTCGGGGTGTCACATTGTTCTTCTAGAAGTACTATGCGAAACGATAAGGCATAAGATTTATGGGAGAAGTTTCCTCTTTGAGGGGATATAATGATCATATTTTGCGCGAGGGTGGTAATGAATATTCCACTTGGGGCTAGATAAGATACCATCTAATCTTATTGATAAATAACATACAACCCTTTAATGATTTTTACCTTGCACTTGGGTTATAATTGACTAGGAGAGGTTTGGATAATGAGTTGAGACAAAATTTGAAAGTTGAATAAAATATTATTATAATATTATTTTTTAATATTATTATTATTTTAAAATTTGAAAAAATTGAATTGTTTATTGTATTTTGTATGAAAATTTAAAAAAATTATAATGATGAGATGAGAAGAAATGAAATATTTTTTGGATTATAACCTAGCCAACTCCTAGAACTGCACCCAACGAAAAACTATGAAAATATATAATTTCCTTTAATCGAAGGTTTATTATGTATCTAACTAACTACTATTGTCATTTTTGCTCCACTATGCTTCTAGTGAGAGTTTAGTAAAATCCTTTCACTCGAGTTTTGTCTAAGTACCACTCATATAACGATTTTTGAGCGAAATAGTTTTTGTTTAATTTTATCTCTTGTAAGGAAATTTTCCCTCACAAAATCCAAGAAGCCTGTGGATGAAAGAGAAACGACATTAAAAGTCCAGCTCAGGGCAAATAGTCCTTAACCTAGTCCACATGAAATCTCGTCTAAACACAACCTGCAAGAAGGATAGTGCTGTAGGAGATGTGACTCATTGATATGAGGACCCCTTGAGTAGTGGCCAATCCTCAAGTGCCCGTCTGCACAACTGGCGTGATATACGAGGAGCATTTGATCCACTGACAGAAAGGGTATGAACAGACCAGAGGGAAGATAGACTGAGAGAAAGAGATTGGAGAATCACGCCGCATTAATGGCTCCACCACTTGGGCAAAACGTAAAATTAATGAGGCCGTTATAGAGTTATGTCGCATTAAAAGATTATGACACAAGGAATAGTACTGAAAACGCAGACTTCATAAGAGCAGACACGATCTATTCTCCATACATATAGTATAAATAGTAGATCCCAAGTATGAGAATAGTTCTCTTGGATTCCTAGACTTTTTTACTTATTTACAAACTTTCAAGAATATTTATTAATTTTGGCATCGGAGGTTACCTGATCCTTAGTCCGCTCTCTCTTAACTGCAGTCTTCTCTATTTTTTACGGGCTCGTTTTCAGAGACCTGAATTGTCAGAGTTTGGTCTAAAGGTGTGCGAAATACAACGTTAACAGTGGCTCCTTCTATGGGATATCAATAGATTTTGTGTATCCTTCTCATGCATGTGACAACCAGTTCCAAACAATTTAGGAGAGACGTGGGAAATACTATGGAAGTAAGGTTGAAGACTATGAATGAATGGGTAACAAAACTAATTGGCAAAGTACAAACACTCCGTAAGGAGAATGAGGAGCTTAGAAAACCCCAATAGGAGTAGGACAGCGGGGCAGGATCCAGCGACACTAAGCACGTGGGAGCTCGCAACACACATGTGGCGCCCTCGACCCCCACGTGTTATTTTAGTGGAGTTCGTGATACCGGGATGTTGACCACATGGATCACGCACCCCAACGACAAGTGATTAGAATGTATACAATACGTAATAAGTGTACAAATATAACATTTCGCAGCGGAATAAAAATGTCATTCTTTATTTAAGTACCAGAAAGATAATAAAATATTCTTTACAATGATTTACAGTCATCCGACATATAATTTAAAGAAAACAATAACATAAGGGAAACAAATCCCATAACGCCGAACAACATAATGATAAATCATGCTTCCAGCGGAGCCGGTCCTTCAGGCTCATACCCAGTCTCTGCGTCAAAAATCTACGGCACCATAAGACGGAACCGTAGGGTAAAACACCACATGAGATTATGACATCTTAGCAAGTATTTAACCAAAATAAATCCAAGAGATTTAAAATGCATTAATATCACCAATACAACCACGTACAATCAAAGATTAACTTTCCAAAAATACACATTTAACCACTCATGCCAAAAATCCCATTTTTGGTCCATATATATATTTTCATTTATATGCATGCACTACGGTCTCCTCTATGGACCATATGCATACCCTGGCTCTCATCGTCACACCATGAGTAACGTCTGTGCATGAGATTTCGTAACAAGCGCTGCCCAGTTCCGCGCTCAACGCGTACATGGCTAGGCATCCTCTAACCCCGCCAGCAAAAGGCTACGGAATCGGTACGAGAGCGTTACCATCTCATTCATTCCCGTCGTCGCCCTATGACGACTCAGAGGACGTCACGTCAGTCTGTTACGCTCCCGAGTGACCAGAGGAGCTCCACCGAGATAATACCCCATCTTGGCTTGGGGTCGTGATACACACGCACCCACATAATTAATATCATAAATCTAAATTATCAAACAGACAACGCGACTTCACAGCACAATTAAATTTAAGACAATAAATATGAATGATAATATATATTGGATGACATAGTAATTTGTTCATTTATTTAATAACACAAAAATTACAATTTTACAGTTTTACCATTTTCACAATTTCACAACGCTACACGCGTAATCCCATCCTCAAATTTAAAATCCAATATTTCAATCAATCCAATTTAATTCCAAATAAATACAATTAACTTCTCCTATAAATTACAATTAAAATCACAATAAAAATACAATTTAATGCGATTTAAATCAAATAAATTACACTTTAAAAATTTACTTACAATCGAAGACGGGAATAAATTCTAGAAGAATAGATGAAAATTACACTCTCGGCAAACTCCAAAATTTCCTAAGATCCGAATGAAGCTCACGGCTTCAATGTACAAACCAATCACAGAAATTCAAACTTTCCAACTTTCGGATCTATCTAATACAGATTCACAAAAATCAAACTTTAACTACTAGATTTTGAGATGAAAAATCAGTAATCGGATTTCCCAAATAAATTGAACAAATCGGCCCTATTTATAGACTTAGTGAGGCGGTTCGGATCTTGTAGATGATCATCGGCATGCAGGGAAGGAGGTAGCTGTGAAGTGCAGCGGCTTGACACGATAGCTGCAAATAAATCCTCCGGTCGACACGTGGAAGAAGAAGAAAGTGGTGGCACCGAGAGGCACAACCGATTGCCAACGCGAATCCGGACTCCATTGCCGAACGACACGGAGGACAAAGGAGTAGGAGGAGGTGGAAAAAGAAGGAGGTGGCTTGAGGAGACTTGATCGTGCGTGGCTATGGCCGATTGGAGGAGAACTCGGCGTCCGAAGCAGCTGATGGAGTAGTTGTTTGCAGAAGAAATTCGAAGAAGAAGAACGAAGAAGAAGAAGAAGGAGAGAAGGGGCTGCACGGCGCTGGGGATAAAATGATAAAACCCTAAGTATAAGTCATCAAAACGAACCGTTTCGTTTAGGAGCAGCTGTTGCTGCATTTCGAGCGGGCCGGGTCAATTGCGTGGGCTGCTTCCTGCAGGACCACTTCTTAACGCGGACTAGGCCTGATTTCACTCAACACACACACTCACACATGGGCTGAGCCCCTCTTCGGCCCACCAGAGAACCACACACACTTACATACAAAATAAAACACTACCATTAAAAGCCCAACCCGAAATTTTATTAAAATCAAACAAAATAAATAAAATACATCACTTAAATAATAATAATAAATAAATTCACAACTAATAATAAATTAAATAAATTGATTTAATTAAGCCAATATTAACAAATAAAATAACTAATAATTTTAGGGATCTTACAACACAAGCGAGACTTAATAAGAAGAAACTCGAGACCAGTAAGGTCTGCATCATTCGAGAAGGATTCCAATAGAGCCCGCCGCAAGATAATGTTGTAGCACATCAGCAATCGAGAGAAGATGGGTCAGAGGAAAGAAAAATCAAGAGAACTAAAACAACAAGACAATCACAGCTAAGAAGGCGGAAACCACATCCCTCTCCTGCGTTATATAGGGAGAGGGTGATGGTTAAGACCCTCACACACCATGGCAATAGAAGGAGTGTGCGTCGCTTCGAATCTTGGGAATGTAGTCTACAAAATGACGCAAACACAACAAGTTGCTTGATACCCCATCATTAATGAATTTGAAAAGACATTATAAAAATGTGAGCCCATCAAGGAAAATAGGAATGCCTCTAGAAATGCCAAACAATAGGAGCCTCCCCGGGTTTCAGAGCAACATAATAAGAATCCTGGCCTTAGTGGTGGGGCGGGTTCAGATAATAAAAGACTTCCCACCATACTTGTCCAGTGAGAATTAGCTGGGTAACTGTAAAGAGATTTTCTCCCACTAAGCCCAATAAGTCTATGGATGAAAGAGAAGTAAGATCAAAAGTCCAGTCCAGGACAAATAGTCCCTAACCCGGCCCACAAGAATACTCCTCTAAACACAACCTGCAAGAGGAATGGTGCTGTAGGGGATGAGACTCGTCGATCTGAGGACCTCTCGAGTAGTGGCCAGTCCTTAAGTACCCGCCTGCACAGCATATGTGATATATAGGGAGCCATTGATCCACTAATAGAAAGGGTATGAACGGATCAAAGGGAAGACAGATCAAGAGAATGAGGTTGGAAAATCACGCTGCATTAATGGCTCCACCACCTAGGCAACACGCCACATTAATGATGCCGTTGCAGATCCACGCCGCATTAAAAGATTATGACATAAAGAACAATATAGAAAACACATATATCATGGGAGTAGGCCTGATCTGTTTCCAAAACATATAGTATAAATAGCAAATTCTAAGTACAAGAATAGCTCTCTTGAATCTCTAGACTCATTTGTTTATTTACAAAGTTATAATAATATTTACTAACTTTGGCATTGAAGGTCACCTAGCCCCTAGGCCGCCCTCTCATAGTCGCATTCTTCTTTACTTTTTGCTGACCCATTTTCTGAGACTTGAGTTGTTGGAATTTAGCTCAAAGATGTGCAAAATATGACGTTAACAATCCATCATTCATTATGATTGACTAGTCTTCTATCTTATATTTTTGTCAAATTAGCTTTCAAACTCAAATTATATATTGGATTGAGCTTTCTCACTATTCGGATTCTATCATAGATGCAAGTTAATTTCACTCGACCAAAGTAGTGCATGAGATGATCATGTTGTCACCAAGATCCATCCAAACTATAATAAGAGTCAAGTCAAACCTAGGTTTTGTTCCTTTGGCTCACTTGATTTGGATATTAAGCTGAATTGAGATAAGTTAAATTTTTTATAAATAGTAATGAGTTGAGATGGTGGAATGAATTTTGTGGAGCCTACTTAAGAAGAGTTTAGATATGTTTAAATGTTAATATGAGTTTAACGGAAGTTTGAGAAGTAAGATGAGAAATTTTTTATTTTAGATTAAAGTTTAAAATATTATTTTTTAATATTATTATTATTTTGAGATTTTAAAAATTTTTAATTGTTTATTATATTTTGTATGAGAATTTAAAAAAAATATAATAATGAGATGAGATAAGATGAAAATTTTGTGTTTTGTTTTAGTATTCAAACCTGCTAGCTATCTAGCTAGTCTCAATTGTCTTGAGTTCTGTATGTAAAAAAATATTGAGTTAAAAAATATTGTAGATCTTAAATATAAAAAAATTTTGAATTGAGTGATATTTAATGATTTATAAATTATATATTTAGACGTTAGATTAGACTTAAATTTAAACTCAATTGATAAGAGTCAATGTTCCAGCGAGGCCTTGATGATACCGTAGGTATACAGTTCCATCCATGGTCCAATCCCTCAACTTCTATCGCACGAAAAGTGCCCCACTAGCTATTTAGTTAGCTAGGTTCAGCCATATTTGAAAGTCTAGATTCAAGCCTAACCATTGAACTTTAAAATAAGTATTTTTTTTTATAAGAAATAACGATATTTTAATTTTATTGATTATTATAATTTATGACGAAAGAATATCATTTAAGCTCAGTATGGATATATAATTTTCTTATCTAAATTTATATTAATTATTATAATTTTTTTAAATTTTTATATAAAAATATAATAAATAATTTAATTTTTTTAAATCTTAAAAATAAATAAATAAATATATTCTAATAATATTTTACTCAATTATTATTTAAAATATTTCAATTCATCTTATCTAAACTGTTTATCCAAACACAATCTTAAAATTTACAAATAATCTTAAAAAACCTAACCCAAGTATCACAAACAAGGATGTCGTCGTGTCTGTCGCCAAATCAAGCAAGCTGGACGAATGATTTTTCCTCAACCACGTGCTGAGAAGTAAGACCACAGCATCTGAATTCCAAGGTTTTGTCTTGGATTGAATATTTCGTAATTCTGGTCCTGTAATTAATTGGATGTGGACATGAAAAAAACCAGTTCATGAATGTGAACATGCATTGACTCTATATCCCTAACAGGTTCGGTGGACTGACTCGCAGACGTGTAGTAATTATTTAGTCGGTCAAGGTCCATGGCCGGTATGGCAAGATTACTATTGTTTTACTTCAATTTTGGATTAGGTTGTTGTAAATGCTTATGTGACGTCGTCCGTGACGTAAGCACCACCCCCATCCAGTTCAATTTGAGCCATCTCTTTTAATCAATCACGGAGGATTGAGATTATAATTTGCATATAATTAGATTGATTCCCAATCATTATATAATTAATTAACAATGGCAATATATATTGCTTTTGGTTCTCGTTTTTGTTCGAGTTGGAGGGTGAAATTATTACTTTTTAAAAAATCTTAAATTAATAAAAACCGATAAATTTAATTATTTATATTATATTATGACAAAATAATTTCACCTAAAAAATAAGTGAATACATTATGGTGTTTTTGGTTAAGAAAAATCTCGAGAAATTTTTGGAAATTTTTTAGATATTTAAAAAAAAAATCTATTTGAATATAAATTTTCTAGATTAATTTATTTTTATTTTTATAAATTTATTTTAAATCTTTTTATATTTTATTAAAAATTAAATAAATGGTTAGATGAAAATTTGAAATACAAGTTTCTTTTTTTTTTATATATAAAAAAAATGAGAAAAAACTTTGGAATTGAAGTTGGAAAAAGCAGTGATAACCACATGCCTCGAACCTAGTATATGTATTTAAAGTTTTGTATACTAATACAGTGGCATGTATACGAGTAGAAAACGCGTGACGAGGACAAAACAAAAAGAAAGTGTTGTCAAGTCAAACCAGGACGTGAACATGACCACACGTGCTCTTATCCAGACATAAGCACACCACGTGTGACACTCTTTTCACGATGTCAAACTAAGTGCGCGTCGTTTACTTACTACTTTCTTCAGCTCCCACTTGGTCACTCAAATCTAGTAATTCTCAGACATTTTAATTAACAAAAAATTTTTACAATTTTTTACTATTTATTCATATTCCACATATCTAAAATAGTTTAAAAAAAATAAATTTAAAAAATATATATTAAAAAATTATTAAAAAATTTAAAATTTTAAAAAATATAAAATGTAAAATATGATAAAAGTTATGTAACAAAACTTTTTAATTAATTAATAATAATAATAATATTATTATTTTAAAGTAAATCCAAACCAGACAATTGTACAAGTGCTGCTGTTCTGATTTCGGCTGAATTATAGTGGGTGTTCATCCAACATACTTTAAGCAATTCAAACGTTTTGGGAATATTTGTCCCTATTTTTTTTTTGGGAATATTTGTCCCTATTTTGAGAAAAAAAAATTATCTACCCAAAAAATAAAAATGAATAATAAAGAAGACAAATATGTCACTGCCAAATTTTTTTTTTTTTTTTTAAACAATGATTACTTGTTGGATTGAAATAAGAGTAGAAGAGAAGAGATGAAGACTAAAGAGTATAATGCCAATCATATAATTCCAAAAGAACATGAAAAGCACAAGGAGTTGATGATGATGTGGATGCTTGTACAACACGAGCCATCACAAAACTAATGCGTTAAGTTTGTGCCGCTTATCTCATGCATGGCGTCAAGAAGAGGGCTGTGATCTGTATTTGTGCCTAAAAAAGGGGTATAATTAATTAGGTGAAGATCAATGCAGGTGCCTAAATCAAAGGGGAGGGGCCGGGCAGTTGGGATTTTTGGGTATTGGCCGGGTTCTTAAGCTTTATCTCGTGTAGTAGTACTACACATCCTGAATGGGTCAGAGGTGGCTTCCAGATGCGGAGGGCTCTTGCTTCTTTGCTTAAATTCAACTAATATGTGACTGTTTCACTCTCGTGGCCATCTCCATCAGAAAAAGAAAGCCATTACAACCTATCATATATGGAAAACCAGTTTTGCACGCCAAGTTTGCCTTGCATGGTATTCTTGATGTAAAATTCTATACACTGCACTTACTTTCTGCTATGTGAGACGTGAAAATTTTTTACATTTGGATATTTTTTATTAGTTGATTATTTATCATCTAATGATGATAAATATATCATATTTTACATAATAAAATAAAACTGAAATGAAAATATGGTGTAAAACATTACTTAAATAGTGGCAGAACCGCATTGAATTTTGGGAGGACATCCCCCAAAAAAAAAACTTTTTGAAAACACAAAATATCCTTAGATTTTATACATAATTCTATAAATAGAGAAGATGCCCGGCAAAAAAAAAAAAAAAAATATATATATATATATATATATATATATATATATATATATATATATATAATCTCCATAGGCTCTTTAAAATTTTCAATATACCTAGAAATTTCTCTCTCCATTTTTTTTTATAGTCCCAAAAATTTGTTTAATTTCTACCTATTATCTATTTTCAAATATGTGGTCTCTCCAAAATTAAAATTAAAACTAAGTTTAGGAAAAATAATAAACTTATTAATATGGATCCCAAAGTTTTTTGTTATACAATATTGAGTTTCTTAACATGGAATCTAAAGTAAAAACACAAGAAAAATAATGTAAAGTTGATAATCTATATAAAAAATAGTTGAGAGATTTTATCCTCTAAATTTCATTGAGCAAGAAAAAATTTATTTAAACTCTCAATTGTAGCATTATATGTTTAATATGATACAAAATATCTAGATTTTGCATGAAATATGATAAAGTAGCTTGCTTACTATAATAAAAGATTACATTCTAAAAGATCCATTAATAGTTTATATAAAGAAAAGAAATTCTAAATATTTATTATAAAAATAATAATTGATGAATATTATTTCATGAAACATTATTGTCAGAAATCTGAAATATATATTAAGTTGTGTTTTTAGAATTTTATTTCTACGTATATGTAGCAAATTACCAAGATATAATTTTATATATAGTTATGTTTTTATGATTTTTCAATCTTCTTTTTGTTTTTATAAGAGAAATGGTATTTGCAAGTCTGAGATGTTTAAGCTCTATCTATTCTCTTTTAAAAAATTAGGTAAATCTAAGACCCATATATATGCCCCTCAACATAATTGTTGGTTCCGTCACTGCTCATACATGATATATAGAAACCTCGTGTCATTTTCAATTTAGTTCAAATGAAAAAGGAATAGTGCATGGGTTAAGGAGCCGGCGTGCTGAAGATCATTACATTGTTGTCGAGTATAATATATAGATGGGTATCAATTTGGCAATAAATGTTCGGAAATAAAGAAAAATGTGAATCGAAGGAAATTATGAAGAGTTTTGAGTTTACTTAACTTCCGCTTCCGTGTCCAATCAAATAAAAATGCAAAGATATGTAGCTGAGTTTTGCTATTCATACACACCACATATCATATATATATTTTTTAAATTATTTTTTTTAAAGTAATTAAATTTTTTTACTCATAATCTATATATCACATATTTAATAAAAAAAATAAAGTATGTAGTGTGTGAAAATGATATATATAATTTATATATATATATATATATATATATATATATATATATATATATATATATATATATATGGACAATGCTAGAGATCCCGCTAGGGATCCGTTCATTGTCCTACTTGTTCTTTTTATTTTATTTTTTTTTATTTAATGATTAAGAACATGTTATTTGATAATACTGTAAATTTTTAAAAAAAAAAATATTAAAAAGTGTTAAAAAATTTTGTGAAAAAAAAAAAAAAAATCTTTGGAACCTTTTTTTTTCACATAATGTTTTCAACACTTTTAAATATTAAAAAAAAATTCACAATATTATTAAACAACATTCTTTTAATCACTAAGTAAAAAAAAAAAAACTAAAAAAGAAAAAAAAATGAGAGTGGGAAAATGAGCGGGATTCTATCATTTTCCTATATATATAAATATATGAGTAATACTAGAGATCAGCCTACTGTAGCTCATCATCCGTTACACACCATACGTGGCCTTTTTTTTTTCCAAGCAAAACGCACGTTTTGTATCGTGGGTTTACATTTACGAAGCCATTCAAATTTTGGTTCACATCCCGCGCTCTCCTCCCTCGCTAGGACCAGCGTTGGCTTCCTCTTCCCAGAGCCACCTCGCGACGGCGTCTCTCTGTTCAGCTCCACCTCGCGACGCTCCTTCATCTGCCACTGTTCAGCACCACCTCGCGACGCTCCTCTGTCTGCCACTCCCTGCAAGCTGATAAAGGGTATAGCTTTTTCACCTCATTTCCACAGCCACGGTAGCAGAATACATCCTAGAAAACCCTCTCGTCTTCTTTCATTTTCAATGTCTTCTTGGGCTTGCAAAAAATGCACCTTCATCAACCCACATTTTAAAAAATCCACCTGCCAAATCTGCTTAACTTCTTCTTCTTCTTCTTCTTCTTCTTATTCTTATTCTCCGTCTTCTTCTCCTTCAGCTCCAAAATGGGCATGCAAGGCCTGCACTTTCTTGAACCCATACAGGAACACGAACTGCGAGGTAAGCGGCACGAGGGCCTTAGTGTCGAGATTCGAGGATTTGAACGATACATATCTTGATGATGATGAATCTGGGGTGGGCTCCATTTTCTTACCGTTGCAGCGTTGCAAGAGGAAGCTGCGGAACCCAGTTACGTATGACGAAGATTGCATTGAATTGGGTGGGTTTAGAGGAGCTAAGGCTTCGAGTAAGGCCCTGGCCGTGTTGGGTGAGTTTTGAGTTTTGATCAAGTTTGGATTTTTGCATTTTTGGATATTCGTTTGCTTAGTTTTCCTTGTTATTGTCGTAAATGTGCTATGTAGGGTCTACAATTTTTATTAGGGCAGTTTGTTTTTAGGGATTATCTATTGCTGGAACCGTAAACGATTGTGGGTGGTCTAATGGTAGTTTCTCTTTCTTTTTTGTTTTTTTTTTCCTTTCTACAAGATGATTGAATCTTTAGCAAGCCATGCTTTGTCCCTTTTGTGGCATTGTCTTGATTGGTAATTATGGAAATTATTAATGGTTGTCTACACAGAGCAATCAAAGAGCATATTGGACCTCAGAAATTATTTTTTGGATATAGTTGGTTTCCAATGCACGATTAGTTTTCCATGACTTGGACTGTAGATCAACTATGATGGACTTTTCTCTTTCGTATTTTGGTTTTAATGTTTATACAATGGAATATTAGGTGTTTTTAGTTTCACGTATTAAGGAAATTACCGTAAATGATCTTGAAATCAGCCACACGTGATTTATGGACCTACTGTATATTGTGCACTCTGTTATTCTTGTAAACATTCATTTCCCATCTTTATACTTTCCTTGTATATCATAGACGTTAAGGGACAGCCTATTCTCAACTCCCATCTTGTGTAATCTTTGCATATAAATTCATATCCTCTCGATGGTAAACGTACGAGAGCTTCCCAGATTTTTGGTTCTGTTTTATGGCCCAGATTTTTGGTTCTGTTTTATCCCGTGACTAAAATTGTGTGATAGAGGACTCAGGTTCAGGCACAATATCTAGTTCATTGAAGGTTTTAAGCTATAATGTTTGGTTTCAAGAAGACCTAAAAATGCATAATAGGATAAAATGTGCTGCTTGTTCTATTTAGGAATGCGATATGCATGTATTTAGTGTATTGACAATTGTGGGGTCTAGCACTATCATTCAGCTATAATTATCTAAGACACACCAGTCTGTAGAAGCTCATTTTACACAGTATTCTCTTGTCTTGGTGATATTTATCACCTGTGAACCTTTTTTTCTTTTGCTTTTGTTCTTATATCATCTAGATTTGTGGTAGTTAATAGGACTTGGTTCATAAGAATTATGCGAAACCTTGGCCAGATTAGATTCAGTGATGATGCATACTTTGGTGTTACTTGGATGATGTAGGCACATACATGCCACACACATGTATGGAAGCATGCCTGT
The DNA here is from genome assembly GCA_029856935.1 of Cyclocarya paliurus. Taxonomy (NCBI): domain Eukaryota; kingdom Viridiplantae; phylum Streptophyta; class Magnoliopsida; order Fagales; family Juglandaceae; genus Cyclocarya; species Cyclocarya paliurus. Next base: position 5,548,676 of record JARVXP010000207.1, on the reverse strand, counting down.
AGGTTTGTATGTTGCTGTCATTCATGTATGCATGCTTCATGTATTGCTAGAAAAGCAATCTCAATCATTACCATTGCTTTTGGTTGCTTTTTTCAATTGTGTTATCTACCGTTACATATCCTACCTTTTGAACTATTGTCTATCTGTCATGAGCTTATTTGATCAATTATATATGATCTTTTTCATTCCTTGGTCCAGGGCTGCACCCATTGCACCCTTCTCCAACAGATTGGCTCAGGCAGTTCTTGCAAACGTGCAAAGCCTTAGATATTACCGAGTTATCTTTAAAATATCAGCTGCCTAGGTGCTTTGAGTCTTTACAGTATCTCAGAGTTCCCATTTCTGTTATTAAAAACTCTAATTCCTGAAAATAAACAAGTCTTAAAAATATAACTCATGCCGATCTCTTGATTGCATCCCATTATCATCTCACCGAATTATGTAGCAACTTTTTTATTTACCATTTGGCTAATAGAATTGCTTGTCAACAATTACTTGTAATCCTTAAAAGATTTTTTTTTCGGCTTATTTTTTTTCCCTATCATCTTTTTTTTTTTTTTTTGTAAATTCTTTTAGATGGGAAGACTTCAGGATGCAGATGCAATACATGCTTCGCCAGAGTGATCTTAAGGGAGTAGAAATGAAGAAGCCAGGTGGGTCACTCTACACCTTTCCCACTAAAGGTACTAAAGGAGGTCCCATGGATTTCTCATGAATTTTTTAATATAGCCAAAACGTTTAAGCACAAGCACAACATTTTTCTTTCTTTTGATTGAACAACATTATGTTTGAAATAACTAGTTTTAATTTTAGGTACTATATGGCAATGAAGACAAATTCTGGACTTGATATTCCTTTCGGTATGAACTAAATGCTATTCTCCATTTATCTTTCCAGTACAATTGTTTCTTTAGGTTACCTATACTGAAGTTAGTCACCAACGCTTCTGGAAAATTCTTGCCTAGAGAAATGTCCTGGAGATAGCTCTTTCAAGAGCATTAATTCAACATATTGAGCAGAAAAAGTATAGGGGAGGGGCAATGGTTTTGGCTCTTCATGCTCTCTACAAGGTTCTGTTCTGGGTGAAATAAAGGGAGAGGATGAACAATCCCTCATCTAAGTATGACGAAGACTTGAAGAATGATCCTCCATCTGCTGGTGTTAGTCTTCAATTGGCACCATGTACATATGAATTTTGTGAAAATCAGAATGCTCACAATGGCAAGAAACTCCCTCAATGTTCCAATATCAGAAATTCTAATTGTAGCAACAATTACTTACCAAATGCTATGCAGAATCATAAGATTGGAAGTGAAGACCACAATTTTCATTTGCTATATATTTAGTTCTTGTATAACTTTAATTTGGTATGTGGTTATTAAGCATGCACTGATCTCTGTATATATTGTATGAGGCAAGACTATGTGTATTCATTTACTTCAAGTCTATTACAGTGTTGTTACACAGATCTTTAGAACGGTGTTGTTACATTTTTTTTTATATAATAACAGTGTTATTACATTTGATGCAAGTAAATTTGCTGTAAGTTAACAATTTTGGTACTTTTCTTTAAGGTGGCCTTTGATCCAATATTTACAAATTTATTGATTATCCAAAAGATATCAACCAAACGAAAAAGGGTCATTGAGCTCAAATCATCAAACGCATTGCTGAAATTCTTTCCTTCTTCATTTGATCCACACATGCTGTCTAACTCGATTCCAAATGCAACTTGGAACAGTGAATCCAGGATTGATTTTATCAATAGATCCTACATGAATAATTAGAACTTGTCAACACAGAATCGGCATAATCGGCATCTTCTTCACTTCAGAACTCTATGAATCCATATCCTTAATGGAGATTTGTCACTCTATCCTTAGGAACATACACATTCACTGAAACAGAAAGGCTGAAGGTTATAAATGAGTAGTCTTACAAGTAGATAAGGATTGAAGTAAGACAGATAAAACAAGCACTGAATAAACTATTAATCGTTGAAGATTAACATAAGATAACTTTTAACATAGGATAATAAAGTTATTGAACATGGTTTTCCTGACGTGCAGAGCAAAACCAAGAACTGCAACAGGGGCACCGAGATGCACCTTGGAACCTGTAACAGTCAATGGAGGTGCCGAAAACCACGAACTGAACAGACTCCAACAACAACCAAAAAACAAGAGCCCAGACCTGGAAACTCGACCAGAGTGCACCGACAACGAGATGAGAAGCCGAAACTAACACAGTAGGCGCCGAACTCTAGAAAAGAACTGGAATCGAGCACAGAGGGCGCCGAAAACCCAAAAGAGACACTCCCGAGAGAAAAAAAAAATTGAAAACAAGTAAACAACTTAAAAACCTGCTCTTCATACCATGAGTTACGTTGGTTTAAAAACCTGCTCTTAAAAACACTGAGAAACTGTGAAGACGAAGGCTGAGATCGAAGAAGACAAAGGCTTGAGGAGGAGAGGTTTGGGAAGGGAATTTGAGAAATCGATGAGAAATTAGAGAGTGAACGTGAGTTACGTTGGTTTTGTTAGAGGGTGTTTTTGATATTTCACTTGAGCCACGTATGGTGTGCGACGGCTGCTCTCAAACAGAGGCTGCTCTCCAGACTTTTCCTAAATATATATATATTTATAGCTCGGTTGACACTCCCTTATTGAGACTCGATCAGGTTCACATTTTGACAAATTTTAGGTAAGGGTAATTACTTCTTGGTAAAATATTAAACTGTAACTTGTAAGTACTCTAGTACATGCATAAAAATAAAAAAGTACTCTAGTACATGCATGCAAATTGAAAATACATATGGTGTTAAAATCGAGAAAAATATTAATTCTTAAGTAATTCTATATACAAAAAGTTGCCGAATTTGGTTTAGGTTCTATTTAACATTTCCAAATTATAATGCAGTCAAATTAAAAAGGTAGAGGAGAGCCGAAGCTGGTGGCCGGTAATTGAGAAAGGGAAGAGAGAGAAGGAGAAAATGAAAAGAAAAAGAGAAAAGATCTTCAGTTAACGATAAAAAAGAAGTTAAACGTCTATACTTTTTATATTCCAAAAAGAAAATTTTGAATTGACTTCCGCTAATCAAATTAAAATTTGATTGGAAATGATCTTCAATCGCATCGCGAATTACCTTTGTCATGATCGTTCTCACGATCCTAAACTTGTTTGATTTGAAAACTAACTAGCTTTCCCGTCATGTGTGATTTGATCTAACGTCATTATTTAATCGATCATTTCATAAATCTCGAGATAATTACAAATTAATACTCATCCACATACGCCATTGATTCCATATTATTATTACTATCATTATTTTACCTTTTTTATTTTCATTGTCGTCTTGTAGTGGACATGGTAACTTTGTCAAACTTAATTTGGTCCTTCATATTATTCCTTCTGATGTCCTAATACTAGATCATCATAGTAATATGGGGACCTTTGCAGTTATAAAAGACATTAATCTTAACTTGTTCCTATTTTTTTCCACATCCTGTCGTAATTAGGTAATGAGGGGAGGAGGCGGCAGATGTTAAGTTTGATGAAATGAGAGATCAATATTTTATGATCAACGAACTTACTTAAATGATTTACTTGATCATACTATATATATTTTTATTGGTATCGGGTGTTCAGGAACAGTGTTCTGATTAATCTTTAGAGTGCACAGGTCTTCAACAATGAATTTTCTACAACTGTATTTCGAATAATTCAAGAAAAAAATCTCTCAGTTCGATGGCTTTAGAGATTATTTACACATAATTAAAGAGATTTGAACCTTAAACCTGAGGAAGCATACCCCTAAACTCAAGACCTTTACTACTTGAAGCAACCTCTAAGAGTTTATGTATATATATATATAAACATGAACGAACCTAGAAATTAGATTTAGGGACAGCAATAAAATATTTCTTCATTATGATATAAGATTGATGAAGATAATTTGATGACATTTGAAAGCTGACATCTTATAGTTCTGCATTTTCATGATTTACAAAGATCTTCAAATTCTAATTTTGTACGTGTTTAAAACGACTCATCAAAGAATTTTTCAAAATTACGATCTCGAAAATAGAATAGCACGTTGTCATGACAGATTGTTGACATGTAAAATATCACATCTTACTCTCCAAGATTCATATTCGCCGACCCATCAGCCTCCATAGTCAATATGGAAGGAATCTTGGAAAACTATACTGTTCATAACTTCATATATATGCTTCGTTGAATATTTTGCAAATGGAAGGGAATATTATAATACAAAAAAAGCATCTAAATTCTTTGCACGACAATTTTATCAGGCCGACATAAGATGACAAATAATCCCTGTGCGTAGACCATGGTTCACGTTTTGTCGCTTTTGTTAAATCGTCGCAAGTAGTACTGAAATCTTTTTCTTTTTTCTCTTTCTTTCTCTGTTTAATTTATTTTTACTTAAAGTCATTGCAGTTCAGCTGTTGATCAGCTGCCCAAACAACCTTTTCATTGGTTGAACTGGACAAACGTTCCCAGTACACGTGCTGAGAAATAAGACCACGAGAAAAAATATCCACGACAACTTGTTCGTGATGGGTCATGCAATTAATTTAATTAAATTAATTGGACGTACGTGGACACAAATAAAACTCATCCATGAATGTAGACATGCGCGCGTGGACATTTTTGTGGTTCCAATTCAATGGACTCAAAGACTAGGAGTACTTGACGTTAAAAATTTGGTCATGGTCCACATGGTTGAGTTTTGCTTTTCTTTTTGCGTTTTGGGTTTCTTATAAATATAATATAAATGTTTTTTTTTTTAACCAACGGTTAGGTATTTGACGTTTTTTGGTCACGTGACCTCAATATTGTGACGCACGGGGGGCACCGTCCAAATCAATATATATAAGATAATGTCTTTGCACGTCAAATATAAAGCTTTTTAACTACCAGCTGGCAATCTCAAGTGCCCCATAAAATGCATTTTTAAAACATGTCTGTTGCCAATCTATTATTGCTTGGAAGTGGAACCACTTTTGTGCTTGGCATGTCTTCGATTTTCTTCCATGCCAAACATGTGCTAGAGCTCCGTACAGATCCTACTAGAAAGCAATGTGATATCAAAACGATCGAACAAGCAAATGTTTCCATTTTCGTGATGATTTTTGTAAATGGAAACCCGGTTAGTCACGTGAGATATTTTAAGAAACTTTAGTTTAGTTTGAGGGAGGATCAGTGTTTTGCCTACTCAAGACCAAAAAAGTACACGTTCGAAAAGGAGAAAAAAAGGGTCCCAAGTCCTCTGCGACGACCTGTGACGAGGTATTAATTTGGCTAAAGAGATCATCATCATATACACGTATTGTCCGTGTTGGGATAAACTGGTCATTAAAAGTTAATTTGAAGTATCACAATAGAAATAAATAAAAGAAAAATAATGACAATTACATATAGAATACTAAAATTTAAATGGTTTGGCTCATTGTGAGCCTACGTCTGTTGATGAGGTCGGTCGCAATGAATTTACTATTAATAAAAATGAAATACAGGAGATTAATCACAAAATATTATTTACAAAAGAATCTCTCTCTCTCAAAAATGAAAATGAAAAATTGAGATACAATGAATGTCGTTTTCTATTAATACTGAAACGACAGATCCTAGATTTCGAACATTCGCTCGAATTAGTGTCGAGTGGTGCTCAAGTGGACGTTAGGGTTTGGCATCCCATTCGATCTTACTATCAAACGGATATCAAGCGAACTCTCGGATTGGATTCCAATAGAACTAACTATCGAGCGGATGTCGAGCTAACTCTCGGGTTCATCCCGCTTGAGCTGACTATCGAGCGGGAGTCGAGTAAACTCTTAGATTAGACATTCGCTCGAGCTGCAGAGACACCGCTCAAGCAATCATACTAAAGAGATACTTTTTCAACAGAATTCAAGCCACCTCTCAACAATCCGTAAGAGTAGTGTTACATATATTTACAGTTTTACTTATACTTTTATTTATAAAACTCATTTTGTTAGTTTTCTTTTAAAATTCAAATTTTGAATTTTGAATTTCATAATTTTCAACATATCAACAACTGACATGTATAAAAGTAAATTTTTTATAAGTCTTTTTTAAATACATTTAATATTTTCCTTGACCGTAAATATAAATTCGTAGGAAATATTAGTGATCAAGCTGATGATATTTAATGCTATACGTTATCTCCAATTTAATAGAAGTTGAAAGTCCAAAGAGTCACACCAAAAATGATATATATATATGTATATATATAATCCAAGGCTTAATTATCAACAAAGTAAAACCAAATGAGATTATTAAGGATAGGTTTGGGAGGTGAGATGAGAATTTTATGTTTTGTTTTAAAATTTAAAATATTATTTTTTAGTTTTAAGATTTGAAAAAGTTAAATTGGGATTTGAAAAAGTTGTATTGAGATTTGAAAAAAATTGAATTGTTTATTATATTTTATATAGAAATTTAAAAAGGTTGTAATAATGAGATGAGATAAAATGAAACTTTTGTATAAGATTAAACATCCAAACCTATCTTATATAATTAAACATCCAAACTCATCTCATCTCACTCATCATTACAATTTTTTCAAATTCTAACACAAAATATTATAAACAATTCAACTTTTTCAAATTTCAAAACAATAATAATATTAAAAAATAATATTTTAACAATATTTTATCATCTAAACTCAACTCAACTCAACTCAACTCACCTCAACATTCAACTAAATGTGCCCAACTACAGCCCAAGTCATCAAATACTGTAGAGCTAGATTTCGTTCTGTTCATGATCTGACTAATCCTAACATCCCATGCAAACACCAGGCAGGGCATCCTTTTATTTATAATATATTAATAAAACTGGACATGATTAGAAAATATTCAGCTCAAGGATAATCAGACGCGGGTTTCTATAATTGAAGGTCCTAATTTAAACATGTGATATTAATGTGATTGAACAATATTCATATATTTATCCTTCCTCGATCGGCATACAAAAGAAATGTGCAACAAACTCATATGCACATAATTAAATATTCTCATTAATATATTTCAATGGGCTCCCAGCTGTGAAAAGACTATTATTTTTATAGTCTTCGGATTTCATAGAAATAGACCCATTAATGGAATTCTATCAAGATTACCGTTAAATGGGTTTATATAATTAATAATTCTCCCTCCAAAAAAAAAAAAAAAAAAGAGGCGAAAACCTTCCGTTCATGAAAGCTAGTGTCGACATCCACCTTTTTTCATTTTAATAATTAGTATTTCCCATAAATAAATTTATATAATCTAAAGTCCTGTTGAGATAATAAGATGAGATGAAATGGTTTTAAATAAAAGTTTTAAATTGAATAAAATATTATCAAAATATTATTATTATTTTGATATTTAAAAAAATTAAATTATTTATTATATTTGTGTAAAAATTTAAAAAAATTATAATAATAAGATGAGATGGAACCGTTTCTGTATTCAAACGAGACCTAAATGTTAATTTGTAGGTATCTAAATTATGGAAACTTATTAGTAAAGAATGGCTACAAACCCATGAGAATTTACGTAAATCTTAAGAAGACATATATATAAGTGAACATTATGAGTTAAATTCGCAATATATAACGGAGATGGCACGTGTTTAATTAAGGAGTCATATAGGAAAATTAAGAAAAAAAATCACGTGGCGAAAATATAGTAACAATTTCAAACATTTTCATCCTCACAGAGAAAATTACTTACAAATTATAAAAAGAATAAAAAAACAGCGAAGCAGGCAATCTGTCTGCGAAAACGCGTTGTACTGCAGACCTGGTCACAGAAGCCCCGTGCAAAAAAAAAAAAAAAAAATTTAATATAAAAAGAATAAAATAATGCATGGAACGTGGAAAATGCTCGAAACAAATTAACAAAGTAAAGACCATACATGCCCCCCGATATAAAAAAGTAGATAAGCTGGAAAGGTACAGCAACGGGTCAACATAGAACTTCTTTTTTGTGTCTTCCAATTCTTATTTGAACAGTACGCCAAAATACCATACAAAACCCATTGTTTATTTTTCTTTATTCCATGGTGTGCTTGACTTTGAATCTTTGCTGGAAGAATTTCAACGCAACCGCCACCTTCCACCTATCGCATTCTTTTCTTATTTACCAAATATTGATTATTTAAAGCACACCAAACCCAAACCAAAACCAAATTAACCCCATGCATTCTTACACACTAGGACTATAAATATATGTTTGTGTATTGAACTTAAAGCTCATGCCAGCTCTTCTTCTTGTCTATCTTTACCGGATCTCTTTCCAGTTTCCACCAACCTTCCTTTCCTTTGCAACTTGGTTGATCCTTTTTAAGCTGCTGTCCTATATATATGCTTTGGTTAACTTGGCTAATTTAACAAGTTCTGTACAGCTTGAAAATTGAAACCTTGGGGATCGATTGCAGCTTTTTGATTGGTCAAACGGAGTAGCTTCTGATTTTGGGTTTCGCTGGAACAAGGTTGAAGCTAGATCTAGAAGGAGAAGATCATTATACACACGACGTACGTACGTGCGTGTTCGAGTTAATTTGACGGCTATGGATTATTCTTCATGGACAAGTACACGATTGGATCTTAATTCTAATCCTACAGGCCAAGTTCTTGATGAGGCTTCGGTACGTGAAAAACTAATCTGGAATAATGCCCAGAAGTTCTTCATGGTATTATTCACTTAAATCGATGAACTTAGAAGTTTTTCTTATTTTTTTTTTCTGTTTTTGGTTTCAGAACAAAGAGGTGGAAAGCAATTTTATAGACTTCGAAAGGAAGCTTTCAGTAAAACATGAAGAGGTCGGTTCCTTTTCTCTCTTTATATTTATGATTGACTATTGATAAATCCCTTTTCTTGGTTGTCAATTGAAGTCCTAGGATTACGTTTTAAGCCAAACAAAAAGAAGAAAGTGAAGTTAGAGTGATTATTGTGTGAAATATATTTCCAGGATGAATGCATGTTCATAACTACGTATACGGTGCTAAAGTTTATTTGTATTAATTTGTTCAGACTGGTGCTTTAATGGAGGAAATGAACCGTGTGAGCGCGGAAAACAAGAAGCTATCCGATATGTTGACGGTGATGTGCGAGAACTACAATGCTTTGAGAAGCCAATTGACGGATTATATGAGCAAGAACGTCCTCGAAAAGGAGGCCAGCCCAACAAGGAAAAGAAAGTCCGAAAGCAGCAATAATGTTACCGGAATTCATGGAAATTCCGAAAGCAGCTCAACTGACGAGGAATCGTGCAAGAAACCCAGAGAGGAAGTCATCAAGGCAAAAATCTCAAGGGTTTATGTTAGGACTGAAGCATCCGATACAAGCCTTGTAAGTACTTGGTGAACTCTACAAGTCTTATAAATACGTACATATACAGATGTTTTCCTGACTGTTTTCTTTACTATATATATTGGGCATAAATTGACATGATTTTCCTTTGCATGTATTTGCAGACTGTAAAGGACGGATATCATTGGAGGAAATATGGACAGAAGGTCACCAGAGACAATCCCTGTCCTAGAGCTTACTTCAAATGCTCATTTGCTCCAAGCTGCCCTGTTAAGAAGAAGGTGAGTGAAATTCGGTTATTAACTGTATATATTTCCAACCTCATAAATTAGCATATTTCATCCAACTCTCAGAGAATAATAATAATAATAATAATAATAATAATAATAATAGTAATAATAATAAATATCATGAACCACTTGGGACTTTGAGATATTTTATTGTGACTAGCATACTTGAAAGTCTTTCTGAATTGAATCTGACAAAAGTGCGTTCTGCATTTTGTCTTTCACCGGCTGGTTCAATTTATCCGAGACATTACATACAAATACGGCCACAAAATCTGTTTTGACTCAAATCCCACCAGTAGCAAGCCTAGGTCTTTATGCTTCAATTTTGGATCTTTCAGGTACAAAGAAGCGTGGAAGACCAATCTGTTTTGGTTGCAACATATGAAGGCGAGCACAACCATCCCCATTCTTCTCAACTCGAGGCAACATCAGGCTCGTCTCGCTGCGTGACCCTTGGTTCGCACCCCGGCTCAGCCTCTCTCAGCTTGTCTGGACCAACCGTGGCTCTTGGCTTAGCAAAATCCAAGTCCAGTAGTATTGATACAAAGCAATCAAAACCCAGAATTGATTCGCCGGAAGTCAGAAAATTCTTGGTGGAACAGATGGCTTCTTCCTTGACCAAAGATCCCAATTTCACAGCAGCACTTGCCGCGGCCATTTCAGGAAGAATTTTACCCCAGAATCCAACGGGAAAATGGTGAATTTCAACATAGAATATGATTAGCAAGTGTTTTATTCTTCGTGAACCTATTTTGAGGTTTAGGATGCTTGTGTAAATATAACGTTGGATAGGAGGAAAAAAGAGTTTGGAACCTATGCTATTGGACTTCCTCAACTGGGAGGAATATTGTATCCTGCAAACTGCACTGTTATCTGCTAAGGTTAAATGCTAAGCAAGCCTTCAGTTGAGCCAGGGGCATAGGTTTCCGTAGTTTCATGTTTGAGCATTAAAATCTTTTAAGAGCAAATGGAAACTCCTGGTCACAGTTCTGAAATCTTTTTTATCCTTTCACTTCTTGAATGCAATAATAATAATAATAATAATAACCTATTGTGAAAATTGGAGATAAAAGAAGGTTGGCAACCAAACGCTTTCTTTTTCAATGGTTTATAATCATATAGATGATACAAGTTGTGAGACGGGGTCGTACAACCACCAGGAAAGGAAGCTTATATATGTACAACTCTCAAATAACCTTGATTATTATTTCTTGGTGAAACTCGAATAATCCATAGCTCTTGCTAGTCCCGAGTGAGTTGTGTCCTTGTGTAGTTTATTCTTCGTCCATTAATTTCTCAATGGCACCACTAATTTTATTTAAAAAAATTTACTTACAAACTCGTTTGTTGGGATATTTAGTGATCGTTTGGATAGTGAGATGAGATGAGATGAAATGAGTTAAATATAATACCGTTAGACTATTATTTTTTAATATGATTATTATTTTGAAATTTAAAAAAATTAAATTATTTATTATAATTTGGGTGAAAATTTAAAAAAATTATGATGATGAAATGAAACCACCTCTATATCCAAACGGGATATAAATATACAATTGAGGTAGAAAGTTTGTCATTTCAGCTAACATAATGAGATGATCATTTATTAGTCCAGCTCAATGTTTTGAATACCATACTTGTGACCGTTTTGGTCGAGGCATTGAAATGAGATATTTTGATACCGGTATCGTTTTAGAATAGTCTATATATGAATAAATCATATATATAAATTATAAATAGTCTGATTTGAATTGGAAAGTTAAAAAATGAGCTTGTAGTTTGAAGAAATGAAAAAAGAAGAAGAAAAAAAGTAAAGGCCGAAATATTGACTTGTATGGGCCGAAACGGACGAAATTTTAACTAGTACAAAACTATATCCTTCTCTATATTAGTTATACCACAGAGGTATGTTTTAATCGTACCGGCCGATACGATACAAAACTCAAAACATTGGTCCAGCTACCTAGACAAAGGTCTATATAACTGTTGGCCCAGATTGCGGAACTCTCTCCTTGCTAGATCTTTGGTTATCAATTCTGCTTTGAGAAATTATAAATAGAAATTTTACACCCCACACTTTTACCTGACTAACATATGATTTGTTTTTTTATACTTAAATATGTGTGTATTTAAATAAAAAGATAAAAATAATAAATTACACATTAATTAAGTGAATATATGTGGTGCAAGACTTCTTTGTAGAATAACTCAGTTCTCCTTTAGGCGTCTTCAATTGAACTAAGCGAGGGTACCGGAATTGACAATCTATATGCCCGTGTTTCACAAAGTACCATATGAAATTGCTGAAGTACCCAAAGTACTATTCAATCACCTGCATAATAACAAAAAGCAACAGGAATCATGTTGTCAAGTTGTACACAAACGTTGAATTTATGTGTTGCCTCTCTCTCTCTCATTGCTTATCAGGGGTGACAATAAGGTTTGAAATTAATGTGAGAAGATTGTTTTTCTACGGCACTACATAGTGGCCAACACCTCTCTGCACAGATACAGGTAATGCCAAACAGGACAAAGTTAAAACCCAGAAAATGCTAAAACCCATTTGAAGAATAATGGTTGTAGATTTTCAAAGGTAGCATGGCGGGCAGGAGAATATTCTGTTGACTATTAGCTTACAGCAGGAGATTTCATGGAATATTATGCAGACAAGAAGCATACTACATAGTGCATAAGACAGATCATAACTTCAAGAGTACGACTAATACCTAAACATATTCATTTTATTAGGACTTTCAGGCCATGTAAGTTTAGCCAAAGCACCTGATACGCTGAGCAATTGAGACAGTCTCCAGCAAGTGTCAAGAATACATGGGAACTGATAAAGCTTATCTGATAATGTGAACATTATTGCAATGATACATACTTGTCATCATGGACCATGACTTCCCATTCCTCATCATGAAAAGCAACATGATAACTAGGATCTCTTTAAGAAAGGAAAACGACTTATCACTTATCAATTGGTATTTTAGAGGGTGAACATCAAAACAAGCGTGTAAAATTATTGTAATTGTTATATAGAATTCTCAACTGTCATCTGGATAGACTGGATTATGTGTATTAGTGTTTCATGTACTCATATTCCAGGCTTCCAGGTTTGGATCATTCCATGCATATATAAAGACAATGGCAACCGCAGGTGAAAAGAAGCATTTGTATTTGTAAAGAGTCAAGCCTCAAGTCACTTGTTTTAAAAAAATAAGATTCACAGTTAAAGATTCCACAAAACTATGTTTATTTTTTTCCTTCTTGTTTATCTCTTTCCGTTATTATTATTTTTTTTAACGGAATTTGAAGCCAAAACTATGACAGAAACTGAAAGAGGAATATTTATTATTTGCGATACTTTGTTCATGTACTATTGTGGTGTGTGTTGTAGAAATGATAAGTGAATTTTTTCTTTAAAAAAAATTAACAGAAGACAGAAATGTTACTGCAAGGTAAACAATCCGAAGTAGACGAGTGCATAGAAGGACCAAGTGCTGATGCACAACACCCTTATTTTGGTCAAAAGTATGAATTAACTTTAACCCCTTCGGTCAAGAACAACATGCTGGTTCATGAATCAGCTGATTATTCTCCAATAATTGCATAGGAATGAGGATTTGAGAAATCTACCCACAATAGTATGATAGAACAGATCCACCATTTCCACCCGAACAAGAAGAAAGAATATTGTGGTAAGCCTCACAAGGCGAGTTGATTCATGAAACTTAATCTTGGTGCAAGTAGCATAATGCAACAAGGATATGTTCGTGTTAGATCAAAGCCAAAACAAAGTTTCTTTTAGGAAAATAATGTGATCAGTAGCAACATGCAAAGCAAGCCCCTTGAAGGTTGTGCGCATACAAGTAGATGGATCCAAGGACAATCTTAGCAGTTGGTGTGATCACGAGATTATCTTTGCACGAGTAGATAAATCTTCCTTCGATTCCAGATGAATCATGAAGATATAGCCCAGTGACCAGAGGAGAATGTACTGAAAGGGCACCAAAGAAACACATGCGAGAAGACTCATAATGCTTCCTACATACTGAGGATCTTTGATATACCCGAAAGGGAATTCGGTCACCCAGGGAATGTTCTTTCCAAAGCGTACTCCATAGTAAGTGCCAGATTCCCCAAGCAACTGATACACCCTGTAATTTGGCCGTTTCAGTACGACAAATAAGAGAGAGAAAATGACAAACACATCGCACCACAACATCTACTCAATTCAAACATAGGAAATACAGACCAACCAAAATGTGTTCATGGAATGCGCATATGTTGCGATCTATGAAATTTTAAAAATGAAGGTAGTTACCATTGGAGCATAAGCGATTGAGATTTTATCTTGAACATCAACGGTAAAATCCTCCAAGATGAAGATAACATTCACTTGCCCATTATATTTGTGGGTATGAGTTTCTAGAACATAGTCATCATGCATGCTCTGGCCATTCTATGGTATGCATCGCTTTGTTATGGCTACAAAACTACGTATTATTTTTTTATAAGTAAAAATATTATATATACCAATAAGAGTAACCAAATACACTGGATGTATACAAGAAAACACCTAACCCATACTGGAGAGCTCCTAATGATCCAAAAAGCCTATGAAAAACTACCCAAAATACACCAAGCCCAAATTGGAATAAAACACACCTCCCCAACCCCTTGGTTCCCATAAAAACTAAAGTGCAGTTTAAATAGTGAGTTGAGATGAAAGTTGAATAAAATATTATTAGACTATTACTTTTTAATATTATTATTGTTTTAGAATTTGAAAAAGTTGAATTGTTTATTATATTTTGTATGAGAATTTAAGAATGTTGTAATGATAAGATGAGATGAAATGAGATAAAACACTTTTACTATCCAAATGAAGCCTAATACTCCACTCAAAACTCCTTCTATGAGAACGTCTTCATAATGCCCTCCCTTTAGTCTTCCATAGACTTGAGATACCACTCTTAGCGTCGTAGTTGATTGCCCAAAAAAGACGCTTTAACTCCTTGCTTTTCTTAAAACTTGATTTGGTTTCAAACAAGTGGCTTGTCTCAATACGCAGTGAGTAGTGCTTTAAATTGGTATTCACATCCTCCATGTGAGAGCCCCACGATATGCTGAATCTAGTTAATTTTATGCAGAACCCAATCCGATGGTGAACCCACTATATTGTTTATCGGAGGAAGATAAACCAGGGAACAACATTATCCCCAGACATAATTTCCTCCTCGTCATATCCTGCATTCAAATCCTCCTCAACAGTTATATGATTGCTGATTTTAATGGCCTGAATTTTCATGACTTTCTAGTTTCCAATATTGTGACCTAGATTGTTCTTATTCTTGTATACCATCTTGTGTACTTGGGTTTTGCCTATCTTTATTAATAACATTATCGTTTACTTATAAAAAAAAAAAACAGCTATATGGTTGCTGTCCATTGTTGCTGTTACCATTAAAGGTTCCTCCCCTCCATCGACGAGGACATTGCTTGTGTGTGCTCCACCCCTAACAATCCTTTCTGTGCCACTTTGTTAGACCCTATTGCTCCCTCAGGAGGTATAGAGCAGGTAGGGGAAGCAATACCAAAACTAAGTATTATATTGTTTCTTGTTTTTGTTGTTGTTGTTTTTTAGAGGATAATTATACTTTTCACCCCAAACTGCTACCTATTATCATTTTGCACTCTAAACTACAAGAAGTTTCAATTGGCACCCTTAATTAAGACCTAACCATTAAGACAAATGAAAAACTTGCGACACAATCTTAATGATCAAATTTGAATGAAGGGTGAAAAGTGAAATCTATTGGTAGATTATGGTGCAAGTGGAAACTTTTTGTAGTTTAGGATGCAAAATGAAAATTGTGGTAGTCTGCAGATGAAAAGTGTAATTTTCTCCTGTCAATATCCTTAGTCGACTTACAAGCATGATATAACAGCTCTCACGGTTTCTTGGCTAGTTCTGATTTTGGTTGAGACAAATTAAGCATCAGAGATACAGATTAACAAACAACAACAGTTGCCCGAGAATTCCAGAATTCTTTTTTATCCAAAACACATCCCATTCTACCCACCCACTTTCACAAAATCTAGTACAAAACACATCTCAAGCTTGTTTTTTTTTCCAGAATTTTAAAAAATTACATTTTTTTTTTATATATATAAGTAAGAAATTTATTAAAAACCACGTAATTAGGCATAGCCCAAGTACACATGAAATATACAAGAGAAAACACCTAATTACAAACTAAAGCTGAAAAACAGCACAAAAGTCATTGGAACTAAATCCATCCATTACAATAACCGAAGCCCAAAGCAACAAAGTATGAAAAAAGAAAGCCCTAATCCCATCCACCAAGTGTTCTCTATTTTCAAAACAGAGACCATTCCTCTCATTCAGTGGTGGAACCACGTTGAGGCTAGAGGGAACCATGGCCACCAGCCTCCCAAAAAAAATCAACATTATTATTTAAATCCAAATAAAATTTGATAAAAATAATATTGATCTCAAAAAAATGAAAATTTTCTTCTAATCCCATCTAAAATTCTCGAGTCTCCTTAAAAGTATGAAAAAAATAGTTTCTATATTTTCTTAAAGTTCATAATTTTTTATCAGTAATCAAGATTTTATTGGTCAAGAGAATAATTTTTGCATTCAAAATATAAAAAATGAGTATACATACATAAAAAAAATACTAAAAATATACCACTGAAAATTTAAAAAACTTGAAAATATAAGTTAAAAAATATACAATCCAAAAAATATTTCTTATAAATTGAATGACTATGAAATTAAATTATGCATATAATGTATTTTCTTATAATTATAAACAACAAAGTGTATAATATGTTCATACACATAGGCATGTATGCAGGCATCGTCGTCATTGCATAGATCAATATGGGCCCCCCAACGTAGAATTTCTGGTTCTGCCACTGCTCTCATTCCAAATACACCACATAAGACAAAGAGGAATCATCTTCCAAACAATCGCTACTTGACGATTTCCTTGAATCCCTCTCCAACAGGCCAAAGATTCCCCACACTCTTAGGCATCACCCAAAGAAATGCTAGACTTGAAAAAGACCTCATCCCACAAAGCCCTTGACACATCACAATAAAGAAGAAGGTGGTCGACCAATTCTCCACACCTTTTTCACATAAAGCACCAATCCATTGCAATGATTCCACACTTTCTCAGCTTATCAATAGTAAGTATTTTCCCATGAGCAGCCAACCACCCGAAGAATCGGACCTTGAGAGGCACTTTGCATTTCCAAATATTTTTCTAAGGGAAAAAATCACTAGAAGAATGGGGCACCAAGAATCGCACAAAGATCTAACCAAAAATTTCTTATTACCAAGCTGATTCCAGATTAATCTAACCTCCCCTCCAGATTTTAAATTTAAGGCATAGAGCAAGCTGTAAAAATCAGTGATAGCCCCCACCTCCCAATCTTGGGCATCTCTAATAAAACTTACTGACCACTGAATAAGACCAGCAGTGTTGCTCATACAATCAGCTACAGAAGCACCTTCATCGGAAGCAATTCTAAAGAGGGAAGGGAAAGCAATCTTCAAGGCCACGTCTCCACACCATAAATCATGCCAAAAACTGAACCTATTACCCCTACCCACTTCAAATCTGAAATTTCTGAAGAACTCCCCCCATCCATTGCGAATGAATTTCCACACTCCAACTCCATAATTTCTTACATACCAAACATGCCCTAAATCCTCTGAGGTAAGAAGATAGGAGGGAGATGAATAATTTTGTTGACTTTTATAGTCTCCTTTATTCAGTGAAGCCAAGTCATGTTCAAGAAGATGGTTTATGGTGGGTAGCCGCCGGGAAAGGTGCCTTTTCAGTTCGCTCATTCTATAAGACTCTCACCCAAGACCCCAAAATGCGGTTCCCCTGGAAAAGGGTTTGGAGACACAAGGCGCCCCTCAAAGTAGCTTTTTTTGTGTGGACAGCATCTTTGGGCAAGATTCTCACAACAGATAACTTGAGGAAGCAGAGAATTATTATAACAGATTGGTGTTGTATGTGTAGGGGAGGGGGCGAGTCGGTACATCACCTCTTGTTACATTGTGAGATAGCACGGGTTTTATGGGATGGGGTGTTGGGTAGAATAGAGTTGGGTTGGGTTATGCCAGAGACCGCGGTAGCAGCTTGGCCAGCTGGCCAATCATTGGAAGGGTACATCAGATCTCAGCGGTTTGGAAGATGATTCCGATGTGCATCATGTGGTGTCTTTGGCAGGAACATAATCCACGGACGTTTGAGGACAATGAGAGAGATCGACAGAGGAACTTATAGCTTTTTTTTATAGCACGTTTACATGGTCCAATGCTGTTGATTTCAATGGCATGGCCCTTCATGATTTCCTTATATCTCTTGCGCCCTCCTAGTCAGGGTTGTCTCTGTATATACTGGGCTAGGCCTATTCTTGGAGTAATACAAATTGTTTACTTATATAAAAAAAAAGGTAAGAAGATAGGAAATACCAATAGTCAACAGTTATTTGACTGTTGCCAATTTCCTTTTGCAATCTTGAAAGGGATTACTCTACCCTAAGATATCATAGTATGTTTACAACTTATACGAAAAAAGTTGATATGCTTACATTGAACGATAGTTAATCTCCCATCATACTGCTCTCTCTCTCTCTCTCTCTCTCTCACTTAACAAAATATTTTTAAAGCTTTAAAATTCACGTTCACATTGATCACTTACACTGAGAACGCCATCAATAAACTACGGAATCATAAATAAACACGGATATGATGTATTATCGATAAAGAGAGAAATAGACAGACCTGAAGTTGAGGAACTGGCCAAAGGCAAGGAGGGGCCAGAAGTAGAAAGGGGGAGGCCAAGAGAGGGCTGACACGGAGAAGAGTGACACCAACTGAACCAGCTTCAGGAGATGCGAGACGTGGGCCATCACCTTCGATGGATCCCGCCCCTTCCCACACAGGTCCACCCATGACTGTGGCTTGGTCCATAGCCAGTAGTAAAATGGGAACGGCACCAAAACCCCTACCGCTGCCACCATCCCCATTTCCTTCGCGCCCTCTCTTCCCTTTCACTTTCTCGTACCTGCGTTTGCGTCCGTAAAGGGCGAGACAGAGAAGAGTGTTGTGCTTTCAGATGTTGGGCCCCAATTTCTAATGTGACCCATAGTTGAGAAGGCTTTCTGGCCTGGCCATATATTGGGCCAGATCTTAGAAGTGGCTAAACTTCCGGCCCAATACATAAAATTGAGCAGTGCTATTTTTCTTTCTAAATTTTATCATCTCGATAATATTATTAATTTAATAAGTGTTTTTCAGCATCAATTTATGTGACGAAATACGACAAAATTCTAGATGATTAATATTTTTCAACGAATTTTGATAGTTGCATGTGCAATATTTGCAAGTGAGAAAAACTATACTACTGATATTGAAAGGATAAACAATCTAAGATTGTGAAGCACACATCTTTAATATGTCGAATGTCCAGTCCAGAGAGAGAAAGGATAATGTATTTAATTGTATGATGCTAATGTTATATGTTGCCTACACACACGTGCATGTGTGCATTAAAAGATGGAAAATATTTTAGCTATAATGGAATTACATAAAAGTAAACTCACAAACTGATATAGTTTGATATAATACGTCATATTGTAAAGTTATTTTATTATAAAGTAGATTAACGGATTCTATAAAGCCACATCAGTTTATAGGTTTATTTTGTATAATTTTTTTGTGTATGTAACAATTGATCTCTTAAAAGATATATTTGGGGTTCTAATAATTATTTACAAAAACAAGTAGTAGTAGTAGTAATGCTTGACAATGATTGAACTAAGCATTTAGACCATCTAATTGTATAATGTAATTAAAGTTACGTTTCTACGGCAACTTGCATAAATTCCTGTTCTAATTTTATCCTTTTCCTTTTTCCAAATTAATAATATATATATATATATATATATATATATATATATATATATATATATATATATATAGTCCCACCACACCAAACTTCATTCGCTAATTAATTATGAAGGATCGTATAATATATATATATATATATATATATATATATATTATCTTGTGTACGTACCATTCTATATCTTTTCTGTTTGCTTCTAATTTGGAATATGGACGTCATGGAATATAGTCAAAATAATATCTGATAATAAACCTCAGAACCGAATATTTACTTGTTTTTGAAGCAGTGGCAATGCAAATTGCAGGGACAAAAAGTCAGTAAAACGAGTGGCACTGCAATAGGAATGAAGATAATACCTGCCTGCAGGTTTTAATTCGTTCTATGTCGAACTTTATACCATTATGAATGCAGGCAATAAATAAATATACACATTTCAAGAAGAAATCTCAAAAGTGAGAAGAAAAAGAAGAGGATGATCATCGAATCGTATTTTCCCAAGATCTAAAAAGATCATCTTTCTCACCAAAACAATATATTACAGAAAGAGAATATGTTTGACCATATATATATATATATACATGTTTTAAGTTTTCTTAAACAATATATATTTAATAATATTTGCCCATCAATGCACCATTCATTTTGAGAAAAAAGCTAGAATATGACTGCTTTGGTTACATAAAATCAAATTATTTCATCTCAATATAATTATTATAATTTTCTTAAATTCTTGCATAAAATATAATAAATAATTTAATTTTTTTAAATATTAAAATAAAAATAATACTAAAAATTATATTATTTTAATATTTTATTCAATTTTTAATAAAATATCTCATCTAAATTATGTAACCAAACAAGATCTAACTTCCTCCACAATTCTTCAAAACGGTCTAAGTTCCCCACCCCACCCAACCTCAAAAATAAAAAATAAAAGAAAATAAAAACCCAACAAACCATGACCTGCTATATATAAATGTTAAGGAGGTTGCCAGTATTTACCTTAAAATATCAATATAATTATTAAGAATCAAATTATTATAATATTTAGCCTAATTGCTACATTGACGATCGACTATGAATCACGATATATCTACCCGACGCAATGAGGACAATTAATGCACATCGTACGGTACCCTGACGGATAAATTACTTAGACCCAAAACATCCTTACAAATTTTCTCATTTTTTTTTTTCTTGACGGGTCATTATGTTGTTCTCATTTTTGACGATGTGGCCCGGCCTCTTACCGCGTATTCCTTTCTATTGTACGTACGCGTAACATTGATATTGGTCTTTTGGGATTTTAAAAATTAATAGATATAAATTTTAAATAGATAAGTTTTACAAATATTTTTTATAATTTTTTTTCTATTTTTTAAAAATAAAATCCATTTTTTTATTAAGATTTTTTTTTTATAAAATTTATTTATTTAAAATTTGTACGAAACATTTCTCTTTTTTATAAATATTATAGCTAGCTAGCCAGCGTGTAGCTCTTAGGGTAAGGAAATTAAAGAACCAAAGTAAGTAAGGATATGTTTGGAAGGTGAGATGAGAATTTTGTGTTTTGTTTTAAAATTTAAAATATTATTTTTTAGTTTTAAGATTTGAAAAAGTTAAATTAGAATTTGAAAAAGTTGTATTGAGATTTGAAAAAATTGAATTGTTTATTATATTTTATATAGGAATTTGAAAAGGTTGTAATGATGAGATGAGATGAAATAAAAATTTTAAAGAAGATAAAACATCCAAGCATAACCTAAATATCAGATAAAATTCCCCAAATTTTCCTTTCCCAAAATAGGTAGTACATGTATTCTTGCATCATTTTAAAGGCAAAAGTCATTCCAATAAAGGAAAGCATTAAGCGCGTAGAAATTTAATGAAGGGAATCAAGATTTTAGGAACTTAAACATCATGATGCTGTTCATGTTCTTTCATTAACAGAGCGCATTGATGCTAGCTTTTTTTTTTAAGCATAAACAAACAAATTAACAGATAGTACAAACATTGATCATGACGCATATGCAGACGATGTTAGTAATCATCATCATTATTAGACCATACACATGCTCATAAAAAACACGTGGCGTACCAGAACACAATGATCTAGCTACCTCAATAATTGGTGAAGAGAAAGTAATATAATATGAAAAATTCTATTAATTATCTATGCCCATCACATATCAGATTTTTTTTTCTTTGTTAAATATACCGTATTTATGTATATAAATGATGAGTAAAAGAATTTAAAAAATTTAAGAAGAAAAATAAAAAAAAATTAAAATTTATTTTTTTTAAAAATGTGATATAATATATAAGGATGATATGTAAGAAACTCATATAATATAATATTGGAATGCATGCATGCCTTTTCTGAGATTAAGGATTTCGGCTACATACACTGGGTATCATTTTGCACACATGGCATCATGATTGTGGGTGTCGGACCAAATACCATCCACATGAAGTACTAAGATCGATCCCACTGGAGGAGGGGGGGCGCTGGGGCCTGGAGCTAGCTAGGAGGGGGAAATAAAACTTCAGCTCCAATATTTAATAACAGTATATATATAATGCTTGTGTTTTAGTTCACTTTATTTTGATTCTCTCTAATTATATATAATTAGTACCTCAAAAGCTCGGAAATTTTATGATTTAATCATCAATCTAAAGCAATTCTGTACAACTACCGGCCGGCATCTCACCATCATAAAATGGTTCATGGCATAAATATTCACTTGTCTTCCTCTCGATCTCTTTCTCTCTCTCTCTCTCTCATACTATGTATATATATATATATATATACACACATATACAAGTGATCGATGGAGTTTGTCACAGATGTCATGCCTGGCCTAGCTGTTGATAAACATGAATTGTCAGTACAAATTAAAAGGAACAAAAGAAAAGACACGTTGTGTTCAACACTCCCAACCACAAGATCAAGATGCATGGATATATTAATAGTACTACGCAATTAAGCACTTGCCCTAAGTATTTGGCACTACAAAGAGTGCTGTGATTTAATGTCATCATTATATACGCATAATAATCACCTCGACACTACACATGTTAAAACTATATATAACTTTGTTTTTTTTAACATTTTCTAGATACATATGGACCATACTACTAATAAAATCAATTAAGCAATAATTGAAAGAATATCTGCTAATTCTGGCTAGTGATAAGATCAGTACTATATTCAGCCTTTCATCGACTATTCAAATGCATGGAGAGAATGTTTATACATATATAATAATATACATGATCATGCAGTACATTTTAATAAACAAGTCCACTGAAACTGGTGGAGTTGCCACGTTGGCATCCCACAGGCCTGTTATATATAAGGAGATAGAGGTCATTGCAGCTAGCTATAGCTAGCCCAGAGAGCACAAACAAATTAAAGATATTCATCCCCGGCCCTCTATCTGCTACTATAATTTCTCCATCATTTTTTTTTTCTTTTTGTGTGATATGTCGGTGAAGATAGCGTCCGAGTTCTTGCCAGAGCTGCCACTTACAGCAGTGGGGCACTTGGTGGCGGTGAGAGAGTATGAAGAGAGAGATAAGGTGGCGGTGGAAGAGTTGGAAAGACAGTGTGAAGTGGGGCAGCAGGAGCAGGGCAAGGCTTCGCTTGTCACTGACCTAATGGGCGATCCCTTATGCCGAGCCCGCAACTTGCCATTACACATCATGCTGGTATTTCTCATCATTAATTTCGACCGAACATTGGTTGTATTTTATGAACTACTATATTGGGAAAAAAAACTGTGTGATGTAGACGTGACTGATCGATCTTTTATTGTGCTGTTTACATTTGTCGATCCAAAAAGCTGTCTGTACCCAAGTTTGGAAACGTAGAGTACTCTGTTGTCATGTATAATATATGGAAGAAAGTTACCGTTAATCTTATATTTTGAATTCTAAAACGGACAAGAAAGTTAATTGCAGAGTTGGATATATAGTACTGTATCTTTTTGACTATTTTGTAGTTATGTTATTTTAGATCTAATTATTGTTTTCTGTTCTCTGATATGAACATGCAGGTCGCGGAGTATGGAGAAGCAGAGATTGTGGGGGTGATAAGAGGGTGTGTAAAAACCGTGACAAGAGGGAATTCAGTGTACGTAAAGTTGGCTTATATTCTGGGGCTACGGGTCTCCCCCACCCACAGGTTCTCTCTCTCTCTCTCTCTCTCTCTCTCTCTCATCTGCGTGCTTTCTAGATTCTAATGGCATTGCCATCCCATAATAAAAAAGACGAAAAGAAGGGAAAAGATTAGATTCGACAATAAAGAGATCAGCGTAATCTTAATTCCTAGTATCAAGGAAACGAAAGCAGAGAAAATGCAGCTGGCTAGCATGTCATTATTCATAGAAGAAGAATCCGAGAATTGAAAAAAGAAGAAGAAGAAGAAGATCAAGATGAAATAGAAAAGAAAACCCGAAACAAAACAAAACATTGGTGGACCGTACCGTGTCTCTGATCTCCCTCTTTGTGGGACCATAGCCCTGGCGAACTAATTTAGCACAAGTACGAACAAGAAGACAGAGACAATACATGAATATCTTATTCTTTGATCTTTTTTATTAATGTAATTGTATTATCAAAGTCATCATCTCATCTTTTGAAGGAAAAAAAGAAAAGAGAAGCCTTTATCTAGCACAGGGCACAACAAATGATTTAAAACCCCGCGTCTAGTGGGGTGTGTCCTAAATAATTGGGCTTTCTTAAAATTCTCCATTGAGTGTGGACTGAGATCATGAAATATTGTTTTTTCCATAGTCTGCAAATTAAATGTTATTTTATAGAAAATGTTTTCTGTTTCTCCAAAGTAAAAAGCCCCTCGAAAATGCCTCACATTTTAGTCATTTAAATATGTTTTTCTCGACATGCTCCAGATAATGGCAACCATTTTCTAATCAAATTCCACATTAGAAGGAACCTTGAGCTGACCGACATTCTTCAGTTCTCTCAAGCACTTTCTCTAAAAACTCAACCTGCACAATACTTCTAGCTCATGATTTGCAACTTATTTGCTTACAGGAAGCTTGGAGTTGGCACAAAACTGGTTCGAAAATTAGAAGAATGGTGCAAGCTAAATGGTGCAGAGTATGCATACATGGCCACCGACTGCACCAACGAGGCCTCTATCAATCTATTTACCAAAAAATTTGCATACATGAAATTTCGCACGCCCACCATGCTAGTGCAGCCTGTCCATGCTCACAAGAAAGCAATTGGGCCAGGCCATGCAATAGTTAAACTCACACAACAACTTGCTGAATCAATTTATCGTGCGATCTTTGTGAATTCAGAGTTCTTTCCTAGAGATATAGACAACATATTACGGAACAAGCTCAATCTGGGCACATTCATGGCTCTCCCCAAGAAGTTCCTTCCTAAATGGGATCCAAAAACAGGCACTCTTCCCCCTAGTTTCGCAATCCTAAGTGTGTGGAACACCAAGGAAGTGTTCAAGCTGCAAGTGAAGGGCGTGTCGGCCTTAACGTACTTGTGCTGCATGGGGACTAGGTTGTTGGATGCATGTATGCCATGGCTAAAGTTGCCTTCATTTCCCGACGTTTTCAGAAAATTTGGGGTGTACTTTTTGTATGGGCTACACATGGGAGGTCAATATGCATCACGGCTCATGAAGTCCCTATGTGCATTTGCACATAACATGGCTAGGGATGATGTTGCATGTGGGGCCGTGGTGGCCGAGGTGGGCCCGCGGGACCCAGTTCGGGAGGCAATCCCTCATTGGAAGAGATTTTCTTGGGCTGAAGATATGTGGTGCATTAAGAAGCTTGTAGATGCGAAACAAGATGCTAGTGATCATGAAACATGCGAGCCATCTGATCATAATTGGATCAAATCCCAATCGTCTTCATCAGTGATTTTCGTTGATCCACGTGACTTTTGACAACCTTTTTTTTTTTTCTCTTGGCTTGATTATATTGACCCTTGTATCTTGCATATATGTTTCCTCAAAGGAGAAAAAAGAATGTCCGTACGTAGTACTGTTGGAACATGTTTTCCAGTTGTATGGTGGAAGCATCTAATGAAAGATTAACATTCTTAATTACGTACAATTGTGACTAAGTTGTGACATGTTGTCCAGTTGTAAGGTGCAAGCATCTAATCAAAGATTAATAAAAACAGGTTCCCGATATTACTAATTATAATTAATGGTTGATCTGTTTGTTTGATATTTTTGTGAGAAATATAATATCAATGATTCCTTGATCAGGCTTTTCAGTTTAATTTCACCCCTCACCCTTTTGTGAAAAGAATATGGTATAAACCGATCGATGAGTATAATAATTAGGATACCATATATCTCCCCAAATCTATTCTTCGAAATTCTAATTAATGAGTAGAATATCCAAATAACATGTAACCGTACCAATTAATAATTATGGGAATATATATATATATATATATTTATATATGGTGGCCGGCGCATGGGATTAATATCATTGGTTCAAATACATTTTTCTTTTCGGTTTCATGGGTTCCGATCTTAAGGAGAGAGAGAGAGAGAGAGATCGAGCCCATGATCACTAGTTGCAATTGTCTAAGCTATATATTGTCTAGCCAACGTAACATGAGAAGTGATCACGTTAACACAAAAATGGTGGATGTGGTCAATGTGCGAGCACTTTTACTTGCGGGTGTTTTTTAATACTCATATATATATATATATATATATATATATATAGTTGAAGGTAGTGTACGTAATATATATATATATATATATATATATATGTATATAGCTTGATTAAGTATATACTTAGGAAAAGGTAATTTTCTTGGTAATCAACTATATAAAGACATTTTCTGACGTTCATATGGACAACTTGCAACCCCCACACACAAACACACATACTTCGTGAGGACATGACGATCCACTTGCAATAAATACATTCATATTGGGAAGAAGATACATGTAATCTCATAAAAATAAATTTATAAACTGATGTAATTTGATGTGGTTTATTAAATTGTAAAACTATTTTTATTGTAAATTAGATCTAACGTATCATATGAAACCATATCAATTATTTTATATGTTTATTTTTATAAAATCTCTTTTTAATTATAGTATTTATCTAAATATGCACGTGTTGGCTACTAAGCTATAGAGATCAGGCAAGCTAATTTTTTGAATACCATAATAATAACACAATGCAGATCACACACCGCGTGCTAGACATATCCACACACATATATGTATGTATATAGCTCCCACTAGCTAAAGTAATAGAATATTGTAAACCAGATTGCTAACTAGAAACTAATAATTATATTATGTTAAGTACTACAGCCTTAAATATAACATAAACGTACGTGTCATGATAAAATCATTCAGTCTTTAGGTCCCCACCTACTCAACAAATGCCCTTTCGGCAAAAGAAGATCAATACGAACCCAATTGTGATGAATTAGAATCAAATTAATTAATAAACCAATTAAGTACAGAGATTAATAATAAAATCAATATTCTAAAACAATTTATTATATATATTTTTTTTTTACGAAGAATAATACCCAGAATAATATTAATATTGTGGCTGGCTGGCTGGCTAGGTGTCAACTTTAAACTCCACTAGGAATGCCCTAGGCCTAGTTAGTACCAAATTAACAAGTGTCAAAATGTCACCCGAGAAACTGGGACCAAGCTTGCACTAAGGCAGGTCCAGCTAGTTGGAAAGGGCAACCCATTTTCCCTCATTCGTGCTTATTTTAGGCATTGATGATCGATCTCTATGATTAGTGTCTTTCTTTTCATGCATGCAAACTAATGCTCCGCAAAAACTGGCAAATTCACATGCACCATCGAGTAAAATATTTGAAGCTGGCCGAGAATATTGTCCGGGTTTTTGATATATGGTTGCTTCGGGAACAACAGGTGGCAAAAATGCTAGCTGCTTCCCATTGGCCAAAGGGAATTAGCTGCATTGGGATGAATGGTATCGTGCTATATATTATATATATATAGGATTCTAGCCCCCAGGCCAATATTTATTTTACTTATATCTCCTTTTACGAAGGGTAAAAAAGATCGATAGAGATGAGAGGAAAGAAAGGAGCGAAACTGAATGCATGGAGAATGGATAGGTGGATGTTGTTTGACTAGCATGTGTACGTATAGCTATGATAGACTAAGATCTTGTTTGGATTTTCAGTTGAGATGATAAATTTGTAAATATTAGTGAAATTGTTTGAATTAAGATATTTTATTAAGTTTTCAAGAAATGAAAGAGAAAAATTGAATAAAAATATTATAAAATTAAAATATTATTAAAATATAATTTTTTAATAATATTTTTATTTTGGGATTAGTAAAAGTTGAGTTATTTTTTATGTTTTGTTTAAAAATCTGAAAAAGTTGTAATTATTAGATAATGAGATAAAAAATTTTAAAATTGAAAATTGAAAAATGTTTGTATTTGAGTGATATTTAAAAATAAAATAAGATGAGAGGGGTCCTGCTCTCTATGCTAGCCAAGCTCAAAGTGCTTTGAGATAACGTGGTGTAGCATACATTTCAAGATAGTTTGAAGAATGAAATGAATTTAGTTAAAAAGGAAGTAGAAATGACCTAGATTCTTGTGAGAATGTGGATAAGAACTGAGATTAGTTTACAAAAGGCGCATGTTAGTTAAGGTTCCGCTTTGAATAACATAGCAGAAGTAGTGATAGGTAAACAAATTGCGATTGCAATTCCAATTCCCTTCATTTATTATTATTATTTTTAACCAAGAGACGGGGTCACATGTCCAAGAGTGACCTCCCCACATTTATTAAGAATCCTCACTTATGACGGAGGAATACCATGAAAACAATCAGGGCATTAAGGACATTCTTCCCATGCCTGTTATGAAACTTTAACCAACAAATCAAAAACACTAAATAAAACCTCTTAGGTACAATTCATAAGCAACACTCTATAATCGTAAAGAAAGCAATCCCGTTTTATCAACACACAAAATTCCTTTTAAAGGAGCTGGCGGCCTTATAGAATCTATCTAAAAATAAGAAATGCCCTCTGCACCCAACTTCGCCAAATCGTTGGCCATCGCATTTCCTTCCCTAAAAACATGGCATTCCGATTCTGATTCCTTACTATCTTTATAAAGAGTTATTAATCGGAGCAAATAGATGATTCGTAACATAAACAATATATAGCGTTTTGTTTTTGTTTTTTTAACTATTGCACTAAGCGTTTGATGTTGATCTCAAAATCTGAATCCATGCATCTACTAAATTCATTAACTACTCCCACGAAAGCAGAGGTGGTGTGGTTTTCTTCTTGATGCTAGTGAAGTATCGCATAAATACTCTACCTAAGGTTTAAGGACCACTCTATAATTTGAGAATGTTACCTAAAAACTCCTATTCTACCAAGTTATGCTAAGATACGGGTCAAAAAGCCTGAATTTCATCAAAAAAAAGTATATGCTCTTGATATTGCAATCTTAATCTCTAACGGATGTTCGATTCGTCTTTTGGGATAAGCAATGGGAAGATAATTTGTTCTTTAAGAACATTCTGTTTATTCGGCTCAAATAAAATGGGGTAAATACATCTCCCTAAATCGATGAGATCAACATAATTGAACTTCGGTGGAAGACACGTCACACGACATGGATGCATCTTTTTCATGTTCTTATTCTAGGTTGATTGCTTTTTAAGCTACCATTTTTTGTGATTCCTCGTAATTAGTCCCCTCAACATCAGATTTTACAATGTAACTAATAAAATTGTTCCTTGCATTCAGCCACAAGGTTTCGTTAGGTCTTTCATAACACAATCGTAAAAAGTTGACTACCCTCTCGATGATTGATTTCACAAAATTATTTGCGACTTCAGCTCCAACCTACATAGGAAGAAAACCGTTAAAGGGTTCAACTCGGAATCTCAATATCATATTCAATTCTTTTCAAAGGTTGCGCCTTTTTACAATTATGAATGACACTGCATCCCCCTCATCAATACAGTAACAATATTAGCGCATGGCACCTGACGTGCTGGAGACATCAGAGTTGCAGTTATCTACAGTTGAGAGAGAGTACACCAACGGGGTGACACGTAGGCACGCCAGAGGTGGTACGTGCGGCTCTGACAGCATGTCAATGGAGGAATCACGAGTTGCTGGGGGCAAATGAGAGGATTGGGAAAAGGAGAAGAAATTGGAGGAGAGGATTGGGCAAATGAGAGAACCCACCCGACGCAGGTAGAGGAAAGGAGAGGAGAAGTCTCACGAGGGAGAGATCAGCAGATGCTCTAAGTAGCGCTTACATTTGGTAACGAACACAATAAAGCTCAGCTGCGAAAACAGATGACTTTCTACGTTCACTAGCATTACTGCAGGGAATAAAAAAAAAGCAGGCTGCATACGTAGTACCCTGTTAATATGTTACGATCCTTCTATAAGAGGAGCCAGTTTCACGCACTAATTTTAATGCAACACTTCCAATTTATTATTGTTTATTTAATAGAAAATGGTAGGAGAAATGTAACGAGAAAGGATGAAATTGAAAAAGAAAAAAAAGGGCGCAATTTTGACGCAATTCGAGGATGGTCAACCTCCAAGACAAATTCACTAAGCTTTTCCGAATGAGAATTGATTACAAAGAAATTGGGTATTCATACATGAAATGAGCCACTGATTCTTGCGACAATTCCTACTTCCCTCAAAATGGGGCTTAAGAGAAAAAGAAAAAGAAAAAGAAAAGAAAAGAAAAGAAGAAAAAAACCTGAGCCCAAAGCGAATAGAAGCCCGTTAGAAGCCGCTTTATCTAAAAATTCTACGTAAGTCAACGGGTTCGTTAGATAGGACGAACTCTGAAATCCTTGGATTCAAAAGAGATGAAAAATAGAAAAACTTCCCCCTGAATTCCACACATGCGGGGCAACAATTATTACGATGCAACCATCCCCCCGGGGGTATATGGCTTTCAATTGTCTGTAAAGGGAGAATTTTAGAATTTTGCCTATATGAGCCATATGACCTCTCTCCTTCCATGTTATGCCTTCATTGCTTTACATCAATTTAATCTCAAATAGCCACACATATGATGATATGCATATTCACGAGAAAAAAGCAAACCCAGTACTGTAAGTAATCAGAGTTTTGGAACGAACAAACCTGTTTTATTTACCAGAGTAGGCTCATGATCAGGCGGAGACCCCACCATGGTTGTGATGAATCTGATGATATAAGCTTCTAACGGTCACAATTGAAATGATTTAGCACGTTATAGAAATTTAATATAATAGTCAACAAGTTACGCTTCGTTTCAGGTACAAGTTCTGCAAGAAGCAGACCAGCTTAAAAGACGCCATATCCTAAATTTCAACAATGCTGTTGCCTATTCCAGGTTGCAAATGAGAAGGGATTGGAAATCCCTTGATAATTTACCTAAGTTATGATTACAGATCTGATCTGCGTTGTATGTCTCAAGGTGCATATTTTCAACACCGAGTGCAGTAGTGCTTGCTGTGTTACTCACATTGTAGAAGCCTTGGCAAAACCTGAAAATCTGGAGAACTCGTCTTGTAGTAGAGCCTGGGGGTTACCCTGTTCGACCTATTCAAGGGAAGAGAACAAGGAATATGTTTTTAAGAGGTTTATGCGATATAAAGTGGCAAGGAGGCGTTTCGCCAATGCTACCAATTAGACTAAAGCATCAGATGACATTTCATCAAATTCACAAACGATCGAGAGGTGCCCCTTTTTTATACTTATTTTACTAACGTATAGAGCATCCTGAAACTGAATATATCAGCCCTCAAATGTGTGGAGGAACAAAGGGACCTGTTCATAAACTTGATCACCAATTTGGTTGGAAGAGCAGTTGACATTCATTTCAGGCCCTAGTTTATTCTTATCAAATAAAGCTGGATAGTAGGTAGTGGTAGTCCCGCATTGTGCATCAAGAGACTACCCAATATGGGGAAGGTCGAAATTGTTAAATATCAACGGTTTAAGAGAGTGTAATCAATGGAAGAACAGCACGAAAAATGAATACCAACATCAACAGAAGAAACAATTATATTCATTAATTCAAGATTTCATCTCTAAGTTATTATGATTTATTAGGCTCATCCTCACCATTTGGTAGCTGCTATCAGAGTCCACTTAACAAGATATTGATGTTATAGCTAAAATCGAACAGATTTCTTCTCATTTGGGAAATCTAATGGCTGGGGAAAAACAAATGAATCAACAACAGCTGCAGCAGCAATAATAATAAATGCACAGAAGCAAGTTGCACACTGATGCATACTAAGGCACACCAAGATAAAGCATACCAGGATCCCATTGTCAAGAATCAGAATGTTGTCCACATTCACAACCATTGAAATGCGGTGAGCAATTGTAATCACTGTCACACCTATGCATTCAGTGGAGATCGCATTTTGTATTGCTGATGCTGTTTGGGTGTCAACATTAGCCGTGCACTCATCCAAACACAATACCTGAAAATCTTGATAGTGTCAGTAATTTACATATTCCTCTACATATGATCTCCCCACCCCTTTTCCCTACATACGATAGTCCCCTACCCATCCTGAGAAAATTAAAAACAATCAACCACCCATCCACCCACACAAACATATATAAATGCTACTTCAAGCGTACAAAAAACATTATGGCCTTCTATTCCTTGTGTTTCCCACTCTTCTATTTTCATCTATTGTTTTGCTAGAAAAAAACTCATCTGTTCAATTTCTCACGGATCACAGAGAGAATGAACATGTCAAATTATAAAATAGATAATTAAATTAACTTCTTCCTATCAGTATAGGCTTTTGGAACGATTGGTAATTTAGCATGGTATCACAATACACTTCCTGAGTATTGATTCCATATTTTGAATCCATTTTAAACAAATATTTCATGTGTTGGGCCCACGTGATAAGGGATGATTTAGCTGACACGTGAGGGGAGTTTTTAAAATATAAGTAAATAATTAAATTCACATCTTACCATTAGTTTAAGTTCATGGTACAAATGTTGATTTGTAAGAAACATAGATGATGTGAAAGTAATGCAGTCTGTGAACTCAAAACGCACCACAGTAGGAGAGCTGATAGGAAGTACTAATGATGAAAACCCGTGAAAGTTTAACATGACCCACAAGGAAACAGAAGTTTCTCTGAGCAGAATGTTTTCAAAAGAAGAAAGAGACAAAATCTCTGGAATATAATGATTCAACTCAAGCTATCATTGTCAAAACGCTAGATGGACATGCTGGATTTCTGTTGCAAACCTAAGGAGTAGGGTTAGACATCTAAGATCCATGGAAAGGAATCTGGTTCTTTATATTAATTTAAATCATGAAAAAGCAAATGTGATGCTTGGAAGATTTATAAGAGATTTATTTCCCTAAATCATTTGTGCCTTTCATGCTTAAATTAATTCACCCTAGGACTTTCTGCTTGTAACTGAGGTACTTGGAGTTGTTTCTCAGTCAAGAAAATATGACCTTTGTAGACTTGAGAAGTGCACGAGCAAGGCAAAGCAGCTGCCGTTGCCCGACAGAAAAGGACATCCCAGCTTCCTTTATGCAAACATCTAGCCCTCCCACTGCTTCTACTTCATCCTTGACATGGCATTTCTCCAAAACCTTCCAAATTTTGAAGTCTTCATTCACCCGGAATGGATCTAGATTATCCCTAGAGATTTGCAAGAAAAACATTAGTTGGTGTGACCAAATGATAATGAAACCAGAACATAGATAATACATATATATCTGAAAGAAAACAGCAAATATCTTATGAACATAAGACATAAAATTGCATGGAACATATAGCATTTCCATACATTACCTTATTGATCCGTCAAATAAGAATGGACTCTGAGGAACAACAGAGAAATGTGAACGGAGGTCTCTAACAGGAACGTCGGCTATGTTTATTCTGTCCACCAGAATACATCCACCACAAATTGGAGTAAGGCGGAAAAGGGCATTCAAGACACTGGATTTTCCAGCACCTGTTCTGCCAATGATTCCAACCTGAAAAAGGATCAAGGGAAAATGTCAATGATATGGTAAGAATAAATCAAGTAAAGTCAGAGGATCAAGGGAAAAACGACAACGATGTAGTAGAAATGATCAATCAAAGGGTTTTAAATACAGTACAAGATTGAATAATCTACACCCAGCAGAGCAAATGAACTGACCTGCATCCCTTCCCCAATTGTAAAAGTAATATCACAAAGTGCAGCAGGCAAAGATGGCATGTATCTCAAAGTAACCTTCTTAAATTCAATCAGTCCTCGACATGGCCAATCGGGATTAAGAGATTGGGATCCATGCAGTTCTTCTTGAGGAACGTCCATATACTGGAGAGAATATAATCAAAGTATGTCATAAGAGGGAAAGTATCTGTGGAAGGCGGTATATTGTAGTACCTGAAGAGTTCTTTCAACAGAAACCATTTCCTTCTCTGTTTCAGTAAAACTTGTTAAAAAGCTCCCCAACAAAGACACTATTGGAGCTGCATAGGAGAGAGCCAATCCTACCTGTAAAAGAACACATCACTTTCCATTCTCTTCAGGTTTTCACAATGTACGAATTACTCAGTACAACACTTAAAGCATCTAGTTGTTTGAATGTTAAAGGTAGACAGAATTGGAATGTAAAAGGATGGTTTGAAGATATATGAGGAGAAGAACATACCAGCCCTGGGGTGCCAAAACTAACAGGTAAACCACCATGAGATCCAATAACAGCCATCAGGGCAATAAATGAGATGACAACTGCTGCTAACAACTGGAAGAATATGACTGGTTACTATAATCGTCACAACAGGTTATAGATATTATCTTATAAAAGGTGTGCTTTCCATTTTAAATATTCCCATTTCTCCATTTTGAAAAGTTAATACCAAATTATAACTGTCATTCTACACCACAAACATAAATTTCTCTCAAGTATTCCTCGCTATAATGTTTAACTGCCCTTAAGCTAAGCACTGAAAGGCTAATATTTAAAAACGGTGGTAGGATTAACCAGTTTCAAGACATTGATTACAATCAGTTTATTATTGACTTTCTCAAGAGGATAATCGCTGTGGGACACAGAGGGGCGTTTCAGATCCTGGATGCAGCCTAATTAATAGAACATCAGAGTAAACTAGCTTTTAACTGCACAATATCAGATGCCAGTAAACAAACTGTTCTTAAGTCATTTCAACTAGTGATGTACCTGAAGCCGTAGGGAAAGCCACAAACTTGCTGTCAATTCTGTGTAAGAAGTTTGCTGATACAAGGCAACATGTTGAGTGAAGGTGGCCAAGAAAAAGTCCTACTCAAAACCAGCATTGATTGATTTTGTTAGGATATCAATAAAATAACTAAAGCCAACTCTTTCCATGAATTCAAACTTTTGGAAAACAAATGATAATTTAGCATGGTATAAAAGTAGTTATTTTGACTTTGAACCTTGTTTCCACTATAATCCTCATTTCATTTAAATATTCCACATGTTAGACAAACTTATTAAGAGAGTGTGATCCACTCGTGAGAGAAATGTAAGAATATTAATTATGATTAATTCATCTTTTTTCAGAAGTTTAACTTTTTAGTACAATTGATAATGTGACTTCCAAAATTTTATCCATTGTGACTGTCAACAAGAATTGTACATTATACTCGATACAAATGAATGTGAAAACAAGATTGGCAGAGTAAATCAATTAAACAGGACCACTGCCTGCTTAAATAAGAAGAATAATAAAAAAAAGAAAATAACATTGTAGCAGTACAATAAATTTACCATACCTATGACAACTATATTTTCTATAATATTGAAATTTTACAACATTCATAACATATGAATAGAGAAGGAAACTACTCAAGGGTTGAGTTCTCGCAATCTTTTCATATTCTCTCTCTAGTTATCAATGACTCATGGTATCAAAGCACCAATGCAAAACCAACCCTCAGTTCGTAATTTTTTTCATCTTTCGTTCTTTCCATTTCTCCACCTTTCTCATTAATATCTCTTCCAAATGCTAAGAAACTTCAATTATGATGATTCGAAGAAATTCCAATTATAGCATTGACCATCCTTTTGTAATATAAACTTAGATGTGACTTGTGTTTTCCTCAAGTTGTTACAAATTGCATGAAAGCCATTCTCAGCAAGTGTGGGGCTTGAGTCATGTTACTTGCAATGGAATAGCTTGATAAAGATATCATGGTTATAATACTTGTTTACTTATCAAAAAAAAAAAAAAAAGATATCATGGTTTTAAGGAGGGAGATTGGCTTGTCCTTTTTTAGTATAAACCCAGACGTTGCTTGAGTTTTCCTTAGGTCTTTACAGTATAGCTCCCTCACACCAAGTATTGAATTGGAAGGAAAAACTCAATATTCCAATATATTTCGAATTATGATTACATTCTCCTCTGTATATAGATGATAATACTCATCTATTTTAGGGATATTTACAACTTACCTAGGAAAGAATCAAAACTACCTAAAACAGAAAACTATAAATATGGAAACTCATATCTACGGATTTGGTAACAGACTACCAAATCCCCTAAAATCATGGGATAGGAAAACATGATCTGTCAGCTGTAGATCTCCTCAATCTTAGCCCCTAACAATGCTGACAGATCATCAAATTAAATCTCCCTATAATTCTACACCAAGACACAACAATATTTTATTTGCACGATGCATCATACACAGTGGTTTTCCCAAGGCAAGGTTGCACCTAATATTGTAATCGTAAGGCCAGTACGAGTTGTCAGTCTTTGTTCACATGTTCTTTGAGAAGTTCCTGCAAACCTTTATATTTTAGAATTTGTTGCTTAAATTACTATACTTTATAAGGCTAAGGTACCATCATTAGATCTAACAAATATAAAGCTTACAGAACTTTGTACAGATGAATTATAAAAATAAAAATAAAATCAAAGTGGTATTTACTAAAACATATAAATTGCTCTTGTTTATATGTGTCTCAAACACATATAAGTAGTCCAAGATCTTCTACTGAACCTCAAAAGAATCCAGACTTTAAGCAATTCCGTGAACATGTTTGTAAATTGTAAGCATCTAACATGTATGTGTGTGTTTGAGTCTTCCTTCTTCAATTCCTTTTTCCCCTTCTTGTCATTCCAGGTGACTGTTTGTCTACCACAATGATTAAGATAGATTATATGAAAACAACACACATATCTACCTCAGACTTGAATCCCCTTATAGTTGACGACCCATCAAGTGTCTCTGTGAAGGATGCATATATGGGAGATCGAGAAACACTGTCCAGCCTTCGCAGTTCCCGTGATGTTGACCTGTAGAAAAACTGAATAATTTCTACTAAGTCAAAAGCTTGGTAGTCTAAGACTTATTCTTTCCTTGTACAGAATGAGTTGTACCATAAAATTCACTACAGTCAGTCATCACATATTTCTTTTTTCTATAGTGTTAAATCAAGTCAGTTCTACAAATAAAGATATTTGAACCATGAACATTACTCCTATGAATTAAAAATATGAAACAAACAATTCTAATCCCCTATTATTTCTCATCCTTGAATAAGCAACTGCCGTAATTACATAAGAAAGCAACTTTAGAATGCAGCACCTAGTGTCTTAATCTCATACATTGAAAAGTTGCTACTTAATTAGCATTACACAGAGTGAACTACCAAATAAGATGGTTACATGGATCACTGACATCTGTACAGACATTTTTTGGAACTACTTTCTGCCAAGGTACATACCCCCCCCCCCCCCCCCCCCGGGGGGGCGGTTGATAGATTGTTAAAAAGCAGCTCAGATAAATTCTAGTTTCCAAAACTTAATTGAGCTTCCTTTTCTGCCTATCTAAGATAATACAATGCCCATTCAACAATATGTAGGCTATATCTTCATCATTAATTCAAGCAGTCCCAAATACATTCTTGCAAAACTTACATCAACCACAGATGTATAAAACCTAAGTGGTGATTTAATACGTTATCAGAGCAAAGGTCTTTAATTTGAACCCTGACTTGACACTTTACCCCATTTCAATTGAATATTCATGTGTTGAACCCATTTCTTAAGGAGGAGCCCAGCTCATATGTGAGGGAAGTGTTCGAATATAAATTAAATGATAAATTTACCTCTTCCCATTACTACCAAAAAAAAAAACTTTCCAAACATGAGCTTTTAGGACAAATAGTGATTTTTAAAATATCAACATACTTAATGATATAGAGAAGTACCTGAAGCTTGCTGTAGATATACCAAAATGGCAACAGCAAGAGCAAGAAGAGAACCTACATATATACAAAAACTGTTCAATAACATTTTTTAAGATAGTTAAAAGTGGATTTCTGGAAGAGCATACAAGCAAAGTGGACAAACTTGTTGGATACCTGCACATATGACAAAACTATAGCAATTCCCAGCAGGCCAACAAAATTGGCTAGGAGAATGTTGAGAATGAATGGAAGGGAGTCATCAATTGTGTAGAGATCAGAAGAGAACCTACAAAAATAAAAATAAAAAGCCTGGGGGTATATATAAAATACTAAAATAATCTCCTGAAGGTATGTTATTCTAACCTGTTGAGTATCCTTCCGCCTGGTGTCTGATCAAAGAATTGGACAGGCGCATTGATAAGCTTATAAAGCAGTGTGTCATGCACCTTCACCGCGGCTTGTAAGCCCCCAAATGCAAATGAGAACGCTCTCACCAATGTAAGAAAGGAATTTATCATACAAAAGATGAAGAGTATGACCTGCACAATCAATTACAAACATGTCAAGAACAAGTTCCCCAGGATTCTCTCATGCTTCCCCTCTTCAAAAATGAAATGATGTACTGACAGAAAAAAGCAGAGATGTTGTATAGCAATATACATATATTGCCACAATTGTCCAGACTGTTATCTCAGCAACTTCATTGTCTGTTAAGTTACCACAGCCTAAGGCTTTGTTGGCTGAGCTTAGCATCCTCTTTTTTTCTTGACAGGTGAGCAAAAATTCTATTGTTAAGGAAGAATAGGCATAACCCAAGTACACAGGTTGGCTGAGCTCAGAATCTTCAGCCATATAGTGCATTATTTCGGGAAAATCTGTCGCATTTATTACTTCATAGTTTTCTCCCTAAACTCTATTCACACTTCAGTTCTGACATTTACTCATAGAATAAAAGTTAGCGTCATTTATAATTTCAACAGTTGCGTAGAAAAACGCCAAGTTAAAAATGTTACACATGATATACAACTACTTTGTTTAAAAAAGGGGATTCAAAATCTTGTCTGTTTGGTAGCTAGGGGAGATATTATGCACTTAAAGAACTTGGTTCCCCTTTGCAGTTCATAATCTATATAGGCTAGCCTAAAATATTTCTATTTTCTTCACCCATGGATTGTATTGCTTTAAAAAAAGTCTGTCTCCCATTAACTTCTTCATTCACTAGCCCTTGTACAGTAACTGACATGATTGTACATCATACTTGCAGAACTAAGTCATGCATATACGGACCTGAAGAAAACTATGGAAATCTCATGTGTGCTTGTGATTTTGAATGTGTTTATGAGAGAGAATATATATCTTTGCCACGATTCACATATCTCTAGTGCCAGTCCTCATAGTAATGTTATATAAAGATAGAAAGAGAAATACAATTATTTTTAGTAGTTACCCTGTCATTCTAATATAATTATTGACTTAGGATCTAGATAGTATTGACAAGGACAAGATATAACAAATTGTCTGAACATCTGTGAAATACATCGATATAGACAGCAGACAGATTGATCCTAAGACCACTTGCTGTTTATATTGAAAAGAGGAGAAGCTGAATACCAGATAAAAGGAGGTTGAGTATTCTGTCTGACTACTTCCTGTTGTTGTATCAACCCAAAATGACAGCCATAGATCATTTCCATTACGAGAAGCTTGCATTAAAATTGCTGACAAGCATATTACAACAGTAATAAGCCAACCAGAAAATGCAGCATAATTCCTGCAAAAGATAATAATACCAAACTGAATGTTACTGATAAATATCCCTAAACAACTACAGTTTCAATATATTGTTATCTCATATATGCAGCAAGAATAGAACAGTAAATATTTTCTCTCACTTGTATACATCAAGTTCAACACTGCCCTCTTTTCGTAGCTCAGTTTCAATGATCTTTTGTGCTTCCTCTGAAGCAGGGGCGGCATCTTTTTCAAGGAGGAGATCTTGTTCGATTTCATTGTCTGTAGCCATGCTGCCTTCTTGTCGTTGAATGTGCAAATATGTGTCACATTCATTTAGCGGAGAGAATGCTGAATATGAAGAGACAGACAAGTCAGCTGAACTTCCAACCCACTTCACGTGTCCTTTTTCCATTTTAACAACCAAATCCGCAGATGATATAGCCTGGGAGTGTCAAAACACATATGAAACTTGTTTAAGTTAATGGAAGCTAAAGTATATTAAACTGTTTTCTTATGCTGATATGCAATGTTGAGTGAAGTCATGCATTGCTATGATGAACTTCACATAAAACAAATACTCAACTGGGTTATTTCCTGAAAAACTAAAATAAGAGAAACTCAACACTGTTCGCTGAAGTGACATTGAAGATTATTTTCCAAAGGTTGAAATCTACTCCAGTATGTGCGCCGACCAAATCTATGAATTTCATGCATCACAACTTTAAAATTATAAAATCGACGAACTTCAGCAAACTGCAAAAAAAGTGCATCCAAGTACACAAGGACCTAGTCTTTCTTCATTTCCTTGCACATATAATTTAGCAAAGGTTGGTTCTATTAAAGGTGACTGTCAGAATATAAATTAAATGATTAAATTCACTTCTTTCATTAGCTTAAGCTTTTGGTATAATTGATGACTTACATAATATCAAAGCAGAGATATTGAATGAGAACTACTTATTAAGCGAGAGTTTGGCCAACATTTGAGAGAGAGTGATGTAAAGTAAATTAGTGATTATTTTCGCCTATTCCCATTAACCCAAACTTTTAGGACAAACAGAAAATTAACAAGAAGAAGAGATACTCAAAAATGAATTCCATTGTGTATGCAGTCTGTGCTAATAATAAAGCTTCAATTGATGACAGTAAGTGTTGATTCCAACTTCAGCTAGGGAGGAAGAAAGTTTTTTTTTTTTTTTTATAAGTAAACGATATTATTAATGAAGATAGGCATAGCCCAAGTACACAAGATGATATACAAGAGATAAGACATATCTAGGTCAAGTAGAGGAAACAAGAAAATCATGAAAATTCAGGCCATTAAAATCTAAAGCTATGGCCCATAGAAAAAAAGTACGGAAAAATAACGCTCCAAGTTTCTCGGGTGACCACTCCTTGTTTTCGAAAGTTCAATCATTTCGTTCTTACCATATGCACCACATGATGCAGCTCAAGATCATCTTCCACACCTCCTTAATTTGTGGGACACCTCTCGGGAAAGTCCAGCTAGGCAGTAGCTCAACCACTGTTACAGGCATTACATACGATTAACTCCACCTGGCTAAACACTTCAGTCCACAAGGCTCTAGCTGTCTCACAATGTAACAAGAGATGCTCTACTATCTCGCCAAATTGCTTACACATACAACACCAGTCTAGGATGACGACCTTGCGCTTCCTCAAGTTATCGGTTGTCAAAATCTTTCCTAGGGCTGCTGTCCAAGTAAAGAAGACCGCTTTAGGAGGCGCCTTATTACTCCAAATTTTCCTCCATGGGAACTGGCTGTTTGGTAGAAGTGTGAGGGACTTGTAGAAGGAGAGAACCAAGAAGGCACCCTTACCTGCCAATGTCCACCATAGCCTATCAACTTCTTGTCCATTCGGCACCACAAAATATAATAGGCTGAAGAAAGCTTCAAAGTTGTCTACTTCCCAATCTTACACCGCTCTACTAAAAGTGACATTCCACTAAACTTGGTCCCCTGATCGAAGCAAAACGTCCGCTACTGAGGCTTCTTGATCACGTGCCACTCGAAATATAGCTGGAAAGGAATCCTTTAAGGCCGTATCCCCGTACCATTTGTCCCTCCAAAACTTTATCCAGGAACCCTCGCCCAACGCTAATTTATAATGGCCATTAAACACCCCCCACCCATGCCTGATGTGCTTCCAAACCCCCACTCCATTAGCCCTACTTACCTCTCCGGTACACTAACTGCCCCACAAGCTTCCATATTTACAATCAACCACCAATTTCCATAGGGCTTCTGATTCCATGTTATACCTCCATAGCCACTTCCCGAGTAGGGCTTGATTGAATGATCTCAAATTCTTTATACCCAACCCACCTGACAAGATCGGCCTGCACACCATGTCCCAACTGACTAGGTGGAATTTGAATTCATCCCCCAACTCACTCCATAAAAAATCACGGTATAGTTTTTCAATCCAAGCCGCCACACTAGCTAGAATAGGGAACAAAGACAAGAAATATGTAGGTAAGTTAGAAAGGGTACTCTTAACAAGAGTTAACCGACCACCCTTTGACAAGTACAATCTTTTCCACCCGGCCAATTTCCTTCCTATCTTTTCGATGACTGTATCCCAAATGGATGAAGCCCGTGAAGCAGCTCCCAAAGGCAATCCCAAATAAGTCATGGGGAAAGAGGCTGCCTATGCTAGCTAAGTGCCGAGTATTACTGACGTTTCACATTCCCCACTGGCACTAACTCGGACTTATCGAAGGTCAATTTCAAGCAGACGCTGCTTCGAAGCATAGTAAAAGTGCCTTTACTGCCTTCAACTGGTTCTCATCTGCCTCACAGAATAACAACATATCATCAACAAAAAGTAAATGAGACAAAGTAATAATGCCCTAATTGGGGTCACCAACTGAGAAACTAGCCACAAACCCATTTGTAACCACCGTCAAAATCATCCTATCGAGGGCCTCCATGATAATCACAAATAAAAGTGGGGAGAGTGGGTTTCCTTGTCTTAATCCACAAGAACTACCAAAAAAACCAATGGGACTGCCATTAATCAAGACTGAGAAGTTTGTCGTTACGATGCACCAATTTATCCACGTTCGCTATCTCTCCCCAAAACCGCATCTCTCCAGCAAATAAAGAATGAAATCTCAATTTACATGATTGAATGTCTTCTCCACGTCTAATTTGCAAATAATCCCCATGGAGCCAGACTTTAATCTGCCATCCAAGCCTTCATTCGCTATAAGGACTGAATCAAAGATTTGGGCGACCCCGAACAAACACATTTTGTGGCTTCGTTATTATCTTACCCAGCACTTCCCCTAATCTAGGGCTGCACACTGTCCAACCCGCACTGATTTTGGATCCAACCCAACCCGACCCGGTACCAAGTCGAATAAGAAAAGAACTGATCCGACTTCAGTCAGGTCAACCCGTCTGCCA
Organism: Cyclocarya paliurus; assembly: GCA_029856935.1. NCBI lineage: Eukaryota > Viridiplantae > Streptophyta > Magnoliopsida > Fagales > Juglandaceae > Cyclocarya > Cyclocarya paliurus. Next base: position 5,505,673 of record JARVXP010000207.1, on the reverse strand, counting down.
GTTGAGTTGAAAGTCAAAATTGATCTCCCATGCCCAAAACGATTTCTTTTCCAGGTGATGCGACTCTGCCCCATATCCTTCTCTTTTGGTTGCTTGGTGGACGAGGGCTACGGCAATCGCACGGCATTGGAGAATGTAAATCCTCACCTAGCAAAATTTCTCTTCTCAGATTCAACTTTGCCCCATATCCTCCTCTTCATCACTGCCCCATTGTTGGTTTTTGGTTTTCATTTCTGTGTTTTTTAGGTCTAAATCCACACAGGCCCTGACCCATTCCAGTCTCAGCGAGAAGAAACCTTGGTGCCGCCATTCTTGAGTTTTGTCGTTGAGCCGCAAGAGAAGCCCATGTGGTGTTTGTGCGATGGTGCGATTGTGCCGTGAAGGTGCGATTGCGCATTCGTGCCGTGCGATGGGTTCGACTGTGCTTGCGATGGGTTCGATGGGTTGTGGGGAAGTGAATGATGATTGTATTGTTTGAGTCAAAATGACCATGTGATTTTCCTTATTTTCCCTCTGTTTGAGGCTGTGCTTGTTGCTTGTTGGAGTTGACGGGGAAGACGAACAGAGTCGACAGTGATGACGAACGGAGCTGACAGCGATAACAGAGAGAAATGGGGAGGGATAGCAGCTAGGGTTTGAGATTTGGGGAGGGATGGCAAACAGTTTGAGATTTGGGGACTTTTAGTCGGATCGAAACCGACAGTTAGTGGGTTTGGCCTGCAAGTCAGTTCAACCCGTTTATATCGGTCGGGTCTAGCCGGGCTGTACGGACAGTGCGGGTTAACACATTTTCTGCGCAGCCCTACCCTAATCTATTCGTGAGCACCTTGGAGATAATTTTGTATACCCCATTAACGAGGCTAATGGGCCTAAAATCCTTAACCTCCGATGCTCCAATGTTCTTAAGGATTAGCGCAATAAAGGTAGCATTTAAGCTTTTCTCGAGCTTCCCAGCCAAGAACAATTCCTAGAACACATTCATGATGTCCACTTTTACTACCTCCCAACATGTCTGGAAAAAGCCCAAAGAGAAGCCATCTGGACTTGGTGCTTTGTCTTTAGCCATGCATCTTACTACATCATATACCTCTGCTTCCTCAAACGGATGGTCCAACCATGATGCAATATGTGGTTTAATAGAGTCAAAACCAAGACCATCAAGCTCTAGCCGCCACCCCTCTCATTCTGTTAGCCAGTTGTTCAAAGAAATCCACGACATGATCCCGAATCACTAGGGCTTCCTTGCACTCAATACCATTGATGTTCAGCATCTCAATGGTATTATTTCTTCTATGAGAGTTAGCCACTCTATGGAAAAACTTTGTGCTTCGGTCCCCCTCTTTCAACCACAATGCTCTTGACTTCTGATGCCATGAAATCTCCTCAAGAGATAAAAAACTCTGTGGCCAACTTTGTCTTCCACAATACTTCTTCAGGAGTGAGGGCTCTATCCTCAAGTACTCTATCAAACTGTTGAAGCTCCTCCACCAAGGTTTTCTTTTGCTCCCCTATGTCTCCAAAAGGATAGAGAATTCTAAAGCTTAAGGTCATTCTTCAAGGCTTTCAATTTGCTGGCTAGAATGTAGGAGGGGTTACCTTGAAGCTAATACGATGACCACCATTACCTAACCCTTTTCACAAATCCTTCACTTTTAAGCCATGTGTTCTTGAACTTAAAATAGCGCGACCACCTTGGATACCACCACAATCCAACAAAATGGGAAAATGATCTGAACAAAGACGAGGCAACCTCTTTTGACACACATCCGGATAAGGAAAAAGAAAGTCAGAACTTAAGGTTTCAGATGGGGTGGACTACGACCACACTTACCAAGAGAAAAAGGAGTAAGTCTACAAATGTAAAGTATGTTTAAGGAATATAGGAATAGACATGGAATACGATGAGACTGGAAAGCCCGAAGCCACCAAAAAGTGATACTTTCATCATATGGGTACAGATGGTTTGCAAAGAAATGCCAACATATGACTCCATAAAGCTGAATGGAGTCAAAGAACTAGTTCAACTGAACCCAACAACTGGATCAAGGCTCAGTGGGACTTGAGATGCATTAATTTTTATACCATTGGTTAGTTTAGCTCTTTATAGTTGCCTTCATTAGATAATCACTCCCTTCAATCAGTTGCTATCTAACCACAGTGATAGCAAATATTCCCTTGATCCAATGATCCCGTGGCCCTAGTGTCAATTTAAGTCAAATGTTTAGTCAACTCATGTAAAACCCTAAAAAAACATAAGAGTTTGACGGAATCACCTGAACATTATGGGTACAAAGTACACGTGTATGTTGCTTCATAAGAGGACCCAAGATAGCATTATGTAAAATCCATTGAGCAACCTGAGCATCGACGGCACTGAGGATGTCATCAAGCATAAAAATATCAGAGCCATGATAAATAGCCCTGTTCATAGCACAAAGTTACAAGTCAGTTTGATATTAATCCCTTCAAAAATATGAAGGGCAAGAAAAACATGGTAATTTTTAAAGATGCTATAACCTGGCCAAAGCAAGACGAGCTCTCTGTCCACCTGATATGTTCACTCCTTTTTCTCCAATATAAGCCATGTCTCCTCCAACCATTAATGAAACATCAACATCCAACGTGCATGCCTGTAAAGTATCTGAGTACCTGCTCAAGGATGGTAAAATATTGTTCATTTGGGGAACTACACCTTTCAAGACTTCTACTTTTTTCACTTATCAAAAAAAGATTTCTAAACCTTGAGGACTTAGAACAGTCAAGGATAAAAAAAATCTGTAAATACCAACCTTGAGATTAAAGGGTTGTTTGGGAAGTTAGATGAGATCATCTCATCTCAAAACTTCTCATAATTTCCTTCCCTCAAACACAATATTTTTCAATTTCAAATCTTCAGTTTTTTCATCTAATCATTATTACCCGATCATTACAACTTTCCCAAACTTCCAAAAAAAAAAACACAAAAACCAATACAAAATTTTCAAATCTCAAAACAAAAATAATATTAAAAAATAATGTTCAAACAATTTTTTAACTTTGTAATATTTTTTTATTCAACTTTTTCTCTCTCATTTCCCAAAACCTAATAAAAATCTTAACTCAAACCATTTCACTACTATTCACATAATTCCCATCTCATCTCATTACCCAAACATGCCCTAAATTGCAGATGAACAGAAACTCTTTACTACTGATAGAATTATAAAATCATAATAGAGTCAATGAAGTCAATATGTCAGGAAAAGATGAATCAGACTTTTTATTGTTGATATATTACACCTTCTAGGATCATAATTCTCTCCAAACAAAATATTATCACGTATAGTTCCAGATAGAATCCATGGTACCTACAGTTTCAAACAGCAAAGGCCAACATAAGAAACTTTCATTTTGACAGGACGTAGGGAAAACCATCATGCAGAAAAGCTTTGAACCTGTGGTACATATGCTATAGATCCACTTGACTGTATTGATCCATGGAGAAGCCGCATCTCTCCCAAAATCGAATTTAGTAAGGACGATTTACCTGAACCAACCTGATTACATGATCTTAGCTGGGAGAAGAATAATACACTAAATCTCGTTATAGAATTTTTTTTTTTTATAAGTAAAGGGTAAAATTATATTAATATGAATAGGCATAGCCCAAGTACACGGGGTATACAAGAGATAACACCTATTTAGGAGGAAGAAATAGAAACAAGAAAATTATGATAGAATTTTTAACAGTGAATGATAGTCAATTCAGCAATTTATACTAATCAAAGTGCTAATCTCGATTTCATTATCAGCATATACAACAGGTAGAAAAGCATTATGTTTATATTAATAATTTACTATTCCATATGCTGCACTGGAAGATCATGGGCAAGAAATTTCAGACAAGTAGTTGTAAAGCAACTTCTTGAGTTTCCCAAAACCATCATTTTCCAGCACTGTTAGCAGCAGCCCCCAAATCACAAAATGAAATGTAAAAATTGCCTGAAAGTATTATGCTAATCCAGATATTTTGAAGTTCAAGATTTGAACAATATGTCACAAGCTGAGGAAAAAGGTTATGGATTGCAAACAATTGACAGACGGTGCAAAACATTCACACACCTGGGATTCAGCATTATGGTGACAGGCATATGGAATCATATCATTTAGAATCATATGCAGCACCAGTAGCACAACAGATTTGAAGAAAAACGTTGTTACTCAGAGATGGCATCCACAAGCACACGCACACAGGTGTTACTAAAATACGACTAGATATGAAGTACTAATGGAAAAATAGAATTTTGAAAAACTTCAAGCACAGGTCTGACCTCTCCAATAACTGCAACAAAGCAACCCTTCGGGAGGTTTAGAGTCACATGATTCAACACCATATTCCATTCCTTTTCATCACTACTTGACCAAGCGCAACATGCATCACGCATAGCAATAGCCGTATCTTTAGAACTAGCTTCAGACTGTTCATTCAGAAAACTTGGTGAAGGTGAATCTGCTGTCTGTTCCAACCCAGGTTTGAACTCAGAGCAAGAGAGGAACCTGCTCAACCGCCTGGTAGATATAATTGCCTGGCATAACATAAATAAAAGTCAATAAATAATTATTGAGTTTAAAAAGGTGTCTGCTTCAAAACTCGTGGTATTTGGAGAGCTCACATCAATGAGTCCATTAATGACCCATGGGAATGAATTTAGAGGAGAGATCAAGGTATTAAACAGAGCAAGACAAGTGAAGACCTGCATTTAAGGTTGTCAGGGAAATCAACTTTATTGGCAATAACCACATTGATCAAATGAAATGCGCAGCGAATGAAGGAAAAAAAAAATGCACAGATACTTGAGAAAGAGTTAGTATACCATTGCAGCATCAAGTGGATGCCCCATGAGTGTAAAGAGTCCAAATGTGAACAGTGAGAAAAGAGTGGGTGTTGTGGCCCAAAAGAATACGCACCATGCATCCAAGTACTTCCGCGTCTAATTAAAGAAGGAACAAAATATTAAAATTCCGAAATACTCTAGATATGGGCAAATGAAGTCGACTAATCAAATGCATAAATTTTGGGTACTCAAAGAACACAAGTCATACAGTTAGGTGTTTCACTTCTGAAGATCTTGTATCCATCAACCGGCTAGAAAAAAGCACCTCCCAGCCATACATCTTCAATGTGCGAATATATGTCAAAACTTCACCAGTCTTCCTTATCCTATTGAGGATCAAGATAATAGAATTTAGATATTTTTTTTAATAGTGAGATTTAATGCAAAACACACTGCATTCAATTATATAATTGCAACAACTAATGCTAATGGTTGTAATTTTTTCATGTTCTCATTGTTACTGCCAACTCAACCCAGCTACTTGAGGCTGACAGCCCAAATCAAGCTATAAATCCATGTCCTGAATATAGCCTTATGTTATTAATCAAGCACCAGCTTTCTGTTGATTATGCGCATAAAAGGCCAAGCGCTGGACAATCATTGAACCATTCCAGATATATAACCATAATGTTGCAGGAAAAGAATAAGAGAAACTAGGTTTTGATAAAGTAGCCACAAGATCACATGCTGGCCTTTCCTTGTAGCTACTATGATAGAGTGAACCAGAAAAGAAGAATTAAAAAAATAGTTAGAATAAAAGCCAGTTGTATGATTAGCCTAATATGGAAGAGTTTAAGAGCTTTTTTCTGGAAGACTTTAATATGTGGACCACTGTTATAGACTTTAATGGTCTCAACTTTCATGATTTCCTTATAACCATTTCTAATTCCTAACTAGGGGTAATCACATGTATACTTCTTATGTACTTGGGCTATGCCTATTTCTATATCAATAAAATATCTTCTTACTTATAAAAAAAATGATTAGCCTGCTCCTATACTATGTCATTAAGAGTTATGAACAAACGGGAGAGAATATTTGGTTATTAAAAAGTAAGATGACATTTTGAACAGCCAAATGTGTTGGCAGGACATCTATTTATGGACAACAAGTCTCTATTGAAAAAACAAGGCACCTCTAGGAGAAATACAGAAAAAATAGGCATATGAATTGACTTCAAAGGAGGAATTCTTAAAGGGGATGAATGCACAGCTTCGTGCAATAAATACATTCACATGGAGAGAAAAATCATTATAATAAAGAAAAAATAATAATGATAAATATATAGCTAAAACAGAAAGCAGAGCCACAAGCAAGCCTTCACCTCATTATTTCCAAATCTCTATAGATATACTATACCTACTTCTGATCAATTGTAAACCACCTTAACTCTAATTCCGTCAAGCAACTTTTAAGGATATATTTATAGTGCTATAGAGAATCAGAGATAAAAGATATATCTACCTCTCATCCTTTTGCTCCATCATTTTTTCAGTAGCACTCGCAATCAATTTAGAGATCCATTTATTGACTGCACAACATGAAGAGATGTAAGCAGCAAGATACTAGTGCACAGTATCATAATAGCAGCATATCAACACCACAGAGTTCAATCGTTCATGCAATGTTTTCAACAGGCCACTGGAAAAGAAGGAGACTTCACCACAATGAAACAAGACCACAAAATGGTCACAAAATTAACCAAGATAAACTGGTATAATACTATAATTACCACTAAACAGGTCACGTGATAGCACAAATGAATCAGAATATTAATCTTGTTAAGAGAGAAGCGAAAGCGTAATGATGCAACAAGAAGAAGCCTAATCTCTCGAAGTCTAAATTGGTACCTGTGGGGAATGTTCCCGAAGCAATGGTACTAGCCTCTCTTTTGGGATGTAAGGTATCTTCTCTACCTCTTTAGTATCTTGGCTTACCCTTGGGTCCTTCCTTCAAATCAAAGCAGATTTGGAATGCTGTGATTGAAAAGGTGGAGCGTAGGTTACAACACGATTTCTTGTGGAGTGGTTTGGGGGATGAGTTCAAGTTCCATCTGGTCAATTGGTCCATGGTGTGCACTCCATTTTCCGGGGGTGGATTGGGGATTCGTGACTTGACGAAGCTCAACCAAGCCCTATTGGGTAAATGGTTATAGCGGTACCAACAAGAAATGGTGGCCCTGTGGAAGTCTGTCATAGTTGCGCAGGTTGGGGAAGCATGGGGTGGTTGTTGCTCGAATGAGGTACGTAGCTCACATGGGATGGGTTTGTGGAAAAACATTAGGAAGGGTTGGGAGACCTTCACGAGACATACACATTGTAGTGGGTGATGGCTCTTGCGAGATTTTGGCATGATAAATAGTGCGGTAAAAGATGTCTCAAGGACACTTTCCCTGCCATATTTGAGTTAGCACAAGTAAAGGACGCAGCGATAGCAGATCTTTTGGATTTTTCTAGTGGCTCCCCTCAATGGAATGTGAACTTCACTAGGGCAGCCCAAGACTGGGAGTTGGAGGTTATCACAAACTTCTATGCAGCACTATATTCCGTATGTATGACCGAGGGTACTATGGGCAGGATGTTTTGGAGCCCTTCCAAGAAAGCTAAATTCACGATCAAATCATTTCACAAAGTTTTATCGAGCCCAAGCATGCCCACATTCCCATGGAAGAGCATCTAGCAGAAGAAAGCTCCTTCAAAAGCAGTTTTTTTTGTTTGGACAGCAGCATTGGGCAAAATTTTCACTACAGATAACCTAAGGAGACGTCGGTTAATGGTTCTGGACTAGTGTTGCATGTGTAAGAAAGATGGTGAATCAGTTGACCATCTATTTCTACATTGCGAGGTGGCAGGACCATTTGGGCTGATTTTTTTTTATAGGACTTGGATTATCATGGGTCAAGGCCCATTGATTGGTGGTTTTTCTAGCATGCTGGAGAGGTCTCCGAGGAAATTCACAAGTTGCAGCAATCTGGAAAATGGTCCCCATATGTATGTGTTGGTGTATTTGGTGGGAGCGAAATGATAGAAGCTTTGAAAACCACGAGAGAACAATGGAGGAGCTGAAAGTTCTTTCTTTAAAACATTATTTGGGTGGGGGCCATTGTTTGTAACGGACTAAATGTCCATGACTTTTTACTTTCAGTTGTAAACTCTAGTTAGGTACTTCTCATGTATACTCCCAGTGTACTTAGGCTTTGCCTATTATTATGAATAAAACTTCTTGATTACTGATCAAAAAAAAAAACAAGCAAACTTAAATGGACAAAGTTGAGGTAGAAAAATGTATGAAGCTCCAAATTTCCATCTACATATTGAATAGGCTAGGGTTGCAACGTTAATCCCACAGCATTGAGCTCTTTATTGACATATTACAAAAGCATGGATTCATTCCAATGCGTTGAGATGTTTGGAGCTATGTTGATAAATCTTAAGCATTCTCTATTATCAAACTTAATGAAGTGTACCATTAAAGTGGAAGAAAAAAAAATATACTCTGACAACCCATATTACTGACTGAAAAAGAATACTCATAAAAGCCAGCAGCCAACTCAAGAGGTTATGTAACAGCCCAAAAATACACATCATATCTGGGATTATATTCCAAAGTACTAGTCAAGAATTAATCAGAGCTAATTTGAATCACTATAAAGCTCAATTCCACCAAGTAATAAGAAATTTTAATAATGTATACAAGAAAGACACCTATCTAGAAATCGAAAGTAGTGCAAGAAAATATGAATCTGAGCACACTGAAGTCTGTAGAGGCTGTTCACAGGATAATAGTACACCCTATGTACTTGGATTGCACCCTTTGTGCTCTTATTAAAAAAACAAAGAGGTATCATAGAGTAAGTTATTCAAACTTGCACTGAATGTGTAGTTGACAATACACGAGAATAAAACAATGCCATTTGAGAAATTGGACACTGCATATACAAACCTGGTATCAATAAGATGGTTATTGCAATTCCTGAGACAAAAGCGAATCTCACTTGTGTATACAAAAGACACAAAGCCACTCCTATTTGCAAAGGCAAGCTGAAACAGTCATCAAAGTAGAGTTGTTCCAAAAATTAAATGAGCTTAAAATCTTGATTATATGAGATAGGCACAATTATAAGCATAAGGAAAATGGGATCACAAGTTGCATTGATAGATAAAAAAAAAAAAACAAAAGCAATGACATAATGAAATAAAAATCATTCCAGAAAAACAAAAGCACTAAATGAATCTATGCTGCATTGGCATAGTTTAAACAGACGGTACAATCGGATCTTCTAATACTCTATGAAATGGTTTTGTAGTTATTGTCCACCTAAAACATTTCGCTTAAAAGAAAGATAAATAAAAAATAGACATTGAGAGATGTAAATCTACAAGCAAGAAAAAAATTAAATCTACTCCATTCTTACTGCAGGTAGCCAATAACACTTATATTGCCTATTATCATTTCACAGATATTCTTGGCCGTGTCTCAACTGTAACAAGCTTTTTTAACATTTTCGTTTCTAGCTTGTAGCATGGTATTGGAGGCCCACAGAAATATTATTGGAACTTTTGAGCACCTCTGCTAATAAATTGAGTGCATTACAGGTCTATTGGACGGACCCAAGTGTCTCAGCCCAATTTTGCAGTCAATGCTAACATCAACTATCAAGTCACTAGAGGTTTCCTAAACCAGTGTTTAGATTTATATTATATATATATATATATATTCTGAATACAGCAAAAACGAACTCATGTTCTTTCTTTCCTCGGCTGTGAATATGGACACACGATGGAAAAGCTTAATTTTCTTTTTCTATATTCTCCGTTAGGCAGCTGCTAGAGACTTTAATAAGCCGAGTTTTCATTATTTTCTGGCATCTTTTTCTGTTTCCAGTTCGGTATTCCTCTTGTATACTTCTTGTGTAGGGCTATACCTTTTGCTCTTTTAATAGAATCTTTGATTACTTAGTTGAAAAGGAATATGTACGCTCTTGGCTGGCCCTTTTCTTTTCCCCAGAACAGAAAATGGCCATGATGGTGACAGCACACCATGTTTAACTTTATATCTCTACTTTATGCTCAAAGATTATCAGATTTTGTAATTAAAAGAGGAAAGCTGCAACAATACATACTTTTGAGAGAGGAATAAAAAAACAAGAGGCATTACCTCCACATGTCATGGAAACTGTTACACAAGTTGACAGTTCTATCAGCATCTATTGACATGAATGTCTGAATTTCCCCCTCAGAAAATTTTGATCGCTCTGCTAGGTTGATGCATAGACACTGTAAGAAAGTATAAAACTTCAAATAAAGCAATCATGTGAGTTTTACCTAGTAAACTACGGGCCCAGAAATAGGAGGGGAAGATAGGAGGGACAGGAACCAAAAATAAATAAATCATGAAACAACCAGAAATCAACACTAGCAACATGCACGCATCTATATGAAACTTAAGTGAGAGAAAAAGGGGGGGGGGGGCAAAGAGACAACAGCAATAATAAAATTAAATGAAAAGCATTATCATGGATTTGATTTGACAGCAAGCAATCCATTACCACATAAAAGAGAACGGGCCGAGCACGGAAATGAATCATTTTTTTTCTTTTCACGAGATCCAGTAGTATCAAAATGGCAATCAAGTTATTATTATTATTATTTTATTTTTTTTATACCGGGGAACCTCTCCAAGGCAAGGCCATTCGGACCCACCCCTTGCAAAGTAAACCCAGTTTCATGCATTGCACCCTCAGAAGTTTCCCTACACAGAACTGGTTAAATCGCTGGCTTTTCACAGGGAGTGTGGCCCAAAGGATCGTTTGCACCCATGAGGTGTTGAACCTTGGACCTTAAAGGGAGTGATACCCCAAGACCAAGACCTTCACCATTTGGGCCAACCCCAAGGGGTTGGCAATCAAGTTATTATTAAACATTGTAACTCAATTTAGTAGCAGGGGAGAGTACAAACAATTTTATATTGTGAAATTATAGGTCTTTGTCAGCCAGACATTTTAATTAGTTCTTCTCATCTTACATTCAATACATAAACCTACATGGAGACCATGAACATATGGAAACTGGATTGAAACTGAACTAAAGCGCCATGTTAAAGCATCCAACCCAAGAGCGTATGCTTTTAGATGGAGAGGCAAAACTAATACATAGCTTTGAGATTTTCTAAAGGTTGAACATACCTATAATTTGATAAATAAAAAAAACCTATAGACGGTAGGCCATACCAGTCAATCTTTCCATTAGAACCCCCTCCCCTCCAGCATGATTAACAACCATTAGAAATCAAAATTCATCGTCTAATCCCTGAGATTATGTACAACACATTTTCCTATTCAACTATTTCCTCATCAAGTTTCACCATCAGTTGACCTTCATCTGGTTGGTTTTATGTTCCAAACAGAACTCTTTTCAGCAAGCCTACGGACATGCTATCAAAGTGCAGAGGCTTCCATAATCCATAGGTTTTTATAAATCTAACGAATATGTAGATACATATGGGGAAATATCACTCCTTAATTTCATTGATGTACAAACATATATATACACTACATACAATTGACACTTATACCCTCACACACTTGTACTAATTACAAATATGTCCTCTAACACTCCCCCTCAAGCTGGGGCATATATATCATATAAAACTAGCTTGAAACAAATCAGTTTTAACCGACTCCAACACAAAGACTTAGTAAACACATCTGCGAGTTGATCGGCAGACTTCATAAAAGGTGTAGCAATGTCACCACTCAATATCTGATCTCGAATGAAGAGACAATCAATCTTTATATGTTTAGTCCTCTCATGGAACACAGAATTAGAAGCAATATGCACTACGACCCAATTATCATAAAATAACTGAAGAGGGGTAGGAGCTAGAAATCCGATCTCTTGAAGGAAGTGTTGCAACCATGTCAGCTCACTAGTAGTGTAACATTGCTCTATATTCAGCTTATGCACTTGACTGAACTACTACTGCTTGTTTCTTACTCTTCAATGTAACCAAGTTACCTCCCACAAAGGTACAATATCCAGTAGTAGATCTTCTATCTGAAGGGGATCCTGCTCAATCAGCATCTAAAAAGGCTTCAACCCTAAGATGTCCATTTGATCGATACAGTAATCCAAGGCCAGGTGCTTGCTTAAGATAACGAAGAATATGAATTACAGCATCCCAATGTGAGACCCTCGACGTTTGCAAAAATTGACTCAATACACACTGCATTAGAGATGTTTGGTCTAGTGATAGTGAGATAATTCAATTTCCCAACAAGTCTTTGATACTTATCTGGATCTCCAAACAACTCCCCTTCCTCTTTCAAGAATTTACGATTTGGGTCCATAGGATGTCAATAGGTCATGCACTTAGCATGCCGGTTTCTTCCAGAAGATCAAGTACATATTTCCTTTGAGATAGGTTGATACCCTATTTAGATCTATTGACTTCAATTCCAATGAAATATCTAAACTTGTCCAAGTCTTTTGTCTGAAACTGATCATGTAAACACTGTTTCAACCTAGCAATTCCAGTAAAGTCACTCCCAGTAATTACAATGTCGTCCACATATACAACCAACAAAATCTGACTTGCATCACTATGTAGGTGAAATACCGAATGATCAATTTAGCATCTATCGAGACCAAATGCCAATAGAACATCAAAAAACTTCCCAAACCATACTCGAGGAGATTGTTTCAAACCATATAATGCTTTTTTTAACTTGCATACAGTACCTTGATACTCCTCCTGAGCAACAAACCCAGGTGGTTGCTCCATATAAACTTCTTCATGCAAGTCGCCATGTAGAAATGCATTCTTAACATCCAACTGAAAGAAGGGCCAATCTAAATTAGCAACAAGAGAGATCAACACTCAAACAGAGGAGATTTTGACAACTGGGGAGAAAGTCTCCTCGTAATCAATGGCATATGTTTGAGTGTAACCCTTAGCAACCAAACTGGCTTTCAGACGTTCCACAGAACCATCAAGAGGAAATCTGATTGTATATACCCATTTACAGCCAACAAGTTGTTTACCAGATGGTAGTGGAACAAGATCTCATGTCTCATTATGGTGAAGAGCATCCATTTCATCTTTCATAGCTGTACTCCATCTCAAATCAAATAAAGCATCATGAATTGTCTTACGAACAGAAAATTTTGAAAGTTGAGAGGTAAAACATGAGAATGAATGAGATAAGGCATGATATGAGACAAATTGACTAATCGGATGTTGAGTAACACAAAATCGAGTACCTTTGCGGAGAGCAATAGGTGGAGAGTCTGCAGTACTAGATAACTCAGGATCAAAAAATGGAGACAATGTTGGTGAAGGCATGGAAGCCGATAGCCGCGAGCGACGTGAGTAAACCTGTAAAAGAACTGGGGGAGAGGGTGGAGGTGGAGGTGGAGGTGGAGGACTGGTGACAGGAGGGAAAAGTGTAAGAGTAGGTAATGGTAGAGGATCACACTCAACACTCGAAGTTGTGTTAGAGAAATAGGGTATGAACTCAAAAAAGGTAACATCAGAACTCGTGAAGTAGTGTCTAAGAACAGGACTATAACAACGATATCCTTTTTGAGTCCGAGAATAACCAACAAAAAAACACTTGGTAGAACGTGGATCAAGTTTATAAAAACCTGGGCCAAGGTTATGAACACAGCAAATACACCCAAAATTTTTTGGAGGAAGGGTAAATAGTGGAGATGAAGGAAACCAGATGGAAAAAGGAGAGGAACCATCGAGAACTGATGAAGGCATACTGTTAATAAGGTGATAAGCAGTAAGAACACCATCACTCCAAAATCATTGAGGAACACGCATGTGCAATAAAAGTGCATCTAACAAATAACGATTTTTGTGTTCAGCCACCTCATTCTGTTGGGGTGTCTCAGAGCATTAGCATTGGATAATGCAAATGCAAATGTAAAATTTGCATAATATGACATGACTTTACATTTGGTTATTCTATTCAAAACTTATTCCCACATTGGATTATCCATTTATTAGTCAAAATAATAATAAAATATTATAAATTCAATGATTTTTTTTCCAATTTTTTTTGTTCTATTAATTGAAACCAAACTGTCCACAAATACATTTATCTACCCACAAAATTACCCACAATGTTTTTTAGATACAAACCAAACTAGAGTGCAGAAATCTGCCCACCACAAAAATTAGCAATCTAGTGCAGCAATTATATCAACCTTGCAATTATTTGAGATATGGATACAGGAAAAGTACAAAAAGGAACCGGTGTCTGAAGTTTATTGAATAAAAATAAGCTTTGGTCATTATATAGTAGACAACCATTTATGACCCGCAACACTAACCCACTGTAGCTAAAAGTCATATATTTTTTCATTTGGATAATCCAATGTAGGTAATCTTATGTAAAATAAGTCAAATTTTGCATTTCACTGACATTTGGATAATCCAATGTCAGTGCTCTAAGAACATGAAATTTGATGAACAATTCCTTTGCTACTTAAGTAAGTAGCAAAGGCACTAGATAGATATTCTCTAGCATTATCTAAACGCAAAATTTGAACCCTTTTGTTAAATTGAGTTTTAATTTCTTTTTAAAACACTTTGAATATGGAAAGGAGTTCAGATCTTACCTTCATTAGAAAAAATTTGTCATCAATAAATGTGACAAAATACTGAAATGTGTTTGATTCAATATTGATTGGTCCCCATATATTAGAGTGAACAAATTCAAAAGGACTCGAGGTATAAACAACACATGACGTACTAATTTGACATGCTTCACAAGGAAAGGGAGACACATGTCCTAGATTCCTGACCTAAAGCTTTAAAAGGGAAAGAGAGGGATGACCAAGACGGCAATGCCATTCATAAGCAGATGATGTGGATGTAAGGGCTCGAGTGGGTGACTGTTTAACATCAAGATAATACAGGCCACCAACTTCATGCCCCGTACCAATCTTGTTTCCCGTCTTAAGATCCTGAAAGACACATGAAGAGGGATAAAATGTTACTAAACATTGAAGACTTTTGAGTAATTTTACTGATGGACAGCAAACTAAAGGGACAACTAGGAGCATATAGAACAGATGACAAGGATATAAAGTCGGTGAGCTTAGTGGATCCAATGCCTGTAACTTTAGCGAGAGTAACACTGTTTGGATATGTCACAGTATCTAACTTAGATAAGACAGAGGACAGACCAGTCAGATGTTCATTAGCTCCTGAATCAATGATCCACGGATCTTGAATGGATGAGGCAAGTCATGCGGATGCTATACCTGAGTGGGTAAGAGTAGCTATGGTCCGTGGAGGATGAAGCTCGTGTGTGACCCAAAAGCCGCTCATACTCATCCTTTGATATACTAATCATACCTAAGTTGGAGCTAGTTGATTGTGATGTAGTATCTTGGCAAATGGCCTAATTAGCAGACCTAGATGATCTACCATGTAGACCCCAACAATAGTCCACTGAATGATTAGTGCGACCACAATGGGTGCACTTACGAGGCTCTCGATCTCGAGTGCGATTACCTTTGGCATCATGCCCCCCACATGCACCTCTACCACATCGGCCTCCATGCCCACTAGAAGCAACATAAAAGGTAACTGCATCATATAACTGTGACTCAAATTTAGTTGTCATATCTAAGTAACTCCACACAATATCTGAGAAAAATCACAATTCAACTTAAAAAATCCGAGAAACGCATTCTGGAAATGTAGATACTTAGCCCAAATACACGAAAAACAACTCGAATACCACAATTTCGGTCCTATATCGGCCTGAACTGGTCTAAACTGGGCTGTTTCGGGTTTGAACCGGGTTGTTTCAGGCTGTGTTTCGGATCTGCACCGGTACCGATTTAGAAACTGAGTTGAAACAAGAATAAGTTACCCTAAACGAGGATAAGAATACCGTATACATGTTACCAAACAGGTGTTATTCCGGATAGGAATACACTCTTACTCCAGGTTTTGGCTATTCAAACTCAAGGATTGGATAGCTTATCCCTGCAACCAAACACTCTGGACTTCAACCTTTTGCTGGCAACGGAAGCCCTTTCCGACAGCGACAACGATGCCAATACCCATAGACAAGGCCGGCGAGTCCACCCCTGGTGCCCAGTACCGGAGAGTGGCCAGAAACCACTTCAAACACTTTCGGTCGCCAACGACAAAAGGAACCACCGTATCGATTTGGGCATGAACCACCGTACACTACTTAGATCTATCCAACGTACACTACTCTCTGATACCATGTAGATACATATGGGAAAGATCACTCCTTAATTTCATTGATGCACAAACATATATATACACTACATACAATTGACACTTATACCCTCACACACTTATACAAATTACAAATATGTCCTCTAACAGAATATAAGTGTCACTGATACTTAAAAAATCTGGTACAAAACCTACTCATAATCACATGTCACAATAGATATCATCAGTCAATGCTTTCCAACCAAAGAACTTTAATGAAAATATGTTGTGTTAAAATGAAGGCCATCTTTACAAGAGTGATAAAAGTCAATCGTTTGAGAGAATAAATACCTTTCGGTAGATAACAATCATAATACTGGATCTCATCTTTAGCTTCAGATTGGAAAGATGGAAAGTGTATTGTGTATCAAAAAAGGATCTGCACAGTTGGGACAAGAATTCTACCTATATCACTGTCAATAGTAAATAGCATTGAGCGCACAACATTTGACAGTATAAGTTATGTATTTATGTGAGAGAGAGAGAGATTGCATGATATTAATCTAGTAGACAGTAGTGAAGGTGAAAGGAGCTATATGCTTGTCCCGTGCACACATATCATGTCTGCCACAAACCTAAATAGAAATGTAAAACTAAATCTCAAAGGAAAACAATATGGTACTTCTCACATTGCAACTTAGCAAGAAAAAATACTTTTCACATTGCTGATATTGTGTTAAGAAGAATAAATAATGCATTTAATTTTCAACAAGTGACACAGCTAAGCAGAGTAGGGAACCACCATAACACAAATATGACTGCCAAGGATACAGATTAATAAAAGCCCTACATCAGACACAGATATCCAGGACATCAGAAATGACAAAACAAGCAAGGTCCCCTTTGGATGTAATAATAACTAGGTCCTTGGCAGATGTAGATATAACTATTCAATTGAATCTGACTTCTGAATTATTACTTGACCAAAACTATGATGAACATGTTCTTTTTTTAAAATTATAGTAGAATCGGATTAGTCCTGTTTCTTTTCAAAATTGTTTATACAAATAAAATTAAGTTACAGACAAATTCTTTTGTTATATAAGTAAGAATTAAGAACAAGTTCATATAACAATACAATTGACAGAAGTTCTTGCAAATGCAATGCACAAGAGAGAAAAAAATATATCTAAAACTATCATTAAAAGTTGAAGAATAAGAGTTACTTAAGGACAGATGTCAGCCCCAAGGACATAGCAAGAACATAGCCATCCAAATTCCCAGAACCTGAATAAAAAAAACAGTGATAAATTCCATCACCGTTAGTATAAAATCAATTAAAAAACTTCATAAAGAAGTCATGAAAAAGGATCTTATGAAGAGAGATATGATAAATAGAGATATGCATACTTTCTTTTTATCGGTAAAGAAGCATTTTATTGATGAAAGAAATAGACATAGCCCAAGTATACGGGACATATTAAAGAGCAACACCTATGTGAATAGATTTTATGAAGAGGGATATAATAAATAGAGATACGAAAAATATATTTAGATAGCACAGAAGGTGGGAAAAAATTATTGCAGCCAATCTCAATCAATTGAAAAAGGATTTTTAATACCATAGAAGTGTTTTCAGATAGTTTCAAGAATCAGAACTAAGAAAAAGTAATCATTTCAGCAAAACCTTGTTGAAGAAATCGAATCAGCTTATTGAGAAGCAACGGTCCAGCAAAACCAATACAATCATTAAGCACCTAGCAGTATGCCAATACAATATCAGCATTATAAATAAATAAAATATTAAAAGAATGATAATTATAGCAATTTTAACGAGTAAACAAATTGAAAAGAACAAGCCTAAATGCTACATGATCTTATCTAAGTTAAGAAAAATACTACAGGAGTTAGAGGCCGCATCATAAATTTAAGCAAATGGGAAGAAAATGTGCCTCACAATGTAGAAATTACCTTTAAAAAACCAAGGCGAACATATGGCCACCCATATGCACAACAGATTGCTCTAAACAAGGATGGATTAGATACATTACTAATCTGCTGATCTTGCCAACAGCTTAACAATGCATTATGACAGGAAGATGGGTCCATATCAGCAGGGAACTGAAGCAAATCTTCAAAGTCCAGCTGCTTTTTCGCACCGCAATTCATCACAGAAGTGATAGATTTGAATGTCATAAGATCCCAATAGCTCTGTGTGTTTCCCTTTGACAATCAAATTAAACACAAAAATTAGTATAAATTTTCAAATTTTGGGAAAAGGAAAGAACATACATAATAAGCAGCATCCAGAGAGGGTTGTCTCATTTTTTGGTAAAGGCTCGCCTTGAAGGTAACAATCGACATTGTACTCTTCATTATAGCTGCAATGTTGGTCGAAATGCTTGGACTAGGCTTGACATGTAAGGCCACATCCCAACAGAAAGGAATTTCAAGGCAAAACAGAAAAAACTTATAAAAAAACGTTGAGAATCGCCTTATGAATGACTAGATAATGTTGACAACATAGAAATTTTGAAGATTTTCTCACTCAATCCAAAAGTCCTTACACCAAAAAAATCTCAAAAAATGATTTTCATCAAAGCATCTTGCCTCAATTCCCAAAAAATCCAACTTAAAGCCAACCATTTCTAAATTAAGAAAATTCTATTTAGAGAAAATAAAAATCTTCACTTAATCCATTTCCCTTGGTTTCCATGAAAAGAAAAATATAAACCATAAATACAAAAACCCAAAAAGACAATTTTCAAAACAACTTGCCCACTTTCAACAACCCAATAAAACACGTCTCAAAAACATTTTTATTCAAGACTTCTTAAAAATTATAGTAACCAATCATGGCAAAAAAACAACTTTCACAAAACTTAAAAAAAATAAAGAAAAACCTCTCACAAAAATTTTCTTCCCAAACATATTCTCAGTGAGTCCGACCACTTTTTCAACTCAATAAAAACATCTCTAAAAAGCTTTCTCAATCCAAACATTCCCACAATTTTCACAAAACCCCATAAAAACGTTCCATCTACTTATTGAAAAAAGAAAAAGTTTTCTCAAAATTCAGAAATTGTAATAAACTTCTTACCTCCAGACATTCCTCAAGGAAACATAAAAGGATAGTGAAATCAAGTTCCGCAAGAGATCCAGTAATGATTTTAATCAAATTAATAAAGTTTCACATATGTCATTAAGCACTTCCAGATGTTTGGCTAGGTAATTTCCAATAGATATCCATTTCCATTTTGGAACAAGTTTATTAGTTTTGGGTAAGCAATGCCAGAAATGAAGCATAAAAGTTAAAACTGAAATATAAACTTTCAGAAATGATTATACATAAGAGTTTCTTTGTAATGTAACTTTTTGAATAATTACATTTAACTTCTTATTGTGGAGGGAATTTATCATCAACCATCTTCAACAACATGAATATAACAAATTAAATAATTCAAACAAATAAATAAATAAATTCCTCGGAGGTAAAACAAGATGTTGGCATAATACTTACAGAATTCTTTAGACAACCTTCTTCAAGGTCCATGTCAGTGGAAAGAAGCGACTCTTCCAATGAACTACGATTTGGGGAAGACAGAATTGTTAGTTGATCTGACTAATAATAAGAACTGATTAGAGGGAAGTGTTACATACTCTCCACATAAAGTACAATTAGCCATCCAACAGGTAAATGATGCTAGCTTCTGCTCCCTAGCTACGTGTTTTCTCTTGTACACATCCAGTGTACTTGGCTACGCCTATTGATATTAATAAATTTTTACATATAAAGTTTAACAACATTACCACTGTACGGATTAGAAGGGAGAATTGGAAAAGTAGTGTGTGTGTGTGCGCGCGCGCGCACTTTCAGTTCTTCAACTTAAAGTACAAAAAACAAGGGCATAGGAGACAAGCAATGTCCAATATATTTGGTTAAACTGAATCCCTAATAGGTCTTTTGGGCTTCTCTCTAATCCAACTGTTTTTATCTCATTATTCGGCTAACAGGCAATAATTATGAGGAAAGATTGAAACCATGTCCAGTAAAAGAATGTTTCCTCTTTCTTTTAGGGGAAAGGGATGGAGAAAAGGTAACTGTATTCTCGGCATTGGAAAGAAAATTACAAAATACACTGTCCTCTTTTTTTAATACTTTTCTATCTTATAATCTTTCTTGCATTCATATAATGGTTTTTACAAAAATTATCCATACATACGATTTTTTCTTAAGGCAATACCAAGCACAATGCCACCTAAATTCTACATACTGATGTTCTGGATGTGACTAAAATCCAGAAAGAAGTGGGTTAAGGATAGAATGATTAAGCAAATAATACCTGCTCTTGGAAGGCAACCGCTTTATTCTGATAATGTTAATGGATATGCCAAAGACAATATCCAACAAAACGATACTGCTCTCTTTAAGACATCTCAAAGTCTGTCAAAGGAAACATGAAATAAATAGTGACTCCATCTACCAAAAAATTATGACACCAAATGATTTTATGCTACCTAAGCAATTAAGAATTTATGGGATTTAAAGTTGATGACACCCTTTTGCAAACCTGTATAAACCTAATTTTTGGGGTGTCAATAATAAAACAAGAGGCAAAAAAAAAGTCCAAATTTCAAAGTCTTATTTCTTCTGCATATGTTGAGTGGATGACCGAGTCAATGTATCCATGGAGAAGCATTGGGTGTCATTCTATGCCTCCATAGGTAGCTTTCTTTGGATAAGATTGTTGCAACTGAAACCCTTATTAAGAAGAAATGTATTGTGATGTGGTATGTTCAATGCACAAATGCAATGGTGAGACAATGAATAAATCTCATGCTACACTGGGCAGTCATGAAAGAGTGTTGGTCTGATCTCATCACCCTATTAGGAGGCAAGCGATCAATATATTAGCTAGTTAAAAAGGGGGATTTGAAAGGCAATGTAGTGTTTTAGTTTTATGGGGCCATTATATTAACCTTATGCAAGCTCTCTAGTTTGAAGGATCTGTCAGGCATTAGAGCATATTTAACTGCCTACGCCTGCAGTCAAGCTACCTTTTGAGTTATTATTAAGCTAGATGTCTATTTCATCTAGCCCGTTTTCAGGTTTCTCATAGGTTGATGATCTTCCATGGGTTTAACCCCTTTGTGCTAACAATAACTCGAAAATTTGCCGAGTTTCAATTTGGGGAGCTTTCTGAGAGCAATGACAAATTCGACCCAGTTAGTGTAGAACGAGATGTTGCGGCTGAACCGATACTAGCACAGGGGTGCCCCCTCGGGGTACAGAAAGTGTCAATAGTCTCAGAGGAAGGTCTGGGTGGGTTAGAAATGGTTCCGATAGCCCCAGAGGAAGGCTCGGGTGAGTAAGCTTGGGAGATAGGGGAAATTATTAAGTCTGCCGAGGGACACAATGAGGCCTTGTCCTCTGGGGTCATGCATTCGCTGATGGTGGAAGAGGGTAATAGCCTTTTAAAGCACTTTTTGAATTTAAAGGGAAGTAGGCAGGCTGTAGAACTGCCAATTATGGAAGAACAAGATAGTCCTTTGGATTCACAGCTAGAAGTAGCTAGTTATGAGGAGGAGGAGGGGAGTTCATCACCATTACAGATGACTCCTCTTCAGATTGTGTCTAAGGAGTCTTCAGGTTGGGTCTTTAAAAAAGTGGAAGAGATTCAAAGTTGTGTGGGTCTCTTTTATGATGGTTATGAAGAGCAATTGATGGCACTTCTAATAGCTATTGAAGCTGGTCGATCCACGGCTGAGAAGTCAACTGCGCGAAAGGAGCGGGAGCTGAGACGTTTGCATTGTTCCATTAATTATGACAACAAGGAAGGTGTGTTAGGGAGGGACAGATCTAAGGGGAGGGAAGCTAGTTCTGTTAATGAAGCCTAAAATCTTGTCTTGGAATGTAAGGGGGCTCAACAATGCCAATAAACGCCTCCGTATTAGATCAATGTTACATAGCTGGAAGATAGATGTCGTATGCCTCCAAGAAACAAAGCTGGAAATTATTGACAGGAGGATAATTAGGAGTTTGTGGAGAGGTTCATTTGTTGGCTGGTCTTATTTACCCTCATCAGGTGCCTCAGGTGGCGTACTAGTTATGTGGGATAATAGAGTAGTCGAAATGGTGGAAGAGTGCATTGGGGACTACTTGGTGGCATGTGTATTAAGGAATATGGAAGATGGGTGGTCATGGGCATTAGCGAGTGTATATGGTCCTAATAGGGATCGGGATAGGAAACTACTATGGGATGAAGTTTCAGGGTTGCTGTCTTTGTGGGATTTACCTTGGTGTTTATGTGGGGATTTCAATATAGTTCGATTTCCTAGTGAGAGGGAGGGCCTATCTTCGACAACTACAGCTATGGAGGCTTTCTCACAGCTGATCTTTGATTTGGAATTGTTGGATCTATCGTTGGTGGGGGGTGAGTATACGTGGTCCAATTCTAGAGGTGGTTCAAGATTGGACAGATTTTTGGTATCATCGTCATGGGAAGCTCACTGTCCGAAATTGTGCCAAAAACGATTCCCAAGGGTAGGATCGGATCACTTTCCTATCATTCTTGAGTGTGGGGGTATTCATGAGGGCAAACGATACTTTAAGTTTGAGAATATGTGGTTGGAAGTGGAGGGCTTTATTGATAAGGTAAAAAATTGGTGGCTGTCCTACCAGTATGAGGGGACTCCTAGCTTTGTTTTGGCTAGTAAACTCAAAGCTCTAAAAACTGATCTGAAGATATGGAATAAGGAGGTGTATGGGTTGGTTGAGCAGCAGAAAAAAGGCCTTTGGGATGAGTTTCAATCCTTGGAAGCTGATGGGATTAACGAGGAGAATTTGTCTAGGAAGAATGAAGTAATAATTGAACTTGAGAGGGTTCTTTTGAGGGAGGAGATATCTTGGAGGCAAAAGTCGAGAGTTCTTTGGCTTAAAGAGGGAGATAAGTGCACTAGTTTCTTTCATAAAATGGTGAATTCTCATCGTCGTAATAATGCTATTGAGGTGTTAAGAACTGGAAATTCTCTGGTTTCCTCCCCTGCTGAGATCCAAGGACAAGCAGTACAGTTTTTCAGCTCTATTTTAAGTGAGGCGGAAGATTGGAGACCTAAGATTGATGGTTTGAATTTTGCAGCAGTGGATGAACATTCAGCAAGATGGCTTGAGAGGCCCTTCGAAGAGCTGGAGGTGCACCGGGTGGTTTGTGGAATGAGGAGAGACAAAGCTCCCGGACCGGATGGGTTTACTATGGCATTTTTCCAAGATTGCTGGGAGTTTGTGAGGGTAGATGTGATGAAGGTGTTCCACGAATTTTTTGAGTTTCAAAAGTTTGAAAAATCTTTGAATGCCACTTTTATTGCCTTGATCCCAAAGCGAGTGGGTGTGTCGGAGTTGAAGGATTTTCGCCCAATCAGTTTAGTGAGCAGCGTTTATAAGATCATTTCAAAAGTGTTAGCAAATAGAATGAGCATAGTGATGGAGAAGATCATTTCTAAATCTCAAAATGCCTTTGTTAGAGGACGACAAATCATAGACTCAGTGCTGGTCGCAAATGAATGTGTTGATAGTCGCATTCGGGATGGAGTACCAGGGGTTCTTTGTAAATTGGATATGGAAAAAGCTTACGATCATGTAAACTGGAATTTTCTATTGTATATGCTTAGAAGATGTGGTTTTGGGGACAAGTGGTGTGGCTGGATAAGCCATTGCATTTCAACTATTCGCTTTTCGGTGCTTGTTAATGGTCAGCCATGTGGATATTTTCAGAGTTCAAGAGGTTTGAGGCAGGGGGATCCCCTATCTCCCTTCCTATTCGATATTGTGATGGAGGCTTTGAGTCGTATGGCGGAGGCAGTGGTAGGAGCAGGTTTTATCTCGGGTTTCTCAGTGGGTTCTAACTCTAATGGCTTTACCACAATATCCCATCTCCTATTTGCTGATGATACCCTTGTTTTTTGTGAAGCTGTGGGGGAACAAATTCAAGTTTTGAGAGCTGTCCTGCTGTGTTTCCAAGCTATTTCTGGATTAAAAGTGAACTTAAGTAAATCGGAGCTGGTACCGGTAGGAGATGTACACAACATTCATCATTTGGCAGCACTTATGGGGTGTAAAGTAGCTCCTCTACCCATAAAATATTTGGGCCTACCTTTAGGGGCATCTTTTAAGGCCAAACACATTTGGGATGGGGTGGTAGAGAAGATAGAGAGGAAGTTGGCAGCATGGAAAATGACTTATTTATCTAAAGGGGGTAAGATTACTCTTATAAAGAGTACCCTTTCTAATATCCCTACTTACTTCCTTTCCTTATTCCCTCTTCCGGTCGGTGTGGCCAACCGCATTGAAAAATTGTATAGAAACTTTTTATGGGGAGGTATGGGAGAGGAGACTAAAACTCTAGTGAGCTGGAAAAAAGTGTGCTGTCCGATGGCTGATGGAGGCTTGGGTATTCATAGCTTACGTAGTTTTAACAAGGCATTGTTGGAGAAGTGGTTATGGAGATATCATAGGGAAGAGGAAGCATTGTGGAGAGGGGTAATTGATCGTAAGTATGGTAGTGATTGGGGAGGCTGGTGCACTAAGGAGTGTAGGGGTTCGTATGGAGTGAGTCTATGGAAGTGTATTAGGAAAGGATGGGGTTGTTTCTTGAAACAAGTCAAATTTTCGGTTGGGGATGGTTCTAAAATCAGATTCTGGTCGGATATTTGGTGCGGGGATACTGAATTAGCTAGAGCCTATCCGGTTGCTTTCAGATTGGCGTCTAACAAGTTAGCTTCAGTTTCAGAGTTGATGGGATCTTCCAATGGAGGGGTACTTTGGGATATTAGCTTTTCCAGATCTGCTCAAGACTGGGAAATAGAGGAGGTGATTGACTTTTTCAGATTGTTATATTCAGTGGAGATAAGAAGACAGGGCAGGGATCAACTATGCTGGAGACATACAGCCACTAATAAGTTTACAGCTCGGTCATATTATAAGGTGATTTTAAACCAGCCCCATATTGGCTTTCCTTGGAAGAGGATTTGGAAGGCTCATGTTCCGACTAGGGTGGCTTTTTTCGTATGGACTGCAGCATTAGGGAATATTCAGACTATAGACAATTTGAGGAAGCGTGGAATGATTGTCTTGGATTGGTGCTTTATGTGCAAGAAAGATGCAGAATCAGTGAACCATCTACTTCTTCATTGTAAAATGGCTAAAGTGCTGTGGGATGGAGTGTTTGGAAGGGTTGGGCTGAGCTGGGTTATGCCAAGAACAGTGGCTGAATTTTTAGCAAGCTGGTCCAACTTTCAAATGCATACTTGTCACCAAGTGGCAACCGCTTGGAAAATGCTGCCTTTGTGTATTATGTGGTGTATTTGGTTAGAGAGAAACGAGAGGTGTTTTAATGATAGAGAAAGCAATATAGACGAATTTTGGAAGTTTTTTACAAGCACTATGCTTAGCTGGTTTTCTGCTATTGTACTCAAGGGAGGGGCTGTAAACAACTTCATGTCTTCGCTTGTCTAACTATTAGAATGTAACTAGATGTTTCTTTGTATACTTCCTGTGTACTTGGGCATCGCCTATTACATTGTGTTATAATAAAATTTTTAACTTATCAAAAAAAAAAAAATAACTCGAAAAGAATAATAAATAAAAAAAAAACAGAAAACAAAAACAAAGTGTGTAAAGGACATGGAAAATATGAAGAGATATTCTCTTGCTGCAACTGTCCACACCTGATCATCCAGACGCGTTTCTTTGTGAAAATTTTGCAAACAAATTAAACAATGATAATTCTTTGTGAAAGTGACTTTGCTATGCAACTATTGATGCCTGCATTATGTGGTGCAAAGCACATAAAACATGCACAAATATCCTAAATAGGAATAGGCATGTAATCTCTAGTGCAGTGGAAATTTGCAAGCAGAAAAAGGCATACAACAGTACTTAGAAACGTCCACCAGAGAAATAGTACCTCAAATGAAGAACATGTTGCTAGCAGATTGAAGATGCCCAATAGTGGCCTCACTATCCACCAGAAGCATAGGATCAAGTTGCAAAGTATGTACCGATAGTTGGCAGACTTTGAGAAGAATAAGATAGTTGTCTACATATTTGTAAAAGCAAACACTAAGAAAACCTACATATGGGTAGCATGAGAAACTAAGCTAAAACAAGGTAGCCAACAGCTAGAAGTCAGAAAAGCTTACCCAGACAGCAAACTGAGAGCATCTGAGAAACCACTTGTGATGAACAATAAAGTCTCCATGCAGTGCTTTGTTTAAAAGTAAAGCCAGATCCAAAAATGACAAACAAGCTCCAATGGCAGGAAAATAATGCAAGAAAAACTTTTCTTGCATGTTTACCTGAGCAATCTTCCAAAAGCATTAGTATACCTAACCACATCTTCTAGTGAAATTTAGAAAAAAAAAACACAAACACGCGACAAAGCCCTTCCTGCTCTAAATCAGAATCATTGAAGAAACCAAATATGTACTTGATACACAATTCAAAAGTATAAAAAAAAAATTAAAAAATTAAAAAAAAAATGAAAGTTATTATACTGTTTAGGCATAGACATATATTGCAAATAAATTATTTTAGGGTACAAACAAGAGACTAGCCAAAAATACTACAAATACTAGAGATAATAGGACCCTAGTTAAGACATATACAGGTTATAGGATTCATGATAGTGTAAGAGGGAATATCCAAATGCAAATGAACGATATCAAAGATTAGAAGAAGATGTGGAAATGCTTCGTAGGTGTCATCATTGTCAGGGTTTGTGCTTATATCTTTATGTGCTAAAACTGATAGATGAAACTGTCAAATTCAATATGATATTTCTCGTTCATCAATGTAGAAGAGAATATTTTTCAGCTTCTTTTTGTTTGATAAAAATAGAGATTTTGACATGATACAAATTAATCAGTTATCATTATGACAAAGGTTTAGCAATAAATGCATACTCAATATGAATGCAGTTCCAGGGGAAAAATATTACTGTGGACATATAGAATATGTATTTCTAATCTATCTATCTGTGTGCGCATTTGAATGAGTTAAATGCGTAGAAGTTCCCAATATAAGTCAGTTAAACCGTAATCCTTGAGATCTTAATCGAAGGGGTATAAAGTAGCGTAACCAATGTGACCTGGCTACCCTATTTACTTTATCTTAAATTCTTTAAGCTACTAGCAAAAGCCTAGATAAGACAAAGGAATGTAACAAGTCTCGGAAACTTCAACTCAAAATGGCTAAAGCCTAGACGAGCGTTTAGAACTTAGGAATCAGAACCTACCGTCCAACTTCGTCCGGCACTCCTCCGAGTAATTCCAACCACAAAAATCATAACAAGAGTCGCAGCATTCACTCCGAAACCTAAAACCGTATGCATTGTCAAGAAAATGCAATTTTCCAAAACATTAACTATCTTTTTATACTTAAGTGTAAATTAGCACCACGAATAAAGCCTTTGATCATAAGGATATATGTTATCGAAACACTCGGACGTTCGATTTCCATCCCATACCTGAAAACCAGCAAGGAAAATGCCAATTCATGGTCAGATTCAATCCCCTTCTATTTTCAATTCTAAGTTAAATTACTCAATTAATTCCATTTGAAATTGGGGGAAAAAAACCGAACTAAACCAGTAGCATTAGCTTCAGTCTTGCCTAACCCGAGTTTTTTTTTTTCAGTTTTTTCTGCAACCAAACAGATTAGCAAATCTATGTCGAAACAGAGTCCAGTACATGCTGTCTATCTGGTCACTGAGAGAACCGAGGAAAAGGGGGGAAGGTGAACTGGAACTGAAAAAAGAAAATAAAAACTTTCACCCCCGGCAAAGCCATTTGCGCTGAACTCGATGAAACAACTTCTTTTTCTTGGGGTCCAAGTCTAACACATTTAATGAAGGAAAATAACTAAGGCTCCATTGGTCTCGACCTCAAATTTTTTCAACAGATAATGCCAAGAGAATTGGTTCGTTTTCTATTATGTGGTTGCCTCTGAAAATAATTTTCAAAGGTTTGATTACACCAATAAAATCTATGTTAAGACTAACAGAACCACGTAAAAAACTGGTGGCAGTAATGGCTCTAGCTGCAGTGATGGGAGAAGTTGGAGGAGGGTAGAGGTGACAGTGAGAAAGCGGGAGGGAGGCGGTGGCCTGTGGCGGGGGCTTTAGAGGCTTCAGCGGATAATAAAGCACAAGAATTTTCTGTTTGGCAGCCCAAGACAACGAAGAAAAACAAAAGATATCAAGAGAATCAAAATCTTTCGTCAACGTGTAGTTCGATTTTCCCTCCTTTTCGTCAAATTTTTCCCGGCTGCCAAACAGAGGGCAAATTCGAGTCCTTAATAAACAAGATGTTAATGTATTTACTGAAAAGACAGAATCTGGGCAAAATAGGGCGAGAGAGCTCACGGAAGGGGAATTCGGGCAAATCAGGGCCATGAAGGCGTCCATTGGTCGTCTGAAGCGAGAGCTCGCAGTCAATGCAGAGAGCCAAGCAAGGTGAGAGAGCAACCGAGTGAGACCTTTTCATGCAGCCGTTAACATTTATTCTTGAACAGTAACGAGACGAAACTTGAGCGGAAAGTCATTGCGCTGAGCCGACGTGGCAGCTTTTAAGAACAACGATTTTTTATCTCTCTTTTTTTTTCAGTTTTGAATAACTCCTTTTTACCCGATCTAATCACTCCCATATCATGATCTTGGCTGATTTTCATGTAAGATTTTCTGATCTTGAGAAAATAAAAATCGTTACTTATTATTTAGTTTTGAAAAATGCTAAATGAAATTTTGTCCCCTCAATTTTATTGTTTATATTTTTTTTATTTAATTATTAAAAAAAATGTTATACAATAATCATTATTTATTTCTACAACTTGATAACTTTTTCTTTTTTTGTAGGTGTGAGATATATTTTATATAGTGTGAAATATGAAGTAGTAAATAGTACTTGATGAAAATAATTTTTTTTTAAAATAATTATTAGTAAAATTGTTTTTTTTTAACTTTTTTTTAATGACTAAGAATATTTAAAAAAATAATTAAAAAAAAATCAACTAACAATATGTCCAACATAATTAGACATCTTATTTTTTACACAATTAACACATTATTGATTTTCACATTAATTATATTGAAAAATTATTAATATTTTAGTTCTCTTAAAGTTATAACCAGCTTTGTTATAACTGATGTGCTAACAGTTACATTTATGTGAAGCATAACTCTAAAAGAATGCTCGGTAAATGGAATGAGATACAAAATTATAATCTTATTTTATTATTATAATTTTTTTTAATCTATATATAAAATATAATAAATAATTTAATTTTTTTAAATTTTAATTTAATTTTTTTTAATCTCAAAATAATAATAATATTAAAAAATAATATTTTAAACTTTTATATAAAATCAAAAATTTTCATCACTATCTAAATAATAACATTTTGTAAATTATCATATTATCATTGCATAAATGCCCAATAAATTTTCTTATGATATTCGTGCAGTTTAGTAAGACAGGCGAGAAGATAAGCTTACAAGAAAAAGAGAAAAGATTCCAGAATCCTGAATTCGTGCATTTGCAAAACATACTTTACTAGTCCCATTGAAAAAAGTTACGTAACCGAGGGTGCGATCCACGTCGCCATCTACTCGGACTTTGGAATAAAGCTGCACAAATGTATATAGCATGGGTCAAATCATATTAAATCAGCTTTAATTATCTTATCGTCTATCTTTTCAGAAAAGAAAAAGGTGCTCAGCAGTAGTAAAATAGGTAAATCTATAATTTAGGTAAAACTTTATTTTTGAAATAAAATATCCAAAATTTATGCATTTTAACTACAAGTCTGCTATATTCAAACGCAGTTGTACAATCCGCTTGTAGTCGTGTGACGTGGCAGTTTCAATAAGAAAATAAAATCAAAAAGGCTAATTTTCAAGTAGACAATTTTCAACGAAAAAGCTGGCCAGTGTTCATCTAAAGACCATTTATCCCAAACTCGTTTCTTAGATTTTATTTGCCGTTGGATTTTGTTTCGACCAGTTCTCCAAACTCATTTGGACGATTTCGCAAGCAAACGATTTCACTTCTCTCAAACTCATTTCGACGACGCTAATTTTTCTTTATTTTTTTGGAGCACCCTCTATTTGTGGCTTTAGTGTGATTGTTTGTAAAGTTCAGTGTGTTTTGAAATTAAATAAAACACACCATTTTATTAAACACATCCTTAAAATATTTTCTCGTCCAAGTCTTAACTTCTTTAATCTTCTCGCCATAGTGAAAAATCAACAATTCCACATATAAATTACGATCTTTTCATTCTCCGTTTGAATTAAATAGGATTGTGAGATAAATTAAGATAATTTATAAATAATAATAAAATTTATGAATTAAAATTTATGAATTGAGAGACGTTTGGTTACTAAATTCATCTAAATTTATTATTATAATTTTTTTAAATTTCAACATAAAATATAATAAATTTTTTAAATTTTAAAATAATATTAATATTTTATTATCTCAACTTAAGCCTCGTTTGTTTTTAGAGATGAGATGAGATAAGATTAAAATTGAAAAATTGAATAAAATATTGTTAGAATATATTTTTTAATATTATATTTATTTTGAAATTTGAAAAAGTTGAATTATTTATTTTATTTTGTACGGAGATTTGAAAAAATTGTAATGATGGGATGTGAGATTTTCAAAATTTTCAAAATTTTAAATTTTAGTCTTAAAAACAAATAAAACCTTAATTTATTTCAATATCCAAATGCATCCATTACGTGTGCCACCACGTTAGCATTTGGACGCCGGTCGTGCCCTGGCGTTTTGTTGGGACCTCATCAAAAACCGCTCTAGGACAAGGTCCTAGGCATGCATGGACAACAAAGATCGGGTTACTTCCAAGATCAAGGCTAGCCAAGGCCAACCAAGGGCCAAGACATATCACAAGCCATATTGGCCATGCAAGACCATATCATTTATTTATCCTTATTTATTTTTAATTATATTTCAAGGGACCTATTGGGGGTTTCCACTTTGTAATCTCTATAAATAGGACCCTTAGGCATTTCATTTTACATTTTTGATCATTTGACATTTTTCCTTTGTGGAACGGTTTGGGTGTGTTCTTGAAGAACACTTTTCGGTGCTTAGCACTTGGGCTACTTGGGTGAAATTCGTGAATCCCTAGTAGAGGATCCCACCTTGCAATTCGTGAATAGGTGGTGATTCAATCTATCTTATTTCATCATTGTGCAATTCGTGAATCAATGGTGATTTATCTATCTTTCTTTTGAGTATTGTTATATTCCATTCCATTGTCTATCTTTGTTCTTTTGTTTTCCATCTTATTCATCATTATTTTCATGCAAATCAAAGATATCATAAGTCTCAATCTTAGTATTCTTTGGTTTCAAAAAATATCCATAAAAACCACAAAGAGAGTCTTCATATTCAATTGTTGAGTCCATTCATCCCTTGTCCATAACTTTTCCATTGTTCATACATAGTCTTGCATCCCTCCATATCACAAACACCATCCACTCACCCATTTGATCTTTCCCACTCATAAATTTCGGCCATCACATTGTTTGCCCCACTTTCCATATTCATCATCTCCATAAAACCCTAGCCAAAACACTATATCTCTCATAAGCTCCACTTCCCAAAATTAGCCTTCCCTCACCCTCACTTGACCTAGCCGAAACCTCCCTTATTTCCCCATCTTACCATATTAGCCACTTACCAAAACTAGCCTCCATCCATCCAACAAAGCCCTAGTCAAAACTCTTGTCTTCCACAAACCCTAGCCACCATTCAAGAGTCCCACTAGGCAACTTCCTCAAATTAGGGAAAGTTGACTCATTCCAATCAATCCCACAAATCCTACCAATCCCAAAACCATCTCCTAAACTTGAGGAATCCTAACCCTAGCCACCCTTCATCCAACTTAACCCTAGACTCCCACAAGGTAATTCCTACCACTTAGGAATCCTTATCCCATCTTCCAAATAATCAAAATTCGAAATCCATCCCTTGCCTTAGTCAAACACCAACTTCCCAACAACTCACATGCCTCTTACCATTTAGGATCAACCCTAGCCACCTTACCCATCATCCCAAACCTCTTTTCCAAATCCATATCCCTTGATTTAAGGAATTGTCAACCCATTGTCAATCCCTTAAATCTCTCCATCCCTACAATATCTCTAGCCACCCAAGACTTACCTAAATAGCCAAAACCGAATTTCAATCCCTCCAATCACTCAACTTCCCTAGAATCACTCCATTCCTAGAATCCCTCAAGTCAACCAAAGACTTCCCTCCTCTTGCCATATTCAAATCATACATTCCTTATCTTACCATAACCAAATCTCATCTTCCATATCCAATCCCTCAAACCACTCACTCCCTAGAATAACTCAAATCAATCAAAGACTATCATCCTACCTTACCATATTCAAATCTCATCTTCCATCTCCAAATCCCTAAACTCAAGGAACAACCCTAGACCCATTCAAACACAACTCATCTTCATCCTTAACCTAATTTCCATCTTTCCCAAAGTGACTCATCAATCAAGGAGTCCTAGCCTCAACCAACCACATCCTTCCAACCCTAGCATCTCATCCTACACTCCAACCCTAAGCCAACTCTTCCAAATCTCGAAATTCCCCTTAGCCACTATCCAAACCCTAGTCCATCTTCATCCTATCAACCCTAAACATCATCCAAAAGGGCCTAACATCAAGGGCAACCCATAAGCCGTTCCACATTGCATCAAACACGCATATTCGCCACTTAGATCACCCGAACTCATCATCATCATCATCATTTCTATCACTAAACACTATACCTTCATCACCCTAGGAACTCATCATTGCCATTATACGTGCAAGACCAAGCAAGAAGGCTTGACACTCGGTCACCATCATCACCAAGGCAAGCTCACGGACTTAATGTTTAGGGACAAGACCGGGGTCCCTAACACGTTTGCCTCCAACGTTTTCCTTAAAAGTACATATAATATATAGGTTTGAAAGTTTCATCTTCTACAAAATTCTTATCTTATCATTACAACTTTTTCAAATTCATATACAAAATATAATAAACACTTCAATTTTTTCAAATCTCAATACAACTTTTTTAAATTTAAATTTAACTTTTTCAAATTTCAAAACTAAAAAATAATATTTTAAACTTTAAAACAAAATACAAAATTCTCATCTCACCCCCCAAACCTATAGTATAGTATATGTTTGGATGTTTTATCTTATACAAAATTTTCATCTTATTTCATCTCATCATTACAACTTTTTCAAATTCCTATACAAAATATAATAAACAATTCAACTTTTTCAAATCTCAATTTAACTTTTTCAAATCTTAAAACTAAAAAATAATATTTTAAATTTTAAAATAAAACACAAAATTTTTTTTTGTAAAAATAAATTTAATTTTTATATTTTATATTTTATATTTTTTTAAGATGTTGGAATCATAAACTATTAGATTAAATTTTAGTAGGATAGATGAAGAGATACTTTGGGTCAGATTGGCTTAATACTAGATAGTAAGAAGATATTTACCTTTTAAAAAAAAAATCTGTATTTCCGATTTTTTTTTTTGTTGTTGTAAAAATAGATTTTAATTTTTATATTTTTGAAAATTTTGGAATCATAAATGGTTAGATTAAATCTTATTAGGAGAGATGAAGAGATACTTTGGGTTAGAAATGTTTCTGCTGAAAATCGAAGAAAGATGAAAGATGGAATATCTTAATTTAATCTAAACTTTTTAAACTTGCCTAGTTCAATTAGTAAATTTGTATCATGGCATGAAACATGAACACTAGGATCAGGTTCTGCCAACATTTTTCAGCTATGGATGTTTGCTAGGTCATGTGTATAAATGTTATCACATAATCAGGCCTGATTACAAAATATCACTGACTATGACTTGATTTTAGGACAACAAATTAATCACTTGATTATAGGAGCACTAATTGTGCACGGCAGATTGTCTAGCTTGATTCCTGTATATGTTCCTTTTATAGTTTCTCTTTATACCTATATTAGGATTCTAAATACATAATACAAATCAATTGCTCATACAAAGTATTGTATCAAATTATCTTTATGATATCAAGAGCCGCCTAGTCTCTCATGAGCAATTTTTTATTATTATTCTAGACTTTGATATGTCTTCCTCTGTGAGCAATTATAGTCCTAACCCGATCTCCAATTATGAAAATGAGACCACCCTACCTCTTACTACTATAAACACCACGACTTAGCTCCCCTTTAAGCTAACATCCACGAATTACTCTTCATGGCGAGCTCAATTCACCTCTTTATTGATCGGCTATGATATTCTCAATTTTGTGGATGGTTCTTTACTTATCCACCTCGGACTGTCTCTATTTCCTTTTCTAGTACTGTTGCTACCTTTATTTCTCCTGCATAGTTGCATTGGTATCGTCAAGAAAAATTACTTTTCAATGTGATTTTTTTGTTTGTGCATGAGAATGTCATGCCTCTTTTGGCCATGGCCGACACATCCCAAGATGCTTGGAGCACCCTTGCTCATCTATTTGCCAACCCGCTCATGGACTAGGGTTATGCAGTTGAAGGAATCACTCACGTTAAGCCAATGCGGAGTCTGCTCTATCTTTGAGTTTCTGTAGTCCCTCAAAGCCACGATTGATGAACTTGCTCTCATTGACACACATTTAACCAGTAAAACTCATTTCATGTCTCTGGACCAAGGTAAATTAAATTTCATGCTCAAACTATAGAGTTTAAAGTGAAAGGAAAATAAGTATATAAAGTAAACTCTACAATATTTATTAAATAATGTTATATACAATTATGCAAATTACACGCCTCATTTTGAAAAAATAGTTAGGTCAATTATTAAAAAATAATTTTTTTATTTGAATCTCAAATTTAACCATATTTTTCAAAAGGGAGTAGATCAAGTTTGCACATCCTAAAATTACAAATATCATTTATAATATTTATTATTATATGTGTATATTTTTTGAATAATGATAAATATAAAAGAAATAAACCTTTATCTTTATAAATATTGTTTGACCCGCTTCACATGTCAAGTCTTGTGAAATTAAAATTTTATGTATTTGTTTCTTTCTCATCCTAGGTAATGAATTTTGAAGAGAAACTCTTAAATATAAGAGTAATATTATATATAATTATTATGCAAGTATCACGTATTTAAAAAAAAAAAAAAGAATAGAATCCACTATAAAAATTTAATTTTTGATGTGAATCTCATATTTAAAAAAAAAATACAATCTTTGCGCAAATATCATTCATCGGAACATCCTGGTGCTTAAAATATAAATTACGCCTGAATATATATGTATTTATATACATACTAGTCAATGGTAACGTGCGCTGCACGTTTGCCTTGTGACCAATTTTATTATGTTTCAAATTTTTAATTATAAATAAACAGTAGAGATAGTCTAAAATTACAACGAAAAATCATAATAACTGATCATGATTTATTCTTAAAAAGTTAGCTTCTTTACACGTATACAAAAAAAAAAAAAATTAAGTTGGCTTGTTTGCAAGAGTTTAATTGCAGACTATTTGTGTTTATTGCATAATGCTGGTTACCCATTTCAACATATCATAGAACCTCCGATTGTAACTAACAATACAAACTCTACTACAAACAGAATAATTGGTTTAGAGGATAATAAATTTGATGATGGGGAAACTGAAGTGCTATGTGAATCTCCTAAAATTGAAGAATGTATTAAGGATATACCAATTCCTCAGGAACCTGATGATGGTAGTATCAAGAAATCTCAGAATGTCCAAGTGGATGATGATGATACGATTGAGGAGCCAAAGTCGGGAATGGAGTTTAATTCCCTTAAAGATTTAGTAAGTTATTATAAGTAATATGGTTATGGGAGAAAACATTTTTAAATTATTAGTAAGTTATTTAGTAAGTTATTATTAGTAAGTTTTTAAATTTTCATATAAAATATAATAAACATTTCAATTTTTTAAAATTTTAAAATAATAATAACAATAATAATAAATAATGTTCTAATAATATTTTATTTAACTTTTAATTTTTATCTCAACTAATCTCATCTAAATTTAATATCCAACCTTAAAAAAGAAAAAAAACCTTAACTCACCTAATCGGCAAAAGAGCAAAAGCATAAGAGAATCGGATTTTATGAGAAAAATAGGAAAAAAAAAAGAGAGTAATTGATGAGCAATTGTGTATTGAACGTGTGCTTAGTTACAAATATATAAAAATGAAAAATTGATAGCAAATGAGAAATAAGAAAGTGGAGAAATTTTTTTAAACAAAATTAAAACAAGTCATGAGTTTACATAACTTGAGGTAAACCTACTATAAACTTAACAGAAATGATAAATCCATATAAATTTGTGTTTTATTTAGTTATATAACGCAAAAGTTTAATAAGAAAATTTTAATAAAATCTTAAATTAATAATAAAAATATTAATACTAAAATTTTATTACAAATTTTAAAATGTAGAAACAAGGCTGCAAGCGAAAAAATGATGTTTATTACAGTTTAAAAATTAAAATTAATGTTAATGATAGTTTTGTTAAGTTTCTATATAAAAAAAGATGGGGTGAATTCATTTGATTATGGGAGAAAATATTTTTAAATTACGGATTTTACTGAAAGATTATTGAAAAAAAAATTGTTTTAATTTTATCTTCTTTATGAGAAGATAATTTGTTAGTAATTATGAAACATTTATTCATAAATATGTAAAAAAGAAAAATTTCAACATTATATAAATTATCAGAAAAGGAAAAAATTAAAAATGTATTCTAGACTATATTATTCTGCACTACAAATAATGTTAAATTATTGCGTTATTCCAAAGACAGTTTAGTTTTTAGTTTAAGAATGTAAACCAAATCATTTTAATTTATTTTAAAAAAGTTTTCATAACCTTTTTTAATATTATTAAAACAGAAGTACTATAAGAAATAATAACAACGAAAAACATTAATTTATTTAACATTTTCAACCTTGGTTAAATAAAATAGTAATAATGATATATTATATTTTTAAATTATTAAGAAGTTATAATTTATTTCCTTATGAAAATTTGTAATTATATCAAGCAAGCTACTATTATTACTCTTAATAGTTATGGTTGGATGCGTATGTTGTATATTTGTTATTGTCAAAATAAAAATATAATGTGTTAATTTTAAAATTCAAAACTATAGTGGTAAGTATTAAATAATTTAATTATATATTTTATAAAGTCTTATCCTTTACATTTAAAAAAAAATTAAACAAACTATAG
Organism: Cyclocarya paliurus; assembly: GCA_029856935.1. Classification (NCBI taxonomy): domain Eukaryota; kingdom Viridiplantae; phylum Streptophyta; class Magnoliopsida; order Fagales; family Juglandaceae; genus Cyclocarya; species Cyclocarya paliurus. The sequence goes on along the minus strand of JARVXP010000207.1, from coordinate 5,468,227 downwards.
TACATTAGAAACTGTAGATCTATCTCAAATAATGTAATTAATTTCAGATTAATTAATAAACTATTCAATTTATCTAGAAATGAAAAAAAAAAATATTTAAGTTTACTTCTTAATAAATCATTAAACAAAAATTATTAATAAAAGGAAAAAAATTAGATTTATACTAAAATTTAATAGTTCAATTCGATATTTACATAATTCAAAATTAAAGGAAATAAAATGTTGCACAACATTAAAATTTAATTTTTAAGATTTTGATTTTTTATTAAAATTTTATGAAGACTTGGTATCAATTTAGAAAAAAAAGATACTATAGTCTAATTGTAAAGCTCAACTGATTTGTAATGTTACTCATTTTTCACATCTAAAACCTAAAAGTAATGCTATATCTTTCTTTTGATAAGGATAAAAAAATCTATTTTTTTTTAATTTTTTATTCAATTTTTTAGACGCTTAAACATTAAATTTTTTTTACAATATCATTAAAAATACTTTTTTATAATAATGAAATGAAATGAGATGAATTGATAGTGTTTTTATAAAGGAGGCAAAATAGGAAAAATATTTTCGGACGAAACACTGTTCATGCCCGATTCGCACGGTGGCTTAGATCGGCTCACGGCGGTTAACGGCTGCAGGAGAGGGGCTGAGATTGGAAGGGGAGGGGCGACGGATGAAGGCGAAGAGAATGGACCGGGCAGTGTTGGCCACGCCGGCGTGCGGCGGCGCACTGGAGGGGACGAAGAAATCGACTGGCAGCGGCTTGGATTCACTCGTGGCGGTTAACGGCGGCACGATAGGAGCTGAGATTTGAAGGAGTGGGACGCCTGAAGGAGGGGAAGAGAATCGCCGGGGTGGTGTTGGTTACGCCGGCGTCCGGCGGTGCACTGCGGGAGACAAAGCGAACGGGGGAGGCCGAGTGGCAAAACGGTAATTTTGGAATAGTAGCAGGGGCAAAATGAGAAGAACGCCAGGGGCAAAACCGAAATTAAGAAACAGAAGCAGGGGCAAAATGGAGAAAAATTTTGTTAGACAAAAACACTGTTCTTAACAGATTCGCTCTTTATATATAAGTAGATACAATATTCAAGACTTACCCGGACCCGTATATGTATAGATAAAAACCAAGGATGTAGTTGGAAGAATAAACCCGACAATCCAACTGCTGCAGTTGCACACTTATTCCCATCCGTCGACCCAATTGTTCGTTATCTTCTAATCCACTTTGCTTCTGCCCTCTCTCTCGCACTCAGACCGGACCCACACCAACCTTGGAGACGGCCATGCTCGCATTCATGGCCTTCTCATCTCCGCCTCACACGCTCTCTTTCCTCCGCCCAACCTACAACCCTTCTCTCTCGCCACCGCTCTCTGCTTCCCCCACCTTTCAACCCCATCTTCGACTTTTTCAACTCTTCTCTACTTCTCATTCCCTCCCCAAACTCCCACTCACTACCAAATTCCAATGCATTAGCAAAGACGAAGCCCGGTCAACCTCCACGTCCGATCCCAAGGCCGGAGTCTCGGTCTACAAGCCCAAGTCCTACCAAGTTTTAGTTACAGATGCAGCAAATTCTCTTGCTCGTGCTATTGAGGACGGCAAGACCCGCCTGGAGATTGATTTCCCGTACTTGTTCTCTTTCACTTTCTTTTGCTACGATGTTTGAACTTTCGCGCTTTCACTTCATGAAAAAATCTTTTATTTTTGTCAACAATTTATGACCATTTTGTATGCTAATATTTGGTTTATTCCCTGAGGTTTTTTTCTTCGCTGCTTGTGTGGTCAGGCCCTTGCCTAGCAACATTTCTTCGTATAAGGTACATCCTTCTGAGCTCATGCCTCTTTAGGTGATTAAGCCCCTGGCTAGTTATGAATCCCACTGTTCATGCGATCACTGGCTTTATATAGCATTCGTGATCACTGTTTATAATGCTGGAGAAAAACTCGTATCAACAGTTTTTCATTATATTCCATATGACATGGCACAATCGGTGTTATTCTTTGATGCAATCTTATTATTGGACTCGAAGTTGCTTGTTAATGACAAATTGATCTGAATACACGATACATGATTTTCACAAATTCCTAAATATGTATAGGGATCTTCAGATGAGTTCATTGATGCCAACATTCAACTAGTCTTGGCTGTCGTGAGGAAGCTCCAGGAAACAAAGGAAACCAGAGCTTGCATTGTAAGAAGGGAACTTCTTTTCATCTAGCACGCATATCTTTGACTTGAAACCATGTTAATATTTTGTTTCTAATTTTAGGTGTTTCCTGATAAGCCAGAGAGGCGCAGGGCCTCTCAACTTTTTAAAGCAGCTCTTGACTCGGTAATAAAGTAACTCATTATGAACTTACCAGTTGTTTAGTTTGACCAAATATTGATGACTTGTTTCCGTGAAAATCCTTTAGTAACTAGAGAACCTTCAATGTTGAAGTCCTTGATGCTTTGTCTAAGTTTAATACTGGATTATTCCTTTCAGATTGATGGTGTAACCATAGGTTCCCTGGATGACGTCCCAAGTGGTCCTGTCACAAAATTCTTCAGGTCTATAAGGAATACTCTTGATTTTGATTTTGAAGATGACAACGAAGGTTAGTTCTACACAATCAAATGATGTAGAATGATAATGGACCAATATGTGCCCATGAATTTGTGTCCTTTTGGGAATATATGTTAAACAATACCTGTAAAGTAAATGCGGAACACATGGGGAAAAAATGTATTTTAGATTTAAAAAAGCCATTAGCTATGATCATCTGAACCCTTAGATATTATAGTTTTAGCATTAACCATATTGTTTATAAAGCGATATGGGCTTGTTTTGTTGTTTAAAGATCCTATGCTTCGCATGTTAGAGTTTTTGATGCCATGTTAATTGAATTGTGCACACCAACCATCTTATGTTAACTTTCCACTCTCTGTCATCTCTTTTAAATGCAGACCGTTGGCAATCTAATGAGCCTCCATCCATCTATATATTTATTAACTGCAGCACACGAGAACTTGCGTCCATAGAGAAGTATGTGGTATGGCATCTTCACTGTTAGAGTATTATCTCTCCTACTCTCGAATCCCTGACATAAAAATTGGATTTCCATAATATGCTAACATAGTTTTATGTATTGTTCTGTTCCTTGATGGTTGTAGACTATTGGGTATTGCAACCTGATTCATCTGTATTGATTTTTTCTTAAGTTGAGAATGCACATCATAATCACAATAATTTTGTTGATAGTTATGTTGCTATCATAACCACATCCCCTTTTCACATTTCAAAAACAATGTTGGAGGTGGTGTACTCGGGTTGTGCCCTTGCACTGATTAGTAAAGATCTTTTTACTCATAAAAAAATGTTGGAGGTGGGTTCCTGTTTCCTTCATGACTCTGTTTGGGATGTGCAGGAAAATTTTGCTCAATCAACTCCTGCACTTCTCTTCAATCTGGAACTTGATACATTGCGGTTCGATTTATGCCTTTATTTAGCTTTGATTGACATTTAATTCTTGTTATACTGAATACACTTTCCATTTTCAAATAAAAGATGTTAACTTGGCAGTGCTGACTTGGGCATTCTGGGATTTCCGACAAGGGATTTGCACTACCGATTTCTTTCTCAATTCACTCCCGTGTTTTATATCCGAATCAGAGAATACTCAAAGGTACTTGTTATTTTGTCAACCTTCTTTACTCATTAATTGTTTTCTCAATCCAAGTTTGGTGTATCTATTTGATCTTTAATTGAAGACAGTAGCAGTAGCACCTTACATTGTGAATTACAGTGGAGCACTGTTTCGCCAGTACCCAGGTATTAAAATTATTTCCCTGAGAATTAAAACTATGTTCTATACCCAATTACATGCGTTGCTTTGGAGAAAAATATTGTTCTTATCATGCTGACCAAGTCTTGCATCTCTTGAGAACCTCATTTTCACATTTTTGTCAGCAGGGGTTAGCTGATTTATTTGATTGATAATGTCCAGACTTTTTTTTTTTTTAATAATAAAAAAGGACCTGATAAGAAAGACTGCACCACCATCTTGGTGCAACATTAAGTTGTATAACCATGTGACACCGAAATGAGAAAGGTTGAAGGTGAGACGGATAACTTTATAAAATCCTAGATTCCATCCACTGGGAAGTGCCCGAATGTGTCAGGAAGATAAAGAGAAAAACCATAGGAAATACTTATGATGGAAACAATGCTTTCAAAAATATTATTCTAGCTCTCGATAATTTAGTGGAAGCTCCTTCTATGTCATGCTTTATTTTCATATCTTTTGCATAGCTAGTTTCAAGCCCTTATCCCTTTTAGAATCGGTGCAGGACCTTGGCAGGTGATGCTTAAACAGGCAGATGGTTCTTATGCTTGTGTAGCTGAGAGTGCAACACGCTTTACACTGGGTGAAGTATGTATCTATTTTTAACTCCAAGCCACACTTCTTCTCTTAATTGTTAAAAATAATTGGATATGCTTTTGTACTAATTAGTTCATATGAACTAGACCAAAGAAGAACTGTTGAGGGTGCTGGGACTGCAAGAGGAAGAAGGGAGCTCACTAGAATTTCTCCGCCGAGGCTACAAGGTCCCTCTGATTATCTAAGTAGTTTCTTTCATTTGTACTTAGTTGTAAATGCTTAGCAATAATATAGACAATTTCTTTCTTTGTAGAGTAATTTCCTCCCATCTCTCCCAATAGTTAGTTTTGTTAGTTGTTCTAAGAAGCTTTATTATGAAAGATGGTGACTTGAAAATCTCTCAGTTGTATGATCTCTAATCTTGCAGGTTTCCACTTGGTGGGAAGAGGAAGTAGAAATGGAAGCATCTTCCGCATGGCGCACTTAACAGACAGATGTTGAAGTTCCAATTAATCAGGGTCACTCAACACTACAATATTCCAGAAGATCCAGGCATAAAGCTTGCCCTATCATTTCTTCTCTTCTTTCCTTCCCTTTTTTTTTCTTTAAATTTTGTCTGTGTAATGTGTTATTTTTTTCCTTTTCACTTTAAATGCTTTGATTTTCTCCTCTGTGAACCGGAGATTTTTTTTCGTGTCCTTTTTGATTGTGGAGTGTGTAAGAAAATATAGAAAAATAAATTGTAGCGTCGTAAGGGAAAAAGGAACACGAGTTCATATTAGAAGGGAGCTATCCATAAAAGTAGCCTACCAGATTGCCAAACAGACTTTACAAGAAACGATTCGCCAGTAAAAAGTTGAAAAAAAAAAAACCTTTGGCACCTAGCCGGGAAAAAAAATCATTAATTCTAATGACACATTTTGCAGCGGAGATACCGGAAGCAATATACAGTGTACAGAATGAGCTGGGAATTCAGCAGCCCTTTGGTTTTTTAACATCGAATATTATAAAAAAACACACTAGTTATCTGCATCAGAACCAGTGAAGTCAGGTTCCGGTGGCTTCTGCAGTTGCACCAGGTTCCCCCTACTTGGGTTGCGAAGCCTATGAGCACGAAGAGCATTAGCTGCAAAGCGGGAAGCCAAGATAGTTGCACCAAGCCTGGAGCTACCACCACTTCGCGATACTAATGCCCTTGCATCATCGTCGTCTTCATTGTAATATGCTGCTGCTTCTTCTTCTTCTGCCTCTTCTTGACGGCGGCGTTCAGCAGATTTTCTCTTGGCATAACGGCGCCAGGCAGCCTGGATGAAGCAGGCAGCCCACGTCCTCCACTGCTGTGAGTAGAAACGGAAGGTGTGCTGAACTTGCCTGCTATGAAGGCGCCTAAACTGAGAGGCAACAAACTTCGTCTCTTCTGCTTCCAAAGCAAAGGCTTCCACTTCAGTTAAAGCCTTCACTGTCCGAGTAGATGTGGGTAAGTTGGAGCCAGCTTTAGGGTCCAGTGCCCAAGTCAAGAGCTCTTCTCCACAGAAGTCCCCTTCTTTCAGTATACCTCGATTGAAAAATCCACTCCTCCCACCATCCGTAGTGACACTCTCCAGGCGACCACGGATGATAAAAAGCATCTCGTCCACGGGGTCTCCTTCTCGGACTATGTAGGTGCTCTCTGTGTATAAACTTGGCTTTAGTCGCTCACAAATGGCATCAAGCAACCGCTCTTCCATATTGGCAAACAAAGGAACCTGCACACACACACACATGATTTCATAGAATTGACACTGCTGGAATAATGTCTTAAGATACAGAACTCCGGCAGGATACAAAACTGCATACTTCTGATATTGCAGCCCCAAAGGAAACTGATACATTATTTCACTTACCCTTCTCACTAAATTCAAACAAAGATGCCGCTTGATATCCCTCCTGAGATCTTTTGGTAAATTCTGGACCAAGCTCTCTTCATCTACTCCCCGTGTTTCCAACCACTTGTACTGGTCATATCGCCTAACTCGCTCCCTAAGATCCTGTGGAAGCAAGCGGTGATGCATCCACTGCTCGGAGTCACGCCTTTTGATCCTCATCTCCTCAACCCGAACGGTGAGAGACTGGAGGTAGGTCTGTTGCAATCACATGACAAAAATAAAAACAATAAGCTTATAATATCCATTTACTTTTCACCGTCTAGTACTAATAATTTCGACTAACATGAGCAGAATCTACAACGTACAGCATCCTAGGCATCCAAAACGAATTTCTTCTATAAAGCATTAAACTCACCTGCATGTTTCCAATCAGAAGTGCAAAGAGTAGGAGCCCCGAAATTGCTATAAATATAGAAAAGAGAATTTCTCCAGGATAGGTACTCGTTTGAAGGCCCTGACCAAGCGTGCTGTGGAAATTGAAATTGAAACGAACTTAAACTAAGAACGTTGGGTGCTCACAAACCAAGTAAATTAGCATTTTCAATTGTACTCAAACTTCAGCCATGAGTAATGGTTAAGAAAGGAACACTATTGGGTGATGCAATAAGCTACCACAAATTAAACATCAGAAAGTAAGATACCTCAAATTTTGCAGGCCCCACCACAAACAGTAGCAAAATTTAGAGAAGAAAGCCCTGGATGCTACAATGCCTGATGCTACAGCTTGCGTGTAAATTCCATAATTAAACGCTGAAAAATCATCAACAATAGAGCACCGACGAACAAGAACCCTCTCTCTGATCTTTTGCCACCCACTGTAGCCTCCCATATGTTTATTCCCGCAGTACAAGTAATTTATGTCACATTTCCCGCTATCTTTACAGGCTCTCCGCCAGCAAGTGTCATTACGCTCAACAGCAAATAAGTACCAGAAAGCCCCGGCTATCTGTTAAAAGTCCAGATAATATTTATTCAAAGTGAAAATTTCTATCGCTTCCAGTAATTTACTCCTCTTTTATAAAAAGTAGTGCTAGCTTGATCGACATTTTTTTCTTTCAAGTCCTGTGTATATGTTACATATGTGCATTAAACAAAATATTGACCCAATATCTGGGGATAATTTCAATAGAAATGGTGAGATACTAATCAACAGTTCACAAGTTCCATTCTTCAGACCTCCTTCATGCATTACTTTCTCAATCTTATCACACTCTTTTATTTTATATTTTTAATTAGGTTTCAGGCTAATAAAATCTTTTACCTCACATTAAATTTACAACTCACATGTCAGGGTGGCTTACAAACACGTAAAAAAGAACTAGCGACAACCTTAAAACAACGCTTACATGGCTAGAAAGCATATACCAAAGCAAATAGTATGCAGCACCGACCAAAGCACTTTCAGCAAAAACACCTGCAGTCTTCTTGAGTTCTGCATTCAAAGGAACAAAGCGGGCAAATCTTGGAATATACTGAAATAAGACAATACGTAGCAATGCCTGTTTTGTAGCCAATACTTCTGAACCCTTTGACTTCTGAAGAAATCTCCACACCACAATCTGCAGACAATGTGAACAAAATAAAATAAACTAATGCTTTCCTTCCCGTTCCAAAACATGTAGCAATCCAGAAAAGATGATAGGTGAACATAGCTAAAACAGTGAACTCTATAAATATCAGCAAATAAAATGGAATATGGGGATGCAAAAAAGGCATTAGGCATATTAGAACCTTTCTTAATTTTGTAATTTAAAACAAAAAACTAATGCCAATGAGATTTAAAAAAAAAAAAAGGCACACATACACACACAAAAAGAACAGCTAAAAAATCAATTTTGAGGAACAGAAAGCTGTAGCTAGTGGAGCAAAGTTAGCATGGCTTCTCGAACCTGTGGTAGGGGCAGCACAGAAAGTAAATCAACAATAAAATATCGTCGTAGATATCGCCTAGCTATCTTTGCAGGATCTATCACAAGTTCACCTCGTCCAAAAACCCGAGAGGATGGTGCAATATAAGCTGTGCGAAATTGAAGAGCCATACGAATAACATAAAAAGCATCAAGAATTGTCCGCAGAGTCGTAGTTGTGACTGCTAACTTTGTGTCCATACCAAGGCAATACGATGCATGATTGAAGATAGGAAGATAGAAAAACAGAGGATCCAGAGATACCGAAAGAATACAAGATATGACAAAAAGCCTAATCCATAACAGGAGGGATTTATCTTGAGGGTCAAATATCTTTTTTTCAGATATTTTAAGATCTTCATGGAACACTGCCCGGCTAACGCCAAACCTGAGTGATCGCCCAAATGTCCTCAGTCCATCTGATCCCATTTTCACGCCGTGCTTGAAAGATTTCGACGCATTTTTCTTTGCACGGCCGGGAAGAGTTAGCCCCTCCAAATTAAACTTAGATCGCTTCATTCCAACTGTATTAGAAGGCATAGACAATGTAGAATCCAACTCATCCAACCTACAGGGCCAACAACCTTGAAATCAATCACTGCTTTAATTTTCCCATGTTTCACGCTGAGAAAAATAACATATAAGAATCATGAAAATAATCAATTCACTATTTTTAAACCTTTTTCTCACACAAAGCTACAAATCTGTGGTATCTAATAGTTTGACAGAGCAAATCTATTGGGATCTCATATTGTTTACTCAACAGGTGTATCAATATGATAGGAATGTGTTCATTATTAATACAAATCGCAAGTCTCACATAAGACCTACGAATCTACAAAGAAAAATCGTAATCTATAAAGTTCAGAGGGAAGAGAAATGAAAATCTCTTATGCCAAAGAACGCCATGTGCAATATAGATCTGTACCTCACAAATTTCTCCTTCTGACCACCGATGTACTGCGACTTGTAACCGCAATCAAACATTGTTTGGATTCAAGTACATAGATAACAGATTTGAATGGCAGAATTCCAGGGGAAGCTTCAAGTAAATCACAAAATGGAATACATACATATATATATATAGATATATAAAAGGAGAGCGAGAGATCAAATTTGATCATCGAAATTCCTGCTCTGCAAACAAAAAGAATGTGAGATGCTGGCATTAAAATCATAGCATATATCAAAATACTGTCTTATTAAGTACGATTCTGTCTCTAAGCAATAATAAATCATGTTTTAACCAAAACAGAAAGGAACATAATTTAAACCACAAATAAACCAAAAGAAAATCAGATGAAAGTATTGTTTTTGGAAAAATTAAATCTAATGCTGATTAAAATTACATTAAAAATACACAAAAAAAAGGCAAAAGAAAAAGAAATGCGGAGAATGAAAGATGGAAGGAAAAACTTACAGTCATCATCATCAGCTGTTGATTCCACAATAATTTATTACTGGGTTTCAGAAAAAGGGGAAAGAGGGGGGTGGTTTGATTCGAGGGAATTGGGGAGAGCCAGACCGTTATTACGGTTATGCGTAAGTACAAGTTCAAAAACGAGTTTTGATGCGCGGGCCATACCCGACGGGTTTCTTAGGACCCGGCGTCAATGTTCAATATGTTCTAACAAAAAAAAAGACCCAAACCTTGTACGTTACAAATACTTGCAATTCAACGACGTTGCCCAGTTGTGGAACTCCCCCAAGCAATGGAGCTTATTTCGGGCCTAACTAAAGAATCAGAAGGTGGTGGGAGATGATGGATAAGATAAAAGTCGAGCCCAAAAAAACAGGCCCGAGTCCAAATATCATGGACTTGAGCGGAAGCAAGATGGTCTCAGGCCTGTTGATAATGGGCCTACTGATAAAGAATCTGCTTTTGTAATTCCTGTGAACAAAACTACATCACTTCATTGGAAAATATGATGACCCTTTTTCTCTTTAACTGTGCCTAATCTTTTTTATGAGTGGAGTGCTTTTGGTCCCAATTAACCTTTTAATGATGTCTATCAAGCGATTTAATTAAAAAAAATTGACATCTATATCTAACAATTTTTTTTTTGTTGAAAATGTACAAACTTTAACATATAATCAGACAATTACTTCTGGCTCTAAGTGATTTTCTGAAGTAATTATTATTATTTTTTTGTCATTGGATATTTGATAATGAGAGGGATTATTTTAAATGTATTTTTTTTAAATAAAAATAATATTTACAGTTTTAAGTTATGTAAATCTCTATTTGAAAAAAGTAAATAAATTTAAGACTTAAATGAAAAATTACTTTTTTAATAATAAATTTCACTTTATTTAAAAAAAGAAATTTCACTTTATTTTAAAAAGATTACTCGAAACTCATACAGCCAAAACTATATCTAAAATTAATTTAAAAAAAAAACTCCACCGAAAGATAAGATCCGTGATCTACATGTTCGTAAAAGCAACTAGCATGACCATCGTCTTTAAAAAAAAAAAAGTTCACTACCACTCAGCAGTCCACGTACGTACGCTTTCTGGCCTCCACAGGACCTAGAAAAAAGAAAAGAAATTGTGCATCCATATATGCCATAACATAGTGTTAGATGAGATTCCATTGCATAAAAACACAATCATGCTTTAACATATCTAATCGATTCTTTAATAAGATTTGATGTGGTGGGCGTGCATTGATAGTGTCACTTCATCACTTTAAACCATATAAAGGCAACGGCATCACAGAAAACATATATATATATATATATATATATATATATAATTGAAATCATAATCAAAGTCAAAATTAGCCCACTCTCTTCTAGTCCACAATTTTATTTTTTATTTTTAAATCATATATATTAGACGTGACAATTAGGAGTACTGTTATTATACTGTATATTAATTATTAGATATTTCTGATGTAAAACAACTAGTTAAGCTGCATGCCCGACGTTGCAAGATATGCATCTCCCCCCAAAAGTAGATTGCATATACTCTTTTGGAGTTGAATTAGACCATCCACTAAATAATGTGTCACGTTACATATTAATTAGGACATATTATTGATATGAATTATTTTATTTTTGAATTGGAGTGTAAACATATTACTTAAATAATAATATTTGATTTGTAATATTTAAATTTTAAAAATTATCTTTTAAATTTATAATTATACACGTCAATTAAGTTCTAAAATAAGAGACCTTCTACCCAGAAGCTCCTATGATTGCCCGCTCCTATGAATTATTTTAGACCTTCTACGAGAAAGTTCTAGATTATCTTCTTGTTTTTTCCATTATTTTTTTTTTTGTAATAACCATCGTATGAGAGGAGAAAATAGCATGTTGAAATTGATACGTAGAAATATTATAAAAATGTTTAAACTAAATAATCTAGATTCTCCTCTTTCTATCAATTCAAAACTGAAAATAAATTAATAATAATTTAACACAATATATATCAAAATCAGAGCATAGTCTTAAATTCAAAACAAAAGGAAAAGGGTTAAGATATTGTATTGATCAAACATAATATTCATGCATGGCCAAGAACATAAAAGCAAAAATCAGGGTCTCAGTAGTACTTCTGTGCACAGTTAATATCACCTTCCCGTTGGTGGAGAGACCCCACAATCCACCAGCAACCATGTTATCTGCTCAATAGCTGTCGAGCGCACAAAACAAACTTTGGGCAGTAGTAGGCGGGACTATTATCACAAAAGCAACGTTGCAACCTTATCTATATATATAGATATATAGCCTCATGATTTCTTTCTTTCTTTCTTTTGAAACTAGTATTATCTAACAATTAAGGATATGGCCGATACCTCAAAAACAGTTGCATATATGGCAGCCCTCGTTGCACGTGTAAAGTTGGTAAAAGTGTCGTAGAGAATGTGCCTTTGGGGCTCCACGGTTGCCATCACATAACTACGCAAGGATCGGTGTCAAGATCGGTACTACGTACTGGTCATCGTGACCCATCAAGATATATATATATATATATGCTTATTATTATATGCTATTATATATAGTATTATGTCTGTTCTTTTGTGGATCGTACTACAAACTCGACGTTAATTAGTGCTGTGTATTGCACTGCATGCAGCATCATGCGCCAAAACTTATAATTATCTATACAGCTTTCTGCATGTTGTATTGATCAGCAACTCCAAGTGACAGTAACTGGAACAAAACAGGATAAAATTAGGAGTTGCTAAGATTAATAGCAACGACAACCCTACGCATGCAGTGACACCACAGCAGTATGGGAATTAAGGTGCAGTACTAAGAAAGAACAAACGAAACCTAGCTAGCTAGCTCTATACATGTCGTACGTGGCTGTTTACCTTGTCATGGGCCGCACGTCTCCGCAACCACGTCCTGGTTGTTGGTTAGAAAGATCATCGATATGAAAGGACCGTACATACGTGTCTGGACATATATATATAAAACATCCTTAATCAAATTAATTATAATCATACTAGCCATCTAATTAATTATTTAATCCGGTCAAAAACGTTCTCTCTTTAAACGAGACTACACGCTAGCTAGCTCTCCCTGACAAGGCATTATATAACCTTTTTACATTTTTGTTACTTTTTACGTCTTTTTTTTTTAAGCAACTTTTTACGTCTTTATATATCCTTAAACATTGTCTTTTCTTTTTTTGTTCTTTTTCTGGGTAGGAAATATTAATTACAATCAGTATATTAATTAGTTTCTCACGAGATCCATCAAAATTCCATAGTGCAAAGCAAACAAAAAAGGTTAACAGATGGACCTTTTTTAACTACAATTATTGCTTCTCGCGTAGATTACTCGTGAGAACCTTAAAAGAGAGAGGATCGAGATTCACCTTTCTAATCATTTATCAACCATTTAGAAAATTAGTGAGTTGTTAAAGGCATGCGATCTGATTGTTGTTATCTCTAATCTTTAAAATAGGAGTTTGGAGTTCAAAATCTCTCTCCTCTAAATATATCAAAAATTAAAAAATTAGTGAGTTATTATCTAATAAAACTGCCTATATCACAGAATCAGTCGAGTGATCAAAGAGCTTTGAGTTTCTTCCAAAAAAAAAATGGAAATAAAATTAAAAAAAGGAAGGAATCGCACCAAATTAATCCGGAATTAAAGCAGCGGTTACGTCAAGTTGTTGAATTTGATTAAAGGTGTGGAGGAAACAATAAGCGAAAGCTGGATTCTACGAGATGGTGACTTGTAATTAATTCAAGAATGTTAAGGGAACAAAGCAATGGATTCTATTGACATGTGAACCTCTTTCGAGTCAAAGACAAACAAATTTAGACACCCTTTCAGTCCACTGTCTGAACAGATGCCATGTGCCCTGCCCCACTCTCATCATGGCGCGTAATACAAAACAACAACTTTCTCCACGCAACAACTGTAACCCAACTCCCCCTCCAGTTATCCTTTACTTCTTTTTCCTCCATTTCCATTGTTATGACTCCCGACTTTTTTCTGCACATTTCTTTATCTTTAGTCAAAAAATCTGAAGCACCTTGGGACCCTCCCTTCCCCACATTTTCCGATCCTCATTTCCCAATCACTAAACTTATTATCTAATCTAATATACTAACCAATATTTTTTTTAAGGAAAGAAAAAAAGAAAAAGAAGAAAACCAAACCTAACAGTCCCTTTCCTCACCAGTCACCATTAAACTCATCATAAACAACCCAAGGAAAAACAAAAGATTATACTAGTGAACGAGAATTAACAATGCCAATATGATTATCCCAACCCACCTGTAAAGTAAACCCACATTGGATACTGATGCACACATGAAGATCCATGCCTATTTGCTTTCCTTCCTGCCCTCCTGCATCCAAAGCCACTAACACTAAAGACTCAGAAACACAAACCAACCCACCATGCCTTCGAGACCCCTAGCTCCAACTCCTAGCTCTCCAGGGCCAAGTTTCTTCACCAAAACTAGGGTCTTGTTCTTGACCCTCACCATCTCAGCTTCTGTAGTTATATTGGTCTCAATCTTCTACTTTCTTTATCATATCTGGCACTCCCTTGTGCACAGAGCGAAAACCATTCCCTTTGACTCCAGCGCTCCTCTTAAGCTCCAGAGATTCTCATACAGAGAGCTAAAGCAGGCCACCAATGGCTTTGACACTGCCAATATCATTGGCAAAGGCGGGTCAGGTACCGTGTTTAGAGGAATTCTAAGAGATGGAAAACTCATTGCTATTAAGCGTTTGGACGCCCTTTCTCTGCAGACGGAGAGAGAGTTTCAAAATGAGTTGCAGATTCTTGGTGGCCTACGGTCGCCATTCTTGGTCGCGCTTTTGGGTTACTGTGTTGAAAAGAGCAAGAGAGTGTTGGTGTACGAGTATATTCCCAACAACAGCCTGCAAGAATCGCTTTTTGGAGATGGGTTTTTTAGTTTGAGTTGGGAAAGGAGATTTGACATAATCTTGGACGTTACTAAAGCTCTAGAATTCTTGCATCTTGGATGCGATCCACCGGTGATTCACGGGGATATTAAACCCAGCAATATTTTGCTCGATTCGGACTACCGGGCAAGGATTTCCGATTTCGGGTTGTCAAGGATTAAGGTGGAGGGTGAGTTTGGGGTGGATTTGTTTAGCCAGGACTTGGGGAAGAGTCAGGAGCTGTGGAAAAGTCAAGAGCTTTCAGGGAATTTGGCCGCGGAGACTCCAGCAATCGGTACTCCGGTGGAGAGTGCTCATGAGGTAGATTTTGCTCTTGCTTTACAAGCCTCTACTTCATCCAAAAATAGTAGGATATCTTATAGTGTTAGAGCATTGAACACGAATTCTTTCAATTATAATGCTAACATGGCGAGTGAGAATGATGGCAAGACTAATAGTGCAAAGGGGAAGGAGGTTTCGGTTGTAGACGTGGGTGGGGATGATTGGAATAATAGGTTTGTGCCTTATGATGATGAGTTCTCCAGCATTGATCACAGTAAGGAGTTGAATTTTAATGCATCTTCGGCTGTTGACGAGGATGTGGATACAAAACAGTGGGGAAAGAATTGGTGGTGGAAGCAGGATGGGAGTGGTGAATTGTGTAGTAAGGATTATGTGATGGAATGGATAGGGAGCCAGATTTGCCCCTCTTCAAATCCTGATTGGGATGAAGAAAAGAAGAGTGCTCCTGAGCAAAATAACTTGGATAATTCAACACCATTAGATAAATTAGAAGACCTGAATGAAGCCCAACCACAAGAAATTGGATATGAAAACCTCAATACAGGGCATGAGAAGAAAGAGTCAAGGGGCAAGAAAAATCGTAAGAAGAAACAGAGAAAGATGCAAGAGTGGTGGAAAGAAGAGCATCTTGCTGAAATTAGCAAGAAGGGTAGTAAGCTTAAAAGGCTTGAAACCAAGTGGAGGGCTGGCTTCAAAATGCCACATTTTGGCTTGGGAAGACGTTTTCGCTTTCGCAGAGGAAAGAACTTTGGGGAGCAGAATCGGAATGAGTGTGATTTAAATGGGGAGTTCAGTTTTAGAAGGGGATGGAAGAAAAAGAGCACCCGGTCTATTGGTAGTGACATGTGGAGTGGAGATCTTTTTAGCCGTGAGCTCAGCAGTACCACAAGTATGAGAGGGACTTTGTGCTATGTCGCACCAGAATATGGTGGCTGTGGGTACTTAATGGAGAAGGGTGATATTTACAGTCTAGGGGTTTTGATACTTGTGATTGTATCTGGTCGAAGGCCATTACATGTTCTTGCCTCCCCTATGAAGCTTGAGCAAGCAAACTTGATAAGTTGGTGTCGGCACTTAGCTCAAGCTGGAAACATTTTAGAACTTGTGGATGAGAGGTTAAAAGATGATTATAATAAGGACCAGGTAACCTTGTGTATCAACCTGGCACTCGCCTGCTTACAGAAATTGCCGGAGCTGCGGCCAGATATTGGGGAAATTGTAAGGATATTGAAAGGGGAGATGGATCTCCCACCCCTTCCACTTGAGTTCTCTCCCTCCCCATCTTCCAAATTATACAGCAGGTCAAGAAGAAAACAAAAAGCCAATGCAGAGTAGAATTTGGATCAGAAAGTTCGTTTAATTTTCTTTACAATTTCATGTTGGGGTTATGCTGAGTGTAATATACAGGAGTGATGATCCGTAGCTGTTATCAGAGAACTGTCTCAGGGAATTGAAGTTGTGTGTACTGTGAGAATTGTTTTTATACGTACATTAGATAAATAATTTGTTCTTTTTTCGGCCACTTAATGAATGCAAATATTGATGGCGCATGTTCTTTCTTTGCCTGTTTGTTTTGCAAGTTCTTAAAGTGCAGATTAGGCCTGTTTATTTTTTTTACTTATAAAAAAAAAGATTAGGCCTTTTTTTAAGTTGTGGCCCACTAATTTTTATCCAGCCAATGCAAGCTAAGTTTACAGGGTAGACTGGTAGCTTCCACAAGTTGCTTCAAAGTACTCTTCCTTTATAAAAAAAGCCACCAGAAATCAATGGTTCTGGAAAAATGGTTCTCCATGTTAGGCTTGAGAAAGTTTTCTTCAAAAGTTGGAAATTGTTTGGTGCTTTGGTTTAATGTAAGCAAGAGTGCCTGTGTGATTAAAGGTTTTACCATTCAGAAGTAACCTCTATTCGTCTTCTCCAACTTGCTTTCCTCGGTTTAAAGAACTTCAAAAAGCATTATTGTAGATCCTCTCCTGCAATTGTTCCATTAAGTTCATTGTCATCTTACTACCAGTCAACTGCACCCTTGGAACATCAGGAAGTAGAACCAAAGCAAGCTGTGATATTTTTTCCTCATGCTCAGCTTTGAGACACTAATCTTCTTGCAATGGGGAATCACCATAGTCAGCATACATTAGTAATTACCGTGATATACGCTTCAAACCATCAAAAGTGCTTCAACATTTGGCAATGAATTTATGAACAAAAAAGACTTCAAGAGTATGCTGCAACAAGGATGTTAGCATATTTTTACATGTGATCCGTTGCTCGTTCTATTTAACACCTTGATGAAGTGGTAAAGCATGTATCAAAACAAAGCTGTTAGCCTGCGAGCCAGAAACTTGAAATCCAGTCCAAAATGCCTCCCATGTTCATGGAAGGACAAACGGCTATATATTTGTCCTTCAACAGGGTAAAATGTTCATGTTTTGAAAGGTTACTTCCGGGCCATGAAGTCTACACTGTGCCTGGAAAAGAGTAGGTCCGCCATAAAAAACCTTAGTAATTAAAGCGAATTCTGTTGACCTGACAATTTGGCTCCCTCATTTAACTACCGAAGATTGTCTCCCCTTTCTTCCCCTTTGGTGTTTCTTTGACTGGATAGAAAGGCAAAGAAGCCATAATCACGGGATAAAGTTACTCAAACACTATAATATGCACATCATCAGGCCACGAGGGGCTGAGACTAATTGCATGATGGGGCACAAGTTGTATATTTCCATATAAACAATCTAGCCAGTTGACTACCATTCTTTCTTTCTTCTTATTAAAAAAAAAAAAAAAAGTGGTATGAATGAAGCATATTGCTTCATCAAGTGGCAACTTTGGTCGGCACTCAATTGTCGAGCATAAAAGATTGACAGCTTTATTTGGTGTTGCAGCCCATCGACAATCATTGTAGTCATACTTCACTTGAACACATGAACAAGGAACCCCAGATTCATGTTCTCAACAATTACTTCTTGGCCTTGGTTTCAAAAACCTCTCAGTTCTTCTTGGCTCTGTCGGTAATGAAACCAACCCAGTTACCCAATTTGTTTTTTTTTTTTTTCTTTCAACCAGTATTTTAGTATTTATCATTGTCCTAAACACAAATAAAAGCTTGTTTAGACCATCTTTACGCCTGCAGAATGACGCAACTAGTGATGCTGCAAGATCCAACTGAAGCGTGGCTAGAACTGGATATTGTCCTCCACAAAAAAAGTCGATGGAAATTTCTTCGATATATTTTGAAGTAAGAAAAATACCATATAATACACTCATCTCAAATCACTCCCAATGAATTCTTTATCTTATCTTTTAAAATACATCATCAAAATTAATTTTTTCTATTTTACATACTTATTTTTATAATATACCTTACATCAGCTTATCTATTTTTGCTTCATATCATTTAAATATTATACTTTTTAATATATATTTTTATTCATTTCAAATATTTTCTCTAACTATCAATGATATTCTCAAATCTTTTGATATTTGCAATATCTCTTCATATACAATGTCATATAATTATGTTCTATTTTAAATTAATCCAAATTTATAAGTTAAACCAAAATATGGTGCCCTGATAGTTAATGGCAGACTTAAAGTTAAACATTTTGATCTGCTAGTGGCGAAAGTGGAAAATAAATTGGCAGGTTGGAAAAACCGTCTTTTGTCACAAGGGGGGAGGCTTATTCTTTTGAGGTTCTCTCTAGTATGCCAATACACCTCTTATCAGCTCTTCAGATGCCAAAGTTGGTGATTAAGAAGCTCGAGGGTTTGTTTTCAACATTCTTCTGGAGAGATAAGGATGGGAAAGGAAATAGAAGAAGGAGAGCGTGGAATAAATTAGGTGTCCTAGTAGAGGAGGGCGGCATTTGGGTTTGCAAATTGGGGGAGGTGCAGTGTGAGATCCCTAATCCTTAGGCTTTTTAATTATTTTACTTATTATTGGCTCTCTTATTTCAATTTATTAATTTTATTATTAGTTTTAATTATTTTACTTATTGTGCATTTTATTTTGGTATGATTTCAGATTGGGCTTTTTAAATTATAGTGTTTTATTTTCTGATGGGCTGTGTAAGTGGGTTTTTATTTTTAGTGTGTTGGACTAATTGTGTGCGTGTGTTAAGAGGGCCCAAAGGCCCAGCCGTGTGTTAAAAAGTGAGGCCCAGCCCCTAGCATAAACGATGCCATTTAGCCAAAGCCCTTAGGGATTCATTCTTCTTCCTCCTGCGCCGCTCGACTTCTTCTCCTTCCTTATATTTTCTTCTTCCTCCTTCATGCCGTGGCCATCTAATCAACGCCATCCACCTCCTCCATTAAAATGACGCCACGAATGCGCTACCGACGCTCTTTCCTTGCTGCCACCACCACCTTCCTTCCACCTTAAACTTCCATGGCATCTCCGTGTCACTCGATGGAGAGTTTCGCAGCAACCATGTCAAGCCGCCGTTCATCACGGCCACCTCCATCTTCCACCTCAAGCTCCTCGACATCTCCATGTCTTTCACTAGAGCATTTCGCAAGCATGCCGCTGCACACGCGTCCGAACGCTGCACCATTTCTCCTCCACGGATTACACTACCGTTTTCTTGTTCTCGGTCCGTTAGCCACACAGCCGCTTCCATAGCCGTCCCTTCCACCAATCACAGTGAAGCTTCGATGGCCATTTCGGTCTATAAATAGGACCGAGTTATTCATTTTATGGAGGAATTTCCAATACTTAGTTATCTCAAATTTATGTGTTTAGTTTATAGTTTTGTGAATTTTGTTGGTGAAATCCGAAAGTTGGAAGTAGTGTTTCCGTGCTTTGTTTTGTCCATAGAAGCCGTGAGCTTCACTCGGGTTCTTGGGAAATTTATTGGTGTTTGCCGAGAGTGCATCTTTACCCTCGCGATCTTCCAGAATTTTTTCCGTTTTCGATTGTGAGTAGTTTTCTAAAGTGCGATCCATGTGATTTAAATAGCATTATTAGAATTAAATTGTATTTGTTGAAGTGTTGGGAATTAAATTGTATTTATTGAAGTGTTGGGAATAAATTGTAGTTGATGTTGGATTTGGGCCTTGGGCCAGATTGGAGGATGGGATTACGCGTGTAGTTGATTGTGAAACTGTGTATTTGTAATTATTGTAATATTATATAAATGAGCAAATTACTATATCACCCAATAATTGTTATCATTCATATTTATCGTCTTTAATTAATTGTGCTATGAAGTCACGTTGTCTGTTTGAAAATTGAGACTGATGGTACTAACTGTGTGGGTGCGTGTGTATCACGACCCCAAGCCTAGATGAGACATTATCTTGGTGGAGCTCCTCTGGTCACTCGGGAGTGTAACAGACTGACGTGATGTCCTTTGAGTTGTCGCAAGGTGAAGACGGGAATGGACGAGACGGTAACGCTCTGGTACTGATTCCGTGGCCTTTTGCTGGCGGGGTTAGATGATGCTTGGTCATGTACCCGTTGGCCGCGAAACTGAGTATCGCTTGTTACGAAGTCTCATGCACGGACGTTACCCGTAGTGTGACAATGAGAGCCAATGTGTGCATATGGTCCATAGGGGAGGCCGTAGTGCATGCATAATATAATAATGGATATATATATATATATTTATATATATATATATGGGCCAAATGAGATTTTGGCGTGAGTGGTCAAATGTATATTTTTGAAAAAAGATGTGGAAATTATTTCTTCATGTTTGACCGTATGTGGTCGAGTTGATTGTATTAATGTATTTTAAATCTCTTGGATGATATTTTGGTTAAGTACTTGTTGAAATGTCATAATCTCATGTGGTGTTTTTACCCTACGGTTCCGTCTTATAGTGCCATAGATTTTGATGCAGAGACTGGTTATGAGCTTGAAGGACCGACTCCGCCGGAGGCATGATTTGCCGTTATGTTTTTGGCGTTATGGGATTTGTTTCCCCTATATTATTTATTTTCTTTAAATTATCTGTCAGATGACTGTAAATCCTTGTAAAGAATATTTTATCTTTCTGGTACTTAATAAAGAATGACCTTTTATTTCTCTGCTGCGAGTATTATATTGTACACTTATTGCATATTGTACACACTCTGAGCACTTTTCGTTGGGGTTTGTGATCCGTGTGGTCAACATCCTGGTGTCACGAATTCCACTAAAATAACACGTGGGGATCGAGGGTGCCACATGCAACGCTCATTATTTCTTAAACTCGGGTGGCAACTTTTGACACAGGAGTCCTTATGGGCACGATTTTTTGGGGCAAAATATGTGAAGAATAAACATTGGAGTTTGTGTTCGAGGGGTTCGGCAAGGTCCTTGTTCTGGAAGAAAATTATTGAGGGGATCCCTTATCTCTTGAAAAATTCTAAATGGAAGGTGATCTTTCTCTTTGGTACGATAAATTTTTGGAGGGAGGTCCTCTTCATGGCTTGGTTGATCAGGTTGTTAGTCTGGATGTTTGAATAAGAGATTTAGTCATTAGAGATGCCTGAGATGTTGACCGGTTGCAGGACATGCTAGGTGATCAGTTGGCAACAAATGTAATGGCAATCGTGGGGTCTTTGAAGGATAATAAAGATGTGTTGATATGACTGCCGGATTGAAATGGAGTCTTCTCAACTAAATCAGCTTGGGACCTACTTCGCATCAGAATGCCGAGCTTCAAGTGGTCTCCATGGGTATGGAACAAGATGCTTCCAAAGAAGATATCTTTATGCATGTGGAAGGCGGTTTTTGGCTGCTTAAGTGTTGACGATCAAGTTCAAAAACTTGGCATTCCTTTAGTTTCTTTTTGTAATTGTTGTGACAGGGGCATGGTTGAAGATTTAGAGCATGTGCTGAATAGTGGGCGGTTTGCAAAAGCTTTGTGGTGTAAAGTCTTAGCTGAAATGTCCATTCTGTTTCTAGCCCAGTAGAAATGGTGTGAAAGAATTCAAGCCTGGTTCAATAGAGCTTCGCGACAATCACAGGTTGGTATTCTCTTTGGCATGTAGCCCTGATGGAAGGAAAATATGAGAGTTTGGGTGTGGTTTGGAACTCAATTAAATATTAGGTTTGTGTGGTGGCTGAGAAGGTTACTAAGGTCAACTGTTTGACTAATTCTGATATTGCTAAATTGAATCGGTTAGAGATTCAGGTTGTGGAAAAACGATGAGTTACTACTCGTGTTATTGGTTAGTTTAAGCCTAGCCCTGGTAGATTTAAATTAAATTTAGATAGTAGTAGTTTGGGCAACCCGGGTAATGGTGGTGGGGGAGGTGTGTTAAGAGATAGTACTGTCAACTTTGTGTTTGCTTTCTGTAAATCTTTTATTTTTTGTTCCAATAATGAAGTTGAATTGCGGGCGGTGTTAGAGAGGTTGATATTGTGCAAGCAGATGGGTTGTTTAATGGTTGACATTGAATGCGATTCTTTGGTGGTTGTTAATGGATTTTGGCTAAAAAGTGTACAGTTTGGTATCTTTGAGATTATTGGAATAAAGTGTTGGTTCTTTTAGATGAGTTTGATTTCAATATTTATCATTGTTTTAGAGAAGCTAATAAAGTGGTGGATTCTTTGGCACAAAGTGGTGCAAAGGGGGTAAATAATGTGTTTCGAATGGATGGGCAGCTTTCAAGAGACTTAAGAGATTTGTATAGATTGGATAAATTGGGAATGGCTTATCTTCGAGATAAATAAGGATTTTTTTTTAGTTGTTGCTGCTGGTTTTGTATAGGTGATGTTTTTACTTGTTAGTGTTGATGCTTGGGATGGCTTGTTTGTCTTTTATAAATCCCTTGGGTCTTGGATGTTAACATAGTTTTCCTCCGCCATAAATGAGGGTCATTTTAATAAATTGGGAGGTGATCACTCTTGGATATGTGACATCTTCTATTCATTTAAAAAAAACTAAACCAAAATATAAATTAATTAAAAAAAAAGATTATATAATGAAAAAAAAAAAGAGATTAATTCAGCTTTAGATTTTGTCTTTGGCGCCCAGCAAAGAAAAAAGCGTGGGAATGAGAGAAAGGATCTAAAATGAAAATAAATTACTTTTGAAGAAATGGGAAAAATCAATAGCAAGAGAGAGAAACTAATTTAAAATGTTTACAATGATGAACAGTTCCCTCCACATCTAGCATGTTATTGTAGCATAATGTAAAATGAAATATGGAATACAAAATCCATTGGATGGCACTTTTAAGAAAATTTCTTTATATTTTAAAGAAAAATGTATTATAAATCATCCATTGGGAGTGCTATGTTCTTTTTCATTTTTGTATTGAAATGATATATTACCATAATAATTAATGTGAGATAAAAATATAGTATAATTTAAGATATCAGTTTATCACAACCAAGCTACTAGAAATTTAGTACATTTGAAGATGTTCCCAATATTATTATTACCAGATGATAACTCCGCTGCCAAGCACAAGGAGCAGAACAGAGACATCAATAATACTACATGCCCAATGAATTCACAACAGAATTCCTCATGATAGTCTGTGATGTATAGATGCTTAGGGGCACTTTAGTATATTCATTCTTGTATAGAATATTTTATTCTCCTTATATAAATAGCCTATTGTACAACATACAAATTGATATTAAAAATGAAATTCATCAATATTTTCATCATCTTCTTGGTTGCTCTGCTTCACTTTTAATCCAAGAATAGTTTCATCAAACTAGACTTTTATCAACTCTGACATGGTATCAAAGAGGTGAAAATGGCCACCATCGATCCTCCCACCACCAACTTTACCAACCTCTGTGACCCAACGAATCCTTACCGGCTAGAAACTTCTGATAACCCAGGCACCTTGCTCATCATCGAACCTCTTACCACCGACAATTACTCTACCCGGTCCCGATCGATTCAACGTGCTCTTCGAGCAAAAAATAAACTAGATTTTCTTAATGGAACCCTCTCCAAACCTTCTTCTACCCCTGACCTTTTTTTTTCCTTTGAGAACGTTGGAATGATATGCTCGTGTCATGGCTTCAAAACTCCATCAGCTTGACCATACGCCCCTCGATTGCCTTCGTTGATGATGCTCATGAGTTATGGGTTGAATCGCAGGAACGTTTCTCCCCTCAAAATGGTCATCAAATCTACGAACTGAAGAAAACTCTTGCTAATCTGTCCCAAGAAAATGATATTGTTAGTATCTACTACGGTAAACTAAAATCTCTTTGGGATGAACTCTTTATTTACGACCCATTACCTGTTTGCTCTTGTGACTCAACAAAGGTCATATCTGACTGCTACCAATAGGACTGTGTGATTCAATTTCTCATGGGTCTCCATGACTCTTTCACTAATGTATGTGACCAGATTATGCTCATTGACCCTCTCCCACCAGTAACCAAAGTATTTTCCTACATTCAACAATAAGAGCGTCATCGGCTCATCACCTCAGCTGCCCCTCCTGTTGACACTATTACTTTGGCTGCTCGTAAATTCCCACCCACACCCTTTCATTTTACTGCCAAGCACGACAAACCGTACTGCTCTCATTGCAAAATAACAGGCCATACTTTGGCTTAGTGCTTCAAATTTGGAAATGCCAATGCTCCCATTTGTACTCACTGTGAAATGACTGGCCACACTGTCAATCGTTGCTACAAGCTCCATGGTTATCCTCCTGGTCACAAGTTCCACAAACCAAGCATCAATGCTGTCTCTCTCAAGTCCCTTGATTCTGCAAGTTGTACTGAGTCCAATATGGTGTTGACTAAGGAGCAATATCACGAGCTCATTGCCTTGTTGCACAACTGGAATTCCACTGCTTCTCCATCTGCAAATCAACTCCAAACAGTTCCACCTTCTCACCCTCATACATCTTCCGCTGTTGGTATCTCATTTTGTTTGTCATCTACTTCCACTACTTCGACACCATGGATCATAGATATGGGTGCTACTGATCATATGATTTGTAGCCCCCCTTTCTTCACTCACATCACTTCCACATCTTTTTATTTTGTCAAACTTCCCAATGGCGAATTAGCTCCTGTCACTCACATCGGTACAACGCAAATACTGTGCAAGTGACATCAACTATTCTCCTCCATAATGTTTTATGTGTCCCTACTTTCACTTTTAATTTGTTGTCTGCTGGAAAACTTGCCAAACAATTGAATTGTTTCTTATATTTCTCTCTGACTTGTGTTTTATACAAGTTATTTCTCCTTGGACAATAATTGGGAAAAGTAGCCTGGCACACAGCCTCTATCATTTACTTACAGAAAATGTCTTGCCTCAAGCTTTGGTTTATCCCTTATCTCAGAATTTTCATCTTCAAAATTTTATTTCAGCCTCTGTACAACCTATCGACAGCACCCATGATTTATGGCATTGTCGATTAGGTCATCCCTCCCATTCTCACATACTACTTAGATCCTCATGTAATTACCCATATGAATACTAAAGAAAGTTTGCCTTGTTTAGTCTGTCCTCTTGCAAAACAAACACGCCTACCATTTTCTTCTAGCACTCACTCTACTATTAGTTGCTTTGATTTAGTGCACTGTCACTTATGGGGGCTACACTCTATTGCAGCCCACGATGGCTCACGTTTTTTCCTTACCATCGTTGATGACTTCTCCCGCTGCACTTGTGTTTATATTCTAAAAAATAAATCTGATGCACGTGCTTGTATTAAATCTTTTTGCCATCTAGTTGTCACTCAGTTAAAATCTTGTGTAGTGACAATGACCTCAAATTTTCCATGAATGATTTCTATTCTGAACATGGCATAATCCATCAAAAGTCTTGTGTCGAGACCTACCCAACAAAATGATTTGGTAGAACAGAAACATAGGCACCTTTTTAAAGTGGCTAGAGCTCTTCGCTTCCAATCAAGCATACCCTTACAATTTTGGTCAGCTTGTATACTCATTGCAACCTAATTTATAAATCGTATCCCAACACCATTTCTTCACAACAAGACTCCATATGAAATCCTCTTCCATAAACCTCCCTCTTATTCTCATCTCTGAGTCTTTGGGTGCCTCACTTTTGCTTCCACCACTTCTCAACATCGCCAAAAATTTGATCCATGCAGTAGACGATGTGCCTTCCTTGGCTATCCCTTTGGTGTCAAAGGTTATCGCTTAGTTGACCTCGACATACACAAAATTTTTATTTCTAGGGATGTTATCTTTCATGAGCAACTTTTCCCTTTTCACACACCAACTATACTTCCCACCTCATCTCTTTCTTCTCCTTATTGTATTTCTCCTAATCTTCATCTACCTGATCCTGACTCCATCCCTGCCTCCTCACATCTATCCCCAACCCCTTCAACTGAAACTTCACTTAACCTATCTCCCATCAAAGCCTCGTCAATCCCCTCCCCTCATTTAGTTCGAAGTTCCACTTGCTCTTGTCGCCCTCTTCCTCATTTCACTGACTATATCTACCCCTCACCTTTCATTCCTCTACCTCCCCAAACCATGCATTTTTCCACCTTGCAGGAGACCCGTGCCAGAGCTGATCCTTCATCATCATTGTCCACGGTCGGGCCTTGCACTTCAGGTACAACTTTTCCACTCTCTTCTTCTTTTCATTACATAAACTTTCTCCCTCCTATCATACTTTTGTTTCTGCTATATTTTATACTTCTGAACCCACCTCTTATGGTGAAGCCGTTAAGAATCCTTATTGGTGCAACAACACTTGGACTCTAGTTGACTTGCCTCGGAAAACATACCATCAGTTCCAAATGGGTCTTCAAAGTTAAGCATCACTTTGATGGTAGTATCGAGTACTACAAGGCGCGCCTTGTCACCAAAGGTTTTACACAATAGAAGGGCCTTGACTACAACGAAACTTTGTAGTCCTGTGGCAAAACTGGTTGCT
This sequence comes from Cyclocarya paliurus, assembly GCA_029856935.1. NCBI lineage: Eukaryota > Viridiplantae > Streptophyta > Magnoliopsida > Fagales > Juglandaceae > Cyclocarya > Cyclocarya paliurus. The sequence continues at coordinate 5,441,515 of JARVXP010000207.1, read as the reverse complement.
GTTTGAACTCTATTGGTAGTTGCCTCCATTAACGGCTAGTTTCTAAGACAATTTGATGTTCAAATTGCCTTCTTCCACGGCGGCTTAAAAGAGAGTTTTTATGCATAAACCTCCTGGCTATTTGAAAGGGTCCCCAACTCAAGTTTGCTGCCTACACAAGAGTCTTTATGGCTAGAAACAAGTTTCACGACAATGGTATTTCAAGTTTTCTAATGCCTTACTTATTTTTGGTTTTTAGCAATCTAAGGCTTATCACAACTTCTTCACTCGGCTGCACAATGGTTCCTTCAAGGCTTTCCTCGTTTATGTTGACAACATTATCGTGGCCAACTCCAACTTGGATTCCATTGTTGCTCTTCAATCCTTTCTCACTGATCATTTTCGAATAAAATGCCTTGGAGATCTCTGATATTTGCTTGGCATCGAAGTAGCTCGTTCTTCCAATGGCATCTTCATATGTCAAAGGAAATATACTTTAGATATTTATCTGATGCTAGTTTCCTTGGCACTCGTCCACTTAAGTTGTCAATGGAGCAAAATCTGAAGCTTCGTAAGGATGATGGCCAACTTTTCTCTGACCCTCTTCCTTATCGCCGTTTGGTTAGTCGATTAATTTATCTCACGATCACTCGACCTGATATAAGCTATGTCGTCCATGTTTTAAGTCAGTTCATGACAACACCTACTTCCTCTCATCTACACACAGCTCAGCAGGTGCTCCGATACATCAAGAACGCACCTGGCCAAGGTCTTCTTTTATCTTCCAGCTCTTCCTTACATCTCCGAGGTTATACCGACTCAAACTGGGCATCTTTCCCTGATTCTCGACGCTCCACCATAGGCTTTTGCATATTCCTCGGCTCTTCACTAATATAATGGCGTTCGAAGAACCAAACTGTGATCTCTCGCTCGTCTACCGAAGCCAAGTATCAAGCCATGACAACTACTTCTTGTGAGCTGCAATGGCTACCTTACGTTCTACAAGATTTGCACATCTCTCTGTCACTTCTAGTTGACTTATATTGCGACAATCAAGCTGCCATTCACATCGCTACAAATTCGGTATTCCATGAGTGTACAAAACAGATTGAGCTTGATTGTCATCACATCCGAGATAAAATTCAATCCGGTTTTCTATGCTCTTACCACGTTCATTCATCATCACAGCTTGCGGATGTCTTCACAAAGGCACTACCTTCAACTTAGCTTGTATTTCTTCTATCCAAGATGGGAATAGAAAATATCTATTCTCCATCTTGTGGGGAGATATTACCATATTATAACTTCGCTGCCACGCACAAGGAGCAGAGCAGAGACATCAGCAATACTACATGCCCAACAAATTCACAACAAAATTCCTCATAACAGTCTATGATGTCTAGATGCTTAGGGGCACTTTAGCATATTCATTCTTGTATAGAATGTTTTATTCTCCCTGTATAAATAGCCTACTGTACAGCATACAAATTGATATTAAAAATAAAATTCATCAATATTTTCATCATCTTCTTCGTTACTCTGCTTCACTTTTAGTCCAAGAATAGTTTCATCAAACCAGACTTTTCTCAACTCTGACAATTATAACTTAAACCAAACACTAAAATCCAAACAATTAAGAAAATTAAACAGACAAATAATACACTGCCCTCAGCTAGACCATCTCCAAAACAAAGCCAAAACATCCAGCTAGCACCACATCCACCCAGATCCAAGCCAACTAATAGCAAAAGACACAATGAGAACCCCGAATCCTCTGATCTGTTGCAGAACCACCGGGGCAGCAGAATCCGATGAGGGTTTCAAATGAGCAATGGAGGACGATGGGGGCGGCGGCAGAGGATGGACAAGAACAGATACCTTCATTCCACTATAGCACTGACCATTGCCACAAATGAAGTAATACCTCTTGGCATCGTTGAGGGGTATGAAATCTTTGCCACTGCTCCAGTTTCCAACAGCAGCTTCAGTGGTGCAGTTGTCATAGCCAGTCTGGTTTACCTCAAACACATTGTACTGGTTCTTTGGGTACCTAAATGCTGTAACAAAAACACACAAACCTTCACGTATAAAAAAGAAAAACATACAAACCTAGCCACATAATACACGGGAAAAAAAATGTAAAGAACTGACAAAAGAAAGTGAATCTTGCGTGTATTTGAAATTCATTTATATCCCCCCCCCCCCCCCCCCCCAAAAAAAAAGTGAGAAATATAGAAGCAACATTTCAGTTCGTTTTTAGAACACTAGGAAACATGGAACTATGTTTCTTTGGATGAGTAACAGAAACATGTCACTTTGATATGTGTTCTAAAATCAAATTCCAAGTATTTGAAGGTTTCGGGACAACTAGACCTAGTGTCATTTGTATCACTCGGTCTTACTAAGAATAAATTTCTCATTTTTCCTTTCTTGAAAGAATATGAATTGAATTTTGCTTTATACAGAGAGCGGGTTTACCCACAAATACAAAATGTGTATCAAGAACCTGCATATTTGGAACAGATCTAACATATATACGTAGAGAGAGAGAGAGAGAGAGAGAGAGAGAGAGAGAGAGAGAGAGGAGTTACAGATAAGGTCGCCAACATAGAAGGTATGGTTGTTGGCCCAAAGGGTGTAGTTGATCCCGGGGTTCCAGCCGCGGTTGGCACCGACAATGTGGTCGGTGGCATGGATGGGACAAAGTATAGCAGCGGCGGAGATGAGCAAGAGGGAGAAGATTCGGTGGGTTGAGCTGGACATCATCATTTTTTCTCTGGTTGGTGGTGCTGCTTTTCTGTATCGATTGAGATTTGACAGCCGCTTTTAACGATGAGAGCGAGAGACACACACACAGGCGCTTAGACGGAGAGACAGAGAGAGAGCGCTGGATAATTGTCTTTGACTTGGTCCAAGAAAATTTGAAAATACCTGGCCTTCTGCAGATAGGGTAACATGCGTTTCCATCAGTAGTTGCCTGCTAGTTGCTACCCATTTTACATTTTTACTTGATGAATTATTTTTATTTAAAGCAGTCCGGACTCCACACACAAAAAAATTAAAAAAGAAAACAACGAAAAGGATTTTTCTTGAATTAAAGCAATAAAGTGGAAGTTAATAATGTGTAAGACTGTCAATGGCACACCCTTTCATTCATGAAGAAGCAATTTTTTAATCTTAATTTGTTTAAATCTTAAAATCCTAAGTGGAACTTTTTTTTTTTTTTTTAATGAGAGGGGGCAGATCTTAATTTTTATAAGAATATGTTTGGATAGTGATGAGAATTTTTAGTTTTAGATGAAAGTTTAAAATATTATTTTTTACTATTATTATTTTAAAATTTTAAAATTTTTAAAAATTAAATTAGAATTTAAAAAAATTGAATTATTTATTATATTTTGTATAAAAATTTTAAAAAATTATAATAATAAAATAAGAATAGAATTTTATATTTCATCCCACTTGCCAAACCTATCAAAACACTCATTTTTAATTGAAAAATATTTTCTATAAATAAGAATTTGAGAGTTGTAAAAATTATTTGAATAAAAAATAAGTAGCTACCAGAAAAATATAGAAACATGCAGCCAACTAGCTTAACAAAGATTATTTATAATTAGGCTCCTTTTGGATATATTTCATCTCATCTAATTATTATAATTCTTAAATTTTTACATAAAATATTATAAATAATTCAATTTTTTTTCAAATCACAAAATAATAATAATATTAAAAATAATATTCTAATAATATTTTATTCAATTTTCATTTAAAACTATCTCATCTCTTATCTTACTATTTAATTTTATCTAAACTTATTTCTTCTTATCTTATTATCCAAACCGTGATTCGAAAGACTGCCTTTTCCCAACAGAAAATAACGGTTGATATTTTCGGAAAAGATTATTACTTTACTCCTATGTGGGACCTTACGGTACTGGCAAGCATGGACCGACTCATGAGCTTTTCCTTGCACCTCCGGTCCCCTGGTAGTCTGACCTTGATGTCAGGCCATTGGCCATTGGGATTGTCAGGCATCCCATGTGTCAAAATGCATCGTTAAAAACATACATCAACACCACTTTTTTGGGCACCGAACTCTATTGTCGATATTAATTGGGGAAAAAGAGAAGAAGAAAGAAAGAAGAGAGACCCTTGGATCCTAATTTTCGTTTTCACAAGAGCAATGAAACTTCATAGTGGCCAAAAGTACACAATACTCTGAAATCTGGGATGCAAATGGTTGTGGGAATTAGCAGTTGAAATTAGACCCTCTCAAAACAAAGCAATCCAAGTGTTTGGATAAGGGAGTCAATATAACTTTACATCAGTTAACATGGACAAACCAAACTTTCAAGGTGGGAACTGGGGCACCTTTTTCATCTCCTAGAGCATGAGGAAGTGGCACTATTATAAGAAAATTCCAATAAATTGGGATTTAACAGAAACTCATGTTTGCTCCACATTCAACTTGTGTTTTCTTTTCATTATTTTGGGTAGGGGAGAGGGAAGGGGGGAGGAAGCGGGGGGAGGTCTAAACAATCCAGAAGACGTTAAAAGAAATGTAAAGACTCAAAACAGTCCAAACATACGTTGGGCAAAGCACTTAATTGAAGAAAAAGAAAGAAAATGGTGGCAATGAACCTAATCATCAGCTCCCGAAAACAGATCTCCAGTCCAATCAGAGAAAACAAGAAGCTTATGAATTGGAAAATCATGTTTCTTTAGGAAAAAAAAAAAATCTCAGTATTGTAAACCCTATGAATAGGAAAATCATGTTACTGAACCAATTGCCAGATGTTTTAGCTCCCCGAGTCCCCAGTCATCAGAGCCTCATGAACCACAATGATAAAAAGAATAAATTAAAGAAAAAAAAAAAGCATACCGGAAGTATATGGCAACAATTTGATAGTGTTGACTCTCAGATGTTTGAACACTGGGGAAGAAAATTTTCTTGTAAAGAGAAAAATGACAAAGCCGCTTTTCTCCGGGCATGCCAAATCAATTGGTAGGTTATTGAGAAGTGAGAACCAGATGGCCTCATAAGACTCCTCCCCAAGCAAACCTCTTGAAGCAGGAGGTTCTTCAGTCATTCTTTCAATATTTACAACCAGCAAAAGCACCTCATTTATCATACTAAATGGCACAGATAACTCGCCATGCTTTTTATGTCCAGTCAAAGTTCCAAATTGAACTATTCGATTGATTTCTTCTTCTTTCTCGATTGGTGGGTATTATTTGTCCATCTCATACTTCTGTCTTTCCTATGATTCACCCTCTCATCTCTATTAACCCATTGGACCTGTCGCTTTCCTTCATGTACACTGCATCGGACTGGTTCCTTCAAGAGCTTCTTAAGCTTTGGGTCTTCTAAAAATCCATTTGATCTCATCTCGGCATAGAACTCCCTGGCCTTGATCAACCACCCACACGTTGCCAGCCCTTGTACCAGCACCGAGTAATGTGAGGAATTGGGCACTATTTCATGCTGTTTCATTTCCATAAATACCTTCAATGCATGGTCAGGTTGCCCCAGTTTGAAGAACTTGCCAATAATTATTAGAAAGGTATCCCCAGTAGGACCTAAACCAGCTTTCTTCATTCGGTTAAGAACTTCCAATGTTCCCTCAAAACCTGCACTCCTAAGAAATGCATGGTAAGTCTCCATGGTTGGACTGAGATTCTCCTGCATCATAGTGGTCAGTATATTTCTTGCCTCCTCAAACCTTTTTGCTTCACACAGAGGGTGTATCATTGAGTTGTAAGTGGTAGAATCCGGTTGCAAACCTAAACCTTTCATTTTGTCCAGGATTTTGAGAGCTTCCTCAAAGCAATTCTCATGAGTTAGTACGTATATTAATGAATTGTAAACCTCAAGGCCTATGATCCAACTTCGTTTCTTCATTTCATCATAGAGTCTAAGTGAATCAAAGAGATTCCCAACCTTTGAGAAACAGGAAATCATGAGGGTATATGAAGTTGCATCTGGTGTAATACAGCATTTAGACATTTCTCTCCAAACTCTCTTTGCTTCAAATACATCTAGGGATACATTACACCATGCATTGAGAATAATGTTAAAGCCCTCAGTCTCCAGCGGGAATAACTTCTTGTTTACAAACATAAATTCTTCAGCGTCCTCAATGTTTCCATATTTACAGAGTGCCTTCAGAACGGTGTGGAATGCTTCCTGATCAGGGGTCAATCTGAACGTCTCCATTATGTGGAATGTCCGAATGGCCTTGCATGGATCATTTGCAGATGCATATCTGATTATTACCAAATGGAATCATAGAAAGAACAATAACTTGAATTAACATTTGTGTATAATTAAGATAAAGCATAATATTTATCCAGTACTCTCCTGCATCAAATTTAATTATTGAGAATTGTCACTCAAACATTAAAATAAAAAATTCATAAGAAAAGCTTCAGCAAATCCATCTTCATGAAGTATGACATGTTAACAAATTGAGAAAAGCAAGAAAGAAGGAGATCATAAAACTTTGCGAGGAAAGTATTAAACTAATCGCTTTGATATTTTTTTCTTTTCTTAATTATTATGTGTTTAATATTTTTTTACAAGCACCCATACAAATAAGAAACTACAACAAAATAACTAAGAGAAACAAAACAAATATTTTTGCGGTTTGACCTACGTCCAAATGTAGCACCTGGCAAGTGAACGGGAAACTCGGCAAAAGAAATACAATCAGAGATGATCCTGAATTCTTCTAACCACATCACGAAACTTAGCATAATATATATGGATCTAAAACTCTTTGAATTATACAAGAAAAAAGTCGTTATTCAGGAATGAAAAGAGAAATTAGTGTGAAAATCTTAGAACTTCAGAAGTTCAAATCAACTTGCGTGGATGCACCAAAGCAAGAACTTAGACAACCAAATAGAATCCCTTTTTAAGCTTTATATGGAAGAAAAACTGCAGTTAGTATCTCAAATATCAGTTTCACAACTACAAATACTGTGAACTAGTAGAAAAGCAATATATGTATGTTTATGCATACTTATATCAATCAATGACAATATACATGTAACATACCATACTTAAACAGAGTGGAGTGAAAGAAAAGCACAGCCTCACCTATCAATCATAATAAGCATTGCCCGACGAGTGTCCATTTTAGAACGGTGCGTGTGCATGTCCCGAATCAAACACCAAGCAATATTAAACTTTCTATGATTGCCCAAAACCCATATCATCAAATAGCAAGCTTTTTCATCAGTACAGCCCCATTTCTCACCCCATTTGAAAGCCAAAAATGCCAGTCTCCACTCTTCCCTCGATTCCCAAATCGCAGAGCAAACAATTTCTCGATTCGCTTCGATGCCTGACTCGTCAAGAGACTCGATGGCCTTCGCTTCTGAGGGACACTGGGAGACTCCTCTGAGCATCTCAAGGAATCGGGGAAGACCCGGGTCGTGCGTGCCGTGGGTGGTTTTGAATTTGTAATTGTCAAAGTCAAATGGATAGTGGTAATTTTGAGCTGAGAAGGGTTGGAAGGTTGAGAAACGGCGGGTCTGTGGAGAGGGTAAATGACGTGTTTGATGAAATACGCGAAAGAGGTAACTAAGGAATGGCTGTAGTATAGCTGTAGCCGGAGAAGGAGAGGGTGAGCGAGTGATAGGGTGGAGTATGGAGAGGGGTGGGAAGAAGTGCGGTTCCGTTCGTGGCAGTCTCCTTGCAAGGGAGGGAAGATGTGCCATCGGGTCTACCAAAAGCAGTGTGACATTTTGGAGTACTTAACCGTTAAGTTTATATGCGTGTATTTAAATAGGAAAAAAACTACAACGCCCAATAGTTCCATTTGATCGCTTAATAAATTTTTTTAGTTTTTTTTTATTTAATGATGAAGAAAGTAATTTTAAATGTATTAATATATTTTTTTATTTTTTAAAATATTTAAATATATTATAAAAAATTATAAAAATAACTAACAGTAACAATGAGTGGTGTTGTAAATAGTATCTAATATATTTCACCTACCAGTTTAAATACCTATTTTACCAGAAGTGTTGCATGTAAAAACAGGTTGGACTCGTGCAAGTTACCAACTTGAGCAGGTGTTAGGGCAATAGCTTTAGCATATGGATCATAATCAGTGGCAACAGTTGAAGCATATGAAGCAGGCTGAATAATTTTGCCTAAGGTTGTGAACCTATTGGCAATTTCAATGGGGGAAGCAGGTTCATTCTTGATAAGTTTCTTATCAGGAATGGGGGGTAAAGCAGGTAATGTAGAGGTAAGAGTATATATATATATATATATTATGGTAAACCAAAAAAAAAAAAATAATACACAAGTAGATTAATGATTTGTAAATAAAGTTATTATATTCTTAAGTCCATGCGTAGAACATACTATCGACATTATTTAAATAATGTAATATAACACATTTTAGTAGTTGTCTCGTAAACGTTAAATTTTTCGTGTAAAAAACAAATAAATAAGTTTGGGGATGTTCGCAACTTATCATAGCCCGAGTTTCATTTATTTGTCACATCCACCAAATCAAGAAGGAAAAACATCTTCCCAAATACTCGTTAACATCGAGTCCAGGAAAACCTCTTCGCAGCACCCTTTACCATCGCTGGATTATAATCAATATTAACTTCCTTCAACTCTGTTGTAACCAGACGGAGTTTGTACAATATATTCCAAAATAAAATTAGATGTATTAAAATCACGAGTCATAAAGAAATTTTGACTTTACACAGTTCTAAAAATCGACACATCATACTGCCCCATTTATTTCCATATGTGAGTGTTACTAAGCACGCTGCACATCACATTACCAAAGAACATAAAACATGTCTATTAAGAAAGTATACAGTGGCAGACCTTTTCCACTACAAAAGTTAAACAAGCAGGGGGAACTGAGAGCGCATACCGGATCTTCTAGTGCAGACCAGCTTTTAAGGGTCTGGAGAAGCATTGAGATATCGTAGATTATAGGGTTGAATTCTTCAATATTCAGAAAGCAGAGGCTGACTCGGCTTGGAGAACAATCTTCTCAAATCTACTATCCACTGCTACTTCTCCAACTATATAATCAGAGTGCCACTCCCTTCTAATACACATTTGATAGATAGGACGTTCCTCGCCATAATATACAATTAATGGACATTCTAACAAAATTTCTTACAATTGAACCTAAATTGACTCAAAAGAATTGCTCTAAAGTAGAGCCAATATCTACTATAATAGCTTCTAGAGTACAAAGGTAAAACAATAATGACTTTCTCCTCTCTACTTTCCTAGTTGCGGTCTCGTGTCAAATTTACAGTTGCATTAGCCTTCTGTGCTTGAAGAACCACACGAATGCGCTGAATATCACAACCCCAATAATTCCTGTGATTACAAGTACCCACTTAAATGCAATAGTGTCATCGAATAAGGATATTGAAAAATTCATGCCAAAGGTCCCTGCCACCACCCCAAAGATCGCAACAACAAATGTAGCAGTTGTGAGTAGCAGCTCAAATTGGATCAGCTGATTCCGAACGTTATCCTGCTTGCATAAACCTCATATCAATTTCCATTTTTAAATGCTTGTTTTAGTATAAATGATGTCATTGGGGTTGAAGACTCAGACAATGACCTCATCATAAATCTTCAAAATAATTCTGTGTGGTCTGTTTGTTGCGACCTGAATGGTTTTTGCCTTCACTAATCTCATTATCACCTTGAATTTTCTATTGGCTTCTAGATATATGTTTGTATTATATTTCTAGGGGTACTAAAAGCTATTGATAGAGATCGTTTACTGTAATGGAATTATTGGGTTGAATAGAAATCATCACCCTTGATGGAGGTCAACCAAAACATTTTCAACAGATAATAAGATTGTTCTGAAATTTTCTGAGAGGATGCCTCCAGTCCTGGTATACTTATGAGTGGTGATCGTTCAATGTGGCATTGGAACCTTTTGACATATAGATGAATGCCACTAGGGTATCCTGTGATGTTCTTTCTGTTTGGATCGAGTGCTTGGATTATAGTACACGCTTCTATACCAAGAAAGGGGAAATTAAAAGGAAAAAAAAAAGTACCAGCTGAATATTGATGAAATCTTCTGTGTCATCGATGTACTCCTTCAACTGAAACAAGTTTAAGAAAATGATTTTTAGTCGCTTAATCCTACACAAGAAAATGAGAAGTTAAAATACTAATTATTTATTAGTAAACAAGAATTTTATTGATGAGATAAATAGGCATAGCCCAAGAACAAGTAGTAAAAATAGTAACATAATGTATGCTGCTGTAAATACCGATGTCAACTTGTTTAGGGTGCTATCAATGACAACAAAATATGCTTCCAACAACATCTCAAGCTCTTCTATACTTTCTGTGGCACTCTCAGAACTCCTCATGCTCTCATGTCTGCTCCTTACAATGCTCAAGCTTTTCTCAAGTTTCTGGGCTTCACGGGGTGGAGAAACAGGAGCAGAAACAGATGTACCATCTGTTGATCTGTATCCCATCAATGACAGATCACCACAAAATGATGTTTCCATCCTTTTTTTCTTCTCCGTAAGATACATTTCAGCCATATCTCCATCATCGTCCATGAGTTGCTCTATTTCATCTCTAACCTAGTAGATGCAACTCAAAAATGAGAGCAGTTGGAAAGGGGGAAAAAAAGGAAAGAGATACTGTTTGCAAAATTTTATTTGGATAAGTACAAAAAAAAAAATGAATAACGTGAAAGATATAGGGCTGTCAATAGGTGTGGTCAGGATATGGTCACTAAACTGATCAAAATTTTATTAGCATCAGATAAGATATAACAGTTCAAGTTCAAATCTGGTACTCCTTAAGATTTGGTCGTTATCAGATTGAAGATAAACTTGGGTATTTGATTGGATTGAGATCTGATTCTTATTATAATACAAAGTAGAGAAACATATATATATATACACACACACATCGATAAATTGTTTTAAAGATAAATTCGTCTTCTTAACAAAGAATGAATAAACATGACAGATATATTACAAAAATACATACTCGAATTAGATGTGCTTTTCTGTACTTCTATTTGAATTTGAATTTGATTTCATCTTTCTATAAATCTGTGTTTTAGGTTCTTAGGTTTCAAATTTTTCGTGTGATCCTGCCAGACATGTACCAAACCCATCAACAGCCCTAGCAACTATATAGTACCTTCTGCACTCTTCGAGTCAATGCAACAAGCCTGCTTTTCAATCTACGCGCTCGTTCCAAATTGAGTGTACTGATCTTTGATGTAAGTTCATCTAGTAATGGATATGCTTCAATTTCTAATTCTGCTGCCTTTGGAAAATTCAAATATCAAATGAGTTATGAGATATTCATGTTAACAGTTGATACACATGCTCCAAAACCAATAAATACATGATGAAACAAGCTAATAGGACCTTCACATTAAAGCACAAGCAGTCCCAGAGAGAGAGAGAGGGGGGGGGGGGATAAAACGTTATCACAGAAAGACCCATAAGAGCTCCGATTTCCCCTACAGATTTGAAGATAGATTTGGAAGCATTGTGAAAGAGGAGTCAAAACCTAAACAGGAGCTGAACAATTCTGCACAAAATAAATACTGTTTGAACACAAGTATCACCATCAAAATTTCAAAGGGACCTTCCAAAATGCACAAACACAAATGGACCTTCATCAAATCCATTAATCATTAGAATCTAGTGTACAACAATCTTCAAACTGCTGCTTATAAGTTAAGGATGAAATAGAGAAATTATTATCCATATATCCTTTTGGTCCTTTTTCAATTTTTTCATGACACGATTTGAACCCATGTTTCTTTTTCTTCTTCTTATTTTCCCCTACCAACCAAGACACCAGTGCACATAATGTTGCCTCTGGTGAACTACTTTTCCTTCTAACAGTCAGAATAAGATGTCAAAAATATCTCCAATATAAGTAGGAGAAAACCATGGTTCAAAGTTCAACAGATGGGCCAAAACTTTTATTTGCATGAGAAATGTTAGCTCTCAACTCCTTCAGGCTTCTAAAAATAAATCTCTATGTCCTGTATTTATAGTCCAGCCCCTCTCATATTGAGAGAACCAAATTCTTTTTGTTTCACATGAATGCTAAAAGGCCAAGTCCATACCAGTAATTTTTTGTGTCATCTCTCCCATATGTGGGCAAAACTGAAGACAGGAACAAGAACCAAACTCGGCAGATTGAAGTCCAGGAAAGGGATGACATGCACTTCTACAGTTTGTTTAATAGTCAATGAAGCCTGACAAGCCCATGAACAGTTATAGAAAGGATATATGACTTGGGTGAATATTTTCAGAAAATAAGTCTTTTACTAACGGTAGAAAGCATTCATCTTGGCCAAAAAGTTTAAACACCCCTCATATAACTCTAACAAATGCACTGACAAAAGAGGGAGAGCAAAGACAAACAATGAGTGAATTGTACATTTAGAGTTGTTCCTGTACGCACCTGAGAATCAAGAAATGTACAAGCAGCCTCCAAGGCAACTTCAAGGGCCCTAAACTCAAACGGCAAATAGTCTGGTGATGGGCTCCCAAATACAACATTTTCCAAATTTCTACTTCCCCTCCTTTGGTTCAAGTCAGTGGCATCTGACTGCCAGACCTCACTCGCAGCATTTGTTGTCAATCGACGTTGTAGCTCCACCACATAATGCAATACAGAACTATCTAGGGAATTTAATAAAAGAACTTCATCGGCAGTGATAATACAACGAATTTGCTCCAAGTTTACAACAATAGCCTTCTCCCTACCTAGGATCGTTGAGGGGTAAACAAATAAAGGATCAAGCAGTCGCAGATCACGGGCAGGAAGATCACAACGCCGCATTATAGTGAATTTGTCAACCTCAATGACTTGGGAATTCCCAGATGCATCAACACGAATCCAAGATCGAAGGCCTTGGCCCCGCTTCTTCAGCCCCAAAACATCCATACCCTGAAAAGGTTGCCACCCACTGGCTGGAGATCGATAAGCTGCATCTCTAAGGTTTATAGCTGAATGAGGTTTTGGAGGGAGCAGGTGTTCTTTTAGATCCGCCATTAACAATGAGTTTTTAACCGCCACAACTTCTTAAACAGCTGAAAAATCAAATGCGCCAATTGTTTAAATGGTACAGTTACAATTACAAGTTGCAAAGATGAGATTTAAAATCATATCAATAAGGCACTTGCTTGCCTTGAAGAAACCTTACCCGTGATATGTAATGATGCAACTCATTCACTATATGTACTTAGGTATTCAGTATATGTAATCGTGTAGTGGATTATCCAACTTGAAAGATGTTTTTTTTATAAGTAATAAGTTGAAAGATGTTGCATGGTACGCAAAAATCAAACCTTCAAGAAGACTATGCCTATAACTTGGACTGGCCAAACAAGATGCCTTATTACTCTTGGATATTGGCTGTGATACATAAGACAAAAAAAATGAGCATAGCAATACGATTGTGCATGTCTATGAATTTCATGGCTCGTTTAAACTGAAATCGTCCAAAAATTGAGACCCATAAAAACTAAAACTCCATTTGGCTAGGCACAACACAGAATTCGACTTCTTCAACTAACTTAGAAGGCAGCGCATTCTAAACAACATGATACGTCATATTAATTCATTCTTTCACTCGATCTATCCGCAAACAAAAGGAGGAAGGACGAGTATCTTTCTTCATGATTTGAAGAAGAACTTCAAGCACTCAAGCAGCGTGTACACGCACGCGCGACCATGTATATTAGATGTACATACTTTTACGTAAATTAAATCGATTATTAAAAAGATTAAAAACAAAGAAGAATCATACTCAAGCTGTGTACCAGGAAACAACGGTAACTACCTGCAACAAAGAAATTAGGGCGTTCTTCCCGGACAGATCATCTGGTATCTTGGTTGAATGACTGTCGTTGATCGTACAGATCGGTCATGCGAAAACGTAAAGCTAAAATACGAAGAGAAAAGAAAAGATCATATGAAAATGTAAATGTAAACAAAAATTCGGGAAAAAATAAGAGCCTTGGATTTACCAGAAAGAGAACCCTCGCTGAGGAAGAGCGACCATGATAAAAACAAGTATAATTTAATGGAAGTTGGGTGTGCTGGAAGCAATAGAATTCGGAGCTGGAAACTGGAGAATAAAATTAATATGGTGGTGTGATAAAATTATTAATAGGAAGCCACAAGTAAGGTTTGCTGTTTTTTTATTTCTAAAATTGAAATGATATTTATAAATGTGCATAATTATTTTTAAAAAATAAATAAATTTAAAATATATATATAAAAAAATAATGTTAGATAATTATGGATTGTAAAAAATCTTGCGCATGATTGTAAATACTATTTTTTATAGAAAAAAAAATCACTTATTTAAATAGTAAATTTCAGGAAATAAATCGGAACTTCGTTCCCTTGTGTTTTGGACTCCGGTACTTTGACCCGAGATACCCAACGGGTCCTGACTAATTTGGATCTCTTTCCTTTTTGGGTGGCGAAAATGCCATACATAATTTATTTTTCTTTTCTTTTTTAATAAATTGAATAACCACCTTATGAGTTCTAAGGATATACGGGAAGAAAGAAAAGAAAAATAATTACGCAAATATAAATATAATGTCTGATATAATATATTTTAAATAATTAGTATTAAAATGGCCTAACATATATCACGTTAATAAACTATGAAAATAATATGTAAGAACTGTCTGCACTTTTTCATTAAATTATTCGTCTTCAACTATTTACAAGGGGAGGGAGAAATGAAATTATGTACACAAATACACAGCCATTTTTGGTTGAAAGGAGTCGGTCCAACTCTTATATGATTATTAATTACAACTTTCAAATATAAGGATTAATGTGAGACGAGTAGTCACGAATTCCTGCTCCTTCCCATCCCATCCACTCCTCCCACAACTCCCAATCAGGATCGTTCATTCCTCTCATCGACTCGTCCATATCGTCATCGTACGAATCAGACAACGCCATCGATTCCCCTCTCAAATTACTCATCACAGTCTGCATATAAATCATCACACACAATAATTAATCAAAATCACCACTCACAACGAATCAACAAATCCAGGCCCAGAAAAAGAAAACATAAAAGATTAAAAAAAAATTCTATGCATTAATTATTATTTATCATTTTACATTTTATATGTTATAAAAAAAATTTTATATTCTATAAAAAATAATCTCACACCCTGTAAAAAAAATTATGGACGTAGAACATGAAAGTAAACAGTAAGTGATGCATAACATTAAGATTAATCACAGGGTAGGATTAGTACGTACATCATAAGCTTCATTGATTTGGTGGAACTGCACACCACAATTGCTTCCTCTGCATACGTCTGGATGATACTGAAATATGAAGTTAAATCAATCAGAGAAGAAGACCTTAAATTAATAACCATAACCAGAAAACTCAACATGGCTAAGAAACCATATCTAAAAACATAGAATTATAGAACTTTAAGTTCATACAAAACCAATAATATCCAGAAAAGGAAGAATCGGATGAACAAAGTTTTCCTAAAAATAAAACCTGCAAAGCAAGCTGTCTGAAAGCCTTCTTGATCTCAGATTCAGAGGCACCGGGTTGGATCCTCAGAGTCTTATAGGGGTCCATCACAGAAGAAGATGAAGATGAAGATGAAGAAGAAGCAGAACAAAACAAAACCCTATTCACCATCTTCTTGTTCCTCCTCTGCCCATTCCTGAGCTGAAACCAAGAAGAAGAAGACGACCCATTACCACTAATAAATCCAGTCGCAGCAGCTGAAGCCATTGATGTAAAAACTCAATACCACCCGTTCAAATCTCCGGCTTTAAATAAAGCAAGAAAACGTTGCCTTCGAAATACAAAAGGAATTCAAAAGGTTCTTGCTTGAAGACGATCCAATGGACAAGGCAACCCGATTTGGAATAAATATATATAGAGGCCTGGCCTCGAGGGAAAAAGCTTTCAAACAGGGAATCTATCAATCCCACGTAGAATTGTTAAATTTATAGTGGACAAAATCCTCGAGGGTTCTTATCCACTGGGTTAGGTTTGTGGTGCGGACGTTTGTTGTCGCATTTTGTGGAGTGAAAAGAGAGAGAGAGAGAGTCCGTGCTTATCTATTATTTTCCTTTTCTTTAATTGGTCCTAGTCAGCGACTCAGCAGATATCAAGACTCTTGTTTTGGGTTTACATAGAGAAGTTATTTGGCGATATTGACTGAGTTTTTGGACCTCTTGCATATCTCTATTTTCAAAATTTTCTTTATAAGATTGATTATATACAGAATTGATATGATTAAAAATAGCCTTTTCTTAAAATTCAAGAAAATAATTAACCAATTCACCCTTCTCTAATGAAAGGTTAGTTTATAGATTGTTAATAAACAATAGATGTAGACATTTGACCCATTGTTTTTTAGGGTTGTGTTCTGTGCTTCAACCTGTTGGCAATTGAGCATTTCTGGTCATCGACCTGGAAAAAAAAAATATTCATACATGTATGTGTATTTGGGAATCTAACATGCACTAGTCCCCAAAGGAGAGGCATAGATGATGGGAAAGGATCGTGCTACTGGGACGATGATTTAACAGAAGAAGTTGACCAGTAAATGTAAATGTATTTTTTTATTTTATTTTAATTATTTTTTACGCTATTTTAAATATATTTTAAAAATAAAAAAATAACAATTCACTAATATTCACTTACTTAATTATTAAATTAAAATTAAAAATTAAAATTTTAATCAATCATTTTTATCGGTTCAACTAATATTTTCGGATAAGAATTCTAAAAAGGATAGGGTAAGCCGGAAATGGGGGGTTTTACAACAAAAGTTGTGGGATGGGAAAGCGCATTTTTCTGGGAATTAATCAAAGTTTTTCCATAATAATAAACCGAATTACTGAGGAAAAAAAAAAACCTAGTCACGCAAGGAACATATTGGATAGCGTCGGATTTCTCGAAGCGGCAGAAACGGTCATTTTCAAGAGTCTCATGTGTGACTAGCATTGGCAGCCAGCAATAGCTTTGAACCCTCAATTGTCCTCCAGATTCAGCATCATCTTTTTTAGACATATAAGAGATACGATACATGTTTTTTTATGCAAAATACTAGTCTTTCAGTATAAAGAAATTTATGTATCTTTTAATACATAAATCAAAAGCTAAAACAAATTAGCTACATTCTAAGAAAATAAAACCTCCATTGAAGAGAAGCAAATGAATTCTCTTTTTTCATTTTTTCCCCCTTCCCAGGGACTCGGTGATTGTTTTCTTGCACATTCAAAGGATAATATAAGTAATTTTCGTGGAAGTGCTCAAAATCTCAATATTTTCTTGCACATTCAAAGTTCTCTTCAACTTGGATTTGGGTTAGATTTTTTTATATTTATTTTTTTTATGTCGGGAACCTCTCCAATGTAGGGCTCTTCAGATCCATCCCTACAAAGTAAATCTTGATTCCGTGCACCACACTTTTGAAAGTTTCGCTAAACGGAACTGATTAAATCACTAACTTTTCAGTATGGGTTACTGGCCTTTCACCATGGAGTGTGATCTCAAATGATTGTTTGCACCCATAAGGTGTTGAACCTTAGACCTTGAGATGAGTGATACCCCCAAGACCAAGCTTTTCACCACAAGGAGCGAATTGGAAACATCATAATTGTAAACGTGCTTGTTTTATCCTGTTAAAAGCAATGTGTTCTAATTCCAACGGTTCTAATTCAAAATTAGGCCCAAGGTTACACGGCCATAGTTACATTACAGTTCTCATCTTATCAGAGATTCTTCTATTGATTAAATAACAAAAAAGGTTAAACAAGTAATGTTAGGTAATCTAATTATACATCAACCTGATTAGAAAATTAGGATTTCTCGTTATTTGTAAATAATGAAATTCAAGTTTCTCACTTATTTCAAAATTCCAAACTTGAAAGTCATATTTGGACCCAGGCGTTTTCGGGATGCTTTCATTATTTGTGGGTTTTAATAATTTCAATTATGCTCTTTCAATACATTAGCATACATTCCATAGAAAGTTCAAAACCTCTCTCCAATCAAGAGAACTGCAGCACTCACCAAGTATCAAAGTCACCACACATGCAGCTTGAATTACTCATCCCGATCGTAATAAGATCGGGGAAGCCTATGTTATGTGTTAAGAAGGTGCCGGAGTGGAATGGTTGCAGTCCTGAAATGGCGAGATGGGAGTAGGCAAGGTGCAGTGTTGATGGAGGCTTGTGTTGTGTTCATAAGTCAACAATAGAAAGATAGTTGATGACAATTTTCTGTGCAGAAGAAGCTTGGAACAGTGTCGCGTTGTATAGAATTAATTTCATCTCTTTAATAGAACGTTGTCGGTGTTTGTTAAAACACTGCCATTTTGTTTAAACATTCACTATAAATAAAGAACTTGAAGGGAAAAGTCCCCAAGGGATAATTCATTCATTTTACAGACTCCTCTCTTCTCTCTCGACTTCATTCTTCTTTCATTCCCTAATTCTGGAGAGTGACTTCTCGAACAAGTCAGTTTGGGTCCATTACGGCCTAGTGAGCCAGAACAAGCAACAGATTATAAAACTTTATCGTCGGGATCTGGTTGAAGTAGATGATTCCAGAATACTAGATCTATTGCATTATCCCAATTACAGTGGCAAGACACTTTCGAGCCGTAACATTTACGCTGTTTCTTAGTAGTATGATAAGTGCCCATTGGTGTGCTTGATCCGGGACAAGTGGTAAAAGGTAAGTCTCTTAAAAATCTAGAGACCCCAGCAACATATACAAGAACTCAAATAGCTGATCCGCTACCCGAAACATCCTAAACATTTACAGCCATGTCGTGAGAATTCACTTTCTCAATGAATTCAATCCAGAATTATAGGCTCTGCAGAGCTTCAACTTGTACGAAAATTTGTAGCCAAGTGTACAGAGTTACTGCTACTTTGATTAAGTCTCCATTGAACTTCTATCAGTCCCAGTCTCAGTCTCAGATGGTTGATCAGATGACGAAGGCTGCTCCCCTGCCATCTGCTTCCCAACAGAAGTATTATCAACAGGCTTTTTGAACTGAACCAAAATCATGGTCATATTGTCACAACCCTCGCCACCGGCCGATGGTGCCAAACACCTGTCAAACACTCTCTCACAAATGACTGAAAGTTTACTGTCCTGTATGATTTAAAAGAAATCCATGTTACTTCTGACGCAAAGTAGTTCAGTAATCTGAGAAGAGAAGGGGTGGGGGGGGAACTCACGGTTTTCAGCTGTTCCCGCACATAATCCACTAGTTGCTGGCTTGACATGCAATCCCTAGTGCAAGAGAGAGACAGACAGGTTTTCATCAAAGAACAGTGAACTAACACAACCAAAATGCTTGCAAAAGTTTGAGTAGTAAATTGTTTTTGGGGGGGCTGGGATCAAACCTAATTATGACACAACTAAAACAAGACTATATTTTCTTTAATCGGTAAAACAAGACTATATTTTCCCTAGCAGACATTTGGAAAGATGCTTAGTTACCCTTTGCCAAGGCAATGCCACTCCAACTTGCAGTACCCTATAGTTATTAGACGACGTCAACGCCTCATAGAAGCTTTAAACTTGCACGAGTGCACTTTAAATCCACAAGTTGTTAGTAATCATTGTAAACATCCCCCAAGATTTGTAAACCACCATCAGAAACCTCCTATTGACTTGAATTTAACTATGGCTAGTGCTTGGGAAAAAAACAACTATAAACGAAACTGACGTGTATGGGGAACATTGAAAAATGTAGTGCCCAACCATAATTCACCTTAATCTTCCTCTATCTTCCCTTTGCCAAACGTCACAACCCATAACCTAAGATTCTAACCAGCCCATTGAATTAAATTTCCCTGTTCCTTCCCCTCCTATACAAGAATTGGACGTATAAGTATAGCTTTAGAAATTACAAGATAAATGAATTATCTTATAGCTTCAAAAAAACTCAATTACAAAAATAATTGAAATTAACTCAGTAAAATTGGACTACTAGAAGTATGAAGAGATTTAGTTGGAATAAAACTAGATTTAGTTGGAATAACACTACAATATACTCCCGTCGAAGGTTCAATGGCATATAAATCAAAATTGATTAAAATACTGGGCTGATTCTTTGCTCGAGTGAGAGACAGGAAAGATAATTCCTAACCTTATCAGTTGGGGAAGTTGGGAGGGATCTCATAAAATTCCTTTTTTCCCCTCTATCCCTCTGTCTTATACACATGTAAAAGACTCAAACGGAAAGTTGACTTGTCAAAACAAAAACTTTCATATTCCAGGAAGTCCTTTCATCCATAGCAAAATTGGAAACAAGAATAACAAAAGGCTAATTGAATTTAATAAGAACACACATCATAATTAACCGTATAATAAAATGTTAAAAAATGGTGAACTAAAGTTATCAAAAACTGATCCCCGAAAATGCAATCCAAGAAACAGAGCTCAACCAAATTAATGAGTTTCAACCATAGTTTTGAATTCAGTTCCGCTCAGACCGGAAACTATACCTCCTTGTTCTATTTTGCTTCAAATCCCGTTGTTTATTTTTTATCAGGCTTCAAATTCCGGCCCATTCTGGCCATTACAGCCAGAATTTGCATTACAGTCCAGAATGTGTTTGTGGCAGTTTTGTAATTTTCTTGATCCTGGACAGCACTTACGTAAATTTTGAACCTGGATGGCATTTTTGTGATTCTGAATCTGATTGCATTTCTGTAATTAATCTAATGACATCTCTATAATCATGTTTGTAACTTTAAATATGCCCCCCCTCTTTTTTTCTAGATTCCATTCTTTTTTAAATTCTTTTTTACTGATAAAAACAAAAAAAAACTTTCTTAGCTCACATTTTTTTTCTTTGCTTCTTTAGTGTGTATCTGAACTCAAAGTTTGTGATTTTTTTTTATAATATCACTAACTTTCTTTTTTAGGGGTTTCAACATATATTCATTTTATAAGTTATCAATTATTACGTATAAAAGAAATACATATATTTATTTTATAGATTGTTGATCCCGAAACTGTACACCAGAACACACTAGTACCAAAATATTCTGTTTTAGTACCTAAACTAGAATGGTGACCGGAACAGAATTTAAAACTTTGGTTTAAACGTCCAACGCTCCATTGCATTGGATGTGCCTCTTAAAACTTGTAAGAGCTACCAAGAAAAGTAGTAAGGCAGTGCCAGACACCTAAGGCTTAATCCTCCGACACATAGACCATCTACATCTTCACCAGATACATCAACTTTTGGATTCAAAAACCAGAGTTCCAAAAAAACACTTTTTAGGTATTATTCTTACTACATTAGAGTAAATTTCAGAGGGGACAGCATATTTTGAAAGAAGAGCCACATCAGTGTAACTGAATCCAAGTTCTAAAATGTAAAGTCAATTATATAAACTAATGTAGAGACAAACTTACCAAATCCCATCACAAGCTAGAACAAGAAACTCATCATCATCACAAAGCTCAACCTATTTCATGGAGAAACAAAGATATCAAATTAGAGTTGGAAAGAAGAATCTCTTCAAGTGACAATACTTATCACCAGTAATGGTGTTGCAAAACTAGATAGCAAGCAATAAGCAGCCTGATGTTACTTTTATAATGAGTAATGAGCAGCACGATAGTCTCAAAGTAACTTTATCTTATTCAAAAAATAAATTCTT
This sequence comes from Cyclocarya paliurus, assembly GCA_029856935.1. Classification (NCBI taxonomy): domain Eukaryota; kingdom Viridiplantae; phylum Streptophyta; class Magnoliopsida; order Fagales; family Juglandaceae; genus Cyclocarya; species Cyclocarya paliurus. The sequence continues at coordinate 5,419,812 of JARVXP010000207.1, read as the reverse complement.
AAAGAGACAGGAATCCAACAATTTTTTCAAAGTAACGGAAGATACAAAATAAAATAATATATGCATCCATGTGTTAAGGGAAGATATATTCAGATGGTTAGAGCTAGCCTGGGTTATGCCTACCACTGGTGGAGCTTCTAGCCAGTTGGACAAATCTAGGCAGTATTCCACAAATCACAGCTGTGTGGAAGATGGTTCCTATCTGTATTCTGTGGTGTGTATGGCAGGAGCGTAATGGCTGGACATTTGAAGACAATGAGCGCTCATTGGAAGAGCTTAGACTACTTTTTGTTAGAACCTTATTTTTATGGGTCAAAGCTGTTGATTTCAACGGCCTTGATTTTCATGATTTTCTTGTTTCTATTTCTCCTTCCTAGATAGGTGTCACCTCTTGTATACCATCTTGTGTACTTGGGCTATGCCTATTCTTTTTAATACAATCGTTTACTTATAAAAAAAATAAGTAACTACATTCAATCATGAAAATTAAAAAGAATGAACATACTGCATGGTAGTATAAAAGCAACATACAAAAAGAAAAATAAACAAGTGCACGGTAATAATTTTTATCCTTCAAAATATAATTAATAAATTATAACCCAATCCATAAGGTAACTACAGTAGTCAATACGATACATACAGTGGTTATGTCTGGAAAGGCAGTGATAATCTGCTTTTCAGCTGGCATATGTTTATTCTGCTTGAATTCCACATCCCCTGCAACCATCACAATTGTGACAAGAAATGGTACAAGAGATTAAAATCTTACCATTTTATCCTTTAAAATTGGGATTAAGATTTAAGAAAGCTTAAGGTACCTATGGCTCTTGCCAAGTTCAAACTTCCATTGACCCGACCATATTGGATAAAACCACCAGCTTTCAGAATCCTATCCTTCTCGATCTCAAGGTCAGGTTTGTGATCTTTAGACAAATTATATGCCTGCACATGAAAGCTTTGATAGAGCATCATACAAGCACATTTGGCCAAAGATTATACAATTCTAGGTACCATGGGTTCCCTGGCACACCAAAAAAAGAAAACTCCTTTTGAATGATAATTAACCACACATTATATGGGCTAATACAAAATTTAAGCAGAGAGTTAACCAGGGCAAGGGACAAGCATTGATATGTCAGATTCACCTGAACCTTCAAAAGTTATGGACAAGAGGGGACAGAAAAATCATGTGTCCTGTTTTCCTTCAATACCCTGGCCAAGCATTGAGGTTTCATGTGCATGTGCATGTGGCACCAATTGGAAAGGGTTCCAGAATCCCGTAGGACCTCAACCCACAATTGTCTTGTATGGATATGCAGGAAGGAATGCACCAAGCCCAAGCATTGAGGTTGTTTGTTCACAATATGGGATTCGATGTGTGTAATTGTCTACAAAGATGCATGTAACAAAACTTCACAAAATAAAATGTTCCTCCCGCTGGCGCACATTCTCTGATGGGTGTCTGATACATATCTCATATCACCTCCATGTCATACGTGCCATACTTCATTCACTTTGAAGTTTCCATTCAATTAAGCTTTACCATCCATTCAATAATATATCAAGTAAACATTTCAAAAGAATGCACATAGAAAATGCCCATTAACATATAAGGACAGCCACTAGAATGTCTTAGCATTTCCATAATGGAATCAAAAGACCAATAAGAAGCAAGCACAGATTGGCCATGCATGTCATGTGACAATCCTCACCATTTCAGATCAAAAATTGAAGAAGAGCATAAAAGTGTTTTATTACAAAATTCAGCAGAAAAGTGCTTTAAAACTTCTCAAAAAGGAGGGACCAATACCTGACCCTTCTTGGATATTACGCAACGAGAATCACCAGCATTTGCAACAAGAAGTTGATTCTTTCGGATGATCGCCACACATGCTGTGCTTCCACAATTTGGTCCGTCAAAGTCAGAGTGAGGCCCCTAGTTTGCAACAAAAACATACTTCATAGATTAAATTTCAGTTCCATAAATTTTCTAAAGAATGAGTTTTGCCATATGTTGAAGCTTTATCTTTTACAATCCTACACTTATTTCAGATAATGAGCCTTTACGACATTGTTGCGTATGTTGTGAGCCGGAGGGTGGGGGGCAGACTTCATAAAAGCATCCATTCCTGCTAGATCTTCATGTCTGATAATGTCCCTTTTTTCTCTGTACCTCTATTATCTCTTGCCCCTTTTTTCTTTTTCAAAAAAGAAAATTCAAAGCAATAGTGGATAAAGGGATCATAGGAAGAGAAGATAACTCTTCCAATAATCTTCGGACTTAAGCCCAAAAGCGCTTCACTCTCACACAAGCAACTATATCTTTTTCAATCGGAAAACTGACTCTTGAAAAAACCCTCCAGAATACTAGTCTTCAACTTCTACGCATAAAACCCGAATACATCTACCATCGCCGTCACCCATTACCCATTGGCGATCGGAGAGTAGCATCTCACCTCCGCCACAGACGAGGCCAACGGACCCCGACGTCCTCGCCGAGGGTCCCCCGGCGTCGGTTCTCTCCGGCGAAGAGCTCCTCCTCACGAGATCTACTCCTTTCGCGAGTTCCAAACACACTTGCCGGCGAGGTATCCTCACCACCTCCACAGACAAGGCCGACGGACCCCAGTGTCCTCGCCGAGGGCCCCCGGCGTCGGTTCTCTTCGGCGAACAGCTCCTTCTAGCGAGATCTACTCCTTTCGCGAGTTCCAAACACACTTGCCGGCGAGGTATCCTCACCACCTCCACAGACAAGGACGACGGGCCCCGGCGGCCTCGCTGAGGGCCATCCGGCTACAGTCATCCCATCAGCAACCTGGTTTTTCACTAGGTCTTTTTCTGCCGCCTTCCAAAGTGTTCCGGTGGTTGTGCTGCTAACTCAGAGGGTTACAGTGAGTCGGTGACAGCCAACAACCGCATCTTTCCTTCCGGAGATGACGTTGGGTTGCTGAACAGGTGCCGACTGGGTATTGGGGCTGTTGGGCTCAGAATGGGTCTTTTTATGGAGTTGGTCATAGAATCTAAATCCTTTACACTTGTGAAGGAGGGGAGCATGTTGGGCATTAGTGAAAGGAGTCGAAGGGTAATTTCGAAATTGGTTCTGGGTTCAACAACAATAAAATGGCTGGCTAAGGCCATGACTGTTTGCACAAATGAGAAAAAGGATTTTTACTCCACTGTCCGGGAAGGCAAACGTACTTTCACAGCGCATCGCTGCTCGAATCCTCGAGGACGTTATATGGCAGTGGAGGAGTATGGTGGTGGTGAGAGGAGGAATTTATATTCATCCCTGAGGAAGGGGGCATTGGCTGGAGAAGAATGGGAGAGGTACTGCATGACTTTTCCCACGGCAAGACCAGTACTATGGATGGACAAAGAGGTGCTGGAGGGGGGCCAGTCCCTCCAAATCAAATGCAGGGGGGCTATAGCAAACATGTAGGTGGCGTGGAAGAGAGCTTGGAAGGGAAAGACCCAAGTACATCCTCGATGTCGAGGCGATCCTATGCAACCGCTTTGAAGACGGGTCATGCCTTGGGAGTTCAAAATGAGGGGGGTTTGCAAATCATCCCTCAGGACCTGCTTGTAGAGATGCACAATTCTTTAAAGGAGATGGAAACCCAATTGGTCGAGTTGAAGGCAGCAATAGCTTGCTTGTCTATGAAAATAGACCTACTTTCAACTGGAGACAACAGGGTTGTAAGAAACAAGACGGGCCCAAACCCTTTAAATAAAGGAAAACGAAAAATCGGATTCGGTCCGGTCCCTATAACCAAATCCAGGAGAGTATGGCGGGTCAAAAGGAAATCTAGAATATTTGAAGGGGGCCTACATCCAGTATCGGCATTGAGACATCAGTAATAGAATGTCATTCGCCTTGTGTAACACAAGATAGACCGATAGTTAGTATTACACCCTTGGTCCCTTAAGAAACTATGGCTCCCTTGTCAGAGTTGAAGGAAAAGGGTGTACTGCCGAGGTCTGAGGGAGATGTAGGATCCGCTATCACCCCAGAAGTGAAGGGGCTTGCTGACGCTCCAGAATCTCCAATAGGGACCCCAATACCATTGGAGAGAACCAATGGAGTTACTGGAGAACCAATGGGTTTGGCGTTGGTGCCGTATGTAGAGGAATGTCTAGAGTCGGGACTGCAGTTAGATATTGTGGCTCCCCTGGTCTCTCTTCCTCCAATAGCGGATTAAATTCTGCCTAAAGTTAACAAGATTCAGCAGTTCGTGAGAATTTCACATAGAGGATGTGAAGACCAATTTAAAGAACTAATTACTGCGATCGAGGCAAGCCGCACACTTGAAACCAAATCAAGTTTCAAGAAAAGTAGGGAGTTACAGCGTCTTTTTTCGACAATCAACTACGACGCTAAGGGTAGTAGCTCAACTAGAGGGAAGTCTAAAGGGAGGGTATTGTGAAGACTGGAATCAAGGTGTTAGGGTCGATGTTCGGGTAGAGTTTTAGTTCTATGGAAAACAAGAGGTTGGGGTCGGGTCTGATGTATTTTGGATTTTTTTATGGACTTTTTGGGTAATTAGGAGCTTGTTGGGTCATTTTGGGTAAGGTGTTTTCTTGTATACATTCAGTGTACTTAGTTTCTCCTTTTGATATATACAATATTTTTACTTACCAAAAAGAAAAAACTATGTCTTTTCAACCAAAGGCTCTATCTAATCATTGCAAACATTAGCATGGACATTCGATACTTCATCCCGATATCCCATTAAATGAATGTTTAAAATGTCCTCCAACTACCATTCTAATACACTCACGAAGATTTTTATAACTATATTTCTTTCTTTGGCCTCACTTATTCAAGTAGCCTTGTTTATATACACCAGCAATTACGTGCTTGTTGCTTGTTGTTCTGAGTGAACAGGATCGGGCTGTAAAAGCTTGTGCATGAAATAACTATTAGACAGCACTCAACTTGAGATGATCACCATTGAGCTATCGCCTAAGCCGATCAGTACTGGACTATCAAAACATGATCGAAAAACCTAATTCAGTAACCATCGAATATCTTACAAACATGTCAAAACCATGATTTTTTTTTTTTTTTGACAAATACAAGATTCTATGACAAAAATGAAACGCATTTACAACTTCTACCAGCAACTTCACAACCCTGAAATGTTTTAGATGCTGCAGTAATAGTCTTCTGTATGTTTCTAATTGAGTTATGTTTTCCAGCTTGACATTTTGTTATCTTCATTCAGATTCATATTCCTTGCAAGTTCCAAAATGCTACACCTAATCGTATCAAGCTAAAAACCTCCATTTTCAGAAAAATAACCTATTTTCAGGGTTAGAAATAGATTTGCATAATGGTTCACAAATATAACAGTTCTTTTACCATACGACAAACTGTGTGACAAATTTTAAATGACTTGTGATGAAAGAAGATATGCTCACAATTCGAAATTTCACCCAGACTATATCATAAATAAATCGCAAAGATGTTTCATGAAAAATAAAAAAGGAATTTGGGAAAACATATCAAGTTTAATTCATTAGCAGGTCTAATAGCCCATGTCAAATTTAAACATAGTTATGGACATTAAAGCACGAAATTCCATTTAGATGTCCCATCAAAATATTTCTCATAAGCGTATGTGATGACAGTGATCAGTATAGAAAAAAGGCACAATTACTGTGCCAGTGCTACGTTTTTAAAATTACTACATGAAATAAAAGAACAAAAAAGGCTAAAAACGATTCTGCTGTTATTATTACCTCCTCTGACAGCCAATTATCATTATGGTTATTGACTTCACCACCCCTAGGAGACCATATCAACCCTTCTATCATACCAGAGAACTTTTCCATTTTATCTCCAAGTATCGCTAATTCTCTCCATCCTCTTTGCCCACACATCATCTCATCCATTCTGCACCAACCCACAGCATGGAAATAAAATAGTGAGCAAGTATTCGATAGAGAAACCCGTCTGTCTAAATCACCAATTAAACCATGAAATAGGACAATACCATGCCACCCTAGACCTATATAACGTCCCTTCCCTCATATTTAATTTGTCCAATTTCCTATTTAGGATGCTACTTAATATTTTATACTCTCAGAAGTATAGGCAAAAAAAAAAAGGAAGAAGAAGCATTCCACAACAACACTAAGCACAAAGGGAAGAAATCATATAACCATGGCCTGTAACGACATATGTATAGGCAGTTAGACCATTGCAATGATGCGGCAATAAAGGCAGCTGGAATAACAAACAGCTTTGTTACAAATTCCTGAGATGTTCATAGCATCCTACTGACAGGAAAAAGACACTTTCCAGCTAGCCTGTGCTTGATTTATGATTCTGTAAAGGCATCCACTGATTTATTTATAGCAGAGGCATCCACTGATAACGATGAAGTGATGATTAAGAATGAAAATATGAAGTTACCTTAGAAATGCTTTCTGTACTGCAGTACCTAAATCTCCAGTTGCATATGCATCATGCTTGACCACCTGTTGGTGAAGATACTTGGCACAGAACTTAGCAACTACTTTACCTGAAAATGCATGGACTTCATTAAGCACAACTGATGCAGCCAATGAAAACAAAGCTCAGTTTCTGTAATTTCGAAGGTGAACTAACTAGAGCATGTGTGGATAATGAAAATCTTGAGAATACTTTAAAAAAAATTCGAGATGTGTTTTTCAATGGGTTTGGTCAAAGTGTATAGGAAAATTGAGAAGTGGTTAAAATAAAATTTTTTTGAAATATATTTATATCAGGGTTTGCGAAAGTGGGCAGGGAGCTTTGAAAACTTGTTTGGAGAAAACTTGTTTGGGTTTTTGTGAAAATTATTTTAGTTGTGTTTTTCCCATAAACCTAAGGAAATGATCAGATGAGTTCTTTTTTGAGAAAAAGAAAATTTTTTGGGCCTTAAAATGCATTTGGACTGAAGTTGAAGAATTTTCTTTTAAAAAAAGGGTGTATGTACAGCAACATCTATGTAATTTCTGCAATTCTTATGAATTAAAAGTATCCTGCTAATTAATCCAAGTCATGTTAACATGAAAAGGATCAACTGACTAATAAAATCTTGTAAACCAAGTCATAAAATTTAACTCTAGAAGATGCAAATGGCAACCAAGAGTGAAGAGTATTTTCAGTACAAAAACAAACTATAGTTTTTTTTTTTTTTATAGGTAAGAAAAAAAACAAACTATAGTTAAAAGAAGTTTTTGATGGAGAAAGAATAAAATATATAAAACAAATGAAACTTATTAAATTCAAATGCTGACCTCCATGGCCATCATAAACACCAAAAAAAGACGTGGAACTGTCCAAATCTGGATAAGCTGCATGCTATAAAAAAACAATTTAAATTTAGCAAATAATTGAGAAGATAGAACAATCCCTGGAAACCATGTCAAAGACACCATCTGAAGAGAAACCATAACCCCGTCAAATACCTGACTGTCCTCTGAACAATTGGACATTTGTTAGATATAAAGAAAGCAGTTTTTTTTCAAACATTAGATATTCAAAACTTCAAAAGTTTTTATGCTACACTGCTACTTCAGACAATTATACAGCACGTTTTGGCAAGTACAGAACTGTTTATTTTATTTACTCCCAGGGTCAATTAGACTTGAGCTTAAGACCTGTGTCAGCTCCAACTCACCTTCTTGCAAACAAGGACAAAGAACATATTTGTAATTGTGGTTCACCAAATCATATAAATCAACATAGAATGACAAGCACATTTATGTACGCAACTCCAAATAGAATACCTCTAGCCCATCTTAACTGGAAACCTCCCAAAGGATAGCGCCACTGATTGTACAAAATTACAATTTTTATGGATCTTCAATGCTTGTTCCTCCGGATAGATTAACATAAATACAATGCCAATATATGCCAAATTAGTTACTATTCTATACAAGTTCTCTTTTTTATTTATATTCATTTCTCTTTTTTATTTATATGCAGTTTTATCCTGTACAGGCAATTATATCTTTTTCGGCTTCGGTTGCTGCCTTGCACTAATTAAGAATTTTTTTATCAAAACACCAGTAATATATATGCAAATATTTATTTCGGATCATTTCTCAATCCAGGTAATAGAAAGTGCATGTCAAGAAAATATTAGATAGCTTGTCATACAAGCAGGATGAGAGTGGGTTGGTGTGATATCTCTTAGCTCAACTCTTGCCCAAAAACAAAAAACTCTAATACTACTACCATGTCAAGAAGCATTAGCCATAATGATTGGACGAGGACAGGATTTTACGAGGATATCCAGTGCACACAGGTGAAACCAAAACAAATAGAAACAACAAGAAATAAAAAGACTACTCACAGCATCTTCCATGGTAGCACGCCACCCTTGCATTGATGAAAACCCATATCTAAGTCTGTCATTTTCACCATCTTCTGATACCTTTTCAGTCTTGGGGGCACTGAGATATATCCCCATTCCAACTGGAACAATACCATCAATCACCGAACCCATCCCACAACAATTAGGCTCAATGACCACATTATCAAATTATACACACAAAAATAAATGTACATTTATATGTGCAGAAGCATATAGTTTTGTTTACCAATAAAAAAAATAAGCAGAAGCATATAGTTTTGTTTACCGATAAAAAGAATATATGCAAAAGCATATAGATGCATACACACACACATATACATAAATGCATGCACACTTGCGTGTACACAAGCACTTTACCACTAAGGAGATTTTGGGTTGTCCCTTTCTATCATCAAACCCAGTATTTATCTTGGATGGAATCTTGGACATGAAATGACAAAAATATGCCTGGATATGCGTGGAAAATTATAATATCATCCTCTGATTAATTATGGATAAACAATTAATATCATACAATTAGTTTTATGCAAACCGACAAGATTTCCCCCTGAGAATTCTGGGCAAAAGACAGGATTTTTGTTCCCAAGTGGCAGCTGCATGGAAAATGATGCCTTTGTGTATTATGTGGTGTATTTAGTTGGAAAGAAACAAGAGGTGCTTTAATGATAGGGAACACAATATAGATGAATTTTGGAAATTTTTATAAGCACTCAGCTTAGCTGGTTCTCTGCTATTGTACTAAAGGGAGGGGCTGTAAACGAGTTCTTGTCTTCGCTTTTCTAGTATTAGAATGTAACTAGGTGTTTCTTTTGTATACTTCATGTGTACTTGGGCTTTGCCTATTACATTGTGTTTAATAAAAATTTGAACTTATCAAAAAAAATTTGGGCAAAAGACTGAGTTACCCTAATAGTGATTGTGAATTTTCAATTCAACAATTAAGTGTTTATTTTGAGGAATGGATGGGTGTTTTCAGTGGATATGTTTGACTGTCAATGGGTTAGAGTTATGGTGGGTTAGAGTTTCGATTCAGCAAAGGCAGCTGAGTTTTGAGTTTATGTGTGCAGATTTTTGCTTCAGGGGGTGGGTGCTTGTTTGAGTAATCTGTTTGACTTTTGGTGAGGTAAGTGTTTCTACAGCTTAGTGTTCGGAAACTTGGGGTTTGATGACCTATTGTTTAGCTGGTTGGCACCATAGCACGTGATTGTGTGGGAGCAAAAAAGAGTGATGAAGCCTTGATTTTTCCCTGAGGGAGACAACAAAAGTTTCATAATAACAAATAATTTAGCTTCAACAATCAGTCATTTAGTCTACTTGCCTTTCTTTGCACCAAAATTGATCTGGCATCAATGTTCACTCAGTTTTTCAAAAGTTACGTGCATGCTTGCACATAAAGGTTGACACAGATGATTAACTCTTTACCTAGGCCACCACATCTACATTAGGGCAAAAGCATGAGACCACATGATGGCTTTTGATAAGTAAGATTATAACATGGCATTTTTTATAAGCTTTTGAATAAGCAATCAAGAATTTGATTAAGAAAATGCAAAAGGCATAGCCGAATACATAGGAAGTATACATTTTTTTATAAGTAGAACACAACTTTATAATATGCTCATAAAAGATGTTTTGTATCCTCTAAGTTCGGTCTACAAGTAGCATTATATGCAGATTATTTTATTCAATTCCAGGCTTCCTTCATCTTTGTTCATTAAGCTAATTGATGTGTGGGCTACAAAACGGTTTCAGACGAGGGGGGAACATGGTCTCCCTTCCTGCTCCACCATTGAGAAGAGGCGGGTTTCGAGCTGTAACTAAGACAACTACAAATTGGGGAAATAATAACAGTTGGGCGTTTCATTTTCGACTTTAGTGCCAGAACAGTGCTTTTAGGAGGTGGATGACAAGAAATGATACTTTGCGGCCCGTATTAGGAGCATTTATGTCTCTAAAAATGAATGTGAACTCAACTTGCAGTATTTTCTATCCAAAATAATGGTTAGATTTGAAGGAAGGAACAAGTCAGAGCAGAAACTTGAATTTTGTTCGATAGTGTGCTTGAAGAAAACACGGTAGTTTAGGCAGGTCATTTGTAATTTATCCAAAAAATAGAGCAATTACAAATCTGACGTTTCTTAGCACGGCGACTCTTCCATGCTGTGTCTCAGGCAAATCGAATTTTCCATAACCAATCAATACACCCTTATCAAGCCACGATTCCAAACCCACATCAAGAAACCAAAATTAAAGGCTCAAACATGCCTCGGACACTAACCCTGACGAGCTTGTCGAGTGAAGTGGGCTTAGTCCGACAATAAATTGTCAAGAAAGTAAAAATTGGAAAGACTTCATTTCCGTTCGATGATTTCGTTCCTTTTATCGGCAATCAAACGTACAGTCTAACCAGAAATCAAAAAACAAATACAAAAAGAAACTAAAATTGAAAACAAAGAAAAAGTAGATACTCGCAAAAGCCTTCGGATAATCTCAACAAAAAAAATTAAAAACACAAAGAATGACAGGGTTCTAGGGTTTGCAATACAGACTCACTTGGACGGCTAATCGTCGGTGCCCGTGCACTGATTTCAGCTAAGCGATAGAGAAAGAGAAAGAGAAGAGAGAAGAAGAACGATATAACAGCCTTTGGTCATATATCGTTGGGTTGCATCCGCTTCTTCCTTTACTTTCGTGGGTATTGGGTAGCTTTTGACGAATACGTAGGTCGTAGGCAATGATTTGTGTTCCCGAGTTCAAAATCAGGGGCGTGCCTTCAATCAAATCAAACAATAAAAAATATATTCATCGTCCTCTCATCCCAATATTAGATAATAAATTCATAAATAAATATAATAAATAATTTTTAATTATTTAATATCACATTATAAAATAATATAAAATAATAAATAAATAATTAAAATTAAAATAATAAATAGCATTATTCATCAACTTACAAACCCGATGCCCGACCGCAATCGATTTTAGAAACAACGAGACATTTTATTCATAATGGGATTATGCAAAATAAGATGACAAGTGAATAATAATAAAAGGGTTTTGTTATAAAGAAATTTATTGTACAATATATTATTTATAATGAGATTCATTATAATTTTATAAAAATAAAAAGACTTATCATTTTTTAGCATAGTTAATATGGAAGTATTTAACATCAGCAATATGTTAGATATGTTGAAAAAATATGTATTAAATAAATTTTTTCGTACTAAAATAGTTAATAAATAATAGTAAACTAGATTAAATTAATATGTTTTATAAGAATTTAAAAAATAATAAAAAAAATTGAATAAAAATATTATAATGTTAAAATACTCTTATAATATAATTTTTATAATATTATTTTTAGTTTGAGATTTGAAAAATTGAATTTTTTTTTGTGTTTTGTTAGAAAATCTTGAAAAATTGTAATGATTAAGTAATTATTAAATGAAAAAATTTTAAATTTTAAATTATTTATTTTTGTGGTGTTTGAATATTGAGATAAAATTAGATTAAATGAGATGATATAGGAGGGTTTTGATATCCAAACAATACCTAAATATCATATGATTAAAAATTAATATTTATAAAAAAACTAAAGCACGAATATTTTTTATTCTCTAATAAAAAAATTCTATAAAAGTAAATTTATAAATTGATATTATTTTATATAATATGTTAATTTATTTTATAATAAAAATAATTTTATAAATTAATATATCGTATTAAACCACATCAATTTGTATGAGTCTATTTTTATGAGATCGGCTAAAACATTTTCTTTTTTCACTAATAAGTAATGAATATCTGAACTCTTAAAACATACAAATTAAGCCTTTAACGTGACAGTTTGAATAGCTCCAGATATGAATCAAAAGTATCCTACAAATTAATACTAGAAACTATAATCAGCCTGCACTTCTCATTATCAAATTTATAATTTATTTTAAATCAACTAATATAATTGTATTATTTAAAAAAAATCATTTATAATTTTATATGACTACCTTTTATTTTAAGTAGTGTTGTAAAATAATTATAAATTAAAAAGCCATTCATTTTTCTTTGGATGATCGGCCACACCGAAATTGAGTCTAGAACTAGACTCGGATAAGAACCTAATAATGATGTAAGTGGTCAAGCCCCGTATAAGAGTGACTCGTAGGTGTATCTAATAGGTGATATAGAAACCAATGATAAGGATATGCATGGAAGGATGAATGGTGGTGGACGATGGTGGTTAATTTTCATAGTCAAAAGTCAGGATAACGTTGACAAACAAGACTACGCAAAAATAACGTGGATCGAGACAAGATTTTATCACTCACACAAGCTCACAAAAATCAAACAAATAATAAAGCAAACTAAAAATTAAGGCCCGGTTTGTTTTTAGAAAATTTTCATCTCATTTTAATTTTATTATTATATTTTTTTCAATTCTAATATAAAATAAAATAAATAATTCAACTTTTTCAAATTCATCTCATCTTCTCTCACCTAATCATTACATTTTTTTAAATTTCAATATAAAATAAAATAAACAATTCATCTCATCTCAAAAGTTTTTATCTCATCTCATCTCATCTTCGAAAACAAACGAGGCCTAAAAAAAAATTGAGTTTTGCTTTAAAAGACACGCACAAGTCTTGACATGTTAAAGAACTTGAGTTGTATGGGCCAAAACAGCTTTGGTATTTTTCGTTTTATTTTTTGAAAAATAATTTAGCTAAAATATTATTAAGCTACGTCTGGCAATTGGAAATATTCTTAATTATTGGGAAATCTTGAAAATCAGTAGATAAATAATAAAAATAAGAAATTGTCTGGATTATTTTCTTCTTTTCTTGTATTTGAGATTTGTGAAAAAAAAAATAGGCAGAATTAAACAAAAAAATCTTTGTTTTTATGCTTAAAAAAAGACAAGTATAAAATAAGAATTACCAATATTTAAGAGATATATAGAGTGAAGTCGAAATATTTTCAAACAATTATTGAGAATAAGAATTATGAGTCTTGAAGTTGATTTCTTTTCAAACACTTAATAGGGAATAAGTAATTATCAGTGATTCAATAGTATAAGAGCACTCTCGATGGATTCTTCATTCTATCATTTAAAATACATCATTAAAATCTACTTTTTCTATTTTATATATTGACTTTTACAATATATCATATATCAGTTTATCTATTTTTTTCATATCATTTAAATATTATACTTTTTTTAATATATTTTATTCATTTCAAATAAAGTATAAAGTATAAAGTAGATAAATAAAGAGTAAAAAATAGAGAGAAAAATGAATTAAATATTTATACAAGTGTGAATAGTGTCTCGTAGATGTAGAAATGGTATTGCAGCAAACTATATATTAGTTATAAAATACATAATCCATTGAATGGGTTATATTGAGCTATTTCCTTAAAAGTTTACAAAAAAATAAGTTTTAAATAACCCATTGAGAATAGGGTTGTGCATCTAGATCCGGATCCGGATCCGGATTTGAAAAACGAGCAGATATTCGTCCGGATAAACCGAATTGAAATCCAGTCCGGTTTCAAACCGGAAATCCGGATTTACTTTTTTTTTTGGAGTTTCTATTATTAGAGAACAATATGTTTTTACCACTTTTAAAATGTTTTTTTTTCTAAATAAGACTTTTTAACACTTTTTAAAAGGCTGGACCAATATCCGGATTCTATACCATGTTTTTTTTTTAATAAATATGTTTTTAACGCTTTTAAAACGCTTTTTTTAAAAAAAAAATTAACACTTTTCAAAAACCTTCTATATAGGCTTTTATGTTTATTGTTTTTTGTAGGCATTTTTTTATATAATAAATATTTTTAGGCATTTTTTTAACCTTTTTTATTGCCTATTCAAATTTTTATAAAACAAATAAATAATAATAAACATCAACATTCACAATACATTACATTGTTGTTTACAAGGAACAAATAGTGGAAAATTTAAAAGTAACAGTAAAGAACTGTGGAAGAACATTTGAAGTCGAGCCCCCCTATCCTCTTCATTGTGAGCTGTGGAAAACAAATAACTGGAAATTAAGAAATTAGTAAAAAAATCATATCTCAAATTATATGCATATATATTAGAGAAAAAATGAGATAGTGAGAGAGCATAATAAACATAATCTTTCATTTTTATTCTCCAAAGAAAAATTCTATATTAACACAGTGAAAAATTCTAAAGGAATAGAACGTGAAAAAAGTGAGCCCAATTTTGCAGACTAAGCAACTGCTCACAAACATCAAAATGCCCATGTCCAAAATCAGTGAAATTGTCATCACATAAAGTACATTGTATATTAACACACTGATAGGAAAGAAAAAGCACATCAGAAATAAAGAGTGTTGTAGGAGGCTCCAACATTGCTTATGGAAGAAAGGAGAACAGCTTCAATGAGCCAATTAGCCAATTTTTTGCCAGCGTATATACACATGATTCAAAGAAATAATATGTTGAAGGCTAGCAGCTTGTCTATATATTTGAATATCACCATGCATATTTCAGGAGAATAACTAAATTGTCGACATTATTCTAAATAAAAAGTAGTTTTCTACTTTTTTTATTATTATTTTAAGTAGAAGTAGTTTTCTACTTATAGATGCTATATGTACTTAAATAGAAAAACAAGAATGTTGTTTTCTTGACGCTTTATTTTTATGAATAAAGCAATATAAGATGAAGCAGAAATAAAGATTTTGCCTCCTTATAAGTAACTCATGATCATGAGGTAGCTCCAAATGAAACCTGCAGAAAAATCTTAGGAATTATGGTTTGGAGATAAGTGCGGCACCTAACCCAAATTATATGCATATATATTAGAGGAAAAATGAGATAGTGTGAAGAAATCTATACTATGAAATTTCAAAAACTCCATAAAACGTTCAAATCTAGAATGGCAACCGAGATTCACAAACCAAATGGTTATGGAGTCAAACAAAAACAAAATCACAGATCTAATCTATCCATATCTACATTTAAAAAGCGAGAAATGCTCACATAGATATGGACTCAAATAAAAACATAAATCCAGATCTAATCTATCCATAAAATCAAAAATATCATGCAGACATTTTCCAACCCCAATCTTAAAATGTTACTCAACAAAGCAAAATAACAGCATCCAATGGTCAAAAAAGAAACAATCTCGAAGCCATATCATTCAAACTCTCCAAACAACCAAACACTAAGGGAGTTAGAGCTTAAACTTGGGGAATAGCGAGAATAGGCTTTTGGGTCTTCTTTACTACTTGTGATTTGGGTGTTTTCAGCCATTTTCTTGTCAGGTCAAAATCGATTTTGGATTAGCATGTGGGGTTGGTTTGGAGGTGGCAGTGAAAACAGAGCAAGTAAAAATGAGGGGTTTCGAGTTTATATATATATATATATATATATATATATATATATAAATTTGCAAAATCAGATCTTGGCTTCTCGTTCTAGGTTACAAAATTTGCAAATAAACAACAAAAAATATTTTCAGTAAAAAAAAAAAGACAAACACAGATACAAATCCAAATCCAAGGGGAGGAAAAAATAAAAAAAAAACATAGATAAGCCGACAGATTTGAGATTGAACAAATACAAGTACTATACCAACATAAACTTAGATCTACAAGTACAGGAACTTATATTACAAACCTAAAAACTTAGATCTACAAAATTTAGTGTTGCGAAGCATGTAGATCTACAAACACGTTTTTGCTGGAAGATTTTAAAAATAAAGAAACCCAAAAAGCATATCTACAAATACAGAATCTCAGATCTACAAACACAAACTTAGATCTACAAACTTAGAGAGAGAGAGAGGAAGCTACCGAGTAGAGAGAAGAAAGTGACGTTAACGGACGACGACCACTGCTAGTCACTGGCGGCGATGGATTTGGTGAAGGATGCTTGGGTTTCGTCGGAGAGAGAGAGATCGAGAAGTGAGGATCTGAGATGAGAGGTGCCAACTGCCAAAAGAAATGAAATTTCATAAAGTAAATTTTACTTTTTGACCTTTTGACCGTTTGTTCTGGGGAAGGCCTACGAGTTTGGGCAGCTTTATCCATTTTAAATTTAGTTAAAGCCGGTTACGGATATAACCGGTTAAATATCGAATCCGTAACCGATTCGGGTGAATTGTAATATTTTTGTACCGCATGGATCTAATCCGGATTTTCTGATTTTAAACCGGACCGAAAAAAAATCCACTCCGGATGCACTCCCTTAATTGAGAATGCTCTAAGATTCAGATAAGTTTTTTTTTCCCCCCTCTCTTTCCAATCCCCCTCTCCCATTTCCCTTCCCAAAGCCCTGCTGACAGGGACCTAGAGCCCCGTCGTCACCAATAGCCCTCCGCCATGGAGAGTTCAAATGAGACATAGGTTTTGCTCACTGCGTGATAAGGGTGTTCATCCGGGTTCCAACCCGGAAATTCGGGTATACCCGAACCGGAACTTGGGTTTCAAACCCTGGCCGAAACCCGGATGGATCCAGGTTTTTAAAATCTGAAAATCCGGATTCCGGATTGTACCCGGATTATTTTTATTTATTTTTAAGTCCAGTTTTGAAAGTATTTTTTTTTTATTTATAAAAGCTTATAATTAAAATGTTGAAAAGCATAATTCTTCTATATTTATTAAAAAAAAAATTCAAGTGTTGAAAATCATAATTTTTTATAAAAGCATATATTTTTTGAAAAAAATGTGTCATCATTAAAAAGCATAATACTAACATTTTTCAAAATAATAAAAATATATAAAAATGAAAAATAAAATGCATGCAATCAACTACATATTACACTATTTTGTTATTTACACATTAGATTACATTGCAAAATACAAAACTACAATATATGAATTACAAAATAATTCCAGCAAGTAGCAACTTCAAGTGATCTGACTCAAAGAGATCCTACACATTCTGTAAGCAGAAAAGGTCAATACAAAATTACTGGCAAGGGGCTAATACAGAAAAAAAGAAAATACTAAAATGTGCAATGCAATTACAAAATCACAAAATTAGTACAAAATTAAACAACTCTCTATAACTTTAATTATCACCATATTGAATAGAAATTAGCATCTATAGATTTATGGGAATACCTTTATAAGTTGGATTCTGTAAAAATTCTATGCTCTATACATCTATAGAATTGGCTATTGCAAGATGACTTGTCCCCTACTCATAAAAGACAAACAGATATCGACCTTAATCAACATTTCAATATATTGCAAGACAGCAAACAAAAGCTTTATGAAAGATTAGCCTAACTTAAAATGATGTCCAATATATATCTAAACCATCATCAGAACAACAATATGTCAGTACTTGTGTTGTCTATCAAGTTACAGAAGTATCATTTTTTTCTAGGTAAGTTGATATTATATTTAGTTGAAACAATCTGGAAATGATTTGACATAACAAATTGAGTTGATATATAAGGAAAAGTTGGATTTCAAAGTTCATGTGAAGATTCGCAGCAAAAATCAGCATATGTAAAATCCACCTGTGTGTGCAAAATACGATAAAATCAACATTATTATACTCACATCCAAGTCCAGAACACCATTATTTAATCACAAAGCGCATCGCATTAGACATGACTTTAATGAGAATAACAATGATCAAGAAAAATTACCACTTTTTTTATCAGGGCCATTGGCTTCCACTTCAATCCCCTCTGAAATCTGTAACGCCAACAATCAATAAACAGAAATCAGACCAATTTTCAACCTTAACACAGAGGACCCACGAAAATTTCAAAACCATATCCTTAGATCCTTTGCGAAAGTTATAAAATATACCTTCTACATTTAAATCTACAGCATCCTTCAACATTCACAATATGCATCAAAATCTATATCTGCACGAGTCTATAAAACTCTATTCACCACCAATCACAACTAACAAAATAATAACAACAAAGAATCTAAGCTAAAAAAAAAATCTAACAAAACATTACTCACGCACTACCACAACATAACAGGTTATAGATCTGGGCGACAAAATAAAACCCAAAAAGAAAAGAGCAAATCTAGCCAAACGACAACCTCTGCTAGTCACTGGCGACGATGGCTAGGGTTTCGGCTTCCCCAACACACTCTAGATACGAAAGATCTAAATGCTCAAAACAGAGAGAAGAGAACATACCATAACTTATAGATCTAGGCGACGAAATAAAACCCAAAAAGAAAAGAGCAAATCTAGCCAAATGGCAACCTCTGATAGCACCGGTGGCAATGGTTATGGTTTCAGAGCTCGGTCGAGAGGGGGAGAGAGAGAAGGAGATGGAAAGAATAAAGAGAGCAAAGAGAGAGAAGTTAGACAGAGAAGAGAAGAGAAGAGTGAAGACTTTGGTCTGGAATTTGCGCAAGAGAGAGAGATCAAGAGCTAGGGTTTCCATTTAACACTTTAGGCGAGAGAGAGAGATGGAGAGCTAAGGAGTCGGGTTAGGGAGTCGGGGAAAAGGGTTTGGAGTCTGGACTGACTTTGGACTTTGAGCGAGAGAGAGAGAGAGGAGATCCGGAAGAATAGGGATTATATATATATATATATATATATATATATATATATATATAACCCGGGTACCGATTTTAAATCCGAAACCTAGTTTCATAACCGAATTCGGCCCGGATTAATCCAGATTTTGTAATGCGAGTTCCGACCTGGATTAAATCTGGGCCGGAACCCGGAACCAGAATCCGGTTATCCTGGTTCCGGACCGGGCCGGGAAAAAATCATGCCCGGATGAACAATTTGATCGCGTGAGTTGGCTTTTCAACGTAGGTTCTATAGTCTACCTTTGCGTGTACGTCTCCAATGTAGGGTGGGTTTTAGAACAATCCAAGTGGAATGATTTTTGAATTGATTTAGCTTCCATGACCGTTGTTGTTGTTGTTGTTTTTCTTTCTTTTTTTTTGTTTGCAAATGGTTTTTTTAAAATAGTTGTCGTCGATTCTTCTAAATTTATAAATATCATATTGATTTTGGACATTGTAAATGGTTGATGGGGAGAAAGAGACCCAAATCTCAGTTTTGGTGCTTTTCTCTCTCTCTTTTTTTTATCCTTGGAAGTTACAAGGGGAAAAAATTGCAGATTTTTGTGTCGAAAAGATGGAAATTTTAGTGCTTCCAAAGAATCGGCAGTGATTTGTATGAAAAATGTCAATGAGTTTTTGGATGTCTTGTTCGATTATCTTCGAATATTAAACATTTGTAAGTTCTTTACAGTGGTTTGCTGGCTAGCATCATCTTTACTTGTAATCTCATATTTATCTTTTCATTGGTCTTGTCCCTATCCTGGTTGTTCGAGTAGTGGTATTAGTCACCCGAATCCAAATATAATTGGACACTGAATCCGTTTCAAGTGAACAATTTTAGGCCTAATTTGAAGACTCAAGATATCTCAGCTCTTCTAAGATATTCTCATACGGGTGAGAGTAGTCTTACATCCAAACAAATTTGAACATATCTTAAATACTCTAAATCAAAAACATGTGATTTTCTACACTGTTTGCATCAAAGGACTCCATTGACGCTCAAATTTCTCCCAGCAACCCTTACTTTCTCTCCCTCTTTGTCAACACCCCTTCGCACTTCGCCTTTCCCTTCTTTCCCAAATCACTTTTCTACCATCACAGCCCAAGCCATGGCTTCCCCGAGAGAATTTCCCCACAATGAGAACTAAAATCAGTCGAGACTTTGTACCTTGACCCTTGACCCTTCTCCCTCCCTCTCTCTCTCTCTCTGTGCAACACTATCTTCTCTCTATCCCTTCTCCCATTGAGGCAAATCTCTCGATGGTCCGTGAGCCTCTTCAACGCCGCTTGCTACATGGTCCGTCCCATTATCAGCTTTAAGGATTCCTCTACCACTAGACTTTGGCAGGGTAGCTGCCTACTGCAATCTGCTTCCCTGTCAACCCGTGCCCCATATTTCTCAGCCTCCATTATAAAACCAGTCATGCCTAAAGCCACAATATGCACCAGCTCGACTTCTTGCTCATGGCTTCAATCGCAACAACACCCAAGAGTTGCAGTGACCAAATTCTTCATCACGGGGCCGAAAATGCACTCCTTTAGGATAAGCAGAAATCAACTCCACGATTTCATTATAATTTGTTTATGACTCTTTACGCTGTTAAGTTCTTTAAGCTGCATGTGTTTTTGTTTATAATTTGCGGCTTTTGCTCAAATGGTAGTGGCAAAGTATGTCAATATGAAAGTTATTTATGGATACGTTGAGTTGTTCAATGATCAACTTCCCATGAGCTCTTGAGGGTAAGTATTATATATTAATTAATTTATGGACGAGCAGTATTTATTAATGTTTGAAGAAAATATTATTAATTTTTTTGATATTTTTAAGGTTATTATTGCTTAACAGACTTCGCATTTCCGTATATTAAGGGATTTATGCCTCCCTATCTGATGGTGCAGTATCATAAGTTTGAATGTCATAGCAATAGTCCATTTCATGGATATCAAGATTATTTCAATTATTGACATTTTTCACTCCATAATGTTATTGAGCGTAAGTACGATGTGCTAAAAAAATGGTTTCAAATTTTGCGATCAATGAACTCATACAAGCTAACAAGGCAATGATATATTGTCGTTGCATGTGATACACAGAGTTTTAAATATCGTGCCATATCGGCCAATACGAGTTGTATTTACCATGCTGGAGTAGTGATCAGTTCATGAAAGGTACGTGTTTCGTAGTAGATCAAATATTGGTCGTACTGGTGCGTTTCGGTCAATACTAGTCAATTTTCAATGTATCGGCCGAAATTAGTGGATTTTTGTATTTTTAGTGTATTTTCATAATTTTCACTTAAATTCTCACATTTGAAGACTATTTTCTTAACTTTTTTTAATTCTTTTTTCTAGAAAACTAAAATCACATTTTTACTCCCATTTTCTTAACGAATACGAGTGATTATTTTTTTAATAGTTAGATCGAGACCTTATAAGTATTATTGAGTTTTATAAAGATGTGCTTTAACTTTTTAAGACTTGCATTGATGTTATTTTAAAATATAATTTATATATATAATTAATTTATCAATATATAAATTATCCCAAAACGGTACCAATACAGAAATATTTCATTCTAATACCTTAATCGAAACGGTATTCAAAACTTTGGTCATGCATAACATTATTCACACCATTATATCGAATGATCAGATATGGCGTTGTTTTACCAATCTGGATCATTATGAGGGATAGACAACTGAAGATAACCTGGATCATCAATTGTGTGTTCCTGACATATCATCTGTGTCAGCACAAGTCATGGCTGCAATCTGGGACTCTATCGCACTAAACATGTGGGCACATAAGACTGCAAATTGATACTTACCTTACATTCCATGGTATTGTATGATCATAATTGTACGTGTGGAACATGTTTTGGAAATATGAGGTTTTATGTCGTTAAATATAAATATTTTTTATTAGTGAACCTGTTAAATGAGAAATGCAACTATTGTTGAAATTAGGTGGAAATAGATGTAAAAAATTAAATATTGGCTTTTATCGCTTTTATGAGCACACTTGTAGTAAAAAAAAATTATAATGGGGGAGAATGAAAATGTCGTATTAAAAATTGATAAAAAATGATTTTTTGACAAGTTTGAAGTTAAATTATTTCCCTTATCGAATAATTTTAAATGAGCAAATTTGTTTTTATAAATTTCAAATTTTATTATAATTTTTAATGGATTGAATTAAATAAGTTTCGGAGTGGAAAAAAAAAAGCGAAATAACGCACCTGCGGGCTGTCATCATACTATATAGCCAAAATTGATTTTTACTAATTTTGATTTAAGTAAATTTGTCTAAAAAAATTTGTACAAAATTCATAATAATTGTATTTATCACTAAAGCATATAAATAAAATTATTATTTCACCATCATTACTAATAAAATTAATTAATGATGATACCCACACCTTTTTCAACTTCATATTCAAAAATCAACAACTCAATATACTCTATACATCCAAACATCTCAAATTACTTTTAATGGAACTCACAAATCTACTCCAATCTCTATTCACAATTATTCATAATTCTTCTCAACAATTCTCACAACGCAAAGGCAACCTTAATCAATAACTTGAGAGATGCATGGTGCTCTTAGATATTAGAATTTTCTGTCAAGTTCTTAGCTCATATATGTGTTGTCAAAACTGGACTGGACTTCCTTCAAAATGATTTTCAATTTGTTTTGGTGTACCCGCACACAAGCAAATATTTGGACATCTGGTTGTATACATGTATTTAACTAACATACATTTAGTTGGATAATCAACTCTGCACCTATTATTTAAAACGTCATTATTTTTTACATCAATAAATCTTCTTAACCTCCCAACACTTCACACTCTATCTTTTTTTTTTAATTTTTTTTTTAATTTTTTTTATTAAATAATTTTTATATGAATAATAAATAAAAAATTTGAAATATTTAAAAAAAAATAAATTCAAAAAAAAATTTTAAAAAAATATTAAAAAATATTTAAAAATATGGAGTGTGGAGTGTGGATGAATAGTAAGAGATTGTGTAGCAAAACTCGAACCGGCATAAATTAGAAAAAAGATGAAAGAAAGAAATCTTCCAAGTTGATTTAGGAGTGGAACTTGAACGTATGGACGTCGTGGTACTGCGTTTGGAGCCAGGTACGGATGCACCCAAATTTTTAAATTTATCCAAGTAATTTGAATATAATATATAAATAATCTTTTTTTTTTTTTGGTGTGAAAAAGACTGTACTTCGATTTTATTTATTAGTCTTCATTTATAGCATAAAAATACCTTATATTATAAGAGGAGTAACTGCTATTATAAAAATATATAATCCTTATAAAATCTCGTTACAATAGAGATAAGAAGATGAATAAAATTAAGGGCATTGCTACAGTTACCGCTCAAACATCTCGTTTGAGCTTCCTGTTGTACGTGGCATGCCACGTTAATAAAGAATAAAAATAAAAACACTTTCTCCCGCCCAACACCCCCCTTCCCCTGCTACTCATTTCACCATCAGAAGTGAATATCCCAAACCCGACGTTCTCTAATCTCACTTTTTCTCTAATCCCCACTCCAAAACCATCAGTCAAACAATGGAATATTATGAGCACAAAAGTGAGTTGGAGAACCAGGAAAAGATGGGAATACATGAGTGATGACAAGTTCACGCAGAGATTCATAAAAATACAAGATTTTGATGCCAGTAAAGTATACAGATTCCAAACGTGAAATTCTTACTCTAGTGAGAGAGTGATTTTTCAGGTTCTCTTTTTACAGCGACACGATTTTGTGTTTTTGTTCATGACCAATATGTAGACCATTGATCAACATTTGAGAAAAGCTCACAACTTTAATGTAAATCAGCAATTTCTCTAGATTCCTACCTTTTCTTGTGTTAAATTTTCACAAATTGGGGGTAGATGAATCTTACAGTTCCGTTTGGTTGCTTAGAAAACGTACGAAGGAAAGAAAAATGACTCTGACACCTGAAAAGAATTCACTTTCCATTTTTATGATAAAGTCTCAAGATTTCTTCCTTATTGTTTCTTTCTCCGAGAGAAGTGAGGAGTGCTTCCCAGGAATACCCGAAGCTTTTGAGGGCAGAAGAGTCCTCTGAATCTAATACAACTTTAATTCGTGAACTTGGTTCCTTAAGCAATATCGCGAGAAGAGGATTGGGATTCGGCGATTTGTCGCAGAATGAACATTCGATTGTTATAGGATGTGGCTTCTCGGTTTCTCTGGATGGGTTTCTCAAACAGTATGCAAGACCGGGATGACGAAATGGTGGGTGCGAGCTTGAAGACGAAATGGTGCGGGATGGGTTCGTTTATTGAAGACGAAGAAGAAGGTCGAAGATAAAATGCTCAATGGTTCGTTTATTGAAGACGAAGAAGGAAGGTTGAAGATGAAATGGGAGGCTTTAATTTTTAATTTTTAAACACTTATAACGTGGCATTCCACGTCAAGCGGGAAGGGAGAACGGGACGACCGAGCGGGGCTTATAGCATTTTCCTAAAATTAATGACAAAATGTTGGAAGATATGAAAAAAGAAAAAGTCTATTCGCAGCGTGAAGGGAATGCCATGTGCATGCCAGCCACGGTTGGAAAAATGCGACGACGTCGTTTTCTCAAGTCAAAAGAATCAGTGCATTTTTGAATATTGGGTTTCCCTCTATCATATTTCTTCCTCCTCCCCTCAAGATCGGTGTTCCCCTTCCTCCTCCGCTCGACAAAAACAAACCATAAGCCCTCTCTCTTAGATTTCTTGCTCCTCCCCTCAAGATCGACGTTCCCCTTCCTCCTCCGCTTGATGAAACCAAACCCTAAGCCCCCCCTCTCAGCAAGATAGCAATAGTTGTAAGGTTCACAATAACATGGAGTTAGAAAAAGTTGCGGCAGAAATATTGCTTCTTATTGATCCTAATAACAACGAGGCATACTCAGCCCTTGCCAATCTATATTCAGGTTTGGGAGATGGAAGGATGCAGCTGAAATTAGAAAATCAATGAGAGTTAGAGGAGTGCTGAAAGATCAATGATTCAGTTAACTTCAGATACAGAAGAGAGTCCATGTATTTGGGGTGGAATATGGGCTTCACCTACAGAAGGATGCTATATACGAAATGGTACTGGATATCTAGAAAGACAAAAAAAAGGAGTTTCATTCCGGACATCGAATCAGATATTAAGTGATGTAGGTTTGGGGGGTGAGATGAGAATTTTGTATTTTGTTTTAAAGTTTAAAATATTATTTTTTAGTTTTGAGATTTGAAAAAGTTAAATTGGGATTTGAAAAAGTTGTATGAGAATTTGAAAAAATTAAATTGTTTGTTATATTTTGTATGAGAATTTGAAAAAGTTGTAATGATGAGATGAGATAAGAATCTTGTGTGAGATGAAACTTCCAAACTTATCTCAAATCATCTCAACTCATCTCTCAATTCAAACAAGTAGTTAATTTCTCTTGATTTCGATGTACGTATGTGGTTTAACCATACGTGTCGAACAATTGTGCTCGAGTTTTCCTTGTTAGGGGGCTGTTTGGATTGAAATGAGAGTTGAGATAATTTGTGAATAGTAGAATAAAATATTTTATGAATATTATTTTTTAGTATTATTATTTTAAGATTTGAAAAAGTTGATTGTTTATTATTTTTTATGTGAAAATTTGAGAAGATTCTTTTGGGATTTGAAAAAGTTAAAATTGTTTATTATATTTTGGTATGAGAATTTTGAAAAATTCTCTTGGGATTTGAAAAAAAATATTATTATATTTTGTATAAAAATTTAGAAAAGTTGTAATGATGAAGATGAGATGAGTTGAGATGAGTTGAGGAAAGTTTTGAAAACAAACATCCCCATTGTTCTATTTGACTATTGAAATTATTTTCTTGCTTTTCTTACATGTTTCTAATTCTCTTTTGGAAAGAAACCATGTGATAAAAATGCAGCAAGGTTTCTAACATAATCATCATGTTGGTATCGATGGTATGAAATTCTATGGTTTATGATGAACAAAATTGTAAAAGAAATGTGATAGATGAAACTGTAAAAGAAATGAAAGCAAGAGAGAAACCAGTCCAAAACTCAACTTTTTTGAAATCAATAGAGATAAAAACAAGAGAGAAACGAAAATTTGGTTTTCCCTTTCTTCTTCTTCTATTTTGCATTTTTTTAAAAATAAAATAAGTGTTGACGTGGCTTTGGAGGGGCGCATACAGACACAATTTCTGCCTAGCAAAATTGATGAAAAAATTCACCCTGTTACCCGTCATCCCGAAAGAAGAAGACTATCGCATCAGCAGTTTTATATAAAAAATTATATTCTAACAATATTTTAATTTTATAATTTTTTCTCTCCCATTTTTTAAAATTTCACAAAATATCATAATTCAAATATTTTTACTACTATTTAGAAATTATTTTATTATTATTTATTAAAAAAAATTATATTTACAGTCGTGGAGCATGCAAACGCCACGCAATCTTTTTAAAAATGATTAAATACAAGATAAAAAATAATTTTTTAATAATAAATCTGATTATTTTTTAAAATAATTATGCGATACATGTGATTACATGTAATATTATTCTTTATAAAAAAAATTATATCATCTCCTTTTTCAATCATTCCATCAATAATACTAGGTTCAAAACATATGGTAAGAGTAAGGTACCATTTAGATAGTGAGTTAAAATGATATGAGTTGAAATAAAAGTTAAAAATTAAATAAAATATTATTGAAATATTATTATTGTTGTTGTTTTGAAATTTTAAAAAATTAAATTGATTTTTATATTTTATATAAAAATTTAGAAAAATTATAAGAGACGAGACTGATATCCGAAACGGGCCTAGGCCCTAAGACAACTTGCCGAAGATTGCGGCCCACGATGAGACTCATGCATGATCGATTAGTCTTATCTGGACTGGAAGCTGCACGAACCGGAGACTCATGGCAACGTCTTGAATACAGTGTTAATGCGTACAACTGTTGATAACTTTCGTGTATTATTAAGAAGGTAATTAATGGGACTAACACCTTCAATTTCTTAACAAAAAGTTAATCCCGTCTCGTAAGTAGAAAATACTAGTTTGTTTATGGGTTTGATCACTAAAATATTTTATTTTTTAAAAAAGTTACTGACTGAATTATAAAAAATATACGTATTTATTTAATATTTGTTCAAAAAAGATACGTATACCAACTGAATTATAATTTGTTAGACAACTATCTATTAAACTATTAATTTATTTAATTTAAATAGACTTAAATTTAAAATTTTATAATAATTTAACAAATAATTGTATAAAAATCGTAATTGGGTTGTGGGCTACCACCACTCTTTTTCGCCATTATTACATTCTATTTTTTCAACTTTGAGATGTTATGTATATGTGAATATTTACCTACAAATATACGTGTATATATATATATATATATATAGTTATTGCAAAGATTTTAGGATTAGTTACACCAAGATTCTCACGTTCATATAAATTAAGATTTAAGTTTCTAATTTTTACAAAATTAAATAATTTGCAACTAATGTTGTCAATCTTCTAGTAGAAAATTAATAATAAATTGTCGCATAGCATTAGTATGCCACATGCCAACTTTTATTGGTTGATGCGAAAAGCTAAGGGCCTGTTAAATCATTTCATCTTATCATTATAATTTTTTAAAATTTTTATATAAAATATAATAAATAATTTAATTTTTTTAAATATCAAAATAATAATAATATTAAAAAATAATATATTAACAATATTTTATTCAACTCATCTAAAATTATATCATCTCATCTCACTATCCCAACGAGCCATAAATCTTAATTTGTAAAAATATAGATTGACTCCAAAATGACATATTCAAATTATAAGATATTGTGCCTATATATTTTTGAATCATACTACATGAGTTTTAGAGTGTATAAATTTTACACATTCTTTTTGAAAAAGAATGTGGTCATCCCATTTAGATTTAGATATGAATTGAGATGGTTTGTGAATAAAATATTATTATTATTTTAAAATTTTAAAAAATTGAATTATTTATTATATTTTATGTAAAATTTTAAAAAATTTTAATAATGAGATGAGATTAATTGATGTAGATTTTGAATTCAAACGAGAAATCACTACTGAGTTTTTTTATTTTTTAGTTTTATCAGTTTCATTATTACTTGTGAGTCGGTTCACCAATGCATAATTTAGGTGTTCATAGTTTTTCTAACGATCGTGCTACACGACTATAAGGCCGAATGGCCTTTTTCTTTTTTTAAAAAAATTCATATATTTTTTTATACCTTAAACATTTTAAAAAATTACAATATCGTTAAAAATATTTTTTTAACCTTTAAGTAAAAATTTTAAAAAATTAAAAAATTAAATAAGTAGTGTTTCTCCTGAGAAACCCTCGATAGATAAGCATTATATTTTTTTAATAGACTTTTTATATTCATCATTTATACGCTATATATCATATTCATTATTTTTAAATCTATATATCATATTCATGATTTTTAAATCACACACCACACTTAATTTGTTTTTTATTTATTTTTATTCTTACTAATTTAAAAGAATTATTTTACTCATTACTTATATATCACATATTTGATAATAAAATAAATAGAGATAGAAGAATAAAAAAATTATATGTAACATGTGATTTAAAATAACGAACAGAATTTTTTCTTTTAAAACATCTGTTGGGTTTTTTTCACAGAAAATGCTTAGCCACTAGAGGTGGTCCCCAAATATTTTCTTTATGGGACGTGAGACGTCCGCCACTCCCCAACTATCGCTTGAGCTACAATTAAATTATGCTGGGTAGATGAGATAATATGAAAATTTTTAAAAATTTTGTGAATAGTATTAAGATGAAAGTTTAAAATTTTATTTTTTAATATTATTATTGTTTTGAGATTTGAAAAAGTTAAATTAGAATTTGAAAAAGTTGAATTGTTTATTATATTTTGTATGGAGATTTGAAAAAGATGTAATAATGAGATAAGATGAGATTTGAGTTTTTTTTTTTTTAAACTTTTTTTACATATATTTTTTAACATTTAAAATTCTTTTTTTAAAAAAATCATAATATTATTACAAAATACTTTCTTAATTATTAAGTAAAAAAAATTAAAAAATCACAACAATAGAATAAAGCAGTAAAAATAAATTGTAAGAATAACATTTTCTTTTCTTTATTAGTTTTTTTATTTATTTTTAATCGTGATTAAATAATTTTTTTAATTATATTGTAATTTTTCTTTTTTAAAGAAGGGGGAAATGGTTTTTTTTGAAGATTTTATCGGGCTACAGAACACGACCCTTTGACCAATAAAGTAATAAATGCTTCTGAAACTAGACCTGCAGTAAATTGAAGCGAGAC
The DNA here is from genome assembly GCA_029856935.1 of Cyclocarya paliurus. Classification (NCBI taxonomy): domain Eukaryota; kingdom Viridiplantae; phylum Streptophyta; class Magnoliopsida; order Fagales; family Juglandaceae; genus Cyclocarya; species Cyclocarya paliurus. The sequence goes on along the minus strand of JARVXP010000207.1, from coordinate 5,390,516 downwards.
CTGCAATAAATGCTTCTTAAACCAGACCTCCTATATTATTATTGTTTTTAAGAAGAGAAATAATTTGTACAAAATAAATGTTAAAAAATTATTTTTTATTAGTAGAATAATTTTTTTTATAAAAAAAATTTATAATTAATATTATTTATTTTAGTAAAAATAAAAGAAGAATACCGCGAGAACAACTAATATCTCTAACCAAAACGCCAATACAAAGAATAAATTAAAAATAATCTCAATGACTTCTTTATCCTATCTTTAAAATAGGTGAGGCTACTCTGCCGCCCCAAGTTGACTGTTGGGCTTACCGCTCAGCGTAAAAAAATTTTTTTTTTTTCATTTTACTTTTCACATTTTTTTAACATATTTAAATATATTTAAAAAATAAAAAAATACATCAATACATTTAAAATTACTTCCTTGATTACTAAGTAAAAAAAAAAAAATTCCCAAGCGGTACACTTGGGGCGACAGACAAGCATTTCCCCTTTAAAATACATCACTAAAATATATATTTTTTATTTTACATACTGATCTTTACAATATTTCATACGTCATATATTAGTTTATCTATTTTTTCCTTATATCATTTAAATATTATACTTTTTAATTTTTTTTTATTTATTTCAAATATTATATTCTCTACATATCATATATTTCAAATATTTCTCTATATATCATATATTTTGATATTTGTAATATTTTTTTATGTATAATGTAATATTTAAAATTATTTAAAAAAAAAAGTAAAACGATAAAAGAATACCTACCTTTATTATTAACAATATCAAAACTTTTGCATGCATAAAAGTCGAATGGACTATAAACTGAGTGCTAGAGAGTAGATGGGAGATAAGAGAGTGAGACTTGTGCAAAAGTGATAAAAGAGTTAAAATAAAAAACAAGATAAAAAAATAAGAGGATGAAAAAAGAGAGAAATAATAAAAAAATTGTTTAGATGAATGAACAATAACCTTTACATTTAGAAGATTTCCTGTAGTTGATTGTAAAATAGAAATAAAAGAGATGATTCAATGGAATAGACTTTTGGCCATATTTCTTTATATTTTACAGAAATTTGTACTTTACAAAATCTATTGTGAATGCTTTAGAAGATTAAAGAAACAATAAGAGTTAAAGCATAATACTACCACCGAATGTAAGGCAAACCCAACATCTCCAACCGTAAAATCTCCTTAAACTCTCTAGAGCATTAGTATTGGGTTATGTATCTGTATATGCATCTACATATTTGCATAATATGACCTTAAATTAGGTTGCATTGGATTATGCACATCTAAAAATTTGCATAGCTATAAATAGTATTTCTACAAATTTGAAGATGCACTTCTCTAAATTTTATTTTATTATTTTTTTTATCTCTCCTGTCCCTCTCTCCATCAATGGATAAAATTTTAGAAAAAAGAAATCTAGTGAGTGTTAAATGATAAAATTTATAGTAGTGCTAATTGCAAAATAAAATAAAATAAAATATTATTATTATTTAACTTAAAGATGCATAATTTGATGTGAAATTTTTTTTTTATAAAAAAAATAAATATTCAAAAAATGTAATTTTATATATGCATATAAAAAATCAATTAATCTCCAAACAAACTCCTACAACCATCCTCACCATGTCGAGCCAAAAAACCGGCAACCACCATGTTCCTTTCCTCACCACTAATATTATTGACATAAAAGGAAAGAAAAGATGACTACTTTTGGGTTTGATAGGACAAGTGATCAAAAGCGGTAGTACAATTTTATTGCGAAATAATCTTTGCATCAACCAACTGTTGGTAGTAGCCATAACACACCTGACGTGTGGACCGGGTTCAATGACACCATTGGACCGGTTTGCTGGGCACGTCTCTCAGCCCTTAGTCAGTTCCCCCCAACCCCATGCCCATCAATTCCCCCTCCCGAACCACCTCAGCCCTTTGTCTTCTTCGATCTCAGCCCTCGAAGCCAAGCATGACCTCAACCCTCCCCACCACGACCTCAGCCCTCCCTAGGCGATCAATCCCAAAGTCCACCAACGCAAAGCCCGTAGTCCATTCGATGCGAAGACGCCCTCAGTCCACTGATGCGAGGTCACTCTTAGTCCATTGACACGAAGTCACCCTCAGTCCACCGACGTGAATCCTCATATCTGCAGGAGGTTTAGCATACATTTCTTTTTCTCTCTCTCTCTCTCTCTCTCTCTCTGTTTACTCTATCTCTTTTTTCTCTCTGTATTTGCTAGAAACTAATGGTACCCTCTTGTGGATGTTGCCTCTCATGGCTTTGCGCAAACCTCTCTCTCGGCAGCTCTAAGCCCACTTGCCTTTCTCATGTTTATTTTTCTATTTGAAAGACATGTTTTGATAACTAAAAGACTACTAATTTTGAATGAAAGTGCTCAAAGGAAATGGAAGAAAGCTAGACGATTAAAACGTGCAAAAGGGCAACAAAAGCCACTAGAATTTCGTAGTTGCTTCATTGTTGGCTATGAAATATGTTCTCTTTTTCCCCTCAGCAAATTTAGAAACCTTGGTAAACCCACTTGCCTTGTGGTTTTTCACATTATCGTTTCTGTTGAATGATGAAGTATTTTGGAGGGCAATTGTATTTCATTCCCCAAGGTAAACAATAATCCTGTTAATTTTATATTTTTTAGCCATCTTATGCTTCGACCTATAATTCTGCTTGACATAAGTAACCTGAGCAAATGATAGCAGGTTATTTCATACATATACCTCAAGTGCACTGATGCCTTTTATTCCATTAGAGTCTGGTAGTATGAAATAGTTTCTTTTCAAGTTTTTCATGCTAACAACAGGGCGTGGGAAATTTTATATCTTGTGTGGTACTAGATGCATATCACTAGCTATTCTGTGTGCCTCATCAACTTGTTTTTATTTCTGGAGTTGTGGCACTCTACCAACTAGATTAATTTTTAGAGTCAAGCAAATTTAAGTAAGACCTTCTATGCAGCTCTTGCTATTATTTTTGCTCTTGAAGCACACTAAACCTTTAAATCTAGAAAACCTTCCAAGATCTTCTCCAAAAGCAAGAAGGTGATTGGTCAGTGTGGGAATACCCCATTCGCTGTAGCTGGTGTGAACATCACGTTCATGCTTATTCAGATGCTTGATCTGGAAGCAGTTTAATATTTTTTTTCGTGTTCAATTCATGTTATGAGAAATTATTTGCTTTTTTCTTTTTGTTTGGGTAGGAGGAGCAATGAAATAGAATTTTTGGTACTTTTATGATGTTATGGATTTTATATTTGATAGAGATCTCTGTCGATGTATCTTTGTAAACTTCTGAAATGATTGTGTCCTAGCATACAGTGGTGGATAAAAATGCCAAATTGGAGATGTGCACCTATGGGTTTTTTGTCTTTCAATCAAGTAATTTAAATAGGAGTTTAATGCTTTTCGTCAATTGAATGTGTGCATCGACTCTACAGTCAAACCACAAACACTGGTGGGAGCAACATTTTTGAAGCTTCTTGCAGGTAATATTTAGTTGGTTCTTAGTGTATACTGCTTATTTTACATTGTTGTTTATGGAAGTTGGTGTAGAGCTTATATGGGAGGAAGCTCTACTTTCACGCAATTCATCATTCTTTTCTGAAATGTAAACTTTGTAAGATTTGCCGATCCAACACAATAAAAAACAATTTTTGATATGAATGCTCAATATTTAGTACTTAATCAACTTTTTCAGTCAATTCTACTTTACTTTTTCAAATATATTACTATTGAAATTAAGTGTTTGGGATGCTTGCTCACATTTCTATTTTTTACTTAACTCACTACAATCGCTTGAAGTCACAATTGCCCTTATGCATGCAGACTATACCTGAAAGGGACCCCACAAAAGAAATATGGATGATAGGAATCAAGGTCTCAATCACAATAGTTAAACTTGTGCTCATGGTATACATCGCAAATTCAAAAATGAAATTGTGAATGCCTACTCAAGACCATCTCTTCGATGTGATCACAAACTCAATTGGTCTTACAGCAGTAGCAGTTTTAGCTATCAAATTCTTCTGGTGGATCAATCATGTTGGTGCTTTGTATTGTATTAATAGAAAAATTGTAAATGGATCATTTGGCTGTAATTATAATTGACGATTTCTCTATGAATATTTTGTAATAAATGTGTGCTTTGTAAGATTTGAGTATCGCTATGGATGTTAAATGATTTGATTTGGAAGAATGGTACTATACGTGTACATGTGCTTGGTTTAGTTTTGTGAGAATGGTATTGCTTGGATGGATGTATATTAGTTGCTTGCAAATGGAAACTGAGTTAGAAAACTCATATTAGTTGCTTGGAAATGGAAAACTGAGTACAGGGGATTCACGAACAGCAAAACTAAGTTGGAAAGTATAATTGTGGGGCATACTATCATTTTTCAAAGCCAAATGTATGTACAACAACACCAATCATTAGACACCACCAACTTCTTGTCATGCACTATCACTCTAAAAAAGACCCCAGCACCACATTACTCACACGTTCATGCTCAGGTACATCCCACCAAATCTCCATACTTAATTTCCTCCTAAAGGATATTAATCCAACACCTATTCTAATCTATCTGAAAAATAATCTAACTGAAAAATAATCCACCTAGAAAGAGTTCAAGTGCAAGAACATTTTTTTATAATCTACTCGGAAATAAAATTTTTATATTTCAATAAACATCAAGATTAACCAACTTTAAGAATACAAAGACTTCAAAGTATAATAGGTAATCAACAAATCTATCCATTTACCTGGAAAGGAAATTTTTAGATTTCAATAACATCAAGATTAACCAACTTTAAGAATACATAGATTTCAAAGTATAATAGATAATCAACAAATCTGTCCATCACATTCTTTACAACCACAACAAATTTCATTACAAAGCCTCACAACCACAAGTCCAGTTTATATTATTCACAACCACAACAAATTTCATCACAAAACCTCACACAAAAAGTCAGGTTTACATTCTTGTTGTACAACAACCTCACATCTCCTCATTGCCCGATGTTGTTGGTTGTGTGACAATTCTACTCTTTACTCATAGATCCAAGGGTGAAGGCTACTCCCCTAGTTAGCAGGGCCTTCAAGGAACCAAAGAGCAACTTCTGTGAATAACATTCCTGCAAACAACGTGGCTTCAACATCAGATATTTACAAATCCCCAAGTATCATTTATCAATTATCAGCATAGAATCGATCAATTTTCACTTTCTATTTCTTTGCGTCATATCGGTTTTTTCATGGTTGAAAACAATTCATTCGAAAGATATTAAAAAGAAATAGGAAACTAGGCATAGAGTGCTATGACCAAAAAGTGAAAATAGGGGCTCTTCAACTCATAATATGTGTTTCTAAATAATTGAGACTAGTAGACAACTCGCATCCAAAATAGTACTTGATACCTCATTTCTTTAGGCTAACAACCACAATTGAAACAATCTGTTGACACCAGAGCCAAACCAAGTGGATAATAAACATAAATAACAATATAAAGGCAATTAACTCACAAAAATATTTTTTGGATAAGTAAACACATATATTTCAAAATAATGCCAAATGAACACAAATCCTGTATATAAAGAAACGAAGTATAGAAAAGTGTATAATCAAGAAAATTGACCAAATTGAAAGAAATCTAGCACAAAGACATGTCAATCACGATATCTCCCAGAAACACAAAAAAAATCATATATCTCAAAACAATCAAGAAAATAGCCACCGTCATAACTTCATAAGCTTCTTGACAAATTTACAGATCCTCCATATTCACCTAGTGTCTAAAACAGAGTGAAAACAGCAGAACATGAGTACCAAGTATGACCCATTCACCTCGACTCTCCAGGTTCTCACTCTAGGTAGAAAAAAAGCTAGAGAACACACATTAAAGTACCTAAAAAGGAGATAATGCAGATTTAAAAATTCAATAAGAAATTGTTTATATACCTTGTTACCACACTACTGGAAACTTTTTCCTTTCATCAAAATTCGTTCAAAAGGAGATGGAGCAAATTTGAAATATCTTAAATGGGCCTGCAACAAATAACCAACACAGATTTTTACCAATATATATCTCAAGCATATAAGCATGACAACAGAATACTGAAGCTGAAACCAAAACACCATTTGAAGCACATCCTATAGCATTCAAAAATGAAGGGAAGATGTTTTCTAATGGGAAGATGTAATATGAGTGCAACCATAAGAAAATCATAAAGTTCAGAATGGGATCCACCACTTCATTTTAATTTAGCTTACCTGAGACGAGGATGTGATTTAGCATATTTATATTCTGAAACAATAGGCTTAAAATTGCATCTCCATCAATATACCAAGATATGAACTTTCCAGCCAAATAATTTATATGCAACAAAGAAGCCCACCAAATATATATTTATATATATATATATATATATAGAGAGAGAGAGAGAGAGAGAGAGAGAGAGAGCCAGACACTTCTACTATAGCTTAGTTAACAAGCATGTGGCTGCAATGGAAAGAAGATGACTCAAAGGGAGGAAATGGATGCAAAACCAAGAACATAAGGTCATAGATTCTTCAGGAGGCTATATGTGAAGTGACAACCAATTCTACATTTTTCTAATTTGGTAAGCTCAAATGACTTACATAAGCAATTCTATTTTTTAAAACTGAAATTGGGTTCAAATTCCAAAAAAAAAAAAAAAGTTGGCTAAATAAAAGTTCACCAAATTTAAATAGTTGAGATACACAAAACAAGAACTCTAACACCAAATCACCACAAAAAATTTTAAGTGGCCAAACAAAAAGTATGATGCACCAAGTCAATCACGCCCATTTAACTCTTCTCGGATAACATTTTCGTCAATCAAAACTGCTAAACCCATCATCCCTAGAGCAATAAAGCATTTTCCTTATTTCTCTAAAATGCTATTGACTCACTCATCCTCTCCATTCTTATTATGTCTTTGATCCCACCATTGTTCTCAAACTTTTTCCTTCAATACCTTGGCCAAACAACCTTCACAGCATGAACAAAGGTCTTTGGTCCTACTAAAGTTCCTCAATATCTATCCTTGTCCCAACTCCCAACCACTCTATCACATCAACTTCCAACATTTTCATTAAGCAAACGTCATATAACATGAAATACTGCAAGTCATTCAATTTGAGAACATTGGCAAACTTTTGATTAAAGATTGTAACCTAATACCCACACTAACTGAATGACCCATAAATAAAACCACTGGATCATCAAAGAGTTCTCATTTACATTCATGCTATCATATATTCAAATTATCTAGTTTATCCATCATATTTTCTTTTTGACCGGTATTTTCCTCACATTACAATTCCTTCTCATATTTTACAACACACTTACGTGTATATGACGTATAACGAAAATGCAGGCGTAGCCAAAATGGAGACTGGGGGTGGAGGAGAACAGGGCACAAAAGAAGATTACAAGTCTGAATATATATTTTTTTGTAATTTTGAGGAACACGCCAAACAATAGATTATAATCAACTTCCAGACTACAACCCAACAAATGAGAAAACGTGAATCTATGTCAATTCAGAACTTGAAGAATATGGTTAGAATTTATTATGTGCTGCTGATGTTGATGGCATAAAATCTTACACATTGCAAGATGCGAGGTGCTTATAACTGTTTTCATCTGATTGTCTTACATAATAGCTTATAACTGCTTGCAATTAATATAAACATTCACAACAATTAACAGTTCAACCATTTAGAGTTCAAAGGTCCAAGCAACAAACCTTCCAAACAGCATCCCACCAGATGTAACTTACGGCTTTCAAAAGTAAATCACGAGAAAATTAAAGCAACTGAAGATGAAGATGAAGATGAATAAATACCTTAGTAACCTGTGGCCGTAGATCTCTTCAGCACAAATAATACCTTTTCAAACTACGGCAGAGAATGGGCAGAGGATGGGAGGGTCAACTGGGGGGGGGGTGCTGGGCAGAGGGGGTGCGGGCCAACTAGGGCATTGTTTGGGTGACAAGGGGAAGGGGTGGGGGAAAGGATGGAAGATGCCGGTGGTGGGGGTGGGGGAGAGGATGGGTGACGCGGCTGGTGGGGGGGGGGGACTTGCGGAGAGGAAGAAAATAGATGGGTTGGCGACGGGTAGGGAGGAGAGCTGGGTGACGAGGGGAGTGGCGGCACTGTGTAGACAACCCCATTGTCGCTGGAAAGAGAGACAGCATCGCCGATGGCGATAGGCAGAGCACAATCGACGCGAATTGAGATTGAGAGGTAAGAACCAGGGGGGAATTCGAATCGGGGAAGAAATACAAACCGACCAACAAAACTCACAAAACGACACGTAAGGTGTGTAAAGAGTGCACTGGAATTGATGTATAGTAATACTCGTTTTGTTGCTCCTGGTAATTGTTTCAACCTTTTATATGACATTGCAACAGAAATTTCCGTGTACTTGCTCGTAAAAATGGATAAAATTATTATTTAAATGAAAAAAAAATTGAACGATAGATTTCCCCTTTTTAAATAGAATCTGCGGTATATAATTTTTATTTTTGAAGCATATTAAGATCTGTTTGAAAATTATTTTCAAATATCATCATACTAATTCTCTAATATCTATTATTCACAAACAGTTCACATTGCAATCCATAAACTATTTATTATTATTATTTTATTATTAATAAATTATTTCACTATTATTCATAATTGATCTGAGATATTTTTAACATCCAAACAGAGGCTAAAACAATCTTTGTGTCTTTAGATTATATATTGATGTATATTCATAATTTCTCTCTCTCACTTGGTCATGGATATTATTTTATTTAAGGCCTATTCGGGAGAATTGTGTGAATAATAATGAAATGATCTAAGTTAAAACGTTTCATTGAATTTTAGGAAATGAGAGAGAGAAATTTGAATAAAAAGACTATAAAGTTAAAAAATTATTTGAATATTACTTGTTAATATTATTTTTTTATTAGTTTTTGTGTTTTGTTTAGAAGTTTGAGAAATTTTTAATGATTGAGTAATGATTATATGAAAAAATTAAAAATTTGAAATTGAAAAATGTTTTATATGTGAGTGATGTTTGGGAAGAAAATTATAAGAAGTTTTGAAATGAAAAATTTTTTCTATCTCAGTGGATGTAAGCCCTTTTATTCTAAATTTTTGTCTCCAAAGTGATTCAGCTCTAAGAAGCAACTAATTAATGTTTTCTTTTAGATTGGCTTTTAAGAGGTTGTTGAGGATTGAGTATCTTGTTCTTGGAGAGAGGAAAGTTTAGATATCAAAGCTTTAAGGTTGGTTTGAATATGGCCGAAGGATTTTTGATTCCATTCCCCGAGAGCTTTCTTGGTGATTTTTAATTTCCTTGAGAGGATGAAAGAAAGTGTTCCCATGAAGTGAGAATTCCAGGCTTCTTTGATAATCTTGAAAATAGAAGGATCTCGGAGCCAGAATTCTCTAAATTTAAAAGATTTGGAGTAAGTCTTCCTATTTATTGTGTATAAGAGAATGGGTGCATGATCCGAAGTTACTGTTGCAAGCGTGGTAAGGATGGCTTGAGGGAACTAATTGATCCAAGAAATATTAGCAATACCTCTGCCTAGTCTCTCCTTGATCTGATGAGGACCCGATCTATTATTGGTCCAAGTGTATTTAGGGCCCAAAAATCCTAGATCCACGAAACCAAAATTCTCCATGAATAGTTTGAGATCTTTTGATTGTGAGGATTGAGCAAATGAATTACCACCTGATATTTCAGATTGGGGGGGGGGGATGAAATTGATATCTCTTAGGGCTAAGGAAGGACTAGGAAAAGAGGATATGATGCTTGAGAGAAGGTCCCAAAATAATTACTTTTTTCTATAAGATGTAGGGCAGTAAATCAAGTTAAGGAGCTACAGAAAATGACAAGGTCAGAGTACACCAAAATAGAGATTATATTAATAGAGTTATATGCAATTTCTATATGAATGCCAGGTCGATATAGAAGCAAAAGGCCCCCCCATTTTCCAATAGGAGGAGAGTACACAAAAGAAGCATAACCCAACATATTAACAGTGCGTACACATTCATTAGTAGCTAATAAACATTTTGAAAGGAAAATAATATTAGGGTTGTGAACCTTAATATTTGCCTTGAGTGATTTGATTGCACGAGGCCGGGCAATGCCTCGACAATTCCAAGCAAGAAGTCTCATGGTGCTTTTGGTGGCAGTGAAGACCTTGCCACTTCAGTAATTGGATTCATAGGGAATAGATTCATAATTTGAGATTGAACCTTGTTACCCGTAGCTTTCAAGTTCTGACTTTGATATGGTGCGTATCTGACTATCATTGAACTCCTCTTCTGTTGTTTTCTTGGAATCTGATTTTTCTTTGGTTGCTGGGTTGCTCTGTTTTAGGCAGGAATAGTCTTCGGATTGATTGTCCCATCCTCTTCCTCTTGGTCTCCAGCTTTCTCTTCAATGGACACTGGAATTGTAGTGACTAGCAGACATTTTTTGTGGGGGTTGAGGAATGGGATCTTTTCTGCTAATGGAATTTTCCTCTTCTCGTAGTATCGCTTTGGATGAGGATTGGGTATTGAGACTCTACGGCGGAGGAAGACATTTTCTTTTCTGGTAGGGTTTGAGTCGAATGGGGAGGCTCAATCTAGGTTAATTTGGTTTGGTGGGCAGGAGAGAAGATATTGATTGGACTCAGTTGAATGGTATTGATTGCAAAACATGCCTTACTTGAGGGGCTAACTAGAAGGGAGATGTTATTTCTTGGGTTATGGAAGTTGGATGGGTTTTTTTTGTCTTTGAGTTGAGAAATGAATTGTTTGATAAGAGTTGAATTGGACTTGGGTTCAATTGAAAGAGGCCCAATGGGTTCTTTACTAGAGTTCTGTAGGCAAGCCTCACTGGATTGAGAGGCAAACTCAGAGGGACATTGTGTGGGTTTTTTGTGTTCGAAGGGGAGTTGTTTAAGGATGGGTGGGACACGTGGAGTGACAAGGGATCGTTAGCAAACAAGATTGTCGGTGATGCAAGGATCAAATTATTGATTGTGAAGTTTTGACTGCTCACCTTATTTGGATTTGAAGCCTTTGTCTGGTGAGTTGAATCATTGCCACGTGGTGACGTGCATGAATCCTTGCATGGTGTATTTGAGAGAACAATGCTACCCTTTAGGGTTTCTCCTTCATCGCCTGGCATTGTAAAGAAAAGCTTTTTGATGCAAAATTCCTTCTTTTGGCCTTCATCAGTATTGACAATGATCCATTTTCCTTTTCCAAGATGTTCCACCTTGTTGCTCTTTTTTTTTGGATCACGAAGTCTTGGACCTTCATGGTACATTGGGATGTCTGGTTCTCTAATGCGAACTGGCGAAGGGAAGATGGAATGAAGTTCATTTGGTCTAATAGGTGTAAGGCTTGGGTACTCTATTGGTCTCTTTGGGATTCTTCAAATCGCGTCTATCTTCTTGAGTCTTGGGGTTCCACTCTCATCCAAAGAACAAAGAAAGGTTCGTCCACAGGGTTGAGATAGATGTGGCATGACTGTAGAAGATGACTAATTCGTTCGCAACCATAATAGAATTTCGAGAGCCGTTCGTATTTAAAATTGACCTTTGCGGGTTGCCGATTGGGGCAGAGAAGAATGAACCCTTTGTAAAGGGGTTTTTTCGTGTTGATTTCTACATGGATCCTGAGAAATTGTTTTACCCTATCGGTAGGAAGGAAAGCTTGATCAATTTCGAGTAGATGACCCATAACTCTACCTATTTTTGCTGCATTGCCTTCAGTCATCATTTCAAGAGGTAACCCATATATGTGGATCCAAAAGGTAGAGTGAATGAGATTTATTTCTTGAAGGTTTAAACCTGGAGGCCATTCTTTGAGCACCATTTGGAAGCCCTTGAAATTCTAAGGCATTTGTGAAAAAAATTATGTTTTTAACAATCGGTGATGGAAAGGAGAAAATAAAGATGTTGGGTCCTAAATCCTCAATAGTGAGTCATTGGATAAAGCTCCATACTGCACGGATTGTGGAGTGAAGAATATGCTTGTTCATATTTTGGAAGAGACCAACTTACCAATCAGTGCATGTTTTGAGATGTTTACGGCTGTATCCATTTTGGAAACTAGAATGATGTCATCCCAAGTTAGAGCTTTTGTGTGTTCAATGAGTGATTCTAGACTTTCTTTTTCTTTTTCTGCTTACATTGTTAGGAAGAAATTGATTGATTGTGGTTTTGGTGAGAATGGTTGGTGAGATATTGATAGCGATGAGAGTTAGGTGGTAAGTTACGCAAAAATTTGTAAAGATAGGTATCATAAAGGGAAAGATACTGAGAAAAGGAAAAAACTATCCTCAAAGAGAGAGAGAGAGAGAGAGGGACTTTCATAGATGCTATCCCCGTACGATATACAGGACTTGTATACTCCTTACAAAGTATTATTCTTTAAAAATTATTCAAATAATAATAATAAAAAAGAACATTCTTATTCAAGCATCTTAGGGTGCGTTTGGTTGTTGAAATGAGTTGAGTTGAGTTGAGTTTAGATAATAAAATATTGTTAAAATATTATTTTTAAATATTTTTATTATTTTGAAATTTGAAAAAGTTGAATTGTTTATTATATTTTATATTGGGATTTGAAAAAGTTGTAATGATGAATGAGATGAGATGAGTTTGGTTAAGGAACCAAACGAAGCCTTAGTGCTGTTTACCGAGGGGGGCATGCATTTAACGAATGCTAGGTTCATATGTTGACACCGTTACATGTTGTGGAGTTTGGGCCCATGAGTGCTACTTGTATAACCATTTTTTTAAGTTGCAGTCTATTCTAGAGCTTTTCAAATATTTTTCTAGAATAATGATAGAGTTACTACTCTACTACTATTTATCTACTACTTTTTTTGTATTTGATTTTTTTTAAATTTTTTTATTTTACTTAATAATTAAGGAAGTGAGTATTAGTAAAGTTATATATTTTTTTAATTTTTTCTTAGTGGTTAAGGATGTTAAAAAAATACTTAAAAGAAAATGATAAAAAAATAAAAAACTTGAAATGAACTTGAATAGTAGATGGATAGTAATAGGGTAGTAAGCCTATCACTACCCATTTTTCTATGCATTGTAGATTTTGATATTTGTAATATTTCTTTATCTATAATATAATATTTTAAATTACTTAAAAAAAGAGAGTTAAAACTAGAAAATTAAAAAATATTTTATATTTAAATGATGTTTAGAAAGAAAATTATGAAAAATTTTAAAATCATCTCACCTCATTTTTCTAACAACCCCCAAGTCCTGCATTCAATTTTACAATGCAGCCATAATTCAATTACAGTCAATCCACCATTTAATAATGAAATATGATAAACTTACAATTGGTTTACAACTATTTTATTACTTCTTTAAAATAAAGGGTGATTATGTAAAATTAAAATTAATTTTGAATGAAGTGTTACTATTATATATATTAATTTTAAATGAAATATAAAATAATTGTAAAAGAATGGTTGGTGTATCTTTAACTTTTAATTAATGTACTGCTTGAATTTTGGTATGAGTAGAGACGATTTTAGATGAGTTGAATAAAATATTATTATTATTTTAGAATTTAAAAATTTGGAATTATTTATTATATTTTATGTAAAAACTTAAAAAAATTATAATGATGAGATAAAATAAGTTGAGATAACTTTCGAATCCAAACAAGGATTAAATATAATATATAATATTTAAATTTAAATACGTAGAATAAAAAGTAAAAGTACTGCCATCCGTTCATAACCAACTAGGGGACCCCACTCTATTGCTCCAATTTTTTTTTAATGATTAAGAAAATAATGTTTAATAATTTTTTAATTTTTTAAAAATAAAAATATTATTAAAAAAAAGAAGCCTAGCAGGAGCTCTAGCGGTGGGTGTAGACCCACCATCTTGCTTAAAGCTGAATCCATATTTCCTTTCATTTATTTACCATGTAATTCCTTCCCGTGCGTGCTTCTTGAACCGTCTCCCCGGAATGTTCCATCATCCATGCGATTTCCAGTCTTAAGAACAACTTCTGTCAGCGATCTCGAATTGAGAAAGTTCACCACTGAACAACCTAAGTTTCAGCTCTTCATCTGCAGTTGGTGCCATCTTCAACATAGTTTGAACAAAGTCTGGTGGAAGCTCGTTTCCGGGGAAGGATCTTGTGAAGAAAGTGGTGTTCATGCTTGTCGATTCCAGTGGCCTTCCAGTAACCGGCGCCGGTGGCTCTGTTGGATCGGTTGCCATTGGGATACTTGGCTTCCCAAGTGCTGAAGAAGTACCTCTCTTGCTCCAACTCTCTGAACTCGTCATGGGCAACCTGCATGTGTAGTTGGACGATGGAAGAGAGGATGTTTTCTTCCTCTCGGTTTGTTCGAGGTTGGCGGCCAGTGGTGATGCGCAGGAGGTGGAGTTGCTATTGCATGGTAGATGTTTAGAGGTAGTAGGCTGCATCGTAGTGGCTGGGCAGTGGGTCGGAGTATGGAAAAAAATTTGGTGCTCTGTTTTGTAATAGAAAAACAGAGAAAGAGTTGGTCGTGGTGGTGTAGGTGACGTACATGGTTTACGGCGATGTTGCTGTGTGTGGACGGTAGTGCATGCATGGAGTAGTGGTGCTGCGTATGGCTAAACTTTTACGAGCAGATGCACAATTGCTGAGTTGCAATGGTGGTGCACGGTGGTTGTGGATGAACCGGAGATGATGTGTAGTAACGGTGATGGAGGCTAGACAAAAAATAAAGACCACAAAAATAAAAATAAATAAGTACTAAACAAAACAAAACAATTACAAATTTACAACTGGAGGTGCACGTTTGCTTTCACACTTTCATTCCGTTTCTCACTTTTTCTTTTTTTTTTTAAGAGTAATGTTAGAGAGAAACTATTGTAACAGTACACACTTTACACTCACTATATAATTTCTTCTAATCTTTTCATTTTTTTATTCATCTCTCATACGTTCTCTCTCATCACTCTCTCTCTTTCGCCTACTCTCTCTCATTACTCACTCTCTCTCTCACCCTGCTGTCTCTCATCCACTCGTCTCTCTCAATCTCGATCTCTCTCATTCTCGATGTCTTTCTCTCATCCTCTCTCTCACTCTATAATAAATTCAAATTTAATTGATACGTGGTTTAAATGGTACCACATCATATATGCAAGGGTGGCAGTTGCGAATAATAGTTGCTGCCAATATTTATTCTTCTTTTAATAGAAAGACTCAAGGTGGGCCCAGCGTGTCGGTCAAATGGCAGCCTTTCCACTTTTCGTCTGCTATTTCACGTGTTGGGTTTTAGTGTTTTTGTACGTTTTCTTTAAGTACAAAAAAAACATTTCCTAAAAGTAAAAGTGAAAATAAAATTTTAAAATTTGTTATTTTATTAAATAGTTGTGTCGACTTTATGATTTTATGTTTTACGGATTTTTTTTTTGTAAGGTCGTGACAGCGGGCTGCGCACTCAATACGTCCAACCACCAGGATTACTTGGCCGTATAATGACTTCTTTATTTTATATTTTAAAATTTTTTATTAAATTTTTTTTTATTTTATATATTAATTTTTATAATATATTATACATCAATTTTTTTTTATATCATTTAAATATTATATTTTTTAATATTTTTTATTCATTTCAAATATTTTCTCTAATTATCAATAATATCTTCAAATGATATTTATAATATTTTTTCATATACAATGTTATATAATTATGTTATATTTTAAATTAATCCAAATTTATAAACTAAATCAAATATAAATTAATTCAAAAAAATAAATAAATAGTATGAGAGAGAAACTAATTTAAGACTTTTGAAGAGATGAGAAAAATCAAATAATAT
This sequence comes from Cyclocarya paliurus, assembly GCA_029856935.1. Taxonomy (NCBI): domain Eukaryota; kingdom Viridiplantae; phylum Streptophyta; class Magnoliopsida; order Fagales; family Juglandaceae; genus Cyclocarya; species Cyclocarya paliurus. Next base: position 5,374,617 of record JARVXP010000207.1, on the reverse strand, counting down.
GAGAGATAAATTAATTTAAAATATTTAAAAGATGAATAATTTCTTTTACATTTAACATACTATTGTAGCAAAAAGTAAAATAAAAAATGGAATACAAGATTTATTTGAGAGTATTTTTAAGAGAATTTTTTTATATTTAAAAAAAAAAAATATTATAAAAAATCTATTAAAAGTGTTCTGATAGTTCTGCACCCCTTAAAATTTGTGCAGGCCTATTGGCACTTGCGCAATCCAGGCAGGGGTTTGGTTGGCAATATCAATACCTCTGGGACCCTAAAAATTTGTTATTAACTAGGTGTTAACCGTGGATTGGAAATGTCGCGCCGGCTCGGAACACTTGAGAGGTTTGATTTCGAAAATGATTTTAGTCGAGATGGTTGTAAATAAAAAATAAAAAAATTATTATTTTGAGATTTTAAAATTTTAAATTATTTATTATATTTAAATTTAAATTTTTTTTAATAATAAGATAAGATGAAATGAGCCATACAATAGAACAAGTTTCGCATATTATTTTTGGAAGAATAATGTTATATATTTTTAATGTGTGTAAATTATATTATATGTTTTTTTGATAAAAAATAAAATCTATCATTAAAAATTTGATTTTTTCATAACAGGTATATGATATTTATATATTTTAAAATTGTAAATATTATTTAAAATATATATATATAAATTTTAGTTCGATACGAAATACCAACTTTTAATGGCGGGTTATTCTTCTAAAAATATATATATATATATATATATATATATACATATATATGCAGGAGTTGTATACTCCCTACATGGTATTATTCTTTAAAAATTATTCCAAAAAAAAAGAAAAAAAAGAACAATCTTATTCAAGCATCTTAGCGATGTTTAATTGAGAGGGCATGCATATAACGAATGCTAGGTTCATATGTTGACACCGTTACATGTTGTGGAGTTTGGGGCCACAGATGCTTACTTGTATAACGATTTTTTTAAGTTGCAGTCTACTCCAGATCAACGTTAATGAAAAGACCAGTAGTCATAATCCTTTTATAAATAAAAAATGATAAACACGTTATTTTTGACAATATTTTACACTATAATATTTTAAAAAGAAATTAACTTATAAAAATGATATCATTTTATCGAAATATTCTTATTTTACAAGGAAAAAATTACTTTGCTAACCAATTCTTACTGCTTTGACGGTTTGGAAAAATTTTTATTTTTACTTAATAATTAAAAAAATGATTTTAAATATATTGATGTATTTTTTATTTTTTAAAAATAATTAAATATATTAAAAAATATAAATAAAAAAATAAAAAATATTATAAAAATAACTAACGGTCAAAGCATTCAGACTATTCTAACCGGGGTTTTGCTATTCATCCTTTCCACACTCCACACTCCACACTTTTTAATATTTTTTAATATTTTTTTTATTTTTTTTTAATTTATTTTTTTTAAACTATTTATAATTTTTTATTCACTATTCATATAAAAATATATTTGATAAAAAAAATTAAAAAAAAAATTAGAAAAAAGATGAAATGTAGAGTGTGGTATGAATAGTAAGAGGTTGAGTAGAATTTTTAATTCTAACCGACAGAATGGTCCGACTTATTTTATAATATATATATTATAAAATATATTGTGCGGTATCGTTAGTCCTTATAAATACCCTCACGATTTTCATAGAGGGTACTGTCCGCTAGGTCTTTATCTACGAAGGTTGCTAGCATAGGTGAACTACTACTGCGAGCACTGTCAGCCCTTCGTTGTTTCTTCTTGAGCTCACAGAACTAGCTCTAGTTTCTTGTTCTGATATAATTTTCTGCCTGCGGGTAATTCTTTCCAGTTTCCGGCCCTTTTATTTCTTTGATTAGTTTCTTGTTGAAAACGAGACCCCCATCTTCATCTTCTTCTTAGATCAGCATGATTTGTCACGTGATGATGACCAAAAATTAATGCCCCAAAATTGTTATTTACCATTGACCCATTTTATCAACTTGTGCTATTGATTCGACGAAAATGAGTAATAAGTCACTTCCAATAAACTCACGTATCTAATATCAGAATCCTCCATTATTTTCCACTTCCATAGATTTGCAGTATGATTGTCAAGGTGAGGTCGTCGACGACGGTGTGTCCAGACAGGGAGACCCCTCGGTCGGCGCTGTGGAACTCGAACGTGGACCTGGTGGTGATGCGCTTCCACACCCCAAGCATCTACTTCTACAGGCCAACCACGAGCGGTGCTTCCAACTTCTTCGATGCAAGAGTGCTCAAGAATGCCCTTAGCAAGGCCCTTGTCCCCTTCTACCCCATGGCCGGCCGCCTCAAACGGGATTGCAATGGTAGGATCGAGATTGATTGTAACGCCGAGGGTGTGCTCTTTGTGGAGGCCGAGATCAGCACCGTACTCGATGACTTGGGCGATTTTGCACCCACACTGGAGCTCCGGCAGCTCATTCCAACTGTGGACTATTCCAAAGGGATAGATTCTTATCCTCTCTTGTACGCGCAGGTATTGTAAAACACTATTTCACAAGCATCTACCATAACTTTTCTATAGACCTACAACTTGAACAAAACATCTATGCCAGATTACAGCTAAAATCGCAAAAATTCCAACAGCAAGATTACCCCCAAATAAGGAATAGCTGGTAATTTGGGGATTTGTTTTCCTTTTTTGTACATTGTGGTGGACATGACTTCTTTGATTTCTAGGTTGTTGGATAGAAGCAATAGTTGTATAGTGTAAAAGTATCATGTTGTCCTTTTGAAAAATAGTAGTATTTGTTATTAAAAAATTAATTTTTTATATTGATCTTATATTTATTTTTATTTTTAAAATAATTATACGATATTTATGCACTCACGATTATAATTATCATTTTTTTTATTATATGTGTTGTTAGAAATTATGAAAATAAATATAAAAAGCATTTAAATAACAAATAAACTAATATAGTAGATATAAAATAATGATAATAGTAATAATAGGAAAATGCATTAAAAAGGGTGAAATTTTTAAAATTCAAATTAAAAAAGAAAATAGATAAATAATTATGAAAATAAATATAAAAAGCATTTAAATAACAAATAAACGAATATGCATTAAAAAGTAGAGATAAAATAATAATAATAGTAATAATAGGAAAATGCATTAAAAAGGGTGAAATTTTTAAAATTCTAAATTTAAAATTCAAATTAAAAAAGAAAATAATGATAAATTGGAGTTGTCACTTAGTATGTATAATATTGTGCATAAAATTATAGATTTGCGTAGTCCTATTCATAATGATGAGTGAGATGACTAATTGAGGAGCTGTTTGGATAACGAGATGAGATGCGATGATTTTAAATAAAAATTGAATAATTGTAATGATTAGATGAGATAGGTTGAGAAAATTTCGCAATCTAAACGCTCTTTAATATGGGTTCAAGTTTTGTTCGAGAAGTTAAAAGTTAAAAAATGACATAGTAATTAAATTTTGACTTAATTTTGCCTAAACCAATGCTCTCATTTCTCAAAATATATTCTCCCATGCAGGTGACGTATTTCAAATGTGGTGGTGTCTCACTTGGCATTGGTATTCACCACATTGTAGCGGATGGATTTTCTGCCCTCCACTTTGTTAACACATGGTCAGATATGGCTCGGGGTCTTGATTTTTCCCTTCCTCCATTTATCGACCGGACCCTTCTCCGTGCCCGCGACCCGCCAAAACCTGCATTCGAGCACTTTGAATTCCAGCCCCCTCCTCCAATGAAAACCCCTCTCCAATCTACAACTTCAGGTCCCGAGAGTACAACAGTCTTGATCTTCCAAATAACCCGGGACCAGCTGAACAAGCTCAAAGCCAAGGCCAAAGAAGATGGCAACACAATCAACTACAGCTCGTATGAGATGTTGTCGGGCCACCTGTGGAGATGCGTGTCTAAAGCGCGCGCACTTCCCGATGATCAAGAGACCAAGTTGTACATTGCCACCGACGGTCGGTCCAGACTACGTCCCCCACTCCCGCCTGGTTACTCTGGCAACGCGATCTTCGTCGCCACCCCAATTGCTTTAGCCGGCGATCTTCGATATAAACCAACCTGGTACGCAGCTAGCAGGATTCACGATGCATTGGCACGGATGGACAATGATTATTTAAGGTCAGCCATTGACTTTCTAGAGCTGCAGCCTGATCTATCTGCCCTTGTTCGTGGGGCTCATACTTTTCGATGTCCAAATCTTGCTATAACTAGTTGGATGAGGCTGCCAATCCATGATGCTGATTTTGGGTGGGGTAGGCCCGTTTTCATGGGACCCGGTCAGATTCTGTTCGAGGGGTTGTCGTATTTAATACCAAACCCAACTAATGATGGTAGCTTATCGGTAGCCGTTTCTCTGCCAACTGAACAAATGAAAGCGTTCGAGAAGCTGTTTTATGAAATTTGAGGAGAGGAAATGTCATCTTCGGGTATGCCAAGTTTTTTTTTTCCCATGGATGGTGGTTCATGTGTTTTTGACACTTATTTTACATACATGTGGCATTGATCATTGAGTAACGAAATTCACACAACATATTTCCCGACACATTTCATAATACATATTGTGAAATAGATTTATTTTCATAAAATGATGTTAGTTTTATAAGACTTCATATAAAAATATCTTTCATTTTAAAATATTGTTAAAGTATTGTAAAAAGTGATATGTATTTATTGTTATTTTTATATAAAAAATGATAAACACACGGCGTTTTGCACGCCTTTACACAAATAAGGTAAAAAATATTTTACCTGGAGAAGACAGAAACTGATTTAGGTTATGTTTGATAGATGAGACAATATGAGAATTTTTAAAAATTTTATAAATAGTGTTAAGATGAAAGTTTAAAATATTATTTTTTAATATTATTATTATTTTAAGATTTGAAAAAGTTAAATTAGAATTTCAAAAAGTTAAATTATTTATTATATTTTATATAAAGATTTAAAAAAAATATAATTATGAGATGAAATAGAGATAAGATGAAATTTATCATCTTTGCAGCTTTGCCCCAAGCATAACCTTATTGTTCATGATATATACGAAGGGCCTGCAAAACGCCCTTATTTGTATCATGGTTCGTGTCTTACGTATAGGTAGGTTTATAAGTACTGATCTAGGTTACCTAGTTTGATTGATTGATATGGCTTAATTAGGACTGTGTTATTTTTCGTCTTTTTGGTTGATTACATACTAGGAGACGTGCTACGTCTACTGTTTTCAGCTATAAGTTGAGTTTTTTTATTTTATTTTTTTATTTTTACATGTATTTTTTAATATTTTCTAAAAAAATAAAAATATTACAATATTATTAATAAATACTTCCTTAATCATTAAATAAAAAAAATAAAAAAATTACAGTAATAGAATAGAATGGTAGAAATGAGTCATAAGAACAGCATTTTTCATTACATATATAAGACACAATAATTACTGCTTCGTTTTTTTGATAGGTAATATTTACTGCTCCATACATTTTGATCACTTGCATTCACGCCCCGTTTAAACCCTTTTTTCCAAATTCTAAAAATATATTTTTTGGATTTGGAAATTGTGCTTTTCATGCAGAAGAAGAGGCAATTATCATGCATGCAGATCAAGAAGATTGGATCATGCGGGTCAACTTGCTTGCTTAATTTGCTTTGGTTGCCTCGTGCACTTTTGTTTCAGTTAAGACTCTTGGGTCATTCTGTCTTGATTTGTTGCTTTGATTGTTTTCATGTTTGGCTTTGTTTGTGACCTTTATGGTCCGGCCAGCCGTGAGTCATCAATAAAGATTTTTCGTTTTTCAGCTCGGTTCTATTTTTATTTTCCAAACAATATTATTCGTTGGAGGCGAGCTAGGTTACCCAAAATCAGCCCTACCAATTTTATATCATTCTTCTTTGTATTTTCATGGTAGGAAGTTAAAGGAAAAATAAAATAAAATCCTGCACTAGATCTTTCCACTTCAAAGACCAGTGATCCTGAAATCTTCCCGAACCAAATAATTATCAGTGTGGCTACACTGACTAGATTTGTTAATTAATCTAATTAATTGTTGACGACTTAGGATATGTTTGGGGGTAAAGATGAGATTTCTCATCTCTATCTCTATCTCATCTCATCATTATAATTTTTTTAAATTTTCATATAAAATATAATAAACAATTCAACTTTTTCAAATCTTAATATAACTTTTTCAAATTTTAATATTTTAAATTAATATTTTAAACTTTTATCTTAACACTATTTATAAAATTTTTAAAAATTCTCACCTTATCTCACATACTAAGCATAACCTTACTCTATTTTTTTAAATAATGATAGTAATAATAACGCTTACTATTATAGCCATTTTCTTGATAATTGGTGCGTTATTATTGTTACTATTATAAAAAAAAAGTTAAATCCTTGATAATTAGTTTGTCATTGGCTTTGATCTTACACGTTTTTAACTTTATTTTTTGTGCGGTCAATGCCCGCGCACCTCCTAATTAATTGCTCCCATGGATGATCCCGAATTGATTAAAATGTCGGCTCCATCTGGTAATGGTATCTATCATAAATAGGGAAAGTCGTGGCACCTTGGTGGTCTCTTATTAAGTTCAAATCACGGGTGCCGTACGAGAGCTGGTGCTCGTGCCGTTAGGCTCGTGAAGTCGATGTTTATGGTAGACGTGTTATTTGGACTCACGTTGATGCTTGTGGTTCTGTTAATTTTGTTGTATTTTATGTTATTTAATTTATTAATTAAAAAAACAGTTATTAAATTTGATGTCTATAACAGTAGTATCTCATACTCCTCCTCTTAGAGAGGAAGGAAGAGACTCTTTAATTCTGTTTTTACAAAACACTTTCTTTTTTAAGAGAAAGTTATTGAAAAGTTAAGATAATGCCTACCACAATATATACAGGGATGTTTTAGAGTAGATGCGTAATTTGACTTATAATCTAAATTTTTTATGTATTGATAAATTACAGTTGTAATTTTGATTCATTAAATAATACGAAGTTTGTTTTCAAAAAAATTTTTTTTTACCAAAAAAAAAGTCACGAATATCGATTTGAAAAATAGGTTGAAATGAAATGAATTGAAGTAAAAATTAATAGTATTATAAATGAATTGAAGTAAAAATTAATAGTAAAAATTAATAATAAAATAATAATATTATTTTATTAATTAAAAAAGTTAAATTATTTAATATATTTTATATAAAAAATTTAAAAAAATTATAATAATAAGAAGAAAGAGACGTGGTGTCCCTTTATTCTAATCTACGTTGTGCTGCATTGTCATTATCATAAATAAAATATCTAGGGGTAGACTAGGTACATAAATTTTATATATATAAAAAAAAGTGCTTACATCATTCATTAGAGGAAAATACTTTGTATTCCGACTCCCGAGGATCCTATCGACAATGGGTCCGAATCAATGCGACCAATTAAATTATATCCCCATTCTTCAATGTTATAAATTCTAGATTGGAATATATGGATGAATTGTTTATCTCGAGTGGTAAATCCTAAATCTGATATAGTTGTTCCGCGCACTTTTTTACGGTGGTTGTTTGTTCGAGTTCATCATTGAAAAATAGTGGAGTTTGTGTAACGTGATAAAAATCAAAACAACACCTATATTTTTTATAGTCTAAATATGGAGACTAGAGAGAACAATACTTGAGAAAGAGGTTTTTTCTTTTTTAAATATATATTTATGTATTTAAATTGGAAGCACATTACCCTCATGGGAGAGGAGCTATCTATACAGCATCTCTAACGGTAACCTAAGAGTGTTCATTCGGATTTCGGCTTGGGTATCCGAGTATACTTGGGTTATGACCTGGTCCGGAATTTGGAAACTCAAGTTCCGGTCTTCAATTGCTTTTTTTTTTTAAATTTAAATAAAGGTCTATAGTATTAAATTTTTGTCAGGAACAAAAATAATGCTAAAAAGCTTTTTTTTCAAAATCTAAAAGCCTATATTCTATTACATCTGGTTTAAGAAAAAATGTTGAAAGACATATTTTTATATTTAAAACAATCATTGCCTTTATAATTAAATGTATCTTAAAAGAAAATTCAATATTTATCATGTAAAATGCATGCAATAATGTAATTCACTACATATTAAATTAAATTACATTACAAAACACAAAATATGAAAATTACAAAATGCTTCAATTGAAAGTTTGGAACTACTATCTATTCAGTTGCCTTTGTGCCCTTGAAGTGTTTACTAATTGCATCTGCACGTCATGAGAAATTGGAAAACCTAAAAAAACAAAATGATTTTTAAGAAATGTCTTACTTTTAAAACCAACAAAATAAGCTCATTAGTTTCTACATTCAATCTCTTCAAATCTCTTGGCTTTCCACTACATTCAATCTCTTCAAATCTTTTTCCCTAATCTCCTAAAAAGAATGATAATTTAATTAACTAGTCAAATGCCAAAACCATTGGTATGCAGTTCCTCCTAATTAAGTTCATCAAAAAATCCAGAGACACATGCAAAAGAACAGTTCTGCACCTTGGCATCATTATACTAAATTAAGAAAATCCTGCTCTAGAACCCGTTGTCATCCAAATTAGAATAATGTACCTAAAAGCAAAGAGAAATAACAAGAAAAAATCGATAGCTACACAATACATGTTACTAAGTTTTTCATCAACCCATAAAAGAATGCTAACTTATTCTCATTCAAGTTTGTTATGCTTGCCATTATTTCATAGTTAACTTCACACATACACAATAAAAGTATTATTAACAAGCAGCAATGCAAAGTAGAAATACTACAAAGTATTCTTTACAATTCACATTTTTATAATGCATCGTTTTTTGCAAGTCTGTCAAAACAGATTAGTTACCCAAAATGGACCACTTACCCAAAATAAACATACCCAATTTCATATTGTTCATGGCTTATTAAACAAGGATGAGCGAGGTATATACAAGATTTGTATGACCTAAACAAAGAAGCAAACTTTAAACTGGCCAGCAACCCACATATATCTTTTAATGCACACACATATATGTTGATCATACAAATAAAAGAGTTGGCTGATTATGCAAGAAGAAAGCACTTACTCTAGGTTGTTTTCAGCATGAATGGGAAGAGAGACTCACAACAGTCTCTATTAAAGATGAAGCTAGATGATCATCTAAAAAATATAAAAAATTGAGTTAGATAAATAATAAACTGAGTTAGATAGATATTACAAAAATATTTCAAGTTTCAAACTTACTTTCAAGATACATCGATTATACGTATTCTTCCAACTCCCGAATGTCGACAAGTTTGGTCTTTCACCAATTTTGAGTGCAAATGAGGGTTTCGACAGTGTATGGAGACAATGAACTCTTAAAATGATCAAATATGCGTCCTCCAATACTGAATGCGGACTCCGAAGCAACAGTGGAAATGAGATGGCTAACACGTCACGTGTTACCTCAGCAATGATAGGATAATTGTCAGTATTAACTCTCCACCAATTTAAGATATCAAAACCAAGAGATTCATTTACACACGTTTAAGACAAATACATTTCTAGCTCTGTTCTAAACTCCATCACACCCCACTCCTCAAGGTATTTGTTGAACATAATCCGAAATTTAGTCAGAGGCAGTGTCGTCTCATTAAAACTCCTCTACCATTAGTGTTTGGCCTCCATTGAGCCACATTAAAACTCCATCCACTAGCTACATAAAATGTGTTATACTGCTAGATCAAACGGCCTAAAAGGAGTTTAACCTTGTTCTCTATCTTATTCATCTTGTCGCAAAAAGTAATATATCTGGACTCAAAAAATATGCAAACCATAATAACATATGGTTGCAAACACTTATTTGCGGCGAGTTTTGTCAATGCAAAAAAAGTATTTGCGACAAAAATTATTTCCGATGATATTATATTGCCGGAAATAATATGTTACAAAAAATATATATATATATTGAAACCTCTTACAAAAGAGAAAAAAAAAATACACATCTTACGTTATATTACAATACATAAACCAATTACACAATTGTCTAACTACACGATGCCAGGTTTCAAACCAAGAATTTAAGAGAAAATATAAAGAAACCATACATATTAGAGACATAGTCCAAAATATAGACTTAGAAACACAAGAAAGAAAATAAAAAAGCCTATTAAAGTTGAACTTATGTTAACAAATAAAAATTACAACAAGAAATGAAGAAAACTCCTAAAACTCAAGTAAAGGACCATATAAAAATATCTTATATGGTCTAGTTAGTGGAGAATTGGTATCCAAGGTCAGATATATCAAAACAATTCAAGGAATCAAAAAATGTATTGAAGTGATTCCCAAATAAAACTAGATGGGGCCAAACTTTTCCTAAAATCCATTCCACAAAATAAGATGAGCAGTTATCAAGGAACAATAATGGAGTGGAAAAGCTCAAGCCATTGGGTTAGATCTAATCTAATAGGTGGATATAAGTTTCTTTGTGGAGGTACTAAACTTGTTATGGAAGTGGAATTGGACACTTAATGATGAACGTCTTATTCAAATATTACTTGCAAAGGTGACTAAAAGTTAACCATGACAATTAGATTAAATTAGGCTTCTCAAAACAAGATCTACCTTTGATTGCAGGTTCTTTTGGTTAGTCCCAACATCACATGATGTGCCATATACATGGCACATCAGTTGGCATGCACCTTGACGCTTGTCCATTTCATCTTCAACTGCTCTGTTATTTAATCTCATTTTAGCGATGACAGCTCTTAGATTTTCTTCACAAAAATGTCGATCAATAGTAATACTTGTATAAATTGAACACTAATTTTCAAAACACTAACATGTACCAAGACAATCATTTCAAGCAAACCAAATTTCAAAGTAGCGTATAAAGTGATAAAACTCGTTACATTGCAAATCAACAAAAATCAAAATCATTCAAGCAAAGTCTAGCATCACCATAGTATGCATAAGATCAACAAAATGGTAAACGAGCTTTTTAATGCCATTCTTCCAGGGCTAAAAAATTCAGCCAATAACATAATTTGCATACATTTGTTACAAAAGTTCGAATCTAAATAAGTTACCAGCCATACCAACACAAAAAAGCTATTAACAAACAAAGGCATCCATTTGAATCTAAATGAACTTACCAAGAGAAAATATCTTAGGAACCCAAGTAGGAAAATATCTTAAGTAGAAGTAACAAAATAAAAATAAAAAAATTGTATGTGGTCTTTAAATAAATAATAACAATACTAATAATAGTAGTAGTATTTAAATAGCAAGATTACCTTCCATTAGAGTGACAAGAACACAAGGAGCTAAGCATGACAACTACTTCAAGTAATAAACCAGCATAAAGAATCAAACAATGGAATATCCACAGATTGTGTAGTTTCAAAGCCATTTTTCATTTCCTACAAGCATTTTGGTCCAGTAAAATATAGACAACTTCCAATCTAATTGATCTTCTACCGAGAGCTTCAATTGATCTTCTAAAGCAGAAACACCTCAAAATAAAATGGAGGAGGACATGTGATATAATAAATGCAGTTTATAATTGGAACAAAAATCACCTTTCCATTAAGGCCGGTTGACTTAAATATAGTGTCATTTCCTGCATAAAGAAGCCCCTGAAAACAAAAAGGTATTACACAGTGTTAACTCTTTTTTTTTTCTGCACAGAAAATAATTTCTACTAATAACGTCTACTTCGCACTTTGTTCATTACATCTTCAACTGCTCTGGTATTTATTCTCATTTTAAGGAGGACAGCTCTTAGATTCTCTTCACTACTCACTCGACCAATAGTAACACTTGTATAAATTGAACACTAATTTTCAACACACTAATAACATAATTTGCCATTTTTAATGTCATTCTTCCAGAGCTAAAATATTCAGCCAATAACATGATTTGCATACATTTGAACAAGGCATCCATTTGAATCTAAATAAACTTACCAAGAGAAAACATCTTAGGAAAAACAAGTAGGAGAAATGAAACAAGGCACAATACCTGAATTTCAGTGTCTTTACCATGAGGACAGAGAGAGCCATCCATTTGAATTTTAGTTTCTTCACCACCGTTATTTAGCAAAGTTTCCAACCGAAACCATACAAACAGGGAGCTAGCAGAATTTTTTTTGTAAGTGATCTTTAAATAAATAAAAGGAATTAGCACAAACAAAATAGACAACTGTAATTAAGAGGCTGGGGAATAAATATACAAACACGTGCAAACTGAAATTCACATGCGTGCAATATAATTGTGCAAGTTGATACCATCTGGAATTTTATTTAAAGATATTCAATGCGTGCATAAATCTATGCTCATACAAAAACAACATAAATTTCTTAAAAGTTCACGAACAATAATGTTATAAAGGAGCCACAAAAGTCCCATATATACAAACTTACAACAAGAACAAGGCATATGAAATTAGTAATCATAGACAAATATAGAAATTAGAAGGACTGCATATTCATATTAAAACCTAAAGCTAATCATAAAAAAATTAAACTAATGTGAGAAACTCATGAATAAACAAAGATAGAATAAATAGCACCAATGGCAGGGAAATGATATAACCAAAACTATAATCGTGGGGAAAAAATTAAATGACTTATAGGATAACATTTGAAAAATCACAAAAATGGTGCAAATACAGAAAGTGGAGTAATTAATAATCTCTTTGAATCAAGGAAAACCTCATGATCACCATCGCTCCTCGTTATGGTGAAACACGCTTTCATAATCTTGTGACTCGCCCTGTGCCCATAGACACACTTTGTGTTAGACCGAGCCATTAGCAAGAAACCAAAAAGAAAATTAATAACACTAGCAAAAACCATCGACTTACCCCCAAGAGACCAAAAAAAATATGTAGCAAATAGACGTGGAGACTAAAGGTTTCGATCTAATTGCAAAAAAATAAGCACCCAATAGATAGCAAGGAAGCAAGAACAACACTCATATTATTTATAGCCTAAATGTCGAGACTAGATATAACAATACTTGAGAAAGAGTTATATTTATATATTAGAAGCACATCGCTTTTAGGGGGGAAGGGCTATCTATATAGCCTCTCTAGCTGTAACCCCCGATTGACCCTTGAAGGTCAACCATTAAAGCGCTTCAAGTAAGCCAATTCATAACCCTTGGACATATGAAGGGGAAGGGGCGCCCATCTATACGATGAGGTAATTTTTTTTTTTTGGTCTTTATAAATATTTTTGTGTATATATAGGAATTTAACGTAGAAAATGCTCATATTTTGTTTTTCCAGTTGACTCTGCTAAATAAAGGAGATGAATCAAATTAGCGATAAACTTTCAATATCTCAAGATTCACACCCACTATCCTATATCTCCATGACACATTTTAGTATATCATTTTTCTATTCGAGAAATAACATTACTGAATCAATAAGTAACCATCTAACTTCTAAACCTTTTGGAATTCTTATGAACACCATTGTATTCATTGAGTCTTGAATCAATTTAAGTATAGACTTCACCATTATGTATTAAAAGTTGTAAAAAAATAGCTTTGTGCAATAAATGAACTTTGTGATCTCTTATCAACCAATTAGCAATATATCTCATTTGTCGCTTACTCAATCTTTTCTTATTCTTTAATCCATTATAGGAGATAAAAGAAATTTGTGAGAAATTATTTTTGCCTAAAACGTATCTTGCTTGTGGTCCAAAACCTATCCTGCATCATTGCAACCATAAGCAAGATTTTTGTTAGACTTAATTAAGTCTTACTTATTCATTCAGACTTTGCCATAGTTATCATGCACACATTCAAAGTGCTTGATATTACATTACTCTAAATGGGTGTTCAAAAGTTCATATATTTGCAATGACCACCATTTCCTCGCGAGAGAGAAAGAAGAATTGAGCAAGATTATCACTGCTAATGCCACAAAGCGGTGCATTGGATTTTTTTAAAACCATTATACCAGTCAAGAATGTCCTCAACACTCTTACACATTTAGATTTTAATGCCCCACTAACTAGACATACTGGCAAGTTTTAGATAGTATATACTTATTTGTGAGTTAATTTAAGTTGATTTAAGATTACAATACCCAACCTCAAATAAGGAAGCAATTAATCTTTGCATTATAAAAAACTCACAATTTACGTTATTACCTACAAGATTCTCAAAGGAAAAATAGTTGTTTAGTTTTATGTGTTAGTTAATCCCTTTAACTTTTATGAAAATTATAATATTTGCATCACACGCGCATCTACAATTTAACTTAAGGATTTTCAAAAGTCTTTATAATAATGATAGTCTAAAGTTATCTTAAACTTATAAAGTATTTTCTTTTGTTTTCAACTATTGCTCATGGAGGAGGTTACTGTGCCAATTAAGTCACATATCCAATCTCTAGACTTTATTATCGGTTATCTCAAAGTTACTATCCTATACATATTTAATTACACACACATCTAAAAGAATTGCCGCGTTAATATAAGTTAAAACAAAAATAATTATCATACGTTGCAAGATGGAAAATTCGTTAAGTTATGGGCTTGGTCTAAATTTTGTTTTCAAAATAGACCAAAGACAATTCGAGTCCAAGCCCCTTTTTGCAGCCCGCAACCCGAATGTATTTAACACAAACATGACCCGCAGTTGTTCATCTTCCTCCTCTCGTTATAGTTACTACTAATGTAACAGAAGAGAAATATTTCAGGCCACTGTCGGTTGCAATGCAGCAGCCATTAATGGAAATTCCGCAGTTAGTAGCAGCAGAACAGTGCTATGGTGGTGCTGCCCTAAGCGGCGCAGCGTGCACCATGGCAGACCGATCCAGCTGGTGCACGCAATGCCCTGCGCGGCGCAGCACCTAGTTGGTGCTCCCACGTTGCAGTGCTCGCTGCACTCTCTTGGGTTCGCATGGCAGCTGCATTGCACGCAACTCCTTGTGGAGCACTATGTGTCCAGCAGTGCTAGTTGCTTTACCACGACGCACCACCCTGGTTTGAGAGACGCAGCCACGTCTGGTCTTAGCACCAATTTATGTAGTACAAAAAAAAAAAAACCAGGGTAGCGGTGCAGCACCGAGAATGGAAGCGGAACACCAAATGGGTGCGCATAACGCCATCTTTAGCGCAACACCTATGCGCACAGCGCCATGGGCGGCGCAACACTTGGTAAGTGTCGCACTTTAACAACGCAGCAGCAAAGCACCCAGATGGTATTCGCTATGCCACCTATATCGCGTAGCATAGGCCAGGCGGGCGCGACAATTTCGGTGTGTTCAGCAATCTCAGGCGTGAGCAACACCATGGTGCTCGGTTGTACCGTCTCGGGTTGGTCTGCGTTACTTCACGCGGAGAAAAAAAGAATGCCCTGGGCCTCACCAAGGTGCTCCCAGCACTCAGAGCACTAAGGTGAACGCAGTCCATCCATGTGCAGTTGCTGTCTACTGTGGCCCTACAGTCTACACCGAGGTGCACAACCGCCTCTCGGATGGCCGTGGTTATGGAGAGAGAATTTTTTTTTTCATGACATGCGAAAATATTTCCACGAAAGAAAGAACATCTCTACTTAAATTGAGAACAACCGACGGTGGATCGATAGATTTATTGGTCGGTTCAGATTGTGATTTTTTTTTAGCGGATCTAGTCCGATCGAATGTATTTATATATTTTTAAATATTATATATAATATATTATTTTATATAATAAGTGTATAAATTAATTATGTAATTTTTATCTAATAGATCGTTATTCATTATATATATAATAAAATTATTTAATATTCATTAACTATATATAAAATGTTAAATAAATTACTTAATTTTAGTTTTATTAATTTAATTAATTTTTTTGTCAAAAATAGAAAAGAAAAAAAATATTTATAGACCAAATCAGATTGAATGGATTGACCGGAACCATAGCTAATTGCTCGGTCTGGCAAAAATATTGTAATGAAATTTTTGATTTGTGACCCCCTTGATCGAAATAATTACACCACTAGTACCAATGTTAGAAATTTTAGATCAATATATAGCGAAAGTGTTTAATTCGACTGTAAATCTTAAATCTGATATGGTTGTTCACATATTTTTTTCATGGTTGTTGCTTATTTGAGTTTGTAGTGAATGTGTCATGCGGTATAATTCAAGATAAAAAAAGAAAACATTCTTGGGCATCAACCTACGCACTCAACGACCAGCTCATCTATAGACAACCGTTGGTGGTAACCTATCAAGACCCTTAGAAAAGTAGCCCATGACCAAGTAGCCCAAGCCTTGGCCATGTCGGGGATAGGCCAAGACAAGCCCCAAACATTGCCCTTGACACACCCCACAGCCAACCTGCATGCATGTCTTGGCCTATGCCTTGACATGCACAGGGTCCCCAGTGAGGCTGCTGCCAACTCGCAGCCCAACATGTGCATGCCCATAGTCAAGCGGGGCAAGGTTAGTGACCGTGCGCAGCCCAGCACACGCCCATGTGCATGCCCCTATGCACGCCCCAGCACCTGCCTTTGTGCCGCACACCCAACATGTCAGTGAGGCTAGTGGCATGCCTTAACATGCATGCCATCTAGCACACGGCTCCAGCCCGTGCCCTACAAGCAAGGCTAGTGGCATTTCATCCAGCGCATGGCTCCAACCCATGCCTTGCAACACCAATGCTTAGGCCACTTGCATAGGCCATGCAGTACGTACGCATGGCACCATGCCAAGACCAACAGAAGGCCTTGTATAGCACCATACCGTGCCCACCAGCAGGCCTATGCATGGCACCCTGCCATACCCACCAACAGACCAAGCCGTGCCCACCAGCCATGAACCAGACCAGCCCAGCTGTGGGCCATGAACCATCCTAACCCATCTATGGGCCAATGCATGCTGTGGGCCACCTTGGCCCTTACAACCTATGTTATTGCTTTTCTTTTATTTTTATTTTAATATTTTTCAAAGGACCTTTTGGGGTTTCCACTTTGTAATATCTATAAATAAGACTCTTAGTCATTTCATTTACATCTTTTGACAATTCCCTTTGTGAACAGCTTATTATTCTTGAGATCATTTTCGATACTTAACACTTGGGCTCTTTGGGGTGCAATTCATGAATCCTTAAGTAAGAATCACACTTTATAATTCGTGAATAAGTGTGATTCAAGTTATCAATCTTATGAGTATTATTCATTCCATCTATTGTCTTTCATTATCTATCAATTGATCTTATTATTTTATGTGCATTGTTCTTATGAGTTTCTTATGCTTTCTCGCCTAACAAACACTATCCCTTCATCCATTCCCATGGGCAAGTCAAGAACCTTAATCCCACTTATCATATTTAGCCTTCATCCATCCTCCATAAACCCTTGCCAAAACCTCCAAGTCCCACTAAGGTAATTCATACAATTTAGGAATCATTGACTTCATCCAAATCACATCCTTAAGGAATTGCCATTCATCATCAATTTCTTAAATCTCTCATTTCCTAAAATACCTCAAGTCAACCTAAACCTTCCATACTAGCCAAAACCGAATCCACCACCTTCATAGATAGATTCCTACCATTTAGAAATCTTTCCATAATCATCACCAATTCGTCCAACCCTATCCAAACCCCTCAATCTCGACAACCTTAATCCATCATCCAAGTCCATGGCAACCCTAATTGCCCTTGCACCTGAAACCTTAACCTCACTTCACTCATCCAACCCTAGCCCCCATCTCTTCGGCACCACACTTAAGAACAAGCCCTAGCCGTGTCACATTGCATTGCATTAACCAAACACTTAGATCACCAATTTGCATCATTATCTCTATCACTTCCATCACTCAAACACTAAACTTTCATCAACTGAAGGACCCTCCATTGCCACGAAAGTTGAAAGCCAAGCAAGTTGGCAAGGCCACTTGGTCATCACCATCACCAAGGCGAGCTCGTTAATTTTAGTGTTTAGGGACAAGACCGAGGTCCCTAGCACTCGCGACATTAGCTGATGTGGCATACTACCATGTCAGCCGATATAAAAACAAAAAAACAAAAAAACAAAAAATAGACGAATGATGACATGAAGAAGAGAAAGTAGCCCTGATTGCTAGTGATTTTCTCTTTAACAGTTTATGAAACACTTTGCATGCATTCTTAGCACCCATCGTAACAACTCTTCTGCATTTACACCGTTTATTCCTTGATACAACAAACCAACAACAAGTTTCTAACACTCAAAATACAATGAACTCTACAGAACTCTAACATCTACAAGTCTACCCCTTTTCCCTCCCATCGTACCTTCCTCTATTCTCAGTTACTCCATTATTTCACGGATAGTTGTATCAGTTGCACTAATGAAAAGACGGTGGAAATGGCGAAGATTGCAAAGCAGCAAGGTGTTGGTGATCATATCTAAGTACCATATGAGAATGAGAATAGGGAGACCCCTGAAACCTCTGCAGATCAGACCCATTAATTTCCATCTTTATGGCTCTTATGGTTCTTGGCTTTAGATGGTTTGGTAGTAGTGCGAGCTCATACTAAATGCATACTTTTTTTTAAAAAAAATTTTGGGTCATTTTGGGAGCGTATGTGAATGAGCTTGCATACTAGAATATTGGTGTGGGTTATTTTGGGATATACTTCATTTTTCTTTCCAATCTTTTTTCTCTTCGAGAAATTACTACCACTGGAGACTTTTCTGTTGACCTCGATGGCTCCTGCAAGTTTACTCTCCCGTCGAACAACTATTTGGCCACCTATTCGAAGAAAATAACCAGCAAGATCATGGCTGGTAGAATCGTTGATGTCGATGGTATCCGAGTCCGAGCATTTTTCAAGTGGTGGTCCATCACTGGGATCCTGTCTAGTGGCAATGACTTGGTGTTCGAGGTTGGTATGGTCACCGCCAAGTACCTCTCCAAGAATTTGACAAGAGCCCGACTTGCGAGAAAAAGCACTATGCTTCTTGGAGATGGAGATGGAGATGGAGGGAGGGGGAAATAAAATTTTGAGGGAGAAAGATGGGGAATGAAATGAGAGGTAGAGGCAGAGCCGGTTCAGTGGTAAGGCAATTGACTAAGGCCTCCTACTCTATGTAAGGTCTTCAAAAATAAAAAAGAGTTTTTTTTTAAAATAAAAATAAAAACTATTTCATTAAATAAAATCTTAAATAATTTTTATAATTTTTAATCTGTGCAAGGCTTATAATACTAAATTTAATATTTAATGCAATAATTTTTTTTGACAAGTAATACAATGAATTGTTTATATTTTAAATAAATTTTTTAAGATTTTGTTAAATTTAAGCACAAAATTTGTATTGAGACATCATTTTAAGTTATTGTTATAAATATAAATTCACAAAAACTGTATTTAAAGATTTTAAATAAAATTTTATTTTATTGAAAATTTTGTAATATTTTATATAATAATATATATATTTTTATTATATAATTACGAATGAATACTCATTTAAATTTGTCTTCGATCTCAATTTGTAATGGGCTACCCCAGGGTAGAGGGAGAGGAAAATAAAAAGAATGAGGAAATGGGGATGGAGGCCACCAGAGCGCCTTCGGTCTTCAAACTGTAAGGAACGACGTCGTTCAAATTTTTAATCATGTCGGACGCGATGCCGCGGGGTGGCCCAGGCCGGTTTGTCTAGACTTTTTCCTCAACGACCGGCAGTATGACATCCAAGGCTCCAAGCAATCAAATCGCACAAACACATCATTACCAAGTGATGGATCGCGGAAAAATAGCGGATCAGAGTGTACAGAACAAGGGTTGGTGGGCACGAGTGGGAGAATGGCCTCATCCTTAAGAATGAAGTAAACACATCATTACTCGAGCCTTGAGGTCACTATCTTACCAACACCCAGTCGCTTTTTCTACGCGATAGTAGAGTTTACTTCATGGGTGGTGGGGCTACTCTGCCGCCCCACCCTTACCGCTGGCGTTCCGTTTAGTGGTTAATTTTTTATTTATTTTTTAATATATTTAAATATTTTTAAAAAATAAAAAAATATTAATATATTTATAATCATTAAATAAATAAAAAATTGACCAGATGGAATGAATATAATAATGTTTTTCTTACTCCATTCTTTCTTTCTTTCTTTATTGGGGGCTGAATATCATTATCTTAAAGATGAGGCTGAGTGGTCATGGTCAACATAGTTGGCGTGGTAGGTAAGCGACGCAACCCCGCACTTAAACCTTTTGGGTGTTTCTTCTTAAGCCGTGACAACCAGATCCGAATCCCTTGAAAACAAAACAAAGGGTCTTCCACTCCGGCGGCCACCTCTAAGTCATAATATCATTTTCCTCTTCCTTTTTACTGGTATTTCTTCTCCCCCTTTTCTTTAATTTTATTCCTCAATGCACGACCCGTTTCATTTTTTGTTTTGATCCTTTCTCTTCTTCTTGAAAATGAGAATCCCTGAACTTCTTGGCGGGGAAATATGCAAGGGGGAATTTGAAGTTAATCTGTTTCTTGTTCTGAGCCTCGAATGGGTTATGACCTGTCGGAGAGGATGAGTGCGCAAGAAACCATTAATGGCGTGAAAATAAAACCATCCTTAATTTGCTTTATCTAGATATGCTAATCAAGCCGTCTATAAGTTTACAATCCGGATGCCGGAGGACAATTATTTCTCCGACCTATCAGATGACCCTAGGCAACTCTGGCAGGTCAAGGATAATATTGCATTGAAAGACAGCTATTTGGAAAACATACCTACCAACAAATTTTTTTATTTTTGCTGCAGTAAACACTAAAATGGGTTTCCGCTATTATTTTTCAATAACTTTTAAAAAATTGGGTCTTTTTACGATTCCCCTTGTTGGGTTTTTCCACCAACAAATCCATCTATCTAACGTTATTGTTTTTCCCAATACTCGTGTAGGTGTGGGTTGGTCACTGTCCTCCTGGGTCCCACGAGAACCGTAGTAGGTTAGCCAAAGCCAGAAAATGATCATCAACGTTAAGGAGTCCACGATGGTGCGGCCAAGCCGAGAGACCCCCCGGCACGCGCTGTGGAACGCGAACGTTGACCTGGTAGTGCCGCGCTTCCACACCCCGAGCGTCTACTTCTACATTCCAACTGCGGGCGCATCCAACTTCTTCGACTCAGGGGTGCTCAAGGAAGGGCTCAGCAAGGCCCTTGTCCCCTTCTACCCCATGGCCGGCCGACTCAGACGAGACGAAGATGGTAGGATCGAGATTGATTGTAACGCCGAGGGTGTGCTCTTCGTGGAGGCCGAAACTACCTCCGTCGTCGCTGATTTCGGTGATTTTGCGCCCACGTTGGAGCTTCGGCAGCTCATTCCGACGGTGGATTATTCCAAAGGGATTGAGTCTTATCCCCTCTTGGTCATGCAGGTATGCAAGATTTTGTCTCTGTTGTGTGTTTTTTGTTACTTTTACTGCTGTCGGTTACAATTTTGGCGCTCTATTATTCTGTTAGTGGCATGTGACGTGTACAACTATTGATAACTTTGGGGATGCCTGTGATGGGAAAGTGAGCAGTACAAACATTTCTTTTTCTTGCAACGCTACTCGTAAGTATATCAGGGGGTATTAACTATTAAGTGATTGTCACACCGACCATATTGCAAGTGATATTAGTCTTTACATAGCTATGCGGGTAGTTTTTTTTTTTTCTTGTTTATTCAGAAAGAAAGATCGAGATAATGTGCACTATTGGTGGTTGAGTCCAATGACAAGTACCGGTGGGCTGTAAAAAGTGGGGGTGAGATACTTGGAATTTGGGAAATAGAGGCTTGTGATTTGTGAAGAAGGCATGCCTTAGGAAGTCCAGAAAGTATCCATGGAAACACCTATATTTCTGAACGAGTTTCGACCATCTTGGTTTCCACATTCATGATGTAGTTTTGTTGGGTAAAAAATAAAGCTGAAATCAGAGTTGTGGGGACATAATATAACCATGAGACGTCTTCCTGGTCAGCCAGCCTAAAAGGTGCAAACGCAAATATAATCCACCCCAAGTAGCTTGTCTTTACACTCTAAAAGGTGCACTGTATAATATCACTTCAGAAACTGCCTTGCCTTGTCCTGCTTCATTCATTTCTGGGCAGAATGAATCTAAAAGTAGGGATCTCTTAAGAAAAAACAGAGGGAAGTAAAATCAGTCTTTTCACAATTTTGACAACTAAAATCGCATGCATTGCAAATAATCCCTCTAGTCTGGTAGAAAAGCTTTCAACTTAAATTTGTTTACAGTTGTGAACTGGATCTTACTGTGAAGTAGGGCATCGGTCATGATTTTTCGAATTATGTGTTTATGTCTCATTGGTTGAACATAGAAAAAAGTTAAGTTTTATGAAATATTTTAGATAAACCATTCTCTAATGACATTTAGGCCATTTGAAAAGCTTAAACCAAGTTTCACAAAAAGTATAGAACAGTCATGTCTTAACCCAACTGGCATGATCTGATTTAGTGGAGTAATTGTTGAGAAGTTGAGCTTACCATTTACCAACTCTATGCTTTGAATTTCTCTCTGTGCAGGTAACATATTTTAAGTGTGGTGGGGTCTCGCTTGGTGTTGGTATGCAGCACCACGTTGCGGATGGATTTTCTGGTCTCCACTTTGTGAACACATGGTCAGATATGGCTCGGGGTCTTGATCTTAATGTTCCACCATTCATTGACCGGACCCTACTCCGTGCCCGGGACCCTCCTCAACATGCATTCCAGCACATTGAATACCAGCCTCCTCCTCCAATGAAATTGCCTGTTCAACCCACAAAACCAGGTAATGATAGTGCATTGGTATCAATTTTCAAAATAACTCGGGACCAACTGAACAAGCTGAAAGCCAAGTCCAAAGAAGATGGCAACACAATCAACTACAGCTCGTATGAGATGTTGTCAGGTCATGTGTGGAGATGCACGTGCAAAGCACGTGCACTTCCTGATGATCAAGAGACCAAATTGTACATTGCAACGGATGGTCGGTCCAGATTGAATCCCCCACTCCCTACTGGTTACTTTGGCAACGTGATCTTCACCGCCACTCCAATGGCTTTAGCAGGCGATCTCCAATCTAAACCAACATGGTATGCTGCTAGCAGGATTCACGATGCATTGGCACGGATGGACAATGATTATTTGAGATCGGCCCTTGACTATCTGGAGCTTCAGCCTGATCTATCTCGCCTCGTACGTGGGGCTCATACTTTTAGATGTCCAAATCTTGGTATAACTAGCTGGAGCAGGCTGCCAATCCATGACGCTGATTTTGGGTGGGGTAGGCCAATATTCATGGGACCTGGCGGGATACCATACGAGGGGTTATCATTTATGTTACCAAGCCCAACTAATGATGGTAGCTTGTCAGTAGCCATCGCACTGCAACCTGAACATATGAAAGTGTTTCAGGAGTTATTCTATCAAATTTGAGGGAATGAAACGCATGAGGAACTCTTCCAAGCCGAATCTGGCGTTCTTGGGGTATACCAAAATTTTTCCTCAGGTGTTTTTTTTTTTTTAAAATTTCCCTAATGCTTTTTCCATTCATAATTTGTGTCAGTGAGACTTAGTAAGCTGAAATCTGATGTTTTTAAGCTGAAATGGTCTTTGACACAAATGCATTCTTATCACATATTGAATTTACAGGAAACAGTGTTCATATAATAAATTTAGATCACACAATGTTATTTGCGGCCTTGTGGAGATGTTGATGACAAAGCAATTTGGTTTTAGCACCAACTTGCACACAAGTGGGTTTTTCTGGCGAACTTTGTGAAGTTGGTTCAGTGACCGAAATTGTGTTAACTCCTATACACTGTCTTCGCTTGTGCTGTATGAGCTATACAAACTTAGGATAGGTTTGTGGGCAAAGACAAGATGAGATTTTTCATCTTCATCTTATCTCATCATTACACTTTTTCAAATCTCCATACAAAATATAATAAATAATTTAATTTTTTCAAATCCTAATATAATTTTTTTAAATTTCAATTCAACTTTTTCAAATCTTAAAATTAAAAAATAATATTTTAAATTTTAAAACAAAATACAAAATTCTCATCTCACTCCCCAAACCTATCCAGTTTCATTTGATTTTAGACCGATAAGTACTCTCATTGGAATATCCAAATGTAAATGAAATGAGAAATATGACTAATAGAGCATAAAAATATACTACATTGGATTAAAAAAAAAAAACTTTTAGCTACAGTAAACTAACTCTTTTAGAGCAGGAGAATCAGACTCATCAAATGAGTGCCACATTCAAAATTTAATGAATTTGTGACCTTTGTACTAGCTTGTACAGGTCGATATTTCGGTCCTTAATTATTATTATTTTTTATTTTTTCAACTACGAGCTCATTTTTTGACTCTCAATTCAAACTAGACTATTTATAATTTATATTTCTATGTATTTATATATAATTTATTCATATATAAACTATTATTTTGAAATACAATTTATATATATACATTTATATATATAATTAATTCATATATCGACTATTCCGAAATGGTACCGGTATCGAAATATTTCGTTCCAGTGCCTTGACCGGTACGACATTCGGTACGGTATTTAAAATATTGGTTTAAACTCAGTGTGTTGGATTCAACATACACTAAAATCTTCAATTTTGAGCTACAAATTTAAGTTCATCTCCAAATTTGAAGACTAACTGTTCACACTCTATAACCATTATTTAATTTACTTAAATTATTATTTTCTGATTTTGAGCCACAATATATTTAAGTTGGGAAACAATAATTTAAGTATCAAATTAAATTATTAATTAACATATAGTTTTTTTTTATGGAATTAACATATAGTTAGTGTAATTGTAAAATATGAAAAAAATAAATTAAAAATATTATTATTATAAAAAAATATTATATTATTATTTTGACTGATTTAATGGTTAATCCAATGTGAGGTTATGGCTATGGAAGTTTTAAATTTATGAAAAATATGTACTTTTCATCAAATTTTAAAGATAAATTTAATAAAACCAATGTCAATGCTCTTAGTTCATATTTGATGTTTACGGTAGGTAGACCAAAACTATAAAAAATGAATTTTTTAAGCTGTCTCTTTTTGTCACTCTGCACTTGAAGTGTTGCTGTCCGTTAAACTTCTTGCATTGAATTTGTTTTACACTAAATTATTATTCTGCTATTAATTAATTTTGTTCACCAATACTTAAAAATAATTATGAAGCTCATATGGTTTTGGAACTTAATTATAGTTTGTCTCTACCAATCATATGTTAATTATAATTTGATTATTAATTAACATATATGTGGTAGAATTGTAAAATATGAAAAAAATAAATTAGAAAAAAATATTATTATTAAATTACTAATATTTTATTATTATTTTAACTAATTGATGGATAGTTTAATGTGAGATTAGGTTTTGGGTAGAATAACCAAATGTAAAATCATGTGATATTATGCAAATTATGACTTTGCATTTGCATAATCTAACGAGAATTAGCTCTCTGCATGTTGTTGAATGCAAAATCTTTGATGTTGTATACCAGTGTAAGATGTAAACGTCGAGAGAGAGAGAGAGAGAGAGAGAGAGAGAGAGAGAGAGAGAGAGAGAGAGAGAGAGAGAGAGAGAGAGAGAGAGAGAGAGAGAGAGAGAGAGAGAGAGAGAGAGAGAGAGAGAGAGAGAGAGAGAGAGAGAGAGAGAGAGAGAGAGAGAGAGAGAGAGAGAACTGTCATTCATCTTACTAGTTTACAAGAAAATATTTGAAAGTCACATAGCCTGGTATAATCAACCAGCATCAATAGCTACTACACGCAAAGTGCAATAATGCTCACAGGGAGGCCAAAATCTGACACGCCAAACACAACAGGAAAATCTTGTTTCAGTTTTTTTAAGGGGGTTGTAATGAAAGAAGGGAAGAATTCATGGATATCTAGAGCAATCGGAAGGGAGAAACAAAAATCAAAACGAAGCCTTCTGTGGCTACAAAGATTGAGATGAAAAATGGGGGTGTTGCTAACAGTGATGCTGCATTTTTATCCTCGGCGTGTGGCCGATGAAAAATATGAGCACCACCGTAGACACCATTCCCTCTGTGCGACTTCCCCGAATTATATATTTCTTGCTTTCCATTGTAAAGACTGACAGTTCCATTAACCGCATCAAGTCTTGCTGTAGAAGAAAATGAGGTGGAAGGAATATATGTGTTAATTGTCTACACTGAACACGAAATGTACATTTGAATTGTTTGTAGCTCAAATAAGACGTAACGATACTTACTATTGACAGAATCAAATCCCACAAATCTCGTCATCTCTTGATATTAGGAAACTTGTCATTTAATTATAATTATTTCAGAAAACTTGTCATTTAATTGTAATTATTTCAGGAAATTTGCTATTTAATTGTAGTTATTTCCTTTTTAATAGTTACCATAGAAAGGCTAGGCATGTACCTATATATTTTACTCGTTCTTACACTGTAAAATACACACTTCCAGAAATATAGAATTCATTTCTTGACATGGTATCAGCCCAGCGTTCCTGACCTCACCTTACACGCCTAATGGCTTCCTCTTCCCCTTCCAATCCACCTCCCTCCCCTTTCCTCTTTCAACATTCTAACCAAAATTTTTCTTCTGCCCAAGACCAAATGTGGATCGTGGATAGTGGAGCTAGCCACCACATGTGCCATGATCGGAACCTTTTTTCTCATCTTTCCTCTCCCTCTCATGCAACGACAGTATGCCTACCCAATGGTGCTTCCTTGCCAATTGAAGGGATCGGATCAATTCATTTGGCCGAATCCCTAACCTTGACAAATGTCTATTTTGTTCCTTTTTTCATTTTAATCTTCTCTCTGTATCTCAACTCACCACTAATAATTCTTGTCTTGTCCTTTTTTCCTCTACACATTGTTTTTTTCAGGACCCACAGTCAACGAGGCTGCTTGGAGCGGGTGAGTTGTGCAATGGACTTTATGTGTATCGACCTCAACCCGTAACGGCACTTTCTACTCAGACTCTCGCTAATCAGATTTTATGGCACCAACGCCTAGGTCATCCTTCCCGCTTAAATATTCCTATTCTTTTCAATAATAGTCCTTGTATTATCTCTGATTGTGATGTTTGTGCTCGTTCTAAACACACTAGACTTCCTTTTCCTTCACATGCTACTAAAAGTACTTTTGCATTTAATCGTATTTTTTGCGATATATGGGGTGGTTATCATACTTCTTCAATTTGTGGTGCTTATTATTTTCTTACAATAGTTGATGATTTTTCTCGCACTACTTGGATCTATCTCATGCGATATAAATCTGAAGCTTATGCTCATCTTATGCATTTCTTTGCCCTTATCCAAAATCAGTTCAACACCACCATTAAAATAATAAGAACTGATAATGGACAAGAATTTCTTTCCCACCAATTTCAAAATTATCTCCATGACCACGGCATCATTCACGAACGTACTTGTGTTGAGACTCCACAACAAAATGGTGTTGCGGAGCGCAAACACCGGCACCTTCTAAATGTTGCTCGTAGTCTCCGATTTCAAGCACATTTACCCTTAAAATTTTGGGGCGAATGTGTTCTCACCGCAGCTTATCTTATTAACCGCACCTCGAGTCGTATTCTCCAAAATAAATCTCCCTTTGAGCTTTTATTTGATACCCCGCCAAGTTACGCTCACTTACGCGTATTTGGGTGTCTTTGTTATGCTCAAACCCTCCGTGCTTCTTGTGACAAATTTTCTCCTCGTGCCTCAAAATGCGTCTTTCTTGGGTATCCCGGACACCATAAAGCATACAAACTTTACAACCTTGATACCCAAACCATTTTTTATTCCCGTGATGTTACTTTTCATGAACAAATATTCCCTTTTCAAACCGCTCCGCCTCCTGATTCGTCTCTACCTATTATTCCTCTTCTTGTTCCCGAACCCATATTACCACCACCTTCTCCTCTCTCCTCCACTACTATACCCGACCCACCACCACCTCCGCCATTTTCTCTCTCTCTTTGCCCTCGACGCACCACTACTCGACCAGCATACTTTCAGGATTACATTTGCCCGACGATACATACAGAGTCCATTGCATCCTCATCGGCTGCTTCAGTCTCAAGTACTGCTCACCCTCTATCTGCTTTTCTTTCTTATTCTCGTTTTTCTCCTTCTCATATTACCTTTTTAACTGCTCTTACCACATCCATTGATCCTTCTTGTTACTCTACTGCCATCCGCCACCCTCATTGGCGCGAGGCTATGTCTGCTGAGATCCGAGCCTTAGAGGATAATGCCACTTGGACTCTTGAGCCTCTTCCTCCTGGTAAGAAACCCATTGGATGTAAATGGGTTTTCAAAACTAAACTCAAAGCTGACGGTTCTGTTGAAAGGTACAAAACTCGGCTAGTTGCCAAAGGTTACACTCAAGTTGAAGGCCTTGACTATCATGAAACCTTTGCTCCAGTTGCCAAAATGACCACTATTCGCTATTTATTGGCAGTCGCTGCCACAAAAAATTGGGTCATCCATCAACTTGATGTCAACAATGCTTTTCTGCACGGCGATCTTGATGAAGAGGTCTACATGACCCCACCACCCGGATATTGCCCTAAGGGAGAGACTCGTGTCTGTCGGCTTAGAAAATCCCTATATGGCCTCAAGCAAGCCTCCCGCAACTGGTTTTTTAAATTAACCACTGTGCTTATTGATGCAAGTTTTCATCAGTCTCAAGCAGACCATTCTTTATTTACTCTAGTGACTCACACCAGCATTGCTCTTGTCCTTGTTTATGTTGATGACATCCTGGTTGCTAGCAACGACATTTCTCAAATCAAGGTCTTCAAAAGCATTCTCTCTACACACTTCAAAACCAAGGATTTCGGTTCCCTCAAATACTTCCTTGGTCTTGAAGTTGCTCGCTCTCAGAAAGGCATCTTCCTCAACCAACGCAAATATACACTTGATATCCTGACTGACAGTGGCCAACTTGGTGCTCGGACCGCCTCATTTCCCATGGAACAAAATTTGAAGCTCACAGACCGTGATGGCACTCTCCTCACCGACCCTGGCGCCTATCGATGACTAGTTGGCCGTCTCATCTATCTGACTATAACTCGTCCTGATATTGTTTTTACAGTGAATATTCTCAGTCAGTTCATGCATGCTCCTCGAGATTCCCACATGCAAGCTGCCATCTGCGTTCTCCGCTATCTCAAAGGCAGCCCAGGTCAAGGCATTTTCTTCTCCTCATCCAGCGATTTACATGTTACCGCTTACACTGACTCTGATTGGGCCAGTTGTCCTACTACCCGACGATCCACCACAGGCTTCTTCATTCAGCTTGGCAAGAGTCCCATTTCTTGGAGCACAAAAAAACAGACGACAGTAGCACGCTCCTCTGCTGAAGCTGAATATCGTGCCATGGCAGTCACTACTTGCGAACTCACCTGGCTGAAACAGCTCCTCACTGATCTTGGTGTCTCTCACTCTGAGCCTATCAGCCTTTATTGTGACAACCAATCTGCTCTACACATCGCTCACAATCCTTTCTTTCATGAGCACACCAAACACATTGAGATTGATTGTCACATTGTTCGTGATAAAATTCGAGCAGGCCTTCTTACAGCTGTTCACACCTCTTCTCATGAACAAGTCGCAGACATCTTCACCAAAACCTTGGGACATGATCTTTTCCATCACTTTCTACGCAAGTTGGGCATTACGGATCTCCATGCACCAACTTGAGGGGGAGTATTGACAGAATCAAATCCCACAAATCTCGTCATCTCTTGATATTAGGAAACTTGTCATTTAATTATAATTATTTCAGGAAACTTGTCATTTAATTGTAATTATTTCAGGAAATTTGCTATTTAATTGTAGTTATTTCCTTTTTAATAGTTACCATAGAAAGGCTAGGCATGTACCTATATATTTTACTCGTTCTTACACTGTAAAATACACACTTCCAGAAATATAGAATTCATTTCTTGACACTTACCATGAAGCACTGCTTCTTGTTCTTTCCTGAGGCGTTTTGAGATCAGCTTCTGAGAGCCCTCATTTTCTAACTAGACACAGTTTCTGAGAGCCGAGCTTGACAGAATTTGATGAGTGCACATGATCAACACCAGGCATGCAAATGCAAAAGCTCTTAACTTCATTTTGCTTGAAGAAATTTTCTTTTCGTTTCTTTTTTTCGTTGGTTTTTTTTGTTTTTTGGTTGTGGAGGTTGGGTGGGTGGTTGTAGGATAGGGACAAAACCTACTCTGATGGTTAAGAGGAAGAGGGTACTATATAGTTAAGAGGGTAGTATATGTTCTTTGTCCCAACTTTTGGGCAAAATAAGTCTCACTTTTTTAGCCCCAAATTTAGCTGGGGGAAATTGCATAAATGACCGATGACAGAACAAGGCCACCAGGAATCAAATCTAAAGCAGTAGTAATCTTTCTTAATTGAGCTGTTTTAATCAAATTCACAGCTCATGAAGGAATTGGATCCTTCGTCTTTTCTGTCACGACAGATTCAAGTATAAAACATGGTAATAACTATCAAGCTTCATTTCAAGAAAGATTCCATCAATTTGTGGGATAATGAAGTCAAGAATCAACCCTTTTAAAACCCCACGCTTTCAGGATATAGACCCTTTAATTAAAGCTTGGTCTACACCAAGATGAAGTGGTAATTACGAAACATAACTTCCCTCATGATTCCACCAGCAACTTTGTGATGCAAACTCATCCTCCGATGACATGATTTCCTAATGCCGACTTCACATTAAAATAAAATGACGTGAACTCACTGCTGCATAAGTGGATGATGACAGCCATGCATGAGTGACTCCACCCCAAAAACTAGCAAAGGATGTTTTACATTTGAGGATAAGATACATGAACCTAGTTAACTCCGAAGACTATTCTCTCTCTCTCTGTTTTAGAAGTGTGTGGTGTAAGGCTTCCATGTAGAATTTCTCTTACATCAATTATTATAAAAAAGTTATTTGTCTTTTAATTCCTTTTTACAAGTGGTATAACTTTTTTTTTCTTTTAAGTTAAAAGACTTTTTCTCACACGCTCTTTGCTTTGACAACCAGCAAAGTATCTTAAAATCCTCTACTTGATGGGTTTAAACCCGGGTCCTTGTCAATCTAAAATCCTGCGTATTCTTGATTTGTAAGCAAAAAGAATATCATTACCATCCATGGGCAAAATCAATGTGCTTTTGGTTGGTAACAGGAGCAGCAGAAGCTAGCGCTTGATTTTGTACGCTTTTGTGTTGATCACTACTGAAGGTCCATTTATTCAATAGTCCGTGGCCCAACTCAAGCATGAAATATGAAACAGGCCCAAATACACGTGGCAGGCTTGACTTTGAGATTTCACCCGTAGGCATGTTGTGGAACCTTGCAGAATTTAGTAGAAACATCTATAATTTGCAGCCCACCTTTAATAAAATCCACGTGCACTTTCCATCGGGAGTCGGAACAATCCACAACCCTCTGGTTTGTCCGTTTTTCTTCTTCTACCTTCTCTTTCCTTTCCGCTCTGGAATTTTCTCCACGTCTCTCTCTACCCTTATAAACTACTACCATCCGCCATGCATCGTCAAATTCGAACCTTGCAAATCTACGTCTCAGTGAACAAAGAATTCATATACAAGAAATCTCAAGAAAATCAAGAACAACCATAGTCTTGTTAAGCTCTCTGCTTCTCGATCCCCCGTTTTCTTCAGGAACCAACCTGTTCAACTCATTCTCTTACTGAAAATTTCACAATGGCATCCAAGAATGTAAGAAAGGCCATCGGCATTGACCTTGGCACGACTTATAGCTGTGTCGCCGTTTGGCAAAACGACCGCGTGGAGATCATAGCAAATGACCAAGGCAATAGAACAACTCCCTCCTACGTTGCTTTTACAGATACTGAGCGGCTCATTGGGGATGCAGCCAAGAACCAGGTCGCCATGAACCCGCAGAACACGGTCTTCGACGCCAAGCGCCTCATTGGTCGACGGTTCTCCGACCCTACCGTCCAGAACGACATGAAGCACTGGCCTTTCAAGGTTGTCGCAGGACCCGGAGACAAGCCGATGATAGTGGTGCAGCATAAAGGCGAAGAGAAGCAATTCGCGCCCGAAGAAATTTCTTCTATGGTGTTGATCAAGATGAGGGAGATTGCCGAGGCTTATCTGGGTCACGCAGTGAATAACGCCGTGGTCACGGTCCCTGCCTACTTCAACGATTCGCAGAGGCAGGCCACCAAGGACGCTGGAGCTATTGCGGGACTCAATGTGATAAGGATTATCAATGAGCCAACTGCGGCGGCCATTGCTTATGGACTTGACAAGAAAGGATCGAAGGCCGGGGAAAAGAATGTGCTTATTTTCGATCTCGGTGGTGGGACATTCGATGTTTCACTCCTGTCAATCGAGGAAGGGATATTCGAGGTTAAGGCCACTGCTGGTGATACCCATCTTGGTGGAGAGGACTTTGATAACAGGCTAGTGAATCACTTTGCGGCAGAGTTCAAGAGGAAGCACAAGAAAGAGATTAGTGGCAATGCGAGAGCTTTGAGGCGGTTGAGGACGGCATGTGAGAGGGCGAAGAGGACCCTTTCTTCGACCACTCAGACGACTATTGAGATTGATTCGCTCTATGAAGGCATTGATTTCTATGCTACAATTACAAGGGCGAGATTTGAAGAACTAAACATGGATCTATTCAGGAAGTGTATGGAACCAGTGGAGAAGTGTCTTCGAGACGCAAAGATTGACAAGAGTCAGGTTAACGAGATTGTTCTCGTTGGTGGGTCCACGAGGATTCCCAAAGTCCAGCAGCTTCTGCAGGATTTCTTCAATGGCAAGGAACTCTGCAAGAGCATAAACCCGGATGAGGCTGTCGCTTATGGGGCTGCTGTGCAAGCCGCAATTTTGAGCGGGGAAGGGAATGAGAAGGTCCAAGACTTACTCTTGCTTGATGTCACCCCTCTCAGCCTTGGTATCGAGACTGCTGGTGGTGTTATGACGGTCTTGATTCCTAGGAACACAACAATTCCCTCTAAGAAGGAGCAAATTTTCTCGACTTATTCAGACAATCAGCCAGGAGTGCTGATCCAGGTGTATGAAGGTGAGAGGGCTAAAACCAAGGACAACAACCTTC
Source organism: Cyclocarya paliurus (assembly GCA_029856935.1). Classification (NCBI taxonomy): domain Eukaryota; kingdom Viridiplantae; phylum Streptophyta; class Magnoliopsida; order Fagales; family Juglandaceae; genus Cyclocarya; species Cyclocarya paliurus. The sequence goes on along the minus strand of JARVXP010000207.1, from coordinate 5,341,482 downwards.
TCGGGAAATTCGAGCTAACGGGCATTCCTCCCGCTCCAAGAGGCGTTCCTCAAATCAATGTGTGCTTCGACATTGATGCCAATGGTATACTAAATGTGTCGGCCGAGGACAAGACTGCCGGAGTAAAGAACAAGATTACCATCACCAACGACAAGGGAAGGTTGAGCAAGGAAGAGATTGAGAGATTGGTGCAAGAGGCAGAGAAGTACAAGGCAGAGGACGAGGAGGTGAAGAAGAAGGTGGAGGCTAGGAACTCGCTCGAGAATTACGCATACAACATGAGAAATACTGTGAAGGACGAGAAGTTTGCTGGGAAATTGAATCCAGGGGACAAGCAGAAGATCGAGAAGGCCATTGACGAGACGATTGAGTGGCTGGACGGGAACCAATTGGCTGAAGCCGACGAGTTTGAGGATAAGTTGAAAGAGTTGGAGGGTTTGTGCAATCCAATTGTCGCGAAGATGTATCAGGGTGCTGGTGGGGACGGACCCATGGGTGGTGGCTCCGAGCCTTCATCTGGAAGTTCTGGAGCCGGGCCTAAGATCGAAGAGGTTGACTGAGGCTTCGAAAGCGTTCCATCTGTCGATTCCATTGTCTGGAATCTGGTTTTCGTTACTTTGTTTTGGCTTATGCTCGAGTGCTTGGAGGAAATAGAAATAGAAATAATGAAAAATAAAAGTAGAAACAGTACTTATAGATGTAAAGTTTTAATATTTTCAGTAATACTCAATATATTGTGATATTCTTCTTTGAATCATTACTGCGTCAGTTTTTCTATTCTCGGGCTCTATTTTTATCATCAATATTTTCGTCGCTTTCATAAGTTCTTGAATCTATCTTTAAGAAATATGATTTAAGATCTTCTATCAAATTTACTTGTTCAAAGTTCTTGGAAGCTGTTCCAAAAACAGAGATTGGGAATGGGAAAGAGAAAATTAAGTGCGCCGCTGTTAACGTGATTATCTCCTTTCGATTTCTTTATAGGGCTGCTGTCGCATCGTCATTCCCCTAGTTCCTCATTCCTCTCTAGATCTGCACTCACTGAAGAACCCGGCTGCCGCATAGCGAGCGAGATTACGCTTGGAGCGTCGCACCTCGGCCGAAGATCTCTCTTCGGTCATCTCTTTAGCCCCAGATAGGCAACATACGACCTTTCGTCTCCTCGTACGGAGTAGCTCCCCTTAGAACCGTCGTTCCAAGCCAACCAAATCGGTGAGAGTAAAAATCTCATCCTTTCTATAATTTTTGTTTTGGGCAAGATGCTTCCATTTGCTCCGTTTGATATCTAGTTTCATGCTTATTATTTTTCTTAATATACTAGTTGGTATTGGTTTTTGTTTCTTCTTTTCTCAAACGCTTACCCTTCCCTCATTTCTTACCCTTGTTCCTCTACTCCCCTGTCTTGCTGTCAGAAAGCTGTTCCACTTCTCGCTTCTCTGTTTGATACAATCATTTCAACACTCTACTGGTTGAGTGTGATGAGAATACAATCAAGTCTAGTTGTTCTGTTTTGGACCTGTTTGAAACAATGTGTACCAGAAGTCGGTTGTGTTATTGCTTGACTTGGTTGTTTACGATCTGTTTTGAAGAAGCATGATATTCTGAACGAAGCATGCTCGATTGTTCTGAATACAATCAATACATAGTTTTTATCATCCTCGGTGGTTCATAAAATAGGAAAAAACTGCAAAAAATATTCAGTGATAAAATTAGGTTGTAAAAGCAACTTTATATATGGACTACCATAGAAGCTGCAGGCATAGTAAGAAATTAAATAGAGGGTGCAAATCTGAGCTAACATATCACCTTTCTTTAGTTTGACACATTGATGACAATTCATTTGAGTTCAAGTTCATATATCGTGTTCTTTAAAGTTGTACACTATTATAATTAGCAATCCAAAGACAAAGAGGTAAAAAAAAAAAGACAAAAAAGTTCCTTGATAGAGTGACGTACAATCCATGTGGATGTTTCTTCTTATTGGGTGCCGTGTTTACATTTTGACTCATTTTGTTTATATGCATATTGTGTTGGGGGGGGGGGGGTGGTGGTTATTGAAACTAGAGGTTTTATTGTCTTGTGGTCAAGATGTACTTCCTGAGTAGCAGGCTAAGTTAGTTTGTTTTCACAAAGGTGGCGATCAACTCAAAGGCCTAGCCAGAATAGGTAAATAGCTTGTCTCGAGTTATTCTGATAAAACTATCGAGGATTCGAGTGGCAAGTGGTGCTTACATTTTATCTCAGATGATTGGGGCAAAAATTGACTGGTTTTATGCATGTTTCCTTTTCCGTTGTACTTTATGTTCATGACATAGTGAAACCCAACTTTTTTAGTCAAGGATATCCGAAACTCACGACCCAGCCAATCCATATGTTCTTCACCATGCTTATACTCAAAATCCACCCAGCCTTCAAGATGATGAGAATGTGAATTGTGGATGATCCACCTCAAGACCCTCCTGGCACTGATGATGATGAGAATGAACTGAATGACGTATCTCAATACCCACCCAGCACGGATGAGGATGACGATGAATTGGATGATGTGCTGGTCGTTGGTTGTTTGCATCTTGCTGTACACCCTGACAATGATGATCCAGTAGTTCTAGAGATTTCGAGTGCTCAGTGTGGAATGCCCACTCGCTCAGGTAAGTGCAGGAGCGCTGATAGTTGGGGTGTCCAGGATATAAATAGCAGAGTGGCTAGGGCATCTGAAATGACTTATGGCAAAGGCAGCTAGGACCAGGATAAAGTTATATTTGGCGAAGGCTGAGAGGTATAGAGGCAAGGATTGCCGCATCGCCAGATGCGTGAACATCCTCAATGAATTAGACGCATATATTTCTCATGAAAAATATGTTAAAGCCGTGCAAAGCTTCAAGGATGACTAGTGAGTCGTGGCTTTTCTTCGCATACGATCACAAGAGGAAAAGCTGGCTTGACATCCTTCGGGAGGATTGCCCCATAGCTAAATGTGTCACCATCCTTAATGAGTTTAACCCATATCTTCCTCCTGAAAAGTACCTTAAGGCCATTCAAAGCTTCAAGGAGAAGAGGCGGACCGAAGTTTTTCTCAACATGCCAGATAAGAGGAGGAGATCCAGGTTGGACACGCTGTACGGTGGTGTTGTTTTCCAATGGAACCATAATATATGTTTGGGTGCAGTGTCGTTTATTTAACTCTATGTGTGTTGTAGTTGTGTATAGAACAAAGCGCTCATGTTTTGGAACTGCTAACTAATGTTTTGAATATCGTATTGGACGCTGTACCGGTCAAGATATTGGAACAAAATATTTTGATATCGATATCGTTTTGTATAACGTTTCAAAATAGTTAATATATGAATAAATTATATATAAATATATATATATATATATATATATAAATTATAAATAGCCTAGTTTGAATTAGGGTTCAAAAAATGAGCTTGTAGTTTGAAAAAAAAAAATTAAAAGCAAAAATATCGGTCGGTATTTAGGCCGGTACACAGTGGCAAAACCAAGAATTTGTTTTAAGAAGGGCCAAGTAAAGTTAAAACTATAATAAAATATTTTTTGTTCTATTTCTATGCAAATTTTCTTGTGGTATAGAACGATATGATAGTAAGATCTAAAATAAAAATAAAATACATTTAATACAACCTATATATTAAACGTGTATATGATATGTCAAGAACTGAGAACAATATATCATTGAAATAATATAAAGATACTTATACAAATATATCAAATAAAAGAAATATAGAGTGTTTAAAATTGTAACTTGCGTTCTTTTAAAGAAACAAAATCATCAAGTATTGAATCTAAATTAAAATTCTTAACTATTTCTCTTTTGAGAACTGAGACGCATCTGCCACTGTAGCGGTGTGCGTTTTCGCACACCCTACGTGACAATTTTTTTTTTTTTTTTATCATTCATCCCTCTCGTCTCTTTCATCTCTCTCTCATCCTCGCTCTCTCTCACTCATTTCTGTCTCTCTCTCTCATCGCCGCTCTCTCTCATTGTCTCTCTCTCTCTCATCGCCGCTCCCTCTCATCTCGGTCTCTCTCTCTCATCCTCGCTCTCTCTTACTTATCTCGGTCTCTCTCTCTCATCCTCGCTTTCTCTTACTTATCTCGGTCTCTCTCTCTCATCCTTGATCTCTCTCTCATCGCCACTCTCTCTCGTTGTCTCTCTCTCTCTCATCTTTGCTCTCTCTCTCGTCGGTCTCTCTCTCATCCCCGCTCTCTCTGTCTTTCTCTCTCATCAACTAAGATCTCTCTCTCTCATCGTCTCTCCTCGTCTCAGCTCTCTCTCTCATCGCGTCTCTCTCTCTCATCAAATTCAGATCTCTCTCACTCATCGTTTCTCTCTCATCATCCCAGATTTTTCTCTCATCATCTCAGATCTTCCTCTCTCATCTTCGAGCTCTCTTCTCTCTCAACATTTTCGATTTGAAACGTGTGAAATGAAAGGAAAGTGGGTTTTATTATGAGGATATTTTAGTAATTTTACACTGGTGTGGGTCGGCTGATTTTAAACAGTGATGGATGCCAATATTTATTCTTCTCTTTTAATATAGACAACTAAATAATCAAGTATTTTATTTATTTTATTTTTAAATTAGATTAAATTTTTTTAAATTGAATTTATAAGTAATTAATCTATAAGATCAAAATAATTTTATAGAGTGGGGCCAAAATAATCTTTTAGAGAGGGGCCAACATAAAATAAAATCAATATCATCCTATTATATTATAAAAAATTAATATATATATATTTTAAACTTTTTGGGGGGAGGGGGGCCATGGCCCCCCTACCCCAATAAGTCTGCCACTGTTAGTACGAAATACATGTAATATCTGTACCGGACCAGTGGTGTAAATACCGGCCGGTACGGTATGAGATTAAAAACAGTGCTGCTAACCCTGTTTTTGTCAGGATATGGCGAAAATAATATGTAATTAAATGATTTTTTTTCTTTTTTGGTAAAAAGACAGCTGAATTTTAGGCTTAAAATCTAAAATATTCTTTGTAGTTTGGAATATTTTGCACTTTATGTTTTAAGCTTTGATAATTTTAATAATTCCATTAGCACACTGTTAAACATTTGTTAAATTATCGAAAGTGTATAAATGAAAATACAAGAATATTATATAGATAAAAGAATAAGTAACATGCTTGGAAATCAAAGGAGTTTCTGAGCTGTTTCGTCCCTGGAAACTGCTCAGGGCAGAAGAAAGGCGAGACCTTCCCGCATCCAAAGGTGATCTCGGAGTTTTTAGTTTTAACCAGTGTAGGCATTATAATGCCGCAATATCAAAAGTCACATTCTTAATGCTTATACACAACTGCTTAATCTTGGCCGATGCTTCCAGAATATTTTCTTTTCGCGTGCCTACTTACATAGTTTCTTATGAACTGCTTGCATATTGTAACTTGTACCTTATCTTCTTTTCTTGAAAATTTTCTCTCCCAGTTAATGGGGATTCTGTGTTTGTAACTAGGTGTCTAAAAACCGAACATGCCAGTGATGTTTTCTCCCCGTTCTCATTGACAATTGAGATAGTGGTGTCCATTCTGGTCTGGAAGCCACTTAAGGTTCTGGCATGGAAAGAAGTAGTGCATTTAGAACATCTTCGATGACACGACGTGTTCATCAGATTGTTTCGAGAAGATACTTGTTTTCTGATCGAATGTGTTTTGACAGTGTGATATTAATGTTTACAAGTCAACAACCAATTTGAAAATGTGCAGTTGTAAAGAATTGTGCTCTTTATAATTAATTTTGTCAACGATCACGATTACAATAATCTCGATGCTTCTGCCCCCTTCACACCTTACATGGTAGATGTTCAATGGCCAGTCACAATTCTGCAAAATTGATGTAATTGTTTTTCATTTTTCTAGATTTCATTCATTTTCATCGAATATCCTTTTATTTCCCATTTTATTTTAATTGACCATTCGACATTCTCTTTTGCCTGATCCGTTCGCGACTCTCAGGCCATGTACATCATCCCCCCCAACCCACAAAACTATAATTCCTCGATCATAGTATTCACTGATTAGGGTCTTGTCTCAAGGGAAATGGTGATGCTGCTGCTGCACTTGAGCCTTTCAGTTCTATGAAAATGCATGAAACTAGAGTCTCAAGGGGAAGATCAACACTAACAGTGGCCGTTGTTATTTGAAGGTACTGAGCACTCTCAACCTGTAGAATAACTTTGCTATAGTTGGGGATATGAGTGGTGGGTTTTGTTGGTGTTTGCCCTTTCATTAACACAACATTCAAACTAATTACTCCAAGTTTGAATATGCACTCCGTACTGTCATTTCCAAATGACGTGAAGTTAATAGCACCAACTAGTGGATTTCGTTAATGTCAAGCCTTCCATCAACCAAACATCCAAATTAAATAATTACTCCAAGTTTGAGCCGATAAAAAAGGAAAACTAATACGCCAAATTTGAATCTGACTCCGTACTGTCAATTTCAGCACAAGAGATCAACATCAACTAGGCGCAGGAAACCACCATTCTTTTTTATTTTTCTTTAACAAAGTAGTACACTAGGAAAAAAAGTACACCGCTAAAACCTTTTTGCTGATGACATTTACTAATAAATTACAAAGGACCTATGAGAGCAAAGTAATTTCACTATGACAACATGCTTACAGATTCGATATTTTTTATATTTACTTTGGTAATTGCATCCATAACGATGTTACGGAAAGTGGATACCATAATCATTTCGTGCTCGATTAACCATCTGATCTATGCCTACCATTTTCATCATCATCATCTTAACAATAATGTTTGTCATGTCTACTGGTATGGGCACTTTGCTGCTCCAATATCAAGAGTGAATTGGAGGTTGCATCATACACCACTTCCAGAATTGGAGGTTGCATCAAATACCACTATCAGAATTGGAGGATGCGTCATATACCACTTCGAATATAACTAAACTATCTATTTTATCCCTGCCTTGCAATGTTATTGTATTTACTAACAATGGAAAGTTGTGAATTTGTAGTTGTTATAATCCATAAGCAGCATGATTTGTTAGGGAAATTGTTATTAGTACTATCACTCAAGTAGAAGACTGCTATAACAGTTCCAATTGTAATTACAAAGCTTTTCTCTTCCTTATTTTCCTTTTTCTTTTGTTAATAGATAATTCGTAATTAGATATTTATCGGGAGTGTTTCAGACTGCATTGACTAAAGGTGGTCATTGTGATGGATCGCACGATTGCCAAATTCTTATGGCATTTGTAGAAACATGGCTCTTGTGGGTTTGTAGCATCCATGACATTGACATATCAACCACATTAAAGCCTAAGGTGGGAGGTACTTGGCTGCCATTGCATCATGAGGAGGTTGCCTTTGTTTTGTCATCGCTATTTCTTTTGATCTTGAAGACAAATAAAATAGATTGTATTTGATTCATATGTTTTGCAGTTTTCATGGACAAAGTATTGACTTGTTCTAATTGGCTAGAAGAATGTGCTCGACCCTAAATGTGGAAGTCAAACTTTTTGAAAGATTAATGTAGAAACTGAAGAAAAGATCAGAAAAGTAAATTACACTTTGATGCATGTACAATTGTGAGAGTAACTAGTGTTAGTCGTCGCCTAGAGTGGAAGATGAAATTCCAAGGGAAGAGGTGAAGGTTGCTGTAGTGTCCCCAGTAAGGTATCTCTTGAGCCGATCCAAATCATCGGCTGCATCGAGCATTGTAGGCCTAGTAGAAGGAGACTCCTGTGTGCAAAGGATACCCAACTCAAGTAACTCTCCAATTGCAACTTCCCACATTTTCTTCACTTCGCGGGATTGATCTTTTGATGCTCTCAACAAAGAAGTATCTATCACTCTTTCCACCCTTCCATGGAAGTAACTCTTCACCCATTGGTGCAAACTTAGCCCACCAACAAACATGTCATCCGTCGGTCTTCTTCTGGTCACCGTCTCAAGCACCAGAATGCCAAAACTGTAAACATCTCCTTTTGTGGACGTAGTTGACCCAAACCCGTACTCTGCATTAGAATATTTTGAGTTGTGATGAAGATTTTTGTTCTCAACTCATTAACAAACGCATAAAATGTAGAAAAGTGTACCACAAACTTTTGTGCAGATTAATTCCCATCAAATTCCAAAGGATATGTGAATGGGAGCTGCATTTTGCAAGGCCTCCAAAAGAATTGGCAAAGAGAAATATGTACCTGGCGCAATGTATCCAATAGATCCACACAACAAGTTTGCAGTAGAATTTCCCATTTCAACAGCTCCACCATTTCCCCCTCCAGCTGTCATGACTAACTTTGCGATCCCAAAATCAGAGACTAGAGCTGTCATGTCATCATTGAGAAGAACATTACTTGGTTTCAGATCACAGTGTATGACTCTGATAGGGGAGTGATGATGTAGATAGGCCATCCCTTCAGCTATATCGCTACAAATGTTCACTCTCTGAAGAAGGCTCAAATCTGAAGAACCTGAACCCACACCTGTGTTCGAGTGCGGATAAAGACGGCTATCCAAGCTGCCATTTGCCATGTAAGGAAGAACAAGAGCCTTAAAATCAGGTAGACTGCATGCTGTTATAATCCTTATCAGGTTCCTATGACGGATCCTCTTTAAGACTTGGCACTCTCTGCTAAAGCTCTTCGTTGAGTTTCCAGACTGCAAGTGTAACACCTTGACTGCAATAGCAGTTCCGTCTGGAAGAACTCCCCTATAGACACGTCCAAAGCTACCTGACCCAACTAGTCTCTGTTCATCGAATCCTTCGGTTGCATCTGATAGTTCTTTATAGGTAACTCTTGGAAAATTGTGGATCAATTCTGGTGTACTTGGATTTCTAACAGTTCGAGTGTTCCGAGAGTGAATAATGGCTCTAATGCGCCGGACTCCAATCACACAACATATTGTGGATAAGAATACTGCTATAAATATCACGATGACGAAAATAACCAAGAGCACAGTTGAATGAAACAAATGTCCGCTTGTCTTGCAAATCGGAATTCCAGCAAGTCTGTTCGTAACATTCCTGCAGAGTCGGTGATTCTCCAAGAGCGACATCGCTGTTATTGAATCGAAGACGCCACCGGTTGGGATTGCTCCTTTAAAGTTGTTAAAGGAAAGGTTTAGATAGACGAGTGAGGAAATTTTACTGAGGCTTATTGGAATCTTCCCGGATAAGTGGTTTCCAGAAACGTCAAGGGATTCGAGGTATCTAATCTCCCCTAAGGATTCTGGAAGCTGCCCTTCAAGCAAGTTGTCCGAGAAACTTATCTTCGTCAATGCAATGCAACTTGAAATCTGAGGGAAGATATTTCCGGTAAATTTATTCGAAGAAAGATCCATCACTTGCACATTTTCCTGCTTGCTAAGTTCGATTGGCAAAGGCCCTTCGAGATTATTATGTGAAAGGTTCATAAAAATTCTGATATCACGTAGACCTGCCAGCTCAGGAGGGATGCTCCCTGTCAATCTGTTATGCGATAAATCAAGCTTGTACAAACCTGTGCACCGTCCCAAAGTTCGAGGTATAGTACCTGAGAGAAGGTTGTTGTTCAAAAATAGAGAATATAATCCAATTAAATCTCCCAAACTTGCAGGGATTTCACCAGAGAATTTGTTGTGCGACAAGTCTAGCAAACCAAGGTGAGCAACCCTGCCTAGTGCTGAAGGAATTGCACCTGTGAGCATGTTTTGCGATAACACAAGCTGATCCAAGCTTGACAACTGATCGATCTCTTCTGCTATGGTTCCATTTAGAAGATTGGATGTCATGTCCAGGAGTATAAGACTCGACAGATTTCCTATATTTGGAGGAATTGATCCAAATATTTGGTTTTCTTGTAGTGAAAGATATTGTAGTTCTACACCAAGACTGCCAATGGAGCTTGGCAATTGCCCCCCGAGGTCCATACCATCAAGTTCAACCTCCGCTATAGCAGTGCAGTTTCCAAGTGCATTGAAAAATGGAGCAAGATTGGTGTTTCCATCTTGACTTATCATATCATTATATGATAAATGAAGATACTGGAGGTTAGGCAGTTTCCTTACAATCTCTGAAGGCAGATCACCAGAAATATTATTATACTCCACATCTATGTTGGACAGGTTGCAAGTAATTAAAGAGGGAGGAAGTTGTCCAGTAAATTGGTTATTGTACAAATTGAGGTTCCACAGTTGTGAACAATTTCCAATATTTTCTGGAATTTTGCCTGAGAGTGAGTTTCCGGACAAATCTATGTTTAGCAAATGAGAGCAGTTGGAGAAGAGGAAAGGCGGGAGCGTACCGCTTACATTGTTTGACCTGATATGAAGCAGCGTGAGTCTAGAAAGATGGCCTAAGGAGTCTGGGATTGAACCATGCAGATTGTTCCCCACAAGTCGAAGAAAGCGGAGATGTCTAAGAGAGGAAAATTCAGGTGGAATGTTGCCGAAAAGATGATTGCCCTCGATCATTAATTTACGAAGGCCAGTAAGATTGGAAATAAAGGGTGAAAGCAGCCCTACAAGGTGAGTGTCTATCAGTATGAGCTTTGATACACGATGATGGTGTTTGTCACATGTCACGCATGTGAAATTGCACACCTCATTAGACTCGTTCCAGTTTGTTAGGGTGGAATTTGGATCGAGTGTTATGGTCATTTTGAATTCCAACAATGCTGCCTTGTCAGAATTCAGAGAGAGGTGAGGGGGGTTGTGATGGCCTGAATTTGTAATACCAAAAGTTAGAGACAACTGTTGTAGAAGGAGGAGAGACAAGGCTTCTAGGAAAATGGACATGTTGGAAGCTGCTGATAATCTTACTTTGAAGGATGTCTCCTCTCTTATTCCTGGCTTCACACTGCTTCATATCAAAACATACTAAAATGACAATAACAAGAGAGTTGGGAATTTGAGTGAGCAGATCAGGAGGTTTTTAGCGAAGGTGGAAATAAACCCTTTGGCAAGAAACATTCAATGGAGGCAATGATTTGTAAAGAACACTAGTAAGAATATTTAAATCTTTTTCATGATGGATGCAACTACGATGAGTGGACTTTCAACTCAACCAAAATGGAATACCCACTACAAGAATTTATTTAAAAGATTAGTGGATGGCATGATGACATTCTTCTTTTTATTAAACAAACTTCATTTCATTCAAAAAAATTGAAATTACAGCTATGACTTATCAATATAGAGAAAAATTTGGACTATAAACCAAACTACGAAGATGCGAGATCTTGTTCTTACGGATGAAGGATTTTTTTTTCCAAGAAATAAGTTTTAAACTATTAATAATTGAGTGAGATACTTTTCAAATAACATTAATTGCTTAATAAATATTGTAGTGTTTATTAATTCTCCCCATGAATTCTATAAAATCTAGATCAGACATCACCATTATAATGGTGCACCAACATTGACACGGATGCCGTAGACATATGAGAGCGTTCACATCACATAGATAATGCTCTCTCTAAAACTGCGACATGTGTGATTTTTCTTAAGCCCACCTAGTTTGGTTGGTCTTCTACTTCTAGGATGGGAATACTATTACTACTTAATGCCAGAGGACAAAAGGAGAAATGGAGTTGACATTCAAGGTATAATTTGGATGGCCCTCTTGCTTTTGGGGTATTCATTAGATTGGAAAAAGCAAACAACAAATCAGTTGGATTGATCTTCTGGATGACCAAAAAATTTCTCAAACTACTAAAGAAGACAAAGCAACCAGGTTGATGGCTTTTCGTCACTCACAACATGATTTTGTGCAATTCGATCTACTCTTATTTTGAGCAACTGATCTTTTATTTGCACAATAATGCATATTGAGGGGACCATTGCATTCCTAACCAGTCTCACCTACACTTGCTCTTTTGTATTAATTTATCTGTAAATTACTATATGTTATTGTTTATTTTGAATTTATCATCTTTAATTACACATATTTATTAAATAGAGTTTAAATTTTTTTTATCAATTATTTAAATAAAAAAGTGACCTAAAATGCATCACATCAATCTATATCATAAAATCTAAAATAAAGATAATATTTTTCTTATTTAAATTGAGGATCTTCTTAATGTGAAACAAATGATCTGAATAGTAGTGTATAATTTAAAGGATATAAAAATAATAAAAGGAATGTCGCAAGAGTTTATATATTTTTCTTATCACGAACAATTCATTTGAAACGAAATTAAACTCATTTATCCAAACTGATAAGATCAATCGCTTTTCTATAGTAACTAAAGAAAATAAGCTTAATAAGCATTTTCTGATGATTCAATGGAGGTTAATTCAGACCATGTTAAAACTTAAATCGATGGCTTGAGAAAAGAATTTTCCATTCCATAAAATTCAAGATGTCGAACCAAGCTGCTCAAGTTAAGGAGTTATTAAAAAAAGAAATAGAACTCAGGCTTGCACTGAAAATCTAGAAACAGAAATGCTAAAGCCAAACATGGGGATCCCGACATTGGAATTGGAGTTTTTTTTTTTTTTAGTGGTTAAGGAAATATTTTTTAATGATATTGTAATTTTTTTAAAATATTAAATATATATATATATAAATTTACACTGTCGGATCCCAGCTGTAGAGCCACATTTTAAGAGTGCGTTTGGATGTTGAGATGAGTTGGATTAAGTTAAGTTGAGATGATAAAATATTGTTAGAATATTATTTTTAAATATTAAAGTTGTTTTGAGATTTAAAAAAGTTAAATTATTTATTATATTTTGTATTAGAATTTAAAAAAATTATAATAATGAGTTGAGATGAATTGAAATGAGTTTGACATCCATACGAAGCCTTAAGAAACATGCTCGATCGGTTTTACGACAGCCGACCAAGAAGGAAACACGTTGAAGAACCCCAAAAGTCCAGAGAACAAGGAACCTATTATAGCCTTTTGAAAACATCAAGAGTCACGGGCTTGGGCCCAACTGATTGAAACTTTCAACAACAGTGTACATCTTACATTAAGAAAAAAAAAATTCATTAGTTATTATTTATCATCTTACACTTCACATTTTATAAAAATATTTATATATTTTATAAAAAAATATTTTTATATTCTATAAAAAAATTATAAATATAAAATATGAAAATAAATAGTAGCTGATGCATAGTAAATCACCATTCTTAAACCCATCCACCGGCCAATTAGAAAAGGTTAATTTCAAATGAAGTAATTATTGGAGGGTCATATTTTTGGATTGAGTGGAGTACCCTAGCTAGCTGAAACATTTAAATCTTGATTAAGAAAGCAAGGCCCCCCCATATATTTATGAATATTCCTTACATCGGTACTGTAATTCCGACAAATGCGGAGGTAAAAAAGAAAATAATAAAAAATTATCATAATTTGTTGCAAGTGATTAGTATAAATTATAATATATTTAGATAGGGTTATAGATGAATCAGTTTATTCGATAGCCTGCTCGGTACTCGTCTGTTTAAACTCGAATTGAACTCGGCTTGTGAAAAAAAAAGAGATCGTCCGTTAAAGTAGATACTCGCTCAATTAGTAAATGACACATATCCAACAAAATTTGACTCGACTTAGCTAAAACTCGTTAATGCCCGCTCATTTATACTTGAGTTGACTCATTAGTTCGACTAAAACTTATTCATATATTGATAAATATATACATACACCTATGTATATATATACATATATAAATGTATTAGTTAATAATATAAGCATACCACTTTTATAATTAAATATATAACATGTAACCTAATTACTTATATTTATATATTGAATATACTTCATATGTATATTTTATAATTTATAAACTAAGTAATCGATAAAATTTAATAATTTCATATACTAGTATGTAGGAACCATATATGAAATAGATATATGCTATCATATTATGTTTATGTATTAATACTATATGTAGGCATATAATATATTATTATTATGACTAAATATCAACTAATTAGATATTAATTATTTAAAATTTTTATAATTTAATAGAGGTTCTACTTGTTAGTTGTATAAATTCAATATTAGATTTTTTATTTTTTATTTATCTAATTTATTAATCATTAAATCTTATTCAAAAATTAAAAAAAAAAAAAAACAATTTGAGCTCGAACTCGAGTTCAGAGCTTAGCTTATTGAGTTGAGCTCGAACAAAAAATAAAAAAAAATCTCGAGCTCGAGTATTTTGAGTCGAGCCGAGTTTGACAAGTCAAAAACCGGCTTGGATTGGCTTGATTACAACCCTATATTTAGAATGAGCAGTTCAACTCATGAAACTTTATCTAACCAAGGAATTCTACTACAAAAAAGGAGTTCTCATGTTGCAGGAAATGAAACGACAATGATATATAGATGAGAATATCTTCCCACAGGTATATTCGATCTACTCCAAACAATGGCATCCAACTATAACCTGTCACGTAAACCCCACATCCTCTCAACGGTGGACCGCACTATAGAGGAAGAAAAAACTTTGTCCCTCACTTGAGTCACTTTCGTCCTCCCTCCTTCGCCCCCTCTCCCTCTCTCTCCTCTTCCAAACTTCATATACCATTCACTGAAACCTCCTCCCTCCTTCTTCTTCCCTTTTTCTCTATATAGTTTCTCTCTCCTGGTTTAACCCTAGAGACTGACTCACCACCAGATCTGTGAGTTTAATGTATTTTTTTTCTTACCATTTTTATTTTTCAGTTTTTAATTCAATCAAGTTTATCAAACCCATTAAAGTTGTTACACTCCTTCCATATATCGAAAAGATTCCATATAGAATTTTTCAATTTTTCGCCCCCACAATCTTAGCCATTTAAAACGGATTAAATTAGCCAATTCACTTCTCACTTTTTTATCTCTCATATGCAAGATAGTTGCTACTGTTTTGATTTTGTTTCCTTAAGTTTCTTATGCTTCCTTCAATGCTTTCCCTCGTGTAAAAGAGAAAGCTGGTTTTTCCTATTGAAAAATATTTGAGAAATAATTTTCGACATTTATAACCAGATTTTTTATTTTAAAAATTTTACTCAACTTCTTACTATTCACACAACCTCCACACACTACATTTTTTTTTTTTTTATCAAATATTTAATCTATAAATAATGAATGGAAAAATTAAATTAATTTAAAAAGAATAAACTCAAAATTTTTTTTTTAAAATATTAAAAAATTTAAAAAAATGTGGTGTGTGGAGGTTGGGGAGGTTGTGTAGCATTTCTCTTTTTTTTTTTGGTTGTTTTCTTTCTCTAATCTTCTGTAATCTTGATGAATGCCAATGTTTGGTGAAGTAGGGGTGAAAACCGACGTCTTTGGTGTGGTTTTTGGGAAAAATCGATGCTGACCGACATTTGAAAAACCAGTAGTGCAACCGACCATAATCGGTCGATGGGGAGGAGGAAACCGATCGAGGCGGTTCTCGGTCGGCGTCGGTTCCCTTAGCGGCGAGATTCTACTGAGAGAGAGAGAGAGTTGCATAGAAGAGAGAGAGAGTGAGAGTGAGAGTTAGAGAGTTGCAGAAGGGAGAGAGAGAGAGAGAGAGTTGCAGAGGAGTCGGGAAATGGAAGAAGGTTGGGAAGAAGAAGACCCCATACCGAAACGATGCAGTTTAAGTGGAACGGCGTCGTTTTGCTTAGGGTATATTAAAAAAAAAACTTATTATATTGGTTGGTTCAGTGGTCCGGCCCAGCTTCAAATCGGGACCGAATCGCTGAATTTCGGTTTCTGTAATATTCCACCGCACGCCGGCCTGTTCTCCATTGGTTCTTACCGGTTCCTAATGCGGCCGGCCGGTTCGCGTCGGTGACGGCCGGTTGCGTCAGTTTCTGTACAACCCTATGGTGAAGGTTGTATGAAGGGAAAATGTGTTTGGGTGTTTTGGTAGGTTGGGTTCAGGCAAATGGGTTAAATCAAAAAGGTTTTTAGAAGCCTTTACTATTTGTCTGTTAGCTACAAAATCTAGCTGCTACAAGAAAATTGAGAATGTTGAAGTTCAGGGATTATTTGGGTAGAAGAATTGTCTTGTAATTACTGGGTAAGTGAGAAAGAAATGATGAACTTCAAAGGGGGAGGTTCAGAGGAATTATTTGGATGGAAGAATTGTCTTGTACGCCGGTGTGATGGTCGTACGGCGTGCGGCGGTTGGGGGTGCAAATTGCAAAGGTGTTGAAGGGTTACTTTTCACGGGAGGAAAAAACATACAGGTGAGAGGGAATTTGCTTTTGATATGCTGTGATGTAGCGCAAAAATTTACCATGAGGGAGTCTAATGTGTCAAAACATTATTGGCTGCCGTTAAACCCCTAATGTAGGAGTTTCCGTTCTAAAGAGCAACTCTATATAGATATGCACGCTTAATTGGTTGCTCAAAAGCTAAAAGATATTAATTCCCAGCAAGCACATCATCATCATATTTCCAGTTGTTGCTTTAAATTGTTGAACTCATAATTATAACCAAGTTGCGTTGTACGTTATGACGGGCAATCTAAACTCTAGTTGTAAGTTCTTCCAATGCATGTTCTGACGATGATCATCTCTATGTCTCTCTCTCTATTTTTATTCGAGTGTTGTTTTGCTACGGACGCACCTGTGACTTGGCCTACGGCCGCCTACCTCAGTATGCCAGCGTATATTTTCTTTTCTTTTCTTTTTCTATTTTTTAATTAAAACATAATTTTAAAATAAAACTCATCCTCTTTCGCGCAAAAATTGGGATTCTCTCTTCCATATTTCTTCTAGTTTTCTCTTTTTTGGTCCAAAACGAAAGTAAAACTCAAGTTGCTGTGAAGATCTTCGCATGCCGCTGTTGTGATTCTCGTGTGCTGCCGTTCAAAACTCAGTCGTAAGTGTGTCTTTCTGCTGCCGTCGTGAAAAAGACATGATTTCCTCCAATATAACAAAGAATTTACAAATATTTAGTAAAGCATCTGGAAGATGTTCCGTCACAAGTCACAGTACAAAGTGAGAAAGACATGATTTCCGCTCGGTATTGTGGCAACTTTGGCAGGCTTTAGGGATTTCGTTTGGAAGAGGGGAAAACGGGATGGAGATTGGACTGAAAGATATCTGGAAAGTGAGTATAACTGTAAGGTTGTAAGTTTTTTTTTAACTAATCTTCAAAACCTTCGCTCCTTCTTTCGAAAACAACCCTGAGTTGATCCCTATAAATTTACGAAAAATTCTGCGTGCAACCGAGCTGGGGCACCCCCGCGTCATCGCGGTCCGACATGGCAGTATGAGGAACGACGTTGTTCTAGTTTGAGAAGACAACCACAGCAGTCTGCAACTTTGCCCCATCGAAGCCCTTCATCTGCTTCATCTGAGTTTCCATTGAAACCCCCATCCCCACAATGTCAGAAGCCATCGTCTTCGTCTTCTCCACATCGAAACCCCCATCCCCATCGTCTTCGTCTTCATCTTCTCCACTAAAGTCACCACCTCACAAAGCCATAGCCCACAAAGCCCCTATCGTCTTCTCCACGGTTAGCCTTTGTCTTCTCCATGAACTCTGAACACCCACGAATCGTGATAACTTCGAATCCCATGGTCTAAATCTCAGTCCAGATGCTTACCCAAATTTTCCCATAATCTAAACGGAACAGAGCATAACAAACCCACCCAACCCAAATGCACAGATCGTATAAATTACACAAATTTCTTTGCTGATTTATACCATATACATAAAAATAACCCACAATTGAAAGAACCCAAAAGCCAACAATGACAATGAGAAACTTCTTCAAATCTCTTCCAGTCACAATATCACCCAAGATTACAAAACCTCAATTAATTTCAATTCTCAGAACAGCAATAACTTGCAATAATGACTCTTCGGGAAGATGAACTTCTGGGATTTGGGGTGGAGTCTTTTTGGTAAAGGTATGAGCATTGGGCCATAGGAACAACATTGCAAGAGCTAGAATCAGTACATGACATACAAGAGTAAGCAGGTGATATTCAAGCAATTAAAAAAAGACCCAGATTGCAGTAGCTCCACCGAGAAAGTTTGCAAGCATCTAGAGATCAGGAGCTTTTCTCCCAAGCAAAAATAATTGAGAAATGGGAAATGAGAATTCTTGGGAATTAAGGATCCGAACCCTTGAACATTTTTGCAGGTCTGGTTGAATCATGAATTTAAGCTCATTTCAGTTTTTTCTTTCTTCTGCTGATTGTTTTCGCTTATTTATTTATTTATTTTAATAATATTAACTGACGTGGTCAGCCGATGCCGCGGGGTTACCCACGGCGGTTGTTTATAGAAGAATTGTAAGATTATGTTTGGAAGTTTCATCTTCAATAAAATTCTCGTCTCATCTCATCTCATCATTACAACCTTTTCAAATTCCTATATAAAATATAATAAATAATTCAACTTTTTCAAATCCCAATACAATTTTTTCAAATTTCAATTTAACTTTTTCAAATCTCAAAACTAAAAAATAATATTTTAAACTTTAAAATAAAACATAAAATTCTCATCTTACCTTCCAAACATAATCTAAATTTACAGGCTTTTTGACTTCAGATCTAACGCGGTGGAGGACACGTCAGGTGTATTCGGAACTAACGCATTTCAAGTCCGTTTTCTAGACTTTTTCTTTTTATTCCTCGACGTCCTCTCCCATCGGATCGGACAAGAATTTCTTCATTCTCTGTCTCTCTCTCATCATGTATTTGTTGGAAGCAGGTGTCAGTATATCTTGAAGAGATTAAGATTGCGTTTGTATGATAAACAAAGTTCATTTGAATATTTATGGATAGTAATGAATTGAGTAATAAAGAGAATTATGTAACATTTATCTAAATTAAATTTAAAATATATTTAGATATTAAAATAAATTTAATACTTTTTATGAAAAATTAAAAAAAGTTATGAGTTTCACATATAAATATATTTTAAATTAAAAAAGGTTGCAGGTCTTATATATAAGAAAATTTTGAGTTAAAATGAGTTTAGTAATTTGAAAATTGAGTATTTGAATGTTAGACTCAATTTAAAAATTAGATTGAACTCAGTTGTTCAATAACCAAACAACCAAACGAAGCCAATGATATTTGTGATTTGTATGTTTTGCAAAGGTCGTGGCCAAATTATTGAGTACTGTTCCTACTTGTTCTGATTGTCTAGAGAAGAACGTACGTGCTTAATTGGTCCTTATAATAATAGAGACGTGAAAATCGAAAATTTTCAAATAAGATAAAAGAATTTTTTTTAAACATCAAATAAAATATTATTATAATATTATTTTTATTTTAAAATTTGAAAAAGTTGAATTGTTTATTATATTTTATATAAAATTTTAAAAAAATTATAATAATGAGATAGAATGATTTTGTATATCCAGACCAAATCTCATCTCAGGCAAAAAGATAAGCTCAACTCAAACCGGAAAGTTTCAGAATGTCTCTATAGTCCTAAATGTGAAATTCAAGATCAACGCTGAAATTGGAGAAATAAATTATTATTAGAGTAAATTGCATTTTGATATATGCATATGCATGTACAACAAACGGTAAAAGAAACTCATGTGAGTCATCGTCTAAGATTGAAAGACAAAATTCAAAGGGAAGAAGTGAAGGTTGCTGTAGTGTCCTTGCTAAGGTATTTCTTGAGCCGATCCAAGTCATCGGCGGCATTGAGCATCGTGGGTCTAGCAGATGGGGACTCTAGTGAGCAAAGGATACCCAACTTAAGTAACTCGCTAATTGCAACTTCCCACATTTTCTTTATTTCGTGGGATTGATCTTTTGATACTCTCAGCAAAGAAGCATCTATCACTCTCTCCACCCTTCCATGCAAGCCACTCTTCACCCATTCGTGCAAACTTAGACCCCCAACAAACATGTCATCTGTCGGTCGTTTTCTAGTCACCATCTCAAGCACTAGAATGCCAAAGCTGTAAACATCTCCTTTTGTGGATATAGATGACCCCAAGTCCGTACTCTGCATTAGCAAATCTTCAAATGTGACCAAGGCTTTTGTTCTCAATATGCTAAAAAAGGGGTAAAAGGTTAAAAAACAGTCATGTACAACAAAACTTTATGTGAAAATAAACAAATATTTATATTTATTTTTTTTATGCATGGCATGAATTGAATGTGAGTTTACTGCATTAAGAAAATCTTGATTCAAAAAAACGTCTCCCAAAAATGTCAATTTTATGGAACAGCTTTTTGTTAAAAATGCACCAAGTCTGCATGCGCGCCAAAAGAAGTAGCCACTTACCAATTCACATTAAACTCCATTTCAAATAAATATGTATGTACTTGGTGCAATGTATCCAATTGATCCACACAAAATACTTTCAGTAGAGTCTTCCATTTCAACAGCTCCACTATTTCCCCCTTCGGCTGTCATGACTAACTTTGCGATCCCAAAGTCGGATACCAGAGCTGTCATGTCATCATTGAGAAGAACATTGCTTGGTTTTAGATCGCGATGTATGACCCTGATGGGGGAGTGATGATGCAAATAGGCCACCCCTTCGGCTATATCGTTACAAATTTTTACCCTCTGAAGAAGGCTCAAATATGAACCTGAAACCAAACCTGTGTCCATATGCGAGTAAAGATGGCTATCCAGCTGCCATTTGCCATGTAAGGAAGAACAAGAGCTTTAAAATCAGGTTGACTGCATGCTGTTATAATCCTTATCAAGTTCCTGTGACGGATCATCTTTAAGACTTGACACTCTTTACTAAAGCTCCTTGTTGAATTTTCAGACTGTAAATGAAACACCTTGACTGCAATCATTGTTCCGTCGGGAAGAACTCCCTTGTAGATCTGTCCATAGCTACATGGCCCAACTAGTCTTTGCTCATCGAATCCTGTGGTTGCATCTGATAGTTCTTTATGGGTAATTCTTGGGAAATTGTGTATCAATTCTGTTGTAGATGGTTTTCTAACAGTACTAGTCTTTCGAGAGTGAAAATTGATGAAACTGCACGATGAAATTGGACCCAAGATGCCTACGGTTCCTCCCGATAAAGATACAGCAGTGAAATGAGGAATATAATTCTGGTAGAGGCCATTCTTTTATTCATTTTGTTATTCATTACAGTTTGTAATCTATAAATAGCGATACACATCTGTAAATGAGATATGAAAATACAACTCAGTTATTCACCAACTTTGTTACGATCATCTTCTCCAGATTCTCTTCCCTGCATTCCTTTCTCTGCGCCACTATTAACAATAATGGCTTTAATGCACCGCCGGATTCCAACTAAGCAACATAGCGTGGATAAGAACATGGATATGAACAAGAACAACGTTAAATGAAACCAACGTCTTTTTCTTCTACAAATTGGAATTCCAACAAGTCTTCCAGAAACCTTCCCGCAGAGTCGATGATTCTCCAAGAATGACGTATTTGTTACTGAATCAAAGATGCCACCAGTGGGAATTCTTCCTTCAAAGTTGTTGAATGAAAGATTTAGATAGGCAAGTGAGGGGATTTTACTGAGGCTTATTGGAATTGTCCCAGATAAGCGATTTTTTGAAACGTCAAAGGATTCGAGGTATTTTAATTCCCCTAATGATGCTGGGAGATTCCCTTCAAAAGAATTAGTTGAGAAATTTATCTTCATCAATGCAATGCAGCTCGATATATGAGGGAAGATATTTCCTGTAAATTTATTCGAAGAGAGATCCATTTCTTGCACATTTTGCAGGTTTGCGAGCTCGACTGGCAAAGGCCCTTCCAAATGATTATGTGAAAGGTTCATAAAAATTCTCATGTCAAGCATACCTGCCAACTCTGGAGGGATGCTCCCTGACAACCTGTTATGTGATAGATCAAGCTTGTTGAGACCTGTGCACCGTCCTAAAGTTGGAGGTATTGTACCCGAGAGAAAGTTGTTGTTCAAAAATAAATAAATTAATTGAACTAGACCTCCTAAACTTGCAGGGATTTCACCAGAGAATTTGTTGTGCGATAGGTCTAGCAAACCAAGGTGAGCAACCCTGCCTAGTGCTGAAGGAATTGCACCTGTGAACATGTTTTGCGATAACAAAAGCTGCTCCAAGATTGACAATTGGTCGATCTCTTTTGCTATGGTTCCATTTAGAAGATTGGATGTCATGTTCAGGACTATAAGACTCGAAAGATTTCCGATATCTGGAGGAATTGATCCAAATATTCGATTTTCTTGTAGTGAAAGATATTGTAGTTCTACACCAAGACTGCCAATGGAGCTTGGCAATTGCCCCCCGAGGTCCATACCAGCAAGTTCAACCTCCGCTATAGCAGTGCAGTTTCCAAGTGCATTGAAAAATGGAGCAAGATTGGTGTTTCCATCATGACTTGTCATATCATTATATGATAAATGAAGATAGCGGAGGTTAGGCAGTTTACTCACAATCTCTGAAGGCAGATCACCAGAAATATTATTATACTCCACATCTAAGTTGTACACTCCGCAATTAATTAAAGAGGGAGGAAGTTGTCCAGTAAATTGGTTCTTGTACAAATTAAGGTTCCACAGTAGTGAAAGATTTCCAATATTTTCCGGAATTTTGCCTGAGAGTAAGTTTTCGGACAAATCTATGCTTCTCAAAGAAGTGCAGTTGGAGAAGAGGAAAGTCGGGATGGTACCACTTACATTATTTGACACGATATGAAGCAGCGTGAGTCTAGAAAGATGGCCCAAGGATTCTGGGATTGAACCATGCAGATTGTTCCCCGCAAGTCGAAGATAGTGGAGATGTCTAAGGGAGGAAAATTCAGGTGGAATGTTGCCGAAAAGATGATTGCCATCGATCATTAATATACGAAGGCCAGTAAGATTGTAAATAAAGGGTGAAAGCAGCCCTACAAGGTGAGTGTCTATCAGTATGAGCTCTGATACACGATGATGGTGTTTGTCACATCTCACGCTTGTGAAATTGCACACCTCATTAGTCTCGTTCCAGTTTGCAAGGGTGGAATTTGGATCGAGTGTTATGGTCTTTTTGAATTCCAACAATGCTGCCTTGTCAGAATTCAGAGAGAGGTGAGGGGGGTTGGGATGGCCTGAATTTGTAATACCAAAAGTTAGAGCCAACTGTTGTAGTAGGAGGAGAGACAAGGCTTCTAGGAAGATGGACATGTTGGAAGCTGCTGATATCAAAACATACTAAAATGACAATACCAAAAGCAGAGGTGTGGTTCTGGGAATGAGAGGGAGCAGCGAAGGTGGAAATAGACCCTTTGGCTAGAAACATTCAATGTTGGCAATGATTTGTAAAGAGGGCTAGTAAGAATCCTATCTTTTTCATGACAGTTGCAACTATGATGAGTGGACTTTCAACTCAACCAAAATGGAATACCCATTGAGATGACACTACAAGAATTCATCGATGCAATAGATGAGTGGGGTGGCCGCATTCCAAGCTCAGATGTCAGATCTTGTTCTTACGGATGAAAGGTTTTTTTTTTTTTTTCAAGTTCTAGTCTGTATTTACTATTTGAGCAATGGTGTACAAACTACAACCTCTCCAATCTCCACACACCACAATTTTTAAAATTTTGAAATTTTTTAATATTTTATTAAACTTTTTTTGAGTTTATTCTTTTTAAACTAATTCAATTATTCTATTAATTATTCATATATTAAATATTTGATAAAAAATAATAATTAAAATTAAAAAGTATAGTATGTGAAGGTTGTCTAGATTTTTTCTTACTACTTTGGAACATAAAGAGAAATAGACCCGTTAATTTTGTGAGATACTTTTCAAGTTTTAGGCGTGATGTATTTATTTCTCTGTCCCCCATAAATTTCAGAAAATGTCTCGTTTGTTTTCGAAAAATATCTCATCTCATCTCAATTTCATCATTACACTTTTCTCAATTCTAATACAAAATAAAATAAACAATTCAACTTTTTCAAATTCATCTCATCTTCTCTTACTTAATCATTACAACTTTTTCAAATTTCAATATAAAATAAAATAAACAATTCATCTCATCTCATTTTATCTCTGAAAACAAACGAGGTAGATCCGACATCACTATTGCAATGGTGCACCAACATTGACGCGGATTACATATGTGCCTTCACAGATTATAGTGCAGAGATAATGAATGAGTAGAAGAACTCTTGTACAATAATACAGATTGAGGAGACCATTACAATCATAACCCCTAGACTAGAACGCTCTTTTATATTAAGTTATTGGTTTAGTATTTAAATGAAGAAAATCACTTAAAAATAAATAATTAAATATGTTGATGAAGTAGTAGTTTGTTGTCCAAAATTATAATGATTGCTGTTGTTACTACCGTCCGTGTATTATTAATTAAGGGTAGTGATATGATTACTACCTTCTTATTATTTATTTATTATTTTTTTTAAAATATTTTTTTAACATCTTTGATCATTAATAAAAAAAAAATTAAAAAATATATAATTTTACTAATAATCACTTCCTTAATTATTAAATAAAATTAAAAATTAAAAAAGTCAAATACAAAAAAAATAATAAATGAATAGTAAGAAAATAGTAACCCTATAATTAATACGCGTGCAAGAAAACTCTAGACAAACAAATACGATCAAAGTGGTACATGTGAAACACAAATATAGAGACGACCAAAGTGGTACATGTGAAACACAAATATAGAGACTTACATGTGAAACACAAACACAAACATATTAAAAGAAATAAATATTTAATCTAGCATGTTTTAAATTGTCCCCACTGAGGATCTCTATCTGTACTTGCTCTCTGAGGAGTCCCAACCCCAATGGGCACGTGCAATCGCATTATTATCTAACAACTAAAGTTAAAACATTCTCAATAGTTTGTTTATCTTATCATTTAAAATATATTATTAAATTTTACTTTTTTAATTTTATAAACTGATTTTTATAATATGTCATACATTAACTTATTTCTTTCTTCATATCATTTAAATAATAATTTTTTTATTCTTTTTAAGCATTTCCTTTCAATCAATAAATTTGTAATATTCATATATTTTTTTTATATTTGTAATATATTATTATATACAATGTAATATAATTCAGCCCTATACAAACAAAATAAAAATATATAAGCCAAATAAAAATTAAAAATAAAATCAAAATATGAAAAAATTAGATAAATAATATTTCAAAGATATTTTTTAGAAATAAAATAAAATAGAGGTGTTTTAAATGATGAAAAATAAAAAGAATTTGTATTAAAATGTAAACTTAAAAGGAAATTAGGGAATAAATGAAGTAAATAATTAAAAAATTCTTTGAAGCATGAACAATACTTGTTATATGTAGCAGGTTACTGTAGCAATTTGTATTTTACTTGTTCTTTTACATAATCTGATAGAACTCATTTTATAAATAATTTTTATTTTTGTATAATACTAAGCCATTGAGAATGCTCTTGTAAATAAGATCAGATAAGTCCTAGCGTTGACACGTATGGTTTAAGTGGAGTCAAACCGACCTGTTAGACTGAATATTTAGGAAGAGTCTGACCGTGAGGATGTGTAAAACAACGGATTCAATTGCGTTGCGTATAAAAAAGTGATGGATTTGAATGTTGAGATAAATTGATATTTTATAAATTTTATTAAAATGAGTTTAAATTTTTTAAGTTGATATGAGTTTAAATCTTTTATAAAAAATTGAAAAAAATAATAATTTTTTTAATAATTAATTTAAAATAAATTGAGGTGAATTCAACAATTAAACTCATTGCTTTATGTTGCATCGGTAAACAAGAAAACTCCGTACCTTCCATAAGGAATACGGCCCGAACAGCCGGGCCTAAAGCCCAACCAGTAACACCCAAAACGCTCGATTAACTATATATTTTGAATTGAAATTCATTGCCGCTACTCACCCAACATTTCATAAAAAGAAGTGATATATGTATTGCAGTTTCTGTGTAAAATTACTAGATTGTCTCCATTTTTAGGTAGGAAATGACTACATTACCCCTCCTTCCAACCTAAAGCCAAAGTGCCGAAAACATTTGAACTACATAGATTCTGCAATATGCCTCTGCTATGCCCCCGACCAAATCTCCACCATCAACGGAACAACTACCTCCACCATCGACGGAGTCACATACTCAAGGTTTGTTTTCTTTCCTTTTCCTCCGCCATCGAACAAATATGCATGCCGTTTGCAGTTCTGGTAGTGTATTACAGAACCCATCATTCATAGACTTCAACATCAGTGGTGTATTTGCTGTATCATTCTTGCAAATAGATTTATCCATCCACTTATGGGAGCTAGTGCTGAGTGATTTACCATGTTGAGGGCAAGATTAAAATGTACTTGCAAATAAACTACCAGGTTTTTGTCTCTTACATCTCTCTCTATTTGTACTTGTTCCCAATGGTTGACTCAAAACTTCAGCAGCAGCAGCAACGAACATCTTCTTTGCTCCTTTTAATATTTATCTTCCCTAATTACATCACCATATTTTTTTGTAAATGCAGAAAGGTGCAGACAATATCAATAAATAATTGTCATAATTGCAAGTGATGTGTATAGTATATATATTAAAATGGGAATTAGTAAACTAGTTAAAAACTATCTTGATCAAGTCAAACTCTACCTAACCAACTTGGCCGTGTATATTCTCTTATTACAATCTGATAGATGAATATAAAACACACCTAAACCACCTTATTAAATTTATAAATATATTTAACCCTGTTCTTTAGTCACACTTGGTGTGAGACACGTGCATTCGCATCAAGATAAAACAATTTTTTAATTTTTCTTTGGTCATTAAAGACTATTATTGAATTTATATAACCACTTGGAACAATGTCAACTTAATAACAAAAACACTTTCAACTAATCTCATCTCATCATTACAAATTTCTTAAATTTCGTATAAAATATAATAAACAATTCAACTTTTTCAAATCTTAAAACAATAATTATATTAAAAAATAATATTTTAATAATATTTTATTCAACTCATCTAAAATCATATCATCTCATCTCACCATCCAAACGAGTCCCGAGAAAAATATTGAGCTTAAATTAAACCAAGCTGTGCCATGAGAAATCTAAAATCAAGAATGACAATGGCCGTGGGAAATTGAAGAAAAAGTTTTTCCAAATTCCTACTGCATGAGCCTCCAAGGTTTACCAGGTATAAATTATTAAATTCTATTATATGGCCAACTGAAATGGGCTGCATCTAGGCAGGAACAACAAACAAGACAGGCTGAGGGTTGAAACTTGAAACTCGAAAGAGATGTGAATGATTTTATTTCACACATCTCAACTGCTATGTTTTATTTATTTGTGTATAAATAACGGCCAAACCTTATGCTTCACCAACCCAACAGGTTTCGAACAAGATGAAGAATCTGGTCATTACGAGCACCACATCCTTTCTCATTTGTCTCGTCATTTTTCATGGGATTTCAACTCCTTCTGCGTTGGTCGAAGCAAGAAACTTGCAAGGTATAACACTCACTCATGTCCATCTATAAGTGGTTGCTTTAACTGTAAACCTTTCCTTGCAAGTAAAAGCTTTTTTTAACCCAACTTTCTATAGGAAAAAGTTATGAAATTGTTACTTTACAAGCATAATAAAACTTGTGTGTGTGTGTGTGTTACTTACATAAAAGGAAAGGATTAATGGTAGAGGACTTCTTTGCCTTTCCAAAAAATTTAGACATGATCTTTTAAGTTCTATCGATCAAACTGCATGAAAATTTGCCTATAATTGCTTCTATGTTCTCCTATCAATGTACCGTGTCAAGTGAAACTATAG
This sequence comes from Cyclocarya paliurus, assembly GCA_029856935.1. Lineage (NCBI taxonomy): Eukaryota > Viridiplantae > Streptophyta > Magnoliopsida > Fagales > Juglandaceae > Cyclocarya > Cyclocarya paliurus. The sequence goes on along the minus strand of JARVXP010000207.1, from coordinate 5,313,786 downwards.
ATGAAGATTTGAAACACAGTTATCTTATGGTTTGTTGAAAGGCAAATACAAGAGAAAACAACTCTACTAATACCAATGTACTGTATGTTTCTTGACTATTGTAGAGAGCTCAAGCATCTCATTTGGGAACATAGATTGCATGAAAAGACCCAATCCATCGCCGCCGCCACCTCCAAAAATTGCACCACCACATATACCAGTTTCAGAAGAGGCCACATGGGAGATGCACCAGTCATTGCTTCAGCAATTTCCAGATGTTGACCTTGAGGACAAGAGTCCATCCGGTAGGGGGAGTATTGTTAAGCTGCGACGTTCAGATAGAGGTCTCAAGCCAAATCCTAAATATCTGGGAGGAGATTAGACGTGCGACACAAACGGGACGTAAAGACGTAGTGCATGGGCATGGCGTGCATGCATGCATGGACTGGGTCATAGTAGTTGGAGAAATTTGTACTTGATGTTATCTTTCTGTTGCATTTTTTTTCAGTAGTACGTGGAGTCGATTTATGTTATTTCATTTGTTAGGCGTCGGGTAATGGTAGTGGCCTTAGGTTGTTCCTCTGTTTTCAACATTTTCTATTTTCAGTTTTATGAACATGGTCTACTATTTAAGCAGCCGTGAGTTATCAATGAAAGGGTACAAAAATTATTCCAGTAAACTGTGGTACATTCTCACCCGAAGAGAATATTTCGTGAGTGTTATAATTTACGTTTACGCTGGACCTATCAATTTTTCTTGAGATCTCCTCCAAATCTATCAACATCTTCAATTTAAATTGATGTATGGGTCTAAATTTACGAAGATATTGTATTTTGTTTTCTTCATTGTTGTGTATGTAATTTCTTCTTCCTTTTAGGTCTTCAAAACATCTAGATTCTAATAATTAAGGGTGAATATAGTTTGTGCAAGAATTTATTGGTTCCTCATCCTATGTAACCAATATAATTAGTGTTTTGTAGTCTCTCTGATACCTTATAATTTTCTGAATAATGAATATGACAGCCCAAAGAGATGGGGAATTATTAATTTTTGTTAGAAACTACCATTTATTCTTATTCATTTTATATTTTAAATTGAGAACTGCTACAGACATAAAGAGATTATATAAAAGTAAACTTACAAACTGACGTGACTGATGGGATCCGTTAAATCAACTTTACAATAAAAAGAATTTAGAATCTGTCCTATCACAACAAATCACATTAGTTTGTGGTTTATTTTTGTGTAATTTTTTTTATGGTTAAAGTATTTTCCTTTCAAATTATCAAGAGCTACAATTTGTGTCAAAGTATCTATTATTTTTCAATTTGCATACTACATTTCGAGCTCTACATGAAAATCTAACCGTTGTGAAATTCTTCTTTTTCGTTTTGCAAGTGTTGGCCAATGCCAGTAGAACTGTTGACGTTTTGTGCTAGAAATATTCAAAAATTGATGGATATCAAGGAAGTTGTATTAGGCTTGAAAACAAATCGAAAATTTTAAATCTTCAAATGCAGTGGGCTTTCTGCTGGTCCGGTTTAGTTACAAATAGACTTATGGCTCAATATCCATTCTTTTAGGGTGCGTTTGGTTGTTGAAATGAATTGAGTTGAGTTGAGTTTAGATAATAAAATATTGTTAAAATATTATTTTTGAATATTTTTATTGTTTTGAAATTTGAAAAAGTTGAATTGTTTATTATATTTTGTGTTGGGATTTGAAAAAGTTGTAATGATGAGTGAGATGAGATGAGTTTGGTTAAGGAACCAAACGAAGCCTTAGTTTACTGCGATTTCAATTAAGGTTATGCTTGGGGGTGAGATGAGAATTTTGTGTTTTGTTTTAAAATTTAAAATATTATTTTTTAGTTTTGAGATTTGAAAAAGTTAAATTAGAATTTGAAAAAGTTATATTGGGATTTGAAAAAGTTGAATTATTTATTATATTTTGTATGGAAATTTGAAAAAATGTAGAGATGAGATGAGATGAAGATGAGAATTTTAAATAAAACATGTTTTCCAAACATATCCTAAACCATCAAAAAGCCTAACAGTCATTGGATGGATTCAGCCCAAGACTATATGCCTCGTTTGGTTAATAGATGAGATGTAATAAAAATTAAAAGTTAAATAAACTATTATTAAGATACAAATTTTTATTATTTTTTTTTAAATTAAAAAAAAATAATTTATTCATTATATTTTATGTGAGAGTTCGAAAAAATTTAATAATTATATGAGATAAGACAAGCTTCAAACTTGTGCTTAATCTCATGAATTTCTTCATTCAAACCTAAGACAAGCTTCAAACTTATGCTTATTTCGATCCAATGGATTCTAGTTTTTTATATATATATATATATATAACTTCATATTCAAATATTTAAATTTTAAGATTTAGAATGAAAGACATGTACAACATATAAATTGATTCAAAACAATTAAAACTGCTCTAATAAAATTTTAAAATATATTAAAGACTCAATAAATATAATAAAACGTACAAAAACTCTATATGCAGTTATTTTTGTGTATTCTTTATACACTCCACCAATGTGATTAACTGCATCATTTTTTTTAATATAAAATAAATATTTTAGCTAATCATATCAGTAAAATACACAAAAAAATATATATAAAAATGACTATATATAACAAAATTCTAAAACTTATTTTACCAATCTATCTCTCGCCTTGTGTCAGAACCGAGTATTTTTGCTTCGGCTATCTTTTGGGGCGGGCTAAGTTCAAGCTAAGCTTACCTCGTCTAAAAGTCGCTCTCGGCCTGTTGTTGTTGGAGTCCAGCCCAACCCAAGCTCAGCCCAACCATTTAAGGCATACACATTCATGATCTAATAACCAATTCAACCCACAAAAGCAGAAGAGCTCGGCCCACTCCACGTCGGTCAGACTCAGACAACAGACCATCGTCATCTTCGATGAACACAAAATGAGTTTTTCCAACCGACACCAATTTTTTTTCTTTTAAAAAAAGGAAAATAATAATAAATAAATAAAAAGGCTGAGAAAGCATATTCTGTAAGCATATGGAACTGAATGAATCCAATTTTATTGAGGACATCTCTTGTTGGCAAATAGAAAAGGCAATGCAAGACGAGAAAAATATAGAAAAAAAAAATGAAATTGGGATAAATCTTATATTTAAAGAGACCTTACCATTAATTTAAAATTTCTTAATCAATTTTTATCGTCGGATATATCATCCACGTCTATAGAACTTCCGCGGAAAATAAATGAAAACAGTAAATGAATGGAAAGCGAAGAAAGAGACCCTTCTTAAGAAAAGAGGTGGGGTCCCTTGGTTTTCCGTGTAATAATGTCTATGCAATTATCCATCTCTCTCTTCTCTTTCTCTTGCAGGTAACGCCAACCAAATTCACAACAAACAAGATCGCCTTCTTAAACTCCAACAAACAACGGCAACAACAGCACCAAACCTCTCTCTCTCTCTCTCTCTCTCTCTCTCTAATAGTTAATAAACGAAGTTTGTTCTTTATTTCTTCTTCTTCTTCCTGTTCTTCTTCAATGGAAAACCAAAACGAGATTAGGGAAAGAAAGAAGGTGGTGGATGGGGCTTTGCCAGGGTTCTCTCCTGTCTCTTCTCCTAGAATTTTTTGGAAATCTCGAAAGAGATCAGGTAGTGTCAGTTCTCTCTCTCTCTCTCTGACATTTGCATGATTAATTCCAAAGAACCTTAGCAACCCTTATCCCTGCTTGAAAATTGGCCTGTGTAATCTGGAGTTCAAGAGTCATACTGATTGTAGTATTTGCTTAGTTTTAGAGGAGATCTCTGCGTAGCTTGTTTTTCCTACAGATTTATGTAGAGATTCTCGTACAGCCTGCACTTTCTGATTGCTTTACTCAACCCGAAACCCCCCACCCCACCCAACCACAAAAAAAAAGGAGTAAAATCCATCCAAACAGTCTCAATGAATTATTGATTTTGGGAAAATCATACCATACCGCCCATGTAACATGATTATTAAGAGTCTGCACCCTGAAATTCTATAAACCAAATAGATTGTATTAGATTAATATCATCAAAGAATTCAGCTACCACAATCCTCACTCATTGTGTGTTCAAGCTAGAGGCAGAGACAGAGAAGACATAACACAGTATCAAAAGTTTCAGACTTTCCTCGTACATACGCTACTTAAATCAATCTCTCTCTCTCATCGGTGTATTTATTTATTTCATTTTATGTTAAATTCCAAGTCTAGACTCTAGTATTAGGGAGGATGGGCTTTAAACAAAGCTCACTTCTTTATACCCGGTCAGATTAACCTTTTCTGTTTTATGCTTATTGGGCTTATATAATCTTCTTCTATCTTTAATTTCTTTATTTTTCTAGGCATATTGTCGCATTTGTTTCAGCTTAAGCCCAAATTGCCTATTTTAATTACTTTGAAGTTTGAATATTTTATTAATTTTTTTTATTTTATTTACCTATTTATAATTTCTTAATAAAATATTTTCATTAAAAAAAATGCAAGATGACAATATCTCGAAAATATTTTTCCATTTAAAATAGGGAAGGTGTTTGAGAGAGGAATACCTGCAGGTCTGGGATTGATTACATGGGCTTGAGTTGGGTCAGATTGTCTAGTTTTCTGTCTGTGCGGTGAGTTACAATATGTCACAGGATGTGGTTAGGTATCCCTTTTCTACCAACTTTAGCTTCGAATTTTATATTGCCCTACCTTAATCTTTTTATCTACAATATATTCATTAATTGATTGACCACGTTTTTATTACACATTTTAATATGGCGGAAATAGTGTCCACTTCCACCAGAGAGATTAATAGAAGATAGAACGGAGACAAAATATATCCCAACCCCAATTGACGGGGCTGTTTGGTTTTTGCAAATAAAAAATGTTACGCTCACGGGTATCTGTGTGCACGGTTACTCGCATGATCAATGAAATTAGTGTGCACAGGCAGCCTGTGCGTATAGCAGAACTTTCTTTTGCAAATATATATAATATACAAAAAATTTATGTGCAATTATTTTTGCGTATTCTCTAATCACTCCACTAATGTAATTGGCTGCATTATTTTTTTTAATATAAAATAATGTTTTAGCCAATCACATCAATAGAGTGTGTAAAGAGTACGCAAAAGTGATTGTAGGTAGCATAACTTATTTGGTTACCATTGTGTCACATGTAAGGTGGGATTTATTGTACGTCCAAGCACGGATCATAATTGGATGGCAAAATAATATGTGGTATGTTCTATATATATGCTTACATTTTGATCGAAATGGCGAGTAAGACTATCCTTTATTACCGTTTTTCTTCTTTTGATGTATGCATAGGCTGTATTTTTCCAATGTTATAGAATTCCCGACTACGTTTTACATTTCTTGGAGTCCCTACTGAAAGGTCGACTCTATACCTAACTTTGCACCAACCATGCTTGGATGTTTCACCCTCTTTCCTGTGCACCTTTTGTATTTTAAGCTACTGAAAAACAAAATCTGTAGGAGTATACATCAAAATGAATTGTTGGGTGGGGGTAAGAATGAAGTGAAAATGTGAAAGGATGGATCTATTCTCAAATGTTATTGGGTTGTGTTGGAATAATAATTTGTGTGTAGTTGCATACTTCTATTAATGCAATTTCCTATTAGCTTTCTGCTTTACTTCTTATTCATACATAAAGTAATGCACTCAAAATGAGAAGCATACAAATTTAAAGTGATCTAGAGATGCTAATAAAAAATGATTTTTACCCAATCCTTAGGGATTAGTGTTGAGAGCAGCATTAATTTGCAGTTGTGGTTGTGACAAAACTTTGCAATACAAACCAAATTTTACACATGGCATTTGTAACAAACCAAATTTTTGTTTGATGCGATCTGCACCCAAACATTGAAGATTGTTTCTTTTATTCACCACGTGGGATACAAGAAACTGCATAACGACATTGCTTCCTTATCATGTTTGATAGTGTATAAATATGCAGCGTCTCTAAGTTTGTTGGAACTAGAATAGTAACTTGTTTCCAACAGCTAGCGGGAGGAATTTAGACAAGCTAACGGAAGACAATGCTAATGAAACACCCAACAAACAGGAAGAACTTCTGAGTACGGAAGAAAAGGTGCAGGAATCTGCTGCAATTTCTGAGCTCTCTGAGCGTCGAAAGGCTCTGTTTGAACCGTTAGATCCTATAATGGATATAAATGGCCGGCGACCATCAGCTGAATCTCTACTCCCACCACCCGACTTCGACTCCACGAGCTATCCCCGAGGCTGGCTGATTGGGAAGAAGAGAAAACTAGTCAATGTGGATGTTGTCGAGAGCATGCGGAAGATTGCTATCCAAGAAATGAACAGGAAGGTCCTATTCCCAAACCCCCACCTTGTTTTCAACCGCAGACTGCACGCACGTAGACACACACTGAGAGAGAGAGAGGTCATGGATGTTATGACCGTTGCAACACCAAATGATCCATCTCTTTTTTAACATTTTGCAGGACCGAGAGATCGATGGCCTAAATCAGCAATTGGAAGAGGATGCTCAATGCCTAGAACACCTGCAGCTCCAGCTTCTGCAAGAAAGAAGCAAGCGTACCGAGATCGAGAGAGAAAACACAATGCTGCAGGAGCAGATATCCATGTTGATGAACATGATACAGGACGAGTCCATGGGGGATGAAGGCCCAGATGAGCCATAGTGGTCGTTTGCTTGTTTCATTGTTTGTTTATTTATTCTTTGGTAGAGTTGTCAGGAAAGAGTTCAATGCATTCTACAAAAAAAAAAAAGCTTATAAATTAAAACAAAGGTTGTTGGAAATTCTACACTGGATAGTTAATTAAATATTGTTGGCGGTGCTAGAACGTACATTGGATATGATTTATTTTTGTTTCTAGAAGTTCCAATCTCATATATATTACAAGTATACATTCGAGTGGTTACTTTGTTTTTCTAACAATATTTAGCGAAATGAAAACGGCTATGTATCTCTCTCTCTCTCGAACCGCAGACTGCATCCACACGGCAGAGAGTAAAGTTATGTTGATAGATGAGATAAGATGAGAATTTTTAAAAAATTTATGAATAGTTTTAAGATGAAAGTTTAAAATATTATTTTTTAATATTATTATTGTTTTAAGATTTGAAAAAGTTAAATTAAAATTTGAAAAAATTGAATTATTTATTATATTTTATATAGATATTTAAAAAAGATGTAATGATTAGATGAGATAGAATTAAGATGAGATTTTTCATCTTGCCCCCAAACATAATCTAAATCGTAGAATGAAAGAGGTATCTGCGTCGTGCACCACAAACTCGGATGCAGAAGGATTCACCAACACATGCATGCGCGATAATACAGATCGGTGGTATTACTAACCACTAGCAATATGAACATGTCAGGATCTTCCATCAACGTAAATTCCTTGCCTAACCTTTACAAGTTTCAGTGAACTACAGGTACAATATTCACAGGGGCCGGCATAAACCAAAGTTTCATGCTTCTAATAAGAAGATTAAACGAGGATCACTATCTAGCTTGATTATCAGAATCTTCTGGCAAGGTAAACAAAAACTGTGGGAGAGATGCTATCCTGGGAAGATTAAGAAGAAGATCCGCAAATGAGTCCTTCCTCGACATGGCCTGCGGCTGTTTGCAGCCAGAAACACCAATGGATTCGCCCCAAGGTGCAAGAGATTCATCTGCAGGTTTACTTTCATTTGCTGCCGCAGCAACAGCCACACCTATTTTCTGATCAGCATTTCCATCAACATCATCATCACGTTCAGCCTGCAGTTTTTGTGCAGGTGAAGGATCTTTCTGCAGAAGGCAGCAGAGAGAATTGACCCTTGACATGAGTGATTGCTCATCAGAAGCCGATGTTAATTGAGAGTCGCTAAACAAGTACTGTGTAACCTCCTCCAGAATGTCTCTTCCATGTTGTTTCATGTCAGAAAAGATGGGATTTTCAGATGTCATCTGTTCTGCAATACAGTTTCCAATACGGCTCACTATATCACTCATAGACATTGATGGATGAAGTCCGGGCACTTTGATTTGATCCAAATGACTGAGCAACTTCGAACTCTTGCCTTCAATGCTCCTCATTTCTTCAATTGCATTAGTGTCCATCCCTAAAGATAAGACACTAGTTAGACTAGAACAATTATAAAAACCAGAACAATTATAAGGCAGTGTCTATATTAACAAAAAATTGAAAAACCAGAACACGGCTCTTAAGACGGTTAAGTGTCTATACATTAGACGGAACCAAATACCAGTAAGCAGCATGCAAAGTAACAGCAGCAACCATTCAGAGACATCCATCTACTACCAGTCCAAAATAGGCAATATATCAACCAAAAGAGAGCGGGAATCACACAATTATTACGTATCATCCTTACTCTCATACGGTATACATTGTTTTCTAGAGATGCAAACTAAATTTCATCAAGGAGACTCATTAAGAGAAGGGCATGCATTTATCATCGCATCAGATTCTAGTACTATAGACACATGGATACGTTGTCTTTTGGCCGAAATTATATCCAAAACAACTTTCCTTTCCAGGCTCAAAATTTTACCTGAGCTGGGAGAAGAAGTTTCCTGGGAAAAATTTTCGAGAGTTCTACCAATGTAATCTTGTTCATTTTTTGTTGATGATGATTGAGCCTGAGAAGGTGATGCCACATCCCCCAAACCGAGGAAAGCAGGTCTCGCTTCACCATTTAAATCAAATGCGCAGCTGGATTCATTTAGATCCTCAAATACAGCTACTCCTGGTTCGAAAAATGGGCAGTCTAACACAATTTCATGTTGTTGACTGAGAAAGTTTAGCCGAGGATCACATTGAATTAGCTTTTCAAAGTGCTTGCCCAGTGTGTCTGGTGGGCACTTCAGAAAATGTCGCCTGTGACAATATAAAAAGCTACATCAGCATCACATATTTGGAGTCCTAATTATACAACAAACAGCAGTGATTCATGATAATTTTCGCATTATGCTAAAGAAATCCCTTCTTACACTAATATTTTACCAACATTAAAAAGAAGCAGAAGCCAGTAGAACTGCTTGCGTCTAAACAGTAAAACAACTATTAACTTAAGTACGGAGGAATGGATAAATCTTTATGTATTTCATAAGAAACGTTCTAATAAATAGGTTGTAAAAACAGTACCAAATATTTGGTTACAATAACTATTAGAGAATCAACTGTCGCAAGGAAAATGTATGACTTCAATATAACAATAAATCAATTTGTATGAATCCAAGTTAACAGAGAACCCAATGGTTTGGAAAAATTCGGATCTATGATTTACAAGGACCCGAGCTTGACCTTCCAGGGCTTAGAATCACTTAGAGGCAGGGCCTAAAGAACATCAAGGCACACCCCGAGGTGTTAGTTGATAGACAAAACCTAATAAATGAGGCAGACAAGAGGGAGACACTTGATGCTTCCCCATACTTTCCAAAGAGGCCCATTTGACATCCTAATTTAATGGAGCCAGATCAAAATATTTTGATTGAGCTATAGGAAACTACCTTCCTACTTTCACATGATGCCAGACCAACTAGCCATCAATTTCCAACAGTATGTCTGCGAAAGTTACTAACCTATTACCCAATTTCTGGAAACTAATACTTCACAACAAAATAAGAACAATGCTTACTTTTGAAGCACATCCCATTCTCTAATGGTCCACAAGTGAACATTCGGGTTCGTGTAATTGTTTACTACAACTAGCAATTTTTCCCATGCACATACTAAATGCACCCTTTTATTAGTTAAAGATCAAAGAATGTAAATAATAAAACGGTTACATAAATATGGATTAGATCAAAGTATAAGAAAGTGAAGAAAAATGATGCTTATGCAAACCCAAAAATGGTGGATCTATGAAACAACACCCTTCTAACAAGTTGAAGTATCAATGGATATGAGTGTTACTTAGGAGATTAACTACGTATATGCAGTAAGCTAGCTTACTTATTGAACTTAATATTCCAATTTTCTCAGTACTCTGATCATGTCACAAAGATTACAAAATATGATCATTTAATTGTTCTAAACAGGCTAATACCTATAGCACATTCGCTCATTCAGTCACTCGCTGACTTAGGGATCTAATGAGACAGATCAATATCATGGCAAGACTGATATTTGTGCAGTACCTATGTATGCTAGCTTGTCCACCTGTAAAATCTGATGTTGCCTGCCATAAGGTATGCTTCCTAGGCTGTGGGTTTGTCTCCCTAAAGAAAAGGGGCCGTCTGGCCAGCTGCATCATACATCAACACCAAACTACAGTCAAAATCTAAATTACATATAGACGATAATGATAATAAAAAATGAAAATGATACAAATAAATATGAATTACCACAACATCCAAAGTTCCTGGTTCATCATCCGGGTAGTTTGCTTTGATTGCCACAATATCTGACCACTGAATTTCAATTTTATTCTTAAGACCACCATCAAGAACTTCCCACACAAGCTTATGTTTCGCAAAGTAACATTTTGCCACCAAGTCTCCCTCATACCTCGACTTATACTGCAACCACATAGAACTTAAAAATCAACACCAAGCACAACGTTTGCCAAAAGAACGTATTCTACACGAGTTTCAATCTCAATTGAGTCCAGAAACGAATGCAAATATACCTCCCAAGTTCCAATTTTCAGAATGGAGCCTGGAAAATTTGAAGCCTTGAGCTTATCATTAGTACCCTTGTGATCCTTTTTGTCTACGTTGGTCAACTTCGAAGCGTTCTGTTGAGAGAGCTTCATTTGAATCAAATCCAAAAGGGACGGGCTCTTTCGGAGACGCAAGCCAAGCGGGCTTGGCTCATCCAGGGGATTGTACATTGAGGGAGGGATATCCAAGGCGCCAGGTCCTGAATTCCACTGCTGGGAAAAAAAACAATGCAAGGAAGTGAACAATTCCGACATTTAAAGAACATTTATGCCTGTTTGGTTGCTGAGGAAGCACAGAAATGATAAATCTAGCATGATAACTAACCAGCAAAGTAAATCTATGTTCGTTTGCAAGAGGGGTGCGTGTGTCTGTGTTAACTCTGTTTGGCAAATTCGAAAGTGAAAAAAGAGAAGGAAATTAGACTTATGCCATTGGTGACACAAACGATCGATGAGCTTTAAGAAGAAACTAATACGAGCAGCTCTATCCGTAAAAGGAAGTTGGGATATGTTACCGTCTGGCGTCTGGTTAGCTGGGGGGGGGGGGGGGGGGGGAACTAAAAATGATTTCAATTAGCTCTGTTAGGTTGCTAATAAAGCATAGGAGGGTCTCAGAAATCATCAGAATGAAATCATAACTAACTAACACAATTAACTATTTATCATCAAAGAACACATAATAAGCTGGGAGGAAAACAGGGTTCTGTTCAATAGCTGAAAAAGTGTAATAGAGAGAAACGGAAATTAGGTATTAAGCTATTGGTAGCAGAAAACCAGAAATGGTTAAGGTGCAATAAAAAGACATGGTTAGCCACTGTATCTTACAGGGAAAAAAAAAAAAACAGAAACAGAAAAGTTTGCTCCTTTTGGTTGCTGAGAAAGCGTAGGAAAATAAAAGGAATTTAATGTGAGCCGAGAAAACTCAAAACCTGTGGATACGAGTCGGTTTTGGATCGCTTGTTTAGCGGGTCGAGTTGATATTCTAACGAGTCATCAACCTCTAGCTTCACCCTCAGCTTTTTCCGGCACTTGGTGTCCGACTCCATCCCGGAATTCATTAACTGAACCATCTAGCAAGCTGCGAGTCGACTCAATAACGGAGCGAGATACAACGATATCTTCGAATCACGAACGGCCGGGAATTTAATTCGGTGAGTTGACACGGTGAACCGGGGATTGTTTTACCTTTTAGGCGCTGGAGAGAAGATCTAAAGATCACAATGACAGAGACGAAGAGGGAAGCTTTCATTTGACAGAGTCACGGGCGCTACGCGTGCACGAAAGAATCGCCACGTGGTCAAAGAAGAACAGCGATGCACTTCTCGATTTTACTGAAATATCCTTGATCAGGGCGGCGGAAGTGCCTCTTGTGAGCGGTAATTTTGTCTATTTGTGTGGTAGTTGAAGGATGGTGATGTGTGGGCTATGAGTTGTTCGGTAGGGTCTAGGTGACACGTGCGTCCACGCATGGGAATTCAGATAAATGCAGGGCCCAGTTCGTGAACCTTCGTTCGGGGATGTGTTTGCTCTTGTCTTTTAGTTGCGGTCAAGGTGATTGGCTGGAAACGCTACGTGGCAGCTTCTAGTGTGGGTGTTTGACACGTAGGACAGATCTTTATCCTTGTGGATAAGGTTAACACTAGACAAGATGCACTTGACCACTTGCCAAAGGAAAGACAGGATACACTTTGTCGTGTTTCGTTGACCAACCAGCAATTAAAAAGAATTTTCCATTATAATAATGGAATATTAATTATTAGGCCTTAGTAGCCCAACGGCATAAAGAGAGATATAATAGCATCACTAGAGGCCCAGCTTGACGGAACTCTTAGCATGACCTTAATGGGCTTATAATTTATTTCTGGACTCTTCAAAAGTTGGGCTGAGGAACCAACCTGCTTAGATTCGATAGATCTGAATCTCGATCAATTACTCAGCTCAAAAGAATTACAAATAAATTAAAAACAGCACTAGCAGCAGCATCAAAATGTTAAAAGAAAGGAATCTTGAAACATTAATTCCCCAAGTGGCACAGATTCGAGAGTCTCGTATATACTTCATCTTAGGGATAAGGTTTAGAAATGATTTGTACAAGTTCTAAATAGATAAGTCTCTCATTTGTAAAAAAATAGATCCCGTTTTTATTAATGGGACCTACCTTTTTACAAAAATCTTACACGAGATTTGTCTATTTGAAACTTGTACCTAATATTATTCATGTTAAGCAAATACACGCATATACTTCATCTAAAAGCTGTTTTCTTACTGCTTCAGATAAATGACATTGCTATCATAAATATAGAAAACCAAAAAGCAGCTTGATACTCGTTTATACATTGAAGTAATGCATGCACAAGATCATGAAAACCTGATATCAGTTCTTTTATTTTCTGTATAATCTTTCTATCCTTTGAAATAAGCAAATCATGAAAACCTAATAACATATGCAAACGTACATGTGACATGTGCAACTCCCATGCATGCATCCATCATAGCCAGACAATATAAGAAGCAAATTAAACACCTCTCTCTATCTCTATCTCTATCTCTCTATATATATGTTATGACAGTTCGATTCCGTGAATGGGCGAGTCCTTATCAATGAAAGCTCACTAATCCACTAAAAATATTGTTGATAATCACAAGTTGTCAATCCCACTCACATAAAAACAGAGCAACCCATTTTTTTCCTCCCTCCCTCAATGTGCACGTGAAACCCCAATAATTTCTCATGCACTGGTGGGTCCTAAAGCCAGCCATTTCTCTTTTGTTCTCAACCCAAACTCCAACTCCCAATACTCTGTCCACAAAACTACCCCCCTCCCCTTGTTTCTCTATCCCTCTCACTGTTCTTGCTCTCTCCCAATTCCTTTCTGATCTCTGCAAACGCATTTGTTATATATCTTTCTTCAGTTTCCCTCAACAATGGTGGATGCAATGCCTCGTTTCCCCTTGATGCTTTCTCTTCTTTTTCTTTACCTCAGCATTGCAAATGGGGTCCACTGTTATGAAGCGAAGAAGGTCCTCAGCCTGCAAAGTTTTCAATGGAAACAGCAAAGTGGTACACCGAGTTGCTTCTCCCGGAAATCAAGTGAGTTTTGGCAAAGAGAAAAAGTTAAGCTCATAAACTACTTATATATATAGCTGAATGTAGCTTTTAGAACACTATTTTATTCTCCACTTTGGGATTTGTTATCAACGATTGATTTCTTCTCTAGGCTGACTGCTTTTATGCTTTAGGACAGATGTTTAATTAAATACATCGGTTGGCATTATCTTCGAAAAATATCTTAAATGATTAGTCCATAATTTATAGAACTCTACCAAGTTTTTTTCTTTTTCTTTTTTGGGTAAGCAATTAAGGAAAATAAGATTAATTAAACCTTCGAGTATCACTAAATCAATGAATGCTTAAACCACTGTTTAATACCTATGATATCATAGGTATTAAAGGCCCAAAAGAATCGAGCCCAACTCTTATAATACACTGTCAAGTACAACTTAGGGTGCGTTTGATTTTCAAGCCAAACTCATCTCATCTCACTTATCATTACAATTTTTTCAAATTCTAATAGAAAATATAATAAATAATTTAACTTTTTCAAATTTTAAAACAATAATAATATTAAAAAATAATATTCTAACAATATTTTATCATCTAAACTCAACTCAATTCAACTCAACTCACTTCAACATCCAAACGCACCCTAAATCAAATGCACCAGAGAAATAAAAACTATATATGTACGTACTTCTTGATCAATGTAAGTTATAAGCAATTTAACAGATATAATGCGATCATGAACCTGCACCTTTTTAATTAGTCAAACAATCTAACAAATGGGTAGCCAATTTTGAAATTATTTAAAGGCTTGAATAATTTTGCACTTTATACGTCCACAAGTGTAGAAATAAAAAATAAAATAAAATTTTCCTAGATCATTTTTTCTCTTATATCTTCCTTGTTTTTCCTGATCCTTTTCATTTATTTTCTTTCTTATTTCCCCGCTCTAAAATTAATTCGTCTTTAGCTCTCTCCCTCCTTTTTCTGCAAACTAAAGTCATATTTAGAAGCACGGGGGGTTTGTTGTTTTGTCTTGTAACTACATAAACGAAGACCACCTTTGAAAATTATGCTTTTCTTTTCATAATTTATCTTCTTTTATAATATATAATTTGTTTCTTAATATTTCAATGGGGGTAACTGTTTCTGCTCACCATAACGTGACTCTGCCATTGCTTTAGGGGAAAAACTATCATTGCTCTCTCTCTCATGAATCCGTTGATTAATTGTTTGAACTGGTGAAAGGGTAGTTAAGTAATTTCAATTATGATTAGATGATAATTCAACGTATTCATTAGTTTCTGATGATTACAAATAACTACTCATGGGGAAAATATGGACATGGAGCAACATGCACCACATAACAATCGTAAAATAATATATATAATCTCTTACAATTAAGTCAATTCCGACTTTGAGTGTCGTGCCTAGCTATTTACATAGACATTCGGCTTAAAAGCTTTCCATTGAATCTAATTTTGGATTATGTGCTTTGATATATAGTATTCATGATTCAGCTGGCTCATCCGTAATTTCTAGCTAGGACTGCAAGCTTCTTCTTTAGGACTTGATGTTTTCGCGAAAAATCAATGCAAAATCTATCGGTTTTTAATCCAGTTCTTTTGAGAAGTAGGGAGGGAGAATGGTGCAACTATATTGGAAATGAAACACCGAGACTACTGCTCAGGAAAGATCATCGACTGGAGTGAGAAGCAACAAAAACGCTTGATATTGGATAATTCTCATGTCCAGTTACTGCAATCCCGGATACGAAACAAAGCTGCGTCCGGTGGTGTCGAAGATGCGTCCAAAGCTCAAATCCCATTAACTTCTGGGATAAAACTTGAGACACTAAACTATATCGTAACCATCGGGTTGGGAGGCCGAAATATGACAGTTATTGTGGACACGGGAAGCGATTTGACGTGGGTTCAATGCCAGCCTTGCAATTCATGTTACGATCAAAAAGAACCTCTCTTCAACCCTTCGGCATCCTCTTCATACCAATCAATTTTGTGCAATTCACCAGCATGTCGGTCGATTCAATCTGGTTCTTGGAATTCACCCCTGTGTGGAAGCAACCAACCTTCTTCATGTAACTATGTCGTTAACTATGGAGATGGGTCCTACACTAAGGGCGAGCTAGCTCGTGACCAGCTTAACCTTGGAGCAACTCCTGTGAATGATTTTCTATTCGGCTGTGGTCGGAACAATAAAGGTCTTTTTGGAGGAGCTTCAGGTCTCATGGGGCTGGGAAGGAGCGATGTCTCAATCATCTCTCAAAGTTCTGCCTTATTTGGAGAAGTTTTCTCCTACTGTTTACCTTCCACTGAAGCTGGGGCTTCTGGCTCATTGGTTATGGGTGGAGATTCTTCGGTACTCAATAATTCCACTCCCATTTCTTACACCAGAATGGTTCAGAATCCGCAGTTGCCCAACTTCTATTTTCTCAACCTTACTGGCATAAGCATCGGTGGGGTGGCAGTACAAGCTCCAAGTCTTGGTCATGGCGGAATTCTGATCGATTCTGGGACTGTTATTTCAAGGCTGGCTCCATCAGTTTACCAGGCTGTGAAAGCGGAGTTTCTGAAACAATTCTCTGGGTTTCCTCCAGCACCAGGATTTTCTATCTTGGACACTTGCTTCAACCTCAGTGGATATTCGGAAGTGGATATTCCTACACTAAAATTGCACTTGGAGGGTAATGCTGAGCTGAATGTGGATGTAACAGGCATCCTTTATGTCGTAAAAACTGATGCATCTCAGGTTTGTTTGGCTCTTGCAAGTCTCTCCTATGAAGATGAGATTGGTATTGTTGGGAACTATCAACAGAAGAACCAAAGGGTTGTATATGATATCAAACAGTCAGTGCTGGGATTTGCAGGAGAAACTTGCAGTTTCATATGAACAGGAGATAATGATAAAAACAGGTGAATTGATGTGAATACAATTCTTCCGAGCAGCGCGAAGCTATTTATCATTAATGGCAATAAAATTAATTAGCAGTAATATATAGTACTTTCCCTCAGTTCAAACCATCCATAAATTATATAGTACGTATGGAGCAAGATCATGTACAACATATAACATGTTACTTTCTAATGTGGAGACCAAAAAGTGTCTGAAATATTTTATAATTTTGCCCACCAAATTAAGGTTATATATAATTTACTCCTCTGTTCTTTTTTTCTTTTTTTATGTATAACGGTTGAGATCTTACTACATCACCTATTGCTCAACTAATCAACGGTTAAATCTTAATTGGGTGAGTAAATTGCAATGTTTCCTTCGATTTTATTTATAGGGAAAAGGATTGGGCTTCAGGTATTGTTTTCATATGACCATTGTTTACTCTTTTAAAATTAAGCTCAGATCCATTTTTTGGGTTAATGAATCTCCAACGCATCTGCCGACAAATGGGCTTCACACCAAAACCCATGTAATCCCGATATTTTCCCTTTCGGAAATGCTACGCCCAACCATTGAGAATGCCCCGCTCCCCCTTCTCGCTATACGTGGTATGCCACGTTGTATGTCCTTAAAATTAAAAAAGTAAAGCTTCATTTTATTTAAAATTAGAACGGTTTCTTCATCTTTAAGCTTGGTCTTCAAGCCATAGGAACCATTTCAACTTTCACTTTTCATCACCTTCGTCTTCGAGCCAACCGGAACCCATCTTAAAAAAAATGCTCGTCAACTTCGTCTTTTTTTTTTCAAAGGAACCCATTTCAAATATAAAAATTAAACATCCTTTGTCTTGAAATATCACATCTGTTAATACACATCTGTTAATACACCCAAATTCCATTCTGCTGGAGCAACTCTTAATTTCTTGTTGCCGAGATTTTTCAAATACCCTGCAGATAACAGCTGAATGGCTGTTTTTGTGTGTTCTTTACCTAGCCATTGCCTCAAACTAGCAGAAAATTAATGCAAAAGAAAGTAAAAAAGACAAGTCAATCTTGAAAGCCAAAATCCATCTAGATGAGCACACACCAATTTCTCTAGAACGATTTTAGATGAGTCGGTATGACTCTGGAAGAGTTGAGAATTCTGGCAACCAATTTCATTTGCATTCCAGCCTGTGCCTTATGTCCAAACAAGTAAAACTATAAAAGGATCAAGTCAGTTTGGCTCTGAAAATCCTTGAATGTAATCTTTTTCTTGAACTTGCATTATGAATCATGAATGCAGAAACAACTTGTTAAGATCATCAATTATTTCTTCTTCTTGGATGACCACGTAAAACCACTGCAACACTCTCATGATCTGCCACCACCGGGGAAAAAGGGACACACTTACATATGTAGTTGTATGATTTTCCTTCGCCCAACTACTGGAGCAAAACTGGTTATGAAGAAGTGGATTGAGGAACTTCAAGAGTAGCCATGGTACATTAGGGAAATGTACCTCTCGGAGGTCGGATGGAGGACAGCCTGACACCGAAAATGCCTCGCAGATTGGATGCTGGTGGATGTCTGACGGATTCATCGGTGGACATCTAACGAATTCGTCGGAGGAAATAAGGCTTTCGTTGGGGTTGGGGATTTTCGAGTTCTGTGATTCTGAAGAGAAAATGAGTAGCAGGGGAGAGGGGGATGTTGGGCGGGAGACGACTTGGTTTTTTTTTTTTTTTTTAACACCTGGCTTGCCACGTACAGCGGGAAGAACAAATAATAGAGATGAGCGGTAACTGTAGCATTACTTTTTTCCCTTTTGTTGGGGGCTTGAAAGTTGCTTTATTTTACTCAAGTTAAGTCCTTATTGGAAAAGATCTTAAATTCTAATTTGTAGGAGAAAAGAAAATTTGGTGGATGTCTTAAAAAATATATATTCAAGTCTCGTCTATTTTTACAGATAAGATGAGTTAAAATTAAAATTAAAAATTAAATAAAATATTATTAAAATATATTTTTTAATTTAAAAAATTTAAATTACTTATTTTATTTTAAATAAAAATTTTAAAAAAATTATAATAATAAAATGAGACGAGATGACGTAAGGAATTATAAAAACAAATGAGAACGCAAACTTAAGTGGAAACATGGGTAAATTACGTTGATTTAAAGAAAAAAAAAAAGAGAGAGAGAGAGAATGACTTCTACAATTACACCCTCCAATGGTGTGCCGCCACACCAACATTGCACAAAATAATAACAATAAAAAAGTGATAGTCATCATTATTAATATAATTTAATTATAATTTCTCAATCCTTTTCACCCCGCGATCTCTTCCGCTCAGAACAAATTAAAAAGTTTCGGATTTGTTTTTCCCCTCTAGGCTGCAAGCAAGCTCATTAAACGCTACCTCTACTGCTTCTATTGTTAGATATAGCAGTAGATGCATTTAAAGTAATGAACCACAAAGCTTAAGGTTTGGATAGTAAATTGATATGAAAATTGAATAAAATATATTTAAAATATTATTTATTATTATTATTTAAAAATTTAAAAATTTAAAAAAATTATATTATTTATTATATTTTATGTAAAAAATTGTAATAATTAGATAAATTAAATTGAAATAAGTTGAAAAACTTTTGTATTCAATCATAACAAATTATCATAGTTATAAAAAAAAAAGGGTAAAAATTAAGAATAATAATATACGCACAATTTTTTTTATAATACTTTATATAATTATATTTAAAAATAGATATATTTATAGAAAGTGACGTTACTTTTATAAATTATTTTATAAAAATATCTCATTTAAGATTTAATTATATAAAAAACTGAATAGCAATCAAAAAATCAAGTGAATGATTTTTTTAAAATAAAATAAAACCGAAGGACGGCCGGGGTTGTAATTACAGAGTAACAGTACATGCATCTCCGTCTAGCCTAGCCTACAAAGAGTTCCGCCAAAAAGGCTAGAAATTGGTTTTTGATTGCTAAATAATTTAGACTGCGTTTGGATGTTGAAGTGAGTTGAGTTGAATTGAATTTAGATAATAAAATATTGTTAGAATATTATTTTTTAATATTATTATTATTTTAGGATTTAAAAAAGTTAAATTATTTCTTATATTTTGTATTAGAATTTGAAAAAGTTGTAATAATGAGTGAGATGAGATGAGTTTGACTTGGAAACCAAACACACCTCTGATTTATAAATTAACACAATTTAACTGCCATCGTGCATCTGGGACAAACCCAAAATTGTATGTACTTTTCAGAAAACTGAGAAGCATATATCCATATGCCAATATTACAGACAATGCAACAAAGGATGAAAATTACGGCAACCAAAAAAATAAGATATTGTATAATTTGATTTGAAATATAAATTTTAAAATTTGAATCTTATAAATTAAATCTTAACATTTAAATAATATAAATGTTGTGCTCTATATATAGGCTTTGAGAATACAAGAACTCGATTCCTTTTATGGTAATCTTATATGTATAATTTTTTAGGCTTAGCTTGGTTTTACAAACCTTTCAAATCATTTTATCATATCTCATCTCATTTCAACATTTAAACACAAATATTTTTCAATTTTAACTTTTCAGTTTTTTTATCTAATCATTAAAAAAATTTCAGACTTTCAAACAAAAAAATATCAACTTTTTCAAATCTAAAAATAAAAATAATATTAAAAAGATATATATTCTAACTCTTATTAATTTTATAATTTTTTTTATTAAATTTTTCTCACTAATTTTTTAAAATCTTATAAAACATCTTAACCTAAACCATTTCACTATTATTAATATTCATAAATATATTATTCTATCTAATCTGATTTATGTATAACCAAACAAGACTGTCTTGTCTTCGGTTCGTGGTGCGGACCGCAATTTGGATTCTCTTGCTACTGAAAACAATGAGGAATAACCACAAAACAGCAAACACTGTAGCTTTTGGGAAAGATATATCCGAGATTCCGAAGTCTGGGCCAGGTTTAAAGCTAGCTTCTAAGATTTTCAGAAATTGACAAGTCTGACATGATTGTAATTATAACTAGGAAAAAATTATTATGCCTCCTAAATTGTATCGTTCAAATTGACTGTTTGATCAAAAAAATAATTATTTAAAGATTAAAAAAATAATTTTAAGTGTATTGAATTTTTTTTTAAATATTTAAATATATTAACAAAATATGAAAAACAAAATGAAGGAAAAAAAAATTGAAAAGCTAGGAACAGTTAACTAGAGCGGACTACTTTGAACTAGCCTACATTGTTGATCGTGACATATATCGGATTTTAACGTTAACTATGAAGTTTGGGGAAGGTTCACGAGGTACTAATTTATGGTGTGATCTTCATGAAGATCCTACAATCTGCCATGTAAACAATGTGTCACACATGCCAAATTTAGAACCGCGTATTAATAATAATACGGCATGCCAATCATGTGGTAATAGTCCCACCGGCCCTCTCCCCAAAAAGAAAAATCTACGAATTCTACGAAGATTGCATTACATAAAACTAGTTCAGAAAATTATAAGAAAAAGTAAAATATAAGTACGTAGGAAAAGACTGTTATAAATTGAGGCACTTGCATGCCAATCAGCCAACGTGATCTTATTGAAAGAAATATCTGATAATTAATGAATGTCTAATCCCGTCTATATCTACATGTAAATTAACTGATCATAGCAATTACCAGACTCTTTCTCTCCATATTTTAAAGAAAGAAGAGAAACATTTGAAGAAAGAAAAAAGAATATTAAGTGTTTTCTCTCTTTTCAATGACTAGGAAAATTTCACATTTTCTCTTTGCTCTTACCTTTTTTTTGTTTTTTTGGTCCATATAATTCACCTAATCCTTGTCTTCAGTGGCCAAGTTCAACATCAAAAATTGGAGAGGCAATCGAGTTCAAGTCCCCAAATATAATATCATCACCATCGGCATAGCTCCCAGAGTCTTGGCAATCAAAGTATGTCTGAATATCGTCTGGAAAACTTCGACGTGGTTGGTCAGACTCTTGAGGTGTTGGTGGACTATCAGCTACCGATGTCCTTTCCAGCATTTCCTTAAACTTGGAGGATTGGAACAGAAGCCCTAGAGCTGACGATGACGATGAGGCACCGCTGCCAAGCATTGGAGGAGCTAGGGTCGTAGTATCACTGGCACTTGAACTAGTCTGGTCGGATAAGAAGCTTAAGCCAAGCTCAGGAGGATTAGGGTTTTCCAATAGATTAAAAGCACAATTAAGATTGGATTCATGAAGGTCGTTAGGATTGGTGAGGCTATCAAACTGGTTATTGGGAGGACGTAGCCACTTGATATAACGACTGAGGTCAAAGTTAGTAACAGCATTAAGTCCACGATACTCTATGGCTGCCATGTCATATGCTGCGGCTGCTTCCTCTTGAGTGGCTGATCAGTGCACCAATAAAATAAAATAATGTTAAAGAAAAACAGAAAAATGATAGTGAGGTAGGGGTACTAATTTGTAAATAAATATAATTGTTTCCTGGAAAATCCGGTGGAGGGGTAAGAAAGGTAGTATTTAAGTTGGATGGGGATTGAATATATAATAAGCAGTTGAAGTTTGGTGGTCTATTTCCCAACCAACTGGATTTGATTACACAGATAGATTTATGATTTATCCCATTATCTTGACCCATATCACATGCTTGTTGTCTATATTCATAGGATCCAGGAAATACTAGTTATTTTCTCGGGAAACATCTCACTTTCATTTTCGATTAATTTATTATTATTATATTTTAAATTTCTACTGTGGGCCGGCTAGAGTCTCATAAAAAGGTACCTAACTGTATTCGTTTGTTGTTTATGGTTGTACGACACTAAATTTTAGTGACCTGGAACCATTCTATTTTGACACGTGGCAGTAAAGAAAATGACTCCCTTTGTGCACCATTCATGCAGAAAGTGATGCGCCCAAGTTTTTGGAAGGACCTTCATGTGAGTACTGTAGTAGTGAAAGAGATGTATTAATTTGCTAGATTTGACCCTTCGTTAAAATACATTGAAAAACAATATAGAGCTGATATATTTAATTAAAATACCCTTCTTGTCTCCTTTTTTAAGCCAAAGAATAAAATTAAGCAGCGTAGTAAATGGGTGTAAATTGTACACTATTATAACTTTTAATTGATCATTATTTTAAAATCCCAGGACCTTGTTAATTTTATTTTTTAATTTTACCGAGAAAATATGTAAAAATGGAGAAAGCTCGATCAGTAGAGATAATCATAAGAAAAATAAGAAGAAGAAGAAAAATGTGGAATTAATTACGAACCATAGGTTCCAAGATAGAGATATTTGTTGCCGAATACTCTGCCAATGCGAGCTTCCCACCGTCCATTGTGATGGTGTCTGAACATTTGAAAACCACATCATGAGAAAGTCAGTGACCAGATCAAACACGTGAGAGCATGCACTAGGAGTAACATCAGTGAGAATATAATTAGATTGTGATGTTTACCGAATTATTTCGACAATATATGGGAGATCACCGCAAAGGTTCGTGTACTGACTAAAGGGTATTCATTTTTTTCACCAACAGCTTGTGGCGATATTAATTGCAGTGTATATACATACGGACAGGCATGCAGGAAGATGCATATATAAATGCACGTTTTAGTGCCGTCCATTGGAGATAGATGTAAAACATTTTAAAAAAAAATATCCTTTTTAAAAATTTAAAAAAAAAAATGGAGATAGTTAGGAAAATAAATCTACAGGCCGTCAGGCCGGATCGAGGATGGAGTGCTGATGAAATTGGTCGAATTGAGGAATCTTTAAATACCTTGCTACGCCTCTGTACTTTGAGACCCCACGGGAAAACCCACTACTTTTTCTGTACATTGAATCACAGTGAAAAGAAATTAAAAAATAATAATCAATTGGTATTTTCATCATGTAACGATTATATATTCATGGTATGATCAATTCGGCAGAAATTCCAGATTAATTACCTCCTCAAAGCACCGATGTACTCTTCTTTTGACTGACCTTCCATTTCTTTGAGTTCTTCTTGGTAGGTTGCGAGCTAATACATGATCAATTATCACAGATGATTAATTACATGATCTTTTTTGTACTTCCTATATATATATATATATATATATATATTAATGTATTCAAATTATTGAAATGCCATAAAAACGAAAGTGATAATTAATTAATTACGTTAACAAATCGACAAGTCACAAAACTTATAAGAGATCATGAAAACTATATACCGGGAAATTGAGGATGGTTTCTTGTCCCCAGTACTTCAATGCTGCCGAGTCATAAGCATGTGCGGCGGCTTCTTCATCATCATACGCCCCTAAAAAAATCCGATGCCTCTAATTACATTGAATTTTTTTACAAAATATATAACAAGATAACTACAATTATTTCTCTCCAACTCTTCATTTCCTTCTAATGATGTTATTTATAAAGAACGAACGGATTAATCTCCCCCTCCAAAAAAAAACAAACAAACAAACGTACCTAAATATACTGCATTAAGGTTGGAAACCGCCACCGCCATCATCGTACCGGAAACAGAGAATTACAGAACAAACAGATTGTTAGTGATGATCAATAAAATTTCAATCATAAATAGTGCATAACGGATCAAAATTATGTTTCTTATTTATTATTTATTTTTAAAAGGAAGAGAAGAAGAAGAAGAACCTTGTCTTCCTTTCTTGTTCTGCGACTCATTCCAGCAATTCTTATCCCACAAATGAGCTTCATAGCGGCCCGTCCACCGATGCCTAAATCATCAGTCGGCGAACATCGATAAAACCAGGACGCATAAAAATGTAACGAATTATAAGCAAATATATACATATTTCAACGAAAGAAAGCATTGCTTCCATCCAAGTCCCAACCTCGTGACGCCCCGGTAGATCGAACTACGCTGCGGAGGAGAGTCTCGAGGGACGCTTTTGCGCGTCCGCTTCACCTTGGTTGCGGGCTTGTCGGTATTGTTGCTGGTGTTTGCAGTAGTAGTACTATTCTTGACTGAGCTTTTCGTCATTAATTACCTTCGATCACAAGGTCGAGAGAGAATGCAAAACAAGCACAGAGAGAGAGAGAGAGAGAGAGAGAGAGAGAGAGAGAGAGATGAGTAAGTCATCCAATGAGAAGGACTTTAAAGGGAGGTGATAGCCGGCCGGCTGAGGAGGACCGTTTTTATGGCTGTCTCTAACCAGCTTGGCTTCCCCTTTGTGACTTTGTCCTTACCACTTTTTTTTGCTTTTTTTTTTTTTTTTTTTTTTATGAGGGAATTGATCTAACAATATAATTAGCTTCTACTTTGCCTAATCCTGATCTACCAATAGGGTTTTCCTAATGATCTTATACTTTTTCAGTCTTAATTTTTAACCTAACCTCATTTTGCTCTCTCTCTCTCTCTCTTGTTTGGTGTGTCATTGTCTTTATATTTTTACTTTTATAATACCATGTGGAATTTAGGATTTATGCTTCTCCAATCTATCCTGTTTTTAATTTTTGGTGAATCCAGGTATCAGCCAACATTTTTTTATCTTGTTAATTTGCACCTATCATGGAGTTTACAAACTTTTGTTGCCTCCTTATTTGTTATTTACCTCAAAATTAGTTATAAGTAAATATCAAATAATTTTGAAGATGATTTATCTATTTAGAGTTTGTACCTAACATTATTCTTCTCAAAATGACTTGAAAAGGTTAACATAATTTTCACTATGACAAACATTTAAGGATATAACAAATATTTAATTTGAAGTTAATTAGATCATTTAATGCTTTGGATCATAAGATCATAAGCGAATCTTCAGATCAATTTTATTACCTTTAATAGATCAAATATTGTGAGTTGTGAAATCACCACTTGTCTCAAAAATTTAAACTAATGGAAAGAGGTAGATTTTATTATTTATTTTATATTTTAACACTCTCTCACGTGTGGGTCAGACTCACTCTCAATAGATAACTCAACATGTGAAATATTTAATTAAATGGCATAAAGTGTAGAGTCAAGATTTGAACTTAAGACCTTTATTTTAATATTATGTAAAATCACCACTTATCTCAAAAGCTTAAGAGGATGGAAAGAGATAAATTTTATTATTTATTTTATATACAGGTGAAGAGTTGCTTAAATTGCTAATTTGGAAATGATTAACACTTCACGGCCTTGAAGCGTAGTTTTGGTGGCTTCCAAACATGGATTTAGTCCATCATAATTGTTGAGTACATGGTTAATGTAATTGGTTACAGGTGAAACATACATATAAGGTTTGGTTGGTTCGGAAAATTAAGAACCCAAATGGATCAAAATTCAACGAAATACTATTTGATCGTTATTTCTACAAATTTATATATAATATTATAAACGGATCAAACTCATTAGATGAGATGCTCGATTGCATTGTCTGCACCTACAAAAGGGTTAAATCTTATAGCTCGCTAGCTAGCTATTATTGTAGGGGCAATTGCCTAATCGATCCCTTTCATACAGACCAATAGAAAATGGGTAGGGTCGTTTGGCACAATAGGTTCTAGTCATGTCCCTTGTCTATAGCAAAATATTTACTTTTTTTCAAATGATCTAGCAACTACTCTACGAGGGACTTGAGGTTAAAAAAAAAAAAAACTACTCTACGAGGGTTGAGGATTCCTAAATTACGTACAGGTAAACCATATTAATTAATTAGGCTAGAGGGGAAGGCAGTGCTCCTGTTGGAAGTTAGGTGTCATTGAGATAGTAAAATTTTATATACCATACCATTATCTTATTTTTATTCTATTAAATAAAATATGGTATATTTATTATTGTTAAATAATTATTTATTACATACTTCTTTATCATCTAATGGTGATAAATATGTCATATACTACTTAATATAATTAAAATAGAATGAAAATATAGTCTATAGCGTTGAGATATTGAAAAGGTCGGAAGATGAACGGACACCGCAGGCACTCGCTTATGGATTAAGATCAAGCTGCTAATTAGGTATGTAGTGAGTAAACACTTAGGGCAGTAAAACAATATTCTCCTCTCATGTATGTATACAACATCATGTATATTTGGTACCATTCTCCTCTATATATTTTGCATGTCTTATGATTTTTTTTTATTTTTTTAAAAAAATAATATTTGCTGTTTTAAGATCGTACTTTTTTTTTAAAAATAATAAATATGAAATTTATATTAAAAAAATTATTTTTTAATGATAAATCTCTATTTTTATGAAAGGCAGCATGCAGAATATGCATATTTTATAATTATATTTATCATTATTCTTTTTTTTTTGTCAATTAATATTTGATGATAATTTAAAAGATAATAAAAAAATAAGAATTAAAAAGATGATAAGTAATTTTTAAAAAGATATATAAATAGCCAGCTTTACTTTAAGAAATATTTGCTTGTACTACAACTTCTATATCACAGAATCGGGCTCTTGCACGTATCTTTTTCATCGCAACAACACCAAAATCTATAACTTTTTTACCTCTGAGTGAATGCCGCGGTAACAAACTCAACCACAAAATCTCCTATTTTTTTGGTCCTTGAAGACGAGAAATCAAAGTTAACCAAACCCGATTCGACAGTTTGGGTCACTTTAATAAAGAAGAAGATAAATGATAGAATGATATTACTTAATAAGACTTTGTTTATAATTATGTAATAAAATAATATTATTTTAAATATTAATTTGATTTTTGTTTTTGATTTGATACATTTAAATAAGGGTGCTATCTAATCATAGCAGGGTGATTCTTCCCGCACCATGCCCTCCTCCGCCCCACACTCGCTCGGGATGTAGGGCTGGGGCGAGTCCCTCATCTGCCCTACACTCGTTGGCTCTAATAGTGTCCATGGTTCATTGGGTTCATAAATTATTTTGACTCAAAAGTGATCAAAACATATTTTTAAACTTAAATTATAAATTTAAATTTATAAATATGACCATAATTTTAAAACTAGTAATATAGTTTTAAATTTGTTAGTGTATAATGTATATTATGTGTAAGTTAATGTAATCTATTGTAAACTTTATACAAAAGGCCAAAATAATACAAGAGTCTCACTTAAACAATGTGAAATTCTTGTATTGTCTTGGTAATAATATATATATAAGTAGCGGGATGGAATCCGTTGGAGCCAGACCGCCCCCCACCTCTCTTGAGATTTTTCTCTACATAACGGGGGCGGGGCAAGGGTGGAGTGGCGGAGCTCCGCTACCCGCCTCTAGATTTAAACATAATAAAAAAAATATTATTACATTTAAAATTATATATAAATTATGAATATATTGTGAGATTAAAAAAAATGACTAGAGGCCGAATCATCATGAGTTTCACCAAGTACTAAAGTACCTGTTCTTTGATTAATTGCAACATGGCCCCTTTCTCGTTTTTTCCAGTCATAATTAATTTGAAAAGCAAGGAATTGATCATTATTAAGTTCTTAAAAACAAAAACCCAAATAAAATAATAATAAATAAATTTAATCAAAACACTTAATATATAGCACGAGGAACATTAAAGCCAAACACGGTCGAGTCGTAACAAAGTTTTTTAAAATTCGAACCAACGAAATTGTTTGATATAACTTGAGCATGCCATCACGATCAACGTGATCATAAAATAAATGTCCTAATACCAGAATCATCACTGTGCAATATGGGACGTAAAGTATAAGGACACAATGCAATTACGCGTCTGAACCATATAATATAAAATCTATTATTGATCGAATATTAAAAACGCACACAATTTTCTCAATTGTTTTTTTTTTCATGCATTTATAAAATGATCTTGGAAACTTATAAATTAAGTAGTAGTCCTTAATTTGTAGCCAGCAATTAACCATGCATGCATGTACAAAATCAATATAATGTGGGTCCTATATATGTACGTACTTGGATCATCGAAAATTCAGATCAGCTAGCTAGCTGTTCATTGGAGGCAGGGATATTGATTTTGATCATCAGGCCGGTTTGGAAAGTAGCTATAATACTATGCGGTCCAAAACATACCGCTCTATTTGATCATTTAGTAAAATTATTATTATGATTTTTTATTTAATAATAAAAGAAATAATTTTAAATATATTAATATATTTTTTATTTTTTAAAAATATTTAAATACATTAAAAATGTGAATAGAAAATAAACCGACAGTTAAATGAAGTGGGACTACTCTTTTTTAATTGGAAAACACTATTTTGTCCTCTAACTTGACCGCCCAAGTCGACCGTTGGGTAAAAAAAATTTTTTTTTTTATTTAGTGATTAAATAAATGATTTTAAGTGTATTGAAATTTTTTTTTTTTTTTATAAAATCTTTAAATATATTAAAAAATGTGAAAAGAAAAAAATAAAAAAATAAAAATAATAATAACGCTGGGCGTGTAAGGGTGAAGCGGCAGAGCTTTTTAATTACTGACAAAAGTAGGTGGTAGCTAGCTACCTAGCTCCCAACTTCTAACGCCTCGTTCATCACAAATTCCCATAGCACGAGGGGCGCCTTCCCTTATAATTGACGTACTACATAAAAATTAAAATAAATAAAAAACCCTAATTAAGGTTATGCTTGGGGTGAGATGAGAATTTTGTGTTTTGTTTTAAAGTTTAAAATATTATTTTTTAATTTTGAGATTTGAAAAAGTTGAATTGGAATTTGAAAAAGTTATATTGGAATTTGAAAAAGTTGAATTATTTATTATATTTTGTATGGGGATTTGAAAAAGTGTAGAGATGAGATGAGATGAAGATGAAAATTTTAAGTAAGACACTTTTTCCAAACATATCCTAAATCTCTGATCATGGAAATTAATATAAGGTTGTTTCAAACCCAACAACTACCCTAATTCCTGCCGACTAATAATAATGAAGATGAGGATGATTATTTGGACAAAAAAATAATAAAAAAGAATGACGATTATCATGTTATAAGGAGTTTTTGTTATTATTTTTATCTTTTTTTTAAATGAAAATAATTTATACAAATTCTAAATATAAGCCTCGTATAAATTTTTATAAAACATTAAACTCTATCTTAAAAAGTTATAGAAAAAATTATTATTTATTAATAAAAATCACTTTTTTATAGAAAATTTCACGTGACTTTTCTATTTATAACTCGTATAAAGAGCTAGCTAGCACTGCGCTGAAGTGCGTCGCACTTTTAAGATAAAAACGTACATAAATCCTTTACGTACTTTTCTGTACTGCATGCAGTCATATTACCGAAATCCTGTATAATATTTCCCAGTGAATATTACTAAAATTATTCATGTTCTGGTACTGCACGGTCCGGTATTAATTAATATGGAAATTAAAGTAGATATTAATTTCTGTATATGACTGTATTACTGTATATGACCACGAAGCATTTTTGGTAATGACTGTATTACTCCGCCGCCCACTCTGTCCGCCGTTAGTGGAAGTTGTATTTTTTTATTTTAAATATATTTTTAAAATATTTACATATTTTTAAAAAATAAAAAATATAAATATATTAATAGTAACTTTTTTAATAATTAAATTAAATATATGAGCAATTAAAATAAAAAATAAAATAAAGAGACATAATAATATTATTCTTTTAATAATTTATTTGTGGTCGAAAAATATTATATATTCGGTGGATCTACCTAATATATATAGGTGACTAGGCCAGGGTCATAAACTTCCTTGCATGAATAGTACTACTAGAGTTTAGGCGCTCATAAATAAATAATTTTTTTATCAATTAAACTCTAGTAGTAATATTCATGAAAAGAAGTTTATATATATATATATATATATATATATATATATTAGCAATAATTTTTGAAGAGATGCCTTTCATTATTTTATATCACATATTTTATATATTTTAAAATTATTTTTTATTTTATTATTATAAATTAATAAAATTTGTTCTACTTCTCATTCATATACTACATATGTGTTATAAGAAAAATAAAAATAAAATAAAATAAGCATAATGTGATGTAAATTTGATAAATAGAATTATTTATTTTTGAAATCCATGGTTAGATTAAAGCGTGAAAATTAATATATATATACGAGTACGTACGAGGGTGAGATCTTGAGTTGGCCATTTGGGACCATCAACCAGTACACAACCCCGACCCAGGACCCATAACAATCAATCTAGTTTTTCGGTTCTTGATCTGATCTTTACGATCTTAGAGCTACATATATATGCTCGTACGTACTATGTACTGTGGCATGGATGGAAGAAAATATTCGTCTCTTATTCTTAGATCTGCCTTCAATGAGGCCATTTAGTTAGGTTGGAATACCTGTTTACGTGTGTAATCCAACACATATATACTTTGACGTCCTGGCCGCCTTCCCCATCCTTTGGCATGCAGTTAGTAGTACTCCAAGATTAATGTGTTAATTTTAGTACCTACCAGGAACAAAATATTCTTGATTTTAGGTAATTACCCATTTCATTAAGCTGGCTTAAACATGGCATTTAAGCCCCAAAATTAGCTTTACCATATCAAGAAATCTTTTCATATATTAATGCAAAGTGAGGGATCGATCAATAGCTTTGATTGAGAGATCGATCAATGATGGTACATATGTACTTAATTTATTAAAAAAATTAAAAATATAAATATAAAAAGTAGAAGATTTAAGAGTTTAATTTTAATTTTTTTTGTATTTTTGGAGTTGTTTTATTTTGAATATATATTCTTTCTTTTTTTTTAATAAATTAATGCGATGTTAAATTGAACGGTATAAATTAAGAACATTTTACCAACGAGAAAGGTGCAGCTGCTGTCAGACATGAACAATATTGTATTAACTGGTATTTGGTAAACAACCAGCAGAAGCTTTGCATGTGTTGTACCACGGAGTGTTCCTTGTCAATGACTCTCTTTTTTATATTATGAGTTAATAATGATTTTAAATGAGTTGAATATTGTTAGAATATTATTTTTAATATTATTATTATTTTAAAAATTAAAAATATTAAATTTTTTATTATATTTTATATAAAAATTTAAAAAAATTATAATTAAATGAGTTAATATGAGTTTCGAATCTAAATAAATAATGAAAAGAAGCCCAGAATTAATTGAGGAGGGGGAGAATCTCTAAAAAGCTCCCTGTTATTTTTTAAAAATATTTAAATTATATTTATCTCTATATTTAATATTTCTTCATTTTTAGAAATTTAAAGAATTGTTTGGATTTTAAAGCTTTCTTAATTTTTATTATTATTTTAATGACATTAAATTATTAAAATTTTCTTAAAATTTTAAAAAATGTTTCTGTTAATAGCCTAATAATATAAGACAGCAACCATGATCAGATCAACATGTGTGGTAAAACTGAGGCTTTCAGCATTGCGCATGTGGCATCGAGAGAATCGCCTCCTAAACTGAAGAATTGTCGTGTGACGAGAGCATAAAAGACTCGTTTGATTCAAAGAGCATTTTATTTCATCTCAAAAAATAATAAATAATTTAATTTTTTTTTAAATTACTAGATAAAATATAATAAACAATTTAAATTTTTAAATCTTAATTTAAATTTTTTAAATTGTAAAATAATAATAATATTAAAAAATAATATTCGAATAATCTTTTATTCAACTTTTAACTTTTATTTAAAATTATCTCATCTTATCTCATTATCCAAACGTGTTAACTATCGTTTGTTTTCATAGATAAGATGAGATGAATTGTGATTAAAGTTAAAAAGTTGAATAAAATATTGTTAGAATATTATTTTTTAATATTATTTTTGTTTTAAAATTTAAAAAAACTAAATTATTTATTTTATTTTATATTAAAATTTAGAAAAATTGTAATAAAGAGATAATATGAGTTGTAATGATTAGGTTCAAAATGCCCTAATTTTTTTTTTTCTTGCAAACACGAAATGTAGAGTTCTTATTT
The DNA here is from genome assembly GCA_029856935.1 of Cyclocarya paliurus. Classification (NCBI taxonomy): domain Eukaryota; kingdom Viridiplantae; phylum Streptophyta; class Magnoliopsida; order Fagales; family Juglandaceae; genus Cyclocarya; species Cyclocarya paliurus. The sequence continues at coordinate 5,281,197 of JARVXP010000207.1, read as the reverse complement.
TTTGGGTGGTTGTTTGGATAAGCTTGATGTTCTTATGGCTTCCAAATACAAGTAACTTTATTTCCATAAACATGTCCAGTTTATGCAATATTTTCAATCTTTAATGTTGCTCAGCTTCTTAGATGCATTTATTTTTCAAACTTCGCAACCTCATAAAACTGGCAATAGGACTTATATGAACAACCAATGTGTATTGTGTAGTCCTCAACCAGAACAATAGTATTTTCTGAAAGGTTGTTTTTTTTTTCTTTCTTTTTTGAATTCAACTTCAACTGGAACAATTTTTTTTTTCTCTCTTTGGTTAATTTCATTTTGCAACTCAAAATTATCACTTTTTTCTTTTTATCAAATTACAGTACTCCAAATTATCAAAACCAAAGAACTACTAATTTCTTCCAATTTGTACCATTTAATTTCTAATTGATCCGTTAACTATAATAGAACACTTAATTATATTTCGTGTATTACTAAATTTAATTACATAACATGTAGTATAAAAATTGAGTACTATATCATTTCTATTCGAAGAGCACGATTAAGTACTTTCATTAACATAATTAATGTTTGGATGTTAATACTTGGATGCTAATTGTTTGACATGTTTATGTGTTTGCTATAATTTCAGATTTATTGTTTGCTTGAGTTCATAGATATTTCGGCAGATTCTAGTGCGAGCTCCACTTTTTAGGCGTAGGGTACCTCTACCCTTACCATTACTACTACCACTACTCCTACTCCTGGCCCAACATCTACCCTTACGGAACCTTGCCCTGGCCTCAAGCCCATCAAGAAATCTGTTTTCATAGTTTGATCTCATTTAACTAAACTAAAGGGTGGTGACCCCAATAACCCACAACTCAAGTGTAACCACTGTGGAAAAGTTTATGGATGTCACTATACGAAACGTGGTACTTCACAATTAAAGGTGCACTTAAAAGAGTAATGCAAAAAATATCTAATATTAAGATCATTACAATAAAAGAGCCAATATAGGCAAGAAATTGGACTTAAAAAAATGGGGAGATGGGAGTATTGGAGGTGCAACATTGAGGGGGTATACTAAGCATGATCCCGATGAGTGTAGGAGACACCTAGCTCGTATGGTTATCATGTACTAGCTACATTTTCAAGTTGTTGATGAGAAAGGGTTCCAAGCGTATTCTCACTACTTGGAACCAAGGTTTAATCTTTCTTCTCGCCACACGGAGGCAAAAAATGTAAAAAAAATATTATTGATATGAAAAATAGAAGTTTAGGGGTCAATTTGTTTGCCTCACTATTGATATTTAGACATCAGTCTAAAATTATAATTATATGTCTTTGACTGTACAATTTATTGATTGTGATTGAACATTGCACAAAAAAATTATAAAATTTTGTCAAATCACCGATCACAAGGATGAGATAATTAGGAGGGTCTTGGAGGCCGCAATAAAGGAGTGTGGGTTGACACAAGTTGTTACAATCACAATTGATAATGCCTCATCTAACGGTGTCTCATTGTGACATCTGAAAACCTATCTTAGAGAGGCAAATAAGACAATCATGAGTGGTGAGAGTTTGCATGTGAGATGTGCGACATATATTCTGAATCTTATTGTCACTAATAGTTTGAGAGATTTTCATGACTTGATTGCTCGAGTTAAAACTCTTGTGAGATGGATGAGATCTCCTCATTCGAGATTGGAGAAATTTAAAGTTGTTGTGAAGTCTGCAGGCTTAACATCTAATAATGGTCTTTGTATTGATAAGCCTACACGATGGAACTCAAAATTTTTATATTGTAGGTGACCCAAGAATATAAGTTGGCATTTGCATTATTGGGTGATGAAGACATCCAATATGTAAAATATTTTAATGATCATAGGGAGTTGGCATTTGCATTATTGGGTGATGAAAACATCCAATATGTAAAATATTTTAATGATCACAGGGGATTGAGAAAATCCATGGATGATGATTGGCAAGTTGTATCTATTTTTATAAATTTTTTGAAACTTTTCTACTGGGTCACCACGAAGTTATCTGAAACTTTGTATCTTACATTCCATCAATTTTGTCAGTAAATATATAGGGTAAAAGAAGAATTAGATGACATAATCGTGGGTGGTCACATTAGGCTGCGGGATATGACATTGATGATAAGGACGAAATACGACAAGTATTGAAGAGATTTCACTAGCTCTAATATTTTGTTATATGTAGTTGTGGCCTTTGACTCTCAGTTTAAGGTGTATGACATGATATTTGGATTGGAAATTGCGTACGGATAAGCATGGACGGAGCTTATTGTAGCAAGGGTTAGGGAAACCTTTGCTACAAGAGTTTATATTGCGGCAAGAGTTTATCGTCTTGTGAGGTAATAATATTGCGGCATTTACACCTACCCCCACCAGTTCCAGAAGTTGAGATTGGAAAAATACGTAGATTGGACTAGGGTGAGAGGCTGGAGCAGACCCCATTCATCCAGAGTTCTACATAGGCTCAGTCAGAGATAGACAAATACTTGACAATAGAACTTCAACCATTTTCACAAGATTTTGATATATTAAGTTGGTGAAAGATAAATGTCGTGAAGTATCCTGTCCTTGGAGAGATCGCCTATAGTATTTTGACAATCCCTGTTAGCACCATAGCCTCAAAGTCGACCTTTAGCACTAGAGGGCACGTATTCGATTCATTCCGGAGTTCATTAGCTCCTACCACTGTAGAGGCTTTGATTTGCATGCAGAATAGGATCATAGAAACTCCAATTCATATTCTAGATGTTCTTGAATATAAAGAGTCCGACGTTGAGGAAGAAAGTGGTGATCAATCTGGATCTGGTAATCGTGGGACTTGAATTTCATTTTCTAATTTCTTATTTTAATTTATTTATTTTCATTTAATCGGTATTAATTTAAAATTTAATTGTTGTAGTAATACGTGAGACGGCATTTACAACTACCTCCGATGCAGAATGACTTTGTGTGTATTGGACCCACCATTACCATCGATGCACAATTTGTCCCTTATTATTATTATTATTATTTTGCATTTATAATTTTATATAATATTTTAGTATTTAGTTATTTTGCTTGTATGTTTTTTAGCTTTTATATTTTCAATATACATATGCCGAATTCTAATATTAATGACCCAATGATCTATGTTCATCTTCATCCCAATGGCCAATCTCATATTGATTAGTACTTTTAATATTTTGTATTTTAAATTTTTGTTTCATGTTTACAACTTTATAATTCTAATTTATTTTTTTATTTTTAACTTATTAATATTGCAGGTTTTATAACTTTTTAACTTTTATGATCTCGATTTTCAGTCTCATAGCAGTCGACACAACTCAATCAACTCACCATTACCCCAAATTGATCAAATTGAAATGTTATGATTTTGTTAATTTACAATTAATTGTAATATTGTTACAATGGTTAATAGGACAATTTGTAATACTTACTATTTCTAGATGAGTTTGTAATATTGTAATAGTTTAGGGCCTTAGTGATGATTATTAATTAATACTTAATAGCATTAGTTGAAACTTAGTATATAGTTAATAGTTCTATCTATATAGTTTATTTTTTGTTTTCATTTTTTAAATAATTTATTTTTTTAGTTAAATTTTGAGCCCAAAATGGCCCATAAAAAATTATGGATCATTTTGAGCCCATATAACTGAATTGGGCCGAAGGCACAATAAGGAGGGCGGACAGATGGAGGTCCACCCCTGTCCTCACATGGACGAGGTGGGGGTATGGGGAAAAATTTTCCACCCCTGCCCATGTGGGGGTGGGTAGCACCCCTAGTAGTTTTTATTGGGAGTTATCACTGATTTTTATTTTTATTTTTAACTTAATGATTAAGTAAATATTTTTAATAATATTGTAAAATTTTAAAAAATAATTATTTAAAAATATTAAAAAATACGTATAAAAAAATAAAAATAAGAAACAAACTAGTGGAAGCCCCAACAATAGTTCCCAACGGAGGCTGTAGAGCCACGTATAAATAAACGGTCAACTGCATGTGGCCTAATGGTTCAATACTCACATAGATCATGAGTTCGATCCTTCCCGATAGATAGATTTTTTTTTTTTAAAAAAAAAAAAATCCTGCAAAACTAAAAAATAATGTTAAGTATATTTATAATTGTACATTTTTTAAAATGTTATGTGTTCACTGCATTTGCCTGCTATGTTGCCTTGCCATGTGGCGGCTAAGTTATTATTAAAAAGTAAAAATAAAGAATACAAGGGAAAAATACAAAATCATTCAAGAGGTTTAGAATTTTTCATTATTTATCATCTTTACTCTCTGTTTGGATAGTGAGAGATTTAAAAAATAGAGAGCTCTCCCTCTAGGACATATTTCCGCCCTATTTCTTTAATTTTAGCTGAATATAATAATATTAAAATATTTCTTTTAATAACGGCCGACGGGGCCATTACGTGGTAAGCCCACCTAGGGGTAAATGCAATGTCCCTTATTTTATCAAATTTTACTTTTAAATTTAAGTTTTGAATTTTAGATGTCAATAATTTTTAATATGGAAAAGTATTCTTGCAAGTGAAGTTGTGAACCAAATCGTGCATCAATGTTGATATGTAAGGCATTCATCTAACAAAATAATGTAAATTAAAGATGAAAATAATTTTCGTGAGATAGAAGACTTTCTTATTCTCTCAAAATTTTTATTCTTTTATTTTTCTTTTCAATAAAAAAAACTATGTAAGCGTTAGTATGCAACTAGTTTGATGTTGGAACTCACTTGTACTTAACAAGACTCCTTTAATATATTAATAATTGACGTAACAAGAATTGAACATCTATCATAAGTAAAATCATACCATCTTTTGGAGCAGAAATATGTCTCAATCTTTTTTCCTGCGTTGCTTCTCTAAAATCCCATAAGAACACTTCTAATGGATTCCTTATCTTATCTTTTAAAATATATTATCAAAATTCAATTTTTCTATTTTACATATTGACTTTTACAATATATCATCTATTAGTTTATCTATTTTTTCTCTATATCATTTAAATATTATTTTTAAATATTTCATTTCTACCAATAAATTTACAATAACCATATAATTTTTTATATTTGCAATTTGTTTTTATATACAATGTAAAATAATTCAATCCTATACACACAAAACAAAAATATACAAGCCAACTAAAAATTAAAAATAAAATCAAAATATGAAAAAATTGGTTTAAAAATATTTTCAAGATATTTTTTTAGAAGAAAATGAAATATATGTGTTTTAAACGATGAACAATAAAAAGAATTTGCTTACATTATAAAAATCAAAGAAAATGAAAATGAGGGAGTTAATGATATATAAATAATAATAAAAATTTTACAGGATGAACAATACCCACTACATGTAACAGGTTACTGTAGCTAATTGTATTTTATAATTCATTTTACATAACTGGATGTAACTCCTTTTTAAATAATTTACAATTTTTATATAATAAAAAAGCCATTGCGAGCGAGCTTACAATTTACTAGCAGCATGTGTTACTCTCTATACAATAGTTGCTCAATTACTGATTGCCTCTTCTTTCCTTTAAAAACTGGGATATATCTGATTTAGGATTCTAATCCTAATTAATTTAGCCACAAAATCACTATCACTGATTTAATCACGTATTCAATCATCAAGATTTAAAACACATTACAAACCCACAAAAATAAGAGTCACAGAACAGACTCACACACATCAGTTCATCAATCATCAAAACACATGCACAATCTAGTCTACACAGCACACAGCACACAATTCACAAACGCAATCATATCCTCTATCTCTAATTAAACTCCATCTTTCTTCCAATATCTATTTCATAAATCAACAAAAAATTAAAACTTTAACCAAGAATCTTACCTTCGGTGACGGAGATGTAGACGGAAGGCTATGGCGACGGCGATGATGTAGTGGAGTCTTCGACGGCAATGGAGAATCAGAGATGCATAGAAAGAGCGAGACTCAGAGAGAGAGATTTAGAGAAGGGGCTAAGTCGCGGGGATGGGAGGTTTTCTTAAAATCTCAACAAATAATGTAATGAAGTCGTTTCGCCATTTGTTATTTAAGTAAAAAAAACCCACACCTGATTTTTTTTAATATATAAATACTTATATATAGAATTTTATATATATATAATTTTATTTATATATATATAGCGGTGTCACCCCTATCCTGCCCCCGTTGTGGGTGCTAGATGCGATGGGGCCACCAACATCCAGCGGATAGGGGATCTGTCCAGCCACATGAGGTCGGGGTGGATGGGGTGCGGGGCAGCTGCCCACCCCTAGGAGCTACTAGCGGGATGTGTAGTTTTTTCTTTTACTTATTTATTTATTTTAAAGTAAGTTGTCGAATTTGGAAGTTTTTATTTCGCCAGAGAGCATCCTCCGCTGGTTTACGGCCGTGTGTGGATAAAGTGATAGGGCAGAGGCATGAACGAGTGGCTTTACCTTCTCCACTCTGTCAATTCTCTCTCTCTCTGTCGCTCTCTGTCTCTGTGTGAATAAACAAGACCCTAAACCTATACCAAAACCATGTGCCCAGCCGCGCTTAGCCATGGCCAACACATTCTCCATCTCACTCTCTAGCTCTCTCAGACTCCACCTCTCGGTACCCAATTCGATTAACACCACCAGCAGACTCAGAACCATGGCCATGGCCACCCCCGCTACCGCCACCAAGGTTGTCCCGGCCGTGATTGTTGGTGGCGGACGGGTAGGTAGGGCTTTTCAGGACATGGGCAACGGTCAGGATTTTCTGGTCAAGAGAGGCGAGTCCGTGCCGCTCGATTTCGAAGGCCCCATCTTGGTCTGCACGAGGAACGATGATCTTGAGACCGTTCTTCAGTCCACTCCTCCCTCCAGATGGAACGGTACCTCCACCTTTATCATTAGCAATCACTTTTCATCGTTATGTTATTAATGTTATTCTTTTTTTGGAGCGAGACCGTGGAAACTCTGAGGTTGCATTTTGATTTATATTGGTTTTATTGGTAAAAATCTCATTCACGATAATTGGTTGTACAAAATCGATATTCAGGAATAGTGAGATAATGCCGATTCCGAGTTTCACATTTCAGAATCAAATCGCATTGATGCTTGCCATAGTTTCGCATGAGCTTATGTTAGATGGAAAGTGCCATTTACGATACTAATGCAGCTACTCATTTTATAATGGGACATCTTTTCTAGCCCCACGATATGTACATCCTATATATCTTTTTTATGAGTGAAAATTTAACAGACCTTACAAACCAGCCAAGAAAAGTTAAACATCTCAAATTCTCAATCGAGCAAAGAAGTTTAACAAATGCCTAAAATCTGAAATTGCTCAAAAGCTTTAGGAGGAATACCCCAGCTAATAGCTTTCTTGATATTCATTTTATCATATATTCAATAGTTCAGAGGTGGGTCTCCTAACATTTGCCGTACTCATTTTACATGACAGGGCTTTTGATGTAGTTCTATCCCAATTTTACTAGTTAATATCAAGCTTTCCAATCTTTTTTTTTTGGGGTGGTAAATTAACAAGAATGCTTGGTTTTCTTGGTTGAATTTATCTGGAATTTTGGGCTTAATGCCCTTTTGGGCTCTGACTTTGAATTATGTGTTTCTATTATTTAATGGATCTTGACAATCTAGCAGATCTGATATTTGTCCAGAATGGAATGCTGGAGCCATGGCTTCAAAGTAAAGGTCTGAGTGATGCGGACCAAGTATTAGCATATTTTGCCGTATCAAAGCTTGGAGAAGCCCCTGTTGATGGGAAGACTGATACCAATCCTGAAGGGCTGACAGCAGCATATGGGAAGTGGGCATCAGCCGTAGCTGCAAGATTACATGCTGGAGGCCTCTCTTGCAAGGTAAAGGAAGGATTTCACAATAACTTTTGAGATTGTGTTAATTATGTTCAGGATTTTCTTCAGGTGATTCATAGATAGAAGATTTTGACGATGACTTGAATATTTCGATGTTGAGAAATTTATTGAAAACAAGGTTGAATGTGAGCTAGGTTCTCAACAAGGAAGCATTTCAAAAGCAGATGTTAGAAAAGCTGATATGGATATCGGCATTCATGCTTGTGGGAGCTCGTCATCCTGGGGCAACTGTAGGTGTTGTGGAGAAGGAATACCGCTTAGAAGTAAGTTGCTTTTGTCAATATTTTTTCGTTTTCCTCGGTACATTATTATTGCTGTCTCTGGCTGACAATACGAGAGACTAAATTAAACTTATTGCCATCTCTTGAACAAATGGATGTTAAATGTGTGGAATATAATGAATTTAAACTACTTGTGGTCCCTATGAAAGTAAGCATGGAATGAAGCCATTAGGAAGAGATTTTGGGAGTTATGGAGGCAACTTGAAGCTCATATTGGTTTTAGTTTGAGAACCAGAATTGAGTTTAGACCTTGACTGTTGAGGAATAATCTCACATTGCAGGTGAATAAGGTCTTAAGCATGTTTATAAAGAATGAATATTCATCTCTTATAAAACCAGTTTTATAAGATGAGTTAGACCAATGAATTTCTTCATGGTATCAGAGCCTGTTACAAGACGAATAAGGACCCACAATACTTACCCTGTGACAAGGACCAGGAAAAATACTGGTATGCGCGTGAGAGAGAGTGTTGAGGAATAATCTCACATTGTCTGTGGACAAGGTCTTGGGTATGTTTATAAGGAATGGACAATCATATATTGTAGAACCGGTTTTATGAGATGAGTTAGGCTCATGAATTTCTTCATTGACCATGATTTATGCATGCTTTCAGGTGTCTAGTCTTATTGCAGAACTTGCGTCTGCAGCAGCAGCAGAAAAGGACTTGGTATTTGAACAAGCCCTGGAAGATAGACTATGTGCGTACTCCCGAGCAGTTTCCCACTTTCCTACAGCAGTTAAAGAGGTAAACGATCCAATCATCAAATTGACTTTTTATTCATATATACACGATTTCATGAACTTAAAACTTGTTTTAACTGTCAAGTTTCCTCATGCTTGCAGTTTAAATGGAGGAATGGTTGGTTCTACTCACTCTCGGAGAAGGCAATAGCCGAAGGAAAACCTGATCCATGTCCATTGCATACATCATGGCTCAAAGAATTGAAAATTGTCTAGAAAATGCAACTCTCACGTTGTGGCTCAAGAATCTGTTGTAGTGCCAACTTCATAGAGCATATACTTAAATGAACCTCCAACAGCAGGGGAAGGATTGCTATATCATGCTTGCAGAGTAATTTCTTCCCTTGTAATGGTTGGTACATTTTGTGGTACTTCTAATAAACGGGGTTTTACTGCTACCACGGGAAGTTCTCAATTTATGAAGCCCAAAAAAATTAAGAAAAAAATAAGACTTTTCACGGACAAACTGTCATTTATCTTTCATTTTGCTCTGAAGTATAAAGAACATCAAATCATACCCTAAATTATTTATACTTCTTAAATCGCATCTAAGTTAAGGTATGAGCGAGCATTATGGATAGAACAACAAAAACTGTTAATGTTTGTATTTAAACGGGGCATATTGAAACTTAATGGTAAGAAATAAATTAAAATTTTGAAACTAGATGCAGAATTAAAAAAAAAATGATAGTTTGTGACTGCAAAATATAATATCCTTAAATTTCACTGTCCAAATTACTGCTTATAACTAGGGCTTTTACTTTCCCAAGCGTTTGTCATGGCATGACAGAAAGCATAGTGAAGGGAAGGAGACTTCCTTGAAGGGAGGTGTTCTATTCGGCTTGTATCCATAGATCTACCCCCTCCCTCTGGCTTTACATGCAGACCAGGTTTTTGCACTAGAGCTGAGGGCTGTGCTCAAAGGTCCAGCAACACTTAGAAGATCAATTATATTCGCAAACAAGAATACCAATATGTTATGAATTTGCTGCGGGTCGCACATAGGTTACTAATTAAAACATTAAATCAAGAAACTAAAACTTGCACAAGCAGCCTCTTACCGTGTGGCCACTGCAAATCTCCATTGCTCTATTGTGAAATGGAAATAATGAAAAAGTTTACTAATTCTTTGATAAAAATTCATTTGTTTACACAAATAAATACATAAGAAAAAATCAGAGGATGCTTTAAGTCTGAAATATACAAGGCTACAGCTGAGAAAAATTATCACCAACCAAGTTAACCGCACGCTGCACCACTAAAGTAGGCTGTGACACCCTTTACATTGTGTTGCACATAATTTTCTTCAATCTGCACATGAAATTGATTCAACCATGTAAAGAATCTCATTACCATTGGACTGGAAAATTTAAGAGGTGGAAATGCCAATCTTGATACCATCAGAAGACACGGGAATAGTTTTTTTTAATTGACATTCTACGATCTTATTGAAGTTTGGTAGGTTAACAAGCCCATACCTCAACTTCTAGGGGAGGAGAAGACAGCCAAGAAAGCTCTTCCACTTGCTGCAAATCCACATTCCGTGGTAAGAACATAATGATGTTAGGTGTTATTGCCTGAGCAACCTGAAATATGGTGAACCTGTACAAAAGTGTCATTATAATGCTAATCAATCTATAGAATACATATCATACAAGGGAACACGATAAAACGAAGAAAACAACAAAGAAATCATGTTTTATGAGTTTGTGAGCTAAAAAGTTGCAGCAATTATAACTATATTTGATAACGTGGATTGCAAGATTATTACACGTACAAGAATGCAGTTTTTTTCCCCCTTTTTCTGGTCATGTAAGTAGTCGGCAGCCAAAAGGCGAAACCAGACTTTTGCTTCACCCTCTAAAACACACTGCTGCTGTAGAATTGTACATTGATCACATAAAATGTAATGTTACAATTTCTAACTAAATCAAGTCTTTATTGTGTGCAAACTCCAATATTTACAAGTTTTCATAAATTCATACCCAAGTACTTGAAACACAAACCTCAGGCTCAGCATCGATCACAGAGGAAGCTCTGTGAATATGATAAAATAACTTGTCTACATTTGCATTTTTTTTATCAGTTCTACATTTTCATTCTTATTCTTATAATTACTATATTTCAGACAAGTAATATGTACATACTTATACATCAGCATCCTATTCTGTGCATAAATTCATGAAATGTTCCTCCTTGCCCTTGTGTAGAAGATTAAAAGCATCCACTACATACCCATCTCTTGGCTCGAGAGAATCAAGCGTAAAATTTTCAATACTTTTGTATGATGGACCTCCCCATGGTGGTGCAAGAAACACCATGTCCCCCTAACAAAATTAAAACATCGAAAAAAAAAATTAAGACAAACAATAACAAAGGAAGTATAACTTCCATTCCAAGATAAAATGCTGCACATGCATCAACTAAAAAACATGCAGTTTCAACATTAAACATTAATCAAAGTAAAATTATGACATCATACTACATAGATATTGATCGATTCTTTAATATATACTTCTCTTTCTCACTATGAATAGTGATAACTTGTTCAACTTATTTTTCCCAATCTTCCCTTTTGCTTTCCATATTATCTCTCTTCCTCACTGTTTCTCTAATTATTCTATCAAATCCTAATTTTTGCAGTCAAAATCTTCATTTCTCTTTTCAGTATTCATTCCCAATCGTGACTCTCATTATATATACTAACCCAAGTTTTTAACATGGTATTTTGGAAAAAAAACAATAATAATGACTCCTGTTTCAATTTTCATCCTCTCTTCCCCATTCCTATAAATTCACTTTATAATCATGCAAGTAATTAAATTTGAAAAGAAACTAGACAGCGGCCAAAATCCAAAAAAATAAAATAAAAATACAGAACAGAAGAAATCCATAGTTGCCATATGTAAGTTTGCATTGTAAAAATGATTAAATAATTAAATCCATCCGGAAATTCTTGCCTTTGTGTGCAGTTGTGGCCAACTAAAATATCAAAGAGTAATGCTAGAAAGCCTACAAGTTTTTCTATATATGTTTTACAAGCTGGTGAGTCATCAATCAGGGGTTAAAATTAAAAGGCAAGTCAAAGAAATATTTATTATACTGTTAATGGGGAACCAATCACATGATCTGCCAACTCAGTTTGTTTGACTATTGTACTAAAATTGTAGTGGGTTTTATCATTTTCCAATATGGAAAATGTCAGCAGGCAATAGTCACAACATTTTTTTGAAGTAAGAAACATTTTATTGAAACAAGATAGGGCACAACATTTCGGGTAGAATTTCAAAAACCCGTAGAATTTTCAATGTATAAAAACAATCTGAGACTCCAATCAGCAGTTGTGGGCATGGTTGCATTCTCAATCTGCTTATTACTTCAAAATTTCCATCATTTCGAATGGTATGAAAACTTTACCTTCAGTGATGGAGCAAGTTGGAAGAAGTCTCCAACAATGAAATCGATATAATCTTCCACACCGTATATTTTTGCATTATTAATGGCAAATTCAATTTTTTGAGGATCGATGTCAATAGCAACAACAGAATAACACCTAAGAGGGCAAAAAATAAGAGTTAATAGGCTCTCTACTTCAAGATTTGTTGAATTTATTTTAGGAAAATAAGAAGAAGATATAATGAGTTAGTGATTTAAATTCAAAGAGAATTTGGGCAAAGGCTCTTGTATTGAATGAAGATAATCTTCATGATTTGCTTTTAGCCCAATTCTAGTTCCTAGCTTGTATTTAGGCATTTTCTCTTGTATACTTCATGTGTCCTTGGGCTATGCCTATAAACTTGTAAATAAAATTTTCTTATTACTTATAAAAAAAATAAAAAAGAATTTGACGGTCACTCGAAGTGTAAAAAAAATATATTAATATTTGCAAAGTATGTTCAAGCCTTGCAAAATGAAACCTTTGAAAGGAAATGTAATTCTTTTTAAAAGATGTCTAATTCTCCGAATGTTTGGTGGGAACTAGGAACTCATAAATCTATCTAAAATTCAGAATGACTCATAAACTGATGTTTAGGCTTTAGGTTCTGGACAGTACCCAAGTTGCGAAAATTACATTCTAGCAAACTGGATAGCGTTGCCACCAACGCCTGCAAAGCAATCGATCACAATTCCATTCCCACTCCTCTGAGCGTGTCGAATCGCAATCTCTTCGGGTGTAACGGAATACCATCCTTCCTCGTCCATTTTGATACCCTCGTCGTATCTCGAGAATAGATGGTACCTTTGAAACCAATACTTTTCAACAAGTGGACTGACCCGTTCTTCCCTGGATTTGCTTTCCTTATAAGTCTCAACTGAAAGAAGATTTAAAGAGAAAAATTAAAGAGTACAGATGGTACATGTAACGAAGGTTCTGTTTGTTTCTTAGGAAAAATGTTTCAAAGGAAATATATGCGTAAAAAGAGAGAATTGAAAAGGAACTGGGGAAGAGAGGTAAAACTAGAGTAAAAAAGTGCTATATTTAGCTGCCAAAAAGGAAAACAAAAATAAAAATATGTAATCCCTGTAATCTCATCTAGATGATATTAATTTAGTTTCGAATTATTTAGCATTAGTTTTGAAGTCAGATCCCGATTATGTTTGTTAACCGTGTCAGAACAAATCGAATTGCTTCTAATTTCCGTTGAATATTTTCTCGGCAACCAGATAAGGATTTAGGAATGCATGGAAAACACCGAAAGAGTGAAATGGTGGAAATTCTGTACCACAAACGTTTGCGAGCTTGCGCTTTTTAATGCGTCGACCGGTCCTCGGTGACTCAGAAATCATCATCTTCTTCTCCATCTACCGGTTTGAAATGGTGGCGCTGAATGATGCTAGCGGGAGCGCGGACTCCGGAAGAGTGGACTTAGGTTTGGGTTTGGGAATTCGCTTGTTGGGTTGAGTGGGGTTGGGCTGATCTAATGGCTAATATTTTGAGTCCGTACCGCTCAACTGCTCATCGAGGTATTGAAGAGATGGGCCAAAATAATAATGATACCTACAACTCATTTATTATTATTTTTAAAAAAATTTTAATAATTAAAAAATTGGTTGTATATTTTTTAATTTTTTTTCTTAATGTTTAAAGATGTTAAAAAAATATTTAAAAAATAAAAATTTTAAATATATTATAAAATAATAAAATGATAGTAGGAGAGTAGTAAACTTATCATTATCCATTGCTAATATTTACTTATTGTTTAGCAAAATGTAGATCTTGCTCTTAATTAATTTATTCATCTTTAAAGTATTTTTATACGATATTAGCATGAAACTCCAAATACATTATTATTTAGTAGCTCAAACAAGCTGAATATAAATTAAAATATGGGGTAAAATATGAAGAGCATTGCTATTCATAGGCCCACACACCAAACTTTATATTATTTTTTTTTAATTTTTTTAATTTTTTTTAATTTTATTCTTCTTAAAAAATTTATATTTTTTTATTCATCATCTATATAATACACATTTAATAAGAGAAACAAATAAAAAAAATTGTGGTGTGTGAGCTTATGAATAGATTTTTTCAAATATGAAATTAATCAATGTGATTGTTGTGATGAAATTGATAAATCGATTTATTCATCGTACTTCAGTTTGTAAATAGTTAAAACTTAAAATAGAACCTAAAACATGATATGAGATGACAAAAAACTTTGTTGTTACTCGTTGGCTTACTAACGCGCAACGCCTTTTGCGCATTGGCAATTGCCCTAATTTGTTTGTCTCGCAGCTTGTTCTCTTGCTTGGTCACGTGTTTTAAAAAAATAGAAAAACATTATTTTCGAAGTTTTATTGTGTTAACCATTGTGATTTATAGGACTCATAAAAATTTAGGCTTTATATATATATATATTTATTACGGAATGTAAAATTAGACCCATAGATAAGGTTATCGATTTTGCTAATAAATTCTCTAACGTCATTATTGACAAGATCCAGTTGTAGAGATTCTTTAAATCTCTCAACTATGTTGCTGATTTTTATCATAATCTGATAAAATAATGTAAACTATTATTCCAGAGGTTATATACTAATCCTTCTCCCTGGTCTGAAATCTATATTAATCTTGTTAAACAAATCAAGACACACGTCAAAACTCTCCCGTGTCTTGGTATTTTTATTTATGATTCTTTCAAAATTGTTGAAATAGATGCCTCAGACATAGGTTATGGTGGCATTCTGAAACAATTTGTTTCATCGGACTCCCCTGAACAAATAATTCGCTTCCATTCTAAAGTCTGGAATTCTGCACAGAATAATTATAGTACTATTAAAAAAGAAATTTTATCTATAGTACTATGTATTTCCAAATTTCAAAGTGATCTACTTAATAAAAAATTCTTATTATGCATTGATTGCAAAAATGCTAAATATGTTTTAGAAAAAAATGTTCAAAACATTATATCAAAACATATTTTTGCCTGATGGCAAACTATTTTAAGTGTTTTTGATTTTGAATATATTAAAGAATCTAATAATTTCATTCATGATTTTCTTACTCGTAAATTTTTACAGACGCCTAATCATGAGCAAGAAAAAAGGCAAAGAAAAACAGATAGTTTTTCCACCCCCTATTCCTGATAAAAAACTTATAAAAAATGAACCTACTTCACCTATTGAAATTGCCAATAGGTTCACCACCTTTAGCAAAGTAATTCAACCTACTTCATTTGCTTTAACCGTCTTAACTCCATATGATCCATAAGCCAAAACCATTGCTTCAAAATACACTTCAACCTTTCTACTTAGTATTTGCTTTCAAAATTCAAAATTGAGTACATCCGAAAATTTTATTCTTTCAATCTATTTTACATAAAACCTAACCGGTCTATGTATACAAATCCCTTTAAAATTGCTTCATCCTATTTTTCTGTTGGATTTCACTAGATTCCAAAAAATTTCACAAAAATACTCAAAGTTTACTCCAACATTTTAGTCCAAACTGATTCAATTGTCATAAAGCTCATTTGTCACAAGATTGATAAATCAAAATTAATCTACTATAATACTTATATTTTCAGAGTTATTACTAAAGAAGAATGAGACAACAATCCCTTACTGAGTTGGAGATATATATCCTCCTAATCAAAACGAAATTTGTTTTCTTAGCCCTGAATGTCTTGTCGTGATCTGTGCATGGTTGTAAACAAATTAACGTGGTGGCGATTGGGTGGGCACTAGGCTAAAGTCACCTTAGCCCTCTGAATTCTGATGATTGAATTCCCTTTTTCGGGGGAGTTTGGCCGAATAAATAAAAAGAAGAAGAAGCAGATTCATGTAACAACGTCCTCGTGGCCCTTTTCTTTATCTCCAACTCCTCATCCCTTCAATAAATAAATAAATGATCAGATTTAATTTATAAAATTTATATTTTAAATTTATTTTTAAATCAAATTATTAATATAGAGAAGAAGCACTGTTATATAAACTCCAAAACCGCCCACCATATTACTCCCCCCACTTTCTATTTCCTATTTATTTTCAGTAGTACACTGTGTAGCTAGCTATAGCTATCTCCCAGATCATGGCTTCCAACAAAAACAAAAGGCCTATAATCATATCAGAATCTATTGCAGAAGCAGCTTCCTGGTACTGTGCCTTTTTTCTGGTCGCCCTTATATTGTTATGCTCTTTTAGGGACACCACCCTTATTTACGAGGACATGGCGGGCACCCAGCTCTCGGAACAGCCGTGTGATGAAATTTACGTGGTCGGAGAAGGTGAAACACTCCACACGATCAGTGATAAATGCGGCGACCCCTTTATAGTTGAGCAGAACCCTCATATTCACGACCCAGATGATGTTTTTCCTGGGCTTGTTATTAAAATTACTCCTCCTTCAGAACCTAGGAAGCAATTTTTAGGGTAGTTTGTTTTCTTTCCAATAAGTTTTTCTGATCTCTTATTATTTTTCCTTCGTTTTCTCTTTGCTTTTGCTTTTGATTCCTATCGAAGTTTCTTCTCAAAAGTGTCATCTTCAAACTTGATAAATAAATTAATATATATGAAGCTATTCAGCTCTTTGTGTTTTCAAACACACGCATGTATATGATCAGTACGCATGCAGTTTACTAATTTCTTGTATTGTAATTAATAGAATTGATAGATGATAATCATATTAATTAGAAGCTCAAATATTTATTTTCTTTTTCTTTTTCTAACGATCCTGATGAGTTCGAATATCGATGTCATGTTGGTTGGTTATTTAAGATACGTATGAATCATGATAGAGTTTTGTTAGTTATGGACAAAACCAAACCGCTCGCTGCACGTTCAATATTATAATAATTTTATTTCTCATTTTTAAATGAGAAATATTTTAGAGATCAAAATATTATATAAAAATAAATTCATAAACTGGTCGTAATGTAATAAATTATATTATGAAACAATTTTATAAAGTAAATATAACGTATCATATGAAATTATTCATGTCAATTTGTAAATTTATTTACTTTTATGAAATCTATTTGTGACTATAACACTTATATTTTTAAATTATTTTGTTGAAAAAGCATTTTCTTTGATCTATTTTTCATAAATCCTGCAATCCTATAGATATGATCAATGGAACTTTAAAAATCTCTCTCCTTTTTACATAGAAGATCAAATGACATAATGTTTTGGTATAATTATTAGAGAGGGTAAAAATGCCAAGTCCAATAGGCCGAGGTCTCATGATCCAAAGGAAGGCACATCAGTCTAGTAAAGTGAAGATGACGGCCTTTGGTGGGCTTGTCACATCAAGTGAGAGGCCTATTTGCCCTGACTCAAGAACAATGAGGTGCCGACAAAGATGGTTAGATGTGACATATGCCTACCTGTCAGCCACCGTAAATCATCACTAGCAGGTGGATACTAGGAAGCATGTGGATGAAGTTACAACCACCAATCACTTAGCAAAAGGAAGGTGGGCGCCGCCAGGACAGGTCAAGGGGAAGCAAACTCCTCAAGCTCCTAGAAAACGGCTACTAAGAAGCGTGCGGGAAGAGGTAACTATGACTCATACATTGAGGAAAGAAAGAGGTAACCACGACTCATACATTGAGAAAAAGAAAGACGGGCACTGTTGTAGCAGATGGAAAAGCAATCGAAGTGATGGTTGTGAAACAACAAATGTGAAAATGCATGCTAAAAGAACCATAGCTCTCCCCGCAAGGGGAGAGAGAGGGACTTGTCGGCCCAACTGAGAAGGCGCCGAAACGTGAGTCAGAACTTAACATGCATTAATTATTTCCCTTAAGGTAACACACCCCTTGATGGATTCATGTGTATGAGACAGAATGAGACAACTCATTGGGAAGAAAGCAACAAAACTCCAAACTACTGGAGGGCGGCCTGACGACCCCTGAGCTCTCTTCTCTATTTGTATGTTTCCAGGTCCCTAGGTCCACCTTCTAGCTGTTCAATGAATCCTTCTGGTACCTACAAAACACGTCTAAAACAATTATTTTACAACTTTTTTTAATAAATGAAGAGTATGTACAGCTCAACCGTATTGCTCTTTGTCATGTGTTGGTGGATACTTCCAAAACCTTTCATGTGTTAGTGGATACTTCCAAAACCTTTGTTGAGCCACTAAAGTTCGGATTGGATATAACAATAACGCTCCCAATTTACTTCACTACAGTTTTTAAATTTTTACATAAAATATCATAAATAATTTAATTTTTTTAAATTTAAAAATAATAACAATATTAAAAAATAAAATTTTATTTAATTTTTATCTTAATTCATCTTATCTTTACTCACTATCAAAATTTAGCCTAACGATAGGTCATTCGGTACGATTCCAAGTGATCTAATTAAGCTTACTTTTTCCCCCTTAGTGGGATTGGCAGAAACTCTATCCACTTCCAATTCTCAATTCCAGTATATATAATTAATTAATAAGTCAAAGGTTATATCATGATGATTACCTTATTCTTTTCCACCCAAAATGGCCGGACCCAAATTTTTGTAATTTATAATGCCCTAATTACTTCATCAGCCTCGATTGAATATCTCTCTTAATTATTGACATATTTATTGCACGCATTGTATTCCATCACTCTGGCTAGGATTTGGAATTCTGACCTATTACAAGGGGAGCTAGCTAGCTAGGTGAATGTGACGCGTATTCCATATTCCCTAAATTATATTCTTAATTTGACATAGATGCAGACTCTCCACATCATTGATTTAGTATGATTTAATATAAAAGATAAATAAATTCTAATGTTTTTAATAAATTAAATTGTGTCACGTAAGCAGTTTTGCTAACCTACGAGATGTGATGAAAATACTCTTTCATCAATCTGTTTATATTTCAAGCTACATTATATGTATGTCAATATTCTTTTTTTATATTGTTTTTACCAAAAATTAAGTGTATATAATTTAAATTGTACCAACTCATAATCAATAATATAGAAGAGTAATGTTACTTATCATCTATTTTATTATTAATCTCTCATCATCTCATGATATGATATTAAATGATTATAGACTATTTATAATAATAAGAATAATTCTAAAAAATCTTTTCAAATAAAATAATTACTTGGAATTATCTACTGTCGTGTGAATCATGCCATAGGAAAAACCAAGATATATTTACATGAAGTGCCCTTGTGAGTCATGAGTACGTTCGTCTGTTCATTACAATTATTCTACCTAATAATTAAGCCGACCACTGGATCGATTAATTTGTCATTTGACTCATCTAAAGATAAAGATGTACACACACACACATGACACGTGACACAGCCCCTCCATCGGCAGTACTGACCATAGCTAAGTACTTCTAACTCATGCAACACTGGCCTAGCCCGGTCTTAGTGCTGAGAACATAAAATCAACATCCAGAATTATTTGTCACGAATTGTCTGTACCTAACTCATGCAATATTAGTGGCTAGCTAAGGCAAGCCAAACAATTTCCTAAGGGTACTGCTAATTAGTAATTATTAACAAGAGATGTACATGAACATGCCCTGTGGGTAGCTCTCTAATCAAGTTAGCCGACCACTTGCAACTAATTAATTAGCATATATATGGCAGAAAATCTTGTACTTTTATAGAGATTAATTCAAAATTCAAATTTAATTTGTAATAATTTATGATTTTTCTTATGAGTTGCATCAGATTATATATTTTTTTGGGTTTTAAATTTCTATTGGTTGGTGTCAAAATTAAACTTACAACCGACAGATTTGGAGCTTTTTCCTAAGTCTAATATATATTATAAGGTGGTTTAACTCAAACACCATCACGATTGCCTTTATTTGGAGAAGGAGCTAGAATTGTTGGCCGGCCTTCATTTTCATGTACCTAAAAGCTAGCAGATCATACTCGATCTTAAGTTTCAAATTGATGCAATGATTACAACAGAACCAAATTTGTAGGCACGTTCATAGATATGGTCCAACTAGGTATAATTATTTATTTTTATCGGTTTAAACTTTTGAGATAAATGATGATTTTATATAGTATCAGAACAGAAATTTTAAATTTTAACTTTATATTCTATATTATTTAATTAAATATTTTATGTGTTGAACCACTCATTAAAGAAGAGTTTGGCCTACACGTGAGAGAGAGCGTAAGATATAAAATAAATAATAAAATTTACTTCTTTTTATCAGTTTAAAATTTTAAGATAAGTGATGATTTCACCATAAATAAATAAAAATAAACAAGAAAAAGAAGACGACAAAGACGTGGCGAACAGCCCCGGCCCCAACGACATCATGAATGAGGCCCCCCTTTTAGCCACAAAGTAAATGATTTGAAACCATTGATCCGATGGTCATGATCGCAGATGTGATCTTCGGAATTATACTTTCATTGTCGTTTTTCAACGTTTGTCGGAGTATCAATTAAGAAACGATACCACAAGCGTAGAATAAAATTAAATGGCACAAGACAAAGGGGGAAAAACAACATCGGTAATAGCTATATATATGGTGTTATGATGATGATCCAAAGGTAATAGTTGCGTGACGCCGTACTGATCACTCATTGGTCCACTTCTATCCATAATTTATTAGGTATATGCGAACAAAAAGGCGCAATTTCTCTTCCTGTTTTTTATATATATGGTCTAAAGTTCTTTGCATAGTAAATGCATTGATATATTTTACAATCTTACGAGGTTTGTTTCTCATAATGAGTAATGAATAACATATGGATGGTATTTTCTAAAATTAATAACAAAATAATAATAATAATTTTAGTATTTTTAATATATATATATACATATACATATACATTGTACGCTTCCTTGTTTAATGAAGTGGATTTTGAACGGACAAAGGACCTGTCTAAATCATGCTCAAAACTTTCATGTTAGGCATAGACAAAGGCCACATCGAGCCACAAGCCTTGCTAATTAGATATGGATAATAGATATGAAAGATCACGAATCTCAAACTTGATTTGATGCTTTAATTCCTACCACTATAACTGTATATGTTTCTTTCTACCATTTTATTTTTCCAGCACCGGACAGAAAGCTGTCTAGAAATATCAAAATTACTCGTAATAGAGTATTGGTAATGGTCTAATTATTATCAAATTTAAAATTTAGCTAAAAGTTGAGATTTTGACTAAAATTAAAACTATCAAAGAAATTAGTTTATATTGAATTATCATAAAGTTGAAATGATAATATAATATTAAATATTTTAATAATATTTTTTATTTATTTTGTGAATACATTCCATATATTAATTAAAATTTGTCCATTGTTAATAATTTCGACTTATGAATAAAATTTGTGAATAAGAAGAAAAATGACTGTTGATTATTTATGAATAAAATATGACTTTGATAGATGAATAGTAACTCTCAAATTTTAGAAATTTCTTTAAAATTATTGTAACTTAAAATCTAAAGTAATAATTTTTAGCTAGTTCAATGCATATTATTTATATAAAATTTAATTATATTTTAAATTTTACTGATATTTGACTAGTGTAATATCAGTACTCTTATGGCTGATAAGCTGCCGCATTTTTTGTCCTTTAGAATTGCTTCGTTTTTATTTCTCCACTTTTATTACAACGTGCTTTCGCTTATTAGTTAAGATTGGTCTTTTTAGCACCAATAATCTAAGATATATATGGACTGAAAAATCACAAATATTAGGATCGTTTGGATAATAGGATAATAGAATGAAATGAATTAAGATAATTTATAAATAATAATAAAATTATTAATTAAAATTAAATAAAATGAGATGAGTCTTCTGTCCAATCCGGCCCTAGTGTTTTTACTTTTCAGATTGCACACAGTTCGCATAATATCTTGTGGATTTACTTGGCCAATAATAATGGTAGCTTTAAGACCACACTTCCACATTTTGGAGATATCATCATGTCGACATCATGACTAGTAACCCACACGTGCCCTTTATAAAGGTCCAGGAAAAGAGAGACAGGGCGAGTATATCCATGTGAGAATATTCCCAGTGGACCATTTAAAAATACATGAAGCGAATGTCGACAGCAGGCAATACAAAAATTTGGTGCCGCTAAAATGACGGATCGGACGTGTTTCGCGTCCCTAGTAAATTAAGGAAGCCTGTGGTACGTGGGACACTAACGTACGTATAAAATATGTTGTAGTAAAATATATAATATATATAAATGATATTTACGTAAATACTGTATAGTCTTTTTAAAAAATTAGAAAATATGAAATTTATTTAAAAAATTAATTTTTTAACAATAAAATTCACTCTTTTAAAAAAAAAATACTAAACATTTGCATAATGTATTACTGTATCTAATTACTAGTATATATACACGTTTCATCCAACCCTCCATTAGTGGCATTGTGGATTCACACGTGGGCCTTGTAGCTTTGTTTAACATTGACCCGACGAGTGAAGCAAAGGAAGCTCAGATCGATCATCGATGCTCGAGTTGTACGGTTTTCTGAGGGTGGCAAGGAAAGTACTTGCTCTTATTTGTGAACCAAAACTACTAGCTTGTCGTTTTAGTTCTTTGGCAGCTTCTCTCTTATCGCTCTCTCTCTCGAACTTAACTTTTTTTTTTTATCTTTCGCATTAGAGTTAGCAGACCCATAGATATTATATATTCTTGGCAAATCGGTACCCATTGTAGGGCGAAGTTGGAGTTTCTCACCAGGAACTCAGACCGTGAGTCCGGGAGTATCGATCTCTGCATGCTCATGTAGGTTTGCTAGCTTCTCGCGCACACTACGTACGGTACATATAATTCTTGCATACTTCAAATAAATAGCATGATATATAAATATATGCTAAATATCTCACAAGATTAACTTTCTAATTAAATATATATGTACGCTAACTCTCTTGAACAAGGTTATGTCGATGCTTTTTGTAGTGTTATCCCAAGTAGTTTAATAAATGCATAAATTGAAAGAGATGTTTATTATTTTTATGGTTTTTCTTGCTGCATTTGGGTTTCTGATGCTTTTGTTTTTTAACTTCTAGTTTTCTTAATTTCTAGAACTTCTTCTTTTGGACTCAAATCACAACGACAAGATTCGCAAGCCTTTAGTTTATTTGGGTCTATAGTTCATAACTTGTTTGAGAATGTAGTATTGCTAACCTTCAGTTTATTTCCGATAATATATTATTAATCGAAGTAATTAACTTAAATATTAACCTATATATTGCGAGTTGGTGAAGATATATATACCTTTGCTCCATTAATCTTTCAGTTTGTTTTCGGTAGTACTGCTAGCTGATGGCTTTGCCTTTAACTTGAACTTTAATACGTCCTTTAGGTCGATATAGTTAGGGAGTTTTCGTTAATCAGAGGTGTTTAAGAAAGTGAAGTATGATATGAAAATATTGGAGTGTTAACCTGTGGTTAGTGGTACCATTAATAAAGCACGGATAATTTGTATGTGTGAATCATTACTATCTTGTCCAAAAAATAAGCCAGACTCAATATGTGAAATGTTTAATTAAATAAGGTGGAGTGTAGAGTTAAGATTTGAACTCAGAATTTTTATTTTGATATTATGTAAAATCATCACTTATCTAAAAAATTTAAACTAATAAAAAGACGTAGATTTTATTATTTATATTATATTATTAATGCAATGGTCGAAGAACATGATCATCTCGTCTTTACATATATATTCAAAAATTCAAGCAGAAATTTGACTGTTCTTCATAAATAATTTTGGGTTGGGCAGCTGGGAAATATATAAAGAGAGAACAGCATCTCCAGTAACAAGTTAACAACTAACAAGTGCTACAATATTCACCCGCTAAAAACGAGTAGACGAAATAGCATGCATGTACTATAAGCCGTCTCAGCAAAATCGTGCTTCGCATCTTTCGCTGCACCATATACTGTGCTCTCTGTTGGTCTGAAATATACTTCAAGGGATTGATGGTACTAAAGCTAGGTAGCTGCATGCACGACTTTCCTATTTCTGCTTCTGGAAAGAAAGCACGCAAGTCCATCAATACTGCCTATCCTCTAGTGATAAAGGACAGGATGCAAGAATAAGCTTATTGGCAGGAGGCAACGTCCCCCATTTATGTGTATCAATGTGTAGGCGTGGAGATTTTGTGTTTTCTTGTTTATTTATTAAAGTCCTGTATTTCATTGCAGTTATAAATCATGGAAATATAAATGGCAAACTCTTCGTTTTCTTTGCTTTATAATCAGACGAACGAATTATTAGGATTTAAGTGGAAATGAAGTTTTCTGGTTTCCATTTCTTAGCTTGATTTGATCTGTCGGGCTTCTAGCATTCAGAAACTTGTCGGGAAAATGGGGGTACTCACACTAATAATAAACGCTTATAATTAGTCTCTTACTTGCCATTTGATGATGATTTATTACAGTACATTAGTCCTTTTTCCTAGCTAAGATATGGTGGCCTTTGGAAAGAAGCTGAGAGAATCACAAATTGAAGAATGGCAAGGGTATGCTCTCTACTTCTACTGACTTTCAGCCAAGGTTTAAGGTCCAAATACTATTTGCTAAGAAATGGGTTTTATTTACGTCCACAGCGAAATTTTCACGTTTCTTGTTAAAATGATGATAATGAGTAATCGTTATGCAAAATATGAAATTTCTCGTTTGTTTTTTTTCCCCCACTCCCTTTTTCCGGTGCTTATTATTTTATTCTATCGTGTGCTTTTGTTTTGATTCTTTTCAGATGCTACATCAATTACAAATTAATGAAGAAGAAAGTTAATCGATACACACAACAAATTGAGGTCGGAACACAAAACGGTGATAATGTTCTGATGGACTTCTCCAGATTGCTAGACTGTGAGGTAACTTTTGCTGTAATAAATGATACTCCCCTTTACATGACTAGTCCAGAGGAAGCTCAAAAACACAGATTAGTTGCAGGGTCACACTTGGAAGTTATATAGGACATCATTTGGGATTATTTTTTCATTTCTTCCATGCCAGTCCATCTCAATTCATTGTTTATGCTGAATCTGCATTCCTGCATTTTGTCTTGCTCCAACTCAGTTTTACCATCCTTAACGCCGATATTTTCAGTGTCTCATCGTTCTTTGGGCGAGCATGCTGAACTCAATTTTGTATAACGATTCTCCCAATTATGAATATAGAGAAAAAAAGGGGTATTTTTGCTTTATCATTTGCCTTTTAAGTGATCCTTCTGGCATGGATAATCCATGTAGATTCATTGATAATGCAAATGTTATGGTCATGCAGTCAAAATTGATTGCAAATATTTATGTCATCTTTGATTAATCTTGAATCACAGATCGAAAGGATTGTCCTCTTCCTGCTAGAACAACAAGGGCAACTTGCTACCAGGTTATCCGATCTTAGAGAACAGCACCATGCTCTTTTACAGCAGCCAGATGGATCAAGAATATCTGAATTGCAGGAAGCATATAGAGCAGTTGGAAGTGATCTTTTAAGGCTTCTGTCTTTTGTTGAGATCAATGCCATTGGTTTACGTAAGATATTGAAAAAGTTTGATAAGCGGTTTGGTTATAAGTTCACCAACTACTATGTCAAAACTCGTGCAAACCATCCTTACTCCCAGCTGCGGCAAGTTTTCAAGCATGTGGTAATTGACCAATTTAGAACAAATATAAATATTATGCATGAGGTCTCTTAATTTCTTATAATTCCCTTGATTTTCCCCCTATTTTCATGTTTCACTCATACTTAATAACTTCACAAGGCATAGGTTAGCTCTATTGTCTCTACACATGAATGGAAGGCATTATCAGCTAGTAACTGAACTGCAGGGTTTTGCTGCTGTCGTTGGAGCCATATCTCGCAATCTCACAGATCTTCAAGACCTTCAACACCATCAGGGGAACTACATATCGATATATGATCACCCTGCTTTATCCCACCCGGTTTTCTCTCATCTCCATTCAAGATTATATGCGATGTTACTATGGTTTACTTTTTGAACAGTTTATGATATTTTCGTCAAAGTTAGTACCTCTGAACTGGGTATTTACTGCTGAAAAAATAACTCAAGTTGATGGTGTCATGATGTCTACAAAACTATAAAAATTAGATTATGCAACAGATTTATTAATGAAACAATTAAATTTAGAAGTTCTTAACTGAATTGAAAATATTTAAGTATTTGTTTTGGAAACTTCAGTAGAACTGCTGTCTGTATCAAACTTAAGGTAGTTATTGCACATAATTGTTTCACAACGAAGCATCGTTTATGGGTTCACTTAAGTATTTTGACATATTCTAAAATCCTCCAGCTGCACATGATAATAGTTGCCATTTTTACTGGTTTTGCAGGATCCTGTCGTTGATTCTATTAGGTCAGCTGTAGAGAAATTATCAAACTCAACAAATTACCTTCACTTTTTGGGAAGACATGCCTTTATCATGGAGGATGACTTCCCAACTCCATCTCAAGATGATAGTGCTGACCAGAGATATCATTTTATGTCACTTCTCCTGAACTTGGTAAACACATTTCTATATATGGTCAACACATACATTATAGTTCCGACAGCAGACAACTACTCCTTGAGCCTTGGAGCTGCAGCAACAGTCTGTGGAGTTGTGATAGGGTCTATGGCTGTTGCTCAGGTGTTTTCTTCAGTTTATTTTAGTGCATGGTCAAATAGATCGTACTTCAGGCCCCTTGTATTTAGTAGTGTTGTCCTTCTTGTGGGAAACACCTTATATGCTCTGGCTTATGATCTGAATTCAATATCTGTTCTTCTGATTGGTCGGCTCTTCTGTGGGTAAGTGATCGTTTTAGTCCTCATTACTTGAGAAAACACATTCAATTAGTAAATTTTCTGAATATTGCGCATGCTATACTCAATGGTTAATTAATTTACATTTATAAGTGGTTCAGAGGTATTCTTAACTGTTTTATGTGTATGATTGAAAAATGAAAACTTGAATTTTGAGGATTGTATATCCGATTGCCCTTGCATTTGTACGTATAGCTAATCATCTGTTCAAGTTGCCTGTGATATATAAGCAATCATTTTCGGAAAGAATACATTGTTTTGAAAACAAAATAAATAAAATGCTTTGAAAACAAGATGAATAAGGGCACTTTTGGGCTCCACAGGAGTTTAAATGTTCTGTATGTGCATCTTGTTTATTAGTATATCTTTAATTAAAAAAAAAAATCGTTTATTATTATGATGATTATGTTTGTGACTGTGAGTCTGTGAATTTTGATCAAATAAATGAATACTCCTAGAGATGCTACTTCTTGCTCGTTCTTTTCAAAAGCATTCACTTTGGTTTCACTTCATCAACTGATGAGGTCATGCTATCAAAATATCAGGTTAGGTTCTGCAAGGGCTGTTAACAGGCGTTATATCAGTGATTGTGTACCGCTCAAATTGAGAATGCAGGCTTCTGCAGGTTTTGTAAGTGCGAGTGCACTTGGAATGGCATGTGGTCCAGCTCTTGCTTGTTTACTCCAGACGAATTTTAAGATTTCAAAACTTACTTTCAATGAGGATACATTGCCCGGTTGGGTTATGACTCTTGCGTGGCTTGTCTACTTATTGTGGTTATGGATTTCTTTTAGAGAGCCTTCTCTTGAGACTAAAGAAACTGCTGTGCCGCAGGAAGCTGGTGCTGGTATGTGAACATGATTGCTCCTTTTGGTTAATTATACTACTATCTGTTTCCCTTTCTTCATTGTAATAACTAATGAATCTTTTTGCTTTTATCATTCCTGTCTCTTCACTTAGAAAACAATCTGAGCAGCAGAAACTGCAATTATATATCAAATTTCTAAACCTTTCTGTTCCATCTACTCTACACTTCAAAATCAAACCTTTGGCATTACCTGGAGCATGAGCTATATCCATCAAGTGAATAGATGACACTTCCTCATGCTTAGTAAATGCTGATTCTGGAAGAGATATCAACTAACTGCCTATATCTATGTGCTGAATATTCTGGAGGCAGTGCCCTATGTCATCTCTCTCATTTAATGTCAATACTATACGGTGTCTAGATACCCTCAAACTAGATCACCATAGTAGGCTTGGGCTGAGCAGCCTGACAATAAATAACAGCTATAAGAAGTAGCTTTCTATGCATCACCACTTGCTTGGATTTTTGTTGGTAATAATATTTATTTAGTTTTTTTAATTTGTTAACTTGCCTGATTTCTTATCAGGCACTGTTTTTTCTGGTCTAGGACCATTGGTAAATGTTGCTGTGGAGAATGTTTTCACTCAACCATTGCTAGTGAAATCAGAAGCTAAGCAACAAGATGAAGGTGAAGACCAAGAATGTGATGATATTGAAGAAGATTCTGGGGAATTTCAAAAGCCTGTCACGTCAATTGTGATGGCATATAGACTACTTACACCATCAATAAAGGTTTAGAGTTGATAGGGAGCTACATTTACATTCGACATTATTTATATGCATCTTAGGCATTCAATTTATAATCCCTGTTGAAACCTATTTAGAGGAAATTACACTTTTCGTCCATAACTATCACCTGTTGTCTACTTTGCACCCCAAAGTATTAGAAGTTTTAATTTGCACCTAAAACAACTTGTATTTCAAATTGCATACATGACTAAGATCTGGCTGTTTAGATGATCTAAAAATTGGTTCAGTGGCACAATCTTAATGTTTAGATTTTAACTGGGCAAAAAGTGTAATTCCTCCATCTATATATCATTTTTCATTCTGTAGTTTTGCAAATCTCTACATAGTAAATGTCATTGAATTTCTTACCACTATCTCTGACTTTCCAGGTTCAACTATTTGTGTATTTTATGCTCAAATATGCCATGGAGATTTTACTTGCTGAATCAAGTGTCATCACTGGATATTATTTTATTTGGCCAAGCAGCAGTGTGGCAATCTTTCTTGCATGTCTCGGACTAACAGTGCTTCCAGTAAACATTATTGTTGGAAACTATATCGGCAACATGTTTGAAGAAAGGTAGAAAGAATTTAAGCACGCAAGTGCAACCCCCTCTCCCCTCTCAATTAAAGGAAGAATTTAGGCTATTGCTCCTCCACAATATGCACAAAACTTCTAAGGTGATTTACCGTCGAAATTGGGTTCAATTTCACCTTTTCTTGGTAGTTACAATAAATACAAGTAGATAAGAGCAGAAGTTCAACATCCTGATGTTTCTGCTCAAGTATGCCACTTGCCTTCAACAATTTGTGTGAATGCTTGTGCAAAATTTATTAATATGGGTGCTGAATACATGAATATTACTTAAGGTTGCCATCGATCCTACATTTTTTTTGGGCCTCATGAGAAATGTTGACGATGGTCTAAATTTTCAGCCAACCCCAAGTAGTGGCGTCTTCTCATTCATGTGGTGATAAGTTCTAGTCATCTGATTATGAAGTTCTAGTCTCTCTTTTTTTCCTTCCCCCTTATTTTTTTTTCTGGTTTACCTGATTGCAGGCAAGTCCTACTGGCATCTGAAATTATGGTGTGTTTTGGTTTACTTCTAAGCTTCCAAGTGTTCATCCCTTACTCTGTCCCTCAATATGTTGGCTCAGCTCTAATCACATTTGTATCCGCTGAAGTCCTTGAAGGTAACTATGGCTCATTCTGTTCATAGGAAACACTGGATGGTTGTGCAAGAATTATTTGCTTGTATAATTTGTTTACTTCTTTCATTATTAGTTCAAATTACCCTCCTTTGATTGTGATGGCCTGAACCCAGGCTAAGCTGGCAAAACTTACTTTTGGACTTGAAAAAATTGGCATGAAGCTCCCCAAAACTTTGCCTGAACTCGTTTACCAGTTTATAATTTGTAGTTCTCTGATCAGAAAGAAAATCTGTGGGTTGGATTAGGTCTTAGTTCTCTGTCTCATGGCCGAAATGAATATCTAAATCTAAGCAGACCTATTCCCATTTTTTTTTTTTTATATCACAATTGGCATATTGATTGAATTTTAAGGTGGATCTTTTCCTTGCTTTGCACAAAATTTTGGATCCCATTTGCTTGAGCCATCAAATCTTCATTGGAAAATACTTGTTTAGTGTTATGTATATTGCATCTGTTGTTGGAGGACCCTTTGCTTCCAGAACATGATTTTGCACCTCATTTGCTTGGCCAATCCAGGTGTGAACTTATCACTCCTATCTCGTGTCATGTCATCAAGGCTTTCCTGTGGCACGTACAATGGTGGACTGCTTTCCACGGAAGCCGGGACCCTGGCTCGAGTAATTGCAGATGGTACAATAACACTGTCTGGTTATTTGGGTGAGAGTAGACTCTTGAATATCACCTTAGCTCCTGCACTCCTCATCTGTATTTCATCCATCATTGCTACCTGCTTCACCTACAACTCTCTCTACTGATTCCCTTCTTCACTTTTAACTTGAACGACTGTTGTATAGCATAGTTGGATATGCACACCGATCAATGGTGGCCAATGCTCTACATTGCTAGCATTCAGCAGATATATATATATATATATATATATATATATATCTAAATGCCGTTGGGGATGGGAGCTTTCAATCAAACTGTTATACTCCCTTCTATACTGGATCAAACTAATTATCAATTGCATGATGCATTTTAACATTTAAGGAAAATTCATCAGCTTGGTTATGCGAGTAAAGATATTCCAAACAACCCGACCTTGGTTGCTTCATCCACCAACAAGTATTATATGGAAGCGATGCTTCATTTTCCAACTACACTGGTGGCGATCCAACGGCTATGCCATAATCTTCTGCTTCTAATTTTCGAGATAATATGACTTTGCTTTCACTAAAACTAAAAGAGAAAGTAGTGAACCTTTGAACTTGATAGGGGATTTAAACATTAATGGATTATCAGAGTCATAAGCAACGTTTGAGTTTCGCCATCCCTTTATTGGAATGGGACTCTTTCTGCAAAATAATGATGTCTGTTGCAATGTACTCGATTTGGAGGGAAGGAATCACCGGGACATTTCGGCACAAGCAAAGGGATAAAGCTAATGTATTTGAGGCGATATTGATTTTTGTTAACACTGGGATTACTATTAAGAGAAGAAGACTCATCCTATAACCTCTGGCTTCAAATATCTTTAAAATAATTAAAAAAACATTGGCTTAAAAAATATTAAAATGTTTTGACCATAATTAACTAAAGAGTCTTAAGAGAAATATTATTTATTTAATTTTTAATTTAAATATTCCGAATCAGATCTGTTATATGGCATATTATAAGCGGATATAAAATTATTTGTAATAATACTTCTCAACTTTATGTTTCTTATATATTGAATGAATGTGTTTAGAAAAAAAAAATTATTTGTAATATAATATAAAATAATAAAATTTATGATAAAAATAAAATATATCCCCTCAAATAATTACATTTGTGTCTTCTTTTGGAGCATTTGTCTCGCTTAGTTTGTTTTCGTAAATGAGATGAGTTGAGATTAGGTGTGGATGTAAGATATATAAACCTATCTCATCTCATTTATCTTATTATTACAATTTTTTTAAATTCTCATATAAAAATATAAAAAATAATTTAATTTTTTAAATTCTAAAAAAAAATAATACTAAAAAATTATAATTAATAATATTTTATTTAACTTTTAACAAAAAATCTTATCTTATCCGAACTCCCTATCTAAACTTATACTAAAGTTAAAAAGTTAAAAATATTGTTAAATTTTTTTTAATATTATTTTTATTTTAAAATTTGAAAAAATTAGATTTTTTATTTTATTTTATATTAATATTTTAAAAAATTATAATGATTAGATTAATCAAGTTTCCGGCCTGCGTCAAATGCTCGGCAGGATATTACAGGCGGTCTCAGTCTGCAAGCCAGCTTGCTTTTAGGACTATTCTCTTCGACGCGCACAATCCGACGGTACGCCCTATTAGCGCACATTAGGTAATCTCCTTATCCTGCGCCGTCTTTACAAACCCATATCTGGAACTTCAATTTGGTTGAGTTCGATTTGTGCTCTGTTTCGAATTAAATCGAGCCGTTTCCATCCGAAACCAAAACCCAATAATTTCTCGCTCTAAAATTTCTGGGCTTCAGTCGTGTGAGATAGAGAAACTAAAGCAAGTACCGAAAGCTGCATAAATGGCCACAGAGTTACCAGAAGGAACCTTAAATAACATACTGGATCAAAAGTCGCTCAAGTGGGTCTTTGTGGGAGGAAAAGGTGGCGTGGGCAAGACCACCTGTAGTTCCATCATCTCAATCCTCCTCTCTGGGGTTCGATCCTCTGTTTTGATCATCTCCACCGACCCTGCTCACAATCTCAGCGATGCGTTTCAGCAACGGTTCACCAAGACACCCACCTTGGTTAATGGGTTTTCCAATCTCTATGCTATGGTACATTTTTTGGGTCATAAATTGTACTTTTTATTGGTTTTTTTTATTTTTTGGGGGGTTCTGGTTTTTTCCTTCTCTTTTTTTGTTGTGTGAATTTTGGATGTTTTGGTGGTTTATCAGCTGGTGCAATGGTTCGATGTTGCAACTTTGAGGTTTTCGTTTAAATGAATCCGTGTAGACTCGGATTTTGGATTTTTGTTGGGTATATTTTTCGTTGAGTTATTTGCGAGATTGCGGTTGTATTTGATGAATTTGGGAAATACCCAATTCGTAGAGAAATTTTCATCATTTTTTCTATCGATAATAGGGGAAATTATGGCAGTGCTTTTAAGCAACGATGATTATCCGCTGATCTGTTGACCGTGGATCAGACATTTGGGGTTGTCTGGGCTTTCTTCTAAAATAAAGATATATTTGAACCATTATATCTTTTTTTGATAGGTATTTGAACCATTATATCTTAGTTTTCGAACTGCATTTTACTTGCATTATTATCTATTTTCTTGTTCTGTTTGTTGCGAGTTGACGTTTCGTATGATCCTTTCTAGGAGGTGGATCCTAATGTGGAAAATGATGATGTGGGCAGTGCCGATGGAATGGACGGCTTGTTTTCTGAACTAGCGAATGCAATCCCTGGAATTGATGAGGCTATGAGCTTTGCAGAGATGCTGAAGTAAGAATCCCGTTCCGTCTATTTGATTGTATTGAGCCACCAAATTCATCGGATCTCTATTCCTCACTTGATTAAAGTGAATTGAGAGCTGTTACAATATGTGTGTTTTAGTTGACTTATATGAAGCTGTTGGAGGATTCCATTTTTTCATTGAGATTAGTATATGATCGATGATCGTTCCTGGTGTTATTAAAATATCCTAGACATAGGAATAATGACAATTAGCCAATAGACTTTTCATGAGTACCGATTACAGGAATTGGCTGCAGGTACAAGTTTGGTAAGGTCTCCTGCATGGAAGACATCTGTTATGTTTATCAGTTGATATATCCTTTTTATTTTGAGTGGGGGAGGGTTGAATGCAGTAACATACAGTCTTGCGAGCTTACCTTAAATCTTGAGTGATTTAAGATAAACAGGACCAAATTATTACATGTTGCGTCTATCAATGCCAGTAAAGCACAGTATCATGATGTTGACCCTTTAATCTTTATTCACCTTATTAGTTACAGATATATTCATGAGACCTATTACCTCCAATTTTCGTTGTAGACCATACGTTTTACTCACCTATATCATGATGCTGAATCATAAAATCACCTTGGGTGCAATCAATCTCTAGGGGCCATCGGACTGGGGGGTTTTCCCCTTGAATTACCCGAGATGCACTTGCGGGAAACTTCTTGCCGAGGGCCTGTGCACCCCCAGGATTAATTGGGACGCTGTTCCTAGACACCCGGTGCAATAAAAAAAATGATGCTGAATCATAAAATGAGTCTTGAACTTTTTTTTGTATAATTTTTTTTTGGGTTAGTACTTGATTGGGCTTGTTTGCAGGGATTGACTTCTATTTACCATATTCAATTGTTCAAAAAAAGTTTTGCATGCAAAGCAAAATGGAAATGGATGCATTAAGCATTTTCATGTGTTTTATTTGCTATGGCCTATTCATGCATATGCACCTCTTCTCTGTACACTGCGTTGTCAATTACAGCATATAATTTTGGTTTTATTTGCCTGAACTGTCATACAGATTAGTGCAAACAATGGATTATTCGGTCATAGTTTTTGACACTGCCCCAACTGGCCATACACTGCGCTTGTTGCAATTTCCATCAACCTTAGAAAAGGGTCTCACGAAAATGATGTCCTTGAAAAGTAAATTTGGCGGTATAATCAGTCAGGTATGTTCTTTGTATTATAGAGCATAGTCATATGGTATTTCAAGGTTTAGAGGCATTTTCTGGTGTCTTTTGCAACAGAAATTATCCGATATTGCAATCCATATTTCATGCATTCTTCTTGTTGCTTTAGATTTTGACACATTCTAAATCATCTCTAACTGTATCCCCTTTGATGGGTATCTTTAAGGATAGAAATATCTAAATGGTATGCTTTGAAACCGTTATGGCAGATGACCCGCCTCTTTGGTGTGGATGAAGAGTTTGGTGAGGATGCAATTCTGGGAAAGCTCGAAGGCATGAAAGATGTGATTGAACAAGTTAATAAACAATTCAAAGACCCAGTAAGATTGCCCCATTCATACGTCATTTACTCCTCTCCGTTTTAATAGATTTCCAATTATTCGTATTGAATCATATGCCAATAGTGGACATGTATAAAAGTTAGAGCCAACCTTAAGTCCTTAATATCTTAATGCTAGTTTTTAAATTTATTAGGGGTGGTGTGAACTGTAGTTACTGGAGGTTTTGGAGGGCTGGAAGCTTATGGGCATTGGAAGTGTAATGAGAAAATTGTATAAAGAGTAATATGAAGTTTCTTTAATTATTTTTCCCAAACTATGTACTTTCTAGTCGTGATATAATTTTAAAAAAGGCTGTACTGATAATAAAAAATTTAAAAGGCTTTAAATAGTTACTTTGAACTGAAAAAGCACATTGCATATGAATAACCTGCATGGGTACCCATCAAGAGTGCAACCTAGTGGTTAAAGGACGGTCTTGGGATGAGCTATAGACTAAGATATCTTGGGTTCGATTCCACAGTAAGAGTTCACAGGTCTGGTTGGTGAGGTTATGTATATGAGGTTTACTCCTCAGGGTTGGATCCAAAAGGTCCTGCCTTGGTGAGGTTCCATGTCCAAAAAATCAGCTGCATAGGTAAGTTAACCCCCTTCTCATCTTGAGTTTTTTTTTTAAAGTAATAACCACAACCTTTTTCTAAATCGAAATTAACTTTTGATACTCTTTTTTTTTATAAGTAAGATAATTTATTGATCTTCATAATTAGGCAAAGCCCAAGTACACAAGTAGTATACAAGAGAGAAATACCTAATTACAGCC
This sequence comes from Cyclocarya paliurus, assembly GCA_029856935.1. NCBI lineage: Eukaryota > Viridiplantae > Streptophyta > Magnoliopsida > Fagales > Juglandaceae > Cyclocarya > Cyclocarya paliurus. The sequence goes on along the minus strand of JARVXP010000207.1, from coordinate 5,245,493 downwards.
TTCGAGCAAAAAAAGAAGCATAAAAGTCATCAAAATTGACCCCCTCTAAAACAATGGCCTTAGCCCAAAGTAACAAAGATTGGAAAAATAAGTCTCTAATCCCCCTAATGAGCATTCTCTATTTTCAAACATCGTACATTCCTCTCATTCCATATGCACCACATAAGACATAGAGGCACCATCTTCCAAACAACCGCTACTTGAAGATTTCCCCATATTCCATTCCAGCAAGCCAAAAGATCCACCACCCTCTTAGGCATCACCCAAGCAATGTCCAACCTTACAAATATCTCATCCTATAAAGCCTTCGCCACTTCACAGTGGAGAAGAAGATGATTTGACGTTTCGCCATTCCTTTTACACATAAAGCACCCATCCATTATGAAAATACCACGCTTCCTCAACTTATCTATGGTCAGAATTTTCCCATGAGAGGCCAGCCAACCAAAAAAAGTAACTTTTAAGGGCACTTTACTTTTCCAAATGCGCTTCCAAGGGAAAACAGTAGATTAATGAGTAGCATAGCATTATATAAGGATCAAACTGAAAAATTCTTGTTCCCGGGATGCATCCACAGCAGTTTGTCCTCCCCACCACACTCCAGTTTCAATGCATACAAGGTGCTGAAAAAGTCAGAAATATCTCCCACTTCCCAATCTTGAACTGTTCTAATAAAAGACACGTTCTACTGCACCAGGACATTCGAAATTCACTTCTGGTACTCTTTATAAGAGGTAATTGAAAGTCTCATAGATATATAACATTGGACGCGGGAAGAATTTTTTTGAAGCCTAGTTCCTTACTAGCCAAAAGAAAGAAAAAAGTGTGGTCTCTTAATAGATTGACCCTCTTGAAAGTGCAGTTCGGCTTAAGCATGATTTGCACCCCTCTGCTGCCTGCAATCACTTGCAGTAACTTTTGGGTGTGAATTAATTTGGTGGCATGTTTGTGGATATCTTGTCCTGCGATCATGTTCTCTTCTGGACTTCCTGTGGTAGCTGTTATGTTTAGGAAGTTAAGGTGTTGTGATAACATTAAAATTGACCATTTTCTGTGTCATTTTGAGAGCTATAAGATTCAACTAGACATCTGGACCTGATGATTACTAGGCTATGGTATTTTCTTGCTCAAAGCATCATGGTAAAGGCCCTATGTTATTACAAGCTAGTTAAATATTTCAAAATACAAAGATGAGTCAAACTACTATTAAATCTGCTAGAATTAAAAGCACTATGAATTGTGAGGTTGGTTGTAATTTTGTGTGACTTGCCAGCACTTCGTCAATCAAGTTTGCAATTAGTTTGGATGTTTTGTAGTTATTTTTTAAGCACTTGACCTGATTTTCCGTGTTTATTGGTTCACTCAAAATCATATTGAATGTCAAAATTTTTTGTAGTTATTCTTAATGCGCTTATATTTCCCTGTTGGCAGGACTTGACAACCTTTATCTGTGTTTGCATTCCAGAGTTCCTCTCTCTTTATGAAACAGAGAGACTGGTCCAGGAACTCGCCAAGTTTGAGATAGATACACACAATATTATTATTAACCAATTACTTTATGATGAAGAAGGCAAGTTTACATGTTTTCGTGTTTCTTTTTTCACATGGAAATAACTTTTTATTGAAAGCAAAAGTCATGTATCAGTCGGCCTGTTTTCTACGTGTAGATGTAGAGTCCAAGTTACTCAAAGCTAGAATGCGGATGCAACAGAAGTACCTTGACCAGTTCTACATGTTGTATGATGACTTTCACATCACCAAGTTGCCTTTGCTGCCGCAAGAGGTAAACTACATCGTGGCAAAATTTTTGGAATATTTAAAAGTGATGACCTAATCTGAAGTTTGTCATTCTAGATTAGGGGTAAACAAATTAATTTTAGTTGTTAGTGTTGGCCCTTTTGAATTTTGTAGGTTACAGGGGTTGAAGCTCTGAAGGCATTTTCAAATAATTTTCTGTCACCATATCAACCTTCCACGAGTAAAGGCTCAGTGGAGGAGTTGGAGCAAAGAGTATCCACACTGAGGCAGCAGTTGAAAGATGCTGAAGCAGAGCTAGAACGACTTAGGAAAGGAAAACAAAAGGTCTGAGGATGCTTGGCTCAATGGGATTGCCTTTGTTCCTTTTTCCTTCCCTCATTCTTTCCATGTTTACAATCAGACGGCACCATCTCCCTTCGTTAGACTGTCATGGGAAGTCAGTCTTCTCATTTTACCTCTGGTTGATGTTTTCTCTCGCCCAAACTTATTTGTAATTTTTTAAGATGAACCTTTTCAGATATATAAGTGGTATATTTATAATTTTTTTTTTTTATATGTTTCTATCGTGAACAATTTCGATAATGGTAAATTCCCTTTTTTAATATCGGAACGCCTATATACAGTTTGAATCGACGAGAATATAGATTACATGCCATTATTTTCTGGGTGTGATCAGAGCGTTTTGTGGCTTTTTCTTGGGTATTTGGACCACTCATGGAAGGTGAATTAGTTTTTGGTAGCATATAAATCTCTATTTTCTTCATATATGGAGTTGTGCTTTAGTGAAAGACCTCACTATTTGGAGAGATTCTGGAGCTGCATTATGCGACGCCTGCTCCCCCCTCGGCCTGTTTCCTCATTGTCCCAGAAATGGAAAAGTTGACCCCAAAGCAGCAGCAGAAAATAAAAAAATGTGATGCGTCCACCACGGTCAACCAGAGGACCTCGAGAGGTTACATCTTATTTTCACCAATATCTCGAACTCACAAGGTTACAACAAAGCTTGTAGTTGGAAGTTGTGGAAGATTAGTGCAGTTATCAATATTGAGATGAACGGACCGTTGCCAAGTTTCTTTCATTTGGCAGATGGAACGAAAATCATCTGCCAAAGTAGATACTCCTATGTTTTAAAAGCTGCAAAGGAGATCGCGCATGTCATTTTCCTCAGGAGAGTTCCAATGCACACCATAGAAAGTGGGCTTGGGTTGCTCTTGCAGAGTAGCTTTTTACACCCATGTAATCTGCAAGTCTGTAATACCCAATTACAAGCAGTTGCAATTATGATAATTGCGCTAATGATCGAGCAAGATCTGCCGTGGAAATTCTAAAGATAATTAAGTATTATAAGTGTAAAGGATACAACGTTGAGATGGCCGAGTTGGTCTAAGGCGCCAGATTAAGGTTCTGGTCCGAAAGGGCGTGGGTTCAAATCCCACTCTCAACATTGCTTTTTCATCTTTCCCTTCTTTGTAAACGTCATCCTCAACGGAGGAGAAAATAAAGAGCAGCAGCTATATCGTCCATGTTGATAATTTTGATCAGATGGGTTGCAAAAATTTGGTAATCGTGACTCGTGCGTAGAAATCAGTTAAGATCTATTTGACCGAAACCTTTAACCGAGGAAACATGGCAAAACAAACAGCTCTTCCTCTACCAATATCCATCCCCCGTATCCGTACTAATCAAGGCTAACACCACATCTACAATTTAGAAGTTTTGTTACGTCACACAGATACTTTTGCGGAGTGCAGGTGATTTGCCGCTGGCAATTTGCATTCATGTTGGACTCCAAGACTGCCTTGGTTTCTATCTTTCTAATAACGAACTTAAATCGACACAGAGATGAGAATACTAGATAGCCAAACGTTGAAGTTCATCACAGAGATGAGAAAACAGCAAAAACTTTCATCACTTTCTTATATTTGCTTCAATGATATCTAGAAGAAAAGTACAGACAGTTAAATACGTTGCCGAGACAATGACAATCTCATGATAACAATTGCATTATCAAAATGAGTACACAACACGATCATCTAGATGCTATCCACCATGCAAGGTTGAAATGAAAACCACCACATCCTTCTCTTCTAGGGTTGTATCGAGCTGTCCACTTAGCTCCCAATCACAATCATTCACAAGGACCAGAACACCAGGTCTCCTGAAAGAAAACAGTGCCACTACACGTTTAAGAAGGATAGAACGATGCAAATCAAATTATCATCTTATGACTTAACAGAGAATAGTGGTTTGATGGTGACAGTGCCCTATCTTTCTCCAGCTACTCCCTTTTCCACCTTTCTGTTCTTCTCCTTAGAAGTGTTATTAATCACTAACCTAATTCATGATCACAATAGCATAACCTACAAGTGCAGTGTGCACACCCATTCAAAATTCAGAAGCAGATTCAAACTTACACAGAATCTTCTTTCATGAACATTTCAGGCCTCTCCTTGATCAAATTGGTACGGACCCAACCAAGCAAATCTTTCATGATTAACTACAAGGACAGAGAAAAACATGTTGAGTCTTCTAACCACAGACATGAAAAAGCATATCTCATTTTTATGCTTTTCTGGAATCATTTTATAATTGTAGAGACTCACCTTCTCTGCACCATTTTGTGGATCAACATTGACATTGTGGATCTTCACAGAGTCACAAAGGAGCTCTAATCCTCCACTGCAGAGAAATTAACATTGTGAGCACGCCAACAAGAAATAGGCATACAGAAAGAGTAAAAGTAGCCAAGCATGTACAAGTTAGTGATAAAATATGATAAGAAAATTGATGCTCATCAACATGCCATCAAATTAGGTAAATAAATGAGCACACCATCAAAAGTGCAGAATCATTAACAATGATTGCGCAGAGTACTCTTAAACATTTGATATGGAACAATATATTGTCTACTTGAGCCAAGCCCAATAGTTGGATGTATTCAAGCTTGAGTACCATACTTCTTAACAAACCATGAAAGAATCCCAACCCCACAGACCCATGCACTAGATGAGATGAGCACCACCCGGCTAATAATAAACAATGCTCAAAGCGCTACAATGGCCAGGGTCATATCAGCAGAAGGTGAACCTGATTCATGTTATCATTATTTCACAGAGTTCCATTCAATAAATCCTACAAGAAACAAATAATGACCTTCACAACAACAAAAAATCATCATTAAGAAATATATGTATATATGTATTCATAAAGTGCCAACACTTCATCGGGTGAAACTAATGACAGAAGATGAATTGACAAAACAACATCAAGCAATTTGAAATGAAAAGAATAGCAGTAACGAAATAGAAAATTTTTTCTAAAATGAAGGCTAAGTTTCCAGGAGCCAAAATCTCAGATTGGACAACCATTTTCTTCAAATTACACTGAGTTTCATCCTTTAAATTTTAGTTTTTGCAGAACCAAAAAATATCAAATGAATTAAGTAAAGATCTAGCTTTAATTTTACAGAGACCAAGTAAAAGGAAATGAAAAACCTACCCGAATTCGAGAGTCAGTTGCATATTCAATTTTCGCGACAGATTCCAAAACCCTAGAGAGAGAGAGTTGTTCGATGGGCTTCTACGCTCCCCCTGCTTTCTTTCCGATGAGGTGCTTTTAAAGTTTTAGTTGAAATGAGACGGCGTCGTTCAAAACCGGGGGCGGTTCAATGGGTCACGTATAGCCGAACTTATTTTAGAAAATCTAGGATCGTTTAAAATGGCCAATAGTATTGCAGTGATAGTAGTGATACTTTGGACCGAGCTACAAACACAGAATTGGATCTGACGGTCAGAAAAACGTTTGGAACCCTAACCGAGTGAACGGGCAGATATATAGCAACCTGGAATAATCATAACAAAACAAATCAGAAGAACCACACCTCCCTACCACCGTCGTCTCTCTCATGTCATGATTTATCGTTCTTCAACTTCTCCCTCCAAAGCTGGGCCTCGATATCTGCACCTCAATCTCTAAGCCTACTCTGAAATTGCCAAAAGGGGCTTTTGGGCTTCTGGATCAATGGTCAAAGATTGAGCGTGAGGAGGGTTGCTGCTGCGGGTAGCTCGTTGCTTTTGCTGCTGTTGATGTTTTGTGTCTGAGAAGTTTTGTGAATCTATGGAATCTTATAAGAGGTGGGTTAGGCGGAACAAGGACTACGTGCACTCCTTGGAGTCTCTGGCCAATGTGAGCCCCTCTCTATTTCCTTTTATTTCCTTGATTTTGTTTGGTTAAATTGTCACTTTTGGCTAATTTTGGACAAGTCCAATGATTTTATTGGGTATTGGTTTGATTCTTATTGGGTATTGTTTGTTATTATGTGGATGATCCTTTCGCTTCTTTGTAATTCCATGATAGCTCGATAATTGAGAAATTCTGAGAAGAAATTACTCTTCTAGCTGAATGGATGTCAAAATGATAATATCTCGTCTGGTTTATCTTCCACTTTTTTTAAAAGCGATCTTTTAGTGTGGTTGGATATCAAATTGATGACAATAATATCATTTATTGTTTCATGGTCAAGTTATGTAAGCTCATTTGGGCCAGAGCATATCATATTGGTAACTGGTAATTCCATCCTCTTTCCATCAAGATAATACATTTTGTTATGCATTTTTTTTTTTTGGTCATTTTATAGTAGCTCAAAGAAAAAACTGCGGAAAATATACTATCCGTAGCTGTTTTCCTTTAGCAGAACCATGTTATCTTATCGTGCTATTGAAACTTCTGGGTTCCTGAAAAGTACAGCCAAGCAAATCTATAGCTTTATTTACTGGAATTTGATAAGGCATTTGGCTTGCAGGTGATAAGCCTGTTTTAGGCCTTGGAAAACTTCGACGCTTCATGAGCTGAAAACAAAGGAAAGTTCCTTTGAATGAAATAATGGCACTTGCACGATTGTATCAAATTTGACGTCATAGGTTGCACTTCTATGCATCATAGACGTTCCCACTAAAGAAGCCTTAAGGTTCACTTGATGAGCCTTTTGCTTCGCTTCACTTTATTTAATTCATCGTTTATGTTAAAATCTATGAATAAAAGTCTTGTGCAGTCCTTTGAGGCTATAGTTAATAAGCCATGTAAACTCATTGCGTGATGAGATCTATGAACCAGTTGACCTATATATCTGCCTAATTAATTCAGTGTTTTACTCTTTTGACATGTTCTTGGATTTTCATTATTGGTCATGGTTGCTCGCTAATGTTTATCTTGGTCTGTTTTTAGTTTCTATGTTATTGTTATCTAATCAGGGTGTTGATAATATTGTGCAGGGATTGACATGGCTTCTTCCTGAAAGGTTTTCTGATTCAGAGATAGGTCCAGAAGCAGGTTTTGTGAAATTTTGGTAACCTATGGCTTCTTGTTACATTAGAAAGTCATAGGGTTTTTTTCTCTTGTTTTTAAGTAATTATTAGTCTGATTTTTGGGAAAGCATAGAGGAAGAAAGGTAAACACTTTGGCTTTTGTGGTTTGTCTGTTTATATATTTTCAAAGACAAGACATTAAATTTTTCCATGGACTTTTTCTCCATTTTTTGCTACTTCAGCAGCCCAGCGTACATGTGATGGGGATAAAAGTAGGATAAAATTTAATTTCTTTGTTTTTCTTGCCAATTGGACCTGTAATTGGTTTGTCCATTCTATTCACTTTTATGAATCTGTTTTATATTTTATTGTCTAAGGTGTGATGAATATTAATCAATGCTTTATTCAAAAATTTGTTGATCTTCTGCAGTAACTACCATTTTGGGCATAATCACTGCTATCAATGAGCATATCATTGATACAGCTCCTACTCGGATGCAAACAGGCTCCGTGGAGCCTCATTCATTTCCATACTCGTTATGCATATCTTCGCTCAAGGACTTGGAAACATTAATTGAAGTTATAGCACAACATTACTATGGTGATGATAAGAAGTGGAATTTTATTGCTGTTACAGAGGCTACCAAGTAAGAACCTCCTCCCCCCCCCCCCCCCTTTCCTCTGTCCGAAAGAAAAAATAAAGCAGTTCTGTATTCAGTATGTCTCTTTATCATCTCCAGTTAGGTGTTATTGTTATTGTACATAGGCAATATCCAGCTAGGTGTTTATTGTATAGCAGCACTTGTATATTTGTCTCATCATGGGGTATTCAATCTTTGTCAGGGTTCTAGTTAGGTTAGCTTTGTTTCGGAACAGTGGATATAAGATGCTTCTTCATGGAGGGGAGACACCAAATGGCGAAAGGCAATTAGATACCTCAACATCTCAACATAAAGTTGATGGTTTCCCAAAGTATGGAGGGCATCACGTCCCTGGTTACTTAAGGGCAAATCATGCACAGAACCCCTGGAATCTAGAAGGAAGAGCACTATCTGCATTAAACACGTTTGGAGAAACTGCTAGGATGGGTTCAGACCCATCATGGTTGCATAGGGTTCAACATCAGCATGCGATTATGGAGCCTCCAAGTAATTTGTATTAGATTAATTGATTAGTTAATATATATGTGTTGCATTTATTGAATACTTTACAAGATATACATTTATGTTATTACAGGACCAGTGATTCAGAGGCCAACCATTTCCACCATATTGTCCGAAAAGGGTCTTCATGGAGCTTTATATCTAGCAGGGGAAGTGCTTTTTATTACGAGACCGCTTATTTATGTTTTATTTATCCGGAAGTATGGGACTCGGTCATGGATTCCTTGGTTTCTTTCACTGGCTGTAGACTTTGTTGGGATGGGCATTCTTTCAAAAGTTACAAAGTCAGGGGGTCATACAGAAGAGCAACAGTTTCATCTTTCTGTCTCTGAAAATGATGAGGTTTGGGTTTTTCTAAATCTTACCATGTACAGAGAGTTGTATGCTTCTGGATGCATTCTGCTCATCAGGCTTCTGCGTTGAGTCTTGCAATATGTATTCTCTAGACGCAATTTCACGGTTGCATTGTTTAGTTCTCATGAATAGATTCAATGCTATAGTGCTTTTGATACCACCGCTTTGACATAGGTTAAAAGAAGGAAGCTGTTATGGGCACTTTACCTTATGAGAGACCCTTTCTTCAGCAAGTATACCAGGTGCGTATCTCATCTTTAATATATTTAGATTATTTGTTCATATTTTCGTAAGGAGCAGAAACAGTAGGAAACTGCGCTATGATTATCATATCTATGGTTGTGATGTTGCAGGCAAAGACTCGAAAGCACCAAGAACATTTTGGAACCCATACCGATTATTGGGTTTCTTGCTGGTGTGTTTGATATAGTTTTTCAATTGCAGAAGTCTTTCTACTTTCAAGTTTGCGAGATTGATAGTATGTTGACACGTTGCTCTTTCACTCTTAACGTACAGAGAAAATCGTTGAACTAATTATTGGAGCTCAGACACGGTACACCTACATGTCAGGATCATAAGACAGAAGCCAGCAAGAAGTTACACCTCTTACAATTCAAATTTCAGGAGATTATAATTTGGTGTGTCATGGTCTTGCTTTGGTTCCCAATTTTGTCCCTTTCAATCTGTAGAAATTGGCCTAGATGGCCGCTGGTATTATAAGCATTGACCTTCACAGGTGTTTATTAGTCAATCACGAATTCCTTTGTTTTTTTTTTTGTTTAAATATCCCCTAAAACGTTCCAAGAACACATATTTGGCCTTTTCCTTTTTAAAGGGAAAAAACTTAATTTTCTGGCTTTTTTTTTTGTACAGTTCTTAGTCATGGTCAATTTGAAAAACAACTCGATTAATAAAAATATTCTTGCTTGATTGTTTTGTATTTGTGTAATACTGATGTCATTTTTAGAAAAAAATAAATAAATTATTTGTATCTAAATTGATTCCTACCTAATATTGATATTGATGGGATATTTTGATGGTGGCGTAGAGGGCCTAGTAGTAAGGAAACATCTTGGCCAGAATTTACCGCCCAGACCAGGTTAAAGCCCAATTGTGCTTTATTAAGTTATAGCTTTCAGACGGAGAGATAGGCCCCGTTGTGTATGGGCTTTTTTTATTGGAGTCTTAAGACTAGTAATGTTTTCCTGCATTTTAAATTTAGTTATTTTTAGTCATTTATTAATATTATACATTATAGCAGATATTTAAAATATGTGACTGCCTGATCGGGAATGTAAAAAGTATTCTATTAATATTGCCTCCATTGTGCATATTTTTTTTAAAAAATTTAGAAAAAATATAAATAAATAAAAACTAAAAGGTCATCAATTTTAGAATCTGGTCCCATCACTGCATCAGAATATGGACTTTTTTCTCTTCTCTATGGGGGAAAAGGCCAATATATGAAATGAAGAGTGGGGTGAAACATGTGGGGTCCACTTTAGCATAGAGTAGTAATATGGGAGGGGGCCCAGGCAATAAGACTCCCTCCCTCCATTCTAGAAGCGACAATGGACCAATGTTTTTGCAAAATGGTATAGGCGGCCATACACATAGTGGGCTAGTAGTTGGTGGGGCCCTCCCAACACCCCAACCCCCCATAGATGAGGCCGTGACCCCAAGTAGTAATAATAATGGTGGGATCCATCCACCACTTCATTGGTCCACATACCCCACAGGCTCTCTTGTTTAGGCCCCCAAAGTTAATGGTCTAACTTTGGGCCCACCAGAGTAGGGCAGAACCGTCGGTGGGTCCTGTCCTATTACTGGAAAGAATAATGCACCTCTCTTGCTCATTCAAAACGTGAGGGACCTTTTCATAAATTTCTTGATTTGTATCCACTTTATTTACCTTTCATCGAAGCTTTTAAACACTGCCATTAATTAAGCGTCACTTTTACCAGATATACGTACTGTGCAAATTACTTTACCAATGTATGTTATTAGGTACTAAATAAACGTGTTCAATTGTCGGAAAAGACAAGAATGACCCATCTGAAAAATACTCAAAAAACAAAAAAAGGACAACCCCGAAACATCTTTTTTTTTGGTTCAGTACAGAGATGTTAATTTAAACACTGACTAGTTGATGGCTTTGGCTTTGTTTTTTGTTTCAGTTTTCTCTCTCTCTCTCTCTCTTCCTTTGACCACGGGCCTTGGAACTTTCAAAATTTCCAACAACTCATTAAAGAAAGAATTGAGATGGAGTTCTCACTTCGCATGTTTATTCTAGCTAGGTTCTTAAATCCCAAATCCTATGTATACTCTAAGATCAGGGCCACCCCACGTAAATTAATGTGCCACTTAAAATGGGTAACAACAATAATATTATTAATGCTAATGCAATTAGTCATAGTTGCATCTGTTTGTATTAGGTAGCGATAGGTTTGACTGTCTCAAACATGTGGCTATATATGGAACATGTCAAGGATCACTTGGTTGAATTTGCGATAATTGTCCTTGGCCTTCACATATATATTTATCATGCACGAACAACTAGCCTGGTCTATACATTATTATTCATAAAAATGAAAGTCACAAGAGAAGCTTTTTTAAGGACAATTATTTATTTAATTATATGCAATGAGATCAGACATTTATTAGTAAGGATATTGTTCGTAGTTATGACTTGCTAGCATACGTTCTCCGATTTGTAAACTTTAGATGCTTAGTTGAAATAGGATTGGGAAATGAGAGTGGAAGTGCCTTACATATGTGTCTCTAAAAGCAATTAGAATAGTGGGACAAAGGTTCATTGAATCTGTCGTATAATCTCGTTTCGAATCGAATTCCCGATTTTCTAAACTCGAATATATGCGCATCTCTTTACACTGGACGGAGGTCCATCCGTCCCTAAAGCAAATTACTATGAACAAACTCGAGCTCAAAATAAAGTTGGAAAATAAAATAAGAGTTTTTTTTTTTTAAAATCATTCGGCTGATGGGCGTCATCACGACCTTTGACTCATACCGAACGGACGAGCCACTTGAAGAGGGAGCTACCACGTGTCGCCATCAAATGGGTCCAAGTAGCTATGCGATCCTTTAATTGCCCCCACCTCCCATCTGGTAAGTATATCCATCCATCTATTCCCATTTCCACATTATATATACGGTGGTTCTCCCTCATTTCCTACGTGTTATCGAGTAGCTAGGAAAATTTGGATTCGTTTCTATCTTTCTCACCTCTTCTCCTTTCTCCTTTTTCTGTGTTCGTATTACCCTTCGTTTCTCGCTCGAATTTGTAAGCGAGAAGAGAAACAGACATAGAACGATAGCTATTCTTCCTACTTTTCCGAGAAAGCTTGCAAATTTTTTCCTATTAAACATTCCTTTTTTTCTTCTTGGACTCTGTTAGTTTAATTTTTTCTTTTTTCTTTTTTCTTTTTTTCTCGGTTCTCTTGTTTTTTCTTTACTGGATTTTGGTCCGAGCAGTTTAGTTCTCTCCAAATTCCAAAGATGGCTGCGATTTGGGAACAGGAGCGCGAAAAGGACCAAGCAACAAGAAGCGTTGGTTTTGAAAAAAACGGCGGGGAAGAGGCGGAACTAAGGAACCACCACACGAAAGAGGGATCCGCCAACACCACCATATCCACACCGCCTCAGCCAACGTCGGCAGAGATAGCTGAGCCGAAAGAAGAGCCAGAAACGGAGGCGATACAGGTGATGCCGGTAGCCGCGCACGTGCCCGCGGGTATACAGATGCAGATGGATATGAAAGCGGTCGGTATCAGAACGCAACAAGCGGCAGTGAAGAGAGCCTCGACGAAGGATCGTCACACGAAAGTGGAGGGTCGCGGGCGGAGGATCCGAATGCCTGCCGCCTGCGCCGCCCGAATCTTTCAGTTGACCCGAGAACTGGAACATAAGTCAGACGGTGAGACCATCCGGTGGCTCTTAGAACACGCCGAACCGGCCATCATCGCCGCCACTGGTACCGGAACGGTCCCCGCAATCGCCCTGTCCGTCAATGGGACCCTCAAAATCCCCACCACATCCGCTCCCAACAGCGACGCACCCATTAAGAAGAAACGCAAACGACCTGCTAACAGTGAATACGTAGACGTAAGCGACGGCGTTTCGGTCTCATCGGGTCTCGCCCCCATAACTACCGTCCCTCAACGACAAGTACAAGCGGTCGTCCCCGTGTGGGCTATACCCTCAAACGCCGTCGTGCCCGGGACGTTGATCATGGTTCCGCCCATGGCCTCAATTGCCGGACCTTCAAACCAGCCTCACATATTCACATTCCCAGCCTCGGCGGCGCCTCTAATCAACGTCTCGGCGAGGCCGATATCCTCCTTCGTCTCCTCCATGGCCAATACACCCGCGAACGTTCAAATCCAACCCAACGCAACCACTTCTTGTCCAAGCTCGGCTACTTCTATGACGAGCAGTAAAACTATTACTTCAACCACTCAGATGCTGAGAGACTTTTCGCTTCAGATTTACGATAAACAGGAGCTCCCGCTCATGCCTAGCCCTTCCAAACACTGAGAAAACAGAAAGGACCCTTTTTTCGTTCATGGAGCCTCACATGCACACGTGAGGGAGTGCTTAAAGGTGGGGACCACATGTAGCAGTGGGGTCAAAGGAAGACTTTAAGCGAATTGGTGCTGCTCCGTGGACCGTGCAACGGGATAAGGAGGTACGAGTTTTTGGAGGAAAGGGGGCCACTTTCATTCATGTGATGGTGGGGGCGGGGGCGCAGGCCCCAAGGGGTGGGGGAGAGTCTTCGCACTTTTTCCGATGCAAGCATGGCAGTCCCTACACCTACTGTTTAGGGTTTTGTGGTCCGATCGAGAATGGTGGGGCACAGTTGCTTTATCTCTGCAACACGTGCAGTTCCTTTTGGCCGGGGGCCCCAAGCAAAGTGACGTGTGCTAAGCTTCTTTGTAGATGGTGATGAATCTGATGTTGGGTTTCCATACGGAAAAAGTAGCGTAAATTGCAATTGCAAATGCTGTAACGTGGAGTCGGCGGCTAAGCTAAGAATCTCCCACTCCTTTATCATTTTTACTTTTTAAAATGCACATATTTGTATGAGAACTGAGAGTATGGGTTTTGCTTTGCTTTGCTTTAAAAAGAAGTAGATATAAAAATAATAAAATAAAATAAGAGTGGGGGAATGGTGGGATAGGTGAAATAGTTAGGAGGTGGGTTCCAGAGGCCATATATGGTATAACATCATGTTTGGTGTGCACGATGAGATGGAGATGCCTCGTCTCGTCTCGTCTGTATCCCCTGAGCTAAAAGAAGCGGGTCCGGTCCATTCTGGCTGGGTTACATAGTCTGGTCCATATTATTGGTGGTCCACGTGTGCGGTACATATTGTGGGTTGGTTCATGTTTTGAATGTGATGGTGGGCCCAATGGCCCTCCAGCCCCCATCTGCAAAATTTTATTACGCAATACCCAACCTTTCACCTTTTTGTGGCCTTTTATAATGTCTCCTTTCTTACCATACTTCTTTTGATTAAGATAACTGTTATGTATAAAAAAGATTATATAAAAGTAAGTTTATAAAATAATGTGATTTTATAGAATCTGTTAAATTTGTTTTACAATAAAAATCACTTTATAATTTAACTTATGATATCAAATTAAATCGAGTTTACTTTTGTATAATATGTTTGTGGCTAATATATTTCCGATCCGATAATTGCTGGGCGCCTATTATGCTCTGAACCTAACGTTTTGGTGGGGGAAACAAGGCCAATGAAACAAAATTTATTTACAGATGATATTATATATTTTAAGGGAAAAATAACCATACAAGTTATCTTAAAATGTACTTTGGTAACAGAGAAAAGTTAGACCGATTAAAAAAATATAATATATAGTTATATATATATTTTTTAAAAATATTATTTTATCCATTCAATTTATTCTCTATTTTGATCATGTATTTTTTTTTTTACCTATTCAATTTGTTTCCTTATTTTGATTATTGTATTTTAATTTTTTTTTATTTAATAGTTGAGAAAGTAACTAATAATATGTTGATATTTTTTTTATTTTTTTTTAAATATTTTTTAAATAATAAAAAATTAAAAAAAAATAAAAAGACAAATTTAGCCTAACAGTACATGAAGCGGCTACTCAGCCGGCTCCTCTTTCTCAAACTTTCTTAAATGTTGGTTCAATGAGAGCGAGTCGGGAGTTTGAGTGACCCATTTCTGATAGCCAAGTGTGTGGAGATGCTGACCGCCATTTACTGGCCGCTTTTTCAGCCTTAATATTTGGGTGGGACCTCGTGGGGTGTAGCTATTTGGCCCATTTAGTGAGGTTGGGGACCCAGCTCGGTTTTGTTTCGTGGCGACATTACACATCTTTCTTATCCAATTGATTACGTCAAACCATATGTTATATATTTACTTGTTTTCTTTCTCAACTTTTTCTTTTGGTCCAAAATTCAAGAATCTGTAAAACATGTTATCTATAGATGCCATTAAATTTAAAACACGAGCTTCTTCTTCTTTGGAAACACACCGTCAAGGTGCTCTGAACAGTATACTAACACAAGAAGGGCGAGATGCAATAAAAAATACCATAAATCATCATGGGTTTCAACAGAGGACAAATACATGTCAAGATTCTATTTGCTCCTACTCTTTAGTTTCATTCTCATCAATATTTTGTAGAAAGTAGTAGGAGGAGATGTAATCTGCTCAGATGGTTAAATTCTCCTGAATGGCAAGAAAGGAACCCACAATACTTCCTCCAACATCTGGGAAAGTTTCACATCCGGGAAGGGGCCTCACCTTGCCCTTATGATCAACTT
Organism: Cyclocarya paliurus; assembly: GCA_029856935.1. Taxonomy (NCBI): domain Eukaryota; kingdom Viridiplantae; phylum Streptophyta; class Magnoliopsida; order Fagales; family Juglandaceae; genus Cyclocarya; species Cyclocarya paliurus. The sequence goes on along the minus strand of JARVXP010000207.1, from coordinate 5,230,072 downwards.
CAACTGGGTACTTCAATAGGTGGCCCCTCATCTCCGTCACCTCATCAGCAGCAAATTGTTTCCAGTTCATCTCTCCCAGTGATCTAACTTTTCTCACGCATTCCAGAGACTCTGGTTGTGTGAAGCAGTCTTCAATACCTCCGGTATGCTCTGCCCATAATGACATCCTGTATCCATAAATCTGCAAAGTACATATTCACACATGAAATAGCGAGTCAGTTTTAACTGGCATCGTGTATCCATGCGTGAAAATAGCAAGTACCACCTTTCTTGGTTGCATTCAGTCCAATCAAAGAAACTTTAGAAGTACCTTCTTTTTTGTTTTTTTTTTTAAGTACAAATCCAGAAAAGGTACGTGTTTACTGTATGACGTGCATTCACTAATCATTTTCACCACTTTTAACTTTTTCAATGTGTACTGGTGAAGGCTGTCTTAACAAGGAAAATTTGAGAAGCGTCTTGTAGTTAATTACACCGATGCATTATGCACCTTTTTAGGAAATCAGATCAACCTGTCTAAAGATTGAAGCATGCTCGGTTGGCTTTTTGGATGTGGCCTTCTTGTCTAGATCTTATGACCATGTCATCACGTGGCTTTAATCAGTAAGAATTATTGAACTTTAATAGGTTGGTATTTATATTTTGGACACAAGAAATTGAAAAATGTTAAGCCATTCCTGGTTTGTTTCCAGAAAATTTTCAGTTCCATGCACAGCTGCAAATGACAAGTCAAAGGTAAACCTAACTTAATGGGGCCGAGGATACATAACTTTACACGATAATGAGGAGAGATGCATGTGATTCTCCAAGATAATTTATCTTGTGTAGGGCTTGGGGGCGAGGGATATCAATATATTTTATTTTATAAGAAAAAGGGAGGGATATCAATATTCGAGAAAACATATTATTGCTTAAATTTTAAATTCTCAACCTCTTTTTTCCTAATATAGTCCCTATTATGTGAATAAACTACCACTGGCGATCCTTCGTATGATCAGATAGATCCTTAATTAACTAGAGTTACCTGTCCGAGCGGATTAGAAACTTTTCTTGCCCAGGTATGATGAGGTTGATATGCTCCCATTGCAATCTCAGTGTCCCTCGTGCCCTCCATGGAGCGCTGGTTGATGTTTGCAGAACCCAATATTACAAATTCATCATCGACTATCATGCCCTTTGAATGAACATAAATCATAAATCGTCGATTTTTTTTGCTCAGTGCCTGGGAACAAGATACAGCACATATAAGTACATTTATTGCATAAAAATTGCATTTGAGCAACCAGAGGAACTACAATAAGGAACCTTTGAAAGTTCAGAAGAGTATCTAGAGTTTGAAACCTAATCCAGTCAAAAGTTTAAGGAACACAAGCGCGTGCATGCAAAGCATCACGCAGAATCAGGCTAAAGAACTAATCACTTCCAGAAGTAAAGAGAAGACACCTGAGGAGTGCTAGCTGCAGTATGACCCCCAGAGGAAGTGGTGTCATAACCGTCTATGGCCTCACGATTGCCAAGACAAAAGAAGTTCAGATAGTCTAGTGGTGAAACTGCGCCCTCAAGCCCAGCCTCCTCCAACGCCTTGTAGATAGTCTCATACATCATTTGCATTGTTTTGTTCTGTAACAATTTATGATAACTCCAATCAAAAAAATGCACTAGTCAGTCACTAAAAATTCGACAGATTTTAGCAGATTATTGGGCCAATTATTGAAGGGTCCGATGTGAGGTTATATACGTTTCTATAACATAAAAAATGAGTTCTCCATTGTAAAAGAAGAGCAGAAATGGCTCCTGTAAACCTTTTTCCAAATAAAGCTTTTGCCACAAAATAATCAAGCTTTATATCGAAATGCTACATACAAACAACTCAATTCCAATTTGAGTCCGTGCCTTAGTCTCACTTCAAGATTGAGTCATAGAATTCAATGGGAATAATAAATTTGATGCTCTAGAGTGGAACTTGTACTTTCTAGAACCTCTGGCAGTTGTATACATTAAAAGCACCAGAGCCACATTTTTGGCAGAAAAGATAAAAGGAAAAAGGAGACACTATAGAAGACTTTTGCAAAAACCCAAATTTCTCTCTGTGTGCTCATATTGGAAGTTTCAGATAACCTCATTGAACCCCCAGGCCCAGCTACCCCATTCCTCCAAAGAAAATAATCTTTAAATGACCGAATTGTAAGCTTCCTCATACAAACATACAAAAGTTTCATATTGCTGGGAAAGAACAAGAACTGCAAATCACCCTAAAAGGCACTGATCAGTTTAAGCTGAATTGCTACAAAGGAGGATATTCCTGAAAAGCTTTCCACTGCAAAGCATTAGATAATGAAAGAGAAACAGAAAAAACGGCAAAAAGACTTATCACTAGGCTTCTATGTCGAGCAGAGCTTTGAAGCACAATAGCATGGCAGAGCATTTACTGACTGAACATGGTTTCAGTTTCAAAATTCCTAATTGGGGCTTACCTGCCAAAATAGAATTCTTTGAGTAGCAGCACCAGTAGGAACACCTTCTGGCCACATTGGGATAACTATATATACAGCAAATCTCTCGTTTGCTCTAATTTTTTCGGCAATCTTAAGGGCAATTTCCATTGGGATCAAATTGTTAGCACCTGCATTAAACAAACCAAAAAAGACAATGAAATTATAAGACACCTTTTTATTGCCACAATAACTCGCTACGTGTTTCCTGAGAAGACAATAACACGAATGTGCAGATGTGTATGGTGATGCAGCAGTTTAACATAACGTCAAATTCTAATCTCTAAAAGTACTATATGGTTCCAATCATTTTGACTATTGAAGCCCATCACTGGCGTTTTGATACACTACATGTCAAGACCATAATGACTTCAATTAAAGTGCATTCTTGACTACATCACTGTTCTTTATGCTTCATCTTTCCTTGATACTCGTGGAAGTTCTCTAATTATTGACATTCCTTCTAGTACTACCATGATAAGCAGAAGTTTTCCCATTCTGATGCTGCTTAAGTTCAACGTCTAGTCCATCTAACAAACTGAAAATCTTTTGATTTTTTTAACAGATTAAGCGCCATTATAAGGGGTATCTGTAAAATACATGCATAAGTGAAACCTGATGCCACAATGGAGATGTAGGTACATATGAGTATGGGCTTCTTTCATTTCATGTGTTGGCAGTTTTTCAAGTAGGTAACATGTCTTATGATTTTGCTCCACCACAAGTGAAGTTTTCCAATAAAATTAGGGCTTTGATCTCTTTATAATAATAAATAATAAAGAAATGGATCAATATAGGTTACTTTTTATTTGAATCTCACATAAGCACAGCCAATTTTTAGACACAACTGAAAATCCAATGTTCCATGATAATATAACTGATATTATTTATTTTAGCCCCAGACAACTGCAAAACTCATGTCTGTTCACGTTGAATGTGGAAATAATGAAGTTCCAGGTTAGGTCCTTACAGCAACAAATTCCAGCAACATATAAAACAATTTATACTCTATATCATAGAGATCAACATGATCTCCTGTTAAATTTATAATTTCCTCACCTACATCTTTATTTGAACTCCAATTGTACGAAGATCCAATGAAATACTGATTCTCTATATAAATGAAATGCTGCGCAGCACGAATGGCCTTAATATATGCCGTGTGTATGCTCATGTCAATCAGCACATTCTTCCCACACACCAGGTTCTGATACAATAAAGTAATTAAACAAATTCCAGACACTCCCCAGAGGGTTTATAGATTGAAATCAGCAAAAAGATAAACTAACCACTAAGGGATGTTTGGAATTAATTTCCATCTCATCCCATCCCATCTCATTTCCTTCCCAAACATCATTGAAACACAAACACTTTCAAATTAATCATTACAACTTCCCAAAATTCCAAACATAAAATAAAAAATAATTCAACATTTTCAAATCTCAAAACAAAAATTATATTAAAAAATTATTTTCTAACAATATTTTAACTTTATAATTTTTTTTATTCAATTTTTCTCTCTCCTTTCCCTAAACCCAATAAATACTTAATTCAAACTATCTCACTACCATTCACAAACCATCTTACTACTATTCACAAAATTCCCATCTCCCCCAAGCATCCTTCTTATTTCACCTTACCTTGGCTGGGGCTTCTTTCGGATCCTTTGGGAAGCCACTAACAGAATTTGAATCAATGGAACGAAAAATCTGAATTTGCACAGAAAATGAATAAGATAATTTCATCAATAAGCATATAAAAATTACCAGAACAAATTGAAAAATCAATGGTTCTTTTCCTCCCAAACCAACGCCCTCAGAGCAATTACAACAATTAATTAAGACCATCTGACCTGAACATGCCAAGCTTCTGGATCATTCTCACTAGTGCAAGGAACATTAGACAGTCCAACAATGTCTGGAATTCTTTCTAAACTGAGCAAGGCATCATCATATGACATTTTGAGTTTTTTAATCCCATGAGGTTTTGCAGCCTTTAACCAGCGTTCCTCGAAGTTGGTCAGAACGTCATATGCCGCTGGACCATCAATTCTAGAGTGCAAATCATGCCATGGCTCTCGTGGACAACCATCAACATTACCCTGTCAACATAAACGATATGCAATATAAGAACAGTGATGATTACCTCGAAGGCAATTATAAATCAACATAACAGTTCCTTGGCCTTTTGTCTGAGATTATTTGAGTTTGCTCCTTGAATCCAACCGCATCTACGGCTTCATTTTCAAGTCATTCATTCTAGTTTTTTCTTTTATTGTTGGGAGGAGGGCTGAGGGGGAGGATAAGGAGCACAAGAGACTGGGTAATCAACTGCATTAAGAATTATACTTTTGTATCTATAACCCGTGTAAAATAAGCTCAAAAAGAAACCATAGGATCTACATACACTTTTTGAGACTTCGTGTACCTCATAATGTCAACTCAAGAACTAACAGATATGGACAGTATTAAAAGCCCTTATAAAATCAACACACGTTAAATCTCAAGCTTTTGTGAAGTTCCATGTATTAATAACAATATATTTTGATTTGAAGTAATATCAAATTGGGTTTTGCTATAGTCAGGACTAATATGATCCTTCCATAAAAGTTTTGTACAAATCACCTTTCCTTACATAATGTCGGGGAGGGGAGGGGAGGGGAGGAGGGGGCAGGAGTTGTACCAAACAAGCAATATGGTACTGCTGCACTGTTAAAGCTATTAACAGCTGTTCAACAACATAGGACGCTGTGGTTGTGGGCTAAGAGATTACCGTGTAAGTAGGGTTGTGATAGTCTTCCTTATGCACTGTTTGGAGAGTTCGAAATATTGGATGCTGTGGAGTATCATATCGGCCATCACATAAATCAAGTCCTCCAACAAAAGCTATTATCTTCCTTCTATTATTGCCAGCATCGGCATCCACAATTACAGTTTTTTGATGGTGTGTATAAATTGTTTCGACTTCCTGATTATACAAGATGGAAGAAGAATTTCAAATTTCCACAAAAGCTCACAATCAAACAAAATTCAGATGTGGATAAGGATGTGTGTGTGTTTAAACAACATTTTTTCATGGGCTCTCAACTATAAGCAGGGAAAGGTTATGTTTCGAAAATTGGTCATCCCCTGCATTAATAGACAATATTATTGACAGTTTGAACGGTAAGTACTGGCAATGCCACTGGATTCAATTTCTACTTTAAGCAGTAAATTTTCATGCTAAATACTTAGTTTCTTAAACTCACCAAATCAAACACCTCCTAGTAATGTTCATTTCAGGCACCAAACCTGGGCTAGGGTCAGTGAACATATGGTCAATGCCAAATTTAGCAACCATTAACTAACATGAATGTAGGACAAGCTTTTCCCCCCTCATGGATAGAATGTAGGATGTGGCATTAATTTTGGTCAAGATTCCGACGATCTAGGAGTTCTAAGAAATGGTATCAAAGAAATTAAAAACTGATGCTGAAAATTGCTGAGAATTATATCATGTACGAAAGAGAATCCCCCCCGCCGCCACACGCACAACCCAAAAAAAGGCATTTACATCTTACCCTTTGCTTGATCCAACTATGTCGCTTTCCAGCAACGCGGGGACAAAGTAGCACTTGCACAGAAGAGCTCTTAAAGAAACGACGAGTTTCCTCATCATGGGTTTGCATGATTCCATCCTGCATATAGTGAGGCTTACTAAGAATGCATCTAACAAAAACCTATTATTAGAAACAAAAAGGGCTAGTAAGATATATATATTTCGAGAATATTCTAAGGTGCCATGGAATTGAAACCCAGAAATCATGGATTAGGACTCATGCTATCAAGCTCTACCTAAGAACTAAAAATAAAGCATATATAAAAATTACAGGTGAATACAAGCATCAACATACGCCAAAAGCAAGCCATATTTCTGTAGCGCATTTTTGTAGAATATAAAATTCAAACTCCAAGTTAGGCCAAGAACTAGATTGCATTCTAATAATTGGTGCTCAAATCTGTTAGATTACAACTAAATTATATATTTTGATAAGAATGATCCAGAAACTAGGGCACATGCTACAATGAGATGCCATAATATATTTCTCAAGGGAAGTTACTCACTGTTTTATAACCCAAAATGCTCCTTGAGGACGGATCATCCCAAATAAGAAGCAACACTCTTACTCCTTCCTGGGACTTGGACCTCAGAAGATCTCCCAGCGTGAAATTTGAAGCTTGATCAGCATCCCGAATCAGTCTAACTTTGTGCCACACAGACCAACCTGTAATATAAATCAAACGACGGGCCTGGCGTATTGCATAAAAAATGTCATGCCAGCACTTTCCATGCACATAGCGCATCCCTCCATCGAGCTTCAGGTTTGAAAGGGATCCATCTGGAACATGGGCATCTTGATAAAGCGTTACCGTTCCACTTTTCCTGAGAGGAAAGTATGTTCCAGGAACTCCGTGATAATCAGGGCCTGCCCCCACTCCTTGATGATAAATGCTCAATTTTTCAATTGGAGTGTAGTGAATCGAAAGCTTCAAGGCAGCTCCGGGTTTACAAGGCTTCCCGCTACCATTCAAGATTGGGAAGGTTCCTTCAACCTTTACCCCCGAATATATCTGTTCCACGGTAATTGCCACGACTCCCATAAGCTGTGACCCCACCACATCACTATCTTTAACCGCAAAATGCACTTCAGCGGCGTAATGTGCGACAGGAGCATAGAAATGTTGCTTCCAAACAGGATTTTCGGTATTACTAATCACAAAAGTCCTGCCAATTACAGCATTTGATACTGATATTGAAACATAAGGATCACTGGTGATCTTATTATCCGTGCGGACTTCAACTTCATTGTTCGCATTCCCTGGAAATTTCGTAAAGACATCCCCCAAAGTTCTATGGAACATGTCCATATTCGGAAGATTTTCCGCATGGTAAACCCAAATATCTAAATTCCCGTGTAAGAGCAACACCTTCAAAGATCCTTTATTCTGCTGTGGCACAATCTGCAAGGACTGACTATGCTGCGACCCATCGAATGAGCTCGAGTGGCCGTAAGCAGAATGTCCAGATGAATCAATCTGACTTGAATAAGAAACGTCCGAAGTACTCGAAAACGAGTGACCGGGATAGCCATAAAAGTCCCCAGGCCTATCGTACCTCGTACTAGAAGGGGCACTCGTCAATGGTGGCACTGAAGGAGCAGGGGGTGAAGCCGGGGCAGTAGGGTGATTATCATACAAATGCACATTGCTCATAAGATCATCCAAAGGTGCGTATGCAGAAGTGTGAGAAACAGTGGAATAATTAACACCATCCACATTAACGGATGATCCAATTCCTATAGAACTTGAACTATCCTGCCGGTGATAATTGGAGAAGCTATCGGCACTAGAAGGGACTTGAAGTGGGATCTCGGGAGATGGGTATGGACCGGGTTGTTGATAATGGTAATGAGAAGAGCCATATTGAAAGCTACTATGGTCTTGAAGGGTTAGATGAGGAGCACTCTCGGAAATTGGAGCATGTGGATATGGGTATGGATGGGGAGGAGGAGGAGGAGGAGGATGGTGATGATGGTCTAAAGGGCCAGAATGGGAGGTCGAATCCGGCGGCGGGTATGCATAAGGGTAAGAATGAGCAGAATCATATGGGTAGGGATAAGGAGGGGGATGATATGGATCTGGATTTGGTGGTGGGTATGGAGGAGGAGGGTATGCATAGGGATTGTGGTTTGGGTATGAAGATGATGATGACGATGAACCGTAATTATCCATTAACAAACACTAATTTGGTTCTTTATGATGATAATTGAATGAATAATCGCTCATGAACAGTAATTAACAATACTATTACAGAACATGTCAGATGCATCCGTTCCAGGGACAATTTTGATGTCCATATATTGGACCTTGATGTAAAATATATCCAACAAGCTAAGATGTATATAGAAAACAAAGTAATAACAGAGGCATAGAAAAAGAGAGAGGAATAATCTTTTGCTGATTGGACACAGGCACAAAAAGATTGTATATTTAAAATTTTAACGAACAGAGCAAAAGATGCAGAGAGGAACAAATGATGTTAGAATTTGATAGCTCAGATATTAAAAAAAAAAAAAAAAAAGTTCGATTCTTAGTGAGGATCAACAAAGAAAAAGCTCAGTAGGGAGTTTTGGTCAGAGAAATGGTAGAGGGAAATATAAACGAGTGGGGTACCTTTCAAGGTTTGATCATCGAAAAAGATGAATGAAAACACAAAATTGACATTTGGAATCTTCGAAGAGAAAGAACAAGAAGGCAGATTCGAATTTGGAACTTGCAACCCGGAAATTTTCCTCGTGTTAACAACCCCGGGCAAGGTCGACACCGACAACCGGCATTTCTAGGTTGCAACAGCCATTCTTCTTAGTTCTTAGCTCCCTTTTCGACAAATTAAACTACCAGTTCATCCGTTTGCCCTTGATTTCAATCCCACGTGGAAGGATTTCACTGGAGCTGAGGTAGGTTTGGATAAACATTTTTCTTTGTCCGTTTCCTTCGACTCCCACTCGAGCACGAAAAAGGATGCTGCAGACATTATCGGATCCCGTGTTAAAGATCTCCTCTATTGTTCAAATTTGGTAGCATAATTACTAGGTAAATCTTTTTCCGTGCCCTTCAATTTTAATATTCACAAGTCAACAGTATGCACTTCTGATATCCAATCTCTAATTTACTGCCAAGTCACTGCTTTTGGAATTCCAACAGTATACACTTCTGATATCCAAATTAGGGACGAGAAAGAGAACGTGGTCCGAAGTTTTGTTCTTCCCAATGCAGTAAACCTCACATTGTAACTTAACTGCTGACCCAACTTTTGGTCTGAGAGACCTAGGCTCCACCATCACTCATACTCCATTCGGTTCATCCACTTGCAAGTCTCAATATTTTATCGGAAACAATTAATTTTGTTCGTAGTTTTTTTATAAAGTGTCAGAATACATGCCAAAAAATTAATTTATGACGGTTGGCATTTAAACACAATTAATGTGAACTACCCCACTAGACATGAGTGGCTCTATGAAGCTTATTCATCCATCTTTCTCTCTCTCTTTCTGGGATAAAAGGGTCTAATTATTTTTAAATTTTTATATAAACTATTATTAATTAATTAATTTTTTAAAATTTTAAAATAATAATATTATAAAAATAATATTTTATCAAACTTATTTAAAAATCTCATTTTATCTGACGTTTTTAATGTAATAGCACCTCGTGGAGGCCGGAAATATGGATGTTTGCTCTTGAAGCAAAGGTAGTAACTGGTCCTACTCGAGGGTCCAAAAGAATAAGGGTGTCGTAGACTCCTAGTAGGCTGGTTGACACTGGATCGTACCCCAAACCCACCCCCACATTTGAAACTCAAATATATACGAAGCAGCCCTTCTGTGTGTGAAAATCTAATAACTCTGCACAGTGCTGATAGATGTTTCACTCCGTCACGACTAATTTTGGAGTACTACCTTATTTTTATAAATAAAAATTTTATTCAATAGCTCTATATCATATACTTATTTTTAATTTTTATCGTTTTTTTTTCTCAACAAATGTGTGGCATGAGGCTACTGAATAGAACTCTTCTACAAATTATGATCATTAGATAAATGATCTACATATGCAAGTACTTAATATTTTTCTATTCATTTGCATAAGATATTAATATATGACATATATGTTTTTCAAAATCTAATCAAGCAAATATTAAAACAATACGTACAAAGCATTTCTCTATTAAAAAAAAGCACACAGGCATGCATGTATATATACGTGCATATATAATGACACTACTGCATCTTCGCCTGTTGGTTTTGAATATGAGTACTGATCTTTTGTGGACTGTAAATGACAATAGGGCTTCTTACAATGTGACGGGAGCTTTTCCAAACAAGTGAACCTGAAACCATTTGCCCACTCGACATTGGTTTTGCCTTCACGACAACCTTGAAGCTCCGAATCTGCAAGACGCGAGAGAAGGAGAGACTCTCGGGCTTAACTGTGATTTGAACTCCCTTGGGAGCTTTAATGGTGGCATTATAGATGGCCAGAGCAGGGCCGACGTTGGTGACTCTTCTCCGAAAAACAATTGTCGTTTGTTGTTGGTTGTTTTTCAAGCTAAGCTGCATGGTGGGATAGTTGAGAGCATCATAGCCAATTCCAGGAAGCAATTTGGGGCAGTTGACGGATTTTGAACCGGCTAGGGTTGCCACAGAGGATGCATTATACCCCTCGCGGCATAAGAATTGGATGTAAGTCAGTTCATCCATGTCATAAACTAAGCCGGGGCTCACAGCCCGAGTTGGGCTCACTTGGCCGGAACCAAAGGCAAATTCTGCTTCGTCGTTCACCCTACGGCTCATTGGTTTAGCTTGACAAGTGACAAGATTTCATGGAATTAGTGTCAACCAGCGTGAAGGAGGTATTTATAAAGCGTTAAAGACAATTCTAGCTAGAAGGGATGGAGAAAAGCCAATCTTCCTATAAAAGTGGATTTTGAAGCGCACAAAGATCGATAGCGCCCAGCTTGGAGTCATGTGCTTAAGGTTAAAACCAAAAATAGCAAACGGTAAATCCTCTTGTTACCTGTGGTCAAGATTGCAGATTTGATTGCAGCTGGGGTCCAATTTGGGTGGAATGACTTTACATAGGCAGCTACTCCGGCAACGTGAGGACATGCCATGGAAGTTCCAGACATGATGGAAAATTCTGAAAATTGGGTGTCACCCTTCAACCCGGTGAGCGACTTCATAAGCGTATAAGCTGCCAAGATGTCAACACCGGGTGCTGCAATATCTGGCTGTAAAGAAAACATGCCCACTTTTTTTAAGTGCTGGGTTTTACATGCATGTAACAGCCAAGCTGAAAGTAAAAGTAAAAGGGTTATAACTATTCTGGATGCAGAAACAGTACTAAAATGTATACCTTGAGGAGGCGTTGCGATCCCGGACTTGGACCCCGAGATGAAAATGAAGCGACAAATGGAGCAGGCTCTTTTTTTATTTCATGGGTCTTGTATATCACGGCTGATGGCGATCTGCATTGAACACAAAATAAGTCATGATTAATTACTTTACTTCCTCTTACCCGTGAATATCATCACTGATTATCTATCTGACGTTTTTCATAAAACTCGTGCATGGCTGGTCGATCGGGCTTAAGACTTGGTCAGTACTGATATAGGAGATATATAATGCAGGCAAGGTTGGAGTGCAACGATACACTAGAGAATTTTTTCCCTCCAATAAATGTTGAATTTGCTATCAGCACCGTATATCATGTAGTAAAAACATTCTCCAAAATAGCCAAGGGGTATTAAAATATCACCTCGTGGAATGTATGTAATCGTCGATGAATTCTCCTATGGTTCCATTTACCATGGTTGCCGGCGCCATGAAAATTTGGGCAGCATCAAGAAATCGATCAGTTTCAACTATAGTGCCAACCCCACCAATTTCTCTGACAACAGAATCAGTACCCCAGGTTCCTAATTTGCAATAAACAAGCCTATCCTTTACTTTGATAGGGTCCAATGTATCTTCAACACAGAACCTGTCACATTATACGAGAACGTTATTTATTATAATCATTATTTTTTTGTGAAATTTTCCACTCGGTACTGCTGCTCCATGAACCCAAAAACAAGCGTACCTCGCGTCCTCCTTGCTTGCAGAGTCTCGGGCCGCATCGGCCCCACTAATAAGAGGGTATAATTCCTGCTTTGGATTGAATGTGCTCACGCCAAGCCCCTGCGTGAACATGCAAGTTTCACATACCGGTAATTTATTTATGTACCATGCACGTACAAACCTAGCTAGCTATATATACCAGATCATGAAATCCTGTCTGCAGTCAGATCTTACATATTTATACAGATCAGCTTTTTATGTAATGAACAAATTCGAAACCACGATGCTTGCAAGCACATATAGATTTTAAAAGCATATATAGTCCACTAATTATTAAGTAGAGTTTTCAAATCATGATCGATCTGGTCATTTGTAAACAGATATATTGTTACTAACAACGTCGTACATGATGAGTACTACTGTTGCCATTTCAATATATACCTTTCGCAATACCAGTAATTAATATCATGTCATACAGGTAAAAATCTTAATATAACAGCGTTCATGCGAAAATCTATAACTTACTAAGATGTTCTTCCCATTTCCCAAATGAACTTTGCTTCTAAACTCCCTATCAATGCCGCTGGCTGCCACGGTCAGAATCCAAGGTGCATGATTCACCACACTACCGAGAATTCCCTCATTTCCAGCGGAGGCGACGGTGAGGATTCCCTTCTGCATGGCATGAAATGCACCGACTGATATAGAGTCAGACGTGTAATCTGGAGACCCTCCACCAATAGAGATCGAGATAACGTCTACGCCATCATGTATCGCAGCATCAAAAGCAGCAAGTATATCCATATCGGCGCAACCAGAGCTGACCCAACAGACCTTGTACATGGCCACCCTAGCCGAGGGAACTGCACCACGGGCGGTACCATTGGCAAGCCCAAAGAGGCTTGCATTTGTAACTAGGTTACCAGCCAATGTTGACGATGTGTGCGTTCCATGTCCGTCAGCATCAACCGGAGACAAAATGTCGGCCGGATCAGGTTTGCCATCGGACTTGAAGTACCTGGCACCTATGATCTTGCTTCGAGTACCCAAAAGGGGTGACAAACAAGAGAGAACACATGAGGTTAGCCCATGCAACTGATCCTACGTACGTTAAAAGAGATTTCAAACAGAAATGAAAATGCTGTTTTCCTTCCATTTTAAGAAACACAACTTTTACTTAACCATTGAATTCATTAACTTGAAAAGGAGTTAGTCATTAATCATGATAAATATTTATGAATCAAAAGAATATAGAATATTTTGCTATTATAATTATATAGGCATTTCTGTTTCGAAGGCTTTATTTTCAAGACCTTTTAATATTGGAGAAAATGAAAATTAGATCGAACTTCTATGTGCATCACAAGAATATATATGGAGAGGATTTTACTTGTTGCATCCTGAGAATTTGACAAATTGGCCACAAGTTCCTTTCCATTTTGCTGGTGGGGGACCAAACCCGTCATCCTTAAAGCTTTCAGACAGTGGAGTAATCCCTGGCACATGAAATGGCATCACTTTAATTTTGTTACTACAAATACCTCCGCCAAAATAATTAAAAATTCAAAAAAAAAGATGAAGATCAACCTGTATCAAATAGACCCACAATTATATCACTCTCCGTTCTCAATTTTCTCCTTGCGGTTAGAGGTAACCCAATAAAGTCCCATGATTTCGTTGTGTGTAGCTTGTGATACCGATTCGGGATCACCGATAACACTTCTTCCATTCCTATAATTCACAACAACATTAATTGATCAGTTAAATTTTTTTTTATAATTATTCAGTTAATTAATATATATAAACCCATATATATATATATATATATATATATATATATATTGTTCAAGTGATGAAAATATCTTAAAGAGAGAAGTACTAGATCCACAAAAGAATCTAACAAAAATAAATTTATAAATTAACATAATTTCATGTAATCGTTAAATCTATTTTATAAAAAATAATAATAATAATAATTTTATAATCAAATCATGAATATATCGAATTACATTAATTATAAATTTATTTTTATAAAACCTCTCTATAATAAAGCAATTGATCTCTTAAAATCATAATGGAGCTAATTCACATACTCGACAACTTTTCAGCTTCAGCTGCAGTTAGCTTTGCAGCAAATGCATTGAAGCTCTTTGTATAGCTGTAGACCAGCGACTCCTTCGCATCATCATAGCTGTTCCATACATATAAATTTCATGATCAGGGTCACAAAAAACCTTATATTTTATGTTTTTGTTGTCCTATAATAAGAAAGAAAATGTGTTTGGAGACTAGTTGGCTATATCTAGTACGTCATTCATCATGTGCATTTGCGTGTGAAAGAGATTAGAAGAGGAGACAAACCTACCATCCTTTCAAAGACGTGAGGAGATGAATGTGCATTTGATCTGCAGAGTTTGTATTCCCTGGATGATCTCCCAAGTAAGCGATGTAAAATCTCTGTACGTGCAGATTCCGATGAAGATTATATATTGCATGAAAATAAATTAGAAAAACAATAATTAATACAGAACAATGTAATTAGATTAGCAATTTTCTGATACAGAATACGCACCTTTTCCTCATCTCCAATTGCTCCAACAAGACTTATCAAGACCAGGAGAAAGGGAAGAAAAAGCCAGAAATAAGGAAGAGTTTGGATAAATCTCCTTCTCGACATCCTATGATCAGTATTGTCTCTACCTATAGCAATGTTACACCCTATATATATACATAGTTTCCCAAGAAACTAGAAAAATGACAAGATCGAGCAGCTTGAGGATAAGAGCAATCTTGAACTTAGTGACAAGAGGCAGCTTAAGGATAAGAGCAATCTTGAACTGAACTTCAGCTAATTCGGTGGCTCAGGGTACTTTTGGTTAGAAACCTTAAAAGGAAGTCAAACAGAAATTCTGTTCCTCGCATGATTTTGTCACTGTCTAGATAGGCTTGCTTCCTTTGGAGAAACTTTGCTGAGCGTTTAACCTTTTTTGTCTCTTTCTCCTACATTTATAACTTTTTACACAGGAAAATAAAAAAATAAAAAACCCATGGGAGGATTTATTTTATTTTATTTTTATCTCATACCTTCAATTAGTCTTCTATATTCAATTGGTGGGCCATAGACCATAAAGTTGGAGTTTTGCATTTTTTTTTTTGAAAGAAGCGGATCACCCTTTATTAAAAAAGGACATACAACTCTGACTTGAAAACAAGTCAATTACAAACATTTAATAGTTCTCCAGAACACATACGTGTCTGACAGGGTCTAGTCCAGACGGCACATCTCTAAAGACCTAAGTCTTAGAGAGATACCACCTCTACACGACAGAGGTTAAAAAGCCCCCATACCCCAACAAAGCAGGGTAGGGTTCTCCAAACCCCACCATCCGACAGCGCGGAGGGGGGACTTCTTTTTGAATTTTTATTAATATAAAAACAACATTACATAAAGGAAATTACAAACAAACAGGGTTACAAAACACTACAATGACACAAGTACTACACAAACAACCACTGCAAAAACAGTACACAAAAAGAGGTTGCTGTAGCGCGTGTAGCCCACGCGCCAAACTGGACGGGAACCGGGGACCGATCTTGGAAGTACTGGACTCGTTGATTCCAGAAAGGCCGCGCGTGATGGCGTTAGAGGGGTCTCCGGTGGCGCGTGCAGGCCACGCGCCCGAGAGCTCCAGAAGTTTCGACCCGCGCGTGCGGGCCACTCGCCGCTCCGTTTGACGCCGCGATCGGTGGTTTAGAAGATCGGCAGCTGGGGGACACCATGGCGTGGCGCGTTCTGGCCTGAGCTCGCCGGAAAGTCCTAAATCGGGGATTCACCGTAAGAGACCTGAAAAAAATAAAGAAAACACACAAAAAAATACAAAGACAGCTGCAAACGAGGAGGAGGGTGTTTTGCATTTTCCTTACACAAATTTATGAATCATTCCCCCAACTTCTCTCGCCATGACATTTTCTAGTTCTTTAGTTACAGAAACCGACCCAAAAACAGAGCATCCGCTCCCAGAAATACATATCAATATAATTGCACCATCTTTCTCTCAAATATCTATCATGAGATGAGTGGCAATGGTATTATGGTGGGGACGACAAGTAGAAGTAAATGAGAAACTTTAAATTATCTCAGGTTTCTTCTGTTGTGGCTTAATATAAATAAAATTACAAAGCTTTCCCGATCCAAACATTTTTTTACACTCATAAAGATCAGTTTAAGCTTAATTTAAAGAAAGATTGGCTTGAGAACAAAGAAATAACCCCCATTATTACATCGGGAACCTCATTTTTCTTGGATTGCAGTTCAAGCATGCCATCCCATCCATTCATATCCGACAGCAACAAAAAATAGTCTGGTGGAAATAACTTCGCATATGTGTGGCATGGAGCCAATTCTTATTATTCATGCACTAGATAAGGAGTGAGAATACGTGTCTCTCATCTAACATGTTCAGTTTCAATAAACTAAATCTGAACCCTGAAATATTTTTTATTAAAAAAATGATAATTACAGTTGTGAATACTCAAGCGCCGTACAATCACTTTAAAAAAAATAAATATATGCAAGATTCATATGAAAATAAATAAATTTTTTAATAATAAACTCTATTCTTTTTTAAAATGACTGTACAACATTTACGTATTCTATAATTACATATAACATTTTTTTTTTTTATGAGAGGGTGGTAAGTATGATCCAAAAATTGCAAGCCCTTTCTTTCTTATGAGGTTGGTTTTTAGTTTTTTTATTTTTTCTCCTTGTAATCGAGACTAGAGTGAAATGGCCGAAAAGTGAAAACTAGGCCCAGAATACAGAGAGAGTACGATGGCGGCCTCTCATGCGTTAGCTATAGCCCAAAAGCTCAATCACTAGAATTAATAGAAACCATTGGGTCCTCCAAGTCTACGTCCTTTTAAATTGTCGTAAAAATAAAAATAGGACGATAATATAATATATAGAGATATATTTTATACACCATACATAATACTCTATTTGAGACACAAAATGTAAGGTTAATGGAACAAACAAAAACATGTTTTCCCCTCTCTTTCTCGCTTTCCCCGAACCTCTCATATGCTGCATTCTGGAAAATGGTGCCCTCACCCCCGGAAATCAATCTTATATGTTTTGAGCAGTTTATTTAGGCACAGTTTATATATAAAAGGTATTTCATTTTATCTCATCTACCTATATAATAATAAAAAATTACTCAATTTATTTCTTTATTTTGATACTTTATATGTATTTTATTTTATTTTTTATTTTTTTATTTATTTGATAGTTAGGAAAGTTATGTATTGATATTTTTTATAATTTTTAAAAATATTTTAAAATGATAAAAAAAAATTAATCTAGCCGGACTACTCTGTAATAATTTTCCAATTATTACGTGGTTTGGGTAAAATTCCTTTGACCGTAGTTGGGGTCAGTGCTTCGAAATACGTTACGTTTTTTCTTGGGCGGGGGCAGAAAGAGAACCAATAAATTAAGGGTTTTGCTACATAATCTCTTATTATTTATTTACATTTCACATTTTATATTTTTTAATATTTTTTTAAAAATTTTTTTGAATTTATTTTTTTAAAACTATTTCAAATTTTTTATTCACTATTCATATAAAAATTATTTAATAAACAAAATTAAAATTCTTTTTTTTTTTAAAATGAAGTGTGGAATGTTAAGAGGTTGGAAAGATTTATTGATAAATTAATGCTAACCTATGGCCAGAAATAGAGCCAAGTGGATCTTCCAGTTGTCTGACAAGCAATTCATTACACCAAGAGTCCCAACCTGGCCGACTTCAAGGTAAGTAAATTATGGGTCATGACCATGGCCCCCCCAAAAAAAATTATAATAATAATAAAGCCCATAATCCTATGCCTATTTCATAGTAGAGCCCATAATACTCCCCCTCTCTATTTTATTTTTGTATTTTTGTAATTTATAAGTAAATGTAAGCATGTTTTTTTCATGTTACTTATATAATAAATCGAGATTTATAAAATATTTAATAGAGGTATATTACTCATCATTTCAACTTTTATTATCATCTCATTATTTTATGATGTGTCATTAGATGATTGGAGATTATTTATTATATTTTATTTTTAAACCTATCATCTAATGCCACATCATTGGATGATAAGAGGGCGATAGAAGTTAGAAAAATTAATAGATTTTTTCATATGTGATATTATAACTTCCAAGCAAAATCAAATATATAATTTGACTAGTATTGATTTGCGTTGATGAATTTTTTTTTTTTTGGTTACTCGATGGTTTATTCGTATTAATGGTATAAAATGTGTTATATTGTATTTTTAGAATAAGCATAAATTCTCATTTTCATATAATTTTAGGAAAAGTCATTATCTTAACTTAATATTTAAACTAGAAGAGAATTTAATCTATATTAATTTTAAGACCTAATAATATTTATATTTCTTAATAAATCTCAAAAAGATATCTATCTAAATTGCATCTCAAAACTTGGCCTAAGATTTTCAGATAAAGTGATTGAATTTTATGCAAGAATTAGATTGGGTGAGGTGTACAATCAATGTTTGATTCTAAAAATAATAATTTTATTTTAAAATTTTAAAATTTAAATATTAAACGAGTGATATAAAGTTTCAAACAACGCTACTCTCTTAAAAATATCCGAAAATGAGAGAGAGGAAACGAGATCCGCTCAAAGTCACGCGGCAACCATAAAAGCATAAAATGATATTTTCTCGCTAACCAAACAAATAAAATCCCACCATACAGTCGAGTCGACGACACCCGTAAACCACCCCACAAGAAAAAGCACGAAACCCAAATACATCCTACCTAGCGATTCCGTTGGTACTTGTCCCCCCTCGTTACTCAATCCAGCTTACTCTGTATTCTGAACTTTCGACCCTTGAAGATCACCCAACAATGGCGGACCATGATCTCTCCTCCCCTCTCCTTCCTTCCCAGCCTTCCCATTCCCAGCACCTGACCCTCATCGTCAACGACTCCGACTTCGGCAATAATTCTAACGACAAAATCACCACCAATGACAACAATGGTAATAATCAAGATGGTTGGAATTCTCACTCTCACAACAACAACAGAAAACCGTTCGACGTTATAGGGTCTAAGGGGCTGGAAGTACCCGGACCGACCACGTTGGACCCGTTCCGCAACGAAACTCTGAGGATCGTCGGTCTGTACGAGTGGGTGAAGATCGTGGTTTGCTTGCCGATTGCGGCGGTGAGGCTCGTTCTGTTCGGGGTTTGCTTGCTGCTGGGGTTTCTGGCGACGAAGGTGGCGCTGCAGGGTTGGAAGGACACCCATAATCCCCTGCCGAGGTGGAGGTCTAGGATCATGTGGGTCACTAGGATTTGTGCCAGGTGTATTCTCTTCTCTTTTGGGTAAGTTGCTTTCCTTTTCGTCTGGTTTTGAATACTTGTGATGTAGGGTTATGATTAATCCCGTTCTCGTTTGGTTGATGAGCAAATGGAGGAAAAGACTGAAAGATAGACTTTGAATTTCTGTCGGATGGAAAACTCAAATTCAAAATCAACCAAGTCAAGATTTTTAACAGGCTCTGTTATGTCAAGATTACATTCGTAGTGAATTTCTTCTGTTTGTCTTGTTGAAGTGATTATTGTTTTATTTGGGTTCTTGCGTAGTAGAATTATTTTCTCTCTGTGTGATTTTTTTTATTCGTCGCCTGCAGCTATCATTGGATAAGACGGAAAGGAAAACCTGCTCCGAGGGAGATTGCTCCAATAGTTGTATCTAATCATGTGTCATACATTGAACCTATCTTCTATTTCTATGAATTATTCCCAACCATTGTAGCAGCCAATTCCCACGATTCCATACCATTGGTTGGAACCATTATCAGAGCGATGCAGGTAATTTCATTTCCAAAATCAGTGAATCAAAGCATTTTACGCTTGAGTTGTTAACCAAATAAAGAGAAAGTATGATCAATTTAGTTCCAGTGAGTTGGAAATTAATAGTTGCAATTTCTCTTATTCTTATATGTTCTTAAGGTGATATACGTCAATAGATTCTCACCGTCATCAAGGAAGCGAGCCGTTGATGAAATAAAGGTAGAAAGCTTCTGTAATTTTTATGTTCTTCCTGCTATCCATTCTCTCTGATCTTGTGAATAAAACTCTAATGGTTAGTTCAGCACACCATAAAGTTCATATTGCTTAATCAGTGTCTAAGTTGAAGCTTCTGTTATTGAAATCACCTTCTGTATGATGGAATTGATTGCTTTTGATTCTGTACTTTTGCTCAGCCTCTTGGAACTCTCGGATTTTAGTATGTTTTTCTGTTTCTTATGGTTTCTTTTATTTTATTTTTCTGGTTGCTTTCTCTGGTATACTTCTGTTTCACTCATTACTGATGCTTTTATTAAAAATGAATAAATAAAGGTAATGCCTTGGTCCTCAGTTTCACTCATTGCTGTTGCTTTATATTAGAAATGAATTAGGTAATGCCTTGGCCACCCTAAGAACTTACTTTTAGTATCGCATAAATGTGAATCTTGTACCCGTGTGAGATTCCTGAGTCAATGCACTGTATTTTTTCTGTCTATGTTGTAGATTGTATTGCATTTGACCATTTGATGAATGCCTTCCTAGTGAAACTTATGGGCCATTTTTATTATCAATATTGCTTTGCTCTGAAATGTTTTCAGAAACCCTATAAACTTAGCACAAGGTATAATGCATACCAAACCTGAGTTAATAATCTTTTTAAGGATGCTTTAGGAATAACATGCAAATGATTTTATCAATTTATAAGCTATTTGATACAGAAATGTGCTTTCAAGGATCTGAATACAGAGAAAGGCTTCTTGCGATAGATTTCCCCGATTACTATTATTTCCTGAGGGTACCACAACTAATGGAAGGGTCCTTATCTCATTCCAACTTGGTGCATTCATCCCAGGATACCCAATCCAACCCGTGGTTGTCCGCTACCCTCACATACACTTTGACCAATCATGGTGGGCACTTATCTTATGTGGAATTTCATTTTGGTGCTGTCACAAATGGAATCTTACTAGCTTTGCATAATATGGTATGCCATTTCCATGTAGGGGGAATATCTCTTTGGCAAAGCTTATGTTTAGAATGTTCACGCAGTTTCACAATTTTATGGAGGTATGCTGTTCTGCTGAACTGAAGTCTCGGTTTCTACATTTCCTTGTTTTGAAAACTCTATATGGATTTTTGCTTATAAAAAAACTCTATTGATTTGAAATTAATTTGAGACATTTATGTTTTTAGTTTTACCGATAAAAAAAATTGAGACATTTATTTTTACATGAACAGGTGGAATACCTTCCTATAGTTCCACCCAGCACTAATGAAAAAGAAATTGCTATTTACTTGGCTCAGAAGGTGAGCTGCAACTTGTAATTAATTTATTTAGGCGTTAATTTTGAACTGTCAAATATATTTGGTAGTTGAACATTTCTAGTAAGGCAGCACAATAGTATATGCTTACATTTTTATTGGCTTATCAAATATATTTGCCTTACTAGAATTTGTAAATGTTTTGAACTTCTACAGTAGTGAGTCCTTTCAGCTGACTTCTATTAGCTTTTTGATACTAAGATATTCATGTCTGTTTGAGTGAAGGGCTTTCAGGTTCTCAAAGCATGTTTGATTTGCTATTATATTTTCTTTAATATTTTTTAAGGTTTTAGCCAAATTGTTCTTATTAGTTCCTTTACCTTAACTAACAAACTCATTCTCAGATTTATCACTCGTAAATTTATTAGAAGGATATTTTTACGCACTAATTTTTTGTGCTTAGTGCTTTCACATTTGAATTGAAAATACATTAGCTAGATATCTATTTTTTTTCTAGCTCTAAGCCATTAATTGTAGGCACAGACATGGATGTATGTAGAGTTTTTAGGATCTTAAATTGAAGCATGGAAATGAATGTGTACATGCCAGTTATGAATTTTTGTGGATTTGTAGGAAAGTTCTCCTATATGTTTTTTTTTTTCCTCCCATTTTTCCATTACCTGTAGATTATCGGTAACAATCAAACATATGGATGTATGCAGACTAGCCATGCTATTGCATCTGCCCTTAATGTTGCACAAACGTCTCATTCCTACGGGGACTTAATGCTTCTAACGAAAGCGTTGGAGTCAAGACAGGTTTGAATTTCTTGTCTAATATTTACGTCCATTACAATCTATCTAGCATATAGGTGCCTTTATGATCTTAATATTTGTTCTTTGCCCAACAATTGGGAAGTGGTTGATTTGGGCTAAATATCATACCTATGATCGTAAATGAACTTTAAATTTGAACTGCACTTCAAATCTGAAATTATTTGGCTAGCCAACGAGAAATCATGAAATGTTTCCTGTCAGATTGGCATACGACTAAACAAAAGCCTCATCCCCACTCCCTGGGATTTGACTGCCCAAATCATTCTTTCACCCTACTCCACCAGATATATCCTCAAAATCATTGACAATTATGTTGTTCGCTGCTGTGACATTAACGTTGGCCTCTCCACTGTACATTGATGACAATTGTTTGCTTTAATATTTTAATGGGTTTCATAATATTTCTGACTGTATTTTAAAGCTTCACGTGTAATTAGTGAAACTCAACAATTGTAGTGTTTGGTACTCATGTCGGTATCATCCTATTTGCAGGAATATCATTCGAGTTATATGGTTGAAATGGCTAGGGTGGAATCGGTGAGTCCTTACACCCAAACGCCTCCCTGCAAATCCTTTCTTGTACATTATAAGTTTAGGATTCATTATAAAGGTTTCCCTTTGCTTACTTGGTCAAAGTATGTTTTCCTTCTTTATTTCTCCCCCATAATTGGTCTCATGAAGACAACTTTTTTGTTTGTGTGCGCTCTCAAAATTGTGGCTGATAATACATACTCCTCTGATTCATCTGTTCCCTTATACCACTATTCATATTGAGTAAGGTTATGCTTGGTAGATGAGATAAGATGAAAATTTTTAAAAATTTTGTGAATAGTGTTAAGATGAAAGTTTAAAATATTATTTTTTAATATTATTATTGTTTTGGGATTTGAAAAAGTTAAATTAGAATTTAAAAAAGTTGAATTGTTTATTATATTTTGTATGGGGATTTGAAAAAGATGTAATGATGAGATGAGATAGAGATGAGATGAGATTTCTCATCTTTACCCCCAAACATAAGTTTACTTGAAACAGTACCTTCTTTGATCCCTTTCTTCAGGACGCAAGACCTGCTTATCAGTCTTTTGTTATATAATGTGCATTAAGTGTACAAGTACACTATGATTAGTTACTTCTAGTTGCTGCCTATGCTAGAACTCACAGAAGGCCAGTCTTTTATAAGAATATTCTTTTAATAAGTGATAAGAATTTCATTGAAAGGTGCAAAAGGTGCATTCCAAACATGTCTTTTATAAAAATATTAATCAGTATTGCTTAGGTGTGAGAAAAGGTTCCTACTTGCCTAGTTGCCTCATATGGTGTATTTGGGGGGAAATGAATGATAGAAGATACCTATAAAAAAAAAATGAGAGAAGTTTTTCAGGACCAAAAATAAACGATGGAGGAACTCAGGACTTTCCTTTTCAGTACTTTCCGCCTTTGGATAGCTGCTACAGACTTTAATTAGCTTAATTTTCATGATTATCTTGTATCTCTCTCTTTACAGGCATACATCTTTCTTCTAGACAACCTGTGTACTTGGATTGCACCTCTAATGATTTTTGTATTACTTATCAACAAAATAAACTATTTATCACTGTGATTACTTGCTTTATTGCTTATAACCGTCGAGTTGATTGTTTATAGTTTTTTTCAAAGCACTTGCCTGATTTGAAGGAAAAATAAATAATGTCGTTCTCTTGCTTTGCAGTTGTTTCGTATAAGCAGCTTGGAAGCTGTAGGTTTTCTGGATAAATTTCTGTCAATGAATCCAAACCCAGGGTATAGTTGACGCATTTTCTTACAAATAAACGGAAAGTTGTTTCTTTTTCAATGGCATTTATAAGTTGTGTTTTTTTTGTTTTAAGCTATCATGGTGAATAGTTTGCATGGGTTGAATTTGTTGACTTTGATGTCATCTTTTGTATTCTGGTGTCAATTTGATTATATCACGGCATTGAGCCGGTTACAAACAAATTTTACTTATCAAAAAAAAAATTGATTATTTGAGTGTTTATATCATTACACATTATCAACATGTGCACAGAACATTAACTAGACTGAGTGTGTATACCTTAGGAAGTGCAGAATCATATTGCTTATGATAGTTTTTTTAACTTTTCCTTTTCTAAAGCCTTTTCTTTCCTATGTATCAATTCTTTAATATGCACATAAATTAGTATTTTTGCTAGGTAATTTGCACATAATTAATAAACCGACAATATCTTTATTTTAACTGTCATAAATTGTGACTCATAAAATGCATGCTTACAATACTGTATTTTAAGTGACACACGAAGTATTTCAAATGCAAGAAAATAATTTCATTTTATATTTTCAGATAACCCATTACTTTCTCACAATTTAATCGTTTTTGCAGTGGTCGTGTTCACTTCCACGACTTCTTGAGTGTTCTAAGACTAAAGGCTTGTACCCTTTCTGAAGAGGTTAGTGCCCAAATAACTCTTTCATCTGTAACAAGGAAATGTTTAGACTAGATCATATTGATTCATGATTATTTCACTTTCTTGCAATTGGAACTCTGGAATGATGTTCGAAGCAAAATTCTTACATGTGAAAATGGATTGGCAGATTTCATGGATTGATGCTTCTACATGCCACATTGTTCTATAAAATTATTTTCTTTAGAATGATTAACTTCTGCTTTGGCTTCTAATACCAGCCACTCCTTGCATGGGTGGTGGTCAGTAGATAGATTCCCAATTGTTCTTCCATTGGTGACTGCTTAGGGTTCCCCCCCATACTCTTCTCTCTTGACTACATAACTTAAGGATCAATCTTTTCCCGGTTGATGTTATTGTAGAATAGCATTGTTGGAATATTTTTTCTTTAGCTCAAATCAATATGCTCTGTGGTGAGATAGAAATAAGTATAATGAAACATGCAAGAGGTGAGATGCCAGTTTCTGGCAAGGATAGAACCCCTAGAGGTTGGCTCAAGTGGTAAGAGGTTTAGTCTTGGTGATATGCTCCCTCCAAGTCTAAGTTCAAACCCTTGGGTGCAGACATTTACTAAGGGCCATCCCTTGTATTACCCAAAGTGCACTTGAGAGAAACTCTTTGTCAAGTGCCTGTGCACCCTTGGAATTAGTCGGTACTTTGTTCCAGACACCCGGTGCCAATAATAAAAAAGAAGTTTCTGGCAAGGATAGAAGGTGTTTACCTTGGTAGGAAAAAACATATCAAATATTAGTGTATATATTCAATTTTATTTCTTGTTCTATTGTAAATAGTAAAAGAATAAAAAAATTATTGTTGACCTTATTGAACAATAAATTCTCTTTGAACAACACTGATTCTTGATGGTACACGTTTGGGAGTGAAAATACCTGAGAATTGTTAAGAATGTTTATGAATAGTAGTGAAAAAGTAATCATAATATTGAATAGTAGTAAAAAGTAGGTGAAAAGTAATAATAAAGTAATAAATAGTAGTGGAGTATTTTGAGAATACTTGAGGTACTCTTGGTACCCCTTTCACAAGTAATTGGGGTCAGCTAGAAGAACCCTTCTCCACAAAAATTTCCTCATCCTTGTTAAAAATTGGTTTACCTGTTTCCATTTTTCTTGTAAACTGAATTAATTTTGGATTATAGATATTTGCATTTGTTGATGTGGAGAAGAGTGGAACGATCACATTCAAGCAGGTAATTCTCCGCCATCTCTCTCTCTCAACCCATCACTTGTTTCTTGTTTGGTGTCCTATGCAAGCAGAGCTAGGTTCAGACATGCATATCAACGTAGAAACTATGTTTTTGGGTCTAGGTTCTTCTGAACTTTTTTTCCTAAGCTGTTCTTAAGTTGTTTCTCTATGCCACTAGTGCGTATTTAATAATTCCCAGAGGCCATAAAAGTGAGTAGTATCTTTTGCTCTCGTTTGTGTTGAAACCTCTAGCATTGCAAACTTATGCTTATTGTCACGCTATTCGAGTAGTTGTGATTATATTATCCATTTCGTGCAGTTCTTATATGGATCAGCACATGTCATGAAGCAGCCATTATTCAGGCAAGCTTGCGAGTTAGCCTTTGCTGAATGCAAGGCTGGAGGACATGATTACATATTAGAACACGAAGTATATTGCTCTTTCCTTCTTTTTTTCCTTCTTATTTTACCTTGCCTACCTATGTTTAATTGAGACATCTGGCTTGTATGTTCTCGGTTTTCTAATTGCTGTTTGGATCAGTTGGGAGATTCTCTTAGGCCTGCAATTCCAGACTTGAATGCAGATGAGGTGAATAATATACCATCAATCCATGTTATAAGTAGCCTATATTTTCTTTGGTTCGCTTCCTTTTCTTCTTTTATGATATCATGTCTATTAAATATATTGACGTGAAATATG
Organism: Cyclocarya paliurus; assembly: GCA_029856935.1. Classification (NCBI taxonomy): domain Eukaryota; kingdom Viridiplantae; phylum Streptophyta; class Magnoliopsida; order Fagales; family Juglandaceae; genus Cyclocarya; species Cyclocarya paliurus. Next base: position 5,203,367 of record JARVXP010000207.1, on the reverse strand, counting down.
CTTCCGTTGTCTACATAAAATAGCTCCAGTTGTCATTCGTAACATGACCTGAACTTGGTAATGCTGGTTAACTTGCAGATCCATGGGCTGTTCAATTTATTTGATTTTGATAATGATGGGAAGATCAGTAAGGATGATTTTGATTCCTGCCTAAGCAAGAATCCTCTGTTGATAGCACTTTTCTTACCTTGTTTACTGCGCAAGGGCTTTTCAGAAGCTGGTGATAGGCTTCCGGAGGAGATAGTGTGATGAATCGGTTTTACATGCTCTTGTATTTTAGATCTTTTACCGCCGTAATTGTTTGGCTCTTGTTTTGGGGGTGAATAGAGAGGGGAAGGGGGCATGGGACCAAAATATCCTAGAGTTTGTCTGAATTTTAAAGCTCAGAGTGAGATACAAATAGATAGATAAAATAAGTGCTATTGCATTTATTAAGTATTTTTTTTTCTAAGCATAAACTAAGTGGTTACAAGATACTAGATTCAATGGAGTGGGACTGGGAGTCCCCAACAATCATCCCAAAAAAAACAAATGCAATACAAGAGAAATAAAAAAGAAAAGCTTGGAGTCAAAACTTTGGCTCCCACCTATTTCTCACTAAGGGGAAGCTGCTTGAACCAGTTTTTGCATAGTTTGATAAACAAACTATAAAATTATGACTAAAAGTTGTTGTAAATTGTTGTAAGTTTCATTTTGCTGGTCTAAACTGACTGAATGAGTCTTTCATGACCATTTATCTTAATCTTTGGTTAGAGAAAGCAGGAATATAATGAAGTCGCAACTGAAAGATGGGTTGATACGTTAGCATAGGACCGTCATTGGCGGTGGAGGTGTGTGTAGCACATGTGGCACTCTTGGAAAGAAAGTAAAAGTTGGATCTAAGATATTCGAATCCGCTCATTTTGATGGTGCTGCACGTGTTGGTAACAGACTCTCCATGGCACGACAGCATGTGAGGCTCACGCACTGTAAGCTATGCATGAGACGCATCTGCTGCTCGTTTGGTTAGTTTTTTTCTACCGTTCGACAGATCGGCGGCTAGATAATATGGTGGTGGGGCGCATGGCGGTTATAGGAGGCCGATAAGCAACAAATTGGCACATCTAAGAAAAAATTGAAAAAAAAATTGGTATACATTTTTTATGTTGGCCAGATTGCATGAGGGAGGGAAGAGCCGAACCACCCCAGAGAAGCTGGGATGGCTGACTCTTTGGTTGAGAGGAAAAAAAACTTCTCTGGAGATTAAAAAACAAAAACGAGTTGATTTTTCTATTTATTAAGTATTTGATGTTATATGAAATATTTGCACGGATACCAATAATATTATATTATGGATCTTACTTTTATGTGTCTATCATCTCACTTTAAGCAAACTCACATCAGAACTCTAGGAGATTCAAACTGGGAGACTTGGGGTTGCCACGAGTGTAGGTGGGGCATTAATATTTTCAACTTTGCCCTTATAAAATGCCAAAAAATAGTTTCAACCCAGTTGGTGTATTTATCTGTATATATATTTTTATTTTATTACAATACTTAATAGGGAAGTTTTTATGGTTTGTTTAAAATCAATCTAACTTTGTGTTCCTGGGCTGGGTCTCTGATTGGGTCCGGGCGGGCATTCAGCCTAACCGATAAGGCTCTCGAAAGCCTAGAGCCTTTTATTCCTCCCCGCTTCTCCTGAGTCCTGACCATACAGAAAGCTAACAACATATAGACGTGGCTCGACTCGTCCGAGATTGCCTTGTACTCCAATGCGGTTATCTTATTACGAAGAAAAAACAGCCAGAAATTATGAAATGTACATTTATATTTACTATAAAGCTGGAAGGTACTTGTGGTATATTTATATATATTTAAATGGTAGGACGAAAGTCAATTATCATATGGCCCATTTAGATCTTGAGTTAAGTAGGCCTCTATATTTTGTTGGAGAAATTCCAAAGGCATTGGGTAGTTGGAAAAAACATATTGGGTCTCATTGTTACAGCTGTGTTGTGGTGTCGAGCATGACCCTTTAGCATTGATGAGTCATATGTAAGAAAGAATGGTTGCATCATGATATGGTCGTGAAATTGGTGAGAGAGAGCATATATTTATGTGTCTCTTTATCATTGCCAGGTATGACTAATTATGCTCCAACTGGGAACAAATATAAGGTAGCTGATTCCAGCTGCCTATGAATAATTATGATCTGCTGAATTATGAAGATACACACCTTTAAGGTGTCAAGACCTCTCAGAGTAAGGAGTCGTCTAGCTACCAGAGCAAAAATAAAAATCAATAAATATTTATCTACAACTAAAATTAAATTTCAATTTCATCATCGTTAATGTAAATAATATTGATTCATGGCCCGTATGAATTAGCCCAATAAATCATGACCACCTAAGAGACAACATCATAGCCAAGAGCCTGATGACTTGATGACGTATGACCCGATTCTCTAAATAGAAAATTTGAGTTCAAAATCCCCAACGCCCTTTATATTTGATCATGTAAACATATTTTTCATCTATATCTGGTAGTTCATCATGCAAATTATGCATTCAACTACCATCTTGATATTTGTATACAATATTTGTGTACAGGGAAGCTTACAACAGGAGTTAGTTTGACTTGTAACTTGAGTCACAAATATAACTTTTTTATAAATGAAATGATGTCTATTTCCTATAAATAAATATAAAAAAAAAAACTACCACCTTGATATGTGTGTGTAACTATGCCCGGCCATCAGTAACCAAGCTTTCGAAAATGTTAATGATCATAAAAAATTAGGCCCAACCCATTAATATGCATTGGAATAATTTAGTTCAATATTGATATGATGATTTCCATTTAGTACACTTGAATTTTGGGTACCAGCAAAAGTGACCCCAAAAGTAGTTTGTTTCTCATACTAGTTTCGGAAATCTGAAAGGAAATATTTGAGTAGCTGAAATCTTTGAGCCCAGGAAATCTGGAAGGATACCATAAATGTACTGATCGACACTTGAAAAAAGTGCAGATAAGTATAATCATTTCTTCTGTTATTTTTTTTAACTTATTTTATATATATATAAAGATAGTGACGACAAACTTTTCCCTTTTTTCCTCCTGAATTGAAGTCAAACGTTGTATGATTGAGTTCAATTTCTAGCCTACATGCATACAAAATTCATCCTTTTATGCTACTCGATCGCATGAATCCACATAATAATGCAGGAGTCACGTAGGCATCAGAGTTATTGGCGTTCACATGGCATAAAATATCTTTTTTCTTCTTGTGGTTGCGATGCCATGTTATCTATAAGAACTGCATAGAATGAAAACGTGAATGAATGCCGTGTGACATGATAATAAATAATCCTTATGAAAGTCAAGCCACACGTCTTTTCAACCTAACCCAATATTATCAGCTAGCTAGCCCACAACCAACCTATAATTTACCGAAATGTCAATATTTTTTTAAAAATTTAATAATTAAGGAAGTATTTTTTTTTTATAATATTATGATTTTTTAAATATTTAAAAGTGTTAACAAAATACATAAAAAAAAATTACACTGTCGAGCCGTCGAATCCCCATGTGTGGCTGTAGAGCCACTCATTAACTAATTACCTTTTTTATTTTATTTTATACGTTGTAAGATACAAACCATACAGATATAGAAGGCAAAAAACATGGTGCAGGTACGGGCCCTCGTTTTCAACTTCTCGAGTGGCCATTTGTTTCTTCGAGTAGTACGTGTGTCGACGGTATGGCATCTCTTTGGCTGTGCATGCGTGTGCGAGAGTACTAGAGATCAAATTCTAACCACATACAATATATATATATATATACCCCACGTGAATTATTTATATCGATCTTTTCATCTACCAGCTTGGTCTTTTGTATTAGTGTATTTTCTCCTCGTGATATGCATCCATGAATATTGGAATCTAGAAATGGAAACTTTTTATATGGAGTTTAGAGAGAACTGATCATCGATCAAATAAGCAGATAGCTTGTACGTAGTCGAATCGATCTACCATGCATGTAATATTTCAAATAAAAGAAAGTCAAATGGTATTTAATTATTTTTATTCTGATCATGTAGGTTATAATGAGGTAATCATAATCAAAATATCTCTAGCTGCAGTTGTACCCGCCACTCGGACAGTTTGACAACATCAATCCCTTTTGATTATTGTTTAATTTCTTCTTCCATCGATTTCGTTTGAGAATACAATTGTTATCAAATGTTTTAGATATTCTCATATATGTTATTCTCAAACGCAAAATAATTTTTAATTTTAAATATTTAATTTTTTTATCTGATTATTATTTAATCATTATAATTTTTTTTAATTTTTAAATAAAATATAAAAAATAATACAATTTTTTTAAATTTTAAAACAAGAATTATATTCAAATAATTTTTTTAATTTATAATATTTTTATTTAATTTTTTCTCTTTCATTTTTCAAAACTGGATAAATATCTTAATTCAAAATATTTCACTATTATTCACATTTATACTCAGATATTCTAACTATTCAAATAGCTAAAAATATGGTTAAGCGAGTCAAAAGTCTTTTGTGTCTTTGGGCTTGATCTTGTTCTTAATTTGTTTGGGGAAATTTTGAAACGTGCAAATTAATCAACTTTTATATATATATATATATATATATATATATATATATATATATATATATATATTTATGTCTCTGGCTATCAGAAATATTTAGAAATGGAATTTAATTTTTATGCTTCTTCTTCTTTTTGAGTAATGATTTATATAAAGTCTCAAATATAAAAAATTTGTGCAGTTATTTGTAAAATAGTGGATTTCATTATGAAAGATTATAAAAAATAATAATTAATTTTTTAATATAATTTTTTTTTTTTTTTTACAAATGAACTTTACAAAATTTGGACAATTTAAATTTATATTTAACATTACTCAATTTTTTTCCGTATAATTTCTTAATTAGTTGAATTATATGAATCGATACATTTAATTTGAATTCACATTTGAAGCTGTCTCGTACATGATCTTATAAGAGCACCTTCAATGGTTTATGTATTCTATTCTTTAAACTACATTATCAAAACTTAATTTTTTTATTTTACATATTGAATTTTACAATATACCATAGATTACTTTATCTATTTTTTCTTTACATCATTTAAATGTTATATTATTTAATAGTTTGTTGAAAAAGACACAAGAAGAGAGAAACTATTGTAGGAGATAAAGTATATGAAAAGAGAAAAAATAAATAAAATATTTTTATATTTTGTGTACAGTTTACGCTACACGTAGCTGAACACTGTAGTAAAATAGAAAATAGATTTGAAAATACATGATGATCCGTTGGAGGCAATTTTCAGCTACTTTTTTTCAAATTTTACATAAAAATAGATTTTACAAAACCATTGAGAGTTCGGGAGTGCTCTAGCATTTAAGAACACTGCACTTGATATTAATCATAATTTTGTTAGGGTGTCCTGATCACAGTCTGGGATACGTCCTTTATATTTATACCCAACTTGAATCAATGTAGTTGATCGATCCCACCCAAGTAATTATAGGTATCTGGCTGGATCTTTGAATAGCCAGTTCCCTCTATCTTCATGACATCTTGCCAGGTTATTTGATACAATAGATGTGACCAGTTCCATAATTATTCAAAATTGTTGAAATTTTAATTTCAATATTTTTTTTTTTAGAATTGTAATTTTGGACTTGTAATTAGTTTTATATTTTTTATAGATATTGTGATTTTAATATTTATATAAAATTATGCTAAACTTAATTAGGTCAAACGAGGTTAATTTTAAGTCTGTTCAAGTCATTTACATAAACGAGTTGACACGACACAACCCGTTATGTTAACGGATTGGGTTAGGGTTTGAGATTTTGACACGATAAGCTTAACGGGTTGGGTTAGGGTTAACCTATATAGTATAATATATATATCTTGATGCGATACGAACATAATCCGTTAACACGATTTGACACCTCTAATCAAAATTAATAATAAAATAATAAATAGTAATGAGAACATTTCACTACCCAAACGGAGCCTATGTCTGATTTGGGAGATACTTCCATCTCATCCTATTTTATCCGGTCTCAATATCAAAACATCACAAATACAAATATTTCTCAATTTCAAATCTTCAACTTTTTCATATAATCATTATTTAATTATTGCAATTTTCCTAAACTTCCAAACAAAATACAAAAATAATTCAAATTTTAAAACAAAAATTATATTTTAACTTTATAATATTTTTATTCAACTCTTTCTCTCTCATTTCCTAAAATCTCATAAAACATTTTAACTCAAATAATTTCTAATTCATCTCATTTCAACTCAAATATCTCACTACTATTCATAAATTATCTCAAATCATCTCATTTCAACTCACTATCCAAACAAGTTTAAATTTGGAAAGTGAGATGAGATGAGAATTTTATGAATAATAGTGAAATGCTTTGAATTAAGATATTTTATTAAATTTAATGAGAGAGAAAAGATTGAATAAAAATATTATAAAGTTAAAATATATTTTTAATATTATTTTATTTTAAAATTTGAAAAAATAGTATTATTTTTTGTATTTAGTTTGAAATTTTTAGAAAGATATAATAATTAGGTAATGATTACATGAAAATTTGAAATTAAAATTTGTGTGTTTAAATGATATCTAAAAAGAAAATCATAAAAAATTTTGATACGAGAAGAAATCTCATTTTAAAACAAGCTCTGAGAGTTTTTTTTTTTTTTTTCTGTTCACATGATGAGATTATATATATATATATCAAAGAATAATTATATTTGAAGACATTTATATCATATATTATCGAGCCGTGCTACGCATCAGCCACTATTCACGGCTGATGCGTAGCACACCTTACGTGTTAATAGTGTATATCTTTCTTTTTTTTTTCTCTTTCTCTCTCTCCCTCGCGTTTCTCTCTTCTCCCCGTGTCCCCCATTGCAGCCCAGATCCGGCATCGTCGCCGCCGATTCGGCCTCCCACCGTAGCCAACAACCACCGCCACCGAGCCCGTCCTCCTCCCCCAGCCCGAGGTCGTAGCTCCTCCGTACGCACACCCGTCGCCCCATCCCACTGACCCACGTCGCGGCTCACATTCACCGCCATCGCCACCGATTCGGCCTCCCACCGCAGTCACCGACCACCACCACCACCGAGCCCGTCCTCCTCCCCCAGCCCGAGGCCCGTTGCTCCGCACGCCCGTTTCTCTCTCCCTCACATGCCCTCTCCGTCTCCCTCACAGCCAAATCTCGACATCTCGCACCGTCTGCCGTCATGCCGCCATCTCGACAGTCGACGGCAGCTCGAAAGTCGCCACTACCTCGACAGTCGACGCCCGGAAATGGGCGACGGGCGGGAGGCGTTGGGCGAGGGGGGCCGAGTGGGGGCCGAGTGGGGGGGGAAGTCGTGTGCGATTCGGGAGAGAGAAAGTAAAATGAGATTTGAAATATAGGGATTCGGTTTTATTGTGAGGCTATTTTAGTCATTTTACTCTATAGTGTGGGATGGCTGATCTAAACAGGGGCTGATGAGAAGAATTTCTCTATATTATTTATGTGATATAATTCAATTTAAAATTAAATTATATCATATAAATTATGTATAGTGTAAATTTTTTTAAATAACACTGTACCAAACATGTAAAATCATTCGCCGAAACTTTTGAATTGAAAGGTATTTTCCACGTGAATTTATTAAAATTAAATTTTATAAATTAAATTATATCATGTAGATTATGTATAAGGTAAAATTCTATAAATAATACTGTACCATGTAAAATCATTCGCCGAAACTTTTGAATTGAAAGGTATTTTCCACGTGTATTTATCCGTAATGAAAACCTAGCTAGCTAGGTAGGTAGGCTAGGCTATTTGAGATATTTTACTGGCTGGCATTAAAATTGACGGTCGATATGAACCATACAACGAAAGCCCAACAACCGGTTGATGCACCTGGTGTGTATGAAAAATTATATTCTTCATCTTTATATTATATATTACACATTTTTTTTTGTTTTTGTTTTATTCTCTTATCAAATATATCTATTTAATTATATAAAAGTCAAATTTTTAATTGCTGACTTGACATTGAGTCTGTATTATTCAGCTTAACAACCATTCATGCAACTACTAAAAATTAAAAATGTCAGGCGGTGTCAAAGGAATTGAAGAACAACATCAAGTGGTGAATATTTGGAACCAAATACCGACTTTTAATTTTTTGGTATTAAACCCTTTTACCAGTCATTGTGTTCTTTTAGAATGATGGACGATGCATCAAGAAAAAACTAACACGAAGAAGATCGCATCCTTTCAAAAATGCAAGATTTTGCAATGAACCATCAAAAGATGCAACCCAACAGCATAATATAAATCCGAACAATTATAAAACTGTCACTTTCTCCATAGCATTAGAACGGATAAGCAAGAAGCAAAAAATAATTATCAATACATTCTGAAAGTACTTTTCTTCATCAGCAAGCGATATCAAAAGGAAACACAATCCATGTCAGTTGTGAGGAGGTGTTGTCATACTTGGAGATGTTGACTGCTATGGTGGTGGGGGTGGTTCACGGCTGGGCAATTTGCAAGGGGAAGAGTCATGCTCTGTTTTTGGATGCAATAATAGAGGTTGAGGGTGTTGTTTTCCGACGTGGGTTCATGGCTGAGTTGGTGGTGAGGTCTGGGCGATTGGCTGGATTCATCGGTTGACTCGACGATGCATCAAAAAACCTAACACGAAGAAGCTCATATCCTTTCAAGAATTTCAAAACTAATCGTCAATAAAAACACAACCCAACAGAACAACTATGAATACGAGGACCACCGCCCGCTCACCGTTTAACAACGACGAAGACGCCATTTGAGCAGCTACTACAATAATTATAAAAGAAAATTAAAGAAATTAAGAGATTATATGGAGTAAGGGTTTCATCTTCTTTATTGTAAAATTATCATGGGGAATTCGGTTTTTTGATCGTTGTCAGAGAATGGAACAAGTGAATCAAAAATAAATGTTTTCTACTGAAAGATCTGGGTTTCTCATTGACCACTTTTGGTTTTACTTCTTCATCATCTGTCGTTCTTAAAATATAATCTAAATCTTCAGTAGCCCTTTGCTTTTTTACTTTTATTTTTCTCTCTTATCACTTTGGTGTTGTCTTGCTTTGAATATTTCAATTTTTCTTTTTTCCCTTCAAATGGTAATTTTGGTCATTATCGTATTTTTTAGTTTTCCGAATGTTTAGGCAACTTGGTTTGGTAACGACTACTTGACTCTGTTGCTTTCGATGTTTTAGGTTTCTGGTAACCTTTGAATTAAAAAGAACGAAGATACTTACTCTATAACGTCAAGCTCTTCAACTAGAGTCCTTTAGATTTTGGAGTCTACGTTGAAGCCAAAAGATGCAGAGGCCTCCACCAAAATACTTTTTGTTGACGGTAAAACTATTTTTTTTTTCTAATATGATGATTTACAATACTGATAAATGAGGCTATTACTCATTATGCATAATATGATGTATAAAATTATATGTACGAGTATTCTTTTAAAAAAGTGTTTAATTTAATTTTTTTTATAAAAATAATTTTATAAACTGACATAATTTAATAAGGTATATTAGATATACTTTACATTAAAATGTGCTTTATAATCTAACATATAATATCAAACCACATCATTTTGTTAGATTTTTTTTTTTGTAAGAACCCTTTAGATGATCAAGCAATTCTATTTATTTATTTATTTTTGCATTTAAAAATGTTGATTTTAAATGTTTTATTCTTATTATATTTACATAATCCATGTTTGATTGTCATTAAAAAAAAATAAGTATAAAAATATATAAAGTGGCACTACAAGAAAAAAGGCTTTTTGCGGCGATTTTATGACTGTCGGAAATAAAATCGCTGCAAAAAAGATTTAATTTCGGCAATTTTAAAATCGTCGCACGATTTTTACATAAAATTTTGAAATTATCCTTTTGCGGCGATTTTTTTAATTTTTTGCGACAGTCATATTCACCGCAAATAATTTTTTGGTCTTTTGCAGCGATTATTGAGTTTTTGCGATGAAAAATTCGCCGGAATACCAAAATTTTTTTTCCAACGATTAAATAATCGTCACTTTTATGCAGGCAGACATTTGCAGCGATGTAAAATCGCTGAAAAAAATTATTTGCAGCGATTTTAAAATCGCCGGAAAAAGATTTGCTGCAAATTTATAATATTTGCGGCGAATTTCGAATTTCGCCGTAAATATTATTTTCGACGATTTTACGTACTGAAAAAGACTTGATTTCTTGTAGTGTGGCCTGCACAAATATAAAACCCGCACATTGTGCGGGTTATAAGCTCTTAGTATATAAATGGTGAATAGAATAACTCAATTCATTTTAAAAAAATAAAATCAAAAAAATTAAAAATAAATAAATAAAAGTGTGATATATAGTATGTAAAAATAATAAATAACAAATTATATATATATAATATAAAATATTATTTTAATCCATAATCGATGTATTGTTTTTTAGGTGATGGTTAAGAAAATAATTATTAGTGAATTTATTTATTTTGAAAAAAATTAAAAATATATAAAAGATAATTTGAAAAACAAAATACATTTAAACTTATTAGTATAATACGGATTACCATTCTCCATCTCACATTGTCAATTGTCTTGTCGCCGATTTGATGATGTCCCGTCCTGATATTATTAAATAGTGATAGCTTTACAATTTATTCGTAATTTATAGATAATTTTAAATATAATAATATTTATTATTAAATTTAAACCCATGCATCAAATTAAAAGAAAAAGTCCAAATAAAATTTTTAGTAATAGAATTTTATTATATAAACAAGTTGTTATACAGCCGTAAGTCTATCATTGCTCTTGTTAAATCACCCCATCCAAATCACTTTCCCACGTAATGTGCCATTAACTTTCATATAAATATAAAGGAAAAATATATTCATCATTTCAACTTCTATTATCCTTCCATCATCTCATGATGTGATATTACATAATTGGTTCATAAGTAGAATATAATAAATAATCTCCAATCATGTAATGTCATATCATAAGATGATGGAAGGATGATAGAAGTTAGGATGATGAGAAGCATTACTCAAATATAAATGTGTGGGATTTTGCTATACAACCTCCCAACACTCCACATTCCACTATTTTTTTAAATTTTTATTATTTTTTAATAATTTTTTTAAATATTTTTTGAGTTTTTTCTTTTTAAATTATTTATTTATTATTTATATAATAAATATTTAATAAAATAAAAAATAAAAAAAATAGAGTGTAGAGTATTGAGAGATTGGAAAGATTTATTGAAATGTGTGTATGTGTATATATAATATACACATACATAAGAGTTGAAGAGAAATAAAAAATAAATAAATTAAGCCCATTTGGATGTTGAAATGTTTTTATTTCATCTCATTTCAACAATACTACTCAAATACATATTTTTTAATTTAAAATTTAAAATTTTTGTTATATAATCATTACGTAGGGCTTGTTTAGAAATAGACTTAATTTCAAAATTTTCATTTCATCTAGGGGTGGGTAGTGAGCTCCCCCCGCTATCCCGCCCCGTTCACCTTGCTTCGCATGGTAGACCGCTAGTGGGGGCGGGGGGTGGGTTGACCTCAACTGGGCCCCGCCCCGCGCCTCTCCTATATTTAATTAAAAAAATTATATTTTTAGTATTTATATAAATTGTATATAAATATATACAATTTGTTAAAAACTTGAAATTGAATTCAAGTTAATGTATTGTATTGGTCTCCTAAACCAACCTTTATATATGAGGCCAAAACAATCCAAAATACAATTCTAATGAGTTTATATTTTTTTAATATATCAATTTAAATTATATTATAATTAGGATTTAAAAAAAATTTATAGACCCAATGGGATAGTGGGTTGAGTAGAGGGAAGGGCGGAGTGCGGTTTCAACTCCACCCCCGGTACTGGGGCGGGGCAGGGTTGAAAACCCTGCCCTCCCCTCGCATGGTGCGGTGTGCGGGGAGGGGAGGAGGTGCCCCCGCACTGTATGGTGCGGGTAGCACCCCTAATTTCATATGATCACATCTCCTTCTCAAACATAATTTAAATACAAAATTTTTAAACTAATTATTACAACTTTTTCAAACAAAAAATAAAAAAATAATTCAACTTTTTCAAGTTCTCAAACAAAAATAATATTATAACAATATTATAACTTTATAATATTTTTTATTCAATTTTTTCTCTTTTATTTCTCAAATACAAAAAATACTAAACTCAAACTATCTTATTACTATTCACAAAATTCTCATCTCATCTCACTCCCTAAACGAGCCATTAATCATTACAACTTTTCCAAACTTTTAAATAAAATACAAAAATAATTCAATTTTTTTAAGTTTTAAAATAAAATTTATATTTTAATTTTTTCTATCTCCTTTTTAATAGCCTCATAAAACACCTTAATTTAAATTATTTGACTATTATTCATAAGCATCCAAACAATGCATAATAATTAGTAGTTGAGTTATGTCTAACTTTAAAAGCATGATATATAGTTGGATCCACTATCGTCACCTGTAATTAGATAGGGAGATAAGGCATTATTACTTGCATTGAACTACTTTTACGGAAAGAAAAAACCAAAGGAGTGAGGTAATTAAAAGAGTTTTCTTGAAAATCTAATTTAATTAGTTATACGTATATTATTAATCGATAAATTATACATATATAGTTGAGTGGGACTTCCAAGATTGACCGTCAGCTTTCCTACTCAAGTGGCTAGTGCCTGCATGTGCCACTGGAGACACATCGTGCACTGTTTATCTATTTTTATTTTTTTATTGTTCTGTTTCAGTGTTTTTGTTGATGTTTGTTTTTCTATTCTTTTATTAATCCGAGTGAGGTGTTGAACCTTTGGATCGGACGCAATTTGGGGCAAGAGGTATTCGAGAGTGTTAGGCAATGTTACGTATGGTGATATGGTACAACTAGTGCTCATGCATAGGTGTTGCCTATGTAGTGGAGGTTGTTTGTGTTCGTGAGTGGGCTGGGTGCTCGTACCTTCAGAATTCGAGATGCTGATGCTTGTGGTGGGCGTGGCGTCCGGGGTCATACCAGTGCTTGTGGTTCTGTAATTTAGTTGTTAGTTGTTAATATGTTTTATTTGTATTTTTTGTTATTTTAGTGTTTAATAAAATAGAAATAGACTATTAGATTTAGTGTCCATAATAGTGTCCCGTACTTTTCCTTCTTAAGAGGACATGAGGCATTCAAGTTCTGTTTACAAAGTGCTTTATCTGTTAAGAGAGAGTTTGTTGAGAAGTTAAGACAATGTCTGTCACATATGAATTTGTGTGTGGGGAAGTCCCAAAGCTGATGCGTAATTTGATTTATAGTCTAGATTTTTCTATGTATTGATAAGTTACAGTTGTAACTTCGATTCATTAATGAAATAAGTATATTTCTATAAAAAAAAAAATTAGAACCGAACTAGCTAATTTTCTAGATCAATTTAGTTAGGTCGTGTTTAATGTAATTAGATCAAACACAAACTCGTGCAACTTCCCTCTCACAATTCAAACAAATTAGTATCCGATCGATCATTTCATTTCTACTTGTGTGAGCTTGCCTGTTTTTCTCCTCTATATATCTAGCTAGATAGGAAGAGATCTATCATATACCGGATCGGTCTCCTTTGCAATCAAAGAAAGTGTGACAACTTACATGCATGCATGCTTAAGTACTAGCCGACACCAACATCAAGAGACCCCCAAGACCCACCCTGATAAAGATTTAAGTCTCGTTTGAACACATAAAAATATAGAGATTTTGATATAGACCTTCAAAAGTGATTGTATATAGAGTTTTTAATAAATATATATATGACTAGTAGTGAAATTATTTTTGAATAGTGGTAAAATAATTTAAGTTAAGATGTTAGATTAGATTTTGAAAATGAAGAGAATAAAAATATTATAAAGTTACAATATTGTTTGAATATAATTTGTTAATATAATTTTTGTTTTTAAATTTGAAAAAATTGTATTATTTTTTGTATTTTGTTTAGAAGTTTGTAAAAATTGTATATGATTTTGTGTTTAGATACTAATTAGATAATGATTAGATAAAAAAATATCTAAAATTTAAAGTGTTTATATAGTATTTGAGAATAAAATATCTAAGAAAATTTTGTTACACAAACAAGAACTTTAAGATACTATATAGCAATTATGAGTCCTGAATATAGAGCAAGAAAATCAAGATTTATTTAAAAAATAAAAATAATTTGAGGAATATTATCCTTATCACGTAATTAATGAATATGTATGTATAGTTGAGGCTTGGTCAACATGCAGAAAAGATTCATTGATTCAAAAATTGATGTTCACACAATCTAGTGCAATGGACAATATTCAATCATCTATATGGAGGCTTAACCCTCTCTACCATCCCCTGCATCTTACATTTTCATAGTGGTAAGACTCCCGTGTAATAAGCTTGTAAACTATAAGACACTGTATACTTACTTTACTTTAATGCATTTTACTTGTTGAGAAAAAAAATTTCGCGTAAGATTAATCTGATAAGGAAAAAGCTACTATGCCCACCGAACTTGACCACTTGGTAAAAAAAGAATTTTTTAATTGTTTTTTTACTTAATGATTGAGAAAATAATTTTAAATATATTGGCGTATTTTTTATTTTTTAAAAATATTTTAAAAAAATATTAAAAAAATATGAATAGAAAAAAAAAAGTTACAAAAGTGAATGAGCGGTGCAACTCAAGTGGCAAAGTAACATCGCTCATCTGACAAAGAACTGTAGAATGTAGGCATATACAAGTAAGTTTATTTTAATTGTATGCTCCCATGATCACTGAATAGAACAGAGTTGTATGTGTCAAAACCTAACCGATTGATCAGTAAATCGTATATTTTATAATTTAGGGCTACTTTGGAAAGTAAGATGAAATAATAATTTTGTAAATAATAATAGGATTGTTTGTAAATAGTAGTGAAATAGTTTGAGTTGAATATTTTGTGAGTTTTGAAGAATGAGGGAGAAAAAATTAAATAAAAAATATTATAAAATTCAAATATTGTTATAATATAATTTTTGTTTAGGAATTTGAAAAAATTGAATTATTTTTTATTTTTTCTTTAAAAGTTTGAAAAAGTTGTAATGATTAGTTTAAAAATATTTGTATTTAAATTATGATTATGTTTGCAATGATAAGAATCCCTATTAACTGATTGATCAGTAAATCGTACCTTTGATAATTTAGAGTCACTTTGGGAAATGAGATGAGATAAGAATTTTATAAATAATAATAAGACTGTTTGTAAATAGTAGTGAAATAGTTTGAATTGAGTATTTTGTGAGTTTTGAGAAATGAGAGAAAAAAAATAAATAAAAAAATTATGAAGTTAAAATATTGTTAAAATATAATTTTATATTTTATAATATTATTTTTGTTTAGGTATTTGAAAAAAATTGAATTGTTTTTTATTTTTTATTAAAAATTTGAAAAAATTGTAATATTTAATTTAAAAATACTTGCATTTGAAAATGTCCGGCCTTTAACAAATGTGAGCCGGTACTCACATAGAAAAATTCGAGTACACTTGGTCCGGATATCGGGTTTACAACCCGGTACTTTATTTTTCCCCGATTTACAACTCTCTCACTTCCTTCAATTTGCTTTCTTTCAACATCAGTCATTTTGAAACATGCACTCCTTCATAATTTGTTAAGATGTACAATTAGTTACTCGATGGAACTCCAAGCAGCTTGCTACTACTTCTCCTACTCCTCATTTAATTGGAATAATTTCCTCCACCCCACTATCATCAATCTCTAGTATTTTCAATTGCTCAAGACAACTTATGACTAAAGTTGGAAAGGAACTTTTCATGAAAAAATATTTGTAACATGTAGGATGTGATTTTAACTTTTTATTTTTAAAAAACTAGTGCAACTGAGAACTCGAATTTCAGGCTTTTAAAAATTGGTTTCAATTTGGATTCTAGTCCGATTTTGAAAACCGGGTTTCGAAAACTCAAAATTTTGGATCAAAACCCGGATGAACAATTTTAAATTTATGTGGAGGTCGTATTTATTAGGAGAGCGCTCTAACAGGAACCATACATTGCAAAATAAAAAGAAAAATATTAGTATGTCGCTTGAATTTGTCCCCTCATTTTGACTGCTCATACATTTATTTATTTTTTACTTAGTGATTAAAAAAGTAATTTTTAGTGTATTGATATTTTTTAGAAAATATTTAAAAATATTAAAAAAATATAAAATAGAAGAAGATAAAAATAAAAAAGTGATTTTGGGCTAGCGGGCACGCCCAACGGCCAAAGCTGGGCAGCATGCTAGTAGGACTCAAATAAAAAATGCAGTACAAAAAAAAAAAAGAAAATGAATGAGAGAGATTATATCAATTAATTTTCGCAATTATTGACTCAAACAAGGATTCGTAATGACACATACCAGTATATCTATTTTTGTTTAAGGAAAATTATACTTGGTCCCATGATTGATCCTCTCAAAGTTACCACTATGTTATTTTAGTTGTTTTTAATTTTTTTAATAATTAAGAAATTGACTATTAATAAAATTGTGTATTTGTTTAAAATTTTTTAAAGATGTTTAAAAAATGTATGAAAAATATGCAATTGCACTAGTGATAAATTTGAAGGGATAAAATTACGAGACTAAATAGCAACACCCTTTTTTTTAATCTATTATAATTAGAGATTTTTGTAATAAAAATATATTTAAAAATAAATAATTATTTATTATATTAAAAAATAGTATTGAACCTTAACATTCATGGGAGTAGAAGGAAAAAATAGATAAAATAATAATGAATTAGGAAGAAATTATGTTCGGCTGCTTAGATAATGAAATGAGATAACAATTATGTAAATAGTAGTAAAATAGTTTGAGTTAAAATATTTTATTGGATATTGAGAAATTAAAAAAAACTGAATAAAAATATTATAAAGTTAAAAGATTGTCTAAATATAATTTTTGGTTTTTGGTAAAATATTATAAAGTTAAAAAATTATCTTAATATATTAGTTTTATACTTCGTTTAAAATTTTAAAATAATTATAATGATTATATAAAGATTTAAAATTAAAAAATATTTTATATCGTAATATTATTTCAGAAAATTAAACAATTTTTTTAATTAGGAGAATTACTAAACAGTCTTTTTTTTTTTTTTTTTTTGTAAGCAAGATTCATTCTATAGTAGAAAAAACAAAGTACAAAGGGCTCCAGTTTAATACAAAGCGTTAAGAAAAAAATCTTAAAACTATAAGCTACATGCTATTGCCATGAATGGGAGGTCTTTCTCGCTATGGAATTCCACAATACTTGAGGGATTCGGATGAGGGGTAAGCTTCCATATACTTGATTGGAGGCTATCCATTGCGAAAGGTTATGCGTACATTAATTTTGTGATCAATGTATTTTTTTTCTCGTCATTCTTGAAAATTAAGAGGCAAAAATTAGATGTCTCTTGTGATAAAAAGCGTTGTCCAATATGTTGCTGCCTTTTCTTTTGTAATTTCTTGGATTACCATATTGGAATCTCCTTCAATGATGATATTTTTAAGGTTTCTTTGTTCTGCTTCTTGAACTGCCATTAGTGCTGTTGTAGCTTCTCCCTCAGTTGGGTTTATGCTGTGTATGTGGTCGGTCTGAGCAAAGATCGGTGCACCATTTCCATTTCTGCATATGGCAGCAATAGTGCTACCATTTTTTTCTCATTGCCACATCAAAAGATAGAGAAAAAAAACCATCTGGTTAAGGTTGACATTTTTTTTTTCTTGTTCACAGATTTTTTCATTCAATGCATTTCTATGTTCTTTGAAAACCTTAAGGACATTTCACACGAAGCAGTGTGGAGTTGGACATGGCGGGTTGTCAATGACTTGATTCCTAAGAAATCAGATGTTGTCCATTGCAAGAGTAGCAAAAAGTTGGAAGGAGTGGACCTCTTCCTCTGGTATGTAAATACTAGTGTATAGATTAAGAATGATGGATATCCAATTATGAATGGGTTGACTTGCAAAGTTCATGGCCAACTAGAATTCCTCCATAGGACATTTGAGAAGATGTAGTTAAGAAAAAAATGAGGAAGGTTTTCTTCTTCTGCATTATAAAGAGGACAGCGAATGTGATCTTCTTCTGAAATTATAACTCTTTTGAACAGGCCTCTAGTGGGGAGTATGTTATGAGCTACTTCTCAAATGAAGAATTTATGCCTATCCTGCATTTTGCGCTTCCAAAGAGATTTCCATTTATTTTTATTGTAGATGAGAGGAGTAGAATAATGAGTACTACTCAGAACTGCATAAGCTGATTTAATAGAAAATGAACTCGATGAGTGGTGAATTCACTTGATCTTATCATTTTCCGTGCAAAAATTATAAATGGAAAGAAAAAATTTTTAGATAGTTTCAATAGAATCAATGGTGAAGCGCGCTTGAAGGAGAAAGATGTTCCATCTTCTAAGCTCTTCGAGAGTAAGCTCGGCGACATTCAATCTATGATCTTGGTTCTAAACAGATTTGAGCTGAGATAACCATGGCCTAAAAGAAAAACTGACGGCAGCGGGGTTCGAGAAAAATGCATAAAGAGCCGTGAGCTTGTAAGTTGTAACTGTACGACAACAAATGCCGAGGTCCAATCTGGACCGTAGGATGAGATCTCAATGAAATGAAATATAATTTAAAAGAGAGAGAAAAAATGAGAGTGCACGCCAAAAGTGGTCCCCCTCGGGGGCGCACCCAAAACTCTGGTCTAACGTGAGTGAGCGAGCGAGCAAGCATCAAACCCACGCCCAATTACTGACGGGTGTCGGCACCACACACGTCGTTGCATCAGAGATATCGACACGACGACAACATCGATGTGGTCACGTGTACGGAGATTTTTTAAGGAGTCGACTACTCTGCCGCATAGTAACCCGTTGTAGTTGATCGACTCTTACTTTTCAGTTTTTTTTTAATATATTTAAATATTTAAGAAAAATAAAAATAAAAATATATATAAAATTACTTCTTTAGTCATTAATTAAAATTTTTTTAATTAAGTGGTCAACTTGAGCAGTACAATTTGGAAGGCATAGTAATTTTTTTTCTTTTTTTAAGACCTCTTTAGAGCAGCTTGGGTAAAATTAAAGATTAGCTAAAATTTAGATAATTTGTACTAAAAAGATCTCATATTAGATTGAGCATCTCTAGAACAATTTGAATTTATGCTATTATGATTAACTAAATTTAAAGAACCAAAATGATTCACTAAAAGTTAAAATAATAATTTCTTACTCCAAGTAAATATTAAAATATTAGTTTCTTACTCCAATAAAAATACTATTTGGTTTGTAATTAAGAAATTTAGATAGAATTTTTGATGAGTTTAATCAAATATTTTTTGTTATTAGCATTAAATGACTTTTAAAAATATGATTTTTTTAATATTAACTTAATTAGAATATAATTATTATTAATATTAAATTGGTAGAATTATAAAATGTGATAAAAATAAATTAAATAAAAAAATTATTAATTTAATAATATTTTATTATTATATAGAGAGTAAATGGCTAATCCAATGTGGAGATTGAATATAAATGGAATAGGCAAATGTAAAAAAGTGTGATATTGACTAAATTTTAAAAATGCATTTGGCCAAACCAATGCTAGTGCTCTTAAAAAGAGAAACACTACTATATCCACTAAATCTTACCATTCTATTTGACCACTCATGCTGAAATTTTTTTATTTTTACTTAATAATTAAAGAAGTGATTTTAAATATGTTGATATATTTTTTATTTTTTAAAAATATTTAAATATATTAAAAATGTGAATAAAAAATAAAAAATATTAAAAAAGTAATTAGCCATACGTTTGAGCGGTGCTACTCAAGCGGCAGAGTAGCACCGCTCCTTTAAAAAATACTTGGAAATGAGATAATATGAAAAATTTATTAATAATAATAAGATAATTTATAAATAATAATGAAATAATTTAAAATAAGTATTTATTGAATTTTAGAAATAGAAAAAGAAAAAGAAAAAATTAAATTAAAAAATTATAAATTTAAAATATTATTAGAATATAATTTTTTTAAAATTATTTTTGTTTTAGAATTTGAAAAAGTTGAATTATTTTTTATTTTTTTATTTTAAAGTTTGAAAAAGTTGTAATAATTTGTTTGAAAATATTTGTATTTAAATTGTATTTGAGAATGAAATGAGATTAGATGAGATGAGATTATATGATATGTAAATTTTTTCCAAACATCTCCTAAATGTCGAGTGGAAACTGATATTATTAGACGATAAATCTATAAATATTAATGAAATATTTTGTAAATAATAGTGAAATAATTTGAGTTAAAATATTTTATTGAATTTAAAAAAATGAGAGAGAAAAAATTGAATAAAAATATTATTAGAATATAATTTCTTAATATAATTTTTATTTTAAAATTTGAAAAATTTGAATTATTTGTTGTGTTTTGTTTATAAGTTTATAAAAATCGTTATGATTAAGTGATGATTATATAAAAAATTTAAAATTTTGAAATTGAAAAATGTCTATATTTAAATAATGTTTGGAAAGTAAATAAGATGAGATTAGTTGAGATAGCTATCTAATGAGACCTATGAGTTTAAAAATGAGAGTATTGTTATTTTAAGGTTTTTACATCACACGTTGTTCATGTAGTATAATTTGATTTAAAATATAAATTTAAAATCTAAATATTATTATTTAAGTGATATGAATGATGTGTCAGTGAAAATACTAACTTGAGTATATAATAACTCAATGAATGATATGATAATTTGTATTAATATTGCACTACCATGTTATGATTTAGGAAAGTAATAACCGCATGAGTGCAATACCATAAAAAAGAAGTAAGCTAAGCACAAGTCAATTAACACATGCATAACTTAATATTGTTTTTTAATCTTTATATTTCTTCGAGAGCTAGAATATGTAAATGAAAAAGAGGATATAATAATCTCCTTCAGTAGCTCAATCGTCAAATATTCAACAGATTAGGTAGTAAAAAATAACGAAGTTGTCGAATATTATGTAAATAGTAATAAAAATAATAAAATAATAATATAAAATAAGTAAAAAATAATAATAAAATAATAAATAATAATAAAGAAGATCCACTGTCTAAACTACCTAGTATCCTACGATAGAGCATAGGGATTAGGAGAGTGCGTGTTCCTTCGCCACATCCGACGAAAATTATGAAGCGCCGCAACCCAAAAAAAAGGCAGGCAGAGGGAAAGTAAAGGAAAAATTGCCATCGCTGAATTCAGCCAAGAGGAAATAAACTGTGGCGAGGGGAAAGCTGGACTTTGATGTTTCTTACAGTTAAAAGGATAACGTTTATTGGTTGTTTTTAAAGAGATTTGTCAAAAAGTTTTGAAAATCTTTAAAAAATATAGATGCTAATAAATAATGTTATTAGTAATTTCAGATTTAGTCAGTCATTCTCTTTCTTCATCATATTTAGTGAAAAAGATGTATTTTGAATGGTTTTATATAAATGATTTAATATATTTATTAGATAATTATATAAAGTATAATATACTAATAAATATGATTAAAAATAAAGAATTTTAGAAAAAGAAAAGAAAATTTTACCCATTAAAGCAGAAAACCGTGTATAGT
The DNA here is from genome assembly GCA_029856935.1 of Cyclocarya paliurus. Taxonomy (NCBI): domain Eukaryota; kingdom Viridiplantae; phylum Streptophyta; class Magnoliopsida; order Fagales; family Juglandaceae; genus Cyclocarya; species Cyclocarya paliurus. The sequence continues at coordinate 5,181,583 of JARVXP010000207.1, read as the reverse complement.
TCCTTAAAAAGAAAAGAAAATCAGAAAAAAAGAAAGTAAAAGGTTAAAAAAGAAGGGAGAATATCTGACGCCTCACACAAAGGTACAGGCTACAGCTGAATGTGGGAACGGGTCCGCCCATTGCCAAAACTGTCCCCCACACGCTCCCCAATTTCATTTTCTTAATTTTTTTAATAAAAGTTTTGTACTAATAAAAATAAAACGCAATGAATGCACGAGCTATGCGTTTTCGACATCTTATTGGTTCACTACGTACGAAATAGTACGGAAGATGTTGACGGGTTTTTTAAATTGTACTATGTTTCCGGTTTTTAACGCGGCCTTTTTCTCTCTCCTCTGTGTGTTTTTACGTCTTTTTTTTTTCTTCGCTTTATTTTTTCTTTTGGAAATATACTTTTTCGGTTCACACATACAAGTTACTATACCACACCAATAATATAGTAGTGGTTATTATTTTTATTATTTATTTATTATTTATAGTATATTTATTTATTTTAATTATTTTTTTAAAATTTTTTAACATTTTAAAATATTAAAAAAAAATAAAAAATATATAATTTTATTAATAGTGATTTTAACTATTAAGTAAAATAAAAAATTAAAAAAAAGTCAAATATAAAAAAAAAGTAAATAAGTAATAAGAATTTAATAATCCTATTATTTTCCATATAAAATAGAACCGTACCTTCTCGTTTGATCGTAATACACGCACACACTCTCTCTCATGGCTTTTCACCAAATTCCTTTCCTTATGTTTTTATTTATATTTTATTTTATTTTCGCTTTTTTTAGGACTATATTTGGGTTTTACCAAAACAAGCAAAGAATGAGGTTTTCCGTTTGCCATCCCATGAAGCTTATAGTAACTAGTTTTACATATATTCAAAGTGGGGTTTGTGAGAGAGAGAGAGAGATGAATAAGGAAAGGTGGGTGGGCGTTTGTGGCCTATTAGGAAGAAAGACCAGTAAGAGAGTCCATCAGTTCTCAGATTTTCTTATCTCTCTTTTTCTTTTTTTGGTCTCTTCCCTCTCTAAGCTTTCCTGGGTTTTTTTGCCTATTTGGTAAGATTTCCTTATTCCAAATCTTTTTAACCATTTTTTCCTTTTCAGAACAGTGTCTTGGCCTCTTTTTTTCTCTAGCTTTGGGTAGTCTTTGTGGTATTTTAATCAATCAATCACGACCTCCCACCTCAAATTTCATATCTTTCTGGATCTTATACTTCTTTGATCAGAAATCTGATAATTGGTTTCCTATATTCTTTTTCCTTTCTTGGACAGTTCCATCATAAGGTTTCTGGTTTTTCATTGTTGCAAGACAATTATATCTTTTCAAACAGCAACCTTCTTCACCCTTCAAACGTTTTTTTTTTTGGCTTTTTGAGAGCTATTAATCAGAGTTGAAGAAGATCTGTTCATTTGTGACCTCTTTAATTTTTTATACTGTATGCTTGAATGTGCTCAGAAACCTAAGATACTGCTTTTTTTTTTTTTTTTTCCTTCTGTTTTGGAATCTTCTTCCTTGTTTCTGGTCAAAGAGTTTCTGGGTTTTGGCCCATTTTGCTAGAATTTCTCATTTATTCTTTAAATGGGGGGACTTTTATAGTGGCATTATAAAAGTCTACTCCTATATACATTAGGGATTTATGTGTGTTTGCTGTCATAGTGAGTCTCATTTTCTTCTCAAAGGTGTAGAGATGGTGAGAGGAAAGACTCAGATGAGGCGCATAGAGAACGCCACAAGCAGGCAAGTGACCTTCTCCAAGAGGCGAAATGGGCTGCTAAAGAAAGCATTTGAGCTATCAGTTCTCTGTGATGCGGAGGTTGCACTCATAATTTTCTCTCCCAGGGGCAAGCTCTATGAATTTGCAAGTTCCAGGTATGAGTATTTTATATTTTTAGGAATTATTTGTGAAACTCATGCCTTCATATATAAATTTTAATCTCTCTAGTATAGGGGAATAAGCGAATTGTCTCACCGTCATCATTTAATTAATTGAAGTTTCGTGCACATGTTGATATGAGTTTTTGCGTTTTAGGGTTGTATGATCCGAAGTAAACTTTCTTTCTATACAAGGATGGAATCCTTGAAAACTCTGTGGTGTCATACACACACATCCTAGCCCCTTTTCCTTTTTTCTTTTTTTTTAAATAATCTCATAAATCTCTTTCCCTAATCCAATCTATTTTGTCTCCTCTCTCCCTTTATCGCAAAGTGGGTTTCCAGTAATTACTTGTTTATATGCATGGACTTGGAGAGAGAAAAGATGGGAGATTAAAAAAAAAAAACCAGACCCATATAGAAACTAAATTATTGCTGTTACTCAGTAAATTAAGTCTAGACTTTATATTACCAATTATTTACCAGCTTCTTAGTTAAAGTGCTGTTTATGATTTCACTGGCCAACAATATCGTAACTGGGGTTTGGATCAGAACACTCGTATCCGTCCCAATAAGAAGTTTAATATCTACTCCTTTACATAAATTATGTGCAAGTCGTCATGAATTGATTCAAAAACCACAGTTTACAAAATGGTTAAGTTGTATTAACAAGTAATATCTTAGACCGATCAGTAATAAAGTAGATAAAATAGATTGTACCTTCTATGGTTGATCGGTGGGGTACATAAGATGATGCCCTTACAGTGGGTCGGAGTGTACTAGGTGTAATGCTGACATGTTTCTTGGGAGGAACGGATTAATTATCGGCGCACAGGAGGAGGAATGGCATGCAGCCGTCTCGTCAATGCTTTTATCCTTCTACTTTTTTCGTTTTGATTTAAATGGGCTTATAATAACAATAATACTACTACAATACTACTGCTAATAATGTTATCATTTCTTATTGTGATCATCTTCTATCATAAGCTTAAGTGTACTCAAGATCAACTCTGTAAGGATGCAAGCTCGTTGGACCTATATATTTTTAGGGTCTTAAGGTTTCCACTTAGCCAAAACTATATATGTTAATTTGCACCTCTCTTGCCGTCCTTGTTAAGGGACCACATGCTGCGGTGAATGGAATTATTAGCTTGACTCTAAAACCATTTAGCTTGATATGAAGACACATTATCTATATTTAAGAAATTCTTCATGAGTACCTGATGATCAATTTCTATAAGAGCTTCTCGAACCTGCTTATAATATAATCTAGATTAAGGTTAATTTGGATTCAGAGATGAGATGAGATGGTTTTAGATAAAAGATAAAAGTTGAAAAAAATATTGTTAGAATATTATTTTTTAATATTATTATTATTTTAGAATTTGAAAAGTTTAATTGAAATTTGAAAAAGTTGAATTGTTTATTATATTTTATGTGAAAATTTGAAAAAATTGTAATGACGAGATGAGATAAGATAATAGACTTTTTGAATCCAAACAGAGCTAATTGTTTACACGCTCTATGTAGAAGTTTATGCTTCAGCACAATACCTTGAGAATCTAAATATTCTAAATAGTGAGAGAAATTAGAATGTCTAAATTACAAAACTATGTGGCTGTTGAGCTGTCAAAGCATCCAAATCACATTCTATCACTCTCGTACGTTAATGTGGTGCCTGTAATATATATGCAACCGGTATTTACCACAAGTTACGTCGTTTGGGGTATCATCACAGCAATTTACAACTGATCAATAAAAGGGAAAGTTTGTAGTTCACCCAGCATTTCTCTTCGAATCTGTTGACTTCTAAAAACTGTACCTTCAGTTTGTTCTGGCCAATGTATTCTCTCATTTTGAGATATTGAAAATATTGTCTTTCCTATGTGTTTTATTTGGTGCTCCCCAAATTGCGAGATTCTACTGGTTAGGCCCTATAATCTGGCAATATTGGAATAAAGAACATAGAATTTTGAGATCTATGTTTCCCCCGGATTATTAAGGTTTTCTTCTGAACTTAGAATTCTCCCAGTCAAGTGTATCTCGATCCACCCTGGTATTTTAGTGTTAGTAACGGGTTCTTTATATATGCATGACACATACTGTCATGTATATTGTATACACAAAAGTCTGAGGGCTGCCGGATCTCTTACTAGTTTTCTGGCTCTATGTAATCTTATATTTCGACTCATTTCTATCTCTTCCTAATAACTGTTCCCCATCCCCCGAGGTTATGCACGTACGTTAGTGCCGTAGAATCTTAGGAAGACCTTGTCACGTACTAGCAACAGGACCACTATGTAGTGGTACCTTCCAGTTTTTTGGGCCTTTCAATATACTTTATTTGTGATAATTTTGTTCATTTACAATGAATTGTCTCAACCTAAAAAATGAGATGGCCATAAATTGATATGGACCTAGAAAGGGCAATCTATAACTTTATTTATTTTTTTAACCAGGAAACAAGATTTTATTGATTATATGAATAAGAGTGCAAGTATACGGGACATACATAAGAGTAATGCCTATTCGTGATGTTCTAGTGATTCAAGAAGTTCATTCCATTAATATCAATGAAATCGACCAATGGAACAAAGTGTTAAAAATGAAAGTTCCAAGCTTAGCCATTGATGGCCAGGTCTTCAAAGCTTTTCTCGTTCCTCTCCCTCCTAAGACACCACCATAGGCAAATTGGAAATATCTTCAAATTGTGGCAATTTGCGAAGTACTGCCTTGAAGGTCTCTCCATGAAGTTAGGAGATCAATCACCCTTTTTGACATTGCCCAAGCTAAAACCATCCTAGGACAAGATTCATTCCACAAGGTCATGTCAATCTCACAATGAATTAGTAGATGATCAACAGATTACCAACTCTTTTGGCACAAACAACACTAATTCAGACTATGTTTTGGCGTTTTCTTAAGTTTTCTAATATAAATATCTTCCCCAAGAAACTTGTTGATACAAATAAGGTCGCCTTTAGTAACATCTGTCTCCTAAATACTCTTTTAAGGGAATGGACTTGGATCTTGTGAATTCATGGATTGGTAGAAGAAGCAGACGATGCACTTCCCTTTCACAAAGGGATGCCAAAAAAGCTTATCTTCAACTCCCCTTCATAGTAATAGAGTATACTAGGTTATAGAACTTGGAGAAGACGTTGACTTCCTAATCTTGTGGGGTTCTAAAAAATATGGCATTCCATTGGGGAGTGCTATTAAATAGATATAGGAGGTCTGCAACCGAGGCTTCCTTCATGCTCATTGTATTATAAAACTCTAGATAAGCTTTCTTGAGTGCTCTCTCGCCACACTATATGTTATGCAAGAATTATTCCAGGCCTATCACTCACCTCAAAGTGGGTATAACTAATAATCTTCTGATATGCTTCCGAAGCCCCCCCTCATTCGAGCTCCAACCTCCCCATGCACTACCATACTTTGAATCTACCATCCTATCTTGTAACTTTGAATGTATTGTGAAGCTATATAATAAACTGGTTCAGGTCCATATCCCTAATTTGAATGGACTAATATGTCCATATCCTCACTTTAAATAATAGTAAGTTGAAGGAAGGAATACATATAATGTTAAGGTTTATAATGTTCTCATCGCTTGCAATTTTGAACTTTCCTTGAATACTAAAATAATTAATATGGGAAGTGAAAACTCAGCTCATCATTGCTTCAAGCATGATCCGGAATATTGATGTTTATTGTCGTATAATGGGGTACAATGTAGGGTAGACATGACCTTAGAGGAATTTTTGGGAATTTTTTTGTCAATGACTAAGTCAGAACCTTAAGAGAATGTGGAAGAGTCTTCCCTTGAGAGCTCAAGGGAATATTTTACTCAGTGTGTGTACTTGAGTTTGTTCTATACAGGTATAATCACTGTAAGCCACACACATCTCATTAGCTTAGTGAGTCAATCTTAAGACATGTAGTCCCAAGGCCATCTTCATATTGAATAGTAATAAGGCTAGTACTTCACATTCAAAGTGGCATGCAAAACTAGTGCCATATATTCTTTATACACCGTCCACACTAAGGCTAGGTCATTAAATTATTTTTTCATTTTATCTTTTGCTTATCTTCTACTTCACATTAATAGTAGTTGACTAAATAACTTAGCCATCTTGGTCCACCACCCCATAGAACCGGCCATCAATTGACATACTACTCGTTCGGGTTATGTTCGAACCTAACAATGATATATCAACTACTTATTTTTGTTATTACTATTGATACGAAACTTATCATCTCCTACATTACATATTAGCAGTGGTGGAACCAGCAATTGTGTCAAGGGGGGGCCAAATTTTCTATTGTGTGACATTTATATAAAGAGTAATGTTAAATATAGTCTTAAGGTGTATAAGCTTTACGCACTCATTTTGAAGAAAAAAAGTGGGTTCTATCATTAATAAATGATTTTTTTATGTGGGTCTTAGATGTACCTATTTTTTTCAAATGGAGTGAGCGGGGCTTGCATATGATCTTATGACTACAAACATCATTTCTCTTATGTAAATTAAAAAGAGATTGAAAAATCATAAAAACATAACTACAAACTATTTTTCATATAGACCATTGATTTTAAATAATTTTTCTTGTATTTTCATTTTGGATTCCATATAAAGAAACCCAATATTATATAACAAAAAAATTTGGGATCCATATTAATAAGTTTAGTATTTTTCCTAAACTTAGTTTTAATTTTAATTTTGGAGAAGCCACATCCTTGAAAATAGATAATATATAGAAATTAAACAAAATTTTGGGATTATAAAAAAAAAGTGGAGAGAGACGTTTCTAGGTATATTGAAATTTTAAAATTTTTTAACAAGCATATGGAGATTATAAATTTTATTTTACGGGAGGGGGGCATTTTCTCTATTTGTAGAATTATGTATAAAATCTAGGGAGTATTTTATGATTTCAAGAAGTTTTTGTTGGGGGGGTACCTACAATGTGGGTCCGCCGCTGCATATTATGGAATTTTAATGTTCGAATCATGGAGGCTTTTAGAAAAAGGTTCATGAGTCATGCCTGACTGAACTTCTACATTGTGAACATTAGAGGCTATGCAACCTAAACTGCATTTCATTTGCAGTCTTTAGGGATTTAGCTCTATTTCTCAAGTCCATGATTACATTTATAAGGAGACCCCGTGAAGGTACAAAGGTGCATTTTGGAGCATTGAATGAGGGGCGACCTGCCCAATTGATCTCATGAAAGGCAAATGATGAAAAGATAAGCATAATTAAAGTGGAACAATCATCTAGAGAACCTGAAGTGTGCAAAAGAATTCACACGAGCATTCGTGAAATGCTTGTTAGAAGATTAATGCATTTAAACTCTATTAGGTGCATTGCAAAGAAGAAATCTACGTGCTACTGCATGGTCATATATATGATTCCTGTCTTTTATCACAAGACCGTATAAAATACCATTATGGCACGTATCTTGGCATTTCTCAAATTGTCTTCTCTTGATCCTCAATATATTGAAATAAGAAATGTGATTAAGCTTTTGAGAAAAAAAAATGCTCTGAGATTTAAGATTTATACTGTTTTGTCACCTGGGATCAAATTTACCGGCTGCCTCTTTGCTGGATCAATGCTACACGTGTTGAGAATGTTCTTGATGAAGTTATGGGGTTGAAATATCAATCCTTGGCTTGGAAGAAAGTGCTCTTTCTTGACCACTGGATCAGCAAGGTTGTGGTTCATATGTCAAAATAAGTCAGAATCTGTTTGAATGGCCGAATCAATTGGCCTTTGAGTGATCTGTATATTATATATGAAATTTACAAGAGAACTATACATGGACAGAAACTAATTGCCGAGAGATTCTAGCAGTCTAGCCTTATATGGAAACTATATATTCTGTCAATATGCTAACTGTACAAGCCTACATAAATTAAGTAAAGGTGAAATAAGGAAAGAAGAATAGAAGGAAAGAAGATTGATTATGGACAGCAAAGCTGTCCATTGACATCATATGGATCAAGATCCAGTCTGTTGTGAACTGGGAAGTGCTGAAGTCAGATCATAAACTGATCATAGGTTCACAACCAGACCGATTAATCCGGTCGAGATATTAGCACTCATCCATAGATCTGTTATTGGTATAAATAACAGAAAAGAAACTTAACAAACATTTATTTTAAAAAGCAAACCCATATATTTGGGACTGAAAGTAGTTATCGATGACCTTGAGTACTTTTTTTCTTATAAATCTTAACTCAAAGTTGTAATACCTTGGATTTGTGATATGTATTACATTTTATAGGGGATTAATATAAAATTGTTGTATGGGTGCTAAGTCTCACAGTTTATATTGTTAAATAAGGTTAATTCGAATTATCTCAATAGGCGGAATTCCCAAAGGTCGAATCTTTGCTCTCGTTTTACAGCCCACGCCACTTTGTTGTTTGCACCTCTATGTCGCTTAGGAGGCTGCTAGAGTCTTCTAGAAAATTTCACGCTTCAAAATCAAGAAATCTAGATAGTTTCTCTAGAAAGTTGTAGGGAGATGAGAGCTTTTCTTTTGTACTTGATACACTTTATTTTAATGTACGTAAAACTCTTCTTTCAAGAATTTTCTCATGGGAGGTTAATTAACTTCTCCACCCATGTAGACACAACATGGATCATAGATACCCACTACCAACATATATTTTAGGTGATACCAGTTTTTATAAGCAATTCAGAAAGACTCCAATTGCAACTTTGATTAAAACTTTTGATTAGGGCGTAATTGCGTCTAATATATTCCTAGCTCATGACAAATGATGTCATAGCCAGATGCCAATCTAGTAACCCCATGTGGTGTCGAGGTATTAAGATGTGTTCAGGCCTTGATGAAGAAGTCAAGAATTTGAATTGGAGGAGACAATGATACATTGGATTTGTACTTAGATCGCACATTGGATAGTTTGATTTTGAAGGTATTATATGGGTGCTAATTCTCACATAGATTGTATCTAAGTAGAGCTTGGCTTTAATTTGAGAAAATTTTAATTGCAACTTTTACTATCTTTTTATGGTATGGCACATGGGGTACAGTTGGTAGTTTACCTGACTCATGACAAATGATACTATAGATAACCTAACTCCACCCAATATCTAACACTTGGGAGATTCTCTATTGCAGGTCATTTCTTTGAATATGTGCCTTACTCATGAGTACTAATGATTCCATATTCTTTGTCCAAATGAATTATGTCATGAATTACATCCACCATAAAACACAGATGTGGCTGGCCTTCTATTTGTAGTGCAATGGGGATCTTGACATGAAGGGTGTTAGGGGTTCGAATGCAAGAGATTTTGTTACCCCGAACTTATTTTCCACATTGGATTGGTGGATTGTGATTGTGCTGTGTGCTGTGTGGGTGCTTTGTTCTACATGTATTTAAATATGAAGTGAAATTAAGTTTTATAACTGATTCCATGCAAATCTAATAGTGACGTTGACTAATTTTTTTTTTTTTTTTCTTCCAGAAAATAACGCAAATATGGTAATTGCTTTCCTCTATTAATAACATAACCATATATCTCCAAAGGTCATAGCTATCCAAACTTATTAATTACTGATGCAAAATGTATTTTTTTTTCCTTATATTTTTTAACTTTCTTTTATTAAATTATATTATTCAGATTTTTTTGACATGATTGCATAAGAATATTATGAAATATACTGTTAGAATGTAAACTTATAATGGTCGGCTTGGTGAGTTATTCTTTACTCTTCTAGAAACTCGATAAATGTGTATCGCACTCACATCGTAATGAAAAGTAATACCAATTTTTGGGGATCTCTTTTGTGATGGTGAAAGTACTCTTTTTTCTCTTGTGTGTGTATGTCAGCCAAAACAATTTCTAAATGCATCCTAACCTTTTTATGATGCATTCTATAGAAGCAATTGTCAGATAATCGCTAGCTATTAAGTATTTGGGAAAAGATGATCAGTACGTATTGTAGAATAATCAGTTTTTCATGAATTCCTTGTATATTCATATTGGAGGTGTTGTGTATTTATACACATACAAAAGAGAATCAATTCTGTTACAGCAAATCAGAAAAGATGTAACTGACACAGCTAATAGCCTATTTATAGAATATTCTAGTGCTATTTACAGAAAATGATTTTATATGTTAATATGCCCCCTCGAGTTCAGTGGGATGTCAACAACATTGAGACTAGAATGAAAAGAAAGAAACTTATCAGAAACTAAAGGTTTAGTAAAAATATCAGCAAGCTGTTTTTTGGAGTCGCAGAAGGAAACTTTTAGTGCTTGAGCAGCAACTCTATCCCTTACAAAATGATAGTTAATGTCCATGTGCTTTGTCCTTGAGTGATAAATTGGGTTTGCAGATAGATATGTGGTGCCTATGGGTTTTTTTTTTTTGATAGGTAATATGTGGCGCTTATGTTATCACATCAAAGTGTAGGAGGTTTAGATAATGGAATCCCTAGTTCTTTAAGCATGGTTTGTAACCATATCAACTCAACTGCAGTGGAAGAGAGTGACTTGTATTCAGCTCCTGTGCTCAATCGGGCTACAGTCTTCTGTTTCTTGGAGCTCCAAGAAATAATGTGATTGCCCATAAAAACAGCAAAACCTCCTGTTGAACGCCTGCCATCTGGGCATCCTGTCCAGTCTGCATCTGTGTAGGCTTGAAGAAAAACATTAGATCTTGACTTAAAAAATAACCCTTAGTTGATTGTGGCCTTAAGATACCTAAGTATCCTTTTCATAGCAGTCTAGTGAGGAACTTTTGGACAGTGCATAAATTGACATACCTTATTTACAGCAAAGGCTATGTCAGGTCTTGTGAGGGATAAGTGTTGTAACCCTCCTACAATAATTCAAAACAAAGTACTATCCTCAAATTGAGGTGAATCATACTGAGAGAGCTTAATGGAAGCTGCCATTGGCGAAGTCATTAGGGCTGTACAAGAAACCGGAGAACCGACCAGGACCGACCCAGACCGGCTGCCGGAGCTCGGAACTGGCCTAAACCGGCGTAGAACCGGTTGGCTAGCGGTTGCATTTCACAAAAATCAATGTCCAGCAGTTTGGTCCCGGTTTGATCCTGGGCCAAACTGCTGAATCGACCGAAGTTATAAAACATTTTTTTTTTTTTTTAATTATACATAAAGCAAATGGCACCATTTCCTCTAGGGTTTAAAGTGTTTGAAAAAAAATATAAAGCAAACGGCACTGTTTCCTCTTGGGTTTAAAATCCCAGGCTAACACCTTCTTCTCGTTTCTCCTCCTTCATCCTCATTTCTCATGCGGCCCCCCTTCTCTCTCTCTCTCTCTCTCTCTCTCTCTCACGGTGCACGTTGCAATTGCATCGCTCTCTCTCTCTCACTGCGGCGTCATCGACTCATCGCTCTCTCTCTCTCTCTCTCACATCGAGGCTTCGCACGCAGTGGTAGGGTCACCTCCATCGCAACCGAAGACGCTGACGAACCGACCGTAGTTACGCCGAGACTGATATCAATGGTTTCCTTCCCCTTCATCGGCTGGTTTCGATCGAGATTTACATAATTTTAAGGGATCAGTGAGGTTTCGGTTTTGGACCAAAACCGCACCGATGCCTTCGATTTTCACCCAAACAGCATATTGCTTCTGACCAATAACTCCTTAATGTATTTCATTTGAGATAAAAAAAAAAAAAGACCAGAACCAGAATAGTCCACTTCAAGCCCAAGGAAAAAAGATTATTGGCCAAAATCTTTAACAGGGAAAGCAGTAGACAAGGACAAATCAGAGAATCAATGGCACTTGGTTTTGATGAAGTAACAACTATATCATCAATGTAAATGAGCATGAACATTTTTATGTCACCATTATTTAGAATAAATAATGATGGATCTGTTTGAGAAGCAGAAAACCCATATCCAATCGACCAAGAACTAAGTTGGGTAAACCAGGGTTTGGGAGCCTGTTTTAGGCCATAAATGGCCTTGTGCATTTTGCATACATAGTGGAAATTTCTAGTCAATGAACCATTGAGGTTGTTGCATGTACACAGTATCAGGTAAGTCACCGAAGGCATTCTGAATATCTAACTAGTGCAGAGGCCAGCCATTAGTGACAGCAAGGGAAATAATCAAACGAATTGTAGTAGATTTCACAACAGGACTGAAAGTATCATGGAAATCAAGGCCAGATTGTTGATGGTAGCCTTTGGCAACTAATCGGACCTTCCTTCGTTCAAAAGAACCATTAGAGTGAAATTTTGTTCTAAACACCCATCTACGACCTAAAACAAAGGAGGGATTAGGATGTACCCGACTCCAAGTATTGTTTTGGATTAGGGCTTGATGCTCTTGGGCCATGGCTGCTTGCCATTCAAGAAACTTACTTGCAACTGTGAAACTGGAGGGATCATTTGGAACAACAATAGTGGTAAGAAGGCAGTGTCGTCGTTGTTGGTAAGGGATTGTGCCATTTGTGAGCTTACGAGGCCGTGAATTGTTGGTGTGATTACGAGGCGAACAAGGAGGATGAAGAAGTTGAGCGTCTAGAAGGAAGAGTAGAGATGAGAGGAGTAGAAGAAAAAGAAGGGTTTGGAGAAGGAGAGATCGAAGGATTGGGCAGGGGGAATTGTGAATTAGAATTAGGGTTAAGTGGGAGAGGAGAAGTCACGGGAGATGATGTTGGACTTGGGCTTGAACCCAAACCTGGGCCTAAGATGGAGGATTGAAATAAAGGAAGAGGAGTATGGGTAGTGGATGAAGTGGGTATGACTGGTGGGTTGTGAAAAATGGACTTCAGGTTTGAAAAGGGAAATGAGGCCTCATTAAAAGTAACATATCTGGATATATAGATTCTTTGAGATTATGTGTCTAACACTTATAGCCTTTGTGAGTGCTACTATAGCCCACGAAAATACATGGTTTGGACTGAAACACGAGTTTATTTTTGTTATAGGGCCGCAAGTTGGGCCAACACTCACATCTAAAAACTTTCAAGAAAGTGTAATTAGGTTCTTTGTTGTGGACTAAAAAATATGGTGATTTATTATGAAGCACTTTCGAGGGAAGCATATTGATTAAGTGGACAGTGGTTTCAAAGGCTTCAACCCAAAAATTGATTGGGAGAGAGGGATGGGCTAGAAGAGCAAGCCCTATTTCGACAATGTGTCAATGCTTGCGTTCAACTAGTCTATTTTGTTGTGAGCATGTGGACAAACAAATCGATGTGTAATTCCAAGTTTTTGACAAAAAGATGTTAGTGGTGTAAATTCACCACTACCATCAGTTTGAAGCACAAGTAATTTAGAATTGAATAGATGCTCAATGAAAGGTATAAATTGCGAAAAAACTTAGATAACATCAGATTTTAATTTCAAAGGAAAAATACAGGTGAACCGAGTAAAATGGTCTACAAGAGAAATATAGTATTGAACCCATTTCTGGAAATTGTAGGAGATGGGCCCCAAAGATCTGTACTAACAAGTTCTAAGGGTCTTTTGTAATGGGCCGAGCTAGGAGAATAAGGGAGATGGTGGGCTTTGGCTAGAGGGCACGTAGAGCACTTGTAGTCATTGTCTTTGAGAGAAAGCGGCAAACACCTAAAATGCAAAACACAAGAGACAAGATCCAGTGAAGGATGACTGAGATGCCTGTGCCATTGCGAGATGGAAGCTTTCTCACCAAGATAAACCGACATAGGAGATGAATTTATTTGACGGAAGACGTATAGGCCATTACGCGTTGGACTGGTGAGGAGGGATGTCCCCGTCTGATTATCCTTCACAGAGAAATGATTGGCATGAAAATTAAAGAAGCAGGAATTATCCTGACAAAATTAGAAGCACAAAAACGAGATTCTAAGTGATATGTGGAATATGAAGCAGTTTATGCAAAAGAAAAGAGGATGAGTTAGAGAGAAAGGTGGAGTCACCGATGTGCGTATTGGAAGACACGATCCATCACCCACATGAATGGCCTCATTACCAGTGTACTACTCGCTGGATAGGTTGAGGTGATTTAGGTTATTTGTGATGTGGTGGGTGGCTGCCGAGTCAGGGTTCCAAGTGGTGTCAGATGGAGGATTTTGGGTCTCTGTAATTTGTGGTGTAGTTGGCTGAAAAATATCGAGGGGCCTTAGTTTGGTAGGAGTGGTCGAACCTGTGACGACATTGAAAGGCTATGTGACTAGATTTTTGGCAAACTTAGCAAGTGGGACGAGGTCCACTACCAGGTGTTTGATGTTGGTTCCCAGAGAAGTTAGAGGAATATTGACCACCACAGTTTGAGTAATTTCCTCGACCCCGACCCTGTCTTCCATGAAAAGGGGGTCTACCCCTCTGAGTTTGACCTCCTGGAGAAGCATGGGAGGTAAAATTTGCTGAAGGCTCAGATGTTTGTTTTGAAGAAGAAGAATGTGCAAGTCTGTTTTCATGGATGAGAAGCATATGATATAGTTCTTGAGAAGTGATGGGACCCCACAGATTGGGAAGTGACAGAGGTCATAGAGGATTCATAGAGGGAACCTAAGCTAGTAAGTAGATAGGTAACTAACTCTTTATCTGGTAATGGGTTACCTGTGGCAGCTAGGTTATCGACAAGAGACCCTATTTTTCCAAAGTAATCTGTGATGGTTTGATCTCCACGAGAAAGATTTGTTAACTGGAATTTAAGCTGAAATTCTTTGGCCTGAGAATGGGATGTAAACATAAAACTAAGGGACTGCCACAGGGAGCGTGAGGTAGTAGCAGATAGTACATGACCAATTACTGAATCCGATAGGGAAGAGAACAGAACACTGAGAGCCAGTTGATCTGTTCTTACCCAAGATGTGAAATCAGGGTTGATTTTAGGAGTTTCATTTGGAGCAGATGAAATTTTCTGGACAGGGCAAGGTTCCATCAACATAGCAATAGAGATCTTGGCCTCTAAGATAAGCTGATATTTGCGCCTTCCATAACAAGTAGTTTTCGGTGGTAAGCTTAAGAGTGACTACATGAGAAAAGGAAGAAAAAAGAGATTAAGAGGGCTGTGGAATGGAGGAATTGGAAGGCGTAGCCATGGATCGAGAGACTGCTAGTCCTGCAGCTCTGATACCATGTAGAATAATCAGGTTTTCATGATACTATATTGGAGGTGTTGTGTATTTATACACATACAAAAGAGAATCAATTCTGTTATACCAAATCAGAAAAGATGTAACTGACAAAGCTAATAGCCTATTTCTAGAATATTCTAGTGCTATTTACAGAAAATGACTTTATATGTTAATACGTATGTGCTGCATTGATTGCAGTCATATAATTTTGTTTAATTTTCAGCATGCAGGAGACAATAGATCGCTACCGAAGGCACACAAAAGAGATTCAAATTAACAATAAATCTGTTGAACAAAACATGCAGGTTGTGGCTCATTTTCCTTGGATTGTGCTAATTTTCTTCATTTTTTTGAGGAAGAAATTACGTTTAGAAATTAGAAGAGCATGGTCCACCAAATTTATTACCTATAATTTGTTGTCTACAGTAACATATATAATTCTTGAAGCAAGAGCCTCGACGTTGTTAGTCATTCTTGTGTTAAATGACCATACATTTAATAATTTAAGCTGAAAGTAATTTGAAAGTTCATGCTGATAAGTATATATTATGCAATTTGGAATGTTGAAGGTATGAGTCTATCATTTCCCATCTCTTTTGTCTGTAACTTTGTCTTATTTTCTTTATATTTAATTTATGACACTTTAGTAATCTGATTTGATTACCTTTACACTATTCCACGATTATATTATAAAAATAAATTAAAAAAGTAGCAAAACTAAAAATTAATAATTTTTCCCCAAGCATTGCATGCATTGGTGCACGTACAACTAGTAATATATAATTTTTGAATAAAGAAGTTGTGCTCCTATAGTTTAGCCATATCATCTACTCCCAAATGCCTCTAAATGAAAACTAAACAATACATAATTAAACGTTAAGTTCTTAAATGTAACATGATATAGTATTCTTGTGAAACTTTTTTTTTTTAAAACGGCTAAATTATTGTTGAAAATTACATAGGTAATTGTAACACCGCAATGGAAGGAGCAAACCACATGACCTATACTCCAAAAGAACTAGTCAATGATTTCTTGTGAAACTTAAATAAGATTTTTGGTGCTGTTCCACTGCTCTTGGTGCTCGTCACGCTTGGATTTTTTTAATGATCTTTGGACTAATATTTGATTTGCAATGGCAGCACTTGAGGATTGAAGCAACAAACATGATGAAGAAGATTGAGCTTCTTGAAGTTTCGAAACGGTTACAGGCCTAGCTTATTTCTTACCCTTATATTGTTTGAATCCATTGTAATATTATGCAAATTTGTTCGAATTCGAAAGCTTTTAATGAACCTTAAAATATTTAGCATTGCCTCAGGAGACTCCTGGGAGAAAGCTTGGGATCATGCTCTATTGAAGAGCTACAACAGATAGAACATCAGTTAGAGAGGAGCGTAAACAAAGTTAGAGCAAGAAAGGTAAATTTCAAAGCCCATCAAAATTGGCCTTAAATAAACTTGTTGAACTGAAAATGGTTAACGTGCTCGGATCTTGATCTTCCCTTTCAGACTCAGGTTTTCAAGGAACAAATCGAGCAACTAAAAGAGAAGGTACAACTGAAAAATTGATTGCTAGATAGACCCATTAATTTGATTTTATTCTTGTTTCAAATGTTGAGAAATTGTAAGATAAGAAATGGAAAAAAAAAAAAAAAAGAACCTTACATCGGAGTGTTGGGTTATAAGTGACTCCAAGAAATTTTTGTGGTTATTTTCGTCTAGTTACTAAAAGATTTTCTCAATTTATATGTGCTTTATTTTCTAACAAAAATTCAGGAGAAAGCTCTAGCAGAGGAAAACGCAAGGCTATCCGAGAAGGTAAAACTTTAGTTATTGTTATTCTTTATGATTCTTGTTCATCAACTAACTTCTCAGACTTTTTTGGAACACATGCTTATCCTGCACCACAAATGTAAGAAGTTGGGAAACGAAAGATCTCTTTAACTTGAATCTTTTGAAAAATCCAGCATGTTTAGGAACCTTGGAGGTGTCATTGCTAGTAATTACATGTTTTTGTTCTTGTTTTCTGTATGATTAACTTGAACCTCTCTTTGCAGTGTGGTATTCAACCACAGACAGCAATAAATGAGCATAGAGAAGTTTCTGCTTACGAAGAAAGTACTCCGAGTTCAGATGTGGAGACGGAATTGTTCATTGGACTGCCGGAAAGGAGAGCAAAACGCATCCCCCCACAGAATTGATCATGGTCTTAACTATGCCAAGTCTTAATTTGCAAATATAAAATAATACATTATTAGTCAAGACACTTTCTAATAATCTGAATCAAGTTGTTGTGCGACTAAAGTATTGGCAATTGTATCAGTGATTGTAAGAGCTTACATATTATTGTTTGCTGAAAGCTAGAGCTGCTGCTATTTTAGTGAGATTCACTATCACCCATATTGTTTCTTGGTGTATATCTCAATTTATAATTAAGATATGTCTTTTAAGCCCCTCCCATTTTGTCTACTTTGATTGCATTGACACATCTATTTTGAATCCTATTAGTGCATGACATGACCATCTTCCGAGCATTAGCAAACTCTCCAAGTAGCATGTGTGCCATAAATTCAATACCATGTAGCATGAGACTGCATGCATGCTACTGTCAATATATAGCCCATTCGCCAAGGACTTGGCATGAAGATTTTAGAATTTGATTTTATCCTGATTATTGTAACCATACAAACTAAACATTAAATCATCAAGTAATGCGGGGTCCCAGACAATAATAATAATATACCCAGCCCATCAGATCAACCCTGTCTTTCTGTCACTGTTACAGTCTATGCAGGCATTTACAAATAGGAGACCTCCCTCAACCACTTTTCATCCTGCCAGACGAAAAGTGAAAGAATGTTAGGGTTCCAGTATCCACATCCTTCGACTATATATCTTTAAAATAAGAAAATGGACTATTTGCCCGCTCATATTATGTTATGTTGCGTATGTATGGAGGTTGATATAAGTGCTACAGTTGCAAATAGATTTTATAAAAATAAATTTATAAATTAATGAATGTGGTTCATATAATACATTAGATTTATTTTACAATAAAAATAATTTTACAGTCTAATGTACTACATCAACTCACGTCAATTTGTGAAATTACTTTTACGGAATATCTCTGAGATTTGTTCAAAAGCCAAAGAAATATTGTATCGTACCTTAAAACAGATTTGGCTCTGAAGTGAAGCCAAAATGTTCAGGACTCCGCCTACGAAGGCATACCCTAGTAATGTCAGGGCCGTTCCATATGCTCATAATCCCTTTTTGAGCAGCCTCTGCAGATAGCTAGAGAGGCAGCCTCGGGTCCTAAGATAGAACACAACCAGAATTCTTGGCAACGTCCATGGCAGCAAGATGATCATACCTCCAACGCTTCTCAACCAAACTACTTGATCCATAATGAAAAATGCTTGCCTACATCAATGATTGTCAGAAAGAAAAAATTTACACATCACTACAAGCTATAAGCAGGAACTTCAATGCCATTTTTTAGATTATTTTAAAAAAAAAGGTTGCATATACAAGATAATTTTTTTTTTTTTTATAAAAGATATTCATCTTCATTCAAGATTAACAATTACATACATTTATCAAGCTAAATGGCCTGAGAAAGAAATTCTGGAATACAATCCCACCACATCTCAATACTATCAACCCTCCAAGCATTGCGGGTAAGCTGATGAGTTGCCCTATTCCCTTCACAATACACATGATTAAAAGAACAACTTTAAAAAGGACTTTTCAGCCTTTGTACCTCTACAGATAGGATCCCAAGAATAGAATCTTCCATATTGTTTCCTTGAAGAGATAGGACTAACAACAAGCAATCGTTTTTGACAATTAAGTTCGACAAGATAATTATGACAGCTGGAGTTTAAGCAACTTCTGAAGAAAATGAACTTTACCGGCCAAGTAGTCATATACATTTTCCATCCGAAATTCTTGAGTACGCTCTGGTATGATGACCTCAGCCTATCCATTTGATGGTACTTGAAATAAGCAACTCGAACTTGCTTTTAAAAATTACCAAACAGGTCATTTTTTTAAGTTGAACACAAACTATTCCATGAAAGCCGCAATTTTTTCATTCCTAAATTTAAATTTTTTCATCCAGACATACTTTTATAAGTTGAAATAGGAAAATATAGCTCATGAAATCCACTAGACCTGTTCCTAATTGATAGTTTGAGGTGAATCAAACACCTAGCTTCCCAATTAATTGATGTCACTATGCCATATAGCAATCACAAACAGTTGAATTCAACAACCAAGAGGTGTGACAACGAAGGGATTCATTTCCATTTCACACTTCTAACTAGAATGTTAGTGTTAGACTTCTTAATTAAGTTTGCATTGATTTCAATTTCTTGAAGCATCACTTGGATTGCGATAAAACATGAATTCACACTCGCCATTACTTCTCAGTGTAACAAATGCTAATGCAATCCTTACACGCTGGTCAAGACTCAAAACACACGCCAGAATTATCAACATGATTATGTTTAAGAATGTCGGCCAACATGTAACCAAACTCTTTTTTTTTTTTTTTGAAATGAAAAAGATATTTTATTATCCAGAGTAGGTATAACCCAAGTACACAGGAAGTATACAAGAAGAAAAACTTACATACACTCTAGAAACTGAAAATCACTAAAGCAAATCAAGAAAATTCTCTCCATTCAATACAAAAGCCTTAGCCCAAAAACACAAGGTATTAAAGAAAAACTCCTTAAGTTATCATTCTTTATCTTCAAAACACCTCACATTCCTCTCTAACCATAAGCACCATATAGCACAAAGGAACCATCTTCCAAATAGCAGCAATCGGAGTTCGGAGTTGGAGTCAGAACCTATGTGCATGGTTTCAAAACTCCGGCTCCTAACTCCGATTTATTTAAAAAAAAAATGATCATAACAACGTCATTTTGGTCAATAGGGGACGTTTTGGTCAGGTAAATGTACCTCAAGTACTCTCAAACACTCTCACTACTATTCTTTACTTTAATATTACTTTTCACCTACTTTTTCTACTATTCATTATTTTTCACTTACTATTCAATATTCTATTATTATTTTTTCATTACTATTCACAAACATTTTCAAACACTTTCACTACCTAAACCTAGCCTAAATTTCGCGAAGAAGGGGGTCCAAAACGCAAGAACCCCTTCTTCCCCCCTCACTTTCGCACAATAGTCCCTTTGTCTCCACACGAGTTCACCTCTTCCTCCATCTGTCGCCACCTAAGGCCGCGGTGAGCCACCTTCCAGAGTTCATAATAAATTGTAAGAATGATTTATTGTTTCTCCTCCAATAGATTTGTTGTTCATCCTCAAATTGTAAAAATGTGAAATGTGATTTGTTGTTCCTTCTCCTCCCTTTGTAAAATGTGTATGATTTGTTGTTTATTTCAATGATTTGTGGTTTGCATTTTGATTTCTCTTTTTAGGTTGTTAAATTTAAGAATTGAGGGATTTAAGTTTTGGGAAAATCAGGTGTTTTTATTCCAGGTGACGTTCGCTCAAATGTCACTTGAACGTCGCTCGAGCAAACGTCACACAGATTGTTCGATCGAGCCTTCACTCGAGTGTGGCTCTAGCGAACATCACACAAATTGTTCGCTCGAGCCTTAACTCGAGTGTGACTCTAGAGAATATCACACAGATTATTCGATCAAACTTTCGCTTGAGTGTGGCTTGAGCGGACATTCATTTTTTTGTGTTTTATTTATTTTTAAAATGACAAACACGATGAGACACATGTTTTTCCTTTTGAATATGTTTCTAATTTGTAGATAATTTTCATAACATGTTAAATGACGGTTGTTTGTTAATTGTTTCAGATTATTTGCTCAAATTATGGATGCTACACCATCTCGCTGTGATTCTTCACAAGAGAATGATGCACAGCTTTTGGCGTCACTGACAGGTACTTCAGGTCGTAGACCCCCATCTAGAGTAGCTACCTCCTGTGCAAGTAGTCGAGTCCCAATAGATTTAGAAGATGTTAATATGCTTAATAAGGAGGAGGAGTTGATGAATGTTAAGGCCAATCCACCAGTATGACTTAGTAAAAAAAGGTCGTGGACATGAGAACATTTCACCAAAGTTCCCGGTGATCATGAGAACCCGTAGGCTCGATGCCACTACTATGGGCAACTATGCGGTTGTCATTTGAAAGTATGTTAGTATTAATAGCACATCTTACGGGTTGCCAACGATATAAAATATACAAAAGGCTGGTAGCAACTGATCAGACGACGCTGAGTTACAAGACTTCTACGACCACTGATGGCACGTAGATTAAGTAGCTATCAATCCCTCAATATAGTGAGAAGATGTTGATGGATATTTTAGCGGACATGATCATCATTGATAAGATGCCTTTTACCACAATTGACAATGCAGGCTTCCGCAAATTCGTGCACACATTAGAGCCACAATTTCCCATGCCTTCACGGTATACTGTGATGCACGACTGTTTGAAGAAGCATGCTAAGGAGAAGGCAATGATAAAGGAAATGTTTGTCGACACTAGCCAGAGAATGTCATTTACGATTGATACATGGACTTCCATACAGAATGTGAGCTACATGTTTATCACAACCCACTTTATTGACAGTGAGTGGACGTTGTAGAAGTGAATTATCAGTTTCAAAGAAATTGTTGATCACAAGGGTTCATCCATTGGCAAGGAGATAGATAATTGTATAAAGGATTGGTGGATAAAAAATGTGCTTTGATCACTATTGACAATGCCAGTGCGAATGATACTATCATTGATTGGTTCAAGAGGAATGCGATGGTAAAGGATGATATCATTCTTGAGAACTAGTTTATTCATACTCGATATTGTGTCCATATCATCAATCTCATAGTTTCTGAGGGGTTCAAGGAGGTTGATGATTCCATTATTAAAGTCTGGAACCTTGTGAGATATGTGAGGGTTTCTCCCCAATGACTGCCAGTTTAAGGCAATAGCCGAACAAATTGAGATCCCATCTTCCAGTATGTTGCAATTGGAGGTTTCGACTCTATGAAACTCTACATACATGATAATGGATGTAACGCTGAAGTACCAAATAATGTTCGAAAGGATGGAGGTCGAGGATGGGAGCATGAGGTATGTTTTGCTAGAGTCAGTTGGGGGGAGAAGGGGGCTCGGTGTGCCGAACACAATTGATTGGACCAATGTCAGGTATTTTGTTCAATTTTTGAAGTTATTTTATGACATAACTACGCAGATATCTGGGACAAAATATCCTACAACGAACATGTACTTCGGGGCTTTATGACTACTTGCAAGAGAGTTGTGCTGAAATTGTGGGTTTGTTGAATGCAATGGCTATCATGATGAAATACAAATATAATAAATATTGGGAGATGTGGAGAAGATAAATAGAATATTATTTGTTAGCTACGATCCTTGACCCCCGATATAAGTTGGCGATTGTAGAAGATTGGATTAGGGATGTCTTCAGTGATGAGGACGCTGATCAGTTTATTCGTTAAATGTGATATTAATGATTTATATAGCCATTACAACAGCTATGATCAGTCTTTAACTGAAGGTGGTAGCTTCTCACACCCGATCGGCTCGACATCTTCCTGGGATGATACACATGCACAAAGTTCAAATTTATTGCGGCTATGACAGTATCATCAAAATCGTGCATTGAGGAATATTATGTAGTGTAAGTCTGAGGTTAAGCGTTACTTTATGGAATATGTCTAGGCACCTAGTGATACATTCCATATATTAACTTAGTGGAAGGTGAATTCTGACAAGTTTTTAATCCTTTCCCGAATAGGCTGGGATGTACCAGCCATTCCTATTACTATAGTTACCTGTGAGTCGGCGTTTAGCATTGGAGGTCGTGTCTTGGATGCTTATCGGAGTCAATGTCTCTGACCATTGTCAAGGCCCTCGTTTGCACACAAAACTGGTTAACTTCAACTCCTATTGGAATATAAACCGTTGATGCCTAGAGCTATAGGCTGGAATCAGGTAACTTTATGATTTTAAATGATCTTTTACATAATTTTAATATTTTTATTATTTAATTTATAATTTATATGATTTTGTAGACCTAGCTGTGAACTCCAGACTAATTGTGGATAACTGAGACAGATGCACCGTGGGATGACCCCTTTATTGGTAAGAAACTCAATACCATGACTACCATCATGCAAAACTCGTTAGTTAGAGGTGAATGTGAGTTCATAATGTGTCCTATTTTATATAATATATCACTTGGCTGATGGTTTAAAAGTCTATAGTTAAATGACTAAAAAAAGATAGTGCATCTGATCAATAAAACCCTTTGTAGGAAAATTGGAATTAACTATTGAGTCAAATGCATCAACTGTCAAAATTGATGCAAGGGATTGTGGCTATTTCATATTTGAATTTATTTTGGTGCTGTAAATTTAAATTTATTGCGATTTGTAGTTTTAAATTTAATTCTTATTGTTTGCGATTTGTAGTTTGATTTAGTTGTTATATTTAAATTTTAACTTTTTACCTTATTTTTTACATTATTTTAGATTTTTTTAATTATTATTTTTTTGCATTATTTTGTTTTTGTTTTTAAATTTTTTTAAATAGGAGTGGACCAATCTGAATTTCAGATTGGGCCTTAGATATTGGGCTAACGGCCCAGGCCCAATTTGAGTAGGGCAACTGGGGCCTAGTAGTTGGGAAGCCCACTTCACTCTGATCGGAGCTCCAAGCTCCGACTCCGATCAAAGTCGAAGTAGCTTTTGACCTCCAACCCTAGTTAGAGTTGGAGGTTGGAGGTGGGCACTCCGCCTCAGTCGGAGCCCACCTCTAGCAGCAGTGCGTTGACTTCCATCAAAACCTTTCCAGCATGCAAGAAAATTCACCACATGTTTAGGCATCACCCAAGCAATACCTGTCTTACCCAAAATCTCATTCCACAATGTCTTAGCCACCTCACAATGAAGAAAAAGTTGATTAATAGATTCACCATCTTTCTTACACATGAAGTACCAATCTACTACACAAAGTCCACGCCTTATTAAGTTATCTGTAATGAGAATTTTTCCAAGAAAAAAATGCCACCTTACTAGGCACCTAACTCTCCAAATGCATTTCCAGAATAATCCATAGACACTATGACAGGTTAGTGCCTTATAAAAGAAACTAACGAAAATCTGGAATTTCCTACATGAACCCACAACAACCCATCCTCCCTTCTCCAAACAATCTTCAAATCATAAAATCTTCCGAAAAATCAGAGACTACATTCACTTCCCAGTCATGCACATTTCTGACAAAATCAACACTCCATTGAGATTATTATTCACAAAAGACAAGGAATCAGCCACTGCAGTATCTTAATTCCTAGCAATCTTGAAAAGGGAAGGGTAAACACCCTTGAGAGCCGAATCCCCGTACCAAATATCATGCCAAGACTGAATCATTGCCCCGTCACCCACCTTGAATTTTACATGATTGATGAACTCCCCCCAACCCATCCGAATGGACATCCACAAGAATAATGATAGGCTTACTACCCTTCTACCACCTTTTTACTACTCTTTTTATTTATTTTTTATTTTTTTGTTTACTTAATATAGTTAAGGAAGTGACTATTAGTGAAATTGTATATATATATATATATTTTCTTAATGACTAAGAATCTTAAAAAAATACTTAAAAGAAAATAATAAATAAATAAAAATTTCAAATACACTAGAATAATAAAGGGGTGGTAAGCGGATAGTAAGTGTATCATCATCCCTTCCACAAACCCACCCCATATAGTACTCCTCTTACTTCATTAGAACACCAACTCCCACACATCCTCCCATATTTAATGTCGACAACATTTTTCCATAATGCATCCCTCTTAATATGATATCTCCAAAGCCATTTCTCAAGAAGGGTTTTGTTAAAAAGCTTCAAAATTCGCACTCCCAAACCTCCACAAGAAACCGGTTGACAAACCTTATTCCAACTTATCAAGTGAAACTTTCTTTTCTTCCCTTTACCCCCCCCACAAGAAATTCTGAAAAATCATTTCAATTCTATTTGCCACCCCTGCCAGAAAACTCATTTTCATGGAGACAATGGAGATTCAGTGCTAAAAAATAGATTGAAATAAAGAGCTGAAATGGAGGAAAGAATAAGATGACGAGTACAGAGCTAGATAATACATCAACGTAATATTAGGCATGGACAAGGGGGAAACAGGGTGCGCACCCTGTGGGTGCCAACATAGGTTAGCAGATATGCTTGTTTGTATTGAAGACATAAATTCAGCACGGTTAGGTATTCATCAAACAAGTTGAACCCTGGACCTCAAAATTGAGTGCAAGAGTGTGTAATGAATGGAGACATGATATTTATAAAATGAATAAATTGAAAAAATCATGTGAATTCATCAAATATATATATATATATCAATATACTGCATTTTCCCCCACTACCAGAAGGAAATATTTAACACCTGCTGTCTCTCACAACGATTAGGGGAAAAAATGAAATAGCCCATGCGATAAGAAGATCTTGGTATGATGATCATAAAGCTATTAACGAGACAGTAGGCTCAGAAAGATGCCCCTGGAAAGTTAGAAAAGCACCTAGCCAATGAAAGCTGCCGAGCCTCCTAGTCTTGCTATCCTAACAGCAATTTCAGGTGCTCCACCAGCAGTTTTCTTAAATAAAAGCAGGTGCTTCCGCTAGCGAAACTCCACCAACAGTCTACAGAAAATAAATCAACATCCCCCAAAGCAAACCATCATCTGTTTTTCTCCAGGGCCCTCCATTTTTTTTAACGGAAGGCACTTTAAATCAAACCTCGGGAGAAGCTTTAGATGTACCTACATGAGATCAATTGCCATAGATCAACAAGAAATGTATACAAAACGATACCTATCAAGAACAAAATAAGAACAAAATGATCATCAATACTATTATTACTATGAAACTGATATGAGCGAGATAACATATAGCGCTGTAACTACAGAACGTGGTACTCCTTTAATCCCCAATCTCTTCCCTTTCATGGTTTCAGCCCAACACCTTTACCTTCTAAACGGTCGGAGATACCACTTGGCTGCAAAGGACATTTCTTTGTATCAACTTGTAACCTGAATCAAATTATGATCCAATAATTCTCATCAAGGGCACAACTATTATTACCCAGAGAATCAAATGGCCATGGGTGAAACTCGAAAAAAAAAATGCATCAAATGGAGGGCTTATACGGGATCAAATGGCATTAGCCCAGACACTAATTTGCCCAATCTAAATGATACGTATAGCTCTCTCAACTTGAGAAGATTATGCTAAAAAATCTCAAATGAGAATGATAATTTGATCTCAAGAATCCCATAACAGAGAAAATAATTACAGACAAGATCTCAATCTAATAAAAGGGTACGAACAAAACTCCCAACTAGATCCATCAAAATCATATCATTAGCCTCTGTATCAGTTTGGGTATAGACGAAGACGAAAAAAAAGAAAAGCACTTGATAATTGAGATCTAGAACTAATTCAAACCTGGCGAGTCCGTCAAAATGACATCGTTTAGTTTACAAATCAAACGGATACAATGAAACTCAATATAAAACACAAAAAAATCCTATACAACAGAGAACAAGCGCCGATCGAAACCTAGAAAGTCTAACAAGATAATTACCCACTTGACAAAAGAATAAAAAAAAAATGGGCAAGGGTAAAACTCAGGAAAAATGTGCCATATAGACTTGCGAGCTAAAAGTGAAACTCAAGAATGTCCACCATTAACGCATCAATTAGTTGAGGTCTCAAAACGGGCATTAATGAAAAATCAAAAGAAACAGTAAACTACCAGAAGTAGAACTCCTAGACACCTTGAAGCTACCCCTTACGTGACTTTTTGAGGTTCAAATGAAAGCTGAAACTTGACATCTTCTAGCAGAACTTTGGAGGACCCATCAATGTCCACAGAACCACAATACCAAGTGCCAAACGAAGTAGTACTAGAACCTCGTTGCAATATACCGAGGAAATTTCAACTCTTTATCTTTTTCTTATTTTCGTTTGAAAGACCGGTTCTTGTTTAATGTTTAACTCCAGCCTCCAGCACAAACACGGATCCACATTCCACTTCCTACTTGTTCTCCATCTTCTTTGGGATCGCATTTCTGTTCTCGACAATCTAGCGTTCTCGGCTATTGCCATGTCAGATGAGACGCACCATTGAGTGGGTCCAGACGCTGAGACTGATTTTGTTCCTACTTTTTGATACTCGCTGCTTTCGTTTCGCATGTATACAGCCTTTGCCATTAGACTGGTTGGAATCGTTGGATGATGATCCTGATTACATTAACGTTGTACTTGTTTTACGAGGACCAAACAGATCAGTACGAGTTTGGTATATCGATCTTAAATCAGATCTCTATAAATCTTCCGTCCGTAAAGCAGAATCTTATCAAATCATATCCGTACGTACATTTGTTTTGTTTTTAAATATTAACAAGTTATAAAGGGAAGATAACAAGATATGCAGTTTATGGTTGGAAGTATTGATAATCATGATCAGTATGGAGTTCATATATGGACATTATTCACCTTCAATACGATTATTTTAAAATACCATATTTCCATATCGGATCATGCAGCTGTTTAGCATCCTATTTGACAATTATCAACATTTCTTTTCATTTTTTCTTCCAATCATATTAATTTAACAAGCATCAATAAAAAGTCATTTTATGGTACTCTTAAGATTGTTTGAATTTGAAAAAAAAAAAAAAGATTGAACAAAAATATATTTTATTTATGATTATGGGAATATTAATTGTTAGGTATCAATTTTGATTTAAAAAAATGTTGGATATACAGTAATGATAAATTTTTGCAAAGATCATTCTAATTTTGTACTCGGGTAAAAAATCCGTACAGATGGAACCTGGCAATATCCGTATCAATACGTGGAATGAAAATAAACAAACGGACGTTCGTATGCACACATCTGCACAGCGACTCGTTTGCTTAATTGCTGGCAGCTTTATGACTGCCTAATCCCCAACAGTACTGGAGAGTCCAACGCAACATTAATGTACCAATAACGTCGGGCTCCTTCGTATTTGTGCTATTCATTTCTGCATGCAGCAAGTCTAGGCCCAACATCTCAAAGAAATGATACTTGTATGCTACTTATCCGATCGACATTGAAAGGGAATTATTTATATGGCATCTCCTCATGATGATGATCAGAGTAAATGAGTACTGATGCTAGCAGCAGCTAGATAAATCATGTGTAATATTATTTAAACATCTTTCGTACGCACACATATCATGTAACTTATAAGTAAAAGGGTAGGTTGGAGATCATGATAGTGCAAATACCAATACACAAGCCATAAATATATAATATAAATGTGTCATGTATAATTAGACAATCATTTGGTCAAATGCATGAAACTCTGTAGAACTTAAACGGAGTTGAAACTTGAAAGAGCCCATCCTGAGATGAAGTTAGCCTCATGACCACCAGCCATGCTCTTCGGAGCAGACGATCCCTCATGAGATGGATCATAATGATGGTAGCTGTTCCAAAAATCGACTAAATCATTAGAAAATTAACTTACTTCTACTTAAGAATTAAGTAGTACTACTTCATCTAATTAACAAGTGTTATCAAATATTTAAGCATGATTTCTCTAAAAAACTAGCTCTTTCTATGTTATGATCATCTTCTTCAAGTATTAATCTAGTACTCATGCAAGAGAGAGATCGATCGATCGATAAGTAAGCATAACCTAGATATATAGAAGCTGTACAGTACGTCAAAAGGCCAGGAAGAACTCAAGTTAACGAGAGAGTAATTAATTATAAGTAGCATACCCTATTTGTAAGACAGGCTCGGGTTGGTACTCCATGGGATTGGTTTGTGAATGATGCACATGATGATGAAAGTTACTATTTTCAGCTGCTGAAGTAGTAGTACCAGTACTGTTCCAAAAGTTCTGAATAGCCTTAAGGGTGTGTCCTTCTGCCTCAAGCTGAACCATATATAGACATTGGAAACAAGTGAATCAGCTTCACTAACAGAAGGCAACAAATATATATTAGATATCATGTCTTATATATGTTACTATTAAAAATTTTATTTAAAAGTCTTTACACTACATACTATTGATATAATTTGATTTAAAAGATAAATTTTAAAATTTTAATATTACAATTAATCAAATTATGTTATGTAAATGATACTGTGTAATGTAAAGACTTTTAAATAGAACTATATACAAATTATATATGCATGCAAATAATAGCTCAAAGTATGTACTATATACGACCTTAATCTTAAGCTGCTGATTGAGGTCTCCAAGGCTGCGCTCCTGCCAAATTGAATCAGAAGGCCACAGTAATAAATCATTATTAATATTACATGTTAGGGCCAGTTGTACGTCCTAATTAAAGAACAAATATCATCTTATATAATTTACAAGAATGCATGAAGAGACATGATTTAAATTAGAGATAAATTAAATACCTTAATTACTGGTGTTAATTTCTATCTATATAATTACACACGTAAAAAAGAAAAAGAAAAAGAAATAGTACCATGTAGATCAGTGTGACAATATTTGGCATGTGCGTGCCCTAAAGTCAAAGTAGTAAAGGCTGATTGATGATCAATCTAATACCGGCCTAGCTTTTATCAAAAAAAAAAAAAAAAATCTAATACCGGCCTTCAGTCTTGTTATATAGTGCGTAGCTAGCTATATAGGCAACTGATCATCACACTGCTTATAATAAGGTAGCCAGCATGCATAGTCGGACAAAAAGATATACTAATCACTAGTAGCATTTGCCTTAAAAAAAACAGTACTCGTAAGCATTAATATTTTTTCTCCCATCAAGTCTCTAGCTTTAAATTACAATCGGTTGGCGCTCATGTGTCTTTGTGCCAAACCCGTCAATTAGAGGCAAGACTATTGGTAAATCCTAATTAATATCCATGCATGCATGCGTGATGGTGTGTGAATCAAATAAGACCCATAAATTCTTAGAAACCATAATTTGAAGAAAATTATATATGATGATTACTTACCCTTTTGCGAAGTTCTTCCATCTGTTCTATCATAATTTGTGTCTGCAATTAAGAACGAAAGACAAGGATACTTAATTCAAATTCACAACCTCTTTAATTGTAGCATGACTAATTGAAATCCCAGTTAATTAGAAAGGAAATTATATATAGTGACAAACACGAGGCTATGCGCCCTTGATAGTAAACAATTTGCTGAGCAAAATTTGAAATATTATTCCTCCTTTGTGTACATATATATATATTTATATAAATATATATTCCACGAAATACCTTTTGCATGCGTTAATATATATTGTTGGAAAATTCATGTTTAGAAAGAGAGAGAGAGAGAGGCCAGGCATGGATCATAATCGAAAACTATATCACTGCTGAGATCATGAGGACTTTTATACTAAAGATATGCGAATACCTTCCTTTGCCTAGCTAGTTGCAAAGCTCCTTCAAGTTGCTTCTCAAGGTTTTGCAGCTCTTTCACGCTCAATGGTCCAAGATCTTCTCCAAGCAAATGCCTTTTAAAGCAAGTACGTACATAACCAGTTATATAATTGTTAGCAAGCATAAGGTATGGTGCTACTAATTATCAGGCCTAGCTGTCAATTGATTTATTGGGCATCGAAATCGAATCCACAAAAATCAGACTAACAACTGCAATTGTAAAACATAATTATATATGGCTCTAGACCACTTTGGGAATGGCAAAACCTTTGAGTCAGCTGAAGAGATTCATATTTAGCCTTTAATTTTGCTACCTCCTGGTACCAGCTCTGCATGCATTGACAAACAAAACCAAAATTCAGACCATGGATAGAATTCGAATTAAGAACAATGAATACTTTCTAGTGTCTAGATCAGATCGAAGATACCGATGAATTAATATCATCACCAGTTTAAGCGCCAAAGGAAGAATTTTGGAAAAAAGATCACAAATTACCTGTGTTTCACGTTGATCAACACCGTTGTCCTGCAGAGGAGTGAAGCAATACTGCTGGTATCGCTCTAGTGTTTTGGCTATCCTGCAAAAATCAGATACCGGTGGTTAAAAGCAATTAATTACCACATGATGAGTTTTAGCCTAACCCTAGCATCGATCGAGAGATCAATAAGAACCGCAAAATCTATGCTATATATAATATCAGCATAACACTCTATATACAGTTAATAGTAGATTACCTTTATCCATATAAAATGTTTCAAATTCACAGTGTTATATATTGTGTGATATGCCTGCGGAAAGTCTGTCTCGTCGTGGAATATCGATAATCGCGTCAAAATTACTGATATAAAAGCTGATTGTTCTCTTGTATTAATATCTAGTCTTTTGATTTACATGATCAGTACCAGTAAACATCCATGACTTGGGTTATATCCAAAGGACTATTCTTGCACAAACGACAATAAGAACTGATTTGGATCCTGTTTCAGTTAGAGGCCTGACACGTGGATCAGCAAATCCCACAGGTTCATCAGTTCTCAATTAGCTCGACTCATAGCTAGACATGAATATACTTTTAACTCTTAAGTACATGCTTACGTGAAAGTTAATTAATAAGGTTCTTCACTTTCCATTATTATATCATATGCATATATAATAAATTACTCGAGCCATTACTCAAGCAAATTTATTAAGGTTCGCTCGAACCAAAATAAGAAAGGAAGAGTAATAGAAAAACATGTGTTGAAAAAAATGCAACCGCTAATTCAGCAATTAAGAATCAAATATGGGTAGTAATTTATATAACTTCTTTATTCGGTGTATTTTCTTTAATTTGTCAGAAACGAAAAGCAAACATGCTACAACATATATATCTGTCCAGAACAAGTGTGTATATATATATATAGGAGAAGGATGCTATTAAAAATCACAAATCCTAATTCTCGGTTCTGTATATATGTTACATCCGCTCATACAGAAACATGCAACAGCATGTCTCATCGCCAGTACCGAAAGGTTAATCTCGAGACATGAGTAAGAGAAAGATAGCTCTTTTTTCACCAAAAAAGAGAAACAATAAAAGAAAAGAAAAGAAAAGGAACTTACTTGGATCTGCTGTGATTGAATTACTTTAATATGCTAGATCAACATCCACATGAATTGACATGTCATATATTGTAGCTACATCAATATTCAATGGAACATACGACTGGAAAACTGGACTGAGATATATACAGTATCGATCTCAGACCCTCATGATGATCTGACAAAAAATGTATAGCGGCACCTATTTTTTTCTAATTTAACCTGAACTTCACTGCTTCTAGCTAACATATAGTACTGTGTTTTTGTGACATTTGAATGTGGGGACTTTAAATTAAAATCTTTCATATCTCCTAATTAAACCCGGCCCCGACGACTTCACCAGGCCGTGATCTCCGTTACCCTAGATTGAGTTTCTAATTTTAAAGAATGGATCATGATCAGAACAATTACTGCATCTTAGTCATGTGCATAGGTGAGAGAGGGGGAGCGAACCCGTGGTGAAACTTAAAACATCTGAGAATTAGATCAGGCATAACGAGGAATTGCAAAACCTGAACCTATGAGACGTTGTTGATTTGCTTCCTAGCTTTTCTGATAAATATGGAATTGAGTAAAATTTTAAAAACCCTAAAACAGAAGAAATCACACAAGCTAGGATGTGCTTATTAATTTCTCTACCACACTCGACCCACTGTTGTCATTTTTGAGAGAGAGAGAGAGAGATATGGAGAGATGGAGAGAGAGAGAGATGGAGAGGGAGACCCCCAAAAGAGTTGAGAATCAGGGTGTGTTTGATTTGCCACCCCAGCCAGAGTCCAGCAATTGAAGAGATGAAGATGGAGCAGGAACGGTGATAAAGTACCGACAGGATAAAAAGGGCCAAAAGAGATGAAGACAAGTTTACATTCCTAGAATTGTGAGAATTCCACTGGATTTGGTACCCAGCGTTAAAATTTTAACGTTTTCCTGGAGAGAGATGAAAAACCCTAGATCTTACCCAGAGGTCTGAGAGAGAGAGTTTCCTTACCAGTCATAGGACTTCAGTTTAATAATATGAGGCTGTTTCATGTCTAAGAAAGAAAAAGCTTGTACTGTTCCATCACAACTCCATGAAAATCTA
Organism: Cyclocarya paliurus; assembly: GCA_029856935.1. Taxonomy (NCBI): domain Eukaryota; kingdom Viridiplantae; phylum Streptophyta; class Magnoliopsida; order Fagales; family Juglandaceae; genus Cyclocarya; species Cyclocarya paliurus. Next base: position 5,148,424 of record JARVXP010000207.1, on the reverse strand, counting down.
ACCCAGACCAAGAAAGCCAGAGTTGAGAGACACGCTCAAACAGAAAGTGAGGATCTGAAAGGACCATGTAACGTGTCGATCTGTGATTGGTAAAAAGCTGATGATCTCTGCAATTCATGAACCCCCGCCTTCGTCGATCCAAAAACATGTAACCCCAGAAGCCTAAAAGCGCCCGAACAACGAGAAAAGGAGGATATATAAGGGATGGAGAGAGAGAGAGTGAGAGAGAGAGTTGTCAGAGAGAGGTGTGTAGATCAAGAAAGTAACTTGTGCAGTATCAACCTATGTTATACGTAGGTAACGCGGAAGAGGAGCACAGAAATCTAAAAGACGGAAAGAAAGCTTCGGAAACGAAGACTAGGTAATCTAGAGAGAGAGAACAGGAGAGAAAATTTTAAGAAAAGCTTTAAATCTAGATAACAAAACGTATAAGGTGAATGCATCGGAATTTAGACCACTAAACGTCTAAGCCCAAAAAACAGAAAAGAAAAAGACAGCTGATCAAATACATAAAAGATCGAGAAAAATGCAAAGAAAGAGCTCGGTAGTGTTCGAGAGAATGGGATATCGGGGTTTACCCCGCGCTTCCGAACTCATAAAGCTTGCCACGACTAGAGAAAATGATGACAGCAACCTCAGCATCACAAAGAACAGAAAGCTCATAAGCTTTCTTGAGCAAACCATTCCTCCTCTTTGAGAAAGTAACTTGGCGGTTGATCTTGTTCTCAATCCTCTTCAGCTCGACTTTCCCCCTCCCCATCCTCTGATCTTTCTCTTTCTGGACAATATTAAAACCTACAAATAGTATAACCTATGTGCAAGTGTAAGTCTGGGTTGTTCAGTCTCTCTCTCTCTCTCAAACAGGGTTGGAATTATATCATGCAGTGGTTTGAGGTTGTACAAAAATGGAGGTGTGGAATATAAATATTACATGGAGTAGGTTTGGGAAACAAGCGCTTTTCTGAGAGAAGTGGGAGTTTGTTGGGGCTGTGTTAGAACTTGGAAATGAATATCGGTAGGAGGACTGGGACTCTATATAATATCTTTTGCAACAAAATGGAAACCCAGTAATTCTTCCTTCTCATTCTCTTTTCCATTTTAATTTTAGCAAATGCTGCCTTCATCTCTCCCTTTCTCTCTTTCTGATCTCTCATGCACTGTGAGTTCAGACTTGCCTTCAGTTCTAAGGTAATAAATATTCATCCCACGCGCCTTGCTTTCAAGCGTAACTTCACGTACGATCCGAGTGTATGTGCAGCCACTAATTGGTAATTTACACCTAATCTTTGATAAAGAATTTTTACGAGTCAAAATTATTAATCTTTGTTTAGGTTTTTTTTTTTTTTTTTAAGGCCGATTTGATATTAAGTAAATTTTTCTAGAATTCACGAACGTCCAGTTGCAGTTAAGAACAAATTAGTTTCTCGAATATAAATTAATATATATGGGATAATTTTGGGTAATAGTAGTACTCCTTATAGAACTTAGTCAAGTTTAGAACTAATATTTTTCGACAACTTTGGGTTTAAGAATGTTGGTTGTAAATGATATTTGGCAGCTCTTCGATCGAATCTCCACTCAGTTCGGTCAGATAAATTATTGGAACACGAATGCTCGGAAATCTTTGGGTTTTGGGAATTAATTCGAGCTAACTTTTGTCATTCGGAAAATTTTGGATTAATCCCAATGCTTGTTTAATGTTAAGATATAAAATAAATAACGAAATTTATATTTTTCTATCAGCTTAAATTTTTGAAACAAATGATGATTTTCACATGGTATTAAAACAAAAATTCTAAGTTCAAATTCTAACTCTACACTCGATTTCATTTAATTAAATATTTCACATGTTGAATCACCTATTAAGGAAGAGTCTGGCCCACACGTGAGGGCTGAAAAATTATTAAGATATAAAATAAATAATAAAATATACATATTTCCATCAGGTTAAATTTTTAAGACAAGTAGTGATTTCATATTTGACTACCAGGAGAGTAGATAATTACGTACTTGACATGCAAAAATTGGAAAAACCATAATTAATATTTAGTATATACCTAGCCATGCACGTACGTGAATTTTACACCAAGTTCGAAATGTGATTATGAGCAATTTGGGCTAGACCTAATTTATCCTGTTCTTTTTAATTAGTAGTAGTACTAGTACTACTTCTCCATCTTTTTGAAGTAAATTAAGGATATAAATATATAATATTGTAGCCCTTAATATATAATGGATATATATATTTGGGTTAGACTGATCTTATAGCTTGGCTACAAAGAAATTGGATATATATTGTACAATAAAGTCTGTAAATTAATTAATATGGTTACAATTAAAGATATCACAGGATTTGAGCCTTAATTTGAAGTTCCTATTCTAAGACACGTACATGAGAACAAATTATGGCTAGGCCGGTTACAGATAGTGATGTACGTATATATATATAATTGTAATATGGTTGGAAACAAAGGAAACTTCTCAAAAAATAATGTTTGATGTTATGAACTTAATTCATGTATAATATTAATTCCTTTACTCCTTGGGGCAAGACTTATAAATTTGTAGAAACGAGTATATCATTAATTAGTGACCAAATAAGGCATATGTGTAGTAAGCAATGTTTTGAATACCGTACCGGATGCTGTATCGGTCGAGCTACTAGAACGAAATATTTCGATACCGGTGCCGTTTCGTGTACCATTTCAGGATAACATTTCGGTATATAAATAAATTATATTTCAAAATAATAGTCTATATATAAATAAATTATATATAAATACATAGATATATAAATTATAAATAGCCTAATCTGAATTATGGGTCAAAAAATAAACTTGTAGTTTGAAAATATGAAAATAATAACAATAATAATAAGGTCGAAATATCGGCCGATACAGACTGGTACACAGGCCGGTATAGGTCGAAATATCGGCCGGTACGGAACATATGGTGTACCTGTACCGGTCTGGTGGCTAGTACGGAAAATACCAGCCATACTAACCGGTACGGTACTGTACGATATTCATAACAGTGGTAGTAAGTACTAGCTACTAGCAGCAGCCATAATTTATTCAAAACTAACCCAAAATTTGCAATTTGTATCAATATTCCTATTGCCATTATGAATATATATATATTAGACATAGCAAATTAAGGAAAAAGGAAAGTAAAATACATAACAAAAAATGCACCAATTATATATATAAATATATATGTCATGATGAATATTATATATATATATATATGTGCGCGCGCGCGCATGCCGACTTTTTTCGAGTCAGCTTAGCTAGATAGGCCATAATAATTAATATATAATTAACATATAATCAGGCCACATCCAGAGACAAGTGAAATATTTTATATATATTTCATTGCAGATCGATCGAGAAGATGCAATTCAAATAACTTTAATTTTCCACCGAAATGACAACACGTACGTACCTGATCATTTCATGAATCAATTATAAGCTAGAAAACCAACACCTTTTCGGTTTTTTATTTTTATTATATTTTTTGAACCTTTCGTTTTTTTAATTATTCATTTACGTACATATATGCATGGTGCATTAGAAGAAGTAAGGGCATGCATGCATGCAATGGGCGGAAGTGATCTGGACTTGTATATATTTTTTGACACAGTCAAATTAAGAAGAAATTACGTGTAACCGCGATCATAAATTAAAGACTATTTGCTGTAATAATCCATCGTACGTGTGTCATGTGTATATATATATACACACACTACATGGTCTTGAAATAGGGATATTAATGCATGCACTCGTAATCGACTGAGTGGTATTAAGATATATATATATATATATTATAGAAAAATGTAAATTATTGCTACTCATATAGTGCTAGATGCACTACAACAAATCTCGCATTTTCCCAGGAGGGACTATGGTCGAAAAAAGTATAGACTTCGTGGAAAATTATATGTTTTCCACCAATTTGTGTCGTGGGAGATTCGTGGAATAAAACTGGTGGAGAAAAATTCTTTTTCTACCAAATTCTGATTTCATGGGAAAAGCCATCATTTTTGCCACGACATGAATGGTGGATAAAACATTTTAATTTCGTGGCAACTAAGTTTACTAACATCAACTCTTGGTCGGGAATAATGCCTTTATCCATGGAAGAAGTTCGTGGAAAATCAACTATATCCATAAATTTCCTTCGTGGCAAAAGATGTGTCTTTTAAGTTTTATCCATCAAGTTGATAGTGACGAAAAATTATTCCGGATGATCAGTTCTGTTGGAAATAAGCAATTCCCACCACAATCATCTAGTATGATGTGGTGGGAAAAAATTCTTCTCATTCCCCATGAGAAGAGGTTGTGGCAAAAAGTGTTTGCCCATGACATATATCTTGAAAAATAATCATTTTCCACAAATAAAAAAGTATTTGCCACGAGTTGATTTGCGGCAAATAATAAGAGATTTCAGAAAAAAAAAATTGTAAAATAAAAAAGTGAGACTGAGCCAAAAATAATCATAACAAATACTCTAATATAGGCTAAATAAATATATCTGAACCTTAGAGATCCAAATTCACGTTTATAATAATTTTTTAAAAAAATATATAAAATTGTGCTAACATTCACAAGAAAAACTTCTAATGAGAACTCAAGTGAGGAAACTATCTATACAATTTATACACATACACCACACAACCACAAAACTTTATAAGTTACAATTCATGACTCCACAAAACCACAATCATACAATCCATATAATCCATTCAATCTTTATAAGATCAACATACAATTTATTCAAAGCACTCATTTGTTTTTACAGGCTTTATCCATACCCAATACATTTAATATACACAAATTTCTCTACTAAACCAACATCATCATCATCATCATACTTTATAAACTCACTACAACTCCTCACTTAATCCCAACACTTCAAAATAATTCATCTTCATCCCAACTCCATTCCATGCTCAAACATCAACACAAGTGAAGCCCTCATTACTAGATCATATGATGAAAGGATATCAAAGTCATGATTTTGTAATCCTTATACCTTTGTCCCATAGACATCTGCATCCTCAAGTTTTCCCTTATCTAAAGCTGTTTTCGACGATTCTAGGAGTTGCCTCCCATTTGCTGATGAACAGGCTGCTTGCTGCAAAGAAACAGAAAATGCAGTCAAATACAAAATTTGGCACACAAAGAAAAGAACATGTGTCCATTATTCTATCTACTTCATCACCTTATGCACTGGGACCAAACCAATGACATCTGATTTCTGAAACGGTTGTCAATTGTGTGGCTGCCCTGCCTTGTTCTGCCAACAAAACTGGTTTTTTGTGTCCTTTTTGCTAGGAGTTTCATACTACTTTCACCTACAATGTGTGACTGAAGTTCAACAGCACCTTATTGCAGTCCATCTCTGCAATGTGAAAAAATCATCCTGATGGTGATCTTCTTGGCATTAGGCCAAGAAACATGGGAACAACCCGACGAGCCATTTATTCATGTATTTTTATTTTCCCTGCTCTTTATTAGCTGCATTAAAGTGTTTGTTGAGGTCCCCTTCCCATACCATTGTAATTTTTATCTTATTTAATATACTTTACCTCGCCCAAAAAAAAAGAAAAAAAGTTCCCCTGTTGTGGTTTTTGCCATATCAATTTTCTTCACAATATATACACAACATACCAACTTATCAAACAAATATATACAAGCCACCCATTATGGAAAATTCTATGTGAATCCATTGCAATTACAAGAAAAAATCAAGTCAAGGAGGAAAAAGGGCACGCAATACATGAATCAAGGGAGGCATTGCAACCTCTATATTACAAGGTACAAGAAAAAATATTGCAAAAAGCTATGAGACTAAGCAAGGATCATGAATATCATCCATTTAGAGGACACGTCTGACAAGCCTACATGCATCCGAAGCATTCAAAAAGGATAAGCAGCAAAGTAGAGAGTAAAAGATAATGATATATCACAAAATTTAATACAATGTAATCCAAAAGTCTAGAATAATATGAATCTTTAAGAAACTAAAGAATGAAAATTCTTAGACAAAATATAATAGAATGCCATCTATTGTCAAAAGCATAGAATTTATGGACTAGTATTAAATACCTTATGACATAGTCCACGTAGAATTGCAAATTTATGGAAAAGCCTTCCTCTAGATCTATAAGAGCTATTTTCAAAGTGAATGAGATAAATCTCATTTAGGTGAAGATAATAAAACAGGAAAGAATCAAAGGTCTGAGTCAAAAAAAACACTTCCTACATGTCCCAAAGACTGCATTCGAAGACCTCTGGTACGCATGAAATCAGTAAGAGTCCGGCCATCGACTGGTGAGAGCTCCAGTGAGCCAAAATCTGCTACCTAACAGGGTATAGAAGCTCATCTAACTCCCAATCAAATTCACAGAAAATCTGCAGGGACAAAAATAGAAGAATCAAATTACATATAATTTAGCAGCCCATCTGCCATAGTTATTCCAGCTCCAATTAAATCCATTAGCAAAACTAAAACTTAATTTTGGATAAAAATCGTGCATAATGCACTCACCGGAAGATATAGGGACCCATCCCCGAGTAGAGAGGCAACAGAGAACACAAAAAGAATTTATACCTTACACATGCCACTAAAAGTAGAAGCCAACATTTCATGTTCAAAACCCTGTGAGGTGCAATTGAGTAGTTGAAAACATTTGAAATAGTAATTTACATAGATACAAATCTGCCTAGGCCCTCAACACCACACCAAACACACCTATATACACTAGAATAATGCACTTGAGACACAAAGGTAGGATTTTTACCATGCTTAAGGGCTGGACAGCGAAAGAGGCGTGCGGGTGGTGCTGCTGCGTCCATGGGTTGCTCGTGGTGGTGCTGCGTCTTGGCTGGAGGCAGCGATGGTGGCTCACGGCGGCGGGGAAGGCCACTATAATCACAAAACCGTGAGGGTGTGCGATGGAGACCAACGAAAGAGACCGTGCGAGGGAGAGAGATGTGGGAGCTGGGGTGGAGCGACGGTTGGTGACTGGCAGATCGTAGGGCGACTGAGAGTGGCGACGGCCATGGCTGTAGACAGCGGAGGTGCATGGATCTCCTGGGATCCGAGAGCGAGAGGGAGAGGGAGAGGGAGAGAGATAGAATCGGCGAGAGGGCAAGGGGGAAGACCCACGATGGCTCAACGATAAGGAGAGCCGTTTAAGGGGAAGACCCACGACGGCAAGGGGAAGACCCGCGATGGACAGTCGCAGGGAGGGAGAGAGGGAGAGAAAGAGAGAGGAGAGTATTGCGCGGGTGTTTTTTTGGGGGGGGGAGAAAGAAGCGGGCAATTTAATTTTATTAGTATTTTCGGTGGGCTTTTATTGTCGCCAAAGCTGATAATGCCGCTGCAAATTCTAACAACCATAAATTAAAAAAGGTTAGTCTATTTGCGGCGAACAAATTTCGCCGCAAAAGATAATAATCTCGTAAAAAAAACCAATAACCCACGACGCGAAAATAATTCTGGTAAGACTATTTGCGGTGATAAAATTTCGCCACAAAAAATAATAACCTTCTGGCAAAAACTAGTAACCCACGAAAGGAACGTAGTTTTTGTAAATTTATTTGCGGTGACATGTCATCGTCGCAAAAAATATTTATTTCATGGCAAAAATTTGTTTTCCCACACAATTTTACTTACCAACGTGATCTCGTGACAAAATATTTGCATTTTTTTCCACGAACAATTTTCGTCTCATAAACCTACTATTTGCCACGATCATTTATCTTAGAAAAAGAATTCGTGAAAAAAGCTCATATTTGTTGTAGTGATGATCAGGTACGAAACATACCATGCATATGGTTATAATAATTCGATACAGCTCTCAGTAGCTATGTTATCCATAGTCAAACGTACGCATGAGCGCATGATATTAATTGATGAAATTATTAGCATCTAATATTTTTTTTTTAAAAAAAAGAGAATTTATTTGCCTTATAAAATGATTATTTTATAATGGCCACAAGAAGATGATCAGTACTTGTGGAATTAAGTCTCCTAATTAATTAAGTGACCAAAACCACGACAAATAATTAAATACACTTTGGATAAATTTATTGTTGGGGGTGGACTAAAATTGTTATATATATATATGATCACTAGAGAACGGATTAATAAACTTTTTGATTGGACTCATGTTGATAAAATTGCCTAATACTTAAAATGATAATTTAATGTTACTAAGATCTACAAGACATGTTGGGAGAAATTGAAATTGATTTTGATGGAGTAATATAAAAGTGATGTTCATTTTTTTTTTTCCCACTTAGGAGCTAAATTTTCATGGTATTGTTCGGAAATCGTATATAACATTAAAGGTCAGGGAAATTTCCAAAGAACGTACTGTCAACACATATTCTGATCAAAAGAAATCCGAAAATTATCAAAATCTCCATCCCATAAGCAAGCAATCATGGAGTCGTCTCTCGTCTCTGAGGTGTCGAGGAGGTGCGTTTAGTTAGTGCAGTTCCATGTGAGAGTATTTGTGAGCCTCGAAAGAAATGGAGGGGCTTGAGGACCTGTGGGATCATCTTAAACTAACAGTAGAGGAAGATGCGTTGATTGAAATAGAAGAAAAAACGTTGGAAGATGCTAAGAAGAAAGGAGAAGTTTGTTTGATAGGGAAAGTCTGGGCTGACAGACTGTTTGGGAAGGTGCTAATAGAATCCACAATGGCAAAAATATGGCGGTTAAGCAAGTAGGCAAAGTTCCTTGAAGTGGGGCCAAATACTTTCATCATCACTTTTGCAACACATGCAGATAAACAACGAGTTGAGGAAGGAAGACCATGGCTTCTAGCCAATAATATTTTTGTTATTAAGCCTTTTGATGGATTAATACAACCCATGAAGATGAGCTTCAATCACGCAGTGATGTGGATTCAAATGTTTAACTTCCCGCTGGCATGTATGACCAAAGAGAGTGGGGAAAAGATTGGAAGCTTGATTGGAGAGGTGCTGGAGGTAGAGGCAGAGGAAGATGGAGTGGGCTGGGGAAAGTTCTTAAGGGTCAAGATTTTGATAGACCTTACAAAGCCAGTTGCTCAGGGAAGATTTATCACTGTGAATGGGTCAAAAAGTTGGATCCCTTTGAAATATGAGATGCTTCCAAGAGTATGTTTCCAGTGTGGCCGTATTGTTCACGAGGAAAAGAAGTGTCAACCCATGGAGGGGTTCAATAACTCAACAAACCAGTTTGGGACATGGCTGAGAGCAGAACCACCTTGGCGACGGTGTGTAACGGAACCTGCAACAAAGACAAGCAGACAAGGTATGGAAGAAGATTTTGACGTTGGTAATCTTACAGCTAGAATTCCCACACAACAAACGGTTCCCGAAAAAGAAAAAGGAGGACAGAATGATGTTGGTGGGGTGCAGGGAGCAAAGCATGGGGAAATTATAGAAAATAACGAGCGTGCTTCCAGGCTGGTTAAAAAAATAATTGAAGAGGATAGAGAGGGGGGCAGTAATAAGGGACGAAAATAAAGGGGGGGCGAGCCTATCCCATAATGGGCTGGCCCAAAAGGAGCCTCAGACTTATATGGTGCCCAATGACTCAATTCAGGCCCTTAACGAAGCAGCTATACCACCGAGACCAGCCTCTCTTGAAGTATCACTCGAAGCTTTACTACCCAGAAACAAGAAACAAAACGAACTAGGTTACACGGAGCCGAAGACGCAGAGCAAGGGGCACAATAAATTTCAGCATGAAGAGGAGGAGGCAGACGGTGGTGTTCCCAGGAATTGGAAGAGGCAAGCAAGGAATTCAGGTAAGAGTTCCGGTTTGGGGGATTTTTCTTCTAGTAAAAAAAGAGGTCGAGTCGACGAGGATAGTACTAATATTGAGGAAGGTGCTGTCAAACGGTACAAATTGAGGGATAATCTGAGCGGTGAGGACGTATATCTAGCCTCTCCTCTACTCTCAAGTGGTGGAATAAAACATGAGCTGGTTAGCTCAGATGAGATATCGGTGGTGGCTGGAAATCAGCCCCACCGAAACACATGAAAATCCTAAGTTGGAATTCCCGTGGGCTTGGGAACCCACATGGAATTTGAGCCCTCCGAGAACTAGTTAGGAGGGAAGAGCCCATTATAATTTTTTTGCAGGAAACAAAATTGAATGCAAAGAAAGTAGAACCGATGAAATACTCTTTGGGTTTTGAGAATTGTTTGGCTGTGGACAGCACTGGAAGGAGTGGGGGGTTGGCTTTGTTTTGGAAGAAAGAGATAGACTTGTCTGTAATTAATTTCTCAAAGCATCACATTAATGCTTGGGTTAAAGAAGAAGGGGGGGAAGAAAGGGCTTGGAAGCTGTCGGGTATTTATGGGCATCCTGATACATCCCATAGACTTGAGGTTTGGAACCTAATATGATCTTTTAAGGGCCCAAATAATCAAGCTTGGTTGATGTTTGGGGATTTCAATGAGATCCTATGTAATGATGAGAAGCAGGATGGAAATATTAGGCCTGAGAATCAAATGGCTGAGTTTCGAGCCCTGTTAGATGACTGTGAAGTTACTGACCTGGGTTACTTGGGTGTAAAATTCACTTGGTGCAATAGATGGGGTAGTCAACGTAGCATTAGTGAAAGGCTTGATAGATATGTTGCTAATCTAGAATGGAAGGCACTTTACCCGTATGCTAGTGTGACTCATGGTATTGCAGCTCACTCTGATCACATTCCAATAACTCTGCAGCTACTGGGTCAGAATTTTCATAGAACTGGAAAGAAGCTTTTTAGATTCGAGGCCATGTGGGTGGAATCTGAAGATTGTGAGAAAGTTGTCAAGGAGGCTTGGTTGGAAAGAACTAGTCCAAATAAGATGTAAAATGTGTTGAGGAAGATAACCAGTTGTAGTGAGAAGTTACAAGCATGGAATAGAAAGGCCTTTGGACATGTTAGTAAGAAAATTACTTTGTACAGAAAGAAGCTCCAGTCTCTTCAAGCTGCGGATCCTCTTTGTTTAAAAATAAATGATCATAAAGAAGCAAGATTAGAGCTACAAACTTGGCTCGAGAGGGAAGAAATTTTGTGGCGTCAACGCTCAAAAGCATTGTGGCTCCAAAAGGGTGACCAAAATACGGGATATTTTCACAATAGAGCCTCACAGCGATGAAAAAAGAATTTCATTCAAGGGGTGAAGGACACGGCTAGGTGCTGGCAGGAGGGTGAGGGGAGGGACGAGGTGATCTTGGATTATTTCAAGAACCTTTTTTCTACTTCAATCCAGGGCGGTACGAGGAATATTCTGGAAGGTTTAACTGGAAAAGTCAGTGAAGAAATGAACAGGGAACTTATCAAGCCTTTTACTGTAGAAGAGGTATATGTTACTCTTCAACAAATGAATCCTACGAAAGCCCCTGGACCGGATGGAATGGCGCCTATTTTCTATCAAAAATATTGGAGCATTGTGGGAAAGGATGTCACCGAAGCCATTCTAGAGGTCTTAAGCAAAGGTGAGTTGCCAACTTCGCTTAACCATACGTTTATTGCTTTGATTCCAAAGAAAAAGAGAACTGAGTTGATTGCTGATTTTAGACCTATAAGCCTTTGTAATGTAGTTTACAAACTTATCTCAAAAGTTCTCGCTAATAGGTTAAAGGAAGTTTTACCTAATGTAATCTCACCCTCTCAAAGTGCTTTTGTTCCGGGTAGATTAATTACTGACAATGTGTTAGTTGCCTATGAGATTATTCATTATCTTCGTCACAAGAGAAAAGGAAGAGATGGCTATATGTCTCTAAAGCTCGATATGAGCAAAGCGTATGATAGAGTTGAATGGGATTTCTTGGAGGAGATTATACTGAAATTGAGTTTTCATGAAACTTGGGTGGCTTTGGTCTTGAGGTGTGTGAGAACTGTCTCGTTTTCCATTCTGATTAATGGGGACCCAAAAGGCCCTATTTTCCCTTCCAGAGGCTTGAGATAGGGGGACTCGTTATCCCCTTATCTTTTTCTCCTGTGTACGGAAGGTCTTGGCCATCTGTTACAAAGGGCATAAGCTGGTAAAAAGATTCATGGTGTTAAAATCTGTAGAGGGGCTCCAAGATTAAATCACCTGCTCTTTGTAGATGATAGTCTTTTATTTTGTAAAGCTGATATGAGGGAATCTTTGCACCTTCACAACCTTTTACAAGATTATAAGAAAGCTTCGGGTCAACAAGTAAACAGAAACAAAACAGCCATGATCTTTAGCAAGAATGTGAGTAGGGAAAAACAGCAAGGCATTATGGAGTGTTGGGGGGTGAGATGCGTCCAACAATTTGAAAGATATTTGGGACTACCACCTTTGATTGGAAGGGATAAAAGCAAGGCTTTTTTAGAAGTAAAGCACAGAGTCTGGAACAAGCTCCAAGGGTGGAAGGAAAAACTTCTTTCCCAGGGAGGTAAGGAAATTTTAATAAAAGCGGTGGCTTTAGCCATCCTCACATACACTATGAGCTATTTTAAACTTCCTGGGAATCTTTGTAAGGAGCTGGAAAGATTAATGGCTAGATTCTGGTGGGGGCAACGACAAGAGGAAAAGAAGATTCATTGGGTTAGTTGGGATAAATTGTGTATCTTGAAAGGTGAAGGAGGGATGGGCTTCAAAGATCTTAAAAAATTCAACTTGGTCCTCCTAGCTAAACAGGGATGGAGAATAATGTAGGAAGAATCCTCCCTATTACATTGCATTTTTAAAGCAAAGTATTTCCCCAATAGTAGCTTTTTGGAGTCAAAGTTGGGTTCTAAACCGTCGTATGCTTGGAGGGGTATTTGGGAAACTAGAAAATGCCTTTCCACTGGAGGTAGATGGAGGGTGGGTAATGGTAAAACCATCAACCTATGGATTGATTATTGGGTTCCGGGCAACAGAAATTTGCTACAGAGTAGTAATAGTGGTGAGGTACAGTGCCAAATGGAAAAAGTGGAGAGTATGATTGATGCTGAAACTGGTTTTTGGGATACTGAAAAACTCAGAACATCCTTTCCGCCCACTACAGCTGCTGAAATTCTGAAGTTGATGCTGCCACATGGAGATAGAGATGATAAAATGATATGGGAACCAGAGAAAGATGGGAACTTTACTGTTAAAAGTGCCTACAAATTACTTACAACATGGAAATTGAAAATGGGAGAGGAGAAAGTTCAAACTCAGCCTGACAGAAAATGATTTGGAAAGATCTTTGGAGTCTACAAATGCCGAATAAGATTAAAATCTTTTCATGGAGAGCTTGTAAGGATGGCCTTCCAACAAAGTATAGCTTAATGAAGAAACAAATTCTCAGTGAGGACTGCTGTATTTTTTGTGGAAGCAGCAGTGAAGATCTTTTACATGCACTGATACACTGCCCAACGGTGAGGGAGATACGGGGAAAACATTTTCCAGCTATTAGCTTCAGCCACACAAGCTATGTTGATGCAGCAAGACAAATTCGAGCTGAGAGCACTAAAGAGGACTTAGAAAAGTTCTTTCTTATCTCTTGGGGCATATGGTTCAGAAGAAATCAAAAGACGTTCAAGGATAAAAATCTTACTGCAAACCAGGTGGAGGATCATGCTTTGTCTTTCTTAAACCTTCATAAAAAAGTGACTTTATTGAAGAAACAAAGACTCAAAGTGCAGTGCAGATGGATTCCACCGGCTGAGGGTATATTGAAGCTTAATGTAGAGGGCGCAATCTTTAAAGACTAGCTCAGAACAGGTGTGGGAGCAATCCTAAGAGACTACAAAGGTGATGTTATTATGACAGCTAGTAAGAAGGAAACTGAAGGAAATGATCCAATCGATATTGAACTTTTGGCAACATTTAGAGGCCTGCAACTCTGTGCTCATCATGGAATCAAAGATCTTATACTAGAAAGTGACTCTTTGTTGACTGTTAATGCTATAAAAAATGCAGGTTGTTCAATGTCTCTCCTAGGAAACCTCATTATGGAGATAAAGACTCTAATGAAGACGTTTCAAAACTGCACGACCCAACATACCTTTCGTGAGGGTAATGAGGCTGCCCATAAATTAGTAAGATTTGCTTGGAATGTATATGATATTTGTGTATGGTGGGGATTTTACCCAGAATGTATTGCACAAGTTGTCTAGACTGAAAAACGCTTGTAATGTTTGGTGTGAAATGAATGAATGTGTTTTAGTTATCAAAAAAAAAAAAAAAATCCAAAAATTCGTATGTTTCTTTGGATATATATCGTTTTCGTGACCTGGATGCATGCATCCCATGAAAGGACCCAAAACAATTTGGTCAATATCTTAATTGGTTAAACTGCAAATCCTCTCGTGAGTAAGTTTTAGGTCTCGTTTGTTTTCAGAAAATATCTCATCTCATCTCAATTTTATCATTACACTTTCTCTATTTCTAATACAAAATAAAATAAATAATTCAACTTTTTTAAATTCATCTAATTTTATCTCATCTAATCATTATAACTTTTTCAAATTCCAGTACAAAATAAAATAAACAATTCAACTTTTTCAAATCTCAAAATAAAAATAATATTAAAAAATATATTTTAACAATATTTTATTTAACTTTTTAATTTTAATCTCAACTCATCTCATCTCATATCCGAAAACAAATGATGAATTTGTGGATCAAATCAATTCACGACTTTTCAACGCAATTACGTATGTCACCTCTCAGCTTTACGCATACATTAATTATATACTATACTATCGCGTGGTCAAATTTAATTAATTTGGTCAACCAAGGAATCCCACGATCGGTAGGCCATATATGTGTGTGTGTGTGAAAGGTGACATCCGAAATTATTGTATATAATATTATAATACATGATACAAATATTTGGCCTAAGTAATAATGTAATTATATATGCGATGCAAATATCATATAAATTAAAGCTGGCTCATTATATACAGATCATGATGATTACGTACGTTAATTTGCACCAAGTAATGTGTGATATTTGGATCGTATCATATTACTTATACACTCCGCAACCAGCACTAACTTGATGATAACTAGCTATTTAATGACGAATTAATTAGCATTATGCCCATATATGATAATATTATTTTAATGCAACCTTTAGATTGTCCCGATCAGCTATATCAGACGCACGTACAACTCATTGATCGTCATCTTTAATTAAAAGCCAATTACTTGCAAAGGAAGGTCGATGTATAAAAGCTTAGATGGGCTGGGATATATGTCATGTATTAAAAGCTGGTTATAAGGTTGTTTATTGAAATTCAGAGCAATTAATATAACGAGCAGTACAGTAATTCTTCAAATCTTCAAGCCTATAAGAGTCAATTAAGCGGTCAAGGAGGGATCATTCATGTCTTGACCTCGGAATTATTATAAAGAAAAATGTTAGTGGAGTCTTTCAAAATTACTTAGTTACTGTTCAAGTATTTTAATTTTTTTTATTTATTGATTACGAAAATGGTTATTAATGAAATTATTTTTTTAATGATTAATGATATTTAAAAAGAAAAAAGAAAAAAAAGACTAGCGGTACTCCAAAAAGAGTTTTCATGAGAGAAAGTACTCCAGCCTGTGGGGGCAATATTATTCCAGCACCTTTCAAATGTCATATCATTAACATGTCCTTTCGGACAAAACAAGGTTGCTAATGCATGTGATGAGTATGTATGTCCAAGTTTTATTTTTTACTTTTGGGTGGTACTCATGTTATTTTATTCATCTACCTGCCCCAAATTTTCAATAATGTCAATATTGCCCATCCCCATAGTTTGCCTTATGTAGCTTATTGACAGAGTCTGGATCTGCAGGTTGCTTGTCCGAGTGTCATCGTCGTTGCCCCATCTTTGGAATATGGTTTGAATGATTCTCATCCACTCAGCTCATTGTTCAAACTCTGACTTGTTTATTATTTATATATAAAAATGTAAAATTACGAGGCATGCAGATTATATTAATATCAATTTCGGCCGTCATAAATCCCAATACCAAAACTTGTTGCATGCATGCCAAAGTACTGTTATTATAAGTTTAAGCGGCCAGTTGGACAAGTAATTGTGCATATTCATGAGATTAATGCATGATTTCAGGAGCCTATGTTCAGTCGACCTAATGCTCGATCGTACCAGTATTCATGATAATTGTAACATTAGCCCTTTGCCAACCTTGACAACCCATAAAATTAAACAAACATGCACCCACCCCATGATATCATTTATCAAGGAGACTTTACTACAAAGAGCTGGAAATATGAAAGATCAGGTAGAAAAGAGAAAAAAAAGTCAAGAAAATGAGTAATCCCAGCTACAGGCTGTAGCAATAAAGCTGTTTTCCAAAGTGGTGTCCATCAGACTTGAAGAGTGACAAGTGACAACCCATCTTTGGGGTCTAATCTAAGAGGATAGTGGGGATGGTTAGGACATTCTATTGTAGGAAAGCTTTGATAACAGTGTCATGGTTTTTCAATGCAAACTTTCCTTATTTTGCTTAGCCTTCACTGTCAGCAGAGCTTTCAAGCTCCACCATTAACCATGCTGGCCGGGTGCTTAATTGTTTCCGTGTAAAGAAGAGGCAGAAACAAAAGATCAATGCCTAGTCAGTCGGATGGGTGCAATGTAATCATAGAATTATATGCTTTTTTCTTTTTTCTTTTTGTCATTTTGAATAATAATAAATTAATTTCATTATCTGATCTAGTTTTCCTTAATTATAGCTTAATGGTCGTACGTAGATTAATTTAGGTGAGAATAATGACAATGTAATATGCATGGCAGTATCTCACACCTTAAATTAAAAGAAGATGCTTTCAATGGCACTGCATGCAGCTCTTGTCGGGGATGGACATTCACATCATCATCATACATGGGTACGTTAAAAGATCCTGTGGATTCTCTTGTAACAACCGCAGATTCGTCAGTTTGTATCTTTCTCGATCGGTATCAACCTAGCACCTAGCTAATTGGCCGGGATGATTAATTAATTAATTAATTAATTCGGCTCAATAGAAATATATATAAATATCCATAGAGAAATATCCATTTAATCATGTTTTAGTTCTAATATTAGCGGTTTTTTTTTTTTTTTACACATTAATTCTGTTAAAGTTAATTAACCATGAGTTTTTTTAATGGATGATTAATACAATAAAACTTTGAATTATGATCAGAGTTGCACTAAATTAAAATTTAGGGAGTAAATGATTATAATGGGGTACTGGTATTTCGTGGAAGTGAGATCATATTATCAGTCTTTTGTTTTATTTAAGCAAACCGTGTATTCTAAACATGCATTTATAACCCTAAAGCTGTATGGCATCTTCATTTACCAAATTCGATAAATATATACGTGTGAAGACGAACAAAACAATGCCTATATTTTCATTTGAGAAGTGTTAAACTACACAAACTAACACGATTAGATTAGATTAGATTTCATATGTTAAATCTTATCTACAACAAAAAGTATATCAATTCATAAATTTTTTTATTTTTGTGAAATTTCGTTGGGAAACAAATACTTCTCCAATTAAAACCATTAAGTGTAATATTGACAAAACATACATATATACGTTGGTCTCTCGTCCGGTCTACATTAAGAGTTAATTTGGGAATACAATTATTCTCAGCTATTCTTAGATATTTATTTTTCAAATATCACTTAAACATAAAATATTTTTTAATTTTAAATCTTTATATTTTTTATTTAATCATTAAAAATTTTTTAAACTCCCAAACAAAAAATATATAAAAAACTATACATTTTTTTAAATTTCAAAACAAAAGTAATATTAAAAAAGTATTATATCATTATTCAAGTAATTTTTTAACTTTATAATATTTTTATTCAAATTTTTGTATCACATTTTTTAAAATCTAATAAAAAATCTTAACTGAAATTATTTTATTATTATTTATAAACTATTTCAATACAATTCATAAATATTTTAAAATATTATAAGTACCCATACGAGCCTTAAGTAATAAGTTTAACTGGTGTGGAGAGTATGGTTGCATGGGCTAGTGGGCCTAGTCGTGTGCTGGGGGTCGTCTGTTATGCTTTTTTTTTTTTTTTTCTTTGGGGCGGGCTCAAATACTATACCGGCCCATGACCACCAACAAAACCACCTTGACCTTGCCAAGATGCAGAGAACAGAGAAACAGGGCCCAGGGGTTTCTTCAATCTTTGAGGAAGGGTGGAGAGTCGCCTGAAGACCAAACAGAAGCTGTGTGGGTGTGCGAGAGAGATGGCACTCGCAGGAGCAGCAGAAGCGCAAAGGAGACAAGGAGGGAGACCCCTGGGTCCACCTCCAAGAGGCCATCCCGCTTTTCTTCGCCCTCGCTTCGAGCCCGTCGATCGCGAAAAGGTGCTCTCTCTCTCTCTCTCTCTCTCTGTTTTAGCTTTTTTAGGATTGCCGATTTTGAATTCTTAGTTTTGGTCTTTCTTTACTATTGTTTGCTATGTTTAATTGCCCTAAAGTTTTATTGTCTCAAAATTCTGTTTCTTGATCTCGTTCTTGAATTGCTTGCAGACTTGCCCGTTGTTGCTTCGAGTTTTTACCAAGGTACGTCTGTTATCAAAGCTCCATAATACATTTTCTTCCTATTCCAAGAGTACGAAATCATTGTTTTTCTTGATTGTGCGAAGCTCTTAATTCTTAGCCTTCAAAGTTAACATAATTCAAATTCTGCATGCCACTTGAGGCATCTTAATTGAGTCTCAACTAAACATCTGGGAACTTATTATTATTTTTCTTTCTTGTTAGCAAACATCATTATCAAGATGTAATCGTTAAATAATCTGTATTGGATTTTAAGTCGAAAACAACAGGCGGTAGTAAATAACTGTTTATAAATTGTAAAGTTTCTAAGTTTAAGACCTGTGATTCACCACCTGATACAGAACAAAAATTTAATCCTTTGTTTATGAATTGTGAAATTTCTAAGTTTAAGACCATGAATGCCCGTTGAAGAGCTAGTCTCTACTGTTGTCTTAGACTTTGAAACTTAATGTTCAATGTGGAAATCGTAGTTACTACTTGTTGAATTCTTTGTAGATTGGAGGTCATCATAATGATGAAGAATTTGCTGTGAGAGGCAAGGTGCCCCAGGATGAGGTTCAAATTTATACCTGGAAGGATGCTACACTTCGTGAGTTAACGGATCTGGTATGCCATCTCTCTCTCTCTCTCTCTCTGTGCACTTTGTTTTCGTTTTTGATTCAATGGTTTTGTACTTGTGTGCTCATTTACACATGCCCCATACGTTGGATATGCATGCATTTATATCTATATACTACTGAACACTGTAGTAGTTCAAATTCTTTTAGTGTTGATACTTGAGAACCTTTGGGCCTACATTACCTACAGTTGATGGCACTAGCTGCTACTCTGGCCCTGGTCAACTAATATGATAGCTTATAAGAGTGTAATTTCCAATAAAAAAGGCACACAGTTTCATAATGGTCAAATGGCAACTGGAGAGGCCTCCAAGGAAATCCACAAGTGGCAGCTATCTGGAGAATGGCTCCTATATGTATGTGTTGGTGTATTTGGTGGGAGAGAAATGATAGAAGCTTCAAGGATCACGAGATGAAAATGGATGAGCTTAAATTTATTTTCTTTAAAACTGTGTTCTTATGGGCGGGGCTCATTTATTTTAATGGAAAATGTTCATGATTTTCTACTTTCAGTCATAAACCCTAGTTAGGTACTTCTCATGTATACTTCCTGTGTACTTGGGCTATGCCTTCTTTTATGAATAAACTTCTTGATTACCTATCAAAAAATAATGCTCAAATAATTGTGCCATACTTGGAATTTGATAAATTCTTGGGTTATCAATTGGAGTCTGTGGACCTGGTAGCAGGCACAGCCAATGGACTTTTTAGGTCTGGTTTAAACTAGATGACAAGGGATGAGGTTGCAAATGGGGAAAGTGGGGTATCGTACTAAAAATTGGTTAGGTCTTTGGTAATCATTAAGAAGTGGGCATAAATGGATCATTGGGATAAGCTTGTTATGAGCTATGGATTTTGTTTTTGGCAAAAACTTACAGGTTTTTGTTAGATTGCATCTTTTACTGATTAATGAATTTGTTGTGATCTTGCTACCTATAAAAAAGGGAAAGAATTAAAAAAAGATTTGATGTGATCCTGAAAAGATTGAACGACCATGTGCCATCGTGCTGCCATTGGAAAGTATAAATAGTGGTAATATGGTTTATGTTTACTTATAAAAAAAATATGGTTTATGTTTTGGTGCACAATGTTTGAGTTACATTGTGCTTTTGAATGGTAACCGATATAATGAACACTACTTAAGATGAGTGCCTTTCTTGCTATATATTGTTTGAAATTATAGTTCATTTTTTTTTTTACTTATTTGTTTGCAGAAATCATTTCTTTTTCATTATTATTTTCTTTCAGTGCCATCATTTATTTTGTTTCTTCTACAGGTCAAAGAGGTAGCTCCTGCTGCAAGGAGAAAAAATGCAAAACTATCATTTGCTTTTGTATATCCTGATAAAAATGGCCGTTTTAAAGTGAAGGAGGTTACTCACTCTCTTTCATTCTCTTGTGTGTTTGTGTTAATAAAACAACCATAGTTCTGTCTCTGTATGCTGATGTATAATCATTTATATGAGTCAGTTTTGGAACTCTTCAATATGTGCCTGCATTAATGAATGGATAGAAATTGGTATTGTACATTATGAACATATGTGGCCACATCTATGCCTATTATATTATAAATAAAACTTATTGATTAACTATAAAAAAAATGTGACCACAGCATAGTGTCCTATTCTTTGTCCTATAATCACGTCCATCATATATTTTGTTTAGTGTTTTATGATGAAAAGATTGGAACCAATTTGACAAATAATTCAAGGAATTGGAGAAATTGCTGCATGGATCACGCTTTTATTTCCACTATGGTGTACGCAACCTTGTTATATTTAACATTGCATTGCCATATAATTATACCTGTGGTTGATGTGACAGCCAAAATGGTTATGATATGTTATCATGGATCTGAAATGTTACTTATTAAAATAGCTCTAATATGTTAATTAGTTGTGTTTACTTATTAAAATAGCACTAATATGTTAATTGGTTGTGTGAATTGACGTTATAGATTTGTAATTGCGAGTATGCTTTATTGGTTGACACCTTCTAGTTTCTAGTTCCTAACTAGGTGTAATCACATGTATACTTCCTGTGTATTTGGGCTATGTCTATTCAAATATCAATAAAATATCTTCTTACTTATATAAAAAAAAATGTTTTATTGGTTGACACCAAAATGATACCTATAACGAGGTTCTGACTGTGGAATATACAATTGATTCGTGAAGGTGGGGATGGCCTATTCATTTGGAAACGGAAGACTGGATGACAGCAAGACATTGGCTGGACTTCACTTTCAGGTAAAACAATACTCTTTTGGGTCCATGGATAGTTGTTATATTTCCAAGTTGTTACCAACTTATGTTCACTAATGCAGATCGGAGATTACTTGGATGTGGCTATTCTGTAGAGAAGCTTTCCCCTTTGGATGCATTTTTCCGGGTGCTTGTAGTCAGAATGTCTTGGGAGGTCTTTTAACATTGTTTACGTGATTTTTGACCTGAGTTCATGTCTCCTCGCGCGTAGACAAGTTAGCTAGTGTCTAATTAGCATAATGTGGACGTAGAAATGTAGCAGCTGTCTAGGTTTTTTTCGCTAAATAAACTTTCATATAACTTCGAAACATAACATACATATCATGGTGTGGGTTAGAGACCTCCCACTTAATGAGGTGGTTGGGTATTACTTTTACATTTATGACTCTAAACCACTTTTATTTTTCAGCCCACCTTGCACGCTCATGTGCTTGTACGGTGTACTCCCTTGGGATCCAGTTGAGCTTCCTGTTCTTGTCGAGCGACATCAAGCTTCTTATCTCCTTTGGCTGCTGTCTAGTTGTTAGCAAGATGTGAACCTCAATTCTCGGTTTTACCGGCTCAGTTGAAACTTCTTGAGGATTCGGGAGAATATATGATATATAATGGCTAAATTATTATTTCTAGTTTTCTATCTTGTTAACCTGAGTGCTGAATTCTTACAGAACTCTTTATGAAATCTGCTCGTTTTTAGACAACAACGTTCGCAATAACATCGCAAATAAGATGAATTTAGCAAGAATGCATGTAATGTTTCTACGATTTAATTTAGGGGACATAAAAAGAAGCCATGGACAAAAAGTGAGAAACAATGTTGCGGTAAACTGGTATAAATAAATAAAAGCAAATGTCTTGTATAATTCTAGAGTGTACAGATTTCGTTCATTTTTTTGGAAAAAAAAAAAAAAAACGAAATCTGATTCTACGTGGACGAATTTACTTTTTTTATTCTACATGGAAGAATAAAGAATTTACTTTTTTAGCATCACTAGTAAATAAATTAGTAAAAGGCAACGCAAACCCCAAATGCTACTGGTGGCCGAAAAGAGAAGAAGAAAAGTTGAGGATGAGTGTCCTTATCTACCCACGGCCAACGTGACAACAACGTCTTCTTAAATATATTTGTCCAATTACCAAAATTAATAATTTATTGGCAGGAGAGAGACAACGACTCGATTGTGTGTCAAAAAAAAAACAGCTCTGCTAGGGACAACCGACGTGCGAAACCGAGAGATAACCGGCCGTACGTAAAACTCACGTGGAATTATAAAAGAAAAAAAAAACCGAAAAACAAAAAGTAAAAGGCATCTTTATCTTCTTCACCTCAAATCCCTTCTCTTCCCCCATTCTCTCTTCACGTTGCTGCTTTGTTTCTCCCAACGCAACATGGATGATGCCATAGTTCTATACCCCTGTGCAGGCAGAAGCCACTTGACCACAGTAAAGCTTGGCAAGCTCATACTCCTCTGGCGGTGGATTTCTTACCATCCACAAGAACCTTTGGCCACTATTTTCTATTCCTACTGCCATTTCTTTCAACTATTCTGCCGAAAAAAAATCCCATGCTTCCAAATGAAAGAAATACAACGTAAGAAACCAAAACCGAGCAACACCCTCCACACTGTGAGCGTCTCCTCCATAGATGAGCAACCGACAGCAGACCGCAGCAAGCATAATGCCGAAAGATATGTTCCACTGTGTCCTCTGTTTCGGGAAGTAAAAAACAGAGCAAATTCTCTTGGCCCTCAGCCTAGCTTCACCTTGCACAGAAACTTCCAACCACCTCATGGGTCAGCTTCTCAACGGACCAAGCCACTGAATACTCATGAGAAAAATCTAACAGACGAGAAATGAAACAATCAAAGTAGGAAAATAAACTCATTAGAAAACTAATACCTTACGTGGACTTGAGCTGCTCTTGAACTCCTTGAACTTGAGGTGGACTTGAGCTCTCTGCTCTTTGAACTTGAGGTTTCTCATGTTCTCAAAAGAGAACACATAAACAGAACTGTAATTCTCAGCGGCATCCCTTATTGCATTCACGATCGCTTCTTTATATTCCCTCCCCTTCAACATCATCTTCGACAGCGTAACTGCATTCCATATATTCCATGATTTTTTCTAATTAGTTATTTTGAAGCCTAAAGTTCCTCGGGTTCCAAATAGACCATAAGCTAGATTTATAGATATATATATTAGAGAGAAAGGGAGAAGAGAGAAAGAGAGAGAGGGCGGACCAAGTCTATTGCGCTTGGACTTTGGCATTTCGGGGCTTGTGTGGTGGTTCCTTCCTTGGCTCTCTGCTTTCTGCCTTGTAATTCAGCGTATGTATAACACTTTCCTAGTTAAAGCCTAAAGGTTTGCTCAGAAAGGGGGGCATACTTGTTTGGTTTCCTGAAGGAGACGGATGTGCATGGAGCACTAGGCGTCGTCAAGGGAGAGCGAGTGGTCGGACCGAGATGGAGATGGAGATGGAGGGAGGGAAAAATGAAATTTCGCGCGGGAGAGGGGGGAAACGAAATGGAGAGGAAGAGGAAAGAAAAAATAAAACGGATGATATGGACAAGCCGGTTGCACGCCGATTCCCCCGCGCGGTTGTATTTATCATTTTTGAAAAAAAAAAGAGACTTGATTGTGGGTCTCATTTTTTTATATTTTTTATGGTAGAATTTATTTATTTATTTATTAAAGATGGGCTTATCTATCAGTACTTGCTTATCTATTTTATCTGATTCCCCTTGTAAGTTTGGACTACAATTCCGTTAGAACACTATGGAACGTTGTCATAACTTATAACGACAAAGAAAGATCGCTGTTACCATCTCCATCTCCCTCAGTATAGACTATGGAGCATGTTACGACGAATTACACCCATTTTTAAGCAGTTAGCTAATCGGTTTGTCGGTTATACGTCTTTGGAAACTTTAGCACATCAATCAAAGAATGAAAGGGATGAAAACAAACAAATAAGAAAATATTGCTCATCGAGTTTACGTTGTTTTATAGAATTACTCGTGCTTATCTAGAAAGATTTGCATTAGATAAAACGTTTTTACTGGGAGACCTCAATTTGTAGGATCGCTTCTGTGTGGTGGGATGCCTCTGTGTCGCTACCAGTAGTTTTCTTGACAATTTGCCTTGGAATCACACTCTACTTTCTGCAGTTTCCTGCCCACCACACACACACTCTCTCGTCATCTCATGTACTTTCACTGGCATTGAACACCAAAAGCTTCCCAGTTCTCCAAGATCTCCTCTCAATTCCACTCGTAATACACACGCACTCACTCTCGCTTGTGCTTCTTCTTCTTATTTCGCCCACTCTTGAGTAACTCTTTTCTCTCAATTTTAGGTTTTGATCAAATGGCGGTGAAGCGGGGACTATCCGGTGCGAGCATCCACAAGAGCAGTGGCGGTGGGTCTCGATTCCCTCTAGCCATTCTCATTCTCCTTGCGTTGCTCGTGCCGTCCCTTTTCTTCTTCGGCAGAGGACTCCACACCACTGGTCAACTCTAAAACCATTTCTATATTTCTCACTACTCAATTCCTAGTGCGGAACCTTAATCGCTACACCTCACTTAATTTAACTCTACTGCATACTAGATACTATATTAAGATTTTGGTACTAACTGTGTTTCCGTTCTGGACGTACTTTTTAAGTGCATTTTTATTTATTTCATTGATTCTGGAATATGGATAATTACTTCCAAAGTACAAACTCAATATGTAGAAAATTGCTTCCGACGAGTAAGTGACCTGATACTCTGGCTGTTTGTGAATCCTAATGTCCTTGAATGTTTACTGATGGGAATTTACCGCTGGATATGTGTGAAAATTGCTTTGAATGACTGGATGGCTAGTGTTTAGTTGATTAGGAAAAACTTTTTATTGCTTTTTAAGAGGTTTAGTTTGGCGGCTTTGCTTTCAATAGACAGGGAATGCTTCCAATAGAATGCTAGGTTTAGAAAATTAGTATGCTCTGCTCTGTGCAATGCTACTTGTGGTGTAGCTTGGCTTCCTCCAGTGGTTGGACCAGTGCTTTATTCTAGACTGGTTTGGAGTTCTTTGGACAATATCATACGTAGCCGTTCGCCTCTCTCTTTCAGTTGTTGGAGATTTTTTTGGTTGGTGAGAAATTGATTTTGATTATAGTGTTTTGACAATTTTGTTGAGAGGGACCTTTTGGAACATCAATGTTGCATGTTTTCTGGTTGCTATTAGATGTCATGGGAATGGTGTTTGTTGACAAGTTTTAATCCCCCTGTATCCAACTCAGCTGAGTGGTTGCAGTGAAAATGGAGGTAATGAGTCTTGTATTGAACCCAAATATGATGAACTTAGACTTGTATTATTCTACGGTGACAGTCATGTGAAGTCCAATGCTAGATTAATATCATTCTGAGATGAAGTAATTTGTGCATGTAGATCAGTACACTTGCTAGCACAGTTATTGCAATTTACTACTGCTCTATCACACCACCTTGAGGATCAGTTGGGATGAATTGTGTCTTCACCTGTCTATGTAGTTTGCTAATATCATGAGTGGCTTAATATGTTATCCTATACTAAATTTTTCTTGAATTTGGATTTCTGTTTCTCTGCATATAATTAATGTTGTTGTCAATAATTGTGCAGATCGAGGTGATCTTTCAACTGGTCCTAGAAAAAAGGTAGCCTTCTCAAACATTTGTCCATGTCTACTGCTGATTATATTATTTATCTATAATCGCTTCTCTTTGCTTTGATTGGATGGTGCAGGATGTGGATTGGAGACAAAGACTGGCTTTGCAACATTTCAAATCTCTCTTCACAAAAGAGGTCAAGTGCAAGTTGATGAAGATTTAACTGAATTATCCACATGTCTAATACAAGTAGTGATAGTTTTTTAAAGTCAGTTTTCCTTACTTAGAAGCCAATTATATCTGGTTTTAGGTCATTGATGTTATCACAACCAGCACAAGTGATATGGGGCCCTTGAGTCTTGATATTTTTAAGAAAAATAACTTGTCTGCTTCATGGAAGTTCATTGGGGCAGAGACTTCAGTTGTTGACACTTCTGAGGTAAGGATGACTTGTGCTTCTGCTCAAATCCATTGTTAGCCTTTTCACTTCTTTTCTTCTTCTTTTTTTTTTTTCTCCCTTATGCTGCAGAAAGCTTTTCAATCAATTGCTAATTTACTGATGTGCTTTTTTTTGTTATTGTGTTCAAAGCCAAACCAAGCAGCTACAGTTGCTGGACAAGATATACCTAAGGGCAAAAAGAAGAATTCTTCAGGTGATAATATATTTTGTTGTAGCATCCGCATATGGCTGATACTCTTTACTTTGCATTTCAATTTTGAAGCTTTGATGTTTTTCATGGTGGCGTCTCCATATCGATGATATTCATATATTTGCCTCTTGATTTTGTGTCATCTGCAGATGATTATGCTCAATTTATTGTTAAACCTGCAGACCTCGCTCGGAAGGTAATCATCATCCTTGGATGTGTGCATGTTTTATACACTTTGTTGTTCCTTCACCTCAATATTGTTGACCTGAATAATTTTATATTATCAACTTATATATGAAGGAAACAAACTTATCATGAAATGTTGCTCTTCATGGGTTTCCCATTATGTTAACCACATTACTTCTTTGGCTTTGATATATATATATTTTAAGCTCTTCTGCAGCAATTGCGAGAGAAAAGACGTGAAAAGCGAGCATCTGAATTGGTACATCAGGACAAAGAAGCAATTGTAAAACTTGAAAATGCTGCCATTGAACACTCCAAATCTGTTGACTCTGCTGTTCTGGGAAGATACAGCATATGGAGGAGAGAAAACGAGAATGAGAACTCTGATTCCACAGTACGCTTAATGCGGGATCAAATTATAATGGCAAGGGTATATTTAAGTATTGCGAAGATGAAGAACAAGGTTGATTTGTACCAACAACTACAAGTTCGGCTTAAAGAGAGCCAGCAGTCCCTTGGAGAGGCCACTGCTGATTCCAATCTACATCACAGGTAAGAGTATTGGGCATGTAATTTCATTGAGAATGATTTTCCTTTTTTTTTGGGGATATTGATGATTTTGGCACTTTTTGCTAATTGCATGTTCAATTTGTTTCTAGTGCACCTGCGAGAGTCAAAGCTATTGGCCAAGTTCTGTCGAAAGCAAGAGAGCAACTGTATGACTGCAAGTTGGTGACGGGGAAGCTGAGAGCAATGGTTCAGTCAGCCGATGAACATGTTAGGAGCTTGAAAAAACAGAGCACATTCTTGAGTCAGTTAGCTGCCAAGACCATTCCAAATGCAATCCACTGTTTTTCCATGCGCTTAACTATAGAATACTACCTCCTTCCACCAGAGAAGCGGAAGTTCCCCAGAAGTGAGAATCTGGAAGATCCAAATCTTTATCATTATGCCCTCTTCTCAGACAATGTTTTGGCTGCATCAGTGGTTGTGAACTCAGCTGTCACCAATTCCAAGGTCATTACTGTCTTATTCTATTCTGCTAGTGTAAGTGTGTTTGTGTGATGTCTGGGTGAGTGTGCTTCCAGAATTTTGAATGCCCTTTGTGTGTTGCTCAAACTTTTTTGTCCCGGCCCAACTTTTTTGGGCTTGCCATTTCTGGTGGCATGTCTTATTTTCCTTGCCAAGTGCACTTGGTATGTATGCGTTAACCAGCAGTTAGGTTCTTTAGGTGATTTTTGAATTATGAAGTTTTCCTTAAAAATGTGAAGTATCCTTAAATCCGATGATTCAGGGGCAGTTTGATGTTGCAGCGAACTTTGCATAATCCTTTTTTTTCTTGGTAGGTGAACTTTGTATAATCAGTTTTCCATAATTTCCTGGTGTTAGCATTATTTGGCTGGAAATGCGGAATGAGCCATGAGGAAAGGTTGTCCCTTATAAATGTGATTCTAAAAGAAGGCAAACACCTCTAAAACTGATATAAGGCTCTCCATGTATGTTTGGGATGTTGAAATGCAACATTAAACAGGCACTTGAAGTTGTTTGATCTTATATTGAAATTCTTTTAAATAGGGACTCTCTTTTGGTGGACCCGACATCTTTGGAGATATGCCACGTAATGGAAAACTTGCTCTACTGAACCGAAAGCTTAGATGCAAGCATCTCTGTTTCTTGTTCTTGACTAAATTTGCTTTCTGGCTTGATTGCAGGACTCTTCAAAGCATGTATTTCATCTTGTCACTGATAAACTCAACTTTGTAGCCATGAATATGTGGTTTCTGTTGAATCCTCCTGGGAAAGCTACAATCCATGTTGAAAATGTTGATGAATTTAAGTGGCTTAATTCATCATACTGCCCTGTTCTACGTCAACTAGAGTCTGCTGCGATGAAAGAGTATTATTTCAAGGCCGGTCATCCAACCAAACTTTCATCTAGTGCCTCTAATCTGAAGTACAGGAATCCAAAGTATCTGTCAATGCTTAACCATCTAAGGTTCTATCTGCCACAGGTTTATCCAAAGTTGAATAAAATTCTGTTTCTTGATGATGACATTGTTGTTCAGAAAGACTTGACTGGACTGTGGTCTGTGGATCTCCATGGAAAGGTTAATGGTGCAGTGGAAACCTGTCGTGAGAGCTTTCACCGTTTTGACAAGTACCTTAACTTTACAAATCCTCATATTGCAAGAAACTTTGATCCAAATGCATGCGGGTGGGCTTATGGGATGAATATTTTTGATCTTAAGGAGTGGAAAAGGAGGGATATTACTGGCATATATCACAAGTGGCAGAACATGGTGAGGCTTCTGTTTGGGTCTCTGTTTCATTCATTGTTCCATTTGCAAAAACAGTTTATGCATTTGAACTAATTGAGCAAAAATGCCAGTCGTTAAATCAGCTACTTTGCGTTTCAGAACTGGTCGCTTGTTTCTAACGATATATTTCACCAAAAGCTTTAGATCTTTTGGCATAGAAAAACTTCATGTCATAATCATTTGACTTTTTTTTGTTTTTTATAAAAAAAAATTGGTGGCTTTAGAATGAAGATAGGGTACTTTGGAAGCTTGGGACATTACCTCCGGGACTAATTACATTCTATGGGCTGACACATCCTCTTGAGAAGTCATGGCATGTGCTTGGTTTGGGTTACAATCCTACCATTGACCGTTCAGAGATTGAGAATGCTGCGGTCATACACTACAATGGAAACATGAAACCCTGGCTGGAGTTGGCAATGACAAGGTATCGGTCATACTGGATCAAGTACATTAAGTATGATCATCCCTACCTTCGAACCTGCAAACTAAGCGAATGAACTAGAACTGGGGTCCCAAAGTCATACAGTGATCTCTCTCTCTCTCTCTCTCTCTTTAATTTATTCATTTCATTCCAATCATCCATTAGAACATGTAACTAATTCTATAGCCTCTTCCCCACCTCTTTCTGGGGTAATTTCATGCCGCCTTGACCTGTAAAAAGTCGCAATTGTGTCCTACTCTGGAGCCGAGTCCGAGTTGGACGGGAATAGGGAATAGGGTGTCATTTGATGTATTCTGTGAACAACTTGTTCGGTTTGTACTAAAAGATTTGCGTGGATTATGATATTCATATCCTATCTACTCAAGACCATTAAGTAGCAATCTTGCACTATGAAAAAGGTGTTTGCGCTTCAGTCTCCATTTTCAGTTTCCACGCAAATAAACTTGCATTGAATCATGAGCTGGTAGACACAATTTCCAGGAGTGAGTGCAATTTAACGTTCTGTTGACACTACTAGGGACCGGAACTCTCTTGGGATGGTTTGATTAATGATACAGACAGAACTGAGTCTCACTGGTCTGAATGTATAAAGCCATGCAAGGGGCGCAACATCAAAGCTTGGCGCGAATAATGCGCTCTATATATAGCGTCGAACCCGTTCTTGTTTTCATCTTGTCCCAACAAAGATGTAAGGAAACGGATGAGTCCAGACATGGTCCTGTGTATGGGACTTCCACAAATCCAAAGCCCGCCCCACATTTCATTAAAATAACTAGACCGTCATTTCGAACTTTCACTACTATGTTATATAACCTCGAGTATATACGTATACATGCATACAACTATTTCAAACAGTTGATGATATATATATATATATATATATATATATATATATATATATGATTCTTTTGCTATGTTCGAATCAGAGTTAATTTTAGTGAATGTCTTGTATGCCGCCACAATTTTTTTGAATCTCGACTTTATTTTAATTCTTGATTATATTCAGTTGGATTGCTATGGGTCAAGAAATAGTCAATGGACGGCTGTTTATATAATTCGATACCAGACATGAGATAATTAATAGGTTCGAGTACGTACGGTACTAAGAGTATTTTAATTTTAATTTAATGAGGAATGCCATATTAAAGGATCCCCGATGTTGTGGAAGACAAGAAGGGAGTCAAACAAAGCACCGAAATGATCAGAATTATAAGTAGAGTGACAGAGTCGGTACACAAAGCATCTCTCCTAGCTTCCTATTGTGGGATTGACTTAGCAAACCACTCTCACTTTAAGTGATGGACACAGTGCAACCAAAACAATATGCAGTATCCACATGATATAAACTACCCACGCATGCATGCATTAAAAGCCCCGCCCAGTTAAAGTTTGTTCTTCCAACTTGCAGCTCATCTCCAAATATAATATATTTCTTCGATTGGAGGTGATGTGATTTTGTTGTGTCACCATTAATATTCTAATTCGCTAACATTCCCCTTGGCACTAATTAAGGTCAGCTAGCCTCTCATTTATTATCCCACTTTTCTACAAAATCTCGACCTTTTAATTGCCTTATATATACCTTCCAATCCAAGATCATTTCAGGATCTTCCCTGCCCCCATTATCTTAAGGGCTTCAGTTCCCTACCTATATACCCTCCTCCTCTACAACCACAACTAGCTGTACGGTCATGGTGAAATTTTGAATTATTTCACAACATGAGATCAGAACTCTCGCTAGCTGTTCCCATTACTATTTTTAGCCATCATGAAGAGTGCTATATATCTTTTCAAGGAATTTTATTAGCGTTTGACCCATCTTTCACATCCATCACTACTCAAAAAGAAAGAAAAAAAAAACCTTTCGCATCCAACATGAAAGGCACTAAGTTGATGACTATATACGCGTGGTTGAACCATGTTCGTAGAAGAAGATGTTGTTCTGCAGTTCGGTTGATCTCTCTTTGAAGATGCGCCATGTGTATACATTCATCTAATAATTAACCGATCGAGCAGCAAATGGATGCGTTCGGCAGACATATATAACAAGATTAATCAACTTTCTTATATATATATTATGGATCACAAAACAAGTTTTGATTTGATGAGGATGATTAAATGAACTTTTTAAAAGGGATTAATTCCATGATATGGTTCATCTACTTCCACAAGGTTATGTTGAATAAATATATATGCAATAAGAACCCCACTGTTTAAATGTCCGTCGTTATGTTCAGTGTATAATATCATTTTATATAACCCATGATATATTCTAATTAGGATATCGATCAAATATATATATATATATATATACATACACCGAGCCAGGAGGTGAAAGGTCCTGAATCGATACCATCTGAAGATGGGGTCGACCCACCTTCTGGGATGCTAATTAAGATGGCGAATAGGCTCAATACGTACCTAATCAAGATATTATATTTATGGTCGACAAACCCTAGCTAGTAAAGATATAATTTTGATCTGGTCATCTAAATTGTTACGGTATGCATGTGCAAATTAAAGTATTTGACATCCTGGCTCCTCGTTAAGAGAATTTCTTTCATTGCGTTTTAGTGGCCTGCCCTGAGCCAAATCTTGCGCAAGTCTTTTTATAAAAAAGTAGACTCCTCTAAAAAAAAGTGAGATTTTCACACTTTTTGTGTAATGGTATCCACTTTTTTATAAAGTCTTACATTTAAATTAAGCTTATTCATTGGCTCCGTCCCCATACCTGTTAACTATATAGGTTATTTAAAATGGATCGACGAGTATATACTAGCTACTTTGATCAGGTGATGCAAATTTCAAAGTAGTCTTGGAACACTCTGCGTACCCTAGTGACATATATATATAAGGGACAGCTAGGTAGCTTACAATCATGATATATGATAGGGCTATACACGAAATTGGATAACCGACCGAGATCGACCGGAACCTGCCGCCGAAGCTCATAACCGGCCGAAACCGATAGTGAACCGATCAATGAGCGGTAGAAATATAACAAAACCGATGTCGGCTGGTTCGGTCCCGGTTTAAACCAGGAAAAAATCAATGAATCGGCCGACGTCAGCGACCCCTTTTATTTCATATATATGACATTTTAAAACGACGTCGTTTCACTTAATTAGGTCAAACGACATCGTTTTGCTTCTTGAGTTTTAAAAAAAAAAAAACTAAAAGGGAACGGCACCATTTGGCATAATCCAAACGGCGCCGTTTCATCCTAGGGCTTATTCAAAACGGCTGCCCTCTTCTTCTTTTTCTCATTCGAGCCCTCAGCCTTCATTTCATCGGCGATCTCGAGTTTCAGCGTTCCGCAGCCGTCCTCTCCAGCGATTGCGTCATTAGCAGCAGCAGCGTCATCGGCAGCGGTAGAGGCCCAGCCTCCACGAATTCCACATCCCTTCGGCAAATGGCACATCCCACTCCCACTGGTCTTTTCACTCCATTTTTTTTTCCGGTCTGATTTTCAGTTAATAGTTTCACTCCAGAGGGTGGTGGCATCATGATTTGTATTTTGTGGTATCCTATTTTGTTTAGTGTTATTATTATTTTCTTAATTCTGTTGTGGAATGGCTATTTCAGGATTGTTGGATATTGTTGAATTTGGTGGTGGGATTGCAAGAATTGATTTCCAACAAACCGCCAAATCGACCGTGAACCGGCCGGCAACCGAAACAAACGATTTTTCCCCTTACACGGCCGGTTTTCTTCTCCAAAATTGATGTTTCGGTTGGTTTCGGTTTTTGCACAAAACCAAACCGATAATATCGATTTTTCACCCCTAATTTCTTTTATTGATTAGGTAAATAAATATCATGTTTCATCAAAAGCTTCCCAGTCATATGTAGTGGTGCCAAACGGGTTTTTTTCAACCCTGGTATATATGGTAACGATCGAGGGAGATCAGAATCTCCACAAAAATCATTATAAATAAGGCCGATCGATCATCAATACTTACTTCACGCGTATAAATCATGTACACGAAGACTTCTATTCTGGTATATAGAATAAAATTTCCGTCAAGAGATTTTTAACTAGAACAAACACGACCGTGTGAATTAATTGAAACAAATTAAAGGTGCCAAAATGATCCATCAAACGTCTGATATCATGAGGTCAACCTCGTACTAGCTACGTTTTTGGCCTCAGCCTTTGCCTTGGCATTCAGAAGTCAACGACCAAATGTGGGCCCTCCGTCATGTCCATATCTTTGATAATGGCCCTACCCCCCAAGAAAAAAGTTGGCTACAAAAGGTACAAATTAAGCGCAATCGTTTGCCATGAATGTTACATTCTCAAGCATTGTTACAGTCTAGATCTTTCATGTTCTTGAGAATACAAGAATGCATGCGCTTGGTCGTGCATGTTTTTTCTGCCATCATTGTTTTACTAATGGGTGTTTCCGCATGAAGCCATATATCAGATGCAGTTTCACTCTCTGTTAAGAATTAAAGTACTTTACGTGCTGATAAACTTATACTCGATCGGTTTTGGAATTAATGAACAAACTTTTGTTATTATTTATAATTTCTTCCCATTTGCAAATTAAAGTTTCTGACGTACACTAAATCTGGACATTATTGCATCGTTTAGATCGTGTACATATGATATATATATATATATATCTATATATAATCATTTATAAATACATCCAAAGAAAAAGAAAACTCTGTATAATACTGATGACATTATAAAAAAACTGTTTATTTGTGACTAGTTATTTCTTACGAAATGATTATTTTCTATCAAAATGAGTTTATTTTCGTTATAAATTATAGTCATTATC
Source organism: Cyclocarya paliurus (assembly GCA_029856935.1). Classification (NCBI taxonomy): domain Eukaryota; kingdom Viridiplantae; phylum Streptophyta; class Magnoliopsida; order Fagales; family Juglandaceae; genus Cyclocarya; species Cyclocarya paliurus. The sequence continues at coordinate 5,113,993 of JARVXP010000207.1, read as the reverse complement.
ATCATAAATAATCATCTGATAATTCTATATATATGTATATATCTTTATTATCTGATCACCAGAATATTGATGCATATATATGATCTGTTTGGTGGCACTAATTGGAATCCGGGAACAGAACCTTTTTCCTCATAGGTCACTGATCACTTATTTAAATCCCCTAATCCTGTACTGCTACAGCTTGCAAATATACCATATTTTTTCAAGCCCTATAGGCGATAAGATATAAAACTAACTCGTACGTACGTACGTAAACATACGTACACAAACATATCAACAGCTAATATATTAGATAAAATTAATGGGAAACACCTGGAATTAACATCGTCGATTCATTTCCAAAAGAAAAAAAAAAAAAACATGTCGATGTGATAACTTATTTTAGTACAGGACGTAAAAAATTATAAGATAAACATTAAAATATTGAATAAATATGGAACTGAAAAAAATTAATTTTTTAATAATAAATTTTATTTTTTTCAAAATAACTGTACGGTGTATGTACCATTATAAAATATATACGTATACAAAGCATCAGCAATATTTTTAACCCAACAAATTCGACCCCACCGATCACCCAGCTCCACTTTTCCGGTACTTAATTCTCCCTTTTCTTTCTTTTTTTTCCCGTCCTCCCTTTTGTCTCCACTTACTAATCTCTCTCTCTCTCTCTCTGAATTTGTGTTGTACGTTATACGAATTGAAGCTACAGGGAAGAATATATATTGATCTATATATATATGTATATATAAAACTATATATATTTGTAGGTCGTTCTCCCAATAGAACAGCCAAAACTTCATTATCAAACTTATATATCCTCTTTACCTCTCAATATAACGACCCCCAACCTCACTCCCTCTCTTTCTCTCTCTCTCTCCCTCTCTCAACCAAAATTCTCTTCATCTTCCAGTTGATCTTATATATACCAGAAAATACTAAGTTCCTGGCTATACGTACGGTACTAATTGTATCTTGTTGCACGTCAAACATGCCAATGTATCCACCAACGGTAAACGAAACAAAGAATGAACATGAACCCAAAACCCTGGTTTTTGATGGATCGATTCTTCAACACGAGTCCAACATACCTTCACAATTCATATGGCCCGACCATGAACAACCAAGCGCTGAGTTGCCGGAACTTCAAGTTCCCCCTATTGACTTGAAGGGCATCTTCTCTGGAGACCCACTTGCAGTCTCCACTGCTTGTCGGCTAGTTAATGAAGCATGCAAGAAGCACGGCTTCTTTCTAGTTACAAATCATGGCGTCGATTCAAGACTTATAGCCAAAGCACACGAATACATGGACGACTTTTTTGGCATGCAGCTCTCGGAAAAGCAGCGGTCTCAGAGAAAGATTGGTGATCCCTGTGGATATGCTAGCAGCTTCACTGGCAGGTTCTCCTCCAAGCTTCCATGGAAGGAGACACTTTCTTTCCGATATTGTGCCAGTCTGCACTCTCCAAAAGTTGTCGAGGACTATGTCGTGAATGTGATGGGAGAAGATTTTAGACCATTCGGGTAAGAATATCACACAACAGATGCAAAAACTTGTTTCGTTGTCGAAAATGTTTCATTTCTGCTTTTCACGTTTTCATTCAGACTATCCTCTATGATCACTTTATTATTGTTTTGTTCTTATTATTCAGACTACTCTAATTAATTAGGTAATTATGATGCTTTAATTTTTCTTACACTATCACTTTGTTTTCCTATTATATACAGGAGTGTGTACCAAGAATATTGTGAAGCCATGAGCACTCTCTCCCTATGTATCATGGAGATTCTGGGAATGAGCCTAGGAGTTGGCCCGAAGTACTTCAGAGACTTCTTTGAGGAAAACGATTCAATAATGAGATTGAACTACTACCCCCCGTGCCAAAAACCGGATCAAACCCTAGGGACGGGGCCACATTGCGATCCCACATCCTTAACAATCCTTCACCAAGATCAAGTTGGTGGCCTTCAAGTGTACGTAGATGAAAAATGGCACTCTATTAGTCCCAACCTGGATGCTTTGGTTGTCAATATCGGTGACACATTTATGGTGAGATTATCAACATATTTTTATATATACGTAGTTAAAATTAATTAATTGTATACTAGTAATAGCTATGGTGAAAATTATAATGCTATGTTTGTTTCTGCATTCATACAAATCAATCGTTGCGAATGGAGTACTGCTCCGTTCAAGATGATGGGTTTGAAAGCGTGCTATATATGTAAATGAATCATATTCTCATTTTCATGGACAAAAGTACATGAGATCGGTACTGTTGATGATCTTAAATGCATAGAATATTATTTGATCAGGCTCTATCGAATGGGATTTACAAGAGTTGCTTGCATAGAGCAGTGGTGAATAACCGAGCCGTGAGGAAATCATTGGCGTTCTTTTTATGCCCAAGTAGAGACAAGGTGATCACTCCACCAAGAAGTTTGATTAACGCTGAGAATCCAAGGACATACCCAGATTTCACATGGCCGACGTTGCTCGAATTCACGCAGAAACATTACCGGGCTGACATGAAAACCCTCGATGCCTTCTCGAACTGGCATCAACCGAATCACAAGGGTATCCAAGAAAACAAAAACAATGATTTTGAACTGTCCGTCACCCGTTAGCTAGGTCGGCATGAAGTCGCGGAGAGAGAGTGAGATGATATTTCAGGTAAGGGAATTGGTGCTCAATTGGTGGTTCGATCTGTGAGAAAAAAGGTGACAGAAACACCGAAAGGGAGGCCCCCCCCCGCTTTGTAATTTGCTGTTAGAGCGTTAGTGATGGAGAGAATCATGTAAGTGAAGGAAACAATTTGGAGGGAATAAAGAGGTTAATGGGCTCCACATGCAGCAACTAAAATTTCCGGCCCTTTTGTTTATATAATAATATTATATATATATATATATGTATAAATTCCAATATTAGATGGATTTATTTACTTTTTGTTTCATATATATGAAATCTAACATATTGTACGGATATATAACCCTTCCTTTTAAGAGTGCCCCTTCAAGCAAAAGTAACGTCATTCGCATGCGCGCGTGATCTATATGACCCAAAAAAAAAGAGCTGTTACGACTTACGTACGAAATAAATTAAAGAGAATAAATGAAATAAATTAAGGTGCTTGCTTCAAGAACCAACAGCAGTGTGTTAATATTAATATTCGGCCTTCTTCCAACTCGTGATGATTCACTTCCCCCGTTTTCACGACTATATATATATATATATATATACAAAAAAATCTTTCTAATTTTTTACTATTCATTCACACTTTATATATATATTTTTTTTAAAAATTTAATTTTTTTTATTAAATAATTTTTATATGAATAGTAAATAAAAAATTTGAAATAGTTAAAAAAAATAAATTCAAAAAAAAATTTTAAAAAAATATTAAAAAATATGAAGTATAAAATGTGAATAAATAGTAGAAAGTTGTGTAGCAAAACTCAATGAACTAGCTGCTAGATTCTTCTTTGATTAATATTTGATCAGGAAAACGCAATTAATTACTTCGTACATATGTACGTAAGAGTTCCCCCAAAATATACTCCCTTCAAAATTTAAATTCAACAATTATGTACGATAAATTTTTGGTACTAATCTTGACCACATGATCAAACTTGGCATTTTGATTTAGAAAATAAATTTTAAATTTTAAATTTTATAAATTAAATTATATCATATAAATGATATAATTTAAATATTTAGAAATAAATGCCAGTACTGTCTATATATATATATATAATACTTTACGTGAAATTATTATTATTTTTTCAATTAAGTACTCTGTACAACTACTACTAGTTATGATCAATCATTTGTCCAGCAGAAGCTAAATCATCACCAACATTAATAATCGCCACGTCTATTTTCATATTCATTTAAAATTCTCTACTCTTATATAATTCAGAATATAGGGTAAAGTTCCCCTAGTGGTCTGCATATACGACAGGTAGTAGGACATATCGACATCAATTAGTTAAAGTTTGGCAATCACTGATCTTAATTTATAATGGTCGGTAAAAAATTAGTTAATTCCCTTGATTATATATACTGTGATGTATATATTTATAGTCACACATAATGATCTTTTGAATCAATTTTTAATATATATATATATATGTTAAATACATTTTTGATTTGAGAAATGATATTTACAATCATAGTTAGAGTGCGCAAGCGTATTTACGTATTTAATATTTTTAAAAAAATAAATAAATATAAAATCTATATAAAAAAAATTAATTTTATAATAATAAATTTTACTCTTTTTAAAAGAAGTGCATGTGAGGTTCTTGTGTTGCCAATTAGATATGAGGTGGGGTTCTTGTGGCATGCAGTGTGTCGTTGCTGCACTAATACGCAGTCTAACATGCCTTTTGATTAATGGAAGAGTCTCTAGATACGAAACTAATTGTTTAATTAATCAATGTTAATGGGAGAGTCTTCATTACACGAAACGTCGACTTAATAATATTGTTTAATTAATCATGACTCGTGAGTACTACTACTGTTTAATTAAATATTGACAATAAACTTTGTGGCCTTCAGAGTAAATAAATTACGATAATGTCATTGTCGTGGGTGCTAGCTCATGATACAGATCAGTCATCTTCGATTTACCTTGAAGTGATCGCCTCCAATTTAATGGCCAAAACTTATCCTAATACTAATAGAGGTAGTCACTGTCAGAAAAGCAATGTGTGTGTGTGTGTGTGTTTTTCATGCTTAATTAAGACAAAGATAGGCCGTTGCCACCACTTAATTAGCGTAATTAATTAACCATTCACATTCACATGATGCTTTAATTGGATGAGAAGCTATATATCTGCTTTTAACGTCACGACTCACGAGGAATCAAAATAACAAATAAATATATAATTTGTTTTTATTTATTCTATCGAACTTTTTGGAGGGCCTCAAAATGCCAAATGGGGTGCCACCACTTGGCATAATTAATTAATTAAGCTATTTAATATGTATTAATTAGATAAGAAGCTAACTAGTTAGCTAGTTAATTTGCTCTAAGAAAACAATTCCAACAACAATTTATATAGTACTCGTAATCAATCATGCTTATATATAATAATAATTAAGAATATATATATATATATATATATATATATATATATATATATATATTGCTCATGTAATTCGATCATCAGCATCGGCTAATTAATCACTAGCTAGCTCGCGCAGCCCACAAGAGCCAATATAATGCATGGATGTCGAGGTGTCTTTTTCATCCGACTTGGCCAACATTGTTTTATTTGCAGGTGAGAGAAAGATGGATGAATTCGTCTATAATAAGAGCCAGTTTCACCGGTTCTATCTGATTATGACCGAAAGCTAGCTTAAATTAAATAAATATATTAATAGTAATTAACATATATCAACAATTAATTATATTAAAGTTTAGGAATTAATTTCACCTACCACTGCCAGGAGGGAGCTAGCTATATAGCTAGGCAGGCATATTGCACCAATCCTACTTGGCCAGACAACTTATGCCTCGTTTGTTTTTGAAGATGAGATGAGATGAGATGAAAACTTTTAAGATGTGATGAATTGTTTATTTTATTTTGTATTGAAATTTGAAAAAGTTGTAATGATTAGGTGAGAGAAGATGAGATGAATTTGAAAAAGTTGAATTGTTTATTTTATTTTGTATTGGAATTGAAAAAAGTGTAATGATAAAATTGAGATGAGATGAGAGTTTTCTGAAAACAAACCAGGCCTTAATTAATTTGGACCTAATTAATTACGATCAAGCCCCCCGGCCCCCTGATCATATATACGATTTAATTAAGCTGCCTAATCAATTAATTGCGTTAAGATGTTTTCTTGCAGCATGCGCATGCATATAACTGACCTATACTATATATATATATATATATATATGATTAGATCTCCTCATGATCAGAATTTTATTATATTTTAGCATGCATGCAGCTAGCTTCTTTTTCTTCGATCCATGATGACCATGATCAAATTAAATGCTAAGAGTTTTAGTACTATATACTTTATAATTTCTTGCCGCATGCATGCATGCATATTGCATGCCTTGAGGATGATGATATGCGGCATAATTAAGCATGCAGCATTGATCAGGAAAGGCTTATAAATTAATTAAGTTAATAACTCAAATTAAGTTTGGCCGTTGTGCAGGATATATATACACGAAAGAGACACGAGATATATATATATATATATATATATATTATAAAAAAAAGTAGCTATAGCTAGCTAGCGATCTTCACAAAGTCTTTAATTTCTTTTTCTCTAACGGCGGAGGATAACACTAGATCTAATTGCCATCGAAGACAGACATATATATAGTTCAATGCCGCATGCAGCATGATAGAAGTTTGAATCATATATATTTGATTAAACACCGGCGGCATCCATGCACTATCAATAATATATGTAAAGCATGCAGTTTCAGCACATTTACATGCATGATACAGCCTAGCTAGAGCTGCTAATTGCGTGTTTAAGTAGTACACTTGGCTTTTTATCTTCACCCCAAGGTTAGCAGAGATCGAATGACAGAAAGAAACAGCAAAACAGATCAGTGATCAATATAGATTATTAATTCCATGACAATTCCCCCCTAATTGACTCCACATAATAATTAATAAGCCATTTGTGGAAAATATACAGCCAAGGCTAAGCTCAACCCACCAAGCCACACTAGAGGATAAAATAGAGAGGGAAGTGAGAGACAAGAGATCATGACCATGGGTCAGGAGAGTACTGGTGTAGGAGACAAGAAGGGACATGGAGCATGCATATGTCAAGAAGTCAGAAAGGAAGTGGGAAAATGAGGAGTCTAGACATGCAAAGACACTCAGACACGCAACTACCAATAGTTGCAGGAAGAGGATCATATAAAAAATGATACCTAGATAACTTCAACGCTCTCTCTCGATCAAATCTTCTTCTTATTCTTAGCAACCTCTTAAGGAAGACAACGTCTCGAACAGGAAGAGTTTCAATTTTCTTTGTACAGTAAGATATGAGTGACCATGAATGACTATAAACAAATATATTATATTTGAAACTCTTCTTTCCAAACCCCCGTAGACGAAGGCCTAGTGTCAAACCACGTAACTCTTTGTGTCCATATCTTTTAACTTTCTCTGCACTTATGTTCAATCCACTACCATGGACGTATGTACCAACACTGTACAGCCGTACCGGAACATTTCCGGGAGCTCCAAACAATATCACTCAAGGCCCAGTCGACTCAATAGGCCAAAAATGACTCTTTCTCTTATTTTAGCCTGTTGTGCGATTTTTGCAGCATAAATACCATCTACTCTAATTTGGAAACCTCTTGCAAGAAGGAGATCATCGAGGATCTATTAAGCAACTGTAGGTCCTCCATCTATATATATTTCTTCTAGTAAATTCAGTAATAGTGCCAAATTATTGGGATATATATATGTATGTATTGTTTTTCCTCTATTTATTTTCAGTAAGTATTGTGCATGATGCATCATGCCAAATTAATATACTCAAGTATCAATCTTCAAAATTAATTCACGTAAGAATAGTACCCATGTATATATATGAGATATAGCTTCGGATCCAATTACATATACAGTGATATCACCCAATTTGATATGAGAAATAGTATTTGAAGTTCTAAAGTATGCAAGTCCCGTGAACTTCCTTTTGAACAAATTGGATAAATCTAAAACTCAAGTAAAAAAATTAATTTTTGAATGTTGGACCTTACTTTTTTTTTAAAATGAGTGTGCGAGACTTGCACATCTTATGATTGTATCTAGCATTACTCATATGATATATATTTCGTAATTACTTGATAATTAATCGATGCATGTGCATAACATGTGGTCGAGGTAGGAAGTAGTTTTCAAATTGGGTTTATGTGAAGTCGATCTGGATCAAATTGTAATGCTTTATGATTCACTCGATGACATTTATCAAATATAATTTAAAAATGAATGATAATGACAAAATTTCTAAACAATTTTTAAGGAATTTCCAAACCAACTATACTTAAATGCCATGAATCATATATAATGAAAGAATGTGAATTTAGCAATAATAATAATAACAATAAACTTGACTTTAATCCCCTAATGTTGCAAAATTCTGTAATAGTTTTGAAGTTATGTTATTCGATTTAAGATACCTTTTCCTAAAACAACCGGCCACATGAGACGCGGTGCCACCGCAGTTCCCCTGGCAGGTTGTAAATAGACTTTTTCCATATATTATACATGGCCAGAACTTGTGCCCCATGCTCATAATCGTAGGAGGCTCCGAGCAGAGTAGCTCATCATCTTAGTCATAACATTGACTTCTAGACTACACCAATCCTTCTATTCAGCATCCAGTGAGAAAAGTAGCAATCACAAAAAGGAATCAAACTTACTTAAAATTTGGGTTCCATGTTGCAAAATGTTACTGCCTTAATCAGGGTGCAGAAGAAAGACAAGATAAAACAAATTATGTGAACTGCAGCAACTGATTTGATGACCTAAAGACGGAACAATTAATTTTGTAAGAAAAAGCTCTGCACCAAATATGACATGTTGCGTGAAAATGGAAAATGAGGAAACTTAAGGGTGCCAGTGAAGATGAGTAATGTTCAGAGTTGGTACAATGCACGAGAAAAATAAAATAATGCACTTGCATCCACAAGATCACTAAGGGCTGGTTTGGAGACAGATGAGATAGAATTTTATAAATAATGGTAAAATACTTTGTCAATGAAATAGTTTAAATTAAATATTTTTTAGATTTTGAAAAATGAGAAATAAAAAATTGAATAAAAAATATTATAATTAAAATAATGTAACAATATAGTTTTATAATATTATTTTTATTTAAAATTTAAAATAATTAAAATAATTTTTTTATTTGAAAGTTTGAAAAGAAACTCACCTGCAAATAAAACCATAACTCATTCATACATGACTGGAGAGAGCAAGGGTTTGTCTGAAAAGAAAGCTTCCAAATTCCCAATCACTGTGTCACACAAAGCCTTGTAAGATTCGGGTGTAACTACAGCCGAATGCGGCGACAACACGACATTATCCAAATCAAAGAGCTCTTTGGGAACACTAGGCTCATTCTCGAACACATCCAAACCAGCGCCTCCAATCTCTCCTTGCACCAAACACTGTACCAGTTCCTTCTCATCGATAATAGCCCCTCGTCCGATATTGATGATGACTCCTTCCTTCCCCAATGCCAGTAAAATTTTCCTATTGATCATGTGCCGAGTTTGTTCATTCAATCCACAACATATAATAAGGACATCGCTTTTAGCCGCAAGTTCACAGATATTTGTATAGAAAGGGTACGACACAAAGTCCTTCCTCTTCCTCGAGTTGTATAAGATGCTGCAACCAAAGGCCTCAAGCCTTTTGGCTACGAGGAAGCCAATGCTTCCCAATCCAACAATCCCAATTTGCTTGCCTCCTAACTGTAATCAGCACTCATCAACGGAGCATAGGATGTCATTTATACCTTACTCAGAGCACAGGATATCACTTATTCATCTCAAAAGAGGACATGTGAAAAATAAAGCACTGCTTTTTTTGGAGAGCATTAGACAGAATCAGAAACGTAAATAAAGAAATTCAATTGTAGGCTGATAGATTGAATATCATAAGCATCACATTGAACATGATAATTGGAAGAGAAAACTGAAGAAAGCATACAGAATAAGGTTAGAGAATAATACCTTAGACCCAAGTGGGTAATCCCCCTTATCAGCCCAAAGCCCTTGTCTCACATACCGATCAGCGGCCGAAACCTTTCTCAGTAAATCAATCAACAGCCCCACCGCCATGTCCGCAACATCCTCAGAGAACACTTCTCCAGCATTGGCTACAGCGATTCCAAGGCGCCGGCATTCGCTCAGATCTATGTGGTTGATGCCGGCGCTAGTGGTAACGACGAGCCTGACCGAAGGCAGAAGCCGTAAGATTTCGGGGGATATTCGAGGGCCTTTGCCGGAGCATAGCATGGCCTGGACTGAATGTGCATGGGCGGCCAAGAATTGGTCGAGGGGGAGCGGGGATTCCCATGCTTTGAGAAGCTCAAACTTTTTCGAGAAAATGTCCCCGAAAAGTTTGAAAACAGGTGGTGGTTTCAGGACTATGACTTGCGGGAGATGTTGGGATCGATTTTCAACAGGTGGGGGAGTTGCAGACATTGTTGGGGTTTTGGAGAGTACGAGAAGCCAAACTGAAGGAAAATGAAAGGCGTAAAAATCTGTAACAAATTGACGCTAAAATATGAACGTACGGTGGGACGAAAGTAGGACGGACTACGGAGTACATTGTATAGAATTAATTTTCCAGGTATCATATACCTTTATTTGTTATTTCTTGTGTTTGTCCATTTTCAGAAAAGGAAATTACATGAACTCTCACTAATCGGCCCAGTTTGGTCTTGTTTTGAATAAAATTTAAGGTTAAATCTCTATATACCAGTTCTGTATATTTGAAAACAGATTACAATTTATACACTAATTATCTTCCTAAATCGGTATTTCTAATTTTATTGATTTCGGTCCAATTTTTCAATTTTAATAAGAGATAATTTGTCATAAAAAATCTATTTATAGAAAACAAAACTTCTTTAAACAAATTTGTTTTATTAAAAATCTACTATAAAAAAAATTGTTAATAAAAATCTGCTTTATAGAAAAATCTGTTATGATGTAAATGTAATAAAAAAACTAATTTATAGAAAATGAAATTAAAAAAAAAATCTAGTATAAAAGCCATAAAAATTGAAAAGAAAAATCTGCAATAAAAAAAATACTAATAATATACTTTAACATTGTTAGTGATACTATTAGTATACCAATACTAGTAGTATTAGTATTACTATATCATTATTTTATATATAATTATTTAGCAATTTATATAGTAATTTATATATAGACTTAAACTATATTATTAATAGTAATATAGTATTAGACTATTAGTATTAGACCATAAAATGTAAATTGTAATTAATACACATTATATAATAATGTATATTAGTATTACCAATTTACTAATGTACTTATTAAAATGAATATATTGAGAATTTATTAGTTCATAAAATGTTATTAATATATATTTTATATTTAAAGCATATGATCAAATAAATGTTCATATTTAAGATTAAAATCTTATGTTATAAATTATAATAACATTATCTTATATATAATTATAATTTATATTATTATTATATATTATATATATAACTTCAATATAATATAAAAAATATTATATATAATATTAACAAAATTAATTTAAAATATATAATATATTGAATTGGTCTAGTCCGATTCTAAAAAGCGTAGAACCAAAACCAGACCGGTACTAGTAGGTTTTGAAACTAAGGGAACGGGTCCCGGATCCGTTCCACCGGTTCAAACCGGTTTCCCAGTTTATTTGTACACCCCTACTGCTCAATGCCTTAATCGTTTTTTTTTAAATAATAATTTAAATCCACACTTTTCATGTGCAAAACAAAATACTAGAGGAACTTAATAATATATAGTACATCCAAAATAGAAGTCAACTGCTAAGAGTATTTCAACGGTAATAGTCTTGATTCCATCATTTACAAAATGTTGTTGTGAGGGGATCAAGTTCCTAGACTTGCCGACCTCCCGTTCAACAAAGAAGTCGAGTCCCTAAACTCGTTGCGGAGTAAAACCAGGTCCCTAGACTCACCGATCTCCCGTTCAACAAAGAAGTCGAGTCCCTAGACTCGTTAATCTCCGGTTCAACAAAGTCGAGTCTTTAGACTCGTCGTGGGGTCGAGATTGGGCACCAGATCCTGAGTCATCATCAAGGTCCCGCGACCAAAGAAGTCGAGTCCCTAGAATCTTTGCGGGGTAAGGTCAAGTCTTTAAGCTCACCGACCCCCTATTCAATAAAGTTGAATCTCTAGACTCACCGCGGGATCGAGTCTCAAGATTTGTTGTAGAGTCAAAGAGCAATGAGTAAGACACGGGCATTCGGAAGAAAGACACTTTCATTACTTTTATGTACAACGTGCACTCTCTACAAGTACAGAAATAATAAAAAAAAAACACTTTTACAAAAACTCTACAAAAACAAGAGAACCTCGAGCCCGTCACTAAGGAGGAGAAGGAGGAGCACCCAAGGGGAACAGAGGATATCTTGGTTTCCCGAAGTTCTTGAAGAAGGCTTGCGCTTGGGAGTTCAGGGGAAGGGAAGTCAAGGCCAGGGTATGCAGATCCAACCCAGGGTGCTCTAACAGGTGTTCGCACATTCGTTCAAGGCCCTCTCGGTAACCGTAAGCCCAAGCCGCGCCCCAGATAGCATTAGTGTTCTCGACTCGGGACCTGATCTCCGCAGAATGCTGGGTGGCGTCGTCCAACCGGGACCATATACCTGTAATTTCGATATCGTGGGCTATGATGTCAAGTTTCTTCTCAATCACTTTCTAAGAGAGTTTGCCAACGCGTTCCTTGGCCAGTCGCAACTGTTCCCTTTGGTGTTGGGCCTCCTAGGTGAGTTTGAAGTGCTTGGACAATAGCCTAGATCTCTGCTCGGCGATTGAAGCCCGATCTCGCCGGGACTCCTATAGCTTCCTTTGGGTAGACTTTAGGCCTCGCTCGGTTGCAGCGCGAGCCTTTTCAAGGCATTTTCCCTTTAACACCAACTAGTTGAGGTTTTCCTTAGCCTTGAGCAGCAGCCTCTTAAAAACCTTTTTCTTCTGCTTACACCTCATAGCTTTTGCCTCCAAGCGCCAATTTCACTTTCTCATGTCCTTTACCTCGTTGATTAGCCCTTTGCGCTCAGTCTTGATGTCCTCGACCTGCTGGGCCACTTGCTTCAGCTTGTAGTACCTGAAGCGGCCCAGCATCCCGAGGTCTCGGTTGGCCTCCTCCAGCTCCCCCTACTCCTCGCCAATCATCGCAGCCAACTGATACGCAACCTGCAATGAAGAGAACAATTAGAAACTTCAAAGCAAGGGGCGGAAAAGGCCCAACGAAATAAGCAGAGTGCAGGGGAGAACCTACCTGGGCAAAGAGGGGTCGCAGCTTCTAGGCTATTCGCTCGGTGGCCGTGGCCCGGGCCTTGTCCAGGTTTGATGTTGGGGCCTGGCTCCCCTCGGCCTAGTGGAAGAGGAAGGGTCGGTGACCTCCAGCTACCTAGAGAAGTTCGGTATCCCCCCTTCAGCCTCCCTCCCGTGTTTGAAAGGAACCTCACCTGTCATATCAGGACCAACAGATGACGGAGCTTGGGAGTCGTCATTGTCGCTTAGCTCCACAATGGAGTTGGAACCATAAGGACCTTCCTCGCAGCCCGTGCCACTAGGCTCAGCGAAAGAAGACCCGGGGGGGGGGAGGGAGTCCTAACATTGGGAGAGACAGACCAAGTGACCTCCCCTCGGTTCTCGATCGCGGTGGAAGAGGCCTCGGGGGAGGTTTTCCCTTTTCCTTCTTGTCTTTCTTGTTCTTGTTCTTATTTTCCTTCTTCTAGGCTTTTGGCCCTAGAGATGATTGGGGAACCCCTAAGGGAAAGACTCTGCTCTTCTTCTTGGCGCCTGGTCTCCGAGGTCGTCTGTGGAGCCTCGCGGGCGTCCTTCTCCCTCAGAGTGTCTTTAAAGGACATAAGCGGCTTGAACACACTGGGCCCGTGACGTGGGGACGCGTGAAGGAGTTGAAGAAAGGCACTTAAAGGTCGCACTCGTCTTCCTCTTCCTTGAAAGTGCACAACAGGTCGACGAAGGAATCAACAGGGGCGAGCCAAGGAAGAAAAAGGCCCAGCGGTGGAGCGTGGACTGCTCGGGAAAGATGTTGTGCTCCCCCAAGTTGAAGGGACTGGAACCTCCAGGCGCACGAACTCCTGTTGTCCCTAACCACGAGCTTCCTAGCCCTAGGACACCTCGGCACAGCTTCCTGACTCCCCAGCATGATCCCAAGAAGAGGAGGAACCCCTGCTGGACACCCCGGCCTCGCTACCCAGAGTCCTCCAAGGCAAGTTGTGACACACCTTCAACCGCTTCCCTTTGCCGCCTGAAGAGCTTGAAGTGCGCTTTCGACCCTGAGGTGATGGGATCTCACCCAAGAAGTCCTAACCAATTGCGTATGAGCGATTAGGAGCGAACAAGTAGTCCTAAATGTTCTCGTCAAAAAGGGTCAGGTCAGTGTGTGACTCATCAAGATGGGCCATCACCCAAGCCATCACGGCTTGTAGTCGAGCCTCTTCCCTCCGGTTTAGCCTAATGCATAGGCTCTGTGAGGAAGGGAGAAGTCCCCAGACCTCTTGGACGGGATATTCCTGGTGGACTGCCTCCCCCTTTGGGTATTCCCAACCCAAGCCCGCCACCAAAAAGTATTTCCAGAACCACTCCTTAATGCTCAAATGGCGCTGCTCGAGTGTAACAATCTTCCAACCAAGAGTTCAAGCTTGGAAACTGCATATGCTCCTTAGTTGACGGTTGACGTGATACACCGATAGAAACTCGCAAGCTGTTAGGTCGGGATACTCCTTAGCAGTTCCCTTGAGGGCCCTCTGGAAGATGGCACAGCTAGACACCAGGAGTCACCAGGCATTAGTGTGGAGTTGCGTCGGGGCCAACCCAAGATACTTGAGAACCTCAAGAATGGGGCAGCAGAACGGGAGGTGCAGGCCGTTCGCGAACATCAAAAGGAAGAGGGCCACTCGTCGTTCTGTCGGGGTTCACCGTGTGTCCCCCTCCCCCCCCCCCCCCTCTTTGGGAATTTCTAGGACGACTAAGATAGGAATATCGTATTTGGCCCGAAAAGCCCGGAGATCTGTGCCGTGACTAACGAAACCCAACGCTTCCCTGCAAAATACAAGGGGATAGACTCGGAAGAAGCTTTGGGGGCCATAGGAACGATTGAAGGTAACAGGAAGAGGACGATAGACACAGTTTGGAAAGTGGAGAGGAAGATGACTGTGGAGGAGAATCTGGGGAGTAGGGGAGGAGTAAAAGGCTCAGGAAGGGGAGGAAGGCACGGCGGCAGGAGAAGAAGTTGAGAAAGACCAACAGTGAGGTAAAGGTTCGACAGATGAGGGAAACACCAAGAGAGAAATGGACAAAAATGGAAGAAACGGAGGTGAATGAGGCCTTATATAGTTGAGGAAGGCTGAAAGGAGCGTGGGAAACGAAGCAGCGTTGACAGTGATGACGCCAGCAAAACGCCACGCGAGTCCTATCAACACAAGTGGCAGCCGTCATATCAGACGTGTGGGAAGCACGGACGAATGAGATCCTTGAGATGTGGGGAGAAAAGCAGTTAGCTTGTCCCATCAACCGTCGGAAGATAGCAGGGCCGTAGGAACCGAAGAGACGCACTTATTGGGTAGGTAGGTGGCCTCAGGAACTCGATCGACGATAGCCATACTGGTAACCTCGGGAACTCAACTAATGGGGACACCATTAATATGAGGTACATTGAATTCCCACCATAGTTCTGTGATAGGAATTCGTGGGGTACTATGAGGGGGGCCCTTCCGGAGAGTGGCCCAGGCCCAAAGAGATCAAGTCGTGAAGGCTCCAAGCCCCTCAGAAGGGAACCAAAGCAGGCCAGGGGCCCAAGCCAGGAAGCCGTGTGCAGAGCCCACGACTCACCTGCCCATCCACAAGGCAGCGATCACCTGGGACCTCGATGGGCGACCAAGCCCTGCAATAAGGTATGCAGCGGGCAACCACAATAGAGTGCAGGCAGTTGGGAGTGTCCAATCGTGGGCACGCCAGGCCAGAGACACGCCACATTCAATGAGCCTGAACACGCAATGACGTGCTGTCAAAGGTGTCGTACGAAGACACGACCACAGCCTGACATACTGCCACGACAGGAGCGTGGTGGTAAGTCTGACCCGAGCATAGCCTGACACCCCACGATCTCCCTCAGCGGTCGAGTCCAAGCCAAGTATAAATATAACGATCCCTCCCATGGCAAGGCTTTTTGAACTCTTCTCCTTCTTGACTCACTTAGCTTTCTTCATCACTCAAATAATCTCTACTGACTTTGGCATCGGAGGGACCCCGGATATCACTTGAGGCCATCATTCTTTCTCGCTGCAGGTCCTGAGAGTTTGGCTGCCATGGTACTATTCAGGCTGCAAAACACTACATCGACAGTTGTAATAATAATAATAATAATAATAATAATAAAACCTGATAGTTTGGCTGCAAGTTTTGTAATTTATACGATCGCTGGGGATTAATAAACGTAAGGTACATCGCTAGGTGGGGATGGGAAAGAAGAATAAGATATAGTAATTGTAAAGAAAATACGAAGTAGAATTTGTGATCCAAATTCCAATAGTTGGCAGACATATAACGCAACAAACATGTGGTTTTTAGATATGAACTTGAAACCCAACAGCGTTATTCGCTAGGCCCACGGACCCAAATACCGGAACCGTCAAAATGGCTTTCCGCCGATCTCAGTTTCAACCCTATACGCTGACAAGAAAAGGCCTGGCTCGTTTTTAGGTAAAACAAGTCCATTTTAAAATATGACCCAGAATTTGTCACTCGACCAGACCAAATTTTTTTATGTTATTTATTCTACACTCATATTTTATTTACATCTTATTGTATTGACTTAGCATTATCTATTAATTTTGAAGTTTCTTCTTTAAAAAAATAAGGGTGATCTTAGAGTTATTAATAGTTCCAGGTCAGTACAAAGGAATAAAAAGAAAAAGAAATTATTGTTTATAACATTTTCATATTGTAAATTAGGAACGCCTGAAACAAATGCAACAACTACGTAACAAAGCATCAATCTCTAATCTTCTGCGTATTTCTAATTGTGTTCATAAACCACGTATGCGATACTTACTAGGTATAATTTGGGGTGTAAGAAACATCTAGCAGTGATCACAGCATGTGCCTAGGAAATTGAAATCCATGCCAAAGATAATAAGAAGTATTAGCAAGTAATGATATTTGCATCTTTTCTTTAGCTTCATTGATTCTTTCATTACATCCGTTTTCTATGTCCAAGACACTGATAAGAGTATTTCCAAATTGGCTTCCCTATAATTTTTTCTATATTTTGCCTGAAAGTTCACCAAACTATGCATGATTTAGATATGTAAAAATAATTGCAGTGCTTCTCCAATCCCTTTTTTGTCCATTTGTGGCCGTCAACATTAAGTAGTAGAGATATGAGAGAGAGCAAGATGAATTCCACCTTGTAGAAACAATCATTCTTATCAGGGGTGAAAATCAATGTTTTTAGTTCGAACCAATAACCACTACACATGGATAGAACGGCCGATAAAGGGGGAAGAAATCAACGACGTCAATTTCAGCATGATCGCGGTTGGTTATTAGTGTCCCTTCGGCGTTGCAAATGGTATGAAACTCAGAAATGGAGAATTGAAGATGTGAATAGTGATGAGAGAGAGATGGCCCGCCGTGCAAATTGCAATTGTGAGATGAGAGAGAGAGAGAGAGAGAGAGAGAGAGAGAGAGAGAGAGAGAAGAAGATCTAAAGAAAGAGAGAAGAGGGGGGGATTAACCCTAAATTAAAATGATGTTATTTAATGTATTAAACCAAATGGTCTTGTATCATTCTAAATTTTTTTTTTCTAACCAATACGTGTAAAACAACATATTATCTAAAATATATATAATATATAATTTATATAATCAGTTGGTCAGTGGTCTGGTCCAGCTTCAAATCAGGATCGAACTGGCCGACAACGAATTTGACCTAATTTTGTTGCTGACAGAACGGTTCTACGCCTGTTTCGTGCTCTGGCAGCCGATCTGAGGCCATTACGATTAGGGGTGATACCCGCCCCCTACGGGGCGGGGTCACCCCTCCCCCGCCCCCCGCCCCCGCATATGCGGGGGGTGGGGAATTTCCCCCATACCCCGCCCCCGCATGGGCAGGGGCGGGGTACCCATCCGGTGGCCGGGGTGCGGGGGTGGGCCTCCATCCGCCCGCACCCCCCACTATTGGGCCTTTGGCCCAGAATATTTTTCTGGGCCCTAAATGACCCAGAATATTTTTCTGGGCCCTAAATGGCCCAGAATTTGTTTTTGGGCTACTTTGGGCCCAAAATCTATTTTTGGGCCATTTTGGGTCTAGAATTTAATTTATATATTTTAAAACTGAAAAAAAAAATATAATATATATAGATTATAGTATTATACTAAGTTTCAACTATTAACTAATTAAATAATAATCATCACTAATCATTACTAAGGCACTAAGCTAAAATAAGTAGTTTACAATTATACAAAATACAAATTAAGAGAACTAATAAACTATTACAAACTCCTCTAAAAAAAATAAATATTACAAATTGTACAATTAACTATTGTAGCAACATTACAATTAATTGTAAATTGACAAAATAATAACTTCTCAATTTGATTTTGGGGTGGAATCGTGGCGGTGAGTTCACTGAATGGTGAGTTGTGTCGACTGCTATGAGACTGCAAATGAAGATCATAAAAGTAAATAAGTTCTAAAACTTGAAATATTAATAAGTTAAAAATAAAACAGATGAAAATTATAAAGTTATAAAGATGAAACAAAATTTTAAATGCAAAAAATAATTAAGGGAGAAATTGTGCAAACCATGGCAATGATAGGTCTAATACAAAGTCATACTGCATCAGAGGTAGCTGTAGACGTCTCATGTATCACTATAACAATTAAATTTGAAATCAAACTAATGAATACCAATTAAATGAAAATAAATAAATTAAAATAAGAAATTAAAAAATAAACTTAAAATAAATACCAGATCCAGGCTGATCATCACCCTCCTCCTCGACGTCGGCCTCCTCATACTCAAGAACATCCGGAACATGAATTGGAGTTCCCTTGATCCAATTCTGCGTGCAAATCAAAGCCTCCACAGTGGTAGGAGCTAATGAACTCCGAAATGAATCTAATACACGCCCTCCGGTGCTAAAAGCCGACTCTGAGGCTACGGTGCTAACAGGGATAGCCAAAAGTGTGCGGGCTATCTCTCCAAAGATGGGATACTTCACGGCATTCACCTTCCACCAACTTAATATATCGAAATCTCATGAAAATGGTAGAAGCTCTGCTGATAAGTATCTATCTATCTCTGACTGAGCCTCTACAGAACTCCGAAGGAAGGGGGTCTGCTCATACCTCTCACCCCACTCCAATCTACGTCTTTTCCCAACCTCGACTTCTGGAATCCCTGACGCTGATGGGGTAGGTGTAGGTGCCGCAATATTACCACCCCGCAGGGTGGTAAACTCATCAAATAATCTACCAAGGGTTTCCCGAACCCTTGCTGCAATAAGCTCCGCCCATACTTGCCCGTACGCAAGGCCCAATCCAAATATCATGCCATCCAACTTATACCTCGGGTCAAAGACGACAGCTATATATAACAAAATATTAGACCTAGTTAAATCTCCCCAATACTTGTCGTACTTTGTCCTCATAATCAAAGCCATCTCCCGGAGCCTAATATGACCACCAGCGACCATGTCATCTAATTCTTCTTTTACCTTACATATTTGCTGACATACAACATTGGATGTAGGGTACAAAGTGGCAGATAGTCTCGTGGTGACATCGTAAAAGAGCCTCAAAAACTCTACAAAAACAGCTACAATTTCCCAATCATCCTCTACTGGTTTTCCCAATCCCCCGTGATCATCAAAATACTTTACATATTGGATGTCTTCGTCACCCAATAATGCAAATGCCAGCTTATACTCTTGGGCCACCTCCAACATAAAAAATATTGAATTCCATCGTGTAGGCATATCAGTACAAAGGCCCTTCTTAGATGTTAGGCCAGCAGATCTCGCAGCAACCATAAATTTCTCTAACCTCGAAGGAGAAGATCTCACCCATCTCACAGCAATCCTAACCCGAGCAATCGAGTCATGAAGATCTCTCAAACCATCAGTGACAATCAAATTCAGAATATGTGCCGCACATCTCACATGCAGACACTCACCACCCATAAGTGTCTTATTTGCCTCTCTAAGATAGGTCTTCAGATGTCCCAATGCAACATCATTAGACGAGGCATTATCGACTGTGACTGTAACAACCCGGGTCAACCCTCACTCCTTTATTGCGGCCTCCAAGGCCTTTCCAATTGTCTCACCCTTATGATCGGTGATTTTACAAAATTTTATAATTTTCTTTTGTAATGTCCAATGACAATCAACAAAATGCACAGTCAAAGACATATAATTAAAATTTTGAACTGATGTCCATGTGTCAGTGGTGAGACAAACAAATTGATCCGCCAATTGACCCCTCAACTTCTCTTTTTCAATGTAAAAATATTTTTTTACATCCTTTGCCACCGTGTGGCGAGAAGGAATATTAAACCTTGGTTCCAAGTAGCGAGAATACGCTTGGAACCCTTTCCCATCAACAACTTGAAAAGGTAGCTCGTCCATAATGACCATACGAGCTAGATGTCGTCTACACTCATCAGGATCATACTTAGTATACCCCCTCAAAGTTGCACCCCCACTAGTCCCATCAGCCATTTTTTGAAGTCCAATATCTAGCC
Organism: Cyclocarya paliurus; assembly: GCA_029856935.1. Taxonomy (NCBI): domain Eukaryota; kingdom Viridiplantae; phylum Streptophyta; class Magnoliopsida; order Fagales; family Juglandaceae; genus Cyclocarya; species Cyclocarya paliurus. The sequence continues at coordinate 5,093,446 of JARVXP010000207.1, read as the reverse complement.
TAGATTGGCTTTTCTCTTGTAGTGATCTTAATATTGGACTTTTTTTGCATTGCTCTTCTAAGTGCACCTTTAATTGTGAGGTGCCATGTTTCCTATAGTGACACCCATAAATTTTCCCACAATGGTTACACTTGGCTTGGGGGTTACTTGGGTCACCACCCTCTAGTTTGGTGAAATGACTCCAAACTATTGAAGCAGGTTTCTTGCTGGGCTTAGAGGCGGGGCAAGGTACCGTAGGGGTAGAGGTATGGGTAGGGGTATGAGTAGGAGGTGTAGCGGTAGGGGTAGGGGTGCCCTCGGCCTGGAAAAGAGAGCTCGCACTAGAATCTGCTGGCATATCCATGAACTAAAGCAAACAATAAATCTGAATTAATAGAAAACATAGCAACCAAACATCAAACAATTTTTTTTTTAAACCAACAAACATTCAGCAATTAACAGTGCAAGCCAACTAATCTTTGAAACCCCTAAATTAATTTAGGGGTTTCAAAGATTAATTTTTGGACAATTATAACCAATAAGAAGATTAATTTTTGGACAATTTAATGAAAAAAAATGTTTAGAACTCAAAAAAATCTTATAAAAATAAACTTACAAATAGCATTAGACTGTTTCCATAATTATTTTGTGTGTAATTATAATTTTTTATCTATTACACACAACATTATGTTAAAATCATTATTAAGCTAAACTAATCACATAATAATACTTGGTCATTGGACATAGTCTATTTTAAAAAATAAATGACGGATTCTATCATTAAATGATAAGATTCAATATTTTTTATAAAGATTGCACGAAAGTTATATGCCCTTGAATTATATTTTAAAAAATAAATTATTCACAAAAGAAAATAGAAAGAAAAATAATTTGTGCAAGCCTACGACGTGTAATCTTCGTATAGTCTATTTGAAAAAAAAAATTTAATAACTACAAGAAAATAAAATTTAGGGGTTTAGATTGAAACCCCTAAATTAATTTAGGGTTTCGAAATTACAACATTACATATTGCAAACAAAAAAATAACTCAAAAACACACGGAAGGGACATTCACAAATCAAAACTGGACAGATTCATCAACGATCAACCAACGAAAATTCAAACCACATGCACAATCAAGTCTCCACAGCACACAATTCACAAAATCCCATCCTCCATCTCCGGTTAAACCCATCCTTCCTCCAATCTCCATTCCATAACATAAATCACAAAAAAAAAATTGGGATTAAATTTAGGGTTTCTTACCTTCGGTGACAGAGATGAAGAACGAGTCACTGGTTACGATCAGTGATGGCGACGGCGACGGCGACGGTGACAGCACACAGGGATGACAGCGACCGATTCACAGAGAGAGAGACTGAGAGTCGAGAGAGAGATAGGAGATTCTGGAAAGTGGAAGGCTGGAAGCTCGGGAGGGAAGAAGGGGTTCGGGGGGGGGGGTTGGGGTAATTAATCCCAAGCATGAAACGGCGTCGTTTCATGCCTGGGAGGGTAAAAAAAAATTAAACCCAGGCATGAAACGGCGTCGTTTCATGCCTGGGTTATTTTTTTTAAAAAATATATATGTAATAATTATATAATTATATTATATATTTATAATATATATATATATATAAGAACCCGGGGCGGGGCGGGGTAAATCCGGGGCGGGGGAAACCCCTATCCCGCCCCCGTCCCCGAGTTGGGTGGCAGATGCGGGGGGTGACCCCGCCCCCCGCATCTGCCGGACGGGTTGCTCCGCCCCGCCACACGGGGGCGGGGCGGAAACGGGGCGGGGCAGCGGGGGGGCCCCGCTGCCCACCCCTAATTACGATCAGTTTTAACGATTTTTGTCCACCCCTAATTCTTATAATATCGAATTAATTAGTTGTCCATAGAACAATAACTGCACATATACAGTTCGAATAATTCTTCTGATGGAGGCGCACTGCACACACACCTACGTCGGTTCAGTTTGCCCAATATATTATTGGAAGTACTCTAACCATAAATGAATTACACGAAAGCAATCCAATAAATTGATGTGGCTTAAATATGGTTCGTAAGATTGTAAAGTTATTTTTATTGTAAAGTAGATCTAACAGATCAAATAAAGCCACATCAGTTTGTGAAATTATTTTGTGTAATTCTTTTGATGTAGCAGTACTCATATTTACAATTTTGCTACGTACAACCAACATGCATAAACGGGATGCAACTGCCTGTACGTGGCAAAACTTATGTGGAAGGAAAAAAAAAAGTAAAAAGGCAAGATCAAAGAAGTTCTATTTTTTTCTTCTTCCTTCTGTGTAGCAGACCACACTTAGAAGATTTTCTATTTTTCTTCTTTTTCGATCGAGTAGCAGACCACTGCGACAACAAAGACAACAAAGGTTCACACAGATTTTTCTTCTTCCTTCAGTGTAGCAGACCACACTTTGAAGCAAACACCATTTTCTATTTTCCTTCTTCTTCAGTCGAGTAGCAGACCAATGCAGCAACAAAGGATCACACATATTTTTCTTCTTCCTTCGCAAACCACACTTTTTGTTTCTTTTTTAAAGGGAAAAGGAGAAGCATCAAAAGTAGAGGCCATTGCCCTTTTTCGTTTCTTTTTCTTCTATTTTCCTTTGCTCTCCTCAATCCAAGCTGGTCAGTCTTTCCTCTTCACACCTCCTTTCATTTCACTTCTCCTTTTCCTTCCCTTCTGGAGATATTCAAATTTTAATTAATGCATCACTTTCTCTGAGTTACTGGTTCTCAGCTAATTTCATCTTCATCTAATTGCTCTAAATTTTGTGTGCTTTCATTTCAGACACGGGTTTTTGCTAGGATTGTTTTGAAGTTATGTTCTTCGATTTAAGATACCTTTTTTTTTTCCTAAAACAACCGGCCACGTGAGACGCGGTGCCACAGCGGTTCTCCTGACTGGTTGTAAATAGACTTTTTCCATATATTATACATGGCCAGAACTTGTGCCCCATGCTCATAATCATAGGAGGCTAGGAGCAGGGTAGATCATCATCTTAGTCATAACATTGACTTCTAGACTACACCAATCCTTATATTCAGCATCCAGTGAAAAAAGTAGCAATCACAAAAAGGAATCAAGCTTACTTAAAATTTGGGTTCCATGTTGCAAAATGTTACTGCCTTAATCAGGGTGCAGAAGAAAGACAAGATAAAACAAATTATGTGAACTGCAGCGACTGATTTGATGACCTAAAAACAGAACAATTAATTTTTAAGAGAAAGCTCTGCACCAAATATGACATGTTGCGTGAAAATGGAAAATGAGAAAACTTAAGGGTGCCAGTGAAGATGATTAATGTTAAGAGCTGGTACAATGCACGAGAAAAAATAAAATAATGCACTTGCATCCACAAGATCAGAAAATCAGAAAAAGATGGGAAAAACTCACCTGCAAATAGAACCATAACTCATTCATACATGACTGGAGAGAGCAAGGGTTTGTCTGAAAAGAAAGCTTCCAAATTCCCAATCATTATGCCACACAAAGCCTTGATAGATTCGGTTGTAAATACAGCCGAATGCGGCGACAACACGATATTATCCAAATCAAAGAGCTCTTTGGGAACATTAGGCTCATTCTCGAACACATCCAAACCAGCGCCTCCAATCTCTCCTTGCACCAAACACTGTACCAGTTCCTTCTCATCGATAATAGCCCCTCGTCCGATATTGATGATGACTCCTTCCTTCCCCAATGCCAGTAAAACTTCCCTATTGATCATGTGCCGAGTTTGTTCATTCAATCCACAACATATAATAAGGACATCACTTTTAGCCGCAAGTTCACAGATATTTGTATAGAAAGGGTACGACACAAAGTCCTTCCTCGTCCTCGAGTTGTATAAGATGCTGCAACCAAAGGCCTCAAGCCTTTTGGCTACGAGGGAGCCAATGCTTCCCAATCCAACAATCCCAATTTGCTTGCCTCCTAACTGTAATCAGCACTCATCAACGGAGCATAGGATGTCATTTATACCTTACTAAGAGCACAGGATATCACTTATTCATTTCAAAAGAGTACATATGAAAAAAAAAAGCACTCTTTTTTTTGGAGAGCATTAGACAGAATCAGAAACATAAATAAAGACATTCAATTGCAGGCTGATAGATTGAACATCATAAGCATCACATTGAACATGATAAATGGAAGAGAAAAATGAAGAAAGCATATAGAATAAGGTTAGAGAATAATACCTTAGACCCAACTGGGTAATCCCCCTTATCAGCCCAAAGCCCTTGTCTCACATACCGATCAGCGGCCGAAACCTTTCTCAGTAAATCAATCAACAGCCCCACCGCCATGTCGGCCACATCCTCAGAGAACACTTCTCCAGCATTGGCTACAGCGATTCCAAGGCGCCGGCACTCGCTCAGATCGATGTGGTTGAGGCCGGCGCTGGTGGTAACGACAAGCCTGAGCGAAGGCAAACGCCGTAAGATTTCGGGGGCTATTCGAGGGCCGGTGCCGGAGCATAGCATGGCCTGGACTGACTGTGCATGGGCGGCCAAGAATTGGTCGAGAGGGAGCGGGGACTCCCATGCTTTGAGAAGCTCGAACTTTTTCGAGAAAGAGTCTCCGAAAAATTTGAAAACAGGTGGTGGTTTCAGGACTATGACTTGCGGGAGATGTTGGGATCGATTTTCAACAGGTGGGGGAGTTGCAGACATTATTGGGGATTTTGGAGAGGACGAGAAGCCAAACTGAAGGAAAATGAAGGCGTAAAAGTCTGTAACAAATTGACGCTATATGTCAACGTACAGTAGGATGAAAGTAGGAAGGTGTACGGTGTTTAGAATTTTTCTCGTAGTTTATACCTTATTTATTATGAGTTTTGCTACACAACCTCCTCACACTCCACACTTCACACTTTTTAATATTTTTTAATATTTTTAAAATTTTTTTTTTGAATTTATTTTTTTAAAACTATTTATAATTTTTTATTCACTATTCATATAAAAATATATTTGATAAAAAAAATTAAAAAAAAAATTAAAAAAAAGATGGAGTGTGGAGTGTGGTGTGAATAGTAAGAGGTTGAGTAGATTTTTTCATTTATTATTACTTTTGTTCTCTGACCATTTTCAGAAAAGGAAATTACATAAAGTCCAGTTTGAAATTTGTAACGAGTTGAGTTGAATTCACTTTAGTGTTAAATTAAATCAAATTTTTAATTTTTTAATTTTTTAATTATTAAATTCATTTCAACTTAAAATCTCTTTACATGTCATTTAAAAAAAATCATAATTTTTTTTAACTTAAGGCTTCGTTTGGTTCCTTAACCAAACTCATCTCATCTCACTTATCATTACAACTTTTTCAAATCCCAATACAAAATATAATAAACAATTCAACTTTTTCAAATTTCAAAACAATAAAAATATTCAAAAATAATATTTTAACAATATTTTATTATCTAAACTCAACTCAACTCAACTCAACTCATTTCAACAACCAAACGCACCCTTAATACATCTTTACACACGGGACTAACAACTTTTTTAACTTCTTATAAATATATCTAAACACATCTTAATATTCAAATAAATCTAAACTCATTTTAGACGAATTTCATAAAACTCATTCTATCATTTTAATTTATTACTATTAATAAAAAATTTAACTCAACTTAACTCAAGATCTCAAGATCTAAATTCGGTATGTAACTGCCTTAACCGGTTTTGTTTTAAAAAAAAATAAAAAATTAATCCACACTTTTCATGTGAAAACAAAATACGAGAGAAACTTACTAATATACAGTACCTCCAAAATAGAAGTCAACTGCGCAGTATTTTAAATCCTTGTCTCTATCATTTGATTGTCTTAAAGTTGTTATCATGATTCTTCTTTTATTTTTTTTTTAAGCAAGTTGACTACTATTTTCATAGATGAAGCAACAAATACATCATAAGTTGATTAAGCAGAGGGGCTTAATTATATAGATAAAAGAGGTAGATCTTTCTCACTATAGAAATTCAATAGAGAATGTGGTATTTGGATTAAAGGGATGTTATTAAAGACTTGCGTCATCGTTGCTCATTATACCAAATTATGCGCGCATCGATTTTTAGACCGATAAATTTTTTTAACTTTTCATTTTTTGAAAGATAGGAGATGATACTTGATATCATTGATGATTAGGGTCATAGTCCAATCATGTACAACAGAAGAGTTTGATATTGCATCTATGGTGGTGCTTGAGTCCCCTTCAAGTAAAATTTTTTGCAGGTCCAGTCTCTTTGCTTCAGTAATTGCCGTCAATGCTGCTTTGACTTCTCCTAGATTTGGGCTCACACTACAAATGAAGTCGGTGAATGGACAAATGATTTCTCCTCAGTCATTCCAACATGGAGATGCTAAGATGCTACCTTGGTCTCTGACAGCCACATCAAACCTGATGAGAAAGTTACCGACCGGATGCCTATCTTCCATCATTACCGTGTGATCATTATTCCCAAGTCCTAGAAGTCCATTTGTTTACCTAAATCTATGGGAGGTCTTGGCATAACAAATATGTCCTCTTTCAACAATGCTTTGGTCACTAAATATGCTTTGTCTCTTCTCAATGGATCAACAAGTCTTTGGAAGAATGTCATCTCAAAAAAATACTTAGGATCCAAATCTTTCCTGGAAGTGCCTCCTAAAGCCTATAATTCACGTTTCTAGAAGAGTTTGCTTAAACAGAGAGATTTCCTACAATCTAGTGTCTGTTTTCAAATGAATAATGGTATCTCTACCAAGGTTTAGAATGATCCCTAAGTCTCCACCATTCCTTGCTCCATACCTCATCCAAATCCCAATAATAATTCTGAGCTTGATATTAACATGATTGTTTCTGAGCTCATTCTAGAAGAACCAAGATGTTGGAAAGTCCTTATCCTCAATACACTCTTCTTGAAAAATTCCTCAAGAGAGATTCAAAAAATCCCTTTGGCCAATCATAATTTCCATCATGTTCAAGATAGGATCAAATGGATTCATCATTCTTCTAGAAATTTTTCAGTTGACTCAACTTATGCTGCTCTTGTCAATGATAATAATTTTTTCAATCCCAACAATCAGCCATTAAATTGGAAGAGTTTATGAAAATTGAAATTACAAGATAGACTGAAATTGTTTTTCTGGAAAACAATTCACAATATTCTTCCCACAAAAGTGAAGATCAACAATGTTATCCAACTTGAGGAAGATCAAATTCTTTGCCCTCTTTGCAACACTGAACCAAAAGATATCTCTCATCTTTTCCTCAACTACATATACTCTAGAATACTGTGGAGACACTCAAAATAGCTAATTGACACCACCTCTTTTGCTAGACAGCCCTTCTCTACCTGGATAAAAAAACATTCTCAACCCTTCAGTGGTTCTAAAAATTCCAGAGGAAGAACATTCCTTTAAAATATTTGCCACCATAGGTATGGACAACCTATGGTCTCTCATAAATAAAAAAGTGCACAATCAGATCACAACATCCTAGTCTCCCTTTGTTTTTGTTGAGTCTGTTCTCTCTACCTTCCAACAACACTCAGCAGCTTGGTGAATTTCTTTTTTTCACTATCCTCGAATCCCCACCAAAACCTTCGAAAGAGGGAATCCAGATTCTTGGTTGTTGCTTTCGGGATAAAGGAAGAGGGCATGACATATGAAGATATAGAACAAGCAACTGCTCTTATGAGAACAGTTTTGCAATTTGAGAGAGAATTTTTGATTTCCAATCTTGAAGCTTGTTTTGGATCTTCTCCATTAATTCAGTTAGAAATTTTTTCCTATATGCTCCATTGGAAAGGGGGAGACCCAGATAATTGGAATTTGGGGGAAAAACTCAGAAATTGAAATAGCTTTTGACATCATTAATGGAGGCCAGAGTGGTATTTCTACTGAAATGAAGAGAAGATTTTCGTTCATTAATACTTTGACCTAACCACTGATTATAAACTTCAAGGCATTGAAAGAATTTTTTAGCACTAAGAGTTGTGGCTGACCCAAAAAGAAACAGATCGTCAGCAAAAAAGAGATGAGTGATGAAGGGGCCACCTTTAAAGAGCTTGATACCCTTTAAACTGTTAAGCTATTCCTTTTTTACAATGAGTCTAGACAAGACCTCAGTACCTAAGATGAAAAGGAAAGGTGATAGTGGGTCTCCTTGTCGTAGACCCTTGGTGGGGTGAAAGTACCTGTGAGGGGATCCATTGATGTGATTGAATAGGTCACAGTTGAGATGCACTCTTGGATTCAATTGATCCATTGTTGTCTAAAGCTTGCTTGTTTTAGAATTTCAAGAAGAAAGGACCATTCCATGGAGTCAATGGCTTTTGCCATATCAATCTTTATTGCCATTTGTCCAAGTCTGCCATTTCTTTTTTTCATGCTATAGAAGATCTCCTGGGCCAAAATGGTATTATTTGAATAAGATGACCAGGGATGAAAGCAGATTGGCACGAAGAGATAATGTTAGGGAGGATGGTTTTAAGCCTATTGGTAAGAATTTTTGCTATAATTTTATAGCAGACATTAGACAGGCTTATAGATCTGAATTGGTTAATATCATTGGGATTGTCAACTTTTGGTATCAGGACGAAATTAGTGTGATTGAGTTTCTTTAGCAATTTTCCTTGGATAAAAAAGCTCTTTAGTGTAGCAATCAAATCAAATTTGATTATCTCCCAAAAACTTTTGTTAAAGAGACCCGTAAAACCATCCAGCCCTGGAGCCTTAGTGAGATGAAGTTTTTTTTACTATGGAAGTGATTTCCTCTTCATTTGAAATTTTGCAAAGAAAATTATTTTCATAATCAGAAATTTTTCTTAGGAACAGATTTTCAATGTCACCAGGAGTTGCGGGGTAAGTGGAAGAAAAAATTGTTTAAATATGATCTTGGATCTTGAAGGAGATTGTGGTTTGATCAGATGTCCAAGTATTCCTACCTAGCTTGAGGCAATCAATGTTGTTTCTTCTATATCTGATTGAATTGGAGGCGTGAGAATTTTGTGTTAAGATCTGTGGAGTTAAGCCATGTAATTCTAGATTTTTGCCTCCAAAGTGATTCCTTTCTAAGCAGGATTTCATCGATGTTTTCTTTTAAATCGGCTTCCAAGGTGCAAGAGGATGATTGAGAATCTTGTTCTTGAAGAGAGGTAAGTTTGGATATCAAGGCTTTAAGTTTGGATTGGATGTGACCAACAATGTTATGATTCCATTCCTGGAGGGCTTTCTTAGTGACTTTGAGTTTTCTTGAGAGGATGAAGGAAGGGTATCCAATGAAGTGAGAATTCCAGGCCTCTTTGATAATTTTGAAGATAGATGGATCTTGGAGCTAGAATTCTTCAAATTTGAAGGATTTGGGATAACTCTTCCTATTTGCTGTATCTAAGAGAATGGGAGCATGATCAGAAGAGACCCTTGTGAGAGTGGTGAGAGTAGATTGAGGGAACAGTTTGATCCAAGAAATATTAGCAATACCTCTGTCATGTCTCTCCTTGATATGATGTGGACCAAATCTATTGTTGGTCCAAGTCAATTTTGGGCCTGAATAACCTAGATCCACAAAGCCTAAGTTTTCTTTGAACAATTTGAGGTCTTTTGGTTTTGAGGATTGAGCAAAAAGATTACCACCAGATTTTTCAAATTGTGAGATGATGGAGTTGAAATCCCCTAAAGCTAGAGAAGGACCAGGAAAAGAGGTTGAGATACCCGAGAGAAGGTCCCAAAATAATTTTACTTTTTTTGTAAGGGGCGGGATAGTAAACCAAGTTGAGGAGCCACGGCAAGTGACTAGGATCAAAGTACACCAAAACAGAGATTATATTACTCGAGATATGTACAGTTTCTATATCAACTACAGGCCAATACAGAAGCAAAAGGCTCCCTCAGTTACCAGTAGGAGGAGAATACACAAAATAAGCATAACCTAACCTATTAATAGTACTTGCACTATCATTAGAAGCTAATAAACATTCTGAAAGGAAAATAATATCAAGGTTATAAACCCTAATATTAGCCCTAAGAGATCTAATTGTGCGGGGTCAAGCAATGTCTCGACAATTCCAAGCTAGTATTCTCATGGTTCCTCTGGTGGCAGTGAGGACCCTGCCACATCAGTTTTGGATTCATAGGGAATAGATTCATAGTTTGAGACTAAACTTTGTTACCTCTAGCCTTCAAGTGTAGATTTTGATATGATGCATATCTGACTATTGTTGGACTCCTCATTGGATGTTTTCTTTGAGTCCGATCTTTCTTTGACTGCTGGGTTGCTTTGCTCTGTGCTGGAAGGCTCCTCTAATTGGTAGTCCCTTCTTTTTCCTTTCATGCTCCATCTTCGTCTTCGACGATCATTGGGATTGTAGTACTTAACTGGCATTTTTTGTGGGGATTGAGGAAGGAACTCTTCTCTTCCAATGGAGTTTTGCTCTTCTTCTTAGTCTCATTTTGGAGAGAGGTTGGATATTAAGGCTCTGCGGCAGAGAAATCCATTTTCTTTTTTGTTAGGTTTTGAAACGGGGAGGAAGATACGATCTGGGGATCAGAGTGGGTTGGGTGGGTTTGATGGTTTGTGGAGAAAATGTTGGTTGGGCTTAGTTGGATGGTATTTATAGCAAAGCAGGACTTACCCAAATGGCTAACCAGTAAAGAGATGTTATGGCTTAGGTTCTGGAATTCTGTTGGGCTTTTTTTGTCTTTGAGCTAAGAGATAATTTGACTGATGAAGGATGTCTTGGGCTTGGGTTCAACATTAAGAGGCTCGATGGATTCCTTATCTGTGTTTGGGAGAGTAAGCCTTATGGGATTGAGAGGCAAGGTCAGAAGGGCATTATGGGAAGTTTATGTGTCTTGTGCAGGCTTAATAGGGAACGGGTGGGACACTTGGAGAGAGGGGGACTCATCAGCAGATAGAGTTGTCGGGGTGACAGGGATCATTTTGTTGACATTGAAGGTTTGGTGGCTCTCCTTAATTGGATTTGAAGTCTTTGTTTGGGAACTTGGATCACTGCCACGTGGTGATTGGATCTGCTTGTGTGGTTCCTTACGCAGTGCTTCTAGATGAACAATGTCACCTTTTAGGGTTTCTCTACTGTAGCTTGGCATTGCATAAAAGTGCTTTTCGATGCAGAATTCCTTCTTTAGTGTTGACAATGATGGCTTTCCCTTTCTCGAGATGTTAAACTTTATTGTTCTTTTTTACTAGAGCAAAAAAACTTGAACAATTGTGGGACGAAGGGATTGATGGTTCTCTGATACGTACTGGTGGGAAGGAATGTGGGATGTGATTCATTTGATCTAATAGTTGTAAGACCTGAGTGCTTTGTTGATGTAACTCTCTTTGGGATTCTTCAAAACGTAATTGTCTTCTCGAGTCTTGGGGTTCTACTCTCATCTAGGGATCGAAGAAAGGCTCATCTACTGGGCTGATATAGATGTGGCATGTTTGTAGAAGATGGTCGAGCCGTCCACAGCCATAGCAGAACTCTGAAAGCCATTCGTATTTAAAACTAACCTTTGCAATTTGCTTGTTGGGTCTAGGTAAGATGAACCCTTCATAGAGAGGCTTTTCCATGTTGATTTTCTATTCCTGAGAAATTGTTTTACCCCATTGCAAGGAAGAAAGGCTTGATCTATTTCAAGAAGATTACCCAGAACTTTTCCTATTTTTGTTGCATTCCCTTCATTCATCATTTCTAGAGGTAGTCCGTATATATGAATCCAAAAGGCAGAGTGAATGAGATCTATTTCTTGAAGATTTAGGCTGGAGGCCATTCTTCGAGCACCATGTGGAATCCCTTGAAATTTCAGGATCTTTGAAAAAAAACTCTATTTTTCTCAGTCAGCAATGGAAAAGTGAAAATGAAGGTGTTGGGTCCTAAATCTTCAATGGTAAAACCATGAATAAAACTCCATACTGCATGGATTGTGGAGTTAAAGGTATGTTTGTTCAAAATTTTGGTAAAGACCAACTTGCCAATTAGTGTTTGGCTTGAGATTTTTTCAAATCGTTTTTTATTCGAGCACTAATATGATATCGTCCCATGTTAGAGCCTTTGTTTGTTTGATGAGAGATTCAACACTTGCTTTCTCTTTTTCTGTTGACATTGTTAGAAGGGAGTTGGTAGATGGCGGTTACTAAATGAATGGTTGGTGGGGTAATGATAATGAGGAAAAGTAGGTGAAGATTAGGTGGGTATCATAACGGAGGAGACTACTAAGAAGAGGAGGAGGAGACTCATCTTCAGAGAGAGAGCTGGATTATTATTTTGAACTTATTTTCAAGAGACTTTGTTATGACGATTATTACTTTTTAATTTCGAGTCAAAACATTTCATACACCCAATTAATTTGGAGCCATTTCTGTACTAGAATGGGTGTCGCAATCCCTCTCTCTCTTGTTTATATCTTTTTGACTATGTTTAGATATTGAGATGAAATAAAATAATTTTAAATAAAAATTAAATAAAATATTGTTAGAATATTATTTTTTAATATTATTATTATTTTGATATTTTAAAAAATTAAATTGTTTATTATATTTAGTATGAAAATTTAATAAAATTATAATGATGAAATGAGATGAGATGAAACCGTTTCTGTATCCAAACGAGCCCTTAATCACGTAATTATCTTTTAAATAAACTACTAATTTGAGAATTATTAGATTTTTTGGCTTGGCTAACAATTCCTTTGCCATTGGTGTTGTGAAAAAAGTTGCCGCTAGAAATAGATTAATAAAACTTTATATTACAAGACATTTGATTAAATATAATGTCACAAGCCGATGAATTTTTTTTACGAGAAAAGCTAAAAAACGGTCGGTGTCTAACTTATATTCATACCGGCCAATAGGAACACAACATGTGGCAGGTGTACTTGTCTTACAATGAACCACACCTTATTATAAAAAACCTTGAGACTTTCCTTCTTTTCTCCACGATTTTCCCTCTCCTTTCGATTCCCTCTTCTGACTTCTCTCCCTTATTCTCCCTCCTGATTCTTCCTCTCTTATGCTTATCCTCTCCCCAATTCTACCTCTCTTTTTTCGTTTTCCTCTTCCGTTTCTTCTTTCCCGTTGTGTTCCTTTTTCGGTTCTGCTCTTCCCGTTGTGTTCTTCTTTCTTCTTTCCTGTTGTGTTCCGTTTCTTCTTCTATTTTGTTTATATCGATTCTTGCTGTGTATTCCATGGTAATTTGTTATGAACCTGCGTAAATGCTTTCTGTGATGAACCTGGTAAATGATTACTGTGATGTAATGGTGAATGCTTGTTGTGATGTAATGAGGAAATGTTAGATTGCTGGGTTGGTTTGCTGTATTCAGAAATGGGAATGGATGCAAGATGTTTGATAAAATGCTCAGATGAGCTTATTTGTATGATCCTAATCAACCCCTGTGGAATAACAGCTGCCCTGAAACATCAAATGGCCTGTCACTCTACAATCGCCCAAGAATGATGAAACTGAAACCATGTTGGATGATGATCTCTCTGTTAACACACGTGGGTTAAACAAGCTGTATGCATCATACCTATTTTTATCAAATAAGAATATTGCTAGCATCCTCTATGACAATTTATAGGATGCCATATTTTCTCATAGACATATTACTGGGTAGGTTTGTGTTTATCGGTCTGTCTTACATGATATCTCCATGTTGCTTTTCATTTTCCCCGAGTTTGTTGGGACTTTGCCGTATTATTGTAGACTGAGCAATTTTGTATTTCTCATTCAACCCTACTAGGGCTTTGAAGGCAGCTACAATGATACTCAATCTTACAGCAGCAGACAATGGTGCATCTCTCACTGTTTGATATAAGTATCTACTCAACATACTAGCATTGATTTTTCCAGATACTGTGATCAAAACCACTCAACATCTCTTACTGAAATTCATGTGTGGCATGTTGTTATTCACTGGTGTAAAAAACCACTTGACACCCGTCCGGCTCCAAGTGCTTCTCTTTTTTTATATATAGGAATGGGGGTTTTGAATCTGATTCTCCCATTTGAAAATCAAGTCTTATGCCTTTTGGTCCTAATGACCTTGATTATGTGGCAACTCGTTTTAATAGAATATTATATGATAGAAAAAGAATTGAAGGCTAACTTGCCAACATCGAGTGAACTCCTTTGGAGGATGATTTGTAAGTATATACTTCGACTTCCTCCTTGTGAAAAACACGCTCCATTTAAAACATAATTATATAAAAAAATGGTAAACTAAAGTTATATCTCTATTATTACTCACACTGCTCAATAGGATCTGCAATGAAAAACATTTGATCATTTTGTAAGTCACATTTCATTACATCACACCAATATGGAGAATCACTTGCAGAGAAAATGGGATGATAAGTTCAATTATTCAAAACGACAGGAGATGGTAAGGGTTTGTTTGAGAAGAAAGCTTCAAAATTCCCTTTCACAAGTTCACACATTGCTATCAAAGTCTCTGCAGTGTGAACAGCCCTATGTGGTGATAACACCACCTTATCCAAAGCGAAAAGCTCTCCAGGAACATTAGGCTCATTTTCAAACACATCCAAACCAGCTCCTCCCAGCTCCCCTTGCACCAAGCACTGCACCAGTTCCTCCTCATTGATTATCGGCCCACGTCCTACATTAACGACGACGCCTTCCTTTCCCAATGCTAACATGACATCCTTATTGATCATGTGGTGTGTCTGTTGGGTTAAACCACAACAGACAATTAGCACATCGCTATCTGTGGCAAGTTGAACAACACTAGAATAAAAAGGGTATGAAACGTATGGCTTCTTGTTCCTTGAGCTGTATGAGATTCTGCAGCCAAAGGCCTGGAGCCTTTTTGCCACTTCTTGGCCAATGCTTCCTAAACCAACTATGCCAACTCGCTTGCCTCCCAACTGGAATTACGGATCACTACAAACGTTAATCAGAATTCGGAAAATGAAACATTGTAACTAGATGCAGCCATGGTGATAGCTGACATCAATCTGCTTTTTAACATTGCCCAGTAGTAATGGGGACAAATGTTTTCAGGTTAAAATGAAACATAATAGCAAACACAAACATATATATTGCCCTTGTCCTCAGAACCATCTTCTCAACTCACCATTTACATTAATTGCATGATGTTATTGTAGTTAATTATTTTACCCAGCATGAAATCTAATCACTCCCTCTGGCACAAAGCATCTTCTAGTTATTAGTTTATGATCAAAATCAAGTACAGGTCACGTGGTATGCTACGGATTTGTCGTTTCATCTGTATCTCTAAGCAATGGAATCAGGTTCCTCATTCCCAAAGATACTTTAACTACTTTATTGTGGCTTCACTGATATGCTTAAATTCACCGAAATATCACCATTAACAAGGTTCAATCACAAGTAATTAAGATAAACTACTGGCAATCTCTCGAAGTTGTAGCTCCGAGACTAGAGTACTACTTTCACTCTAAACAAACAAAGGAGAATTATGATCTAGACATGTGAAGATGATGAAATCATGGAGACGATTACCTTAGAGCCCAGAGGAAAGTCTCCTTTAGTAGGCCAAAGCCCTTTCCTAACAAACGAGTCAGCAGAAGATATCTTCCTGAACACATCAATCAATAGTCCAACAGCCATATCAGCAACATCTTCTGAGTACGTATCATCGGCATTGGCTATGGAAATTCCACGCCTCCGGCACTCTGGCAAGTCGATGTGATCAAGGCCAGCGCTGGTGGTGACCACAAGCTGCAGGGAGAGGAGCAGCTGGAGGATGTTGGCGGTGAGCGGATAGCGTCCGGGGGAGAGGAGGGCTTGAACCGACTGTGCATGGAAGGTCAAGAATTGGTCTAGAGGAAGTTGTGACTCCCATGCTTTCAACAATCTGAAGTTTTTCAAGAACTGGTCCCCATAGAAAATCATGATTGGTGGTGGTTCAAGGACTAGGATTTGTGGGAGCTCTTCATGATTTACTTGACGATTATCATGAGCTGCCATTGATGTTCCTTGGGTTTACAACTGAAGTCCAAAGGTAGGTGATCAAGTCCTAAGATATTTCTGGGAGGAGAAAAATCACGATCTTCACGTTTGTTTGATAGTTTAATATCAGATCTATGGGTTACCTTTTCTCAAGCCGAAAGTTATGTCCCACTCATTCGTCTCGATAAAAGTTCAGTCTGGACAAAAAAAATATGACAATGATAGGCCGTCAAAATTTACCCCTCGTTTGTACTGACAGCGCAAAATGCACTTTTTTTTAAACATTTTTTTAAATCTCTTTAATTATTTTAAAAAAAATTAAAAATTACTTACTTAATCATTATTAAGTAAATAATAATAATAATAATAAATAAATAAATAAGACAAAAAGGGTCAAAATTGATATTTTTTAGGTTTCACATTTCTCAGTTGGCCCAAGCATTTTTCAACAAAATATAACACTAAACCCTTCTTAATTCTTGTGGCTAATCTATATCCCGTAAAATTTTCAAAGCACAAAACTCTACTTTTGTGAAACCACCACATCAACTATCTCACTATATTGTTGTTAAATTCATACTAGTACTATAAAATTATAAATCCACGTCATTATTTATGATGTTATTCTGAATACTTTAAATAGATTTTGGAAGGTTTCTTTAAATAAAAAAACTATTTGCACGTGAAAGTTAAGAGATTTAAAATGAAAAATATAGCAAGACTAGAGTAGTAAACTCATCGAAACATTTTTTTGTTTGGATACATCTCATCTTATCTCATCATTACAATTTTTTCGAGTTCTCATACCAAATATAATAAAAAATTCAACTTTTTCAAATTTTAAAATAATAATAATATTAAAAAATAATATTCTAACAATACTTTATTCAACTTTCATCTCAATTCATCTCATCTCATTTCAACTTACTATACAAACCGCACTTAAAGTACAATTTGTCCCTTAGTTTGACTATTAAAACATTTTAATTCCTTTTTAAAATATTTTAAAAAAATTACCACTAGTAAATTTGTGTATTTTTTCAAATATTTAAATGTTTAAAAAATATTTTTAAATAAAAAAAAAATCAAATTACACTAATAGGCACGCCCAACGGTAAGAGTTAAGCAGCACAGTGGAAGGGTCCTTCATGATATAATTTTTTGATTCCTTGAAAGAAAAGGAAAACCTTTAGGCTTGTTTTAGATAGCAATATACTCTCATTTCGTCTCAATATCTAAACATCACAAGCACAAATACTTTTCAATTTTAAATATTAACTTTTTCATCTAATCATTACAACTTACTCAAATTTTCAATCAAATCAATTTAATTTTTTCAAATCTCAAAACAAAAATTATATTATAACATTATTTTAACTTTATAGTATTCAACTTTTTCTCTTTCATTTCTTAAAACCTTTCTCAAAACCCCCATAAACATTTAACCTTAAACCATTTAATTACTATTTATAAACCATTTCACAACTGTTAACAGATCATCTCATCTTATAAGAAATTAAATAAGAAACTAGAAATAAATCAAGGGGCAGCATTCGGCAAGTACCATTTCCTGTGGAACTTAAAATGCTGCAGAGCCAAATCTCACCAAACAAGTCTAGGTATTCCAAAAAGAATAACAAATTACACTTCAATTTGCACCACGATGTGCAGTGATTAATAAAAGTTAAAAACGGTAGACTTAACAGTTGCAATCCAACCCCCCAGCCACACCCCCCCCCCCCCCCAAAAAAAAAAAAAACACGCAGCAGATGCGGCTGCAAGCACAGATAATGGAGTTGAAATGTTGAATACCCCCCTCAACTCACCCCCAAAACGGGGAAAAATAAGGAAAAGTGGTTCACTCAATCATCTCTCACCTTGAAATGAAAGATCAAGATCAGAGGTCTATAAACCCAAAGTTCTCTACAGCTTTAGACATTTAAATAAAAGCCTAACCTACTAGATACATCTATGGACATAATGTGAGGACCAAATTGAGGAAGATTCGGGACTTTACACACTGTTTGCTTTACCATGATTACATCTACAAGTAAAAGGCAAGTCAACTATGAAGGTAGGGTTCAAAGAGCTTCACACAAGGATTTGGATCATACTGCATGATGTCGGCTGCACGTTCGAACTCCTCCCTCAGAACTTTTATGCTGTGCTTGTCCACCACTCGGCCAAGGTCGTGAGATACCTCAAATGGATCCTCTATGCATATCAAATGACGATCATTCCCAATCCTACGTGTCCAGTCTTTTTCTTGCTTGCTAAACATGTCAACGCATTGAGAACACTTGATCACTAACAGGATTAGTCCCAGCCAATGTTTTAATTTGAATGAAATTGGACATCTTTAAGATTCAAATGCAAGTATTTAACAAGCCATTTCAAAAACTTCAGCCTCTAATCAGTCATCTTCTAGACAGATCGCCCCATCAACAAAATGAAATTAATACAAAAATAACTTACTGCAAAAAACTAAAACATGATATATTAACTAATTGTGCATACATTAACAGCATGGCTGCTAAAGCAAGAACCACCATGGCAGATGCATGAACCACATCTTCAACATCCATGAAAGACCTCAAAGGAAGGGATTAAATTAAGGGCAACAAACTGTCAAGAGCTTTTGTAAAAAAGATGAGTTAATATAATTAGGGCTCTCGTTTACAAGCTCTGAAGCCACAATAAGATCTAAAAATTTAATAATAATTACAGCATATAGATTTGATAGAGTATGTATATCTAAAATTTAATATAATCATTCCACTTCTTTATATCTGATAAGTATATCTGCATATTTGAGTGTATCAGAATTCTAATAAAGCAACCGTATCTTATATCTAACCTGATTATGCTTCCTGTACGAACAGATATGACAGCATTTGCATAATCATGACGATATGCCCAATAACTGAAAAACGCCCACACCAGCTGAGCAATAGTTTCCTTGTTACGTGATCCAAAATTGTGTAGTTTTTCAACTTGATCAAAGAAAGCACATTCGATATCATCTACGGTCACAGAGTATGTAGTCTCCATTTCCTGAGTGAATAAACCAGAAAATATAACATTAAATTAGAGAATGAGATGGCTAAGTCCATGGCAGAGATATTAAGTCAAACAAAGGAAGAGTAAACATGTCTGATGTCTGCTACGTTCTAGTCTATGAACTGGAATTCAAGGCAGTAGAAAGCTATATAACTAAGCGAAAAAAAAAATAATGCTCCAAAGCCACTGCCTATCACATAAAAGCCTAAAATATAATATGTAAAAGCCGTTGTGGATCATGTGGTGTCTTTGGACGGAAAGGAATGCGCGGTGCTTTGAAGATAAGGAACGCATAATAACCGAGTTGAAGAATTTTTTTTTCCACACTTATGTGTTGGTTTTCCACTATTGTATTACATGAGGATAATGTTCAGGATTTCTTGTCTTTAATTTATCGCTTTTAGAATGTATTTGGGAGCTCTTATGTACATTTCCTGTGTACAAGAGCTTTGCTTATTTCATTCATATATATAATATCTATCTTTTAATGATAAAAAATAAAAAATTGTACAAAATGATGTGCCAACTAAGCTTCGCAAAAAACAACTGTGCTACTCTACAAAAAAACAATTAATAATCAAAACTGAAAAGTAAAAGCTCATACATGGCAAAAAGTTTAGTTTTACTACAACATAGTCCCGACAGGATAGCGTTCATTATAAATACACACCTGTAAGCAAGGAAGGATGGCAGGCCTGCGCTGTTGTAAGAAATGTATGCACATTATGACATACCTGAAAAGGAAGCAGTAACAGTAGTTAAAAAATTACAATAAAGGGCACACTATTAGGTTATTGCCATCATAACCTAATAATGTATATTCCACCTATTAGGTAAGTTCTTACGCTTCTTTATTTCATATTTGAAAGGGTCAAGCGACCTTGTGATCAACATCACTAGCAAAGGTTGCAAAATTTTTAACCTGCAAGTTTCAGAATACATGTAAATCCTAAAAAGCTAACTTACGCATAGCTAGACAGAGTTCCTTGGTAAGTTTCATTGACTCCTCTTGACTTGGCCCAATGTTTTACAATATAAGCCAACTGCCGTAATCTCGCATCTATTTGAGCGTAATCTCGTAGAAGCTTAGTATTTATGACAGCCAAAACATTGTTAATGCAAATGTCACAGGAAAGTCCAGTCATTGGATCCATAAGCTTTACTATGGGGACCCTAGCACGTGTCAGCGCCTGTAAACAAAACTTGAATCAAGGACCCACAAGGAAATTTTCTTCAATTCAAAGCAAATGAAATAATGTTGTATTATGCATGCACCTACAAATGAGGTATCATCCAAGCTAGAGTATGCTTGGGCCGACATTCTTATGGTATTCTTTTCTAGAGCATTTTGTACTTGCTAACCTTACTCAGAGGTATCATCCAAGTTAGAGTAAAGGCCTTTAGAATCAAATTGAGATGGAAAGGGTCACGATGAAGAAGAGTCTTTTTGGGATAATAGCATAAAACATTACACACAACTTATCACTGCCCAAAATAAGGACATGCAATCTGAAATCACTGAAGTAGGAGCACAAATCTTATTTTGGAAAAGCAACAGGACATCGGCTTGAACCCAAGAATAAATCATTTTTCAAAATAAAAAAGAAAATTCAGATAATGACTAACACAGGGCACTAAGGAGTCACTTTATTTTTATTTTATTTTTATAAGTAATAAGGAGTCACTTTATTGGTGAGATAAAGCCCATATATTCCAATGCACTCTGCATATTCGCATAATGAGAAGGTGTCAAGGCCTAATGGGTTCATCCAAAAACTTCCAAATGAAGAAAACTCAATTGTTGCAACCTAGCTCAAAAGCCCTCAGAATGGGGGATTTATCAACACCCTCAGTACAGAACAGATTCCTAATTTATAAAAGCAGCACCTTCCACGTTCCACAAAAATCCATGCCGTTAACAACTTATGGTAATATATTCATTCAGAGTTCACTCATCAGCTGCTTCTCTGGGGGAAAAAAAGAGTTTAATCTTCAACTACTGCATTACTATAACTAATAAGCTCCCACATTAGGAAACTGTGGTCATCAAGACATGACAAAAAAATCTATATGCCTCGCTGACATTTCCACAGTTGGCCTTGGTAATAAAGAGTTTTAAGTAAAATCAAATAAAATTGGTAATACAGAGTTATTCTAGGAATAACTTATTAAAAAAAAAACAATTCTAGGAATATAGAAATTTTCTCAATACATATAGGTTGCATTTGGTGCAACGCATATAGAGACTGGATTAGAAAAAAGCTATTCATAGACAATATTTGGCATGACCATTTGGATAGGATATAAGTTATAACAACCCCTTTGGATTCTTTTTTATAAGTTACAAGACAATAGAAGAGGAGTATTATTAGATACCACCGACAGTGATATTATGGATTTCTGTCAGTTTGCCTTAAAATTGCATCATCACCTTGCCATCCACAGCAACAATCTCAAGATTCCTACTGACCCAAGGCTTTGATTGGGAAGTTATAGTGGATGATATTATCCTCTTTTTGTAATAAAAATAATAGATGTGAGCTTTATTTTTTTAAAAACAAAAAAAAAACAGGTGGCTTGGCTGTGGAACTTTAAAAAGTAAAGGTAAGTTATGTTATTTATGTAATAAATTAAGGTGATATCATCATTATACCATCCAATTTAACTTCCTAATCTGACCTGGGGGCAAATTGTGATAGAAATTTCGATTTAAGGAGTGGATTATCACGTCATATTTGGGAATGTGTTTTATAACGAGCTCATAAATTAGGGAGATTTTTTCAATTTACCATTAATTTAAAAATTAAGTTGGTCAATAGAAATGATAGGAATACAATAAAAAACCACAGTGAAAAATGTATCAGACGAATTGCAAGCTTACATGGCAAATGAACTCTACCAAATGGCTGTCTAATTCACACCACTTGCTTTTATCCACTCCATTATGAAGTTGTTTTCCAAGCAAATTCATGGAGGTAAACCCAAAACAGCAATAATACTGAATTTCTGAACCGAATACAATCCTAGTATAAGAAAATAAGTCATGACTTTCACTCATGTTCCCCTCAGCTACAAGATGAACCACAAAATATGCCATGAATTATTTATACTAAGAAGGTGATATTTAATTCATATTTTTCTACCAAGCATGACAGTCATTTTCCATCATCTAAGTTTAATGGATTGGTGCTTTATGTGCAAAAGGAATGGTGACTTGATGGACCATCTTGCGGCTGTTTGCAAAAATGGTGCCATTATGTCTTATGTGGTGTATATGGAACGAGAGGAACAGACGTTGTTTTGAAAATAGAGCACATTCGTTGTGAGGGATTAGAGATTTTTTACCATACATTGTTACTTTGGGCATCGGCTATTGTATTGTATGGGATTGGTTTTCATGATTTCTATGCTGCTCTTTCCAGCTCCTTGCTTGTAATTAGGTGTTTTCTCTTATATACTCCCTGTGTACTTTGGGCTATGCCTAAATATGTCATTTAATAAATTCTCTCATAAAAAAAACCATCTAAAGTTTAAAATCAAGGCCAATATATATAGCAGCCTTTTCTTTTTATCTACGTTATCTAAACTGTTCAGCAAATGCAACACCAAATACATGATAAACATGCCTGCAAACAGTTTTAGTTTAGTAAACTAAGTGCCTACTCTTTGATAATCAGAACAACGGAGCAATCTGTTATACCTGCACATTCTGGAGATTATCTGACTGTAAAATGTCGGCCAACCTTAGTAAGATCTCAGACTTATCAGTATCTGTGTATTCAATTGCAAGACAAACATCAATATCACTTTTAGAAACTCCGAATGAGTTTGCACATGATCCATAAAGATAAATCCGAGCTTTAGGCCACTCTTTGCAAACCAGTCTCTCCAATAATTGTAACAATTGCTTCTGCTTTGCCTTCTCTTCCTCTGCAGGTATTAGGGACTCATAAATTGCAAGAAAAGGTTCATTAAATATGCCTATGTCACTTCGTAATTGCATCTGCCTTTTCATTATTCTCATCCTTTGGCTAAGTAGCTGTTTCCCTCTGTTATCCTTCCTGGCATCCTGATAATCAAAAATACAAGTGAGTCCCCCGTTTAAACCTTTTTTTTTCGTTTATTAACTTAACATGCAAAATTTAATTTTCCAACACTAAGAACTTCAAATTATTTTTCATTCAAGTAGAGGTCTGATGAGAATATACAATGTGATCATTGTGGTGTATCTCTAATAACTGCACAAACTTGCATCCGGAAGTTTATAGAAGTTACGATTCCAAAACTCGAGTATTCGCAAGTCCTTTCTATGTCATATCCATTTAAAATATTAATTCCGAAATTTTTAAATCCTATTTAAGCATCATGTAAGGATAGAAGGAAACAAAAGCATAGTAAAAGAAGGTCCACCTTCTCTCGAGAAATACGACGTTGGCTTGAGCTATGCTTGCCAGCAGACTCATCCTCGAGCAACAATGAATCCACAAGCTGCTCGCTAAAATCATCTAGTTCATGACTTTCTTCCTTCAACTTATCTCGACTTCGGTAATTATTGCCATTCTCATATTGATCAATTTCACCATGCAACTTCGATATGGACTCTTCAATATCCGGAGCCGACACGGAATTAAGGTTACTCCCCGTTGGCGGTCCTGGGTGATCAAGCTGTCCACTAAGGGCCAATTGACCTAACTTTTCACCGCGAGTTTTACCGTCTTTCATGGACAATCTCCTCATCATGACGTCCTCAGCTTCCCAGAAAACGTTGCTACTACCAAATTCAAGATGATTCGCCCTTTCCTTATCCACATTGTGCTCCAACCCTATCCTATTCCCAGAATCCCAATTCCCTTTTCCCCTAGGCTGGCTTGGAAACCCCGGTGGGGGTGGCGGCGTAGACTTATAGTTCCCACTGTGGTAATGGTTCCCTAGTTCGCCCCCTCGTCGCTCTTGCTCTCGAGAAATATAATTCCCACGCCGAAGAGCGTCTGAATTTTGGTTTGACTTAGAATTCGCCCGAGGATTGGCCATATTCCTATCCAACCCATTGTAGCTCCTGCTCCCTGAACCTGCTTCTCGCTCCTTTGAAATAGTGAACTGTGAACTATCCAAAGAACCCTCAGAATTCTCCTTTAATAAACCCTCAGTGCTCCGGATTTCGCTAGGAAAGGAGCCGAACTTCAGCTCAGGCTCTTGATGTTTCTGCTGCCCAATAAAATTATCGATTCTGCGACTGCCTCTAGCGTCATTACCCGGAAACCCTAATGTTCTCGATTCCTCACCGAGGAGAATGTGATTGGCCGCAATTTGATTCCCAGGGAAATGGCTTCCAGGAAACTGATTCCTAGGAGGGGGGAAAGGGTTTTGCGGAAACCCTAGGAAGTTAGGAGGAAAACCCGAGGGAGGGGAGAAAGAGTGAGGCCAAGGAAAAAGAGGATAGGGCAGATCGGGGCCATTAGAGATGGACGGCCATGGAGGCGGAGCGAAGGGGAGGGAGGGGCCCACAGCCGCGACGGCAGGATCGACGGTCAGAGAATGGTGCTGCTGCTGTTGTTGTGGATGAGTCTGATGTTGTTGTTGTTGGAGGTGGTGCTGGTTTTGGAGGAGAGAGAGTAGGAAATCGCCGGCGTTTGCAGGAGGGGGAGGGGGCTGTTCACCTACGCCGCCTGCCATAGCGCGTGGGCTTGGCTGAGTTTTACGACCCTGAGGGTTCTTTTACATGGCCTATCAGTGAGGCTATTGCCGCCCTACACCGAAGCCATAGAGTCGTGAGAAATGAGAGCTTTTTAACTTCACTTCCTTTTTCTTTTCTCTTTTTTTTTTGTAATGCTTTTTAACTCAGCTTAACCTCCAAGTCTTCGCCCTCAATCTCCATCTAACTTAACCTTCAAGTCTTCACCCTCTATCTCCATCTGTTATTTTTTTTAAAAAGGATATCAATGATTTCTTTCTTCTATTCTTTAAAATTTATTTTTTTATTTTATATCTTAATTTTTACAATAATTCATACATCAACTTTTTTATTTTTTCTTTATATCATTTAAATATTTTTTTTAATATTTTTTATTCATTTTAAATATTTCTTCTAACTATTAATAAATTTACAAAAGAGAAGAAAAATAATTAAAAATATTTTAAAGTTGTAAATAGTATTCTCTACATCTAGATGATTACTATTATAAAATCTAAAATCAAAATCAAAATACAAAATTTATTAGAAGGATCTTTTGATCAACTTTATTTATATTTTACACAAAAAATATTTTACATGAGTAATTGTAAATACTCTTAAGGAACCGATTACTCATCTCAATTTATCTTATTTAATTATTTAAATTTTTATATAAAATATAATAAATTTAAATTTTAAAATTAATAATAATATTTTATTTAACCTCCAACTTTAATTTAACTAAATCAAAATCGTATCTATCCCATATTAGACCACGCATTGGACTGTTGGGTTTTTTACCAATTTAAAAAAATAACAAAAACAAAAATGCTCAAGTGCGTAACATTTTTATTGTAGATAAATATTGCCCAATCCTTAATATCATCCCTCTTACATTATTAATATAACAAATTCAAGATGATCAGCGAGGTTCGCTATTTTATGGTTCACTTGTTAGCATTGACAGAAGCTAACAAATCATTCATTCCAAAGGCATTGGCTTGATCAAATATCATTGCAATGTAAATAATGGCCAGTTTATGTAAAAAATGGTCTATATTGACTTAGCCATAGTTCAACCAAAATGCATTTTTGCTACAATAGTTCAACATATATTTAAGAAACTCTAGCTCTAGCCAAACCTTATTTTATTTGTTTTATATTTCTCTACATTTTAATTTCATTTGCTTTTCTCTCTAAACACAAACAAACGTAGAGAATAAAAATATGAGGAAATCTACTCTTCAGCCGGTTTTACCATCACACACTACACGAATGCTGATGTGGCAAACCCGGTTTATTTATTTTTCGGATCAGTGGCTAAATTTCCATCGTCTCTCCCCCTGTGAATTCCCTAAGGAAAAATTTCTCTCTTCCCGTGAAAATCTTCCTCATCTGAGAACTATTCTCCGCGTGAGGTAAAGTCCCCAGCTTTTAATTTTCCGTTTTTGGATTCTCTAATTTTCAGGGATTCTTCTGAGACCAGTACATGTAAGTTTTTTGACCCTTTGCTTATGAAAAAATTACAATGATGAATAGAAAGCTAAATCATTCAGATTTTTCTTTTGCTGCAATGAGTGAAAAACTCCAAAATGTCGCCATGTTTAATAGGAAGTAGACAAAAAATACAAAAGAAAAAAAAGAACTCAAACTTTCACAATTGTGATTTTCAGTGTTTGATAAAAATTTAAAAAAAAATCCAAACTTTATCCAACAAACAAGCACTGATCTGGAGGCCTATCACCATCCTTTTTCTTCAACTATGGATGCTTGAAAGAAACTTGGCATAAGAAAAACAGAAAAAAAAAAAAAAATAGATTTTTCAGGAATAAAAAAGAAGAGAAAACATGTGTGAGTTGGTCGTGGCTGGGCTCCGTCGGCCTGTTGGAGCTTTCTTGTCGGAGATCTTAGAAGGTGACAGTGAAGGTTGGCAGAGGAAGAACATCGACGGGGTGGGGTGGGTGGGAGAATACCTTCTCTGCTCTGATTTGGGTCTACTATGCTTTAGTAACTTAGTTATCAAACTAAACGCAACATTTAGTTAAAAAATAAAAAAATAAAAGCCAAATCAGCAGTTTGTGTGGTGTGTGTGGGGAAAGAGGCGGATGGGTAGCTTTACTCAATATGCAGTATTTAGTGAGTGGCTCTGTGATTTGGTAAATTTCTTAAAATGTTCTAAATTTTATTGTATAAAATAAAAAGACCTCCTATAGAAGCTGAGTCCACCAACTTGGATTAACAGATAATCTTTTTATCTGGGCAATTGGGAGTGACTGATTGGGAGGGCTTCATGGGGAGCCGTGTTACGCATCAACCACTATTCACGGCTGATGCGTAGCACATCTTACGTGTTAATAGTGTTTATATCTTTTTTTTTTCTCTCTCTCTCTCTCACCCGTTTCTCTCTTCTCCCTCGCGTTTCTCTCCTCTTCCCGTGTCCCCCATTGCAGCTCAGATCCGGCATCGCCGCCGCCGATTCGGCCTCCCACCGCAGCCAACGACCCCCGCCACCGAGCCCGTCCTCCTCCCCCAGCCCGAGGTCGTAGCTCCTCCGTACGCACGCCCGTCGCCCCATCCCACTCTGTTAGACCCCCACGTAAAATCGCCTCCAAAGGAGCCGCCCATTTCCTAGCCATGTCCGGGACATGCCCATTGATCATGCCACGAGCATGCCTTGGCCCGTGTCTTGTCACACACGGGGCGCCCAGCATGCTCTTGGACCGGCCACATGCATGCCTTGGCCCGTGCCTTGACAAGCACGGGGCGCCCAGCATGCAAGCCGCGCGCGCGCGGCACCTCGATCTCAGCGAGGTTAGTGGCCATGCGCAGCCCAGCGCATGGCTAGGCAGGCGCACGCCCGTGCGCATGCCCATGCACCGCGCGGCCCTGCGCATGCGCGCAGGCCGCATGGCCTTGCGTCTGCACGCAGGCCGCATGGCCCTGCGCATGCGGGTAAGCCGCATGGCCCCGCACGCCCATGCAGGCCGCACGGCCCCGCACGCCCACGCAGGCCGCACGGCCCCGCTCGCCCACGCATGCCACACAGCCCTGCGCACCCAGCCAGACCGCATGGCCGTGCGCACGCCCATGCGCACGCCCGAGCACCCGCAGCCGACCATGTCCCCAACCGCATGGCTCTCCTGCCGCACACCAGCGAGGTTAGTGGCATGCCATCCAGCGTACGGGCCCAGCCCGTGCCATGCAGAGCAGGCCAGTGGCATGCCCACCAGGCATGCCATCCAGCGCACGGCTCCAGCCTGTGCCATGCAGAGCAGGTCAGTGGCATGCCCACCAGGCATGCCATCCAGCGCATGGCTCCAGCTCATGCCTTGCAGCAGGCTCACATGGCTAGCCACCACCAGCAGGCCGAACATGGCACCATGCCATGCCCACCAGCCGGCCCATGCACCCTAGCCAGCCATGCCGAGCCACTTAGCCATGGACCAGACCGAGGACCACCATGCACCACCCTAGCCGACCCTTGGCTCATGCATGCCACGGCCTAGTGGTCCATGCCACTATCTTCATTTATGTCATTTAATTATTTATTTCATTTTAATTCTTTTTATTTCAAAGGGGCCTTTTGGGGGTTTCCAAGTTGTAACCTTATAAATAGGACCCTTAGCCATTTCTTTCACATCTTTTGACAATAGCCTTTGTGGACTAGTTTGTTCTTGAGATCACTTTCGGTGCATAGCACTTGGGCTCTTTGGGGTGCAATTCGTGAATCCCTAAGGAGAGGATCACACTTTGCAATTCGTGAATAAGTGTGATCCATTCTATCTATCTTATGAGTACTTTCCATTCATTCTCTTGTTCTCCATTTATTGCTTATTGATCTTGATATTTATGTGCATTGTTATACTTTGTTCATAAGTGTTCTTGAGTGATTCGGCCAACAAGTGTGTTCCATAGCCCATTTGATCTTCTTTCCAACCACATACTCGACCAACACTTGTTTGCCCTACTTACCATATTCGGCCATCACTACCAAAAACACCCTTCATCCAATCCATTCCCTTCCTAGCCGAGATACACTTTCCATACAAGATTCAAATTCAAATTTTGGCTCCTTGCCTCATTTGAATTGATCTAGCCGCCCATACCACTTTCCAAACTAGAGTTTCCATATTGGAAACCCTAGTTGATCCTCTTGGATTCCCTTGGCCGGCCATCACCCTAATCCAAAACACATCCCAAGTTTTTAGAAAACTTTCCTAAAAACACTCACCTACTCCATTCGGCCAAGCCTTGGCCGCCCACCTCATTTTCCCTAGCTCCAAACCTAATCATCTCATCACCCAAAACCCTAGCCGTCCATCATCACTCATCCAAACCCTAAACCCTAATGCAAGTGGCGCCAACCCTAGCTCACCCTAGTGCCGTGCACCACTCCCCATTGTGATCTCACACTTAGCCATTTTTCCACTTCCCATACACTTCCAATTAGCCTAAACACTAACCTCACCCTACCCAAAGTGCCACCATAGCCCACCTTGAGCGTGAACCAAGCAAGTGAAGGACTTGGAGTCGGTCAACCAAAGGAACCTATTGCTGAAGAGGACTTAGTGTTTAGGGACTTGATCGGGGTCCCTAACACACTCACCCACGTCGCGGCTCACATTCGCCGCCATCGCCACCGATTCGGCCTCCCACCGCAGTCACCGACCACCACCACCACCGAGCCCGTCCTCCTCCCCCAGCCCGAGGCTCGTTGCTCCGCACGCCCGTTTCTCTCTCCCTCACATGCCCTCTCCGTCTCCCTCACAGCCAAATCTCAACATCTCGCACTGTCTGCAGTCATGCTGCCATCTCGACAGTCGACGGCAGCTCGAAAGTCACCGCTATCTCGACAGTCGACGCCCGAAAATGGGCGACGGGCGGGAGGCGTTGGGCCGGGGGGGAGGTCGTGTGCGATTCGGGAGAGAGAAAGTAAAATGAGATTTGAAATGAGGGGATTCGGTTTTATTGTGAGGTTATTTTAGTTATTTTACTATATAGTGTGGGATGACTGATCTGAACAGGAGTTGATGAAAAGATTTTCTCTTCATGGGAGGGGTTTGGCGGGCGGGCAATGCCAAGTAAGTAAAGCATTCCATTGATTTGCAAAAATTCGTACGCCACAGACCAGACCACCCACCTTTAGCAACGGAGTATGGATATATGGACATTTCCGACCCTCAAAAAAGTACACCACAAAGCAACCCAAATTTCCCACTCCAAAGCCAACGCATATCGATCGATCCGAGGCTTTCTTGAGGCTAAAGTTCCTCAAAACTCATTTGCCCAAAAGTGCCAATACCAGAACGGTAATGTCAAAGTTTGAACCCTACGCTCACCTCGACATCGCCTTCGGTCCTGACGACATTGTCACTCGCCGTCTCAAATTCCCGACGATCAAGGCAAACCTTAATGTTGATCCCGGTGAACCCACGGTCTCCAAGGACCTTACTATCAATGTCGAAACTAAAACGTGGGTCCGAATCTTTTTGCCAACAAAATTGCCTTCCAATGACAACATTGTCGCCCGACTTCCTATCATCGTCTACTTCCACCATGGAGGCTGGGTTCTCTTCGGCGCCGATGACTCCTACACTCACAAAGAATGCTCGCGAATCGCCAGTAATATTCCAGCCATTGTCATATCAGTTAA
This sequence comes from Cyclocarya paliurus, assembly GCA_029856935.1. Lineage (NCBI taxonomy): Eukaryota > Viridiplantae > Streptophyta > Magnoliopsida > Fagales > Juglandaceae > Cyclocarya > Cyclocarya paliurus. Next base: position 5,063,120 of record JARVXP010000207.1, on the reverse strand, counting down.
CTACCGCCTCGCACCGGAGAACCGACTCCCAGCTCAGTACCACGACGCCATGGACGCCATCTGTTGGGTGAAAAATCAGGCAACAAACCCAAAAGGCGAGCAGTGGCTAAGAGATTACGGAGACTTCTCCAGGTGCTATCTTTAAGGTTGTGGAAATGGCGGAAACATGGTGTTCTTCGTGGGTATAAAGGTTTGTGCGTTTCAATTGGAGCCAATGAATATTGCTGGAATGATAATGAACCAACCCTTGTTTGGGGGTGAAGAGAGAACCAAATCGGAGCTGAATTATGCTACAGACGAAATCTTTCCATTGCCTGTGCTGGACCTCATGTGGGATCTCGCTTTGCCAAAAGGGGTGGATCGGAACCATTGGTACTGCAATCGTTTGGTGATGGGATCCTACGGAGACCCAACGATTGACCGGCAGCAGGAGTTCGTGACGATGTTGGCAACGTGTGGAGCCCATTTGAAGACATGGTTCGATGATGTTGGGTCCCATAATGCTCATCTAGTGCCACCCTTCTTTTAAGTATACTTCAAGAATTCATTCTTGGATGTTATAGCATTAGCTACTTTTCCTTTAATGTCTTATACTTCCAGTTTTTCTTGAGGAACGACGACGTTTATTAACCAATGGATTTCACACGATTGAATTTATATTTTTATAACTACATAAGAATAAAGCTTCCTTCCTGGCCTTAGGCATCGACCCAGATATATTTACTTTTAAACATCAACAGGACCTCACACAGATTAATCTAATTTTTGGCAGTTGAGTTTTATTATACATAAATTACTATTCAACCCTCCATACTTCACATCTGATAATTTTTTTTCATAGAATATAAAGATGTGGGATAGTAAATAATAGCTTATGAGAATTATTCTATTAAAAAAGAGATAAGATTCATAGATATAAAGAAAACAGTCTCACATTGTAGATATATCGGATGCAATGCCATTACTCTTCACACGCAATCATGCACTGCTCGCAATAAAATCCTTGATATCTGCGTACAAAGCGTGGGCCTTTCTGGGGTCGAAGAGCTCCACAGCATGGAAACCTTCATCATCAAACTTGGCCATCACGTCCACCCCACTTTTCTCCAACATCTTCATGAACTCCTTCTGTCTGTCTTGCAAAGGGTCCCCACCGTACCCCCTTACCAAACACCTCGGTAGCCGTCTGATCTTCCCTTCATGGGAACCACCCACCGTTGGATTACTATACTCGTGATCACGATCAGCATCCTTTGGTAACGCCAGGGCCCACAGTAAGTCATTAGCAGCCAACGGTAGAATCCGATCGTTAATCAGTCTCATCTCGGATCCGCTCCTTTGGACACCACCAAAGAACGGCTGGTTAAAAATTAACCCTCTGATCTTCACGGGGTTGAGATCAACATCAAGCACACGTAAAGCTGCATTGTACACGATATTGCCCCCAGCACTGCTTCCCATTAAAAAGCAGCGTGAAAAATCCACGTAATCCCTCAACCATGCATCACTGCCGTTGATGTCCTCCGCCTGGTTCCGGAGCCACGTGATCGCCTCCACAGCGTCGTCATAAGCCGCCGGGAGACGGTGCTCGGGTGCGAGACGGAATTCGACCGACATGACCAGAGCTGAGATTTGCGCCGCCATTGCGCTGCATGAATCATGGAAAGGCTGTGAAGTGGCGCTGAAGAGAACGAAGCCTCCGCCATGGAAGTATACTATGAGAGGGAGTTTTTGGTTCGAAGGGGGATGGTGGGGGAGAAAGAGACGAAGGAAGGTCTTGGTGGTGGGGTTGAGAGGGATGTCCTTGGAGAGGGCGAGTTGGGTGGGTGTGTTAGAATCAGTGGTGGTGGAACTTCTGGGTTCGGTTGGGAGTGCAATTGGAAATGGATTGAGGCGGGTGAGAGAGCCATCTGGGTTGGGGCTAATCTTGAGGACTTCGTAGGGATCAATGGAGGATGTCTGGTTTGCCATGTCTCTGTTGCGACTATGTGTGCCAGAGAAGATGCAATGTATGGAGGGAGGGAGAGATCGAGAGTGGTCGAAAATGTCAGAGAAGAAGAAGGGATCCTTACTAGAAGGAAATTAAAAGGCGGTGAGGTAGGAGAGGAGGAGTGGGTATAAGTAATGATATCAAGGTCTCTGAGTTTATGTATGCATTATTGACTTTGGGAATGAAATTGGAGTATGCACCAAATAAAATGAGTATTTCTCAATTTTGAAGGAATAGATAGGGAGGTGCAAGAATAGCTTCCTTTAAATACAGTACTATAGGTAGTAAATGAATAATAAGAGGGTTGTAACCTATCACTATCCATTAATAATATATGAGAAAACGGAATTCATATATATAAAAAAAAAAGTAAATAAAAAGTAAATAAGAAAATCAAACTGCTTTTATTTATATGGGTGAGGAATTTAAGGATCCAAGTGAAAAAAAAGGTATATTCGACCGTTTCACTGCTTGTTGCGTTTAAAGCTCAACCAGAAATATCAGCTAAAATCTAAATGGGTGGGTCGTAGGATTAATTGCTTCCAGTAGAGCTAGGAGCGTTACCGTCCACTGTCAGGGCTCTATAGCCTTTATTATATACATAAGGTCCCACGTATTTATAAATTGGGATCGGTTTATATGATACATTAAATATACTTTAAAAAGTAATATCACATTATTTGGATGACTTGACTTGCTTTCCCAACCCAAAAAGTGGAAAAGACAGCCTGAATTGAACAAACATAATTTGTTAGCAAACTTGAGGGTCATCGGTTGATTATTAAGAGATGAATTCCGTCTTACAAATTAAGGAATGCTTTTTATTATAATGGTATCTTTGTTGATGTAAAAAAAAACTTGTTATTTTCAGAGGTTACTTGGACTGCAAGGAAATAACACGTACAACTGATGTTAACTGATGAGAAATTTTATGTATTAGCCATTATTTATTTTCACATTCCATATTTAAAGTTTTTTTTTTTTTTATAAAATATAAGAATATTTTTCATAAAATGTGGGGTGTAGAATAATGAATAGTAATTGATAAGAAGAATTTTTCTTAACCATATAGAAAACAAGAAGACTGGTGCGGTCCCATATTTCTATAATTCTATATATTGAATCGTTCACAGCAATGGTGGCAAATTCCATTTTTTAAGGCCATCTTCATTACGCCAAATAGGGTATATATGATAGGATTTTGCTACACAACTTCTTACTATTCATCCACACTCCACACTCCACATTTTTTTAAATTTTTTAATATTTTTTTGAGTTTATTTTTTTAAAACTATTTCAAATTTTTTATTCACTATTCATATAAAAAATATTTGATAAAAAAAAATTAAAATAAATATAGAGTGTAGAGTGTGGGTGAATAGTAGGAGGTTGTGAAGATTTTTTGTATATGATATGCCTTTGACTACTACAAAGATAAAGTGGGGAGCCCCAATGCAGTCGCAAAAAGTACTATGCACGATATAATATAAGAATAATACTATTTGAAAGTCTTTACACCACACGCCATCCACGTAACATAATTTATTTAATGTGTAAAACATTTAAATAAAAATATTCATAGTATAATATTCATTAAAAATTCAAATATGGACCAAAGATGATTCAAATGAGAATAATCTGTTTGCCCTTTTTTTTGGGAGCAGAGTTACAGAAGAAACGTTGTAGAATTCCAGTTGCCACTGAAATTTCAAGTTCTAGCAAATTAAATATTATATGCAAGTTTAAAATTTAAACTGAAGGAGATATAAACCATTCTTCCTCCAATTTTTGGAGATCATGCACGCCAAGAACTCAGCTCTGATGAATAATCGAGCACAAGATTTTCGGTATTGCATATCATAAGATAAGCAAAACCTTGTACTTTCTTGGTGTCGTGTTCCAACCATTGACAACCAAACAATCGCAGCTACGACAAATTATTACTTTGTAGTTTCCATCTCTAGTTGTCATTCGAATGGCCTGCTGAAGGATTACAAAGTTACAAAAACAGTCTCGCACCTTTCCTCGAAAATGCAATCCTAATAGTGATAACACCTTATAAATGGGGTCCTTGTTGCGACTCTAAGCACCACACTTGCTATCATAGAAAAATACCATATCCCATTTTTCTAATTCTCCTTCATGGCTTCCAAAATTTTCAACATGAAATTCTTCTCACTGCTAATTTCCTCATTTGCCATCATCCAAATGGCAACAGCCGGAGATGCAGACATCCTCTCTGATTTTATAGTTCCTCAAAACGTCACCACGGTTGATGGAAACTTCTTCACATTTATTGGCCTGCGATCCCTTGTTGGGTCAAACCCTCCACCAACCTTCAAGGTTTCAAAAGCAAGTTTGGTTGAATTCCCGGCTCTCAATGGACAGAGTGTTTCCTATGCTGTTCTTCAATTCCCGGCTGGCACTACTAATCCACCTCACATCCATCCTCGCTCTGCCGAGCTTCTTTTCTTAGTTGATGGTACGCTTCAGGTGGGGTTTGTTGATACAACCAACAAGCTCTTCAATCAAACACTACAAATGGGTGATATATTCGTGTTTCCCAAGGGACTTGTGCACTTCCAGTACAATGCTGATGTGAACAAATCTGCTGTAGCTATTTCAGCTTTTGGCAGTGCGAATGCTGGAACTGTTTCAATTCCCACTACTTTGTTCACCACTGGAATTGACGACACGATCTTGGCTAAATCCTTCAAGACCAGCGTTGCCACCATTCAAGCTCTTAAGGCTGGTCTTACTCCCAAGCCTTGAGGATGGCACGCTTTAACATGATCAGTAGCGACTTCAAGACATTTCATTGTTCTTTGGCGTTTTGTGCTCCCCCCAACACCCCCCCCCCCCCCCCCCCCCCCCCCCCCGGGAACACCAATTATTATTTTTTTTTCTAAGTCATTGAATAATTTACCTTGCAAGGGTATGTGTTGTCAAATTTGTCAGCATTAGCTTTGGTTTCTCCAATCTATCATTAAAGATGAATAAAATCATTCATTTTTCTCCACTGTTTGCTGGGTTCAATCGATGGGACAAAGATGGTTCAACTCACAACAACTTTTGCCTAAAATGCATAATTATGCCTTTTAATATCGATGTTGAAATGCAGATATTGTGAAAAGGACAGGGATATGCTAATGGGTCGTGCTACTGTACCGTTCATTTGTTATCGTTAGTTCATTTTGTTTTTCTTAAGGCCTCGTTTGTTTTCAGAAAACATCTCATCTCATTTCAATTTTATCATTATACTTTTTCAAATTTCAATACAAAATAAAATAAACAATTCAACTTTTTCAAATTCATCTTATCTTCTCTCACCTAATCATTACAACTTTCTCAAATTTCAATACAAAATAAAATAAACAATTTAACTTTTTCAAACTCATCTCATCTTATCTCATCTCATCTCTGAAAACAAACGAGGCTAAATGTTATAAAAAACATAACTTGAGGGAAAGACCTAGTATTTTCCTGTGCTGATATACTCATTTAGTTTTAGAATAGTGCTAGTGTGCTGTCTAGTTTTAACCGTTGAGTGTCCACTAGTACAAATCTCACTTTTTTTTTCCTTTATATCTTTTTAACATATTTAAATATTTTTAAAAAATAAAAAAAATACATCAACACACTAATAATCATTCCTTAATCAGTAAGTAAAAGAATAAATTTTAAAAAATAAAAAATAAATACATGAGCGGTCGAAATAAATAGGCAAAGTGAGGCGGCATAATAGCATTATTCTTAGTTTTAGCAATCTTATTTTCATTGCAAAAACATTATCTTAAAAAAAAAAACATAAATTACGCAATTCCAATAAGTTGAAAGCCTAGATCAACTACTAATCAAATACCATTTTCTCAATTGAATAAACTTAAAATCCTAATCAAGAACAAAATTATTACATTAAGAATATTGATCAAGCTAGAGTTTATTCTTCACCTAACCAAAGCCTAATTGAGTTCATAAACTCCATAGTTGATATCCTTATTTCAGCCATGTAGGGTCAGCTTGGTGACAATCACAAAAGGTTACTTATAAAAAAAAAAAAAAAAAAAAAATCACAAAAGGTCAGCACCAAAGAATATTCTTCTTCCCACCAGAGCTGTCAGCCCAGAATCACATTCAATTCAATGAACGTGACAAGCATTTTAAACCTCCACAAAGCATATGATCTGGAATATAAACATTATGAATAGATTCTAAAGTTAGTGAAGTCATCTGAAACTCAGTCTCCTGCTTCCTTCTCAACTGTTGCAAAGAAGAATATATGCAATCTTGTTTTTGAATTTATGCACATCCTCATAACCTACTGATACAGGAATTTATGATCAGGAAAATGCATACTGAGCTTTTGGTAATAACTCCTGAATGCATGGCGTTTCTGTTTTACCCATGAAATTGACGCTGACCTTTCTAATGAATCTCTTCTGTTTTTATCTCACGCTCCACCATGTATTCTTAAGGGTTGGGAGATGCCTAAATTTACCCAAGAAGAGAACCCAAGTGTTCCTACTACTCAATAACATCTTTGTTCTCCCATTTACTAGGCCAATGGATCTTCCACTTGCTTTTGAAAAGAAATGACTGGGACCAAAGATTTGTTCCCTTATACTGTAACTCGTACTAATATGGCACAAAAATCAGCCAACTTTCAAAAGGTAGCAGAGAAGAAAAAAGGGTACATCTCCCCCCGGGCCCCCCCATAGGTCCTTAAAGTCATACAGGCAAAGCTGCTCATTCGGGTCTCAAAGGCACTAACGAGATCTGCCAAGGTGGGTTGGCCTCACCATTTCCAAAAAGTAAAAGTTGTCCCCATAACTCCTTTTATAATAAACATGGGATTCCTCAAATTCATCAACTTCTGAGAGCGAAGGACAAGAGTGGGTTGGTTGCGCCTACATGAGTCCCACGAATCATGATAGCTCTCCGAAAGTTTAGAATGAAAAAGGAATTCGTAGGCCAGAGTAGATAATCCACACAGAAAAAGGCCTGAAATTCATCAAATATAAACAATCCTTTTTTCCCCTTCTTTTTTTTTTTAGCATCGATTTCTACAAAACATGAAATATTAGAACCCCCTACAACAGAACAGTACATTCTCTAATCTCTACAGTTAATGAAAATGGAAATAAACATCCGATGAACTCACCGGGCCTTCTTGTGGGTCTTGAACGGGAAATTCGAAGGCGGAGACGGTGAAAACTCAAATGGGAGGTGGGGTGGCTCAGCCTCACCAGTTAGCATCAAAACAATATCTTTCATTGTGGGTCGCTTCACCGGCGATTTTTGCAGACACAGGAGTGCGATTGTAATGCAAAGCAATGCCTGTTCCTTATCCAATGAATGAATAGACAAATCAATAAGGTCCAAAAGCTTCCCATTTCGGGCAAGTTGACGAGACCAAGAAATGAGATTGGCCCTCTCGAATTCGGACATTGGCGAGGCCGTCACTTGGAGTGGCCTCCGCCCCGAAACAATAACCAAAAGCAGAACCCCAAAGCTGTAAACGTCACATTTCTCGGAGAGCATCCCCCCACCACCATATTCAGGAGCAATGTAACAGACGGTTCCTCTCATACTGGGTGTGCTACTAATACCGCCGCTCTTGGGAATATCCGCTCCATTACCCCAATCCTGGCTATGTCTGCGCCCACTTCTGAGCTCGCCGCTCAATCCGTCCAACCACCAATCGATGCTACCTCGACTGCTCTTGCTCTTCCTCTTTTTCCTCTCTTGCTGCACCACATCCTCAACAATATCATCGTCATCATCATCCTTCTGCCACCACAATTCCCTACCGCTACTCGATCCAAGCGCTCGTTTCTTCTTCTTCGTCTTCTTCGAGAGCTCCTCGCAAAACTCCTCCTTCCACCACTCCCTCGGCTTCCGATTCTTCTCTTTCCTTCTCGTCATCCTTTCCTCATCCAATGAGGCCCACCACTCCAATCTCTTCCTCTGCTTCTTCTTCTGCCTCTGCTTCTGCTTCTGCTTCTGCTCAGCCTTTAAGCCCAACCCATCATTCTCCGCCGAGCTCGGGGACGCAATCCATTCACTCTTAGGCCTTTCCTTCTTTATCTCACTCCCAATCCACTCCATCACGTAGTCCTTCACTCTCCCAGACTCGGACCCACCCCCATTGTCCTGCTTCCACCACCAATCCCTCTTCGAACCCCCATTCTTTCTACCATTACCGGTCAAGTCTTTGCCACTGTCAACGCTGGACTTATCGAAGCACCCTTCAGATGCGCTCGCCTTGTCGATCCCGGCTTCCGGTGAAACCACCGCATTCTCCGGAGACGCCTCCGAATCCACTATCCTAATCACGCAACTCTCCGGAGATCGATCAACGGGCAAACCACCAGCCTCATCGAACCCAGTCGTCACACTCTCCGTCTCCTCCAAAATCGATCCGTTATCCTCTCCAGCCTCGACCCCTCCGCCTTCCCTCTTCTCCACCAGATCCTCGGTCTTCAACCTCGCCAGACCGAAATCCCCGATCTTGGCATTAAAATCAGCATCCAGAAGAATATTACTGGGCTTGATATCGCCGTGGATTACCGGTGGCTCGCAGGAATGGTGGAGGTAAGCCAGACCCTTGGCAATATCAGAAACAATGTCGAATCTTTTATTCCATTCCATGAGCTCAGCGCACTTCTTGTCGAGCAGCGCGTCCTGTAAGCTACGGTTGGGCATGTACTCGTAAACGAGGATGAGCTTGCGGCGGCGGCGGTCTGAGGAGAAGCCAAGGAGAGAAAGGATGTGAGGGGAGTGAAAAGCGGAGGCGATGGAGAGCTCGTTGTGGAACTCGCGCTGGCCTTGGAGGGAGCCGGGGGAGTCCATGAGCTTGAGGGCAAGGAATTGGCCGGAAGGAAGGGTGGCTTTGTAGACGGAGCCGAAGCCGCCATGGCCAAGGAGGGTGGAGGAGGAGAAGGAGGAAGTAGAGCGGCGGAGAAGCGAATAGGAGAAGCGGCGCTGGTGGTTGTCGGATGGAGTGGTACGGTTGAGGGAAAGCTTGCGATATAGGAGGAGTAGGAGGGTTACAAGGAGGATGAGAAGGAGCGTGAGGGTTATGGGGAGGAGTATAGGGAGGAGAAAACTGTGGTGGTGATGATGGTGGTGGTTGTGAGGCGGTGGGGAGGGACGGGATGGCATGATTGTAAATGCGTCGGACATGGAGGGGGTGTTAGACTTTCATAGTGTCCCTAGAGAGAGAGAGAGAGAGAGAGAAGAGAAACCTGAGTGCTTTAGGAAGAAAAACAGATCAGGGAGCCTAGTGTGACAGCTTCCTCTCTTTCTCCTTACGCAAGTCCTAATCATAAGGCTTTATAATTTTAGAAAAATACTCCTTTTTATCATTTCATTCTATCTATGTGATTTTATATTTTTATTTTTTTAATTAATAAATAAATAAATATTTTTTAATAATATTATATTTTTTAAAAAATATTTTAAAATATTAAAAAACATATGTAAAAATATCAAAAAATTAAAAAAAATTTCTATAACTAACAGTAGCTTCTGACGACAGCAAAGAGCGATGGCTATAGTCTCATCCATTGTACCACTCATAATTTTATCCAAATATTTTTTTTTATAAATTGGATAAATAATTGTTATTAATTCAAAATTTAAATTATTCACTCACAGAATTTAATGAGCTTCATATCTTATATCTATCTCTTTTAAAATTATATAAAAAAATATTTCAAATAAAAAATATTAAAAATGAAAGAATATTTTTATTTTTCATAAAATATTAAAATTTTGCTGTAAATACATAGAATGTATTTGATAGATGACTATTAGAATTATCTCATATTTATATATTCTTATTTCTCATGTTCATATATCCCTTTGATTCATGTATTGTTATTTCTTAAATTTATGTACTCATTTAATATTATATATCCTTCATGCTTATAAAAGAATATCTTGAAGAGCATTTGTAATAGACTCAAAATAAAAAAATTGAGAGAAATAATATTTAGTTTATGAAGAACTAATTATAGATATTATAGTCTTTCAATTATCTTGTTATTTTTTTTTTTAATTTTACAACAAATTCAACTTTTTTAAATTTTTATTTAAGCTATTTTTAGTAAGCAAAATAGTTAGATCACTATTATTTATAAATTATTTATTATTTTTTTTATTAATATTTATTATTTTTTTATTAAAATTATTCAAATCATACCAGAATCTAGCTTCTAAACCTAGTCATAATGCTCCTTTAATTTATGTTCTATAATTCTAACACTACAATAGAAAAGAAGAATTAATTATTGAATCTTATTTCATTTATTCGTGGCTGTACCTAAAACAAAACTATCTCGTTGTTGCCGATATACAAGTGTAGAAGGGGACGGTAGATCGTATGAGGTTGGGAAACGCAATGTCACGCGCCCACGTACGTGAGCCATCACGTGGATCAAGCTTTTTGTATTTTGTTTTTTTCTGGGAGCATGTAGTTGGGCCACATTTGTGGGGTCCAGGAGCTTAGATCTAAACACTACTCGGAACGCGCTTGTCTAGGTCGCGTGGGAGTTCGGGTGTTAGTTTTTTTCCTTAATATTATTAATATTATTATTATTATTCGCAGGACACACGTCAGCATAAGCTAAGGGGTCAGGTTGGGCCCCTATGAAGTTTGACCTCTAAAGGAAATGTTTGTTTTTGCATTGTGGATTGAAAACGCCTTTTTCTCAGAAACCTTTTATATTCTGAATGTACAAAACTACCACTGGAAATTCTCGAGCCTTGTATTGTTTATATTATTAAATTATCTATACAAAAAAAATACATCGATTAAAATTTATAAAGAAAGAATTTATGTAAGCAGAAAACAACATTAGGGCTGACTTTTATAATGTCTAGAAAAGGACCGGTCCCTTGCCCAATCAATTAACTTCAAGCTGTAGCAGTAAAAATACAGTTAGTCAATGTCACATTATTTTGACTAACAGTGCCTCGATTAAATAACTATTGATGCCTTCAAAATAAATAAATTTAAAAAAAACAAATTCTGTGACGTCAACCGAAATTAGAAACCTAGACATTACCAATTCAATTTTAAAAAATGATTAAATGTTTTTTTTTTTTTTTTGGTTGAGTTTTCCGAACTTTAAATTGTAATTGATTGTATCCATAAAATCACATTCGAGCTCAAAAGAAAATAGAAGATAAAAAAAAGAAAACCAAAAAAATAAAGGGCAATTAATTTGGAGGTGGCTTTTGACTTCATGTAACCTCGGAGAAGGAATATATGAAAACAAGTTGTAAAGAAAGAAGCCAAAAGGGGGGGAGAACTGAGAAGGTGGCAATGCAGCATTTCGAGAGGAAGAGATCAGACAGAGAATAAAACAAAGAGGGAGAGAGATAGAGAGAGAAGATGAAAGGGAGGAAGTGAGATCATGTGAGTCCCACGTTATTGCAAGCGATAAAAGTCGAACCCACACCACTCTTGTCGGAGACTGACTGCCTCGGATATTTCTCGCAGGCCGTTAAACTTCATTCATCATTATAATTTATCTCTAAAACAAGAAAGGGTCATTATTTTCATTCATTGATTTATTGAAATAAATTGGTAATAATGGCTTGGGTGGGCCTTATCTCCATCCTCTCTCACATCACATGCACAACACATTTTATCCACTCTTTGTTTATCTTTATAATGCTTTGCAGTTTGCTTGGTGGCAATGGCTGAGCTGTATGTGACAGCCATAGCTAAGCCCACCGGGGTTTTCGGTCCTCCACTTCAACCTCTTAAGCATCTTCTTTGACTTGGTTAAATGAAGAGAATAGTCCAAATTTGGATGAATAATGTTAGGTACAGTTATGTCGTATAGTTGTTTTAAAAAAGAGTAAGGTCAACTATTAAAAAATTATTTTTTTTTCACATAGATCCCGTATTGATTCATTTTTTTTAAAGTGATTGCGCGATGCCTACACACTCATAACTACAACTATCATTTTTGAATAATCTGTCAAAAAGACTCCACATTTGATTGGGCATGTATAAAATAATTTAGATTTTAACTACAGTGTATGGCCAAAGATAGAAGACTATTGTTGGTTCATCAAACATGAAAATACTAGTTTCTCAATCCAAGCAAAAATACTATTTGGTTTGTAATTAAGAAATTAAGATAGAATTTTAGATGAGTTTAATCAAATATTTTTTGTTAATAATATTAAATGAATTTTGAAAATATGAATTTAATTAGAATATAATTATTATTAACATTTAATTGATAGAACTACAAAATGTGATAAAAATAAATTAAATAAAAAAACTATTAAATTAATAATATTTTATTATTATATAAGAGAGTAAATGGATAATCGTGGAGATTGAATTTAAATGAAAAAGACAAATACAAAATAGTGTGATATTGGCTAAATTTTAAAGATTAATTTAGCCAAAACAATAAAAATGCTCTTTGGTCACAAGACTGTATAGCTCTTCAAGCCTTGGATCTTCAATTCAGCAATGAGTGGGGCTACTCTGCTGCCTCACTCTTACCGCTAGGCGTACCGCCCCGTTGCTTCTTTTTTTTTTTTTCCTTTTTTCTTTTCACATTTTTAATACATTTAAAGATTTTTAAAAAATAAAAAAAAATACATTAATACATTTAAAATCACTTCCTTAATCTCTAAGTAAAAAAAAAAATTGACCAATGGTCAAAAGTGGAAGGCAAAGTAGTGTTTCTCTTCAGCAATACTTTAATGTTTCAAGGGCAATACAATTCTCATCCCACAAAATTTATTAATTTTTGTTGGGGACATGTAATATTCCCCTCATGCCATTGAAAAATAATGCCCACACAACAATTTTGTTGGCATAACATCATGAATTTCATAAATTTTAACGTAGAAAAGCCAGAAATTGGTTTGACAGTAGGGTTTTGTGTAGTCCCTCGTGCATCAAGTTCATCCATCCTGTAAATCCGCAACACCCTCGATATCACACACTCTTACGGCCATTATTTTTTTCGCTGAACTTCCCACATTGATCTATAAAAAATAACCCATTGAATATAAGCACATAAAATCAACGTTGGGAGCCTCTCTTATATGAAAAAACTGTGGCTTTTTACCCTTTTCTTTGCTGGCCAAGTACTGAGACAAATTAGGCCAGCTGAACTTGTTTCAGCTTGCTTAACAAATTCAGTAGAGGAACTAGCAAATCATAAGCATAAGCATATGAAAAAAAAAGGGGGGGTAGGACTCAGGAGGGGTAAGAATCTGAAAAGCAAACATCAAAGCCAGTAAGTTTTTCTCCTCTTCCTACCGTTGCAGTGCTTTCATGGAAACCATAACATCGTTGCTCTTCATATATAACCCAAAATTGCTGATATTCAATATCACATTCTTGACAATGCGACAGAATCATCTGATTACAATCTTAATAACCTTGCAGACTTTAAAAGAGGCATAGATCTGAGCGCAGTATCCGAGATTAAACTGAGAAGTTTCAACGTAAGATATTTATTTACTCCCATTCTTTAATTATTTGGATTAAGTAGCAAAAATCAGAAATAATTCATAAATTGGTTGTCGATAAGTATAGAGAACTAATTCATAAATAATTTATTTACAACCAGTTCATTTAGGTGAAGTGAGATGGATGTTAGAAGTAGATAAGTATAGAGAACTACATTAGTGATTGACAAATGCAGCTAAGCAAGGAAGAACGTGAAAAGGACTACAGGGTGATACAGCTGAAACCAAGAAAATGGATAAACACCGTGCATTGTTTCCCATGCCAGCAGATGAGAGGATTGGAGAAGATACAATGGTTAAACAAAACAAGCAATAGATAACTCCAGTCATTAAAGCGTTCAAACAAGGTCAGTTCACATACTTTGGCAGCAACACTGTGAGGAGCTACAGTGGCTTGGCACCACCATTTTCTTGGACACTATTCACTGGAGTTGTGGAGCCACTCCTCCTGGCGTGGCTCGATTGCCCTGTAATGGTTCTGCCCATGAACTTTCCTGCTTTAGTCAGTCCACTGCCAACAGCTCCAAAGCCACTCCCAACAATCCCAACTCCAGCGCCAACGCCACTTCCCACAAGTCCAACCCCAGCACCAATACCGGTACCCACCAGTCCAGCACCGGACCCAACCAATGATGCTGCTCCGTCAAGCGCATCCATTGTACTCCCTATGACTCCTGCTTGTTTCAGTTTCTTTCTTTCTTCTAGGATCCTCTTCTCTTCTTCTAGGGCGAGCAACTGCTCTTCCTTGTTAAATTCATGATACAAGACCTGAAAGTCATACATAAACAATAGGCTTGAATAAGAATTAACCGAACAGAAAACAGAAAACATCACAAAACAAGGGAACCGAATAAATATAAATCAAGAAAAAAAGAAGAAGGGAATAGATATAATTCTATAGCAGGCCTCTCCAAACACAGATGCAGGTCCGCAGAATTAATAGAAATGAGAGGCAACATAAGGTTGTAACATTGTATCATCATCAAACTGAAAGGAGAAGTTTTAGCAAATAACAAGGTCATGCAGATAATAGATTAACATTTCTGATCAAATGTTTTACCTTGATTGTAATTGTTCCTCTATCCTTCTTATCTTTTATTTTCAGCATGTCAAGTGATGGTAGCAGTCTCAAGTCAATCTCTTTTAGGATGTCAGCTTCAAGCTCAATCAAGGGTAGCTTTACTATTCCCAATCTCTTGTCTTGCCCGATGTCCTTATCAAAGACCTGTTTAAAGAGCTCATGAATATTCATGCATTACTTGTAACAGATACATAAAATTTCAGAGTCATGACAGAACATTTTGGGTCCGATAACAGTTGAAAAAAAAATGGAAGACTGAGTGACAAGTCAACTTAGGCACATCTAAAACTGTATCTATAAATTGTCAGGGATAATACACGTCCCAAAAATAGTGGAACTTAGCATAAGTGTATGCATGTGCACAAAATAAATAAATAAAACACGTGCACAAAAACAGATCTTCCATTTCAGATGAGGAGAAAATACAACCACGAGCTCAAAAGATCCTACTTTATAGTGTACTCAATTTGTATGCCCTTCACGTCTCTTCCAACATCTCTTGAAAATTAACCATCCCATGCTTCTCTGGTTCTTATTCAAATATACAATATCCACAATCCCTGCCCGAACTTCATTTGAAAACACTAAATTTCAAGAGCTCAAAGGGTCAGATTTATCAACCGACCTTGTTCTTTTTATTTCTATCAGTCTCCACCACCATTCCCACTAAGTATCCCACACGCATCACCTCCCAGGTATCATGGAGTGTTTTTTTTTGAGGGGGCTCTAACTTTAATCCTGTGGATATATGCATATTATAGACAGAATCCTATATCCCTACATCTAAAAAGAAGAAAAATATTGTCATTGCTACAAGGCACTTATTGCTACTAACCATGCTGAATTATATGATAGATTGCTTCATTTACAAATTTGAAATGAACTTGCATTTTCTAACAAATTCGGTTATTCAAAATCTTTAAAAAAAATTAAAATACTGTAATTTAATCTACGAGCATATTTCAATTTCTTTATGAAGAGCATACATTGTCATCACTTTGCTTATATATTGGATGTGGGGGGAGGAGGGAGATACGATGTAAAGTGTCAAGAGCTGCCAATATACAAAGCTAGGGAAAACTGGCAGAAGAGCATTGCAGAAATGACAAATAATAATAATAATAAAAAGTGTCAGCAGACTAAAACCTCGAGTATAAGGGTCTGTGTCTCCTTGTCTTCTGCAATCAACTCAAATGTTTGATTCCAAACAGGATTGAGGTTGTTTTCAACAACCTTTGTTTTGACCTTGAAGAGTGGCCGAATATACACAACAACATAAGGATCAGATTTTCCAATCATTTCCATGTTCTTCAAATCATTTGCCTTCACAACTGTCAAGGCAATCTTTCCCTGTGGTTTAAGCTCTAATTCACTGGATAAAAACCAAGGCGAAATGTCACAATTAACCAGAAAAAAGTAAGGACCTTCTTGAGATGGACTGAAGTACTGAAGAAATTATCCAAACTATTTTACAGGCACATATCTTTGAGAATAAACGAGTGAAAATGAAAAATATATCTACAGGAAAACTTTGTTGACCAATTTTGATCTCTCTCTCTCTCTCTCTCTCTCTAATATGAGAATTTGAAATAGTTTTGCTGTAATTTGATATATCATAAAAAGGAATTATGAGGAAAGAAAAAAACTATTAGTGCCTAAACTCCTTTCCTTCTCAAGTTATTTCAGGAGATGATGATGATTATTATTATTACTATTACCTTATATCAACAGGTATACCACCAATTGGAACAACAATCCTATGGGGCCACTGGAGCATGTCTGTGACAATTGAATTCACGGTATCCTACCAAAAAAGAAAAAATAGATAGTGTAAGCAGCATAATGAGCAAGTAAAAACACAAAATCAATCAGAAGGAATGAAATAATAAGATTTGAAACCACAACTTACATCAATCATATCTGAAAGTCCAGGGATAGCTGTTAAGCTTCCACCAACAGCCTTCAGAGTATAATCGATTCTAGGCTTGGGCTGATTGAAGTAGTTGAGAATTTGTCAGTTCCATTATTAATAAGAATAATTACTTATCCAAAAAAGAAAAAGAGAGTCTATTCCAAATCAACTGTAACTGAATAAAAAGAAGTAACTTTTATCAACCTAAGCTACACAAACACATCCCACAAGGAAAATGACTTGGTTGGTGACCTGGACAAAACCATCTCGGCAAAGGAAGCTTCAAGAATGTTTTCCTAAACTTTGTATTCTGTTATTGACAGCTGGTGTAACAGTTTTTATTCTCTGTGTTTTATTCCTTACTCGTATTGTATACCCATCTGTACTGGTGTCTATAAAAGGGACACTATGTAAATTAATACAAGATGAAATACAGACAAATTCCAGAATATACTTCTTTTCTTGCCCTGTTCTGATATGGTATCAGAGCTGGCTGACTGGCAGTCTCTTGATCCGTCTCCTTCATCTTCACCATGGCCTTTGAATCTGCAAAACTCTATGCGCCTCCCACCTCTATCTCATCCTCTTTTTCCCAAATAGTCACCATAAAACTCAACCCAGACAATTACCTGTTGTGGCGAGTTCAAATCTCCGCCTATCTTAGAGGTCATGACCTTTTCTCCTATATCAATGGCTCACAACTTGCCCCTCCTGCTACTCTCACTACTTCTGATTCTACACCACAACCTAACCCCAAATACCCTACCTGAAGAAGAACAGATCAATTGATACTTAGTATCCTCTTCTCCTCCCTTACCTAATCCGTCATTAGCCATGTTGTTTCTGCAACCACATCCTGTGAACTGTGGCTTACTCTTGAGTCCATGTTCAGTTCTCATTCTCAGGCCAAAGAATTTCAAATATGGTTTCAACTCACAAACCTCTCGTGGGGACCAGTCCATCTCTGAATTCTTCAGCAAAGTGCGTATGCCTTCCGATAATCTAGCTGCCACTGGAAATCCCATCTCAGATAAAGAATTTGTAACATACCCCCTGAATGGACTCAGTCCCTCCAATGAATCCTTTATCACATCTGTAACTACTCGATCAGATCCCATCACCTCCCATGAACTTTACCATCTTCTTCTCATCCAAGAAGGTCGTATGTCTCACATCTCCCGTAACAGCTCCAGCTCCTCTGTCAATCTTGCTTTTGGTAGTCCTCGTGACCACCGAGGCAGGTTCCCATCTCGTGGAGGTTGTTTTAGCTGAGGGTGAAACCGATTCTCTACAACCAGAGTCTATTTTCCCTCATCCTCTCACTCAAATCCACCCAACTACAATTCAAATCGCCCCACATGCCAGGTTTCCAATAAACCTGGTCACATCGCACTCCAATGTCACTACCGTTTTGACCATGCCCATCAGTTTGAACCCCCACGCTCCTTTTCTGCAAATTACACTACTCCCTCAGCCATCCCCGACTCTACCTAGTACCCCGACTCCGCTGCCACCCATCATATCACCCATGACCTCTCCAACCTTAACCTCTCATCTGAACCCTATGGTGGACCTGAACAGATTTGAGTAGGCAACGGAACTGGCTCACTTATCAGCAACATTGGTGTTTCCCAATTAAATTTAAATTTGATGTGTTGCATGTTTTCATGTCGTTTATTAAATTTGCCAAGCATTTCTTCACCAATAAAATTATCTCCATACAAATAGATGTTGGGGGTGAATTTCGCCCCATAACATCCCTGTGTAAATCACTCGGTATTTCTCATTGCTTTTCCTGTCCCCATCAACAGAATGGGCTCGTCGAACGCAAACACAAGCACATCGTCAAGACAGGCCTCACACTTCTCTCTCAAGCATCACTCCCATTATCTTTTGGGAGTGACACCTTTGAAACCACCACTTATTTGATCAACCTACTTCCAACTCAAGTTCTCCAAAATAAATCCCCATATTTTATAGTTTATCATAAACCACCAGATTATTCATTTCTAAAATTTTTGGATGCCTGTGTTGGCCCAATCTCAGGCCCTACAACCGTCATAAATTGCAATTCCGATCCACTCCATGCCTATTTCTTGGGTACAACACCCTTCACATAAAGGGTACAAGTGTCTCAATGTCAAAACAAATCGTCTGTATATATCATGTGATGTCACGTTTGCTAAACATACTTTTCCGTATTCCTCTCTTTCATCAATTCCTCCACAGCCCATTCCACCTACTGCCTCTCTTCCCATTTTTCCTCGATCAATTCTCGGCCCAGGCCCATCTCCTCTTCTTCCCACATCTCCATCCATTCTTGGTCAAGGCCCACGATCACCTCTCAATCCAACTCCTATCACTCAAGTCTCCCCAGCCCTTCCCGATTCACAACATCCCCCCTCACAAAGCCCAGCTCATTCCAACTCATCCTCCATTCCCCTCTCAGAACCCTCCTCGTTTTCGTCTCCACCTGATCTTGCCCTAACTGTTCCTTCTCAATCAACCATCATTCCTCCTCGTACCCAAATCATAACTCGATCACAAACAAATTCGTCCAACCTTGCCAATTTACTGATGGTACAGTTCCCTACCCTACTCGGCGATGCCTCATCTCCACCACAACCATTCTCGATTAACCCTTATCCTTCTTGGCCTCTAAGTTCCCCGAATGGTGCCAAGCCATGACTTGCGAATTCGATGCTCTCGTTCAGAACCATACGTGGACCCTTGTTCCACCTTCTTGTGCTTCTAACCTTGTTGGTTGCAGGTGGGTCTTCAGGACCAAATTACTTGCCGATGGCTCCATTGGACGGATTAAGGCATGACTCGTTGCAAAGGGGTTTCATCAACAACTTGACATTGATTACACGGAGACATTCAATCCCGTTGTCAAACCATCAACCATTCGGCAGGTGCTTTCAATTGCAATCTCCCATGGCTGGCATCTTCGACAAATCGACATTCAAAATGCCTTCCTCCACGGCGACCTCACCGAGACTGTGTTCACGCAACAGCCTCCCCGATTCGTTGACTCACAGCAACTTCATTATGTTTGTAAACTCAACAAAGCAATATATGGGCTAAAGCAGTCACCCCGTGTGTGGTTCGCTCAATTGAGTTCCTGGCTTATCAACTATGGCTTTTCTGCTTCACAAGGAGATCCATCATTGTTCATTCTCCACAACAATGGTCTTTGCATTTTCATTCTCGTCTATGTGGGCGATCTGGTAATCACCTCTTCCTCCTCCTCTGCTGTTGACACTCTCATAACTGCACTCAGCCATGCATTTCCAGTCTCTGATTTGGGTCGTTTATCATATTTTCTGGGTTTGGAACTTACTTATTTGTCTCATGGCATTCGTATCTCAAAAGAAATACATCATTGATATCCTTAAGAAAACTAACATGCTCGAAGCTAATCTTGTTTCCTCACCCATGTCGGCTTCTACGAAATTGTCAAAATTTGACTCCCCTTCATTTGATAATGTCACCCTTTTTCGAAGTGTAGTTGGTAGCTTGCAGTACCTTTCATTGACCAGACCAAACTAGACATCTTATTCCGTCAATAAGGTCTGCCAGTTCCTGCATGACCCAAAACTCAGTCATTGGACAGCGGTAAAACGTATCCTCCGTTACTTCAAACAGTCCCTAAATCATGGTCTTTTCTTTCCCTACAAATCCAATTTCTCTCTTCATGCCTACTTGGATGCAGACTGGGCTAGATGCCCAGATGATAGACGATCCACAGGGGGGTTTTGCATCTTTTTAGGCTGTCATCTTATCTTATGGAGCTCCCGTAAACAGAAAATTGTCGCATGATCAAGCACTGAGGCCGAATATAAAGCATTAGCAAATGCTACTACTGAATTAATCTGGCTGCAGACCCTTATGAAAAAACTTGGTTTTTCACTG
This sequence comes from Cyclocarya paliurus, assembly GCA_029856935.1. Lineage (NCBI taxonomy): Eukaryota > Viridiplantae > Streptophyta > Magnoliopsida > Fagales > Juglandaceae > Cyclocarya > Cyclocarya paliurus. The sequence goes on along the minus strand of JARVXP010000207.1, from coordinate 5,042,708 downwards.
TCTCAATCCCCTATTTTGTGGTGTGATAACTTGGGTGCCATGAATTTAACTGCCAACCCAGTGTATCACTGTCGGACTAAGTACATGGATATTGATTTCCACTCTGTACGAGACAGAGTCGCTGCCAAAACACTTCGGGTTTCTATCTGCAGTAGTAAAGATCAATTGGCCGACATATTCACCAAGCATCTGGTAGCAGACAGGTTTATCACACTCAGGACGAGTCTCACTGTGCTTGATACCCCAGTGGACTCGCGTAAGCTACACAAATACATCCCACAAGGAAAATGACTCAAATGGTGACCTGGACAAAACCATCTCAGCAAAGGAAGCTTGAAGAATGTTTTCCTAAACTTTGTATTCTTGTTTTCCTAAACTTTGTATTCTGTTATTGACAGCTGGTGTAACAGTTTTTATTCTGTGTGTTTTATACCTTACTCGTATTGTATACCCATCTGTACTGGTGTCTATAAAAGGGAATCAACACTATGTAAATTAATACAAGATGAAATACAGATAAATTCCAGAATATACTTCTTTTCTTGCCCTGTTCTGATAGTCTCCAACCATCAGACATAGTAAATTGATGCTTAATCACTTAGGCAGAAAAAGGTAGGGAAGAAAACCCTTGATGCTAAAGTTATGTACTTCAAAAGGTTTAATTAAATCTGTGCATATTATGCTAAAAAAGTTCAATGAAAATAAACACATAAAACCATTGCCCCCTTGTTCTATTAATACTTTGAGAAGAGCACCTCACAATTATCACCCTTATAATCAATGGACGCCATTGATTTATTATTCTTAATATGGACACCATCTGTATTCTACAAATGCATTAACAATACTTCTTGTAAGATAAAAGTACAGGTAACTGGATCAGTTCAACACTAGTATCATTTTAACCAACATATTATTAAATAGATATTCAATAAGTAGAAATCAATTTAACAAAACTTCATATATCATTTTAACCAACATATTAGTAAATAGATATTCAATAAGTAGAAATCAATTTAACAAAACTTCATATATCATTTTAACCAACATATTATTAAATAAATATTCAATAAGTAGAAAACAATTTAACAAAACTTCATATATTTGCCAGCAATTAAAAAATCTTCACCCACGTACCTCGGAAAGGAGGGCAACAACAACAGCAGAAATACAAGGTATATCTTCAGCAAGTTGGAAGATAACACGAATGACAGTGAAAACTTGAAGATCCTTCAGCTGTGACAGGTGGCACCACAGAAGTAACTTAAATCAATATTCTCATCCACTATAACTTGATTTTCTATTAACAGTTAAAAAAAAAAAAAAACAATTCAAATAATACTGTTCAAAGTTGTTGATGCACCAACCTGAATGGGTATTGAAGCAACAAGAGCAGCTTCAGCTCCTAATATGATGCTTGGATCACCACCCCACCGGAAGTCAATATCCATAGTAATTTGACCTTTCTTGAGGCTCTGAACACGAATACCTGCATCAAATTAAGTAATTATACAGGAAAACTATTGAGTAACATGATATATGATTATATGCTTAAAAACAATGTGCAAAGGGCTGATTTTATGGTTATATTGGCAAGAAAACCATAACAATCATATCCCCTGACTAAGTGAAAACAGGAAACATATAGGCAAAAAGTATCTTACAACTTGAAAATGAATATTTAATAATAGAAGAAAAGAACTTTAGGAGTGAAAAAAAGGCCCTGCTATTGATCATAAGAAAGAAAAAACAAGCACTCCATGATGATTCCATACGCCAGAAGTGTGTCTTAGCAACAATATATTTCAGGGGCTACAGACCCTTGAGTAAATATTAACTTGCAGGATATTAAGATGGACCTCATAAGATACAACATTCTTAAAAATCATAACAGTTAAGCAAAATAATAGCTTTTGCTTGTTAAAAATTGTGCTGTTTAATCAGAAAAGCATTTCGTCTTTGTGCAAAACATAATTATCTTCCTTCTTATGGCCTCATCCAGCAAATAATTTATCAGAGTCCATATTTGGGATCCATGGATCCTCTCAGATGTTAATTGATCTAAAAAGCTTCCAACGTCAATAGGAACTAAGTAGGAAGTAGGATGATTGGAAAACTTTCTTTTCTCGATTTCAATTCGAGTAGAAATTTGATTCCCCACACTTTAAAGCCACCTTTGCCTTGTGATCAGAGTTGTCATTATGCCCTATCTCAGTTTCCGCCAGTAATAATCAAGATTGTTTGGTTAATAATTCTCCTTATTGGTAACTTTCACTATTTTTTACAAGATTGCAATCTTTCATGGGAAGAGAGTATCCCCATATCCACCAAACAAAGAGTTCACACTCTAACAAATGCTTGCAATACTTCCAAATTTTGAAGAACTAATTGAATTACAATAACACAAATCCAAGATCTCCCATAAAAAACCCCACTTACCATTGTCTTTAAAATTTTGAGAGACAGCTGAAGATCAGTTTTTTTTATTCCTTGTTTTTCACCACTGTTGAGGTGTAGACAAGGACATGTAAATCTGGACCCTTTCTTTTCTTCACATTGGAGCTTAATTCAAAAATCAAAGTAAATGAGTTTAAAGCAAGCGGGAAACAGATGAAAAAAGGGATGGACAACAAGAGAGGTGGGGAGCAAAAAACTAACAGGAAACTCAGTTTTATCATTGAATGAAATGACAAAGACCCAGCTTAAAGGCTGATTAGCTAATGAAGAAGAAATTTTCATTCAACTGAAAGAGGGGCAAGCAAGCATATTCCTTAAGGTGGAGGCAATGTTAGCTTTAAACCTACTTAGAAAACAGTGGAGGACTTAAAAAGAACTTGTATGACGTAATTCCATACATATTCTAAGAACTTATTGTATGGATTACATTCTTATATAAATGTAATGACAGTCGGTAAGAAATGTCTAAGGTATCTTCATGACATAAATGTCTACGGTATCTCCATGACATAACATTACTGCTAGTTAGACAAATAGTGATGTGGGCGTGCGCACAGAATTTAAAAACTAAATAATGACTCGTACCTTCGATTTTGGGTGCCACAGTACCAAGAGATAATTTGCTGAACTTAAGCGAAGTAATTCCAGGTGGTCTGTATTCTTCTAGAAGTGGCTCAACAGATTCTCTTATTACCATTTCTCCTGCCTGACAATAATCAAATCCAAAATAATTCAGAAAAAGAATAGGTATATTCCTCCAGGGCAGTTGCTTAATTTTCTGTATTCTCTTTTCCTCTCTAGAACATAATATCTCCCTTCCTCCCCCTTCATGATGGCCTCCCCTGTGAATCAATTTTATTCATTCCTACAACAAGCACTTGTGCACACATTAAAACTCTCAGACTAATTCCTGACATCAGTAGTGTTTAGGACACCCAAACTTAGTTTTTGCCCTACATAAGATCTGGCCACCAAGAGGTGAGGAAAATCTAGGGTGGCCAGAGATTGGCCACCTCGGTGGCTCGGTTAGCCAAGGGTGTGGGGCACCAATAAGGTGGGCCAGTGCCTTGCCAAGGATGAGGGGGTGCGATCTCCCCCTCCCCCTCACCCACTCAGCCCCTCCTTGCTCAGGGAGGAGGGGGAGTGTGCACTTTCTTAAAAAAAAAAATGGTGGTTTTTTTTCAAGTGTTTTTGGAAATCCATCTGATACAAACGTTTTTGCATGGATATTTAGGACTGATATTGTCTCAAATGAGGAAACATCTTATAAGTTGGAGGATTTTTTACATCCAAACATGGCCCAAGTCCCCATTTCCAAGGGATATTACCACAAAGCTTAAGGATAAAAGCTCATTATAATTAGTATAAAAAAAGTTATATACCATAATTCACTCTTGAAAATGTAACTTAATCTGACTGAAATTAATTCCTTCCAAGAAAATTTCAATCAATACAAATGGAGACATAGAGATTATGTTCTTCAATAACTAAAAGAAAATTCATTGCTGTCATGATTATCACTACATTGAAGGGGCTGAAGTCCAGCAGGGATGCCAAACTTGATAATTGTGTAGTTGTTAAATTCTGACCAGAAAAGTATTCAAGGAGAATTTAGCATATAATAAAATGCATATCAAGAAGGATAGCAAGTTTGGAGGCTTACATCTGCAACATAAGGCCACAGTTTGCTCAGTTGCTTGTTTAGCCATTTAACCTGAAAATTCCACCAAACTGTATCATAAGTAGGCCAAGAAATTCACAAACGAACAAACTTTTTTTAACACTGCCTAGCATGGTTAGCCTCCAAACCACGCAGCTCAATATCAAATGTATGAAGTGACAGCTACAAGTTTAGGAAAGGAAATTAACTTGCTCAAGATTGAATGAAATTATCAATCATACACAATTGTTTATATTGATAAGATTTAAGGAGTTTTCAGAAACTTAAAATTGTAAGCAAGACAAAGTTAGGAAGGAATTTTTTTTTTTTGGGGGGGGGGGGGGCAACATTTTTCTTTGGGACGGAATGGATTTTCGAGAGCCTACACTAAGGGCCTGTTTGGGATTGCAGTAGGAGTCTTAAAAAGTGCTTAAATAGCCTTAAAAGCTCTTTAATGGAAAAATTATGTTCTTTGGATGTTACATATTAAAGCACTTTTAATCTCAAATAAGCTAAAAAGTACGTTTAAGGGAAAACATCATTTTTTATGTTTTTTCTCAAACGTGCTTTTCCGGATAATGCAGAACGTAATTCAAATTTTAAAAAAAATTTCAATAGACGAAAACACCCCAGCAACTTTAAAATAATTACAACTTTCAAACTTTCAAGGATATGATCATAATATTTAAATATTCAAATAATCATCATTTCTACCTCATAAAGCACTTTTTTAATTTGTTTCCAAACAAATGTAACATGTTTAAAAGTGCTTTTAACATATGATTACCAAACAGTACATAACTTTTTAATAGTAGAACTTATTACTTAAGTTATAAGCTATAAGCCCTAAAGCTATAAGATATATTTCCCACCACAATCCCAAACATGCACTAAGAAATGATCACGAAAACTGACAATCCACATGCCAATTCAATCACCACTGGGGCATATTGTGAAGGCTTTAAAATCAAATAGCACAATGTAAGGATGACAACTAGGGCAACACTAGGGAGTTCTTTTTGTCGCTAATCTTATGACTGATCATGTTTCTAAAATTCAACTGAGACACATGCCAAAACAAAGCAAACCATATGATCTTTTGAGTCCTCTCTGTTCATTATATCAAATGTTAGAAAAGCTGAGGGGAAATATTCCAATTAGTACGTAAACGAATAAGCATAATGATAATTAAAAAAAGGAACAAAAAATAATCAACCTGTTCAAAGACGGGGAAAGATATCCATTCAGGAAAATTATCTCCGCAAATTTTCTTCAAATCATCTCGATTAAGGGATCCAAGGAGTTTTATATCGACAGCCTACAAAAGAAGAGAATCATTCCTAATATTATTAACCAAGTAAAACCTATATGTGAAATCACGTCTATGAAGAATGTTAGCTCAGCTAAAGCTGCTTATCTAACTGGTTCTCTGAAATGGGCCCGAGGCTAAACTCAATAGAAAACCAACAAAAAGTTTGCTTCGTGTGACTATTTATAGTTAAGAACACTGACTTCAGTTTTGATTCTTTTTACAATCATATTATGAAGGTACTCAAAAGGGAGCTTGTCCAAATGAGTATGAAAATGAGAAATAAGACACATACACAAACAATTGCATCTCAAGCAGAAGTAGCAAGTATTGCCCATATTTTGTTCTAGTTTAAGCATCACAAAATAATAATCGAAAGATATATTAGCAACTTTTATCCACCGGTTTTCGTGTAAACTTAAAATCCCTAACCCACCGAACCAATCAGTCAACGCAAATCTCCAATTTAAACATGAAAAAAGAAAACAAGAAAACAACAAGTTGAGACAATTCGAGAATAAATATAAACAGAAGTAAACTTTGAATGCATCCAAATTTGGGCAATACCTTAGCAATTCGCTTGGTGCTTCGGTACCGCATCATTTGTTTCCATCCAGCCATCAATGCAATCCCGAATACCATCCCCATGAAAACCCCCGAAATTAACCCCATTTTCCTATAATCCAGGTTTCAAATGAACAATTCCCCAAGAAGCAATTAAATCACAAAACCGAATTTTCCCAAAAGAAACAAAGAAAAAAAACAGAGAGAGACTTACAGAGTAATGAGGGAAAGACAGCGACTGGATCAGGAAGAGATAGAGAGAAACAAATGGGAAGACTTGAATAATTGGGAGCGACCCCCCCACTACGTGACTTGCTTGCTCGATCGCTGTAGAAGTTAAATCTGCGTGTCTGGAAAGTGTCGGTTACTTTTGTTTGTAAGTTACTTGCTGGCTCTAATAACTGTTGGGAATCGGGACCTGTCGGCATTCTCGCCCAGATATTATATTATATTATGTAGAGAGAACCGAAAGGAAGCATTGAATTCAAGCAGGTGGCACTGGTAGCATAAGTAATGACACAACATTTTTTATAATGTATAATATAAAATAAATATATTTTTATAAAATATTATTATTTTTATATGATATTATATAATAATATCTTTCATTTTAAAATATGATTATAAAATATATTGTAAAAAAAATGATGTGTTTATCAATTTTTCAAGCAAGAGACAGACCCCTCTCTACCCTTTCGGTTTTGTTCGCCGGATTAGACCTCCATCCAATGGCGATTTGGGGCCGTTTAGATACAGAGCTCATTTGTTATTAAAACAAACCCTTAATCGAGTCATTTTACATGTTTCGCATAAACAATATTAAAAAAAAAAAAATCTACTTATTATTAGTTTTTTATCTTTTTCTCGTAATTCTATAATGTTACATTAAATTATAAATTTACGAGTGAAATATAATAAATAATTTTTAATTATCTAATATTAATAGCTATATTATAATATTGAGATGATAATAAGAAAATAGATAATATGAAAAATGAATGGTATAAAGCGGATTTTTCCTCGAGTCGGAGAAGATCTGGCAGCATCTATGCACGGACGGTAGAATCAGACCTCTTTCTTCTGCTTTATATTTACTTATTTTCTGTAGTGGGATTGCATAAATCTCTTTCTTGTCAGTTATCGTTGATATATTTTAATTTTTTTAATTTTTTATGTTTTGTTTAATAATTAAAAAAGTAATTAATAGTAAAATATTTTTTTTATTTTTTTAATGATTAAAAATATTAAAAAAAATAACATAAATTTTATTACTAACGATACGGCCCGCTAGCATGATCCATAATATCAATATAGCAACACGTCTAAGAGCACTAGTATTGGATTCATCAAATTCATCTTCAAAATTTGATGAAAAGTACATATTTTTCATAAATGTAATACCTTCACATCTATAATCCCACATTGGATTAGTCATTGGATTCATCAAAATAATAATATAATATTATTTTTTTAATAATAATATTTTTATTTTTTTTTATATTTTATAATCACACTAATCATATGTTAATTAATAATTTAATTTGATTCTTACATTATTATTACAAGATGGTTTGAGATTAAATGTGAATAGAAAAGACCTTTAGAGATTAAAAGTGAATAAAAAATAGATTTGATGAGTGAATAGTAGCCCTTCAAATTTGAAGAACCCTATAGATTTACTGTAGTAAAAGCTTCACATTTATGTCTTTAGCTAATCTAATGCAGCTCTTTTTTTATGATATTCATCAAATTTTGCATTTGACTAGACTTTTGATGAAGCCAATACCAATGCTCTAAAGAAACAATTATTTCTTTATTTACTCAAATTCATCATTCTCGGCTCGTGTTGACTTGAAACGGTTCCGCATTTAATATTTGATTTTGCCCTTCCATCAATTAAAGACGTTTTTTTTCCTTACCAATTATCATTCAGCGGCGATCGAAGGGCATCCTGACTTTTCGTTGTCGCCATGTGGGAAAAAAAATAAAACAATTTAGCTCTGGCTATCGCACAACAGATTGAAAATTAGAAAAAATAATTCCCGACCACGATTCACCCTCAATCGATGTAGTCTGAAGTCTTCGGCAGTGGTCTAATAAGACTGTGCATAAGTGAATAAAAAATAAATATAAAAAAATTAAAAATAAACATATTAAAAATAAAAAAAACATACAAAATTATGTAATTCCACATAATGCATATCTCTACAAGATTTGGAGAGAGGATGTTTAATATAATATAAATAGATTTGGAGAGAGGATGTTTAATATAATATAAATATTTTACAATATGTGAGGTTCCTAAAATTTTGTAATTATTTTATTTGTTATTATTGGCTAAGTAAATCAATTTATTTTATTTATCATTAATTGAATTTTTTTTTTTGTGGTGTATTTTTATTTTTGTTGGGCTTTTAATTGTAGTATTTTAAATTGTAGGTGTGTGTTTCTCTGGTAGGCCGAAGGAGAGCTCAGCCCGTGTGTGTGTTGAGTGAAACCGGGCCCAGCCCGAGTGAAGAAATGGCCCCTGCAGCAGCCGAACTAGCCCACGCGTGAAGCCTGGCCCGCTTGAGCTTCAGCCCAGCCTTTCCCCTTAACTGATGCGGTGCGTTTTGATGGGAAACCTAGGTTTCCATCTTATTCTTCCAGCGCCGCTCGGTCTCCTTCTTCTTCTTCCTTTGTTCTTCTTCACTTCTCCTTCGAGCTCCATCAATCTCCAGCTGCCGATGCCCCTTCAAGCCACGCAGCTCGTCAAACTTCACCAAGCCACCTCCACCTCTCTTCTCCACCTCCAACTTCCACTTCACCTTATTGCGTGGCACTCAGCAATGAAGTCCGAATCGCACTGTCAAGATGTTATTCCTCTCGGCACCACACGTCCGCACCAGAGTCGATCTCTCCTCCACGGCTTGCACTGCCGGTTTTGGCTTCTCTACCCATGAGCCATGCGACCACCTGCTACCACCCATTGAAGCCAATCAACGATGGAAATTTCAAAGGGAAAACCGCCTTGTTCGGCCTATAAATATAGGGCCGAATCCTTCGAATTTTTGGGAATAAAAACTACTGATTTTCATCTCAAAATCTAGTTGTTAGATTATAATTTTGTGAATCTGTGTTGGTGAGATCCGAAAGTTGGAAATTTGGAATTTTTGTGTTTCGGTTTGTACATTGAAGCCGTGAGCTTCATTCGGATCTTAGGAATTTTGGAGTTTTGCTGAAAGTGTAATTTTCATTTTCGTGTTCTTCCAGAATTTATTCCCGTCTTCGATTGTAAGTAAATTTCTAAAAATGTAATTTATTTGATTTAAATTGTATTAAATAAATTGTATTTTTGAGAATTAAATTGTACTTTTAGAAGTGTTGGAAATAAATTAGAATTTTATTATATTTTATTGAGATATTGGAATTTAAGTGCATTTTTGGAAGTGTTGGGAATAAATTGTAGTTGAGGTTGGATTTGGGTTTTGGATCAGATTGGAGGATGAGATTACGCGTGTAGTGTAAATGAGTAAATTGTTATGTCATCCAATAATTGTAATCATACATATTTAATGTATTTAATTAATTATGCTATGGAGTCATGCTGTCTGTTTGGAAATTGAGACTGGTTAAGTGGGTGCGTGTGTATCACGACCCCAAGCCAATATGGGTTATTATCTCGGTGGAGCTCATCTGGTCACTCGGGAGCGTAACAGACTGACGTGACGTTCTCTGAGTCGTCACAGGGCGACGACAGGAATGGGCGAGATGGTAACGCTCTCGTACTGATTCCATGGCCTTTCGCTGGCGGGGTTAGAGGATGCTTGGCCATGTGCGCGTCGAGTGCGGAATTGGGCATCGCTTGTTACGAAGTCTCATACATGAACGTTACCCGTGATGTGATGAAGAGAGCTAGGGTATGCATAGGGTCCATAGAGGAGACCGTAGTGCATGCATATTAATAATAAAATTATATATGTGGCCAAAAATGGGATTTTTGGCGTGAGTAGTTAAATGTGCATTTTTTGGAAAATTGATCTTTGATTGTACGTGATTGTATTAGTGATATTAATGCATTTTAAATCTCTTAGATTTATTTTGGTTAATTACTTGCTGAGATATCATAATCTCATGTGGTGTTTTACCTTACGGTTCTATCTTATGGTGTCGTAGATTTTTTACGCAGAGGCTGAGTATGAGCCTAAAGGACTGGCTCTGCCGGAGGCATGAGTTATCTTTATGTTATTCGGCGTTATGGGATTTGTTTCCCCTTATGTTAATTGTTTTTTTTAAATTACCTGTCGGATGACTGTATATATTTGTAAGGATCTTTTACCTTACTGGTACTAATAAAGAATGACCCTTTTTATTCCGCTGCAAAATGTTATATTTGTACACATGTTGCATATTGTACACATTTTGATCACTTGTTGTTGGGGAGCGTGACCCGTGTGATCAACATCCCGGTGTCACGAACTTCGCTAAAATAACACGTGGGGGTCGAAGGTGCCATACAATCTCTTATTTTTCATTATACAAATGAAATCAACAATCTGTTTATTGGAAGAGATATTCTCCTTGGAGTGTTCTTCGAGAGGTTGAAGAGACTCTCTCATTCGATCGTTTGACCCCTTGCTTTTTTTATCTGACTCTTTTTTTTTATATGTCTGACATCTTCCTTTCATTTTCGCTTGTTTCCTTCATCTCCTATCCTTTCTTGACTTTTCTTCTAACATCTTCCATCTCATTGTCTCTCTTTCCCCTCTCTCTCTTGTCTCCTAATGATAGCTTTTAGGTGGGCAGGGCTGGTCTTGGACTTGAATATTTTATGAAAAATGCTACACCCATCGCTCAGAATATCCCGCTCTTCCTTCCCGCTATACGTGGCACGTTGTATCATGTCTCTAAAAATTAAAAAAGTAAAGCCTCCTCGTCTTAATAAATTAGAACACCTTCGTCTACAAACTTGGTCTTCAAACCAACTGAAACCCATTTCAACTTTCGTATTCATCACCTTCGTCTTCAAGCCAGAGGAACCATCTTAAATTAAAAAATTATAACCTCCTTCGTCACCCATTTCCCTTACTTGATCCATTGGAGCTCTCCCTATCTCTCATAAATAAAGGGCTTTAAGTTACTTGATGATGCGTTGCTGCATTTCTTTCCTTCATGTCCTTTCTGCTCTATCTTTTGTCATTTCTATAAGAACCACAAGCGCCGAGGTTTATTTATCTGGCAACTTATAATGCTCCTGATTGTCATCTCGCAAAGATTGAAAAAGAACTTTAAAATGTCATTGCTCATATTTCTCGGTATGTTTTGAAAGCAACGAGAATGAAAGAAGATGATGTATACAATGTTCCTGAAAAAAGTAAAAAGAAATGCAAGAATGGTCAAACATACTATATTAACCCAAAAGATCAGAATTTTACCCTTTGGTTGTTTTCCATTCTTCCTGTTTTCTTTTTCATTTTCTCACACAAACAAAGCAAATAACAATACTGAACACGAACGAATTAATATCCTCCTATACAATCTCACTCTGCCTGTTCCTTTTAGTCCCTTTGGACCAAATTAACTAACAAATTACATCTCATATCCACATCAATCTAGACAAATCCCAAAACCAATAAAAAAAATTTAAAAGAAGAAACTTAAAACTCAAAGAACGTTAGAATGAGAACTAGGAGCCACTCTCCTCAGACGATGATTGCTTGAATTTTGAAGAACTCAACTCATTACAATTTAAGCTTCCAACTCTGCAAAACAAAGCCAACAATCTCTAGTTCCTAGCCGCATAGCACGGAAGAAAAAGGAAACAAATCAAGCTGTTCTATACACAATATATATATTATTAGAGCAACTGATCAAGTCGTATATTGTGACTGTCACTGAGAACTAGTGGGGCCTTCATCTCCACTATCAGTAGCTTGAGGCTGGTGTTGATGATGCTCTAATGGGTGATTTTGATGGCTAGATTTGTTGGAATAGGTTGCAATATATATTTAATTGTTGAAGGAAGAGAGTTTGTGAAAAGACTTAAAAATCTGTGTAAATCAAGCCTCTCAAGTTATTGAAAATAAAATGAAAAGGCACTTGGGGGCTGGTGGGATTCGAACCAGTGCATGGGTTGTGGAGAGACACGTCTCAACCACTAGGCTAGTGCGTCACTTCATTTGTTCTTGTAACCATTATATTATTTAAACATAACTTCAAACGGTTAAGTTACGAATCGGTGCGACTTTTCACAGGCGTCTCTTCAAATCCATAAATATATGTATGAACACGACAAACTGTTCTTCTTCTTCATCCGAGTTTCAGATTTCACAACAGAAATTCACGAACTCTCCAAAATTTCTATTTGTAGAGTTATAGGCTTTGTTGTATCCTGGAGACGATTTGCTAGGAACCTATTAGCAAACTCTAACCGAGTGGGGGCAAATATCGTCTTAAAGACAGTATTTTTATATGCCTCAAAGCCTGCAAAATTTCTCAGATTCTTTTTATTTCCCAACATTTTTAAGACGATATTTCAATGGAAGGAGGGTCTGATGCAGTAGCTTTCAAAGTCATGAATCAAGATTTTGTGAAATTGGACAGATTTGATGGAACCAATTTCACATGTTGGCAAGACAAGATGGAGTTTCTTCTCATTGCACTGAAGATTTTCTATGTTTTGGATCCAAGTCTAAAGCCAATTTCCGATCCAACTCCTAAAGATACTGAAAGTATTATTGCAGAGAGGAAGAAACATGAAGAGGATGAACTTGTCTGCAGAGGTCACATTCTCAATACTCTTTCTGATCGTTTATATGATCTTTTTACTGCTATTAAGTCTCCTAGAGAAATCTGGAATGCTCTAGAAGGAAAATATAAGACAGAAAAATTAGGTACTGATAAGTTCATAATTTTGAAGTACTTTGAATTCAAAATGGTTGATAATCTGTCTGTCTTAGACCAAATGCATGAGTTGCAAGTTTTGGTTAACAAACTTCGTGATCTGTCGATTAATATTCCTGAGTCTTTCCAAGTGGGAGCAATTATTGCAAAACTTCTACCAAGTTGGAATAACTACAGGAAGAAGCTTTTGCATATGGCAGAAGAACTCACTTTAGAACAAATTGGAAAACATCTACGAATTAAAGAAGAGAGTAGAATTCGTGACGACAACCATTTTGATTCTAAAGTGAGGGTTAACAGTATTCAAAAGGGAGATGATAAGAAACATAATTATCTTAAGCCAAAGAAGGGAAATACCTTTAAGAAGAATTATCCAACCAACAAAGACAAGAAAAATAGGCCATGTTTTAACTGTGGAAAAAAGGGCCATTATATTCGTGAGTGCAGATTTTTGAAGAATAAGAAGAAAGAAAATGGCAGCAGTTCAAACATGGCAAATGCAATTGAAGAAATTATTGCGATGGTAACAGAAGCAAAAATTGGCATGAAACTGAGGTGCATTTTGCTTCCACTACAAATTCCTCTGATTGATGGTTTGATTCTAGTGCTACTGTGCATGTGTGCAATGAGAAAGCACAATTCAAGAACTATGTGGTGGCTACTGATGGCCAATAAGTTCTTGTGGGAAATCACAATTCTGTTAAAATTCATGAAAGAGGAAATGTAGAGATGTTGCTTACTTCTGGGAAGAAATTAATTTTAACCAATGTTCTTCATGTCCCAGATATTAAAAAGAATCTTGTATCTGCCAATTTATTATGTAAAAAGGGCATAAAAGCTGTCCTTGAATCTGATAAGTTGATCTTGTCAAAGAATGGGGTATTTGTTGGAAAGGGATATTCTTGTGATGGGATGTTCAAACTCAGTATTATGAATAAAGATGTTACACATTCTTCTTATATTGTTGAGTCATTTTCTTTATGGCATGGTCGTTTAACGCATTTAAATTTTAAATATATGAAACATATGTCTAAGCATGGTTTAATTTCTTTCAAGAATGTTGATGATACAAAGTGTGAAATTTGTATTCAAGCTAAAATGACTAAGAAACCTTTTCCTACTGCAAATAGAAATTCACAAATTTTGGAACTTATACATTCTGATATATGTGAATTAAATGGCATTTTGACTAGAGGAGGTAGGAGATATTTTATTACATTCAAAGATGATTTTTCTAGATATACTGTTGTGTATTTAATAAAGAATAAAGATGAAGCTTTTCACATGTTTGTTCGCTATAAATCTGAAGTATAAAATCAAAAGGAAAAGAAGATAAAAATTCTTAGAACCGATAGAGGTGGAGAATATTTCTCACATGAATTTTCTAATTTTTGTGAAGAGTATGGAATTTCAAATGACTACACCTTACACACCACAACAAAATGGTTTGGCTGAACGGAAAAATAGGACACTTGTAGACATGGTTAATGCTATGATTTTAAGTGCAAAGTTGCCTTTTAATTTGTGGGGAGAGGCATTACTTATAGCTTGCCATGTGCATAATAGAATACCATCTAGAAAATTACAAATGTCACCATATGAACTACGGAATGAAAGAAAACCAAATCTAGATTATCTTAAAGTGTGGGGGTGTCAAGCCTTTTATAGAGTTCCTGATCCAAAGAGGACTAAATTAGGACCTAGAGCAATCAAAAGTGTGTTTGTTGGTTATGCTGAAAATTCCAAGGCATATAGACTATTAGACTTAAGCTCTAATGTCATAGTGGAATCAAGAGATGTTGAATTTATTGAAAATAAATTCAATAATGATACTGAATATATTTCATAACCTAATCAAACACAAGTTTCTAACTCTAATTCGAGTATCTCTCTTAATAAAAATAAGAGAAAGTCTGCAGATTTGCCAGTAGAGCAAAGAAAGAGTTAGAGAGTTAGAAAAGAAAAGAATTTTGGTCCTAACTTTATTTCATCTCTAGCTATAGTCTTCCTTGTGGAAGGAGATATAAACATAGTCCTTAATAAAATACCTATTGTTCTTAATACTGAGGATGATCCAAAAAGTTTTGATGAAGCCATGTGTTCTAGAGATGCAACTTTTTGGAAAGAAGCTATAAATGATGAAATGGACTCAATATTATCTAATAATACTTGGGTGTTAGTGGATCTACCTCTAAATTCAAAAACTATTGGTAACAAATGGGTATTAAGAAGGAAGTTTAATTCTGATGGTTCAGTCCAGACTTTTAAGGCAAGGTTAGTTGTAAAAGGCTTTAGTCAAAAGGAAGGAATAGATTATTTTGATACCTATGCTCTAGTAGTAAGGATCACTTCTATTCGTGTACTTATAGCTCTTGCATCTATATATGATTTATATGTACATCAAATGGATGTAAAAACTGCTTTCTTAAATGGTGATCTTGATGAGGAAGTATACATGAAACAACCTGAAGGCTTTGTTCTGCCTGGAAATGAAAAGAAAGTATGTAAATTAGTTAAGTTATTATATAGTTTAAAACAAGCACCAAAACAATGGCATGAAAAGTTTGATTCTGTTATTTTATCTGATGGTTTCAAACACAATAGTGCTAATAAATGTATCTATTCAAAATTCACTGAAGATTATGATGTTATTATTTGTCTTTATGTTGATGACATGCTAATTTTTGGAACTAGTATGAAAGGTATATGTGAAACCAAGAAGTATTTGACTTCAAAGTTTAAAATGAAAGATCTTAATGAAGCAGATACCATTTTGGGAATCAAAGTGAAAAAACATAGTGATGGTTATGCATTATGTCAATCTCATTATATTGAGAAAGTGCTTCTTAAATTCAAACATCTAGGAATAAAAGAAGCAAATACACCATATGACTCTAGTGTAAAATTAAGTAAGAATTATGGAAGGGCAATAGCACAGCTTAAGTATGCTAGTGTAATTGGTAGTATAATGTATGCTATGCATTGTACCAGACCAGATATTGACTTTGCAGTGTGCAAACTTTCTGGATGCACTAGTTGTCCTAGTACAGATCACTGGAAAGCAATTGGCAAAGTCCTTGGATATTTAAAGAAAACATTCTACTTAGGACTCTTTTATTCAAAATTTCCAGTTGTACTAGAAGGATACTCACATGCTAGTTGGATTACTAGCACAAGTGACAATAAATCCACGTCTGGTTGGATATTTACTCTTGGTGGAGGTGCAATTTCTTAGGCATCAAAGAAACTAACATGTATTTCTCATTCCACAATGGAATCAGAGTTTATAGCATTAGTAGCAGCAGGAAAAGAAGCATAATGGTTTAGGAATATGTTGTTGGATATAAAGTTATGGCCACAACCTATGCCAGCTATTTCCTTGCATTGTGATAGTAAAGCTACTATGTCTAGAGCTTACAATAAAGTATACAATGGAAAATCTAGACACATAAGTCTAAGACATGGTTATATTAGACAATTAATAATTGATGGAATTATTACGATTGTCTATGTAAGGTCAAGTTGTAACTTGGCAGACCCTTTTACCAAAGGTTTATCACGAGAATTGGGAAGGGTTACATCCATTGGAATGAGACTAAAACCCTTTCAAAAGAATCACCAATAATGGTAACCCAACCTTTTTTCCGATTTAATCTGAAAAAGAGTTTAATGAGTAATAACAAGTTATTGATTTGTGATTAGTTGAGCACTGCAATAACAAAGTCTCATTCAGGATGAATCAGTGCAGACTGTTATGATTAAGAAGGATGAGTTTTACTCTTAATGAAGTTCAAATATAGAAGTGTCTTGGTAACAGGGACATAAAAGGAACTTCACCTATATAAACATAGAAGTGGTGCCGCTTCTAACAAGAACTTTGGGTTTATTCTTGTAAATGTTCATTAAACTAGGGTGTAGCACAAGGCTATAATAGTGCTAATAATTATGAATCTCTATTGTGAATTAGATATTCTCATGTGTGTGTTATTTCCGGTTTTGATTTAAAAAGTTTTGGTTTAAGCTTAGGCCACCAATTACTTTTCATAACTTTGAATTAATTACACTAAGAAAAGGTTTAAGTCGAAAGATACCTTCTTTTATGCATGATAATATCAATACTGAAACTGAATATAAAATATATATTACAACCTAGTGGGGGATTGTTGGAATAGGTTGCAATATATATTTAATTGTTGAAGGAAGAGAGTTTGTGAAAAGACTTAAAAATTACTTGGGGGCTGGTGGGATTCGAACCAGTGCATGGGCTATGAAGAGACACGTCTCAACCACTAGGCTAGTGCGTCACTTCATTTGTTCTTGTAACCGTTATACTATTTAAACGTAACTTCAAACGGTTAAGTTACAGCTCAGTGCGACTTTTCACAGGCGTCTCTTCAAATCCATAAATATCTGTACGAACACGACAAACTATTCTTCTTCTTCGTCCGAGTTTCAGATTTCACAACAGAAATTCACGAACTCTCCAAAATTGCTATTTGTAGAGTTATAGGCTTTGTTGTATCTTGGAGATGATTTGCTAGGAACCTATTAGCAAACTCTAACTGAGTGGGAGCAAATATCATCTTAAATACAGTATTTTTATACGCCTCAAAGCTTGCAAAATTTTTCAGATTCTTTTTATTTCCCAACAAGAATTCATATTCAAACTACCCCTAGAATAAGCATTAAGAGCGGCCAACATCCCCAGATTGGAGGAAAGCCGAAAAACGGTGCCGGAAATGTATCTCTTGCGGCGTGGACTAGTGTCGGTCGACATCTGACGGAGGAGTTGGAGTAATAAATGCAAGCTTCCGTCGGGGTTGGGGATTTTCGGAAGAAATGAGGAGCAGTTGGGGATTTCGGTAGAAATGAGGAGCCGGGAGAGGGAGGACATATTGGGCGGGAGAGCAGCTACCAATTTTTTTTTTTTTTTTAAACACGTGGCAAGCCACATTGAGCGGTAGACGAAATCGGTAAAAATGAGCGGTGACTATAGCACCGCTCATATTTTATATCCTTTAGCTCCACTCTAGTCTAGTCTAGTCTGTAGATCTCTAAAATTTCACCAAATAAAGACAAAATAATGTCATCTTATCTAGTGTAAATCGTGATTCACGAGCAAAAATTGTTTTTATTTTTATTTGACTCTTTTTTCTCGTGTGCCTCGATACTGGTGAGGAACATCCACTTTGCATATCTGATATTTTCATTTCATTTCCTTTATTTCCTTTCCCTCCTATCATTTTCTGACTTTTCGTATAACAACCTCCCTCTCATTGCCCCCCCCCCCCTCTCTCTCTCTCTTTCCCTCCCTCCTAGTGGTAGCTTTTAGGTGGGCTGGGCCAAGTCTTGGAGTATTTTATCTCCTTCAGCTCCACTCTTGTCTAGTCTAGTCTAGTCTGTAGATCTCCAAACTAAGGACAAAATAATGTCATCCTATCTAGTGTAAATCGTGATTCACGGGCAAAAATTGTTTTTATTTTGGGTTTTGCTATTCATCCTCCCTACACTCCACACTCCATATTTTTTAAATTTTTTTAAATTTTTTTTTGAATTTATTTTTTTAAAACTATTTATAATTTTTTATTCACTATTTATATAAAAATATATTTGATAAAAAAAATTAAAAAAAAAATAGAGTGTGAAGTGTAGTATGAATAGTAGGAGGTTGAGTAGAATTTTTATTTTATTTTTATCTGACTCTCTTTTCACGTGTGCCTTGATAGTGGTGAGGAACGTCCACTTTCCATATTTAACATCTTTATTTCATTTCTATTTGTTTCCTTCCTCTCTTATCATTTCTTGACTTTTCTTCAAACAACCTTCCTCTCATTGCCCTACTCTCTCTCCTAGTGGTAGCTTTTAGGTGGGTTGGGCCACGTCTTGGAATTTGTATTCTATCTCCTTCAGCTCCACTCTTGTCTAGTCTGTAAACCTCTAAACTTTCAACAAATCAGGACAAAATAATATATCATGTCTAGTGTAAATCGTACTTCAAAGGCAAAAACATTGTGTGAGGGAATTTTATTTTCAAAAATTCTACTCAACTTCCTACTATTCACACCATACTCTACACTCTATCTTTTTTTTAATTTTTTTTATCAAATATATTTTTATATGAATAGTGAATAAAAAATTATAAATAGTTTAAAAAAAATAAATTCAAAAAAAAATTTTAAAAAATATTAAAAAGTATAGAGTGTGGAATGTAGAGAGGATGAATGACAAAACCCTTTTATTTTTACCTCCCTCAGGCTCACGAAGAACCACGAGAGGGCCATCTTATTTGAAAAATCCGAATTGTTTTATACAGACTTAAAACGTACGAAACAAGAGGTTAATTAATACAGTGAATTCGAAATTCTATTTGAAAATTATAATTAGGACATAGAACAGTACCCCCGATCTTGGACCACCGAAGATATCCCTCAATCCTCCCCCATTAAACACATTCGAACAGTGTTGCTACGTTCTAACACCTCTCTTGGAGCCACAGTCTGGAAACGTCTCACCTTCCCTGCTTTAAAGCTCCGAACCCTACAAATGGGTGATCGGAGTTCTTTCTAGTTTTCATCCCCACCTATGGTTATTCGCATTTACAGTATGCACGTGGCACCTCCGGCCTAGGATTTTCAAATTTTCCTTAATATCATTTGTATTTTATCTGTCATTGTTATTAATAATAATATCTAGTTTTCATATATTTTTGCGTTTCTTTTATCTTGTTTTGTCCTGTGTGGGGATTTTTTAATTCATTTTGATTGATTTATCATTTCTATATTAATGTTTTAGATTTGAAGTTCAACACCCATCCCAAGTCATAAGTAATTATAAAGTTTAGAAAAAAAAAAATCTAAAATGTTTAATTTGAAAATAATAGTTAACATTTGAGGTGAGATTTCTGATCAAAATCTAGGAAAGCCAATTTGCAGGAAGTTGCCGGTTTAACTTTGTCCTTTCCAACCAAATTTTATGATTGTAATTTATTCTCAAACACCTAATTCTTTTCCAACATCAATTAAACATAGAATTTTTTTTTTTATCCAATCAGTATCTAATCATTACAATTTTTTTAAATTTTCAAACAAACATAAAAAATAATACAACTTTTCCAATTTTAAAACCAAAGTTATATTAAAAAATTCTATTCAAATAATTTCTTAATTTTATAATATATTTTTTTAATTTTTTATCTCCTTTACTAAAACTCAATAAAATATTTTATCTTAAACTATTTCACAACTATTCTGAAATATCCAAACGTGTCCTTATATGCAACATCTTATTTGAACCTTTCCCATATATGGCTCTATTTCTAATTGTTCAAAATTACCCATAAAGGGTTGGATAAAGAAATCAAACATTTCTTTTTATAAAACATAAGTATTTTAGCTACAAATGAATTTTATAGATTAAACTTACAAATTTTTGTGATTGAATGTAATATATTAGATTTTAAACTTACTTTTATGATATCACATGAAATTGTGTCGGATTATAAATTCACGTTTATAAATTTTTTTTATAATTATAGCACCTTTATATATAAAATAAAGATATACTCTGTTCCTTTACACACACATACAGATAGATATTATATATATATATATATATATATATATATATATATATATATATATCATTAACTAAAATTGAAACTACAAGAGGAGAGTAGAGGTTGGGGAATCCAATCAAACATCCCAAAACAAATATAAAAAACACACGAAAAAAATAACGAAAATGAAACTAACGGAGAAAAAAGGCCCCAACTCACACATACGAACGTTGTTATTAGGCTAACAACACAAACATTAATCGAAAATTACAGTGATTTAATGGGAATAGCCCGAAGGGGCTGGGCAATGCGTAAGGTAATTCCAAGCGTTGTCTCCCTCATGTCCATATCTTCTGGCTTCATCTCATCTTCAAGCTTCCAATTAAAGTGGTGAAGAAGAGAGGCCAACATGAGGGGTACCATCCGATTGGCCAAAGACAATCCAGGGCATATTCTTCTTCCAGCTCCGAAGGGAATGAGCTCGAAATCCCTGCCTTTATAGTCAATGTCTTTATCTAAAAACCTTTCAGGCGAAAACTGGTCTGGGTTTGGCCATATGCTCGAATCTCGTCCCATTCCCCACACGTTGACTAGTATTTGTGCATTCTTTGGCACAGTAAAGCCACACATTTGTACGTCAACCTCGGCTTTGTGGGGGAGTAGTAAAGGCGCCGGTGGATGCAACCGAAAGGTTTCTTTCACTGTCGCGAGTAGATAAGGTAATTTTGATATGTCGGATTCTTGAACAAGCCGATCTTTGCCAATGACTTCTTCAAGCTCTTCTCGGACTTTTGCCATTTTGGAGGGATTGTGTAGTAATTCTGCCATTGCCCATTCCACCGCGCTTGATTTTGTGTCGCTCCCTGCACTAAATAAATCCTGATAGGAAGTATGTGAGAGCTAAGTTTAGAGCTACCCTTTTTCTACGTTTGACGAAGATGAGAAGGAAGTAGATGAATATATATATATATATATATATATATATATAACATTTTTTTTAAAACAGTTAAAAAAAAGGAAGCTGGTAATCATCATCCAAAAGAAAAAGAACAAAGCAATACACCCGCCTCGTGAAATAAAGCTGGTAATAGTTGAATGGCAACAACATATATAATTGAAATGAAAGATGATTTTGCATTATGAAGATGAGATAAAAAAATAGATAATGAATCACCAGAAGCAAATGTTTGATATCGTCGTAGCTCAATTCTGAATTATCGTCTTCAACGAGAGTAAGGAGGGAGTCAAGTACATCGCTGCCAGCCTTAGAAGCATTTGACGTTGCTCTTAATTGCAGGCGTTCATTGATAATACCATCCAAAATCCCAAACAATTTTGCAATATAAGCTGTAAGCCTCCGGCGTGTACCTTGCGGATCAAATAAACGAAGTGCTGGGAAATAGTCTGCAATATTAGGCCTTCCACCTTCTTCCATGGTACCCATTATAAGAGCCTGGAACTCCTGGGATGTTTTCGAACTATACTGGGCCAGGTCAATGGAGAATAACGTGTTTGAAATGACATTAAAGACAGTCGTGAAGGCAACTCCACCAATATCTATCGCCTCACCACTGTTGCAACTTGCTCCAATATGGGCAATTAGCTCTTGAACCTTTTTATGTCGAATGGCTTCGGTGGCATCCAGCCGTTGTGGAGCAAACATTTCCATGGCTGCAACTTTCCTGAGACTCCTCCAACGAGTCGATACGGGTAGCCACGCCACCGAGAATTTGTGGTGGCCAGATGCTCGGGCCGCGTCCGGGATAGTTCGGCTGGAGAAGGCTTGGTCGTGTTTTTGCAGTGCTTCTTTGGCTGTGTCTGGAGAGGAAATGACTACGGTGGTTGTGCTGCCGAGCTTGAGAGTCATTAAGGGTCCATATTGTTTGGAGAGCTTGGCGAGAGTTTGGTGGGGTTTGCTGCGCAGCTCCTGCAAGCAGCTGATGTTGCCAACAATAGGAAAAGCCTTGGGGCCAGGGGGAAGTGAAGTGGGACAGCCAGACTTCTTCTTCCGTCCCCCAAGACCGGAGGCCAGCACATGAATGGATGCGGACACAAAGGAAATTAACAGCAGCAATGCTATGTAGTCCATTAACTCAAATGAATGTAGAATTGGGGTAGCTGCATGCATGAAAGGGAAGGAATTCATTTTAAGCTGCATGAATATGCGAAACACCAATACAGATCCAGTTATTTATAGCAGCTTTCTGAGAGAGAACCATTCCTGTTTCTGAATTCCGTAGGGTAAGAAATGTGTGGTGTTAGTAAGCGTACCCACATCCGACAAAATACTCGGAAGCCCCACGTCGCGTCAGCCTCCAAAATTACAATTGTCACACCGAAAAGATGCCGGACACATCCACCAATAAAATAATGACACATAGGGATTTCATAAAAACTCACATTACAGCCGCATACATCCGAAGTCGTCTCCCCTCCTTCTTTCTCCCCCTCCCTCCCCCATCTGCAAGACGCACATGCCACAAAGTCCTAAAGCCCCCAACAAATAAAGCACGAAGCCGAAGCTCCCTCTCCCTACTCCATCTGCGCTCGACGCCGACAGAAGGTAGCCCCTGAAAAATGGTCTTCTGTTTGAAGCTCTCTCACGCCGAAGCTCCCTCTCCCACCATTACCTCAATCTTATCGAAGAAAATAATCCCACCACTCGTTACACCAAGAGATTCATGAGGAGGGATCAGCAGACTGAATGCAAATGATCTCCCCTGCCCCATAAAAGAAAGTTTTGCTGGGCATCCGTAACTGTTTAGTGGCACACGAAACACTCATTTATTTGTAATTTCTTTAAATGTCATCTCCTGGTCAGCTGTCCCATCTTTCGCCTCTCCTCAAGTTCTCTCAGGTTTGTCAAATTCATTTCAATTTATTATTATAATTTTTTTAAATTTTAATATAAAATATAATAAATAATTTAATTTTTTTAAATCTAAAAATAATTTTAATATTTAAAAATAATATTCTAACAATATTTTATCATCTCAACTCAACTCAACTCAATTCATCTCAACATCCAAACGCACCCTCAATCATCATCTCTTCTCTCTTGTCTACGTCTCTCTCTTCTCAAGCTCTCTCTCACATCACCTTTCTCTCATCATTTTCTTCGACCTCTCTCTTATCGTTTCTCTCTCATTAAGTTTTCTCTCTCTTCCACCTCTCTCTCTCCTCAAGTTCTCTCTCTCATCATTTCTCTCTCATGTTTCTCTCTCACTTCTCAAGCTCTCTCTCATCACCCTTCTCTCTCTCTTCGACCTGTCGCTTATCAAACCCCTCCTCGCTCACAAGCTTTCTCTCTCATCAAACCGACCTCTCTTTTTACTCTCTACCTCTCAACGTCTATCATTTCTCTCTCTTCAATTATTTTCTCACACATCAAGAAGAAGAAAATCAAACGGTAAAACAAGTAGACACGTTTGGTGCGTGATGGATGATGTAAATAGTAGGCTAATACAAATATTTTTTCATAAAAGAAAAAAAACAAGTTTTGAATAGTAATTTTTTGAACAGTACTCGATCGGATCTCACTACAAGCACTAATGTTTGTGGAAAACTTTAGTTTGGATTCAAAACTATCGCAAATCATTTTATTTAATTATTATAATTTTTTAAATTTTAATATAAAATATAAAAAATAATTTAATTTTTTTAAATTTTTAAATAATAATAATATTAAAAAATAATATTTTATTTAATTTTCATCTTAACTTAATTTCACATTCAACGTCTAAACATAACCTAAGCGGAGTCTAGGGCCGTTTGGATTCATAAATCTCCTCAACCTATCTCATTTTCATAATTATAATTTTTTCAAATTTTTATATAAAATATAATAATTTTTTATTTTTTAAATTTCAAAACAACTTTTCTAAATTTTTATACAAAATATAATAAACAATTTAATTTTTTAAAATTTTAAAATAATAATAATATTAAAAAATAATATTTTTAAAATATTTTATTTTATTATTTATAAACCATCTCGACCTCAATCCAAATCACCCCATTACCCGCATGGTTCATGTGTTTTGCGCAGTAATTGGTTGCCTGTCTCATCGAAATGAATGCTACCCATGTGCATGGGCTGCTTTTCCTCATTCCCAACTACCCAAATATCCATTTTGATATATTTTCTAATATATTGATACTAAAGTCCAATTTATAGGGATTGTCATGATATTTTTCAAAAATGTTTGAAAATGGTATCTTTATAAAATAAAATTTATACAGGTTTCTATCATTTTCATACATACTCATGCATTACACTGATAGTGATGAAACTTGAGCACTCGTGTGCCCCAATTTGGTTATGCAACCCAAACCCAGATGCAGCATCTCGATAGACTATGAGATGCAGGGAAAAACAGGGAATTAATCCAACCGGGGTGGGGGGAGACGTTTTGGGACATCCGAAAAGCCGTTTTCATTTCTGAGAAAAAGACTAGCCGTGCGAAAGTTACCATTGTTCCATCAGTATTGTCTTTGTGAATCGATGATGATAAAGAAGTAATATGGTATGGACCATATGCTATAGTACTCACCGAGAATTGTCACAGAAAAGATCCTGTATTTTTATTTTATTTTATTTTTTCTCAAACATTTTTTTAGAATCATTAAACATTTAAAAAAAATTTACAAAATCATTAAAAAAAATACTTCTTCAACCCTCACATAAATAAGAAAATAAATAAACAAAAATCGATAATTTTTATCGAGATGCATCCTCGGTGAACGCATAATTTCCCATAAGTTATGTGTGAATGAAAAAGAGGATGGTCCTTCAACGGGGTAGGCTGCGTGGAAGTATATCCTCACAAGTCGTTATTTTCAAGCAGAAAATAAATAAACACATAAAAGTGGGATATATATAATTTATTTAAATGCTGTTCAAAATATTTATATGAATAATAATAAATATTATATAGATCATCATGTTCTACTTATGGCCATATCTCTCACCTCATGAGCTAGGACACTCAAGTTCATATAAGAACTTAATATATCTGTAATTGTAACGTCTAATTAAAGGTTCAAGATTAGGTTCCTATATCTGCCATTGTTGAGGTACGTACAATATTATATATTAAATATGGTAATTACAGGTCATGATCAAGTTATTGTTGTTTTTTGCTCCTTTAGTGAATCCCACATCGGTGGGAGAAGAAAAAAGGGGAAGCCTCCAAGTCTATAAATAAGAGGGTTTAGGCTCTTAGTTATTTACACATCAAGTCATAAGCTTATTAGTAAATTGTGACTCTAATAGAAATCTTTTATTAACCTTTTCTTGTAAAAGGGAAAGAGGTGAGAGTTAAAGTTTTATTAGTGGGAAGCTTTGAGGGTGTGATTTGGGGTGAGGAGAAAAATTGTGTGATTGTAATAATTTTTCATATAGTATATTTTCTTCTCTGGATCTGCTGGTTTTTCCTCCTGTTATGGGAGTTTCCAAGTAAATTCTTGTGTTGTTATTATTTCTCTGTATTTCTTTATATTCCTGCATAGTGTGGATTCTGGGAGTGAATTTGGTAGGGCCAAATTCACAACAATTGGTATCAGAGCTGGGATCCTTTTTTGTGGGGTGGAGTTTTGGTGTGGTAGTGTGGATAAGTACAGTCTAAGGAGGTTCTGTCTAAGGAGATTGAAAATTCTAAGTGTGTCCATTGTGACCCTCCAATCTTTCCTGGGAATCTTGAAGTTCTGTCTAGAAAAGAGTGATCTTTCCTGAAAACTTACTTAGTGAGTATTATTCATTTCTACAGAAAAATTCATCAAGGCAATGTCAGGAAGTAGAGCTTCAAATCCTATGAGATTTGAGGTGGAGAAATTTGATGGAAGAATCAATTTTGGCTTGTGGCAAGTTCAAGTCAAGGATGTTTTGATTCAATCAGGATTACACAAGTCGTTGAAGGGTAGACCAACCCCTGTAGTCAGCGTGATTAGTGAAATAAAGAGCAAATCTGAATTGAGCGATGAAGATTGGGAGGATCTGGATTTGAGAGCAGCAAGTGCGATACGTCTGTGTCTGGCCAAGAATGTTCTTACAAATGTGCATGGAATATCTACGGCAAAGGGACTTTGGGAAAAACTAGAAGAGTTGTATCAAACGAAAGGCGTCTCGAATCGGGTGTACTTGAAGGAGCAGTTTCATACACTGCGAATGAGTGAAGGTACAACTATTTCAGATCATTTAAGTGTTCTCAATGGCATTGTCTCTGAGCTAGAATCTATTGAAGTTAAGATTGATGATGAAGATCAAGCGTTGAGGCTCATCTGGTCTCTTCCACTTTCCTATGAGCATATGAAGCCTATTCTGATACATGGGAAGGAGAAAATATTTTTTTCAGAGATTACAAGTAAACTCTTTTCTGAAGAGAGAAGGCTAGCTGGTGGAAGAAATGATCCACCTGAGAACTTAGCAATGGTAGCAGCTGGAAATGGGAAGAGGAAGAACTTCATGAAGAATAAAGTAATCTGCTCGAGGTGTGGACAATCTGGGCACGTCAAGAAAAATTGTCCAAAAACTGGAGCAAGTTCGGCAAGTGGCTCCAAATCAGTAAATGAAGATACTGATGATCAAACTAACTTTTCGACTCTCGCTATAGAGAATTTCCTTTGAAGAGGAATATGTACATCTTCATGGCATGCCACTAAAAGTTGCCATGATAGAAGTTGTGTTAATGTTAGTGGGTCCACAAGTTTGCACACAGGCATTGGTTTGACATTAATGCAGGGTGTGTGGTGGAAATTCATGTTGATGGCTGATAAACTTTCAGGAAAGTCAAACGTGGAAGTTGCACCATAATTTTCAGCAAGGTTATTTTCGACATGGGCCGAAGTGAAATGCTTGGAATTGGTTTATTCTGAGTGGATATGCTTTTATGGTGGAGTATGATAGCGGAAGCTATGAAGATCTTCATTGCGGTGGAGTATGGCTGTGGGATCAGCCAAAGTCGCAAGGTGGAAATTGTTGTTTTTTGCTCCTTTAGTGAATCCCACATCGGTGGGAGAAGAAAAAAGGGGAAGCCTCCAAGTCTATAAATAAGAGGGCTTAGGCTCTTAGTTATTTACACATCAAGTCATAAGCTTATTAGTAAATTGTGACTTTAGTAGAAATCTTTTATTAACTTTTTCTTGTAAAAGGGAAAGATGTGAGAGTTAAAGTTTTATTAGTGGGAAGCTTTGAGGGTGTGATTTGGGGTGAGGAGAAAAATTGTGATTGTAATAATTTTTCATATAGTGTATTTTCTTCTCTGGATCTGCTGGTTTTTCCTCATGTTATGAGAGTTTTCAGGTAAATTCTTGTGTTGTTATTATTTCTCTGTATTTCTTTATATTCTTACATAGTGTGGATTCTAGAAGTGAATTTGGTAGGGCCAAATTCACAACAGTTATAAACGTACATCGATATTAATTGAAAACCGGTACAAGCAGTAATTAGCATATTGATAATAAAAAACATTAATTTGATCTCTTGAATTAAGAGAAGAGATCCCCAATTTTAAGAGGTATTCTAGTTTACTCTATATAGTTTTTCAGCCTAAAAGACCCAACCTCTTGAGTCTTGAGAAATGAAATGAAAAGAAAAATAATTACCACTCGAAACCATTACCATCGTGATTGACAGCAATAATGCTAAGTAATTTATAAACAAAACAGTACTTCCAAGTAGCCTATTAACTCGAATATATGTAAAATTGGGAAAGGGAAGGAGTTTATTATTAGAGAAATGTTTAGTCCACGATGGATTTTACGGATGATTTTTTTAAATTTTTTTATTTAATTATTAAAAAATATTTTTTTAATAATGTTATGAATTTTTTTTTTTAATATTAAAGGGTATAAAAATGTATAAAATTAATTAAAAAAGAAAAGGCCATTTGCCCCTGTCGACAGCATCCGTCAATGGAGCAATATCTTATTATGAAAAAATCTACTCAACCTCCTACTATTCACACCACACTCCACACTCCATCTTTTTTTTAATTTTTTTTTTAATTTTTTTTATCAAATATATTTTTATATGAATAGTGAATAAAAAATTATAAATAGTTTTAAAAAAATAAATTCAAAAAAAAATTTAAAAAAATATTAAAAAATATTAAAAAGTGTGGAGTGTGGAGTGTGAGGAGGTTGTGTAGCAAAACTCTCTTATTATTAAGGCGCATGAATAAAGAGCCAAAACGCCGGTAACGATCAATTGCTGTTTCTCAATTCCGAAGGGTAAGAAATGTGTGATGGTTATAATAACGAGTAATGGTGAGTACAGTTACCGAGTGCGTACAATTATTGAGTGTATAAATATCAAGTAATTATTTTTAAAATGAGTGGATTTTATTGTTAAAAAATTAGTTTTTTTTATATAAACTTTATATTTACTTACATTTTCAAAAAGATTATGCAAAATTTATACATTATACTATTGCAATATATATTTCACGATAATAACTAAGTCTCAGTAGTGCATAGTCGACTCAATAAGTACTTTCCCACGTCGCGTACTCAGCCTCCGATATTTTCCCGCACGGCCTAGATGGTGGATATTGAAATGAAAGCATGCAATGCAAACTGATCATGTAGGACCAATTATAAGCTGGTGTTAGTTCCATCAGTCATGAGCACGTTTCAATAAATCCTAAAAGCCTTGTATTTTTCCATGAGTAAAGTTTGGTCCCAATCAAAATTAGAAATAGACCCAATTGCGAATTAGGTGATTTTAGGCAGAGAAATGGTGGGAACGTAACGTCAATTAGGAATCTAGGAGTACTAAAAATATTTGGTGATTAAACTCCAGACAAAATCTGCAGGACCATTAGATTAATATGCATCACTATATAGTAATTCTCCACATTTTTTTTTTCATTTAAAGCATTAATCACGTTGATCCTTCGTTTATATTTCGTTGGTTTAGATTCGATCAATCTTTATCTTCACCTACCCTTGTTATCTTTTATATGACACATGTCACGCATATTAACTTCAGTATCAATCTTTATCTTCGCGTATTTTTATTATACTTTTTACGTGTCATGTTAACTCCAGTATCAATTTTTATCTTCGCATATTCTTGTTATCTTTTCCATCTTCGCATATTCTTGTTATCTTTTTCCAACGCGTGTTATGTTAAATTCGTCACGATTATCGTTGCAACTTTCATCTAGTTGCAAGCTACTTGCTAGAAATTAAATCTATAATTGAGATGAAGTTAGATTGAGAAGCTGATAACATGCTGTAATTTGTTTTTTTTAGAACTCTTGATCTTGTAAACTGTTATGTTTATTATAAATACAAGATTACAAGATCGTGGTGATTTCTAGTGACGCGTTACATAAAAATTTGTTCATTTGAAAATGATATTTCAATTTTATTAATTATCCTCACATATTGTGGATTAATACCTAATAAAGAAATTTGAAATCACAAAGATAGAAAATATAAGACCATAAAACAAATTTCAAAATAAAGACCTCATAAAAAGACACATGATCACTTTTGCTTTTAAAAAGTTACAAATGATGTCGGGAAAAATGATTGTCAGAAATCACAATTTAGGTATGGTTTAGTTTCACAAACCTTTCAGATCATGTCATTTTATTTTAATATCTAAAAATCATTTAAATACAAAAAATTTTAAATTTTAAATTTGTAAAATTTTTATCTAATTATTATAATTTTTCTAAATTTTTAAATAAAACACAAAAATAATTTAACTTTTTCACATTATAAAACAAAAATTATATTAAAAAATTATATTCTATTCATCTTTTAACTTATTAACTTTTTTATTTAATTTTTTCTTTCTCATTTTCTAAAATTTCATAAAAATCTTAACTCAAACTATTTCACTATTATTCACAAATTTTTAATCTCGTCTTATCTTATTTTATCTGTGTAACTAAACGATGGCTTAAACAACTTGTACTTTTTAAAAAGCGTCCCAGGTAAAGAAAAAAAATATTTAAGCAGTATACGGAAAATAATGGAAAATCGGATGTGGAGTTAACTAGAATTTAGAGGTAGAGCAGGGAATATAAACCGACCCCGATACTCTTGAGTATTTGACATGTATAATTTTACATCTTCTCGTGTTTGGCTTTGTATTGTTTGTATATGTTGTATTTTTCGCGTGTCATGTATATATATAATATGTGTGAAAATGATTTATATAATTTTAAGGAGCATAAATTTCGCATTTCTTTTATAAATATTAGTGCGAGTACCATTGATGCGTGGATGAATATTGTTGCCTGCCCTCATGGACACATGAAAAGAAACAAGATAAATAATTAAAATTAAAAATTCTTGATATTTTATTTGCAAACCAATGAGGGGATATACCATTCATATAGTTAATTTGATAATATTGGTTTATAAGATTTTAAAATTTTAATTATTATTGGAGTTCATGAAAATCATACAAACCGAAAAAAATGTACCTCGAGGTCAATTTTTGTAGTTTTTCATAAGTAAATCTAGTTTATAAGTCTCAAATCTGTCTGTGGTTGTCTTCATCCCATAGTTGAATGTGCTATATAGATAAATTAGAACTATCTGCTACATAGATAAATTAGAAAGACACTCAAACCACCCACAACCTAGATGTCGTTTTTGAAGAGATATGATTCCCATAATTTACTGCTATTTTCTCTTCTCGTATATGGCTGCTGTGATCCCTCCGTTAGTTCAGCAATACATTATTCTGCACTTATGTTAATCTTTGCGTGACCATCTGTAACAATTGTATATTTTCCTTCTTTATTTCACATACAACAGTAGGACAACTATAAATGCTCTGTTTTTCTCTCCTGTAAAATTCTATATAAGTAAACTATTAAGCTATGCATGAAGCAGGGATATTCCCTTACATGGTATTAGAGACCCAAACGAGGTAGCATCCATGTCTTCATCTTCTACCTCCTAAGTCCCCCCTCGTGGCAGATCTTGCACCTATGAATCTCTTTTGTTCCAAAACCAATTTACCCAATATTTTTATTAAGCTAGCCTTCACCGATTATCTCATATGGAAAGCACAAGTTGTTCTCGTTTTACGTGGTCATGGGCTCCTCAGTTATGTCAAAAATGAGCATCCTTGCCCATCACAGACCATCCTTGGTGATAATGGTGTTTTCACTATCAACCCCGTTGTAGCACAATGGTTACATGTTGACCAACTGATCATCAGATGGATCAACAGCTCACTAACGGATGCACCTCTTTCACAAGTGACCAACGAGACCTCCCATGAAGCTTGGGAAGTGCTGAAAAGCTTATATGGCTGACATACAAGGGATCAGGTCCAACAGATGAAAGGCGAGCGCAATCACTCACCAAAGGTTCTTCTTCCATGGAAGATTACCTCCATAAAGCCAGCCCTTGGCTCTAGCTCTCTGTGGTGCCGGAAAACCCATGGACGATGACGACTTCATCATCTGCTTACTTATAGGCTTAGGCTCTGAGTTCGACCTCATTGTTGCTAATATTAATACTCGAGATAGCTTCCCTTCTCTCGAGGCAGTCATTAGCAAGTTACGTGACTTTGAGTTTTGCATCTCCACTAGTCGAGACTCTTCCATTGTTACCTTTTATTCCAATCGTAAAAAGCTTCTTCCACTAATCGTCAGAGGGAAGGTCAATCTCGTCATGGCCGTCCCATACATTCTCAGCAGAAAAATAGACTCTCCTGTGATGGTGGTGGTTGGTCTCAAGGCCGTTTGAATGCTAGTTGTACCTCATCCAATTCCTCTCGTGGTGGTGGCAAACCTACTGTGCGTAGTGGACGCATCATTTGTTTCTGATGTGGTGGATCCAACCACAAAGCCGATGCATGTTGTGCTACGAATGAAAAGGTAGAGCAATATCAGGCCTTCCTTGCTGTTCAAACTGGAGACACCACCATGATGCCTAGTTTCCCGATACCGGAGCTAACCATCACATGGATCCCACTCCCATCAATGCTCAAGGTATAATGCCGTACAATAGCACAGACTCCGTAATGGTTGGTAACGGTTCAAACTTCCTATCTCTATCGTTGCACATT
This sequence comes from Cyclocarya paliurus, assembly GCA_029856935.1. Taxonomy (NCBI): domain Eukaryota; kingdom Viridiplantae; phylum Streptophyta; class Magnoliopsida; order Fagales; family Juglandaceae; genus Cyclocarya; species Cyclocarya paliurus. The sequence continues at coordinate 5,010,238 of JARVXP010000207.1, read as the reverse complement.
TTCAACTTCCGCATACTTCTCTTACTTTTAAGAATGCCCTTATTGTTCCCAAAATTAAAAGGAAAGTGCTTTCGATGTCTAAATTTACAACTTATCATAATTGTTGCTTTCTCTTTTATCCTTGGGGTTTTTTTTAACAAGGACCCGAGAATGAACAAGGTGATGCTTAAAGGCTTGGTCAAGGATGGCTTGTTCCCATTATGTTCCACCATCAGTTCCTTTTCTCCTGTTGCTTTTTAAGCTACTAGAGTTTCCAGCACCATATGGCATGCACAGCTGGGCCATCCCAATTCAAAGATTCTTAGATTGTTACTTTCATGCTTGCCTACTTCAAATAAAAGTGTTCCTTTTTATGAAAGTTGCACCATTGGAAAATCTAAGAAATTATCTTTTACAACTCGAACTGCTCATGCCGAACATTTTCTTCATATGGATATTTGGGGGCCTGCACATATATCCTCTTAGGATGGGTTTAGATTTTATCTAGTCATTATTGATAAATATTTTCGCTACATATGGCATTTTCCAATGGCCCGTAAAACTCACTTTCAAACTCATGTAAGAATTGTTCCAAGTGACGGGGTGGAGAATTTGTTATTAACACATTGAAAAGTTATTTTTCTTCTAATGACATCATCCATCATTTGTCTTGTCTTGGCACTCCTGAACAAAATGGTATAGCTGAAAGACAACACCGTAAAATTGTTGAAATCGGACTAACCTTCAATACTTCTGTTTTCCTTATCAATCGGTTACCTACTCCCATTCCTGATGGCAAATCATCATATGAGTTGGTGTTTAAAACTCCATCTTCTTATGGCATTTTGAGAGTCTTTGGTTGTGTATATTATCCATACTTGACCTCTTTTCGCCGTTCCAAGCTTGATTTTAAATCAATTTGGTGTGTTTTCCTTGGCTACTCACCACATCACAAGGGATATTGCTATCTGAATACACTTTCTGGTCGTGTATATATCTCACGACATGTTCTTTTTTATGAAATCATATTTTCATTTTCTACTCAACTAGAACATTTTCAGGTTCCTCCCAAAGCCTTTCAAGTCCGGGCTCTACCCACTAGTCTTGAAAATGCCTCGATTCAACACACCAGCACAGATCCCTCAGCCCTTAATGTCCCACTAGTCCTTCTCACACGGATCTGGCCCCATCTTTTTCCCAGCCTGCAGTGGTTCTAGTTGAGCCGAACTTGGTTTCTATTCCTTCTTCACCACAAGCCATCCAAGCATCAGACCCAATTCGCACTCACGCCATGATTACCCAGAATCAGGATTATACCCACAAGCCCGAGGTATTTTCATCAACCCGTCATCCTATTCCCACTTGTTTTGTGGCTGATTTAGCCGCCAGCCTTTGGAGTCTAGAAACTATAAACCAGCTCTCAAAGATCCAACATGAAAGCAAGCCATGTAAATTGAGATTGATGCACTTCATTGAAACCATACATGGTCTGTAGTTCCCAAAGCCCAATACATGAATTTAGTCAGTAATAATGGGTTTTTAAAATTAAGACTCGAATAGATGGTTCTATTGAAAGTATGGTTGTAAAAATAAACCAGAGAATGGGTCCGGACCAGTTGGTTCGGTCCAATTTTGGATTGGTTCCTTCATTTTAAAAATCGGTCAAAACTGATCAAGTTTTGATTTTACGTTTTTCGGCACCAGATCAATTCGTATATATATTTAAATATTTTTTAATATTATATATAATTATATATGAAATAATGTTATATTATAATTTATAGCATAAAATTTAACTCTTAAACATGAACATTTGTTTGATCAGATGTTTTAAATATAAAGTATATATATTAATTACAATTTTAGGCCTAATAAATTCTCAACATATTTTTTTTTTATAAATACATTAATAATACTAATACTAAAACCGAAAAATTGGACCGAACTGGTAAAATCGGAAGTATCGATTTAAGAGGATGGTTGGTGCGGTATTAGTTCTTGATAGGGGTGTAACTGGTCCAGTCCAGTTTTAGATAAAATTTAGGACTGAACCGGTATGTACCGGTTTTACATTTTCAAAAATCGATTACGCACCGGTTACCCCCTTAAACCGGTACTTCCGGTTTTAATCATCTACTATAAAAAAATTCTGCCATAAAAAAACTACTCCCATGTAAAAAATATGCTGCCATAAAAAATGTGCTATAAAAAAATCTGCTATAACAAAAAAACTACTATAGAAAAAACTGCTATAAAAATATAAAATTTGATATATATATATATATATATATATATAAACTGTAACAACAAAATAAACCCTAAATCAGAAGCTCATTAAAGTTTTTACAATATGCAATTATGCACATATTGATACCAGTTCACAAAAAAAAGAAAAGAATGATCAACCAAAAATGACTATTTTTTATAAGTGTTCAATGGACACCAAATAAATTGATATAAAGGAATCTCAAGTACATGAATTACAACAACAAGCCAAAAGGGTAAAGTACCCTGCCTCTCGTTACATAGCACAAGAGAAAAAGTTTCTGAGTTCCTTATATCAATACACAGAATAAAGATTAATAAAGAAAGAAAAATCATCAATGCAATAACAGAAAATTCAAATAGGGAATACACACAATGCAATAAAGATCATAAAGAATACACACAAAAAGAATACACTCATAATACACACATAAAGAAATTCAAATAAAGAATACACACAATGCAAGAAAACATTGTAATGATTCAAGAAAACACAAAACACACAAGAAATCAAACCAGTAGAATCATTGATTGATATCCATGCAACCCAAAAAAATTTATCAGGTTCAAATCTACTAACAGATATATATGAACAAACAAACAAAATGACCCACAAAAACAAAAAGGAAAGAAATCAAGCTATTTTCAGCTGGATGGGGAACTATACATGTTCATCCTCGATGGGAAGCTGTACAGCATATATAAACCCTAAATCCTAAAATATAAAATATAAAATTATACATTCCACAATTATAAAATACAGATTCAGCTTGATGGGGAGCTATACAAAAAAAACTATAAAATATAAACCCTAATAAGATTTCGAAATCTGTAAAAAACCCTAAACTCAAATATGTAAATTCGATTAAAACCCTAAATGAAATGAATCAATTAGCAATGAATTGAAACATTGTAATGATTCATGAAGTAAATTTAAGATTTTGAAAATTAAAAAGTATATATATGTTCACATACCGATTAGCTCGTCGAGAGAGGGAAAAACAATATCTGTGATTTTGTAGTCTCGGGAACAACTGGAAGTGGAGGAGAACAGAATGGACCAACAATGTCGACCGAGAGGGGCTGTTGACGGCGTGAGAGAGGGGCTGAGTGTGAGAGACGGCTGCAGGGACTCAGGGACTCAAGAGGCAGAGCAGAGATGGTAGAGTGGGGAGAAGAGGGGTGGGTATGTAACCGTAATATATATATATATAGCCCATTAAACGACGTTGTTTGGCCTTTGGGACTAAAACTTAGTCTATATGCATAATATATATAATATATAGTGATATTAATATATAGTATATATACTATAGTATATATTATAATACTAACTATATATTATACTATTATAGTGATACTATCATAATAATACTATATACTATACTAATACTAATACTAAAACTATATTAGTTTTATAGATTTTGTTATAGTGATTTAGCCTATTAAAAAATATATATATAGTGATTTATATCTAATACTATAGTATAGTATTAGTTATAGTGATTTAGTATAACTATATTTGTATTAGTATATATATTAGTATTAGTTATAGCTATATAATATATTAGACTATATAATAGTATTAATATTAGACTATTAGTATAGTTATATATTAGTATAGCTATATAATATAAGTATAACTATAGTCTATATTAGACTATAAGTCTAACTATAGCTATAGTGAGTTCGTTAATTGTTATAGTGAGTTTAATTTATTATAACTATATTATTGATAGTATTAGTATAGTAATTTATTATAGTGATAGTATTAGTATTATATATACTTATATACTACAATATATTATACTTATATATACAACTATATAATTATATACTACTATAATATATAGTTATACTTACATATACAATATCATTATTTTATATGTGATAATTTAGCTATATATAATATATTAGTATTAGTTATATATTAGTATAGCTATAAATAAAATGATATTAATAATTTAAATATATACTTTATGTTTAAAGCATATGATAAATTAAATTTTCATCTTTAAGATTAAACTTTTATTTTATAAATTATAATAACATTATCATATATATAATTATATTAATAACATATGATCAAACAAATTACAAATGTTCATATTTAAGATTAACATTTTATGTTATAATTTATAAATTATAACATGAAATTATTTTATATATAATTATATATTATATAAAAAACTTATATATAAAAAATATTTTGTATAATATTAATTTTGTGTAAAGCTTATATATATATATAATTTTTTTTCCCAACCGGGCCGGTCTGGTCTGATCTGGTCTTGGAAACCATGGAACCGGGACCGCACTGGGTCTGGTGGGTTTTACGGTTACAAGAACTAGTCTGGTCTAATTTTTCGATTCAAATTTACACACATAGTTCTTGAAAATGTAAAGCCGGTGTATACTAGTTCGGTTTCAAAATTTGTTTCAAACGGACCGGTTACACTCCTAATTGAAAGATATAAATCCCGTATTGTCACCAATGGCTTTACACAACTTCTTGGACTTGATTATGATGAGACCTTCAGTCCCATTGTCAAGCCTGGCACGATTTATTTAATCTTGACATTGGCCCCAGTGTTTTAAATACGGTACCATACGACCAATATTTTTCGTACCGGCCACTGGTCCAGTACAGGTATTTTATATGTTTCTTACCGGCCTAAATACCAGCCGATATTTCGGCCTGTATTTTAGCCGATATTTCGGCCTTTAATTTTACTTTTTTGTTTTATTTTTTCAAACTAAAAGCTCATTTTTTTACCCTCAATTCAGAATATACTATTTATAATTTATATATCTATGTATTTATATATAATTTATTCATATATAGACTATTATTTTAAAATATAATTTATATATATAATTTATTCATATATCGACTATCTCGAAACGGTATCGATACAGAAATATTTCATTTTAGTACCTTGACCGGTCTGGTATCCAGTATGGTATTCAAAACATTGATTGACCCACTCCCAAGATTGGCCATTGAGATAACTTGATGCGAGCAATCCCTTTTTACATAGTGATTTGCCGGAAAAAAATTTTCTCACTCAACCATCTGGCTTTGAGGATCCAATTCACCCAAACTATGTTTGTTGTCTTCACAAAGTTCTCTTTGGTTTCAAACAGTCTCTGCGAGCATTGTACATGAAATTTATCTCTTTTATATTCAGTAGATGGGTTTCCAGCGGAGTCCATATGATGCCTCTTTGTTTTTTCATCATTAAGGATCTGATATTATTCTTCTCTTGATTTATGTCAATGACATTATAATTACTGGTTCTTCTAGCTTATCCATTACTAATTTTCTATCTCATGTGTCCAGAGTTTATCCCATGAAGGATCTTGGAGCTTTGCGTTATTTTCTTGGTCTTCAAGTCTCATTACCTCTGGCGTCCAACCCACTGCAACTGCAGGTGCCCCTTTTATGATCCAACTTTGTATCGTTAAATGGTTGGTTCTATCCAATATTTGATGTTAACCTGACCAGATATTACTTTTGCAGTGCACATTGTTTGTCAATTTATGCAAACTCCTTGTGAACCTCACCTAGTTGCTGTTAAAAGGATCTTTTGATATTTAAAGGGGATTCTAAATATTGGCCTTCACTTCGTTAAAAGCCTTATCTCAGCTCTTATTGGCTTATGCGATGCGGACTTGGCAGGGTTCCTGGATGATCGCAGATCAACTATCGGGTTTGACATTTTTATGGGAGGTAATCTGTTATCATTAGGGGTGTAACCGGTCTGATCCGATTTTGGACAAAATTTAAGATTGAACCGGTATGCATCAGTTTTGCATTTTCGAAAACTGATTACGCATAGGTTAACCTCCTAAAACGGTACATTCGGTTTTACTAGTTTCAATCCGGTTCGGTCCAGTTTTTCGGTTCTAATAAAATGTAAATTTGTTAAACATAAAATGTTATTGATATATATATTATATTTAAAGCACATGATCAAATAAATTTTCATGTTTAAAATTAAAATTTTATGTTATAAATTATGATAACATTATCTTGTATATAATTATAATTTATATAATTATATATAATATAAAAAATATGATATATAATATTAAAAAAAATTAATTTAAAATATATAAAATAATGAACCGATCCGGTATGATCCTAAAAAGTATAGAACTGAAACTGGATCAGTATCGACTGATTTGGAACTAAGAAAACTAGTCTCGGACCGGACCAGTTCCACCGGTTCGGGCCAATTTGATCTAATTTTCTGGTTAATTTTATACTACTCATTTTTCTTTTATAGTCAACCAACCCCCCAATGAACGGTGGAGATCAATCTGATCTAATGGCTCAAATGGATTCTCTAGACCCTTTTGGAGAAGTCCACCACCTCTATAATATTCTATAACCCCAAGAATATTTAAAGCATCTCGACATTATTTTAGAGAGTCCCCTCTCTATAACTCTTTTTATAACACCATAATACTACAGAGCTTTTGGAAGCGTTCCGCCACACTCTAAACTTCTCTAGAGCCTTCTACTATCGCCTAGTGAACCTTCCAGATTATTTTGGAGTCTTTTAGTTCCATGTGAATCTCACCAGAGCTTTTCTATTACACGTTCTGTAGACATTTTGCTCAGATATTGTTAAAAAGGAAAAAAGAAAAAAGAAGATAGAAACAAACAGAGGCCTAAGAAATACATTAATATATTTAAAATTATTTTTTTAATTATTAAATAAAAAAATAAAATAAAATTTTCCCTAACGATCAAGTAGAGCAAGAAAAATTAGTAGGCATAATAGCTTTTTTCTATTCTCAAATATCTTCTTTTCCAACATCACTTAAACATAAATTTTTTTAATTTTTAATTTTTAATTTTTTTCATTTAATCATTATAATTTTTTTAAACTTTCAAACAAACACAAAAAATAATATAACTTTTTCAAATTTAAAACAAAAGTTATATTAAAAAATTCTACTCAAACAATTTCTTAATTTTATAACATATTTTTTTAATTTTTTATCTCATTTTCCAAAATCCAATAAAATATTTTATTTTAAATTATTTTACAACTATTCCACAAGTATTCTGGAGTACTTATATGCAACATCTTATTTGAATCTTCACCCATATATGGCTCTATTTCTAATTGTTCAAAATTACGATAAAGAAATCAAATATTTCTTTTTGCAAAAGATAAATATTTTAGTTTCAAAAGAATTTTATAAAGTTAAGTTTACAAAATTTTGTGATTGAATGCGATCCGTAAAATTATAAAATTACTTTTATAATATATCACATAAAATTGTGTCGGGTTAAGAATTCATGTTTATAAATTTTTTTTATAATTGTAGCACTTTTATTTATAAAATAAAGATATACTCTTTTGTTTTTTTGATAATAATAAAATAAAGATATACTCTGTTCCTTTGCACACACAAATATATCATTAACTAAAACTGAAACTACAAGAGGGGATTAGAGGTTGGGAAATCCAAACAAACATCCCAAAACAAATATAAAAAACACACGAAAAAAATAAAGAAAATGAAACTAACGGAGAAAAAAGGCCCCAACTCACACATACGAACGTTGTTATTAGGCTAACAACACAAACATTAACCGAAAATTACAGTGATTTAATGGGAATAGCCCGAAGGGGCTGGGCAATGCGTAAGGTAATTCCAAGCGTTGTCTCCCTCATGTCCATATCTTCTGGCTTCATCTCATCTTCAAGCTTCCAATTAAAGTGGTGAAGAAGAGAGGCCAACATGAGGGGCACCATCCGATTGGCCAAAGGCAATCCAGGGCATATTCTTCTTCCAGCTCCGAAGGGAATGAGCTCGAAATCCCTGCCTTTATAGTCAATGTCTTTATCTAAAAACCTTTCAGGCGAAAACAGGTCTGGGTTTGGCCATATGCTCGAATCTCGTCCCATTCCCCACACGTTGACTAGTATTTGTGCATTCTTTGGCACAGTAAAGCCACACATTTGTACGTCAACCTCGGCTTTGTGGGGGAGTAGTAAAGGCGCCGGTGGATGCAACCGAAAGGTTTCTTTCACTGTCGCGAGTAGATAAGGTAATTTTGATATGTCGGATTCTTGAACAAGCCGATCTTTGCCAATGACTTCTTCAAGCTCTTCTCGGACTTTTGCCATTTTGGAGGGATTGTGTAGTAACTCTGCCATTGCCCATTCCACCGCGCTTGATTTTGTGTCGCTCCCTGCACTATATAAATCCTGATAGGAAGTATGTGAGAGCTAAGTTTAGAGCTACCATTTTTCTAGGTTTGACGAAGATGAGAAGGAAGTAGATGAATATATCTATATATATATATATATATATATATATATAACATTTTTATTTTAAAACAGTTCAAAAAAAGGAAGCTGGTAATCATCATCCAAAAGAAAAAGAACAAAGCAATACACCCTCCTCGTGAAATAAAGCTGGTAATAGTTTTTTTGATTGGATCAAAATAAAGCTGGTAATAGTTGAATGGCAACAACATGTATAATTGAAATGAAAGATGATTTTGCATTATGAAGATGAGATAAAAAAAAAGAAAAAAAAGAGAAGATAATGAATCACCAGAAGCAAATGTTTGATATCGTCGTAGCTCAATTCTGAATTATCGTCTTCAACGAGACTAAGGAGGGAGTCAAGTACGTCGCTGCCAACCTTAGATGCATTTGACGTTGCTCTTAATTGCAGGCGTTCATTGATAATACCATCCAAAATCCCGAACAATTTTGCAATATAAGCTGTAAGCCTCCGGCGTGCACCTTGCGGATCAAATAAACGAAGTGCTGGGAAATAGTCTGCAATATTAGGCCTCCCACCTTCTTCCATGGTACCCATTATAAGAGCCTGGAACTCCTGGGATGTATTCGAACTATACTGGGCCAAGTCAGTGGAGAATAATGTGTTTGAAATGACATTAAAGACTGTTGTGAAGGCAACTCCACCAATATCTATCGCCTCACCGCTGTTGCAACTTGCTCCAATATGGGCAATTAGCTCTTGAACCTTTTTATGTCGAATGGCGGCGGTGGCATCCAGCCGTTGTGGAACAAACATTTCCATGGCTGCAACTTTCCTGAGATTCCTCCACTGAGTCGATGCGGGTAGCCACGCCACCGAGAATTTGTGGTGGTCAGATGCTCGGGCCGCGTCCGGGATAGTTCGTCTGGAGAAGGCTTGGTCGTGTTTTTGCAGTGCTTCTTTGGCTGTGTCTGGAGAGGAAATGACTACGGTGGTTGTGCTGCCGAGCTTGAGAGTCATTAAGGGTCCATATTGTTTGGAGAGCTTGGCGAGAGTTTGGTGGGGTTTGCTGCGCAGCTCCTGCAAGCAGCTGATGTTGCCAACAATAGGAAAAGCCTTGGGGCCAGGGGGAAGTGAAGTGGGACAGCCAGACTTCTTCTTCCGGCCCCGAAGACCGGAGGCCAGCACATGAATGGATGCGGACACAAAGGAAATTAACAGCAGCAATGCCATGTAGTCCATCAACTCAAATGTATGTAGAATTGGGGTTGCTGCATGCATGAAAGGGAAGGAATTCATTTTAAGCTGCATGAATATGCGAAACACCAATACAGATCCAGTTATTTATAGCAGCTTTCTGAGAGAGAACCATTCCTGTTTCTGAATTCCGTAGGGTAAGAAATGTGTGGTGTTAGTAAGCGTACCCACATCCGACAAAATTATCGGAAGCCCCACGTCGCGTCAGCCTCCGTAATTACAATTGCCACACCGAAAAGAGAGTGGATATCGTAAAGGAAAGAGCGCCGGATGGGTATGAACCCATTTTCACATCTACCAATAAAACAATGACGAGTAAGCATTCAATATAAATTCTCGTTATCTTATATATAATTATATTAATAACGTATCATCAAATAAATTATAAATGTCTATATTGAATATTAATATTTTATGTTATAATTTATAAATGATAATATAAAATTATTTCTTGTATAATTATATATTATATATAAAACTTATATATAAAAAATATTTTGTGTAATATTAATTTTGTATAAAACTTATATATATATAATATTAATTATTTTATTTTTTTCCCCAATCGGGGCCAATCTAGTCCGGTCCAGTCTTTGAAACCTTGGAACCGGATCCAACTAGTTTTACGATTACAAGAATCAGTCTCAGACCGGACCGATTCAAAACTAATCCAATCGATCCGATCTGGTCCGATTTTCCTGTTCAAATGTACGCCCTTAGTTCTTGAAAATAGTAAACTGATGTATACTGATTCGGTTCTAAAATTTGTTTCAAACCAGACCGATTACATTCCTAATTGAAAAATATAAATCCGGTATTGTCACCCATGGCTTCACACAACTTCTTGGACGTGATTATGATGAGGCATTCAGTCCCGTTGTCAAGCCTAGCGCAATTCATTTAAGTTATGCTTGGTAGATGAGATAAGATGAGCATTTTTAAAAATTTTATAAATAGTGTTAAGATGAAAGTTTAAAATATTATTTTTTAATATTATTATTGTTTTGGGATTTGAAAAAGTTAAATTGGAATTTGAAAATGTTGAATTGTTTATTATATTTTGTATAGGAATTTGAAAAAGATGTAATGATTAGATGAGATAGAATTAAGATGAGATTTTTCATCTTGCCCCCAAACATAATCTTAATCTTGAAATTGGCCCACTCCCAATATTGGCCATTGAGATAACTTGATGCGAGCAATCCCTTTTACATAGTGATTTGCATGAAAAAAAATTTCTCACTCAACCACCTGACTTTGAGAATCCAATTCATCCAGACTATGTTTGTCATCTTCAAAAAGTTCTCTTTGGTCTCAAGTAGGCTCTACGAGCATTGTACATGAAACTTAGCTCTTTTATAGTCAATAGATGAGTTTCCAGCGGAATCCATATGATGCCTCTTTGTTTTTTCATCGTCAAGGATATGGTATTATTCTTCTCTTGATTTTTGTCAACGACACTAGAATTACTGGTTCTTCTAGCTTATCCATTACTAATTTTCTATCTCATATGTCCAAAGTTTTTTTTTATGAAGGATCTTGGAGCTTTGCATTATTTTCTTGGTCTTTAAGTCTCATTGCCACTGGCGTCCAACCCACTGTAAATGAAGGTGCCCTTCTTATGATCCAACTTTGTATCGCCAAATTTTGGCTTTGTCCAATATTTGACGTTAACGCAACCAGATATTACTTTGGCATTGCACCCTGTTTGTCAATTTATGCAAACTCCTCGTGAACCTCACCTAATTGCTGTTAAAATGATATTTCGATATTTAAAGAGGACTCTAAATCTTCACCTTCACTTCGTTAAAAAGCATATCTTAGCTCTTACTGGCTTATGCGATGCGGACTGGGTAGGGTTCCTGGATGATCACAAATCAACTACCGGGTTTGACATTTTTATGGGAGGTAATCTGTTATCATTAGAGGTGTAACCGGTCTGGTCTAATTTTGAATAAAATTTAGGACTAAACCGGTGTGCACCGGTTTTACATTTTCTAAAACTGATTACGCATGGGTTAACCTCCCAAAATGGTACATCCGATTTTATTAGTTCCGGTCCATTTCAATCCAGTTTTTCGATTTTAATAAAATGCAAATTTGTTAACCATAAAATGTTATTAATATATATTTTATTATTTAAAACATATGATCAAATCATTTTCATGTTTAAAATTAAAATTTTTTATTATAAATTATAATAACATTATCTTATATATAATTATAATTTATATTATTATATATAATATAAAAAATATGATATATAATATAAAAAATATGATATATAATATTAAAAAAATTAATTTAAAATATATGAAATAGTGAACCGGTCCGGTCTGGTCCTAAAAAGCATAGAACCTGAACCAGATCGGTACTGACTGATTTTGAAACTAAGGGAACTGGTCCTAGATTAGACCAATTCCATTGGTTTGGGCCAATCTGGTCCCATTTTCCAGTTAATTTTACACTCTTGCTCATTTCCCTTTTATAGCCAACCAAACCCCCAATGCTTGAAAAATGAGTTGAGATGAGAATTTTATAAATAGTAGTAAAATGATTTGTGAATAGTAGTAAGATAATTTGAATTTAATATTTATTGAGTTTTGAAAAATGAGAGAAAAAAATTGAATAAAAAATATTATAAAATTAAAATATTGTTAGAATATAATTTTTTGATATAATTTTTATATTGAGATTTGACAAAATTTAATTTTTTTGTTTGAAAATTTAGAAAAGTTATACTTATTAGTTCGAAAATATTTGTATTTGAATGATATTTAAAAAAAAATGAGATCAAATGAGATATATTTCCAAACATCCCCTTAATATAGACGGTTATTGTATGTATGAACATTTTTTATGTTAATTAACTCATAAAGTTTTCAAATTAACAATATCTAAAGTGTGTTAATAAATAAACTTATTAGATAAATTTTTTCTAAAATAATATTCTTTCACCCAACAAGCTTGTAATTTAATTTTAATTTTTTATTTCAATACATTGGAAGACATCTTATTTGTCTTTTGAAGAATATTTCTATTTATTTTGACTTTTCAATTTTTAATTGACAATACATGCATAGAAAAGTGTGGTTAGAGGGATTTTTATTTGGAAAATAATGCATACACCAGGATTCTCACCGACAAAAGCTAACGATTTCTTTTTACTCAATGGTTAAACAAGTTTTGTTTTATGAATTTGTAATTTAAAAAAAAATGTTTAAGGAGTTTAATAAATGTTTGAAAAAAAACAAAACAACAAAATTTAGGATTGATTTAGTTACACAAAAATAAAGTATTTCATCTTATCTTATATCATATAATCATTACAATTTTTTTAAACTTTCACACAAAATATAATAAATAATTTAATTTTTTTAAATTTTTAAATAAAAATAATATTATAATAATATTTTATTAAAATTTCAATAAAAATATATAACTGTGCAAATGAAACCTTATCCATACCAGAGTGGTGGCTATAGCATGATCATTTTTATTTCCTCAAGTCGACCCCTATTGAAAAATAAAGTAATTAGAACCGCACCTGCACCCGAGAAGAAACTAAAAATAGGCCCACGACACAACTTTTTATTATTGACACAATTTTTGCATATTATACAATTTTTAATTTTTATTAAATTTATTTATTAAATATTTAATATATAAATAATAAATAAATAAATTGAATTAATTTAAAAACAATAAACTCACAAAAAATATTAATTTTTTTTTAAAAATTTAACATTTTTCAAAAAATATAATGTGTGGAGGTATGGACAATGCTTGGTACCACCAGCATGTACAATTAGGTACGTCCCGTAGTGCATTTGAGAATTTTTTAAAAATATTTTTTAACATCTTTAATAATTAAAAAAATATAATTTTATTAATAATCATTTTTTTAAACATTAAGTAAAATTGACAAAAATTACAATACCTGAAGCCTGATTTGAATAACAAGAACCTCTAATCTCATTTTAATATTTAAACACTATAAAAATAATATTTTAATTTTATAATATTTTAATTTAATTTTTTCCTTTTTATTTTTCAAAACTTTATAAATAATTATAATTTAAATTATTTCATTATTTCATAATCATTTATAATATCTTATTTGACTGTCAAACTGTTCCTAAATATATATACATTCTGAATTCAGATAAAATCATCAAACCGTCGGATTAATCCTACGGTTAACATTAAATCCACAACACCGTAGGGTTTCGGTAGCAGTCGGCAGGAGTGGAGACGGGAGTCGTGCTGACTGCTGAGGATGGGAGGGAAAGGAAGGAGAAGAAGAGAGAAAAACTACAGAGCAGCGCACGGAGGCTACAGCCGCCTCCCTCCCCCGCCAAATCCTTCCCAAGTCGACGCTCTCCCCTCCAAGCTTCGTAAACTCATCTCCTTCACTTCCTCTCACTACCCTAAACCCCAAGGTTCTATCTCTCTCTCTCTCCCCCTCTCTCTCTGTATATGTATCGTATATATGCACATACTTATGACAAGGTTGTTGTATCTCAAATGGTTTTGTGTTTGTTTCAGGGTCTGCTGCAAAGGATGGTGATGCTAATAAAGTATGTTTCTTCTTCTATTCTTATTTCTTCATTACGATCCCTTCTCTGCCTAATAATAATTCGTTATTGAGAAAGATAGCAGACTAGCCGTGTTGGAATTCATCTATGATTTATGTTTTCTGGATTGTTGATTTTACTGCCGCCAGTTGGTTGATATTTGAATGCGCTTGTTTCTGTTCCCGACACAAATGTGGCAATTCATGAGTTTTGAGAGTTTCACGAAAATATTTCGACAACTTTGAAAATCCGGTTATTTCTCAAATGATGATCGGATTTTTCAGGATGAAACTAACCAACGCTTCCTTAAGCATTCGTTGGATTTTGTTTGCATTGATTTTGGTGACCGTAGGTTCTCTGTTTTGTTGGTTAATCATGATTTCATGTTTTTTATGGCATTTATACGGTGTAATTTATTATCATGGTACTTTTTTTTTTTCGATAAGAAATAGTATTATTTATAGATATTAATAGGAGTAACCAAATACACTGGACGTATACAAGAAAAACTCCCAGTCCATACAAGAAAGCCCCTAATGACCCAACAGTCCATGAAAACCTATCCAAAATACACCAAGCCCGAATTAGAAAACTATCGTTACACCTCCCTGACCCCTTCCCCTAGATTCTGTAAAACTAATCCTCTACCTGAACATCCCACTATGAGAGCATCTTCACAAAGCCCTCCCTTTAGCCTTACCTCGACTTGAGCTACCTCCCTTAGCATCGTAGCTGATTGCCCAAGAAAGATTCTTTAACTCCCTGCTTTTCTTAAACTTAGATTTGGTTTCAAGCGCGTGGCTTGCTTCGATTGAAGTGAGTAGTGCTTTAAATTAGTCTTCATATTCTCCATGTTCTCCATATGAAAGTCCCAGGGTTTGTAAAAACCTGTTATCTTTATTCAGAATCCAATCCGCTATTGAACCCACTATATTGTGAGTCCGAGGAAGAGAAACCAGGGGAATGACCTTATCCCCAACCACAGTACCCAACTGCACTCCCGACTCTAAAACTTCCCTCACACGAGGCACCAATGACAAATCGATAATTTCCTTCCCGCCAAATGGTTGCTCGACAGCTATATGGTTGTTGTCCCCTCCATTTGTTACCATTACAGGTTCCTCCCTCTATCAACATTGTGTGTATTTGCTCCAACCCTCTTGAGGAAGTAGTAGGGTCAGACAAAGTGGCACAAGAACTTTGGAGGAACCCCCGTCTTCAACTGCAGATGAACCATGGACAGAAGGACCAACTACATCTGCAGCTGGTGCCTGAGACCCTACAGCTCCCTCAGAAGGTATAGTGACACTGGCATGAACAAAGATGTTAGCGTCCAACGACCCTATCATTGACACACCCTTTGCCTGCACACTTTCCAGCACACTTGTTCCACTTTAATCATTAGATCTCTTACATAATCCATAACTCCCTTCAATTGGGATTTGACATCCCACAAGACCCCTTCCAACTCTCTCAAAGTCACTTGAGGTCTTTTGTTTCCTACAAGTGCCTTGCCATTTCTTTCTACCGTTGAGCTGGTCTCTGCCTGACTACCCGCCAGGGACCTTAACACTGCTGCGTACGAAGCACCTTTGATTGAGGAAGGCCTTTCCACTGTTTTTCCCATAGTTTTAAATACGGTACCGTACCAAATGGTACGACCGGTATTTTCCGTACTACCCACCGGTCCGGTACTAGTATGCTATGCGTTTGTACTAGCCGATATTTTGGCCTTTACCGGCCTGTGTACTGGCCTATACAGGCCGATATTTCTGCCTTTAATTTTTTATTTTTTCAAACTATAAGTTCATTTATTGACTCCCAATTCAGACTAGACTATTTATAATTTATATATCTATGTATTCATACATAAATTATTCATATACAGACTATTATTTTGAAATATAATTTATATATATACATTTATATATATAATTTATTTATATATCGACTATCCCGAAACGGTACACGAAACGGTACCGGTACCAAAATATTTCGTTCCAGTGCCTTGACCAGTACGGCATCCGGTACGATATTCAAAACATTGATTTTTCTATCAACTAACTCTCCATTTCGAGAAGTGGCTTTGGATTCGGTGACACTTAGAATGGACTACAGAAAGCCTTTCCATCCAATGTCATTTGCGCCCTCTGGAATCACCAACAAACCTTTCCTCCTTCCATTACGGAATTTTGAAAGCTGCAGAAAACTACCCCTTGCATTAACATGATGTTGAATGTTAAAAACTCCATAACCCATCCTTAACTCTCTGAAGAAACCTTCATGGCAGTTAAGGTCTAAACAATCCCCAATCCCCTTTGCCACCCACGAAGCTGTCGTCTCCCCCCTAGACACATGAACTTAACTATCCTTTTGCTACGTTCTGAAATACGAAAGGTATTTCCCCCCTCTTTTGTTTTTTTATTCCACTTTCAACCACCTCTCACCTTCCAACTGGGACGAAACCGCATCGTGCTTTGTCGTCATTGTCAAGTCCCACTGCAAATCTGTTCCTAGTGCTCCCTGCTGCTCCCACTTCATCCTAAGGTAAAACGCAGATGTGTTGGAGGCCCTGAGTTCACGGATTTTCTTGCAAAAAATCCTTGAGTTAACAGAGAACTTCTAGTTGCCGGAGGATGACGTTGGATGCCCACAATGTGGTTGCCGGAGTCCGTCGAAACAGTCTGCAGCGGTGGCTAATGGAAAGGCTCAGATCCTAGATCACCAGAGGAGGTAACGGAAGACCAGCAGAAAATATCCAGTTGCTGGAGAAGGACCGATGTCAGAGGCCCTACAACTAGGGCTGCACACGGTCCGGTCCGGCGATGGACCGAAGGTTTTCGGTCCATCATTTTTGCTAGACCGGACCGGACCGAACACCCTAGGAGACCGGACCGAACCGGTAGCTATCGGTCCGGTCTAGTCCGATTCGGTCCGGCCTTCTTTTTTTTTTTATAAATCAATTAATAAAAAAATTTATTTACAATACTAAATTAAACTAAGTGACTTATTAATGTGGATTATGTAACAAACTCAATAAAAAAATATTTTATAGGGTCAATGATAATAAATTAGATGAAAATTACATTATTGATGATGTTAATTATTACTTTATTACTAACTTAAAGTATGCTAATGCATAATGAGCCATATACAACTTTTAACATTTTGTATATGAAGCAATAAGCATAAATAATTTAATTATCCATACATATTACATCCATAATTGAGAAAGATACATAGTTAACATACTATTATAAATAAGAATAAAATATTTAATTATACATACTATTATAAATTTATAAATTATACATATATTATAATTTATACTATAACTCTTAATACTTATTAGTATTAGTAATACATTAAAGAATATATTAATATATTGATGCTAAATATGATTAATTAAGTTATGATTCTAAATTTCTATGAATCTATGATTAATAAATTTGTAATAAATTAGGTTATAACTTATACGTATACTAAACCACTATAACTTATACTAATATATTATTATATTATATAGTTATACTAAATCACTATAACTTATTAATATATAATATAGTTATAATAAATCACTATAATATAGTATAACTAATATAACAACTAATATAACTATTAATATAACTATATAATACTATTAGTATAAAGTATTAGACTATTAGTAATATAGTATAGCTATATATCAGTAATATTAGTATAAGTATAATTGTATAAGTATAACTATAGTCTATACTTAATTATAATATAGTATAATTATATATTAGTTAGTGATAGGATTAGGTTAGATGAAATTTATATAATTAATTATATATATCTAAATTATAAAAAATGTATATAAATTATGTACATTCGGTCCGGTCCGGTTCGTTACAAATTGACCGGTCCGGTCCGCACCGCCCGATGCTCACCCCTACCCACAACAGAGACGCCTGGGTCTGTTGATCAGTTTTGTGACGGATACAAAGTGCACAGCGACCGACGCCGTGCACTTTGTATGATGGGTACCACATCACACACAACCCGTGGGGGTTGGCTCAAGTGGTAAAGGCCTTGGGCTTGGGGATATGCTCCCTAAGTCTAAGGTTCAAATCCCCCTGGGTGCAAACAATCTCTAGGGCCATTGGACTTGGGGATTTTTCCTTTGAATTACCCGAAGTGCAATTGCAGGAAACTCTTTGCCTTGGGCCTGTGCACCCCTGGGATTAGTTGGGACTCTGTTCCCGGACACCTGGTGCCAATAAAAAAAAAAAAAAGTTACCCATCATACTTGTGTTTGATGATGGCTAACTACCGAGCCCTAACTTCCCTAATTCTATTTAGGCACTCTTCCAAGCCTTGAGAAATAGCTATAGTGCTTTGACTAGAATTTTGCAACTTGCTATGAGAAGTGAGTTTTCGATGGCTGACTACTTTTATGGCTGGAAACTCTTTTTTAGTAGGTAAGCAAGAACTTTTATTTATATGAATTTATAGCTGGAAACTTGATAGAAAAGTACCAGTTCATCGTGGCTTAAAAAACCTACTTTGGATTTTCAGTTGTTTTCAATTTTTATTGGATGCTGAAACTAGGAGTGGCCAGTATGATGAGCTGTTTGGATCTTATTCACGTTTAAAATCTTACACGTGCACTGGGGGGGGGGGGACTAGGGTATTGTCATATGAATTTTTATCACATTACAACAATTTTTGCAAAATTAATTGATTCCTTCTCCTTCAGTCTAATGATAAGTTTTAACTTGTGTATGAGATCTTATATGTCTTGTATTTTTTTAGAAAACCCGTGCAAAGGGTGTATCAGACTCAGGTGGGATCATAGATGGAGGTGATGATGAGCATTTGAGGATACCTCAACATCCAGACAGTGGTGATGACACCACAAATGAGAAGAGAAAGAAAAAAAGAAAGAGGAACAAGGTTAATGACCTTAGATTTGAAACAACCTTAGAGAACTTAGATGCTCGTGTGAAACGACGGGAGCGCAAGAAAAAGTAAGCATTTCACTTTATTTCATGTTTTTAAGCAACTTGTCGTTGGCTGTAAAAAACCTCATGGCTATAATTGGTAACGACATGTTTCATATTATCTTCATCAATCCTGAATGATTTTATTATTTGACTTGAACATGTAGAACTATATACTGAAAATTAGGGGTGGCAATATGTGATACAACCTGTGAATCCAACATGAACACGATACGAAATTAGCGGGTTTGGATTTGATGTTAACGGATTCGGGTCAAAACGGGTCAACCTGCTTAACTCGAAATCAACCCACTTTGACCCGTTTAGAATTTATTGCAAAATTAAAATTTTATTATTGTTAAATTTTAACATTGATATTACTCAGTATGCTTATATTTTTATTGTTGGAATTGTAATTTTAGACCTACGTTCATATTTGTTATTGTATGGTTTGTAATATTGGTGTTATTATATGTTAAAATTTGAAAAATATTGATATATATTTTTTAAGATATTGTGGTTATTAATAAATATATATTTTAACTTTTATGTGAAATTATATTAATCAGGTCAAATGAGTTGTGCATTTTAGTTCAACTTATTTACATGAAAAAAATTGTTTAAATAAATCATGTCGTGTTAACATATTTTTAATTTTTTTGATAAACGAGTCAAAATGGGTGACACGACCCGTTATCTAAATGAGTTGGGTTAGGGTTTGAAAGTTTGACACGTTTAACTTAACGGATTGGGTTCGGGTTGACCTATATAGTTGAATGTTCATGACTTAACACAACGCAAACACGACCCGAAAACACGATTTGCCCACCCTACTGATAATAAGCAAAATAGTGATAGTCATGGTATACATTTGTTCTTGGATTTCCAGTGCTTATGCTTGGTAATAATTGTGCAATTGGCATATCTAATTTGGAGTTAAGTGATCAGCAAAAACTGTACAGTTTCTATCATTGAATGCCTTGTTTGCTATTTGGGCGTGCATGTTTGCGTACTCCAAGGCAGTTTTCAAGTTTTCAGTCTTGTGAAGTTTGTTTTTTGGTTGTGTGATATTGTACCGAGACAAGGAAAGTGCTAGCAGCATTGTAAATACCAATTCCATCTGGTAAAGAACCAATGTGGGCCTAGTTTTTACTCATGCTACTTTATCATAATTCACCCACACATTGTGGGACTCAAACAATCTGGAGCTTCACAAGCATACGGAATCTGAGTTTAGATACTGGTGTCTGTACAAAACTTCCTACCCCATGTCTCCCGCCAATGATATAGGATTTTACTTTAATTGTTTTTTAGCATGTGTGGGTCAAGTTCGGTATTCTTGTTGTAGACTTTCCTGATCCTGTTTTGACAATACTTGTGTTGGTAATTTGTATTTAACTTGGACATACTTTCGTTGCCAACATTATAAGAAATAAATAATCATTGGAAATGTTTTTAGTTTTTGAAGAACATATTTCGGGAATATAAAGAATCCATGTAATGCCAGTGATATTTTTGCAGTGAGTAATGTGGTGTGATTGTTGCAAAAGCAAACAGATGGGCATCCCATGGTTTTATTACCTTTTGCACTAAGCACGGGTGTGCTCTGTTTACTCGGCAGATATGTGATTAGGTCTAAAATTTACACAGGTACTTGGAAGTGAAGAAAAATAAACATAAAAAAGCAAAGACTGGAGTGGATCGAGACTTTCCTGGACATGAGGAGATCAAATTTGGAGAAGTAGTTGAAGCTCCACCTAAGTTGGTTGGGCTTCCTAAGGTATCATCATTAATTTTTAGTGTTTCATTACAGATTGATGATCTTCCGTGGACAATAAATTTTAATTCTTTTTATATTACTGCTATTATTGTGAAGGCATTCAAGAATGTCCAAGGTGCTTCGCAAGAGAGGATTCGGTTGCAGGCTATTGAGAAATATAGGAATCGCAAGGGATGGGCTTCAAGGCCAGGGATTCAACTTCCTCCTGCAACTACTTCAACAGCATTTTAGTCAATTTCGGACGATTTTTGAAAATATTAAACATAGCTTTTATTTTTGCAAGAGGGAATCTTATCTACCTGTTTATGTGTATTATTGAGGACAATAGGGCTCGCTCTCTCCCAAATTCTGTAATACGAGTGGAAAAAGAAGGCTTGATGGATCATTGTCTCTTGTATTATAAGAGTTCAGAAATGTTTTTCACTTGTAGAAAGAATTTTTTGGTCTCTCCGCCATGATTCCAGCCATTCGCTGGTAGGATTTCTTTAACAAGGGCGGCATCCATTGTCCATGCAAAGCGAAGGCACAAGTACTACATTCAGCTTTAATCCAAGACTCAAATTGAAATATTAAATTGAGGAATATCCTGTAACCCTTACTGGAAAGAGATTTGCTACACAACCTCTTACTATTCACCCACACTCCACACTTCATATTTTTTAATATTTTTTTAAAAAATTTTTTTGAATTTATTTTTTTTAAAATATTTCAGATTTTTTATTCACTATTCATATAAAAAATATTTGATAAAAAAAAAATTAAAAAAAAAGATGGAGTGTGGAGTGTGGTGAATAGTAGGAGGTTGGGAAGATTATTTCTACTATAGCTTAAATGCCTTGATAGTTGAGTTTAAAGTAACGGCTATCGGCCCCATATAAAGACAGACAAACCAAAACTTCTGGCATCTGCTTTTGCTGCGAATCAGAGACTGAGAGGGTGGTTAGAGGATTAGTTTTAGGTATTCTTTTGTATTTTCTCAAGCTGGGAAAGTACTGATGGCGGTGAGCATTAGGGCAGAGACGGCTCTTCGGTGCATGTTCGGAATCGCATTATTTTTTTTCCTCTTACCCAAAAAGAATTGGACACTTTTCAGATTAAAAATTATGCCCATCATTCTACACATCACACCTCTATATATACTTCGACTCACATAAGTTGAATGTCTTTAACTTCCATGCTCAAAAGATAGGAAATCAAGCTAGTTTCCAGTTTTGGAGAAAGCGCAAACTTTAAGGCCTCCACCAACAGTTCTCTTCTCATCACCCGTTTTGAATGGGAAGCGAAGCAGCCTAAAATGTTGAGATCTGATTTTGTGCAGCTCCCTCCTGGTAGGGAAGGACATGAAACATTTACTTGTTTCTAGGGCCCATTTCTTTTTCTTTTTATATAAGGCTGCATTAGTTAAGAAATTGTGTTTGTCGGGATTTCGTTACCCCTTTACTCATGTATTTTTGTATCCTTTAATTATGATATATCGAGTTTACTTAGAAAAAAAAGCATATATATCATTAACTTGAGAAAAATGAAATACACAAGGATGAGGTGAAGTTATCTAACAAACACATCATTACAGCAACCATAGTACAAAAGTGAAAAAAGAAGAAGAAGATTTTGGGACTAAAAACTTTATCCCCACCCATAACTTGCAAAGATGGCATTGTTTTAAATGGTTTTATAGTTCACACAGCTGTGTGAACTATGATGCCACCGTTGGAGGTGGTGGATCTTGATAGTGCACTGCAGTTTGTTATCTTGAAAATTTGAGATATTTTATGAAGAGATTCGTATTCCCTACCTAAAGATCTTCGGTTAGGGAAAGTGGAAACATAATAGGAAGACTGGCATCAAATGGCTTGGACTATGGTTGATTGAGTTTCTTCACGCTCACCTGTGACGATGTGTTTAGACAACGCGCCGATGATTGTGAGATGGGGTGTAACAACCCGACCCTAATATTAGGCTATAGATACATTTTATGTATTTTCTTATAGCTATAATATTATTATTATTATTATTATTATCATCAGATTTTACATTTGTTCTTTTAATAAGATTATTATCATTTTATTTTTATTATTTTATTATGACCCGATTTTTTACAATAGCCTAGAGTTTTATTTGAATTTAAACATTATTTCTCCCTATCTCCACCCATAAGTCTCATCCTTATCTCCACCCGTAAATCCTATTAAGAAACCAAACTCTCAACTCCAAATCCTATTAAGAAACCAAACTCTCAACTCCAAATCCTATTAGGAAACCAAACTCTCAACTCCAAATCCTATCTCATCTCCTTATGGTCACAATACCCTTTTCCTTACCTATAAAACCCACCCCTGGCCGAGACCTCCAGAAGAAAACATAAGAAACCACAACCACCGAAGCAAGCCGTAGCAGACCGAGAACCCATCTCTCTCGTTTATCTCGGCTTCTCTTAAGCTTTCGGGCTTGCCCCAGCCACCCAGAGCCACCGTCGTCTAGTCCAGCTAATCCCCCATCGTGTACTCTTATCGGTGACGAGTTACAACTTGAGATTCAAGAAGAAGCGCAGCAATGTAAGTTATTTGATCACAAAATTAGGATCATCACAGTCAGCTTATATTTAAGTATTATTCAAGCCAATTCATTGATAGCCTTTGTTTACGTACCACTCATGCCATATGCAAACATGTCATCCAGCATAGCATACGATCATGTCATTCCGCATCATGTTCAGATTCAGAAATTATAATTATGTATGTATTATGTCATGCATCTCATGGTCATAAGACACATAAGTTATCTTAAGTCCAAGTGCAAGATAAGATCAGTTCAGTTAATTAGATAGCCATTCAGATGCATGGTACCAATGCAGTTCAGTTCAGGGTGGTGTGCAAGCCACGAACTCAGTCGTGGTCCACCATAGTATGCTAGAATACTATCAGCGGTTCCCCTCGCGGCCGCGGGATGTGGGGCCGGTGCACAACCTCGCACACAGGGTTAAGTGTGTTGGCCAGTCAGTAATCAGAACAGTCAGTTAAGTCAGAGCAGTCAGTTAATTCAGATAAATTAGTCATGCATAGCATAAACATCAGTATGAACAATCATGAATTTTAAGCTCTCAGCATGAAAAACTTTTATGAAAACCTTATGTTTAGTATGTTAACGTTGTGATGGATTTCTTACTGAGTACTCGACTCATTTTAGTTTGTTTTCATGTTTTTAACCACTCAGGTGAGAATGATGATTACGAGCAGATAGGCCAGGATTAGAAGGAGCATTTATTTTAATTTCAGACCTTTTAGAAGAAATTTATTTTATTGCTTTTATGACATGACTTCTATTCAGTTTATTCAATTAAGTTTTTTGAAGACATTTTTATTAGACAAAGTTTTATGAAATAAATCCTAAAATTGTTTTCTTAAATATGAGATCTCTTGTCGGATTTATTTTATGAAAAACATGTGACACTCCTAGCCTACGGGAATGGGGTGTTACATGGGGTGGGTCGGATCTAAAGGATCTTGAGGTGACGAAACTACTGGTACCATGTGTGTAGCTGTTGGATGCATTTTGGCATGGTGGCGCGTGGTAGCCACACAGGAAACAAGTCGCGAGTAAGGATCACCGGCCGAGATTTTCCTTGCGGTACCGCTTCGTCCCTGTAGATCGATGATTGGGGAGTTGCGTGGTGGGGTGTGTGCAGGCAGTCGGTCGCAATAGTGCGATAGATTTGGCCAAAATTGAGCCAATGGAAATGAAGGATTAAAAATACTAGGAGAAAAATGTATGAACATGCAGGTACTGGAAAATAAATGGAAAAGAAGATGAGCTTTTCTCTCATGTGGAAATACAGATAGGAAAGGATGAGGAACTTTTATAAAGAACAGTAGTTTCTCTTTCTAGAAAGAGAGAAGTGGTTTGTAACCAATCCAATTATTCGTCAGAACTAAGGCTGTAATCGAGCGGAGCCGAGCCGGTCTTTGGCTTGCTGAGCGTGACTCGACTTTAAATACTCGAGCTCAAGCTCCAGATTTCTATTTATTCTTTGTTCTAAGCTAAATTCTCAACTCGAGTTCAAGCTTGAACTTAAGCTCGATTTGTACAATTTGAGCTCGTCTAAAAAACGAGCTCGAGCTCGAGCTCGGTTCGAACTATTTATTTTTTTAATAAGATTTAATAATTAATAAATTAGATAAATTAAAAAATAACAAATATAATATCAAATTTTTACAACTAACAAATAGAACCTCTATTAAATTATAACATTTTAAAAAAATTTAAATAATTAATATCTAACTAGTTAATATTTATCTATAAAAAAAAATATTATATGCCTACAGAAATTATTAATACATACACATAATATGATAGCATATATCTATTTCATATATGGTTCTCACATACTAGTATATGAAATTATTAAATTTTATCGACTAATTATTGTACAATTATAAAATATAACTATGAAATATATTCCATATATAGACATAAGTAATTATGTTACATATTATATATTTAAATATAAAAATGTTATGCTTATATTATTAGCTAATATATATAGATATGTATATATACATAGGTGTATGTATATATTTATCAATATATGAATGAGTTTTAATCGAGTCAAGGTAACGAGTCGATTTAAGCATAAACGAGCAGGCCTTAACGAGCATTAGCCGAGTCAAGTCAAGTTTTATCGGATATGTATCATTTACTAATCGAGCAAGAATCTACTTTCACGGGCGAATTTTTTTTTTTCACGAGTCGAGTTCAATTCGAATTTAACTGAATAAATACTAAGCGAGCTATCGAACAGACTGATTCATTTACAGTCCTATGCAAAACCTATTCCGAGTTAACATAGCCCCATTATAACCTCAAGCATTGGATCAACAGATAATGCTGATATGTTAAAATGGCCACATGTCATGCTTTGATTAACCATTTATGTCGCGTAAACCCCACTTGAGAAATTTATAGTTAGATCTCTTGATAATAAAAAGTTTATAGACGAAAGGAGCTAATTGATAATTTTAAAATTGAAAACATAAGGAGTACAATGTAAAATAGAATTCAGAGATATTGTTGGTGAAATACATAATAATATAATAAAAATTACAATGAAATTAAAATTAAGACGAAGTCAGTTTGGACTGAGGCACAAAAATCTCGCTTTTTTTAAGGAGATTCAAATCCTCTGCGATGTATAAAATCTCAAATTAACCGATGCAGTAAAATTTATCTTGACTTGACTCCTCTATGATACAACTGCCCAACTGATCGTCGTATAGCTTGAACCAACTCTGCACAAGTGGTTGAGTTCAAAACTCCATCAAAAGAACACATTTTTTTTATCTGAAAATACTCTAAAAAATATATACTCACTAAACTTGTTTTTCTCATTCTCACTTTCTTTAAAGTATATTTCTCAATCGTCCCGTACAAAGAAATCAACAATATAAATATATATAAGACTAAGAAGGATCCAGATGTACAAAGACGTAAACGGGAAAATAATAAAAATGAAATAAATGGCCAACATTAACAACTTAAATAAGCCAACGTCTACAACTTAAAAACCCTCTTTAATAAGCCTTCAAAGCCAACGTTCTTCCGAGAGCAATAATCGGCAACTTTTTCATGCCCGTTAAAAACACGTTGAAGATATCTAACTTTGGCACTTGTATGCTGCCATATTTTATTCCCATGAATGCCTTGATGAACACGAACGTTTAAGTTGCAAATAAAGCCGCAAAACTTCAATTAATGGAAAACGGTTTTGACCTCTTAAAAGAAACGTTATTAATAAAAATTATTTATTAAAAAATACCAACAGATATCAGTCGGCATATATGTAGTTCTGCACCACTACTCAGTAAACAGACAATTTCTGAGGATCCATTTCAGATGTTACGTTGTTCTTGCCGGCGGATGGAACGGAAGAAGGAAGATGATGAGAAGGGAAGGGAGAGATGACAACTTTTCCTCTTGCTCTTCCTGTTTCTAGATACCCAAAAGCTTTAATTACATCTCCAAAAGTATATGGGCCAGTTGGATCGATCACAGCCTTAAGCTTCCCGCTCTCCAAATATGGCCTAAGCTTCTCCAAGTCATCACCGCACACTGTCAAGCTTGAATATATAGCTCTTGGATGAGATGGAGGCCATGTTATGTCAACAATTGGGGCATCATCCTTGGCTACCACAAAAGAATTCTTGCAATCGCCTGAAGATCAAAGGTTTTAAGAGAGATGAAAACCAAAACCAGTTGAATAGTGACTATCTCACGGATAAACATGCTTTAAGTTAATTCTACCATCTTTCCAACAAACAAGCAGATCACTACCATTAGAACAACAAATTCCCAAATCCATTCAGCATGTCAAGGTGCTGATATAAAAGAGAGATTTACCACAAAGCACTACAGTACCCTAGGTTGGAAATTCCAAGGAAAATATATAACCATAGAGAAACTTACCAATTGTATCATAGAGAAAATCATATTTTTCATCAATGTCATCATATCTAGTCTTTCTGTAGTCAACAACTCTATCAGCACCCAATTTTTCGACGAATTCCACCTTTGGGGTACTAGTTGTAGCAACAACATGAGAAGCACCATACAAGTGCTTGGCTAGTTGAACGACCAAAGTTCCAACACCCCCTGCTCCACCAACTATAAAAACGGTTTGCCCCTCTTGAAAACCTGCAGTTTTGAATCCTTCTATTGCAGTCTGAACTGCTAAAGGCAAGCTTGCAGCTTCCTCAAATGAAAGATTATTTGGTTTTGTTGCAATCAAGCTCTCTTCCACGACTATGAACTCTGCCAGAGTTCCAAGCTGCTTCAGTTTTTCTCCTGCATTGAAATCTTGGATGTTGCCATAAACCTCATCACCTAAATCAAATTTCGTAACGCCTCCACCTTTTCCTATCACTACGCCAGCCATGTCACAGCCAGGTACCACCTGCACCAACACTAACGTAAATCTTAATGACTATAGATCTATAGTAACAGATTATTAATTTGCATTTCTTTTTTCCTTTTTGAATAAAATATATACCTATTGTTGTTTATCTTTGTCTTTTCTACCAGCTTTTCAACAGTTTCCCTATCTCGAAGTTATCAATATAATATATACGTTTGTGAAGTCAGTGTAAAACATTCCAAACCAAAAACTTGGAAAAACCAGAACATGAATAGCTAAGTGAATAATATGTTTAAGAACCTATACAGATTTGTCTAAACACTTCGATTCCTACTCACAGGGAAGTCTGAAGGAAAGATGGGTCGCTGGCGTCTTTTGAAATCAATAGGATTCAAAGCAGCAGCTCGAACTTGGACTAGCAGTTGGTTATGCATGGGAGTAGGAATAGGGAAGTCTCCCAGCTTGAGGACTTCTTTGGGACCATACTCCTCGTAAAACCAAGCTTTCTGCATATTGTAATTCCCACACAAAGCTATCTTGCACTCTCCAGCTTATACTGGTTTGGGGACATATGAACTGTCATATTTAATTAGTTTACTGAAAACAGTGATTGATGTGTTTAAAAGAGTGGATAAGAGTGGAGACGATGAAAATATCTCTTATCCTATATGACTTTTAACATGGTGATTTATTCTCTCTACTTTAGAATGATTCCAAGTAAATCTTCTGGTTTTGATGAAAAACAGTGGCCATAATGTTGTTCTTGTTCTTGTTTATGGAATGAATTAAGAAAGATTGTCTAGCTAGCACTATTATGGTGCACGTAAAGTCCAATTGTTGCCACACGTTCT
Source organism: Cyclocarya paliurus (assembly GCA_029856935.1). NCBI lineage: Eukaryota > Viridiplantae > Streptophyta > Magnoliopsida > Fagales > Juglandaceae > Cyclocarya > Cyclocarya paliurus. The sequence continues at coordinate 4,981,400 of JARVXP010000207.1, read as the reverse complement.
ATTGGCAGTACAAGTTTGATGGAAAACCCAGCTTCCTGAAAAATACAGTTGTAGATGTTTATACGTAACCTCTCTGAAGCGGTTTATCCTCTCTACTTTGGAATAATTCCAACGTGTGGGACCAAAGTAAATTTTCTGGTTTCCATGAAGAGCGGCGGCTATAGCGTTGTTCTTGTACGTGTATGGGACGAATGAACAAAAGATTGTAACCAGCAAGCACTGTGAATGTGCACGTCAGTCCATTTGTGGCCATAGGTAGAATCGGGAATTTTGTGGAAAATCCAACTTCATGAAATATATATTTCTTGATGTTGATACCCTCTCTGAAGCGTTTAATACTTAAAAATCTTATAGATAAATAATATCTTACATCTTCATCAATCTTGAAGGATGGTCATCCTCATCCGATAAATAAGATCGTATCTCTCCAATATAATTTGCGTGTTCGCGCATATTAACCTATGCCTATATCACGCACCACAACAGAAACACAAAGCAGCAAAATCCATCACAGAGGAGGCAGCACCTGCACCAACAGAGAATATTCGGACTACACCTGCAGAGTTTGTTATTCAGTTGTAATATTCTCCTCCAGCTGTAATATGTCCTTTATATTTTTATTGTAAATATTTTTCCTATTGGTCTGCTATGTAACAGATTGCCTATATAAAGGCATGTGCATCAATGAGCAAATACGATGAATGTTTTATTGCAGAATGACTATGTCTCTTCTCTGTTTTCTCTTCTCATTGCTTTATTTATTTTTCTTATTTCATCATGGTATCAGAGCTGCTGACTAGCAGTCTCTTGATCCTTTGTTCATCATGACCACACAGTCCAACTCTTCTTCCTCATCCATTCCATCATCTTTCTCTCATATTGTTTCCATTAAGTTAACTCATAATAATTACTTAATATGGAAAGTTCAAATTTCTGTCTATCTAAGAGGTCAAGACTTGTTCTCTTTTGTTGATGGAACATAGCTTGTACCTCCAAGATATCTCGCTACAGACTCATCTTCTCAACCAAAAAATAATCCTTCTTTTCTCGCATGGCAGAAAACAGATCAAATGATACTCGGTATTTTATTTTCTTCAATCTCTGAATCAGTTGTTGGGAATGTTATTTCAGCTGGAACTTCAAGAGAACTATGGGTTGCTCTTGAATCAATGTTCAGTTCTCATTCCCAAGCAAAAGAATTTCAAGTTAAATTTCAACTTGCCAATTTATCTAGAGGAGAACAGTCCATATCTGATTTTTTTTAGCAAAGTGAGAATGCTTGCCGACACTCTCTTAGCTACTGGAAATCCACTTCCAGACAAAGATTTTGTAACTTACCTTCTGAATGGTCTTGGTCCATCTTATGAGTCTTTTGTCACATCCATTACAACAAGATTGGACCCCATCACTTCTCATGAACTTTATCAGCTTTTACTTATTCATGAAAGCAGAATGTCTCATAACTCACACAACACTAGCTCCCTCAATTCATTTACACCATCTGCGAATGTGAGTACTGGTAACTCCTTCCGTGATCAACGAGGTAGAGGCAATTACAGGGGGAACAGATTCACTAGAGACCGAACAAGACCTTTTACCAGAGGCAGATTTTCAAACCACCCAAACCCAAACCCTCCAAATTCATCTTATTCCCAAAACCGACCCACTTGCCAAGTTTGCCAAAAGCCAGGACACACGACTCTTCAATGTCACTATCGATTTGATCATGCCTATCAACATGAACCACCACGGTCTTTCTCAGCTAATTACACTGCACCATCTTCCACTATTGGCCAAACCTGGTACCCTGACTCAGCAGCCACAAATCACATAACCCATGATCTCTCTCAGCTTAATCTCACCTCCGAACCATATTTTGGCAATGAACAAATTCGAGTAGGTAATGGACATGCACTGCCTATCAACAACATCGGTGACTCTTCCTTTCTCTCTAACTCATCCTTTTTTAAGCTTCATAACTTGCTACATGTTCCCTCTATTACGAAAAATTTAGTTTCTGTATCTCAATTTTGTTCTGACAATCGTTGTTTCTTTGAATTCCATGCACATCATTTCAATGTTAAGGATAAAAAACCGGGATGCTCCTCATCAGCGGCCCCCTCCGTGATGGACTGTATCATTTTCCTCCACCTCTTTCATCCTCTTCTCCATCTGCTGCTCTTGGTGAAAGAACCTCCATTGCACAATGGCACAGACGTCTCGGCCATCCTGCTCTCAATCTAGTCTCCAGAATAGTGCACTCCAACTGATTGCCTTTTTTCCCAAATGATGCCCAGTTTACATGCCCCGACTGCCCACTTGCCAAGGCACGCCAACTGCCTTTCTCTTCCAGCACAACCCGTACCAATGGGCCTTTAGAAATAATTTGGGCTGATGTTTGGGGCCCAGCTCCTGTTTTGTCAAGAAATGGATTCAAATACTACTTGTCTATTGTTGATCATTTCACTAGATTTTCTTGGATATTTCCCTTAAAATTCAAATATGATGTTCTTCATGTTTTTACTTCTTTTATTCAGTTTGTTGAACGCTTCTTTAATTCAAAAATTAAAACGCTTCAAACTGATGGTGGAGGAGAATTTCGTCCTCTCACCCAACTTTGCAATAATCTTAGCATAATTCATCGTCTCTCTTGCCCACACACTCATCAACAAAATGGGCTCATTGAACGGAAATACCGTCATATTGTTGAAACTGGATTGACTTTATTGGCCCATGCCGCCCTTCCTCTCTCATTTTGGGACGATGCTTTTGAAACGGCCACTTACTTAATAAATTTGCTTCCTATCCCAGTACTTCAAAATAAATGTCCTTATTTCATGGTTCACCAAAAAATGCCAGATTATTCTTTTTTAAAAAATTTTGGATGCTTATGTTGGCCAAATCTACGACCCTACAATCGTCACAAAATCAATTTTCGATCAACTCCTTGTCTTTTTCTTGGATACAGTCCGTCACACAAAGGGTATAAATGTCTTGATCTTAATACAAAACATATGTACATCTCACGAGATGTTCTTTTTGATGAACATGTTTTTCCTTATTCGAAACACACTTCCACTTCCTCATCACAATCCGATTATTCTACTGTTTCTCTACCTATCCTCTCACCATCCATTCTTGGCCCACCACCCAATTCTTTATTCAGCCCATCTAACTCCACTAATCTAACTTCCCCTGGTCTCCTCTCCACCCCATCTCAAACAATACCGGCCTCATCTCAATCCACACTCGACCCAATCCAATCCACTCAACCTATCCCTTTAACTTCATCTTCTTCCCCGATTAGTTCCTCTCCTTCCCCTGCGATTGAACTCTCTCAATCTATTTCTCAACCAACAAATACATGTCTTGTTCCTCCACGAGCACCTATAATAACCCGATCCATGACTCAATCATCCCGTCCTCGTATCTCTACCGATGGGACAATCCCTTACCCATCCCGAACCTGTTCTATTTCCACCAAAACCATACCTGACGAACCATCCTCCTTTGCCCTAGCCTCAAAATTTTCTGAGTGGAAAGATGCCATGAACAGAGAGTACGATGCACTAATTCAAACCCAGACCTGGTCCCTTGTTCCTCCTCAAAATGCCTCTAATCTCGTTGGTTGCAGGTGGGTGTTCCACACCAAACTTCACTCGGATGGTTCCATTGAACGGAGGAAAGCTAGGCTCGTTGCAAAGGGTTTCCATCAGCAACCTGGAATCGACTACAATGAAAGCTTCAGTCCAGTTGTTAAGCCCACCACCATCCGGTTAGTTCTCTCATTTGCTATTGCTCAAAATTGGTCTCTGAGACAAATCGATATTCAAAATGCCTTCCTTCATGGAAGTCTCAATGAAACTGTTTTCATGCAACAACCCCCTGGTTTTGTTGATCCCAAATATCCGAATTATGTGTGTCAATTACACAAGGCCATCTATGGCCTAAAACAAGCACCTCGTGCTTTGTTTTCTCGGTTAAGTAATTGGCTTCTTAGTTATGGATTTGTTGCCTTTCAAGGAGATCCCTCCTTGTTTATTTTGAAGAATTCCAGAATCTGCATTTTCACACTGGTATACGTAGATGACATGGTAATTGCCTCACCCACATCTACTGCGGTTGATAATTTTCTCAGTGATCTCAGTAATGCATTCCCTATTAAAGACTTAGGTCGACTATCATATTTTCTTGGATTGCATTTAGATTACTTTTCTAATGGCATGCTGCTTTCCCAACGAAAATACATTTCTGATCTTCTTCGGAAGACCAACATGACTGAAGCAAATTCTATTTCTTCAACTATGTCTGCTTCAAGTAAACTCTCAAAGTTTGATTCCCCCACTTTTGAGAATCCTACACTTTTTAGGAGTGTTGTTGGCAGCTTGCAATACTTATCTCTAACCAGACCAGACATTGCATTCTCTGTAAACAAGATTTGCCAATTCATGCATGACCCAAAAATTACCCATTGGACTGCTGTTAAAAGGATTCTAAGATACTTAAAATCCTCCATCAATCATGGTCTCTTCTTTGCCAAGAAATCTAGTTTTACTTTACATGTCTACTCGGATGCCGACTGGGCTGGATGTCCCGATGATAGAAGATCTTAGGGGGGGTTTTGCATTTTTCTGGCAGTCATCTTATCTCCTAGAGTTCACGCAAGCAGCACACAGTGGCACGATCCAGCACTGAGGCTGAGTACAAATCTCTAGCCAATACCACTGCTGAAATAATATGGCTTCAAACCTTGATAAAAGAACTTGGATTTCCTCTCTTCAAACCGCCTGTTCTATGGTGTGATAACTTGGGAGCAACCTATCTCACCTCCAATCCTGTCTATCACTCACGCACAAAACACATGGACATCGACTTTCATTTTGTATGTGACCGGGTAGCTGCCAAGACTCTTCAAGTTTGCTTTTGTAGCAGCAAAGACCAGTTGGCTGATATCTTTACTAAGCCACTGGTTGCTGATCGATTTTCTGTTCTAAGGACGAGTCTCAATGTCCTTGACACCCCATTGGACTCGACGGGGAGTATTAACCTATGCCTATATCACGCACCACAACAGAAACACAAAGCAGCAAAATCCATCACAGAGGAGGCAGCACCTGCACCAACAGAGAATATTCGGACTACACCTGCAGAGTTTGTTATTCAGTTGTAATATTCTCCTCCAGCTGTAATATGTCCTTTATATTTTTATTGTAAATATTTTTCCTATTGGTCTGCTATGTAACAGATTGCCTATATAAAGGCATGTGCATCAATGAGCAAATACGATGAATGTTTTACTGCAGAATGGCTATGTCTCTTCTTTGTTTTATCTTCTCATTGCTTTATTTATTTTTCTTATTTCATCAGCGCAATATGAAGAGAATCATCAATTGGAAATTGAACATCAATCCATCCCATAGCCACTCTTTGCAACAGATATCTATCAAGCACATGCAGGTGAGATGTTAATGACGGTTGCTTATCTGCAGAATGAATAATTCAAAGCAATAAACATAAGATAGAGACCACGCGACTAATAAGAATTAGTGCCGCCAAGTTAACCATGGATTAGTGTTCAAATCACCGTCCATTATGGTGATGGGACTGAGGAGACGGGGATCACGCGTTGAGGACCCATTATGTGCAGCAATCATGTCCGGACGGTGGTCCGTGGAGGTGGTGTTGATTTACAAGTGGTAGTTAGATGATGCAAGTAAAAGGTACTGGATGTCCCTGGTACTTTAGGGAGCTGTTTGTAAGATCAGATTGGAGTTATAAAAAGGCAACATACCATTCATTTAATCCCATGTCTCGTGAGGACAATCAAGCCGCGGAATGAACAACCATGACAAATGCGCGCGAGGGAGGGATAACAGCTATGGATAGAGCTGTACTTCTGTAGGTAATAGGTTTGATAATGGTTTTATTTTTTGGCACCTTGATTTTGGAGTTTTTATAGGACAATATGACGTTCGGACATTTGGTCGAACAGGGTGCGTGCGAAACTACATTAAATAATTAATATCTAACGTCAAGAACATTACAAATTATATAAAGGGTATATAATATGATTCAAATTAAAAATCTTAATGTCTTTACTAGAGATAGCAGGTAAGAGCAGTCATCATCACTATGCTACATTCACTTCATTTGAAATCTCTTCCATAAAAATAATAATAATAATAAATTAATAAATTGTGGAAATATATTCCAGTTAGGCCCAACTGGCTTAAAGCTAAGGCAGGAATCATGGCCCATTTGCGGCGGCCCACCACTACACAATGAAAACTCGCTAGCAGTATAAAAGGCACGCTACAAACACAGGCAAAGTGATTTAAACCGTCTCTGAAATAATTTCGATACATTGGGCATGTCCCGATTGAACGTCGTATTTCTTCTTGTATGTATGGACTAGTCTTTATATCCATTTCGGAAGATAATTAGAGGAACATAGATACGTTTTTAACGCCAGACGGGACAAAGAAAAATTTCGGGCTTTGGGAAGAATGTGGCCCAGCACTTTGCGTTGGGTTAAGATCAAAATTCGTGTGAAAGCCTGTTCTTTTCTTGAAGAAGCTTTCAAAATCCAAAATGGCCCAGCACCTTGCATTTGGGCCTCGATCCAAATTCGTGTGGGAGTGTTCTTTTCTGGAAGAAGCTTTCAAATCCAAAACGTTCCCTCTCAAATCTCTCGCACCCAAAGTTTCCAATTCCACTTGCATTTGGATCTCACTCGTGAAATCCAATGAATTCTCACAACATCAAAACGGGAGAATCAATTCCAAATAAACAATGGTCCTTGCAAGATTTCAAGATCGGAAAACTCCTCAGGAAAGAAAATTTTGGCCGAGTTTATCTCACTAGAAAAGTCGAGGTTTTCAGTTTTTATTGTCAATTTTGTGATTTCTGGTTGTCTTCTAGGATTTGGTTTGATTTGTTTTCTTTTTAATGTTAAAGAGCAAGTACATAGTGGCTTTGAATGTGATATTCAAGGAGCAAATCGAAAAGTACAGAATTCAACACCAACTAAGGAGATGGAGATTGAAACCAGCCTTTGGCACCCGAATATATTGCGACTGTATGGGTGGTTTCCACGATGCTGAATGCATTTTCTTGATACTCGAATATGCTCATGGTGGCGAGTTTTATGGAAAGCTTAGGAAAAGCGGCCATCTTTGTGAGAACCAAGCCGCCATCGTAAACATCTCTCTCTCTCTCTCTCTCTCTCTCTCTCTCCCACCCAAAATCTTATCGGCATCTACTACTATCTGCAACAAAAAGGAATTGTAATCTGGTGTTATTGTGGTTTACTTCAACTGCATGAAGTATGATTTCTGTGCAGAAACTAGTATTCTTTTTTGTTTCTGTGGCTTTGTCTTTATTTATAATGTATTTTTTTGTCTTCTACCTACTTTTTTCCCTCGGGGAATTTAGTACACAAACTTTTTGTGTGTTACGCAGTTTGAGATAAATCCTAATCTATGTCCCTTGTGAATTTTAGTACATTTTGAGCCTCACGCAAGCATGGGTGTATTGTCATGAGAAGCATGTGATTCATAGGAACATCAAGCCAGAAAATCTGTTGATTGATCATGAGGTATGCTAAAGCTCCTTAAATTTGCGTTCAGTTGTTGACAAATCTCCAAGGACTTCTTTTTCGAGAAACTTAAATCAGAGGCAGATTTTGCACTTCTTAATTTAATTTAATGATTATGTGATACAAACTTGTGAATAGATCGTTAAAAAAGGTTGGACATATTTTTGCTAAGCCCGTATTGACATTAATTATTATAACTCAGAAAGTAGACATTTTCTTTTATCATAGTTTAGTTATATGCGTATGGACGATTGAAAATTACAGATTTGGATGGTCTGTATAGTCAAGAAGCAAGAGACACACCATGTGTGGAACTTTGGATTATTTAGCACCAGAAATGGTGGAGAACAAAGCTCATGACTACGCCATTGATAACTGGACTTTGGGTATCCTTTGTTATGAGTTCCTTTATGGTGTCTCTCCATTTGAGGCTGAAAGTCAGGGCGATACCTTTAGAAGGTAAGGTATAGAGGTTATTGTTTTACGCTATTTAGTATGGATAAAAATTGTATCATGAATTGTGTTATATGTAGGTAGATAATTGTATTTGGTTATACCAAGATAATGAAGATTGACCTTAGCTTCCCTTCCACTCCTCATGTTACTGAAGAAGCCAAGGATCTCATTCCTCTGGTAAGTTTGTCCATTACTATTTTATGTTAATATCTGGATGTAAACTGTAAAGGATGATGTCAGTAATTAGATTTACTCCCCGTTGTTTGGATACAAGAAATATTTTATCTCATCTCATTATTATAATTTTTTCAAATTCTCATACAAATAAAATAAACAATTCAATTTTGTCAATACAATAATAATATTAAAAAATAATATTTTAATAATACTTTATTCAACTTTCAACTTTCATATCAATTTATCTCATCTCAACTCACTATCCAAATCACACTTGCCTTTTTTAATATGTTATATGAAAATATGTGCAGCTTTTGGCGAAGGACTCCTCAAAAAGGCTCTCTCTTCTGAAGATCATGGAGCATCCTTGGATAGTCAAGAAAGCAGATCCTACAGGAATTTGCAGTAACTAAGAGTTTAAACTTTTGATTTGATTTCTCATGGCTGTGAAAAACTCGTATGGTCGATTTCTACTTCTAATGGCATAACTTGTAGGCAAATGAAGCAACTTCCAGAGTTCATCATTGTAATCTCCAATATGCCTTCACACTATGCTATACTCAATAACTCTTGATGCATTGATTTACAAAACAAAGCTCGAGTCTCGTGTATCATGCCATTTGTACATGACAGTATGTTCTCATTCTAGTTCAGTGTAGGTAACAACTATTGTCTAGATAATTTAGGATAGGTTTGGAAAACAAGTTTTACTCAAAATTTTCATCTTCATCTCATCTCATTTTTACATTTTTTCAAATTTTCATATAAAATATAATAAATAATTCAACTTTTTCAAATCCCAATATAACTTTTTCAAATCCCAATTTAACTTTTTTAAATCTCAAAACTAAAAAATAATATTTTAAACTTTAAAACAAAACAGAAAATTCTCATCTCATCCCCCAAACATAATCTAGTTTGAATAAGCTTCCTGCGTGTGTTGTTGGAACCATTTAATTATCATTTCAAATGTAAATCACAAGTTAGGCTTCGTTTGGATTCCCAACTCAGTCCAACTCATCTCAACTCATCATTACACATTTTTTAAACTTCAATACAAAATATAATAAATAATTCTAATTTTTCAAATCTCAAAATAATTTTAATATTAAAAAATAATATTCTAACAATATTTTATCATCTCAACTCAACTCACTTCAACATCCAAACCCACCCTAACCAAAGTACATTGACTGTTGTAACGGTTGCAACTTCTAAAGGATAGCGAACACCTTTGGTTGTTGCACAGTTCGATTATAATTGCAACTAATTTTAGTACACCTCAAATCACAATATTACAGTCAGAAATGGTATCGACACTGATGTTTGTAACAATGGTTTCTACCCAAATTTCTCTTCGGATCTGACGCAAGTATTAGAGTAAGTATTTCTCCGACGGGTTACCATTATATCAAGTTCGGGCTATGCCATTTTCTCAAAGAAAATCCCCATTTTTTTCCATTTTTTTTGGGTGTATCGGTACAACGGAATCAAGAGCTTTGTGGGTGAGAAATCTGAAAACGCAAAACTATAAGCAGCGTATCCATTTAACCAAATAGTTCAACAACGCCTCAAAACTGGTGTATCTACCGCTGGAATGGTACAAAAGAACTTCAAAGATTGCATGATTGGTCTTCTAGACAACACCTTAAGAGGAAATGTAACCATATTCATTGGCAGTGATGCTGGTGTCCGTAATGGTAGTGTCACTGCTACTGCTGGTAGTACTTTTTTCATCAATTTGCAGGAGTTGAGAGCTAGCTTGGATTGAGATGGAAAGATCTGTGTTCAGAGAAGAAAGACTTGCCTCGTTGGGTACATTTGTAGAGAGCGATGGTGAAGCTCTATGAATTGCAACACTGGAAGACGCTGTGGGAACAGATATTTTTTGGGTCACCGCCACACGCTTTTTGGCACCTCTGTGCATGTGCTGCACACAATACTTTCGATCAGGAACAATGTGCCTGCTGCACCGCCACTTCTTCCCATCTGTTCTTCTGCACCTCCCTGGTTCAAGTTCTATGCCATTTTTTATTCCAAAGCATGAACTGTTGCAACCTTGATCTGAAAAAGAACAGCATCTAAACCTAGTTTAACTTCAAAAGCAAACAACATTTATTCAAATTAAGCGACAAAGTTCCAATAACATTGGACATATGGACATATACTCTACTTATGAACTAACTATTTCATCAAAATTGATTTGATCTTAACTTAGCCCTATATTGCTTACAGCTGATGAGTTAGATTTTATGCCACCAAATAATGTCACGAAAACACCTCTTTATGGGGGAAAATAAAATAAAATTCTTTATGAGGACAAAAGGGCTCAGATTTCACAGACATTACCTTGAAGAACACTCTTTGGTGAGAAGCCCAATCCTGGTGATACAACCCTGTTGCCATTGCTTTTCATGGTGAGACTGTAAATGAGAGGGTTGCCGCTTACATCTTTTCTTTCAGAAACATGGTCGATCCTTTTGATGGAATTGGCAGTGAAGGTGGGTAGAGCGGTGGCCCTTGTGGCTGCAGTGGTGGGTATGGTGGTCATAGTTGCTGCAATGGCAGGTATGGGGGTTCTGGTGGCGATAGTATCAGAACAGACATATTTATTGCTTCCAATATTGCTACTGGTGGTGGTGGTGGTGGTGGTGGTGGAGGAGGAAAAACTATGGCTGGAAGGGGTCATGAGTTGAAGTCCCACAGTGGCTGAATTGGCACGGTTCGGATTTACCTCCGCAAATTTGTCAGATGGCATTGAATCTGAAGGAGATGAGATTTCAAAAGCTTCCACAGGCTTTCTTGAACGCTGACGGCCTCTGTGCATGTGCCGCTCACAGTATTTCTGATCTGGCACCACATGCTTACTACACCTCCATTTCTTCCCATCAGTTCTTCTACACCTTCCTGGCTCAGGATCCATCATGGTCTTATAGTCAAACCCCTGAGGACTAAAATAACCTATAACTGAACACAATCAACCAAAAGAGACAAAAAACCACATCATAATCTTCAACCGACATTTTCTAGATCAACCTCATCCAATTAACAGAAACCCATCTCAAAATTTCTATCTCGGATAACATGGATAAATTTCAACCGACGAAAATACATCATGTCAAAAAGTAATGCCTCTTTCTACATAAGTTCAAAGAGCGATCATTTGATTTCACTAAAACCCAACTTTCAAGTTGAGCCACGAGACTGACACTATTTCAGAAAAGAGTTTAAAAAGCCCATAAAAATCCACAAAAAAAAGCATGGTTGATATGAACAATATGATCACAAACCCAATTTCACACACGCACATGCATTTAAAAAAACCGCACTAGTAATTCACTTAGAAATACCGAAACAAAGTGGAATAAGAGCATTTTTTATTTTACAAACAAAGATTTCAACAGACGAAATTTATCTCCATTAAAATGCCAGAAAAAAATGCGATTAAATTCACACGCAATAAGCTAAGACAGTCTTTTATTTAATGGGCAAGATAAGCTAAGAAACATTTGGAATGAAGAAAGGTAAAGACTTACAGCTAGGGTATAGCTTATAAATAGCGGGCCCAAAAAAGCAAGCGACACTCTTCCAAATGGGAACGAGAAGGTGAAGAGGAACAGGAAGACCAGCCTCTAAGTGCTTGTAGATTAGGGTCTGTCCTTGAAGCTCATGCAACTGAGCTGGCGTCAACCCCACAGCAACAGGCTTTCCGTGTTCAGTCACGGGGTTTTTTGCAGCAGCGGAGTTAGAACCAATCCCCAGGCCTAGCTTGATCCACGTTGGTTGTGCTTCCTTCACCCCCCGACCCCTCCTCTCCTGTTCAACCTCCATCGTCGATTCCTCCTCGTCAATCATCCTCTGGGGTCCACCACCACCTCCTCCTCCTTTCCCTTCACCGCATATATATGAACAGAGCAATTGTACCTCGTTCAAATTATCCAGAAATAACAAATGGAAGAAACAAAAAAAAAAAAATAGACGCACAGAAAGAAATAGAGATGAAGGGAGGGATAGAGAGAGAACCAGAATGGGAAGAAAGTACGCTTTGAGACGGTAGAGCTTCCATTTTCACATGGGCTTCAAGGAGAAAGCAAATCCAAATTGTGCAGTTGGGGAGAGAGAGGTACAGACGACGACATAAAAGGTGAATTCAAGAGCCAAAAAGCAAAACCTGAAAGAACTGAGAACGCGACAGCGAGTCTTGACACTTTGACAGACATTGACGTGCTCATTTTTAAAAGCGCAAATTCAATTCAATTAACCTTCAAAAAAACCCACCCGAAACACAATCCCCCCCTCCCCTCAGTGCTCTCTGTGTCTCTCACGACCGGTCTGAAACTGTGTGAGAGAGAACGTGAGATTAAAGTGGGTGTCAGTGTGGCAGAAACTCTGACAATGTCAGTCTCGTTTATCTTTTCTCTGCAGCTCTCTTCAGGTTAAAAATAAAAAAGAAAAAAGAACGTAAATTTAGGGGAGAACGCTAATGCTCAGCCTGATGAAACGGGCGTGAGATACACGCACCACTGAGTGGTTGGAGCGGAGCGGGTGTTTGAATCATCATTTCATCAACTAGGCCTTGCCTTGCATTAAGCGTCCACGCGCATTGTCAGGGTGCTTGTTGTCTGGCAAGAGGTTGAGGCGGAGGAGGACACATCGTTGGGCTTTTCCGTTTCGTGGGCCCCAGTCAGAGAGTGGATTGGTAGGCCCCACGTGTGCGTGATCAGTGACAGGTGGGCCTTGTCAGAGGCCACGAAGTGTCTGTGTCCTCACATCGATATTCTTGTTTGTTTTCATAGACAATTGTATACTGGGGTGGAGGGTACAAGACAAGATTACAGAGATGGGCTGGACCAAGATTTTCCTGGAATTCGAAAAATTCTTCGAGACCCATCCTAACTCTGATTTTTGTATTGGAATTTGGAAGTGTAAGCTCGATTCCAAACTGTTAAGAGAAAGTGAATGCATAAGAGAAAAATGTTATTTGTATTTATAAAAAATTTACTTTTCTATATATCAGTTAATAATTAATATATTAAAAATTATAAAATTTAAATTTAAAAATAAAACTGACAAAATAAATTTCATGAATAAAAATATAAGTAAAAATTGTATATACATGTATCTCTACTCTTTAAAAAAATGTGCAATTGTGGTGGAAGTCCCAAGATTATTCTTTAATTATTAGTATATTCAATTCAATAGTCACGGCTATGTTAAGATAGAAGTCTAATTTAATAAAGTAATGATAAGTACAAGCTTGAATGTATAAATCTTATAAAAGTCTTTTGTAAAACTGTGGTCTTATCAAGAAAATTTTGATTTTTTTATACTTTTTTATGATAAGATCTACTTTTTTATGAAAAGACTTGCGTAAAATTTATGCATTTAAGATTTGTATATATTATTTATCAATTTAATATGATTGAACTTTTCTTAAATCGCAAAGCTAAAAAAACAACTTGATCTCCCAACTTAAAAAAAAATTGAGATTGTGAGAGGTTGCATTGGAATTTTCCACATCAGCCGTGGTTCCCCAGGGTTATGCACGCCGACTGCATTTTACTTTTTTCTTTTGGTGGATTATGAGTCCCACATATAATACTAATAGATTCAATAAAAGGAAAATGATTTTTTCAAATTCAAGAATCAGGGTATGTAAGTTCCGTGGTAGTCTTTTGGAAAAGGAAACTCATTGTAAAAAATTTGCCGTAGCCATAAAAGAATTTTATAAAAATAAATTCATAAATTAATATAATTTGATGTAATATATTAGATCTATTTTATAATAAAATAATTTTGTAATCTAACATATCATATAAAATAATATTAATTTATAGATTTAATTTTGTGAGATATTTTTATTATTTAAATATTTATAAAATGACCCATTCTAATAATTCAACTTTTTTTCAAATAAAATGCACGTAATTTACATTCTCTAAATTTATATACATCATTACTCTAATCTAATATATTTACGGGCTCAAATTTAAAGTATACTATCAGCAGCTGGCCCATACAGCTTGTTTGCATGCGAGCAGTGACCCAAAATGCCACAGGTTTATCCAAACGTCTTCTAAACTCGAAGGACTTCGCACGGTTATATACACTATTTAATCTTATTTAATTATTATAATTTTTAAATATTTTATATAAAATATAATAAATAATTTAATTTTCAAAATTTAAAATAAAAATAATATTAAATAATTAAATTTTAATAATATTTTATTTTATTTTTAACTTTCATCCTATAGTTCTATATAATCATCTATATAATCAAACAAGACATTACTAGACAATATTAAATTTGAATATTTAGTCTATTATAAAAATTAATGAATAATTTATAAATAATAACTAAGTAATTGAGACGACATGAGCTGCCGTCGTTTGGGAAGTCGAATCGCCGCCTTTTCAAGTGCAATCGTCCGACTAAATGAATGGCCGCCATTCGTGACAGAGAACCCAAAAATCCACGTCCATGGCGACAGGCCCTCCTCCTACTTTGACAACCAAAATCACCAGAGAAACCAACAGGACCGACCCTCAGCAAGAAAAACGACACCGTTCCATCTTCGACCTCCCACCCGACTTCTTCGACTCCTGTCATCTTCTCTCCTCCCCTCACTCCTCTCTAACTCCGATCTCCGAGCACCTTGATAACCCCAACAGCTCTGCTCCCGAAACACTAGACTTTCCTCAAGACGACGCTAATGCCCCCAAAAACTTCGTCTTAGCAACGCCTAGATGGACCTGCAACACCTGCAAGGGCGAGTTCGACTCCCTCCAGGACCAGCGCTCGCATTTTAAGTCCGATATTCACCGATTCAATGTAAACCAATTTCCTTGGATTTCACACCCCTTGTCAATTAAGCGTTCGTTTTTTTTTTCACTGTATGAATTGCGAGAATTTTGTTTTGTGGTAACAGAGAGCTTTATGTAGGTGTTGACTAATTGTTCGAGTCAGGTTTCTTGTGGATTGTTTGTTGTGTTGTGCAATCTCAAGTTTTCAAGTTCCATTTTGTTTTGAGACATGTCGACACGTCTTCTTGGTGTTTTCTGGAAAGTTTTGTATTCTTTTGGTGGGAATGCTAATTCTTTTGCATATTTTTTGGTACTCT
Organism: Cyclocarya paliurus; assembly: GCA_029856935.1. Taxonomy (NCBI): domain Eukaryota; kingdom Viridiplantae; phylum Streptophyta; class Magnoliopsida; order Fagales; family Juglandaceae; genus Cyclocarya; species Cyclocarya paliurus. Next base: position 4,966,046 of record JARVXP010000207.1, on the reverse strand, counting down.
TTCAAACCTTTTTTTTTAAACTACATCGCACCCGAAATGAAAATAGAAATTGAAATTCAGTTAAGAGGAGGTTTAGATAGTGAGATGAAAGTCAAATAAAATATTGTTAAAATATTATTTTTGTTTTGAGATTTGAAAAAGTTAAATTGTTTAATTTTCTATAGAAGTTTGTAAAAATTGTAATGATTAGATGAGATGAAATGAAATGAGATTAGAAGAGTTGGGAGTATTTTTGAATCCAAACCTCTCCTAAGTTTTTGGAAAACCTATTCCTTTATAGGCCTTTCGAAACTTCGAAGATAGAGTTTTTTTGGAATGCTCTAATGCATATGCTTGTTTATATGTGACAATAGGTCAAGTTACACATTGCTGGAAAAAATATTGTGAGGGAGGAAGATTTTGATGAGTTCACTTCTGATTCTTTCAAAGACTATGATATATCAAGCATATCGGGTTCGGAAGATGAAGCCGAAAAGGAATTTGGCCCCAACCGTGATTTACATCGGGGAACAACTGGCAACTCAAAGCAACATTTATATATCCGTCTTAATATGGGAGAGCGGATTTCATTTTGGAAGAGTTTACTTATCAATGAATCTGAAAACATTTCCAGTGGGAATGATATTGCAGTAGACAATGGTGTGTCTGCGCCATGCTTGGAAGAGAACGATGTGATCGAGAGAGTGAAAAGTTTGATTCGTGAGCCTAGGGATAATACCCGTTTGAGAATTGTGTTGCTTGCTAGTGGTGGGCACTTTGCTGGCTGTGTCTTTGATGGTAGCCTAGTTGTTGCTCATAAAACATTCCACCGGTTAGTGCATCTTTTTCTTAGCTTTTTCCCCTGAAAGTTGTGATTATCAATCTGTGTCATGTTAAAAAAACACTTGAGATCAGAATCATGTATGGAGCATGTTCTTGCTCTACACTAGAGTCAGAGTGGCAGCTTGAGATAAGCCCTAAACTCAGGCTCGTATGCTTCTTGAATGAATGCTGTAGCTTACCAAAATGCTTCCCTCCAAATGGCAAAATGGGATAGTTTCTTGCTATCGTTCAACATTTTTTGTTTAATTGGATAGAATGGAATCCCAGGCATAGTGAAAGCTCCTACAACTCTCTCTCTCTCTCCACAAAGATATATGACCGGGACATTGTTGAGATTTCTCTGAGTATGCTTGACCTCTATTCTTTGTCGTGTAGATATGTTGTAAGGGCTAAGGCTGGAAAAAAACAGTCATCAAAAGATGCCGGTGGCAAGACTGTGCATTCTGCTGGGGCTTCACTTCGACGATATAATGAACTTGCTTTGAAGAAGGTAATTAAAACTCAGTCACATGCATGCTTGAATGTATATTTGTATCTATATTGATTTTATGTCATTTCTTTTAGATCTCTTCTAAGGTTGATGAATTCTTTCTCGCTTGTTTATAGGATGTTCAGGAACTACTTGCTGCCTGGAAGCCTTATTTTGATGCTTCCACTTGCATTTTCATTTACGCTCCTTCAAACAACCATCAATTGCTCTTCAATGGGGAAAAACCTTATTTTAGCCATCGGCACGGTGTTGTTCGAAACGTTCCATTGACTGTTAGGAGGCCAACTTTGAAGGAAGCCAAGCGTATATATAACCAATTGACTCAAGTTGCGTATGAAATAGATGAGAAGGAGATTCCACTAAGCATTGAAGAGGACTTATGTTCAAGAATGAGTACAATAAATGATGGCATCCTGGGCTCCAGCAAAGAAGACATGGGTGACGATTTAGGTCATAGGGATAATGTGGATGCTTGTTCAAGTTTCAAAAAATCTGATGAACTCTCTGTATCAAGTGAGAGTGAGATTGAACTTATGGGTAGATCAACTCCTTTGCATGAAGCAGCACAATCTGGCAATGCTCAAAAGGTTTTAGAACTCCTGGAACAGGGTCTTGATCCTTGCTGCAAGGATGAAAGAGGACAGACGCCATATATGGTGGCAAATGAAAAGGAAGTGAGAAACAGTTTTAGAAGGTTCATGGCCTCAAACCTTGAAAAGTGGGATTGGCAGGCCGCCAAAGTGCCTAGTGCATTGACTAAAGAAATGGAGGAATCTCAAGCTGCTAAGCAGGTAGGCATATGACAGTGGCTGATTAAAGAAAAATGATATGTTTGTGCAGTGCATAAAATGAGAGTTAAATGACTCAATTCTGTACATCATTACCTTGGTTATTTGCTTTTTGGCTGGGTTGCTGTGTCTCTTTTACATAACCGTAATGTATTAGTAACATATGGAAGAAAAGTATAATACAATGAGGAAAGGCATCACACTCTCTAACCAAGGTTTGAGACATCTGTATATAAACACAGGAAAAGAATACAAGATTGGGAATCTTGGTGATTGTGTGCCTTATTGTACTTGGCAACTTAGGCCTCGTTTGTTTTCGAAGATAAGATGAGATGAGTTGAGATTAAAGTTAAAAAGTTAAATAAACTATTGTTAGAATATATTTTTTAATATTATTTTTGTTTTGGAATTTGAAAAAGTTGAATTGTTTATTTTATTTTGTATTGAAACTTGAAAAAGTTGAATTATTTATTTTATTTTGTATTGAAATTTGGAAAAGTTGTAATAATGAGATGAGATGAGATGTTTTATGAAAACAAACGAGGCCTTAGCTATCCTATGTTTGCTTGTGATAGATCAAAATACATCATGAAGTGCCACATTAGCTAAGAGCAATGTCAAAATATCATTAAAAAAATTGAGTTCCTGGTGTTCAAGCAATCAGGTCATGGGCTAACAAGTTAACTTGCTAGCATGGCTATTCTCATTTTCAATGGTTTTGTTAACCAACCTATATTATCAATAGTGATGGGTTCCCTTGCATTCTTGATCTAATTGTTTGATGATTAAATTCTTATGATGAGCAAGATAAAGCGGTTGTTTTCCTTCTTTTTTGGTTCTTCAGGCCGAAAAAGATGCAAAGAGGAAAGCAAGAGCAAAAGAATTGAAGAAATTACGGAAGGCAAAAGAAAAGAAGGCTCAGGTGCGTAGTACTCAGTTTTCCTTTCATATTTTATGAAAGATGGTAATGGGGTATTTCTTCTCCATTAGCATTTATTCTTTCTTTTTTGCTTTCCGGAATTAAATTTAGGTTTACCATGGATATGTTTAGGATAGAATTTGAAGTGATGTGATTTTGTTTGTTTTTGGCCAATAGAAGGGAGCATCTGTGAGGATTAACCTTCCAGTGACTAAATTTTAGGGTTTGAATCACATTAATGTGTAGAATTTATTATCATAGTATTTAATTGTAGAATAAGGATCTCAGTTGCCTTGTTTGGTAAGACCTTGCCTCGGAGATATAAGTGCTTTGAGCTTGGACCTTGAGGCATGGGTGCATGAGCCTCCGAGCCTTCAATTTTAAATTATCTGAGTAATATTAAATTAAATGGTTCCGATCATTTTTCTTTCTGTTAGTCCTTTGTGTTAAGTTGGAAAGGTGATGGATGCCAATTGTGGAATTATTATTATTATTATTTTGATAAGTAAGAAGTAATCAGTTGTGGAATTATGAGGCACCTTCTGTGAAGTAAATTTTTATTAATCAACTATTTAAGTGTGCCATGGACCACATGTAAATTGTAAGGTTCCTTCTCTCTGTTATTTTTTTTTTCGACTTTTTTCACACAATTCATTTTCAATTCTATCCTGGTGCTTATTTGCAGTCTCAGCCTGCCCTAAGCCAAAATGCTTTAAAAGTTGTAGAAAATCGAGGAGCTACTTCAACTTCTGTTCTAAGGGGATCCCAACCTAGCAGTGGTTCACAGATCTCTAAAGAGGTCAGTATAATAAAAACGATATTTCTGTTATTGTTTAACATGAACTTAATATAAATTGGAATTGTTTTGGTTTGAAAATAGATTTTGCACATTTTATAGTGTAATGATAGAATTACTACTCATATACAACTATAAACTATCATTAAATTTTTTTTCACTTTAATTCAATTACATCATCTCACAATCATGAATCAACCGTTCAAAAGTACTGGAAATTTTGTTTTTTTAAACATAATTGTGTTAAAGTTGTGTTGGGTAGGATAATTATCACATAACTTTATTTCCCTTTGTCCTTCCCCACCCCCAATCTTTGACTGTCCCAATCACAACAAATTGTATGAACCGTTTTTTTTTTTTCTAATTTCTTTGACTTAGGAGGAGCTGAAAAGGGCAATGGCTGCAGAGAGGGAAAAGAGAGCAGCTGCTGCTGAGAGGAGACTAGCTGCGGCTGCAGCCCTTGATAAACCAGGCAATAGTTCCCCAACAGTACCAATCACTTCACAACCCGGAAGTGGGTTAGCCGGTGACATCACCTGCTCCTGTTGTAATACTTCGCTGGCCGGCAAAGTTCCTTTTCACAGATATAACTACAAGTACTGCAGCACCTCCTGCATGCATGTACACAGGGAGATCCTGGAGGATGGATAATTGTATAGCCTCCTAGAGCACTAGCATTAGTTTGACTAAATGCATCTTTAAATTTTAGCCAATATCATACCTTTTTATATTTGCCTATTGTATTTATATTCAATCCTCACATTGGATTAGTCATTTACTCTCTATATAATAATAAAATATTATTAAATTATTAATTTAATAATATTTAATTTATTTGTACCACATTTTATAATTTTATCAATTGAATATTAATAATAATTATATTCTAATTAAATTAATATTAAAAAATTTATATTTTTAAAAGTCATTTAATGTTAATAATAAAAAATATTGATTAAACTCATCTAAATTTCTATCTAAATTTCTTAATTACAAACTAAATAGTATTTTTATTGGAGTGAGAAACTAATATTTTAATATTTTCTTGAAGTGAGAAATTAATATTTTAATATTTAGTGAATCAATAGTGATTCTTCATTTTTGACCAATCACTATAGTAAAAGTCTATTTTATTTTAGACTTGGTCAATCCAATGTGCAGTATTTTTAGTACATATTATTTAAATTTTAGTCAATTTTTAACTTTGGCCAAACAAATACTAGTGCTCTTATAGTCCTATTTTTTATGATTTTACTGGTGTAATTTTTTGACGACTTAAAGACACTCAATTAGAGTTTTTGTTTTTCTTATACTGAATTGTCATCTTGTCTCATTCATTTCGGTAAAGTAATTGAAGATACAAGGGAAATTCATACGTTTGAGGGAAGAAAACAAGAAAAGTTTCATGTAATTGTTATTGTTTTAGTGTTGAAGTCTATGAGGTAACACTATTTACTATTTAATGTAAGAGAACAAGAACTAGCACGTACGTGGTAATTGTCGGTAAGTAAATGCACGATAACACATGAATATATATTTTTTTTATTAGACATGAATATAATTTGACAAGTGTTGTATGGGATGACTGAGGGAAATAATATGGTGGAGTTTTTTAACTTCAAATCAGATGAGTTATTACCGGTTAAACAAACTCACGACGTCGTTTAGAGACGTGGCACTGTGTGTACACGACTCTCGCTTGTTGAGAATAGAGAGTACAACCAGTTATGGCATAAACTTTTCAAAGCTGTGGTGCTCTTAAGAGTTTAGACGCCGTAAAAACAAAGCTCGCAACTCGCTTGCATAATGGTTAGTCTTTCGTCGCGTACTTTGATCGAACACCTTCAGTTCACGAATCAAACCATGATTTTACGCGTTTGCCATTTTTTTTTTTTTTTGGGTTTTGCAGTCAGTCACGCTGCACACGAATCTCGGGGATATCAAGTGCGAGATCTTCTGCGACGAGGTTCCCAAGGCTACCGAGGTCAGTGCTTCGAATTTTACATGCACTTCCGTGCTCTATTTGTTTCCCCGGGATTTTCCCAGAATCTTTTGTTTGGACAGGGTTTCTGCCAACAAACTTAGAAACAAACGAATTAACTTTTGCCTTAAAAAAAAACAATTAAATGAAGCTACTTTTAGCTTAATTTTATTTAAATGCTAACTCTACGACATATTTTCTTATCATATATACCCATTTCATTCATCTTTTAATTGACTTGACGAAGGAAGGAATATCTATGTACATGTCTTTTGCTGTTTGTAAAACAATAACTAGCATCCTCTCCCAGCTTTTAAGAATGATTTGAAGTCTCAAGGTCCACTTTAGAATCGACAGACAGCCAAGCAAAGCAAAATTTGGGCCAATAATTTAAAAGGTGGGTTGGATGAAAAAATCTCCACAAACTCTTATTATTCACACGACTTCTACGCACTACATTTTTTTTAATTTTTATTATTTTTTTCTTTTATCAAATATTTATTATATAAATAATGAATAGAAAATTTAAAATAGTTTAAAACGAATAAACTCAAAAAAATATATATATATTAAAAAATTTTAAAATTTAAAAAAATGTGGAGTGTGGATTGTAGAGGAAGTTGTATAGCAAAACTCGGGTTGGATTATCGCGTTTACAAACATGCCAAACCCCAGCCGAGCATGATGGTATGTCTACCGGATATTGCCATGAGGTAGAAAGAGTCGAGAAGATGCTCATAGAATAACTGTTATTTCGGTTCCTAGTTCTGGCTAAAGAACAAAAGAAAAAGAAATTGAGCACTTTCAAACTTCTGAGCAGCACTGAGTGCATTGTCTTGCAATGTATTTGTTTTTTTATTATTTGCGCTACCTTCTACTTAGTTTGGCAAGTTCCGTTTAGTGGGAATTCCCATGGTCTGCGTTGCTGCATTGATGTCTCAAACCCTTGTTTTATTAGTGATGTTTTTGCTAACAGTTGTTATTTATTTCAACACAACTTATAAAAAAAAATTATTTCAACACAGAATTTTTTGGCTCTATGTGCAAGCGGGTATTATGATGGGACCATATTTCACCGAAATATTAAAGGTTTTATGATTCAAGGCGGAGACCCGACAGGTACAGGCAAGGGGGGAACCAGTATATGGGGAAAGAAGTTCAGTGACGAAATAAGAGAATCTCTCAAGGTAAAGTAGTCTAATGCATGAGCCATACTTAGCCACTAGACTTTTCCATTTGCCTGCTGTAATATCTTTAATTTAATTTGTAAATTTTGGTTGGTCTCCTCTTCTACTGACTTGCGAGTGCCATAACCTCTTTTTTCCCCAAGTTGGACTGGGAACTTCAAGTAACTCTGACTTATCTATGTAACTTAAAAGCAACATATTCTGTGAATCTTGAACTGCAAATGTTGGACCCTGGTCACCAAATTCCATACCAGTAGCCACTGCCCACTAATCCAAGAAAAAGCAGTTCCTTTTCTTTTTTCTTGCTAATAGGAAGGGAGATTGGCTTCAATTGCACTCTCAGAAATGTGTATGCTCTTATATATAAGGCTTGCAAGCCGAGTCCTAACCTCTAGGAGTCTTGTTCATGAGAAACCATAGCTTAAGGTGCATTTAGTTTGCCATTGGGTTGCTCTTAGTGGCCATGAATTATGCCTACTTGCTTTTGGAATGTTCATCTTGCGTCCCTCTTACTTATTTTTTCAGCTGTAAGGTAAATGCTGCCTAACAAGATTTTAAATCAAATAAACATGACCTTCTTTCTAATATCTACTATTTATGTTCTTCTTTTGTGTACTTCTCTCTGTGTGTATGCCCACAAACATTGCTCTTATCCTCTCCCGTGATTAGTACTCTATTAGGTAGGATGCTTAATGGAGTGTATTGGTTTTGGCGGGATTTCATTCTGATCTTTAAACTAACATTGCCCCCCCCCCCCCCCCCACCCAAAAAAAAACCATTTTCCAGCACAATGCAAGGGGTATTCTCTCAATGGCCAACAGTGGCCCCAATACTAATGGAAGCCAGTTCTTCATAACTTATGCAAAGCAGCCTCATCTTAATGGACTGTACACTTCGTTTGGTAAAGTGATTCATGGATTTGAAGTCCTTGATCTAATGGAAAAGGTAAAGTATCTTGCTATGCTGCAAGCAATGCTCTTTTGCTATTTGGTTGGAAGTAAACTAGTTTAGCACTTGTCTGTTTATCAGTTCTTATCTCATGCCCCCCCCCCCCCCCCCCACATAGAAATTCTGTTCTGGAGTAGCTTAAGAATTACAACCGAGGAAAAATTGCTCCTCTTGAGTTCCCCAATAAAGAAAATCGAAATATGACATCACTGAGCTGAGTTTGGGTTTGTGCAGACTCAAACAGGTCCTGGAGATCGACCACTTGCGGAGATCAGACTCAATCGCGTCACAATGCATGCTAACCCACTTGCTGGTTAGTCTTAGCTTGAAGCATTTCTGGCTCTGCCGCATAACGGGGAGGTCCTCAGCGTGATACAGCAATTTTAGAATTGACCTCCTTAAACCATTGTTATGCTTGTGATTTAGTTTTTCTTTTTTGAAAAAAGAAAATTAGAGCACATTTCTAATCAGTTGCAGAAATGGACTTGAGTCAACAGAATGATAGAGAGATTAGATTCATGTTATTATTTTGAGAATTATATGGTGCTGTTACTGATAGTACGGCAGCATTTGGATAACTTGCCAAACGTTACTAGTTGCTTTGAGTATATGTTCATATTTTTATAGAAGGGTTTGTCTGCATCCTTGAAATCCAGTCGGAATAATTTTATTTTTGGTCTTCTCAGCAAATCAGGGTACAACTTTGCTGCAAACGAATTGATCTCATCTTTGCCTAATCTGATTATCAGTTCTGAAGGAAAAGGCTTGGAGATTATACAATACTTGTGTCTTTCAATCCAGCAGAAGAGGTGGCTGTTGAAAAAAAGAAAAATTGTGTACTATGGAATAAAGAACGCCATCTTTAAGACATTGGGGTTGCTAGATAACATAGGTGAACAAAAAAGAAGTTAACAAATTGAGTTTTTTCTTTTTCTATTCATAACATATATAATTTTTCAAATCGGATTTTATTTCGCTTAGTCATGTAATCCATTCTTTCTTCTATGTTGAACTTATTAAAATAATTAATTGAAAAAAATCTCATTCAAACAACTTCGAAATATAATTATAAAATTATTAAAAAAATAGAAAAAAAATCGTAAATAATATAAAAAAAAAGATATTTACAATCTAAACAATTTATCTTAAAAAAATGAGTAAACATAAGATCTATTTTAAAAAAAGAAAAAAATTTAATAATAAATCTTACTATTTTTCTAAACGATTGTAAAATATTTATATATTTTATAACTCTACTTAAGATTACTCGTATATTTTTTCTTCTATATGTCGTATGATTGCGTGAGTACGCGAGTAGTTTACTTAACTCAAAGACGGGCTTGAAGCTACATTTACTAATTGTACCCGATCCAACCGGAGGTAAGCCCAGTTTTCAGGGCAACAAAAAAGGTAACAAAAAATCTTTACAATTTTTTATTATTTATTTACACTTTATATATATATATTTTTTTTAATCAAATATTTTTTATATAAATAGTGAATAAAAAATTTGAAATAATTTAAAAAAAAAATTTTTAAAATATTAAAAAATGTGAAGTGTGGAATATAGGTGAATAGTATGAAGTTGTATAACAAAACCCAAAGACCACTCACAGTCCGTACTCCGGTCTCCACTATTTCACCTCCCTAACGCGAAAGAGAAAAACAGTTAATTAGGGTTTCAAACTCCCCGCCAAAATTTCTCGCTACTATGGCTGCTGTAATCGATGAGAACACAGAGAAGACCTCTACAACTCCGAAGCCCTCCCCAAGCCCTCCTTCCATAGTCCCAGGTACGGGCTCTTCTCAACCTCCTCTTCCTCCTCCTACGAAAACCTCCGCCGCCACCACCACTAATGGGTCGTCGAGCGCCAAGGACCACATTCTCTCTGTCGCATCCAAGATCGCTTTCCAGCCTCTCCAGAATTCTGATCCCGACGTATGGGCCGTCCTCACCGCTATCTCCACCAATGCTCGCAAACGCCATCAGGTTATGAACCCTAACCCATTGTAGTCCAATTCATTTTTCGTTGCCAAGAAATAGACTTTATTACCTACATTGTTTGGGCGCTGGTCCAACGTCGTATGCACTATATTTGATGGTTTCTTTGGTGTTTAAATCGAAGAAATTATTGTATTCACAGAGCATAAATATGCTTCTGACTGCGGATGAACACTGCATCGGTCGGTTAGTCGAGGATACACGTTTCCAGATTGAATCAATCGCGGTTAGTGCATATCATTGCAAGATATATAGGAGGAGGCTCGGTGCTGATGATTCGGAATATACAGTCTTCTTAAAAGATACGAGGTTCTGCATTGTTCATTTAGCTCTTTATCCTTGATTTTTTTTTTCTCTTATTTTATATTTTACTATATGTCTGATTGTATTAAGTGTTTCGCAGTACGAATGGAACATATCTCAACTGGGACAAGTTGAGGAAGAATGGTGCCGAAGTCAAACTCCGTCATGGAAATATTATTTCATTTGCCGCTCCTCCTGAGCATGGTAATATTCAGTACTTCAATCCCACAAAGCTCTTCATCTAAATTATTGCATCCGATTCATTGAGTAATGGAGACTAATGTCTCTTCTATTTTAATTTTGGATGAGAAGCATTTATATAGAAGGGACAAGATAAGGTTTAAGAACCTTGGGTCAAAACTCGGTTATCAAACACATCCTTCGATTTTCAAAATTAACAAAGTAATCTTCTATCTTCTGGTTTGCATGCATTAACAACATGGTCTCTCCATCCATATTCCATCCAAAAGGTTAACCAAAAGCATGCCACGTCTTACGAGCCACATGCCGCATGTCCAAGATTGTCCACACCAACCTTAAAAAAAAAAAAAAAAAAACTGAAGTGAAACCTGGTCGGGTGTTGTTGTTAGAGTGTATAAACAACATTTGATTGATAAAGAAAATTTATTGAGCATAAAATAGACAAAGGCCCGAGTATACGGGACATATACAAGAGCATCGCCTATGCATGCAAGTTTAGCGATACAAGGAAGTCATGAAAAGACATTCCATTAAAATCAATTACGATCAACCAATGGAGTAAAGATTGAAAAATAAACTTCTAAGCGCATCCATTGGCCTTTCTCGATCTTCAAAGCTTCTTGCACTCCTCTCCCTCCAAATACACCACCATAGACAAATTGGGACCATCTTCCACACTTTTGCAATACGAGGGTTACCCTAGATGCCTCGCCAAGAAGCTAGGAGGTCGATTACCCTTTTCGGCATCACGCAAGCTAATCCTACCCGAGCAAAGAAGTTATTCCATAGGGTCATAGCAATCTCACAATGAATTAATAGATGATATACGGATTCTCCACTCCTTTTGCACATACAACACCAATCCATAACTATGATGTGACATTTTTGTCAATTGTCTTTGTGAGGATCTTCCCTAATGAGGCCGTCCATACAAAAAAATTTGCCTTCAAGGGTGCTTTTGTCTTCCAAATAATCTTCCATGGGAATGATTTTGTATTATGCATGATCATGGCATGATAGTAGGAGCGAATTGTGAACTTCCCTTTATTAGAAGGGTGCCAAAAGATCTTGTCTTTTGCTCCCCTCATTATACGGGTAGAGTACACTAGATCATAGAACTCTGAGAAAGTGTTAACTTTCCAATCTTGTGCGTCTCTAAAGAATGTAATGTCCCATTGGGGATTACCATTTCAAAAGGGTTAAGAGGTCTGCAATTGAGGCTTTTTTCATTCTTGCTAGTTGCTATGCCATAGAATTCTGGATAAGCTTCATCGAGTGTTGTATCGCCACACCATACATCATGCCAAAATTTGATTTTGGACCATCATCGACCTCAAAACATTAAAAAAAACTTTCATTTCTTTTTAAAGTTGATGGTGGTATTTATAGTGTGCAATCTCTAATTGTGTACATTGCTTGGTTGAACTTATTGAGGTATTTTTATGGCTTTTGGCTTATATTCTTATTGTTTTCAAGCATCATGTTTGAACAATAGAGTGCTTTTGACCCTTTTGTCTTTTGCCCTTAATTACAGAACTTGCATTTGCATTTGTATATCGAGAAGTTCTTGTGTCCATGCCCTTGGCAGATGGTGCAGCTGCAAAGAGAAAATCAGGTATATTCTTTTGAGCTTTTGTAGAATTAAGTACTGGATGGTTTGTGGCATTGCTATTGTAAATGCTCCATTAACATCATTTTATCTGCATGTCTGAGTTCCAGAATCAGAATCAGTAGATTGGATGGTCGGATAAACTGTGGATGGAAAAGTTGTACTTTTGAGCTACCATATTCTCATTTGTTCATTGAATTATATAAGATTTTTTGTGAAGATGCTCTTACAGATGCTGTTTGTATTTTACTTTGATGGCTTGCAACCTAAACAGTTTGGAGATTTTGATATGCTGATGCCTGTATCCTGCGTCTTTTTTTTTTGGTGGTGGGGGGGGATTACGCAGAGGAATTTGTTTCTGAAAACAAGAGACTAAAGGGTATTGGCATTGGTGCTCCTGAGGGTCCTATTTCTCTTGATGATTTTCGCAGCCTTCAACGGTCAAACACGGTATCTTTATTTGGGTTTTATTAATGAATGATTATGTAAATGAATCTTCTTTTGAAGTTGGCTGGAAAATCTCTGTTTCATAAATTATGTATGTCTAATATTCAATTTGGCAGGAACTGAGGAAGCGATTGGAAAATCAGGTCCTTACTATCAATACATTACGCGATGAAAATCATGCATGTGTTCGGCGTCATGAAAATGTAAGTGATGCTGGTAAATTCTCTCACTCTTTCTTCCTCTCTCATGCGTATAAGATTCCAGTTGTGCTCATGGATTTCTTCTGCCAAAAAGGATGCATATCTTTTTGAAGCGTAATTCATATGATGCGACTTTTTATTGAATAATTCTTCATTCATTAATCAAAATAATTTATGAGAAAAAGGTGAAGAAAATTATTTTTTTGCTAAAGAAAAGTAATTTTCCTCATTCCTTTTTCTTATAAGAGGGCATGGCAATGTTATGTTTGCCATCTTCATTCTAGTGGAAACAATAGAAACTTTTTAGCCTTTTTTGTTTTTCATATTAATGAATCACCTTTAAAATAACTTATGGGAACTTCTGTTAAACAACAATTATGCTATATTTGGTTCTGTAGGAAATGAAAGAAATGAAAGAATCAGTTGCAAGATCATACCTTGATCAACTGAATGGATTGCACCATACGTTGGAGGTCAAACAGAGAGAGCTGGAGTCAGTCAGTAGGATATCTGCTGAGCAGAAACATGCTATGGAAGACCTTAACAGAAGGCTCAATGCTTCTATACAGTCATGCACAGAAGCAAATGCAATAGTGAAGAGGTAAGACACATTTTATGGTCACTTATTTGCTGAAATGAGCTTTGTCCCTAAATAGTGAGTTTCTTAGAGTAACTATAGTCACAACAGTATATATGTTTCCACATAAACATCATAAATGTAATTTTCCCAGCAGAAGCAGCCTACCCAAATAGAAGCCTGGTCCTAATACATCAATCTAACCAACTCATGGCCACCCCCAAACCTCCCAGATGTAGTACAGCAAGCTAACAGCCAGTGTCTTGTTCAAATGAATATTACCCTTCTAATTTTTTCCCAATGTGCATAAGCTATAAGGCTGTCCTTCATGTGATGCACTAGAATAGGAGGCAGTGGCTTATTAAAAATGACTTATGGAATAACTTATAATAGCCACTGTGAGGTGTGATTTTAGTTGGAATAATGTATTGACTTCGGCATCTAATATGACATTGAGGCCTTTTATATTGAGTTACTTGAGCATGTCTTGATGTTTTGGGGAATTGTGTTTTGATCTCTTCAGTTGAAAGTAAAATTGTTTGGGAATCTGTAAGAAAAAATGTATTGATAGCCTGATTTCTTGCTTGTAGTCAGAAGGCATCTATAACTGAACTGGAGGCACAATTATTTGAAGAGCGAGACCAGAGAAGAGAAGAACGAGAAAAGGCAGCTGCAGATTTAAAAACAGCAGTGCAGAGAGCACAGTCAGAGGCACAGGAAGAACTCAAACGATTGTCTGATGCATCCTTAAGACGAGAAAGGGAGCTGCAAGAAGTGATTAATAAGCTCAAGGTCTGACAGCTTTTTTATACCAAGTGAAAAGAAAGGGATTTGATATATGTAGTTTTTGTTTTAAATGAATGCCTTAATTATATAGCCATGTTTATATTCTCAGGAATCGGAGAGAGAAAGGTGTTTGCTAGTGGATACCTTGAGGTCCAACCTGGTATTATTGAAGATACCTTTTTTCTTTATAACGAAGTTTGTACTTTACTTGAACCTTTAGACACTTGTATCTCAATTGCCTTTTCCGCTGCAGGAAGACACCAGGCAAAACTTAGTTATCTCTGACAATAAAGTCCGCCTGCTGGAAACTCGAGTTTGTGAAGAGCAGCTGGCCTCTGCAAATGGAAGAAAGGTAATCTTTTTTTGCTTAATTAGATATTATATAGATGTTGAGGCTAATGCTCATTCTGATATTTTGGGTGTTGAAGCAGAGAGTGGAAGAACTTGAGCATGAAATGAAACAAATGCGGCAAGAGCTTGAGATTGAAAAGGTAGAAACGGAAGTTTCTTTTCCCTGTTTAAAATATTGTATTTATTCAATATAAATCCTTGTTATCCAAATTCTTTAAGACCTCCACTGTTAGAATATATCTTTGATTTAGTTACTTCCATTTCTAGAAGTCCTTGCATGTGAGATATACATGTTTTGTAGTTCATTTCATTAACTAATATGATGTGTTCACATTGATGAAATGGATATTGTTAACTGTGAAAAACATACAGGGAAGTCTTTTACTGGATATACCATAAATGCTATGATATAGCACGTGTTTACAGATGCTGGGTTTTTCTCTTAGGTTCTTGCAGTTTATATTCATTTTTTAAATTCATTCTGGTGAGATGCTTATATATTAACTTGAAGGATTTAACATTGTGTTTTATTCGTCAAATTTCAATTTCTGTAACAAGATGTACCCTATGTTTCTTTTTTGGCGTCTAGTGAATCCATTCCAGTTTTAAGCTGAGGTTTTTCTTGCTGTTGTTAGCAGTCTGCACGAGAAGAAGCATGGGCTAAAGTTTCTGCACTTGAGCTTGAGATAAATGCTGCAGTGCGGGATCTTGATTTTGAGAGACAAAGGTTAAAAGGCGCCAGAGAAAGAATTATGCTCCGGTAAGAGATCTAAAGCTGTAGATATACTGTTAGCTATTGGAATATGCATTTTGCTCCATGTGTGACACATGTTTCAATGGATGGTGAGTTTTATTTTTCTAGAAGTCATATGGTAATGGCAGTGCTCAAGCATCTCGTTAGTGTTTTGTAGATTTTTATTAACTGGTTCTGATGGACGTTTTCCTAGTTGTAAACTCGTTCTAATTAAGAACAAATGCCAGTATTTCTCAGCACCATCAGGTACAACATTACTGGTTCTTTTGTGTGAGTAGAGAAACCAAGAGATGTTCAATCTGGGCATGTGGTTTTAATTTCAGTGAGGTTTTCTTTTGGTTACCATGGAATATTATATACACCTTGAGGTGAAATATTGATTTGTGGAGAGTTTTAACCTTGATTAAAAAGTTTCAATCCTTGGAGGCAAAAATCAAGGGCGCTTTGGTTGAAGGAGGGGGATAAATGCACTAAGTTCTTTCACAAGGTGGCCAATTCTCATAGGCGCAACAACGCTATTGAAGTCCTTCACTCAGGTTCAAATGTGTTACATTCTCCCAAAGAGATCCAAGATCATATAGTGCAGTATTACAAGGATCTCCTAGCTGAAAATGGCGCCCCAAACTTGACGGTTTAAGTTTTGACCAGCTGGATTCAGATGTAGCAAGGCAAGTTGGTTGGAGAGGCCGTTTGTTGAAGAGGAGCTGCATCTAGTGGTGAGAGGTATGTGCAAAGATAGAGCCCGGGCCTAGATGGTTTTTCTATGGCTTTCTTTCAGGAGTGTTGGGATATAGTGAAGGAGGAAGTGATGCAGATTTTCCATGCCTTTCATTCTAATCTTAAATGTGAGAAGTCATTAAACGCTACTTTCATTGCACTTATCCCAAAGATAGTTGGTGCCCATGATTTGAAAGACTTCCGGCCTATTAGCTTGGTAGGTGGGATCTACAAAATCACATCAAAGGTATTAGCTAATCGTATGAGTTTGGTGATGGATAAACTCATTTCCAAACCTCAAAATGTTTTCATTCAGGGTTAACAAATTTTGGATTCAGTTTTGATAGCAAATGAGTGTTTGGAGTCTTGGACAGCCGGTTAAGAAAAGGCATTCTGGGAGTCCTTTGCAAGCTAGACATGGAAAAGACTTATGACCATGTGTGTTGGGACTTCCTATTTTATATGCTTAGAAGATGTGGTTTTGGGGATAGGTGGTGCGAATGGGTTAAACATTGCGTTTCGACTGCTCGGTTTTCGGTTTTAGTCAACGAAAAATCTTGTGATTTTTTTAAGACTTAGAGGGGTTTGCGACAAAGGGATCCGCTATCACCTTTCCTCTTTGTTATAGTAATGCAGGCATTGAGTCGCATGGTGGAGGTTGTTGTAAGGGGGGATTTTTTGCCTGGTTTTTCAGTGGGCAACAATACTAATGGCGTCAGTTCCATTTCTCACTTACTATTCGCGGATGATACACTCATCTTTTGTGATGCTGTTAGTGACCAGATTCAAGCTCTAAGGGCGGTTTTGTTGTGCTTTGAAACTGTTTTGGGACTCAAGGTGAAGTTGGGGAAGTCGGAGTTGGTACCGGTGGGGGATGTGAGTAATATTGCTTCTCTAGCAGAGTTGTTGGGCTGTAAAATTGCCCCTCTTCTTATGAAATACCTAGGACTTCCCTTGGGGGCGTCATTCAAAGTAAAGAGTATTTGGGATGGTGTGGAAGAGAAGATTGAGAAAAGATTATTGAGGTGGAAGCAACTATATCTATCAAAAGGGGGGAGATTAACACTTATCAAAAGCACCCTCTCCAACCTTCCCACTTGCTATTTTTCTCTATTCCCATTACCGGTGGGTGTTGCAAACCGGATCGAAAAGTTGTTTAGAACTTTCTTGTGGGGTGGCATGGGGGAGGAAATTAAATTTCACTTTGTAAGTTGGCAAAGGGTAGCTGTCCGATTGTGAATGGTGGGTTAGGGGTGCGAAATTTGAGCACTTTTAACAAGGCACTCTGAGGAAAGTGGTTGTGGAGGTATCAAATGGAAGGGAACTCGTTGTGGAGAGAGATTATCAATCACAAGTATGGTAGTGTGTGGGGGGGATGGTAAGGAGGGTAGGGGGTCTTATGGAGTAAGTCTATGAAAATTTATTAGAAATGAGTGGAACACTTTTGAAAAACATATTAAATTTGAGGTGGATGATGGAGCAAGGCTTTTGGTTCGATGCTTGGAGTGGGGAGAACCCTCTTTCTACTGTTTTTCCAGTTGTATTTAGCTTGGCAGAAAATCAGCAAGCTGCAGTTTCAGAATTGTTGTGTCGTGCAAATGGGACGGTAACTTGGAATGTCATTTTTACTAGAAATGCTCAGGATTGGAAACTTGAAGAGATGGCAGATTTTTATGGCTACTTGTATTCAGCAAAGTTAGGAGGCAATGGGGGTGATTGTATATTGTGGATTCACACAGAGACAAAAATGTTTACTGTTAAATCTTTTTACAAGACTTTGACAGTCCAACAGCCCACATTCTTTCTGTGGAAGAGCATTTGGAAGGTTTTAGTGCCATCTAAAGTTGCATTTTTTACTTGGACAGCTGCACTTGGGAAGACTTTGACGGTTGATAATCTAAGGAAGTGCAGTATGGTGGTTACGGAGTGGTGCTACATGTGTAAAAGGAATGGGGAATCGATAGATCATTTGCTTTTACATTGTGAGGTGGCTGGGGAGTTATGGGCTGGTATCCTTAATAGAGCCGGGCTGAGTTGGGTAATGCCTAAGAGTGTGGTGGAACTACTAGCATGCTAGAACATGAGGCATAATAGCACTCAACTGGCAGCAATGTGGCGAATGATACCTTTGTGCTTAATGTGGTGTTTATGGTCGGAAAGGAATTATGTGTTTTAACAACAATTAGCTTGCAGTGGGGGAAATCTGGAATTTATTTGTATTCTCTCTTTTACAGTGGTTTTCTGCTATTGTATTGAAGGGTGGGAATGTCCATGAGTTTCTATCTTCTTTTCAGCTCACTAGAATGTAATTAGGTGTCTCACTTTGTATACTTCCGATGTACTTGGTCATTGCCTAGTTTCATTCAATTCAATAAAGATTCTTACTTCTCAAATAAAAAAATAAAAAAAACAAGTTTCAACCCTCACCAGATATGCAACTCTAACATATTTGAAATCTTGATGACACTATGCATGCTTACTTTGTGGCCATAAACCCATTTGGCACTTATTCTTCATCGCTATGGTGTCCGCTCTCTGTTGGTTTCACCCCTGTAATAGTATTTTTGCTGACCCCTGAATTGCTTGAGATATGAATAGAGTCAGCGGGCAAACATTGTTGCTGGTTCCCCAGTCAAATTGAAATAGAGAATGTTGCTTATTTTGTCCAGAGTAAGGTGTCATTAAGAGAGACATGAAGGAATATAGTAATTCCAAATATTTTGTATTGATCCTGGTAGTTTAATCAGAGGTAACTTAGGGGTTGTTTGAGAAACACATCCCCACTCATCTTATCTCAAAATTTCTCATATTTTCCTTCCCAAACATCATTTAAATACAAACATTTTTCAATTTCAAATATTCAACTTTTTCATCTAATCATTACCTAATCTTTACAACTTTCCCAAATTTTCAAAAAAAACACAAAAAACATTTCAACTTTTTCAAATCTCAAAACAAAAATAATATTAAAAAATTATATTCTAACAATATTATTAACTTTATAATATTTTTATTCAATTTTTTCTCTCATTTCCCACAAACCAATAAAACATCTTAACTCAAACCATTTCACTATACAAATTTCTTATCTCATCTCATTCCCCAAGCATCCCTTTTTCATGATTTTGTGTTTGAATTTGACACCTGCATCTGAATGTGGGAGAGTTCTCCAAATTTTGCATCTTTCAACATGCTTCAATATGCATAACTCAAGTGGTTGTGGTTTGATTCTTTTTAGACATATGGTTTCCATACAGGGAAACACAACTACGAGCATTTTATTCCACAACTGAGGAGATTTCAGTACTGTTTGCTAAGCAGCAGGAACAACTGAAGGCAATGCAGAGGACTTTGGAAGATGAGGAGAATTATGATAACACGTCAGTTGATATGGACCTCAATGTACCGAATGCTGTCATAAATGAAAGTGGGGAAAAAGAAGCAACTGTGTTCTGTAGTAAAGTAACTGCTAAGGCAGGCCCAGCCACTTCAGCGCAGGGGTTTGAAAGAAATCAAGTTGAAACCTCTAGCAATGAAGGCAGCACTACCGAGAAGCATGATTGTGATTTCAGGACCCAAGAACAATGCCAAAACACCCAAGAGGAAGAATTTACGAGTGCAGACCACAGTGTCAAGGCTGGATTTGGTTCTGAAATTGAGGGTGTTGGCACAGCACCTGTTTTGGAGGGAGATGCCTTCGGCACTGAGCGAGTTCTTGAAACTGAAAGCCCTGGAATTGATGTTGACCGAAGTATTGATTTGAGAAAGTGCAGCACTTTAGCTGGGGAGACAATGCAGCTTGATGATGAAGCCCATGTGCAAGATACTGATGACCGAACACTTTGTCAGGGTGCCATGTGTCACTCTCAATCAAATAATCCCTGTGAAAATTTAAAATCTATGGAAGATACAGAAGTTGGGGGAACGATTAGAACGGCAGACCTCTTAGCTTCTGAAGTTGCAGGTAGCTGGGCTTGCAGCACAGCTCCTTCAGTCCATGGAGAGAATGAATCTCCAAGAAGTAGAGGCAATAACGAGGAAGATGCTTCAGCTCAACATGATTCCAATGTTCAGGTGGCCGAGAGTCAAAGTTCGCCCTGTTCTGAGGCTATTGTCAAAAGATGGAAAGAATCTACAAGAAGTACAGGCAATGCTGAGGGAGTTGCCGCTGCTCTACATGATTCCAATGTTCAGGTAGCTGAGAGTCAAAACGCCCCCCCTTCTGAGGCTGTTGCTAGAAGACGGAATCATGAACGTCAAGCACTTAGTGAAATGATTGGAATTGTTGCTCCTGACTTGAAGGGGCAGTTTGGTAGTTCAATGGATAATGATTGCGATCAAGGGAGAGAGAATCAGGGTTCTACTTCGGACTCGGATAATACTGAGAGCTGCACTGATGATGATGATGATGATGATTGTGAAGTTGATGGTAAAGGCATATCAATTTCAGATGCAGAAACTGTGGATAGTGATCAAGCTGAGAAGGATCACAAACCAGATGATGCAATGGATGAGGATGACGAAGCTACCCAAGAAGATTCTCTTGGATAGAAGGTCTGTTGTAAACATGGTTTTTTCATCGTTTTGGCACAGACGGGTGGATGAAAGTGCTTTTATAATTTTCTTGCCTTTGTTCTCCCGTTTTCCATTCAGAAATTTGCATTGATGTATTTAAGACGCTAATTATAATGTACATGCTGTATATGGCTTTTTCCTGCCTTTTGACTGAATGACATTCTCTTAGCAACTTTTGGACACTGATCAAATTGCGGTGATGGATAAAGGAGTTCATATGGAGATTGGCACCACTTTTGGTTCAAAGTCTTTCTGAGTTGCTCATGTACTTTACGCTATTTCTTTCAGCTCAAGAATCCTCACTTTTCAAATGGGTACCCGAAATTTTCATCCACATAAGAGAGACGCTTCAGAATTCCTGCCATTTCACATTTTATTTTGAACTTTTCTTTTCTGGCTTATGATTTTGAATGATCTTTCTTTACTCGCTCAAAAGAGACCATTTATTCATTAAGCAGTATATGCACTTGATAATTTCACTCATACTTGATATATAAGCAGTATATATGCACATGATAGTTGCATGAACGATGCAGTGCGGGTCTATATGTTCCTCAATAGTTTGTTTGCCTCATGTGACTTGTACTTTGCATAACCTGCCCTCGTTTTGGGGAGCCAACTAGTGCTAGAGATTCGAACGCGCAAATGGAAAATAAGCCAGAAAGAGCCCTTTCTCCAAAGCCCTAAAGAACGTAAAACTATGCAAAGGGATTGATTAATTAAAGATTGATAATGCAAATTAAGCAGAATATAGAGATCCAAATTAGACAAATTAAACTTCTTTTGCGTGCGTGGGGGGTACCTTTTTATCCTACTGATCAGCCTCGCCGTAATGTAATTTGAAATTTCGTATGAGCTATTATGATATATGATAAAACGTTACGTAAAGTGTCATGATGGTTATAGAAGAAGAAACGATAACGAGGGCGTGTACTTTTATCTCAAGAGCAATCGATTGCTGTAGATAACTGAGTGGAAGAGAGAGCATAGCATGGTTTTGTTTTTTGAATGGATTGATGGTGCTGATGTGGGCCACGTGCATTGTTGATGGTGAGAGGCCCATCATCATGAGTATGAACAGTCATAATACATTGTGCATGTCAATCTTCTAACACGTGTTCTTGTTGCTCTCTAATTCACTAGTTTTTTATTTTATATATATAATTATTATCCCGTCGTATTTGGATTCTCCTGGCGGCTATCATCAGTTCAGGCTGCCAGCCAAAGAAAAAAAAATCTATTTATTTTATTTTTTATTTTGTATTTCCTTCCCTTAATTAGTCTATAAGGAGAGGGAAAATATCAAGGACCTGTTTGTTTTTCATGATTAATATTATAAATGCATTCTCAGAAATTGGTCTTGTGAAAAGGTAAGCTTATAGTTAAATTAAATTCATTTACTTTACAAAAGTGTTGGCTGGAAATTAATTAATTCTCAATTCCTCAATATATAAAACTCCAAATGCATCCTGCCAGAGTGGTGTTGTTCTAATGATTTAGGGTAGGGACTTTGTCAAGGAGGGTGGGAAGTTGGATAGACCGATAGATAGACTGCAAATGCTGTACCATAGACATAAACACTAGGGAAACCCCCATACAGGCTGCATTATTTTGGCCTACGAAAGGGAAACCTCAACCTAGGCCGACCCCATGTCTAGCAAGCTAGGTACATGCATATGTATAAGACTTGTAAAACTAAGTAAATGTTTTTATCCAACTCCATATTTGTCTTATTATTATTAGTTATTGATATATAAAAATAATAATATTAATATTTCCTAAGAAGGTCACCCATGAAGTTATCTCTTTTTATTTTTTTTTTTATTATTATTATTATTGTTAGAAGGTTTACCCATTTTTGAATCTATGGAAACTAGAACATTTTTTTAATATAAGGGGTGGGGGAGTCTGATTTCAAAGTTGACTGCCGCTACCTTGATGCCATCCCTCAAATAGTAGTGCTAGCCTGCAAGGTGTTTGGTGTTAGTAATACAAGAAATGAGTAAGAGGTAGTGGTCCTTGTCCTCATCAAATGGCTCGATCTCTCAATTCAAACAATGCATGATGATGGGTAGGAATTAAGCAGTCCCCCTATTTTTCTTCTACATTCTAAAATATAAGGAATCAGGATGTGCATGCATATCTCTTCTCTGCACATCAATCAAAAAAGTATGCGTATATTTAAGTACAAAATGAAAAAAATCATGATTACTCTGCTCCTCTCTCTCTCTCTCTCTCTCTCTCTCTCGGCTAATTCTTGGTGGTTTCTTCTTCTTTTTGCCACCATAGGAAAATTCGTTCTTGCTATTAGTCAGCCATGAAAGTTTATTTTGAAGCATAATCTTACTTAATTGGTTAGTGATACCTATAATAAAAGCATAAAGAATTGAGCAAATCTGAGCAGAACTGATCATCTTTTCCACACATCCTGGTTTGGCTTCTTCCAACAAATAAAAAGCACTGAGTTTAAAAAATAAAAAATAAAAAGAAAGAAGCATTTTGGTCCCCATGCATTCTATTGTGAGTGAAGGGACCATGTGAAGTGGCTGAGCTGAATTTGGACAAAATAGCACCACCACCACCATCATCATTATGATAAATACAATACAGTGGACGATAGAGATATAGAGGGGGATTTTTGGTGATGATGATGATGGAAGAGAAGAAGATGAAGCCAAAATGGAGGTTCATTTTCCAAATAAATGAGCATGGCTCGGGTACTCAATTACATGAAGAAAAGGGACAAAACAAGGACCTAACTGCATTGACTACACATCCCTACTCTTCATCCTCATACCCTTTTACTTTCCTTCCAGTTTCCTCCTGTACTCATTCTCTCTTGGCTTCTTATTATGACCCACACCACACTGAATGACATGTGATTTGCTCTTAAATTTCCACATGATATTCCATCTTTTCAAGCTTGGCCTTGGACGTGTGTGAAAACTAAAAGAACCAAAAAAAGTGAAGAACAGTTAGGCGATATATAGAAAACTATATATTCTATTTGCATGCATGGCAATCTTGCCAGCAAGTTTTGGTTTGCTAATAATCTCTTCAAATGAATGCAAATGACTAATTAGCACAGAGAGAAAACTGTTTTGGATTTTACATTGCTTTTACACAACCAACACTAGTGTTTGTTGTGTAAAAGCAAGAAGATTGGAAACGCTGGTGTCTACTTTTCAAACATCACCACCTTTCCCATAACCGACGTTTAAGAATTAGATAAGTCCTCTCTGTCACCGATACAATAATGATGAAAACAAATCATATCTTTTTGACCACATGTTGTTTATGTTCTCAAGCCAATTATACGACATAGATCTCACCGTCTCACGTGTATATATATACATATATGAGAAAATGACCACAAAACGATAGAGCCAAAACAGTTTTAAGTTTATGATGATAACTACTAGAAAATCAAAATCCGGCCGTCAGTTTAGCACTAGTATTTATAATTTTATAGACCTTTGTTATTATTCGTTTTGAATTTTTGTCATCGCCTTGTATTTATTGATAGTGCACGCATTAATTAATGGTACTAAAGAATAGTACTATCACTCTGCATCAAAATAGAGAGAGAGAGAGAGAGAGAGAGAATTTTAAATCGTATTTAATTTGAGCTACTAGATTTTTATGAATCCTGGAGAAAAGGGAGGCTGCCTAGTTTGAAGATTATGTCGAAGTTGTTTTCCAGTTTCCACAACAATGATGATAAGAGATATTTGATTAAATACACCTTATGACCAATTTATTCTCCAATTTTTAAGCCTCTGCGTTAGAGGAAGGACCGCAAGGGTCTTGAAACTGAAGGGAGAAACGTTCTAAAATTCAATAAAGTTACTCCAACTTGGAGAGGGATGCCGTATAAGTTCTATTCTAAATTTCTATGTGCCTCCACAGTCCAGCCCCACATGGCACAAAGTTATAAGAGTCTTGGGCTCCCAGAGAAAGTAATAAAAAAGGCAAGAGACTGAAGCTCTGAAGCCATTTCTTCTTCTTCTCTTCTCCTGTATTCTCTCTGTAATCATGAGTCCTTGTGCCATCATTGCTATGAAAAGCCTCTCTCTCTCTCTCTCTCTCTTATGTGCAACTACAAACACGATATCACAGCTATACGACTGTTGCTCATGACAAGTCTCGACCTATTTAAAGTCCAAGAACCTGTCGCTTACAACCCACCTTTTCTTTTTCTTTAATCTTAGCTATCATTTTTTCATCTCTTTAGAAAGAACCCCATCTCTTTAGCTCCCTCTGTTTTTATTGTATGTACCTCTCTTTTCTCAAACAGAGAAACAAACTTTTAGGGGGAAACGAGATGTGCAGTAACTCCTCATCGATCCCACGTAGTCTCTTGTCGTCTGCTTTTTGCCATCCACGGCCGTCAAAGCGACAGAATCTTCGAGTCGGACGGCTTAGCAGGTTCTTTCCTTCACAAATCATCTCTCTCTCTCTCTCTCTCTCTCTCTCACAAAAAACTTTAACATGTAAACTAACAGGAGAAGAAGACTACTGAAAGAAGCAAAAGAGAAGAAAAGCATGGCCGGGGTAGTGAAGGCAGAGATGGAAATCAAGAACTTGAAATTGTACATGGAGAACCGAAGCATCATAGAAGAGAATGAGAAGCTGAGACAGAAAGCTCTGATGCTTCACCAAGAGAACCAGACCCTGTTACTTCAGCTCCAAAAGAAGCTCTCTCAAGAGAAACAACAGCAACAACATCACTAATATGAAAACATATACTGCTACGCGCTCCTATGCAGAAACAAAAAGATGCCTCGGTTTTTTTTTTAATCTTTCGAGGGGCTGTCTCAATAACTCCTATGTCCTTGCTTTTTTGTTCTTTTGGTTTAAATTATGTTTTTAATTTAAATAATTAGGGTGGAAGAATAACAAGAAATGGGTTATAAATTATATTAGCCTTTTACGAGTATTATATGTACATAATGTACAACGGTTTGGCTATGTGTGCTTTTGATTAGTATTATAGTATGATCTTGGATGAGTCCTAGTTTGTTTTCACAACAATTTCTCATCTCATCTAATCTAATTATTATAATTTTCTTAAATTAATACACAAAATAAAATCAATAATTTTATTTTTTAAAATTTTAAAATAAAAATAATATTAAAAAATATTTTATAATAATATTTTATTAAACTTTCAATTTTTATCTCAACTCATCTATGAAAACAAACAATGGATTTGCATCAAAAAGTTTTTTCAATTTATTTGTTGGTGGTGTTGGCCTTCGAGAGCTTCAAGTCTAAGAGAATGATGGATTAGATTAGAAAAAAATAATAATAACAACATTTTTGCATCACATGATCATCGTTAAAGTCAACAGACACAAAAATGCTACAGAAAAAAAAATCCCCCCAACACGTTTTTTGTACTGTACCAAAAACACCCCCCAAGACTCCCAAACACTCGACGAAGATTTGTTTGAGGAACAAATAGCACTGAAACCATATGAAGCATAAATGCTGATACACCAAAACGTCCATAAACTGATCCATTTGTGTTGAATGAACATTCACAGCCTCGATTAAAGGGCTGGGCTGCTCAGTTTGTTTTGAACGTGTACTAAAATTAGAGAACTTTGAGATCGGGGAGATCTCTGACTTGTAATATCATATACAAATATAAAAGGTCTAGAAGACTAGAACCCAGGTTACATTCAAGTCAGCTTAAATTATGCTAAACTGGGCCAAGGCCCAAGGGTGCAGCTCTTAAACACTTTGAACGAGACAAACAACATGCAAATATTTCGATAAAATCGTCATTTAAGAGTGGCAATATATGATACGATCTATTAATCCAACACGATATGTAATTAGTAGATTTAAATTTGATATTAAAGAGTTTAAGTTAAAACGGATTGATCCGTTAAGACACGATTTATTAACGAGTCACTGATAGGTTAACCCGTTGTGACCCGTTTAGACCTGTTAAATTTGTTACTCAAAATTACAATTATATATTTTTTAATCTAAAACAAAAATACCTTAATCCTATTTCATAATTCCTAATTCTCTCTCTTAGTTCTCAATTGAGCCAATTCTCACGAGTCATAACTGCCTCTCACACTTCTTATAGATTGTAATTTTGATATTTTTATTGTTTAAATTGTAATTTTAAATTTATGTAATTAGTTTTATATTTTTGAGAGATATTGTGATTTTAAATTTTATGTGAAATTATATTAATTATGTCAAATGGATTATTTGGCTAAATTCAATCTATTTACATAAACGGGTCGTTTTGTGTCAATATATTTTTAATTAATTCATAACGGGTTATATTGTGTCAATTCGTTATTTTAATAGATAGTTTTAAGATTTAAAAATCTGACTTGTTAAGCACGAATGTTTTATTAAATTTTTTAAATGAGATAAAAAATTAAATAAAATTATTATAAAATTATTTGAATATAATTTTTTAATATTTTTTATTTTAAAATTGAAAAAAAATAAAATTATTTTTTATTTTGTTTGAACTTTTAAAAAAATTATACTGATTATATAAAAAATTAAAAGATTTGAAATTAAAAAGTATTTCATGTTCAAATGATATTTAGGAAAGAAATATATGAGAATATTTGCAATATGTTGTTTTGAGACCTTAAAGCAATGACTCTTAGCCATTAGGTTAATAAAAAATCTTCACAACTTCCTACTATTCACCCACTCTCCACACACCATATTTTTTTAAATTTTTTTTAAATTCTCTTTTATCAAATATTTATTATACAAATAGTGAATAGATAATTTGAAATAATTTTAAAAAAATAAACTCAAAAACATTTAAAAATTTAAAAAAATATGGAATGTAAAGTGTAGTGAAAGTTGTGTAGCAAAACCCGTAGGTCAATTACCTATATTAATCAGTACTATCATAGGAGGCAAAAACCACCAACTCACTCACAGCTAAATGAGGTAAAAGTCCAAATATCCCTTAGGAATTATACTTATAGCTGTAATTAAATATCACAAATTTGCTGCCATAATAAACGAAAAAAAAACTCATAACTAGCACTTCAAGATCCAAGACAAGGCTCTAGAGCATGAAGAACAGACTAATACAGAGACCAAGCAAAACATTCTAATACCGAGAGACTAGTATAAAGTCATCGTCTTCAAGAACCTTAACATCCTGTTCTCCAACAAAATTTTCCCGGCCAATCACCTTTACCAAGTTAACAAACTCTATCCTCTTTGCCAGAGGAAGAGGTACATATGGGAGCCTGAAAACTGGCCTCACTGCTCCAAGTTGAGCAAGAGCTGTGTTTAAGCCAATGGGATTTGGCTCATGGAAAAGCCACTCAATCAGAGGCATGAGCTTTGCATTCAGTGAAGGGTTCTTTCCTCCGAACATAAGTTCCTGCATTAAACCAGGAACCAAGTTGCTGGTAACAGATATCACCCCAGTTGCCCCATGGCTCCATCTAGCATCATGGCATTCATCATCATTCCCACTCCACACCACTATCTTGCTCTTCGTATAGTGTTCAACTCGATCATTTCCAACACACTCCTTAACACCAGCCAAGTTGGCACTCTGGGATACAGTGTGAATCACACGCGGGGGAATATCTTGGCCAGTCCGTGAAGGCACATTGTATATGATGGTGGGGCCCATAGATAGAACATTTTCGAAGTGAGAAACCATGCCCTCCAGGGAGGTTTTACCATAATAAGGATTAATGTGAAGGGCAGCATGCATTCCAACAGCAAAACCCTGTTCAGAGGCATGAATTGCTTCCCTTGTTGAATTGCTACCAGTGTTTCCAATTACCTTAATTGACCCACCAAAACAGTTAACTGTGTGCCCAATAAGCATTATATGTTCATCCCAGCTCATCAATTGGCCTTCACCAGTTGTGCCCCCAACAATAACTCCTTCAGCACCGTTGACAATCTGCATGTTCATCAAGTCATCATATGCTTCTAGATCAAATCTACCATCAGGTAGGTATGGAGTTTTGATTGCTGTTATCAATCTAAGAGACTTTATATCCTCTGCTGATGTCCTGCAACATAGTAAGGGCATAAATAGCAATCTAAGGCACCGGTTTTTGTTTTTGTTTTTTTGTTTTTTAAAGTAGATATTTAAACTTATACGGGTACACAAACTATTTATTTGAAAATAACTTAGAATTTACCATCATCCTGATTTGCTGACAGGGTTAGAGTTAACGTGGTACCACACAGAAATGAACCAGCACAAATGCACGCTAATCTACAATTTGTGCACACTTTTTTTTTATAAGTCAATTTGTACACACTTACTGGTACACTAAAAGCAATCAGATAATACAAACTGAAGTTTTTACATTTTACTCTATTGATGCACGCTGCTTGAAAACCCTCCATATTAGTGTTTGCAGTACACAGTGCTAAATACTTATATGATGCCTCAGTTATTGGAACTTAGAATCTTTACTTGAACAATTCGGGAATAAAGTGTATGTGCATAATTCAAGCTTTTATCTTTGAAAAAAAACACTTTTTAAGGCTTTAGAAACACAGAACGCACGTGATATGGAATTTTTTTCTAAGCTCTTCCCTGAGAACTTAATAAAAAAAGAACTATTTTCCGTTAAAATAAAAGTACATTATATATGGACACACATGGCGTTCGTCAAGCATTAAGAACAGATGGGTACCATCCAGACTGCACATTGGAAGATGAAAATGCGTATTTTGTTTGTTAACTTACCTATTTTTAACCTCCAAACTGCGCATTGGAAGATGAAAAGTAGGTATTACAGCTGCTTGTGGAGACCTCCACTTTGCATTCCTACCTCATAGCAATAGAGAAAAGAACATAAGCAAACTAAGCAAAACAGAGTATGTGAAAAGAATAATTGGCACATTTATACTTAGCATTAGACTTCAGCCAAAAGACAGTTCTGGGTACAATATATGGAAACCTATATAGATTAATTACATGAACAGAAAAAATTGAGTAAAACATGTAGAAAACAAGAACATTAGATTTGAAAATGAATTAATTGCACAATAGAAAATGTGGCCAAGCAGAAATTGCATTTCGTTTTATTCTCAAGACTGAGGTCTAATGCTAAACGCAGCAATCCTTGTAACTTGAAAAGGGGTTGAAGGAAGGTCCATGAACGAATGTTCTCGATTCAAAATGATATCTTTACGTGGTTAAAGCACATTAAAAAAAATGTACCAAAATTTTTTTTCCAGATACTGACAATAAAACCAATATCCATGTTAATTACTAGCAAAGTAAATTCTTTGTGGGGAACACCAACAAAACACGTATGGACATGGTGCAGAAGATTTCTCCTGTATCGTAGTAACTAACAAAAAAAATTTCTGAAAGCAGCACACAGACTTTTTTTTTTTATAGGTGAAAGCAGCACACAGGCTAAACAAGGCTGAATACGCACTAGCAGAAATAATTAAAGTAGATCGAAGCAATGTGACAGACTGACCCCCGTAACGATAAAGAAAAGGAAAATAAAAAATATTCTCCATTTAGTTTGTGTTACTCAAACCATTCCATTGATTAATAAATGATACAAAAAGGAAACAAAGCCGATAAAAGCCTCGCGTGAGATAATATATATGAATATTTTTATCGGAATAATATATATGAATATATATTACAATCGATTAAAAATTAACATATATCTAACTACACACTAAAAGAATTGATTAAATCTATCGGATTAACCTCTTATAATTATCGCCACAGTTGGGACGCGGAGACTGGAGAGCAGAGCCCCTTGGACACAAGGTAGCCATATTTCTTCGAGGACAGCTCGGATCCGATTACCGGATTGACCCGATCCGAATAACAAAGATTCGAACAAAAGAATCTCGGAAAGGGATCCGAAAACGCACGCGCGAGTTGTATAAAAGGCGAGTACGAGAAGTGAGTTGGGCGAGGGCAGAAGTGGGATTTTCAGTGAATGATGATGGGAATAACGGTGGTGGAAATGTCGGTGGTGGCAAGGGTCGTGGAGAACGGGGTTTGGTTGAGGAGGCTGACGGAGCTGCGGTGGGCCATGCCGTCGGATTGAGGAGAACGATTGGTGAGATTCAGTTCGAGAATGGAGGATGGGAGGGAATAACAAAACGGAGGCAGCTAAGGACAATGGTTCCCCTGTACGCTTTTCTTTAGGGTTTTGTTATCTGGAGGCGGACTGAGAGCCAGTGACTGGGTTAGGGTGGGTACATTGTACACTGGGCTTCTTTCCATCACTCGAGACTTGACATCCGGTGGTAATGCTGACGCGTGTAACACTGCTCTCGTCTTGACTCCTTGAACTGCATGTCGTTTTGAATTTAGTTGTTACTGATCACGAGCTATGTTGTATATTAATATGAAGAATAGAAGACCCCTCGTAGATTGTGCAAACTCTATATTTATTTAGGTTTATTTTTTATTTTTATAACTTTTAAGTTTTTGAGACTCCTATTAATATGATATATTTCAAAAGTAATTATTAAAAATTAGATTATTAAAAATTAGTTTGTATATAAATAATTTTTTAAAAAATGATATTTATGACAAAATTTAAATAACTAATCACACATCTAAATATCCTCGACCTTAAACCAAAATTTTATGAATAATTTGTCCAGATGAGTGCAAGACTCGGTCAAAAATGTCGTCCTAAAAATAGGAAGGGGAGAAAAAAGGTAATGGTATAGTAATAATTGCCCCTTGCTGTCTCCAACACCTCCAACATATGCCACCAAATCCCATGCTTTCAAGGAATGGGCGAGGCGAGGATACGCTAGTCTGTCTATATATGTTCAAGGTTGTTATCATAAGTACTAAATTCATCTTAATATTTAAATATATTTTAAACTCAATTTATATGAACCTCATATAATTTATTTTACTATTTAATTTATTACTATTTATAAAACATTGAGTTCAACTTAACATATAAATGGAGTCTAAATTGTAATTTGAAATTTTGAACTCAATTTTCACTCTCTGAGTGGCGCCTGTCTGGTATTTTGTAGTTTTGTGAAAGTTCCCTAAACTTTAGCCACTTTTTCTGCATTCGCATGATGCCTTTTAACATATAAAAAAAAAAGTACAGTTTCTTTTTGCATTATCTAACGAGTCCTGCTACGCTCACTGCTCCCAATTACTGTTGAGAGTTATAGTTAGTTATAGATTGTGTTTTTATTTTTTTTATCTTTTTATACATGTAGTTTTAAAAAATTTTAAAAATAAATAAAAAATTTATAATATTATTATAAAATACATTCTTAATCATTAAGTAAAAAAAAAATTAAAAACTCAAAACGGTAGAGTTAAGCAGTAAAAAAGAGTGATAAAAGTAGTATTATTCTTATCTAATCATCGTGCCAAATCTCTGTATAAAATAGTCGGTTTCTATTAAAAAACAAATTTTTCATTCATATTTATTTTTTAAAATAATTATACAAAATTTTAACACTCTTTAGATATTAACAATATTATTGATGTCTCTTTATGTTTTAGATTTTTTTTTAAAAAAAAAAAAATTTACTCATCACCCCAACGCACTACACATTAGATATAATTTTTTTATTTCTTTTTCTTACTAAATGTGTGATATATGAATAAAGAGTAGAATAACTCAATTAATTTAAGCAGAATAAAAAATATATATATAATTTGTGGTATATAAAAATGATGAGTAGCAAGTGTGTTTTAGTTCATTTCGACATTGTATTGATTTTATATTCAAATATTTTGATATTTTTATTGCATTCGATATTGCGTGCCATGGAGTAGGCACGATACTATGTGATTCTCAGTTTTTTTGTAAAACTTGAGTGATGTGTTGCTGTCACACGTCCAAGTGAGTTTGTAGGCCCATGTAGTAGGGAATGTGGTAATCCAAACTTTTTCTTTTTAATTTTGTTATTTTAAATAAAATTATATTTTGTTGCAAAACTAAATTATAAAATTAAGTATAACTTGTGTGAGGAGTTATCCTAGGGCCAGGCCTGGGTTGGGATGAGCCGGCCCAAGAGGCCCAAGAAGAGAAACAATCGAGCAGAGTATACTAATAAGAGGGTGAGAGGTAAAATAGTCTGACATCCTTACTGGCCGACAGTCAAGGACATCCCTGATCCAGAATCTCGATATCCAGACTGTTCAGAGACATGGATGTGCCTAACTGAGACTATGTCGCATTTAATGCGTCCCAGAGCTCGGCAAGCCACGAACTGCCTCATGGGATGTCAGAGACAGCCACAATTAGGTCTAACTAATCTGCGACACGGTAGGTAAATGACAGGGATACCCAACCCCGTATGGAACGACACACTTACTGCTCCCACCATGAAGGTCAACCTAGCCAGGTATAAATACCATCTCCCACGGCCAGGGAAGGGATTCACACTTTTAAATACTTCTACTCTCATTCTCTTTGATTAATTATTTCTCTCTTCATCTCCCATACTAAAACTAACTTAAGCATCGGAGGTACTACGGCCTCTGAGCCCCCCATTATTCACCTCAATAGGAACCAAGTTCGAGCCCAATAGTGTAGAGTTACTCAGACTGCAAAACACGACATCAACATAACTCATTCTAAAATAAATATTATAGTACATAAAATATAAATAAACTTAAAAATAAGAATAAATCTCATTGCAGTCGGATGGGGTAACTGCAACATAATCGGCATCCACGTGGAAATAAATGAAACGGTTCGTTCCATTCATAATGCCAAATGGTGTGTTTTCTATCTACCTTAACCTTAACCCTAACCTAGCCTCTTCCTCTCCATCTCGAAACCCTAACCCTAACCTAACTCATTCCTCTTCATCCTGAAACCCTAACCCTAACCTTGCCCTTCCTTTTCATCCTGACATTCTCATTCCCGACCCCATATCTTTCATATCGAATGGGCATTGGGTAAATGACTAGTTGAGAAGCTGAAAGCTTGGTAAGCTCTCTCACTCAATTCTAAAAAGTAATGATTTTTAATTTAGTAATCTTTCTAATTTATATGACCACTCTTAAAAGTTGCACAGCTTGCAATTGATGATCCTGCTTCGTTTATAGGTTTGAGTGTGCAGGGTCTTTGAATTAAATCAGTTTTGTCTGGTTTGGATTGTCACCTTATTGTGTTTTAATTTAATGAAGCGTCTAATTTTTGCATGTTCTGATTGAAGTTAGCTATTGTTAGATTGTTCTAATTATTTTATTGATTATGGACTCACAGTGTCCTCACATTTTGGCCGTCTAAATTAATAGATTTTTGGTTGAGGTTGGCTCTTTTGTTGTATTATTAATATGTATAATTTATAAAAAAAAAAATGCATTCCATATATACTATTTTCTGCATGCAGTTTCTTAAAACTCTTAGTAAATTGCATATAAAAGGCCATGAGCTATAATATCATGGCCTATAGAGATGTCTATGTTGTAATGTCTCTGTATGTTTGTCAAAATGGGTAGTGGATAGAAATGTTTATTTTGTTTTTTTAATTTTCAATGCACAGACATTTCATTTATATAACTGAAATTTCAATGGACTATAGGATTTGGAAGGAGGGTAACGAGTTAACTTGCCCTTATTCCCTAATTCTCATATCGTCATTGCATATAGGATCCAGTTGCAAGGATTCTTATTGGTGGACTGGATTTTGGACTCTTTTAATTTAATTTATGCCAACTCAAATGATCCATATTATCTTAAAATGATGTGTTGGCATTTAGGGCCATGAGCAATGGGTGATTTTTAGAGCAAGAACTTCTAAAAAAAAAAATGAATTGCCAATGAAGGAGGAAGAGCTTGACAGGATACTCGACGATATCGAAAAGAGGGTGATTCAGCTCCAAAAGATAGCAGATGAGATCGAGAAGAGAGAGATGGTGCTATCCAATAAAAACGGAGAGATTGTGAAGAAGAAGTTGGTGTTTCTTCTACAACAAGCTGAAATAAGGCATTCACACACTATTCCGGGTGTATTGGACTTTTGTCATTATTGTTTCATTTACATGGTAGTATCTAACTGGTATCGGATTGTCTCATAAGTT
Source organism: Cyclocarya paliurus (assembly GCA_029856935.1). Lineage (NCBI taxonomy): Eukaryota > Viridiplantae > Streptophyta > Magnoliopsida > Fagales > Juglandaceae > Cyclocarya > Cyclocarya paliurus. The sequence goes on along the minus strand of JARVXP010000207.1, from coordinate 4,931,552 downwards.
ATTTGATAATATTTAGGTTATTTCATAGTATCTAAGTTAATAGTAGAAGTTAGTCATAACTTTTGTTATGTGATAGTCTGAACTTTTGGGTTGTGACGGTGGATGTACAAAATATCATCTTGTGGAGTATGAAGGTATAATGTGTTGTAATAGATTTGGTTTTCAAGTCTAAATATCATCATGTGGAGTATGCACTTTTGTAATGGATATCATGTGTTTTTAGGAATTTTTCGAAATGACTGGTTATTTGGTGGATTTATAGGTTTTGTTTAATGTTTGGAATGGCAAAAGAGACTACTACTCTGATAAGAAAATTTGTTTTTCCCCTTTTCTAAAGACCATAGTTTGAATGAGTAACTAGGTTGCTTCTAACCCAAAGGTTAAGTACTTTGAACATTCGGGAAAATCTGCCCAAAAAACATTGGAATACCTGATCTATGATAACGTTTGTAGTAGAACTTGCATATTATTTTTGTCAGCATCTTGTGGACAAAGTTCAAAGCCGTATCCTCTCAAACCTGCATATTATTTTTGTCATTACTATGCCTTCCCAAATTTGGCAATGAAATTATTTGAGAAAGTAAACTACAAAAAAACCAAAGCCTGTACATTATATTCAAATATGCAGGTTCTAATACACTATATTCAAATATGCAACTTGCAAATTACACATTATAAAGTTTCAACTACACTTGCCAATTACTTATTACAAAGTTCCAACTACAACAGTCATAACTTTCTTCTTGGAATATCTGAACCTATATGATACCTTCATTGAAATTTTCATGGTTCACCTGAAATTGAACAATATCATCACTCTAATTAATACTTATTAAGTTAAATAAACCACAAATTAAAAAAACTTCACCCCTAAGTGCGTTCGGAAATTTTGTAATTAATTTTGATCATCATCCTCTTAAATAATGATTGTCTGAACTCCCAACAAAACTCAGATCAATTATATTCACAGCAATGAAGCAACCTACCAACGTTAATGAACAGATCCAAACATCAGAAGTAATTAAAATTTTGACCCAACCAAGAGAGAGGAAGTGCAGCAGATTGATTATGTATAAATCTGTTCCTTGATTTTTCATGGCTTAAATGTGGAAGAACCCACCAACGACAAGCTCCATGAAGTTGTCAGTTATGAAGATATATTTTCGCTCCCTGGTACCAAGACAAAGAGAAGCTCAAGCTCCACCCACGAAGAGGAAGAGAGCTTTGCATCTGCGTATTTCTCTTCCTGTTTTCTATTTCTATTTTCATCCTTCTTTTTTGAAGAAAATTAAATCGTGGCACAATGCCATGTTAGCCAATTGCACCACGTTTATTTGCGACGACTACGTGTAGAAGAATTGTAAAAATAAAATTTAACCTTTAATCATATAATTTTTAGACTCGTCGTTGAGAAAAAAATAAAAATCCTCTTGAGACAATTTCGTATGCTAAAAGAGAATCGATCAACACTAATTATTTAATCACAAGTATTAGGGAAAAAAAAACCAATCGTTTCATTAGATACCCAGGCTTTGACAGTTATTTTCATTTTCATTTTCATTTTTTTTATAAGTGTTAGTTGAGTTATTTCCAATATTGAATTCTAAGGTGTCCATGTTATATATATTTTGAGACCAACTATATTTTAAGACCTCTATATCACATACCGTTTATGACATAATTTAATTTAAAAAATAAATTTATGACATGTGGATGATATGTGATGTGGAAGCTTTAAAATAGTATTACTCATATACAGTATGTATGTTGAGCCATAAAGATTGTTTTACCATGTATATAGTCCTAAGATGTCCATCGTGTACTCCCTTTAAAAAAATAGATAAATTTAAAATCTACGTAAATAATGAGTCTCACTTTTTTTAAGACTAGTATGCCACACTTGCATATTTAACATTATTATTTTTATTAGTGAAACTAGCACTGTTCATCCAAGTTCTGACTCGGGAACCCCGGTATATCCGGACCGAAACTCAGGTTTCAAATCCGGCCCAGGTTGGCTTGGGTCAGATTTAGGCTGGAACCTGGGTGAATCCGAGTTTTGAAACCCGAAAATCCAGATTACCCGAGTTTTTTTTATTTTATTTTATTAATTAGACTTCAAAGATTTTGTCTTCATTTGAAATTTCAAATCATATTCTTAATAGAAAACCGATATAAATCTCTTTCATTCTTACTTCTTAATAAAACATAAGCCTATAAACAATTAATTAACTTTTTAACTAAAAGCATGTAAAAAAAAAATCAATATTTATCATGTAAAATGCATGCGACATACACGATGTAATCCACTACATATTACATTGTTTAAACTAATTTGCTAAAAATATTACAAAACATATACGTTGCTTTATCCAAACTCTAATACACAACAAATTGTTTGCAAAAAATAGAAAATTTTCCATTAATTAGCTATTCTTCCAACAATCAAAGGATAGTGGTTTTGACAAGCTCTCTTGTCTAAATCAAAAACTAGTATTTGATGCTGTCGCAAGCCTAATGGGAAAAGAGCATTTGTTACAACCTATACAAACTAAAAGCAATATAATGGGTGTAGATAAACCTGACAAAAATAGAACTCCAAAAATCTGCTTGTTTTGTAGCAATTTTATTCTCTCACCAAGTTTCCTTCACTCCCCATAAAGGAGAAGTCCTAATTCCAAACTCTCAAAAAGAGCACCAGGAAACAAACACACTAGCTTCAATGCTATAAAGGAAGTGGAAAACCCTGCACAGAACCACAATGACAATGGCATCTCAGTTTCATGCATGAATGGATTCTCAATCAAACCTCTCTCAAGTCCATTTTCCTTCAACCCCACCACTATCTCCATCATGAATGGAACCTAACAACTATATGTACTGAGCAATTTTTGCATCAAAATCTATCAAAATAGTATAATAATATTCTATTTCCTTCTATCATCTTCCTCTCAGAGGTCCTTACCCTCAAAGTGAGAATTGTTCCTTTCAACCCTTATGGGTTTGTTACAGAAGACAAAAGGGTCTTGAAATTGCGATTATGACATTTAGCAATTTTTTTTGTTGTGTTGCCCTTTGCTACAATAACAAATATATAAAGAAGGAAAATGTTTCAATGAGATTTGTTCCCAGAGAATTTTTTTAACGTTGAACGTAGATATAAAAGAGACCGAGGAAGGGCCAGGAAATAGGAATGTTTTGAAAAAAATATCCCACGTAGCTTGACTAAGCAGCAAATTAAGCTTAAGTAACTCAATGAAGTTGTAATAAATCAATGGCTAATTCAAAAGAAAAATGGTAGCTGGGAAAGAACAAAATAAAAACAATGATAATCATTTTCTAAACATCATAAATAGTTGTAGCCTCTAGATTATGCAAGAAGAAAACACTTTTTCTGGATTCTTTTCAGCATGAGTGGGAAGAAAGACTCACAGCAGCCTCTATTGAAGATGAAGCTAGATGATCATCTAAAAAAATATTAAAAATGAGTTAGATAGATAATAAACCGAGATAGATAGATATTAAAAAAATATAATACCATACTCCTTCCTTCCTTCTGACGTAAGTAATTACATCTGATGCGATAGCCTGTCCGCTTCTCTCTAGTGTCTAAGAGTCTCGTTATGCGTGCCAGATCCCAATGGCGTGTTTTAAAAGATACTATGTAATTTATAAAGCTAGATTTATGTTTTAAAGTTATGTGTATTTTAAATAGAAGATTCTCATCGTTATTTAACTAAGTAATATTTTAAATAACTTAATTATAATATCTTTGAAGAGCTCCAAAAATATTATAATTATGGGGAATCATTTTATATAAATGATTTCAGTTATTTAAAATATTATATGATTTAAATAATGATGAAATCTTTAATTAATTTAATAGTTTTATTCTCTTAAATATTTTAAGTAAGATTTCATCATTTTATAAATGATGAAGGAATATTATTTTAAATAATATTCTATCTTAATTCCTCTCAGTGCTTTTAATTAAGTTATTGTTTACGCATTTTCAAATCAGTATTTAAGGGTCATCGTTAGATCATTTTATTGATCTCCAGATGTCGGGTTTTAGGATAAAACCCCAGCCCTCTCTCTTTCTCCCTCACTTTTCCCCAGCTCTCTCTCTCTCCTCCCTTTCTCCCTCTCGGCTTGCCCAGTATGCGACCCACACGTTCGGTTCCTCCATGCCCCAGCCCAGCGTTGCTGTGCACCGGTGAGCCTCACCGCCCCTCCCACTGGCCTCCTCTCACGCCGGCGAGCCTCCCTGCACCGGTCTCCCCTTCCCACGCTCTCTCCTCCTCTCCCTCGGCAGTGCACAGCCCGAACGGGCTTAGGGGCTATTGCGCCGCTGTGCAATGTCCTCCAGCGCCACCACTCCCACGGCAGCCTCCTCTGCCACCGGCCACCTTCCTCCAGCAAGCTTGGCCCCCATCTCCCCGCCGGCCGCTCCCATGCATGGGTTCACTGTGCAGCCTCCTAGCGCCGCCGTGCACGGCCACCTTGGCCACCAAACTCCACCATGAGCCTCCTCTGGTCTCCCCCTTCCTCCTCCCGTAGACCCATGACCTGTAGGCCCCTCATCCACCTCTCGGTGTCCCTCTCTCTCATGCACGGTTTTCTCCTCCTCCACCGCCATACACCACCTCCCACGGCAGGTGACCGCCCTCTCCGGCACCCTCAGGCCACCACCGACCCATCCCTGTGGCGCCCCCGACTTCCATGTACGGACAAGCACGGAAATCGAGACACCCGGGATGATGACAACACGGTCACGCACCCCAACGACACGTGCCGAGTGTGTGAAATGCAACACGTGTACAAAATAAAACGCAGCGGAAAAGTTCAGTCAAATAACTAAGTACCATAATTTAATACAATACAAAATAATACAGAAATCCACAAGTCAACATAATACAATTTTGTTGTTTATAAAACAAGCTGAAATAAAAATACAAATACCAAAACAGAATATAGCCAAAAGTCCCTACTCCTCAGGTGGAGCCGCATCCTTGGGCTCAACCTCTTCAAAACCTGCGTCAAAATCTGCAGTACCAAATAAATGGTACTACAGTAAGTAAAACCCAAAAGTACTCCAAGATAACAAATATATAAATACAACGACCAATGCATGCACATGATGACCCAAGTGCAAAACCCGAGGAAAACACAATTTCTCGAAAATCACAGTTTTCCACGCACGCCAAAAATCTCATTGGCTCAAAATCATTTCCAATAAAATCCATTCCACCATTTTCCCAGAAAATGGCACACAAAATCAACTCACGCTATTTTCCCAGAAAACAACCAATTTTAATCCGTATGTACCATGGCCTCCCCTAGGGACCATCCACATACCCTGGCTTCATCATTCACTCCACAGGTAACGGCTGTGCGAGTAATACATGAGCGATGCCCAGTTCCGCGCCCACCGCGTACATAGCCAAGCATCCTCTGATCTCCGCCAGCACGAGAGATCACGGAGTCAGATCCGAGAGCGCTACCATCCCGGTCCAAGTCCCGAGCAAAAGCTCCAGGGGACGACACTCAGTTTATTCCGCTCCCGAGTGCCCAGAGGAGCTCCACCGAGATAATAACCCATCTCGGCTTGGGGGTGATACACACACACCCGAAAAGCCTTTCAATTTACACACCCACGCATGCGTGCACAATGCCATGAAAATGACCAAAAATTGATAACCAACAGATACCAACAATTTCCAATAACCAACAGTATATCAGATAACCAATTCGCAGTTTATAAAACAGATCATTGCAAAAATATATTTAAATCTTAAAAGTATTTTGGAGAAATACTTACAGTGCTTTAAAATAATTTATGGAGGATCACGGGAGAGCTGGAAGCGCCAAAACAGCAACACCACAGTGTAAAAATACACTGTGGCCGAAATACACAGTGAAATTGGAATTTCACACGGGTCCAAACGAAGACTTGAAAATAATAGGGTAAGGCCTTTGGAAGGTGGGGAATCTAATGGTGGTGGTGGTTGGCCGTGAATAGTGGCGGAAATGGACGGATTTTGGCCGGAATACCCGAAACGGGTTTGATCTCGTTCGACCGGCTCCGGCGACGGATCGGGGCCGGGGTTGGTTTGGTTAGGCCGGAAATGGGCCGGTGAAGGTGTGGCTGGAAGCTGGTGGCCGATGGCGGCCGGACGGCGGCGGGAGGAGAAAAAACCCACCGCGGGTTCGATCGCGCCGTGGAGGCTAACGGCGGCGAGGTTCGGCCTGAGAATCTATGGGGGAGGTCGCCGGTGGCTGAGGGTCCGAACGGTGCCGGCGGTGTCGACCACCGCCGGCCGGCGGCAGCTCTGGAACGGTGAGGCCGAGAGAGAGCGTGGGTGAGGAGAGAGAAGGTGAGGTGCATTCGGGCTGGGGGGAGAAACCGGAAGGAGAAGAAGAAAAAAGAAGAAAAAGAAAAAGAGAAAGAGAAAAAGAGAAATCCAGCATTTTTCAACTTGGGTTTCGAAAGTGATCCAACGAAAATAATTTTAAAACTACTAGATAAATAAAATAATTCAAATTTACTAAAATGCTCAATTAAAGCAGTAAAAATATTAAAATCCAAAAACAAGCTCATTTAAATAAAACAATAACAATTTTTAAAACAGTTAAAAGAAATAAATCAATTTAACTCAAAATTAACTACAGTAAAATATTAAACTCTGACAAAAAACATCCTTTTAAAATAAAGATAAATTAAATTACAGATCATTAATTAAAATAAATCAAACACAGTGAAATGCTATAAATAAAACAATAGTAATTTTAAAACCCACAAATAAACCAATTTAAACTAAAGATCAATTTAAATTCAAAATAATAATTAACAATAAAAAGCCCAATAAAATAATATTTTCACAATTTAAAATATTCTAATATAATATTCTAAAACTCCAAAATTAATAATTAATAACAATAGGAAAGTCCAATAAAGTAAATAAATAAAACCTCTAAAATATTAAAATAAGAGAATTACACAATAAAGAATTAAAATAAACCTTCATTAAAAATACACTAAAATTCAGGATGTTACAATCTCCCCCCCTTAAAATAAATTTCGTCCTCGAAATTGTAGGGTCAAACATCAATGCTAAAGACAGGCATGAGATGCGACTTACGGTAGGCTTAAGAAACATACCGCTGATTAAACAAACGATTACGGAATACCATTCCATCAAGGCTGTTTTTCTTTTCCAAGAGAAATCTTAAGCAAGAAGATCACCCCAAGCTACCTTCTCCGAAGTTAACGACTTAGATCTCAACCTTTATTCTTCCAATCTACAATCTGCATTAGGGCAACCCCCCCTAAGTAAGGTCAGGTTGATGTTCGATACGTCCTGGGTCGACAAAACGCACATCTTGCTGACAAAAACTTTTCTTGAGAACACATCAAGAACCTTTCCAAAATACTCTGGCAAAGCAGTCCTGAAAGCAACAGCCTCATTCATCTCCAAAATCTGAAAAGGTCCAACATACCTTGGCTAAGTTTTCCTCTCTTACCAAAGCACTTAACGACTTTCATAGGAGGGACTTTAAGGTAAACTCAATCACTTTCCTCAAAAGACAAGTCTCTTCTCCTTAATTCCGCATAACTTTTCTGACAACCTTACGCTCCCGCCATAACATCTCTTTTATTAACTCGGCCCAACAAAATTACTCTCACTAGCCTCCCAAAGGCACATCATGATTATTACTCCTAGAGCGGCCATGTAATCCAAGATCTCTATATCCACAAAACCTTAACACAACACCCAAGGAATTCTAATGATTACTAACTCCATTGATACTCTGAACTAACCTCAATTAACTCCTACGGTAAAACTTCCAAACCTTCGCTGAATACTACACTTTAGTAACCTAGTGGCCACTTCTAAAAATTAACCATCAATAACGAAATTGCATACACAATAATTAATCTTCAATACAGGTATTCCACAAAAATTCCAAGTCATCACTAATTCCTCAAAATCAACACAAAATTTTTAAACTCCTAATTACCACCAAAGTATCATACTCTTGCTGCGCACTCTGATAAACACCACTTACCGAAAATTCATGTCCTCATAAAACAACATCATTGAGTGCAAGGTAGCTCCATACCTACTAACCAAGAAAACTCTTACCACAATTGTTAGAAAATACCCTATTCCAAAATCAATATTAATCAACCTCAGTATTCCAAATACACACGCTCAACTTCGATAAGAACTTATCTTAAAAGGCTCAAATCCACTCCAGCCAACCAGAAAGAGCATTTATAAATTCTACCCGACAAACTAAACCCGAAAGTTAAACAACTAAGTTCCAAATAACAACTATTCTAGCAGTGACTAAACTCACTAAGAACCACCAAAGACTTTTCTAAAACATTACAGAAACCTGGGTAACTTGCCCACCTACTTCTACTCCTATAAGCTAGTTTTAACACAACTAAATCCTTCAATAGCACCTCACTAATAAACCTCAAGGCACGCCCTACTGCTCAAATCTTCAATCCACCAAAAATTATTATACAACGTCCAAGAATCCTAATGCTTTATTATCTCACATACTTGATTATACTACCCACCGTTGATGCCTAGGTTCAACTTCCAAGATTCATCAGTCTTTCTTTAAGTCCAATAACAATGTCCTTGATTCTCCCAACTGGACACTCAATTTCCAAAGGAACGTATAGCCTCAAAAATTTAAATTCCTATGTGACCTCAAGTCACAATTACTTCCTTTAGGTAATCACAATAATTACTGCCAATCATCATTCCATCGAGTAACCTGCTTCGACTGTACTCTTTGATCAATTTACCAAAACTATTTCTTCCAAGCCAAGAATGAGACTAGAACATGCACTCTCTGAAATCCCTACAACTCACAACTGCAACACGTCGATCTCGAGCATCCTTAGCTAGAATCAATATTCCTCCAACGTGCAAGTGATCTATCACTACCATAATCATCATCTGGACATATATCCTCGAAATCAACAAGAATCTTTTCCTAAGTCCACACTATCTATTATCCTTAAAATTGATATGGATTAATTCTTAAGCCTATTATTGTAACCTCAAGCTAAAAACAATCATTTCCTCGAATTCGATCCAAATCTACAATCCTCATAAAATACACGAGCTAAATCATTAACTTCCATCTCCAAAGAAATATTCTCATTAAAAAAAAATTCCTATATTAATAATTCAACTCTGATCAACCTCATTATAATGATCACAGACTAAACAGTCTCCAAAATAAATCAAGCTAGCACATCAAACTCGGGGAATTTAAACTTAAATCTTATTGCAGATCAATCATTCAAATCTATAATTCTAAAACCTTAAACCAAAAGGAATCACTTCCTGAAATCCTCAAATTCGATGACCTTAAAGCTAAAACACTCACCTTGCAAACCTTGCGAAATTCTAAACCCGAAATAATACCAAAGTGCTTAACTGAGTCGGCAAAAATCTAAAACTTCTAATTTAATAAATCCCTCAAGTGCTTGTTGAACCTACCACCTTAGATCCTATAAACTTATTCCTAAAACTATAGGGCCTCAAACCTTAGATAACTTCTCAAAAATCTAACCTCGAAGTTCGTTGAACTTATGACCTCTTACTCCCTAGACCCAAAAATTAATCCTATAGAATTTAAGACCTCAAGCCTCCTAGGCGAACTAAACCTATTCCCACCTTAGCTGCAACTTGAGTTCCTACTCCATAGAGTCCATTTAGACCATGTCGTTCCCTTCGAGTCTTAATATTAAAACCTACCAATCGCTAAGAGTTCAGGCCTACTACACTAAAGGTTCAAGCCTAACTATGACATTCACAGTCGTACCATCTTCCTGCCATAGCGTAGCCCTTAACCCACTTTTCCACTCAAACAGATTAAAAAATAAATATGGCAAAATAAATTAAAACACAACAAAATGCCATTAAATAAAATAGAACAAAATCAACCAAGTATAACAACATTCAATAAATTAAAACATTTAAAGTAACATACCTCAAACAACATAAAATTAAAACAACCCAAAATCTCACAAATAAAATAAAATTAAAATTCCATAATTAAAATGACATGTGATAAATGAATAAAACAATGAAGAAATACACAATAACTAATTAAAACAAATAAAATAACCGACCACAGAATAAAACAATTAAAATAAAATAACATTCAATAAAAATATATGAAACCAATAAAAATAACAACAAATAATAATTTTAAACCATTAAAAATAACATACTTCAAACCCCAAAAAAAAATTTTAAATCACAATTTTAAAACTTTCTGGTACTGCACCTAAGGGACATGTGGCTTTACCCAGAGCCGAACTGCTCTGATACCACCTGTGGCGCCCCCGACTTCCATGTACGGACAAGCACGGAAATCGAGACACCCGGGATGATGACAACACGGTCACGCACCCCAACGACACGTGCCGAGTGTGTGAAATGCAACACGTGTACAAAATAAAACGCAGCGGAAAAGTTCAGTCAAATAACTAAGTACCATAATTTAATACAATACAAAATAATACAGAAATCCACAAGTCAACATAATACAATTTTGTTGTTTATAAAACAAGCTGAAATAAAAATACAAATACCAAAACAGAATATAGCCAAAAGTCCCTACTCCTCAGGTGGAGCCGCATCCTTGGGCTCAACCTCTTCAAAACCTGCGTCAAAATCTGCAGTACCAAATAAATGGTACTACAGTAAGTAAAACCCAAAAGTACTCCAAGATAACAAATATATAAATACAACGACCAATGCATGCACATGATGACCCAAGTGCAAAACCCGAGGAAAACACAATTTCTCGAAAATCACAGTTTTCCACGCACGCCAAAAATCTCATTGGCTCAAAATCATTTCCAATAAAATCCATTCCACCATTTTCCCAGAAAATGGCACACAAAATCAACTCACGCTATTTTCCCAGAAAACAACCAATTTTAATCCGTATGTACCATGGCCTCCCCTAGGGACCATCCACATACCCTGGCTTCATCATTCACTCCACAGGTAACGGCTGTGCGAGTAATACATGAGCGATGCCCAGTTCCGCGCCCACCGCGTACATAGCCAAGCATCCTCTGATCTCCGCCAGCACGAGAGATCACGGAGTCAGATCCGAGAGCGCTACCATCCCGGTCCAAGTCCCGAGCAAAAGCTCCAGGGGACGACACTCAGTTTATTCCGCTCCCGAGTGCCCAGAGGAGCTCCACCGAGATAATAACCCATCTCGGCTTGGGGGTGATACACACACACCCGAAAAGCCTTTCAATTTACACACCCACGCATGCGTGCACAATGCCATGAAAATGACCAAAAATTGATAACCAACAGATACCAACAATTTCCAATAACCAACAGTATATCAGATAACCAATTCGCAGTTTATAAAACAGATCATTGCAAAAATATATTTAAATCTTAAAAGTCTTTTGGAGAAATACTTACAGTGCTTTAAAATAATTTATGGAGGATCACGGGAGAGCTGGAAGCGCCAAAACAGCAACACCACAGTGTAAAAATACACTGTGGCCGAAATACACAGTGAAATTGGAATTTCACACGGGTCCAAACGAAGACTTGAAAATAATAGGGTAAGGCCTTTGGAAGGTGGGGAATCTAATGGTGGTGGTGGTTGGCCGTGAATAGTGGCGGAAATGGACGGATTTTGGCCGGAATACCCGAAACGGGTTTGATCTCGTTCGACCGGCTCCGGCGACGGATCGGGGCCGGGGTTGGTTTGGTTAGGCCGGAAATGGGCCGGTGAAGGTGTGGCTGGAAGCTGGTGGCCGATGGCGGCCGGACGGCGGCGGGAGGAGAAAAAACCCACCGCGGGTTCGATCGCGCCGTGGAGGCTAACGGCGGCGAGGTTCGGCCTGAGAATCTATGGGGGAGGTCGCCGGTGGCTGAGGGTCCGAACGGTGCCGGCGGTGTCGACCACCGCCGGCCGGCGGCAGCTCTGGAACGGTGAGGCCGAGAGAGAGCGTGGGTGAGGAGAGAGAAGGTGAGGTGCATTCGGGCTGGGGGGAGAAACCGGAAGGAGAAGAAGAAAAAAGAAGAAAAAGAAAAAGAGAAAGAGAAAAAGAGAAATCCAGCATTTTTCAACTTGGGTTTCGAAAGTGATCCAACGAAAATAATTTTAAAACTACTAGATAAATAAAATAATTCAAATTTACTAAAATGCTCAATTAAAGCAGTAAAAATATTAAAATCCAAAAACAAGCTCATTTAAATAAAACAATAACAATTTTTAAAACAGTTAAAAGAAATAAATCAATTTAACTCAAAATTAACTACAGTAAAATATTAAACTCTGACAAAAAACATCCTTTTAAAATAAAGATAAATTAAATTACAGATCATTAATTAAAATAAATCAAACACAGTGAAATGCTATAAATAAAACAATAGTAATTTTAAAACCCACCAATAAACCAATTTAAACTAAAGATCAATTTAAATTCAAAATAATAATTAACAATAAAAAGCCCAATAAAATAATATTTTCACAATTTAAAATATTCTAATATAATATTCTAAAACTCCAAAATTAATAATTAATAACAATAGGAAAGTCCAATAAAGTAAATAAATAAAACCTCTAAAATATTAAAATAAGAGAATTACACAATAAAGAATTAAAATAAACCTTCATTAAAAATACACTAAAATTCAGGATGTTACAATCCCAGCCACCCCTAGCTCAGATTCACCACCCGTGCTCCCTCACTCTCTCACACTCTCCCACGACCTTTCTCTCCCTCTCATGCACAGCCAATCCTCTCCCCACCACCGTGGACCGCCGCTCGACCACCACTAAGCCTCCATGGCTCCACCAGCAACCTCCCTCAATCTAGCCCTAGGTCCAAACCACCACTTTATGTGGTGGGTAACCACTGCACATGATGGACAGCCACTGAGCGTGGCTGACTGCCACTATACACGGCTAGATCCGCCGTGATACGCTTCTTGCTAGCATTACAAGGCCATCATAGGCCATTTCAAGACCACACCTAACTATCCAAACATCTAAATAGTCACCGTACGCGGTGTAGCCGCCACGTATGACCCTTCCGGCGTCATCGACTGTGACGGTCAACGAGCGACGCACGGGTTATCCCGTCGATGGTATAATTCTCTATCCCTCGCTATTTATGTTAGATGCTAGCTGGTTGGTTAGGTTGTGGAGTGTGCTGTTAATATTGTGGAGTGTGCTGTGTAGTATGGTGGTGTGGACTATGATGTGAAGTGTTGGGCATAGTTGGGAAGTGTGCTGTGTAGTGTTGTAGGCTGTGCTGTGAAGTATGGTTGTAGTCCAAGGCGACGGGTGTCACTATGTAATCGGCTTATAGCTAGGAGTAAGTGCGCAGTGGCTAAAAAGTATTAGAGTAGTGCAGCGGAAGCATGAATAAGTAACGTCATAAAATGATGTGGTCAATCATGGAGTTGCACTGTGATGACCTAGAATGTATGTGAGGTGATGTGACAAGGTTACGGTGTAGCTTGAGAATAGTCTCGAGTTATATGGCGTGATGTTAAGTGTAGTTATGTATGAAATCATATCGTGTCAAGTGTTGGGATGGACTGTCTAAAGGGACGGGTAGCACGAAGAGTCGTGCTAGTCGAGTAAGAGAAGATTGGTATTGGAATATGACGCTTGTCCATACGAGCCTGTGACCAATGTACTATATGTTGGTCTTAGATGATAAATGGGTAAGGTACGTGTGTAATCTAATTAGACATATGTGTCATACAGATTTGCCATATGTAGTGGATAATCTGTCCTAAGTATGATGACACAGTGCTTAAGCCCTGGAGTGGCTTAGAGTCGTGTGACGTGTATGGATAGTCATCAGATTTAGAGTGAGCTAAGATACATAAAGGTAATGATGAATGTACTGTTTAAGGATGAGATGCGTGACTTAGTCGGTCTGAGTCATGCGTCGGAACGTGGTTAATAAGAAGAACAAGGCGAAGGTCGTAGTGTCTTAATTATAAGGTGAATCATGGGTTCACCCTAGTGAGTAAGCATTCGAAGTAGAATGTCAAAGTTAAAGGAAGTAGAGATCGTAATGGGTCCCCGAAAGTTTCATCATAATAAGGGAAATGAAAGAGCACGGGATAGAATAAGAGTGTTCTAAGTAAAGCATAGCTCTATTTCTAGTTCAGTTGCTTATGCACTAGATAGAAAATGACGTTAAGGTTATGTGTATGCATGTAGGTTGCCATCTGACACACGCATGAATGGACTGCATGGTATGAAAGTAGCATGGAGTTCAGGTAAATATTATGTTATACCTTTCTAGAGTTTTCTAAAAGATACGAATAAAAAAACGAAAAGTTTTTCCTTTTGAAAAATGAAGAAAAGAAATACTTTCCCTTTTAAGGGCAGATGTTTTACGAAAGAGAAGAAAGACACGAATAACGTTTTTAAAGTATAAGTATGTACGACCCTCTTTGACAGCCCTTGTTCACTCACCCAAAAGTATTAATTGTACGCATGTGAATGGATGACTATACGCTGTATCTATTGTATGTATTTTCAAAGAAAAGACATGGCATGAAAAGATATTTATCATGATGTTTTCACATGAAATGAATGTTTTCTCATGAAATAATGTTTTTCCCATGAAAGAATGAAATGAAATGAAAAGAAAAGAAAAAAATGAAAGCTCATGCCCATGCACATGCAAATGAAAACTCCAACTCTTTAGAGCTGACATGAATGAATGAATGAAAGAATGAATGAAAGAAAGACATGTGGCATAATGAATGTATGAAGTTACGTAACGGCCATATGAATGAAAGAGGTACCCAAATAGATGAATGGACAGATGACAATGCCGGGTAAGAGTATCTGGTAGTGCATCCAGTACTGCATCCCTGACGGAATGAGATTCCAACCCGTGGCCACGAGCGAATCCATTGGCCATAGAGCCGCTAACCCTAGCACGCGGGGCTTAACAGTGTGCACTGGCTTATGAAAGTGAAAAGAAAAGTATGTATGAATGCATGACATTCTTCAAGAAATAAAGGCACTGACGGGGAAAACGTTTTATGAAAAGAAAATCATGTTTAAAAAAGAAAGCCTCGTCCAGTGATATTTACGAAAGAAAGCATGTATGCATATACGTAAAGTATGTATGGAATGATAAGTGCATGATTGAAAACCTATGTTGCTATATTTTAATTGTATGAAATAATGCTTACTGAGTATTCAACTCATTTTAGTTTTTAAGTGTGCCCCTCCTCCCACAGGAACTGAATGAGCAGTATGCTCAGGAGGGACACGGCCAAAGGGAAAGAGCACGGAAGTCTAGGCACAAGGACTTTAATTGTAAAGGAGATTCTTTTATTTATGTTTTCCGTTGTAAACCTCTTTTATTCTAAAAGTATATTTTATTTTCATAACGTAGAATCTTACACTCTGAAAATGACAGTAAAATGTTTTATATCGAACTGTATTTCCCGTTGTCCTTTCTAAAATATTTTGTAAAATCACCCACCACAAGGACAGGCTTTACAAAAAATATTTCAAGTTTCAAACTTACCTTTAAGGTCCATCGACTGTACGTATTCTTCCAACTCCCGAATGTCGATAGGTTTGGTCTTTTAACCAATTTTGGGTGCAAATGAGGATTTCGACAGTTTCTGGAGACAATGAACTCCTAAAAGGATCCAATATGCGTCCTCCAGTATTAAATGCAGACTCCAAGACAACAGTGGAAATGAGGGTGGCTAACACATCATGTGCTACTACAGCAAGGACAGAATAATTAGTGGCATTAACTCTCCACCAATCTAAGATATCAAAATCGAGAGAATCATTTACACACGTATCAGACAAATATCTCTCTAGCTCCGATCTAAATTCTATAACACCCTGCTCCTCAAGGAATTTGGTGAACATGATCTTCAATTTAGTCGGAGGTGGTGTCGGCTCATCAGAACTCCCCCCACTAGTAGTGTTTGGCCTCCCTTGAGCCACATTATAACTCTCTCCACTAGCCACACAAAATGTATTATACTACTCTATCAAGCAGCCTAAAAGGAGTTTAACCTTGTCTTCTATCTTATCCGCCAACTCATACCCTTTGCACTTTTGCGACCAAAATTTCATTGCCATCATTTTGTATCGTGGATTAAGTAGAAAAGCAACATATATCATCAAGTTGAACCTATTTGTGCTACCCCAATACTTGTCATACTTACTTATCATATTTATACCCATAGTACTAGTAATAATATCACTACTCAAGCACATATTATTTAATGCATATTTAATTGTGCAAAGTTGCTCAAAATATACATTAGCCATCACATACAAAGAACAAGAAATGCTCAATGTAACATCATAAAAATTTTCAGTAACTCTACAAAAATTCGTGCATTTTTTCAATCATCACTTGTGGGGTTCACAAATTGTTCATCCACAAAAACATATTGTTCAAATGCTTATTTATGTTTTTCAGCTGTATTCAACATCAAATATGTAGAGTTCCATTTAGTAGGAACATCCAAACAAATCATTTTTCCACTGATCTTTTTTTTGCCACATAAGCGTTGAACTTAGCAAATCTTGACGATGAAGATTTCACATACCTGACGGCATGTCTAATCTTTGTTACAAATTTATAAACATCTTTCAAGCCGTCTATAACAGTCAGATTCAATATATGGGCACACCGCATATGAAGAAATTCACCACCCTATATAGCACAATTGTTGTCTTTTTTCTCCTCCTCATGTAATCAACAATAACATCATTTGAGGAGGCATTGTCAACTGTGATGGTCAAAATCTTATGAATACCTCATTCATGCAATCCTAAGTCTAACACCCTTACAATAGTTTCGCCCATATAGTATTTGGAAAAACTTAAGTATTTTTTTATGCAATCTCCAATTGCAATCAATAAAATGTGCGGTAATGCACATTTAGTTCATATTTTGTACCGACGTCCAAGTATCAGTTGTAAGGTAGATTCTTCGACCATCTAACAATTTTTTTAACTGTATCTTCTCTTCGTTATACAGTTTAATACAATCACTTTTAAAGTGATTCGAGATGACAAAATAAATCCAGACTCTAAATCAGTTACAAACTTAACAAACCCTTCGTGCTCCACTAGCCTAAAAGGCAATTCACACATAATAAAAAATTTAGCAGTTGACACCCTAAGTTTTTCTGCATCATACTTCACTATACCTTGTGGGTTACACACTCTTCCCTCCATGTCCCTCTTAGCACTAGATTGACTTTTTCCAACTCCTTTATGTCTAAGATGGGAAGTTTCACATGCATTCTAGAGGTGATGTATCATATATGAAGTGTCATTCTTGTAGTGACAACTGTATAGCTTAGCGCAGTAATTTTACTGAGCTTTTGGATTATCATGGTCAATAGGTTGCATTTTAGTAAAGTATTCCCAAACCACCGATTGGTTACTAGGTTTTTTTTTTGTTTTGATAAAGGTGAGATGGAACGGGTAGCCAGTTGTGTATATGTGGATAAATGGGTTGGAAGACTCCCATACTTCTCCACATCCACTGGAATAGACGAGGAGTCACTACCAACCCCCTGGGTTGTACCGACATTACAACTCACAAAATATTATTCTATCTGTTATTGAGCAATCAAGACCACTAAACACAATTTAATAAATAATCAAACATTAATAATCAAATATAACAAAATAAATAATCAAACACACAGATTATGCAAACATATAAAAAAACAAAATCGACAAAAAAGATGAAGGTAAATATGCTGCGGTATTCCTATTGGTATGCAATAATCTTATTAGGATGTATAAGTTTATTACATGATTATAAGTGTAAATAATAAATATGCTGCAGTGTTCCTATGACAACCTTCTTGTTGTTATGCTGAATGCAGTTTGAAAAATTTACACATCAAATACAAGATCATGGTTAAGGTCTGGAATTTATTGAAAAAGAGCCAATGTTTGGCAGGTGTAAAACAAACGCTTGATTAAGCGGTTGAGATAGAGATGATTTGTTTTCAAGCTTCCAAGCAATAACAAACAAACTTTTCTTCTTTATGAATTACCAACCAAAACTTGAACATAGAAATTCCCATAGTCATGAGGGACAGAGCAACTACCCTCCAAAGAGTATAGAGATTAGAGGATCAATATTTTAAACTCTGGCATTTTATGGTTCATTATATGTCAAAAACAGAACAATCTCAACTTTGGTCATTTCATTTTGGTCAATAACCTTTTAAGTGGGGATTAAGCATATCATTTTGGTCTGTGATCTGAAAAAATCCATGTCACCATGTGCTAGACATTTATGGAAAGTAACATACATGTGTTCTAAAATATGATCATCTGCATAGTCAGCAAATGCTAAAAGGCAAAAAAAAAAAACACGTAGATTTGCTGACATTAAAAGTTTAACAAGATGCATCCAGAACAAGGGACAACTAGTAGAAAAGGACAGAAAAAAAGCATGTTGGTGTCTGTAAAAATGGTGGTATTTATGAACTAAAAAAATCAGTAGTGGGTTTGTTTTAGAATGTGCTCTTCTTCCAAGTTCCAACAACAAAGGTAGTTAGGAAAACAACTAGCAGCAGAGAGGAAGCATCATTTAAAAGTTGAATGTTTTAATATTCACAGCAAAGCAACCCCTCGCCCCCATATGCCACCGACACAAATGCAAGGTGACAATTATAGAAAATCAATAAATTAAAATCCTCGAGTTGAAGAGGATTCCATTACTAGCAAATGCTAAAAGAGAAAAAGTGAAATTATTGTGTAATTGTTCTTGTACTAATCTCCGATAAGAATAGTGTAATCGCTAAACCTCTAAGTATTGCTATGTTACAGTGCTGTTGTGCCTGTGAGAGAGAGAGAGAGAGAGGCGCAAAGGATATGAAAGCGAGAGAGGTTGAGAGTAGGAGTGTAATCGGTCCGGTCCGGTTTTGGAAAAAATCTTGGACACTGGTATGACCGATTTTGTATTTTTCAAAATCGATTACGCACCGGTTACTCCTAAACCGGTACTTCTAGTTTTACCGGTTTCCGGTTTGGTCCGGTCCAGTTTTACGGTTTTTTTTAAATGTAAGTTTGGCATTTTGTTATTAAAAATATGTTTAAAAAAAACTGTTTTAAAAAAATCTGTTATACTTTTATTAATATATATTAGACTATTAATATAACTTTTTTTTTATAAGTATATTAGACTATTAATATAACTATAACTATAGTCTATATTAGACTATTAGTACAAGTTATAAATTTATATATTAGTATAGCTATATATTAATATATATTAGTATTAGTGATAAACTATATATTAGTATAGTTATATAATACATGATTAATTACATTTTCATTTTTAAGATTAAACTTTTATTTTATAATAACATTATCTTATATATAAAAATTTCACATATAATTATACATTATATATAAAACTTATATATTAATATATATAAAATATTTTGTATAAAACTTATATATAAAATATTATTTTTTATATATTTTTTATCAATCGGTTCGGTCCGGTCCAAAAAATCTTAAAACTGGAACCGGACCGGTTCTACTCGGTTTATGAATTATAAGAACCGGTTTCAAACCGGACCGATTCAAAACTGGTAAAACCGGTCTGGTTTGGTTCGGTTCGGATCGGTTTACCGATTTAAATTTACACCCCTAGTTGAGAGTTGAGAGTCTAAGAGCTGCGGCGCAAGGGAGAATGGGAGATGAAGACGAAGTGAGGAGAAACTGAAAAATGGTTTTTTTTTTTAACACTATAATGCTCATCATTTTGATACTCAATTTTTTAAAAAAAAAAACCAGGGTTCTTAGTTTCAAATCTAGGTAGTCATGAGGGTACTGATCAAGATTTAATAATTGGATTCCAGACTGGATCCGAAAAAAATATAGCTCGAATGAACAGTGCTAAGTGAAACTTTTTTTTTTTCTTTAAACAAATACTTTTAATTCAACCATGTTCTTAATTGGCTTAGGAAAAACAATTATCCATCCACTATCTCCAGTTACGTCCTTTTTTGTCTTTTGCAAAGAGATTTTATTATTATAGGAGGAAGTTTAAAGATATTACACAAATGGCCAAAAAAATGTCCTCATTTGCCAACCGAGGGAGGAGCAACGTATAATTCACTTGTTTATTCATCAACGTTTTTTGAAAATATTTGTATTTACTTTTTAAAAAAATATTAATATTACTTACGTTTGTAGAGTTTATAAGTATCGTAATTTTTTTTTAAAAATAAAGTACAGTTTATTATTAAAAATTAATTTTTTTAATATAAATTATGTATTTATTTATTTATTTTTAAAAAAATTATACAATATTTATACATTACGATTGATTATGTAGTATTTATATACATTACTATTGTAATACGACTGTAAATATAATTTATTAAAAAACAAAATACACAGATCATTTAAAAAAAAACACCAATAAGTCTGTGCATGCAGCACCCCTCATAACTTGGCAGTAACACTTTATAAACAATGACAACCGACTAACGCAGGCGGTGGCATACCGTGTAAGAGCATTAGTATTGGTCTATGCATATCTATATGTAAAATTATATTTACATAATATGACTAAAAAAACATCCACATTGACTTCTGCATATGCATAAATTTGGCTAGCAGTGAATAATTGTTATCTAAATTTGGATAACAACTATTCACTCCATCAAACATATTTTAATTATTTTTTCTCTCTCCTTCCACTCTTTCTCTCTCAATCTTTTCTTCTTCTTTCTTCCTCAACAACACAACAAATCTTCACATACACATTCATTTTATTATTATAATATTATATATATATTTTTTATTTTATTATATTTTTTATTATTACATTTGTATTATTAATCTCAAATGTATATAGTGGATACTAATTACAAAATATATATATAAATTTTGATTTTAGAAAAAAATTAATAATAATAAAAAAATAATATTTTATTATTATTTGGTCTCAAATATGTATAAGTCAATGTGAGAGTTTTACTTGAATGGCCAAATAGTTATGTAAAAGAAATAATTTTACATATGCATATACATAGACCAATGCTAATCCTCTAAGTGCATAGAAGGTCAATCAGGTCATTTTCGTAATAAAAATTCTACCCATTATTCGGTCTTCTATTATTTCTATGTGGGGTGTATGAGATATGAGTAGGAACCTCTTTTCGTAATTTCACCCCCCCGGTCCAACATATCCGTAATCAGTGGGACCTACCGATCTGCGAGTCCCATCTCCCTGTTTCTTTCCGCACTTCCCTCTTTTCTGTCTTTTATGTTTGAAACTTGCTGGTTCTACTTTGAAACTACCGAAACCTCCATTTCGGACGCACTGTCAAACTCTCCCTCTCTTCCTGGATTGATTCGTGGATTTGTTAACTTGAATGGAAGTCAAACTGTTTGAGTTTCATTGGAGAATATACTGATATTTTTGTTCCATTTATTTATTTTTATGGCTTCGAGTGGATATAGAAATGGCACTCACAGGGGAAATAGTAGCACGAAGCTGGATCGGCCACTCCCAGCAGCGAACCTCAAATCTTCCTCGTTTAAATCCAGGTTTACTCCTTCTCACTCTTCGGGATCCGCTCTTCGCCGCAGTAGCCCCGCCTCTTTCTCCACCAACGACGGAGGTGAATTTCATTCCATTATCCGAAAAAGATCCAATTCCTAACTTCCAATTTATACATTCATATGTATTGAAGTTCGATTTCATTCTGCTTTTTATATTTTAATCAGTTCATTTTGAAGATTTTCTACGGTTATTAGATTTTGATCAATGCGATTTGAAGACTGTGCGTGCTGTTTGTGCACTTTTTTTGGTCTGAGCGTTTCAGATTGATGCAATGGTAGGCGTAGGAATTTTATTGAACTCTTTTCAGTAGCAGTATCTTGAGAAACGATGACACAGATTGATGCCAGACTTGTTGAAGCTTTCTGGAATTTTTTATAGCATAAATCGTGGTTAATGGCTCCCATTTTATCTAATGTTCATATTCTAGGTGGTTGCTTTAGAGCTTTTATATGCGCTACAAGTTGTAGAGTTCATTTCACGGAGACATCCAAACACGCCCTTCGTTTTTTAAGATTTGAAGTGTTAATAATTTTGAGCTCTCCTACACATGCTCCTTTTTGTTGCTCTCAGCCCCTGGCACAGGCGAGAAATGTTCGAATATATATGTGTGTGTGTGTGTACGAATAAATATATATTTTTTTATAAGTAATAAAAGATTTTATTCCCAAAAAATAGGCATAAGCCCAAGTACACATGATGTATACAAAGGAAATACCTATTACTTTCAAAAAACGAAAGGAAAACTAAAACAGATTATGGAAATTATCTTCCATTACAAAAGCTTTAGCCCACAAACTCAAATTACTAAAGAAAAAATCCCTAAGTTCTCCCAATGAACGTTCTTTGTCTTCGAAGCATCTCCAATTCATTTCAAGCCATAGGCACCACATGAGACAAGAAGGAATCATCTTCCAAACATGAACAACATTCTTGCTACCCATCAATCCCTTCCACCATACCAATAAATCCACCACTTCCTTGGGCATTACCCAAAGTAAACCAATTCGGTTCAAAACCTCATTCCACAAGAACTTGACCACTTCACAATGAAGAAAGAGGTGATTAACAGATTCCCCATCCTTCTTGCACATGACACACCAATCAGCAATGTACATACCTCTCTTTCTAAGATTTTCAGTTGTCAACACTTTGCCCAAGGTTACCACCCAATAGAAAAAAGCAACCTTGGAAGGAAATTTTACTTTCCATATGTTTTTCTGGGGGAATTCACAACTTTTGTGACTAGTCAATATTCTGTAAAAAGAGGAGACTAAATGTATACTCAGAATCCTGATTTCTCTCTCCTAAACACATTTCTCTCTGTACATGGGAAAAAATATGTAGTTTTTCATTGCTTGGGTGGTTGGTGAAGGAGGGAGGATGAGTTTCTACAAGGATATTGTAATTGAATCCAAGCTTTTCTCACTTGCTCAGGATGGGGGCTGGTTAGTTCATCACTGAGGAAAGCTGGAGGGTGAAGTCAAGGTTATCTTTGGGTCCTTCAACAGTGCACTGGTTGGCCAAGGCATTGATAGATTGTTCAAAGGAAGAGAAACATGGTTTTTTCACCATTGTAATTTAGCGTAGTCGAAGTTTCTTGGTGCAACGGTGTTTGAATGGTCGGGGAAGATATTTTGCCATGGTAGAATATGGGGGTGGTGGTAGAAGAAATTTTGTCTTTGTGCCTGAAGAGAAGGGCGGCAATGGGTGGAGAAAGATGGGGGAGGCGTTGTGGGAGTTCCTCCAGGAAAGGAAGTAGACCGCCAGTAAGGGTGTATTACAACCACCGGTGCGAAAGGAGCCACCGTTCTTCTACAAGGAGGCACTATTGGTGGAGCCTCCTCGTCAGCCCTTGTGGTCAATGCAGATAAGTGGAGGCAATGTACAACAGAGAGGAGGCTACAACTATGATATTGACATCTTGCAGCATGGTGGGAGTAGACCTGTAGGTGGCGTGGTAGAGGGGGAAGTGCTATGTGCTTTGCCGGACGTGAAGGTGCAATTGGGTATGTTGCAGAATCAAGTTGATAGTCTAATTACTATTGTCGAACTTAAAGAGGAAAGGGGTGTGGAGGAAAGGGCTGGGCCTTGGCTGAGTAAGGAGGTTCGGGCTGCGCAGCAGGAGGGCTCATGCCCATCGAAGGAGGGCTCAGGCCTTTCAAAGGCCTTGAATTAGACCATGCCCACTAGTGGGCCTCTTGCAAATGTGCCCAAGCCCGTTGGAAAGAAGGGGTCTTCTCCTGTGTGGAGGATCTGCTGGGAAGCTTCCAGATGGGCCTAAGCTAACGGCGGCCCAGCCACCATGCCCGAGTCCTCATAGGCGGCACCGCGACCTGTCGTGGGTCCTCTGACGACCCAGATGGAGCCGATGATGGAGGTAGAAGGTGCGTCAGGGTCGCGTTCTAGGCCTTTCGAAGAGATCTAGCCGCCGTGTGTTGTCACCTCTCCCTAATGTGGACAGAAGTTGCTGATGACCACCATAGAGGTGTCGCCTCCTTAGATGGAGGCCCCTGTGCATTTCCGACTACTTGGAGTTTATGTCAACGGGAAGGGTCCTCTCAAAAACCTGCGAAGGGGTGGAAGGTGAGGTGGAGATGGCTGTGGAGGTGGAGGATGAGGGTCTACTTCAGAACTTGGCCAGTGAGGATTCGAGGGTCCTTGAAACTTAGTTGTCCACTAGCAAGGTCTTGGTTGAATGGGAGGACAAGAATATTTTTTGGGGAAGAGGAGAGGAGGCTAGTTTCTAACCTGCAGTGGGTTCCCAATGAAGAGGAGCCTATCCCGTTGAATCGTATGTTACCCAATGAATCAAATTTATTGGATTGGGAGCTTCGAAAGGTGAAGGAGATCCAATACTGTGTTGGAATGGAGTGTGTAGGTTATGAAGACAAGTTCATGGTCCTATTTACTGCCATTGAGGCAGGCCATTCGCAGTCTAAGAAGTTAGGGTCTAAAAAACAACGGGAGCTCTAGTGCCTTACTTGGTTGATGAATGACGAGGGAAGCTCAAGTCATGCTAGAGCCAAGGGGAAGGGGCTTGCCTTTCCTATATGAAGCCGAAAATTATATCTTGGAATGTCCGCGGGTTGAATGAAGCAAATAAACGGCTTCGTATAAAAAATTTACTTCGGGAGTGGAGGGTGGACATAGTATGTTTAGAAGAAACTAAGCTGAATTTTGTTTCTAGGAGGATTGTGCGAAGTGTCTGGAGTTGTACTTATGCGGATTGGTCTTATCTTGCTTCTAAGGGGGCTTTGGGTGGAATCTTATTGATGTGGGATAAAAGAGTTGTGGAGAAAATGGAAGAGTTCGTGGAGGAGTATACTGTGGCCCGCTCTTTCAAGAGTGTGGTAGACAATTTTTTGTGGGCTTTTGCAGGTTTATACTGACCAAACGTAGACAATGATCAAAGACTTTTATGGGAGGAACTCACGAGGTTACATAGCTGGTGGGAGCTTCCCTGGTGCATAGGAGAGGATTTCAATGTCATCAAATTCCCTAGTGAACGATCTGAAGATACTAGGATGCACCTAGCAATGCTAGACTTTTTGGAGTGTATATTCGACTTAAACCTATTGGGTATTCCTTTCATGGGGGGCTCTTTTACTTGGTCGAATAATCAGACATGGTCTCGGCTGGACATATTTCTAATCTCACCGGAGTGGAAAGTGCATTATCTGGAAGTGTGCCAAAAGAGGTTGCCACGTCTTTGCTCGGACCATTTTCTCATCTTGTTGGATTATGGTGGCATACAAGACGGGTGCTGATCTTTCAAGTTTGAAAACATGTGGCTGAAAAGTGAAGGCTTTGTGGATAAGGTTAGGCAATTGTGGTCTTCATATCAGTTTCTTGGTACCCTCTCTTTCATTTTAGCTGGTAAACTTAAAGCCTTGAAGTATGATCTTAAGATCTGGAATGCTTAGTCCTTTGGTGATTTAAGGGAGCAAAATAAATCCATGATGGAGGAGTTGCAACAGTTTGAGAGGATAATTGAGGATAGAGTCCTCTCACCAGAGGAGTTACAACAGAAGGTAGAGTTGAATTCAAAATTGGAGAGAATTTTATCTTTGGAGGAGATCTCTTGGCGACAGAAGTCGAGACCATTGTGGTTAAAAGAAAGGGATCGGAGCACAAAGTTCTTCCATAGATTTGCTAATTCCCACAGAAGAACTAATACCATTGAAATGCTGAATATTAATGGTATGGAATGCAAGGAGGCCCCTAGGATTCGGGAGCATGTGGTGGACTTCTATGAACAATTGCTTTCAGAACGAGAGGGTTGGAGGCCTAAGCTTGATGGCCTCGGCTTTGACACTATTGAGCCTCAGGCAGCGTCTTGGTTGGAGTGGCCTTTTTGAAGAGGTGGAAGTTTTTGATGTAGTGAAACACATGGCTAAAGATAAAACTCCCGGTCCAGATGGCTTCTCGATGGGCTTCTTCCAAACTTGTTGGGAGGTAGTGAAAGAGGACATCATGAATGTGTTTCAGGAAATATTCTCAGCTGGGAAGTTTGAGAAAAGTCTTAATGCCACTTTCATTGCGTTGATCCCAAAGAAGATTGGAGTCTCGGAGATTAAGGACTTTTGACCTATTAGTCTTATGAATGGGGTGTACAAAATCATCTCTAAGGTCTTGCAAACAGGTTAGGGGAGCTCTTGGGTCAGATCATCTCGAAGCCACAAAATGCATTTGTTCGGGGTTGTCAAATTCTGGATTCAGTTCTTATAGCGAATGAAGGCTTGGATAGTAGATTAAAGTCGGGTTCCACAGGGGTTATTTGTAAACTAGATATGGAGAAGGCCTACGACCATGTAAATTGGGATTTCCTCTTATACTTGCTGGGGAGATGCAGGTTTGGGGTTAGATGACGTTCGTGGATTAGTTGGTGCATCTCTATGGCAAGGTTCTCAGTCTTGATCAATGGCTGCCCCACAGGTTTCTTTAGTAGTTCTCGCGGTTTAAGGCAAGGTGATCCACTATCCCCTCTTCTCTTTGTCATCATTATGGAGGCCCTTAGTAGGATGATATCGGCAGTGGTTGCTCACGGTTTTGTGGCTGGACTCCCAATTGGTGACCCCAATAGGGGCATTATTACTTTGTCTCATTTACTTTTTGCAGATGGCACACTCTTATTTTGTGAGTCAGACCGCAATCAGTTGAAGGCATTGAAGGCTCTCCTCCTGTGCTTCGAAGTAGTGTCAGAGTTGAAAGTAAATTTTGACAAGTCAGAGTTAGTGCCAGTGGGGAACGTCAGGAATACTCGACAACTAGCTGGTATACTTGGGTGCAAGGTAGTCTCTCTTCCCATGTCTTCCCATGTCTTATTTGGGATTGCCCCTGGGGCGGCCTCAAAGGCCTCATCTATTTGGGATCCTGTTATTGAGAAGATAGGAAGGAAATTGGCGGGGTGGAAGAGATTGTATTTGTCGAAGGGTGGACGTTTGACTTTCATTAAGAGCACCCTCTCTAACTTACCTACATTTTTTTTGTCTTTGTTTTCCATACCTGCTAGTGTGGCGGCTCGGATTAAAAAATTGTATCGGGATTTCTTATGGAGCGGGATGGGGGACGAATCCAAATTTCACCTGGTGAGATGGGTTAAGGTGTGTAGAACAATCTCGTCAGGAGGTTTGGGTGTAAAAAAATTGAGAACTTTTAATCGTGTTTTACTTGAGAAATGGTTATGGAGGTATAACATGGAATTAGACGCCTTATGGAAGCAGGTGGTTGATCGCAAATATGGGATCTTGTGGTGCGGATGGTGTACTGAAGAGTCACATGTGGCTAATGGTGTGGGGGTTTGGAAGTATATTCGACGTGGATGGGGGGAATTTTATAGCCATTCTAGAGTAGTGTTGGGGGGGGGGGGAGGTCTCGAATAAAGTTTTGGAGGGACGTATGGTGCTGGAATGAGGCCCTTAAGGATTCCTTTTCAGCTATTTTCTATGAGGCTTGTAATCAAGATGCTTCAGTAGCGGACCCCATGCTTCGTTTAGGGGACCAAGTGCAGTGGAATGTTACTTTTGGTAGAGCAGCACAAGATTGGGAAGTAGACAGCTTTGAGGCCTTTTTCAGCCTATTATATTCTATGAAGCCGAACAGTCAGCAAGCTGATAGGTTGTGATGGACTCCTACGGGTAAGGGCACTTTTTCGGTCCGATCTTTCTACAAGTCCCTTTCACATCTAGCAAGAGTTAATCTTAACACCGGTCGAACTGGTTTTCCCCTATCAACAACCCTCCAATGGGTGACTTCCACGTAGACAACTCACCAAGACTACCATGTACCCCCATCCCACGGTATTATGCACGATTTCCCTCTCTCCATTCTCTCCCCCATGGACTCAGATGATTTGGCTTCCATTCTCTCCCACGGAACCCTCTCCGCCACGACGACCACCCTCACCACCACGATGACAGTCCCTCTCTCCGTCGTCGCACAAGGAACTCGATCCCCCCTCTCCGCCACAATCTCCTCCCTTTTAATTGATTCTCGCAAGGAAGCCACCCTTTCTGCCACTCTCTTCACTACCAGCCCCTAATCATGACCCTCCTAGTGCCACTGATGAGATTCTCTACCTAGTGCCGCCACCGACGTCTTTCTGGCATCAACCCAGTGCCATCAAGATTGCGGGTTTGCGATGGGTTTCATTGTGATTTTGAGCTTATACTCTATACTTGGTGATTTGAGATTGCGGGTTTGAGATGGGTTTCACTCTAATTTTGAATGGATTGTGGGTTGATTGTGGGTTGATTTTGGTTTGATTGGGTTTTGATGGAGAGGAGATGGAGATGGAGATGATCGATAGAGATGGGGGAGATCGGTGACAGAGATGGGCGACGGCGGAGATGATGGGCGATGGAGATGCTTGGCGATGGCGGCAGGAGAAGATGAAAGGACTGAGAACGTGAGGGTCTGGGGTCAATGAATAATCTAGTGTAATGCACTCCATTGATTTAATGTGAAATAAGTGATGTGTCAAAATTTAATTAGGGGCTGTTTATGGGTCAAAAGCAGACCGACCGCTCCAAAGCGGTTATGATCTAGCAAATACTCAGTTTCCATGGAGGAAAATCTGGAGGAATAAGGCACCTCCTAAAGCGGTTTTCTTTACTTGGACAGTAGCGTTGGGGAAGATTTTGACTATTGATAATATGCGGAAGCGACAAGTAGTTATCCTCGATTGGTGTTTTATGTGTAAGAGATCTGGTGAGACAGTGGAACACCTCTTGTTACATTGTGAGATAGCTAAAGCCTTGTGGTTGGAAGTGTTTAGCCGAGTTGACTTATATTTTGTAATGCTTGCAACGGTGGTTGATCTATCGGCTAGCTGGATGCTTCCGAGATGTGTCCCACAAATCAAAGCCGTATGGTAGATGATTCCGACCTGCATTATGTGGTGCTTATGGTAAGAGCGGAATGAACGGATTTTCGAAAACAAGGAGTGGTCACTAGAGGAACTTTGCACTCATTTTTTCCGTACTTTATTTCTAGAGGCCATAGTTTTAGATTTTAATAGCCTGACTTTTCATGACTTTCTAGTTTCTAATATTGTGACCTAGATAGATCTTATCTCTTGTATACTATCTTATCTACTTGGGCTTTGCCTATTCTTTATTAATAACATTATCGTTTACCTATCAAAAAAAGAAAAGAAAAAAGGAGGAGACTGAGAACTTAGAATAACTGCAGGAATCCACAGCATGCTGTCCTCCCTACCTAGCATCAACTTTGAAATGTAAAGTCTTTCCAGAAAAGCCTTAATATCATCCATTTCTCAGTCATTAACATCCCTGATAAAGATAACATCCCACTGAATATTATTGTCAATGCAACAGAAAGACTTTACTCATTTAAAAAAAAAGACTTTCCTACAGCTGCATTTTGATCCCTTGCAATTCTGAAAAGAGAGGGAAAGTCCAGCTTAAGTGAAGAATCCCCACACCACAAGTCATGCAAGAAAAGTATCCTCTTCCCATCTCCCACCTTCAATCTAATATGATTTGAAAAAACCCCCCGTCCTTTTCTAATGAACTTCCACAAACTCACCCCATACGCACCACTAGTATCTTTTGAACACCAACCTCCCCACAAACTACCATATTTTACATCAATAACATTTTTCCAAAAGGCATTACTTTCCAAGTGGTATCTCCAAAGCCATTTCCCAAGTAATGCTCTATTAAACAATCTTATATATATATGTATGTATATATGTGTTTCATATATTTTTATATATATGCAGGATTTTTTTATGTTTGTATGTATGCATGTAAGCAACCTCCCATGAATGGCAAGATGATGGACTTCGTGATGTCAAATGTTTGTTTTTTTCTTTTTAACAGTACCTGGAAGAGTTCGAGTGGCTGTAAGACTGCGACCACGGAATGTGGAAGAATTAGCTGCAGATGCAGATTTTGCTGATTGTGTGGAGTTGCAGCCAGAGGTGCTCCCAGTATTCTAGTTACAAATATTTTACATGTGACTTTAGTAGTTATACTTTTATATCGTCCTTGACACACGTTTTCTATTTCTCTTAATTTTGAGCTTTCTAGTATTTATTTCTTATTTGTAGTGTATAATCATTCTGGTATTTGCTCTACCTCAGCTAAAAAGGTTGAAACTTCGGAAAAACAATTGGGATTCAGACACTTACGAATTTGATGAGGTGCTCACTGAATTTGCATCCCAGAAGCGTGTCTATGAAGTTGTTGCCAAGCCTGTTGTAGAGGTTTGTTATTTTTTGTTAGATATCCTGATTATTAGGGGAACTTCCTTAAGCTATTTCTTTTTTTGGGTTCATTAAAAAAAAAAATTGTGTCCCCCTTCCCTTCTTGTTTTATTGTTTTATTACCAGCACAGCAAGAGCTCATTATCTTTCCTTATGTTAGTTTATATAAATTAAGTCTCCTGCCATGTGTTCCTATTATCATGTCTTAGATTTTGTGCAGTAACCTGATGATGTGCTGTTGGTTTTTGTAGAGTGTTTTAGATGGTTACAATGGGACTGTGATGGCCTACGGTCAGACTGGTACTGGGAAAACTTTTACTCTTGGACGACTGGGAGAGGAAGATACATCTGATCGTGGAATCATGGTTCGTTCAATGGAGGATATTTTAGCAGACATTTCTCCAGAGACCGATTCTGTCTCCGTTTCATATATTCAGGTTTCTCTGGTTAAATTTAATATTATATTTTATCCAGCATTGATGTTAACATAAAAATCTATTTTCAGATTAAACTCTTTAAATTTGTCCAGTTTACAAAATTGCTGATTTTTTTTTTTCTCAACAAAAATTTGTAGCTTTACATGGAAACTCTGCAAGACCTGCTTGATCCATCAAATGATAACATTCCTATTGTGGAAGATCCAAAAACTGGTGATGTTTCAGTACCTGGGGCAACTCTTGTTGAAATCAGGGATCAGCAGAGTTTCGTGGAGCTGCTAAGAATAGGAGAGACTCACAGAATTGCCGCTAACACAAAATTGAATACTGAATCCTCTCGTAGTCATGCTATTCTGATGGTAAAATAATCAGCTGTCTATAATTAGTAAATTTCAATTATCAATTATATATAATTTTACACTCTTGCATCTACATTTCATGATATCTAACTGGTAAATTCTTTCATTGTTCTGTATTAGTTAACAGAAATCTTGATGTGTTTGACTTCCTTAGTGCAGGTACATGTTCGAAGGTCTGTCATAGGAAGAGAAGAAATAATTTCCAGTGAAAATGGTGACTCCTCTCACTTGGTCAAACCTTTTAAGCCACTTGTTCGGAAAAGCAAGCTAGTTGTGGTAGATCTGGCAGGGTCAGAGCGAATCCACAAGTCAGGTGTATATCCCACTTATGACACCTTTCATAGTTCTACATTTTTATTTGTTGATATTAAGTTTATTCGTAGCTGCTTCTCTAAATGGGGCATGGCTTTTGTATGTATACCACCCAGTTTTAATAATAGGCTGCTGGTATACACAACTAGGGATATCCTTCCATCCTTTGATAGAGCTGGGTGGTTGTGCATTTATGTACCTTGAATTGTACCGTGGCTTATATTTCTTTTCTGGCGGTGCTCCTTAGCTATCAAGTTGTTTGGAATGATTGAAATGTTAATGCTGCTCCTATTTGATGAATCTGTTAAAAAAACTTCATGACTTGAAGAGAGCAGGTTCCCACTTTTCTCAAACAGCCGGCACCCTGTTTGCCATTGGCTGTGGAATCAGACATCCTACAATTAAGACCACAGCAATATCTACAAAAGCTTCACAAGTTGGAGTCTGGGACTCCAACTGGCTTATACCTGTTACTTGGACTTTTGACTTGTAGGAGTCAGAAAAGTTGTGCAGGGGCCTCCTGAGATGGATTATTGCTAGTTCAGTAAAACGTGCAGGAAAACGACATGTACTGCAAAGAAATGAGGAAAAGTGCTATTCTAGAAACCTTTTGTTTTAGATGGAAATCTTGCTAGAAAATAGAATTGGCCCTGTTTGGATTTAGGAATGAGTTGAGATAGTTTTAGATGAGTTGAATAAAATATTATTAGAATATTATTTTTTAATATTATTATTGTTTTAGGATTTGAAAAAAATGAATTGTTTATTATATTTTGTGTGGAAATTTGGGAAGTTGTAATGATGAGATGAGATGAGTTTCCAATTCAAACCGGGTCTTTTAATTAAGCATTTTAAACCAGCTCGATCTGCTGATAGGGATATGAGGGAATTAAGTCCTTGTAGAATGACTTCTCTAGTCAGGACCTGTCATTTTTCCTAGAATAACCTGCAAAAAGTGAGGCATTTCCTATACATGCATTTCTTCATATTTCCTTTTAAAGAAACAAAGGTTGTGTTGGGTTATGCCATTTTTTTACAAACGTTTTTCGGAAAAAAGACTCAGTATCACTCCAAACATCTTTCCATCTTTTTTCTGTTTCAGTTTTTCATCCAAATATTTGCCTAGGTTTCAATGAATATAAAAAACACAAAAACCAAAGCAACTTTTACAAAAAAAATATTCAAACAACTTTTCAATTCTACCTATTCACTTCCACAAACCCCAATGCAAAACATATTTTAAAAACACTTCTATTCAATTTTTCTTATCTACTTTCACAAAGCTCAATAAAAAGCGCATCCAAAATCTTCCTAACCAAACATATCCAAAGCTTTAGAGATTACTGGTATGGCAATTTCCCGCTCGTTTGTATGGTGAGGTTCCAAGTGTTATGGTTTTTGACTTGGTTTGTGTATGCAGTCTCTAAATCTCTAATTCTGGTCTAGGTTTCTTACGAGTAATCGGATAGGAATTCTATTTACGATGAAAATTTATGACTTTTGAAATTGTTGTGCTGCTTTCAGTCATTATGAAATCTTTAGCACAGCATTTGTTTTAGTGAGTAATGCCCCTCTACCACCCAGAATGTATTGACACCAAATGTTTATATACTGATTCATGCATTGTGAATTGCAATTTAAGGGCCTTATATGGATTTTGATGAATTTGCTTAATATTGGTTCCAATGTTTTTGTTCATGAAATTAGGCTCATTAGTTATATAGTTACATTATCTCTCTTCCTTTACTTCAGGGAGTGAGGGTCATATGCTAGAGGAAGCAAAGTCCATCAACCTCTCTCTTAGTGCATTGGGGAAGTGCATAAATGCTCTAGCAGAGAATAGTGCTCATGTTCCAATTCGCGATTCAAAGCTTACAAGGTTGCTCAGAGATTCGTTTGGAGGTGATGTCTTTCACATTAATGTTAGTATGTGCTTAGGATTTTATGGTCAAATTAGCATAGGAGGCACTGGCCCTGATTCAGAATTGAAGCTTATCATTTTGTTGTATGTTTTGACATTGGTTATTGTATCACAGGCACAGCGAGGACGTCATTAATCGTGACTATTGGCCCATCCCCACGACATCGAGGAGAGACTGCAAGTACCATACTATTTGGACAAAGGGTTAGTTCTTATATTTTGAAGGAATTCAAAGATCTAGCTTTGAATTGTCTAGCATGAATGATGCACTCAATACTATTCGTAAGTCGGTAACTTACCATAGACAGAGCTATTCATGTATTTATGCTATTATCATTTTAGATAGGCACTTTGTATCTTTAGATAGTCATGCATAGGTGTGGCTCTTGTATATGTCCCGTGTACTTCACTTCGCCTATTTTCAATAAAATTCTTATATACTGATAATAAAAAGAAGATCGGCACTTTGCTGGTATGTTAGAATTTTTTCTTTCCATATCTTTCTTGAGACTTTTTACTCCATTTAGATCTTAAACATGCCCAGTGTTCATCTTTTATGTAAATGGAAACTTTGTTGAGAGGTCATACTAAACGGCTACATGAATAATTATTGCATGTTTCATCTATGACAGGCTATGAAGGTGGAGAACATGTTGAAAATAAAGGAGGAATTTGATTACAAGAGTCTGTCTAGGAGGCTTGAAGTACAACTGGACAAGCTCATTGCAGAAAACGAAAGGCAGCAGAAAGCTTTTGAGGATGAAGCTGAAAGAATAAATATAGAAGCACAAAACCGAATATCTGAAGTCGAGAGGAGCTTTGCTGATGCATTAGAGGTTTGCTGGACTATTTATTTGGGTGGCACTCTTTATCTGTGATAAGCTTGAATTGATTTTTCTGAAAATAAATATGTAGATATGGTGTGTGTAAATTATGAACTATGTTATAATATTTATGCATCATGATGAATGGTGGATGGTTTTAATTCTAATAAGAATGTCTAGTGTTAGTCCAAAGAGGTTTTTTTTTTTTTTTTTGTGGGGTGGGGGGGGGGGGGGGGGGGGATTCACAGCACTGGTGGAAAATGCTCCCCCTCTCCCTTCTTTTCTTTCTTGGTTGCAAAGATACCTAGAGCCTGAAGTCATTTTTCCCTTTTTTCCCCTTCTTTCCTATTTGGATTTGTTGGCCATGAGTTTCAGTATCATTATTTTTATCAGAAGGAGAGGCTAAAATGCCAGATGGATTATATGGAATCAGTCAAGCAGCTGGAGGAGAAGTTGGTGTTGAATCAGCAAAAGCATGATTGTGATGGCTTCATGGACGATAAATGTATTGGGCAGGTACTTCCTTTTGGAACTATTTTTGCTGTTATGTTGTGGTTTTCTTAGAAGAGGATTCTTGAGTCAATTGTTGGTCATAGGACGCTTTTTGAGACGATGGACATGCATGTTGTTATTTGTTAACACCAACTTGAAATACAGAGGCAATTTTGGTCCAAAGTTGGAGCAAAAAGTGACAGTTTATGCCGATGTATTTATCTTTGTTGAGAGTATATCCTTTAGCTTCCCCCTTTTTTGGGTTTTTTGGTGGTGGGGGGGCTGTGGTGAGTATCTGGTCCATGAGTTTGTTTAGCTTCATCTAATCAATTAAATTTTACATTTTCATGTAAAATCAGCTCAGGTCAATTTCGTCTCTAATTATGGGTATATTACTGCATGACTTATTTTAGATTCTTAGAATGATCATATTCCATGTTTTTATTTTGTTTATTATGCAGGAGACAGGGCTTTCTGCTGCTGACGATGTTGCTGAGATAAAAAAATTGCTTGGAAAGGAAATTAAACTAAGAAAGGCGGCTGAAGAAGAGGTAAAGAATTGTAAAAGGCAACAAGGACAAGATATGCAGTCAGAGGTATAGTCTTTGCCTAGATTACAAAATTCTTTTGTAAAAGCATCATCTAGATTTTTTTTCAACTTCCAAGCACGTAAGTTGTGGTCTATAAGGGTTTTTCTTGGTGTGCTAGGCAGGTGGAGATCCAGAGGTTTTGAAGCTTCGCAAAATTCTTGAGGACGAGGCTCATCAGAAGAAGAAACTTGAAGAAGAAATAATAATACTACGAAGTCAGTTGTTGCAATTGACTTTTGAAGCTGATCAGGTATTTGATTATGGAATTTATGCCTACCCGCTAGGCTTGATTTATATAATCCTTGTAGTTTATATGCTGATGTTGCCATGATTTTTTTGCTTTTAACTGTCCTCGTATAAAAACTTGATAGTGCTTTTAACTGTCACACCATATAAAAAATTAATGGATTCATGGTTTATATAGTCCTGGAGATTTATAACAATTGAGACATTGAAGGTAGAATATCAGGAAGAGCTCATTAGGTTTTCCCAGATATCTGCTTAATGACAATTCTGAGAGAAAAAAAAAGTACCTATATGTGTTAGAAACCCCCTTGGTTAGCTGAATGAATAAATTAGATTATTAACGATAATGGTAGGAGAATTCTTGTCCCTTAAGTGTTTGCTATAGTACAATATCCATAATCTTCTCCTATGTACTGCATCTATAAACTTTATTGGGCTTAGTTTGCATGATTTTCTAGAATCTTTCTTCGACTAGTTGGGTATCTCTCTTGTATACTACCTGTGTACTTGGGTTGCGTCTTTATGCTTATTAATAAAGATCTTACAAAAAAAAAGAAAAGTGTCTGCTATAGTCCATATGGAATGGTAAAATATTATTCTATTTTCTTTTGCTTCATGTTTGTAGATGAAAAGGTATCTTGACAGAGGTGGGTCTGGAAATGGGTTTGCTGGTGTAGATTCTTCCATGTCTCCATTTAGGCATCCCCAATACAGAGACTCTGGAAATGGACAGAAGGCATCAATTGCAACACTCTTTGAGCAAGGTAATAGAGGAACTTCAAATTTATCTCATTTGGGCCTTGTATAAAAACTTTGTGATCTCTTATATTTTTGTCTTACCAATGAATTTTGATAGTTGGATTGCATAAGATCTTGGCGCTACTTGAGTCAGATGATGCCAATGTACGGATTCATGCTGTGAAAGTGGTGGCCAACCTAGCAGCTGAAGGTGGGGCAACTTTTATATTTGGGGCTCTTTCACGGTGTTATCAGATATATGCGTACATTTACTGTCTATGCTATTGTCTAACTAGCATTATCTAGATTGAATGTCATGTTTCTGATCGAGTTTGATTTGTTGAAATAACTATGATCTGTTGTGATATTTTTTTTATGGTGTTGATCTCAGTTGAAGGTTCCTTATAATGGTGAACTGGTAAATCACACATGGAAAACTTTAGAGTTGGGCATTGTTATAGGTTTTCTGCCAGTGACATTAACAAAAAAAAAACAATTCTTGGTGGAATTCAATAGAGGATAATGCTTGCCTGTATATCGTTGAGTTATTTTTTCCCATGAAGTAGGCACAGTTCTAGTCTGGTATGCTAACCTTGTATCATTGCATAGAGAAAACTTTGTTAATCACTGCCATTGTAAAAAAGGGGTAATATGCGGAAATATCGTCAGAGCACTTGCTAATCTTCCTTTCTTTTTTTTTTTTTGTAAATTTGGTTTACTATTCACAACCTCTGTTTTTTTTTGACTGAGAAACAATTCTTGCATGTTTTGTTACATCTGGAGCAATTTCAGTTCTTGAAGAGTAATGAAGTATGCCAAGTTCGTATTTCTTGTATGGCGCATTATCTCTACTGTATCTATCATATTTTATAACTACTGTAGCCATTGTATATTATGATATATGCATCTAAACATGGTATCCTAAGGACTCCATAATAAGTTATCTATAACTTGACAACTGGAGTGATCTTACCATCTGACTTTCATTTTTATGCATTTTCTCTTGTACTTTTCTCATACTTCATTGAACTAGAATTTCCAAGTATGCACACGTGCGGATTTTTGAAGTCTTGATAGGGCTTATTGCTTTCACCCCATAAATTTGTGTGAGAGTAACGAAGGATCATCTCAGGATCCCTGAAAAACCTCTTTAATTTCTGAAGCACACGTGTGGATTTTTGAAGTCTTGATAGGGCTTATTGCTTTCACCCCATAAATTTGTGTGAGAGCAACGAAGGATCATCTCAGGATCCCTGAAAAACCTCTTTAATTTCTGAAGCAATTCTAGCATGCGCACTACTTTCTTTTGATGCATTTCCTCTTGTAGCCTGTTATAGTTTATTGTTAGATATGACTTATGCTCCCCATGTGAAAAGCAGAGGCAAACCAGAAAAAGATTGTTGAAGCTGGGGGTCTTTCTTCCTTGCTGATGCTTCTTAGAAGCTTTGAGGACGAAACTGTTCGAAGAGTAGCAGCTGGTGCAATCGCCAATCTTGCAATGAATGGTACTTTTCTCCATAAAGATTTTCTCTATATGTTTCTTATAAAAAAAAAAGATTTTCTCTATATGTTAAAGAGGGCTGGAGCTCTGCTCTTTATTTTGTGTTTTATTACAAGTAGATTGGGATTTTTTCCTTTAATCTTGGAATATCAATTTTATATGTTGCTTCCTTTCTGGCATAGCAGAAGCCAATCAAGAACTTATAA
The DNA here is from genome assembly GCA_029856935.1 of Cyclocarya paliurus. Lineage (NCBI taxonomy): Eukaryota > Viridiplantae > Streptophyta > Magnoliopsida > Fagales > Juglandaceae > Cyclocarya > Cyclocarya paliurus. Next base: position 4,893,546 of record JARVXP010000207.1, on the reverse strand, counting down.
TGATTCAAGGGGGAATTAGTCTTTTATCAATGACAGCAGCTGATGCTGAGGATCCTCAAACCTTACGCATGGTTGCTGGAGCCATTGCTAATCTATGTGGCAACGGTATATTGAATTTCAGTTTATCTCCTTTATCTGGAATTTTGCCTTTTAGGCCATTTAGATTGTGAGAAGTTTCTGTTGCAAAATTGGAAAGAATTCTTGTGTGCTACCTCAATCAGGAAGCATATCTAGTGTAGAACCTTTACGTTAAAGGAAGAGATACTTTTGGCACTAGGACATAAATTGCTATATTTATACCTGGCATGGTGTTCTCTCTGCATCACTATTTCTCTCTCTCTCTCTCTCTTTAAATTACTTACTAATGGTGAAGATAAAAATTTTGTTGTCAGTTTCGATATCTTTTGATGGAAAATGTAAGTTTTGATATTTGAACCGTCTTTGCTGAAAGTTGTTTAGATCAGCAGAGATGGGTTAAGTTGATCTTGTAGATACTTGTTGCCCTGTAATATAAGCTTTAAAGCTTCATAGGAGATAATATTTCCACTCTTTGGTATTGCACTTATTTAAGTTTCTTGTATTCACAAGTTCCAGCATGCTTGTTTTCTAATTTGATTTCCCCTTTTTTCTTTCCATCAACCTTCAACCTGTAGATAAGCTACGGATGAAGCTGAAGACTGAAGGCGGTATTAAGGCCTTGCTAGGAATTGTGAGATGTGAACATCCTGATGTTCTATCTCAAGTTGCACGTGGAATTGCTAACTTTGCAAAATGCGAGTCCCGAGCATCTACCCAAGGTAGGTGTTTCAAACACGAGCCATTGTTTAGTTCTTTAGCAGTGATGCGTCTGGAGTTTTCTTCCCCTCACCTATTAGTGGTGGTAATGGAATTGGGTAAATATTCAAGATGATTGATGTTAAGTAATTAGTGGTCGTACAATTTGTTAGGTTGTTCGTTGGTTGTCCAATAACGAGTACTCATATGGTTGAAACGATTTTGTGATGATTCAATTTTGTATTCGGGTGTGATTTTTGAGCTCATTTTTAACTCCAGTAAAAGTAATTCTACGCTGCAGTGTCAATTCTGACAATTGTGTTCGTGCCAAGCTTTAGGATTTGTAGCAGCGATATTTTTCTTTAATGGTGTGTGATATCTGGCATTGAACATTGCATCCCATATGAAATGGACATGGTAACCGTTTATTTTTAATTCAGTCTTTCTACTACGTGTAATTCTATTGACATAGTGCCTTGTTATAGGGATATATAGCTCCAGATCTCTTTTGATAGAAGACGGTGCGCTTCCATGGATTGTACAAAATGCTAATAATGAAGCTGCACCAATCAGGCGTCATATTGAGCTTGCACTCTGCCACTTGGCACAGCATGGTACTTGGACTGTTTTTTTTTTTTTTTTTTTTCTTTTCGTGTTGACCAACTTAGATATCTTTGAGACTTGTTCTTTAAAAGTCTGGATTTTTAAATTGCAGAAGTAAATGCAAAGGACATGATTAGTGGAGGTGCCCTCTGGGAGCTAGTTCGTATCTCACGCGATTGCTCTCGAGAGGACATAAGGAGTCTTGCCCGTAAGACATTGAGTTCGAGCCCCACCTTTCGATCTGAATTGCGTCGGTTACGGATAGATTATTGATTCTGAGATTAATGGGCTTCCATTAATTAATGCTGCTCGCATCTAGCTAGCTAGCTAGCGATCGAGTGTGAGCTAGGATGCAGAAACTTGATCTCATAATGAGCATATAGGCTTGGTAGAGGAGGGGATCTTTCTCTTGCTGCACAAGGGGTCATCCCATAAGCTGGTATTCACGCCAATTTTGTGTAAAGGTGGGTTGGTGTTGTGATCCATTATTTTAGCTTCTTTATTGAGCATTCATAACTGTAGCTTAATGGAAAAGAAAATGACAAGTACTGAGAACACAAAAAAAAAGGAAAATCTTGTTGCTGCACGATGGTGTCAAATTCATTCGATCGATTTTCGGGATCGGTCAGCATGTCCAACACTTGCGTTTCAGTGTTGTGTAAAATTGATTTTTATGGGCAATGAAATCATCATTCTTTATTTTTCTTTCTGGAAATTATTCACGGTTTGTCCATAACGATGGTATTCTTTACCTGTGCATGGTACAAAAGCACATTAACGACTAATCTCATTTGATTTGCAAGTGAGTATAGAAAACGTAATCTCCAGTCTCCATGTCGTGGACAATATTGCAGAAGTGGCTGTCAATTTGAAAATAAAATTATGCATTATACATACCGGTTTATATGTCAAATGCGTGAAGATTTAAGGGTGTTATAAGCACCGATTTGTAAACAGAACTGTTATATTTTGAGGTAGTCACGAAACTGTTGCATCGTGTGAGCTTGTAGTGAATTAAGGCTAGGATGACTTCCATAATTGATGGGAAATTGAGGCCGTCGATCGTAAGTTAAAAAGCCAGAACTATTATTGACGTGCGGTCGTCAACATTGTAGTTGCCACTACATTAATCTACATTTTGCAGCGGTTCTTTGTGACTAACATTATTATTATTATTACTGTTATTATTATTTTTATTGTTATTATTACTGTTATTATTATTATTATGATTATTTTTATTGTTATTATTCCTGTTATTATTATTATTATTATTATTACTGTTATTATTATTTTTATTGTTATTATTACTGTTATTATTATTGTGATTATTACTATTACTGTGATGGTTTACAGACCGCCGCTACATGTAAGTTTGAAGATGACCACCTCAAATAAAAAAGAACTTATCCGTCGCTACTGACCGCCACAATAGGTAGATATGACAAAGACGGTCATGTAGAGCTGCCGCAATATGTGCGAAGTTACGTCAATGCTACCTCTTGAAAACGCATTTTTTATTTATTTATAAGTACTTCTCCGTCAGATTCTTCTTCTTCTTCTTACTATTTTTCTCTATCATCCCCTGATTGGTTGAAGATATATTAATTCGTATTAAAAAAATCAACTGGATCGAGCATTTGTCTTCCTCGAGTTTACGCATACAAAACGATCTCTGTTCTTCTCAAAAATAATATTCATGGAATATAATCATTAGATCTGCTTTTTTATTTTTTAAGGAAAATTATCGATTAGCTGATCTGCTTAGAAAAGCAAAGTCCGGTAATTACGTGTTATGATAATTACGAAGGCATGGCCACCGAGCACAAGGCATTAGAGTTAGACCAGACACTACAAGAAAATAGGTCATTTCCAGCGATTTTAAGTTCGCCGCAAAAAAAATCGTTGCAAAAGACTATTATTTCCGGCGATTTTTAAGTCGCCGCTGAATTTAATCGCAAAAAGTGACAAATGCTGATGTTCTTTTTTTACGGCGACTTTTTATACCTATTGCGGCGATTTTTTTCGTCACAACAGAGTTTTGTACATGTACCGCCTCTTTATTTGCGTCGAATTTTAGAATCGCTGCAATAGATAGTTTTGTAGCGAATATTATCGCCGTAAAATATCTTTTATCCCATTAATACTATTAGCGGCGAATAAAAGTCGCCGGAAATCTAATAAAATTTAAAACCCCCGCGTTTTCTTTTCGTTCCTTCAATTCCCTCCAGCGTCTCCCCCCTGCTCCCGTCTCTCCCCAATCCCTCTTCTCCCACTCTTCATGCCTCCACGCATCAGCCACTGCACGCCGCCGTCGACCCACCGTCACCGGCCAACCCAGCCAAGTCCCTCCCTCGCGGCTTCTCTCTCTCCCGCAGATCTCCCTCTCTCTTCTCCCTCGAATTCCTTTCTCCCTCGGATTCCCAGTGCCGCCCCGTCCGCAGCCGCCGCACCACCTCCAGCTACCGCCCCAACGGTCCCCAGCCCCTCCACAGAAGCTTTTCCTCTCTCTCACCGTCGATCTGCTCTCCCCCTCACGGATCTCGCTTGCGGTGCCCAAAGCTTCTATCTTTTTCGCTGTTTGATTATGTCTTAAAAAAGGTATTGTCTTTTTTTGGTTTCTGAGAAAATTAAATTCAAAAAATTTAACTCTTGCAAGATTTTACTTTTGATTCCTCAAGTGGTGTTTGGTAACGAAAATAAGATGATGAAATACTCGGATTTGGTTTGGAAGTGTTGCATGTAACTAAGTTGGGGTTTTAGTAAGTAAACTTAGTTTTGTTGCTGTTGTTGCGAATTAGAGAATTTTGAAATATGGGAATAGAAGGTTTTGTTCATATATGCCTTTTGTTTCAGAGAAACTAACAGAGAACTAATTGAACATATCAATTTCGATGGATTTTTTGCATTTGGGTTTGGACAGGGACATAAGTTGACTAAAGAGGAAGTTGTCAATGTGCTGGCAGAGGTTTTTCTGCATCCAAACTATACAATTGCTAGTGTAATTTATTACCAATTCTTTTAATCATTGGCTTTTTTTCCCCCTCCTTGTTTGCTGACAAGAACTGCAATGGAATGGTTGAGTTCTCGGAGTTCTAATTTGTTTTTGGTAAGTACTTCTAATTTGATCTCTTTCTTTGTTTTTTTATCTGTCATTTTTTCTTGGCATGTTACTTTTTGTGACTGTTGAGAATTGAGGTTGCTTGGAATATCAGAGGGTTGTTTTTTAAAATTTGAACATAAATCTAAAATGATTAGTTTTGGAAAGTTGGTGTCTGTATTGTATTCAAATATGTAATAATGCTGTACAGATTATAAGGTTTTATCACCTCAATCCAAGTTTAACTATCACTTGGATCCATTACTTGCATTTAAATAATCATCTTCAAGTGCAGCCTGATCTGGACTGCATGAGTAATATGATATTCTTAATCTTGAACTTCAAAATCATCTTGAAGTGCAGCCCGATCCTTTTAACACGTCATGCCACAAATTTAGTCGATTTCTGATATATGTTGTAGTTTTATCATGCATCCAAATGCTTCAACGTACAATTAAAACATTGGTTAAGAGCCAGCTTGCTTTCTGTACTAATTTATTTTATCATTCTCGTTCTTGCTAGCTGATGGCTCTTCTGCAATATTAAAATTACCAGATTAGTTAATGGTGTTAATTTCAATTATATATGTAATAAGATCTGCACTAGGCCAAGCATATTTTATTGCTTTCTCGTTCATATACCATACATAGCAAACACCCTATGTATATATATATGGTTCTTAGGCCAAGCATATTTTTGTAATTTGTAGTTGCAGTTGGCTACATTTGAAAACTCTGAGGTTGCAGCTTTGGTCCTCTGCAATGAAAGACTAGGTTGTTTTTTCATTTTAAAATGATTGTGGATCACGTTGTTGGTTCTTGCAGGTTGGACAAACTTTTGTGCCAGCTGCATGTCCATGATCCATTCGGACATGCTCAGAAAACTAGCTACAAGTATAAGTTTATGCAGTGGCTGATAATTCCTTTCATTCACGAACCTATTGTTGCATGACAAATGCAGCATGTATATATTCCTCTCTGACATTATCTGTTTTGATTAATTCCATCACTTACTAATCTGATCATATTGTATTCGATGGAATCCTTTATAGGAAGCATTGAGGACAAGGGGCTTAAAGGATGATACAACTTGCAAGCTGAGAGCTCTATTTTCAAGGAAGAGGTGCCAAAGTTCTGCAAATAAACTATCCAAGAAGCTCTCGGTTGTAGCTATAGTGGAAGAATTCTTTGAAGAAGGCTTATCAATGCTTGCTGAAGGGTCAGTATGCTTATTTTGGAAAGAGGTTATTTTTGAATGAGCTCTTAAGCTTAACTGTGCACTGCTTGCTGCTTTTCTTTTCCCACTATTTCATCTATTGCAATCTATTACTTCCAGAAATTTATATAGTTATGATGGGTAAATGTAGGTTTTTATCTGAAAATAGAAAAAGTATGTGCAACAATTTGATAGCATGAGTGAAATGTGTATGATGGAGCATGATAGAATGGGAAACATGGAAATCTCTAAAATTTTGATTTGATTTTCACTACAAGAAATATTTTATATTTTGTGATATAAACAGACTTTTGAACTTAAATCATCAGAAGTTAATGCATTGTCCTCTATAACTGCTCTAATGGTGTACTGATGCATTTTATCTTTAAATGTCAGATTGGAGTTTGTCCAGATGGAAGCATCAAATATACTACAAGTATAAGAGAATTGATTCAATCTTGTATTTAGGAGTTGTTCTCTGCCCATCCCTCATGCCCAGGTGCATATTGTTATATACAGCTAGACTTAATTTATAGAGATAGAGGAGCATCACAATTGGCATATTTGGATGATGTATTTTCAGATATTTAGGGGTTAAAGTGTAAGTTTTGAGCTCCATTTGGTCCACCCCAGTGTATATACCCCATAACTACATTAATGTGAATTCCCCACCTCAATGGATGAACTAAGTGTCGATAATTTATTAAATTAGATGGAAGGGAACATCTTTTTAATGAAAGTTCAATCTTTTTCCTTTATGTTTTTCTATTTCTAAGTATTTAATATCATAAGGTATGGATACTGTTGTATAAACACTGTAAGTGTTATATTTAGCAGTTTATCTTATTAACATAATATATTATTAATTCAGGTCATTCACTCAAATAACATTACTTGAAATTGATGTTTTAAGGGAATAGTGTTTGAGTGAATGACTTGAAATAATAAGATAAATATTGTGTTAACAAGATTTGAAGTGCAAAAATGAGGCCCCAGGAACGTCTGGGTGCAGGAAAAAAAAAAGAAGTGAAAAACACATTTCCGGCGAAATTTATTCGTCGCAAATAAGATTACTCTGAACAAAAATATCGTTGCTTTTGTTATGAAGCTATTCCCGACGAATAAGTGACCTTTAGCGGCGAAATTTGGTCGCAGCAAAATATCTATATTGACGATTCTAGGATATCGCTATTAACATTTGCGACGATACTTTTCGTTGCTTTAAGTATCTCTCGGCGATTTAATGTGAAATCAAAAGGACCATTTGCGGCAGTTTTAAGATTTATTGCGGCGAGTTTAAATCGCCGGAAAAAGTTATTTTCCCAACGACTTTTTGGAATCGCCGAAATCTCTCAGAACCGTCACTTTTAAATCGTCGAACATTCGGCGATTTAGAAATCGCCGAAAGAGATCAAAGTCAGCGATTTTAGAGGGTATATTCGACGATTTTGCACGCTGAAAAAGGCCGAATTTCTTGTAGTGAGATCAACCTCATGTACTAATAGAATAGTCGGCCATGAATGGAGTCTGATCTCGTGTCACTAGAATTAATATGGTTTAGCTAAGTTTGCAAAAAATCTTTCCATATTTTGATCAGAAGATAAGTACGTACGAGAGACACCATAATATATTATAATTCTGTCTTTGAGAGACTTGTATCAGAAAGGCATACATCAGCGTTATAGTTTATAACAAGTTCATGATGGTTAAGGTTGTGTTTGGCAAGTGAAGTAGCTGTCTCAAACTACTTCATTACTATTCATAAACTATTCATTATTATTCGTAGACCATTTAAGATCATCTCAAGATTCAAATATAGCCTGAGTGTACTTTTGGTTTGCGTTTTGGTTTTTGAGTCTAATCCTCTAGTCTGCGTATTAAGAGTACAATCCCATCCCCCCAAGAGTTTGGTTACATGCATAAAACCAAGAAAATTGAACACGTACAACAAATTAAACCCAATGCAGGCATTAAGAATTCAAAATCCTAATGCACAAAACAATCAGCTCTCCTAGTACTCTAGGAGACTTTAATTACCTATTCCTTAAAAAAGGGAGCCTGAAATTATGGGCTAAGATCGCATTATAAGCGTTGGTTTCGTCAAAGTCATATTTAAAATGAACTAAAAGTACATATTTTTCACAAACCTAAAATCATTCAAGCCATAACCCTATATTGGATTAGTCAAAATGATAATATTATATTAATTTTTTAATAATATTATTTTAAATTTGTTTCCTTCACTAACCATATGTTGATTGATAATTACTAAATATTACTTAAATTAGTGTTTCCCAACTAATTTCTTTTCCTGAACTAACAAACACAATTTAGAATAAAACGTGGAAAATATTCAAGTAGTTGGATCTGATATTTTATAATAAAATATTACTTTTAAAGATAAATAGTACATCTTCAAATATGAAGAAATACTTAAAAATACTATAATTCATAATTGAAGCTATACCATAATTCATAATTGAAGCTACTAGTATTGGACTACTCCAATGCATATGATTAATTCTATCTCTATTTTTTCAAATTTTAAAAATGAACTGACATTTGGCTAAGTCAATAACCGTGCTCTCAAAAATTTATACCTCTAAAATTTAGCTACCATCAAAATAACTCTGTTCCCGGATCGAAGACAAAAGATAATCTTCCAATATTAGAGTAATGCTTATATAGTCCGAATCCGTGCATTTCTTTTTTTAAAAAAGTGAAATTTATGATTAAAAAATTATATTTTTATGTGAGTTTCATGCGATATATATTCGCGAGTGCAAATATCAAGAAACATAATTAATATCGATCTTTACAAGCATTATTAATCTTCAGCCGTCAGCAGTACTAAATGGATGGAAAATTCGCAAAATTGCATGTTAAGCCACCTTTGTCATGATGCAGCTGCAACTCGATCGAACAGTACCAACACTGTGCGACTGTGCATCACCACGACGTACGTACTCCAACTCATGGAACGTCATTAATTTCACTCTCATTCTCCGGAAACGTTCGACAAGCGCTGAGTTGAACCACTCAGCAAAAATGGGAATATTGATACAAGGCTAATGAATTTGTGCTTGAATGCATCTTGGCCGCCATATATATCACGGACTTTTTGATGAAGCTGTACAGATATATGAACTTCGAAGTTCTTTCTCAAAAAGAGCACCAGATTGAGCAAAAGTTTAAAATTATATATAGAAACAAAATCCTAATACGTCTATATACTCGACTGTAATCATTTGGCTGTAGCTAAAAGAACCAAATGCTGCTCATCATTATGAACCCAAAAAAGATCATCTAAAGCTCATTACACATGGGCCATGTAATGATAATCTCCATGTTAACTTTTTAAGCGAATACAACCCCCAAAATCTGCACTTTTTGTAACAACAAAAGCCAGATTCCAGTTATATGCTTGAGGCTCGACTATGACCATACACCGATCGAAGAACACTCGAGGTAGATAAACATGGAAACAAAATCTGCTCTCCCCCACCCCCCAAATGTCAGTGCCAACGCACTCCTTATAATATTATTAATTGAAGCAGATAATGAAGTGGCTTATAACTTTTACAGGCCGACTCACCCCTCCAACAAGAAGAAGAAGAAGAAGAACATGAACACGAAGCGGCCCTATATGATCCTCTATATCCTTGGAACGATAAAAATAGATGATGATCATGTAATAAGAGGAGTACTAAAGAAGAACAAGTAGTAGAAGTGGAATGTTTAACAAAATAAAGTCGAGCAATTAGTTAAAGGCAAGGCATATATGAAGAAAATCTAGCAGAACAAGCGAATTACAAGTCCTAGCTTACAATAGTCATGTGAAAAAGAGAGTCTACAACTATTTATATGACACTACTTATTTGATTAGTTTCTGAGGGATAATATCAATTAATATAGAAATTTCTGATCTGGTGATGTTCACTGGCAGAGATCTCTGGAAACTCTAATGATCAACAGAAGCCATGTTCAAGTGCAACAAATGAGAATCCGAAGAAATTTCGTTAAAAAGGGAAAAAAGGTGAAGGATGTGTTGGTACTGGGGGAGTTCCAGTGCAGAGAACCAGAGGTACGTGGCTAGGGTTTCAAGGGGCATCATTCCATAATCAAGACAAAAGCTATAGTTATATTAAACTTGCCTTACTCATTTGTCGAATCCCTCCATACCTTAATTATTTCTCTGGTGCCAATGACAGAGAGATGGTGACTTCAACGCTTGCTTGAGATTATGTTTGTTGCCTCGAAAAGGAGCTCTCTACAGAGCAGCGCACGTGTGACACAGAATCCGATTTTCATCTCCGCCACCATAACAAACCCTAATTTGTCAAAAACAGAGGGACAGGAACAGAGAAGAACCCTAGGCCAGAACCTCCCGTGACCGTATTTTCTTCAAAGTAAGACTTCAGACTCCTGCCACCTCCTCAGTGATCACCAACTTATATGAACCTGCTATATATGATTCCATAAAAAGATAAAGAGTTTGAAAGTGTGTGAAGTGAAAAGGAAGGTCTGGTGCAATGATGGGTGTTGAGGGAATCTAAAAGGATAAAAGCGTGTTTTTATGAACAAGTACTGTTAAGAAATTGATAACTCTTTCTTTTCTTGAGAATATAAAATCAAAGCATGTGAATCCAAAAGCTTCGGTTTGATATTTTGAATAATTTTTTCTTTAAGGCTGGTTGGGATCATGTAATAGAATTAATGTAGAACTAAAAGTTTTCCAACAGAAAAACAATAGCCAAAAGCATATATAGATGGTTTGCTTTCATGCTTCTCGATCCAAAGAGTGAACGAATAGGATTATGAAACTGCAACAAGTAAATGAATACAGAGAGAAATATTGGATCACAGCATGATGGCAACCTCCGGTAAAGTACTGCTGCCTCACCTCTAGCCTGAGCTACCATTACATGGGGAGAAGTACTGGCCGGAGGAACAATTCAGATAAAATCAACCCACAGAAAATTCATAAATTTATACATCCTTCTCTTCAATCAAAGACCGACCGAATAACGTACGTAATTAAAATCTTAATGTAACAAAGAGGAGGAAATAATGACACAGTTTTTGTATTGTTAATAAGGAGGGCGACCCGTGCCACCCCAGTAGGCATCAGCCGGTAATTGGCATGAATTTAGAAGATTTTGGGGCATGCCATGAAAGAGAGATGTATTAGGATCAGGCAGTAGTTGTTGCTGTTGCTGCTGCTGCTGTGGTTGTTGCTGGTCAACAATTTCTGGGGATCCGAGCGGTCCACTTCCCGGAATTGGAACCGGGGGCTCTTCCTGATCCTCCAAAGGAAGCCTTTCATATGCTGCATTACCGAATGATGCTGCCATTATTACCACCGGACCAGATGTCAGAAGCGGTCCAACGACGCTCCCACCCACCACTTGGCCTTGACCGCCGGCTAGATATATAGTCAACCCCGAGGCCGCCGGTGGCGCAGGAGGGGGTAAAAATGACCCTGACAAAGATAAAATCTCAAATCTCCCATGTAAAGTCACAACAGCACCGGGTGAAGCAGGTTGCCTTAGGGTGACATTAGTGACAGTGCCACTCCCACTCAAAATGCATACCCCCCTTTGCCTCCGCCTCGCGAAAGTGGAAACACTTTCCATGACATCGCAACCATTAGCGACTTCGACAACGTGGGATCGGAGGGCATTTGCACTATCGCGGGTGATTATGATGGGCGGCTTGGGCTTGTTCTTGGAGCCAGCGGGTCTGCCTCTGGGTCTTCTTGACATCTCACCCTCCCCAGTGGCGCCTGAGCCGAATTCCTGGTCTTGATCAGTCGTTGTAGTGGCGGTATTTGTGACATTGACGGTGTTGGTGGTGGTGTTAATTTCATCACGATCTCGTTTCTGGCGGCGGTTTAGGCCACCATTACCGTGGCTTTGTTCATCCTCAGAGTTTTGTTGGTGGTGGTGTTGGAATTGATGGTGGGGGTGTAGATGAAGATCTCTTGATAGGAAAGGCGGAGGGAGAGGACGGCCGTGTGCTGTGACTGGGTCCATTTTTAGAGCTTTGTTACCTCAAACCCTAGCTAGGTAAAGTAGGGGTGGTCAGGTGGTGTTCTTGGTTTTCACTCTTCTAGCTTTGTGACTTTCTTTCTTGGTCTTTGTTTGGGTTCTTTGATGAAGCAAATCCTACGAACCTTCACCAGAGAGGAATAAAGGAAAGGCTCTTAATTTGGCACAACCACCAAATTCTCAGCTGAAATGGCTCGATCATCCATGCATCTTTATTGCTCTTTACCCACTCCTTGAGGTTTTGTCATTTGTGTCTCATAGGAATGACTTTACAAGCCTTTTCAATGATGCTTAAAGTAGTTGGGTAAGGGTTTTGGAGGAAACGAAGAACCAGTAAAAGAGCAAGAAGAGGTTAGAGAAGTGTGTTTGGGTAGGGGTTTGGGGAGGGGCTTTCTTGTGTTGGCTTTCTGGGTAAGTAGTACTGTACAGGGTGTTGGGTTAGGGTTAGGTCTAAGGAATCGGATCGATGATGGGTTTGGTTTTGGTAAGACAGCGTGCGCATGGGCGGTGGTCTGGGCCCCACTGCCTTTCTCTCTCCTGTGTCTCTCCTCAACCTCATCTCTTGGGGGGCCCCAACACCCCACGTTCGCTCTCTCTCTCTCTCTCTCGCTTACATGGACATAAGTCCGTGGCTATCTAGGATTAGAAGCCTGCGGTATAAGATCATTTTGTCGTTCATTTGCTTCCTCGAAACCGTACTCTTTCGCTCTCTCATCCTCTCCTTCTCTTACCTTCTCTTACTATATATAATGATTAATTGCTGGTTACAACATTATTGCTACCAACTTGCTGAATAACTTTCTACTTTTATCCTCGACAAAACTGTCAAATTTAGTGGGACAACAATCAGTCCAGTAATTTTCGGAAGCCTAAATATTCTATTTAACGGATTTGTCTTGTTTCAGCGTTTCATTGTCCAAACCAGAATTGTTTCGTCCATTTGAACCATAATGCACAAAAATTCAAAATGTTGGAACTCATTCAGCTGAGATTTCTGACCACTAAATTTACTTTAACGAGATACTTCAATTTTTAAAGCTTTTCGTGCATTACATATATTCAAGACTTTGCAGTTCAGCAGCTGCAAAATATTCAAGCTTAAAAGCCCTACTATTAGTTTTTCTCTTTAATTTCCTAATTGAAATCTGCATATCCACAAAAGAACCAAATGTTCAGATGATTTTTACGTCATAATATAGCTTTAAGAAGCTTTTATCATGTAGTTATATTTCTATACCAGAAAAGTATTTCCCTATCAACGGTTATAGATCGAAAGCCCGCGAGTTTGAATCCAGCATGCATTTACGTACCTACCTCACAAAGTTATTATTATCCACAACCAAACGATAAAAGGCTGTAAATGTCGGTTAATTACGAGGAAGAAGAAGACAAAAAATGAAACCGAAACTGGAGATCTTGACGTGATTCTTTTTCTGCTCTGAAGAAGTTACAGCCTTGCCGGGTCGGTTACTCCATTCCACGTTATCAGTTTCATGATCAGAGTGGAATATGTAGTTTGGTGCAAGGGGTAGGGACATTCAGAGAGAGAGGCGCTAGCTTTTGGGTCAGGAGATCAGTCAGGGGCCGGGCGTGTCTTAGGGGCGACTCTCGATCGGTGTCTCTGATGTTGATGTTTAGAATGTTAGGGCAGCTGATCGCGAGACGGACGTGGCTCTTCCCCTCTGCTTCTCTTCGTACTCACTCTTATCTTATCACGAAGATGGTGGAAGTACCACGCGCAATATCTTTACAAAATGCTCTTTTTACTCATTTTTTTTTACACTGTGTATGAGCACTTCTGTTTTTTTAACTCTCAAATGCCAACTCAAGACATGCATATTGTATTTATAATGTACATGCATGCGCATGCACAAACGGAGTCGTGTGTGTGTATATATATATAATATTTATGCAATTATATATATTAGGTAGCGTTAGTCGTTAGATATTGAAAAAAATAACTTTGTATAACTAAAAACTGATTATTGTATAAATAGTTTTAACGATATAGAGATAAGAAAAGAACTAAAGTAAACACAAATATAGGTTAATCAAAATTGCCGAAATTAATTCATTGCAAAAGTACTATGTACGTCGGGCAACCTTGGATTTTGTCCCCCCACATCGCGTCAGCATCTAGCTCGCGCACGCACGAGTATTTTGGTCTAAAAGGAAGCTGAAAAAAGTAAAACTTATTTTCAAACCCCTTTACTAACATACCAAATACATCCAATGGTGTGTTTGCACACCAATAATTTGCAAGTATAACTCAAGAAAAAATATACTCTTTTTAGTGTGTGTGTATATATATATATATATTTCACTCACTCACCCAAAACCCTTAATTAATTTGTTTATTTCGTTTTATGTTTTTCACGCTTCCCGGATTGCAAGGGAAGTAGTTTGAAGCCGAAGCGATTCAATAACATTATTCCAACTTAAAGTTGCAAGAGACCCATGTCTTGCACTTTTTTTGCGGAAGACGTAGTATGTACGGCCAGCTGGTTAACGTTATGCTACGTTATATATATGTGTGATCTTATAATTTTCCTTATGCTAACAGTTTTGGAATGTAGAAGCAGATAAATGATAAGCAATTGGATGTCCAACCATAATAATTAAAAAATACTCCCCTCAATATCTATCTATATATATATATATATAGATATAGATATAGATAGAGAGCAGATTAAAGAGGTAGTCAGCAATTAATTGATTGGGCCGCTCGCGCATAGGTAGAAAACTGGTTACGTAGACAATTGAGTGTAATTTAAGATATGAGTGCCACACCACATGGTCAATTTATATTGTTGACTTCCAAATTAGCTAGCTAGAATTGGATCTACCCAGATTCAAATTTCAATACCCTTTATAAAAATTGCCCTTGATCCTGACACATGATCATGTCTTCATTGAAATTAAAGAATTCGCGGCTTAACAATCTACACCTCATGCCTTTTGAATTCTAGTAGTAGATCAGTTGTTCTCACGATTTTGATACCATTGACTTTTAACAGGTAGTACTATATCGATAAGCATTGAAGATGAGAATTTCTAAATTAATCGGTGACGATCGATTACATGCAATGGATTAGTACCGCACGTTAATGTTATTTAATGCAAAATGATTAAAAATAATAGGGGATTGGAGAAAGAGAACTGCTTTTCGGTGATATTGAATTCATTTCCAAGGTTATTAATGGTTCAGGCTAATTCGAATTTCCCTTAGTTTTTCTGCTCATTGTTTTTTCCTAGTACGTATTAATAGAAATTAAACTTTTATTTGAGATGTTATACTGCAACTTGGGATTTATGATTTCCTTCTCGTATGCATTATGTGACGGCTTGGATAGATAATTACATCGTAAATATAAAAGAAAAATGGAGTTTTACCCACCCCATGTATACATTACTGTAGGTATTCATTAAAGTCTTCCATAAAAAAAAATAAACAAGTGCAAATTACGTGCTACAAGAAAATGTTATTTTGCATGCAGCACCTATAAGCGCCATGCTTTAGCAGACATGCATGAATATAACGAATATTAATATTGGAATAACTAAATTTGGTGGAGAGCTGAGCTACTTCATCATCCTTGTGCATGCCGAGCTAGCAATACAAAAACAGTCATGCGCCCCATTTTGTAAGCGTGCGTCTATAACATGCGCACAATTACCGTAAACAAGCACTAGGTATATAGTAGCTAGCTAGATGATCAGGAACTCCCAGAAAATTAATAGGGGGTGGAGATGGGAAATGGGAGAGCATCTAGCTAATTAATTAAAGAAATGGCATGAACAGAGTTTGACTGCATCGTCCATGGTGCTGTACGTTGAATGGCAAACCAGAGTGTGTGGGCGTGAATGAATAAATGAACCAGAGAGAGAGAGAGAGAGCAAACGAGACGAGAGGTGATGACAGTGGCAGAGACACAGACAGAGACAGTGACAGAGACAGATAGACATGAGAAAGAGAGAGAGTACACAACACGAGCGGCCTTTCTGTGTGCGGAGGGGGTCGAACCCAACACTCCTGCGTGCAGACGACGAGCTCTGAATCCCACGAAAGTAACCCTTTATTTTGATGCTCTCTGTCGGACTCTCCATTTAATACCCCCCTCGTCATTACCTCTTGCCATTCATTTCAAAATAAATAATAATAACAGTAATAATAGGACTACTGTTATTATTTTGGGGCACAAAGAGTTGCCAAACTTGTAAGATCACGTGATCATTAGGATCTAATACGGAGCTAAGAGAAATTTAACTCTAAATTACATGAAGATTTCAAATAGGACTCAGTTCAGATGGTCAACTCTCTCTCTCTCTCTCTCGATTTTCTATGTACAAGCCTTGGTTAATTTACACCTTAGAAGTTTCAGGAAATATATACATATATGGAGATCCCAATCTAAGTTCGGTATCACGTCAAGAATCCTGGATGTGTTACAATATTAATTAATGCCTAACTTATAATGGGAAATTTTCTGATTTTACATGATGCTCAGCATTCCGCATGCTTAGATAAATTAATTCAACTAACCCGACAATATTATCATGTGGACATTGAAGTTATGAGACTCACAAATTCCATACACTTGCCTTTTGTTTTTGGAAACTCATATATATCCTTATATCCACTTATGATTAATCGTGTACAAGTGTATGTACTCTCCATCCTCTTTATATATAAGCCCTCATATATATATATATATATATATATATATATATATATATATATATATATATATATATATATTTATATATTATATCCCTTTCTCTCTTTTTTCTTTTCTCAATTTGAGGCGTCGTTAACTTTTAATATCTAGCTAACTTTCCTGTCTCATATATATTGTTGGTTTATTAAAGGGATAAATATTCAAAGATATTGTCAACATTGAAAAGTCAGTAGATACAAATCTGATTTTTTTTGGAAGTTATGATCACTAGCTTTATTTGAGTTCCAAAATTAAAAAATATTATTTTTGGAGATTTAATTATAGCTTTATTTGAAAAGATAATGCATTAAATTGAATCCTTTTAAAATTTGAATTTTTATAAACTATTATATATAGATTGATCATCTTTGATCTGCATGCCTTAGACAAGCTGATCCTAATGAATATCTGGGGTCTACTTAATACCGTACGTAATTTTCTTAAACTTCCATTGATCTAGACGTCGAGATTAATATATATATAGTATACCAAATCAGATGCAAAATGACAGTAAAATATTTGAGAAGCTATTTACATCTTAGAAATAACAAGTTATGATATATATTAATTCTGTACGTAAGAGATTGGAATATTCATTATGGAGGTGAACTAGTGAACACATTAGAATGTTAACAAGAGGCCAGGCACCGCTGGTACTCATGTCTATTGAGAGGGCAAGCAGCATCATCATCGTTCCAGCTTTCCAATATACGGGTTACTATCCCACATCTTCTGCTATGGATGTTAAGAATATTTAAGAACATCTATGAATAATAGTGAATTAATAATTTGTGAATAATAATAAAGTAATCTGAAAGTACACGAGAGCAATTTTATTTCCAAACAGATCCTAAATCAACTATTTAATAGAGAGAGAAAGAGTAACGTGCGAGAAGAAGGCGGGCCGGTCGTCCCGGCCCGGAGACTGAGAGGACCCCCAATTTTGATTCTCCTTCATCCATTGCAAATATTTCTCCATTGTTTATACATAAGAACTCTCTCTCTTTCAAATATTTAAAATACTTGGTGAGAACACAGAGCAAACCATCCGTCGGCCATCTCTCTCGATCGACAAACAAACATATAAAAAAATGTACACAAGAAACCATCGTTTTCTTAAGCGGTCAACGTTGCTGCCAACAACTCTTTTCCTAGTTACTGAAATCCAACTCGTATTCATCACCAAATTATAACCCCTGATCTAAAAATATCGATGGATCTCATGATCACCCGCCCCGTGTCTACCGTACTGAATAATAATTAATATTATTGTAGCAATGAATTAATTGCATCAGTACCATCTTCTTCATTTGTCTCTAGCTAGCCTGCATTTCAGTACTGCCACTGAACTTCAGGATCATATTATTGATCAAGTCATGAATAGTGGGTGAGGATATTTTGACGTATGCCAGAAATTTTCTACATTTCCCAAATGTTTGAATTATCGCATGGCTATAGTGCTTTGGTTTAGCGAGTATGGCATTAAGTACTTGAAGATCAGTTGACACCTTTTAATTAATTAAATGACCTGTTCGGATTGATCATGATTTGGTGGATTCTATCAAATTGTTGAGAAATGATATCTACAATTATTGAGCGTGTTTTTTTTTTTAAATAGATCTAATTTATATAAAAAAAATTAATTTTTTAATAATAGACTCCACTCTTTTTTAAAAATAGTGTGCGGCGCTTGCACAACCATCTAGCTACTAGCTAGCATGCATTACTTGATATTATAAATTAATTGATTAATTACTATATATGTACCGGCCTTGTTGAACTAGTACTACTTATATTATATATTATTTTTCTTGTTTTTGGAACCAGTGGAAATTAATAGAAACAGTTTATATATTTTTTTCACCCATTCATATCATGTCCAATTCATTCTCATGATCATATATACGTAGCGCGTTCTGGGAGAATTTTACCAAAACCAAGCCTCTTTCAAATCCTAAGATTTTTCATGGCACGAGTTTGGAATTAGTACTTTTCCTTTGAAGTTGCTTCCATCCCTATCAACTATATGCTAGCTAGGGCTACACATGAAATGTGGGTAAGGTATTGACATTTTCTAAATTGGTTTTTATAGACCAAAATTCTTGAGTTCACATCATGCATGTACTTAATTCAAGGCAACCAATTATTAAGTTCAATTAGCAACTTATAACAGGTCACGCGCGGGGCCAGTTCATATAAACAAACCCAAAAAATGACTTATATAAATGTTGAATATTGTGAAACTGAACAATCATGAAGTCGTCGATCGAGAAAAACATAGTCTTCCCTTAATTTGGATCGAGAGAAGAAGAAATGAACAAAATCTTGCAAAAAGTTGTTGCAACTCTTGTCCTAGTGCAACGACATTAACATTAACATTATCATGATGCTTATCTTAATGGAGACTCTTTCATTAAACAAATCCATTTTATAATATCATGTCCAAATGAATAATAATTTCAGTACTAAAGCTAATTCAAAGATAGGGTATGGACCACCTCAAAGAGATCAGTACAATATATATATATATCACTTCCATGTGAAGAGCACCTATATATTGCTTCGATTTTAACATATTAATGTTGCATGTTCTTACTAATCTCTCATAAGGCGACGCTTTACCCTCAAAATGGATTGAGATTGTTGCACCAATTGTTGTCCTCGATGGATGCAAGACCAATCAATAACAAAGCTTTTCAAACTTTAATTAGTTAATTAATCAAAGTGGCATCGAGCAATGGGAATATTTTAGAAACTAAACAGCCGACCAAAACCAAGGTTGCCATGTGATAGATAGTGATGGATTTGGAATCACTCTAGTCATGATCCATTCACTAACTTATTCATGATCGACCTCTTTCAAATGAGTTACACAAATGTCAAATGTCAAAGATATTTCTTCTTTTTTTTTTCCTTCATAATTTGTAGATTTAGGAGTTCTTTATGCAAATTAAACACCTAAATTGTTCCTAATTCGATCGAGGCTTCTAACCACTTTTCTACGCATTAATTAAATTCATCTCTCCCTTTCTAATGTTCTGGATTACATGGCAAACCCCTTACAAATGGTTTTCTTACAAGCTAGGTTACAGAATCCCAGCTAGCCAGCTAGGAACTTAAGTTACCCATGCATGCATGAGTTGAAGGCTGGCCCTGCAGAGACGTTAATTACTTCGATCTTTTAATAGATGTTGTCCAGAAGGTTGGTCTGTGTTGATTCTTTTCTGTCATTTTTTAACTATATAGCAAAATGATAATTTAAAAAAAAAAAAATCTATTTTAATGAATCTAAATATTAAAGCACCTTCCAACCTATTTGGAAGTGCCAAATATTTTGGTAATAATATTTAATATATATAGGATAACTAGACATCATGAGAAACGTAAATTTTTTGGCAGTTTAATATAAGAAAGATTGGTCTAACTCATGATCATGTTAAGAAATTCATGTCTCCGGAGACATTATGCTTGCTTTATCGATAACTTTGAGGCATTACTTATATGATTTCGTTTACCTACGAAAAGTTCTCATCGTAAGAAGAAATAATTCTTTTTTCCTTCTAAAACGATATATATATATATATATATATATATATATATATTTATATTTATATGGAACCCGGAATCCATTACTTTAACAATAGAAAACAGAACAAAATGATGCCATTCGAGAAGTTAATTTGGACTTCCTGTGCCAAGATAGTTGAGAAAGAGCGACAATGATCAAGTGGATAACTGATTAAAAATGGATAATTTTGGTTGAGATTATATAGACGATGGGAGTTGAGAATACTTGTTATGTGTTCAACATATTCAATTACAACTTCCCATAAAAATATATGTGGGGATTGAGAGCTGTATACCCCCTTACAGGAATGCGACCAAAATTAACAAAAGATTTGGCTCCAGAGATGAAAGAAGCAAACGAAGGAATTCTTTGACATGAATAGAGTGCTCATGTCATTGGCTTTTAGGGAAGGCATGCAGCGGTCGGAGATTTTTTTTCGGTCCCTTTGTGTTTAATGGGCCATTCAGAACTTGTTTTCCGATTTCAACCTTTCAGGGCTGGTATAAGCTGGGCCCATTTGTATTTTCCAACTCCTTGGAAGGTCCAAGTTGTTTCGGTTCATTCCACTGCTCCAACCAGACTGGGTTAAGAAAAAAAAAAAACTTTATTTTTTATTCTTTCCATCTCAGAACTTAAAGCTTGGCGTTGGAACCAGACCTTGTTTTGTTTTGGACCGTAGAATCAGATGGTTTCGAGTATTCTCTCTAATTCAAATCTCTGCTCTCATATAAAAAAACTTTAAATTAATATAAAAAAATTAATTTAATTATTTATATTATATAATAGCACTTCCCTCAAATATGGGCCCGGTACCTATATTGAAAAAATAACTCCAATCACCAACTTGGAGAAAAGCTTTGAGGATACGTTAGCAGTTCCAAGTTAAATGGTAACCCTGCTTTTTGTACTCTTTTAAAAAAAAAAAAAAAGGAAAGGAAAAAGAAATGGGCTTTTGGTAGGAAATGGACAGAGGATGAGGCCGTGGGGTTTTCCATCCATGATTAGGCAAAATAATATTGAATGAGACTTTGGAAGCTACGTCTATTTATTAAAATTTAATCCGTCGTTTAATCCAAAAGTCCATTTGCCAATTGATTTTTGTTATATTTTATCAAACAAAAGGTGACGCCATATTTTCAGATAAACCACCTCACCTTTCTTTACATATTAAATTTTGTTTGTTTTTACTTCTTGTGGACGAGAGGTTTCCTTCCCTTGAATTGTTTTCTACGCCAGTGGCAATCATGATGTTTAATAACCATCCTGGAATAAAATATGCTCTCTTTTTCAAGCCTTCTTATTTTACTTTCATCAAAAGTAGACTGACGATTACTCATAACCAGTCCAATCTCTTAAGTTAGGATTCCTGAATCCTGTACGTGTAGAGAGGCATCATTCTTCATTCTCCTGCAACAGAAATAGGAATACATAATATATAGGTAAACCAAATGCAGAACTGAATGGAAACTTCTTTACACGAAATTATTGCTTTGGGAGTCTCGTTGTCAAAAGAAATATTTGACTTCATACAACATCAAAACTCGGTGATAAAATCTATCAATCTATATGGAGGAAGCCGCACCCCTGAATAAACTACAGGAGGTTCAGAAGCACAAGCCAATCCGAAAACCAGGGCTAACTCATACACTATGAAGCTATATTTCCGATAACAATTATCACAAAATGAAAGATATATATAAGGAAAATATGGAACTACAAGACTTGGATAACAATATCATACATCTTAAAACAAAGGGTGCTGCTATCTCACTAAAATCAACAAGACCGGAGAAGAATAGGACCCACTGCCGAGCTAAGCATATCACTGAGAGCTACCTGGACCTCATTTGACCCATGTTCACAGCTTATCAAGTCTGCAAGCAGGGGGAAGAACCGACCCAAGTTCTTCTCGAATGAACTCTCTCCCAGACTACATATAGCCTGGAGAGTGGCTACAATAAGAGGTGCACGTGCAGCCAATTCTCTTCGCTTCCCAGAACCTAAAGGAATTTGCCAATGGGGGGCATGCCCAAGGGATGATTCAGATATTGATCCTGACTGAGAAGTTTCTATATAAAACTGTAAGATCTCCTGGCAAAGTTCAATAAGGAAGGACTCCACCTGGGCCTCATCATAACTTGGAGGCCTATCCAGTATAAGATTCTGTAAGAATGTGAAGCAAGTTTGGTAAGACTCATTCTCTAGCCGTAACAATGGAGGGTCTTGCATTTGGGTCATAGAGCCAAACTCTTGAAGCTTTGATCGTAGTGTGGTATTGCCATTGATCTTGTGAGCGTGGGTTGCCACATCACGCAAAGCATCGAACAGGATTAAGGTGGTTTTTGCTGAAAGTTGTGACCGATACATGTTATAGATTTCCATCACCGCCTGCAAATTTTGATACAACATCGCACGCATAGTTGTTAAGCTTTGCCAAATGGGCAACTATACTACGAAAAAAAAAACATACAGTTACTCTCTTCATTAAATTTTAGAAAATATGAAGTTGAAAATAAAAAAAGAATAACATGGTAATCTTTCCAAGTTTTCAGTGTCATCTTTACAGTCTCATTGATGTCTGGTAAATTAATAAAAAAATGTGGTTTTCAAAATCTAATAAAATAAGTAGTTGTTTTGTCGAACCAGGCCAATTTATAAAACTTTCATTAATGGAACTGCTGTGCTACTTGCTCTTTATCGTGTATGGCAGTGAATAATAGAGTTAAAGAACCAACAGAAGATCCACATCCACTATTTCAATTATGGTATTGCTTCATCCAAATTCAAACCAGACCTTATGCCAACTCGTCCTCTAGTCTAAATTAAGATGAGCAAAACTCATTCATATCCAAGGCTAATTCATGATCTAAAGTACTAAAAATGTTTACTCTCAATGTAATTTAGTAAAACTTCCACATGACTGTTTTCCCTTTTTGAAAGTTCCAAAATTAGTATTTTTTACTCACAGTGGGAGAAATCTTTAAAAGGGGGAAAGAATAATTTGATGGGAAAAGTATATCTTCCGCTACAGATCAACCAGAACCTCAAATGGAAATATAGCACTTAAGATGAAATTCAAAGGCATGTAATAATTTGATGGGACAGTATCTACCAAATCTTAGTATCTACCCTTTATCTCCATTCCTATTTGTCTTAGTTATGGACGCCTTGAGTCGTATGATTGAAGCGGCTGTGGAAGGGGGTTATGTGTCATGGTGGGTGATGTCTCACAGGTTCGCAGATGATACTTTAATTTTCAGCTGGTGAGTTGGAATAAGGTTTGTATTCCGGTGTCATGTGGAGGATTGGGTGTGCAGAGTTTAAAGCTTTTCAATAAAACTCTTCTTGGGAAGTGGCTTTGGAGGTACAACAAAGAGAGTAATGCATTATGGAGGCAGATTGTGGATGTTAAATGTGGGAGCATGTGGGGGAATTGTTGTACTAATGAAGTAAAAGGGGTGAATGGGGTGGGTTTGTAGAAGTCCATTCGGCTGGGATGGGGGGATTTTGTCAAAACATTAATTTCGAAGAGGGGAACGGGACAAATATCATGCCTGCAGGGATTCAGCTGTTAAATTTTTTTAACCTAATCTTTTTAGGATTGCTAGAAACAAAGGGCCTGCAGTGGCTGACTCTTATCAGTTATCTAATAATATGTTGCATTGGATTGTGGAATTTACCAGAGAATTACAGGACTGGGAAGTGTGTAAAGCTGCTGATTTCTTTGTAAATTTATATGATTTGAAGATCAATCAGAATAGGGAGGATAGGCTGCTGTGGGTGCATGATTATAATTCTAGATTCTCAATGAGATCAGAATAAGGAGGATAGGCTGCTGTGGGTGCATGATTATATATACCCATGGAAGAGTATATGACAGACGAAAGCTCCTTCAAAAGTGTCTTTTTTTGTTTGGACAGCAACACTGGACAAGATCCACTACAGATAACTTGAGGAAGCGCCGGGTAATTGTGACTGATTGGTGTTGTATGTGTAAGAAGCAGGGGGAATCAGTAGATCATTTGCTTCTACATTGTAAGGTGGCCAAGGTCATGTGGGATGATTTTTTCAAAAGAGTCAGTTTGTCTTGGGTCATGCCTCTTAGATTGGTGGACTTTCTTGCAAGTTGGAGAGGCATTCAGGGTAACTCACAGGTGGCGGTCATTTGGCGTATGGTTCCCATTTGTATGTGTTGGTGTATCTAGAGGGAAAGAAATGCAAGAAACTTTGAAGACTGTGAGAGAACAACGGAGGAACTTAAACTTTTCTTCTTTAAGTCATTGCTTTTATGGGCAGGAACCATTGTTTGTAATGGATTAAATGTTCATGACTTGCTTCTTTCGATTGTAAACCCTAACTAGGTGTTTCTCATGTATAATACCTGTGTACCTGGGCTTTGCCTATTTCTATTAATAAAATTTCTATGATTACCTAAAAAAAAAAAAAAAAAACAAAGTGTTAAATAGTCATGGTGATAAAGTATACCATTGGAAATGTATTTGGAGAGCAAGGGTGCCTAGTAAAGTCGCAATTTTTTTGTTGGCTGGTGTCTCTTGAGAATATATTAACCACAGATAATTTGAGGAAAAGATGATTTTTTGTGATTGATTGGTGTTTTATGTGTAAAAAAGATGGCGAATCTGTTAACTATCTTTTTCCTTCATTATGAGGTGGTGACGACACTGTAGAACGAGATTTTTGCAAGGGTAGGCATAGCTTGGGTGATGCCTCTGCGTGTGGTGGACTTTTTGGCTAGCTGGCAAGGTTCAGTGGGATGTGGAGGCAGTGCAGCAGTGTGGAGGATGATCCCTTGTGTTTGTTTTGGTGCTTATGGTTAGAGAGAAATGGGAGGTGTTTTGAAGATTGTGAGCGTACTATGGGGGAATTCAGGGATTTTTTCTTTAGAACTATAAGTTTTTGGGTAAAGAACCTTGTAAGGGATGGGAATATTTGTAATGTTTTTCTTTAGTTCTGTTTTGCTTTAGCTTGTACTTAGGCGTACTTACTCATATTCATCCTGTGTACTTGGGCTACGCCTATTTACTTGGAATAAATTCTCTTCTGTTCTTTTTTTGATAAGTTGGAATAAATTCTCTTATTATCTATAAAAAATAAAATAAATAAAATAAAATAAAAGGTATCTATCATGTAACATGCACAAAAACAAACTACCAAACTTTTAACTGCTAAGGGAAAAGAAGAAGACTTCTTAATTATGAATTAATATCAATGGTAGATGACACATTCAATGAAACAAATCAAACATAATTCCCGGAGAAGTTCACACTGAACCTTATAGACTGTCAATGATGTTGATTTGAGCTACGTTACGTTCTTTCAGTAAGTGATCATTTGCTTCCATAGAATTTTGGTTTTGGGGGCAACTTGAACTTTCAAGTTAAAAAAAAATTCCAATAATAATTTTTATCCACGGTTTTGCATGCACCAATTCAACAGTGCTTAGTTGTTTGGTTTATACCATGCCAACTCAAACAATCCCATTAGCTGGATTTTTCGTAGAAACATTTTTTTATAGGTTTCATAGAAACATCACTATGATACAAAACAGATATATTGGCAGCCAGATTAAGCCTGTGTCATGACTGATTGGTAACATAGAAAAATATTCTACCTGAATCAAAAGAAGTTGAACGGCAGCTCGGCACTTTGCGTCAGATAAAGAAGCATAGAGATGTTGTGTCCTTAGGCTCTCTGAATCATCATCATCAGGCACGTCAGACACAAAAGACTCAACGTTAGTTTCTCTAGGTAAGGACCCTTCACTGGCAATAAAAGAAAAATCAGGAACTGTTGCATTAGCTGCCTCTTTCAATGTCAAAGCCACTTCTTGCCACTTTTCTTCAGAGAATAGATCACCAGCATTACTCATCAAACGGACAAATGCAGCAATACCAATACCAGCAAGGCTTTGGTGAGGACGTTTAATAAAGCTCACTAGAAGCATCAGCACTTTTCTCAAAAGTGGATTGACAGTGTTATAAAATTTGACAAAAAGATCTACAACTAGTTGGAGGGCCAACGTGCATGTCTCATAGAGCCATGCATCTTGATCAAGCTCAACTGTATCACTATCAGTTCCCTGCCCTGGTGAGTTCCCCCCAGAAGGATCAATAGCATGCCTCACATAGTCAAATATTGGAAATAGAACTGATTCAAACACTCGTTCCCACAAAGAAAGTGAAAAATGATGACCATGATTGCGTAAAGTATCAAATAGCACTTGCAAGGCACTCTTCCTGATTTCAGGCCTAGGGTCAAAGCTAAGTTCTGACAAACCTGCACAAAGAGAAAGGCTCATAACTCAAATTTTGACAAATGTGTTTGTATCAAAATTGAACAGTTTTACCTAACAAAAAATAAGAAATTAGAACAATTTTCTATGGGTTTTGGGTTGAATAAAGCAAATGGAAATGGTAAGTTTCAAGAGAACCAACAACTTATGCAGCTTCCTTACCAGCCAACAAAGGGAACCAGAAATAAACATGATTGTCCTTATCGCCCATCTCACCATTATCTTGTTTACCATCTTTTCCTTTTTGAGGTGAAGATGGAGATAGTTTAGCAGAAGCTTCCTTATCTTTATTCCTTGACGAGCCAAGATCTCCTTCTGCAAGTTTTGTTGCACAGAACCGAAGAAAAGCAATAGCATTAAGGCTAATGTCTTTGTTGAATCTGTTATTAGTGAAGGCAATCAGGCAATTCACACAGTCTGTAAAGGTGGTGGTTTCAGTCTCGGTAATGTGTGGGAAGTAGTCTCGCACAATCTTCTCAATAATTTCAAAGGCCAATAGTACAATGTTTTTGTGGTCATCATAAGCCGCAGTTGTGAAGACCTGAATCAAGTTCACATAATAACAATAGGCATTAAGAATACATCGAGCAGAATAGTTCATCAAATCATGTCAATAAGAAAAATAACGTCCATAAAAAATTATTAAGGACTGAAGTTCTATTTTATAGATAACATATGACGGATAAATTTGATACCATGAACATGCTTTTCCATCCTGATTTAACATTGTTGACGCGAGATAACACCATTTGCGAGACACATCTAATGATTAACTCTCTGATTTCAACGGCACTACTCTTGCGCATTACAATGACAAAAGGCTTCATGAATTCATTTTGAAAATTATAGTTAGCCAGTTCTTCTCGGTCTAAGAATTTCATTGACAACTGGCGTAAAGAATCCATTGCAAATATAGCAATAGAAAGGTTTTCAGAGCAGCCAATGGTTACAAAGAAATCAGAGAGCACGTGCCAGATGCTTGACCACACAAGCCTGATGCGGTTCATGTTATAGTGCCTGTTATAAGGACACAAAACAGGTAAAGTTATACAGTGGATACCAATAAATCACAAGAACGTGAGTATGATATGCCCAAGGAGGAACAAGAGGAAGTAGGGCAATACATACGCAATCTCAACAATCTTGGTAAGGCTGAAAACTCGTGGATCAGATGCAGATCGCAATTCCTCCATAGAGACCTTGCAAAGGGCTTTGACAAAGTCTATTATTGCCTCACTGTTCAACTTTTGACTCCGTGTGAATATGCGATTCATTTCAGAGCTCCCAACTTGTTCTAACATGTTCAAATTGGAGACTAAATTGTTCACTTGTTCAGAAGTGACCACCCCAGTGGCATTGCCACCAATACCAGCACTATCATAGGAACCCCTCATTACAGCAGAAGCCGCATACTGAATCCTCCCAGGTCCCTTTTTTTTCAAAACAGGAAGGATGGTGGACTTGGCTTGTTTTGATTTTTCTGACTCGTTCTGAGGAAAAGCAAAAAACGTTGCATCTGGAGGAGCACCTTCTCCCAAGAGATGTAGATGCTCAAACCTAGAAACACATGTCAAGATATGCTCCCAAGCTTCTTGTAAGTAATTCCCATCCTCATCTGCGATTGTTACTATTGCCTATAAACAATATAGATGCCAAACACACAGTCAGGCCCACAAGTGACATTTGCATAATTTTCAAAAATTTGTTGTCATTATTGGAAAATATATTACAAATGTTATAGATACACTTTCATATGAGATGTAGGCATCAGAAATCCCATAACGATTAAAAAAACCTATGATTGTTTTCTTCTTTCTTTCTTTATCAATGACCTATGGATTGTTTTCTTATTTCTACACTATCTTTTAGTGAAGTGAACCAGAAGGCTATGAAGAGACTTCGACAACAGAGATGAAGCAAGGTTCAAACCTAATGTTCAAGTGAATAAATCTGTTCACAAAGATTTTGGTACTTTTCTAGCAGCAGCATTGGAGTTGATCAGATGACATATTAAGTGTGATGACTGGAAAGAAGTTCCACCAACTGACTCAAGAAAAAGGGTGTGCACACACACCGCCCGCGCGCGCGGGGGGGGGGGAGGGGAGAGAGAGAGAGAGAGAGAGAGAGTCCCAAGATTATGATACTTAGTGTACTAAAGTAGACACAAGAACCCAGCACAAGTATATTCATGTAAAATAAAACCTACGTGAATAGTAACAATGGGTTAATAAATTTTATATCCCAAAGGATAAATTACGGTAACAAAATCTCTTATACATTGTAAAACTCTAATAGGGTCATCAACCATCAAACTTTTTGCTTATTTAATACATTATAGCATGGCCCCACCAACCTTAATCGCATCTATATTTTTCTGCTTGATATCAGTAGGAGAGTGGAGAGAGGTAAACTTTGCTAGGGAAGTCACAAAAGCATCTCTATGAGTCTTCATGGACATCACAGCAGTAACATGGATGGCATACCGGAAGCCTTCAAGGCACATAGCTATTACCACTTCATCATCACTCTGGTCAAGTGGAACACTGAAGGCAGCCAACATAGGAGCCCAGCACACCTCAATCATGAACCTAAGGATCACCACGTCTGTTGCTGCATAATAAGCTGACCTACAAATCACCCAGCAAGTACATATCAAGAAGAAAAACTAAAAGATCGTTTCCTTCAGATTGCGTTAAGCCACACTTCACAATCTGCATAATCCAAGTTTAAATTCCAGGCAAGTAGAACAATGAAACAGCCAAACAAGAGACCATCTGAAAAGCATATATGTATCCTTCGGGGATTTTCCTCCTTCTGAGTCAGGTCCATTTCAAAAGTTTGACTATCTACACATTTTTGTTAGCTTGTTCAAAAAGGAAAGTCTTGATGAGAAAAATAAAGTAGCATAATACGTGTAGCTCAACTCAGGCATTGATCATTAATTGACTATTTGAATCAACACCACTGACATGACAGCAGAAAAATAATATGATCCAATGGTTTCAAGCATATATTCCCTAGAAAAATCAGTGCAAAAAACAGTATTTTTCAAAAAAAGATCCTAATATTTGGTTTAACAGGAGTTTAGTTGTATGCACTGGCAAACATTTGGTAAAGCACCAGACGGTTGGAGCATAAGAAAAAATCAAGTCCCTCTTACTCAGATTTCCGAGCTTTTTCTTTGAATTGTTCTTGCATGTGCCTGATTAGATCGTCACTGCTCTCCATATATTTGTCTTCTCCACGCTTACGGATCACTATATTCAGTATACCATCCAAGCCAAGAAGTCTATTTGAGTTCACAGACTGTTTCTGTTGAGGAGCCAAATCATCCTCTTTCATTTTTATCTCATTTCTTGATATCCGTTCAAAGAGTGACCTCAGGTACTCCTCGGGTAAATCTTTTCCATCATCTATACCGCGATTATTCCTGATAAAATCATCAGCTGACATCTGCATATTTTAATGATCAGGAGAGACAGAGAGAAGGGCTCTATTAGCATGCTGTATGAAGCATATGACTAGATCAAATGGAAAATGTGCACACACCTTGTTCTTCACCATAGCATTATGAGCATCAGTATTGAGCATTATCACGGAGTAAGCAAGGACATAGGCTGTGTCAGCACTTATAAATGCCTTTGGATTACATTTGCAGTAACGCTCAGCAAACTTCTCCATGATTCGATCAATCTTCTGGGCCTCACCAGGCAACCTAAAGCCTTGAAGAAAGGCCCTGATTGCCTCATCAAACTCCATACCTTGAAATTCAAAGGAATCAACGTAGGAGTGCATCACTTTCAGTGGTAACTCTTCCCTTTCTCCTAGATAATCACCTATCAAAGTCTTGTTTAAACCAGATGCGTTTCTAAGAAAAGATGCTATTCCCTCAGGTGAGTTGGCCACCTTGCTTGCATTGATAAGAAATTCGATCCCCTTCTTAGGTTTCCGATTAAAAAGAGATATACCTTCCTGCCACAAAATGTACATGAGATTCAATAGAAAATAGCCAACAGAAAGGGGCCAAAAGAGAGATCTGCTTGTGCCCCAGGGCCAAAACCTCACAAATTAACTTACCTGAAGTTCCAGCTTGTAAGCTCGTCGTTGCTCAATCGTCAAAACATCAGAAGCCTCACTGGAAGCTTCAGAATGAGAATCTGACCCTTCAACAGCTTCGTCCACATTCCCATTTGCAATGGGCAGACTTCCATGCTCAGGGCTGTTATCAGCTGATTCAAACTTCTTAGCGGAATTAGGATCTGGAATACGCAACTGTTTATTCATCCAATCTCCCATTGATCTCAAAATTGCCACCAAGCACTTCATAGCTTCAAGTTTCATGGTCACCTCCTGCGGTGGCAACAGTGTGGTGGTTACACCAGGAGGGACACCTTGTGCAGTTTTAAGAAGTCCATTGACCATTCTGGGAAGACCAGCAAAAACAAAAAGGATACATACCATGTTAACTTCATAACCAAATCAATCATTCTCAAAACATCAAGAGAAAGCACAAGAATGTAGCAATGAGCTCTGTTGTTACATTGGAAATTCTTGTTCTTGGACATGCTTCTGTACCATTATATTCAAAAGTATGAATTTTGCAGGTTGAAACAGAACATACCTCTCAAATATGTTCGACGAATTAACATCACAATCATAATTAATAAATATGTCCACCAAAATTTGTGAGTCAACACAGAGCTTCTCGAGAAACCGAAGCACAATTATCTTCTGCTGAAAATTCGGTTGAACAACATTTTCTAAAACTCTCAGAACAATCATAGGAAAAAATACTCCAATTTCTGCTTTCAATCCAGCTCTAAATCTTGACACCAGACTAATGAAAATGGAGCAAGAAAGCTGGAAAACAATCATAAGAGTTGACGCGCTGTTCTTCAACAATGACAGACACAAGTATTGCTTGATGGCACCTAAAAACCTGTTTCACCATAAACATATTAAGAAGGACACATCTCACAATAGAAACGTCACTAGTTGGGAAAAACTCAAAAAATACAAATGTGAGAAAGCAATAGAAGAGAGAGTTACTTTTCAGCAAAGGCAACTAAAGTAATGAAACATGCTTACACATGAAAGAAATCAGAGCAAGACTTGCAGACCTACAAATATTCAAATATTAGAGCCAATGAAGAAAAGAAAGAACCCAAATGTGGTTCAGCAAGCCATATAGCTAAATCTTGATAGAATGCATGTGTGAATCTAATTAAATAACTGCCTACCAAGTATGGGATAGCTGATAAGAAATGCTAGATTTGCACTGTTTGTAAAGCAACCCTGCCCCCATCATTTGATAATGCCTAAACCAAGTATCTAGCCAAGAGACGTACAAAACAAAGTCTAATTGATTTTTTCCAAAAGTGATTATGCCCAAAAGCATAAGCAGCAGGACAATCCAGGAAATAAACAAGATGGAGTAGACTACTTATTTGAATTCTTGTGTACAATGCAAAGATTATACCTTAGAAACTTGTAATTTTTTGGTGGGGCACATCATTAGCATTCACCATTTACAGGAAACAGACCAAGTCTGAGGTCATAATAACTAATAAAATTCGAATTTACCAGCCCAGACATTTATAAAAAAAAATCATGTGTTGTGGACCTTTAAAAAGAAGTTTGTGATGGGCGCAAGACTAAATTTTCCACATGAAGTGAGTCTAGACGGCATAGGAAAAGCAGCAAACTTCTTGGTACCACAGTTATCAAGGTTGTCTTGAAACAAGAAGCTATATCTATCTGCACAAAGCACAGTTTCTTGTGCAGCTAATGATATACAATAGGAAGTCAATCCTAGTACGATAAGTGCATGTGTAATTATACTCTTAGGCCACTTAAGTTTCCAACACCACACACCAGCTAAGCTGGCTTTTTTTATTTTTTATTTTTTAAAACAATTCGTTAGACTACTCCCCACATTTTCCACATTCTTCCCAAATCTTCCATTCGAATTCTCCTCCCACGTTCTCCCTCTACGCTTCCTTCTCTGCTCTCCTCCCTCCCTGTCGAAGCCCAACCAAATAATACATACGGACCTTTTTCTTGCATGACTTAAGATGCCAGAAACAATAGTAGAAAATGAAAAACCACCCATATAAAACCCCACCAGTAATTACAGCTTGAACCCCAAAAAGAAAATGCATAAAGGAGAAAACAGGCACCAAAAGAATAAGAACTTCAAACATGGTACTTGGGGCTCATTTTCTCTCTCTTGAGTGACTGAACTCCGGCTTTGGGAGGGGGAGAGGGATTCAGCAGAGGGAGGGGAGAGAGCAAAGAAATGAGGGAGGGGGGAGAGCAGAGTCGACGGGGTAGTGGTTTTGGGAGGGGGGAGAGAGATTCGCAGAGGGAGGGAAGAAGGGTGGGGGGGGGGGGAGGGGGAGAGCAGAGAGGGAACTTGTGCATTAGACTGTTTTTAAGAAATCGGGTTTGTCACATCATTAGTGTGTGGTGTTGGAGAGTAGACCGGCCTAAGAGTAGAATTACTCTAAGTGCATACAATATGAAGCCAATCCTAGTACCATAAATGCATACTTCATTCTAGAGCCGAAGACTGCCAAAACAAGGCTCCCGGTACCATAATAATCCCACCAAACACCAAATCTAACTCCATTTGAATTTTCTCCACTGGATTTTTTTTAATAAAACCATAGGAATTGTTAACGTGCTATACTGCTAAAAAGATCCACATTTTGCCTATGTCTCACTACTAGCCTCCGTATCTCCTACCAGCTACTACGATTTCCTGTAACTAACCTATTCCTTGCCCACCCCGAAATAGGACCCCACACTTCCCAATTTAATCTCTCGTGCCAATAATTATTTCCACACAATTCAGTATGCACCTGAGAGACCAAGCTGACAATACCGAGTTAAAATAATGAAAAGACACGTTAAAAATAAACATTCCGTTTTCAAATTATAGAGTGGGTACCTTTTCATTCTATATTAACTGAAAACAGTGAAGTTCTAATTTAGCTACAGAACTACATATTTTGTCTATCCAGCATTAATTCATATTTACGCATCCAGAAGAAATGCTGAAAGAGCACAAGTGTAGCTTTAACAAACACGATGACAAAAAGAGGCCCCGGACGCAACATGTGCGTGTGTGCGCGAGAGAGCGGCAGAGAGAGAGATACCTATCACTGGTCCTAAACACAGCCCCGGCGTTCTCCAACAAAATCTTCAACAATTCCAAAGCCACAATCTTCCCCCTCATCAACTGGGGATCCGCCAGCGCCTCCTTGGGAGGCGTCTTCATCGACAACTTGCAAAGTGCCCGGAACACCAAGAAAGCGTCCCTCCGCAACTTATTCCCGATCTGAACCTCCAAATCCTCATCCCTCTCCCCCTCCCCATCCGCCAACTCACCCTTCCTTCCCTCCAACGCCGTCTTATACATACTGATCTCCCAATACTTGGCGTCCAACATATCCTTATCCGTTGAATCCAACAAATCCGCCGGGTTAGTCGTCTCAACCGTCGTTGTCTCGAACGCCCCGTCATGACCACTCAACGATACCTTCCCTGGCGTAACAGGATTCAGAACTCCGTCAATGTCCTGCATGATCTTTGTTATAAACCCTTGCACGAACATTGTCATCGACCCATCCGCATCGGATTTCTCCGCCGGTTCCATCAGTTCGGCAACCACAATTGGCTGAATTGGCACCGTCGAAGAGTCCGCCTCCATTCTCCGGAACACGATCACCAGCATTTGAATCAGCGACGCCTTGGCCGTCGTCTGGTTCACCATGTTTTTGCTCCCCAAGTAAATATCATAGCACGTCTTCACGATCTGAAGCAAGCAATCACCGTGAATTCGCAGCGAAATCGATGTTACCGCCGATAAGAGCGTCTTGAGAACGAGCAATTCCATCTGATCGTCGCCCAAATCGTGACATTTGCACACGGACTCGATCAGGCTGGTTAAGAGCTTTGCCTCGTCACCGCCGGTGGGGTCGGCCTCGCCGCGGAGGTAGCCATAGGCAATTAGTTTCTGGATGCAATCGACGGCGGGATCAGCGATTTTGAGGACACCAGAATTGGCGGCGTTGATGAGTGGGCTGAGAATTGATTCGGAGTCGGACAGGGAGAACTCGATGCTACCGCCGTCGTGAAGCGGGCCTGGGCCGGAGGAATCAGTCTCGGTCTCGGTCTCGTTCTTCGAAGGGGAAGAGAGCTTTTCGAGAACGGATTTGCACTCGTGGGCGAGCTTGGAGTGCTTCCGCCACGAGGCGTTCTTGATGATCTTCTCGAGGGCTGGGGAGACGACCTGGCTTAGCCGGGAATCGGCTTCCGAAGAAGCCATTCCCGAATTCGGAGATTCGAGGGGGGGAGCTCTCAGATCTGGGGTCAGTACGAAATGGGAGGGTTTATCCCTTGTTGAAGTTCCGTAGGCGAGACTGTTAGCCCTACGAGTGATAGCAGCGGGCTGACTCACCGAGCCGGCGGCGAGTTTATTGGATGCGACTGTATTGGGTGCATCAAACTCTCAAGGAAAGAAGGAAACCGGGGGGAGGGGGGTGTTGAGAAAGGAGAGTGAGCTTCCGCTTCTACGAAGAGGGGTTGAGATTTAGATCGGATTTGGGATTTTCATTTTCTTTATCAGACCGATTTCGTATCCCAATTGACTTAAATACCCCCCTATCTTTCTTTCCTCAACCTTTATGGAGTAGTATACATGCAACTCTTAACAACGTTGGATATGAAAGGGGTGGTTTGGGGAATTAAGGTATGAAGAATTTATAATTGTAGTTTGATTAGCTGTTGACGGGGAGTTGAGCTGAAGATTTCGAATCTTGAAAATGAATGAACGAATTTTGGAATGAAAAATGCTACAGGCATTCGGCTAGTACAAGCGCGGAGCAAACGTCTGACATAGAAAAAATAAAAAATGTACCGTTTTAATTTTTTACTTTTGTCATTTTCGTTTTCTTCTATCACTGTGTTTCTCTTTCTCGAATACGAAGACTCCATTTTTCTCAATTTCTCCTCTCTTAATTTTGTTCTCTCTCTTACCTTCAAAATTTTTAATTGTAATCCCTCCCTCTCCTCGTCTCTGTCTGACCGATCCCTCTCATTTCTTCTTCAACTGATCTCTCCCTCTCTCTTCATTTTGATTCCAAACAATTTGACACTCTTCGGGTCGCTTAGTTTTGGCGTAGACAATGATCCGACACTGTGGAATGAAATCTAAGAGAAAGATCATCATAGCAAAGATGAAGGTACCGAGTGTCTACGTGAAAATCATCGCGATCAGGAAGAGATTATTGCAACGAAATAGATTATTGGGAACGAATTGAACATGAAGAACTCTTCAGTTCCTGAAACTAAAATCGCAGAAACTGATTGTATTACAAATGAATAGAAGATTGTTATTGTCGGACCAGAGTTTGGATTTTGTGACAAGAGATTGGGGTGTTTGGATGAGGAAAACAAGGTTAGAAACATATAGAAGATTGACACGTATCAATATGTGGGAATCAACGTAGCCAGAGTGCTACACTAAAATCAAAGCTTGTGAAGAATTTGGTGCCAAGGAAGTTGCGTAATTGAACAAAAATAGGAAGAGTAAGAGCGCTGGCAGCGGTCTCGCTAAAACGAAAGGATATCTAAAGTTTGATGAATCTGAGATTTAAAACGTTGGTAGTAGATTCGGTAAAAGTAAAAACTCAAACTTTGAGCTACAGTTAATCTACTTTTATCTTCATATTTGAAGACTCACTGTTTACCATTTATCCGATTATTTTATTACAAAAATCACTTCCTCCAACTGATATTTTCCTTTTCGCCTGTAATTTCGTTTCTTTCTCCCAGACCTTTCTTTCCTTTCTTCCTTCCCTTTCATCCTCTCCCGTCCCTTTCTCCCATTTCTTTCGCCCATGAATCCGAAAAAAAATTTCTCTCTCCTTTTCAATTTTTCCTCTCCATTTTTTCTCTTCCCTTTCTCTTTCTCACTTCCCTCTACAGCCCAACACTCCCTCTCTCCCCTTCTCTCTATTTTTTATTTAGGTTTTGTTAAACCCAACCTTCCCATCTAAATCACGCTTGAGGAGCACGAGGAAATCTTTGGATTTGTGTTTGGGTCTGGGAAGCAGAGGCATGGGAGCAAGTCTTCACAAAGTGGCGAGGATGGTTGGCAGCTCACAACAAAGATCTCGGCTAGTTCGATTCTGGACAGTCTTACCAGGGAAGATCCTACTACTAAGTACGAGTTGATGAATGAGCTTGGTGGGTTTTCAAAATTTTGATTTTCGATTCTTTTTGCTTCTGCTTGGGTTTGTGTTATTTTGAGTTTGAACCTTTCAAAATGAATTACAAACTTCGCCCATGTTTAGGAGGGATATGAAGAAATCCATGGTGAGATTGAGATGTTGCTTGGCCTTTGTTTGAGACAGGCCGCATGGGTATGATTGAAATGCTTTTCACGACTAGTCGGTCAACTTGAAATTGTTTTCTGAAATTATTGCCAGTGAGGTATTGGATGCTCCCATGGTGGCTGAATGATTTACTCGACTTCTTATCTCTTGCTTCTGTTTGTTAGTTTTTATTAAATTCTTGCAGATGTTGCTCAATGCAATTTGAATCCTATGCAACACGCATTTCTCTTGTATTCTCTCTTTTTTGTTTTCTTTTTTATTTTATTTTTCTGGGTTTCTAATCATTGTTATTGCATTCACTTGGTTGGCTTTCTAAATTATTATGCTGTGCTCTACTCTCAATTTAGACTCTTTTGTGAAAATTGACATTTTGAATACTATCTAGCATATTTGGTTGTTTTTTCAGAAAAAGGTCTTTAGTTACTTCAAGTTATAAGTGGTTGTGTCAAGCTCATAGGAATTAGTAGTTGTTTGTTATATTGGTTCTGCATTGTCAGGTGCTGGTAATAGGTGCAACGAATAGACTGGATATTCTTGATCCTGCTCTCTTGAGGAAGGGTCGTTTTGACAAGATCATAAGAGTTGGTTTGCCATCAAAAGATGGTAGATTAGCCATATTAAAGGTATTTTTGCTCAATATGTTTATTCCATTGTTGGAGTGAAGAACACAACTGTTGCAAAACTGGGGTTTTTAAAAGCAGGAAAAAAACAAAAGAAATTAAGATTCTAGCTTTCTTGATATTTCGTAGCAGTTGCATCAATCCCATCCTAAAACTGTCCATACCGGCCAGTATCACGCATTATAATTTTTATAGACTGGGACTACAAAAATTGTGTGTGTTGGTTGTAGATACATACATAAATATATACATATATATTAGCTAGAAAGATAAATAAGTAAAGAACAAATGGGTAATGTATGAACCTCTTACAATCAGAACTTCAATTGATAATGATGACTTGATACATCTTACTTGCTTTATATGTTTGAATGGGCTATCTTTTATCTTTGTTGTATTACAGTTGGTTTAAGTTACTTTTTGAGTAATACATTAACAAAGAAAGAGCTGTACAGAAGAGTGTTCTGGTGCCCCGTTTGTTGCTTGTTTATTTAATTTATATTTTGTGCAACACAGGTGCATGCTAGAAATAAGTATTTTCGTTCTGAGGGAGAAAAGGAAGCTCTCCTTCAGGAGATTGCAGATCTTACAGATGATTTTACTGGGGCAGAGTTGCAGAATATACTGTGATAAATTCTTAGTCCATCTATCCATTCTCAATTCAACGCTAGAAGATAGAATCTGACACTTTCTTGGCAATTAAGGACATCGCAAGCTATCTATTTATTGTATATGTATTTGTTGGATAGAAGAAATGTTGACAAAATGTGTTTGTTGGTTTCATAAATTATATACATGATTGTTTGGTAGAAGAAGGGTTGGTAGCAAGTGTTTGTTGGATAATTAGGTTGAGGAAAAAAATTAATTGAGACACACAAATTTAAGTATCAAATTAAATTATTACTTAACATATGGTTAGTATAATTGCAAGATATAAAAAAAATTAAAAAAATTTTTATTAAAAAAATAATATTATATTATTATTTTGATGAATCTAATGGCTAATCCAATGTGGGATTATAGATGTGAAGATTTTACATTTATGAAAAACATGTACTTTTCATCAAATTTTGAAGATGGATTTGATGAATCCAATGCTAGTGCTCTAAGAGGAAGAACGATGGGGAGTCGAGCAACGAAGTGCCTAGTACCTAGGGTGATGATGTATTGGCCAGATTTGTGAAGCATTGCTGTCGCTTTTATAAAAAATAATAAATCTTCTCAACCTTCTAATACTCCACACTCCATCTTTTTTTTAAAAAAAAATTTAATTTTTTTTATTAAATAATTTTTATATGAATAGTAAATAAAAAATTTGAAATATTTAAAAAAAAAATAAATTCAAAATTTTTTTTTAAAAATATATTAAAAAATATGGAGTGTGGAGTATGAATGAATAGTAGGAAGTTGTGTAGCAAAACCCTATAAAAATAAAGTGTCAAAGAGCTCTCGATCTAAGCCTATGGAGTTTCTTTAACTTTTCTTGATTCTGGATTTAGGCTTTTGTACTAATTCTATGAGTGCAAGTGTCTAAGATGGACAATAAATTGCCAATTACCTACTGTTTGCGCACCCTGCTTGTACCTAGTAAAATTGTTTGAAAAATCATGAAGATAGAAAACTTTATTAAATTCCATTAAAAGCTGTTATTCGAGTTTTAACATTTTAAATGGAGGTGAGGTAGATATATGAAATATGAAATGTTCAAGCGAACTGCTACTATATATCACACACATTTTATTAAAATGATAAAATTTGATTTGTATAACTTTTAATTTTAATTTTTTAATAAATCAAGTTTTATTATGTCAATAAAATAGAAGATGTATTTTATACACTGGCTTCTAAATATAAATTTTCATATTTATTTACCTTGCTTTAAACTTTAACAAAAGTAAATTTGTAGGCAAATATCAATTCTATTATTTAAAAAATATATATTATTCACAAACGTAGAGTACACAAATTACTAATATGGTAAAAGTTCATTCATAGGAAAAATTCACATACGCATCAATAATATAGATGATATGTTCTTAACATCGTACCGACTTATGAATAAAATGTTTATTTTTTAATTAGTTGGAAATTTTTTTTGTATTGCCTCGAGTAAGGCTGTGCATCCGGACCGGATTTTTATCAGGTCCGGTTCGAAAACCGGATATCCGGTAAATCCGGGCGGTTAACCGCCCGGATTATTACTATGCGGTTAAAAAAAAATTATAACCGTCTGAGTCCGGTTTGGCCATGCGGTTACTCGTAACCACATTACTTAAACAAAATTGTGATTAGGTTAAAAAGTCGAAATGTCCCAGACGAAGAGACTCCCAGCCTCCAGGTGATATCCTCACTCTTTCCCGTGCTCTCTCTAGCCCCTAAGCTATTTTCTCCCGTGATCTTCAGTCTCGATCATCTCTCCCTCTCTTTAAAGTCATCAGCACAGACCTATATTGCAAGGGTTCTCATAATAGCGCCGAGATCGACAGCCTTTTACGCTTCGCCGTCCTAGAGCACAACAAGAAAGGGTCTGTCTTCTCTCATTTATTTTCCCCATCTTATTTGATTCCTTTATCTCTGGTCTCTAATTTTTCTTGTCGAGGTTTTGTTTGTGCCGTCAAATTTAGTGAGTATTTCCTTTGTTTCCCACTTGGCTAGATCTAAGTTTATGTGTTTGTAGATTTGAGTTTCTGTGCTTGTAGATCTAAATTTCTATGTTTATAGATATGTTTTTTGGGGTTTTTTTAAAAAAAATCTTATAGCAAAAATGTATGTTTGTATATCTACAAGTTTTATCTCTATATGTTTCTGAAGAGGATAAAAAGTTTTATCTACAAATTA
The DNA here is from genome assembly GCA_029856935.1 of Cyclocarya paliurus. Taxonomy (NCBI): domain Eukaryota; kingdom Viridiplantae; phylum Streptophyta; class Magnoliopsida; order Fagales; family Juglandaceae; genus Cyclocarya; species Cyclocarya paliurus. The sequence goes on along the minus strand of JARVXP010000207.1, from coordinate 4,853,347 downwards.
TTTTGTGTTACTGGATTTAAATATTTGTCTATGGTACTTTCATACTTTGTATTGTAGCGTTCTTCTCTTGTATTCTATGCAGTCTTATCCTCGTTGATCCTTCTTTAGAGTCTAATGGGTATTCATGTCAATGATTTACAGCAACGACTTCCCTATTCTCAATTTTGGTGTAGCTTTCCTAGTTTGATTGGACTGATTAAGCTTGCTTACCATATAAATATATATATATATATATATATATTCCCAAAGACATATATATCGAATTTTGTTTTTTTTACAAGCAATCAATCTGTAAGCATGCTGCTTACTATAGATTCATTACAGTTATAAAGAGGTCAAAAGACCATTACTTTTTCAAATGCTCATTAATTAAACTTTGGGACTGCGATAATGTTTCTAGTGATGAGTTTATTCTTGATTAATTAGACTATAGAGGTCTGCAAACCTGATTTGAAGCCAAAGTGGCCCCAGGTTATGCTAATAGTCCAAGAAATTGTATGTATTTTCTTCAGAAATTGTATGTATTCAATAGTTGGAAAAAGCTTCAGAAATAGTATGTATTTTCTTCTTCGAAATAGTATCATTTAAATCATGTCTTCTAGTAGAATATTCGAATGAAATCTAACAAAAGAGAATTATGCTCTTAATTATAGAGAGATCCAAGCTGTAAGTTCTATAGTCTAATAAGAGTTCTCCAGTTGTAAAATCTATATGGATGATATCAGCTTCCTATGTATTCAAATTAATAAGATTTATTGGTTAAGACAATAACAATTGTGGATGATACAATTTTGTGCAGAAGAATTAGTGACTTACTTGGTGAGGGTTTTATATTTCCGAACTTGACTAGCATGACAAACATGAATAAATTGTAAGTCATCTTATAGAATAAAATTTTAAGAACTGCAGGAATGCAAAGTTATAGCATTTATGCTTAGATGAGGTTTAATTAACCATGATTTCTTTTTCAGTGTGGAGGAAGATCAACTGGTTTGATTTCTAGATCAAATGGACTTTGGCTGAACTTATAATTAATAGGTATACATGCTCTGATCTCTTCTACTCTATCACTAATCACTATCACTAACTTAGTTGGTTTTGGGAATATTATTGCTTAGAATCAAAGCAAAAAGAATGATTAATGATGGATTAATGACTAAACACACTGCCCTCATTTAAGCAACGTCTTTGCTTATTGCTTGACAAAGAGCATAATTTAATTTTTTTTAATTTATTTAGAGAATTTTGCATGTATTGCTTTCATCAGATTTTTAAATTTATTTATTTCTTTACTTTAATTCAGTGATTATGTTGGATTATTTAGCGAAGTCTTAGACTTTGGTATTGGTTTCGTATCAGACGGAGTATATGGTGGATATGAAATGTGAGGGTTGTGTCGATGCTGTGAATAATAAGTTACAGACTGTTAGTGGTAAGTGATATATCATGGTATTTAATTTCATACCTGGTTCTTTTTTTCCTCATTTGTTTCGAATTTATGACAAAAAGATATGTTTTATGATCTTTTGGTGAATTAATCTAGGAGTAAAAAATGTTGCCTTGAGATTCCAGCTAAAACTACAATGAAGGAATTGCATCAAAATTGGAGCGTTCTAAAATCTGTGTAAATGCAAGCAGGTATTTATTTTATTTGTGTCTTCATTTTTTTTTTAATCTTTTGGCGGCTGAATTTAAGATTTTATTGATTTTCCCTTCTCTTTTTGGCAGTTTTTGGGTTTGGTTTATGAGGAATTAATGGAAAATCTCAGTGGGGAAGAGTACTCATGGCAAAAAATATTCAACAATGTTATTTATTTTGCATTGTTATGTATTAGTTTAATTTTTTTTTTCCAATCTTATGTATTAGTTTAATTAGTTGTGATATATTATTATTTATTTTGTTCTTTGTAAATTTATTTTTTGCATTGTGATGTATTATTATTTATTTTGTTATTTGTAAATTTATGTTTTGCATTGTGATGTAACAACAATATTATCTATTTTGTATTTTTATTTATTTTGTTATTTAATTTATTTTGTTATAAATTAAATTTGGACAGTGTTCAAATTATTTTAAAAAAAATATATGGGCAATTTATGCATGATATCCGGACTGGGCAATTTAAGCAATTTAAATCTAGGTATTTTAAAAACCGGGCTAAATCCAGTTATAATCCGGATCAACCCGGATATCCGGACATATCCGGATTTAACCCGGATATCCGGACCAAATCCGGTTATCCGCCCAGATTAAATCCGGATTAATTCAAGCGGATAACTGTTCGGTTTTTATAATTCGGATCCAGATCTGGTTATGGTCGAATATCCGGATCCGGATACACACCCGCCTCGAGAACAGCCGTTTGTAGTTGAGCCTTGGGTTGTAAGGATCTTTATAGCCCATTTTCTCAACGTGCAATCTAGATTTATGGTCCCTTTACGAGTCACGACTAACAAACTTAAAAATAAGAAAGAAAGTCACATCAAACATTAATCGGAAAACCGAAATTGTGATTCAAAAACTTATACTGAGTTTCGATGAAGTAACGGTTTCATCATATTATTATTATAATTTTGTTAAATTTATATATAAAATATAATAAATAATTTAATATTTTTAATTTATAAAATAATAATAATATTAAAAAATAATATTTTAATAATATTTTATTCAACATTTTATTTTTATCTATAATTATTTCTTCTTATTTCACCATTCAAACAGCCTTAAGGTCCATTCGAATTTTATCTAGGGTTTTGTTTGGATGCCAAACGCATCTCAACTCATCTCAATTTATTATTACAATTTTTTCAAATTTCAATACAAAATATAATAAATAATTCAACTTTTTCAAATTTCAAAACAACTTTAATATTTAAAAATAATATTTTAACAATATTTTATTATCTCAACTCAACTTAACCCAACTCATCTCAACATCCAAACGCACCTTAGTCACCCTAAGATTTTTCAAGTTTATTTGTTATGGCCTACAGAAAATAAAATGGCCCATTGAAGGTGAAAAAAGAAAAAGAAAAAGAATTGGACTCATCCATCAAGATTAAAAAACTTATACTTTTACAAAACTTCTTAACTCATGTTATCTATCTCATATAATTATTCCGATTTTTTTAAATTTTCATATAAAATAAAATAAAAAATTTAATTTTTTTAAAATTTAAAATAAAAATAACATTAAAAAAAGATATTTTAATAATATTTTATTCAAATTTTCATTTTCATCTCAATTCATACCATCGCATATGCAAAAATAAAAGAGACTACATGGCCTAATAAGATTGGATTAGATAAGGTCCAACATACCTAAGCCCTGTTTGAATTGGGATTGGATAAATTGAGACGAAAGTTAAAAATTGAATAAAATATTGTTGGAATGTTATTTTTTAATATTATTATTATTTTATGATTTGAAAAAATTAAATTATTTATTCTATTTTGTATAAAAATTTAAAAAAATTGCAACAATGAAATTAAATAAGTAGAGATTAAGGCCTCGTTTGTTTTTAAAAAAATATCTCATCTCATCTCAATTTCATCATTACACTTTCATAAATTTCAATACAAAATAAAATAAACAATTCAACTTTTTCAAATATATCTTATCTTATCTTATCTCATCTCATATAATCATTACAACTTTTTTAAATTTCAATATAAAATAAAATAAATAATTTAACTTTTTTAATTTTTAAAATAAAAATAATATTAAATAATATATTTTAACAATATTTTATTTAATTTTTTAATTTTAATCTTAATTCATCTCATTTTACCTTATTTTCGAAAACAAAGAAGCCTAGTTCTCAATCCAGATGGGCCGAAAACATCCTTTTTTTCGGGAGAATTTGATTTTAAGTTATGCTTGGATGTTTCATCTTTTTCAAAATTTTCATCTCATCCCATCTCATCATTACAATCTTTTCAAATTCCTATATAAAATATAATAAACAATTCAACTTTTTCAAATCTCAATACAATTTTTTCAAATTTTAATTTAACTTTTTCAAATCTTAAAACTAAAAAATAATATTTTAAATTTTAAAACAAAATACAAAATTCTCATCTCACCTCTCAAACATAATCTAAGGTTATGTTTGGAAACAAAGATGAGAAATTTCATCTCATCTCTATCTCATCTCATCATTACATTTTTTTCAAATTTCCATACAAAATATAATAAACAATTCAACTTTTTCAAATTCTAATTTAACTTTTTCAAATCCCAAAACAATAATAATATTAAAAAATAATATTTTAAACTTTCATCTTAACACTATTCACAAAATTTTTAAAAATTCTCATCTTATCTCATCTTCCAAGCATAACCTAAATGTAAACTTTCAGTTGAAACCATACCCATTCCGCCATTCGTTTGTCTTGAAGCTGGCCTCGTATCTATTTTTTTATCTACAATTTCAACTTTGGACATCTAGAAAAAAAGAACAAATGAAATTTTTATAAAGTAAATATTATTTTTACCAGTTATTTTATAAAAACATCTCTTATTTAAAAGATAATCGTGTAAATAATTGTGTAATTATCGTTTTTTCTTACAATTTTATAATATTCCTCGATAAATAAATGGAAACCAACGCTCGACGCGCAGTGCTCTCTCTCTCTCTCACCCAAAATCCCATATGCATTACTCCCTTCTTCCTACCACTGCCAAACAACATAAACCGCAGGTTTGTCTCCTCGTATCCGCCACTTCTCTAGCTGTGGCAGTGAATCCTCCAGTTGGTCATCTGGGTAAGGTTCAATTTCCCAAAGGGTTTTACCATATAAATCTTGAACATTTTCCTGCTTTTACTGGATAAGAGAATTGTTTTGTAATCCTCTCCGATTTCTCCGCTATCCCTTTCCATTTAGTTATTTATGCAGATTCCTTCTTGTTATTTACGTTTGAACCCGAGATCAGAGATACGAATTATTATCGGTCTCTTCGAATCTATTGATACCCTTTTTTTCCTTGAACCGCAGATACGCTTATGTATCATCCTCAATAATCTTTTGTTATAGTTTTGTTAGAGTTCCAGATTGAGGGATTTCCCAATTCATTGTTCAAAACATTCAAGTTCATTCATGTTATGATATATATTTTCTGCGTTTTGATATCTCAGTATGCTCATGGGCACCTATGCTTGTAACATGCTCATTTATCCCCAGTCGACTTATCCATTAACGAATGATAGTAGGAAAACTATTTACTCTCCATTGGTAAACTTTATTTTAAAAACTCCCAGAAATATTGGCTCTGGTAAACTCCGTTGTCGATTGATTGCACCGGATGTGGAACAGATAGAAAAAACAGTAATTGATCAAATAGAGAAACCAAGGTTTAAGTGGGTAGAGATAGGACGTAACATCTCAGAAGCCCAAAAAAAGGCCATAGCTGAACTCCCTCCTAAGATGACCAAACGATGTAAGGCCCTGATGAGGCAGATTATCTGCTTCACTCCTCAGAAAGGAAATTTTTCTGATTTGTTGGCGGCTTGGGTGAGGATTATGAAGCCTCGGAGAGCTGACTGGCTTACGGTTCTTAAAGAATTGAGAACAATGGATCATCCACTTTATCTAAAGGTACTTGTCATTTTTTTTTTTACTTTCACGTCTTTATTAATTCGATTAACTCATGCATCATCGTACAACTGTACAAGTAGCACTTTTTATTATTGATTTCATTAACTAAAACCTGATTGGGACTTGCACAAGGTCTATAAGGAGAGAGTGAGAATATCTCGTTTAAATTAGCTATTGTAGGGTGTTTAGCGCCTTCTTGATGACCATACAGCAATAAAATTCCAAATGAACTTTGTAGATTTCAGAGAGAGAGAGAGACTTCCACCTTTGAAGGCTCTTGATCTCGCGACCGAGATCCTTACCAGCATCTAGTAGCAAGCTCAAAAAGGCTCCTGATTGGTCTTTGCCAAATTGTTTGTGTGTGAATAGAATGTCGTAGAGAAAGGATATGTGCATCGCCCCTATCAACTAAAATCAACTTTATCTTAAGTACAAATAATGTTTTGAATGATCTACATCACTTGCTGAGATTAATGCCCCCGGGAGGTTATTGGTGCAGAAAAAGTGTGGCACGGTGGGGATTATATATAGTGTTGAGGTCCATTGACATAAGGGATATTTCTGGTGCAGACTTGTAATTAATGGGTACTTTTCTTTGAACAGGAAGGTAAGCAATTGTTCTTAATAAGTTTGTAAGGAAAGAGAGTATTGGCACGTCCCTGTACCGAACTTATCTTTTTTTTTCTTCTTCTTCTTCTTTTTTTTTTTTTTCTTCTGTCAGATGAGTTTGCATATCTAAAATCCCAGTTTTCTTTAGTTAATTGCCCTGATAGATGTTCAGTGCATTCAAATGAAGCATTTTTTACTTTTTAAAACTTGCAACCTGAAGTGAATTCATCGGTTTGGCACCCTTCCTAGGTTGCAGAACTTGCCCTCCTAGAAGAATCATTTGAAGCCAATGTTCGTGACTACACTAAAATAATTCATGCTTATGGGAAGCAAAACCAACTTCAAGATGCTGAAAAGACCCTGTCAGCCATGAAGAGTAAAGGCTTTACCTGTGACCAGGTAACTCTTACAACCATGATTCACATGTACAGCAAAGCGGGCAATCTTGTGCTAGCTGAAGACACTTTTGAACAACTCAAGCTGCTAGGACAACCTTTGGATAAGAGATCGTATGGCTCAATGATCATGGCCTACATCCGAGCCGGAATGCCCAAGCAGGGAGAGATTTTACTTACTGAAATGGATGCCCAAGAAGTATATGCAGGAAGTGAGGTTTACAAGGCACTGTTGAGAGCATACTCCATGATTGGTGATTCTGAAGGAGCTCAAACAGTGTTTGATGCAATTCAGTGCGCTGGTGTACCCCCTGATGTTAAGCTGTGCGGGCTCCTTATAACTGCTTATGGAATGGCAGGTCAAAGTCAAAAGGCACGTGTTGCATTTGAAAATATGAGGAGGGCTGGTCTTGAACCAAGTGATAAATGTATAGCGTTGCTTTTGGCTGCATTTGAAAAGGAAAATAGGCTTAATAAGGCATTAGAGTTTCTGGTAAGTTTAGAGAGAGATGGCATTATGCTTGGTAAAGAAGCTTCAGAAATACTAGCTAGATGGTTCCGGAGACTAGGGGTAGTGGAAGAAGTGGAGCTTGTTTTGAGAGAATATGCTGTAGGTGAAGCCAATTTCAAAGTTCCCTCTTCCTAGATTACAATCTTTTGGTCTAGTGTATCACTGTATATGTGCTCCTTTCAGTTTCCAAGAATGTTGAAGTGGTAAGAATATTATTCAGCTTTTATTTCCTTCCATCCTCCCACTTATCAAAAAAAGGTTCCTTCCACCATCATTATAGCAGGAGTGTCCTTGGAGGAACATAAAGGAGGTTATAACCTCTACCTTTTCCCTCTTATTGGCTGACATATCTAGCATCTGTATTGGAGCTGCATCATAAAGATCGGTTTATAATCCGGTGGTTTTCACTTCGACTTGGATCTTAATGTCAAAAGATAGTACTTGTATCGTTGGCTGCTTGTCCTAGGCTTTTTGCCCATTCAGAGAGTAGGGTGGTTTGGATATCGAAACACTATTAATTCATCTCATTTAATCATTACAATTTTTTCAAACTTTTAAACAAAATATAATAAACAATTCAACTTTTTCAAATCTCAAAACAAAAATTACACTATTAAAAAATTATATTCTAACAATATTTGATCACCCACTATAGCGTGTTCGTAGCATGCAAAATTTTGCAAGTACAAATGTACAGATCAATTTAGAGATGGTTTGGATTTAAAATTCACTTCAACTGATCTCATCATTACAATTTTTTAAAATTCACACACAAAATAAAATAAACAATAAAAATTTTTAAATCTCAAAATAACAATAATATTAAAAAATAATTTTTTAATAATTTTTTTTTTAATATTCACAAACTATTTTAACTCATATCTGAATCTAATCCACCCCTTCCGTATGATTTGCGCTTCCCTTTTCTCATTTTTTTTATCCTCTTTTTGCTAGATATATAATAGGGTCTTGGTGGTAATCATAGGAATACAAACCTCAAAAGCCTAAGGCCCAGAAAAAAAGGAGACGCGATTCATCGGTCGCCCAATTTTGAGTGATATAGGGCCCGTTAAGGCACAACTCGTACGTGCCAACTGGGGATTTTTTGCGAAATCTACGGACTTTCTGTACAAGGGACCCGGGCCCTGTTGCTCTTTGGAAAACTTACCAAGAAAGTAGAGCAGCTAGTCTTAAAAATTCTGGTTCTTCTAGATAAGTTGGAAACATTGGTAAAAAATCAGAATAATTTTGTGGTGCTGGAGGTAAAAGGTTTAAGTTATGAAGGTGTATCAAGATCCCAATTTTGTTAATTTCAACCATAATATTTCTACTTCCTCAGCGTGAATGTGTTTGTGAACTCTTGATTTCTGGTTTTTCAAATTATTATAGAACTAAACAGAACGCAAATACGTAAACGAACTAAATTGAATTTCTCTAAGTAGTTAAAATATTAAAAGTAATATTATAGCTCAGTACTAAAATTACGTGCCCAATATAACGTGAAAACCAAGCTCGATCTGATGATCTCTTCCTAGCATAAGGTGGTCATGAAGCACCAATCAAGGGATCGAGTGCTTGTAATTAATAAGGTCATGATCATGAGTCTCATTTGGAGAGAGATGGTGATGGTGAAGGAGTTGAGCACGGCACTGTCCCGGGTGGTGGAGACCCATGTCTATGGAGGAGTTCGCGCGCCATTAATGCTTGGAGCTGGTCAGTACTGCCACTAGCAGATAATGAACCACTGCCTCCTAATTGGCGTGGATCCATAGGTCGCTGTTGCTGCATGACCCATGAGGGTTGCAGTACCATGGGATCAAAAAGCGATGATAAATCGTACGTAACAGGCATGGAGGAAGCTGAAGGGAGATCGGCGATGGAAAGTGGTGGTGGCGCAATCATTGTTGGTTGTTGATGCGGCGGCGGCGGCGATGGTAGCTCCAATGTTGCAAGGTGGGCTTGTAAGTACGAGAGTTCTGCTTGTAAATTCACCACCTGCTTAAAACAATTTAGCAAAAAGAGAAAGATACAAGAATCATCACTCCCATTACTAAACTGATCATGATACAGCAAGTACGTTTCCTTGACAAGAAACAATTACATTTTTCAAGTAATGTTTTATGCAAGAGATCGTAGACTACTGATGAATATTGCAACCAGCTGCTAGCTAGATACAATTAAAGTAATTCCTTAGTTGGAGAAAGAAGACAAATAAATTAGCTCATGAGTCAAGCATAATCAACGTCCATTAATTCAAGTCGATTAAACTATATATACAAAACTTGAAGATTCATTCCTTTGTTTATACTAAAATGGTACTTGAAATATGCGCATAAGAACATGGCGTTGCGAGCAAATAAAGGTTTCTTATGACATATATGGGGATAGAGATAGATGAATAACATTATTTTTTTTCTCCATAATTGTTCTTGGGAGAGGCAAAACGGACGCTAGTAATTGATCTCGGATCTAGTAATTTATATTTTATGCCATATTACGAGTTTTTTTTATACGTGCACGTTCAGATAATTTCTATCCGTATATATTCGAGCATTTACAATTTTGCATACCATCTATATATTCAGTATACGACCTCTATTGGCCAAAAATAGTGCAAATATTTTAGCTAGTGCTGGTGTGGTATACTCGTGAAAAAGATGTGTTTAGAATAGTGAATAATACACTACAAAAAAAATTATTTATTTGTGACAGTTATTTCTAATAGAAATAATTATTTTCTGTCAAAATGATCAATCTATTTTTGTCACAAAATATTATTATCGTCACAAATAATATATCACAAATATTTATTTTCCTTGCAGTGATAATAATATACTTATGTTAAACAATTCTACATTCTCACCACCATGAGTTTATGGGGATATTTAATAAAGATCATTACTGACTATTCATGAAAACATGTATAGTTTTGTCCGTCTTTAGTATGTTTGGATATCTACAAGACTACGAGCTGGTTTGGACTGTTGGAAAGTAAAGTGGATGGTTTCATGAAAACGAAACCGAAGAACTGAAAAAGACAAAAAGAAATAAAGATGTTCCCACTCTTTTCTTTTCGAGAAAATTATAATGAAAAGAAGAAATGAAACTTTTGAATCTTATCCTACACTAAAAGCTCAAGTACTTTAATTAATCCAAGGAGCAACGACCCGACCATTTCCTTAATAACAGCTAGCAAGCTAGGAAAACTATTTGCACAAGAAAATGGTACACTTTAGGCTATGCTACTGTGGTAAACGCCGATCCGCAACATTTGTAGAGTAATTAAAGATTCCTTTTTGTCTTTTTTCACGGCATGAGTTAGAAAGACCTTCTTGATTTCAGTAGAGCACAGAAAAGTATACTAATGCCTTCTTAAGCAGTGCTACCCCATGCATGTCCCGTACTTTTTTCTTAATTGGTTTCCTTTTATTAATTGTTTAAACCGAAGTTTGTTTCTCATTAAGGCCACTGAGAGCTTCCTATCCTTTACATGACACCTATCCTTTATATCTGGTATCGCCACACCCTTCGTAGAAAAGTAAGGCTCCATTTCTGTTTCGTTTCTGCTACCTTGGTTTGAACAGGAAAATGGTGCTTCACTGCTCGTTAAAAAAAATCAGTGACCTTAAAATTAATTTATAAAAAACTCGGGTTGTAGGTTTTTGATAAGTTAAAAAAAGAAATTAAAAGGCCATGATGACTATCTTAAATTAACTACTTCTCTTAATTATATATTTCTTCTATATATGTAGTTAAAACACTTGCAAAGATTAACTTGCAATAGTTAATTAAGCTTGTATAGTGTATAAGCAATAAAAGAAAAAGAACAAGAATACTAATTTGTCATACCAAAAACACCAAGATGACAATCCTTATTGATCGAGAGAATATGGAGTAGTGTCTCACCTGTTGTTGAAGAGCGAAGATGTGAGCAACACAGCCGTATACCGGATCTCTAAGCCGAGCCTGTGCCTCATAACATATTGTTACCACCGCATCGAGCCGCTTATGCACCGGAATATGCAAAAGAAGCTTGGAAACGTTGCTAGCCCCAAACACCTTGTGCACGGCTGCGAAATGGGCTGCCCCTTGCTCCGAGTCAAAGTAAGGCGCAAATATACAGCCGGGAACACACTTCCTCCGCAAAAACTTGCACGCCCCGCATGGCCCTCCTCCGCCACCGCTGCTGCTGCTTCCTCCGCCACCACTTCCACCACTACTACTAGGGTTTGCACTCATTTGTTCTTTTTTCTTTTTGGGTGGAAGGAGAGGGGGGATTTTCTCTCTTTCCTTTTATATCTCTTTCTTGGGAATATATGATGTATGCCTATCGTACATAATTAGGGTTCGTGGGCTTGAAGAATAAGACGAAGAGGAGGAGGAGGAGGAGGAGGAAGAGGAGGAGGAGGTGGCGTTTTAGAGTTTGGTGGGTATGGTTTTTTGGCTAGTTTTTAAATGTGCGATATAAAAAAGGATATATAAGAAGTCTTTAAAGCCACGCGAGAGAGCAAAGCCTTAACCCCCACATTTAGCCGCTTGCGTGAAGCAAACATGCGATAAGCCCTTTGTTATTGTTCTCAACTGCTTTCTTTTTTCCTTTATCTTCCTTCCTCTCGTGAATTTATTCAACAAAACATGAAGTTCCTCTATCCCTTTCTATCTCTGATATTCTTAAAACTCTCTCAAGCTCTACATACATATATATATGTATGTATGATGTACGTACATACGTAGAAATATTGGAGCTTGCTTTTAGCTATGTTTATTTTCTCGCGTTTTGCAAAACAGAAAGAATTTGATATATTTTAGAAGTTGAAAACGTGTCAATGGGACATGGACATGTCCATATCTGCTAGCTAGGGTACTGCGTGTTTTAAGCAGCGTGGAGGGCAAAAGACGCCAACTTCACTTCTCTGTCTCTCTCAACGTTGAAAATGACTCTGCTTTCCTTTTCATTTTCTTTTTTTACATGAAAAGCCGTACTAGAAAAGCTAATGGGTTTCAATACAGAAAACGCCATTGCGAAGCTGATGGGTCTTCAAAAGGACGTGATTGCCCACTGGGTTTTCTCAAGTTTGTTCTATTAATCTGTGTTTAACTACATTTGGTAAGTGGCATATTGAAATCCAATTTCAAGTGTCTAATCCGGCAAACAGGAGGCCTTTTTCTCAGTTGTTTTTACTGGACACGTACATTTCTGTCATTTCTATATATTATAACACAATGCTGTCAAGCAACAGGTACTAGCCAGCCTGCACCCAGTAGAAAGTTCGGAACTGAAGCCGTGCGTGCGTCTAATACAATTAGTGTCAATTTCTCACCAAATAAATAAATAATTAATAACATTAGTGGTGCTGTCATTTTTCAAATATGTAAGTCTTCTTTATCTGCAAGGTATAATAATTCTTCATCGGGACCGGAGCCATTACATTACTCTTAAAAATCCCATTTGGGAATATTAAATTATTATTTTTTATTTTATTCATAAAACAGCCTATAAATTCAATTATTGATTTTATTTCATAATTTGTTTTTTAAATTTAAGGAGAATATTATATAGTCAAGATTTAATAGTAGACAAAGAAGAGGCTGGCGATTTTGTCATTCCATTCCATTCCATTCAGTGCCTAATAGTTGCCTATAATTAGTAAACTAGGCGAGGTAATGAAGGTCAAACTCCAAAGATCGGCTTTCAAATCCCCGGTATGAGAAACCCAAATGTGGGAGCACCACGTGTGAGTCGGTGACTACGAACGTAACGGCCGGGTAAAAGGGTGAGCTCATTAACAAATGGGACCCACGCGCCGTTCATTTGAAAAGAAAGCAAGTAACGTCTCTGTTCCTTCTCGTTTCCCAATTTTCTTTAGAGAAAAAACTGATGCAATAATTTTTTTCTATTTAAAAAAACAAAAATGAATTTATACAAAATTTTAATAATATATAAAATTAAAATTAGAATCAGTAACAGTTCGTAACGGCGCGTCACCGCGCCGTCCGGCTCTTGTCCAATCCATGTGTTGTGAGGAGGAAGCAATGACAGAAGCTACATTGCAGCAGTAAACCGACACGTGTCATAATTTAATGCTGACGTACCGCTTTGATGACCGGTTGCTTACGATGTAACAGTTTCATACATTTTCCTTCGTCTGCATCCGTTGCATACTTAATTAATTAGGAGCAATTTGCTTTATTCGACCTCAATACAAATATTTTTCATTCCCAGCAAAAATAAAATTAGATCACTTGTCACCGACTCAACGGCTAACACTGAAAATCTTTTTTATAATTTTTTTATGATAATCATTATTAAAATAAACGTTTGAACTTTGAATTCAGAAAATAATTAAAAAAATAATAATAATTTTACTGAAAACTATGCAACTATACGTTATGGGTTGTTGGAAGAAACTAAAGAAGATCAGTACTTTGCAGTCGGATTGCAAATAACAAAAAAAAAAAAAAAAAAATCACCCGTAAATCCAATTAATTATTTTAAAATAATTCTTCTCATCAATTACTATTTATTATCACACATCGCATATTCTATAAAAAATACTGCACACTTTGTAAAAAAAAACTATCAAATATAGGATGTAGAGGTGAATAGTGATTAGTGTATAGCAAAACTCATAACTCATAGGTTTGCATAATGGCATTGTTGTTTCAAACATTAAGGTAGGTAAAAGAATGGTCCAATTATTTAAGTTTCAACAGGAACAAGTCCTATACGACATGAGATATAATCATATATGTATATAATATCTATAATCAAAATGGTTTATATATTTAAGCTAGCTAGCTAGCTACTTGTATTGCAACAGTACACGCATGCTTAATTAGTACTATTTTTCCTTTTTTTTTTTTGGAAATATTTAGGCTGTCGACTTATGAAAAAAATATTTAGGTTTTCTAGCTCTTACAACATATGATCATCAATATAGTCGATCGCCTCGTGACTGTTCAAAATTAATGCATTTACAAAGGGTCCACGAGCTCCCGGCCCGCTCGTGTGGTCAATGCCTAGAAATCGATCTGATCACAATTGTATATGCTGCATATTATATATATCGTTGCATGCTTTGAAAAATATTTAGTCGAAAGAATGTGTTTTAAATTAGGGCATGTCACCCGAACATACGGCAAGGAAGCTGCTAAGTGTTGTCTAAGGTACTTTATAAGGAAAATATAAATAAATGAGTCAAAGAATTAGTTTGGACCAAACTAATTATCACGAATTCTTCGAGATACATCTAGCTGCTAACACGTTAAAAAGTCATGTTAGTCAAAGAATCTACGGATCTATAATGTTTAATATATTTAAGGTATTAGTAATTAATTTGAATGCATGCCAACATCGAAATCTGAATGAATTTCCCTTATTAGCATTCAGTAATCCAACTGTAATCCACGAAGAAACTATAATTTTTTAGTGAGGTGGCCCGGCCAGCCTTCTCAAATTATAAACTTCGTCCAACATCACTCCTTTTAGTAAGGGAAATTCTTGACCACGACTACCCAAATTTCTTGTATATATATACTACGACTTTTTCACAAATTATAAATAATTATAATAACAAAGAACAGAAAAATTAATCCAACATGTACAAGACCAAGTAATATTACCATCAAGAGTTAGAAACTCATCACATGGTTCACACGGTCGGGTTCAAAACTTCAAATCCCCCTTCAATAATCAAATTTCTTAGGGGGGCTAAAATTTTTAAGCATGAATAATCCCTGGCAGTTCCTTCAACAACTCGGAGCTAATTCAGAAAATCGGAGTGATTATTATTAAGAGTAATACTATTTATCATCATAATTTTTATCATCATTTTATTATTTCATGATATAATATTAGATGATTGAAGGTTATTTATTATAATTTATATGTAAATTTATTATCTAATATAACATAATAAGAAAATAAGAAAATAATGAAAAAAATAAATGATGAATAGATTTTTCTCCTATTCGAAATACACGGTTGGCAACCTTATTTGGTTTGGTCATGAATATTAATTGTCCCGGCCGTGAACTGAAAAGCCGAAAGCGATTGATCTTCTTGATATATATCTATGTATGCATACGGCCGGATGTATGTGGCATCCACAAAGAAGCCTGCAGATCATCGACATGGGTTCTGAACGTTGGGCCTTCGTTTACACCCTGGTCAAACTTGATTACCAAATGATCAAGGCCTGGTCCATGCATTGAGGTCAATTTTGACGTTGGACGTACAGCCAACTTGTGCTGTAGTAGTTGGCCATATCATGTATATATATATTAAGTCTAGATACGCAAGCTAGCTCCAATTTTCTAAAGAGGAGATCGTGCAATATTTAGGAATTGATCATCGAGTCCTTAAAAAAGGATTTAATTTTGGATTTCTTTTCATCCAAAAAAAAGTACAAAAGAAGATATATAAATAATTAAAAAAAAATTACCATAAATTATAGTGGTTGTTTTTAGTACTGCTGCCGAAGACTAATTGGTACAACTGGCCAACAAATGTTCCAAATACGAGGCTGCGCCTAACAGCTCGATCGATAAGCAGAACCTTTGATTAAAGAAAGGATAAAATAAATAGCACAACAAACGAAAATTAGGCTTTTTTCCCTCTAAACAATGTAAAACAGCATCTAACGTTTTTAGAAATTAAGAAAAATTTTACATATTTACCTGATTTTTTTTAGAGAAAACATGAATGTAAGTACAACTATGAAAGATGAGCCATGCATGTACATGATCATATGATCTTTAATAAATTGACCAAAAGAAGAAAGAATGACCCTCTTTTTTATACGTTTTTTGGGGCGTGGGGGTTGGATGGGGCTGGGAAAGGGAGGAGACCATTTATAGGAAGATAAAAAAATATACAATTATATTCAGGAGACTAATTCCGTTGAACATATGCAATAAGTATCGATTAATGTGCATTAAATGAGTGATTTCATGGGAGTCAATATACTAATAGTGGGCAATGTAGATTTTCCAAATAAGTAGGTTTTAGACTTGATAATGGATAAAACACTGATCTGATGCCTCGTCATGACAAAGAAAACCGAGGACTGTGAGCATTTGAATTCCTTGGATTGAGGCTCATATATGAAATCGGTATATATAATACCGATCATTTATGCACAATATATACAAGAGAGCACTTAACGCACTTCATCAGTTGTAATTAGTAGCTAGCCTTATATGTTTGGCATATCGTACAAGTGTGACTAATTAATCCATCATTGTGCCGTGACAACAGAAATTATTCTTTTCAAGTTTGAAATAATTATGTACTCTGTTAACGTCATGTTTCGTATGCCTTTGTATCATATTCTAGCAATTTAGTTCTTCAAAATTGGACTTGTAAAAATAGAGAATAAGGCAACTGGGAGAGGGTGGTCTTGGGGCTGGTGAGTCATCGATACCAAAGTCAGTAAAGTTTCTTGAAAGTTTACAAATAAATAAGAGAGTCTAGAAATCAAAGAAAATTTCTCGTACTTGAGATTTCTATTTATACCAGGAGTTTGGGGGGGGACAGATCGTGTCTGCTCCCATGAAGTCTGCGTCATTCGTACTGTTTATTTTGTCAGAGTCATTTAATGTGACATGTAGTTCAGGTAGTGGTGTTATTAATATGGCATGATTCTCTGATTTACCTCATCCCGTTGGCGTCCTTGGTCCGTTGATGCCTTCCATGTCAGAGAATCGAGTGTCCTCGAACTTTCTGCCCATTATGCGGACAAGCACTCAAGGATTGGACATTATTCAAGGGGTCTCTAGGTCGATGAGTCCCATTTCTCTGTAGTACGATCCCTTATGCAGCTAGCGTCTAGAAGAATCTACCTGTGCACCAGGCCAAAGAGTCTACTTGTTCTGGATTGAGCATTTGCTTCTTGTCCCTCTAGTTACTCTTCTTAGGCCCACTGAGACAGAGGTAGGAAAAATCTCTTACAGTTACCCTACATATATCGATCTCGCTATATAAAAGTGAAAACCCAAATCAAAGATCGAATAATATATTACAGCAGCACAAAATTAAAAATGATCTCTTTCCAGTTATGCGCATTGAAAGATTTTAATTAACCTCCGAAATTTACGTGAGTTTAGTGCCTGTTTTTGGACCCTTAAGTGGGTAAGTACTATAGTTAAGTATGGCCGTATAAGCAAATTAACATGAATCTAAGTGGACAGAACACCATATCCTGCTGTCAACGCGTGCGCGCGCATGAAACAATTTACTACCTTGATGGGAAATGTTGTCATTGAGGCAACATGCATGAGTGCTTGACATATATGCCATATATGTAGATTAATCTCTATTCAAATGAAATCATTTGAAGCCTAATATATAAATGTTTTTTAGTCGGTGATTACTTATTATGTAATGACTGGTACTCTTTTAACCGGCCACCAGATCTACAGGCTCTTATATGCCTTCTTTGATCAATCTTCAGCTTCCATCTTTTTTTCTTTCTTCAACCACCTACACATCCAATTAGTACATTGCATCTTTAGGGCGTTTTGAAATTCTCGATCGGTATATTTTTATGGCAAACACATGATCATAATTAAGGCAACTTATCCTCAACGAGTGGATTATAGCACAAGCGAGCACGACGAGTGGATCTTTTCCATTTTGCTAAGGGCTTCAATTAAAGTTTAGTTGCCCTCACAGGCTCACAACTGCTGGATTGGGAAAAGACAAACCTTTTTAACTAGTCATGCATGCAGCCTTTATCCCAGTTGTAAAAGAAAAAAACTCTGAAAGTAATCGTTATTTCATGTACGTACTTCAATGCTACTGTTATACATGAAGTGAAAGGAAGAACTATATACGTACTGCCATAGCAATGAAAGCAACCTTATATAGAATATTAGAATTACTGTACTCCCTCTCTCCCAGCTCTGACTGCGCGATAGATGAAATGGAAATGACAGTGCTAGATCAATATATAGATCATGGAAAATAATATAGATAGGATGTTTTTCCCACGGGGGCGGGGATTCGCACGTGAAATCGACTGCGGGCGGTTGGAAGTTGATACTGTTGCCGTATGTGTATGTTTGCTTTACGCAAGCTGCTCCCAATTGCCCTCTCCCCCTACTTGCCGTGGCTTTAAAGTATATATATATATATATAGAAAAATAAATAGAACAAAAGGAAATGGAGCAAAAACTAAAATAGAAAAGCTAGTCCTTTTCAAATGACCCACCATTAAAGCAGCTTGCATATATATTATCTTATCAATGACAAAGCAACAAACAAACCTTTCTCTCTAAATACCCCCCCTTTCTCTCTCTCTGATCTACCCCCACAAACTTAAACGCCGAGAAGAAGCTAATTAATTCTGACCTGTAAAGGAGAAAGGGAGAGTGATGAGTGCAAGTCACGGAGGTGGGCCTTGTGGCGCCTGCAAGTTCCTTAGGCGTAAGTGCGTAAACGGTTGCATATTTGCACCCTATTTTGATTCAGACCAAGGTACTGCTCATTTTGCTGCGGTGCACAAGGTGTTTGGCGCTAGCAATGCCTCCAAGCTGCTCTTGCGGATTCCGGCACACAGGCGGCTCGATGCGGTCGTTACACTTTGCTATGAGGCCCTGTCTAGGGTTAGAGACCCCGTCTATGGCTGCGTTGGTCATATCTTTACTCTCCAGCAACAGGTGAGCTTTGCCTTCTTAATGTTCACAATTGTCATGAGGAAAATGTACCCAATCTATCTTCTTAAATTTGATTGCCCGTGTTACATGGGGTTATAGGCTGAGATCAGTGAGATGGAAAGTCTGACGTATATAGTTCCGAAACGGAATTAAAAGCTTTTTTCCATGTCGAAAACTAATTTGGTTGAGAGGTTTTTTGGAGTTTCCCTTTTTTACTTGCTTTATTTTTCCCCTCTTTTAGTTTCTTCTCTATTTTTTTTGTAAAAAAGTTATGGTTAATATATACTCGTATACCTATGTTTTAAACAAAAAGAATTTTTTTTCTTTAATTTTTGTTTCCTTGAAATATATACATGGAGTGCAAGTGTGCAAGGGAAATTAATTTGAGAAAAGGTCAGGCAAACATGTCGCCGCCAGCAGGATAGATAGATTGTAGTATATGGAATATTGGTGATGATCAAGTACTTAATTTCGAGTATATGAGCAGATCACTGGTGGGAAGGTAACCCAACAGGCCGGATATCTTCTTGCTTTGGAAGATTTTGAAATGTCAGACGTTTAGCTGCATCTGTCTCAAACTCAAGCTAAATTGAATGGTACTCGAAACAAATTATATATATATATGCTGCTGAAGTGCGCCTCGGGACAAATTGGTCAAGGTTTTCACACTGGCAAGCAAGATTATCTATAGTAACTGTTTGTTTGACACGTTTGTTAATTAGTCTGTGTTGCATTTTCTATGATCAACATGCTAACGCGCGCATGTATTTAAGGGGTTTGTTTTCTAGATGCACTGAAGCACATTTATGCAAGTGCCCCCAACCAAAGGTGCAAAACAAGTTGTCGTGGATGGTATATGGAGACTGGTTTAATTTTAGGTAGGGTTTTAATTTCCTTTTGATTACAAGTAGTCTTGCATATTTTTTTCAATAAAGAAATCGCGTCAAATCCACGCTAGCTTGCACTTATGAAGAGAGATAATATTAGGGTTTTTCCTCATGGTACTGTAACTAGTCTTTGTGAAAATCATGCTGGCTTGCGCTATTATTAAGTGAGAGGGATAGCTAGGCTAGCTAGCTAGGTGCCAGCCGCCATGAACTGGTACCAGTAGATCATGGGTATGGGGTACTCGTGTTGCTTTCCGGAGCTACCAAGCAAACTTACCAGCTCGAGAAATATACAAATATTTGGTCATGTTTTGACTTTCTCTCTCATTATTCATGCTCTAGATCAGGACATACCTCGTATATAATAATATTATATCCTAGCGAAATGTATCGAGATCATGATCAGCACTAGTGACTGGTCTACCATTGTTTGTTTGTCCCTATTTGGTAAAATAATTTACGATACTATTGTTTTAAAAATTAATAATAAATACACATCATTTTTAACAATATATTACATAATTATATTTTAAAATAAAGGATAATTTAGTAAAATATTTTATAAAAATAACATCACTTTACAAAAATACTATCATTTTAAAATATGTATTGTGAAATATATTGTAAAATGTATTATATGAGTATCATTATTTTATTTTTTTGGTATATAATTTATAAGGAAACAATTTTTTAATCACGTGCTGTTATTTCTTGTAAAGATGAATCATATATAATCTTTAATTTAAATTTGTTTACGGTAGCGGTTATAAATATGGCAAGCATTATTGGTTATCATTGAGGATGTTCCTGTATAATCTTATGCGTGAATTGTGAACAACCTTTTACTTGTATGGATAACTTTTCTTGAGTTCAAGTAATATTAATTTGTCGACCATTTAGGGTAGCCGCCATGCAGCCAGTCATATAATGAAATAGAATAGTTAATTTTTTTTGTTCATGGTATTATTTAAAAAAAAAAAAGAATAATTATTGCTTTCTCGTTCTGCCATTACATGATATCTAGTCCATTGGGAACATAAGCACCATTTATCTTCTTAGCTTTAATTAGGTAGAATTCCATTACCCTCTGATTAGCTAGTTATATATATATATACATAGATCATGATCAGTTGACTATATTTTATGTCATGTAGTACGTACCCCCCGCCTCCCCATGACCCCCGGCCACCATGAAAGCACATAAAGTTTTTGTGGTTGGATAAGAATCGAAGATCGATCACGTTACAACCAACCGGTACCGATCATAATAATATTCTCAAGCTGCTTGCTTTATATCTGTGTCATGCATACATATTATGAACATAGATATACTTACATGTTTTGTAGCGTGCGTACGCGTTTAATTTGTGAAAAATAATATATACAGTCGTGGAGTATGGAAGAACTGCACAATTCATTTAAAAAAAGTGTAAATACGGGACCTACATGAAGAAAAAAAATTAATAATAAATTTTACTCTTTTTCAATGATTTTAATAATAAGAAAAAAGCGTAGCGTTTCCGCACTCCATGATTGTATCTAACATTACTCTTAATTTATTTTTTCTTCTCTTTCTTTCCGTTTCTGGTTGCAGCATGCGACAATATATATGTGTGTGCACGTGTGTGTATATATATATATATGTACGTATGTATGCATGTGTGTATATATTGTTGGGTGGTAGACGCGCATGCAAAATGGTTGGGTGGTAGATTAAAAGATTGAATGATAACTTACCAAGTAAAGAAAGAGAAAAAAAACTGAATACTTGCATTTCTTAATTAAGAAGTACCAGACGTTTCTCGCTTGCAGGTAGTGAATTTGCAGGCAGAGTTGGCGTATGTTCAGGCCCGCCTTTCTACATTTCAGCGCCTTCCTCCGCAGCTTATATCTCAGAGCCCATCACCTTCAAATCACCATTCCTCGGCTGCAGATTTGGCATCAACTACTACTTCAGACATGCAATCTAAATACTCTAACTTAGCCATGCATTTTGATCATCCTGATCTTCAACCACAACCAACATCGACGGAATTAACAGGCCTTTTCAATTCGTTGGATGATGATCAATATCTCTTCTTGGATGGCGATGTCCAAGCATTGGCTCGGGAAATCATCTCTAGGTACTTGCCCGGAGTAAGATTCAGGCCTAATTCAAGTCCTCATTGAACTCTTTATACGTACCTTCGATCTGTTTATTGTATGTTTCAACTCCAATGTCAGTGCTTCTTGTTTGGTACGTTTTGGCTCTCATGTCTAATTGTCTAGAGTGGAATCGTACTTTTTTCCACAGCTAAATGTTTACGTAATGTCGAGCTGCTTTTGCGCTAGCTTGGAAACATTTTAACAACCACTCGTTTTCTCAGCCTAAAGTAACTGCATGTCATAATCAATGTTATGACCAAAAATTAATGCAATGCAACCATCGATTGAGTGTTTAGTTGTATCCAAATTAAAGAACTCAGCCGAGCTATATATGCCTGGGCTTTACTTTTCAAAGCCGGCTCCGACTGACTCATGTTTTCTTTTTTGATCACCAGTACTAGGCCTAGATTGTTCACTTTTGTACACAATAATGTCCATCGATCTGAACGTTCTACTGATCTCGGACCAACGCCTGCTAAGGTGGCTTCACTCGTCTCAGAAAATACTGCAAAAAAAAAGGTCAAAAAAGTTGTCTATTGCTAGTTTGAGAGTCATAAATACACATAAGTATTATTGGAGGACTGCTTCTTCAACTGCAGTACCCAAAAGCCAGCATAATTGAGCTGTGCTTTGAGTCATTATTGCGTTGGGTTTAACCCGATCTACCTTAAGGTATTTAGGTAATTCTTCGAGCCCCAAAAAAGGACTTTACTCCTCGCTTCAGTCTTGTTACGAGCCTGTGACCTCTGAGCAGTAGCCCTAGACTGGCCTATATTCTACAACCACTAAGCTGAATATATTCTACAACCACTAACCATGTCATGAATTTCTCCCGACTCCTGTGCCAAACTGATACCACCTAACTTTAGTCGCGCGCATTTTCCTATATTTAAAAGGAAATCCTTAGCTTCTTGATGAAGCTTGTTTATGTTATCAGACTTTTGCCTCCAACCTTAATTCCCCTGTAATAACTCAAGACCACTCTAACAGAATGTTGAATTTAGAATTCTAGGTTTACGAAAGAGAAAAGAAGCAGAGAGAAAATGCTCTGTATATTGAAGTTCTCGAGTTACAAGAAATGTAAAGTAAAAGTAAAGTTGTTTACTGTACATAGAAAATCTAACTTATATACTTGGCTAGAGACTATACATGTGTAGATTACATAAATATTAAGACTCCCCCTCAAGCTGGACTATACAAACTTAGGAGTCTCAGCTTGCTAACAAGAAAATTAAATCTGTCATGAGTGAGAGATTTAGTAAAAATGTCAGCTAACTGAAACTGTGTAGATACATGCAAAGTTTTGATAAAACCAGCTTGAAGCATGTCTCGAACTAGGTGGCAATCTATCTCAATATGCTCTGTTCACTCATGAAAAACAGGGTTTTTAGCAATGTACAAAGTAGCCTTATTATCACAATACAACACAGCAGGAGACGTTACTAAGATTGGAAATGCTTGAAGTAAAGTTGTAAGCCATTTGAGTTCACAACAAGTAGCAGCCATTGAACGATACTCAGCTTCAGCAGATGAATGAGACACTGTCACTTGCTTCTTTGATTTCCAAGCAATAAGGGAATCACCAATGAAAATGCAAAACCCAGTAACTGATTTTCTAATATCAGGGCAACTAGTCCAATCTGAATCACAAAAGGCTTTTAACTGAAGAGAAGATGAGCTGGAAAAGAAAAGACCTTGCCCAGGGTTCAGCTTCACATATCTCAGTACCTGAGTTGCTACATCAAGATGAGATTGACATGGCCTGTCTAAAAACTGACTTAATGTATTTACAACATAGGAAAGATCTGGCCGAGTTATTGTCAAGTAAATAAGACGACCAATAAACCTTCTATATGAACTAGGATCAGCCAACACATTATTATCTTCCTTGGACAGCTTGCAAGTCTAATCCATAGGAGACTGAGCAGGTTTAGCAGCCAATAAACTTGAATCTGAGAGAAGTTCCAAAGCATATTTACGCTGACAAACAGATATACCAGTGGAACTTCTAGCAACTTCAAGTCCTAAAAAGTATTTAAGATTCCCTAAATCCTTAACCTTGAACTTAGAATCAAGTAAGGACTTAAGGGCAGAAATTGAAGAGGAGTCATTGCTAGCAATAACAATATCATCCACATAGACTAAGAGAGCCATAAAGGAAGAACCCGAGATCATAGTGAAGAGAGAATAGTCTGACTTTGATTGAACAAATCCATAAGCAATTAAGGTAGTGGAAAATTTGAAAAACCACTACCTAGAAGCTTGTTTTAACCCATATAGGAACTTATTAAGCTTGCAAACCCGTATATCATTGGGTTTGGCAAAATCAGGAGGCCTCACCATATACACTTCTTCATGTAATTCTCCATGAAGAAATGCATTATTAACGTCAAGCTGCTGCAAACACCAATTTTGAGAGGCAGCAAGAGCAATTAAACATCTAACAGTAGTGAGTTTAGCCACAGGGGAAAAAATATCAAAATAATCAATCCCCTCTTGTTGAGTGTAGCCCTTGGCTACTAATCGAGCCTTGTATTTCTCCAAAGTACCATCTGACCTAAGTTTGCACTTATAGACCCACTTACAACCGATAGGATGTTTTCCAGGAGGAAGTGTAGTTAAGGTCCAAGTGTTATTTGCTTCAAGAGAAGAAATCTCAGCTTGCATAGCTTCTTTCCAATGAGGAATTTTAATGGCTTGAGAAAATGATTTAGGCTCGGAATGAGATGAAGTAACTAAAGTAAAAGCTAAGTAAGATGGAGAAAGTTTAGAATAAGAGATACAAGAAGAAAGAGGATATTTAATACCTTTTTGTGTAGGAATAGTACCATCATTCAGGGAAGATTGATGAAGTGGATGCTGAAATGAAGCCAAGTTACAATGATAATCTTGCAAGTATTGTGGTTGCTTATGAAACCTTGATGACCTTCGAAGATTATGGGATGGGGCTGGAATTTGAGGATCTGAGGAATTATTTTGATGGGAATTAAAATCTGTAGATGGAGTAAAATCAATAGAAACAGATAGAGGAAGGGAAAAAGGAATTGGAAGAACATGATTAGGTATGGAAGGTTTAGAAGGAACAGAAATAAATGAGAAATCTGAAGTAGTGGATTTAAAAGAAAATGTGGTTTCATGAAAAATCACATCTCTGAAAATATGGACAGTATGGTGAAGAAGGCTATAAACTTTATAACCTTTTACACCAGTGGGATAACCAAGAAAGATGCAAGGCTTAGCTCTAGCAGCAAACTTGCTTTTATGAGTAAGAACTAAAGCATAGCAGAGACAGCCAAATGTTTTCAAGTATTGATAACTTGGTTTAATAGAGAATAAAATTTCATGAGGAGATTTGTGATCTGGTAACAAAGGTGTAGGGAGGATATTAATAAGATAGACTGCAATTAGTATACTGTCACTCCAGAATTTTAATGGTAAAGGAGATTGAAACATGATAGCTCGAGCAATATTAAGAATATGCTGATATTTTCTCTCTACAACAGCATTTTGTTGATGAGAATAAGGACAACTCTTTTGATGTAAAATACCATGAGCACTAAAGAATTGTTTCATGTCAAACTCAGGTCCATTGTCAGATCTAAGGACCTTGATGGTGCATTGATATTGAGTTTGAACAAATTGGAAGAAGGATTGGATGTAATTTCTAGCTTCTGACTTAGACTTCATGAGATAAACCCATGTACATCGACTAAAATCATCCACTAGAGTGAGGAAATAACTGAAACCATTATATGAAGTTATTGAATAAGGTCCCCAAATATCACAATGCACTAAATCAAATATAGAGGAAGATGTTGAAGCACTAACAGGAAAATGTAATCTTTTCTGTTTTGCAAGATGACAGATTTGACAAGAAGAGTGACTTGAAGCTAAAATGAAAGATTTCTTGGAAAATTCCTTAGGAAACTCATGAAGTAAAAATTTCATCCGAGAATGAGATACATGACAACTCTTTTGATGTAAAACACCATGAACACTAAAGAATTGTTTCATGTCAAACTCAGGTCCATTGTCAGATCTAAGGACCTTGATGGTGCATTGATATTGAGTTTGAACAAATTGGAAGAAGGATTGGATGTAATTTCTAGCTTCTGACTTAGACTTCATGAGATAAACCCATGTACATCGACTAAAATCATCCACTAGAGTGAGGAAATAACTGAAACCATTATATGAAGTTATTGAATAAGGTCCCCAAATATCACAATGCACTAAATCAAATATAGAGGAAGATGTTGAAGCACTAACAGGAAAATGTAATCTTTTCTGTTTTGCAAGATGACAGATTTGACAAGAAGAGTGACTTGAAGCTAAAATGAAAGATTTCTTGGAAAATTCCTTAGGAAACTCATGAAGTAAAAATTTCATCCGAGAATGAGATACATGACAACTCTTTTGATGTAAAACACCATGAACACTAAAGAATTGTTTCATGTCAAACTCAGGTCCATTGTCAGATCTAAGGACCTTGATAGTGCATTGATATTGAGTTTGAACAAATTGGAAGAAGGATTGAATGTAATTTCTAGCTTCTAACTTAGGTTATGCTTGGTAGATGAGATAATATGAGAATTTTTAAAAATTTTGTGAATAGTGTTAAGATGAAATTTTAAAATATTATTTTTTTAATATTATTATTGTTTTGAAATTTGAAAAAGTTAAATTAGAATTAGAAAAAGTTGAATTGTTTATTATATTTTGTATGAAAATTTGAAAAAGATGTAATGATGAGATGAGATAGAGATGGAGATGAGATGAGATTTCTCATTTTTACCCCCAAACATAACCTTAGACTTCATGAGATAAACCCATGTACATCGATTAAAATCATCCACTAGAGTGAGGAAATAACTGAAATCATTATATGAAGTTATTGAATAAGGTCCACAAATATCACAATGCACTAAATCAAATATAGAGGAAGATGTTGAAGCACTAACAGGAAAAGGTAATGTTTTCTGTTTTGCAAGACGACAGATTTGACAAGAAGAGTGACTTGAAGCTAAAATGAAAGATTCCTTGAAAAATTCCTTAGGAAACTCATGAAGTAAAAATTTCATCCGAGAATAAGATACATGTCCTTATCTACGATGCCATATTTCAAAGGCATTATTATTACAATTCTGCTACAGGTACCCGCCGTTGGTTATCTGTTGCAGACTTGTGTAACGTGTCATTAGCCACGTCACTTTTATATTATTATTTTAATTAATGAATGAAAAAAGAAGAAGAAGAAGAAAGACTTAATTTTTTCAGAAACCCATAGCGCATCCCTGCATCTCAGAACTTGTTTTCATTGTCTTCATTCCTTGCCAAATGCTCAGATAGCTCATGCATTTTAGTTTGGTTGCTGCAATAAAAGATATTAGGTAACATACTAGAAGAAGAAATTTTATTTTTACAAATAAAAAACAAAATTTTAGTTTTAATTCTCTTCTACTTTCTCGGCAGCCAAATAAGACATCAAAACCAAAACTATCATGACCAGAGCCTCAAGATTAAAAGACTAGCCATAACTCAATGAATTAATTTTCTAACAGAAAGGGAAAAAAAAATCTTCATACAGATTAGGGGCTTCTAAAGTCAATAAAATTACCTCATTTTCCTTTTTTACACTAGCTAGAAGAGGAACAAGAAGGTCTGAGAAAATTTCTTCACTTTCATCTATGACCAAGGTCATAATCGTTTCCATGGCTAAAAATATAGTGTGTGGTTGGTTGGACCTTGAGTTGACCAAGAGCAAATACACAGATTAGACATAGAAAATATGCAGGAGGGATAGACATTAAAAATACGCAGCAAGCTGTGATTTCCATTACAATGGCTTGTGGCGAGAGCTGTTGATCTGTGAAAAGTGAAAGTGAAAGAGAGATTTGTTTTGCAAAGGATTTAGTGTTTCCCCGAGAGGTCTCGCCGTGGTGAAGCTCTTCGTGGGTGGGAAGCAAAGAGGTCGCCTACTTGTGATGAAGGGGAGTGTTCGCACGAAGGGAGGCTTGGATTTCACAAGTTGAAAGGCAACGTTTCTGGCGTCCAGGCCAGTGTACGCGGGAGGTACCCCTCCCAGGTACTAATAGCATTTTTCTTATTATTAACAGTAGAACTGAAATTACAAGAAGAAAGACAAATTGAAGAATCATCAATAGTCTTTTGTGAACCTTGCAGTAAATGATATAGGCCTCGAGTTTCTTTACCCACTCCAATCGTCTTCCAGCTGGAGAGGTCCTGTAGAAAATAGAAACGATGAAGAAATATGAGACAAGAAGGGATTTGAGAAGCTAATTTGCTTACTGAAATGAGATTACAATGAAAGGAATGAACATAGAGAACATCTTTAAGTAATAAAGATGTAGAGAATTAAACATTACCAATATGAGTGACTGGAACAAACTTACCATTTGGAAAATGAACTGAAATATTAATGGAAGAAGGAATAGAAGTAAACAAATGAAGGGAGTTGATCATATGATCAATTGCACCCGTGTCAGAAATCCAATAATGAATAGAAGATTCCTTAGAAATATTTTTATTCATAGAATAGATAGATGAATATGAAATAAGAGAAGAATTTTTACCAAAAAATGATGGAACATTGGAACTTGAAGTATTGTCAGATGATGAAACAATACCTACATGATTAGCAGATGGTTGATTTTGTGGATTAAAGGATAAATTATGAGAAAGGGATTGAGATTGAAGCATGGAGATAAGCTGTTGACACTGCTCCTGAGAAAAACGTATTACTAGACCAAAACTAGGTGTAAGAGTATCAGTGCAAACTTGATTGGCTGAAGGAGGTCCAGATGCTTGTTTGTTCTTGGTGAATTTGAAGCCAGGTGGAAAGCCATGAATCCGATAATATTTCTCAATTGTGTGACCTTGAATCCCACAGTGGCTACAATAAGGCTTGTCCTTGCGTGAATTGTTCTGTTTTCCAGTGAACTTGTGCTGAAATTTAACTGGCTGAAACTAAGTAACCATAGCAACAGGTTCAGAAGAAAAATTGCTAGGAAGGGATTGGCTGATTTGACGTTGTCTTTCTTCTTGAAGGACAACTGAGAAAACTTTGTTGATAGGGGGAAGGGAATCAGATAACAAGATTTGACCTTGAATATGAGCAAAAGAGTCATTAAGACCCATTAGAAACTGTAAAGCATATTCTTGATGATAAAACTCCACTACATTTTTCATAGCACCACAGAACAGGTCGGTAGTGGACGATAATTCTGCATTTCATCCCATAGTGCCTTCAAATAAGTGAAATACACACGGACGGACAACTGTTCCTGACTCAAACTAGAAATAGCCTTTCGAAGTTGAAAAATACGATGGCCATTGCTATGAGAAAAACGTTCTTGAAGATCTTTCCATAGATCAGCAGCAGATTCAATAAAAATAACACTAGCAGCAATATCTTTGCTTAGAGAATCCAAGAATTGAAGAGAGGATTATCCTCAAAAGGTTTCAACAAAGTATCATTAACAAAACCAAATTTATTTTTAGCAATCAAAGCCATAGTCATCGATCGATTCCATGTATGATAATTTTCATTAGAAAGGGGTTGAGAGACGAGTTGAGCACCTGGAATATCACCATGGTGTAAAAAGTATGAACTGGAGGCATCTTGATCTGGAAGAAGAGGCGGAGCGGAAGATCCAGAATTCTCTACTGATACCATAACAAAATGTTGAATTTAGAATTCTAGGTTTACGAAAGAGAAAGAAAGCAGGGAGAAAATGCTTTGTATACTTATATACATAGAAAATCTAACTTATATACTTGGCTAGAGACTATACACGTGTACATTACATAAATATTAAGACACTACCTCTCTAAAAAAAAAAAGAACCCTGAATATGCTCTTAAAATGTCAGTTATTTTCGGTGATTCATCTTAAATATTCACGTCGGTCTAGACAAAACTCTCGAGCCTTGGGGCAACCCAAAAAAGGTTTTCAAAATTCAGTTAACTTGGGGGTGGAGTAATAGTCCCATAATAGCAAAATTGGGCAATCCCCCTTGTGGACTTTCGAGTTTGATTAAGGTTCGAGCAAAAGCAAAATTAATCTA
This sequence comes from Cyclocarya paliurus, assembly GCA_029856935.1. Classification (NCBI taxonomy): domain Eukaryota; kingdom Viridiplantae; phylum Streptophyta; class Magnoliopsida; order Fagales; family Juglandaceae; genus Cyclocarya; species Cyclocarya paliurus. Next base: position 4,823,453 of record JARVXP010000207.1, on the reverse strand, counting down.
GAAAGCTAAAATTGTTGATTACAGAGCCCCGTATGAATGATCACCATAATCATTCACATGCTTAAAGCTGCTTCTTCTTCTTCTTCTTCTCGTGAATATAGGCCTTATTTGTGAATGCAGAGTTCCCATCAATTCTAAAACTAGAGGGCCGCAACAGTTTCCATAAACTGGCACACTTGTGAGATGAACTTTTGTCTGAATACAGATTGTCCATAATTATTTTGGGTGAGGAAGATATAACGACATATATGAATAGACAAATCTGGGGCTATGGGAGGGAAAAATGCATTAGTGGATTGGCTCATGCTGAACACACAATGGCATATTCATGTCAATGTAGTAATATACCATCCTTTTACAGATTAAGACAGAATCGTTCCGGTAAAAGACAGCTGGAAGTAACATCACTTCCACAATTTCTCTCGACCCACGACAGTTACCCTCCTAGAGTTCAATCGGGCGTCTTAGCTTAACTGCAACAAATTATCTATACATCAAAAGATTCGGTCAAACATCATGATTTCATATTCTGAAACATTCCAGCACAAACCAACATGACAAAGTTGGAGGGAATAAAGCAAGACACCCAAGCTACATTATCAACAAGTAACGTAAGGGTTGCAGCAAAGCATGGAAATAGAAAGATCCGAATCCATGGGTCTCCTGTTACATGTTACAACCAGCAAGCTATTAGAATGACTGTCTACAGACAAGCATTCAAGCAGCTTCATTAAAATGGCTCAAAACCGCAGAGAAGCACGTGGTGTCAACTCCATTTACCTTGCACTTTTTGTATACCTAGTACTCTCTGCGATTGTCATTTGGCTTGCTCAATCTTCTCAAATACTTATCGTTTCATCTGATCTAATCAATGTTATCATCCCAATTCTAACATGGGAACCCATGAAGAGCAAACTACATCTTAAGTGCTGGCCCTTGTACCTACCGCTAAAAAAATTCCCGACTCCAGAACATATTATTTCACACTTTCTAATCACGTTGGCACAGACAAGATTGGCATTACTTTTTGTAGGTACAAAAAAAAAACGATTCTCCCAAAAGATTCATTTCTGTTCACAAGGCGAGGCCCTACAAAGAACATAAGTTGGGAAAAGCATAAGCTACATATTATGCAACAATTCCTGGAACCCTGAATGGCCTAGGCAAGGTTATAAGGCCTCTGAAAGCTGTGACACTATAAGGCATAAGACTTCAGAACACGGATCGGGTATTAGTAATTCAGATCTGACCCCAAATTTTAGGAAGTGGATTTGTCTTACAATGATTTAAGATGACTAGATAGAAAGCATGACAGCCACATCCAAATTCTGAGGATTCATACAAGATCATAACAGCTCAAGTTAACTTATTGGTGAGAATGGTGACCCACATACACGTGCAAGCCCCCGCCCCAGTACCAACCATTTCGTTAAGCAAAGTTCCAAACAGATCCTGACCCACTGCTCATCGCCAACTGACTCTCGTCAATGAGTAATCCTTGGGTCTGATATATTTGCTCACCCCTATACAGAACATTAAGTAAGAACATTTTGTACAGCCCACCGGCCAGGATGAACTCTAGAAGATAAAGAACAAACAATTCATAGATGCTAGAAGAGTTCGATAAAACTTAATTCATACTGATTTAGTATAAGGATTAACGCCTAAGATTTAGAAAGTGACCGAGCATATTAATCAGAGACAAAATAACACAAGATACATAAAATTTTGGGAGAGAGACCGCTATGATAAAATTGTAAGCCTTAAAAGAGCACATTGTTATAATTTAGATAAACGTGAATAGACCTATTGAAAGAATAAACAGAATATCTGCACCTTTTCTTGATAGGACTCAACCTACTCTAGAGTTACATATTCTGGCTTTGAATAGCACCTACACTCTTCAATTTATGGTGCTTGCATGTTGCAGAGTCTTTTGCATGCCAGGTACAGTGTCCTTAACCAGACACAAGCAATCCGCAAAATGTCCAAATCAACAAGCCTGGAACAAAAATTTGAAATAAAGAGTCTCAAGACCTTTTCAATACAGTCACCAAGGTAGAATCTTGGTCTCTTACACACTGAACCATTGGGAAACGTCAACTTACTGATGCTTTAAAATGCAGTACTTATAGTTGCGATAGCAACCAGATAGGATTTATATGTACCCAAACAAGATGTTTCTCCACCAATTAGTTCAAGCTTCCAGGTCAGGAACACCACAATTACAGAACCTCTTTTTCAACATAGATTGGTACCATCAATTTGGTAGAGTGAATTGTATAGAGATGGACACAACCAGATAGGTAAAAGTTTGGGGAAGAGAGAGAAACTAGTGTTAAGGACGAGTAGGTAAGTAGATAATTTCCTTCTTTCTCAATTGTCATAGAAGGTGAGATGCAGAAAAACAAACCACAAAAATTACACGTGCAGTTATCACCTCCTAACTTGGTAGATAATTGGCCACAAGTAGAACCAATAGCATAGTTTGCCATCAGCATTCACAGCAACAAAACCATTAAACCCAAAGATAGATGATTAAAGTCCAAACGTAACTCAGATTTTCAGGGGTGAAACTGCAAGGCATTCGAATAAATTTGATGCCACTTCATAACCACCCAAAAGCATTTTGCTAGCATTCCCAACAGTATAGAAAAGATTGTTAAAAGCATGGAGAATAATCCCCCCCGCCCACCCTCTAAAGAAAAAAGAGAAAGGAATGCTTTTCATGTAAAAGCAGAAAGTCCCTTCAGATGTATAATCATCTATTGAAACACGATCAAGGGCGACCTCCACAACAAATTGCACAAACTTAGTTATGCCATATATCCAGGTGAAGCAGATAATCTAAAATGTGAATGGCTATTGAGCTTTCAGGGAAAAAAAAGGCTTATAAAGAAGCAACATATAATAGAAAGGCAAATTACATCCACATCATGCCACCAGAATAGTGGAAGCAAGACTAGACATGTAATATCTACAAGAATTCCAAAGAAGAAAAACAGATCGTAGTAGTCACTAATTTGCATCATAAATAAAACCAAGCAACAATTTTAAGGCAAAGAACATAATTATCGAATAATTAAAACAAATATGTGCAGAGAAGCCCAATTCAGCTCTACTTTACAGAACCACACGCAGCGAAGACAACTAAAAAGTATGTGAGAGGCTCCAGTGTCAAGTATTCTGTATACATTAATGTACAACCCACTTCTGGCAGTGAGAAGGGATGAATGGCAACTACAAAAATCCATGACTAAGTTAAGAGTATTAACCATGCTGTTGAAGACTCTACAAAATCTCGTCATGCCCAAATCCACTATCCTCGCAATCTGCATTGCTGTCCAACCCACAAGGAGAATCATACCATTTATGATTCTCTTGGTAGAAACTATCAACCTGTATGCCAACAAGACCTACATCTGTGACTATAGCCTCATCGTTTCTAATCGGCTTGTTTAGTTTAGTATCTTCACAATCAAGAATACTTTTCTCGTCAAAGTCACTGCATTTTAACCACTTTTCAGGCTTACAATGCTCGCCTATTAGGTCCTTATGACTCCGACAATCTTCCCTCATCTGGTCCCAAGGAACAACATCGCCAAGAGTCCGTCCAAAACTGTCTTCATCATCCTCGAGCAAATCCGTGCCCTTGCTATCATCATAAATCCGCTCATGGTGATGATCACTCCAATGCGCCAGATCATTCTCGCCAACCAGCACATCATCTGAATGTGGCTTGTGAGAGATCACCCCAATTGCTCTCAAACTCTCTTCCCCAACAGCTCTAACTTTATTAACAATCTCACACAATTCCTGAGATACCAAACCCAAAAACTCGTGCGGAAGTTTTGCAATTTTCCCTTCTAACAGTCCAACCTCGGTTCTCAATTCCTGCAACTGCTGCAAAACTGAAAGTTGCATATCCCCATCATCCTTCCCCACCAACCCAAACCCATCATTTTCCATTTCCTCACTCACCCCGTAAACTGTGTCCTGGTCCATCAAAAACGCACCTTTATGCCCCACAAACCTATGCATTATCCTCGCATTCCCATCCAGCGGCCCCGGCTCATGCCCTGTATGCACAGCATACAACTTAAATACCGCCATCCCCTCTTCCTGATACACAAAAGTCTTATCCTTCTCATTATAATTAGCAATTGGCACAATTGCCCTAATCCGAAAGCCGCACCCGCAACGCTTGGATGCATACGGCTCCCTCTTCAAAACCTTTGACTTCTTCGTGGCAGGCTCCCCTGCCCTATGACAAGCATAATCCTTCACCTCCGCCATAAACGGCTTATACCTTATATACTTCTGCCTAATGCAGAGTACAACTTTATGCTTGGAAGCCAATTGCTGAAGCTTATTGGGCACTTCATTTGCAGGCACATCAAAGGACTCGGTGTACTCAAACCTACGTCGCTTGGTTCGTGCAGCAGCGGAGGAGCCCCCCGATGATGCCGCAGAGCACAAAGGGCACGCGGCGACACAAACCCTAATGTAACTCTCGGGGATGCCGTAAAATTTGGCACCAACGGTCCAACCCTGCTTAATTCTCTCAATGGTGTCTTTAAGCCCCAGGTGTTTGATATCGGTATCGGAGTGGGAAGTCATAACGATATCTTGCCACTGGTTAATATGGGAAACGAATTGCTGGGAATTGTTTTTGAAGCAAAGGAATTGGTTACCGTTGGTGGGGTCGACGTGGGCGGAGAGCTTATCCTGGATGCGCTTCCAGGCTGTGAGGAAGGCGGTGTCCTCGTTGCGGTCCTTCCAGACGGCACGCCAGGACTTGAGGACGGGGCGGGGCGTGGCTGCCCGGATCTCGGCCGGAGTAGCGAGTCGGTGCTCCAGGAGGCAGCGGATCATCAGAGAGTGGGACTGCGCGTTGAAGGTGTAGAACTGGGACGATATGTGGGGCTCGGGGCTGATGTGGAGCTTGGGAACAGGGGCTGACGTGGGGCCCGGAGCAGGTTGGATCGGCGAGTGACGCGAGTTGGAGGGCGACTCGGAGGAGCAGTGGCTCTGCGAGGACGAAGAGGAGGATGAAGGGGAAGAAGAGGAGCGGAAAAGGACGATTTCGGGTAGGGAGAAAGTGGGGTCGTCTTCGGAAACGTGGGGAATGGACGGCAAGGAATCAAGGATCTGGGAGGGTTGTGGTGGTGGGGGGTCCAGATCATGGGGGTTGAGCTGGTGGTGGGGAGAGAAGAGGTGGTCTTCGGTTTTGCTGGGATTCATGGAAGGATGGGCAGGACGGGGAGCGTCGGGAGGGAAAAAGGAGAGCAAAGTGATGACAGAGATTAGAAAGAGAACGAGGCTTGTGAGTATGTCCTCCAAATGTTTGTGTTCAGTTTTGTCTCTGACATTTTTTCAAAGGTCTCTTTTCTCTGCCCTTTCCTCTGTCTCTGTCTTTGTCTGGTTGTCTCTTCTCTCTTTCCTTCGTTGCCCTCTCTCTCTCTCTTTTGGACCTTTTATTCAATAGGATAATATTGTTTATTGCTTCTTCTTTTTTTTTGACCTTTTTATTCAAGAGTTTACTACACAACCTCTTCACACTCCACACTTTTTAATATTTTTTAATATTTTTTTAAATTTTTTTTTGAATTTATTTTTTTAAAATTATTTATAATTTTTTATTCACTATTCATATAAAAATATATTTGATAAAAAAAATTAAAAAAAAAATTAAAAAAAAGATGGAGTGTGAAGTGTGGTGTGAATAGTAGGAGGTTGAGTAGATTTTTTCTTTATTCAATAGGACAATGCTTCTTATCTAAAAAAGAAATCACGAATTACGTGATTTTATACAACTCGAAGGTGGAATTTGAATAATGAAATAAGAATTTAAAAATTAAATAAAATATTATTAAAATATTATTATTATTTTAAATTTTAAAAAAATTGAATTTTCTATTATATTTTATATAAAAATTTATGAAAATTATAATAATGAGATTAGATGATTTTTGTATCCAAATATAATCTTATTATAAAAAATTTCACATCAATTTATTTTTATAAAATATTTTTATAAATCTAATATTTTTTCTATATTTAATTTAAACATATATGCAAAATAAAATTTAACTAAAAAAATTCACAAATATAATTGTGATAAGACTTCCTATGTATTTTCTCTTCTTAATTAGACAAGTGCTAGTTTTATAAAAATATTTCACAAAATTAAAAATCATAAATAGATATTAATTATTGTGTTAAGTCAAATTATAAATTTTTTTATTGTATAATGAATTTAATGTATCGTAATTCACCACATCAATTATTAAGCTTTAGTTTTTTTTTTTAACCTGAAATTACTCTTTTAGTTTTATATCATAAAGTTTAAGCATTGATTATTCAAAAAAATTAATCAGAATATTTACTTGATGCTCTTATAATTAGTAGTGAACAAAAACTGCTACATACTTCTCATTTCAAGTGAATATCTAATTCAAAATATAAGATTTCCAATTAATAATTTTTGTAAAGGACAAAATATCTCAGAAGAATGGTATTATCTTATTTTGTCATGGCTTCTGATCATGATTGTACCGAAGACCCACGTGGGTTATTGATCAAACTTATTTAAAAACTCTAAACTAAAAACAAAACAAGACAAAGGGATTTTAAATGTAAGAACCGCCAAACAAATGTTTTGGATTAATAGAAAAGCATCGGTCTTATGGAGGTGACCGTTCTTGTGATTGCAAATGATAATGCCTAAATGGGACTAATCTTTCATGGTCCAAAACAGTTACCGGTCAATGTTTGAAACTTTGAATCGTTGTTCTCAATGCTCTTTTGGGTGCCAAGGATGCAAAACTCCAAATCATCAACCATATGTATTGCCATATTAGTACCTGTTTAAGTTTTGGGTTAGTAAATTATCTCATTTTATTATATTATTATAATTTTTTTAGATTTTTACATAAAATATAAAAAAAAATTTAATTTTTTTTAAATTAACGCTTCAGACAGGAATCACCTATAAGTTGGGTTTATCGGAGACCAATTAGGCTGTGACACATAAGCCTTCAATGGCATGTTAACGTGATGACGCATACGGGTAAGCTTCTCTCTCTCCTTTATTCTCGATTTCTCCCAGAATTTAAAAAGGCTTCTCTCTCTCTCTATTTCAACTGTCTCTCTGTAATTTTATTTTAGAAACTTGAGTTCGACTCTCTCTCTCTTTGCGATTTCAGGAACTTAGGTTCTCTCTCTGTACTTCGACTCTCTCTCTAAGTTTCCAGATTTAAAAAACGCCTCTCTCTCTCTTTCCCTCTCTCTCTCGACTCTCCCTCTTTCAATAGACAAATTCCTCAGGTGAATTTTGGAATTCCTAATTTTATTTTTTGTCCTAATTTTTTGCAATCTCTAATTTCTAATGGTGTGATTTTTTGAAATCCTACCACGCATTACCTCAGGTTCGGTCACGAGAGAGCAGGTGAGAGATAGCCTGAACTTTTTGATAAGAGGCAAAGGCATGGTGGATCTCTTGAATGGATTTTCTCTAGATCCAGAGAGGGCATCAAGAGATCAAGAGCAAAGAGGGCAGATGAGAGATCGAGAGCAAAGAGGGCAGAAAAGATCAAGAGATCGAGGGCAGGGAGGAGAAGGTCATGAGAGAAACAAATCGAATCGAGTGAGAGAGTTGAGAGAGAGGGGGAGAGGGAGTAGATGTGCGCTTGCTACGTATCGTTTTTCTATTGGTCTCCGATATTTACTGATTATAGGAGTCACTGGTCTGAATATTTTCTCTTGAAATAATAATAATATTTTAACAATATTTTATTCAACTCATATAAAATCATCTCATCTCATCTTACTATCAAAACGAACTGAAATAGAGATTACATTATGACAATAAATAGAAAATTTGATATTTGTAAATCAGTTTATTCGCATACTATATCTATTACTTATGTTAACTTGCCATGTCAGCTAACAACAGCTTGAAAGTATTAAGACTTTTTAAAATACAGCGAGACTTAAGGCTGTTTTGATTATATAAAATTAAACTATTTTATCTCATATAATTATTACAATTTTGTTAAACTCACACATAAAATATAATAAATAATTTAATTTTTTTAAATTCTAAAATAAAAATTATATTATAATAATATTTTATTTAACTTTATTTTATTTTATCTAAATTTTGTAACCAAATGAATCCTTACTATTTGGACACTTAAAACTCCTAAATGAAGAGTGAGATAACATTTTTTATTATAAAATATTGTAATAGCATTCATGTTAGGTTTGTATATATCACCATTTAAAATGTGATTTTTAACTTATGAAGCAATTGACTCGGTATGCAAATGTACAAATTCGAGGTCCCTAACAGCTAAATCATGAATTGGGGCAACGAGAGTATGGTAAACTTAATAAATAGCATGAAACCATATTGTTTTTCTTTACTGAGAATATCGATATTTTTCCAGCAAGACTTTACACAAACAACTTGGCCATGGAGAAATTTTGGTCATTAAAGTTATAAAATAAATTATAATAGAGTCTCTAAAGTTTAAAACATCGATATTAAAGTTGATCCATTCCAATTTCCACGACGTCAACAAAATAATATAATAATGAGATAATGATGGTATTTGTTTACAATTACTTTTGCAAATAGTCCATTGCTTTTCATCAATTCCTCTTATTTTATATAAGAGAAATACTATACATCAATTACTATTTATTTTCACACTCTATATTTATAATTTTTTTTTTCTTATTAATAAAGTATGAGACAATAAATAGTAACTGGTAAAAATAATTTTTCTATAATAAAATATGTGCGTTGTTAAATATATAAAAAGAACCTTACTAGTGTGCCACCCAGTTTGACCGCTGGGCATGCCTGTTAGCATAAAGTAGTATTTTTATTTTTTTCTTCTTATTTTTTTCATATTTTTTAATATATTTAAATATTTTAAAAAATAAAAAAATACACCAATGCATTAAAAGTCACTTTCTTAATCATTAAGTAAAAAATATATTAAAAAAATTAAATATATGAGCAGTCAAAATGAGTAGACAAACTAAGACGACATACTAGTATTTCTCATATAAAAATAGATATTTACATATGAAGTAATAGATTAATTTTTACAACTTCCTTGTCATGTAGTTTACAAGTAGTGAACTTTATGACCCAGTATCGTGTCCAATACAACCAAAACCTCTTATTAAGATTTTAGGATTTAAAATTTATAAAGAAGATGTTAATATCTTGATATATATTTTAATGAAAAAAATTATATTTGATTGCGTCTGGAAACATAATTATTCTTTAATATTTATATATTATTTCACTATTATTTGTAAATAATTCAATATCATTAACAAATTATTTATTATTATTCATATACTCTTAACATCTGACCAAAGTCTTAGAAGCGTGTAATTAAGAATGTAATTGATCGCAGAATTTAATGCAATTTGAAAATTTGAATGTTCAATTATCCCATACCGACATACCCGGAATCCCCTCCAATGCTCGTTAACCTGACCAAACCACACCCCACTCCGATCTTGCCACGTCATTCGGACGCCACCATATGGTGACGTGTCAAAATCACGTGCCACTTCCTCTTCCCCCCAACGTAACGGCTTTCTTCGCTCCATTCCCTCCGCCCTCTCCTAGAACCAAAACTTGAGCGTTACACCTAACGCCTTTTCCCTCCGCCAAAAACTATCATAAACACTCTTTCATCCCTTATTCAATAAAAAAAAAAAAAACCCTTTCATCCCGATACGTAAGATTGTAAATCCTTAACGCGTCTTTCCAAAGAGAACGAACTCACCAGTGACAGCCAAACCATTCTCTGGTGGAACACCTCAATAATTAGGTTCGTTTTAACGTTCTTTTCTGTTTGCTTCCCTGGAAAAATGAGGGGAAAAATGAATATATACTAGTAGTTCCTAACGTTCGTTCTGAATTACCCGCATTATCTCTCACCTTTGTAATTTTTCTATTTCACTATCCATAATAGCTTGTTCAGTGAATTATTATTATTATTTTTTTACTGTGACTTTCGCATAAATTTTTATTTCGATTTGTTTTGTTTTTGCCTTGTTATCTCTTTTTTTATATTACTCAGAGTCCTCTTATAGAAATTTTTCCTTTTCCAGGGACAATCGCTTCACCATGTTAAAACACCATATTGACCAGTTTGCGCATATTGAAATAACGTGTGGATTATTTCTAGATGAACTTCAGGTTTTCCCTCAAATTCTTTTGACGGATAAGCTATAATGAAAATGCATTACGATTAACCGCCCAATTCGCTTTACGACCGTTTTCAGATAATATGGTATATTCCAACGGCATGCTTAATTTATTTTCGTTTGATTATTATTGAGATTAGAAAATATGGGATGAAGTTGGCGAGCCTGAAGGCGATAGGGATACAGTGCTGCTTGAAATTGAACAAAAGTGTTTGGAGGTATATAGGAGAAAAGTGGATGCGGCCAAGCACTGTAGAGCTCAGCTACAACAAGAAATTGCTGTGTCTGAGGCAGAACTTGCAGACATCCGTTCTGCAATGGGTGAACAGTCACTACATGTGAGCATGATTAGGAGTGGAAAACCCTTTTATAAGTTTATGAACTTTTTCATGGTCACCATGGATAATTCTTTAATGGTTGGATTGATGACTGGTTTGTATCTTCAGCGTGATAGGAAGGCTGGTGGAGGCTTGAAGAAAGAGCTTGACACCATTGTTTCACAACTGGAGGACATCAAGAAACAGAAAATTGAGAGAAAGAACCAGTTTGCTGAAGTTTTACATCAGATTCGGAATATTTCAAATGAGTTTTGGGGTGAGTCAGAGGGTAATCTGTACAAGGCAATTCTTGATGAGACTGACTTGTCCGTGAGACGGCTAGAAGAATTACGCAAACAGTTGCTTAAACTTCAGAATCAGAAGGTTTATCCACTTTACTATCTTTGTACGTAGTGGCAAGTTTGGGATTTGTTTTGTGGATTGTTTGAAAGCTATGTTTGGGCATCATTGTATGTGCTGTAACTCAGCCAAAACTAGGGGAAAAGTAGGTATGAATAGAAAGTATGTCTTAATGAAGAACAGAAAATTAAAATATATTTGTGCCATTAATTTGGGATTACTTGCAATAAAGCATGAATGAATGTAACTGGAATATGAATCGTGCCCTATGTTTTTCTATGTTCGTGGGAGTATTTGCCATATAATTTAGGTTATTTTCATATGAAAGTTAAGAGGTTTTGTTGCTTAATTTTTTCGTTCCTCTGATTTTGCTCTACATCACCTGCAGAGCAACCGTTTGAAGAAGGTGTCAGACCATCTGAACACCCTAAACTCACTTTGCTTGGTCCTTGGTATGGATTTGAGACACATAGCTGGTGAAATCCACCCCAGTCTCAATGATTCGAAAGGAACAAAAGATGTAAGTAATCAAACGACTGAGAATTTGGCCGCTGCAGTGCAAAGTTTGAAAGAGGTCAAGATTCAGAGAATGCAAAGGGTCAGTATTTGTGTGAAACCTTTCTCGTGTTGTCCTCTATCAAAAGGCTTCCATTTTTTTTTTCTCGGGGGTTCTAAACCCTGGAATTTTAACAGCTTCAAAACCTTGCAAGTGCCCTTTTGGAGATGTGGCATTTGATGGACACACCAACGGAGGATCAACTGATGTTTCTGAACATAACGAGTAAAATTGCTGCCTCAGAACCTGAAATTACTGAGCCTAACTTGCTTTCTGTAAACCTCCTCAATAATGTATGTAAATTTTTGAGTTAAAGCCATTGGAGTGGAGAACAAAATATTCTTTGTGATGAACAGCAATATACGCAGTTTTATGCGAAGAATCGACATGTATCTAACTACTTTTATGAGCTTTGTCTGGCAGGTTGAGGCAGAAGTGTCGAGGCTGGAGCAGCTAAAATTAAGTAAAATGAAAGAACTTGTCATGAAAAAGAAGGTGGAACTAGAGCAGATATGCAGCCAGATGCACATGGTCACAGAAGCAGTTAATGCAATGGAATATTCAGTTGAAGCTATGGAGTCCGGTAAGAATTTTATTTATTTATTCCGTGTAGAAGGCCATTGCAAGCAATGTTCTATTGAATTAATGATTTTTATCAAGACAATTGTCAAGCACTTTATATAACTTGAGAACTCATTCGAGTTGAGAACAAGATGTGGTCAATTTGTTGCCGATGCAACAATCTGTTTGATTTGAGTGACTGCATCCTTGGAAATTTTTGAATCATCAGCAGTCACATTATTGATTCTTGATGTTATTACCATTTTGCAGGAGCGGTGGATCCAATGTACCTATTGGAACAAATTGAGCTTCAAATTGCAAGAGTAAAAGAGGAAGCCTTGAGCAGGAAAGAAATACTTGAGAAGGTTGAGAAGTGGTTGGTTGCATGTCAAGAAGAGAGCTGGCTTGAGGAGTACAACAGGGTTGAAATGTGTTGTCTTATTTTGAATAAAAGTAGTCCCCTTTGTCCTCATCTTGCTTTATTCACCTTCATACTTTGGAATTAGGATGAAAATCGCTATAATGGTGGAAGAGGTGCGCATCTTACTTTGAAACGCGCTGAGAAAGCCCGCGCTTTGGTAAACAAAATTCCTGGTAAAGATCTTGCTTCTCCATGTTTTCTATCTCACAATGAAAGGATGTAGGGTAAAAATATTGGGAGTTTAAAGTTCCAGTTGTGTTATAACTATATTATCTGATTAACTGGTCTATATGTATGCGAGTATGCTTATATGGAACTCTTTCTGTTTACTTCGAATACTCGTATGTATAAAACAATGATGCAGGGAAGCAGGGGTGTTAAGAGGGGCTGAAAATAGATTGGCTACAAGATTATGGTCATTTTATTCTATGTAGATGCTGCCTCTGTATCGTTCTTTGGTCTATTTTATGAGTTCTTGTGTGTATTGGAGCAGCAATGGTGGAGGTATTGACGTCAAAAACCAAAGCTTGGGAGGAGCAAAGAGGAAATAAATTCTTATATGATGGTGTAAGTAGTAGTTCTCGGGTAATCAAATAAATGCTTGATTCGAGGCATATTTCCAAATCAAAACTTGATTTTATTTTTCAAGTTCTAGGTGTAGTGCATATTGATTAAATATTTTCCGTTGCCTCTGATTATGAGAGTGTTTTTGTGCTATCTGTTGTGTAGGGACGCCTGCTTTCTATGCTTGAACAGCACAGCATTTTAAGGCAAGAGAAAGAGCAAGACATGCAGAGGCAGAAAGTATGGATCTTGATTGTGTAATTATGTCATAATCACTGCTCAGTTTTCTTTTTGGATCTTGTTCCTCTTTATGACCCATGCTTGAATTGGTTCTATATTTCTACTACTTGTACTTCAGGATCAGAAGAGAATCCATGGACAGCGGATAGCCGAGCAGGAAGCACTTTATGGGTCCAAACCCAGTCCATCAAAGAGTGGAAAGAAGGCTTCTAGAACTCCCAGAGGAGTTACTACAAACAGAAAATTCTCACTTGGTGGAGCAATGCTTCCAAACCCAAAACCCGACAAATCTGCTTCCCATCTGCATCCCAGCAAGAAGGGTGACCTTTTGAATCAGAAGAGCTCCTTGAGTCACCAGCAACATAGTGGTTTTGCAGCTCTACCCCGAATTCTTTTAAAAATATTTATCAGTAGGATTTAGAAGAATATGATCCGTAATCATTTTGAGCCATCTGATTTTAAGCTCATTTATTTCTTAACAAAACAATAAAGTGCACCGTTTTAATCGTCCATGCTTCACTTTCAAAGGTTTGGTGCACAATTTCAATTTCATGCAGGTAGGAGAATCTCAGAGATTCCTGCTTTTTCTGTAAAGAACCATTCCTCCGCTGCAAACGCACCTGAAAATGAGTCGCTGATGGTCCGAAAGCCGTTTTCTCCTGTTTCTCCCCGTGTGTTATCGAAGGGCAACATTGATAATTCCCTAGAAGATCAGAAGACGACACGCACTTCGTCATCACAAAAAACTTTTCAACATAGCGAGTCACTACTGGGAACACCTTCCAAACGGATTGCTGTTTGCGACGAAGAAAACAGAACCCCAAAGACGATGCCGATTCCAATGCCAACTACTCCATCTTCAGTGTCGATTCCTGTGATAACAGCCACAACACCAGCTACCCAGTGTCTTTCTCTAGGTGCTATCATGCTTGAAAACAATGATCAACCAATTGAATACTCGTTCGAAGAGGTTAGAGTCGGTTTCATCCTTCCTAAAACCTCTTGTCACTGATGCTAATCTGACAATTATAGCTATTAAGAGTGACCTTCCATCAAAATTACAAGAATTCATAGTCTTTTCATGATGACTAGTTCATGCATATATAGGAATTTGATATTCTATTGTCGAGGATTTAACACTGGCAATATATGATATGACAAACGGCAATTAAGTTTGTAAAAGTTTCATTTAATTTCGACGTATCTGATTTACCTCTTTCAATGATTGCATTTTCGTTGACGATTCTGTAAGATTTATGATATCTTCTACCAATATTTTGTAAACGTTACACTGTCAAATTTAAAGGTACCTGATCTTTCTATGATCGTTTACGTCAACTGTGTTTTGAATGTATGGGCTTAATTACTCTGAATGATTTCAGTTTATTTGATCGAAAATGCTAGTTTATTGCTAGTGAGTCATTGGAACCCTCCTATGTTATTAATGTGTTAAGATTTTGTTTCATACGTCCGGACTAAGTTCTCGCAATCCGGACCGGGATGTTTCTACCTGCAATCTTGAAAACAAATAAGGGTTTGGTGGTGTTTCGGGAAGCCTCTGATGCCAAGTTAGTACTTCGTCTATGAGAATTATAGGAGAATAACAAAGTTTCTTAGGCCGTGTATTTGTACTTAGAGCAGGACTTTTATGCGATGTTTCGGGAGAACATTTTCGTATCTTGTGTCAGGGGTCTGTGTCATACCAACAGTTGTTTTGGTCATGACCTTTAATGTGGCGTGACGCTTGAGATAATATCATTAATGCGATGTGGCTTCTGGTGTCTCGATAGTTGACAATTAGCACAATAACTTCTTGCCCCCATCACTGCCCATGCTTTCCGTTCACCTAGCAGCGTGAATCCTTTAATGCTGATCATTGTAGGCTGGTTTCAAGGCCGGTGTGTCCGTCTATCCCCTTCAACTCGTTTTTCGCGTGTTACATTTCCTTTTTGTTAACATAATTTGTGAGCTGGACCCTTTTGATAATTCTTGGGCTGTGTGAGGGGAGGATTTAGTACAAAAGGGTCCTTAGTATTTGACCCAAGCCCAACGGCCGGGAAGGGAATATCCCTTCCATGCTCGTTTTAGATATACAAAGTTCCAAATATTTAAGCCAAAATCGAATCACCCAATTCTCAGGGGCAAGGGAGAAACCAAGCTCCGTACTTTCTGGAGCACTCTCACTAGCAGGGAACACTGCTGGGTCTGGTCTTAAAAGGAGCTGCATTCCTAGGCACCATTTCTGGTGGTGTTGTTTTGGTTCATGTATTTAGAATGGGCTGTGGTCGAGATCTGGCCACCCATGCAGTTCATCCCTGGGTGGCAATGGCAGTTCCAAGGTTTTTTTAATAACAGATTAATATTTTTTAAATTTAAAATATGTTTCTTATTATACAAAATTTATTTATTATTTTTTAAAATAATTTTGTTTATTTATTAAAAAGGATAAATATACACACGGCGTTGAAGTTATTTCGAATTCTAAATTAATATTGATGGAAATTACAAAGATTATTTCGAAGAAAAAATATATATGCAATGTTAAACTAAATACCCACAATATAGGCCACTAGCTCTAACGTAAAATTCTTTCGTTTCTCTCTCCCTACATCTTTTTTCTCTCTATCAAAGTAACCAAAGATCTCATCCTTTCTGTCCAAAGGGGTCGAGCTTTGACTACTCATCTCTCCTCCTATTTGGCCAATGTTAGAATTGTCCGTAGCTTTTTTTTTTCATAATTGTTGTGTAGTTTTCAATCCAATGCGTCAATCTGTTGCCTACCGGCCTTCTACGACCGCCATGCACACCACTAGTAGACTCTCTAGTCATTGATATGTTGGACGATGGAAGAAAACTGACCAAAAGAGCGGCGCATATGGCTCATGCGCAACACCACTGTGAAACTCACTCGCTGCCGCGCCAATGAGAGTTTGTTGTTGTCACGCGCGACACCATCGGGATCAGCAGGTTTGGATCTCTTAAATTTGACTTTTACCTTCTTTTCAAGAGTAGTGCGTGAACCACATGCACCTCCACAATCAGTGACGGTTGTTTGTCAACGAATTGATTTATATTCCAGTTTTTACTTCCCTATGTTTCCACTTTTTATAACTAAGAATCAAGATAAAATAGTTGTGAAAGTCTCGTTCAACTAGTTTATACCAATAAAATGTAACACACAACAATCTATTACGACATATAGTTGTAATTTATAGTCTACTTATCAAATTATACAAAAACCATTTTAAGCTGCTTCTCTTTTGAGGGAAATAGGTGAGAATTAAATTTTTAGTTCCAAATTCTTCTTTTTTATTCCTCTTATATTATATTTGTATGTTTTGCAATGATTATTGGAGACTCTTACTCTATTGAATTAAATATCTTATAATTACTTAATTTATGAAATGCTTACTTAAAAAAAAAATCCCCAATATTTAGTAGTATTTGATAAAAACTGCGTAAAAAATTAAAAATAATAGGATGCTCCTTGAGTTGATATCAGGTTGGCAGAGCTCAATCACACTCCGACAGCGTATCCGTCGGTTTTTTATGTCTTTAAGCACACTCCGACAGCGTATCCGTCGTTTTTTTATGTCTCTCGCACGTGTCGGTAAATCTTCGTGACCGGCAGGTGAGGCACTCACATCTCTGTCTCCAAAATTCAAATTCTCAACAAATTTTTCCAAGAAAAAAGAAGGAAGCTTTCACTCCTAGTCCTTCAGTCTCATGTTTCGAAATTCCTTGTCGTTTTGGAGGGCATAACTTTCATTTGACAAAAAGACAAAAATCATCAGGCCAGCGGCAACACTAAACTTTGCAGCTTTAAATGCTAAACAAACTATTTTTATGAAAAGAAGGCTATTTATTATTATTTTTTTATTTTTCCCCTTTTCTTTTAAATTTATCATAGCTTTTTTTTCGAATTTACCATATTGGACATTTTACCCAAATTTTTAAACCACAATTCCCCTCACGGACGTGAAAATTCTCTTAACGATATTTTATTTTATCGGGTGTAACAATTAATACATTTGTTTTTCATATTTCTTTTCACATTATAATAGCATTTTCTTTTATTTGGTCTCATTTTTCTCGGTTATTTATTTTTACTCTCTTTTTTCGCTGTTGTAAACTGCCTTTGTTTCCGGACAACCTGTGCAAAACCGCAGGGCGGTTTTTATTTATTTATTGGTGTTCGACGCCTGAAATTCGAAGGCGGGTTTCATTTTCTCAGTAAACAAACACTTTGTTGGAACTGTTATTTGGCGTATAAAAGCACTATCCGAGCTCAAATGTGAAAAGGGTCTGACACAACAGTCTAAGTTGCAGTGTTAAAAGAGTTAAGTTGAAGCGTGGAAGTTACAGTCACAGGTCATGATCTTTGGTTTTAGAAGTAGTTAGAAGTTATATTTATTGTATTTTCTTAAGCAATTATGGGTAAATATCTGATTTTTTATCTTACTATTTTTTAAGATAATTATTTCCTGGTCTGAGCTGCGGATTTCCGGCCAAAATCAATTTTCTGTTTTTCAAATGAAAATGATTGCTTTTGTATATGGTTTCTTCCCTCTCTTCCAAGGAGTTTTCGTCCCACTTTTATAAACGTTGAAGTGATTGTTTGTCTTTTCTGTCTTTTTTTTTTTTTTTGGGCTACCAGTTTAGATTTTCGAAAGGAAAAAAACTAGTCCATTTTTATTTTCTTTCTGGGTTTTGTTTTAGAGTTTAGAGTAGTTGCAAGTTTTTTAATTTAATAATTTGTTAAAGGTTGAGGGAAGTGTTAAGCTTGAGGTTATTTCCCTTTTTATTTGAAGGAACCTCTAGTTTTTAACTTAATTACTTTTCCTTCTTTTATCTTCTACTACTTGGAATGGATTTCTGGTCTGGGTAGAGGAAGGTTCAAAAATTGTTGAGAGGATATTTCTTTAGCATTTTCTGAAAAAAGAGACGCAAAGGATTTTAATTTGAAAGCAGTACACTGAGTTTTTATCTAATATTATCTAACTCTTGTTGGATTCCTTTGTTGCAGATGCTAATGCGAGTGTCTGACTTGTAGAATATCGTTGTTAGCGGTCGTTGTGGTTTTAAGAATGGAAGCAAGAGAAGGCATGAACACGGGGGTTACTGTAATAGGAGCAGAAGCTCCGTCAGCTTATCATGTAGCGCCGAGGACCGAAACTCCGAGCCAGAACCAGGCTGCTGGGTCCCCAGCATTGACTGTGGCTTCGCCTGTGAGCGTGGGATTGGCCGGAACAACGGGAAAGAAAAAGAGAGGTAGACCAAGGAAGTATGGACCGGATGGGACGGTCACTATGGCGTTGTCACCGATGCCAATATCATCTTCTGCTCCACCTGGAGGCGACTTCTCAGCCACGAAGCGTGGGAAAGTGCGACCGAGTGGTTTGGAGTACAAGCAGCATAAGAAAGTGGGAATGCAAAATTTTGGTAATGGATTATGAATTCTTTTATATTATCATTCTTCTTATTCAACATGTGGCGTGCTGTTTTAGTTTTGAGAGTATTTTTCTTTCTATAATCACAAAACGGCTTTCACCGATCTGTTGTGTTGATCGCACTCAAATATTGGAACTAGTGCCTTGAATGTCTTAAAGAATTCAAAGTTTTTCTCCAAAAGATTTGTATGCGAAGCCATCATTTGATGATACTTTGTCAAACTTTTATGTGGGACCTTAGCATGAGATGAGATGCTTGTTCGAATTGGGAAGTATGTTCTGTGAATAGAAAATTGGGCTTTTGTGGGGTTGCTGTGAGAGCGTGGGAATATTCCTTATGTGGCTAGGATTTGTTGCTTCGTGCATTTTTGCTTGGGATATTACAAAATTCCCTGAGATGACAGAAATGGAATAAAGCTCGATAAAGGTGTGATATATTTGATTGGTAAAGAGAAAGAAATATGTTGTTACCTCATATAATGAATTCCAGATTAATAAAGAGTTCCTTCAGCCTGTTGCGAAACTGTCTGGATTTGCAGCGAATAATGGGCTCACGTCCTTCCGTTCAGCACTTTATCTGCACATTGCATTGTGATGCTAAAGATCTATGATAGATTACTTATCATGGCCTTTCTCTATCATATAGAAAAATAATATATTTGTTTATTTCTTTTTGTTGTCTGATTATCCTATGACTTCCTGTATTACAGATGAACACTACTACACATTAAGTCAGATCCAATCAAAAAATACTTAAGAGAGGCTTCAAGGCTGTTTGACACAGTTTTTAGATTTTAAATGTATCGTTCTATGTTTGGGCTTTCCAACCATGTTTTTGGACCAAAAAGCTGTTGTAAAAGCTTTGTTTTCGTTCTTGAGCTTGTGAACATGTTTCCTAAGAACTATTTTCTAAAAATGCAGCAGAAGGGGCCCTACCTGTACTTGTGGAATTGTGATCCAAGTTCATTCCCTTTTTGACTACAAAGTAAAAAAAAAAAGTCAGACTTTGTTAAAATCCCCCTCCCCTTTTCCAACAAAAAAGAGGAGTTTTCTTATAGGTTGATGATTATTGAGCCATGGACATTGTTTGGCATGATACATAAATATTTAGATTTTGTATTAAGTTGAGCAAGATTTAATAGAAGCTTGAGATTTTGCTCACTGAGCTTTAGGTTTGATAAGTATAATAATAAATACACATATACAATTCAGTTGTCTTGTGCCAAGTGTAGTCGTCTTTTTTGGGCATATAGAGAACAAATCTGACCCCATCACAGCTTCCTGCCAAAATGATAGTCAGGTAGGTTTGGATAGTGAGATGAGAATTTTTGGTTTTAGATGAAAGTTTAAAATATTATTTTTTAATATTATTATTGTTTTGAGATTTGAAAAAGTTGAATTATATATTATATTTTATGTGGTAGATGAGATGAGATGAGAATTTTGTGTCTCATCCCACTTGCCAAACCTGCCTTAATGTTTTACTTGACTTTGTATTGATTTGTAGGAGAGTGGAATGCATGTTCCGTTGGTACAAATTTTTTGCCCCATATCATCACTGTCAATGCTGGGGAGGTATGTTTGATCAGCGTCATTTACTAAATGTAGTTTTTTCTTGTTTTTTTTTTTCACGATTCATTGTTCTTCCCACATAAAGCCTATTTTTCTTTGCAAAGTGCAAAAACATCTTTGCAGTGTAGGATACTATTGCAAGGGTTATTAAAATTTAAGAAAGTAAACTTTGTCAATTAGGAGCAATGACATTGGAATAGCCATTTGTTCTAGTTAGCCATGTTTTTTTGTTCTAGTTAGCCATGTTTAACCTAAAGTTATCATCATATCCTCATTTTCATCATCGGAATACGCATTGAATAGGCAAACTTGTCTTTAGCCATAGTGGTTCAACATATTTGTTGAGAAGTGTAACTTAGGTAAATAATATAACATTTTTATTTTCTCTTTTTGGTTTTGATTCTTGAACGTTATTTCCATTTTCTTGAGGCTCTAGGTGGTTCTCGTCACTTTTCTCTTTGTAGCACCTCTCTCATTCTCTTCCTCAGTTTTTATCTTTATTGATTTCACTTTCTAAACTCTTGAGGATGAACTCCAAAATCTGAACCAGCTACTAGATGAAATGCAGGAAAAAAGAAAATCAACATTTCACTTTCTCGTCTTTTCAATTTTATACTCTACATAAAATTGTGAGTGTAATTTATCATTGAAAAATATGACCATTGAAATTTGAATATAAAATTAATGAAAACATAATATTGTAGGATTATAGAGAAGATAATGGCTAATCCAATATGGGATAGATTTTCAATAGTCTAACGAAAGTGTAAAAAGTGTCATACTTGGCTAAAACATTGCCTAGTCCAATGTCATTTCAGAGTTTTTTGAACCATGCGACTATGTGGAGTTCTTTAAGCATTTATTTATTTTCATTATAGCTGGCATCTTGGCCTGGAGATTTAGAAGGCAAGTGCTTTCCAACAGTCCTTTTCTTCTTGGGCAGGAAGATCTCGCTTAAATCTAGCTCTGCTTTTCTCCCTTCAAACTAACTTCCATTTCAATATATATAGACGATTAATGCCTAGGATTGACTGTGATCTAAAGTCTCTTTCTGAGATCTTGCATCATATTTATTAGGATTAACGTTTTAATGTAACTTAAGAAAGTCAAAGTGGGATTATCTGGAATTTAGGAGGATTGAGAGCTACTAGTCTATCAAGTAGTTAATGTTCAGTGTTTCTATTAACCCCTAGCGTTTGGCTTAAGTGGTAAAGGTCTTGGTTTTGGTAGTATGCTCGCACCAGGTCTAAGGTTAGAATCCTCTTGAGTGCAAACAATTTCTAGGAATTATTGGACCGGGAAAACTTCCCCTTGAATTACCTGAGATGCACTTGCAGGAAATTCCTCGCCGAGGGCTTGTGCCCCCCCCAAAAAATTTGCAATCTCCATATGCACTATAAAATTTTCTAGAATTTCAATATACCTAGAAATATCTCTCTATTTTTTTCTTATAGTTCCAAAATTTTTTATAATTTCTATATATTATATATTTTCAAGGATGTGGCCTCGCCCAATTAAATTAAAAGTAAGTTTAGCAGAAATAATAAACTTTAACATGGATCCCAAAGTCTTGTTATATAATAATATATAGGCTTCTTAAATATATGGAGTCCAAATTGAAATTAATACAAGAAAAATCATTTAAGATTGATAATCTATATGGAAAATAGTTGAGGGGTTTTATCCTTTAAACTTCATTAAGTAAGAAAAAACTTATTAAGGTCTCAATTATAACATTATATGTTTAATGTGACACAAAAATATCTTTTAACGCCCCAATAGAAGGCCCAAATCACATGGCCTATATCTCGAAAGGACTAGTCAATGATACAATTGGAATCCCATTAGAACTTTATAAAGAGCAAGAACTTCTTATTCTCAAGCAATGTGATATCCTATACATCACCTATCCTTATTCTTATTATATGGGGTATCACAATCTACCCTCTTAAAATCCTGATGTCCTCATTGGGCCAATTTGTCATAGGTGGCACGGCTCAAGTCTCATATTTTTTGTTGGGGTAGACTCTTATACCATTTGTAACGCCCTAAGAAGGCCCAAATCACATGGCCTATACTCTTCCAAAGATACAATTAGAACCCCATTGGAACCTTATAAGGAGCAAGAACTTCTTCCCAAGCAAAATGTGAGATCCCATACACCACCTACCCTTATCCTTATCATATGGGGTATCACATATCTAGATTTTACAGAAAACTTAATAAACTAACTTACATATTAGAATAGAATATGACATTCTAAAAGATCACCTAATAGTTATTATGAAGAAATTAAATTCTAAATATTTCATTATACAAATAATAATAGATGAATCTAATTCTGTGAAACATTATTGTCAGAAATCTTAAACATATATTAAGTTGTGTTTTTAGAATCTTATTTCTACGTGTATTTAGCAAATTATCGAGATCTAATTTTATATATAGTGATATTTTTATGAGTTTTTAATCTCTTTTTATTTTACATAAATGTGTCACACGGTAGAAAAGTCCCCCCCCCCCTTCCCCCCAACACAGAAATTGTTGGTTCCGCCACTGGTCGGGACTTTGTTCTTGGACACCCAGTACCAATAAAAAAAATGTCAAGCGTTTCTATTAATATCTTCTGGATTCCATAATCTGTTACAAAAGTTGAGGAACATCTTAACCTTTTTTGGTCTTTATTCTTGAATTTCTCTAATTAGTGTTTTCCCAAAATTAGCTTTGCCCCTTGTCACAGCATTATTGAATGCTCCAATGCTGGTTTTTAATTAAAATTTTTTTTTTTTGGTGTTAACAGGATGTCACAATGAAGGTTATATCATTCTCTCAGCAAGGACCTCGAGCTATTTGCATCTTATCTGCTAATGGAGTAATTTCAAATGTTACACTTCGCCAGCCTGATTCTTCTGGGGGTACTTTAACATATGAGGTGTCGCACTTAGGCTCCGTTTGGGTAGTGGAGTGTTCTACTACTATTTATTATTTTATCATTACTTTTCACTACTTTTTACTACTATTCACTGCTATTCAATATTTTATCATTACTTTTTCACTACTATTCACAAAATATCTGAGATCACCTCTTGAAATATATTCTATTTTGTATAACTGGTACTAACTCTGTATATTTGGATGCAATTATAGTTGGGTGAATGGCTATACTTTTAACTGTCTACTCTTCATGTTACACTTCTATGCTTTTCGGTTCTTCTGTAAATGCATGCCATCACATTAGATGTAATTTTGATTAGTGATAACATATTTTCATTTGAACAATCTCTATAACCAAGTTCCTAATGAGTGAGTGAGGTGGGTACATGACCACCTCTCTAGCAACTTTAAGAGAATTGAAAACACAAATTTAGGAAACAAATACTACACCTATGACTTAGTGAACATTACTTCCTATGGAACCACTTTAATTTGCCTCATGACAATTTATGGCCAGCTTTCATAATACATTTTCCTTGACCGTGTCTTCAAGATAACAGTGCCAATGCATGCCTTTTACACATTCACCCCGTGTACAGGGGGCCCAAGGTGTTGGTGCTAGGCTTTTAGAATTAACCGGAATATATGAAATAAATTATGTCTCAACTGGAGTTGATAAATCAGAACTGTTCAACACATAAATTTTTTGCTTGAGCTAGTTCAGAGTCAACTGTAGAGGCAATTAGATCAATTTTTTCTTTTGCCTTTTCTAAATTAAAGCAATCATATAAAGATGGTTGAAGAAGCAAAACAAAGAAAGACAAATCAACTTGGCTGCATTAAAATCTGATTCTGTTCTATGTATCTAAGGTCGCTTCATCCTGTTTCTATGGTAGGGTCGTTTTGAGATACTTTCTTTGTCTGGATCTTTCATTCCCACTGAGACTCAGGGAACAAGGAGCAGGTCAGGTGGGATGAGTGTCTCTTTGGCAAGCCCCGATGGTCGTGTTGTTGGGGGAGGGGTTGCTGGACTTCTGGTTGCTGCTAGTCCAGTGCAGGTAGCTTCTCTAAAGTTTTCTTCTTCTTCTTCTTTTTTGGGGGGGGGGGGGGGGGGGTGTTAGAGGGTGGAATTAGCTATCAATCTTGTCATAACATCTAGAGAAAGGACTGGTAGGATATTGAGAAAGATTGTAGCACACACCAAACTTCTTAAAAAACACACGCACACAAGTGCTTTAAAAAAGAAGCAGCAGCAAATGCACTTATCAGTACACTTTGGGGGGCATGGGATTCGGGCAATATAGCATTTTGGTTGTGGATTTGATCTGTTTAGAAAATAAAAATTGTTGACTTGGTCAACATGCCCTGACCAACAGAAGCTAGAATTAATTGAAGTCTTTCTTTGGATGATGACTATGTAACTTATGATCTATCTTAGAACTAGTTACATACAAGAAATTATCCATGACTCAAATACTTACCTCATATTTTTATCCGAACGTCAGGTTGTGGTTGGTAGTTTTCTACCTAGCAGCAATCAGCATGAGCAGAAACCAAAGAAGCTGAAGAATGAGTCCATCCCTGCTATTGTAACACCAGCTACTACCATTGCTGCTATGGTACCTGTTTTTAATGCTGAAAATGACGAAGGCCTGAGAGGAAATGGACAGCAAACTTCTAGCACCCCAAGACCAAACCTTGGCTTCCAAAGAGAAAACTGGCCGATCATGCATACCGTGCAGGACTATAGAAACTCTGGAACCGATATCAATATATCCTTACCTGGAGGTTAACCTGATAAGCTGCAATCAAGTATTATGTTCAAAGTTCTTGCTGACTCTATTGTTCCTTGATCTTGGTTTTTTTAAAAGTACTAAAGTCTTACTTCAAATAGGTAGATCAGTCTTTGAAAGTTATTGATTGTCGTAACAGTTTCTGAACTTCCAACTAGATTCTTACGTTTCTGATCAGGTAGGACAGCTGATATTTAGGCTAATTATGTAGGGTGTTATGAGCAGGTTCTTTTTATGTAATTGCAACTGGTTTCCCTATATTTAACTAAATTTATCAGTGATGCCTTTTCCAGACATTAAAGTCCCCAACAAATGCATTTCATACAGCTGCATGGCATGATTAATCAATGTTCAATATTGTCATTGGGATGGAAGTTCTCATATGATTAATCAATGTTCAATACCTTGAGTTTCCTTTGTTTTTGTGTCTGTTTTCTTTATTCCATTTCCACGTCTTCCATCTAAATGGAGCCTCAGAATACAAGCGGCTGAGAGCAAGGTAAGTTCGAGGCTGCAAAACCTGTCTTTCAAAACACAAGAAAAAGTCCCAGTCATTTCAGCACGAAGTGGACTAGCCTTGAAAGGAATGGCCTGAAAATATAATTTCGGTCTAGAAATTCTATTTATCGTCTTCACATTACATATTATTATATAATTTGTCATTTTTATCTTTTTATATAAATATATATTTACATGTCAATATGTGTGTTTAAATAAAAAGATAAAAATAATAAATCACATATTGATATGTGGTATAGAAAATGATGAGGAGAGTTTTTCATTTCAGAAACTTCAATTGTAATATGCTTTACCAACCATTTGACGACCACTTTCATGTAACACCATGCAGCAGAAAATGCAGAACGGCAACCAATCGTTTATACTTCGTTGTTTTCATAATTCTTTTTAATTGATCATTTAATCATTACAATTCTTTTACAAAATAAAATAAATAATTCAATTTTTTTAAATTTTAAAATAGAAATAATATTAAAATAATATATTTAATAATATTTTATTTAACTTTTAATTTTAATTTTAACTCATCATCTGTAAAAATAAATTAGGAATGCTAAATGATGACAATAATTCTTTATTCTTTTCCTTCTTTCTTCTTTATTCTTTTTTTGAGCCTCTGCCCACCTTTTTGACCTCTAAAGTATATGATATAAGGTGCGGTGCATGGAAGGTTCACGCACGGAAGTGCTAAGAAGTTCACTAATGTTTCTTGTTGCACGGCCCTCGTCGAGATGCTCCTCTGCTCAGCCTAGTTCTCGTTGCTTGTATAACAAGAAAACAAGGATGTTTGGATTTTAAAAAGTTCTCAACTCATTCCATTTCATATCATCTAATCATTATAAATTTTTTAAATTTTAAATAAAATATAATAAATAATTCAACTTATTCAAATCTCAAAATAAAAATAATATTAAAAATATATATTTTAATAATATTTTATTCAATTTTCATTTCATCTCAACACAACTCATTATCTAAACCTTCCCCTAACAATAAATGTATAAGTGAGTCAACTGAAAAAAAAAAAAAAATCCCCCCAAAACTTCAAGATCATTAACGTATAAAAAATAATTAATAGTTAATAATTTGTTTGCTCGGGTGCACGACCAACACAGGGAGTGGTTGAGATTCATTCCCAATATTAAGGAACTAAAGCCTTTGATGTTTTAGCTTAAGGCCAAACTATATATGCATGGTTCTGTCCCTCTTAAGGAAATGTCTCATGCGGATCTCAACTAATAGGATCGTGTTATGAATTGAGGTCTCTTAAAAGATTTCTTCATCTAAATTATCGTAAAATTGGGAAAAACTAAGAATAATTTATGGATTTTACAACAATATTTAATATGATCAAGACACATATATTCATTAATATTTATAATTAAGAGGCATATAACATAAATAGATCTAGGGAATAGGGATATCCCCTGATCCCTTGGTATAGTTTGGTATATTACTCTTATGATCGAGTCATTTAACTAATTAATTACGTACATATATGTCAACGCCACATCCGTGCATGTGCCACGAACAATCTTATATATTTTTCTCCTATCGATCAGTACTCGTTTTATTTGTTTTCTTTTCTAATTTTTGTTTCCCGAACTGTGTCTTTTTATGGGTCATCAAACGCTCTAGAATCTAGATACGAATTAATATATTCGTATCTTCGGCGTATTTTGTTGTTGTTCTTTTATGAGCAACGTTTTCTCCTATATATATATAGAAGTTAATGCTGGGAAATTTCATGCACTTCGCAAGGAAGATTACCCTTATTTACAAAAAAATATTTAAGTCTACGCGCGAATGACAAAGAGGCGGCAATGAATAAGAATATTGTTGTATATACATAATCTATATATATATATATATATATATATATATATATATATATATATATATATATATATATATAACTCCAGCTAGCTAACAGTTGTCACATGGTCAATATTGCATGTGTCTTAAGCAACGATTTTTATTACCTTTTGACCAATAATGTTTTGTATTATTCAAAGTTAAGTAATTATTCATTATATATATATATATATATATATATATATATATGCGTAAAAAAATGTAAAAAAAATCTTGGCCGGGACGTTTGATATCTTTTTCTTTAGTATCTGCGGAAAAAATTAACATTCTTTAATACATTAAATATTAGAAAAGAAACATTTATATTAATAGTCTCTAAATAAGGTTTTAAACGACAATATTACAATTTTTTCTACGATTAAAAGCATATACTTTTCACTTTTCAATGGTACGTATGTATGTACGCCTTTCGTAAGTTTCTCGGAAAGTTTTCCTCAATTGTTTAACGATAAATCTTCTCAACAGGCCGGGCTATATATACATCAACCGAGAGCAGCAGTACTCTCTATTAGCATTGAGAGACAATAATATTCCACCAATCGATCGACTGGGCCAGGCATTGTTCGAAGGGCATGAAGATAGGTTCCGTACATTTACTTCTTATTTTATGGCTAACGATCCTTCTCACATTCTTGATGATCTTCTTGTCTTTGTCATTCTCAGTTTCTAAACAGCACAACCCTTTTCTTTCTACGTATGAGTCTATCGTTGTGAAAAGGTCTGGCCATCGCCTGGCTGTGTTTTTCATGTTTAACGTAATCGTTATCACAATCTTCATTAATGGGAGTCTTAATAAGCCATCGACAGAAGATTTCGATTGGTCCCTTTCTTTCCCTCATTTCGTATATGAAGCTGAAGATACACATGACGAGGCGACGTGGAAAGCTTATGATGTCGACAGTGATATGGAGGATGGCAATTATGGATATCATGCTAGTACTGATGATGAAGGTTACGATGAAGACAGCGATGATGATGGTAGTGATGATGATGATGATGATCTTGATAGCGATGAAGAGGAGCAAGATAAGGATTTGGAGAGGAGAATTGAGGAATTCATAGCCAAGAACTATAAACAGCGCAGAGAGGAGTTGATTTATGAGAGGCTATCTTTTTCTTCGATCGCGAGTATGCAGCATGCAGCTCTAGCTAGCTAGCTAGCTCACAAGCTGGTTAATTAATTAACATGCATAACAAAATGCAAGTTTGAAATAATTTTTTGTACTTTTCCATGTGATTAATTAAGCTTTTTTTTTTTTTTTCTTTTTGATTCCTCTTCCCGGCCCTATGGAATTAAGTTTTTATCTTTTTACAAGCGTGGGGTTGATTTTTTCATTAAACTGTTGATAGTTCTGTTCTTTTTAGTACGGGACTGTACATATAAATTATAACTCATGTATTTGCATGTACATGGATCTGTGCATAAATATTACTGTACGTATTATGATTCAATTTCAAAGAGAGTGTGTGTGTATAAACGCCATACAGTTCATTGGATGAGGTTGCAAGTACTATGACAAAGGGACTACGTACTACGAAACTCATTTTTTCAGCCAGAGCCTAAGATTATTTTTCTGCTGATTAAATTTGTTCTGTAATGATCGATGATACGAGCTTCCAATGCCAAGACAAAGCCCCATCAATTAATTACCTCGAGTCCCCACCATTTTGACGTTCGATTAATTTTTTTACTTAAGTCGCAGATTTTGTAGATCATGAATCAAGACAGTTACCAATTAATAGAACGACACAAATATTGCAAGCCCCTGCAGATAATATATGCGTGTTGATTTTTTATTTCTTGTACGTACGTCTTTGAAAAAGAGAGACACTACTCCCACATAAATTTTCTACCGAATTGTGTTCTTTTTTTTTGAATTTTTTTTTACTTAATTGTTAAGAAAATGTTTTATAATAATTTTATAAACTTTATATATTTTTTTTAATTTTTAAAATGATTAAAAAATATGTGAAAATAAATAAATAAATAATTTACACCATTCGGTACCGAATTTTCGGTGTCGCACTGCTCTTCGAAAAATTAAGGTTAATTAAGGAGGGGAGAGTAGAGGTCGGGACGTACGTGACCATAAGCGTCGTAGCCAGCCAATGAATAGAGATATTAATGCCAATTAAAAATGGCCATGAGTCTCAATTATCACTTTTAAGTTTGCAACAATATCCCCCGGTCTCTCTCTCTCTCTCTCTTAAAAAGCCTCCAACCCAGATCTAGTTTTTTTCACCGGGAGAGGAGGGGAGGCATCAGCTGCCTTCTCCTCCTCCTTGATCTCCTCTCTTCTTTTTCATGTACTCACTTTGTTTATAAATTTAGTTCTCTTTTCCTAGTTGTTTTGTTTTCTCTAAAACTGAAAAAGGTAGATCTGACTATTGTGGCTGCAAAGAGACAGGCGCGTGGGCAACATGCATCGTCACTTATTCTGAAGTTTACCGGAGTTGGTCTAAACCGTTGGCGCCCGACGATCACCACCTCCTCTTTGGTCCCTTGGCGGTCTCTCTACGCCACAACCCACAAGCCTCACTTTTTTTACTTTTGCCCTCCCGCAAGAATCACATGTACTCCTTCGGGATAGTGTGGAGTTTTGCGACAACATATAACACAATGGAATTTGAATTTTTTTAACTGGTTTTTTATTATAAGAGTTGTCTTATTTGACCACATGATCGTGAAGATGAGGCAGTGAACTTCCCAACAGCCTTTTTAAGACAAATGTAATCACTACAATCACTATGACCTAAGGTCATGCAACAACAACCCCACTCTTAAATTATATAAAAATTGTCATTTTGTGCAGCTCCCTCTTAGGGGAAAGGACTGGAAATACTTATTTGTTTCTGGGACCTATTTCTTTTCCTTTTACATTGTACTGCAAGTCTGCATTAGTTAAAAAAAAGTGTTTGTCAGGGTCACCCTACCCATTACTCGTGTATTTCTTTATGTTTTAATTATAATATATCGGCTTGTTTAGGGAAAAAAAAAGTTCAACAACATTAAGGCTGCGTTTGGATCCTCAACCCAACCCAACTCAACTCAACTCAACTCATCATTACAACTTTTTTAAATTCCAATACAAAATATAATAAACAATTCAACTTTTTCAAATCTCAAAACAATTTTAATATTAAAAAATAATATTCTAATAATATTTTATCATCTCAACTCAACTCAACTCAACTCAACTCAACTCAACATCCAAACTCACCCTAATTATATCCAAGAAGAACCGAAGCCCATGACCCAATTCCTTCAATCCCGAAATCACTACGTCCATGGTGGAGTTGGGATTAGATTATGCCTCATGAGCTCATCATATGTACAGGATGAATATTATTCCTATATATCATACTTATTTTTATTTTATTTTTATTTTTTCTATAACAAATATGTAGCATGTATAGATAATAAGTAGAACAACTCAACAATTAGTTTAATAAAATAAAATAAAATAATAAAAAATAATTTTAAAATATATAAAATCTGTGGTACTGTAGAATGATGATTAGCATTTCTCGAATAGGATTTACTGAATATGCACAGGTTTATGAACCAGCTTGATCATCTGGGCCGGAGAACAGGTTGATACAAGCTTCATCTGCGCGCGGATTAAATTAAGATGACGTGGTATCCACACCATGCTTGACTTTCATTAAAAGAATATTGATAAATTAATTAATATCGATAAATCTTCTCAACAGGCTATATATATCAGGCTAGACAGACCCTCTCTCTTCCCATATTGGACTGAGACAATATCTGAATATCACATGAGTCATGACCAATCACTTGGGAAGACCGGCCATGACGATAAGTTCCGTACCTGTGCATGTTTTATGCCTGACGATCCTTCTGATATTCTTGATCTTCTTGCCTTTGTCATTCTCATTCTCCATACAGCTCAACCTTTCTCTTTCGACGTACGAGTTTATCGTTGCGAAAGTGCCTAGTCGCATGGCCGTGTTTTTCACGTTTAACGTTCTCATTATTTCAATCTTTCATATCACGAGCTTTAATATTAATCCATCAAAGGAAGATTTCGATTGGTTGATCTTTTCTTTCCCTCATATACATGAAGATCCAGGAGGTCGGGCACAAGATCATGATCATGAAGCGACGACATGGGCAGATTATGATGATGATGATGATCACACGAGTGATATTGATGACAACGATGAATGTCATGGTTATGATGGTTATGACGAAGATAACGATGATGAGAGTAGCGATGACGATTATCTTGATAGTGAAGATGATCACGATGATCGGGATTTGGAGATGAGAAGTGATGAATTCATAGCCAGGAACTATATGCAACGCAGAAGGGACGAGTTGATTTACTGGAGGTACTCTTTTTTACAAGAACCCAACCCCGGCCAGCTAGTTAGTTAGCTCCAAAGCTTCACGTAAGGAAAAAAAAAAAAAAAATGCCAAGTCGATCTGAATTTGTATCTGTCATAAATTTTACTTTTGTTTGATTTCTCCTCCCCCTCTAGTTAGTTCTTATCTTTTCTACTAGCTAGCATGGGGATCACGTTCGACGTACACTTTTAAAATAACAGTTCCGTTATTTTAAAGGACTGTATTTATGATCACTAGGTCATCTGTGATCTAGTGCATACATCTATGTAGTATGTATGTATGTATGTATGTATGAAGTCTATGCAATTAATGGATCAGTGTACGTAAATACTATTTTATGAATTATAAGAGTCATGCATATGTCCTTATACCTGAGTTCATTGGGTTTTCTGCTTCTCATTGGGTCGTAATTATTAAACCAGTACGTACCGTAATTAATTAGTTGATGATTATGGATAATAGCTGTGCTAGCCTTGATAACTAATTTGAAGCCATTTGCGAGCACTTAGAATATTGAATGCTCATGATTAAATGGGGAATCCACGGCCCATTTGATATGCCCAAAATTCCTTATAAAATCAATGGCATGTAGCATGCCTAGCTAGCTACGTGTCATGTAACGAAAAAATAAAGAGAGAAAAAGCTAGAGACTTGCCTAGCGACGTATGCATAGATTATTTTTTTTCCCGAGCTTATGGGAAAATGAATGTACGGAGGCAAGAGTACGTACTAATATTACCAATGCCGTTAGGAACTTCAAGATTACTTCATTAATCTTGACTGCTTACGTACGCTGAAGTGAGAGATTATACGTAGTGTGCAAAGGTTTTTTTTCCTAAACACGTGTAGGAAGAATAATTTAAGACCATATGTGAATGTAGACGATATCTGTCCAATCGAATGAATCGGACGTTACAACTACCTAGAAGCATGCATGCATTAATTTACGAGTGAGTCTGGTTCAATCTAGAAGAGCAACTTGCATGCTTGCTTAAATTCCCAGCGCCTAGCTGCTTGAGGGGTCATGAGGTTTGTATTGATCATCGAGCACACCATGCATGCATGCTTGACTAATTCATAATTATTAGTTCAAACGTGAGAAAAATAAACTAAGGCCATGTTTGGGTAACGAAGATACCTCAGCAATTTTTAACTATTTTCGTACGGACAAGGATACTTCACATCCCAAACACAATTTTGAACACTTCTTAGTACTTTTCAAACACTTTTGTCAACAGTATTTCACTGCATGCACAGTGCACAACAGGTGCACGGCAACGTGCAACCGGGAGCCTCACTGCAACCCACTATGAGGCTCGTTGACTCGCCGAAGACCACCACACGAACTGCCGACGGTTTCTGTCCGACGCACAGTAGCCCCCACATGGATCGCCGACGATCACCATACAAACCGCCAACGACTGTCTGTCTCCTCGGAGACGGTCCACGATCTCTTCGGCCCAGTTGCGCCAAGGCATGGTAGGGGTGCCGGCGGCCACCATGTGGACCGTTGGCATGTTCTATCCCTGCCTGAATGCCACCGTCATACCCCGACACACGGTGGGCAACGGCGGCATGAAGCCACGCACCCAGTGCACGAAACATGCACTGGACTCCTCGGCCAGTTCACGACTGACGTCTCCTCGCCCACTGGAGGACAACCATTTCCTCGACTGCCAGCACCTCGGCCACCTAGTGGCGGGCACGTTGCTCAGCCATGCACTGGCAGGCTGCGAGTGGGGAGATCGAGCCAGAGGGGGGAGAGAGAGAGAGGAGAGAGAGAGGGGAGAAAAAAAATATTTACACTATAATATTTATCATTATTATATATAAATAAAAAATAAAATCACAATAATATTTATCACTATTATATATATATAAAATTATTATAATATTTATCACTATAATATATATATAAAAAAATCACTACAATATTTATCACTATTATATATAAATAAAATCATCATTTCATCATTTAAAAAAAAAAAATTTGATGGGACCCACACATTTTTCAATCCAAAATTCAAAAATCAACAACTCAACATACTTCATACATCTAAACAACTCAAACTACTCTCAATGAGATCTACAAACTCACTCCAATTTTTACTCATAACTATTCACAACACTTCTCACTACCTAAACATACCCTAAATCCTTACTCATGGGCACTTTTGCACGTGCTTAATTATCATGTGGCATGCGGCCTCGTGCCATGACATCAATGCATGTAAAAGTGCCCGGCTTGTTTTCTCGATCGTGTACCTAAAATTAATAGAGCTCTGATACATATCCGCCACTGTAGCGGTGTGCATTTTCGCACACCCTACGTAGCAGTTTTTTTTATCACTCATCCCTCTCATCTCTCTCAACAGACCTTCTCTCTCATCTCTCTCTCTCTCTCATCCTTGCTCTCTCTCACTCATCTCCGTCTCTCTCTCTCCTCCCTCACAGTCTCTCTCTCTCATCCTCTCGATCTCTCTCTTTCTCCTCTCGGTCTCTCTCTCTCATCAGCTCTCTCTCTCCTCCCTCACCGTCTCTCTCTCATCCTCTCGGTCTCTCTCTCTCCTCGATGCGAGCTCTCTCTCTCATCCTCTCGGTCTCTCTCTCTCTCCTCGACGCTCTCTCATCCTCTCGATCTCTCTCTCTCTCCTCTCGGTTTCTCTCTCTCATCAGCTCTCTCTCTCCTCCCTCACCGTCTCTCTCTCATCCTCTCGGTCTCTCTCTCATCCTCGATGCTTTCTCTCTCCTCGACTCTCTCTCTCATCCCTCACCGTCTCTCCCTTTCTCTCGTCGTCTCTCTCTCTTCTCATTCTCTCTCATCCATTTTAAAATTCACAATTTGAAATATGAAAAGGGTAAAAAATTTAGTTTTATTATAAAGGGTACTTTAGTCTTTTTACAAGAGTATGGATTGGGTGATGTCCAATAGGGACGGATGTGAATCATTTGTAAAATTAATGTTCAAAGTCTAAACACATGCGTGGATGATAGATCTGTGGCCGAATTGGGTCAGTCTTGGTTATTTGTCTGTTTGTGTTACAAATTAGGCATGCAATGATGGCTACATAGTTGAGCGTCGTGTAATTTAAAAAAAAAAAAAAATTATTATTAAATTATTTTTTATATAAATTTTATATTTATTTATTTTTTTAAAAATAATTATACAGCACTTACCTAGTCACGACTAAAATTATTATTTTTCTGAGATACATAGGCCTGTGGACCGGAATTCAACATTATAAGCTTTTAATTTTGTTTTGTTTTTTTTCCTGAACGTCGGTTCTTTCACAATCATATATCAGCTCTTTGATCTCCAGACTATCGATCGTCAACCCAGTCTTTTCCTCGCACGTACAAATTGTCTGTTTGCTGTCATCTGTCATCAAGACTCAAGCAATTAATGCTGGGAGGCATACAGCTAGCTGACAAGGACCGCCAAATAAAGTCTCCAAAAAAAACATATTCCTCTTTATTTTTCCAACAAAAGCAGGGTCTCGTGTAAATTGATTACTCTATGTATTTGCGTTGAATTACGGACCTTCAGTCCCCACTATATTTTTATTCTCATCGATCGATTGATACATGCCTAGAAATTAATTTCAGTACCGGCATAATAATATTAGGCATAAACTTGATATATTCTCTGTTGAAAACTGCATATATATCGTATTAATTATAAGTATATTGATTAGTAAATTAAAGATATTATATATCTTACTCTCGATCATTTTAATACTATTGTGTGTATTTTAGTCTTGACGTACGCGGGCCTATATTTGGTTTTATATATAGCCGCTCGAAAGTACGTACGTAGCTAGTTTTAAAGAAGCCACATTTCACTACAACAAATTATATTTTTTGGAACGAAAAATTTCGTCCCAAAATATTGTCATTTCATCCCAAAATATTTTTTGGAATGAAAAAAAATTGTCGCAAGGTCGTCCCTATAAAACTGTCCCAAAAGATATTTTGGGATGAAAATCACAAATTCGTCCCAAAAAATATCTTTTGGGACGAAATTAACTGTGACCGTTCGAAATCGTTCGAACGGATGTTTT
Organism: Cyclocarya paliurus; assembly: GCA_029856935.1. Lineage (NCBI taxonomy): Eukaryota > Viridiplantae > Streptophyta > Magnoliopsida > Fagales > Juglandaceae > Cyclocarya > Cyclocarya paliurus. Next base: position 4,787,613 of record JARVXP010000207.1, on the reverse strand, counting down.
TTGGGACGAATTAAAATTCGTCTTGGAATACCGTTCGAACATATAAAATAACGGTCGAACATATGTGACTGTTCGAACGGTCGGAGTAAATAACGTTCGAAAGGGTAATTCATAAAGAAACGTTCGAACGGAGAAATTGAAGATCGAACGCAGATAGTGAATTTTCTGTTCGAACGGCAAGCAACTTTTTCAGTTCGAACGATAATGTATTATGTTCGAACGGTTATGTCCGATTTGAATACGTTCGAATGGTTTATGAGTGTTCGAACAGTTATTATTTTTATGGACAATCAATACTAATTTAGAACTAAATAGATATTTATAATTTAAAAATACAATACAAATTGTTTAATAAAATACTAATAATACTAATAAAATTCTCAGTACATGATATATAATTGTTCAATATGCAAACCACTTCTAATGAAAATTAATTGCTTGGAGACCTGAATTGTTGCATAAGTATCTGCATTTGAAGTTTCATCTCTCTTTGTTCATCTTCTTGTTGTTTCATGCGCATCTCCATCTCTGCTTGCTTTGTCAATTGAGCCTCTAACTCATGTTGTTTTGTAATCTCCATTTCTGCTTGTTTTGTCAATTGAGCCTCTAACTCATGCTGTTTTGTAAGCAATTCTTGAATCGTAGAATTTGCATTTTCTAACGCAATAGCAGTAGTGCTTGACATTGATGAAGAGCTTGAAGGTTTTATACAGCGACCCAAACCCCTCAAATATCCTGAACGTTGCCCTAGAACTTGTGTAAAAATTTCAACATCATTTGTTGATGAATTATGATCTGAAGCAGCTTCAGCACGTATGGCAAGCATTTTATCCTTCACAAAACACATACGTTTAATATTAGTATGTGATGCAGCATATAATTTTGTTAGATCATAATTGGTGTCCACTCTCCATTACTATTAGTATGTGATGCAGCATATAATTTTGTTAGATCATAATTGGTGTCTGACGCTTCCTACAAGAGAAATTGTTAAGATATAAAGTTAATATTAAAAACAAACTATATAGAATAAAAAAAGAAAAAAAATACATTACCAATTTCTTAGAGAGGCGATGGAAAGATCTTGAGCCTGCGCGATGATGAATCTTCAACTTTGATCTATTCATTTTGTTTATAGAACTTCGTTCCTGCATAGAAATTGTAAAAGTTAGTAAGTGAAAATTATAAATATGATACATAAATAATTAATTTATTTTACCTTATATGATGGATCATCAAACATGTCACAAAGTTTTTTCCATTCTTCAGGTCGGACATCCTGAAAAGGATGCTCACGTGCTTCTTCCTTGTTCTCGTACTTCTTGTAATGCTCATGACACCTCGCCTTATACTTGCGGAATGCATTACACATCAACTCTTCAACAGTCTTAAGCTCCTCTCTCCGACCATAATTTAGTTCAAAGTCATCCTTAAAAGAGTATATATACAAAAACATTATCATTTAGAATATTAAATAATATCCATATAAATTTATTATTTAAATATTACATACCAAACAACGCTTTTTTATAACCTCTTTCGCCTCTTTGGGGACTTTATGCCATGAACTCGTAGCCAAAGGTGCATAAGTCCGTGTAAGAGCACCCACATGTGATGCAAGCCAAGCTGCCTGCTGTCCCTGGCCTCCGGTATGTTCATCAAGAATGTTAACCTTAATCTTAACTACTTTACGATATTTCTCCAATGTCACACCTCTAGTAATGCCTCGTCCACGACGAGATTGTACTGTTATCTCTATAAAATAATATTAGTTATTTACCCCGTATCAATTAGCATATATCTTAATTGAAAAAATGAGTAGTAGCTATTTACCTTATTCCGTAGAGTTAGTCTCTAATAGCAAGTCAGACGGAGAGCTAGAAACAGGTGGAGATGGGATGGGAACTTCCTTCCTCTTTGGTGGCATAATTGCGAGATACTGTATAATGTGAACACAAAATGGTCAATCATCTGTATCAGTTTCATCTATAGATTCAGTCTCATCATCTATAGATACTTCAGATGACTCAACACTTTGATCAACTGTCGTCTCAACTATATCAGCCTCAATATCTTCCATATGTAATGGGATCATCTCATACTGGCTCAAATCTACAAATAAGTTAAAGGCAGGTTGACTCTCTTGGTATGCTTCTTGAGTAGAGGTATCATCGTCTTCTTCATCTTGTCCCTTCGCCTTAGGGATAACGTCATAAATATTTCTAGGAGAAAATTTTTGTACTACTTGCCATTGATTTCCTAACTGTGGATCGTCTAAATAGAATACTTGAGATGCTTGGGAAGCCAAAATAAAAGGATCATCTTCATACCATTTCTTTGATGTATTAATACTCAGAAAATATTCATCCTGGCATTTTCCTCTTCGAGAATTGCTTAAATCCCACCAATCACACTTAAACATATAAACCACAAGCTCCCCCACATATCTCAATCCGATTATATCTACGATAACTCCATAGAAATCAATATTGTCTCCATCATGACTCCCTTCGACAAGGACACCATTATTTTGTGTTTTCCTATAAAGTTCTCGATCAATTGTGTGATACCTACTTCCTCGAGAAATACATGCAGAATATCGAGCAACACGTCTTGAGGGACCACACGCCAGTGCATATAGTTCGTCTGATATATTGTTCTGATTACTTGCATGCATTTGTACAACCTACATATTAAATAAAGTATAAACATTCAACCGTTAACAATAGTAATATTTTAATAACTAATAAATTTACAATAAGATATTAATGTCATTACCCGTTGTTCGAACCATTTCGGGAACTCCTGTTCATGTCTCAGGTCTATAGCATTTACTCCCAATTCTTTGAGCATGTTAATATGATCACTAAAATTAAAAATTACCAATAATAAGTATGTTTATATAAATGTTTAATAAGTAAATTCAATGATTAATTAACAATTAATTTAAACTTACTTCAAGTGGCTCTCTATCTCTGGGCAATTATTTAGCACGTACCATTGAGCTTTCTCAAATTCTCGTTCACACAAATCATAACCACCCTGAGCACCAAGTGGACGTACCTGTTGGGAAAATACAGAAAATTCATTCCGTTGTCTTGCTTGGTCAACATCAAAATTTCTTTCTGGCCGATCAAATCTTGTGTCAACCCCATGGAAGTATTTGGAACAGAATGTATGCCACTCATCATCAATATATGTTTCTGCAATTGATCCTTCTGGACGGGTCTTATTACCCACTGTGCGTTTCAACTTTTCAAGAAATCGTTCAATAGGATACATCCACCTATATTGGACTGGTCCTGCAAGTCGAGCTTCACGTGGCAAATGAATGGCTAAGTGAACCATGATGTCAAAAAATGAAGGTGGGTAAATACTCTCCAACTTACACAATATTAGTGCGATTTCTCGTTCCATACGATCCAAAACTTCCAAGTTCAACGTTCTCGCACATAAATTTTTAAAAAAGGCACCCAACTCAATTAATGCAACCCGCACATCTCTAGTAAAAAATCCACGGATTCCAACAGGCAATATACGTTGTAATAATACATGACAATCATGACTTTTTAGTCCAGTAATTTTCCAATCATTCGTTCGCACACACCTTGTTAGATTCGAGGCATATCAATCTGGTAATTTAATTTTCTGCAACCACTCACAAAATGTAGCCCTTTCATTCCTTGACAATGTATACCATCCAATTGGCATGTAAACAGACAAGCCATTTTGTTGCAAGTGCATTTGCGGTCTAATTCCCAACCGTTTTAGATCTTTCCGTGAGTTTATATTATCTTTCGTTTTACCTTCAATTGACATCAACGTTCCTAACACGGACTCGCATATATTTTTTTCAATATGCATAACATCGAGACTATGCCGCAATTTTAACGTTGACCAGTAGGGTAGTTTAAAAAATATACTCTTCTTTGTCCAATTCAACTCTAATGTACTTCGTTTTCTCTTCCGTTGTTTTTTACCAAAATCATTACTTCCGACATTCGCAAATTGTGCAATAATATCGTCGCCAGACAAGAATGGTGGAGGGTGCCCCCATTCAACAGAACCATTAAACATCCTACCATTTCTACGCCATTTATGGTCATCAGGTAAAAATCGACGATGACCCATGAAGCATAATTTCTTCCCATACGTAAGCCATTCAGATTGGGTATATTTGTTACAAGTCGGACATGCCAATTTCCCCTTAGTGCTCCAACCTGATAAGTTTCCATAAGCAGAAAAATCATTTATTGTCCATAAGACCGCAACATGCATCTTAAATGACTTGCATGTTGATGAATCAAATGTTAATACTCCATTCTCCCACAAATCTTTCAATTCTGCTATCAGTGGCTGCAGGTGTATGTCTATGTCATTTCCAGGTAATTTTGGACCTAGAATGAGTAAACTCATCATGAAATATGGATCTTTCATACACTTCCACGGTGGTAGATTATACGGCATAAGTACAACTGGCCAAGTACTATGACTAGTACTCATGTTTCCAAATGGATTAAATCCATCTGTTGCTAACCCAAGTCGAACATTACGAGGTTCTTCAGCAAACCATTGGTGTTCCAAGTCAAATTCCTTCCAAACTTGAGAGTCTGCAGGATGTGACATGACATTATCATTCTTGACTCTAGATGATGAGTGCCATGTCATATCCACAGCCGTTGAACGTGACATAAATAATCGTTGTAATCTAGGTATCAATGGAAAGTTGTGGCGCCCCCGACTTCCATGTACGGACCAACACGGAAATCGAGACACCCGGGATGATGACAACCGGTCACGCATCCCAACGACAAGTGTCAGTGTGTGCAACAAATAAACAGTGCACAATTAAAAACACAGCGGAAGGTAATAAAGTCTACTAGTACCAGAATTTTAATTAATACAGATATCCAAATATACAAAATACCTTAAAACATAAAGCCAAGTCCCAGAAAAATAAAACACAAGTCTGAAAATAAAGTCTACAGCATGAGTGATCCCAGATCACTCCTCCGGCGGAGCCAGATCCTCAGGCTCGGCATCTGCATCATCAACAAAGTCTGCAGTACCATGAAATGGTACCGCAGGTAAGTTATAACCTAACCATGTCCAGAGATAAAATCATACTCTAACAATTAACCATGCATGCCCAATGATGTAATATGAAAAAAGTGCAACACACGCCAAAAATCTCATTGGCTCAAAATCATTCCCAGTAAAATCTATTTCCCACCATTTTCCCAGAAAATGGTGCACAAAACATTTCCATCATTTTCCCAGAAAATGATACACAAAATCATCTCACGCTATTTTCCCAGAAAACAGCTCTTTTCCAGTTAATCCAATTAACCAATTAACCATATGCACCATGGTCTCCCCTATGGACCATTCGCACGTCCTGGCTACTTTACGAGAGATGCCCAGTTCCGCACCCAGTGCGTTCGTGGCCAGGTCATCCTCTAGCCCCCGCCAACAGAAGGGCCACGGAGTCGGCACGTCCAACGTCCGATCCCGTTGTCGCCCGGCGACAACCCAGGGGACATCACTCAGTATATTGCGCTCCCGAGTGATCAGAGGAGCTCCACCGAGATAATACCCCATCTCGGCTTGGGGTCGTGATACACACGCACCCACAAATCCAGTCAACACATGAAAACCCAGTTTTCATAAAAACCACATGAACATGAATGCAATACACGAAAACCCAGTTTTCAATTTACAAACATGATCATGCGTGCATATGCCATGAACCAACAATAACCTCAATAATCACAACCAACCCAGATCAAAACACAGTTCCCAACAATTAACCAAACCACAGCCAGAATATCCAATAACCAACTCCAATTCACAACACAATCAAATCCAACAATAAATCCAATCTCCCAAGAATCACACAATAATATACTCCAATCAATCCAACCACCCCCGAACTCTTCGGACTCAGTCCGGAAACCAACCAGAATACAATATATAAATAAAAGCAGTTAATTGCATAAATATAATTAAATCTCAAAGAAATGTTTAGGAAATACTTACAGCGCTTTAAAACACTTTTAACGAAGGTTTCGAGGTACTGAAAATCACCAAAGCTGAAAATTCGCACAGTGTAAAAACACTGGCCGAAATGCAGTGAAATGAGAATTTTTCACGGTTTCAAACGGAGACTTGAAATTGATAGGGTAGGGCCTTTGGAAGGTGGTGAATCTAATGGTGGTGGTGGTTTGCCGAGAATGGCGGCGGAATTGGACGGTTTTTGGCCGGAATACCCGAATCGGGTTTAGTGCTCGTTCGACCGGCTCCGGCGACGGATCGGGGCCGGGTTTGGGTGGAAAAGCTTGGTATTGGGCCGGTGATGAAGTGGTAGAAAGTTGGTGGCCAATGGTGGCCGGACGGCGGCGGAAGGAGGAAAAACCCACCGCGGGTTCAACTGGCTCACGGCGGCTAACGGCGGCACAAGGTGGTCTGAGATTTTATGGGGGAGGTCGCCGGTGGCTGAGGGACCGAACGGTGCCGGCGGTGTCGACCACCGCCGGCCGGAGGCGGCGCAGCAACAGTAAGTCTGTGAGCGACGGTGGAGAGAGGAGAGAGAAGAGAGAGAAGGGAGAGAAGGGGGTCGGGGCACGCGAGGGTTACCGGGGAGAGAGAGAAAAAAGAAAGAAGAAAAAAGGAAAGAAAGGAAAAAGAAGAGAGGAAAAAGGAAGATCCAGTCTTTCAAGCTGGGTCCCGAAAAATCCGACGGAGATGAAATTAAAACTCGAAGCTAAATAAAATATTCCAAACACAGTGAAATAATTTAAATGCAACAATAAAAATCAAAAACCCAAAAATAAATCAATTAATCTTAAAATGCATTTTAAAAGCTAAAACAGCAAATAAAATTTAAAAACTTATAAAATAATTTCCACGACATAAAATATTAAGAAATAATATTTTAAAACTCCCAAAATTTAAAACAAGACAAATAATCACAAAATAAATTAAATAAAACATCCATTAAAAATACCCTAAAATCCGGGATGTTACAATCTCCCCCCCTTAAATAAAATTTCGTCCTCGAAATTGGGTAAGGTCAATCATCAGAAACTAAGACAAAGATAAGGTTCAACTAAGAGTAGGCTTAAGAAGCATACCAGGAGAGTCAACCAAACAAATACGGATACTGTTCCCTCATATCGGCCTCATGCTCCCAAGAGAAATCTTGAGCTACAGGATCACCCCATGACACCTTCACCAAAGGTATCGTCTTGGATCTCAGCTTCTGCACTTTCCAATCCACAATCTGAGTCGGAACAACTTCGTAAGTAAGATTAGGCTGAAGTTGAATGTGCTCCGGGTCAACAAAACGTGGCTCTTGTTGACCAAAACTCTTCTTCAACGACGAAACATGGAACACATCATGCACATCCCCGAAATAATCCGGCAATGCAACTCTATAAGCAACAAGCCCAACCTTCTCCACAATCTGAAAAGGACCAACATACCTCGGGCTGAGTTTACCTTTCTTACCGAAGCGCTTAACACCCTTCATCGGAGAGACTTTAAGATAAACCCAATCGCCTTCCTCAAAAGATAAGTCTCTTCTCCTCATGTCCGCATAACTTTTCTGGCGACTCTGCGCTTCCGCCATCTTAACCCTTATAACTCGAATCTGACCTTGCATTTCTTCAATCAATTCAGGCCCAACAATTTTCCTCTCACCGACTTCATCCCAACATAACGGCGATCTGCACTTCCTTCCATACAAAGCTTCATAAGGAGTCATCTGGATGAAGAAGCGAAAACTGTTATTGTAGGAGAATTCTATGAGCGGCAAATGATTTTCCCAATTTCCTTGAAATTCCATAACACAAGCCCTCAGCATATCTTCCAAAGTCTGAATTGTACGCTCAGATTGGCCATCAGTCTGGGGATGATAAGCGGTACTGAACTTCAAATTAGTGCCTAAAGCTGCCTGCAAACTCCTCCAAAAACGCGACGTAAACCGCGGGTCCCTATCTGACACAACACTCTTGGGCACACCATGCAGTCTCACAATCTCTTTAACATACAACCGAGCTAACTTACCCAAAGAGTCAGCATTATTCACAGGCAAGAAGTGGGCACTCTTAGTCAAACGATCAACAATCACCAAAGCTGAATTCTTTCCACTAGGAGATCTTGGAAGGCCTACTACAAAATCCATAGCGATGTCATCCCATTTCCACTCAGGAATAGGGAGAGGTTGGAGATTACCAGCAGGTCTCTGATGCTCAGCCTTAACCTGACGACAAGTATCACATTTCTCAACAAACGAGGCAATATCCAGCTTCATACCTTCCCACCAAAAATTCTTCTTCAAGTCCCGATACATCTTCATACTTCCAGGATGAACTGAGTACGGAGCTGTATGAGCTTCTGCCAAGATTCGCTCTTTAAATTCAGAATCTCGAGGTATCACTCTTCGATCCCGAAAACGAAGCACTCCATCATTGTCCAAACTATAGTGCACGGGTCCTTTAGACTTCCTGACTCTTTTCCTGATATTTAACAACTTAGGATCATTTCTCTGGAGAGTCTTCAATTCCTCAAAATCCTCAACCCGCACATCCAAAACTGAAGAGACCAATTCTTCTTGCTGCGAACTCTCAATAAGCAATCTCCTCATTCCATAAAAGAGAGAGTCCATACCTGACGACTCTGCTTCATCCACTAACTGAGATTTCCTACTCAAGGCATCGGCAACTAAATTAGCTTTTCCGGGATGATACTTGATCTCACACTGATAGTCGCTGATTAATTCCAACCAACGCATCTGTCTCATATTAAGATTCTTCTGAGAAAACAGATGCTTCAAACTCTTATGATCAGTGAAGACTTCACAAACTTCACCATACAGATAATGACGCCAAATCTTGAGAGCAAATACCACAGCAGCCAATTCTAAATCATGGGTAGGATAATTCTTCTCATGCTCTTTCAACTGACGAGATGCATAGGCAACAACTCGTCCTTCCTGCATAAGAACACATCCCAACCCAAACTTAGATGCATCACTGAAAACCACAAAAGGCTTATGCGGCTCCGGAAGTGCCAACACAGGAGCTGTCGTCAATCTCTTCTTCAATTCTTGAAAGCTTCTCTCGCAACGATCTGACCACACAAACTCAACATTCTTTCTAGTCAACGCTGTGAGAGGTCCGGATAATCTGGAAAAACCTTCAACAAATCTCCGGTAATATCCGGCAAGTCCCAAGAAACTCCGAATCTCGCGCACAGTAGAAGGACGTGGCCATGATAAAACAGCTTCTATCTTACTAGGATCAACAGCCACTCCATCTCGGGAGATCACATGACCAAGAAATCTGACTTCCTCCAGCCAGAAGTCACACTTGCTAAGCTTGGCATATAACTGATGCTCTCTCAATTTACCAAGTACCAAGCGAAGATGATCTACATGCTCTTCCACGTCTCGAGAATAGACCATGATATCATCAATGAAGACCACCACAAAAGAATCCAGAAAAGGCTGAAAGACTCGGTTCATCAAATCCATAAAAGCTGCAGGAGCGTTGGTCAATCCAAAAGGCATCACCTTAAATTCATAATGACCATATCGAGATCTGAAAGCAGTCTTAGGAATATCTTTATCTCTTATTCTCAGCTGATAATATCCTGACCTCAAATCAATTTTGGAGAAAACAGCTGCTCCTTGTAGCTGATCAAACAAATCATCTATACGGGGAAGCGGGTACTTATTCTTGATGGTCACTTTATTAAGTTCCCGATAATCAATACACATTCTTAAAGTGCCATCCTTCTTCTTAACAAACAACACCGGTGCTCCCCATGGTGACGTGCTAGGTTGAATAAAACCCTTGTCAACTAGCTCTTGCAACTGGATCTTTAATTCCTTCAATTCAGCCGGCGCCATACGATAAGGAGCTCTATGCACAGGAGCGGCTCCAGGTTCCAAATCAATTGTAAACTCCAATTCTCTAACTGGAGGCAACCCTGGCAAATCATCAACAAAAACATCTGAAATTTCTTCTACAACTGGAATATCCGCTATAGACTTCTTCTCGGATGGCGAAGACACCACTTGAACCAAAAATGCATCGGCTCCACAAGCTATATCTTTCTTTGCTGGAACTGCAGATATAACTATAGGCTTCGCCTTCAACTTACTCCCCACATATTCCAAATAATCACCTTCTGCAAGCTGGAATCCAATAACTCGACTTCTACAATTAATGCACGCCGAATACCGGTATAGCCAGTCCATTCCAAGAATAATATCAAATCCAAGCAACTTGAATACAATCAAATCCGCATCTAGTGTCCTCCCACTAAAATCCAAATGACACCCCATCGCGACTTTAGAACACCACACCATCTCTCCATTGGGAAGACTTACTACCAATGGTTGCGATAAGGCTTCCGTGACCAAATTGCACATCCGTGCAAAAGTGGTAGACACAAAAGATTTGGATGCTCCAGAATCAAACAAGGTGCAAGCATAAAAATCATACAAACGGACTCTCCAGAACCAAACACACACCAATGAAATCCAAAAGAAACATCAAACCACACCAAACATCAAACCAAACAAACATCAAATCCAAAGAACAATGAGGTCCGGTATTTAAGAAATCTCTCATAAGAACACCCCACTTGAACCACAATATTTTGGTCAACTTGAGGCGGCCTGATATTTTGATGAAAGAGATCAGCCATCCTATTTAATGCCCTAGCAATGGCATTATCCACCTCATTGTTGGAAGATTCCCCCATAGGTTCCTTATCCTGCCTCCTTGGCCTCACTATATTCTGTCAAAGCACAATTCTCAACCCCACTTTAGTCCCGAACAAAATTTAATTAAGGGTAATAGCAACATCCAAATAAAATAAAATAAAACAATATAAAATAAATAAAATAAAATAAATAAAATAAAATAAAATAAAATCAATCAAAACCATCAACAATAAATTAAAACCATTAAAAATAACATATTTCAAACCGAAATAATTTTAAATCACAACTTTTAAAAATTTCTGGTACTGCACCTAAGGGACATGTGGCTTTACCCAGAGCCAAACCGCTCTAATACCACCTGTGGCGCCCCCGACTTCCATGTACGGACCAACACGGAAATCGAGACACCCGGGATGATGACAACCGGTCACGCATCCCAACGACAAGTGTCAGTGTGTGCAACAAATAAACAGTGCACAATTAAAAACACAGCGGAAGGTAATAAAGTCTACTAGTACCAGAATTTTAATTAATACAGATATCCAAATATACAAAATACCTTAAAACATAAAGCCAAGTCCCAGAAAAATAAAACACAAGTCTGAAAATAAAAGTCTACAGCATGAGTGATCCCAGATCACTCCTCCGGCGGAGCCAGATCCTCAGGCTCGGCATCTGCATCATCAACAAAGTCTGCAGTACCATGAAATGGTACCGCAGGTAAGTTATAACCTAACCATGTCCAGAGATAAAATCATACTCTAACAATTAACCATGCATGCCCAATGATGTAATATGAAAAAAGTGCAACACACGCCAAAAATCTCATTGGCTCAAAATCATTCCAGTAAAATCTATTTCCACCATTTTCCCAGAAAATGGTGCACAAAAACATTTCCATCATTTTTCCAGAAAATGATACACAAAATCACTCACGCTATTTTCCCAGAAAACAGCTCTTTTCCAGTTAATCCAATTAACCAATTAACCATATGCACCATGGTCTCCCCTATGGACCATCCGCACGTCCTGGCTACTTTACGAGAGATGCCCAGTTCCGCACCCAGTGCGTTCGTGGCCAGGTCATCCTCTAGCCCCCGCCAGCAGAAGGGCCACGGAGTCGGCACGTCCAACGTCCGATCCCGTTGTCGCCCGGCGACAACCCAGGGGACATCACTCAGTATATTGCGCTCCCGAGTGATCAGAGGAGCTCCACCGAGATAATACCCCATCTCGGCTTGGGGTCGTGATACACACGCACCCACAAATCCAGTCAACACATGAAAACCCAGTTTTCATAAAACCACATGAACATGAATGCAATACACGAAAACCCAGTTTTCAATTTACAAACATGATCATGCGTGCATATGCCATGAACCAACAATAACCTCAATAATCACAACCAACCCAGATCAAAACACAGTTCCAACAATTAACACAAACCACAGCCAGAATATCCAATAACCAACTCCAATTCACAACACAATCAAATCCAACAATAAATCCAATCTCCAAGAATCACACAATAATATACTCCAATCAATCCAACCACCCCCGAACTCTTCGGACTCAGTCCGGAAACCAACCAGAATACAATATATAAATAAAAGCAGTTAATTGCATAAATATAATTAAATCTCAAAGAAATGTTTAGGAAATACTTACAGCGCTTTTAAAACACTTTTAACGAAGGTTTCGAGGTACTGAAAATCACCAAAGCTGAAAATTCGCACAGTGTAAAAACACTGGCCGAAATGCAGTGAAATGAGAATTTTTCACGGTTTCAAACGGAGACTTGAAATTGATAGGGTAGGGCCTTTGGAAGGTGGTGAATCTAATGGTGGTGGTGGTTTGCCGAGAATGGCGGCGGAATTGGACGGTTTTTGGCCGGAATACCCGAATCGGGTTTAGTGCTCGTTCGACCGGCTCCGGCGACGGATCGGGGCCGGGTTTGGGTGGAAAAGCTTGGTATTGGGCCGGTGATGAAGTGGTAGAAAGTTGGTGGCCAATGGTGGCCGGACGGCGGCGGAAGGAGGAAAAACCCACCGCGGGTTCAACTGGCTCACGGCGGCTAACGGCGGCACAAGGTGGTCTGAGATTTTATGGGGGAGGTCGCCGGTGGCTGAGGGACCGAACGGTGCCGGCGGTGTCGACCACCGCCGGCCGGAGGCGGCGCAGCAACAGTAAGTCTGTGAGCAACGGTGGAGAGAGGAGAGAGAAGAGAGAGAAGGGAGAGAAGGGGGTCGGGGCACGCGAGGGTTACCGGGGAGAGAGAGAAAAAAGAAAGAAGAAAAAAGGAAAGAAAGGAAAAAGAAGAGAGGAAAAAGGAAGATCCAGTCTTTCAAGCTGGGTCCCGAAAAATCCGACGGAGATGAAATTAAAACTCGAAGCTAAATAAAATATTCCAAACACAGTGAAATAATTTAAATGCAACAATAAAAATCAAAAACCCAAAAATAAATCAATTAATCTTAAAATGCATTTTAAAAGCTAAAACAGCAAATAAAATTTAAAAACTTATAAAATAATTTCCACGACATAAAATATTAAGAAATAATATTTTAAAACTCCCAAAATTTAAAACAAGACAAATAATCACAAAATAAATTAAATAAAACATCCATTAAAAATACCCTAAAATCCGGGATGTTACAATCTCCCCCCCTTAAATAAAATTTCGTCCTCGAAATTGGGTAAGGTCAATCATCAGAAACTAAGACAAAGATAAGGTTCAACTAAGAGTAGGCTTAAGAAGCATACCAGGAGAGTCAACCAAACAAATACGGATACTGTTCCCTCATATCGGCCTCATGCTCCCAAGAGAAATCTTGAGCTACAGGATCACCCCATGACACCTTCACCAAAGGTATCGTCTTGGATCTCAGCTTCTGCACTTTCCAATCCACAATCTGAGTCGGAACAACTTCGTAAGTAAGATTAGGCTGAAGTTGAATGTGCTCCGGGTCAACAAAACGTGGCTCTTGTTGACCAAAACTCTTCTTCAACGACGAAACATGGAACACATCATGCACATCCCCGAAATAATCCGGCAATGCAACTCTATAAGCAACAAGCCCAACCTTCTCCACAATCTGAAAAGGACCAACATACCTCGGGCTGAGTTTACCTTTCTTACCGAAGCGCTTAACACCCTTCATCGGAGAGACTTTAAGATAAACCCAATCGCCTTCCTCAAAAGATAAGTCTCTTCTCCTCATGTCCGCATAACTTTTCTGGCGACTCTGCGCTTCCGCCATCTTAACCCTTATAACTCGAATCTGACCTTGCATTTCTTCAATCAATTCAGGCCCAACAATTTTCCTCTCACCGACTTCATCCCAACATAACGGCGATCTGCACTTCCTTCCATACAAAGCTTCATAAGGAGTCATCTGGATAGAAGCATGAAAACTGTTATTGTAGGAGAATTCTATGAGCGGCAAATGATTTTCCCAATTTCCTTGAAATTCCATAACACAAGCCCTCAGCATATCTTCCAAAGTCTGAATTGTACGCTCAGATTGGCCATCAGTCTGGGGATGATAAGCGGTACTGAACTTCAAATTAGTGCCTAAAGCTGCCTGCAAACTCCTCCAAAAACGCGACGTAAACCGCGGGTCCCTATCTGACACAACACTCTTGGGCACACCATGCAGTCTCACAATCTCTTTAACATACAACCGAGCTAACTTACCCAAAGAGTCAGCATTATTCACAGGCAAGAAGTGGGCACTCTTAGTCAAACGATCAACAATCACCAAAGCTGAATTCTTTCCACTAGGAGATCTTGGAAGGCCTACTACAAAATCCATAGCGATGTCATCCCATTTCCACTCAGGAATAGGGAGAGGTTGGAGATTACCAGCAGGTCTCTGATGCTCAGCCTTAACCTGACGACAAGTATCACATTTCTCAACAAACGAGGCAATATCCAGCTTCATACCTTCCCACCAAAAATCTTCTTCAAGTCCCGATACATCTTCATACTTCCAGGATGAACTGAGTACGGAGCTGTATGAGCTTCTGCCAAGATTCGCTCTTTAAATTCAGAATCTCGAGGTATCACTCTTCGATCCCGAAAACGAAGCACTCCATCATTGTCCAAACTATAGTGCACGGGTCCTTTAGACTTCCTGACTCTTTTCCTGATATTTAACAACTTAGGATCATTTCTCTGGAGAGTCTTCAATTCCTCAAAATCCTCAACCCGCACATCCAAAACTGAAGAGACCAATTCTTCTTGCTGCGAACTCTCAATAAGCAATCTCCTCATTCCATAAAAGAGAGAGTCCATACCTGACGACTCTGCTTCATCCACTAACTGAGATTTCCTACTCAAGGCATCGGCAACTAAATTAGCTTTTCCGGGATGATACTTGATCTCACACTGATAGTCGCTGATTAATTCCAACCAACGCATCTGTCTCATATTAAGATTCTTCTGAGAAAACAGATGCTTCAAACTCTTATGATCAGTGAAGACTTCACAAACTTCACCATACAGATAATGACGCCAAATCTTGAGAGCAAATACCACAGCAGCCAATTCTAAATCATGGGTAGGATAATTCTTCTCATGCTCTTTCAACTGACGAGATGCATAGGCAACAACTCGTCCTTCCTGCATAAGAACACATCCCAACCCAAACTTAGATGCATCACTGAAAACCACAAAAGGCTTATGCGGCTCCGGAAGTGCCAACACAGGAGCTGTCGTCAATCTCTTCTTCAATTCTTGAAAGCTTCTCTCGCAACGATCTGACCACACAAACTCAACATTCTTTCTAGTCAACGCTGTGAGAGGTCCGGATAATCTGGAAAAACCTTCAACAAATCTCCGGTAATATCCGGCAAGTCCCAAGAAACTCCGAATCTCGCGCACAGTAGAAGGACGTGGCCATGATAAAACAGCTTCTATCTTACTAGGATCAACAGCCACTCCATCTCGGGAGATCACATGACCAAGAAATCTGACTTCCTCCAGCCAGAAGTCACACTTGCTAAGCTTGGCATATAACTGATGCTCTCTCAATTTACCAAGTACCAAGCGAAGATGATCTACATGCTCTTCCACGTCTCGAGAATAGACCATGATATCATCAATGAAGACCACCACAAAAGAATCCAGAAAAGGCTGAAAGACTCGGTTCATCAAATCCATAAAAGCTGCAGGAGCGTTGGTCAATCCAAAAGGCATCACCTTAAATTCATAATGACCATATCGAGATCTGAAAGCAGTCTTAGGAATATCTTTATCTCTTATTCTCAGCTGATAATATCCTGACCTCAAATCAATTTTGGAGAAAACAGCTGCTCCTTGTAGCTGATCAAACAAATCATCTATACGGGGAAGCGGGTACTTATTCTTGATGGTCACTTTATTAAGTTCCGATAATCAATACACATTCTTAAAGTGCCATCCTTCTTCTTAACAAACAACACCGGTGCTCCCCATGGTGACGTGCTAGGTTGAATAAAACCCTTGTCAACTAGCTCTTGCAACTGGATCTTTAATTCCTTCAATTCAGCCGGCGCCATACGATAAGGAGCTCTATGCACAGGAGCGGCTCCAGGTTCCAAATCAATTGTAAACTCCAATTCTCTAACTGGAGGCAACCCTGGCAAATCATCAACAAAAACATCTGAAATTTCTTCTACAACTGGAATATCCGCTATAGACTTCTTCTCGGATGGCGAAGACACCACTTGAACCAAAAATGCATCGGCTCCACAAGCTATATCTTTCTTTGCTGGAACTGCAGATATAACTATAGGCTTCGCCTTCAACTTACTCCCCACATATTCCAAATAATCACCTTCTGCAAGCTGGAATCCAATAACTCGACTTCTACAATTAATGCACGCCGAATACCGGTATAGCCAGTCCATTCCAAGAATAATATCAAATCCAAGCAACTTGAATACAATCAAATCCGCATCTAGTGTCCTCCCACTAAAATCCAAATGACACCCCATCGCGACTTTAGAACACCACACCATCTCTCCATTGGGAAGACTTACTACCAATGGTTGCGATAAGGCTTCCGTGACCAAATTGCACATCCGTGCAAAAGTGGTAGACACAAAAGATTTGGATGCTCCAGAATCAAACAAGGTGCAAGCATAAAAATCATACAAACGGACTCTCCCAGAACCAAACACACACCAATGAAATCCAAAAGAAACATCAAACCACACCAAACATCAAACCAAACAAACATCAAATCCAAAGAACAATGAGGTCCGGTATTTAAGAAATCTCTCATAAGAACACCCCACTTGAACCACAATATTTTGGTCAACTTGAGGCGGCCTGATATTTTGATGAAAGAGATCAGCCATCCTATTTAATGCCCTAGCAATGGCATTATCCACCTCATTGTTGGAAGATTCCCCCATAGGTTCCTTATCCTGCCTCCTTGGCCTCACTATATTCTGTCAAAGCACAATTCTCAACCCCACTTTAGTCCCGAACAAAATTTAATTAAGGGTAATAGCAACATCCAAATAAAATAAAATAAAACAATATAAAATAAATAAAATAAAATAAAATAAAATAAAATAAAATAAAATCAATCAAAACCATCAACAATAAATTAAAACCATTAAAAATAACATATTTCAAACCGAAATAATTTTAAATCACAACTTTTAAAAATTTCTGGTACTGCACCTAAGGGACATGTGGCTTTACCCAGAGCCAAACCGCTCTAATACCACCTGTGGCGCCCCCGACTTCCATGTACGGACCAACACGGAAATCGAGACACCCGGGATGATGACAACCGGTCACGCATCCCAACGACAAGTGTCAGTGTGTGCAACAAATAAACAGTGCACAATTAAAAACACAGCGGAAGGTAATAAAGTCTACTAGTACCAGAATTTTAATTAATACAGATATCCAAATATACAAAATACCTTAAAACATAAAGCCAAGTCCCAGAAAAATAAAACACAAGTCTGAAAATAAAGTCTACAGCATGAGTGATCCCAGATCACTCCTCCGGCGGAGCCAGATCCTCAGGCTCGGCATCTGCATCATCAACAAAGTCGGCAGTACCATGAAATGGTACCGCAGGTAAGTTATAACCTAACCATGTCCAGAGATAAAATCATACTCTAACAATTAACCATGCATGCCCAATGATGTAATATGAAAAAAGTGCAACACACGCCAAAAATCTCATTGGCTCAAAATCATTCCCAGTAAAATCTATTTCCCACCATTTTCCCAGAAAATGGTGCACAAAACATTTCCATCATTTTTCCAGAAAATGATACACAAAATCATCTCACGCTATTTTCCCAGAAAACAGCTCTTTTCCAGTTAATCCAATTAACCAATTAACCATATGCACCATGGTCTCCCCTATGGACCATCCGCACGTCCTGGCTACTTTACGAGAGATGCCCAGTTCCGCACCCAGTGCGTTCGTGGCCAGGTCATCCTCTAGCCCCCGCCAGCAGAAGGGCCACGGAGTCGGCACGTCCAACGTCCGATCCCGTTGTCGCCCGGCGACAACCCAGGGGACATCACTCAGTATATTGCGCTCCCGAGTGATCAGAGGAGCTCCACCGAGATAATACCCCATCTCGGCTTGGGGTCGTGATACACACGCACCCACAAATCCAGTCAACACATGAAAACCCAGTTTTCATAAAAACCACATGAACATGAATGCAATACACGAAAACCCAGTTTTCAATTTACAAACATGATCATGCGTGCATATGCCATGAACCAACAATAACCTCAATAATCACAACCAACCCAGATCAAAACACAGTTCCCAACAATTAACCAAACCACAGCCAGAATATCCAATAACCAACTCCAATTCACAACACAATCAAATCCAACAATAAATCCAATCTCCCAAGAATCACACAATAATATACTCCAATCAATCCAACCACCCCCGAACTCTTCGGACTCAGTCCGGAAACCAACCAGAATACAATATATAAATAAAAGCAGTTAATTGCATAAATATAATTAAATCTCAAAGAAATGTTTAGGAAATACTTACAGCGCTTTAAAACACTTTTAACGAAGGTTTCGAGGTACTGAAAATCACCAAAGCTGAAAATTCGCACAGTGTAAAAACACTGGCCGAAATGCAGTGAAATGAGAATTTTTCACGGTTTCAAACGGAGACTTGAAATTGATAGGGTAGGGCCTTTGGAAGGTGGTGAATCTAATGGTGGTGGTGGTTTGCCGAGAATGGCGGCGGAATTGGACGGTTTTTGGCCGGAATACCCGAATCGGGTTTAGTGCTCGTTCGACCGGCTCCGGCGACGGATCGGGGCCGGGTTTGGGTGGAAAAGCTTGGTATTGGGCCGGTGATGAAGTGGTAGAAAGTTGGTGGCCAATGGTGGCCGGACGGCGGCGGAAGGAGGAAAAACCCACCGCGGGTTCAACTGGCTCACGGCGGCTAACGGCGGCACAAGGTGGTCTGAGATTTTATGGGGGAGGTCGCCGGTGGCTGAGGGACCGAACGGTGCCGGCGGTGTCGACCACCGCCGGCCGGAGGCGGCGCAGCAACAGTAAGTCTGTGAGCGACGGTGGAGAGAGGAGAGAGAAGAGAGAGAAGGGAGAGAAGGGGGTCGGGGCACGCGAGGGTTACCGGGGAGAGAGAGAAAAAAGAAAGAAGAAAAAAGGAAAGAAAGGAAAAAGAAGAGAGGAAAAAGGAAGATCCAGTCTTTCAAGCTGGGTCCCGAAAAATCCGACGGAGATGAAATTAAAACCCGAAGCTAAATAAAATATTCCAAACACAGTGAAATAATTTAAATGCAACAATAAAAATCAAAAACCCAAAAATAAATCAATTAATCTTAAAATGCATTTTAAAAGCTAAAACAGCAAATAAAATTTAAAAACTCATAAAATAATTTCCACGACATAAAATATTAAGAAATAATATTTTAAAACTCCCAAAATTTAAAACAAGACAAATAATCACAAAATAAATTAAATAAAACATCCATTAAAAATACCCTAAAATCCGGGATGTTACAAAAGTGATGTACAACCTTCCGCGGCACATTCTGCTTCTCAGTTGTCCATCTTGATTCATGGCAAATAGGACATGAGTTCAACTGCTCATTCTCTCGCCAAAATAATACACAATCATTATTACATGCATGTATTAGATTGTAATCAAATCCGAGTCCTTTTTTCAACTGTTTTGCTTCGTAGAAGTTGCGAGGTAAAATATTGTCTGATGGAAATGCCTCTCCAAACAGCTCCAGCAACATATTGACAGCCTTAATGGATATTCGGCACATGGATTTTATATGAAGTAGCCTAACTGTAAAAGATAATTTACTGTGTCTTCTACACCCTGGATATAACTCACGTTGTGAATCATTCCATAAGCGGGTAAATTTGCTATGGCACAGATCATTTGAATTATATGGATCTGTTCCACTTTCATCCATACACACTCCCATACTAATGTCGCCCAACATTTACACCATGTCTTCTGATGGATCGTCACCAACATCCTCTACATGTACATCTTCATCGATGTTTTTGAATGATGTTGGAAACGGTTCTCCATGTAAGACCCAATCAGTATAACCTTGGTCAATACCTTTAACAAACAAATGCTCTTTCACCAACTCTATCTTATGAGAACGTAAATTCTTGCAATTTCGGCATGGGCATCTAATACGACCATCACTCCCAATTGTACATGATGCAAACTCCAAAAATTTCTTAACTCCTTGGGCGTATACATTATAATCCTCACCCAACCGATCTCTAACTCGCATCCAACTCTTATCCATGGCTAATATCCTATTGCATCATATATCAAAACATAAAATAAAATAAATATTGGAAATCTAGGGTGGTCCATACATAAAATAAACATACAGTCCATACATATATCAAAACGTAAATTAAGCAAATCCAGGGTGGTCCATACATAAAATAAACATACAATCCATACATATATCAAAACGTAAATCAAGCAAATTCAGGGTGGTCCAAGCAAATTTTGAGGAGGGCTGATCGCAATGTCCTCAGGGTTGAGGACATTCCTTGCATATTCCTTCTCCAGCTCTGCTACTTTTGAACCATCTATTTGTTTTCGCATACTCTCCAGCTCTGCTACTGATGGCATCTCTATTTGTTTTCGCATACTCTCCAGCTCTGCTACTGATGGTTCATCTATTTGTTTTCGCATACTCTCCAGCACTGCTACTTTTGGTTCCAAACAATTCGCATACAAATCCATGGATATCTTTAACCTTTTATTTTCTCTTTTTAATATTTATTTATTTTTTTCATTTTTTTGCAAGCTTATTCTCCAATTCACTTACTTGTTTTTTAAGCATCTCTATCTCACTTACCCTGAGGAGTAACTTTCGGCTCATGGTAGTTACAATAGCTGCATATTGAGATGTCATTACTTTCGCTCCATCCACGACCTCAGCATCGCTCTTGTGTAAGAAATAGTTATCTGTCGCTATCATGACATTGATAGCGTCCGGAGTGAAGATTAATGTTTGTGGAAAATATGGTGCTCGATTCAAATCAGGTAAAATATTAGAAGGACGATGGCTAGCCATTTCAATTGAAGAGAAATGTGAGTTGAGAGAAATGTGAGTTGAGAGCAATTGGTGGTGAGTTGAGAGAAATGTGAGTTGAGAGCAATCGGTGTTGAGTTGAGAGAAATGTGAGTTGAGAGCAATTGGTGTTGAGTTGAGAGAAATGTGAGTTGAGAGAAATGTCCGTTGAAGAGAAATGTTGGTAGGCTCGAGGCAGAATTTACGGATGTCTTAATCAATTCTTTTGGTGGGCTCGAGGCAAAATTTATGCCTCAAATTTATGCCCGGGTTTTATGGTGTGTTTTCCACCAATCAGTCTCATCATCCGTCTTCATTGATACCATCCGTCTTCATCGATACCATCCGTTCAACAAACATTTGTCTCGAACGGATAGTATCTTTTATCCATCAATTCTTTTGGTGGGCTTGAGGCAAAATTTATGCCCGGGTTTTATGGTGTGTTTTCCACCAATCAGTCTCATCATCCGTCTTCATTGACCAAGGTCCGCCTTCATCGATACTGAGGCATCATTCTTTTGGTGGGCTCGAGGCAAATGCTATCTGAGGCATCAATACTTTTATCCATCAATGTTTTCCACCAATAATTCGAGGCAAATGCTATCTGAGGCATCCGTTTATATACATTAAACCCCAAATTCTATCTGAGCACCAATCACTCCCAATTGTACATCATGCCCAGGGTTTCTCAATCTCCTTGTGAAGCATGCAAATTTCTTAGAAGGAAATGTACACGTGATTTATGTATTTTTTTTCCTTATTTCAGTGGTCCACTCGGATATATCCAATTTGGTGTCGTTCATAAGATTTTCGGAGCAGGTAATGCAGCGAGAATTCTTACTTGCATCCCGGTCAATAAGCGTTATGAAGCGTCTACCACACTTATATATGAAGCGCAAGCTAGACTTGAAGATCCTATCAATGGCATTTTCTCAGTTATTTTTGCTCTTCAACAGCAGGTTCTCTTATGACATTCTACTTTGTTTTCTACAGGTTGTAAATCTACAAACTCAACTAGCAACTTCAATGAAGGAGACAGAACCAAGTTGTCTATCATATCCTTCTGTCAATACAAATCCAACTCATGATGTCCAAAGTCAGTTTCCTGCAAGGGATATCAATGAGATGACGAAAAGTTCACTACCAAATTCTGGAAGTTCACTACTCAAGCCTGAGGAAAATGCAAGAATTAATGCTTTATTTGAAGAGTTAGTTGCGGTTGGATTTATTTCTAAATAAATCCTATGACTTTATATATTTCTATGCATTCCTATGGTTTCTATGGTTTGTATTATATTCCTATGACTTTTGAACCATTTCTATGCATTCCTATGGTTTTTATGCATTCCTATGATTTGTTGCTGGTGGTTTGTGTATTAATTATGTATTAATTATGACTTTTGAACCATGCCGTTCGAACGTAAAACATAACCCGTTCGAACGTAAGGTTTAAAATCCCTACTACGAAGCAACTCCACAAAAAGTAATAGAAATAATAGTTTTAGTTTGAGTATAGTTGGGATTGGATTGAGTTACTTGCATGGAATGAGGGTCTTCAATTTCAATGATAAGTTTCAAATCGGAAAAAGGAAATAAAAGAGAGCTCAATGTGATTTTGATTATAAGAATATCAACAAGAAATCATTAACCTCTTGACTCTTCACCGAACACTCTAAAATCTAACCAAAATATGACCTTAGCCGACCAAGCGTCTCAAATTTTTCTCAGATTACTAGGGTGGACGGCCTATCTTTTGCAGTTAATATTTTTCTCAGTTTGATTGTATTTTGGTTTGTTTGTGTATTGTGTTTTGGTTTGGGTTGTTTGTGTATTAAAAACTGTATTATTACGTTCGAACGTAAAATAAAACCGTTCGAACGTAATATGCGTTCGAACGGAACGTCTGAAACGTTCGAACGTGTTCCTTCCAGATTTCCAATCTCCTTCAACTACGGAGAACAGATGAACTATGAAAAATAGATGAACAATTTTTCAAAAGAATTCTAATATAGTAGTAACAACATAGTAACAATACAACAATATCAAAGAATTCTAATATAGTAGTAACAATACAGTAACAACATAATAATATCAAAGAATTCCAATAACAATATCAAAGAATTTTAACAAATTTTCAACAAAGTAAGGATGTATGAGAAAGTAAAAATATTAAAAAAAACATACCTATAATGTGTTGAGACTAGATTGAG
This sequence comes from Cyclocarya paliurus, assembly GCA_029856935.1. Classification (NCBI taxonomy): domain Eukaryota; kingdom Viridiplantae; phylum Streptophyta; class Magnoliopsida; order Fagales; family Juglandaceae; genus Cyclocarya; species Cyclocarya paliurus. Next base: position 4,764,087 of record JARVXP010000207.1, on the reverse strand, counting down.
AGAGAATGACGCAACTTTATTTGTGAGAGAATGAGAGTGGGAGAAGGGGGAGATTCTAATTTCTGAGATCTGTAATCAACATTTGAATAAAGTTTCCCGTTCGAACGGTTACTTACAAACCGTTCGAACTGGAAACCCTGAAGCGGGAAAAAGTCCCTCTAAAGTTTCCCGTTCGAACTCGGTTTAATAACCGTTCGAACTTAATATACGTTCGAACGAAACGTCTGAAACGTTCGAACGTGTTCGTTCCAGATTTTCAATCTCCTTCAACTACGGAGAACAGATGAACTACGAAAAATAGATGAACAATTTTTCAAAAGAATTCCAATATAGTAGTAACAACATAGTAACAATACAACAATATCAAAGAATTCTAATATAATAGTAACAACACTGTAACAACATAATAATATCAAAGAATTCCAATAACAATATCAAAAAATTTTAACAAATTTTCAACAAAGTAAGGATGTATGAGAAAGTAAAAATATTAAAAAAAACATACCTATAATGTGTTGAGACTAGATTGAGAGAGAATGACGCAACTTTATTTGTGAGAGAATGAGTGGGAGAAGGGGGAGATTCTAATTTCTGAGATCTGTAATCAACATTTGAATAAAGTTTCCCGTTCGAACGGTTACTTACAAACCGTTCGAACTGGAAACCATGAAGCGGGAAAAATTCCCTCCTAAAGTTTACCGTTCGAACTTTACTTACAAACCGTTCGAACGTATAACCAATTAGCGGGAAATTTCCCTCCTAAAGTTTCCCGTTCGAACGTAATAGACATAACGTTCGAACGTGGAATGATTCATATCAAACCGTTCGAACCCTAATTATTTACAGTTCGAACCATTGCTAAATTTTTATGAATATTAATCATCAACATTATACTATTACATAAAATAATAGTTCTAATATATATAGACATATTAGAATATAATATAGTTTACGAACACAGTAATATCATATTCAATCATATTCAATAATTACTATATTCAGCAATCACTAGTGTCATTTAATTAGATTACTAACATACTAATATAGTTACTTATATGAATATATAGTACTAATTAAATTTATTAATTATAGTATATATATTACAATATATATATGACACATATTAGTATATATATTATAATATCTATGATACATATTAGTAATACATTAAAGTAATACTATATTAGTACTTTATTATAATGTTAGTACTATTTATAGTAATACATGAATATATAGTACTATTTATATTTATTAATTATGGACATCATATATATATATATATATAAATATATATACAGCAATCACTAGTGTTATATATAATAATATATATTACAATAAATCTATAATAAGATAAATTCTAAAATATAAAAATATATATAATATATGACGAACAACGTTCGAACGCTTAAATATAAACGTTCGAACCCATAAACAATAAGTTCGAACGGATAAACTAACCGTTCGAACGATACTGTATATTTAACTCCTCCCCGTCGGTCATTTCAACCGAAACAATCGAATCAAAACTTAAAACTGTCCCTAAAAACCTCCATCTCCGCCGTTTAACGACGTCGTTGCCGTCGTGAATAGTGCCCACTCGAAGCCTCCAACTCCCGTTCACCGGTATGTTGATTTTCTAACTATTTTACCGTTTAAATTTAAGTTTTTATGGATTATTTGTTTAAATTAGGATAAATCAATTTATCCATCAATACTCACCGTAGATTTGTTTAAATCTATACTAGGAAGGTTTATTTTGTTTAGTTTAGTTTTGTTTGTTGAGAAATCCAAAAAATCGAAAGATTCCATGGATTTCAATGGCTGAGTCGACTCAGTACCGTTCGAACGACTTGTATGGTCGTTCGAACGGTACTAGCCAAACAGCAATTCCATTTAACTCGTTCGAACGTTTTTTATTTAGTTCGAACGGTTATATCCAAATAGGCTAATCCGTTCGAACGTTTATTAAGAGTTCGAACGGTTTTAGCCAAACGTGAATTACATTTAGCCCGTTCGAACTTTTTTGGTAGTTCGAACGGTACTAGCAAAAAAGGTTAATCCGTTCGAACGTGGTTAAAGAGTTCGAACGATTTCTGCCAAACAGGAATTACATTTATCACGTTTGAACGTATTTTTCCACGTTCGAACGGTAATGGTCTATACCGTTCGAACGTGGTTTTGTTCGTTCGAACTGTACTTGCCAAACAAATTAATTACACTTAATTTGGCCAAACATGCTAAGGTATTAGCTAAACATGCATTTCACACGTTCACACGGTATAAATTATGTGTATTTTTATTCACTATTGTTGTTCCATTATTTCTTAGCAAGAATATGTCTTATTTTATAATTAAATTAATATAGCATTTAATAACATTTTATTAAATATTTTTATTATTAATATTGTATTGATGAGTTAATAATTAATTGTAAATTTCAGGTTCATTATTATGTCTTCTTCTAGGACGGGACGTAAGCGACGTAGTCAGGCAGAGACTAGCAGTACTCCTGCTAGGGAGAGGACTGTTTCACTTGAGCGACAGGTGAAGCTTTCTGACTTTGAGAGTCTTGTCTGGGAGGGTCATTCCCTGCCGTCAGTTTTCAGAGATCGTGGTTGGGAACCTATCTTAGATAGTCCAGATGACTCATTTGAGACTATCGCTTATATCGACATTGTTTCTGAGTTCTATAGAGAGCTCGGTAGTGGCAGCCCAGATGATGGAGGGGCATATAGCATGTCTGTCCGAGGAGTTCCGATTGTATTTTCACGGGATCGACTATCTGAGCATCTTCATATTCCTAGGCTGCCAGATGCATATCCGAACATGGTGCCTAGAGAGTCTGATCCTTCAGTTGAGGATGAGACAGCTAAGGAGGATGCATCGTTCCATTATACAGATGAGGTCGACCTCATTGCTGATCATGAGGTGAGGGATTTGGTTGTTGGTCCAGATGCTCCCCTGTATGACGGGACGAAGAGCATCAAGCAGGCAGATCTATCCTCGTTCTTCAAGATCCTGAATTTGATAATCGCCAACAACATCGACCCTCGGCAGCACAAAACAGAGGTTGGCATTGAGCGGACAAAATTTATGATACGGGCTACTCGTGGCATTCCTATTGATTTGGTGGGATATATATTTGATAGGATTCGATCAGAGTCCCGGTACATTTCTACAGATATATTACCATTCGGAATCCTGATCACCCGATATCTATTATTTGCTGGTGTTGTGCCTGATATTGCCGAGCGTAAACGGCAGCCGATGGGACCGATCAACAGCACTACCCTCTCACGCAGTACAGGACACTCGAGACTGCGTCTTCGTGGGCAGCATCTAGACCCAGTTGATCCTCAGAGAGATGCACAGCTAGGAGATCATGGACCACAGGTCGAGGCATCAGTACATAGCGCTACACGTGAGGACATGGCTGAGATCGTGCGTGCAGCGATCAGCAGACAGACATCAGCGCTGATTGATGCAGTGCGTACTGAGGTCCGTTCTCCTATGTCTGATTTTTGTACTGAGATTATTGGTAGCATCTCTGAGTTACGTACGAGGGTTGATGCCATGTCTGCGACTCAGATCACCATTAGTACTCGACTGACACAGATAGAGGAACGTTTAGATGCAGTCGAGGATCTGTGCAAAGAGTTGGGATCTTAGTATTTTCTATATTTTATTTATTTTTTCTTTTATTTTTAGAATGGACAATATTTAATATTTTGTAAATTCACTATTTATTTATGAAATAGTCTTATTTTATATTTCCTGAACTAATCATTGATTTATATTATTCATATTATTTAATCAATATATTTATTATAATTACTAGTTAATATAAATATAATTCTCTTTTTTAAAAAAAAAAAATGCTCACCGTTCGAACGGTCAAAAGTTACGTTCGATCGATAATATATACGTTCGAACGCTGAATCATCACTGTTCGAACGTTTCCATTTTTAGGGACGCAATTTTTCGTCTCTAAATATAACGTTTGAACGATTTTATTATGCGTTCGAACGGAAAACTTTTTTTGGGACGAAAATTAAAATTCGTCCCTAAATCTCACTTTTTGGGACGATTTTTATTCCGTCCCAAAATAAAATCGTCCCAAAATGTTATTTTTGTTGTAGTGTTTGCAAACTATATATTTCCAAGTACCGTTTATTAAATACTATCAGGAATGTTAATTTGTACGAGTTTCTTCTAATTTAATAAGTTTTTTAAAACTAAAATTAATGCAATTATATTATACAAAAAACTAGATTTATCATATTATCAATTTAGATAATTAGATTACCTAAATAAAAAAGTCGGTTAATAATTTGTATCTTATAAGAAAGTTAAAAGAATATGATAGAAACTAAAATATAATATAAAAGAAGATGGAGAAGAGAGAAAGAGATTTTGAAGACTACATATTTACTTTCTCAATTATTACTTAGTACAAGATATACATCCATATTTATAGAAAAATTATATTGAAATAAGATAAAGTAAATGTCTTAAACATTATATCAAATGAAATTATTGATTCGATATAATATATCTTCAACACCCCCCCAAACTTAAGGTAGAGAACTTTAGAATCTTGAGTTTGAAATTTGAAAGTAGCCTTCATATTCATGAGATGATAGTGTTAGTGATGAAGTGACTGAAAATTGAAATATCAAATTTAGAGTTGTGGCCAACAATGGATTATATATGACCTTGATCAATTATTGAATTACCAAAATCAAAAATCAAAAATTAGATATAGGGTTTCAAACAATGCTTATAACATATCAAAATCCAATAAAAATGCCTTACAACTAATTGAGATACTCTAAATGATGCATTGATTTGAGACGATACATAATTGAACGGCAATGAAAATCTTGTGAGAGGTAAAGCTAGTAGAAGAATAAATATTCCATAAGATTGAGCCTAGCATTAGTCAAAAGTTCTGATACCGTGGTAGAAAATAAAATATAATATAAAAAAAGATGGAGAAGAGAAAAAGAGGAAAATATATTTTGAGGGCTATATCTTTAATTTCTCAATTGTTACTGAATACAAGTCATACACCTCCTATTTATAGAAAAATTACATTAAGATTAAATAAGGTAATTATCTTATATATTATGAAAATCAAATTCTGCCATATTTGTATATATATGTTCGAAGATACAATCTTTTTGTATAGCGCTATTTTATAAAATTGCTATTAATTTGAAAGATGATCAGTTACAAATTAACTAGCTAATTGTATCCCTACCACTACTCTATATATTATGCATATATACTTATATGTCTATATATTAAATTAATTTAGATCCCTTAAATTTTTTGAAGAATTTTAAGAACTAAAGAAAAATGGACGCGTGGAATAGATTCCCATCAATTATGAACGCAGGAATACATGTATTGACATTTGAAACTGACTTAAAAAGTTGTCAAAGACAGATTATAAGTTGAAGATAGATACTTGTTGAATATAGTAAGGATAATGCTAGGGTGCACACCGATGCAAATGACCCTTTTTTTTTTTTAAAGTATTTTTTAAACATCTTTGATTATTAAGAAAAAAAATTTTAAAAATATATAAATTTACTAATAGTCACTTTCTTAATTATTAAAAAAAAATAATTAAATATATATAAGTGGACATATTTGATAAACATATTTAAAAATTATATTATCATTTTTCATAAATAAAAAGTACAGTAAAAATAAGGCACCATTCTCGGTCCCATCATTTTCCATATAATAATCCTCCGAGGACCTACTAGGCTACTACACTACAACAAATTGTCAAATACTAATTTTTCCGTGATGGTTATTGATGGAAAAAGGCATAAAATCGGGGGACCAATTTCAGTCGTCGGGCTTATGGGATATAATCGGTGAAAAAGAGTGTTTTATGCCACAAGTTGCTTGACTCGTCAGAAATGGTGACTTATTTTTTTAAGATATTAGTTGTGGGAAAAAAATTATTTCACCATGGAAACATTGCATTTCCAAGCTGGTTATACCCCAGAAACTTTTTTTTTTGTTCCCTTTTATATAAGAGACAAAATTATTTTAATCAATGCAATGTTCCTCTATCCTATGTTTTTGCTTTCCAGAATCGAGGATGAAGTGAAAGTGGGCATGCCAATCTTTTCCAGTCAGTCCAAACTAACAAGATGCAGCACAACCTTCTTTACCACGACTTTAAGTCGCAATAATATAGTCTGTTTTATTAAACTATACAAAAACCATTTCAAACGGCATCCCCTAGTGGGACATGGGTGGGAGCCAATTTATTAGCTCCATATCCCTCTTCTTCTTTTTTTTTTTTTTTTTTCTTATGTGATGTATTTGTTAGTTTTAGAATGATTGTAGGGGACTTCCACCGCACTGAAAACTTGTATTATGTAATCCTTTAGTTTATCTATAAAATGCTAAACTTACTTTTTTTTCCTCTATTTTCACTTGAAATTCTACTTCTTCAGTATCAGATTTGTTGCCTCCCATACGAAATCGATTTCCACCAGACAGAAGAAACCTGGTTTTAAATCTCCGACTTTAATTACTCTAAAATTATCCAGTACACAAAAAAGTAAAAGCCTTGAGACTTCAGGTTTTTCATCGTTTTTCACAATAATGATACCGAAACTTTAGGTTGCACAGCAAAACAGAATAACCAAAAATCCCATAAAAAGGACATCTAAACTAATAACGTAAATAGGTGTTTGCGACATTAGAAGATATTAACAAAAAAATCTCCGAAGGCATTGACAAACTGAAAGATCCCCAAAGGCATTCACAAACTAAACAATCTATTTGAGCACACAAGATTTTAAAGCAACATTTTCCCAAGAAAAGAATTGCAAGACAAGGAATTCGGTGTTTGCGACACTAGAAGATATTAACTTTGATGCAAACCAATTTCTAAAATGATTTCTATACTGCAATCTAATATTTAAAGAGTGGCCATTATAAACTATGAACATATAACAAAGACAATTATTCAACAGAAAAACCTACAAGCATCATGGAAGAGAAAAGAGAGAGGGAAAGAGTTTACTACAATGAAGATCGTGGCCTATCAGAAACTTGTAGCTCTTAGCCAAGGAAAAGTAGTGACAATGGATGAATATTGCATTTGTAAAACAAGTTATTGCCATTTGCCTATATTAAATGATATACATGTTATTGCCATTTGCTATTTACAAAGAAACACACACACACACACTCTTGAAACATAATGGGGAGGCATTGAACTCTGTAAGACTGGTGCACCGAAGTGTTTGGGCTGCATATTGCAAACCATATAAACAAGATATTGTTGCATAACGCAATTGCCTCTTGCCTAGCTGCCTCGTTCTCCACATTATTCTAACAATTAACGCAATTGCAATTTTCACAATAAATTCCAACTGCGAAGCACTCACAATAGCTAACAATTGAAAACTTTTATTTCTTAATGCTCTAAAATAAGTAGGAAGAAAATATGATGCATCACATATGTAAAGCACAAACTTAATAAAATAATATGGAAAGAATGAAGCCAATAAATTATCAACAAAAGCCACTAAAAGACCAAGCAGTCACAAAAATTACATTAAGTACAGTGAATTCAGCAATGTAACCACTACTTACAGCTTCAAACATCGAGAACTCATAAGAGGGCCCTCGAATTAGTGGTGCATACCTTGCCAGACTGGAGACTACCCACATGGCTACCACAACTAGAGCAACGATGTTTTTGGTTGCTGCCGGTTTTTCCTCAAACTCAAGTTGCGAAAGATTGTGAATCCGATTTTGTTATACTAGTCAATTTAAGGTGGAATTAAAATGATTAAAAAGTCAATGATAAATGTATAAAAAAGTCTCATTTTTGTAAGTTGATATCATTAAAAATTATAACTAGAAAGATGGTTGTTTATCTTTTCTTACTTTACCAATCTTCAAGTTAGCTCCAGTCCACACAATAGCACCCATGAAATCCAAAAAATTCAAGCCTCAAACAAAAACATTTTAAAACAACATAAACAAGAAAATTATTAGAAAATGCAAGATAAACAGGTCTTAATAAAGGTTGATATGAATGCTATTCGAGCTAGGGGTGAAAATCGAAGGTTCTGTTTCTGTCCAAAACCGAAATAGCATCGATATCTTGAAATGGAGTGAATCTCGACCGAAACTGGCCGGTGAAGGGGGAGAGAACCTTCTACAGTGGTCTTGGCAAAACTCTGGTTGGTTCGTCGACGCCTTCGGTGGCGACGGAGGTGGCTGCAATTTGAGAGAGATGATGCCGCGAGGTGCAATTTGTGAGAGAGAGAGAGAGAGATGGCGACATATTGGCTGCGACTAGGTGCACTGTGAGACACTAAGAGAGAGATGGTTGTGTGCACCGTGAGAGAAAGAGAGAGAATGAGAGAAAGGTGGGGGCGGTGCTGTGAACTAGTGTGAAATTAGAAAGGGGAAGAAAGAAATGAGGAAGAAGAAGGGTGAGTGCGTGTGTTTAAACCCCAAAGGGAAATGATGCCGTTTGGCTTAAGTCAAACAGCACCATTTCGTTTATATTTTTTTCAAACACTAAGTCTCAGAATGACGTCATTTCATATATACATATATAATTAAAAAAAAAAGCATTTCAAGTATTGGTCGGTTCAACGGTTTGATCCAGGCTCAAATCGGGACCGAACTGGTGGACATCAGTTTTGGCCAAATTCGATCGCCGACCAACTGGTTCTACGCCAGTTTTTGTGGTTCTGAGCTCTAGCGACCGCTCTAAGTCAGTCCAGGTCGGTTTCACGATTTCTTGTACAGCCCTAATTCCAACACCAAAATGAGCACATACCACAATAAATTCTCCCCAATTGATGGATTTACAATTTTAAAAAATATGACATCAAGGACAAGATGAACATCTCATGAGCAAAAACATAATGATAATATAAAGTAAAGATCATAAAGGAGAGAATAGAAACATGGGTATACTGCACCTTGTATTTGATTTTCTTGGCAAGACATAGAACCAACAAATTAGTAGCACCAAAAACTTATTTGGAGAGATTTCAACATAGATATAAATGAAAGAATTTCTAGCCCAGAACAGACCCATTTGCTGATAAAAAAGGGTTTCAATGAAATGATTAAAAAAGGTGAAATAAGAACTTGTTGTAAGTGTTCAAGAATGGAGACCCATAAGTTCTATGTTTTCTTCTATAATGCCATCATTCATTAGAAAGGAAGGAAAGCCACTACCAACCCAAAATTAGGTTAACCACTACCAATTCAAATTAAGTGGGAGAAACAAAACATAAAAAGGTTTGGGCTTTACACAATTTCAATGAAAACATGACATGTCTTTTTCTAAAAACGTAACATAAATAACATTCCAAACTAAAAACAAATTTTTATATAACATACATGATTCAACTAATAAAACATACAACATGCTTGATGTCCATATAATTTAATCTAGCAAAATTACACATAACCATAAAACTTCCTATTACATTCAATATGCATAAAATCTGTCCAACCAAAATTAACAAATACTCCACTCAATTTATAAGCCTATTGATAATATATATATGTTTCCAAATTACAACTGTGCTCATTACCCACCAACCATCATAAAACCCTATTTACTTCTAGAAGCAGCCTAGCCTACACGTTTTCAGTTCTCGACGTCAAAAACCCAAATAAATTTATAAAAACAGTATCTATTGTTACTTCTAAAGAGACAAATAAGAGATTGAATTTGACCAACCTAATTATTTCAACGTGAACGGTATAAGTAACTCCAATTTCTATTTTCTTTTCATTTTCCTTCTTTTCCAGCAAATCAAGCAAAGTATGTACGATATGAATTAGAAATTAACTCAATACTCATTAATAAGTTCCCAATGTCCAAGAAAACAATAATAATGAAAAATTCTTCAAAATCTGAAGGATGCCTAGAAGAGGCAGCAAGGTTCGAGGGCGGAGGGATCATGGACCATCTGCAGAATGAGGGGGCGGCGGGTTCCCATGACGTCAGAATGGCAGTTGAGGGAGAAAATAGAGAGAGAGAGAGAGAGAGAGAGAGTGTGTGTGTGTGTGTGTGTTGGTCATGCGTGAGCCTTGCGATGGCTGCTATTCATGGCGACTCCATGGTTGTTGGCGGTGGTCGAAGAAGGGAGGCAAAGGGTGCAAGGCACGGGCTGGAGAGGATGATGCAGTGGGAGGAGAGAGAAAAGAAAGAATAGAAAAGAGGGAAGGAAATAAAGAAATGAGGGGGAAAACATAGAGTTTTAATCTTAAAAAATTTGCTGGGTTCATTATCACCGCAAAAGATAATAAGTTGCTCACCGCAAAAACTAATAAGCATTTTGATGTCTTATCTAGCGGAATTATTAGCAGTGACTAAATTTCGACGCAAAAAGTAATTTTATCACCCCAAAAAGTCTTTTTACCACAAAGTTTTGCTCACCAAACGTGATCTCGCTCCAAAAGGTTTGTTTTTTTCCCACGTACAGTTTTCGTGTCATCAACTAAGTATTTGTCACAATAGTAGATCTTGGAAAAAAAAACTGATGGGAAAATGCCAAATTTCTCGTAGTGAAATTTTTCCTACTATGTCAAAAAGCAAGCCATTTCATACCTGAAAAACGTCTCAAATCATAGAAGTGCTTTAAAATTATACGAACTAATAAGCTAAGATCAAGGTTTTAAAATTTGTTCCATTTGAAATTTTCCGTGCCGGGACAGTAATCTGCAAGGTGTGATGGGTTGTTCCATTTTGGCTCAAATTTCGACCATTCCAGTCTATTTCGGTGTTTCAGCCGAAACACGTATTTCGGTCCAAAATTCAGCTAAATGTACATTTGGAAAATATTCTAAAAAAAAAAAAAAACTTGTAAAAGCCTCAATCCTTTTCATCACATATATATTCATCATTTCCCATATAAACAAGTTAATAAAACCCTTAAAACTCAATAGAAAGGAAATAAATACTCAAAAAATGTTAATACATGAATTGAAGTAAAGTAAATGAGGGAGAGAGACAATTAGACCTGATGATCTTGTCAAGGTAATAAAAAACAACAGATTGCCAGAAGGGGCCATGACAATATATATGCACAATGTTTTTTGAAAAAAGCTGGAGGCAGCCGGGAGGGGGAACCGCGGGACAACCAGAGTTGATGTGGATAAATTGAAAACAGGGTCGTTTCGTTCAATTCACTGAATCTCCTTCTTCCCCACCCTTTCCCCTTCGTCTTTCCATTCCTCCGAATCCCAACATTCACTTTTAGTTCTCCCTTCCCACGTCCCTTCCAAGTTTCCAACCTCCATTGATAAATAAGAGACTACAACAAATCCTCAAAAAGAAAAAGAAAAAGAAGGGGCTGAAAAAATTGCAACTTCATCCTCTTGAGCAGAAAATGGTCAACGGATTCAAAGTTCAGAGTCACATGCGTTGTATATTTTTGGTTTAAGCCTTCACTATTTTCTCTTCTTCATCCATGATCTTCTTTCATTTATAAGTAAAAGAGGCTATGTTGACTTCAGGGCTTGAAAGTAGCAGATGTGCTTGAAAGAAGGAAAGAAAAAGCTTTTTACAATGAGAGAGAAAGAGGGAGAGAGAGAGGGGGGCAGGATATGCAGTAAGCAAACGACACTAGAGGTCCAACGCCATCAAACAGAGTAGAGACTGAAAAATGAAAGAAAGTCAAAGAAAATAAAATTTTCTTTGTCTTGGAACTGATGAAAGAGCAGATGAAAAGAGGGCAAGATGTATCAACAAACTTTATTCAGTTTTTTTTTTTTATCTCTCCACATGCCGATTCCCCGTAACTTGCACGCCCGGTTGTAAATAGATAAAATATTTGATTTTTTTAGCAATTTTTTTTTTAGAAGTGCTACGGATCAGCCCCTGTTCACGGCTGATCCGCAGCACACCATACGTGTCGCTTTTTTTTTTTTTTTTTTAATTTAACAAAAGGTGGGTTTCAGATGCTTTTTCCCATTCAAAAATGCCCCCGCGAATTTCCTCCTCCCTCGCCCGCATCACCTTCCTCGGCCCAGCGCCACCCGGCAACACCGTTTCTTTGTCCAGCGACACCGAGTGACGCTCCTCCTTCTGGCCAGCGCTGCGACTCTGTTTCCTGGAGCATGGTATGAAACTCACTTTCTCTCCATTTCTTTATATTTTCTCTCCTAAATCGCCATTTTTGCTCTGTTTGAGAGAAGAAAATTTTTTTTCTTCGTTTGTTGGAGCAATTCTATCCCTTTCTCCCACTTTCTCTCTATTTTCTCTCTTTCCTCGAGCATTGTCTCTCCATTAATGTGGGTTTTGGGATGAGTTGTTCTTTTTTTCCTTTTTCATTGTATAAAAAGGGGTTGGACGTGAAATGTTTGGATTTGGGCTCAAAACATGGCATTTGTTGCATTTGGTTTGGTCTTGAAATGGTTTTGGGAAATATGATTTTGTATGAGTTGTAGGTTTTCTTCAACTCTGAATATTTACTTGGGCGGGTGATTGAATTTTCCATTGGAGAAGCTGAGGAGGTTGGTTCAATTCAATTATCCCTAAATATGGATTTTATTTTTGTTTATTACTTTTTCCTGGTTATAATGAAGGAATGGTTTTCATGATTTTTACTTTGTTTATGTACAAACGGATATTAAATAAAAATAAGCAAGAACCTTGAGTTTTGTCGCCCCTGGTTTTTTCTTTACATTTATTTGCAAACCATTACTCTGCTTTTCACAGAGGAGGAAAGCCACAAGAATACCAAGACACTTGGTGTTTTATGAGGAAGATATGAATTTGTTGAAATTTGACAAGCTTTGGAGCTTCCTAAATTAGTTTTAGATTAATAGGTTGATGTGGTGGTTCGTTGCTAGACCTATTTGGTGATTTTAAAGCCTTCACATATTGCAACTTCTATTCTCAAGCCTTCACATAATGCAAATCCCTCTGTTGAATATGAAGTTTCTTGTAAAGAAATGTAGATTCCTACTCTTAGCGAAGGAGCATTGTGTTATTTTGTTCTGTCCCGACAATGCATTGCCACCTGGGTCCATATGCCCTATCAAATTCCTACAAGATGACATTCCCAATCAATAATCCAGAAGACTAGTCATTCCAATGTTTCACTTTTGCATAGATGCATGGAAGAAGTAAACTTTAGTGCTCTTCATGCTCATGTTTTTGCAAGTTTCATCAAGTTTTTAATGATTTCATGAAGATCAAATTCTAAGCTTGACTAGTCCTCTCGTTTTCCTCCTAATGTTTAGGCTTTGAATTCATTAAATTGGGTCAATTTCTTTCCTAACAGTGTGATGTCTTGTTAACTGACAGAGTGACGTTGTTGCAATAATTAAAGCGAAGCATCTCTGCTAAAGTGATTAAGATAGTGATTTCTTATTTCCCTGTAGTTTCTTGTTTCTAGAAAGATTCAATGGAAGATTCTGTTGAGATAGTGATTGAGAAGCTGCTTCATGTTACAAAGGAATTAGAACCAGGTAATACAAAATTGCTTGCATATGATACATTGATAGTGAATTCGGAACCCACTTAGCTACTTCAAGTCTGATATATCCTAAAGCAACCCTTTTCACCTAACCTTCTCTAGTTCCAAACCTCATAAAAACCCACTTTTGGTGTAATTCTTTAGTGCTATGGCTTTTCAGCAACCTTTTTCATTGCTGAATCTCCCGACCAAAATTAAATTACCATTACTATATGCACCTCATAGCTGATAATTTCTAAGAGCTTTTAAGAATCCACTCCATGTTACCTATATGCCCTCCTATGAAATTATTTCAGTCTTCTATGTTTCTTTTTTTTTTCTTTTTTGATATTGAAAAGAACCACTCCATCTTTCTCGTTCTGTATTGTTTCACAGAAGCAAATGTTTACTTTAAACTAAGATAGCACTCTGTATTCCTTTTAAAGAAGTAAAATTTAGTGCTCTTCATGCTCATGTTTTCACAAGTTTCATCAAGTTTTTTTGTTAACTGTTTCTTGTCCATTTTTATCTTCATTTGAATGAAAAATACAAGCGTTATTTAAATTTTATTTGTGTTGTCTCATATATGTGCCCATATTGATGTTGTGTAACTCGATGGAGATTTTACAAAAGTCATGGAGATGGTGAAGACATGTGGAGATGCACTTGGTGTTGCTTGTGTAAATTCTAGGCTAGGAGTTTGGACCTTGGTGTGCAAACACTTGTTTCTTTGTGGGGATTTTGTACTATAATTTTTGTACATTTTGTTGATGCTATAAGTTGGCCTATTTTATTGTGTCAATGCTTGCACATTCTTGACACCAGCAAATTAGCATGGTTGCACTATTATGTGGATGGCTAATTATATTTATGGTTGTTATGTGAGCAGGTTGTCATGCATTTCCAAATTGATTGCACTAATCTAGAAGTTATTGTTTTAATTTTTCTTTCCTAACAAGTATACAATTTTCATCTGCAATAACTAGCTGGTTCCATTGAAAGTGGATGTTAGTTTCAAATTTCTAGCTGAAAATCGTAACAATCAAGCATGATTAAAGCATGAGCCATGAGGAAACCATAACAATCTAGCAAGGATATTTTATTTTAATAATATTCCAATGTTTCTATTGTTTCGTCAAACTCAAACCAGTAGTACATAAATAAATCAACACCAACTCTATTACTGAGAACTGGCTGGTACTACCATTTATGGGTAGGTACCATTACATAGTGGGTTGTACATTTGATACATACAAAGTAGATGCTACCCAGTTATTTACATGTTACAATTTATTCAAACCACGCAAAAACTATTACAATTGATACAACTCAATACAAACACAATAATTTTTAATTTCCCTTCTAAAGATTTGCCTCTCTCTTTTACTTTATTTTCCTTTTTCCGAACTTGATACTCGCGGCGCAACACGTCATCCCACCTCTTCCAAACTACATTCTTTCTTGTATGCTTTTGAACAATATCCCCCGTGTCACTGCACCTTTCAGTCTGCTGTTCAATTGTGTAAATAAATTTGAAAAGAAGCCTTAAGAGAAGGAAACTTATTAGAAAACATAAATTATAACGAGATAAAAAGAGACAAGTGCATATTCAGTGAAGCCAAGAAAATAACCCACTAAAAAGTGTAAAACATCAAGTAACTTGAGAAAATCCCATGCAACCCTAAGACCATAGACAAAGAGAAAGCAACGCTGTAATTGAATGGACATTATGTCAAGAAAATGCATACAAATATGCTAAAGCACCTGATACAATAAAGACAAAAACCTAAAGCACCTGTTGCAATGAATTTATCATCTTTTTTATTTCCTTAATGGTGTATAGGTGTACACTAGGCACCGCCGCCGGGGGGGAGGGGGTTTGGGGGGGTTAGCTTTCAAGGCAGAGTCGCCTGTATCTAGAAGGTTATTTCAAATACTTCTTGGCTTCCATTCTAATTATTTCTATTTTCACTTCTTTTGAACTATAATAGTAAAATTCAATAAATAGTAGTACCATTTAGGCAAGCAAGAACCGCAAGTCACTCCTTTCTATTTTTGTTTTCTAGTCCATGCCATCATCAACATTTTGACTGGGCCACGAACTCTCTTCACCAAAAGGTTCACTTGCTTGTATTTTCTTAGATCTTAAAGTTTATGAGGATACCCATACAGAAAGCAAGCAAATAGAGAAACAATTTCCATATGCAGAAAAAAGTGTACAGTGCTAGTTAGCTTTCAAGGCAAAGTTGCCTGGTTCTAGAAGGTTACCATTTTCATTCTAGAATGTCAATCAATTTAGAGATGGCTATCTTAGTGATGGCTAGACAGTTACTACTACTGTTAATGATACCAGTGATGCAGATGATGATAATATAGAATACAACAAAATTCTTTTTGTATAGTTGAAGAAATTAAATTCACCATGATGCAATCAAGCCCATTTCTTAATTTCGTATATAATCCACAGGAACATCAGTAAAGCGAGAATTAAAACGAGAGAAAAATGACCAAATTTTGTTAGAAATATCCATGTATCAATTCAAACCCATAAGAATATGATGATGATCGGTATTTCAAGAAAACAAAAGCACAAGATTTCCACAAACGTCAACCAAAACTTCAGGGGAAAAATACATAGAACCCATTTGATAAAGAACAAAAATTAGATAGACAAACAAGAAAGAAAATAGAACTCAAATTAAAGCACAGAAGCGACACGCCAACACGAGCCATAAGTTAGAGTAGTGAAACATAGAAGCAACAGAGAAAGTAAAGGTACAAAGTCATGAGCCGCATATTCTTGTAAGACACAGAAACAGTAATAATAGAAGAGAAGAATGAGAGCGCTCCCTCTACCTCTCTTAGTAGAAAGCAGCAGCTTTGAATCGCATGCTCAAACATAGAAACCCCATTTGGTACGAGCCATGTCTGTACGCTCGGATTCTTTCTATTGCAAGTCGCTGATTTACATTTGGGAGAAATGTAAAGGAATGGAAGGGGTGCTAGGCAGAGGGAGGGACGACGGCAACGGGGCAACTTTGCATAGGATGGGCGACGCGGGAGTGGGGTTGGGGGGGGGGGAAGGATGGCGTCGGGGCTCAGTGAATTTCAAATGGGTGAGAGAGGAATGTGCGATAGCGAGGAGGAGGGAAAAAAATTACTTTCCACGTAAGGTGTGTTTCGACTGATGCGAAACAGTGGCTGATACCAAGTATTTTTTTTTTATATCGATTTTTTTAACAGTATGACTGGAAACTAATTACAACTTAAAAATATTATTAGATTTTTTAAATATTTATATTTTTAAGACTTGTATTGAATTCCGTTCCAGTACTTCAACCGGAATGGAATTCAAAACTTTGGCTAAGAATTTGCTGAGTTCCTGTAACTGGTGACTCGTAATTGTAGAAAAAATTGGGAGGGATTGTCCAATGGATTTCCACGCTTCAAGGAAACATCCTGCTAAGCAATTTTTTTTTTTTCTAATGTATTGGACTTGTTTCTTGTTTACATAGAATATATTCATTTCCAAGCTGTTTATACCCCACAGTTTTTTTGTTTTTCCTTTTATATAAGAGAGAAAATTATTTCAATCAATGCCATGTTCCTCTATTTTCACTTGGAAAGCTGACTCCTTCAGTATCAGATTTGTTGCCTCCCATACGAAATCGATTTCCACCAGACAGATGAAGCCTGGTTTTAAATCTCCGACTTTAATTACTCTAAAATTATCCAGTACACAAAAAAGTAAAAGCCTTGAGACTTGAGAGCAACGAACATCAACCATATGGAATTCAGAGTGGTCGGCGTCAAACCATTCACTGGTCGGTACCAAAAACATATTGTTAACCAAAGTTTCTGAGATAAGCAGTTATATGCAAAAGCGATTCACCGTTGTGCTTTTCCAGTTTTCCATCTGTAATTATGAATAATGCCTACCTCAGGAAGAGCAAAGACACATGCTTCTGAGTTGCATATGGTTCAAGATTCTTCATATTTACTACAAATAAAAGTACTTAAACAGACATGATGACCTATTGCAATCTACTCCTATTCCTTTTGTTGCTTCATACCGCGTGTTGTTATTTAAAATAAGAACACAAGGCTTTTTCATAAACAAGAAAAAAAAAAAGGAAGAATGCCTGCATATAAATAGTGGAACATCGATGACGCTACCAACACATTAATAAATCGCCATTGAGGTGCCTGAATGCTGGCTAAATTTAGTGTGCTCCGGGAAAAAGATCCCAAAAAACCCATATCTCAGGCCTCCATCAAGATACCTGGAACTGATCACCAAAAACAGTAAGCAGATGAATGAGGCAATCCGTGATCCAGATAACTAATTACATCTCACAGTAGAAGCACAGAGTAAAATTCTAGAGAACAGTTCATACATTATTTAAAGCAAGTATCAGGCACAAAGTAAGTGATGTGATATGATGAGGAAGTACTTTTCCATTTCTCTTTCCTAAATGACCTCAAAAAAAAAAAAAAAAACTGAATTGCATTTATATACTAGGAAAAATTACAAGCTTAACTTATATCTGTAAGTCATTTGTGAAACAAAAATCAAGAAGTACTACAAACTTACAGCAGCAAGCTTGTCAAGAGACGTACTCCTTGACTATTCATCTTCCTCTGAGATGCTTGAAATCAACCTAAAAGAAATTTTACATTAAGGACCACATAATTTCACCAAAGTTGCCCTAAAAGAGTCAACAGCAATTTACCAAGATACAGGAACATATCTTAGAAAATACCAGTATAGAGAGAGGAAAAATAGGATAATGAGGTAGCCGATCTTGAAAAACCGAAGCTTTTTCTCCCATCTCAGCTGGTTATAGATCTCAGTTACGTCAACCAAGTGCTGCCGCTGCATGTACCTGATCAACAGTTATAAATCATCTCAGATACACTGTTTGAAAAGGGGCCTGATTATGAGTAAACAACAAGTTGCAAAATTCAATCTCATGTCAAATCAGAAAATGGTTAAGTATGAAGTACGCGGCAGGCTACAAACCACATTAGAAGCAAGTCAAATGATTATGAATATTCCAAAAATTTTGGAAATACATTAAAAGTCATCATCATTTGGCTTGAATTTTTAGGCCAAAAGCTGTAAGTGAAGGAAATTGTGCCAGATCATTGATAGAACTACTGCAAGATTTCAAGTCCATGCAGTGATATTTGACCTCCACAAAAAGAGACAAGGATAAATGTCTCCTTGTCCTTCCACAGGTGGGATATGAAAGCGGTACTTTTTAGCATGAAAGTGGCGGATAAGATAGAGCCAGATAACCATAGACTCGGGACATCATTGTACATCCTCTCATTTAACTGACAGCCAGCAATGAAGGATAATCATTTCTTTATATCATAAAATAAGACATACACAAAAACTAATCAATCTTCATTGAAATGCCAGTAGCCAATCACTAATGACTGTGAATAGTACATTTATCCTCGTCTAAGTTCACTCATTGCAAAGTAAAAGGATTTGAACATTCATCTGAATGCAATAACCAGTCTCCCATAGATAGTGTCACCTCTACAATTAGACGATAAAACATGGATCTAACAAACGATTATGCATACCACACTTTCAGTTGCGATTAGTTAATCTTGGTGGTAAGCTCCCTCCAAACACACTTTGGGTGTAGACAATTTCTAGGAGCATCGAATTGGGAGAATTTTCCCTTGCGGAAAACTTTTTACCAAGGGCCTATGCACCTTTGGAATAAGTTGGGAATTTGTTCCGGACGCCAAGTACTAATAAAAAAAGCAAGGAGGTAGTTTTTTTTATAAGAAAAAAGGACGTGGTTTTTGCTAAGAGTAAACACCAAAATTTACGGACTATTCTCATCCTTTTATCAAATATAACCATCACAATATTAAATGACATAAATGTAAGTTGGAAAGTGCATTATACAGTCAGGTGGGAATGTTGGATTCCTTTCAAACAGGAGACAGGTCAAATGTACTTGATTCACGATGTTGTTGTAGATGTGGGTAAGAAGAAAACTTACAATCTCACATTATAACATAGGAACGGCAGAGAGAACACAAACATAAGCCAATTTCTGGTAAGTAGAAAGAAGAAGCATAAGACTCCTTGAACTATAAACTCCGGCAAAACAACCCCATTTATCCGGGATGCCGAAACATATGGATTGATACAGTCAAACTCTAGGTCCACCAAGCACGTAAGCTACAATAAACATCTTCAGAATGTTGGGTTTACTCATTACCTTCAATCCCACATGGGTAGGGAGTGAAGCAAGAGCAAGCCTCTTGGCCTATATAATGAAGTTAGGCTCATTGATTAATATTAGACAAGAGCAAGACTCTTGGCTTATATAATGAGACTAAGATTTATTGATTAATATTAATCTAATATTAATCAATAAGTCTTAGTCTCATTATATAGGCCAAGAGTCTTGCTCTTATTTCACTCTCTATTCATGTGGGATTGAAGATAAGGAGTAAATCCAACAATATATATTAATCAATGAGTCTTAACATCATTATATATGTCAAGAGGCTTGCTCTTGCTTCACTCCCTACCCATGTGGCATTGAAGACAAGGAGCAAACTCAACACAGAACTCATGATTAATTAAGTTTTCAAACATTAGGAAAGAAATCACGGAAATATGTCAGCCTAGTTCCCGAGTTAAAAGCCACAGCGCTCTTGTTCTTTAGGCCAATATCACCAATCCTCTTCCGTAATAATATATCGTAAGATGATACGTATTCAATGCACATCAGTATTAATCGGATGCAACAATAATTTCAATAGAACTCTAGTTCTACTGCATAAAAAAATTCAATTCTTAAACTAATTTCCATTTTTTTTTCCAACAATCTTATGAAATACCCAACAGTTTGAGTATTCAGCAGCTACACACCTAACAGATAACTAAGTTCAGAAACACATGAAAATAATTATCAAATACACTCGTTAGTTCTCAAGGCAACTTATATTTGATGAGGCAAAAAGTGAGATCCCCAGAGTTTCCAACGGAAATGTGATAATAAGGGGACGCATATAAACCTTTAAGATTTCACCTTTTTTGTGTAATTTTAATTATCTAACAAAATTTCATGTTTTTTTTTAATAAAGCAAACCTATTTGATTTGTAAAACAGGCGTGGGGTTCATTGTGGTTAAGAACGTGCCAAGCAAAAGAGAGAAATTAGAAACGAATTCTAAGGAATAGGAAAACCCAAGACACATCCAAAGTCCAAACAGGTCTTAACTTGTGAATCCGGCATTGCCAGCGAGGAACATATGGAAAGAAATCATGTATGCATAACTAGCAAATAAAAGATCAGAACTTTCCACATTAAATTAAAAAAAAAAAAGGGACAAGCAGATCAGGTAGGACAGCTGATATTTAGGCTAATTATGTAGGGTGTTATGAGCAGGTTCTTTTTATGTAATTGCAACTGGTTTCCCTATATTTAACTAAATTTATCAGTGATGCCTTTTCCAAACATTAAAGTCCCCAACAAATGCATTTCATACAGCTGCATGGCATGATTAATCAATGTTCAATATTGTCATTGGGATGGAAGTTCTCATATGATTAATCAATGTTCAATACCCTCAGTTTCCATTGTTTTTGTGTCTGTTTTCTTTATTCCATTTCCCCGTCTTCCATCTAAATGGAGCCTCAGAATACAAGTGGCTGAGAAGCAAGGGAAGTTCGAGGCTGCAAAACCTGTCTTTCAGAACACGAGAAAAAGTCGCAGCTATTTCAGCACGAAGTGGACTAGGCCTTGAAAGAAATGGCCTGAAAATATAATTTCAGTCCAGAAATTCTTTTTATCATCCTCACACCACACACTACTATTTGATCTTTCATTTTTATCTTTTTATATAAACACACATATTGATGTATATTGATACATCAATATATATGTTCAAATAGAAGCACAAAAATAATAAATCACATGTTAATATATAACTTCAATTGGCAAACAAATTTGGCAGTGTGTCCAGACTGATCACAAATTTGGCAAACAACAGAAGGCTTCGTTGGTGCAGTTTTATTGTTGAAATTGTGTTTGGATCGAGATTTGTTGTTTTTGAACCTGCCATTGGACTGTCTCCGTTGAGAAGAGTTTGCTGTGACAACAAGTGCGGAAGCATTGCCATCCATACGTTTGAGATAGTGCTCATGGCCAATGAGCAAATCATGTAATTCGGTAAAGGAGAGAGCAGTCTCTCTTGTGCGAATGGGAGCCACCATGTCCCGAAATTCCGAGCCAAGACCATTAAGAACATAGAGCGTCAAATCATCATTTGAAACTGGTGCATCAATGAGGGAAAGTTCATCAGCGATCACCTTGACCACATGAAGAAATTCGGATACCGTGCGAGAACCCCGTTGGATAAGGGTTAAATCCTCCTTCAACTGCATGATCCGAGCCCGAGATTTGCTAGCAAACAGACGGGCGAGATGCTGCCAAGCATCACGACTCGTGGTGGTCATTGTGATGAGAGGCATTACGGTTTCAGAAACCGAAGAGAAGATCGCATTGAGTAACAACTGGTCCTGTCGATACCAGTGTGCATAGAAGCAGAAGAAGAGGACTTCTTGGTAGGTGAAGGAGGACACGGAAGTGTACCATCCAGATAACCCATGAGATCATAGCCAAATAAGATGGTTATGAATGTTGCACGCCAAGAGGGATAATTTGAGGCAGTAAGCTTATAGGGTAGTTGGCTGGAGGTGTTGATGGTAACCAAAGGTAAGTCTGTGGGAGAATTGGAGCCTCCCGAAACAGAGTAAGGGGTGGAATTGACGCTGGACGACATATTACAGAGGAGGATCGTTGTGTGGTATAGAAAATGACAAGCAGAATTTTTCATTTCAGAAACTTCAATTGTAATATGCTTTACCAACCATTTGACGACCACTTTCATGTAACACCATGCCGCAGAAAATGCAGTTACGGCAACCAATCTTTTATCTAAGTTATGCCAACTGCTAAAGGATGACGATAATTCCTTCTTTATTTTTTTCCTTCTTTCTTTCTTTATTCTTTTTTCTTTTTTCTGAGCCTCTGCCCACCTTTTTGACCTCTGAAGTATATGATAAAAGGTGCGGTGAATGCAGTAAGGTTCACGCATGGAAGTGCTATTAGAAGTTTACTAATATTGTTTCTTGTTGCACGGCCCTCGTCGAGAAGCTCCTCTGCTCAGCCTAGATCTCGTTGCCTTCTATAACAAGAAAGCAGGTGATTATTCATAAGAGTAATAATCACCGAGGAATCACCTTCAATCTCTACGTGGCTTGATCATATATGGTTCTGTCCCTCGTCGAGAAGCTCCTCTGCTTAAGGCCAAACTATATATGGTTTCTGTCCCTCTTTAAGGAAACGTCTGCGGATCTCAACTAGAAGGATCATGTTATGAATTGAGGTCTCTTAAAAGATTTCTTCATCTAAATTGTCGTAAAATTCGGAAAAACTAAGAATAATTTATGGATTTTACAACAATATTTAATATGATCAAGACACATATATTAATAAATATTTATAATTAAGAGGCTAATTATGACATAAATAGTTCTAGGGATATCCCCTGATCCCTTGGTATAGTTTGGTATATTACTCTTATGAGAGTCATATAATTATATTATAGTTCGTAATCAACGGGCGCCACACCCGTGCATGTGGAACCAAAGAGATCATGGTCCCATCAGTTTTTCCTCTCGTTCCGAGAACAACTAATTATTAGTGATAGTAAACAATTAATTACGACTATTACATGATGATGACTAATTAAGTTGCATGCGCGCATTAGGTCAGCAAATTCATATTTTATTAAATATGGTAGTGTCACGAACAATCATATATTTTCTCCAATCGATCATGATTTATTTGTTTTATTTGTTTTATTTTCTTATTTTTGTTTCCCGAACTGTCTTTTTATGGGTCATCAAACGCTCTAGAATCTAGATACGAATATTTAATTACATCTCTTACCTTCGGCATTTTTTATGTTGTTGTTCTTTTATGATCAGCAACGTTTTCTCCTATATATATATATATATATATATATATATATATAATATAGAAGTTAATGCTGGGAAATTCCATGCACTTCGCAAGGAAGATTACCCTTATATATTTACAAAACAATATTTAAGTCTACGCGCGAATGACAAAGTGGCGGCAATGAATAAGAATATTGTTGTATATATAACATAATACATATATATAGTATGTGTGTGTATAATATATATATATATATATATATATAGAAGCGGCCAGCTAGCTAACAGGTGTCATATGGTCAATATTGTATTTAAAGCAACAAGTTTTATTACCTTTTGACCAATAATTTTTTGTATTATTCAAAGTTAATTAATTATTCATTATATATATGCGTAAAAAAATGTACTAAAAAACAATTTTGGCCGGGTTTGATGTCTTTTTCTTTAGTATCTGCGGAAAAAATTAACATTCTTTAATACATTAAATATTAGAAAAGAAACATTTATATTAATAGTCTCTAACTAAGGTTTTCAACGACAATATTACAATTTTTTATACGATTAATTAAAAGCATATACTTTTTACTTTTCATTAATGGTACGTAGGTACGCCTTTCGTAAGTTTCTCGGAAAGTTTTCCTCAATTGTTTAACGATAAATCTTCTCAACAGGCCGGGCTAGCTATATATATATCAACCGAGAGCAGCAATCTTTATTCGCATTGAGAGACAATAAATAATATTCCACCAATCGATCGACTAGGCCAGGCATTGTTCGAAGGGCATGAAGATAGGTTCCGTAAATTTACTTCTTATTTTATGGCTAACGATCCTTCTCACATTCTTGATGATCTTCTTGTCTTTGTCACTCTCAGTTTCTAAACAGCACAACCCTTTTCTTTCTACGTATGAGTCTATCGTTGTGAAAAGGTCTGGCCATCGCGTGGCTGTGTTTTTCATGTTTAACGTAATCGTTATCACAATCTTCATTAATGGGAGTCTTAATAAGCCATCGACAGAAGATTTCGATTGGTCCCTTTCTTTCCCTCATTTCGTATATGAAGCTGAAGATACACATGACGAGGCGACGTGGAAAACTTATGATGTCAACAGTGATATGGAGGCCGATAGCAATTATGGATATCATGCTAGTACTGATGATAAAGGTTACGATGAAGACAGCGATGATGATGGTAGTGATGATGATGATGATGATCTTGATAGTGATGAAGAAAAGCAAGATAAGGATTTGGGGAGGAGAATTGAGGAATTCATAGCCAAGAACTATAAACAGCGCAGAGAGGAGTTGATTTATGAGAGGCTATCTTTTTCTTCGCGAGTATATAAGCAGCATGCAGCTCTAGCGCTAGCTAGCTCACAAGCTGGTTAATTAATTAACATGCATAACGTACAAAATGCAAGTTTGAAATATTTTTTTTGTGCTTTTCCATGTGATTAATTAGACAAAATAGTCTTGTTATTTCTGCTAATATATATATAAACTTATATATAAACGCCATACATGAGTTCATTGGGTGAGGTTGCAAGTATGACAAAGGGATCACTACGTACTACGAAACTCATTTTTTCAGCTAGAGCCTACGATTAGTAATTAAATTTGTTCTGTAATGATCGATGATACCAGCTTCCAATGCCAAGACAAAGCCCCAATTAATTACCTCGAGGCTCGCGTCCCCATTTTGATGTTCGATTAATTTTTTTACTTAAGTCGCAAAATTTGTAGATCGATCAACACAGTTACCAATTAGAACGACACAATTGCAAGCCCCTGATAATATATGCGTGTTGATTTTTTTATTTCTTGTACGTACGTCTTTGAAAAATTAAGGGTAATTAAGGAGGGGAGAGTAGAGGTCAAGACGTACGTGACCATAAGCATCGTAGCCAACCAGTGAATAGAGATATTAATGCCAATTAAAAATGGGGAGTCTCAATTATCACTTTTAAGTTTACAACAACATCCCTCGGTCTTTCTCTCTCTTAAAAGCCTCCAAACCCAGATTTGGTTTTTTCGCCAGAGAGGAGGGGAGGCCTCAGCTTCCTCCTCCTTCTGCCTGTTCTCCTTCTACTCACTTTGTTTATAAATTTAGTTCTCTTTTCCTAGTTGTTTTGTTTTCTTCAAAGTCTAAAAAGGCAAATCTGGCTGTTGCAACTGTAAAGAGACAAGCGCATGAGAACCATGTATCATCACATATTCTGAAATCTATGAGAGTTGGCCCAAACTGTAATTCATCTATTTTTACCTCAATTTTACCGCTTTTATTATTGTTTTTCTCAAATTTTGCTAGGATACTTTTATATGTAAAATGTTTAGTAAAATATTTGAACTGATGGCGCCCGACGATCACCACCTCCTCTTTGGTTCCTTGGTAGTCTCTCTTTGCCACAACCCACGAGCCCCATTTTTTTTTTTTTTTGCCCTCAGCGCAAGAATCACATGTACTCCTTCGGGAGAGTGTGGAGTTTTGGGACGACGTATAACGCAATGGAATTCGAATTTTTTAACTGATTTTTTATTATAAGAGTTGTCCTATTTAGCCATATAATCGTGAAGACGGGACAGTTGACTTTCCCAACAGTCACTTCAAGACAAAATGCAGTCACTATAATCACCATGGTCTAAGGTCATAGAACTACAATCCCGCTCTCGGATTGTATAAAAATTGTCACTTTGTGCAACTCCCTCCTAACAGGAAATGACAGGAAACACTTATTTGTTTCCGGGACCTATTTCTTTTTATTTTTGTATTGTACTGCATTAGTTAAGAAAATGTATTTGTCGGGGTCTCCCAACTACCCCTTACTCATGTATTTTTTTATCTCTTAATTATAATATATAGCGAAAAAAAAAGGTTTAACAACATTAATTGTATCCAAGAAGACCGAAGCCCATGACCCAATGATTCCTTCAATCCACGAAATCACTACGTCCATGGTAGGGTTGGGATCATTAGATTATGCCTCATGGGCTCATCATATATAAAGGATGAATAATTATAATTCTACTTATAATTTCCACATATCATATATCTTATTTATTTTATTTTATTTTTAATTTTTTCTATAACAAGTATGTGGCATATGGATAATAAATTAAACAACTCAATTAGTTTCAAAAGATTAAAATAAAATAAAAAAATAATTTTAAAATATGTAAATTTCATGTGGTATGGAATTCCAATAGGATTCTACTGAATATGCACAGGTTTACGAACCAGCTTGATCATCTGGGCCGGAGAACAGGTTGATACAAGCCTCATCTGCGCGCGGATTAGAGATCTGATGTGGCATCCCCGCCATGCTTGACTTTCATTAAAAGAATATTGATAAATTAATTAATATCGATAAATCTTCTCAACAGGCTATATGTATCAGGCTAGACAGACGCTCACTCTTCCCTTGGACTACTGAGACAATATCACACCAATCACTTGGGAAGACCATGACGATAAGTTCCGTACCTGTGCATGTTTTATGCCCGACGATCCTTCTGATATTCTTGATCTTCTTGCCTTTGTCATTCTCATTCTCCATACAGCTCAACCTTTCTCTTTCTACGTTCGAGTTTATCGTTGTGAAAATGCCTAGTCGCATGGCCGTGTTTTTCGCGTTTAACCTTCTCGTTATTGCAATCTTTGTAAAGAACAGAAATGGAAATAGAAAATAGAGGTGGAAGAATATAATTTGTATTCTGTATGTCTAAAAGTATTACAAACGTAGCTATATATACACGTTAATAAAAGCAGGAAAAACAATTATAAGGTTAAAAATGTATTTTAACTCTAATACACCCTCCTCAAGCTGGAGCATGAATATCAATGAGGCTCAGCTTGGACATCATGGCAGAAAACAATGGACTGCCTAAAGCTTTGGTGAAGCAGTCAGCTAATTGATTTCTTGAAGAAACATGCATCATACGCAGAAAACCATCTTGAAGCTTATCACGAACAAAATGGCAATCGATTTCGATATGCTTGGTACGTTCATGAAATACAGGGTTTGAAGCAATATGCAATGCAGCTTTACTATCACAATAGAGAGAAACAATTGCTGGAGGTACTTGAAGATCTGAAAGTAATGAGGAAAGCCAAACTAATTCACAAACTGTGGAAGCCATTGCTCTGTACTCGGCTTCTGCAGAGGATCTCGATACTGCAGCTTGCTTCTTGGATTTCCATGACACAAGAGAATTGCCAAGGAAAATACAAAAGCCAGTGAGAGAACGTCTGCTGTCTTGACATCCAGCCCAATCTGAGTCAGTAAAAGCACTCAGTTTGAGTGAGGAATTAGTAGAAAAGAAGAGTCCTTGGCCAGGAGCAGATTTCAAGTATTGTAAGACACGATATGCAGCATTTAAATGAAGCTGCCGAGGTGAATCCATAAACTGGCTAAGAACATGCACAACAAAGGTAATATCGGGTCTAGTGATGGTAAGATATAGCAAACGACCAACCAATCGTCTATAAACTGTGGCATCCTCAAGAAGAACACCTTCACTTCGAGACAATTTCAGGTTTTGTTCCATGGGAGTCTTAACTGGTTTACTTCCCAAATATCCAGTGTCGGATAAAATCTCCAAGGTGTATTTCCTTTGAGAAAGGGAAATGCCTTTAGAGCTGCGAGCAACTTCAAGTCCCAAAAAAAATTTCAATGGGCCGAGATCTTTTAATTTAAATTTATCATCAAGGAACTTCTTGAGAGTGTCCACTGCAGCAACATCATTGCTAGCAATTAATATGTCATCGACATATACTAATAAGGTAATAAAAGAAGAACCTTGTGACCGAGTGAAGAGTGAATAATCAGCTCTTGATTGGACAAAACCATGTTGAATAATGGTGGAGGAAAACTTGGCAAACCACTGCCGAGATGCTTGCTTTAATCCATACAAGGATTTATTGAGCTTGCAAACTCTAGTGTCTCCTTTTTCACCAAAACCAGGAGGTATGGACATATAGACTTCTTCTTTTCAGTCACCATGCAAAAAAGCATTGTTGATATCTAATTGAATAAGATGCCAACCTTTAGTAGCTGCAATGGCTAACAAAGACTTGACTGTGACCATTTTTGCAACTGGTGAAAATGTATCAAAAAAATCAACCCCTTCTTGTTGAGTAAAACCTTTAGCTACCAACCTAGCCTTATACCTTTCAAGGCTTCCATCAGACTTAAG
The DNA here is from genome assembly GCA_029856935.1 of Cyclocarya paliurus. Classification (NCBI taxonomy): domain Eukaryota; kingdom Viridiplantae; phylum Streptophyta; class Magnoliopsida; order Fagales; family Juglandaceae; genus Cyclocarya; species Cyclocarya paliurus. The sequence continues at coordinate 4,735,405 of JARVXP010000207.1, read as the reverse complement.
CTTGACTTTATATACCCATTTGCATCCAATCGGATGTTTTCCATGTGGTAGAGTTGTCAATGTCCAAGTATGATTCTGCTGAAGTGCATTAATCTCTTTTGCCATAGCAGTTCTCCAATAGGGATATTTTACAGCTTGATGATAGAATTTTGGCTTAAAAAATGAGGAAATGGCTAAAGAATATGCTCGGTGTGGTGAAGATAATCGAGAATAAGAAATAACAGATGAAAGGGAGTATGGCTTACCTGATTCAAGACCAATAAAAGGATGTGACGATGGGAGAGAACAAGCACTAGAAGCTACCAAATGACAGTGGTAATCCTACAAGTATCCAGGTGGTTTGTGTGTTCTTAATGACCTTCTACATGGTGGTGATGAATCTGGTATATTGGGGACAGGGATAGAGTCGAGAGAGGAAGGTAAAGACTCATTAAAAGAGTGAGTATGGCTAGAGATATCAGGAATTGGACTAGGAAGGATAACAGATGATGATGGATTTAGAAAAGAGAAGTTATCAATGTTGTGTGAAACAGATTTGAAAGGAAAAATCTGCTCGTGAAATGTGACATCTCTGGAAACAAAAATAGAATGATCATCAAGATCATACAGTTTGTAACCCTTAGAATCAAGTGGATATCCAAGAAAAATGCATCTACGAGCCCGAGGGGCAAATTTAGATATGTTATGCGCAAGAGTAGAAGCATAACATAGTGAACCAAATACTCTTAAATGAGTATATGATGGTGATTTATGGAAAAGCAACTCATAAGGAGTTTTATTAGAAATAATTGGAGAAGGAGTTCTATTGATTAGATATATTGCAGTGAGAATGCAATCACTCCAAAAAATCAATGGAACATTGGACTGAAAAAGGAGAGCTCGAGCCACATTAAGAATGTGCTGATGCTTCCTTTCAACCACTGAATTCTGTTGGGGAGTAGCAACACATGACAATTGATGGATAATGCCTTTGCTAGAAAAAAAATGATGCATAGCAAACTCATTTCCATGATCAGACCTTATGATTTTGATAGAAGAGGCAAACTGATTTTCAACCATAGCAGTAAAATATTGTAAATGACTTCTAGCATCAGATTTTGATTTGAGCATATAAAGTCAAGTATTACGAGAATAGTCATCCACTATGGTTAAAAAATAACGAAAATCTTCTATGGATGGAGGAGAAAAAGGTCCCCAAATATCAACATGAACAAGATCAAATAGATGTAAAGAAGTGTGTTCACTATCAGGAAATGGTAACCTCTTGTGTTTGGCAAGAGGACAAACACTACAATGGTTGAGATTATTATTAGAAGCAATGGAAGAAAACTGAGGCAACAGTTTCATCCGAGATAAGGATGGATGTCCCATCCTTTGATGCCAAATAGAAACAGAGGCATTATTACAAGTATTAGAAACAAAATTAACAGTATGTGGTTTGACATCATGAGAAGATACATTTCGAGACACAAAACCATGAACTGGTGGTGATTGCAGCAGGTATAACCCTTCTTTAGCTTGTCCCTTCCCAATCGTCTTCCAATGTATGAGGTCCTGAATAAAGCATTCATTATGAAGGGAAAAAACACAGCAAGATGAACTGGTTAGCTTGCTAACAGAAATGAGATTAAAAGTAAAGGAAGGCACATATAGAACATCATGTAAGATGAGGTTCGGTGATAAGAAAATGGAACCGATATGACTTACATGAACAGAAGTTCCATTAGGAAGTTTTACAACAATATTGTGCACAAGTTGATATGATGTGAATAAAGATATTGAGTGGACCATATGATCAGTCGCACCGGTATCAATTATCCAGTCATGATCAGAAAACTGTTTGGAAGTCTTATTGATGGAGGAAAAAACCGAATGATTAAAGGAAAATTTACCTGAAAGATGATCAGAAAGGGATGAAGTAATAGTATTTGCTACCTGATGAATAGGAGCAGAATACTCGGGATTGAGAAGTGCCAAAAGTTGTTGACACTGTGCATGAGAAAGAGGTAGAGACAAATTGGAATCATTGGAGACTGCTTGGTTAGCAGAAGGAACTGAGGATCTAGCTTTAGAACGATATCCTAGTGGATATCCAAGAAGTTTAAAGCATTTGTCCACAGTGTGACCTTGCAATCCACAATGAGAACATAGAGGTCTATCTTTTCGAATAGGAGCCTTATTACCAGCAAATGATTTGCTAATATTGCTTGAAGACACAACAACAGAAGGAATGGAAGGGATCATGAAAGATCCAATATCTCTTTGTCTTTCTTCTTGAAGAACAAGAGAGAAAACTTTGTTAATCATAGGGAGAGGATCAATTAATAGAATCTGACCTCGAATATGAGAGTATCGATCATTTAGTCCCATAAGAAAACGCATAACGTAATCTTGTTGGTGAAGATCAGATAGGGATCGTAGAGCACCACATGAACAGGATGGCAATGGTCTGTAATTGAGTAACTCATCCCATAATCCTTTCATTTGTGTAAAATATGCACTAACCGTGAGGTTATCTTGTGTAAGAGAAGCAATAGCCTTCTGTAATTGGAAGATACGAGGTCCATTGGCTTGAGAAAATCGATCTTTGAGATCGCACCACATTCCCATTGCAGAATCTTCATAGATCACACTAGCGGCAATTTCTTTGGATAAAGAATTGAGTAGCCAGGACAAGACCATATTATTACATCGAATCCAAGAGGAAAACTGAGAAGAAGAAGCAGCAGGTTTTGTGATGGATCCATCAACAAATCCGATTTTGTTCTTCGCAGTTAACGCCATTGACATTGATCGACGTCAAGTATGATAGTTCTCACCATTGAGAACTTGTGTTACGAGCAATGTACCTGGACTGTCACCGTGATGAAGGAAGAAAGGACTTGAAGAATCTTTATGAGGAGGAGTAGGAATAGAAGAAACAGATGATTCAGTCATGATTATATTTTGCGGAAAAATTCTTCTGATACCATGTAAAGAACAGAAATGGAAATAGAAAACAGAGGTGGAAAAATATAATTTGTACTCTCTATGTCTGAAAGTATTACAAACGTAGCTATATATACACGTTAATAAAAGCGGGAAAAACAGTTATAAGGTTAAAAATGTATTTTAACTCTAATAATATTTCGTATCATGAGCTTTAATATTAATCCATCAACAGAAGATTTCAATTGGTTGATCTTTTCTTTCCCTCATATACATGAAGATCCAGAAGGCCGGGCACAAGATCATGATCATGAAGCGACGACATGGGCAGATTATGATGATGATCACGAGTGATATTGATGACAGCGATGAACGTCATGGTTATGATGGTTATGAGGAAGATAACGATGATGATAGTAGCGATGAAGATGATCTTGATAGTGAAGATGATCATGACGATCGGGATTTGGAGATGAGAAATGATGAATTCATAGCGAGGAACTATATGCAACGTAGAAGGGACGAGTTGATTTACTGGAGGTCTTTTTCACAAGAACCCAACCCCGGCCAGATGGTTAGTTAGCTCCAAAGCTTCACGTAAGGAAAACAAAAAAAAATGCCAAGTCGATCTGAATTTGAATATGTTATAAATTTTACTTTTGTTTGAATTCTCCTCCCCCTCTAGTTAGTTCTTATATTTTCTACTAGTGGGGATCATGTTCGACTTACATTGTTAAAATTATAACAATTCCGTTATTTTAGGAGTCATTTGGATTCAAAGATGAGTTGAGATGGTTTGTGAATAGTAAAAAATAATATTTTTAGAATATTATTATTGTTTGAGATTTAAAAAAGTTAAATTATTTATTATATTTTATGTGAAAATTTAGAAAAATTATAATGATGAAGATGAGATGAGTTGAGATTATTTGAGAATTTAAACGAAGCCAGACTGTACTTATGACTAGGTCATCTGTGATCTAGTGCATACATATATGTATGTATGTATGTATGTAGGAAGTCTATGTAATTAATGAATCAGTGTACTTAAATACTATTTTATGAATTATAAGAGTCATGCATATATCCTTATACATGAGTTCATTGGGTTTTCTTCTTCTCATTGGGTCGTAGTTATTAAACCAGTACGTACCGTAATCAGTTGATGATTATGGATAATAGCTGCGCTAGCCTTGATAACTTATAATTTGAAGCCATTTGCGAGCGCCTAGAATATTGAATGCTCGTGGTCAAATGGGGAGAATCCACGGCCCATTTGATATGCCTACCCAAAATTCCTAAAATCAAAGGCATGCAGCATGCCTACGTAGAGACAGAAAAAGCTAGAGACTTGCCTAACGACATATGCATAGATTTTTTTTTTTTTTCCCCCCGAGCTTATGGGAACATGAATGTACGAAGGCAAGAGTACGTACTAATATTACCAATGCCGTTAGGAACTTCATTAATCTTGACTGTTTACGTACGTTGAAGTAAGAGATTATACGTAGTGTGCAAAGGTTTTTTTTCCTAAACACGTGTAGGAAAAATAATTTAAGACCATAGCAAGAGTCTGTGAATGTAGACGATGTCTATCCAATTGAGTGAATCAGATGTTACAGCTAGCTAGAAGCATGCATGCATTAATTTACGAGTGAGTCTGGTTCAATCAAGAAGAGCATTAACTTGCATGCTTGCTTAAATTCCCAGCGCCAAGCTGCTTGAGAGGTCATGAGGTTTGTATTGATCATCTTCTTGGGAATTTGGACCTGCCAAATTCATCCCTAGGATTTACACTATGTAGAAATATAAAGAAATATAGAGAAATAATAACAACACAAGAATTTACCTGAAAACTCCCATAACAAGAGGAAAAACCAGTAGATCCAGAGAAGAAAATACAATATATGAAAAATTATTACAATTACATAATTTTTCTCCTCACCCCAAATCACACCCACAAAACTTTCCTACAAATAAAACTTTAACTCTCACCTCTTTTCTTTTTACAAGAAAAGGTCAATAAATGATTTATACTAGAGTCACAATTTACTAATAAGCTATGACTTGGTGTCAATTGATAACAGAGTAAAAAGAAGAAACATTCTCTGAGTTATAATCATATATTCTATATAAAATTAAATTATACATTGAGTCTAGCACCACTTATATAGACATATTTCAGTGAGTGCGTAGAGGACAAAATAGTAAACATAAAGAAGTTTGTTATAACAGAAAGGGAATATTTGCTATTTCTAGAGCTGCTGTGTGAGCTGCTCCGGCTGCTGTATGAGATGCTGCTACTGCTGTGCAGGTTGCTGCTGCTGCTGAGCTGGATTGGCCAACTTGGATTTATTTGAATGTGTTGTTTCTTGAGTAAGGTTGATACGCTCCCTCGAGTCTACTGGGGTATCAATCACAGTAAGGCTCGATCTGAGATTGAAGAAACGATCAGAAACCAAAGGCTTTGTGAACACATCTGCAAGTTGATCAGTGTTGCTGCAGAATTGAACTTGAAGTGTCTTTGCTGCTACTCTATCTCTGAAAAAATGGAAATCCACATCCATATGCTTGGTTCTTGAATGGTAGACAGGGTTGGAGCTCAAGTATGTTGCTCCAAGATTATCACACCACAGAACAGGTGGTTGAAAAAGTGAGAAACCGAGATCTTTGATCAAGGTTTGTAGCCAGATTAGTTCTGCTGTTGTGTTGGCCAGGGATTTGTATTCAGCCTCAGTGCTTGAACGTGCAACAGTATGTTGCTTACGAGAACTCCAAGAAATCAAGTGATTACCCAAAAATATACAAAAACCTCCTGTAGAACTTCTATCATCAGGGCATCCAGGACAGTCTGCATCTGTGTATGCATGAAGTGTAAAACCAGATTTTTTGTAGGAGAAAAACAAACCATGATTAATGGTGGATTTGAGATATCTAAGAATTCTTTTTTCTGCTGTCCAGTGAGTGTTTTTTGGTTCATGCATGAATTGGCAAACTTTGTTAACAGCAAACGAAACATCAAGTCGAGTTAGAGAGAGATACTGTAAACTACCAACAACACTTCGAAACAAGGTAATGTTTTCAAAAGAAGGTGAATCAAATTTGGAAAGCTTAGTGGAAGAAGACATGGGAGAGGAAATAGGATTGGCACCAAGCAGATTTGTTTTCTTTAATAAATCAGAGATGTATTTCCTTTGTGAGATAAGTAAACCATCACTCAGATAAGTAAGTTCTAAGCCAAGGAAATAAGACAAGGGCCCCAGATCAGTGACAGGAAAAGCACGACCCAAAGATTCAAGTAAATAATCAACAGCAGAATTAGAGGATGATGTAATGATCATATCGTCCACATAGACTAAAATAAAAATGCAAAGATTATTTTTATGCAAAATAAACAATGATGGGTCACCCTTAGAAGCCACAAAACCGTAATTGTAGAGCCAGGAACTGAGCTCAGAGAACCAAGCTCTCGGAGCTTGCTTAAGACCATAAATAGCCTTGTTTAATTTACACACATAATCAGGTCGATCAGGGTCAATGAAACCTTGCGGTTGTTGCATGAACACAGATTCAGTGAGGGTGCCGTGAAGAAAGGCATTTTGTATATCTATCTGCCGAAGATTCCAACCTCTAGAAACAGCAAGAGATAAAACTAGACGAATGGTAGAAGGTTTTACCACAGGGCTGAAAGTTTCGGTATAGTCAATACCGTGCTGTTGGTGGAAGCCTTTTGCAACAAGCCTCGCTTTCCTTCGTTCAATGGAGCCATCAGGTTTTAGCTTGGTCCGAAAAACCCACCTGCAACCAACGACATTAGTAATAGAGGAAGGAGGTACAAGAGTCCACGTATTTGTTTGAACAAGAGCTTCAAACTCTTTGATCATGGCTAATTTCCATTCTGGAAATTTTGTGGCAACTGTGAAGGAACTGGGATCATCGGGAACAAGAGCAGTGGAGAGATAGCAGTGGCGAGTTGGATATGGAACCGTGCCGTCAGTGGTGATGCGGGGCCGAGAGGAGTTTGTGTGAGAGCGGGTAATAATGGGAGAACGAGGAGGATTTGAGAGAGGAGGATCAGAAGGAGGTAAGGATTGGGTTTCGACAGCAAGATTGGGAGGAGAAGAAGATCTAGGGTTTGAGATATTGGGGAGGGGATTCGAAGTGTTCTGAGAAGAGAGTGAGATAGAGATGGGTTCGGGATGAGAATCGATAGAATTAAGAATGGGTTGAGAGGATGGAGTGTTGATGGGCCTAGGCGGTGATGTGGGCCGAGAGTTAGAGTTTAGAGGGAGTAAAGAAGCGGGAGGGGGCCCAGAATGGAGACACATGGGAGGGAAATAGTTTGGGAATTGGGCTGGGCGGCAGATTGTGATTTTGTGGGCTTTTGGTAAGGAAAATTTGTTTCATTGAAGATGACATCTCGGGAGATATAAAGACGATTGGAGTTTTGATCAAGACATTTGTAACCTTTGTGAGATGGACTATATCCAAGGAAAAGACATGATGTAGAGCGAAAACTTAGTTTATGACGATTGTAAGGACGTAAGTTGGGCCAACATTCGCAACCAAAAATCTTTAAAAATGAATAATCTGGAGGTTTATGATACACCATAAAATATGGGGAACGATTTTGCAAAATAGTTGTGGGTAGTAGATTAATAAGATAAGTTGCTGTTTCAAAGGCATCATCCCAATAAGATAAAGGGAGAGAGGCTTGAGTTAAGAGTGCAAGACCAACTTCGACTATATGTCGGTGTTTTTTTTCAACAAGTCCATTTTGTTGGTGTGTGTGAGGGTAAGAAAATCGATGTGTGATGCCAAGTTTTTTGCAAAGATTTGTGAGAGGGAGAAATTCTCCCCCTGCGTCCGTTTGAATAGAAATAATCTTTGAATTAAAGAATCGTTCAGCAAAAGAAATAAATGAAGAAAAAATATTAAAAACATCAGATTTATTTTTAAGAGGGAATAGCCAAGTAAATCTAGTAAAATGATCCACTATTGATAGATAATACTTGAAGCCATTTCTTGAAACAAAAGGGGTTGGGCCCCATACATCAGCCCATAACACTTCTAATGGTTTAACGGTTTGAGTAGTGCCTAATTTAAAGGGTAACTGGTGGGCTTTGGCTAAGGGGCATTGAGAACACGTAAAGGAGATATTGGGGAAATACGGCAAATAGCTGGTGCGCAGGATGCGAGTAACCGTTGCAAGAGCCGGATGACCAAGCCTTTGATGCCAGCAATCCAGAGACACTTTTTCACCAATGTGAGCTGAAGGAGATGCAGATTGAGGAGATGATGGAAAGAGATAGAGATCGTTACGCGTTGGACCGCTGATGAGGAGCCTGTTGGTCCGATTGTCCTTCACCAAAAAATGAGTTGAATGGAATTCAAAATAGCATGAGTTATCAACACAAAATTGTAAAACCGAAACCGGATTTTTTGTCATTGAGGGCACATGAAGCAGATTATGAAGTTTAAAAGAAGTAGAGTCAAGAGAGAGTGAAGAATCACCAATGTTTTGAATTTGTAGCCCGGTTCCATTGCCAATTCGCATCTGCTCATTGCCATTGTATGGTTCGGATGAGAGGTTCAACTGAGATAGATCATGAGTAATATGATGGGTAGCAGCACTGTCAGGGTACCAAGTGGAATCAGGTATGGCTGAGGGGGATGTATAATTGGCAGAGAAGGAGCGGGGAGGATCATATTGATATGCATGATCAAAGCGGAAGTGGCATTGGAGAGCAACATGGCCCTGTTTGTTGCATACCTGACAGGTTGGTCGAGTGTTTGGAGAATTTTGGGTCTGGTAGTTAGGGTTGTGGTTGGGTGAAAACCTTCCTCTATTTGAAGGGAACCTGCCTCGTCCACGTCCATGACGACCGCCACGATAGGAACCTCTTCCTCGTTGATCACGGGAGCTAAAATTAGCTGATGGTTCAAAGGGAGTTTGAGGGCTTGTGCTTCGAGCTATGTGACTTAAACGACTTTCATGAATGAGCAGTAAGTGATAAAGCTCATGAGGTGTTAGTGGATCTGCTCTGGTAGTGATGGAAGTGACAAACCTTTCATAGTTAGACCCAAGACCATTTAACAGATAAGTAACAAAATCTTTATCAGAAACAGGGGATCCTGAGGCAGCAAGGGTGTCCACTAACATTTTTATTTTGCTAAAATAATCAGAAATGGATTGTTCACCTCGGCTCATATTTGTAAGTTGAAAACGGATTTGAAAATCCTTTGCCTGAGAGATGGAACTGAACATTCTTTCAAGAGAGAGCCAGAGGTCTCGTGATGTTTTGGAAGTAATAACATGACTGATGATGGACTTGGATAGAGATGAAAAAAGAATGCTTAAAATAAATTGATCCATGCGCTGCCATGAAAGATAGGCATGATTGATCTTTTGGGAAAAGTCACTTGAAGAGGTAAGCATGTATGGAGGGGTGGACTGAGTGCCATCAACGTATGAGTAGAGGTCTTGGCCTCGTAGATAAGTAGATATCTGCACCTTCCAGAGTAAAAAATTTTCATGGTTAAGTTTAATAGTAACTAGATGTGAAAAGGAGGAGGGAATGGTAGTGGAAGATGAAGTCGGATTTGCGGTCATGGTAGGAAATGGATCAGAGAGACTGCAAGTCTTAGCAGCTCTGATACCATGATAACAGAGTAAAAAGAAGAAACATTCTCTGAGTTATAATCATATATTCTATATAAAATTAAATTATACATTGAGTCTAGCACCACTTATATAGACATATTTCAGTGAGTGCGTAGAGGACAAAATAGTAAACATAAAGAAGTTTGTTATAATAGAAAGGGAATATTTGCTATTTCTAGAGCTGCTGTGTGAGCTGCTGCTGCTGCTGTATGAGATGCTGCTACTGCTGTGCAGGTTGCTGCTGCTGCTGAGCTGGATTGGCCAGCTTGGATTTATTTGAATGTGTTGTTTCTTGAGTAAGGTTGATGACTTGGTGTCAATAACTAAGAGCTTAAGCTCTCTTATTTATAGACTTAGAGGCTTCCCTTTTTTCTGGGATTTGCTACACAACCTCTTACTATTCACCTACACTCCACATTCCATACTTTTTAATATTTTTTAATATTTTTTTAAAATTTTTTTTTGAATTTATTTTTTTTTAAATATTTCAAATTTTTTATTCACTATTCATATAAAAAATATTTGATAAAAAAAATTAAAAAAAAAAGTGGAGTGTGGAGTGTGGTGAATAGTAAGAAGTTGGAAAGATTATTTCATTAAAATTATTAATTCAAACATGAGAAAAATAAACCAAATCCTTATCATGTGGCATGCGGCCGGCCCCGTGCCATGACATCAATGCATGTAAAAGTGCCCGGCCTGTTTTTCTCGATCGTGTCCCTAAAATTAATATTCAAAGTCTAAACACATGCATGGATGATGGGTCTATGGCCGAATTGGGTCAGTCTTGGTTATTTGTCTGTTTGTATAACAAATTAGCTAAGCATGCAGTGAAGATACAGTCAGTTTATAAATATCGTATAGTCGTATTAAAAAATAGTAAAAATTATTATTAAAAAATTATTATTTTTTACATAAATTTCATATTTATTTATTTTTTTAAAAATAAATGCGCATATTTATATGACTGTAACTATGACATACATAGGCCTGATGGACCGGAATTCAACATTATAAGCTTTTAATTTTGATTTGTTTTTTTTCCTGAACGTCGGCTCTTTCACAATCATATATCAGCTCTTTGATCTCCCGACTATCGATCGTCAACCAAGTCTTTTCCTCGCACGTACAAATTGTCTGTTCGCTGTCATCTGTCATCAAGACTCTCAAGCAATCAATGCTGGGAGGCATACAGCTAGCTGACAAGGACCGCCAAATAAAGTCTCCAAAAAAAACATATTCCTCTTTATTTTTCCAACAAAAGCAGGGTCTCGTGTAAATTGATTAGTCTATGTATTTGCGTTGAATTACGCACCTTCAGTCCCCACTATATTTTTATTCTCATCGATCGATTGATACATGCCTAGAAATTAATTTCAGTACCGGCATAATAATATTAGGCATAAACTTGATATATTCTCTGTTGAAAAGTACTGTATATACATCGTATTAATTATATATCTTACTCTCCATCATTTTAATCTTGACGTACGGCCTATATTTGTTTTTATATATAGCCGCTCGAAAGTACGTAGCTAGTGTTAAAAGAAGCCATATATGCAAACTATATATTTCCAAGTACCGTTTATTAAATACTATCAATAATGTTAATTTGTAAGTTTTTCTTCTAGTTTAATAAGTTTTTTAAAACTAAAATTAATGCAATTATATTTGTGGTCAATTATTTTATACAAAAAACTGGATTTATGATTATATTATCAATTCAGATAATTAGATTACCTGAATAAACTATCGGTTAATAATTTATATCTTATAAGAAAGTTAAAACAACGTGATGGAAGCTAAAATATAATATAAAAGAAGATGGAGAAGAGAGAGAGGAAAATAGACTTTGAGAGCTATATTTTTACTTTTTCAATTATTAGTAAATGCAAGGTATACATCATTATTTATAAAAAAATTATATTGAAATAAGATAAGGTAAATATATTAAATATTATCAAAATTAAACTAAAATGATTTGATAATTATGAAAATTAAAGTGATTTGATTTGATATTATCTTTAAGAATGATTTCTTAAATAATTTATTAATTGTAAAATAATTTTTAGTTTCAGAATGTACTACACTATTTTACAAAAATTAAAAGGGCATTCTGTTGAAATTTCGCCTAATTAAGCTCGATTAACAAACGTCGTACGTAGTAACATTTGAAAATTGAGAAATGGTGAAATGACAAATAAATAACAACTTGTATAGCACTACGTAAAAAAATAATACTTTTTTTAAAAATTTGATACGTCTAAATTAAAAAATAATAATAATAAATCATTTGTTTTTTAAGATGTCACACTATCACTACTCTTGACTATTTGGGCACCGATTTATCTAAAATGAAAGTCGGTGATCAGCTGGCACCTAGATCTGGAATTTAGGTCTGAGAATAATATATGCCACTTTGATGCAATTTAAATGCATAGCTTGTCATGCCAACATGGAAGAAGCCTCCCCTTATCTTCTGTGTATATATGTGTTCGAAGATACAATCTTTTTGTATAGCGCTATTTTATAAAATTGCTATTAATTTGAAAGATGATCAGTTACAAATTAACTAGCTAATTGTATCCCTACCACTACTCTATATATTATGCATATATACTTATATGTCTAAAGGCAGATACGTTGAAGATAGATAATGTTAGGGTGCAAACCAATACAAATGACTTTTTTTTTTAAAAGCATTTTTTAAACATCCTTGATTATAAAGAAAAAAGAAAAAATAATTATATATATATAAGTGAACATATTTGATGGACATATATAGAGTCATACTATCATTTTTCATAAAATAAAAATTATAGTCAAAATGAGGCATCTTTCTCGGTCCCCATCATTTTCCATATAATAATCCTATGAGGACCTAGTACTACACTATAACAAATTGTCAAATACCAATTTTTCCAGCGATGGTTATTGGTGGAAAAAGGCATGAAATTGGTAGGACAAAATTTGTTTTGACCAATTTTAGTCATGGGGTGCTCGTGGAATATTATCAGCGAAAAAAAGTGTTTGTCTATCATTGTGGAATATAATCGGCGAAAAAATTGTTGTGAATACAATTCCAGCAAAACATTTCATCGAAAATGTCTATTTACGAAGAAAACTTATCCCAGAAAATAATCACTTCTGGCAAAAAAAAAAAAAAAAATTTCCCCAAGTTACTATTCGTGGCAAATATTTACAGATTTCAGAAAAAAAATAATGTAAAAGCAAGAAAATGATACTGAGAACAAACAAAATGGAAAGAAATGGTCTAATAAAAGTTTAAAATATATATATGAATTCTGGGGATCCAAATTCACACTTCAAAGAAAAAACTACCACTTGGCAGCCCTTGGTAGAAACACGTGAAATAAGTCCTCTAGTTCCAGCTCTTGGCAAACAATAAATCTTCTCAACTTCCTAACACTCCACACTCCATCTTTTTTTTTTAATTTTTTTTTAATTTTTTTTATTAAATAATTTTTATATGAATAGTAAATAAAAAATTTGAAATATTTAAAAAAAAATAAATTCAAAAAAAAATTTTAAAAAAATATTAAAAAATATGAAGTATGGATGAATAGTAAAAAGTTGTGTAGCAAAATCCGCAAACAATAAATCTTCCCAAGGTATGGGCTAGTCTATTATTCACACCTGGGTATGCATATATTTGGTTCCATTTTGCAAAAAGATAAGATGCAAAAGAGAGTAACTCACCTTGAAGTTATCAAGGACCATCATTGTAGCAATAGACTAGCCCATACCTTTTGAAATAAAATGCTAAATCAATAGGAGGATATCAATGGCCATCTTCTTTTGCTTATTAAATTGACAAAAAGAAAGCTACATCTTCTACCCAACATAAACATGAACTCACTCTGTATACCAAAATTGGACCTCCATATACGACTGAAAGCAACATTAAATGATAACAAAGTTAAGAACTGTATACAATAAGGTTCAAATTAAAGCCATGATTGTTGAGTATTGTGGAGTCTAGTCCACACCGCTTGAGCGGAGACAAGTCAGAGAGTTCGCTCAAGACCACTTGACAGTGAGCTCAAGCCGATGCGATACAGAGAGTTCGTTCGACACTATTCGAGCGAAGTTCAAGTTAGAGAGTTCGCTCATGAGTCGCTCGACACATGACTCAAGCAGTTGCGGGAAACAAGTTCACTATAAATATGATGTGTTTTGTCATATGGTCATATAGTTGATGCACAGTAGTCGCCCCACTACTGTATTGTGATTCCTCAAGTAATAAAAATCCTATTTAGCTCCCGTGGACGTGGGCAATTTGTCAAATCACATAAATCTTATGTTATATGATTGTTTGATTGTTCTTTTCACATTTACTTTCAATCTTTTGTCATCGTTTTTCACAAAAATTAGTATCAAAAGTCAATGTTCAGGTCTGAGGAAAAATGATAGTTAGAGAAGAAGTGAAGGTATCGAGAATCGAGAAGTTCGAATGGCATAGATTATGGATACTGGAGGATGCAGATAAATGACTACAAAATTTTGGGAAGAGACTCCATCTTCCACTATTGGGGAAGAAGCCAGACAACATGGCAGTTGCTGATTGGAACATGTTAGATAGACAGGTTCTGGGGGTTATTCGGCTAACCCTGTCTAAATCCGTTGCACACAACGTCATCAAGGAGAAGAAGATTGCGGATCTTATAGCGGCTTTGTCAAATATGTATGAAAAGTCGTTAGTCAATAACAAGATACACTTGATGAAAAAATTATTCAATTTGAAGATGAAAAATGGTACGTCTATTGCACAACATCTAAATGATTTTAATACTATCACAATGTTTAATTGTTTAATTGTTCTAAACTGAATTCAAAGTATGTTCTAAAAATTTTGAACATTGTTCTTTTCGTGTGATTGTTTAATTGTTCTTTTCGCATTTAGTTTCAATCTTTTGTCATCGTTTTTCACAATAATAATACCAAAACTTCAGGTTGCAAAGCAAGACTGAATAGCCAAAAATCCCATAAAAAGGCCATCTAAACTAATAACGTAACTGAAACAACGTCGTTTTTTTCAAACACTAAGTCCCAGAACGACGTCGTTTCACTTACTTAAGTGAAACAACGTCGTTTCATATATATATATATATATATATAATTTTTTTTTAAAAAGCATTTCAAGTATCGGTCGGTTCAACGGTCTGATCCAGGCTCAAACTGGGACCGAACCGGTAGACATCGGTTTTGGCCAAATTCAATCGCCGATCGACTGGTTCTACACCAGTTTTTGCGGTTCTAAGCTCTAGCGGCCGATCTAATTCGGTTCAGGTCGATTTCACGGTTTCTTGTACAGCCCTAATTCCAGCACCAAAATGAGCACATACCACAATAAATTCTCCCCAATTGATGGATTTACATTTTAAAAAATATGACATCAAGGACAAGATGAACATCTCATGAGCAAAAACATAATGATAATATAAAGTAAAGATCATAAAGGAGAGAATAGAAACATGGGTATACTGCACCTTGTATTTGATTTTCTTGGCAAGACACAGAACCAACAAATTAGTAGCACCAAAAACTTATTTGGAGAGATTTCAACATAGATATAAATGAAAGAATTTATAGCCCAGAACAGACCCCTTTGCTGATAAAAAAGGGTTTCAATGAAATGATTAAAAAAGGTGAAATAAGAACTTATTGTAAGTGTTCAAGAATGGAGACCCATAAGTTATATGTTTTCTTCTATAGTGCCATCATTCATTAGGCTAGAAAGGAAGGAAAGCCACTACCAACCCAAAATTAGGTTAACCACTACCAATTCAAATTAAGTGGGAGAAACAAAACATAAAAAGGTTTGGGCTTTACACAATTTCAATGAAAACATGACATGTCTTTTTCTAAAAATGTAACATAAATAACATTCCAAACTAAAAACAAATTTTTATATAACATACATAATTCAACTAATAAAACATACAACATGCTTGATGCCCATGTAATTTAATCTAGCAAAATTACACATAACCATAAAACTTCCTATTACATTCAATATGCATAAAATCTGTCCAACCAAAATTTACAAATACTCCACTCAATTTATAAGCCTATTGATAATACATATATGTTTCCAAATTACAACTGTGCTCATTACCCACCAACCATCATAAAACTCTATTTACTTCTAGAAGCAGCCTAGCCTACACGTTTTCAGTTCTCGACGTCAAAAACCCAAATAAATTTATAAAAATAGTATCTATTGTTACTTCTAAAGAGACAAACAAGAGATTGAATTTGACCAACCTAATGTTCAACGTGAACGGTATAAGTAACTCCAATTTCCATTTTCTTTTCATTTTCCTTCTTTTCCAGCAAATCAAGCAAAGTATGTACGATATGAATCAGAAATTAACTCAATACTCATTAATAAGTTCCCAATGTCCAAGAAAACAATAATAATGAAAAATTCTTCAAAATCTAAAGGATACCTAGAAGAGGCAGCGGGGTTCAAGGGCAGAGGGATCATGGACCATCTGCAGAATGAGGGGGCGGCAAGTTCCCCTGACGTCAGAATGGCAGTTGAGGGAGAAAATAGAGAGAGAGTGTGTGTGTTGGTCGTGCGTGAGCCTTGCGATGACTGCTATTCATGGCGGCTCCATAGTTGCTGGCGGTGGTCGATGAAGGGAGGCAACGGGTGCAAGGCACAAGCTGGAGAAGGACGACACAGTGGGAGGAGAGAGAAAAGAAAGAATAGAAAAGAGGGAAGGAAATAAAGAAATAAGGGGAAAAACATAGAGTTTTAATCTTAAAAACATTTGCTGGGGTTCATTATCGCCACAAAAGATAATAAGTTGCTCACTGCAAAAACTAATAAGCATTTTGATGTCTTATCTAGCGGAATTACTAGCAGTGACTAAATTTTGACGCAAAAAGTAATTTTATCGCCCCAACAAGCCTTTTACCACAAAGTTTTGCTCACCGAATGTGATCTCGCTCCAAAAGGTTTGTTTTTTTCTCACGGACAGTTTTCGTGTCATCAACTAAGTATTTGTCACAATAGTAGATATTGGAAAAAAAAAACTTATGAAAAAAGGCCAAATTTCTTGTAGTGACATTTTTCCTACTATGTCAGAAAGCAAGCCATTTCATATTTGAAAAACATCTCAAATTATAGAAGTGCTTTAAAATTATACGAACTAATAAGCTAAGATTAAGGTTTTAAAAATTGTTCCATTCGAAATTGTTTGTGCCGGAACAGTAATTAGCAAAGTGTGATGAGTTGTTCCGTTTTGGCTCAAATTTCGGCCATTCCAGTCTATTCCGGTGTTTCAGCCGAAACACATATTTCGGTCCAAAATTTGGCTAAATGAAAATTTGGAAAATATTCTGGAAAAAAAAAAAAAAAACTTGTAAAAGCCTCAATCCTTTTCATCACATATATATTCACCATTTCCCGTATAAACAAGTTAATAAAGCCCTTAAAACCAAATAGAAAAGAAATAAATACTCAAAAAATGTTAATACATGAATTGAAGTAAAGTAAATGGGGGAGAGAGACAATTAGACATGATGATCTTGTCAAGGTAATCAAAAGAAACGGATTGCCAGAAAGGGCCATGGCAATATATATGCACAATGTTTTTTTATGAAAATATTTGATTTTTTTAGCAGGTTTTTTTTTTGCATCGATTTTTTTAGCAGTGTGACTGAGAACTAATTACAACTTAGAAATATTATGGAATTTTTCAAATATTTATATTTTTAAGACTTGTATTAATATTATTTTAGAATATAATTTTTCTATATATATATAATTTATCTATATATCAACTATCTCGAAACAGTATACCGAAACGTACTAATATCAAAAGATTCCATTTAAGTACTTCAACCGAAACGGAATTCAAAACTTTGGCTAAGAATTTGCTGAGTTCCTGCAACTGGTGACTCGTAATTGTAGAAAAAATTGGGAGGGATTGTCCAATGGATTTCCACGCTTCTAGGAAACATCCTGCTAAGCATTTTATTTTTTTCTAATGTATTGGACTTGTTTCTTGTTTACATAGAATATATTCATTTCCAAGCTGTTTATACCCCACAGTTTTTTTTTTTTTTCCTTTTATATAAGAGAGAAAATTATTTCAATCAATGCCATGTTCCTCTATTTTCACTTGGAAAGCTGACTCCTTCAGTATCAGATTTGTTGCCTCCCATACGAAATCGATTTCCACCAGACAGATGAAGCCTGGTTTTAAATCTCCGACTTTAATTACTCTAAAATTATCCAGTACACAAAAAAGTAAAAGCCTTGAGACTTGAGAGTAACGAACATCAACCATATGGAATTCAGACTGGTCGGCGTCAAACCATTCACTGGTCGGTACCAAAAACATATTGTTAACCAAAGTTTCTGAGATAAGCAGTTATATGCAAAAGCGATTCACCGTTGTGCTTTTCCAGTTTTCTATCTGTAATTATGAATAATGCCTACCTCAGGAAGAGCAAAGACACATGCTTCTGAGTTGCATATGGTTCAAGTTTCTTCATATTTACTACAAATAAAAGTACTTAAACAGACATGATGACCTATTGCAATCTACTCCTATTCCTTTTGTTGCTTCATACCGCGTGTTGTTATTTAAAATAAGAACACAAGGCTTTTTCATAAACAAGAAAAAAAAAAGGAAGAATGCCTGCATATAAATAGTGGAACATCGATGACGCTACCAACACATTAATAAATCGCCAATGAGGTGCCTGAATGCTGGCTAAATTTAGTGTGCTCCTGGAAAAAGATCCCAAAAAACCCATATCTCAGGCCTCCATCAAGATACCTGGAACTGATCACCAAAAACAGTAAGCAGATGAATGAGGCAATCCGTGATCCAGATAACTAATTACATCTCACAGTAGAAGCACAGAGTAAAATTCTAGAGAACAGTTCATACATTATTTAAAGCAAGTATCAGGCACAAAGTAAATGATGTGATATGATGAGGAAATACTTTTCCATTTCCCTTTCCTAAATGACCTCAAAAAAAAAAAAAAAACCTGAATTGCATTTATATACTAGGAAAAATTACAAGCTTAACTTATATCTGTACGTCATTTGTGAAACAAAAATCAAGAAGTACTACAAACTTACAGCAGCAAGCTTGTCAAGAGACGTACTCCTTCACTATTCATCTTCCTCTGAGATGCTTGAAATCAACCTAAAAGAAATTTTACATTAAGGACCACATAATTTCACCAAAGTTGCCCTAAAAGAGTCAACAACAATTTACCAAGATACAGGAACATATATTAGAAAATACCAGTATAGAGAGAGGAAAAATAGGATAATGAGGTAGCCGATCTTGAAAAACCGAAGCTTTTTCTCCCATCTCAGCTGGTTATAGATCTCAGTTACGTCAACCAAGTGCTGCCGCTGCATGTACCTGATCAACAGTTATAAATCATCTCAGATACACTGTTTGAAAAGGGGCCTGATTATGAGTAAACAACAAGTTGCAAAATTCAATCTCATGTCAAACCATTTTATCTCATGTCAAATCAGAAAATGGTTAAGTATGAACGCGGCAGGCTACAAACCACATTAGAAGCAAGCCAAATGATGATGATGAATTTTTAGGCCAAAAGCTGTAAGTGAAGGAAATTGTGCCAGATCATTGATAGAACTACTGCAAGATTTCAAGTCCATGCAGTGATATTTGACCTCTACAAAAAAAGACAAAGATAAATGTCTCCTTGTCCTTCCACAGGTGGGATATGAAGACGGTACTTTTTAGCATGAAAGTGTTGGATAAGATAGAGCCAGATAACCATAGACTCAGGGGACATCATTGTTCATCCTCTCATTTAACTAACAGCCAGCAATGAAGGATAATCATTTCTTTATATCATAAAATAAGACATACACAAAAACTAACCAATCTTCATTGAAATGCCAGTAGCCAATAACTAATGACTGAATAGTACATTTATCCTTGTCTAAGTTCACTCATTGCAAAGTAAAAGGATTTGAACATTCATCTGAATGTAATAACCAGTCTCCCAGAGATAGTGTCACCTCTATAATTAGATGATAAAGCATGGATCTAACAAACGATTATGCATTCCACACTTTCAGTTGCAATTAGTTAATCTTGGTGGTATGCTCCCTCCAAGCCTAAGGTTTGAACCTTTGGGTGCATACAATTTCTAGGGGCATCGGACTGGGAGAATTTTCCCTTGCAGGAAACTTTTTGCCAAGGGCCTATGCGCCTCTGGGATAAGTTGGGAATTTGCTCCGGATGCCAAGTGCTAATAAAAAAACAAGGAGGTAGTTTTTTTTATAAGAAAAAAGGGCGTGGTTTTTGCTCTAAGAGTAAACACCAAAATTTACTGCCTATCCTCATCCTTTTATCAAATATAACCATCACAATATTAAATGACATAAATGTAAGTTTTAAAGTGCATTATACAGACAGGTGGGAATGTTGGATGCCTTTCAAACGGGAGACAGGTCAAATGTACTTGATTCACGATGTTGTTGTAGATGTGGGTAAGAAGAAAACTTACAATCTCACATTATAACATAGGTACGGCAGAGAGAACACAAACATAAGCCAATTTCTGGTAAGTAGAAAGAAGAAGCATAAGACTCCTTGAACTATAAACTCCGGCAAAACAACCCCATTTATCCGGGATGCTGAATCATATGGATTGATATAGTCAAACTCTAGGTCCACCAAGCACATAAGCTGCAATAAACATCTTCAGAACTCAGGATTAAGTTTTCAAACATTAGGAAAGAAAGCACGGAAATATGTCAGCCTAGTTCCCGAGTTAAAAGCCACAGCGCTCTTGTTCTTTAGGCCAATATCACCAATCCTCTTACGTAATAATATATCGTAAGATGATACGTAGTCAATGCACATCAGTATTAATCGGATGCAACAATAATTTAAATAGAACTCTAGTTCGCATAAAAGAATTCAATTCTTAAACTATTTTCCATTTTTTTTTCCAACAATCTTATGAAATACCCAACAGTTTGAGTGTTCAGCAGCTACACACCTAACAGATAACTAAGTTCAGAAACACATGAAAATAATTCTCAAATACACTCGTTAGTTCTCAAGGCAACTTATATTTGATGAGGCAAAAAGTGAGATCCCCACAGTTTCCAACGGAAATGTGATAATAAGGGGACGCATATAAACCTTTAAGATTTCACCTTTTTTGTGTAATTTTAATTATCTTACAAAATTTCATTTTTTTTTTAATAAAGCAAACCTATTTGATTTGTAAAACAGGCGTGGGGTTCATTGTGGTTAAGAAACGTGCCAAGCAAAAGAGAAAGAAAGAAACGAATTCTAAGGAATAGGAAAACCCAAGACACATCCAAAGTCCAAACAGGTCTTAACTTGTGAATCCGGCATTGCCAGCGACGAACATAGGGAAAGAAATCATGTATGCATAACTAGCAAATAAAAGATCAGAACTTTTCACATTAAATTAAAAAATAAAAAAATAAACGGACAAGCAGATTCGGCCGTGGAAACAAAATTACCTGGAAACCTAGGGTGCAGAGCAGACCAACAAGGAAGAAGAAGGACAAGAGCCATAACCACAAGGTCCCCATGGTCCTTCTCCTCTCTCTCTCTCTCTCTCTCTCTCTCTAGTCTCTGTGTGATTTCGTGTTCCCCCCGTTTATGTTCTCAACTCCCGTTGTCTGGTTAATTTTGTTTATCTTATTTTCTACCGACTTTCAACGCTTCATTTTTTTTTTCGGGAGAATTTGTAGAAGTTTAGATAAATTCTGTATAAATTTATATAAAAAAAATAGATCTTATATTAAAAAATATAAAAAATACTTATTTTTTAGCAAGATCTATTTTTTTATATTAAAAACTTACATAAATTTCTCCATTTAAAATTTATATTTAACATTAATAGCTTAAATGCTTTATTTTTAGTTTTAGAAAAATGATAGAGCAATCATATAAAAAAAAATAACACAACTTTAACGCAATTTTTCTTAAAAAATTAAGACTAGTTGCACACAAATATAATTTTATACTACTGAGTGACATTTTTTATTTTATTAATATATATTTTACTTTTAAATTTTAAATTTTTTAAATTTTCGTAATTTTTAATAGTTGACGTATTAACACGTTTGATTATTTAAATAAAATTGTAAATATAAATAGTATTTTTTAAGAATTAATTTTTAAGTTTCAATTGTGTTAAAGCTTTGACCAAAAAATAATTGTGTTAAAGTTAATTTCAAAACAAAGTTTTTGTCGTTGATCTATCATTTTTTCATATTTTTAATGATAAAAATATCATATTATGTATATTTTAGAAATATTTAAAACCTTTACAAAATATTGTCAGCCCAGTATAATCGGCCCATAATGGGTGAATTAGATTATCCATTGAGCCGATCGGAGTAACACGGCCCACAACACGAAACGGCGCCGTTTATTTGTTGCTGGTTTTT
This sequence comes from Cyclocarya paliurus, assembly GCA_029856935.1. Lineage (NCBI taxonomy): Eukaryota > Viridiplantae > Streptophyta > Magnoliopsida > Fagales > Juglandaceae > Cyclocarya > Cyclocarya paliurus. The sequence goes on along the minus strand of JARVXP010000207.1, from coordinate 4,713,338 downwards.
TGTCTTGCAGAAAAAGATACCTTAGATCTAATCCAGCTCCTTTACCCTTTATTTCCTCTCGCCCTAGTTCTCGTTCTCTCGTAGTTTCTCAGCTGCATCAAGTGTCAAGTAATCATGACCAAGCAGCAAGCTAACTGGTCTCCGTACGACAACAATGGCGGGTACTCTCTCTTTCCATCCCCCTCTCTCTTTCTCTCGATCGCTTCAATATTTTCGTTTTTATTTTTGTTTGGCACAATTCTTAATGCCTTTTTATGTTATACTTTCTGGTTTGTGTCTATTATATGAAGATCTTGCGTCGCAGTCGCTGGAGCCGATTACTGCGTCGTCGCGGCCGATACTCGCATGTCGAGCGGTTACAATATTCTCACGCGTGATTACTCTAAAATCTCCAAATTGTAGGCTCCTTTATCCCTGTATTTTCTCGATCAACGTTTTCAAATTTTTTGAGTGTCTGTCTTGTTGGTTTGTGTTGGGTGATTGATTGAAAGGATTGGGATTGGTGGGTTACAGTGGTTTTCAGCTAAAATATTTGGAGGAGTGGGATTGTATCGTGTATCCATCTCATTAAAGTATAAATTTTGGATTTTGGTTGGCACAATATTTAGGGAAAATTGGTGCGTTAGAGTTACAGAAGTTCTTAAAATTCTGGACAAGTGATTGGAAGAGTGGGATTCTTGTGATTTTTAAAGGAGGTTAATGTTTAGGATTCTTAATGAAGTTTTTTTGGGCTATAAGAAAATGATAAAAGGGGAAACCTATGCAGAAGTCGTGGACCAGGAGATTTTGCTAGGCTTCGCTTTAGGGATACGGTATAAGCTTTGTGAAATATTGTGTTTCAATGGGCGATAGATAACTAAAGTCAAATTTTCTTCATTTTGTTGCTTAATGGCTTTGAGCAACTTTTGGTCATTTTGCTCTTATTTTGTGGACTCTTTGCACCTGATTTCTCTTTCCCTTAACCTTGCAGGGCAGACAAATGCGTGATGGCCTCTTCTGGTTTTCAAGCTGATGTGAGAGCTTTACAAAAGCTCTTGGCAGCTAGGCATTTGGTGAGGCTTCAAGATATAACTTTATACTGACTGTGCTATAATATAAGGTTGGAGCATACAATATTGAGTAGGATTATAAAGATATATTGTAAGTCAGATTCAAACGGCTATTTTGTTTAACTTTGAAGTTATCTCATTACTTTCATTTGTTTATAATTTTTCTCTTTTATAGTAAATAGCGTAATTTCCATGGGATTCCCCATTACAGATGGGGGAAACTTTTCTCCAATTGTCGGATGAGAATCAATTTCTGGATATTTTTTATTATTTGCTTCTTTACTTATCAAAAAAAAAAAATTCTGGATATTTTTCCCATGAGAAGCATGGAGAACTGACAAACAATCTATTTATTTATTTTACATATTTTAGTCTATAAATGAGGAACTTATTTATCGCAGATGACCCGTTATAAATTCTTAGTGAGAGTCTGAGATTGCTTTCTGCACAAGGGAACGTCTGAGTTTTGGTTCTGGTGGTCTCTCATGTATAATTGGATGGGAGCTCGTACCATCCTCGATTCAATTTGAAAGTACAAGAATTGGCTTTTGCCAATTCTTATGATCAATAAAATAGTTTACTGATCCAAAAAAAATAAAAAAAATGAAAGTAGAAGAGTTTGATGACCATCGCAAGTCTTATTGCCGAGAACAATATTTTAGGAGTGTGGATAGCAATAAAACGATCATCTAATACTTATCTAAAAAAATGTTCATCTGTATAGATTATCTTCTGGTGATGACTTATAAAAATAAAATAAAATAAATCTTCTGGTGATCTTGTATATATATCCATACTCGTCTTTTAGGTTACTACGATAATTTCGTTGTCTTCATCTAGCCTATCCTCATGTAGAGGATAAGCATTCATCTTCATGAAGAATGGACACTTCTCTTCTATTCTATTATTTCCAAAAGTCAGCCAATGATTTTATGTTGTAGGTGATTATGGTTTCTCTAGAAATATGCTTTTTTGGTTATAAAAGTTGGAGACTTGAACTGATGACTAATCGCATAGATATCCTCTCTTGAATGCAGATCTATCAACACCAACACAACAAGCAGATGAGCTGCCCTGCGATGGCTCAATTACTCTCAAATACACTCTATTATAAACGATTCTTTCCTTATTATTCCTTCAATGTTTTAGGTGGCCTTGACAGTGAAGGTAAATCACTACTTTCTTTGAGTGTTGTATTCATGTCCTCTCTTTGTGTTAACAAGCCTTTTTTTTGGCTTTTGGTTTGGGGGGGGCTGATTTCAAAATTACAGGAAAGGGTTGTGTCTTCACATATGATGCCGTTGGCTCCTATGAGAAAGTTGGATATAGTTCCCAAGGTTCTGGTTCCACACTTATCATGCCCTTTCTGGATAACCAGCTGAAGTCTCCCAGCCCTCTCTTATTGCCTGCCCTGGTATGTCGCTGACTTAAATTATGGGTTTATATCAGCATCTATAAGCTATATACACCTGATTGTTGATTTTTAAAACTGTGTCTTCAAGGATGCTGTTACACCACTTTCTGAATCAGAAGCAGTTGATTTAGTAAAAACTGTCTTTGCATCTGCAACTGAGAGAGATATATACACTGTAAGTTTCTTTTTCTCAACAATTCCACCCTTCTTTGTGAGATTCATCTTTCGCTTTATTAACAAATCATGGGTGTTCTACAGGGAGACAAACTTGAAATTGTAATCCTAAATGCTGAAGGTATTCGCCGTGAATACATGGAGCTTAGGAAAGACTAATTTCTGTAAACTGTTCTGCTTGTCTTTCCAAACTAGAATGTTGAAATTATATGAAATGCTCTTTCTGGTAATGCCATGGCGGTTCTTTTAGCATTCTCATTACTCATCAAGTTTTAACGCCCCAACGATTTCAATTTGAACAATTTGCATTTCCCTAGTGACAATTGTTGCAGCAGTGATGACTGTTTGGGACGCGGTTCCTTAGAGGCTATTTTGAGATTTATATGCTGTTTTACTTTTACTCCAATGCTATTCGTTTATGCCTAACACATGGAAAATAGATACAGTAATGACTAATGAGTGATGAATCCCCTATAATTTGGTGTTAGAATGACAAATTATATGATGTTTGGATATTTGAAATGTTTAAATAGAGTCCCTCACCCTTGTTATTACTGTGCAATAATCATGGTGCTTAGTGACGGGTTATGTCGGTCATGTTCACACGGTCTCTATTATGATAACAAACATATAAGTTCTGGAGCATCAGCAACTTTATTTTTTACTTCTCAGTAGAAGAGCTGAGATCCTTGTTTAGTTTCAAAGCTTGGCTGAAAGAGTTATACTGGTCTCAGAAATGTAACAAAGAATCCGAAATTCCATTCATCTGGTTCTTTCGTGCAGATCAGTACATGATCTATGGATGTACTTTTAGTAAATTGGAAGGTACACAATGATGTTCATGTATTCATACTGTATAAGCACAGTCCCTCAAAAGCTGTCTTCAGAACCCCATCCTTTCTTTTCCAGTTCCAGTCGCAATGCCTGTAATGGACACCAGAGGTCAGTTAATTGACTGACCAGTTGCTTATCACAGAGCTGAGAATGTAAGCGCAGAAACAAGATGAGAGTGCTCAAGATGCTTACCTTGATTCTCTTTCTATTGATATCAAAATCATAGTTTCCGACCCGCGATGCAGATCGATACTCTACAACCGACTTTTTACCCGGTGGAAACCAAAATTCAACATCATCCACAAACTGTTTGAACAGAAAGAACGTGTTAACATTCTCACTAGCTCTTTTCTAGGAAAGAATGAGATATTGCCATATTGGTATTGGAGATGGGTCACGCTTACCCCCAGTACGCGGCTTTCGTATTCAGCACGCACGTAGTCATCTTTCCTCTCCACTATCTTTGGTGTAAACTTGTCCGGTTTTGTTGAATTTATCTGCAACATGAATTTTAGGATCTCGATGTAGCCTGGTTCAAGATTAAGAAATTACTCTTATATGGAGCAGACATGTTGAAAAGTTAATATTACCACTTGGAGGAGTTCCTCCATTGCCTCTTCTCTGCTCACGGGCTTTTTTCTACCGCGGTTGTAGTTCCTACAAAAAAGAAAACACCAACGTGCACCACGTTTTCATTGATCGCCTCATGCGCAACACTACTGCCGAAACTCACATTTTTCACGTGTGTGAGAAAAAGGTAAAGAATAGGGAAGTCTCCCTAACATGGTCGGCACAATGACTATTGCCTAATCACTCGTACACATGCATTGAATTTATGGGTCCAAATTCCTAACCCTCTCTCTCTCTCTCTCTCTGTTTTATTATTATTTTTTTATGGGGGATTATACCACTTGCGAAATATTTCGAAAACTATATGGATTATATACATATTATTCAAGCGCTAATAGCATAAACTTGTGGGTCCAAATTCCTGAAGAAAAATATTCGTTACAGGGTGGAGAACACGAAAGAGATAGAATTGAACGAGAGCAAAATGGGTAAATTTATACCAGGGAGGAGCATAGTGGGTTAGATCACTGACGTTTTCCGACGTCGATATGCAGTTCTTAGTAGCCGGACAAAGAGCTAGTGCAGGTGGGTTTTTCTGAACCCCAAGGTACTCTGGTTTTTTTCCGCTGCACCATAATCCACAGTTGTAAATTTGTACGAACAATAATGAACCAATAGCGAGCTTAATCAAACAATTTCCCATGCTATGAAAGATGGAAACTCTGATAATAGAAGTGCACACCCTCCAATTGGCAAAAGCCTTTGGGAAACGCGGAGTGTGTTAGGATAAGGAGCACAAAGAAATGTACCTGAAGTTGAGGATGGCTCCGATTGCAGCTAATTCGCTGCTCCTCAGAACGATTTCCCTGAAAATTTTTTACTTCTTATTAAACAATTTTTCTGCGTTTATGCGAGAGAGAGAGAGAGAGAGAGAGAGAGTACCTCCGGCCAACTTGTTCGGTGGGCTTGTCGGGTTGCTGCTGAGAAACGATGAAACGGGGAGTACAGGAACTCTTTCTTGCCTTCTGATGGTTCTTGTAGAAATAGTGGGGGCTTGGTGATGCCATTGAAGCCATCGGTAAAAAGCTCAGAGCTCTCCCTCCTTGCGGCTCTGCGAGTATTCAACTTGCGTTTCTCTCAACGGATTTTAATTTATTTATTTATAGTAATACAATAATAAGCTTACGCGCTTCCCAGCGGGCTGCCATTGGGGCTGGTCACACACGTTAGACGTCGTCGTTTTGTAATCTTCGACCAATAGTAAACGGGCCTACCCAACAGATGGATTCTGTTACATCTGTAAATGGGCTCCTAACAAAAACACTGTTTTAGCCGAATGGGCTTTCACATCCATCTTCTTTCGGGTTCAATTGTCATTATATTTTAGATTTGGGACTGATTCATAATTATAGAAACTCCTTGCCCTCGGGCGGGAAAGGGGAAAAATCCGACTCTTGAAGTCTCTATTCCTACTTCCTAGTCTAGCTTCTATCCCAAGCTTCTCCCTCCTCCTCGTTCAGTTCTTCTCTCTCGTCAATGGCTCGAAACAGGGTAAAAAATATCACTCGCTATCTATCTCTATGATTTCTTTATTTTTATTTCTAAATCATTCACTATCTTCTATAATTTCTCACAATTCCTTTTATCCTTCGCTTGTCTGAAGTCAGTTTGCCTCTTTCTGCATCAATTAACTGTACCTATGTTCATTTTTCTTGTCAGTTTTCATATTTAATGATATTAATTTATCTTTGTGCGTGACTAAGCTGGTTTTACTTTGGATTCCACTGGATTTTTGTTCATTCTCTCTCATTTGGTTACTTTTAATGCTTTATGTTCTATATTACATGCTCTAATTTTTAATTTTTTTATGATGTCTATTGTTACTCTCTTTAGGGTTTAGGGTTTCAAGTTACCAACATACGCTTCCTAATAAGCAGTAAAATTGACAGTCTTTATTGTGTCCTAAACTTTTATATATTTCATACCTTCTTTTTGTAATTTTGGGCAATAGGAGACCTTGCTATTGTTGCTCGATGTGGGCCCGTCAATGCACAATGTTCTTCCGGAGCTTGAAAAGGTCTGCTCTATGCTAGTAGAGAAAAAGGTATCACCTTTATAAGTTGTGACTTGCTTTATTTTTTGTCTCTGCAATTTTTATATTCTGTTGATTTACTGAGGATGTTTTTATCTAATAGTCTTCCTTGTGATTTTTCAGCTGGTATACCATAAATCTGATCAAGTGGGTATCATTTTGTTTGGAACTGAAGGTATATTTTAGCTTTCTAATGTACGATTGTGGGTACTTGGATGCAAATTTAAATTAAATTGTTTTCCCGATTCATTGCTTGAAATGCAGAGGAACTTTTCTTTGGCAGTTATTTGCATTTTTGTAGTTTTCATACGATTAGAATGCTTTCTTTTTCTTTTTGGCCTTCTTATGGATATAACTGGTCAAGAAGCGTTCCTTAGTGACAGTACCTTTGGAATTTTCAGACACAAAAAATGAGTTGACAAGGGAAGTGGGGGGATATGAGCATGTGGTGGTTTTACAAGATACCAAAGTTGTTGATGGAGATCTTGTTGAAGCTTTACAACAGCTCCCTCGAGGAACTTTCAATGGTGATTGTATCCTTTATTTTTTTTAGATTTTATTCATTGCTGGTGTGTCAATCTATTATAATCAAAGTTTTCTTGTTGGGATGTACTGTCTGCTTTAAATATATGTTTTCATACCTTAGATCCCCAGCCTCATGGCTATCAAATATCATGGTTGTGTACATTTATAAAGCACAAAGAGGATTATATCAAACTAGAGTAGTGCTATTTGAAGGCCTTTACACTACACACCATCCACATGGCATAATTTGATTTGTAAGTAGTTGATATTGATTGTCATGTTGGAAGATACTTTATCAAATTGAGTTAATAGGCTAAATATATTACTACCTTACTTTTTTAACCTTTTTATTGTCTTTTATGGATATTTTGTTAATGTATATTATTTTTTAAAAGTATACGCTTATACTTTCAATTAGGCGCATGCTTGCGAGCTCCTAGGCTCTCGGCAGCATTTGCACTTCAGTTCGCCTGGCGCTTTCACCAACACGCTTGACTATGTGCTTATTAATGAGTTTCTTGGAACCTTGACTTCGTTGGTAGTTCTTGATGCTATAATTGTTGGGATGGATATACTGATAAAGAAGTTTGGAGAAACAGACAAAAAAAAGAAACGCCTTTGCCTCATAACAAATGCACTGTCTCCTGTTAAAGATCCATTTGAAGGAACGAAAGAAGGTCAAGTCGTCACCATCGCTGGACAATTGGTTAGACATGGCATGGGAATGGAAAGTATAGTTGTGAGAGAGAGGCTTAATGGGAGTGCAGCTAAGAGAATAATGGATGAAAATGATCATCTATTGAATATATTTGCAAAGAAGACATCTGCAAAGTTGGTGTATGTCGAAAGTCCAACATCATTGCTTGGTGCACTTAGAACTCGAAATATATCTCCAGTTACAATATTCAGGGGTGATCTTGAACTAAGTTCCAAAATGAAGATTAAGGTGAGCTATTTGGTGTCTTGTACAAGTTTTTGTCAAACATGATTTTCGATAAACATGATTTTCGATCTGATAGTCATTGCGTGCTACTCTAAACTTGTCCAAAGCTCTATGGACCTTGATTTTCTTGCAAGCACCTAGCATCAAGTACAACACCCTATGAGTTGCCAAGAGAGTCGATGGCCTTGTTACCACTCGTGCCATTGGTCGGTGATCACAGTATGGATGCCAGTGTGCTGACCCATGCTAAGGCACCACTTTACTGGATAATGTCCCATGTTGTATTTTGCTTTTATGGGGCTTTGTCAAGTTTCGTATATTTATTAATGAAATTGAACTAAACCTCTCTGAGTTAGATGGTAATTGTAGCAGTTGCACATATTTAATTGTTATTTTTTTAGGTTATACCTTGTGTTGATTGTAGCTTGCAATTCGCTCTTTTATGTTCTTATGTGTGGGTTTCTTCAATTATACCTTGTTCTTGTCAAGTGCAGATGAAAAAAAGACCAAATTTATTGCATTGATAACTTAATTGATATTCAGGTATGGGTTTACAAGAAAACTTCTGAAGAGAAATTTCCTACTCTGAAGAAATATTCTGACAAAGCACCTCCAACTGACAAATTTGCTACCCATGAAGTCAAGGTAGATTATGAGTACAAAAGTGTTGAAGATTCTAGCAGAGTTGTACCTCCAGAGGAAAGGATCAAAGGATATCGTTATGGACCTCAAGTGGTTCCTATAGCTCCTTCTGAATGGGATGCTGTTAAGTTCAAACCAGAGAAGAGCGTAAAACTTCTAGGATTTACTAATGCTTCTAACATATTTCGGTACAATTTTAACTATTTTAAGTTTTACTCATAAAAAAAAAAAAAAAAAAATTCGGTACAATTTTAACTGCTTTGCCCTATTCCAACAGATGGCCGCTCGATTTTGTTTTTTCGATTTTAAGAAAAAATTTCAGGATTTTCTATTATTGTTCCAATTTTCTGAGTATGCATCCATCTTGTATACTCCCTATGTACATGGATAGCACTCTTTGATTATTAATAAAGTCTTGACTAATTTATCAGAAGGAAAAAACAAATTTAACTGATTTGATTTGCATGCATATAATTGCCTTTGGGTCCATATCAATTGGAATGATAATCTTTTGATTTGCCTTTTCTTCTGTCTTGGCCAACATAATATATATCAAGATACCATTACATGAAAGATGCCAATGTTTTCATTGCTGATCCGGGAAATACAAGGGCAATTCTTGCGGTTTCTGCCCTAGCAAGGGCAATGAAGGAGGAAAACAAGGTGGCAATTGTACGTTGTGTTTGGAGACATGGGCAGGGGAATGTCATCGTAGGAGTTCTGACACCCAATGTATCTGACAAGGACAATATTGTAGGTTTTACTACACATTTTACTGGGTCCTTCTACACTTGTTAATTTTTTCTATCTTTGCTCCTCATTCCTTTAATGGCTTTTGTTCCATATTAATTTTGCATGTAATTGCGGGGCAGCCTGATTCGTTTAACTTCAATGTGCTTCCCTTTGCTGAGGATGTTCGGGAATTTCAATTTCCCTCTTTCAACAATTTCCCAGCATCATGGCAGCCTAATGAACAGCAGCAAGAGGCTGCAGATGACTTGGTGAAGTTGCTTGATCTGGCACCATCTGGCAAAGAGGAAGCTCTGCAGCCTGAATTTACACCAAATCCTGTTCTGCAGGTACTCATTCATGCAATTTCACTATCTGTATAATACTTGTTTGCTATGGAGTGCAAATGAGTGCATGGTCTATGGCATGAAGTATTCTTATGGGCAGGGGTTATTGTTTGTAATGGACTAAATGTCCATGATCTTCTTTTTTTGATTGTAAGCTCTAATTAGGTTATTCTCATGTATACTCCCTGTGTACTTGGGCTTTGCCTACTTCTATGAATAAAATTTCTTGATTACCTATATAAAAAAAAAAAAAAAAAAAGACTTAAAAGGATATAGTAAAAAGAAAAAGTCAATGATGCTATTTCCTTGAATTGTATATATGTGCATAGAGCATGTCTAGTTTGAGCAGAGGAAATAATTGGATCTGCAAAACCTGGAAAGTTTGTGCCTTCTTGGATTACTTAAAACTACTCCAGGGGAGAGAATTTTTGTAAAAGGTTATCTCACGATAATGATTCTTGAACAGTTCTAAAAATACAATATTTCAAAAGCTTTATGAGAGATGGATAAGGAAGTTTGTATCTGAGGCTTGGAGCCACTTTAATATGCTTTGCTGGTTTTTAGCTTGTAACTAACAGAGATGTGATTTATTGTCAGCGTTTTTATCATCATCTTGATTTGAAATCGAAGCACCCAGATGCAGCCATACCTCCGCTTGATGAAACCCTCAAGAGGATAACAGAACCCAATCCAGAACTATTTTCTCTAAACAAGTCTGCTATTGATGCGTTTCGAAGGAGTTTTGAACTCAAAGATAATCCAAAGGTCATTCTTGCTGATGCAGTTGCAAACTAATAAAATATGTTATGCTGTGAACTTTTGACATAGTCATTGAGGTTATAAATTTTATTTGGCTTACAGCTGAAGAAATCAACTCGGAGAATTTTGCGAGAAAAAACTTCTGGATCAAACATGGGAGAGGGTTATGCAGACATTTCTGTTCAATCTCTCAATTCCATTGAAAATACGTCTGCAGTTAAGATTGAGAAAATTGGGGATTTGACCCCTGTCCAAGATTTTGAAACCATGATGTCACGCAGAGACGGTCCAGAATGGATTGGTAAAGCAATCAAGGATATGAAAAACAAAATATTTGACTTGGTAGAGGATTCCTTTGAAGGGGACAATTATCCTAAAGCGCTGGAATGCCTAGTTGCCCTTCGGAAGGGTTGCATCCTTGAGCAGGTACATCCCCATCCCCCCCTCACCACCAAAACCATGAGGAAAAAAATCAAAATTCTTCCCCCAGTCTATTTGTGCTCCTACCCAACCAGATTTAATTCAAAGCTACAGTTGAGTTGTAGAATTTAATTTATTTTGAATTGTCTTATTTGACCACCCGTCATAAAAGTTTGGTATGTGGGCTAATAAAAAATTTTGGCATATGTTAGCATAGGTAAACAATAGGGTAGTGATCTTTTCGGTTTAAATAACTTGACCTTTTCACTACTCATTGGTTTATCTATAGTCCCATATGTTCATTTGGGATAGTTTTTTGAATAGATGTTTGTTCCTTAATATACAAATTGTAAATGTTTAATGGTCCGAGCAATTTGGTGATCTCTTTTATTTTGACAACAATGGATAGACCAACTGCTTATTAGTTTTCCTTTTTTCTTTTGCAGGAACCAAAACAATTCAATGATTTCCTGCGCCATCTTTGTAAATTCTGCCACGAGAAGAACCTCAATTGTTTCTGTGAATTTCTTACATCCAAAGAACTCGCCCTAATCTCCAAGACAGAAGCCATAGACAGGTTTTGTATTACTGCGACTCTTGTTCTATTCAAAATTTTTAGAACATACTTTGAATTCAGTAAGCGTTCTTTTGCATTCTTATTTCATTTGTCAGCGAGGTAAATTTTTTTCCCTTTTTCCTTAAGCAGTGAAGTTAGTGATGATGAAGCCAGGAGTTTTCTAGTCAAATCAGACACAAAAGTTGAGTGAGGACTTGAGTGGAGAAATTCTCTTGTAAACTCTTCCAATGTTGATGCAAATGAAATTTACTATGAATGGGGATTTGCTGTAAATGTTCCTTAAATCTTCCATTTTAGGATCTGCTTCAAGCATGGAAGGCTCAATGAAATCTCGATGAAAATAGATGATGATTTTTCTCCCTTTTTTAAAGAGGGGATGTTGTCCTCTGAGAGTAATCACATCCCCAAACTCACCAGATAAAGTTATGTTTTTTGTCATATTTCAATCACACTTTTCTAATAAAGCTAGCGATTAATCGGTCTCTCCCGTTTCATCCTTTTATTTTCCAGAAACCTTTGCCCACGTCTCATTTTTTAACTTGCACAAGAGTGCTCTTTTTTCTTGTTTCTTGCTTTCCCCATTTGTCTGAGACTCTGAGCATGAGAAATAAACTCGATCCTCGAAGTGAAACAACCCGTTTCTTCTCATTCATATCCAGCATAACGAAAAATATCTATAACATAATAGTCCACTTAAAAACTGGTTTTCGACAAAATTTACGACAATAATGTCTGATTCTGCACCAATCATCTGAGACCCAAAACTACACAGGAATAACAAGACTTTTTTTCCCCTTCAACTATTAGCCTGCATCTCGCACCACCTTTAGCCACCAATTTCCCAAGGTAGCCCCGTACTTCTAGCAAAATAAGATATGATCAAACTAATAAACGAGGGGACAATGCTCAGGACCACAAGCGATGAGGCGTATTAATCAGTGGACTTTGACCAATTCGATATCATACACCAGCCATGAGTCTGGTGGTACATTCTCCCCGCCTCCTGCACTCCCAAAACTGCAACACAAGCACAGCATATCAAGCATGGCACTGAACACCCAAACAAAGAAGCAGAAACAAAATGTTCTGCAATAATCGGTCAAAGAATTTGATCACGTACCCCAATGATGGTGGGATTGTAAGTCTTCTTTTCTCACCCACTCGCATGCCTAAGAATCATGCACACGAGTCAGCCAGAGAACAACAGTAAATAGCTTTCAGCATAGCAATTAAAGTTTAGCGGGGGTAAAAACATCTCAAAGTCATTACCATCAAGACCGATATCCCAACCCTCTATAACTTTTCCCAAACCTGCAAGAGGCCATATATATATGTGTTATACTACGTAACAGAACTAACGAATATCTGAGTAAACCAGCAATCTATATCATATAGGTAGTACCTATCCGAAACTTATAGGGAGCACACCCTACATTTGAGTCAAATGATTCTCCATTCTTTTTCAACTTGCCGTTGTAGTTGATACTGACCTGAATCCGGACAATTGATATCAATCAGCATTTTCTAGAACACACTTCTTTCAATTACTAGTGCGGAACAAGATGACAATATTCTTTCAGCCAACCCGGAAAAAGAATTCAAATTGTTCTTTCTGTTCATTACTTGGGATGAAAAACTACATGCAACATGGTACATTTAATTATCATCATTACTTAAATATGGATTCGAAGGAACTCACCCTTTTCCCTGAAGCAGCAACTTTGCCGTCCGGTTTCCCCATTTCTAGCACTTCAATGATTAATCCGTTAGACAAGGTCCAAATTTGAGAAGACTTGTCGCTCATTTTGTTGTCCTCAATCTTGTCCATTGGCAGAGGGGTTATATTCATATTCACAGCTTCCTCTTTCTCTTGGGTTTTACTCTTTTTCTTCTTCTTCTTAATATTCTTGCCCTCAGAGTGATTGTCATCAGCAAATTCATGGGCACTACTCTCAAAACACCTGTATAATATGTAAGAATGATAGAAAAGGAAATCAAATGGCTAATAAATAGTAGCTTGAGTGCTATTCATCTTGACCTGCCTAGATGAACAATAAATTGCCCAAGTAATGGATTTAAAAGAAAATCAGTAAATGTGCTTTTTCCTAAGCAAATGAATAAAGATGTTCTTTGTAATTTTAATCAGTTGACTGGTTGCAATTTTTATAGTTCTCTCACTAGTCTCTCGAATTTGGGTTAAATTGGGTTGGGGGAGAGTTCATAGTTTGTGTGACTTCTGTGAGTGTGTTTCTGTGCCTTCATTGAATACTTCACTGGACTCTCTTGTATTTGGATTGGGTTGGGTTGGGGGAGGGAGGAAAGTTCATGCAACTTCCTTGTTATGCATTTGTAGAATTGAAGCTCAAAAGTCTACCGACTTGAGATTGTCTGGATACTGATCTTGTTCTTCCATAGGCAAATCGTGGACAATGTCATCAGCCTTTGGTTCAATTTGCTGAGCTCTATCTTCTCTGAGAACATTGTCATGCTTACTGTCAGCTTTAGAAATCTTTGTATCGCTTGCCTGTTGTTTACGTTTCTTCTTAGGCTTTTCACCAACTTCAGAGCCAACTTCTGTGAATGGCAGTGATGGATTTTCTGGCAGTTCAGCTTCCCTGCTCAAGAAAATATAAACAACAAAGGGGCCAACAAACTGAAATCTCAGCAAACCCTCTCAATAGGAGGAATGTTAACCCATGCTTGGACGCCTGAATACAAGTCTGTTATATATTTAAAGCACGGATCACAGAAGTACTCACTGATCATTGGCCTCATCCCTCAAAGGGAAATCGTGGAGCCTGTAGTCACTGTTTGACTCAATTTTCTGGGTTTTATCCTCTTTAACAACATTGCCATGCTTACTTTCAGCTTCATCATTCTTCCCCCCCTTTGGCCATTCTTTCCGTTTCTTCTTTGGCCTCCCACCATCTTCAGAGGAAGGAAGCAAAACTGTATCCATCACTTCAGCTGCCCTGCATGAGTAGGTTAGAACAATTACAAAACCTTTGATTTTTGTTGTGTATTTAATGTGTATGAGCATGTCTGATACTCAAAGCAAAGATCACAAAATTACTGACTTGCCCTTGGCCTCCTTCCAACCTTGTCCATCGTTTACAGCCAGATCATGTCCAATATTATCAGGCCTTGCCTCATCTTTAAAGGTTAAAACCTTATTTAGAATATAACTACAGTTATCACTATCGGCTTTGAGGGGTTTCTCCTCCTTAGACCGATCTTTTTTTTTCTTCTGTGGCTTAATACCATTTTCAGGGCCCCCTTCAGAGGATGGCATGCAATTGATCGGCATGTCAGATTGCCTGCACAAAGCATTCCATACAAGATGGCCAAACTGTTTAATGTTGTTTGCCATAAACATATGTGGCAAAGGAATAAAGAAACTTTATCTTTTATTCGCACATTTGAGAACATTCATGTAATGGTTTTAGTACAAGAAATATATTTACCTTTTGTACAAACCAGTCAAGCTCTTAAAGAACTTAAATTGACATGGCTAGTTATTTAGGACTTACCTCTTCGGCTGGCCATCTACAAGACCATCAGCTTTTCTTTTTGGTTCAATGACAGGATTAAAATCATCTTCTGTCTTCTTGTAACTGATTTCACCTGTTCCCTTGCTGGCTCTGCCCGGTACTTCCTCTGTTGTTTCCTTTGTGGGGGTTTTGGTCTCGCCCTCTATAAAAGCATCGAGAACTTCTCTTTTTGTTTGAATAGTGTAATTTCCATCATCTTCCATCTCCTTGACACTAGTTTCACCTGTTCCTTTGTCAGTTTTGACTTCTACTTCCTCTGTTGATTTTTCTATGATACTTTTTTGCTGATCATCTACAACATTGCCAGCTTTTCTCGTTGATTCACTAACATAATTTCCTTCATCTTCCGTATTCTTCTTACTAGTTTCACTCATTTCCTTGCCATCTCTATATACTTCCTCTTTCGTTTTTTTTGCAGTGGTTTTACTCTTGTAGAAAGACGAAATCGGGATGCTATCTTCATCTTCACTTTCAAACTCTAGCTCACCACTACGACCATTTACGATATTTTTTTCTTGAGAGCATCCCTCCTCTTCAGATTCGCTCATTTGGTACCTCTTCCTAAGCCGTCTTCGGCTGCCCTTACCATGTTTAGGTCTCTCACTATCCAACATCTCAACTGAAACTACTGAAATCAGAACCAACAAAAAGCATACAAGCAAACATTCAGACACATCTTCCCACCCAAGTTATCCACACAAAATGGCATAAAAGGGTGTAAAGCTAACATCACAGGCTACATTTTAGCATCCTATATGGAATATTTATGAGGGAAGTGATTAAAAAAGATACCTCCACCATCGGAAATGAGAGATGGGGGGTAGACTTCTGGATCATCGTCGTCAATAAAACTATCTTCATAATCATCTTCATCACTATCCTCAGACCTCTCTGTTTCTGTGTCAGCAATATCTTCCCCACAAGGTTCTCTTGTCATTACAGTAAAGGAAAAATAAACAAACCCTTGGAGGAAAAAAAATCCAAAACAAAGGGTGAGTATTAATTTTTTTTGAGTAAATATACGCATCCGCCCCTATTCATGAACAGCCAACACACACCATAATAAAATGACCAAAATAACCCCATAATAAAACCCACGATCCCTCTCATTTCTCTTCTCATTTTTCCTTCCTCACCCCACTACCAGAATCGCCCACAGCATCCGCACCTTGCCCAAGGCCTCCCACCCGTCACCCATCCTCGGGCGTCAACTGTCAAGATGGTGGCAGTCGGTAGTCCGGTGGGCAAATTTGGCTGTGAGGGAGAGAGAAACGGGCGTGCGTGCGGAGGAGAAACGGGCCTCGGGCTGGGGGAGGAGGACGGGCTCTGTTGTGGTGGTCGGTGGCTGCTGTTGGAGGCCGAATCGGAGGCGGCGGCAGATCTTGGCTGCGACGGGCACACGGGTGAGGAGAGAATCGGACGGGTGAGGAGAGAAACGGGTGAGAAGAGAGAAATGGGTTGGGCGTGCGTACGGCCCTTGCTACGGCCTCGGGCTGGGGGAGGAGGACGGGCTCGGTGGCGGTGATCGTTGGCTGCAGTGGGAGGCCGAACCGGCGGCGGCGATGCCGGATCTGGGCTGCCATGGGAGACACGGTAAGAAGAGAGAAACGAGAGGAAGAAGAGAGAAACGCGAGAGGGAGAAGAGAGAGAAACGGGTGAGAGAAAAAAAAAAAAAACTTCAACACCTAAGGTGTGCTACGCATCAGCCGTGAACAGTGGCTGATGCGTAGCACAACCCATTTTTTTTATTGGCATGGATGTCCGGGAACAGCGTCCCGACCAATCCCAGGGGTGCAAAGGACCTTGACCAAGGGTGAGTATTAATCTAAAACAAAAGGTCACCATATGCAATATATTTACTGGGCACAGTTAGATAAATGTTACCTACAAAGGAAAACAAACAATTAGATGGATGTTTCCATATGACGGATTTTTACAGCAACCTATACTTCCAAACGTTCCACTTTCCTATTTTCCCAGCAACTAAATAGATAACAGGCGCATAGACCGCTTACCTAAGAACATCAAACTGTTAAAAAAACTCAAGCCATAAACAATCTCCAGAGTCCAAAGTTCAAATCAAGAAAAGGATACGAATCGTGCTGGCCACCACGCATATAGTAACCAGTGAGGAAGACGCTCCGAGGACCAAGAACCGAGAAGACAACATCGTCGGCCTCTTCAAATTCCAGATTCAGCTGCACCGATTCAGCACTCACAGGATACAAAGCGCAAAGATAAACAGGACTCCTGTTTCCTACATTACACTGAAGTACGCTTTTGGCAGTGGCAGTGCCAAGCGCCAGAGTAGCCTGAGAAAACCAACAAACCGATCATTAACCAATATGGTAAATCTGTTCTTTCCGAAACGAATCGTATCTAATCGGAATATTTCTTTAAAAAGTCCAATAACTGCAATTTGTTTACAATAGCTCATGCCTCAGAATACAATCACGAATTATAGAGAGAGAGAGAGAGAGAGACAATCTCTGCTGGAAATGCGTACCATTGATATATGAAGCCGTCCTTTCAACTCGTCAAATTGATGAGTGAAAGGCTTCGCAGGTTTTACTTCGATTCCTGAAAAATTAACGCATGTGGATTTAGGAAAAGATTAATTTTCCCGCATACAATCAGCACAACTCCTCAAATTGTTTTTTATTTTTAAAGTTAGGGTGAGATAGGGGAACTTACCCCAGAAAGCCATTTTTGAGGACAGAATCAGAGGCCGACCAGAGGCGAATCCTCGGATATTAATCGATGTGTTTACTTCTCGCTTCGTCTCTTAAACCCTAGAAGAACCACAGCTAAGTCCTTATTTCATCATCATATCTGTCTATAGAGTCTTTTTCTAGAGGCATGGGTGGGTCCTTCTAGAACCCAACCCAACGGTGCAATGTTACATTGTTATGTTGGGAACCCACATGGGCCGTTGTGCTGAGCTGATGTTTAGCCCCATAGGAATTACGCGAAGGCAAACACAGGACAGGGAGCAGCGCGGGACTTTCAAATTTTGTATTTTCCTTTGGTTAATTGTTTTACATTTTTAATGCCTGGATTTTGGTTCGGTTCGATATTTCATATCATTTATAAATAGAAATAAAATATTATTAAATAGTTTCTAAATAATAGTAAAATGATTTAAAAATATTTAACAACGATAGTATTCTCAGACAAATCCTATTTTAACCGGTAAATTTTTTTAAAAAATAATATTTAGTTCTCCTGAATCATTTATCCAACGATTTATTTTACATTTTCTTTGTTCATATCCCACTCTTATTTATTTTATAGTAGAATAATAAAAATTAATGTCAATTTTGTATCATCGAATTCTTTAGTAATTCTATCCTTTCTCTATATTCTTACTCTTAAAAGTAAGAGCATTGGTACGGGCTTTAGTTAAATATATTAAAAATATATTTAACTAATATCATCCACATTTAGCTCATATTAAATTAATCAAACTGATTTTTTCTAAAATATGAGTTACAGTAATTTATTATTCTTTTCAAATATGAAATGTATTGTAATAAGTTCAAATGTATTTTTTTATCATATTTCGACATCTCTTCTTCCCTCTCTCTCCTACATTCTCCTCCTTCTCTCTTTTTCTTTTTCTTGTGATTTTCTCATATGTTATTTTATTATATTTTGATATTATTATATTATAAATATAAGATTTTTATGGATTATACTGAGATTTTTATTTACAATTTTACCATCTATGTACATATAAGATTATTTATTATATTATAAATTATTGAGTTGTGAAAATGAATATAATTATTAGATATTATTAAAGATTATGAAAATAAAATAAAAAATTAATTAAAGAAATATATATAATAATTTATTATTATAAAAAATGCGATGGCTTAGATTTTAAGTGTTCATCGAAATTAAATATCCCGAATATTGGATTGATCTAAAGCCCTTTTACCCTATCTTTAACTCGATCCCCGATTTTTTTGGTTAACTAATAACAGACTACTGTGGCTGCCACTAGCTTGATGATATCATTTGGGAGAGACGAAAAGAATACTAATCTATGAACTCTTGGTGAAACAACGACGAAGACAGACCAACTACGCACGCTAGTATTACAAGGTTAACATTTAAACTGGAATTGGGTGGGGTGCGCCAGGCCCGTACAATAGTGCAACGTATGGGCGACGCTTGAAATCCCCGGCAGCAAGCTACCGTAATGGTCTTTCCCCCTTAAAAAATTAATTTAATATCGTGTGACCCGATGGGCCACGTATCAGATATTAAACTGATAAGAACAGATACTACACTTGATCTTAGCCAAAAGGCCGAGAAAGGTATGACTTGTAATGTGCACGCATTCGGCTTTTATAACCGTGCCTTCACATTCGGCCTCTCCTATTCTCTCAGTGTGGGACAATGGACAATAGAACTTGCGGCAATTGACAACCAACAAGTGGGGAACGAGTCTGCACATCTATAGAACAAATTCTTGGAGGAAAGAGTTCGATGATTTGTGACGCCGAAGAGGTGAAAATGAAGGGCGAGAGAGATGCTCTATTATTATATGAGTATATTGATTGGTAAAGCAGTTAAAAACTAAGTAACTTGGTAAAATTGAGGATTTGCTGCCTGGGCAAGTTTTGATTCTGAAAAGATTTTATTGGGTTGACAGTTGCGATTTGCCGGTGGATGGTAAGCATCTAATTAAGGCTAAGAACAAATAACCCAGGCCAGGTTCGAATGTTCTAAATTTGCTCATTCGATTGATGACGAAGCCAGGAAATGAGATGCACCCCAACCAATGATACAGTATTTACGGAATACCGTTTGACTAAGCTGAAAAAAGATTAAAATTCTTTTCTCCAGATAAAACAAAGAATGCCCGTCTAGCTCAGCCGGTAGAGCGCAAGGCTCTTAACCTTGTGGTCGTGGGTTCGAGCCCCACGGTGGGCGTTTTCGTTTTAATCGATTTTCTTAGATTAACCTGTTTTATGCAACTTTTATTTGTCAGTCATAGTAAAACGATGCCTTGCGTCTTAGCAGCCACCTCAAGGAATACAATTACGAGTGCAAAAAAATTAGTTCAGTCCGGTGCAAATTGCAATATCAGATCTTAAGAATCAAAATCGGTGTAATCCAGATTTTTATATTTTGAAAATTGCTTTAAATTGAACTAGACTAGTATATATATTTATAATTTTTTATATTATATTATATATGTTAGATTGCTAATTAATATAAAGAAAATATATTTACAGTCATAAATTTTGCAACCACGGCATAATCGTTTTAAAAAAAGTAAATAAAACATAAGACCCACATAAAATAAATTAATTTTTTAATAGTAGACTCCACTTTTTTTCAAAATGAATACGTGATATTTACGCATTTCACAGTTATATAAAATTCTAATATTATTATTCAAGTATATAAATCTTATAATATAAAATTAATATACATAAATTAATCTTATAAATTTTAATATAACATATAAGTTTTAATCTTATAGTGGAAAATTAATGAAACATAAAATTTTAATCTCAAACATAAATATTAATATTAAGTTATTAATATAAATTTACTTTTAATATATATATTTTTAATGTATTTATACTATAATATAAATATACTAATAGTTTAATATATGTAAACATTATATTATTACTAACATAGATAATCTGTAAAAGCAAGAAAATTGGATCGAATCGGACCAGACTGAAACCAAAAAAAAGAGAAGTTCTAGTTTCGGTAGTGAATCAATCATGTATCGATTCTTAAATTTTCAAAACCGGTGAATACAAATTTGGTTCTAAAAATATATATAAAACTGGACCAAACTAGACCAATTACACCCCTAAATACAATCATTTTCATAAATGTCACGGTTCTTTCCAAATCTCTCACTCAAACGCCCTCACAAGTCGCAACACTTGCACATGAGCATTCAGAAGTCTTCCGAAAGTCGTGAAATCATTCGTCTTGTCATGTCCAAAAGTGCAGTGTTTGTGGTACTTCTATTCTTCCGGTGCCAAACGGTCTCAAACAGCATACTTCTTCCCCAATTATTTGTCTATCATAGAATGTTCTAAAACACTATTCAAACAGCATCTCCCAAGTCTTTTATATGACCATTATGGTCAGGATCGCAAGGAAAGGCATACGGGGCCAACGAGCCATAGTAAAATTGGTTCTAATCCACGGCAATTTCAACAAAGAAACTATTATTGTAACACCCCATAGACGGATGCATAGGTCAGTCAAAGCCAACCACATTGTATACTTCTCTATCAATCTGTGTCACCAAAATTTCAGTACAATCAAACTATGCGAATGCGAGTGAAGATAAAGGCTTTGGTCTCTGAATTTGCACGCTCCTGAAGATCCTGCATCATACCTTTCAGCTAAAAGGTATGTAGCTTGCATTGAGTAAGTTGTTGAAACTATTAACCATTGGAGGAAACAAGGGTGAATAACTAGACAAGCAACCATGTATGCTCAGGATCTTCATCATCCAATGCTTCAAGCAAGTCCACCAACACATTCATCACATTAGGATCAGCGAGTTGATGGAGCGGCCCACAACTTCACTTTCTTGTCAACACTAGCTGTGGCTAAAAGCAAAACTTCTCCATCTCCTGCAGAAGCATATATAAAAACAAATCATCTGTAAAGCTTGTTTTTGTGTCTATTAACACCCTTTTAATCGATAGAATTAAGCAGAAGCGTATTTTGCATCTAATTGATCAAACGTGAGCTTTTCCAGACAAGGTCATTTAGACTTCTCAGACTTCAAAAATGATAGGAGATAATTTTCGTGAAGGGGTTTCTTAGCTGGAATTCTCAAGTCTTAATCTTCTGCAAGAAGAGAGGCTTCCATTTGAAAACTTTGAGATGACTCGGCTGGGGTTCAAGAAGAGAAAAGTAGAAAAATGTGCAGGAAGGTGATTTACCCATAGGAATGATCTTAGGTGCCCATGAGATGCATGTGATGTCACCTGCACGATAGAGTCATAGACTGAGGTCAATACAAGATTCATAAGAATTTTTTTTTTTTGTAATTGGAGCAAAACACAATGGTTAATTAATTCATAGAATGACAAAGGTGGGCTTGTGTGAGCCAGACAACAATGTTCCAGACCATAATTAACTAAATAAGTCCAAATGAAGAATACTCATCAACAAATACTTGGAAAAACATTCATTTTTGGAGTTAACGAACGTAAAACTTGATAAAATGCAGACAGGACACTATCTACAATTTGCACAGTAAAGAGCTAAATTTCTGTGGATCGCTGAATGGCAATCCTCGTTTGTTTTCACAATACATTTCAACTCATCTCATTTCATCTTATCTAATCATTACAACTTTTCTAAATTTTCATACAAAATAAAATAAATAATTCAATTTTTTCAAATCTCAAAACAAAAATAATATTAAAAATATATATTCTAACAATATTTTATTCAACTTTCAACTTTTATCTCAACTCATCTCATCTCATCTGTGAAAACAAACGAGGTAGACAAACATAGAAATAGTCCATAAAAAAGACAACATCCTTGGTATGAACTGAAGTAGACCTGAGACAACAGTGATTACAAATGAGAATATTTGGCTAAAAGAAACATATGTCAGACTAGTTCATAATTAACATAACAGTATGAAAAAGCAAATAAAAAATAAAGCAGAAAAACATTAAACTAATTAATACCTTCATGTGCTTTGTCAGCTGTGTCCAAAACTTTCCCAGTTTCTACACATAACCACTGCAATGTCGAACCATGAGTTGCTGCCAATATCCTTCCATCTGGGGATATACAAAGACGATCATAGTGCAAAGTAGCACCACTTGAATCATGAAGTGGAATTGGAAACACCTTCAGAGTTTTTGGATCCTCGTCAAGATGATACCGAACTTCAAGACGACAGGTTAATGATGGTCAGCACCAACGAGACTAAGGAACCATAAACATGAGAAGACAAATAAATAAAACCCAAGGTTGGATAACTTAAGGCATAATGTGAAATTGTTAGAACTGCCATATTCACATTGGTTTTTTATGTTAACTAAAATGGGGGGTGTTGTAGTTGCTCATTTGATGCGAATGTCTTCTCTTTATACAGGCATCTGCACCAGAGACATTGGTGAAACTTAATTCATCACCCCTTTGATCTAGCCTCGTATATGTGTTTTACTAAAAGACTTTTATAGGTAATCAAGAAGTTTTATTCATAAAAAGTTTTGCTAAGACTATTAAAGTGCACTCAACACGTTAAAGAATGATTTTGTGTTTCAACCGCCCACAGGGAAGGGGGGGGGGGGGGTGTTAGCTCAATTACATGAAAAAAGCTTGATAAAAGTACGTGTCAAGTACATTGTTTTGATGGTTATTTTGCTTCAATCCATTCATTCACTAACTCACTCTTAGATAAGGTCATGAGGATATGTATTCTTTCTCCAATTGTTCATAGGAGTATATTTTTCCTGAATAAGTGCAAAGCTTAGGAGAAATATGTATGAAATGTGTACACACCATTGATATTCCAAATTCTTATTGAACCATCTTTGGAAGCTGTGATGATTTGCTCTGAGTTAGGAGCAAAACATAACCAAGTTACTGCACTCTGAACATCCAAAGAAGGAATATTAGACATGAGAAGCAATACAATTATTAAACCATCAAGCAATGATAAGAACAAATTCACATAAAGAAACATAGTGACTTTAGTAAGATTAGTAAGAGCAATATATTTCTATCACAGAAAGACCTTAAACATGTGCCATAAATTGTAGGTCATGTGTATATGCTTCACTGTTATATGCTTTCCATTATAAGAAACCAAAAAATACACTCAATGCCAGAAATTCAACTAGAGAAATGAGACATTTGTGGATTTTCTGAAAACGCTCTTAATGCCAATCAACATTGCCTGGACTTTCTGATGCCATATACATCTAACCTAAAGTTCTTTTTTTTTTTTTTTTAATAAGTAAAAAAACTTAATAAGTTCTATAACTTCTATCAACTTAAATTTTGAAGAACAATGCAAGTAGGGATCAATTTGGAAGACTTAAGTTTTCCTTCTTTCTTTTACATCTAATCTAAAGCTCTACACACTTCATGCATATAAATACACAAAATGGAAAAAGGAACGAAAAAGAAAGAAAAGTCAAGGGCAAACAAGCTTTGTGACTTGAAAGTATAACCTTGTGCCCTTTAAGCTGCATAGCTTTTAAAACCTCCTTGACTGAACCATCCTTTGAGTATACTATTTCCCAAACCTGCAAAAGAAATCGTGTCAAAAGAGTAATTCATTAGTTGACATGAACAATCAGATAAAGTTGCAACTCGTTCCAGATTAGATGTGTGGGACACTCAAATTGAGAAGCAAGGCATACATACCAAACAACTAGGACAAGACATTCATTTCAGCAAGGATAAAATTGGTAGCAAAAGGAATTATAGATGGAGTGCTAGAGGATGCCATGAAGAGAAACATTTTCATAAGTTGGTTGAGAAAAAATGTGAAGCAATCATTAACTGCAGATTGATCAGGATAACTAGAGATACTCACCTTCACATCTGCAGTAAAGGCTGCAGCAGCAATAAAACGCCCATTTGGTGATATGGCAGTCATGGTGTTTTTCAACTGATTTGTGTCAACATTTCCCAAAATCTTCCCAGTTCTTCCATGCCAAAGTATGATATCAGTCCCTGAAAGTAACAGATCAACAGAAGCAAACAAAAACAAACATTTTCAAAGACAAAAGAAGATAAATTACCTTCTGAACAAGAAGCAATAATTGTACTTCCATCAGCACTTCCATAACTTGCAGTAGTGCCAACAAGGGTTATAATAGCTCTGTTCTCATGGACTTTGTGATGTTCCCATTTAATTTCTGGGAGAGGAAGCTTGGCTTGTTTATTCTCATTAGAAACTTTGGGCTTTTCCTCTCCGTACATGTACAAAGAAGAACCAGTAAGCATCTGAGAAGCTATGACTACAGAAGACACATCATCAGAGAACGCAACTGCTGTTGGATGGCCTCCAGCAGGCAAATTCATTCTCATAAACCTGCAAAAATTTTCAAATAATACACGGAGTAAAAAGCAAGAAAAAAGTGCCTGCATCTTTTATATTGAGGTAAAATCTGATACTATCTAAAGGTTACTAGAAATTCATACTTGAAACTTTTACTTGAAGCATTATCCAACTTGAATACCCTGACCACTCCATCGGCACAAGCTATGCGGATATAAAAGAAACTAAAATGAATATCAAAAAATATATATTGCATATGAGAGAAATCAAATCGTTCAAATGAAAGAAACTCAGTGAACACCATATGAAAATGAGAAGGGATCCAATCTCCACAACATTCTTTTTGTGCAAAAAAATCCAGATAGATTTAAGGTTCCATCATTTAATTACAAGCGATGGCTAGTAGATGATTAAGCAAATGAGAAGGCCAGAAAATAATCATTCAACATAATCTAGTGCAACCAATCTCCCTCGCCATCTTAATTGAAGGCTCCACCATAGTAGACAGTTATCCCAATAAAAATATTTATAGACAAAAATACAAAAGAAAGAAAAAAAAAACACCCATTTATAAAACCTAGATGCAGGGAAAAAAGAAGAAGATAAAAGACCAATATACACATTATTTCACATGGAATCTCTTACTCCACCAGACATCTAGATTCACAATTCTGGGATTACCACTAATAACTTGAATCCTTTTATAAACATCAGCAGCAAGAGATATACATAGATTTGCACAAAATATGAATAATCACCTGTTGCCAAACTTCGCCCATCAGAGGAAAAACTTATCCCTGTGACTGAGTCGCCATGACCCTTTAGAGTGTTTAAATCCAAAGGATGATGCCGTTTGTTTTGATCCTAAATTTCAAATCCAAAGCAAGCACCAAAAAAAAATCAAACATGATTCAACGAGTTATATAAAAATTTATGAAGAAAAAAAGTAAAATATATAAACTATACTGTTGCGAAAAGGTTGAGAAAATTTATATCCCGGTAAACTACACTACCTAGCTAGAAGTTTGGGGAAACCTGAGGGGCCTATTTCCTATTTTTAGAAATGATACTCCATCCTGATTCCCCTTAGAATTTGGGAAAGAATAAGGAACTTATCTCTTATTTTCAGAAATGACACTTTGTCTGAGATTTGTGATAGATATAAATCTACATGGTTACAACAACTCATTGGCCATTTTTTTCCTTTTTTGATCGGTATAACAACTCATTAGCTGTTACAAGCTACGGCAATTTATTTTTTTTTTATAATAAGAAATTTTATTAAGATAAGTAAATAGGCATAGCCCAAGTACACACGAAGTGAAACACCTAAATACATGGTAGAAACTAGGAACTAGGAAAAGCTGAAAGAAAATCACGAAGATTATCCCCATTCAATACAAGAAAGCTACGACAAAATATTTTCTTTTTCAATACTAAATTTGATGCAAAGTAACTTATCAAAAAAATTCATACAAAGTAACCTTGTATTAATGGTTATCCTTCACACTGATAAGATGACGGGGAAAAATCATTTCCCTATTGATAACTTGAAAGCCAAGATAACCTAAAAGAAAATATCCAAACCAAATCAAATTTCAAATTTCCTTTCATCTCCTTTTTTTCTTGATTTTCTAAAGAACCAGACAGAAGATATAACTTCACAGGCAATGCAGTACATCTTCTGAGATCAATTCTTATAGAGAATTTTAAGTCTTACCTAAACAAATAAATTCAACCAAGCATAAGATTCCATATTTTCTTTTCCTAATATCATTCAAAATACAAGGGAGTTGGCTGATATTTTGGGTTGCAAGATAGCGTCACTTCCTATGACATATCTGGGACTACCTTTGGGTAAAGCTGCGAGATCGTGTTCGATTTGGGATACAGTGGCTGAAAGAATAGAGAAAAGACTGGCAGGGTGGAAAAGAATGTACTTGTCGAAAGGGGGTCGAATTACTTTAATCAAAAGTACACTTTCTAACCTACCCACTTATTTCTTATCCTTGTTTCCTATAACGGCAAGTATAGCGAGTCAACTTGAGAAGATACAGAGAGATTTTCTGTGGGGAGGAGTAGGAGAAGAGTTCAAATTTCATCTCGTCAAGTGGGAGACGGTGTGTCGTCCCATCTCTAGTAGTGGTCTGGGTATCAGGAATTTGAGATTGTTTAATCGAGCGTTACTTGGTAAATGGTTGTGGCGATATATCAAGGAACCAGACGCTTTATGGAAAATAGTAATTCAGAATAAATATGGTGGTTTAGGGGAGGGATGGTGTACTAGAGAAGTTAGAGGGGCTTATGGAATGGGGCTATGGAAACACATTAGAAGAGGATGGGAGGCCTTCAAGCATCATACTAGGTTTCAGTTGGGTTCGGACTCCAAGATCAGATTCTGGAAGGATGCGTGGTGTGCCAATAGTGCTCTAAAAGATATGTTTCCTACACTTTTTTTGATTACAAGTGCCCAAAATGCCAAAGTGGCAGAAGTGATGGGAATATCAGGAAGGAATATTCACTGGAATATCAATTTCAACAGGGTGGCACAAGATTGGGAGATGGGGAGTTTTGAAGATTTTTTTAGTCTCGTATATTCGAGTAGACCAAATATCCGGCATGAAGATGATTTGTGGTGAAACCCAGCAGTGAAAGGAGTGTTTGCTGTTCGTTCTTTCTATAAGGTTCTCACACATGGGCCTGAGATACAATTTCCTTGGAGAAGGCTTTGGTGACATAAGGCTCCTCTCAAAACTTCTTTTTTTGTATGGACAGCGTCTATAGGCAAGATTCTCACTACGGATAATTTGAGAAAAAGAAGGATAATCATTGCAGATTGGTATTGTATGTGTAAACGAGGGGGTTAGTCGGTGAATCATCTACTTCTACATTGTGAGACAGCCAAGATTCTATGGGATGAGGTGTTTAAAAGAATGGACATAGCGTGGGTTATGCCAGAAACTGTACTGGATTTATTGGCTTGTTGGACATCTATTCGAGGTGAGCGTCAGATTAAAGCAGTGTGGAAGATGATCCCTATCTGCATTATGTGGTGTTTATGACAGGAGTGCAATGAGAGGACGTTTGAAGACAAAGAGAGATCTATGGAGGAGTTGAAAGTTTTATGTTTTAGGATTCTTTGTACTTGGGCGGATTTTAATGGCATGAACTTACATGAATTTTTAGTTTCTAATGCCCCTGCATAGACAGGGCATTCTTAGTGTGTAATATACTGTTTTGTGGATTAATAAAATTTGTTTACTTATCAAAAAAAAAAAAATATCATTCCTCCTTTTGATTTTCCCTTCTTTCTCTCCTTCCTTCGGTAGGATGACACAGAGTTCAAGATCGTATATACCTTATCAGCAGCAGAGTGGGAGTGAGCTTTGAAGTGAGACTTCTTGGGTGGAGGAGGCCTCTGGTGCTTCTTCGGATCCGACTGGAGCTCCGCTTTCGCGATGGACTGGACCTCGGATCTTCGCTTGCCGAAGTAACTATTGAAGAAGGCGAGGGCGATTACAGCGCCGAGCAGAACCGAAACGATCGTAAGCGCTAGAACCGGATCCATTTCTTGACCCGCTTTTGTGATGAGGAGAGGTGGGAGATGGGTTTGGAGAAATGGTAATGGCGGGGGTTTAGATACGTGGGAAATGAGTTTGTAGCTGATCACTTAGGATTGATTATTCAGTGGCGAGTGCAACGGCAACGTATCGACAGGGATACGTGTCCACTTAAAAGAAGAAGAAACATGTTTTCACTGATATGTGGTAATGCTTATTTTCTTAATATTTTTGTCACAAAATAAAATGAGGGAATAAAATGTAACGATTACCGATCAAATATTATAATTAAAACTCATTTATATCACTATAGCTTTAATTAATTTAAATTTGACTATAATACCCGACGTTACCTATAGAGTATTGCTCAACCAAATAGGCAAAGCCTTTTGTTTTATTTATTTAAAAAAAATCAAATTTTAATCCTTCACAATTACACTTCTATCTACTTAGTCTTGTTTGGATATAGAAACGATTTCATCTCATCTCATCTCATCTCATTTCGTCATCACAATTTTTTAAAATATTTATACAAAATATAATAAATAATTTAACTTTTTTAAATTATAAAATAATAATAATATTAAAAAATAATATTCTAATAATATTTTATTCAACTTTCATCTAAAATCATTCCATTTCATCTCACTATTCAAACGAGATCTAAAATAGTTTTCTAAACTAAGATATAATCTATTTATTTTCGTCTTGACACTTTGCGAGGTTGTGAATTATAATTTACACTTGAAATTACGAGGTTAGATGATAATTTTCATAATTTAAAGACTACATTATAAAATAATAGTTTAAGTGAGATAACTGTCATTTTTCATCAATTCACTTAGTTTAGAAAAGTTATATTTGCAAATTGATAATTTCTTTACTAAATAAAATAATAATAATTAAAGAGAGGATATGGATCCAAATAAACATTTTAATACATTAGTTACAACGTAAAACTCTCATTTGTTTTTATAATTCATCTTAATTCATTTTATCTTATCTAATCATTATAATTTTTTAAAATTTTTATAAAAAATAAAATAAATAATTCAAGTTTTTTAAATTTTAAAATAATATTAAAAAATATATTTTAATTAATTTTTAATTTTTAATTTTAATTTTAATTTATCTCAATTCATCTAATTAAGAGTTGTTGATCCAATAACAAAACATTCATGTCCACTCATCTCAACTTTTAACTTTAAAACTCATTATAAATGACAAAAAAATAGTTAGTCCAATCTCATGACGAGGATGGTTGTTGGAGTAGTACTATGTTGATCGGATTGCTTAGAAATATCTATTGCGAAAATATCCCACAAAATCTTGTGCAATCTACAAAGTTCTCTACTCATAAGGATGGTTGATCGGACTGTTTCTGACATTCCTTCTAGGGTTGTTCATCCGGGTTCCAACCTGAGAACCTGGGTATACCCGGGTTTCAAACCAGGGCCGAAACCCGGACCGGGTTAGCCCGGGTCAGATCCGGGCCGGAACCCGAGTGAATCCGGGTTTTTCAAAACCCGGATTCCGGGTTCCAGGTTGAACCCGGTTTTTTTTTTAAGTTTGAATGGAGATTTATGACTAATTAATATGCCTACAAGTAAGGACTTAGAAAACCTTTAAAACTGGACGTATCATAACAAAATTAGGAATTATTGCTTCAATTTCCTTTTTTATTTGATTGAGAAATCTCTCAGGTAAGTTTACATATATGCATAAAAGAAAATTCCATGAAAATTCCATTGTTTTACAGAAATTAGGAAATTATGCTAAATTATGGCATAAATTATGCAGCATAATTTACGAAAATGAATTATGGCATCGTGGAAAACAATGGCGCTGCATGCAATAATTGAGAGTCGCTTTGATTCAATGTTTTGTTGATGGGTCACGGTGGATCAAATATAAGAGATATTTTGTATGACAGTTTTAAACATTAAATTGCAAATTTATTTATTCCTTTGTTAAAAACTTCTTTCTTATATATTCTGGCCATAAAAAATGCAATTATGCTACAAGTTGATATCTAAATCAATTAATCTTGCATATTTTTCTTTAAAATAAAAAAGGAAAGATTCAAACATTCAAATTGTGAAAAAAAAAAGAAAAAAAAACAGGTTCCGGGTTGTAAATCCGGGTTCCGGGTTTAAAACCCGGTACCCGGACCGGGTGTACCCGGATTTTGCAATCCGGGTTCCAGTCCAGATTTATTCCGGGCGGGACCCGAATCCAGAATCCAATTTTCCAGATTTCGAACCGGGCCGAGAAAAAATCCGGACCAAATAAACAGTCCTAGTTCCTTCTACACTACTGAGATATCGGGATGAAAAAAGTCTTTTTTGTTTTAGCGGCGCGACATCTTTTTTAAACATTTCCTCCAATTTCAGCGGCGCGACATCTTTTTTGTTTTTTTCTTCAGCATGTCCTCTTTTGGGTTTTGACATGTTCAACATGTCCTATAAATAGACTTCTTGACTTGCCAAATTAGAGTCAATTTCAAAATTCTCTCTTCTTAATTTCTTTAAAACTTATAAGATCCGTTTA
Source organism: Cyclocarya paliurus (assembly GCA_029856935.1). Classification (NCBI taxonomy): domain Eukaryota; kingdom Viridiplantae; phylum Streptophyta; class Magnoliopsida; order Fagales; family Juglandaceae; genus Cyclocarya; species Cyclocarya paliurus. The sequence continues at coordinate 4,682,566 of JARVXP010000207.1, read as the reverse complement.
TTTTGTAAAAAATATATTCATAATCTCTTGAATAGTAAAATCTAAATATTTAAAATATAATTCTGTATGTGCATAGTATAATTAGATAAACGGATTTATTCTAAATTTTATTGTATCTTAAAAATAAATTCGTTTATAATTTATGTGCTCATAATTATTGATAGGAACGAATATTATTTTAAGAAAAAGGACAGCTTAAAGTAAACTCTTTTCTCCCACTATTTTTTGCTTCGCAACCTCTTTGCACCAACACCCTGTCGGATCGCGCGAGATGAATTGGCGTTCTCTCCTGATAAGAGCAATAACGATAAAGTTTAGGATTTGTGAAAGAATGTCAATCATTCTTCCAGGTATACCATGCGAGACAATCCTTCAATGCCAACTACAATCGAAGAATATCTCAAAACGCATGGCAAATGGACAACTTGCCACTGTGTGTCATGGCAACTCGACTTGCCTTTGCCCAGTTTCTCTCCCTATAGTTATTTTCACTTAATTTTCCATCCGTCCAAAATTTTCAGCACAAATACACTACTCTATACCATTCAGTTCAGCCCCTAGACTGGAAACCGAAGTCATACAAAACGTGAAGCTAAAGGGAAAGTTTCATATACAGGTGTAAGAAACGCAGATTCAAATGCTACTGCAACACAATTGACTCAATATTCTTGAGTGCTCTGCAGTAGAACGCACTCGGTTAGAAAAGTTGGAACAAGCCACCCCTCTCACCATGTCTCTTTGCCACCACGAGAAGGCCACAGTTTTTGAGGAAAAAGCACAAAGCATTACTGAACTGGTTAACATTTTCCTTCGCGTGTCAGGCCATGATTCTGTGAGGGGTAAAAAAACCAAAACAAGAAGCATTGTGCAGCTCTCCCATGTATCAACAAGCACTGCATTTCTAACATTGAATAAAAATTGCAAGGAGAGAGAACCAACAACTAACCTGCTGGTTTTAAGCACGAGCCTATTTTTTGGTTAGAATTTGAGACTATCCATTGAGAGATCTCCTTCCGAGAGCAGCTTCAGTTTCTGCAAAATGCATACAAAGAATCATGAGTGGCTAAACTGACCATTCAAACTTCTTGTGGCTAAATATTTATTTCCATGCAACCATCCAGTTCATATCTTGCAAACTACCAAATGCTCCGGAAGTCATCATGGCCGGCAAGCAAAGAAAAAAGCCACAATACTTATATTCAGTGCAGACGTGTTCAGTGTGTGACCCACTTTGTGAATGCTCCATCTGGCTTATCGTGAATGTTCAAAAGGCAACAAGGCTTGGAGTTTTTTCGTGAAACGTGAACAAGAAATTACCAAAAAGGCACCAATGTTGGAAACTTGTTCTTTCTGAGCAAAAAACAAAGGAAACTAAAAAAACCAGCTTGGATATGGTAGATCTGGTACTTTTGATTCAATCCAACCTCTAGGAGCATCAAACTATTGTTACAAAGAAAAGATGTCCAAGCACGTGTACATCCAAAATCAAATGATTTTACAATGTCGGTTAGAATTTTAATTCTTTTTAATTGAGGAAGTTTTCGAGATAGACAGTATGCGAGTTTTGCTACTTGTCATCCTCACATGCAAGTTTTTTAGTGTGTAGAGACTGATGTATGAGCTAACTGAAAAGTAGTGACGAATAGATATTTATTACCGTAATATATTGAGGAGGGTCATCGATACTAGAAGAACCAAGGACTACTTCCCTTCTGAGTTTTGTTGTGAGCTTGTGACAAACTCGTAGCTGGCAGTAGCATAAGGGAGAACAAACAGCAGGTGAGATATATTTAAAACTGAACTGCCCCATTAATACTTTAGCTGGAGATCTAGAAATGAAGACATTGAAGAGTTCTCTCAAAAGTTTACCTCAGATCGAGTTGCCCCACCAATAATAAATACAAAAATACGTCGCCCCATTTTCTTGAAATCAGTGGATGCAATTCTTAAAGTTGAGTCACTACAAAATGCAGCAGAAAAGTCAGAAGAACCTCAGATCCTGATATTATTAGAGCTGAAAGTTGCAATTCAAATCTGCTGATTCAAAAAACTTCTGAACTGCCATCATTGACCAAATTTATAGCCAGATAGCATGTGACATATCAAATGTACAGGAGAAAAGAGTCTAGAGTCTGTGAGATAAATAATACTGAGTGAAAGATCATGCAGAAATATCAGATCTAAGAGATGGTCACTCCTGCATATGCATTAACTGGGAAAATAGAGTTAGGAGATTACCTAGAGTATCCATCATCAGAATGACGACTTTGTGCCCAATTTGCAGTCCGTTTCGATCTCATTGAATAAGGAGCAGAAGCTTGACCTACCGGTGCTCTCTTGGTAGCTCTCTGCGAGTCTCCTTGAACAGTTGGACTTGCCTCGTTGATACATGAGTATTCATTTTTTGGCAACTCACCTTTACTTAGATTTTCAATAAGTTCCTGAGAGAAAAACAAATTAGTGATACTCTCAATTAAATATAAACAAAGCAGACCATACAAACACATAGCAGGGAAATCCTTTAAAATGAATCCATGTTTGCATTGTTTCCTTTGTTGCTACTACTGGCTGACACCACAAAGTCATTGCATATGATAACTAAAGTTGACTACTTAAGACAAAAATCCAGCATTGCCACGTGAGAATAATTGAATTCCAGTAAAAGCAAACATCCCAAGTTTCATAGTATGGGCGCTGTTATTATTATTACAGCTAGTTTTATGGGCTAGCAAACATCCCAACTTTCACTGACTAGACTTGATGGGCTAGCAAAAAAAGAGTACTTGTTGGCCAACAAGGAAGTGCATTTCCGAAGTCTTAAAAATGATGCTACATACCCAATTATTAAGGCAAAAAAGAAATAAACAAAATGACCCAGCAATGATGATTTTCTGGCCTCCCACTGAACTAATTAACAACACCACAAGATGTTAACCAAAGCTTGTAGTTCCACATATTTTGATTACCAAGGACTAAGACACTGCATCATCATCTGTCAAACTCTATGGGAAACTATTTCTGTGAAGGAAAGTTGCAATACAGAAACATATTTCACTAGGACAGTAAGGATTCATAGATAGCTAAGTTAAACTGACATCTGATGAAATTTATAGAATAAATCAGCAAGATTAACCTCTATGTAATAATATGATACGTACCTCTACCATGGGATAAAATCGGAATAGCTGCCATGTTTCTTCCTCATTAGAGCGATCTTTTCTTGCTGCTTGCTTTGTCTGATAATCAAGAAAAAACAGTCATCCACAAATCAGCTCTTAGATTTTTCAACCCTCTTTTTTCCTTCCGTTTGGTAATTAGTTCAGGCAGGAACTTCAACAAGCTATTCAAGTTTCAAAAACACATGTTTTACCTTCTGGGTATTGAACTTGAGTGAGAAGCTACCAGTAGTCTTTTTATCATCTGATGATCCCCCAATCAATTGCATATTATTTACCACCTTCATGTCCTCACGTGATAATCTTGCCAGCTAAATGGATATAAATGAAATTAACATAACTAATTCCGAAAAGAAATATTCCCTCAGCTGCAAAGGTTTATATACACTTGGAATCAATTAATACAAGTTAAAGAGGGTCACAATATTTGTAGAATAGAGATATATCAGGATACAATGAAGTGGAGAAAAACGATAATTGAAGGCCCAGAAAACCAGTAACAAAAATACTACAATCAAAAGCCACCATTGTTTCCGAAACTCAGCTGCGTTAATATACTTGCTCGACTTAAAAGGGTTGGGTCTAGAACTTAATTTTATTTTAGAAATATCTTCTAATATAGATGTTAAAGTATCCCCTCACGAAATAGAAGCTTTAGGGATTGAAACTTACATGCCCAAAGTATGAGCATACATCCTATTTAAATCGGAACAACGAGTTTATCTTCAATAAGCATGCTATTTGGCCCCACATAGATTGTCTCTATGTTATCCTTGCTTACAATAGACCAAAACTTAAGTCTTTAAAGAATATGTCTAGGCGTGGCTTGGGATTTCATGAGTCGTAAAGACTCTGCCCTGTGACAGATGCGAACTGTTTGACCTTAAGGTCAAGTCATGGTATTACATTTTGGTTAACCTTAATGGGAAGTTTGGAGTCAATTTTAAGATCCCAAACACGAGCTTCATTTTTCACTGATACATAGAGTCTAGTTACAAACTTGATCAACTCACAAAATGGTCATTTCAGGTTGTACTTGCAGTCATGGAAATTAAGCATTGGACGGACTTAGTATGATAAGTTATTCCTTGAGGTCAAATAGAAATGCAGATGAAGTAATCAACTAAATCAGTTTCTAGTAATGGAAAATAAAAACCAAACACATCTGAAAAAACCAAGAGTAGGAACCTTGTGGCTACCTGCATTAGCTTTAAACCTCTGTCACCAACGAACTTCTCAGGATAGACAGATGCATAAATCATTAATAAACGCAACTTATTTTCAGGAGTTTCATTCTGCACAAAGAATTTGCAAGGGGGGTAGACTTTAGCGAGGATTTAGGAGTAAGGAACATCACCATTATCTGGCCACACGTCCTTAATACTTCACCTGCTTTGTCCTCAGAAAATTGATCACATCCTTGGCTCCCGCATCTCCAAAAACTAGATCCTGCTCTAGTTGCCCAAGCTCTCGAAGTCCCGTTTCTCTGATGATTCTGTTAATTTTTCCTGCAATCTGTAATGATATAATCACAAAAAAAATCAGAATGCAAAAACTATACCACTACACTCTAGTTCTTATAACCCTCACCAACTGCTAAAGGATGGTCACTTCTGACTGCAGTTTCAGAGAGAATTATCATATGGTCACTTCTGACTGATGATTCTATTCCAGTTTTGCAGATAAAGCTACATGCATCTTTTTAAAAAGTTTCATGTCTGCTCTTACTTAAGCTTTTTTTTTTTTTTTTTTTTGTGGTGGGGGGGGGGGGGGGGGGGGGGTGGGAGTTGCAAGACTACCAGGAGTGTAGTAATATTTTACAGTAACTTGAACTTTCTCAAACACCTGAAAGAACGGGAAAAGAAAGAACAGAAAATTTTTCTCGACTTGCATGTGGATGGTTGAAGTACTTTATATTTCTCTTTGAAGTAAATACCATATGTTTCGTTCAATAAGAAGTATTGACTCTTGATGAAAGAAGAAAACAAACCTCCACGTGGAGAGAAATCTTTTCAACTTGCTCAGTGTATTGTGGTAAAGCTTGAACCATTTTCTGCAAGTCTCGTGTAGATAATTCGCTTCCATCCCTAGATAAAGTCAAATTTCAACATCACAATTGAATTACAACAAAGCTATGTGCAAAGAATCATGATAAATTAATTTAAAAAACTTCCAACGCTATATATTTTCGTCTCCTTTTTGGCCTAAACCTCCTCAATTTTTAATGGCCTCAGCAACTTAAATCCTGAGTACATTGTTATGTGAAGTATATGGATAAATAGAAATGTACAATCTGCACAAATCACACTTCAAATATCATAAATCTCAATAATGATTAGAAAGTAAACACTATTTCAATTCATGCTTTATAGAGCCTTAGAAAATAATAATACTCACCCCTTGATTTTTTTTCACTCTTATATAAAGTATCAATCCTCAGGCTTTTATTATATTTCAAAAATTAACTACCTCTTGTATAAGATCAACTTCTGCAATCAATACATGACAGAAGCCCGTTTGATATTAATATTTTTCTAAGCTATTACATTATAATATATAAATATATCTCATTATATGCCTTTATAAATGAAAAACTAAATGTATGCATGATTGAAATAAAAAATTCCAAGAAGTCAACGGTGACTCAGATAACAATCAATCAGAAATAAAGAGAATTCATCTTTGTAAATAGTAGATAATCCGCATTGTATTGAAAATATACCATGGTATTACCTAGAAAAATCAAATTACAGAAACAAATGATGATAGCCTACTGAAACCTGATATAAAGACTAATGATGATAACATAGTGAAATATAATATTAAAACAGAATTAATTTGATAAAACCTTGTAACATGCAAGCTCAAGATCAGATGGCCAAATTCCAAAGAGTGACAATGGATGCTGGTACCGTACCTTCCACTTTGTTGGATTTGTGCAGCTTTGTTCTTTGATACGAAATTGGTCATCTTCTCATGCAAACGTTCACTAGCCTGATATAGTTAATAGAAAAGAGCATTCAAACTTCTGGTATATCCAAGTGAAACTATATATGTGCATATATTTATATATATGCATTACACGTACATCTGCTATATGTGCATGGCGAAGCTCGAGCCAGATTGGATCCTGGTCTTCCATAAGAACCTCCTTTCTTTCAGTTTGACCACCTGTTTTGCTAGGAACCTAATATGAAATATATGATCCATTCATATTAAATTACTACACAGAAATGAAAAAATGCAAAGAAACCTGTATTTAAAAAAAAAAAGAAACAAAGAAAGACACAATACTAAGAAATACCTCGTATGTATATTTATTTCCATCCATATCCAACAGATCATGGCACATTGCATCATAAGTCCATTCATGTATGACAGGAGCAATCTATATATGCAATTTCACACTTTCAATAAATTCAAACTGAAAGAATGGAAGAAGAAAGTTGTGACAGGAAAATTAATATAACCTGATCAACAGATCTACCCAAGATGAGAAGCTCGCACGTTTCAGTCTGTGGAAAGTTGGGAATGGTAGATTTATACATTGAAATACAGTTCCAAACTGCCGCAGCAAGCTTTGTAGGAACTAAATCACGAAATGTTGATGTTGGAGAGTCATCAAGTGCCTTGGCAGTACGAAACCGCACAAATGGAAGCTCCTGAAAACATGCAATGATATGAAGAAAAAATCATAGAAAATAACAAAGAGCAAAGCTTAGATTATCAGGAACTCAACGTTTCTACATAAAACTGGCGATGAATTCAAATATCAACCTCCGGTACATAATATTATGCTAAAACTATGTGTAAAATCAGTATATTTATAACTTTAAGGTCTCATGCAGTCAGACCCAAGCCCAAATAAAGAGTAGTCCCAGGTTGTCAACCTGCATAAACCTCTAACTCCAGTCCCTGCTAACATTGACTCCAACCGACCACAAATAATTTTGCCAGACTTCGTCACATTGATCATAGGTAAGCCAAAAATGAATTGCATACTAACCATGGATGAGACAAAGAATATGGTCATTCCAGTCATACGGATCCTGAAAATTTAAACCAAAGCCTGGTGTCCACCATAATCATTATTTTATTTATTAAGGGCTTCTTCATTATGGGATTTATATATATATATATATATAAGTAAACGTGACAAATTCCGCATTGAACATGAGTGATTCAGAAGATACAGTTTGATTTAAGAGGAAGGATGGAGCAGAATTTATGATAAAATAAAATGCAGATTTCTTAAGCACTCCCCTATGATTAACAAAAAATGAAGCAAGAAGAAACGGCCTTGAGCAAAACTATATAAGGGATATTTAAGCATGTGCTACTATAAAATCATCATTTGTCCCAAAAGCTTAAGTTGATAGGAAGAGGTAGATTTAATCATTTATATTTATCTTAACACTCCCCCTTACGTGTGGACCAGACTCCCCCTCAATAAGTGAGCCTAACACGTGGAATACTTAATTAAATGGGTGAAGTGTAGAACCAAGGTTCAAACTAATGATATCTGCTCTGATACCATGTAAAATTACTACTTATTCCATAAGTTTAAACTGATAGGTAGAGGTAGATTTAATCATTTATATTTATCTTAACAGCTACAAGGTGGTACTCAAGAGTCAAGGTTGTTGCCACAACTAAAGTTTATATATACAAAATTAAAAAAAAAAAATCATAAGAGTAGATCATTAACAATAGGATTTCACAAAAAAGAAGCATTTTTTCGTAAGTGAAAAAATAAGCATATTTTTAATTGACTAATATTGATTATATGACCAAAGAAGGCTACAAAACAAGAAAGAATGTTTTAAGGAGTAAGATTCAAACTTTCAATGAAGCAAACACTGTAGCAAGTCGAGTTGCCATCACGTTCAAGCAAGCCTCAAACTTGCGAGGGTTTTCAACATCACCAAAAAGTTCTTCCAATGCTCTATCATGATCAGTGATAAAAGCCTGCGTCAATGGAACATCAGTAGACAAGTATTTTCAATTCCTTCTCAATTGCCAAAAAAGACAATCAATATGATGGGATGCTAGACAAAAGTATAATCCTAAATGTCTCTGTCTACAGAGTACTCAGAGTAGCTAGATACAGGATTGTCCGCAGGACATAAAGACTCCCTTATCTATGGAAATTTATGTCCCAACTTGGTTGAACCTTCACCATAATATGTTCAATATGTACAAATACACTGTTCACTGTAAAAGTCTAACTAAAAGCAAATCCATTGACTGTAGATTTAGAAAAGGAAGCAAGAGTGAAAGAAAAACAGAAGCATATGCTCCACATGGACTGAGACTTCGAAAGTGTTCTCTTCACACCCAATGTCATTTAAAATCACATTGGTAAAAAAACATCACAGTGAAATGAATATAGGTAAAATTTTAATACGCAGTCACAAGCAAGAATTCACTGGAGGGAAGAGGTTAGCTACTTAGTGGTTGAAGTAAATATTATGAACGTGTTTCTCTTCTCTGCTAGTCCAAAAGAAAGAAAACAAATCACTATTACACAAAGTAGTGAAATCCGTACGGAACTATGGACAACATTCTACAAAATATGGATAGCTAGGAACTCATCACATGGATAATATTTGTTAACAATAATGGAGACCTAAAACTAAAAAGGTTACCTTGCAAATTAATTTAACACTCATCGATCAACATACCATCAGGAGAAACGAAAGAATAGATATTATCAAAAAATACCTGGTTATCTATAGGAAAATACTCCAAATTCATCTGCAGAGTACCACAAAAAGAAGAAGATCACATAATATAATCCAAACAGAAAATTAACAAACTTACATTTACCGAGAATCAATCAAACAACAAATTGAAGATCAGACCTCTCTCAATGCACCTATGCGGGGTACAACACTTGTATCACTCTTGATGTGATTTACAAGTTCCTTTGGGATTGGTGAACTGAAAAATACAAACGCTCTGGAAACCAAAGAGAAATACAATAAAGGAAAAACAAAATGGTAAAATCAGAATAATGCTGGCTTAAATTATAGGGAAAAAAACTATATTTTGCTGAAAGAAAAAATCCTTGGCATACTTTTTGTATAAAGGCTCCCTTCCAGACATGTCAGACAAAAACATGACAACACTGCATGCTAGCAAAAAGACTGGGTTAGAACAGACTCATTGATGATAGTGGGAAAATATTTAAAAGTAAAGTAAGACAAGCATAAATTGGTTGATGCATTCATATAAACAAAACTAAAGGGAAGAAGAAAGCAGAGCATGCAGGAAATGTAGATGCCAAAAAAGTGATTATAGAAGTTAGATCTATAACAATTAGGAGGCACACGTCAAATTTAAAAATCATTGTTAACTATAAACACCAAACCATTTCTATTTGCTGTGTGGACATAACTCGGAAACCATTGCACATTATTGGTTGTAGAAATATGGCCTCGTTTATTTTCGAAAAACATCTCATCTTATCTCAATTTCATCATTACACTTTCTCAAATTCCAATACAAAATAAAATAAATAATTCAATTTTTTTAAATCCATCTCATCTAATCATTACAACTTTCCTAAATTTCAATACAAAATAAAATAAACAATTCAACTTTTTCAAATCTTAAAACAAAAATAATATTAAAAAATATATCCTAACAATACTTCATTTAACTTTTTAACTTTAATCTCAACTCATCTCATCTCATCTCCTAAAAATATGGAGCTGACAAGGTGACATATGAGATATTATTAAACCAAGTTTCATACATAAAGTGACTTGTCTCTTCCAATGAAATCTGGTTGGTAATTCCAAAGATCCCATTAACAACATTAGAGATTGGGTCCCTGTCTAGTTCTTACATATAACCTTCTCATTCGAATCTTATAGAGCTTTTTACTGCCCAGCAATATGTAGCTCCAAAATGTAGAAACTTTATGCTGATATCCAACTAATGGTTGCTGGCTATCTCTGTGTCTCATACTAAAAGGTGTAATATCTGAGATTACTTTTCAAACAGGGACACTTTCATGTCGTAACGTTTACTCAACAAAATACGAGGACAATAGACGTCAAAGATTTAAAATAACATTTCATTTTCCTTGAATTCCCTATGGAAACAAATACAATTAGAGAGAGGGAGAGAGAATAGTGTACTTTTCTTTTGAGGGCTGGATGAAATAAATAACATCCATGGATGGCAAGGGTTGCCTTCTCCTGAAGAGGTCTTCGACCACTGCAATGATAGAAGATATTATGTAAATTATAGTATTGTAACTAACATTCAAAAACCACGGTACGGAGCTGTTTCTGTACTCTTGTCTAAGAGGACTTGAAAGCGACGACATAGGCCATTTGGATTGGAAGCGATGTTAACTCATTAAATCTATCATTATAATTTTTTTAAATTTTTATGTAAAATATAATAAATAATTTAATTTTTTTAAATTATAAAATAATAATAATATTATAAAATAATATTTTAATAATATTTTATTTAACTTTTAATTTTTATTTTAACTCAATATTCAAATTGCACCTATAAAAAATGCAGACAGAGTGCAACAAAGAAAAAAAGGGGATGGTATTCGCTTTAGTACAAGTGTTAATGACCCGGACAATATATTGAAAGTTGATGCATGACAGACAATTTAAGCAGTATAATGGAGCTTTATAACCACGAAAACTGTATGGGAGTTTGCATTCAATCAATATGGAGTGTAGCACAACAAGAAATCGTGCTGAGCAAATTTAAGGTAAAATACTAAAAATGCCTGTGCAAGGAAAATGTATTTTGATGCTTACGTGAAACTCCTTGGTCTGTAATGTCTGCCATTTTACACGAGTGAGACATGACTTTGACAGTAACTTTATCCATGATGAGTACCTGCAGGGAAAAAAAATGTTTTATTGACTCCAGAAAGTGCTTAGTCTTTTAAGAAATTTATATTTCACAAAAAAAAAAAAACGAAAGAAAGAAAAGAATGAGCCACCTTCCAAGTCGACTTTGAATCCCCTGTTTTCGTTGAGCCAAGCATTTCATACAACAATCCTATAAAAATAAAAGTTATTTTGTCAACACTGAATTAAACTCCAAAACGTACGATCTTATTTATTATTTCACATCAAATGATAATTAAAAGCTTTATCATTTTCACGGGAATTAGTTTGGAAAAATCAACAGGCTTGAGTAAAATATTTTGGAAAAATTTATGAGCATAATATCAAACCCAAAATATATTATGATATTATTATCATATGGATATATGCGAGGAGCTTCCAAAAGATAGTGGACTGCAATTGGGTGGCTGTCAAATCCATCTAAACCTATTTCAAATTAATCATCGATAAAATTTACTATTTTTTCAACTACTCGTAAAAAAGATCTATTTCATAAATTCAAATATATATCAACGATACATTCAAACACGTTAACCGAAATGCTTAGGCTTTTAATGCATTCCAAAAACAGAGTATTAAAATTGCCTCCGACGTTGAGCTAAATAACGCAATCGTCTCGTATGTTCGAAAATTGATTTCTTTTTTTTTAGAGATTTTCCATACAATCAAATAGAATCCAAGATGGATACATAATTATGGGAAATTTTAATATGTCCTAGCCCTCCTTTCGCTTGCAGGAAAATAAGAAAGAAAGAAAAACTCATACTTGGCAGAGCCGCTCAGTACATTTAAATTTTGATTCGTTTCTCTATCCACTGCTGCTCATCATACATTTTCCCCGAACAGGAACCAGAAATCTAAAAGTAATGAGAGAGAGACAGTGAGAGAGCTTACGGTCACGGCTGATCTGCCGGAAAGTTTTGTACTCTGTGGCTCCGCCATGAGAGGACGAATCGGAATCCGAGAATGACATTTTGGCATCAACAGATTTGGTATCAAACGCAAAAAACTAATTCCGACAATGGAATCCAGAGAGAGAAGAGAGGTGGGGGGTGGGGAAGGATGCGCGTGTGTATGTGAGACGAGAAAGGAGGAGGAGACTGTGAAGGTCGTTGTAATGCTGGGGGGACGTGTAATTTGAAACGAGAATTTCGTTAACGTTTCACGGAGGAGGCGATCATTGATCATACAATGTCAGTCCGGCGTCGTTTGTATCTTTAAACACATGTTGTGACAAATATACCCCTTTTATTTTTGCAACGGTCTCGAATAAGTTATGGAAGAAAATTATCTCATACATACGGTATAAGTTTATTGTTGAATACAATTTAGTATGAGAATGTAATGAAACGAGTAAAGTAAAAAAAAAATTTTGAATATAGGAGACATAACTGCCGTATTCTTATTTTTTAACGTTTGCGGGTATGTCGTTCTGTTTGGATTGAGAAGTGATCTCGATTTATCTCATCTCATTATTATAATTTTTTAAAATTTTTACATAAAATATAATAAACAATTTAACTTTTCAAGACTTAAAATAATAATATTAAAAATAATATTTTATTTAACTCATCTAAAATCATATCGTCTTATCTCTCAATCTAAACAAAATCTTAATCCTAGTTTGCATCAATAATTTGAAGTGTAACGTTAGTTTTGAGTTATGTTTCTCGTAACATTTTAAAATGTAATATTATTGATGTGATAGATATTGATGTATTTGACATGGTAATCATTCAAAAAACAGGGTTATTGACTTTGACTATTTATTATGTAAATTATGTTACACAAACAATAAGCTTAATTTCTCGTTCAGATCCTTTGAAATCCTACAAAATATGTCCTATTCGTCAACCTTTTTCTCTTGCAACGGTCTCGAATTATGCTGGAAAAACTCTCATGGGCTTCGACATCGCCCTCTCACAAATTGATTGACGGCTGTTTCTCATTCTGCTTACTAAGCTTCGGGGCTTTAGATGGCCCAAACTTGAACGAAAATGTTCGGGTGACTTTGGGCTTTGAGAGGGTCCATATCTGAGTATCTACGTCGGTTATCATTGGGTGGAATTGGACCTATGCATAGGTCCACGTTTTAATGGAATAACCTCAATTGATATGCCCACCGGCTACTGCCTAAAGTACCCATCCTGTCGTTTTCTATTTTTAGCTTTTGCCATTCACTTAGAGGAAGGGAAAAACCTTAAACTAATATTGAACCCGTTAAAAAGAAATCGTCTAAGTATCTCATATCATGAATGTCAATATCAATGTATTTTTTAAATATTGTTCAAAACACTTTCTTAAGATTCTCATTAGTTTTAGGAAAATGTTAAATGTACCCATAAAAAATTTACATATTCACATGACTTTTCATATTTTTTTTATATTTTATATTTTTTAATGAAAGTGATGTACAGATGATAAAGTCACATGGATGTGTGAGTTTTTTTTTTTTTTTTTTTTTCTGTATGAATACAATTAGCATTGCCCCAAATTATTTTTTTTGTCCCTTATCAGTTTTCCTTTCAAGTCTTGCTTGTTTTTATAGATAAGAAAAGTTGAGATTAAAATTAAAAATTAAATAAAATATTGTTAGAATATATTGAGAGAAATTGTGAAAACAAACGAGGTCTAAGGCTGTGTTTGGACAGCGAGAAGTGTTGTGAATAGTTGTGAGTAGAGATTAGAGTGAGTTTGTGGGTCCTATTGAAAGTGTTTTGAGTTGTTTGGATGTACGAAATATGTTGAGTTGTTGACTTTTAGATAAAAAGTTGAAAAAGGTGTGGGTCCCATAAATATTATGGTGATTTTATAATAGTGATAACTATTATAGTGATTTTAATATTATAATTTTATAATAGTGATAAAGATTATAGTGATTTTATTTTATTTTTATATATAATAGTGATAAATATTATAGTGATTTTATTTTTGATTTATATATAATAATAAATATTATAATCCATTTTTTTATATATATAATAGTGACAAAAATTATAGTGATTTTATTTTATTTTTATATGTAATAGTGATAAATATTATAGTGATTTTATTTTATTTTTGTAGTATTTTTTTCTCCCTCTCTCTCTCTCTTCTCTGCCCCGATTCTCACCCACGCCCGAAAGGTTTTAGCCCAGTCCGGGTGCTGTCGTGCGCCGCCCAATCTCACCGCCACCACCGGCGACTCCCTCTCACGCCGGCGACGCCCTCAACTACCGCTGATCTCCCCCACGAGCGGCCATCGATCTCCTCCTCTGGCCCGATTCTCCCTACGTCCGAAATGGGTTTCAGCCCAATCCGACGCCGCCGGTGTGCTGCCGAGCCTCACCGCCACCACCGACCACTCCCCCTCACGTCGGCGACTCCCCCAACCACTACCAATCTCCCCCATGTGTAGTTTTCTCTCCCTTGCGGTATCCCCACCGTAATGGATTTCATCTATTTTTCTTCGCCGTACGCGGCCATTGCACCTCCACCACCTCACGGGGACATAGTAGCACACACACGTTGACGTTGATCTCGGCTCACGGGGACACAGTGGGTTGCGAATAGTTGATCTCGGCAGTGAAGAGAGAGATGTGAGGCTGCGTGAAGAGAGAGGGAGAGAGTCTGAAGTAGGTTAGCAAAGTTGTTTGGATGCTGATGACCTCTTGTCCGTACGAGAAGTGTTGAGAATATCTGAGATACTTTGAGTACCCAAACACAGCCTAAATGTCTTTTTATAGGGCATAATAAAAACTTTCGAAGCTCAAAACCAAGTTCTTATGATTGAACGGTTAAAAATTCGAATTGAATTATAAACACATGCAATATTATGGGGTACTATGTACAGCATCTTAAATTAGAGTTGCAATTTCCTTTTTGCCGTTTTTATTTACCTTTTCCAAGAACCAATGGAAGTAAAGCTGTATAAGTACAAGTGTAAAGTCAAATTAGTAACAATTTGTCATCATTCTTTCATCATCTTATAACGTGACATTAGATGATTAGAGATTAATTTTAACATCTCATGATATAGCATTAGATGATAGGTTTATAAATGAAATATAATAAATAGTTTCCAATCATCTAATACCACATCATGAGATACTAAAAATTAATGATGAGAAAATAGATGATAAATAGATTTTTTTCTTATATATCACGGTTCACTTACGACAAACACGACCTAAAGAAAACTCTTCTCCTTGCAACATTGGATGGCTCCATCAAACATTTCAGCAAGGCCGTACTTAAACTTAAAGCCAGTATCCAAAAGCTTCTGCGATGAGAGGCTTGAATGCCTGTAATTACTTGTAACTCCATTGAAGGTTCTGCCCAAAATGAAAATTAAAAAAAAATGAAAAAAGAATCTACACAATAATATTCTTCTATGGATTAGAGATCGAAGAATATAATTACTTACTCCATTCTGGGTAGTTGAAGTCTCGGGTATCTTGAAGAAAGAAATTCATATAATTGATGGATGTTTATTTCGACTGATGAACAGATGTACCTCCCTTTAGCATTAGGATGTTCAAGAAGGAACATGTGTGCACCAGCCACATCATCTATGTGCACCATATACAAGTAAATAAGGTATTCATATCGGTCGACCTGGTCGCCTGCATGACATGCATGTACATATAAATGACTTTGATTAGTTATTTTCTCTTTATCTTTTAGATTTGAGAAATTCAACATACCCAGTAACAAAAGGAGAATTAAAAAGAAAAAGAACGTACTCAAGATCATAGCCAGTGAAATGGAGACCGAGGACGGAATAGTTGGACAAATGAAAGGTCCCACAACTAGAGGAAGAACCAATGTTACAAGATCCAATCCATTTTTTTCTGCAAACTCTAGGGCTGTCCTCTCAGCTATGGTCTTGGAAACCAAGTACGAAGGATTTACAAGCTTGCTATTTTTACAAATATCAAGGTTGCTCCAGGTACTCTCATCGCTTACACTTAGGCCCTTGTCGTTGTACAGTACTGTGGCTGCACTAGAAGTGTAAATGACTCGTTTCACAGTCTTCGAATTAAGGCATGCCTTTAAGATCCCTAGCGTTCCTTCCACAGCCCGTTTGGTCACAGTTTCCTCCGGCTCTTTGCCATCAATATCCATGGGATGGGCTAGATGAAAGACTCCAATGCATCCTTCAATGGCCGTGGTAAAACTGTCCGGTTGGTTGAGATCAGCATGGAAAATCTGGAGCTCCTTTGATGCCTCTGGCAGTTTTGTGAGGTAGCTGATGTCTTTCTTGCATTCTGCTCATAGTTTGAAATCGTGTCAAAAAGCTTATATGTGCTTTAATTGCAAAGAAATTAGTACGATTCTTTATTCACAAAAAAACCTAGCTAGCTATGCATGGGAGATATAGATCTGTGCGCGCGTGTATGTATTTAATGCGTTCATTCTTCTCTGGCCTTGGCGTAACAAATTACAATTCACCAGTCCATTAGCATCTATCGACGAGCCCATAGTCGAAAATCCCAAAAATGACTTGGGTTATAGAAACTTTGATTTGATTATCAATACTCAATAATACTTTGGGTTACGTGAGTTGCGGAAAATAATTTTTGAATGATTTGGAACCCATAAATTAGTTATCCCACATATATATATGTGTGTGTAAACGAAAAACAATATGATCAAGTTTGGGCCGCTGTGCATGTTGATCAATAAATAAAAGTTTGTCACTAATTAGGTCTTTTGTCTTCACTTCCAGCTTGCGGATTCAATTCGAGGAATTCCTTTGACTTCCGACCATAAGGAGATCTAACTTTACTATGTAAGTTTTTCTTTCTGCATTAATGTTTCTCGTGGAAATCATGATGATCTTGATGCTCAAGGTGTTCATCAATTTTCTGTGATCACCTTGAACTCAAGGATAACCTATAAAAGCCACACATTACCCAGCTAGAAGTTTGCATATTTATGATAATTTGGTATCATATATAAAAAGAAAAAAAAAACAAATTCTTACCTGGGTCGGATCTAACAGTGGCTCGGACGGAGAAACCATTCTGCAGAAGCCTCATGATCAGCCAGGATGCTACATATCCCGTTCCGCCTGTTACACAAACTGAACCTTTTTCTCCGGCTGCCATCGCTCTCTAGCGCTCTCTCTCTCAAGTTTGTCTTAGTACTTGATCTGGTTCAATATCCAGCTAGCGCATGAACCAATTTTTCTGCTTGTTGAGGTCATGTGTGTGAGTGTGTGTGTATATATATATATATATATATATATGAAAGTACTACAACTAGCTAGGTGTATTGTTTTAAATTGGTTGGGACGCTTTTTTTTTTTATTATTGCTAATTTGTTACGACGTTGTTTCTATTATTGCTAACTCGATCGTTACTCCTGATTAAAAAAAAAAAACCTCGTTAATTAAGAAATTTTTTTCTGATTAGCTAATATTCATTATTTCACACTCTTCACATTATAAAAAATACTCTCATATCTTATAAAAAAATATAAATATAGAAAGTAAAAATGAATAATAACTGACGCATAAAATTTATTATTAATTAATTATATTGTTTGTTTGGCATATGACACGTCGTACGTATAATATTAATATGTCAATTCTGTGAATATATTTTTTTATATAATCAGCATGGAACACGTACCAGTACTATTGCAATATATACATCTCGGTCAGCTTAATTGTCTCTGATCTGTTGAGGGTCAGTGGATCGAACGGCCCCAAAAAATATCATGCATGCATGCTCAGCTACCATTAATATTTAAGGGTACTCAACCAGCTTTTTTATAAACGTATTTATGGCAACATGTGCTGCACACTGCTAATTGAAAGCTGGATTTCTTTCTGTATGAGATGACGTTTACGATACTAAACAATATGCGCATGACGTGCGATATTAGTTTAAATGTGAATTTATAATTGTCGTAAATCCATCACGACGCGGTACTTACGTATCCCACGCTAGCTAGCTGTTCAACAGATTAATTTTGTGCAAATTTCCGTTGGTCATGAAGTTGGGTCATGTAGCTCTAACATCATATATATGCATTACAGCTACGTATTGGCATTGTATATTGGAAAATGTCTGGCGGCCTGCAGGCTACAATATTGGGTACTCTGCATGATAACAAACATACAATTTAAATGACATTTTGGAGTTTTGTCTTGTGATGTCACTTGATGTTGTCATTGCTACGAAGTACTTAATATATCTCTATTTATATATATATATAGTCAGATATATTAAATATAATGTAACTTTAAAGATATAATAGTTCAGGATATATATATATATAAATTAGAGTCTTTTGATAATTTAAGAATTAAAATAATAAAATAAAGTGATAAACTATGAATTAAGAAAAAAAAAAAAAACTAGTTTTCCTTGTTTTGTTAAAAAATAAAAGTCAGTTCGGTGTTTCGTGCTGGGCACGGGGGGGCCCAAGTCAATGAAGTCATTAATTAGCCACCCTAATAGCTAGAAGCTGTCTTTTATTTTATTTTTTAAAATGAACTAGAAGCTGTGTTTATATGCGTTTATGGGGCAGTATAAGTTTGCCACTAGAAAAAAAAGTCAACAATATTATTAAGATGAGGATGTTTACGAACTTGCGCATGTCTATTCTTCATGGCATAAAGATATATTAATGCTTATTGTCTTCTTTGGTAATTCTATTGTAATCATGGCAAGCAACTAATCAAAAATCTAAAACTGATTTTTTATTTATTTATTTATCAAAATTAGATGGCCTAATCTAAAAATGATAAATTCATCATGTGAATATTGGTTATTTGATATTATTTATACGATATTTTCAAACGTTATAAGCTTCATAAAGATATTTAAATCTTATATATATATTGAATTAGGCGAATGGACTGATCTACTACACCCACAGAGGATTCTGAGAATCCTCACCGGAAGGATTTTTTTCTTTTTTCTTTTTTTTTGCTCTTTTCAGTTTTTTTTAAACACTTTAAATATTTTTAAAAAATAAAAAATTCATTTATAAACACTTTCTTAATTATTAAGTAAAATAAAAAATAAAATGCAATTCGGTATAGAAACTCTATGGGGGACTAATATTTTCCTTAGGCGAATTAGAGAGTACAGGCCAAGCTAAGGGGCTTTTATGGTGTATTGTGGACATCAATGATGAATAGGGTAGTTCCAATCGCTTTTGCCTCATTATATATTATGAGTAATGCTTAATATAATTGTGAAATACATAAGTTGTGCAATATTTTTGAAAAATAATGATTTTTATTATTAAAATTTAATTTTTTATGTAAATCTCGTATTTACTATTTATTCACCATTTTCAAAATGATTATGCGACATTTTTATTTTTTAAAATTATGCGATACTTGTAAACCCTACCATTACAAATATTATATATATGTATTATCGGTCATATGAAAGTGTGGGTGAGAGAATGTGTGGAATCATCTCTATTTATACCAACATTCAGACCCAAAAGGTATTTAGTAGTGTAAAAAAAATCAAAAAACCTGTTGAATTGGACCAAACTGAACCAGTTTGTAAGCAGTTCAGTCCGGTACCCATTTTTAAAAACCAAAACCAGTCCTAAATCAGTGCAAAAATGGTTTTCATATTTTAAAAATCAGTTTAAACCAAACTGGACCTGTATATATTATATGTTAAATTGCTAATTATTATAACAAGTGATATAACAATAATTTTTAATATAATATTTAATATAACATATAAATTTTAATCTTATAATATAAATTAATATAAACTTACTTATGATATATATATCAAGGAGAAATACGTTTTTTCCATAACATATTATAATATGCATTCTTTTTTATAAATATATTTTTACATATTTGATCATATATATAGAATATAGTTAAATTCAATATTATACTGTATATGTTAATTATTATAAAATAATATACTTATACTACAATATAAATAGACTAATAGTTTAGCATATGTATACATCATATTATTACTAAATAACCTGTAAAATTGAAAAAACTAGATCAAACTGGACCGAAACTGAAAAAATCGAAAGTTTCGGTTTCGGTAGTGAATTGGTCTATATTGATTTTTCAATTTTTAAAATTAGTGTATATCGGTTCAGTTGTAAAAAATATACAAAAATGAACCGGTTACACTCTAAAGGTATTATTATAGGCTGTATAAATTTTTTTTAAAGGGAAACTGTCATCATTCATTTATAAAAAAAAAACTTACATCCATAACTGAATAAATTATGGGATGTCCCCATATCAAGCATGACATCATAAATCAAAATAATGCATTCGGAGCTCTACTCGTACATTATTTCTTTTTGTGACTGGCCTGGTCTTCACTATTGTGGATACTCTATACAGACAAACGTCTAAAAGACAATACTTTCTGCCTGAACAGAGAATTAACCTTACCCTCCATAGAAAGAGAGGGCTCAACCTCTACAGATAAATATCTGAAAGATAAACTATTTTTTTTTATTTTAATTAACAATAAGGAAACAAAAAATGGAAGCAGTAAGATAGATGTGAAAAATGACAGATTACAGCTTGGACCAATTTCGGTAGACTTTGAAATTTGTGACGGCACTTGAAGGCAACGCATTTGTCTCTTGTCATCTACAAAGATTAGATCTGAAAGGTTTTGTGGTGGCGAGTCCGGTAATCTAGCGTGTGTGTTGAAAAGAGTTGTCGGAAGGGGTGGCGTGTGAGGACCGTGCACAGATGTGAGTGAGAACCACGCGCGGTAATTTTCGTAAAACTACTACTTTATTTCGAAAGATTTTCAATCTATGAATCTGTTTGTGCTGTGCGTGTCTCTTAGTAGTTGTCGAAAAGTTATAGATCTATATTTTTCGACCTTAAAAAAAGTCAAATAAAATTAAGTAAAAAAAGCATTGATAGACAAGATGAATAAATGAAATAAATAGAGAAGAAAGAGGAGAGGAGGAGGAAGCTCCTTCGACGAAAATAAGATCTCTAACCCTTATTTTTTACCATAGAGAAGGAGGTTGTTATAGGCTGTAGAATGATGGCAGTAGTTGGTAGTAATTTAAAAAATAAATACAAGTAGCTCAAGATGCATTTAGAATTATAATTTTAAATGTATTTTAATTATTTCTATATATAATTAATATATTATTTAATGTGTGTATTTTATTGATTTGGTAGAGGATTGCAACCGCCTTCTAGATTGATGACGATAACGATGACTATTTAGATGACTGGAGGAGCCTTCAGTTCATACATGACAAGCTTTTTAGTTGGAATGCTTTCCACTTCTATAAAAAAAAAAGAAAAAAAAAAGTTACTCATAAATTTGATTAATCCATCCCTTAATTTCCACAAAACCTTTGAAAATCGTTGTTCTCTCTCTTTCTATCTGGTACCTCCTCCGTGACAGACGCTCATGGATTCCACGCCCCCACATGAAGTACCGGATTCCTTCCTTCCAATCCCATAAACCCTCGTATTCACAAAAACCACTGCCCAGATCACCTTATTAAGGAAAGAGAAAAGTCACCCAGATTCACTTTTTTCCAAAAAATAATAAAATAATAAAAATTACACACTCTTTTTTTCCCCTCGTTTCTTGATCATGCACATCCCAGATATCGAGCTAATTTGTGAATCTTAAAATTGTGGTATTTGCTTTGAGGAAATCACAGAAACTGAACAAGCGGAAAGCAGACAGCACTTGCGTCTTAAATTGGTGTGTTTTTACTTTTTTTGTTCTTTTCCGAGGATGCATAGATCTGGAACAGCGATGGCCTGGAACGTGTTCCAGTTCTGCACAGCACTGCGGGGGCTTGGCTCAATCATGATCCTCTTGGTTCTTGGCGTCGTGGGTGTTACCTACTACGTCGTCGTTTTGACTAATTATGGCCCGGCTTTGTACGATGGTGGCCTCGATTCTCTCATTGCTCTTGCCGTATTGATCTTGTTCCATTGCTTGGTAAGCTTCGAAATTTATAGTCTTTTATATTTTATATTTTTCTCAATTTTAGGGTCGTAGGTTTTGGGGCAAGAGGTTTGAATTTCTGGGGTTTTGGATAATAAGTGCATTTTGGTTTGTGAAATCTGTAAATGACATCGGAAAATTCAGCTTCTTTAATAACATACAACAATTACCAAATTTTATTGAATTTATCTTTCTACAGTGAAACTTGTAAATGACATTGACCAATTCAGCTTCTTCTATTATTCTATATCATACAATTGCCACTCTCTCAAATCGGCTGCCTTTTTCTGTATATTTAATGAGTGCTTAGAGTTTTGTAGAAATGGCATGTGGTTAGGTGCATGGAGGTAACCGATGCTAAAAATGGAAACTTTGTAATGTTTATACAGTTGGTGATGCTATTGTGGAGTTACTTTTCTGTTGTTTTGACGGATCCGGGAGGTGTACTTCCAAAATGGAGGCCTGCTGTCGATGAGGAGAGAGGAGAGGCCGACCAGTTGAACGGGTCAGAGTTCAGTAACCTGACTGCGGAACCTCCGAATCATAGAATCCGGTTCTGTCGGAAGTGCAACCAGCTGAAACCACCTCGATGTCATCATTGCTCTGTTTGTGAGTCCTAATGCCCAGAATTTCTCCGTATATCTACATACACGCAAGTATATATTCAGAAGTTATAAGTTGCATTGCTATGTTCCTTTCAGGTGGACGTTGTGTGTTGAAGATGGACCATCACTGTGTGTGGGTTGTTAATTGTGTCGGGGCATTAAACTACAAATATTTTCTTCTCTTCTTGGTATGTTTGCTTTGCTACTCTCAGAAACTCAAGGACTTTTTATCAACAGATTAATGTTTTATGCATTCAAAAATTTTGGTACTTCAATCTGTTTAATTTGCATTAGTGTTTGTATTTCTTCTTTTCTTCTTTGAATAAATATATTTTGACGAGTCATTCATATGCTGTTTGCTGCTTGTATTTTCCCCCTTTGCTTGCTAAGGACCTAAATCGTAGCCCACAGCATGTATTCTTCCGTTTCAGCCATTCTGTAATCTTTTTTAGTTTTCCTATTTCAATCCCTGACTATTGTTGTTTCTCTTGACCTCATATCATCTTTGACACACTCTCACACGTCCAGAAAAACTTTACCATTCCCTTTAACAACCTATTTTGTGTAATGCAATCCACATATAAGTATTCATTATATAGGAAAATGACCAAACTACTGGATTGTAGACTTTAATCTTGTGGCTAGAAGGAATTATAAGTGTGTGCCTGTGACTACTTTGTGCAATACTTTCACATGTAACTTACATCATAGCAAGTTAAACGTCATTTCACTTTTTAAGCATTCATTATTCAATGCAACAATCGAGTTGATGAGTTAAAATCATGGCATGCTTAGAAACCTACTACGTCTAAATGAAATAATAGGAAGTTAAGGTTTAAAATAGAGTTTCAATACTTTTCATCTTTTTCAAGGGGCTATTGAGCGGGGGCAGAGCTAGGTATGGTTGAGTGGGGGCAATTTGATTACCCCTTTAAAATGATCTTGGGGTCTGCCGGTCCAATTAGGATTAAATGGGTGATAAAATGTCTACTTCTGCCTCGGCACACGTCTGAACACTTGCGCGCGAGTAGCTATTATGATAGAAAGTACCACTTGATTTATTTTCCACTTGGTTGATTTATGTGTTCTTTGTGATTATGTTTTCAGAAGATATCTGAAGTTTTTGTTTTTTGTTGGTGGGTCTTCACAGCTTATTATTTTTGTATGCACAAACTGGGAATAATTATATTGATCTTTTTTATACGTTTAATCTCAATGCAGTTCTACACGTTTCTGGAGACAAGTCTTGTAACATTGTCGTTACTTCCACATCTAAGAGCATTGTTTAGTGATGGAGAAATACCTGGGACTCCTGGCACCCTTGCAACCACATTCCTTGCCTTTGGTGAGGCCTGAGTAGTCCATGTTTCTGAATTGTTTAGTCAATTTTATCTACATTTCTCTTAACTTTCTCTGCTTTATTTACAGTCCTGAACCTTGCTTTTGCGTTGAGTGTTATGATGTTTCTAATAATGCACATACGATTGGTGGCTGCCAACACCACAACAATTGAGGTATTGCCTTTTGCTTAAGTTGAGATGTTTGTTTTACACAATTTTATTTTCTTAAGATCAGGCTATGCTTTATGCTATTAGCAAGAGATGCTAAAAGAAAAGTGGACTGAGAAACTGTTAAGAGCAACATTAGACATCTGGAATGAATTTTGTGGGCATTTGATGAAACTCTTTTGTAGTATTGTGTTTTTGGAATTACTGATTTTAATGTTATAGTATATCATATAATAGCGGGGAGGGACTTTCCTTGAATACCAATATCACACTTGTCTGAATCTCCAGCACTGTGTCATGTGTTGAGTTTTAAACCTACAATGGGACTACAAGTAATGTAGCACTCTTTGATGATGCAATGAATCCTTCAAGAAGTCTGAAGTGATCAATGTAATACGTGGGTGTTTTTAATGAATTAACAAACCTCTATGAAGAGCCTATCATCAGAATAACACTTAGTGAACATCCATGCCAATATTGAGTTATTCCATTTACAGTCATATAGCTGTCTTCCATTAGAACCATACATCCCTTCCATAGGGAGAACCGATGGAAGATACTTTGTTGCTGATGGTTATACCCTTGTGGTCAGGCGTATGAGAAGAAAACCTCTCCAAAATGGCGCTATGACCTTGGTCAAAAGAAGAATTTTGAACAGGTCAGTACAATTTACAATATATCGACATTTCCTTTTTTAACATCCTCATTTAACTTATTGGGTGTGACTTAGACTACTAGAAAGGTAATGCATTAATGTCTCTATTAGTTTAGAATTACTACTTTCTCAATGCATGAAACTGAATGGTCCGGGTGTTGTAGTAATATTCCTGTATCACTTGGTATTAACTGTAAATTATGTGTAAGGTAAAAGTGAACTTGGATAGAAAATACTGTCAAAGTTTGAATTGTGTGGAGAAGTTTCTCTTGGACTTGGCTTCCAAAGTTTGATGGATGTGGATACTTTCATTTCGCAATGTTGTGTTCCATCGTTTGCCTAGACGCCTTATGATTCTCTTGTAGACAATTCCACAATTACTTTTTGTACTCGGAGATCCATGCTTCTGTTTCTTTTTATGCTTTGTGGTTGCACCTTTATGGCACAGTGAATCCAATGTCTTGGACTTGGATTTGAGTTCAGTTGTTCCCCATTCTTGGATGGAAAAGGAATCCCATGGCTTTACTCTTAACATTCAGTTTGGCGTCTGTAACAGGTCTTTGGGATGGACAAGCGATACTGGTTTATCCCTGCATATTCAGAAGAAGACATTCGACGGATGCCAGTACTGCAGGGGCTTGAATATCCATCAAAGCCCGATTTCGATTCCCAGGAGTTCTAAGAATCAAAGGTGCCACATTGCGAGAAATCCTGATTTCTTCCCTTTAAGAATAGATATGGGAGCTTCCGAAACTGTTTACTAACATCTTCATTGACTGAAAAGCTTACAACCAATTGGGCACTTAACACATTCATTCACCCGGGCGTCGTCTTATCCATAACAAAGGGAGTTGAGGGTGAGAGAGAGAGAGAGCGTTGTATCCAGGATAAAGGAAAAGCAGGTGGGTAGCCGTATAGTTGGGGATGGCATGATGGGCTAACGTTAATTTCATGCTTTTAAACTTTTGGCAAAGTTTGGGGGAACTGTAAAATAGGGGGTACAAGTTTTTCATGTGGTGGTGTGCCGATATTCCTCTGGCTTCTTTGTATTGATATTTGGTGGAAAAATATGGGAATCGGTCTGAGTGGCTTCGGCACATGTTAGGGATGATCAATCAAGTCACTGTACGCTTTCTATACATTCTTACGAAATTATCTAATATCATTACCAGATGTTCTTGAGTTTGAAAGAATTGTTGATCATGATTTTTTCGAATGGATTTCCTTTGGATTTTTGGAGTGGCCTTTTAAGTAATGACAAGACAAAAAATAAAATAAAAATGATCATTATTACTATTTTTATTTATGGAAAATATATAAAGGTATTTTTAGAACTATAAATATTTCTTTCCAAATTGGTAGAAATAAACCCAATGATGTACTCCTCACATTCAACAAAATAAGAAAATATATTAAAATACGAGAATGTTTTTTAAAAAAAGTTGTCACGTTACCCGATAAAAAGAAAATAAAAATTGACGGAAAATATGAACCCGCCCGAACATTCTAGCTTACGAAAGAAAGTACCACGTCTACGTCTCTCTTTCTCGCTCTAGCCTCCCTCTCTACAATTTGCAGGTATTTATATATACACGATTCATTTCCTCTGCCAGAAGCTAATTCTAGTGCCTTCTCCTCACCGTATTCTTCAATCTATCGTCTTCCAAGGTAAGCGGCCCCCCTCTATGTAGGTCTTCTTCTCTTAATTCCTTAATTCTTTTGTGTTCGAGAATTTTATATATATTATTCGTTCCTTCTCTCGCGTTTTCTGAGCAACCATACAGAAACTTTAAGAGAGAACATGTTGTAGGTTGGATGTTGATATGGTTTCTCAGTTTTCTCTCATGTTTGTTGTCAACATAGAATATGTTTCTCTTGTCTCAGTATGTAAATTTGATAGTTTAGTGAAAAATATATGGGGTAATTGGTTTACTTGATTTGTTAGTGGGTCAATTCATCGTGGATTGGTGACACTTGGTATTATCATCCTCGGCCATTAAGTTATTTGTTTGATTATATATTAACAACGTCCTACGGGATTTTCTATTTTTTAGAGGGATTAGCACAATACAGCATGCAGAGGGGAAAAGAAGGTCCAGACAATTTCTTTCACTCGGGTGACTTGTTGGGTAGTTTCTGGAGCTCTGCTGGTTTTGGATCTCGTAGAAGTATGATGCCCAGTCTTTTTGGAAACAGAGATCCATTTGACGATCCCTTTTTTAATCGCCCCTCTGGAAGCTTGTTTGATTCTGGCATGTTTGCTTCGAGTGCTGCAGTCAGTGGGAGGGATCAGACTAGTCGGGCACCGGGAATTGTAATAGAAGAATTAAACTCCGATGATGAAGGAAAGAATGAGAAAGATGAAGGCACCGGGCTTGACAAAGATAATGATCAAAAGAATTCTCCATCAAGTAAAGAACCGTCTATCGAGCATCCAGATGACGATGATGATGATGGTAATTGGCACTTTTTTATTTTGGGTGTATCGGAACATTGTAAGCTCTTTGTTTTTGCTCGCTATTTTTATTCGCTGAATAACTGATAGTGATTACTGTCCTTGATTTCTTGGATACAGAGAGCAAAAATCAGAGGATTGACCGCAACAAGGTTGAAGAGGCGCAATCCCAGGCTAGCAAAGTCAGCGTCCAGACTTGTAGAGTCACATATGGTGGTGTTAATGGAGCGTATTACACTTCTACAAGAACGACAAGGACAGGCGATGATGGAGTAAGTGACTACTTCCTAACGGCAAGTTGATTCTTGTTAGCTTTCATTTGAATCTAATGCTGCGTTCATTTACCAGGTGGTGCTTGAGGAGGCGAAAGAAGCAGATAGAACAACAGGTCAAGCGAAACACAGGATCTCTAGAGGAATTCACGATAAGGTATTTATCCAGCTGGTGTTATGCGCTCCATTACAGATCATGATTATCAAATCCATAACCCAAAAATCCTTAATTGTTTTTGTGAATTTGTGAGACAAATGATGAATAAAAAGATGTTTCAAATGGAGGACCCTTCACTTGATGCACTGTTGTTGATGCTGGGTTCAGAGTGTGCTAGTGCATTTGTACTCAAGCATCCATTCCCCTTCATGGATGTTCTCGTTATCTTGGTTTGGGTAAACCAAGAAGACCCGCCCGTGAAAATTTATATTGACCATTTTGCTTGCATTATTCTTGAGCCAGATGATATTCGGCATTTATTACAAGTCCAATTATGCTTTTCCTCAAATGATCCTTGGTTTCCTTCTCCCCGCTCCTGTGGGTAAAAATT
Source organism: Cyclocarya paliurus (assembly GCA_029856935.1). Classification (NCBI taxonomy): domain Eukaryota; kingdom Viridiplantae; phylum Streptophyta; class Magnoliopsida; order Fagales; family Juglandaceae; genus Cyclocarya; species Cyclocarya paliurus. The sequence goes on along the minus strand of JARVXP010000207.1, from coordinate 4,654,518 downwards.
GCCCGAAGAAAACAACCAGTACTTTGTCTCTCTATTATTGCACACGGAAATCAAGTGGTAATTGAGATGGGTCGGTGCTTATGCAGGGTCACTCAGTTACAAGGAAGCTCAATTCAGATGGTAAGCTGGATTCATCGCAAACTTTATACAATCTAAATGAAGGTTTGTTCCTGATGTCTAATACTTAAAGGAGGCATTATGTTTTATGTAACCGTTCCGGCCATTTGATCAATGTTATGTTGTTTCAGATGAGCTTGCTGGGTTTGAAGAAGCATGGAAAGATTGCAAAGGCAATTTTAAAATGCAACTGCCTGGCCGGGAAGATGGATTTGGTATGCATGGAAATGCAGGTACGCATATTATTGGTTTCTCATTGTTAATTTGTCTGTTAGAGTTCATATTTGTAAGCACTAAAGAAAATAGGAGCTTTTCAGGGAATTCATTGTTTGGAATCTCTAGTGATTGATTACATTTGCCATACATGAACGGTAATCTTCGTCAACGGGGTTCGCTTCCAGGCTTTTATTAGGGACCAACAGTGTTAATGCTTGACTATGAGTGTTTGGGAGCTGGATGCTTGACTTTAACATTGTTTAGAACAAAAGTGGTCTTCTGATTACCACCGTATAAGGACCAAAACTTCATTGGAAAATGCCAAAAAAGTTGCATTAAGACATTTTGGATACATCATATACTCCTGATGTGCTACTGCTCCCGTTGCAGCTTATTTTTTATTTACCATATGCTTGGTCTTAGAATTGTTTAATTCCATGATAATGTTAGGTTCTAGTAGCAGTGAAACGAAGGAGAAGACATTTTGGGGAGGTTTGGCCCTCCCATCTTTAGAGCAGCCCTGTAAAGCTGGAAGAATGGGACAAGACAATGAAGCCAGGAACAATGCTTCTTCTAGTGGGAGAACTAAGAAAGTTGTCAGAATCAATATAGACTAAATTAATTTACGTGGTAATGTTGGAGGAGTATTTCCACAAATTTCCCATTAAAACAAGTTCGACTTTGTGACTCGATCCATTGATTGTGCATGTTAACACTGTGATACCAAATAATCAGTTTGTGTGCTTTGGGAAGGATGCCCATGTCTGAAAGTACTTGTTTGGTTTACCTTTGTGACATGAGATATGTAGAAGATTTAACAGTTGTTTTCATGCAAACAAAGGAAAAACTGTCACATTTGTGCTCTCAAATAACATTTCTTTGGAGCAGTGGTATGTAGGTTGGGGTCGTTTGGTCAGATGCACACCACATGCTTGTCTTAGACTCTAATGGTATTTTTTTCAATTAATTCAACGGTAAATATTGGGAGCCCGAAACATCTATATATTCCAACTTGGATGCATTTCTTGAGAAGGAAACTGTTTTCGAGAATTCGACACCTTAATTTATTAATTGGATCTCTGTGATGGTTGTTGGGGGCAAATAAGCATGTTCGCACCCCGTTATTCCTTCATTTTCTTGTGCAAGTTGGTCTCTTAGATATTAGCTTTGCTTGCTTGCATCTATGTAGTTTTACAAAAACAATTTTCTACCATTATAGGGTGCATGTTGCAAACGGAAATATTGAAATGTAATTAATATCAGAACATTACAGATTGCAGAAAAATTGTGTAAGACCGACATATAGCCCACCCACGTGCTCTTTCGTGTTACGAAACATTACCAATGTTGTGAACCATGACACGTTCCCAATTGCCACATTTTTTTAACTACAAGGAAAGATACAAGTGAAAAGATAGAGAAAATAAAAGAAAATTTGAAATTGAAATTTCCATGACTGCGTACAGCGTAGGCTTGTTTTATCGGAGCGTTAGATTCAGAAAAATTCTTTTTATCAGTTATTATTTATTATTTTACACTTTATGAAAAACACCTACATATTTTATAAAAAAAAAAAAAAATTATAAGTCAAGTGTGGAAGTGAATAATAATTGATGAGTAGAATTTCTTTTAAATCCAACTTGCCCTTTTGCCAAATGAACGTGAGTATCGCTGGGGTTGTTTCCAATAAATTTTGTAAACAGATTAACGTAACTTCTACATTAATCTAGTTTATATTATTTTTTGGCTTTTGACTATCTACTTAAAATTTGTATCTTGCATTGTCAAGAGTGATGACCTGATGGTATATAGTCCGGTTTTTCAAATTAAAAACTTAGATTCCAGCCCCCACCCTTATCAAAAAAATTTGTATCTTGCATTAAATTAGCTAACTCATTTTCTATAATAATAAAAACTATTACTATTTTTTATTTTTATCTAATTGTTAAATACATATTTATTTTTTTAATACTTTTTATTTTTATTTTAAATAACCTATATATCAAAATAAATAAATACATAAAAGTAGTTGTGCAACAACCTAAACCAGTTTTTTGTGGTTCTCTAATTCTTGTTCCAGAGGCGATTTTAATTTACTACTATCGATGCATCCAAATATACGAGCTTAATGCACAATTTCTGAACCATTTTTTCAAATGGGAAATTAAATTCAACAGTATATGCACAGATTTTATTATTCGTAGATTCAACAATATACGGGTATGGATGGATGCAGAGATGATGAAAATGGGTTAGCTAGGGAGCAACATTCTTATTTCTTATGAAAAGAAGCTAATAATTTTTAATTTATTGCTGGAGATACATGCAGAATCACTATATATAAATGAAAGTCATTCTTGTTTGACTTTAGCTCTTCCAATTCAAGGTAAAAATACGATGATATTAGGTTGAAGATGCTCCAAGGCCATAAAAACATATATATAGGGCTATAGTACTAGGTAACATGTGGACTGTGACATTTTTAGCTGGGTTTTTCGTTTTTTTGAACGTGTGGTATGGGGTTTCGAATTCAACTTTTCTATTTGGAGAATCGGGCCACATGCCATTAGGCTAATAGGCTGTTGGCGACATTTTCAATTTTTGGCCAAGTTTTGTAGTAATTAATGATCTATATTGGTGCATTATGCTTTCGTATTAATTGCTGGGTCCAATGCCCTTTTGGCCGCCATCAAATTAAAGCAGTGGCCGTGTTGTTTGCATTTTTGTAAGTGGGGTTGACGAATTAATGCATGCTTCGAAGAAAGCTGATCTCATGCGAACTGTGTCGAATTTGTTAAAGGGGATGCACATACCCTCATATATGGTGGAGTGAATTGGAGACGCATTATTTTAATTTTCTGCCAATTGGAGAAGGGCTTCCGGTCACTCACTATAATTGCTGCGGCAAAATGATTGGCAGTGCCCAGAAAAATGAGCCCTAAATATTACTAGCTGCACTGGCCGTGAGCAATTAACTTAAGAGTAGTGAAGGGCTTCCGCCAGCATGATCGTAGGGCGTGTCATGAGTACAAATTTATCTTTTTATTTTTTTTTAAATTTTAAATACATTTAAATATTTTAAAAAAATAAAAAAATTTAAAAATCACTTTCTGAATTATTAAGTAAAAATAAATAAATACGTGAACGGCCAAAATGAGGGGAGGCAAACTTAGTCGGTATACTACATTTCTCTTAGCATATTTTTAAGATCACTTCCTCCACAACGAAAACAAATGTAAGCTTTAAGGCGTAGTTTGGGTACTGAAACGGTTTCATCTCATCTTATTTAATCTCATTATTACAACTTTTTAAAATTTTTATACAAAATATTTTAATAATATTAAAAAAGAATATTTTATTCAACTTTTAATTTTTATCTAAAATCATCTCATTTCATCTCACTATCTAAATGTGGCCTAAATCTTTGTTAAATTTGGGTAACGACAAATGCTACTATATATCCCGTCTAGCATGTACTATGGGACGTGCTCCCTAGTATATTTAATACTTTTCTTTCTTTAAAATATTTTTTAAAACATCTATTATTTAAAAAAAAATTAATTCACTAATAATCATTTACTTAATTATTAAAAAATAAAATAAAATACACGAAGAATCAAAATAAAGAGGTAAATCATAAAACAGGGTAGCATTTTCCTTTGGGTAAATATTTAAATGAAGTTTTAGAAATTTGGAAATTAAGTAGCACTGCAGATATTCAATGATTCAGTATAATATATTGTTTTGATCCTGCAGCATCATGATATGTTTGCATAGATAGCAAACAAACAAATTAATATTTGCTGATGGCTGCTAGATGTGGAGGTGCAAGAATTGAAAGTATGTACTATAAATTTATTGTCCATTTGCTTGGTACCAGACTCAGAAACAAATTAGAATAAAGGGAAGTAAGTACTGTTCATCATGTTGAGGATTTTTACTTCCATTTAATTTAAAATTATTCATGATATCGACCGGGCCATTTGACTGTGTGGAGAGCCGTACGATCATGATCAAAGGATATGGACTATGGAGGTATTGAAAATAAGATGCTTGGTAGGTGAGATAAGATGTTTGGTACGATCTAATTTGTTTGGTAGGTGAGATAAGATAAAAATTTTTAAAATTTTGTGAATAGTATTAAGATAAAAGTTTAAAATATTAATTTAAAATATTGAAATTTAAAAAAGTTATATTGGGATTTGAAAAAGTTGAATTGTTTATTATATTTTATATAGAAATTTAAAAAAGTTGTAATGATGAAATGAGATAGAGATAGAGATGAGAAATCTCATCTTTGTCCCAAACAATCAACTACTGGTTTGCAGCACTCGTCATACTATGTTATGTATTGCTCTCGTCATATCTTTATATCATATCTTTGTTATACACATTATGTTATGTATTGCTCTCGTCATACTATAACGATCAACTACTGGTTTTTAAAACAATAAATTTAATTATTAATGAATAATATCACATCAAAATAACATAAGATTATAATATATAGTATTTTTGTTGACATAATATATATATGGTTTGCAGCACTCGCACGCAGGCACACGGAAAGGGATGGTACGTACTAGCTAGAAGCACTAATGAATAGTTAATTAGCTTTAATATATTTTTGTCACTAAGCATAGCATGGCAGGAAGATAGATTAATTCCATTTAATTAATTTCATTTTCTTTTATTAATTATCAGTAACTATATGCGTAGAGTTTATTCTATGGAATAATTAATAACATGTGGGCGGCGGGCTTAATTAGATGATGATGTCCTAGCCAGCTTTGATGAGTTTCACATTAATTAATAATTATCAATTATAACTCACAAATCGTGCATGTCATCTTGATTTGTCCACCGAGAATATATATATATATATATAGTTGTTTATTAAATTGGAAAAATCGATAGAGAAGAACCTTTTTTTTTTTTTTAACTAGGTTTTTGGATTTAGGTGCCTTTTAAGGCTTTTATTTTTCGTTAAAAAAAAATAATGCACTAAGATCAATAGAAGTGAATTTTCTTGCAAAGGGGAACAAGTCCGCCGTAAAAGTAACGTCTGTAAAGCTTTCGAATAGGGTTGGTTATTACAGTAAGGGCGCCGACGACGCGATGGAAATAGAAAAAATCTATTCAACCTTATTTATTCACATCATATTTCACTCTACTTTTTTTTTAATTTTTTTTATCAAATATATTTTTATATGAATAGTAAATAAATAATTATAAATAATTAAAAAAAAATTAAAAAATATAAAATGTAGAGTGTGAGTAGGATGAATAGTAAAACCCATGGAAATAAATCTCTTTGTCACGCCTCTTAAGATGGTTTTGGTAATTGTCACTCAGGAAACTTAAAAAAAAAAAAAAAAAAATGTTCTGTAGACTCCGACTCTGAAGATCCACATGATGCAACGACGACAGTTGTCGCTGTGACAAATCGGCACCTTTGTTGTTGTAATTTGAAGGTGAATTTTTTTATATTTTTTACTCTCTTGTCATGTTCTATTGGGTTCGACGTTGTCCCAACTGAGCTTGATTATGACGAGGATTCTATTTGAGAACTGTTGGTATTTTTTAAAAGAGGAATGTCAGATTTAAAAAATAAAAAATTATAAATTAACGTGAGTTAGTATTATAATAAGTTAAAACTTATAATAAACATCTTTATAATCTAACATATTAAATAAAATTATATCAATTTATAAAATTTTCTTTTATAGCATCTCTATATACATTGGCATTTTCCTATGTTTAGATATCTAAGTACTTGAGAATTGCCCCGTGATTAATTAGTTAAGATAAGTCCCAAGGAACAAAGAGACCCGAAATAATCATGTACATTGCGATTCTTTCCCTCGCAAGAAATTCAATCTCACCAGAAATTCTGAACGTAGGATAAATTCACAAAACAATTTCAAATTTTGCTCTAATTTTTCATTATTTTCAAGATATATACATTACATGCCCACTAGAGAAACGTCCTTAACCGGCTTTAATACCCAATTCAAATCTGTCCAGCCACCATTTGAAAATGTTAGGTTTTAAGGAAGGAAAATGTTACTCCTGATCCTGTTGGGGATTTTTTTAATATTTTTTTATTTGATAATTAAGGAAGTAATTTTTAATAATATTATGATTTTTTAAAAATATTTAAAAATGTTAAAAAATACATGTGAAAAAAAACTTACATGAAATGCACTAACCCCAGTACGTAGGAGCTCCCAACGGTGGCTCATGTAGAGCCACCCTTTAAGAAATATTCATTTTAATCCAAACATGTTTAAAATATCAACAAACTTTAATCTTTCACAAAGAAAAAATAACTAATCGTTCATGATTCGCCTCCAATTTTTGTGATTAATAAACAATCAAAACAACTTTTAAAAGAATTAAAGAAATTTTCTTCTCACAAATATTTTCAATGGTTATTACTATTTTTACATGGGATAAGAAGTAAGAACACGTCTCAAAATTTTTCAAATAAAATATTTTATTTTATTATTTTTTAAAATTTAATAAAATATCTTAATTCGAATTATTTAATTCATATTCACAAATCATTTCTTTATTATTAACAGATTTTTCGTCTCATTTGACTTTCCAAACGAGTTGCAAGTGTTTTTTCCAAGCAAAATTGGCAATATTACTAGCAAAAAAAAGTATAATTAGTTGATACTTACCCCTGCATGCATCCATAAACATCCGAGAAATATATATACACACATATGGCAAAATTAACTAATATTTACAATATTTAAAGCCTCTGCTTCTCATGACGGCCTCCTAAACCTAATTGATGAGATGATCTTCTTGCAGGTTGCTGCGCTTCACCCTCGTACGTATTTTAGCAATATACATCGAAGGGATGAACTTCTTCTTCGATTTTTATTTTTTATTTTTTTTAAGCTGCTAATTTAATTCAAAACTCGAAGGAATTAGATCTTCAGAATTCATCCCCGAAATACGTGTTCCTCACCTGACCGTGCATCGATGTGCTTGATCCAACGGCTAGGACTCTTCTTCCTGCTCCCACTACTACACCCGGTGCTCCCGGTATGCGCAATATCCATGGTGCTTCCAATATGCGCAATATCCAAGCCTTTCCCCACCGGCAACAACACCGTCCTCACCACACGTGTCCCTCTCTCAAGCACCCCGTGCCATCGAAACCCCGAAACGTTTCTCTGACACGCGTTTTTGCAAGCCAAAACCGCACCTCTTTGGCCCAGCTTAGCGAACCTCAGAACCCTGGCGAAGTCCCCACGCTTACAGTCCACCACCAGAAAGTCCACACCCACCAGCCCTGACATGGCCGCCTCCGCCTCGCCCACCACCACCTCCAACGGCGTCGGCGAATAGACGTCTGAGTATTCTCGCATGGCCTTGACGTATTCCTGTTTCGACCGCTCGTCCGGGACTATGCACACGTGACGTCCGCACGCGTGGCGGGCGGCGATGGCCAGTCCGATGCTTGTCACGATTGGATCGCCGTTGAACCAAGATTCGACGATTAGCTTCGCGTTCCAACCGGCAGCCATGGCGGAGAGGAGCTCGGCTACACCGGAATGTTCGAAGTTTTTAATCTGCATGAAAATGAATAAAAAGAATATGGTTATTATATTGATTAAAATAGCATTGATGGTTTTCAAGAGCCGAGAAATTTTCAGAGAAAAATACAAAACCACGGTTGGAGAAAAGAGAGGAAGCTAAGAAATACTGTTACATGGGCATGTGGTTTTAGAGAGTGCTTACTGATTTAACAGTGTCTATGTAAGCTTTAGAAGCTGTTTCGGGGGACCAAACGAGCTTCATACCTCTCCACCTCCGTCTCTCTCTCTCTACCTCAAACACAAATGGGCAGTCGCACAAATTTAAGAGAGGATGGCGGTGGTGGTGTGGGATTTTGAGGTGTGAATTAGGTTGGTCTTTTAAATGCATATGAGAGAGAGAGAAAAAGGGTTGCGGGATGCTTTTGATACAAGCGTTGACATTTTGGCCGTACTACAAATAAATATAAATTAGAAGCTGTGGGTGGGGTTTTAAATAACATTTGGATTTTCTTCAGCCTATATTTACACTTCTGCAAGAGGACTTATCTTCTGCTGCTGCTGCAGCCACTACTGATAGAATTTATTAATCTCAAAGTTTAATAAACAAATAAATAAAGATGAAGACATGACACACTTTTTTCTAGCCTAGACATTTTCCTGCAAATGCAATGGACCTCCTCACTAGTTTCATGGATATCAGACATTCGGGTCACTTTGAATTCCAAATCTATATCAATTCATCTCAATTTATTTAATATAATTATTACAATTTTTCAAATTTTAATACAAAATATAATAAATAATTTAATTTTTTTAAATTTTAAAATAATAATAATGTTAAAAAATAATATTTTAACAATATTTTATTTAACTTTCATCTTAATTCAATTCAACTCAATTCAACATCCAAACGTAACCTTAAACATATGATTAAAGAATATATATACACGCACGGTTAACCAGGAATTGATTTTATTATATACCTATTAATTAAAAATATAAAATGACTGAAACAAGTTTTATTACTCATCATCATTCACACATAATACATCATTTTTTTTATTTTTTTATTCTTAAATTAATTAAGTTCTTCTACTCATAATTATCCATTCATCACATATTTAGTAAAAGAAAAAAAATAAAAAATTATGTATAGTTCTGTATAGTATGATTATGATGAGTAGAAATTTTCTATTTTATATAATATAATACAGTAGCAGCTGGCACGCGAAACGTTCGTGCATGGTTTCAAATAAATATCAAACGTCTCAGTTAAATTATAGGGAGATTCTACACTCTGTGCTACGTATATATTGCGACCAATATTGTCGTATTAATTTCTGATCATGGGAGAAAATTAAAGCTGAGACTGTACATACGTACGTTATCTGAAGTATACCAACGTACGATGGATCCATGCATACACAACAATACCCTCTATTTATTAATGCAATCAAAAACCTTACATCACAGTACTACGTACTGCTGAAAGATATTAATGAGGCGGTTGCCAGAAAACTACTTGCAAGTCCCTGCCGTACCTTGAATTATTCAAGTTGTACGAAACCTTGAAATATATCATCCAATATTAAGGCTGAATCACTTTTTATATATATATATATTGAGAGAGAAGTGTGAACCCATGATCGAAATGTGTGTCTTGTGACATCAGACTACACGTCGTTGGCAAGGATCAAGATAACATATTTTTAATCTCATAATGATAAGTATGCATGTTTTGTCATATTATTGTCATTAATTATAAACATTGGGCTAGCTAGCTAGCTAGTTTCATGCATGTCCCACTTTACAAAATAAGGTTACGCATATTTAATAATTTACACGTGCGTCATATGGGTGCACGGAGTACAAATTGTCAACTAGTTGTTTGAAAAGGTACAATATTTTCTATATCTGACGGCATAATCATTCAATTTTTTCGACGGTCAAATCCGAGCACCTAAATCACGTATATTTGGCGGAAAAATAAACACACACATGACACGCTGATCGTAATCTTGCTAATTTTAGTCGATACAAAAATATTATACCCTGAAAAATGTCGAAAAAGCAAACACGACGATCGACGGTCCCCGGTCCCCGGGATTTTTGTACAAAAAAATTAAGATTTCAAGAGTTGTAGAGATAATTAGCTGAGAAAATTTAAGGCCTGGTTTGTTTTCAGAAAACTCTCATCTCATCTCATCTCATCTCAATTTCATCATTACACTTTTCTCAATTCCAATACAAAATAAAATAAACAATTCAACTTTTTCAAATTCATCTCATCTTCTCTCACCTAATCATTACAACTTTTTCAAATTTCAATACCAAATAAAATAAATAATTCATCTCATCTCAAAAGTTTTCATCTCATCTCATCTCATCTCCGAAAACAAACAAGGCCTTAAATTTCTGAAAGAATATTGAAGCACCGTTCTGTAGCTCGATGGAGATATACATATATATAATTTTTTAATTATCAGTATGTTTTTAATAGAGTGATACTCCCAGATTAATTGGTAATAAAATAAGTACTTTATAAATAGTGTAACAGTACTAGTGGACTTGAGGAACCATAATTAATGTACCTAGGACATTAATGTTTTGTTTTAGAATTTTAAATAAGGGGTGATGTAGGCTAGCTAGTAGCTGATTAATTAGCATAGCTCCTTTTTAATCATATTTGTTTACCTGAGATAACTAGCTAGCTAGGTCGTTTAATATATATATATATATATATATATATATATATATATATAAATCGAGCAAGTTGTAAGATTAGGTTCATAGATAGATCCTCATGACTATGACGTCTCCCAAGTCAATACCTGTATCTCTTGCACTTGCTTGCTCTACAAATAATAGTAATCCTTTTTTAACCCAAAGACGTTTCTGCTTGTTGATTATAAAAGTCAGAAATGGTGCTAACAATTTTTATTTTTTTAAATATTTGATTAATGAATGTGATGTACGTAATTGATTGAATTTACGGCACATTTTTAGGCCCACTTGACAAGTTCCATTTTTTAGTCAATTATTTTATAGCCGCCTCGGTTTTACTGAAGAGGTCAAGTGCATGGTTCACAACAAAAGACTTTTCAAAAATAAAGCTTAAAAAAAAAACATCTTTTATATATATTAAAAATATATATATCTCAAAAAATTATTACCTACGAACATACCCTAATAATCCCCGAACTTGGTTTCGTGATCGAAAGGGAGAAATCAGCCATCTTTCTCGGATAGACGAGTCTGACTCTCCATTATTAGAGCCTTTGCTCAGTGGCGAAATTAGAAATTTATTTTTAAGAGGCCTAAAATTTAGTGCGTAACACGTTGAGTTTCAAAAATATAACTATATATAAAATTAGATCTCGACAATTTACAATATTTATGTAGAAATAAAATTCTAACAAATAGAACTTTTTAATATAATATGTTTTAGATTTTTAAAGATAATATTTCATAAAATAATATTCATCCATTATTAGTTTTGAAATAAATATTCAGAATTTATTTTCTTTATAGAAACTATCAAATGATCTTTTAAAATATCATATTTCATTCTAGTATGTAAGCTAGTGTATTAATTTTCATGTAAATTATATATATTTTTGTGTTACATTAAATAAGTTTTTTCTTGCTCAATAAAGTCTAGAGGATAAAACTTTTAAATTATTTTCCATATAGATCATCAACCTTAAATAATTTTTCTTATGTTTCACTTTGAATCCCATATTAGAAAGCCTAATATTGTATAACAAAAAACTTTGAGATTCATATTAATAATTTTATTATTTCTCTTAACCTTAATTTTGATTTAATTTTGGTGAGACCACACTCTTGAAAATAAATAATATATAGAAAGTATACAAAATTCTGTGACTATAAAAAAAAATTAGAAAGACATTTCTAAGTATATTAGAATTTTATAAAATTTTGTAGAATATATGAAGATTATAAATTTTTTTAGGAGGATCATTTTCTATATTTATAAAATTATAATTAAAAAATAAGATATATTTTGATTTTTCAACAAATTTTGGGGTGCCGTGGCCCCTCTTAGATAAACGTAGGTCCGCCACTGCCTCTGCGTGTTAGTACAAAAATGATGACCTCAAATTTACTCGGCTTGAAACATCCAACATTTTTTATTCCCTTGGCCCTTGCACCTTTTCATTGCATCCATTGCCCTCTTAGAGCAAAGCAATGGGATAATAAATAATTCACAATGGGCCTACCGGTTGTTGAGCACAATTTAGATCCTGGCCCATTAATTCTGCAGTCTGGACCTGAGCTTATTAGAGAGGGCCTGCTCCGACCTTTTCTCAAAAACTAGGTTTTAGCTTGACCCGGCAAGATTTGCTTTTCTTTTTCTTTTTAATTTTTAATAATGATGGACACAGTCTAGAGAATGCAAATCTCTTATAATATTAAAAAAAAAAATTAGAGTTCTATAATTAAAAAAATAATTTTTCATGTGAATTTTATATTTATTCATTTTTTAAAAAAATGAATATATATTACACACCTTAAAAATAGAATTTCTCCTTTTTTTTTTGACACTTCCCACTCACGTTGACATTTCTCTTTTTTGCTTTTTAGTTTCCTCTTTTTTGTTTTTTCGACCCCCTTTTTTGTTAAAGACAATATTGACTCATTTTTTATTTTGTTTTCTTAAAACCTAAAACCTTGGAGTTACACATTGTTACAGTCTTTTCGTTGAATATGAGAAACTGTCAGAAAAAAATTCACAATCTTTTATTATTACTAAAGATCGATGCGCGTAAATTTCTGTGTTCACAATATTTTAGGGTTCGTTTGGTTGTCAAACTCATTCCAACTCATCTCAACTCATCTCAATTCATTATTATAATTTTTTCAAATCCCAATACAAAATATAATAAATAATTCAACTCTTTCAAATCCCAAAACAACTTTAATATTTAAAAATAATATTCTAACAATATTTTATCATCTCAACTCAACTCAATCCAACTCATCTCAACATCCAAACGCAACCTTAGTCGTCAAATCTTACTTTGAGGGATGATACGAAAATGAAAGACAAAAAGACATGTTAATTGTTAACAGTTATCAAAGATGAAGAGGACGAGAAACATTCACGGGTATCAGAGCCAAACCATACAATATTTTGGCAGGCAGTTTTGTTTTCAGAGATGGGATAAATAACAGGAGAGACCATGTCAGTCAGCTATGATAACTAGTCCAAGGAAGGATAGATGCAAATTGGCAAAATACGATATCAAAAACGCCAAAATTCCAACGACCCATATTAACAAAGCCAAAAAAAAGACATTGAAAAGTAACATTCAGGTTGAAGTTGATAGCATGGATTTTCCGGACGGCTTGTTTCCGAGAGACTTTTTTGTCCATTTTCTGATGGGTATACCTGTTCTAGAATATTCTTTTCTCGAAATCACATGTCGGGGTTACATTTTACAATGTGTTGTAATCTGAATAAGCAGATCCATGTGTGGAGCATTACCCACTTGAAGCCCATTCCTTTACCTGTTAACGCATATTTTAAACGCTGAGAGTTAAGTTCTTTATAAATAATAATGAGTTAAGATAGTTAAGCAAATTTTTTAAAATTCATCTAAAATGTGTTTGAATATTAAGATAAATTTAAATATATTTATAAGAAATTAGAAAAAGTTATATAAATCCCGTGTGTAAAAAGATTTTGAATTTAATATTATTTAATAATTTATAAATTGTGTATTTAAATATTAAACTAGACTTATTGGATAAGGATTTTTATGATTTTATTCTAAATATTTTCTTTTATAATTTAGAGAAGTATACATACTATATGAGCTTTAAAAAGTTGAATATTGCCTTTGAATAGTATAGACCTTAAAATAATAAAAAATATCGAAACAGAATTATATAAATAAAAAGAAATCTGATCCGGCTCTCTCGGTCTGTTTTTGAAAATGAGGGGCACTTAATTTGAGTAGTATTGCTAATAAACAAAAAAGAAAAAGAAAACAAATCTTGAAAATAAAGGAAACCTACATTTTACATAGCAAGAGTTTAGTACAAATAATATAAAGGCCAAATTCCTCCATCAAAATCACTCCAGGTCCTCTGCTCGCTCATACAAGAACCAGCATTATACCATTCACAAGTTCAGTCATTGAGCAATAACTCTACTGTGAGAAGGAAACATAAACAACTAAGAGCTGGGGCATCAGTCAGCAGTTAGTAAAAGCCTTCATCTATCACTCCTTTTGTCTTTGAACAGCAAAGCGCGAGGAGATAATCAAGAACTGCCAATAGGACCACTTAGTTCTTGCATCACACTTTCCATGGATGGCCGTTGGTTAGTAAATTCATGGGTGCAAAGCACTGCGATTCTCCCAAGTTTTGCTGCTTCTGATTCAGAGAACTTCCCCTCAAGGTTCATGTCAACAAAATCTTCAAATTTGGAGGATTCTGCCCCATGGCGAGTTGACTGGGTGATTATACGCTTTCCGGCAAGGATTTGAAATATGATCATACCAAATGCATATACATCGCTCTTTTCAGTGAAGCGACCGGTGGTTGTGTATTCTGGAGCCAAGTATCCCATGGCTGCACTGGCTTTGAGCGTGGAGAAGACAACATCATCTGCAAGGAGTTTGTGCAGGCCTGAGTCTGAGAGCAAAGGATTATGCCATCCGTCGATGAGCACTTTCTCAGCCGATATATTCTGGTGAACTATAACAGGTTTGTTTCCTCCGTTTCTGTGCAAATACCCAATACCTGACCAAGAAGGACATCAAATTTGAGAATGCACAACGTAAACCAAGGCAATGAATCTCCCCATCTCCAGAAATACACAAATAATTCTAGAGGGTAGTTTCGAAAACCAACACAAATGCAGCCTGGAATATGCCCAAACAAGCTGGTGATTGTGCCAATTCTATGGAGTTCTTTGCTAAAACTTTGAACTTGTTTTAAAATCAGATAGTATCAATTCATATTAAATGGTATTATGTGTCAAATAGCTTAGCAAATATTGTCAAACTTAAAAGCACCATTTTAAATTAAATTATAATTACCGCTCTATGAAACACCCACATCCAAGCTTTTAATTGCATTTCAAAACCAGAGTTCGTTACTTGTGGACACAGAAATTCCGAATGTACAGCAAGAATCAAACAAGCAAGATGTTCCCTGTGTGTGTGTGTGTGACAGCAAATAATAATTCATCAAGCAGGAAGCCAGAGCTAGAATCACCTTTGGCAACACCACTGATGATAGATACTCTGGCAGACCATTCAAGAACCTTCCCACTGCCATCCTTAACATCAAGATACTCTGATAGACTGCCATTTAGGACAAAATCGTAGATAAGAAAACACTCTCCCCTGCCTTTTGAGCAGCAGAAGCCTCTCAACCTAACAAGATTTTCATGTTTCAATGAGGTCAATATCTTCAGCCCCTTCAAGAATTCAGCTTCATCAGACTTGCAGCTTGTCTTGGCAATGCACTTTATAGCAACAACAGATCCATCTCTGAGTGTACCCTTGTAGATAGCGGAGAAATTGCTCTTCCCCAACAAATTGGCCTCAGAGAAACACTGGGTTGCACGTTCCACATCCTCTAAATTGAACATAAAGCTTTCAAGAACTTCCTGAGAGAATCCACTTCGACCTTTCGACAGAGGGTCCCATCCATTACAGTATTCAAGACTTATTAGAGGAGACGCACTCTTCCTACAAACTTCCTTAACCTGGTCAGTACTAAGCCGGCTATCTGAAGTGTCAAAAGCACTTCCAATTCTCTGCTTTTGTCGACGGTACCATGCAAATATGAATAGTCCACTAACAGCCACAGCAATAATAAGTCCAATCACCCCCAAAACTATACCAACTTGAGGGGATTTTGATGGTTTTGAACACAGGTTTTTGCTGCAATCAGACTTTAAGGGCACTGACACCGGGAGAGTTTTTGTAGAAACACTGCCAGGTTCAAATGGTTCTGGTCTATTTGTGTTTAGACCGTCAGTAGGTTTGCAAACATTTAAGTCAGAAAACCCAATGCCGCATAGTTCTGGATTGTTCTTGTACTGGAATCCGCCATTCAGTTTCTTCAAAGCTGAGTTTTTATCCACAAGGCCATTCAAATAAAGATAAACATTTTCGACCACCTTGATTTTCCAAGAAAACTTAAATACGGAAAGCACAAAAGCATGTCAGAGAGAGATCTTATTACCTGGAGGGACGATGCCTGAAAGAGAGTTGTTTTGTACGTTGAGAACTTCCAGAATGGGAGCATTAACTAATGTTACTGGAATTGAACCAAAAAACCCATTGAAGCTCAAATCCAACCTCGTTAACATCTTCAAATCACCCAAACTTGCAGGAATTGCACCGGTCAATTGATTATACTGTAAAGCAAGAACACTAAGCCTCCACATATTTCCTAGCTGTGTTGGTATGCTCCCAGTCAACTTGTTGTAACACAGCTGCAAAACTGTAAACAAAGTGAAAAACAGGTTGAGATTTTGTCAGTTACAATTATTTGTAAAGTTTTGGGGAAAACCATGAGATGGACAGTGCGCTGAACAAGATATTCACCGCACCCAGTTTCTAGCTTAATCTCGGGTCTCCAAAGTTTAGAGTCCAGAAAAAATAACCCAGGATATGCAAGTGCCAGATCAGGTAAAATTCAACGTAGGGAATCAAACGAGATAAAAAAACCAAATTGTGAAAGAAGATAAAGAAAAAGAAAAGATTGAAGCTTTCAATGCACACAGCTAGACCTCTAAATTCCCAAGCTTAAGAAGACCCAAATATGGCATGCTGAGGAAACAGAGCGGTGTCAAAGAATTAAATGCAGGTCAGTGAAGATGCTGAGGAAAATCCAAATACACTGAAGATTGAACAGTTTTTCATGGCATTCAATTCCCTACATGATAAGTGAATAAATGTTGGCACTGGATAAAACGACAAATGAATGTAACAAAAATTGTAGAAGAATGTAGCTTTCCCTCGAAAAACATAAAGGGCCATAACCAAAAAATGCAAATTTCCTTCAAGAATCACGCCTACGCTCCGAATGGAAATGTAAACATTTGAAAATAAAAAATAAAAAACTAACCTTGAAGATTAGACATGTTGCCAATCTCGCGAGGAATCTCCCCGGAGAGATTATTCACATTGAGATACAAATCATTTAGCTGGGTCAACCGGGAAATCTCCTTTGGTATTTTTCCAGTCAGAGCATTGAAGTGCAAGTACAACCCAGTCAAGCTCTTGAGCTCGGCCAATGCTGCAGGTATTGTACCAGAGAGGCCCTTCCCTTGCAAAGAGATATTGGCCACAAGACCTTGCTCGTCGCAAGCCACGCCTTCGAAAGAGCCACTGCAAGGGTCAGTATTTGGGGACCATGAAGTCAGGAACTGGTGTTGAGGGTCTAGAGAGGCCTTGATGGCCATGAGAGTGGGAAGCTCGGTGAGTGAGGAAATGGTCGGAGAGGAGAAGAGGAAGAGGATGAAGAGAGGGAAGAGGAGGAGGCTGAAGGAAGGAGTCATGATTGTTTTGAGGGAAAGTGGGATGGAAAAGTTGAGAATGTTTGACAGGCTTGTAGAAACTGATGGAATTTTTTTTAAGGGGAAAAGTGAAAGAGAACTTGAAGTATTTGAGAAAGTCCGGAGACTTTCTAGTCCTACCTTTCTATTTTTGGGGAGAGGATGGGTTTCAAGGTTTGGAAGTCAAGAGTAGCATCGTAGAGAGAACTCAAATCTCAGAAGAACGAGAGAGAGATGTTTGGTTTGGAGGAAACTGGAAGAAGATGGGAGGGGAAGTGTGGTTGCGTCTTTCTATTTTCTTGTTTTTTTAGTGCTTTGCAGGGTGCGTGGGGAAATGTGTAGGATTTGAAGTGAACGTGGGGTGAGTTTTTCTCGTGGGTTGAGTGAAAGTTATGAAACTGAAGGTGGAGGCTCCCAATCCCATCGAAAGGGAAATAAAGGAAGACAAAAAAGAGCCCGTGAAAGGTTGATTACCAGTAGGTGGTGTGCTTACTGTTTACTGCTTACTGGGATTCACCGTCACAACTCTTCTCAGTTTTTACAGTGCAAATATCGACACTTTTTTTCTTTTTATTTTCAGCGTCCAAGGATTTACCCGTATAGTTTTAGAAAATAGACTTTATTCCTCAAATAATTAATTTATTTTGCAATTTTCTCAAAAAAAATATCAAATCTGTCACTCTATTTTTCAATTTCAAATGTAAATTATATTTCCTCTTTTCGTTATAAATATAAATTATATATTTATCAAATATGTGATATATATATATATGATGAGTAATAGAATTTAATTACTTTATAAGAAAAAAAATTACAAAATTTTAAAAAATAAAAATAAAAATAGTGTATAGTGTGTGAAAATAATGAATAGTAATTTTATAATAAATAAAAGTGAAATTACAGAGTGGTAACATGGAAGGTCAACAGCTACTAAAATAGAAAATTCTAAATGATAATATTGCAAAGGGTACAAATTGTTTCAATGAAAACAGGAGCGAATTAATACTCTACATTCTTATTATTTCTCCCCCTAGTAATTTTTTAAACGAAACTCGTGAAAGAAAAAAAAGAAAAAAAAAACGAAGAAAAAGGTCTAAATAAGGACAGAGCATGACGATAGATATGATTTAATTTCCTCGATAACTCTGCACATTTTCAAAAACGTAGTTTGATGGTTGGTAATCAACTTTAGATCTGTTTTTATGTAACTTTTTGAGATCTGTATGGATAAGAACATTAAAGATAATAACGTACAAGATAACAAGAATTAGAGAAAATTAAGTAAATGTGAGTTGGTGAAAGCTTCAAAAAGGTCTATGCTATTTTCGATACATACCCATCAAGTGCAAACATATCTGGAAGTCTTTCTTTTTCTGAAATTCAAAAGTGTTTCGATAATGAGTGCTGGTGAGTTTTTTTTTTTAAAGGAGTTGTGATGAGTTAAAATGGAAGATAAAAATTGAAAATAAAATAAAATATTATTTTTTAATATTATTATTATTTTAATTATTGAAAAAATTAAATTATTTATTATATTTTATATATAAATTTGTAAAAATTAAATAAAATGAGGTAAGATTGATTGAAATGTTTCTCACTCAAAACTTAACTAAGTTTTGTAAAGCCACTCAATGGCAACCCCGTGATTTTTATGATTTTTTTATTAAGAATATATGATATTCATAACTTAAAATGGGATAAATTTCTTATTTTTCTTTAAAAAAAATGATAAGTATAAAACTCATTTAAAATGTTATTCTTTTAATGGTTGGATTTTTTTTTCAAAATAAATGTGCATGATTTACGGATCCTAAAATTATATATAACATTACTCTTGTTTTAATTATTCAATTTGATATAATACACTATAAATTATATAATCAACATGGGTTGGAAGAGTACTACCGACAAGCATTTATCTCACTCCTAAACTTATTTTACTAAGGTTGCGTTTGGTTATTGAAATGAGTTGAGTTAAGTTGAGTTTAGATGATAAAATATTGTTAGAATATTATTTTTTAATATTATTATTATTTTAGAATTTGAAAAAGTTAAATTATTTATTATATTTTATGTTAAAATTTGAAAAAGTTGTAATGATGAGTGAGATGAGTTGAGTTTGATTGGGTAACCAAACGAACCCAAATCAATCGGCTGCAGTGCTACATTGGGTGGTCTCATCTCTCAATTCTTTCGTACTAAAATAGCATCATTAATTATAACTCATAATTATCAAACTCCATGCCACCATTTCCCTGTAAACCCCTTATTCCTCTTGAAAAAAAAAAAACAAAAAACACTAAAATCAATTCGTAGCATGAGGAGCATAAAATCATTTTGCCTTTGGGAAGCTTAAATTACAAACAAACGTGATAATAACCGGGCAAATAGTGAAATAGATCATGAATAAGGAGAAAATTTGAATAAAAATAGCCCAGAGAGAGTCATAAGCGATGGCTGTAAAATTTCAAATCCAACATGATGCAATCCGATCATCATGATGTTGCTTTTCACAGCCAACTTTAATGTGAAGGAATGGAGGGAGGAAAAAGGTCATGTACTGGCCCAGGCCCCATACCATGATGGTATGATTAGATTCACTGGGATTTCAATCAACTGGAAAAAGTCTGTTGAAAAATTAAATGCTTTCTTGCATGGGCACCACAGTCACTCTCCCAGCTTCCATTTATTTCAGAAAAAAGTATATTCACAGTGTTTAAGACATATTTGTTGACGTGTTAAATTTAAAAAATAAAATAAAATATTGAATTTTAAAGGTAAACTATTATCACGTTAATGGCAGATTAATATGATTTAATCATTATTAATAATCACAAAATTTATAGTGATCGAGTAGTATATCTTCAACAACATCACTGAAAAACCATTATCAAACTGCATGCAGAAGGAATCGCGAGACAACCCGACATGCACGTTAATGTTTAACAGTCTTCCCTCCATGGAGAGAGAGAAGATCGCACATATAGAGAAACATACATAACAGTACGTTCAAACATGTGAGGTGTTCATGAAAAATAATGTCGCTGAATAACCCATACAGCAGAGAAAAAGACGAAGAATAGTACCTGTACTGGTTCATCTTGCATACAGGAATGGTAAAGTCTTGTGATTTTTTTGAATATTTGCATGGCCCATAAACCATCCTTGAGCAACATGTGAACCTTTTTTCTGTTTTTTCTCAAGTTTTCTTTAAATAAAAACAAATAAATTACTAAGGTAGGTAGCTCCATGTGAACTCGAACGCTTTTATATATGTTCTCTCTTTTGGTTGCAAGGACGAAGAAGGAATCCTTATGAAAGGACCAGACTCTTGGTGGCATCTGTGAACATTTTAAGGATGGTTTGGACACTAACGTGAAATGAGAAGAGATAAGATAATTTTAAATAAATTAAATAAAATATTATTATTTTAAAAAATTAAATTATTTATTATATTTTATATAAAAATTATAATAATAAAATAAAATGAGACGAATAGAATGTATTTATATATTCAAATGGGTCTAAAAGTATTAGCATTAGTTTATACATATGCATATGTAAAATTACCTCTTTTATG
The DNA here is from genome assembly GCA_029856935.1 of Cyclocarya paliurus. NCBI lineage: Eukaryota > Viridiplantae > Streptophyta > Magnoliopsida > Fagales > Juglandaceae > Cyclocarya > Cyclocarya paliurus. The sequence goes on along the minus strand of JARVXP010000207.1, from coordinate 4,633,499 downwards.
TATCTATTTTGCCATTTAAGCAAAACTTTCATATTGACTTATGCATATTTGAGACATAATAATAATAAAATATTATTTTTTATTATTAATTTTTTTTTAAAATCAATTTTTTTATATATATTTTGTAATTAACATTCATTACATACATTTGATATTAATAATACAAATTTAATAATAAAAAATATAATTTTTTTATATATTATATTAAACATATAATAAAATTAATATATATAATATATTATAATAATAAAATAAATGTGTAAATAAATGTTTGTTATATTATTGAAGGAGATAAAAGAAGAAATGATTGTGAGAGAGAGTGGGAGAATAAAGAAATTATACGTATAAGTTATTATAGATAATTTTAAAATTATATTATGTAAATATAACTTTGCGCATATATATATATACATATATAAGATCAATATAGATGCTCTGAGTCGTTGAAAAGCTTGTGAATGCATGGGACTGAATTTGTGGTGGGCTCGTTCACTCTGTTTTGTACTTCATTTACATATTTAATGGATGACACCAGGACACTAGCTAGCTAGGGTTTTCAATGGGAATCCAGACCCTGCAGGTCCTCTGTTTTACTGTTTGGTTCAATGATTGTGCATGTATAAAGCGTTTTCGCAACAGTTAAAATCAATCAGAGTCTCGTATAAAAATCAAGCAATATCATTTTTGCTTTCTTGGTAAATTCGCTGAAGCAGAGTTATCTGCGAATCTCGTCCGTTTGGATTGACAGAGAAGATGAGATTTTGTGAATAATATTAACATTTATAAATAGTAATGTTCGAACTCATCTATCAATCCTAACTGACTCTAAAATAAGTTAATAACGATCGGAGCTAAATCCAAAAGTTTTGGTTCTAAGTGTGATAGAGGATTTTGTAGCCCAAAATATGCAGGGAAATTTTACCCTTTTATCTATTCAGTAGGAGAAATCTGAGGGTCCATGGATTTCCTGTTTTAATCATTCCAAAAGTTGGCATAACTACAATGGAAGGGTTATCATGTAACCTTTTGTCTGAAGGAACACAGATATTCTAATATCCTTGCTGGATTTTGCTCATTTGCTTATTGAAAACGAGTCTCTCTCTCTCTCTCTCTCTCTCTTTTTGACTACATGACCTCTTTTATTCCTCTCAATTATCTAGAGGATGCTCGATTCTCTTCCACAAACAAACCATGATAGAGTGAGACAGAATGCACTATGAAGTTTGTCTGCATTCGCCAGTCCAGCAACCACCTAGGTTGAACCAAATTAAATATAATTGTTTGGAAAGAAAAGACCACCCTATCTTCCACTCACTTTTTATTTCTTAGGCTCTTTCTTTACATTATTTCGCAATACCCTTTCATTCTCTGGCTTTTCCATGATGCCTACTATTTGTGCATGAATGAACAGAAAAAATCCACTTAGACATTTCATTTCTGTGGGGGTACGCCCGTAGTCTTATTGCCTTCTTTTTTTTTTTCGGATGAAATAAGATAAATTAAGATAAAAATTAAATAAAATATTATTATAATATATATTTTTAATATTATATTTATTTTAAAAATTAAAAAAATTAAATTATTTATTTTATTTTATATAAACATCTAAAAAATTTATAATAATTAAATTAAATAAGATAAAAAATTTTATAAAAATGAACAGATTTTAAAGACTTGCTACGCGTCTCAAATCTGCCAATGTATAATCTGTTGAATATTCTGACTTATCTATATTGCAAGTGATGAGCTATTTTCCATCAAATCAGCATGAAAAGAAAACAGGAGATTTGCCATTACAATGAAGAAAGCAATACCATCGAGGAGGTGGAAGAATCACGTGCTTTCTTTATCCACCATTACACTTTTTCCGAGCTCCTTGCAGAGGGACAGGATATCCTACTTTTGACAGCACCTTTCTTCGCAAAGACAAGGATTAGCACTTGCATTGTTTTTGTCTATATCAATATGAAAAATCACATGCATCTGAAGAAAAACATCTATATTGACTTAAAGCCAAATATTATTTATTTATTTATTTATTTTTTAAATTTTATAATCAATACTACTGCAAATTGTATCATGTAGCACTTACTTAAATTTTTTTTTTCTAAAATTCTCTCAATTGATGGAGAGGAAAATAGAAGGAGAAGAGAGAAAAAAATAATAAAATAAAATTTATAGAGTGGACAACATATCTTCAAATTTATAAAAATACTATTTATAACTATACAAATTTCTGAATATGCAATATTCAATATAGTTCAATTTAAAGTCATATTATATAAATATATAGATACATATGCATAATCCAATACTAGTGCTCTGAATTGCATAATCAAATAACTTGCGCAAACCAAGCATCGGCAATTACAGAAATTTTTGAGACAATGCTTCCTTATAGTTCCTACGGTTCGATTATTGTTCTAAATAAAGTGGCAACATAAGATGGTCAGTCCAGGAAAGTAAAATTTCTCATTGGATTTAATTATTATTTTTTATTCTGAAAAAGCCATTTCTATACTCTTAATTGATTAAGATTTCTTAAAATTTTCTTTTAAATTTGTATACGCAATGTGAGAAAGATAAACACATAAAATATATCTTATAACATTTATTATTATTATTCTTGTAAATTTATCAGATAATATTCAGGTCAAATAAAAAAAATTATTTGTTTTCACAACTCACTCATTTAATCATTATAATTTTTTTAAATTTTTATATAAAATAAAATAAATAATTCAAATTTTTTAAATTTTAAAACAAAAATAATCTTAAAAAATATATTATAATAATATTTTATTTTATTTTTAATTATAATTATAATTTATTTTATTCCATCTCATCTGACTGATAACTCAGTATATATCTAGGAAGGTTAGAGGTTGGGCCAAGGAGCGGATCGAAAAGATGTTGCAACTCTAATAAGTAGGGAGCTGGTTGTGCAATGGCCTAATGAGTTAGCAACAGTAAGTGGACCTATACATCCAATGGCCCAAGAGGCAGTCGAACAATATTCATTGGGCCAAGTACCATATACAAAGCCCAAATACTCCATTACAAATTATCTAAAACAAATAAAAACCCTAGCCTCCTGATTCTTATTTCTTCCACCTAGGGTTTCTCTTAGAGCACGAGAGAGAGAGGCACCGCTACAGTGACGGAGAGATACTCTCATCGTTGTAACCATGGGTCGCATGCACAGTAGAGGGTTCGTTCGTTCTTATTTGGTTTCCGTTAATCCTATGATGAACTCTTGTAAAACCTCTTTGTATAACTGTCGAGTTGATTGATTTTTTTTGTTTGTAATTCCGGTTTTTTTTTTTTTCAGTAAGGGTATTTCGGCTTCTGCTCTTCCGTACAAGAGGACATCACCGAGCTGGCTGAAGATCTCTTATCAGGATGTAAGTAGACCCCTGTCCCTTTGATTTATCTATGATAATGTGATTGGATTAGAAAGGATTTCCGCGTGATCGCTGAGAATGAGCAAGTGCAAGTATTTGTACAAGGCTTTATTGGGTTGAGCTCTTGAGATTTAATTTTTGGGTACTTGATTTCCATTAATATGATAATAGCTGAAGATAATGTCAGTTTGGTTGACAAGAAAATGCAGTGACAAATTTGCTTCTCGTTAAACTATGACATTTTTGCTTTACTCGATTTCATTACATTAACAAATTTGCCCCATCCTATGGAATTATACTTTCTGCTTTGAGAGTAAAGATGTATGTTATTCTCTTATAATATGAAGATTGATTTGAAGTTCTCCATTGTTTAGCTGAATTTGTTTTGCCGTAATGGTAATCAAAGTGTTAAATTATGGCATTTCTATGCCACCTGTTATGTCATAATTATATACGCTTTATCGGAGGAATATAAAACAACTCATATTATAAGAATGTCTCGCATCAATTTCTTCTTTTAAGAGTGATTTGGACAAATTTATTTCCCCTTGGAAATACTTTCTAATGTAACACAATGAGATACTTAAAGAAAATGTAACACAGATAATTGTTAACAAAAAACTCGGTAGTTTATAAAACTCTAGTAATAGAATCTGTTTTCTACCACGGGGTACATTTTGAAATGCTAGCAAATGCTCTGAGGGTTGGTGAGAATGTCCCAGGCTTGTTTATACTTTGTGGCTTAAACTGCTGTCAGCTCATGTTGAGTGTAAGAGATCATTAATTTCTTGTATTACATTTTATGCATATTGGCTCTGTTCTGATCCTTCAGGTTGAGGAAAACATCTGCAAGTTTGCCAAGAAGGGTCTGTCACCATCTCAAATTGGTGTCATTCTTCGTGATTCTCATGGGATTGCTCAGGTGAAGAGTGTTACAGGGAGCAAGATTTTGCGGATATTGAAGGCCCATGGTATGCAGACTTTCAATGCTGTTCTGGTGTGCGTTAATGGAAGAGAAAGAAATGTTTGGTTTTACATTTTTTTCCCATATTTTCAGGACTTGCTCCTGAAATTCCTGAGGATCTGTACCACCTCATCAAGAAAGCAGTCTCCATTCGCAAGCATTTGGAGAGAAATAGGAAGGATAAAGATTCTAAGTTTAGGTTGATTCTGGTTGAGAGCAGGATCCATCGCCTAGCTCGCTACTACAAGAAGACAAAGAAGCTGCCACCTGTATGGAAATAGTAAGTATCTGTACCTTTTCCCAATTCACATGACCATCTTATTAGAGAAGCTCTATGTTCTTAAATATAAATGCTGAAAAGGCTGTAGAGAATTGTTCAGGCAGAGGCATTATTGATGGCCAGCAATGTGTATGCCTTGATCTGTTGCACATGTTATTCCTGAGCAAAAGTTCTATTTTCTATTACACAGATTTCTTGTAGTTGATTGTTTGTGCTTTAATGCTTCTGCATTCAATTTATTTATCTATGGACTATGCTATTTTAGTTTCTGAAACACTATTTGCATGTGTGAGACAAATGTTTTGTGCATTGTGCGAGGAAGTTGCTGAATTAATGGAGTCAAGAATGAATGGTTGTAGCGATTAGAGAGTATATGGTCTTTCAATTCTTGGAAATGATTTAGTCAGAATTGCCCATGATGCTTGACAATTTTCGGAATCTTTTCTTTCTCTCTTCAGTTTATTTTGAATTGCAAGGATGATCAGTTGCTTACTTGAACATAAACATCTATTCCTTCGTGTACTTTCTTTTTCAATTTGATGTTATATTTCTGTTATGTGCTTCACTTTGCAAGAGTATGTTATTACTTTCTTCTTACTTATAAAAAATGTTATTCGCTGGTTATTTTGGCAGTGAATCTACCACCGCCAGCACTCTTGTGGCTTAGGGGAAATTTGGTTGGTAAAAAGTTTTGAATGCTGCTACCATGAATGTGCTCTTTGGACGAGGAACTCGGTTTTCGGTTTTTCAGTTTCTTATGTTTTATCAGATTTTGATTAAGGAACTTTCTTCGGATAATTGTTATGGTTGAACAATTTGGCAGTTGGAGTGCGTTTGAGTAATGTCTTGTACTCTTGTTCTTTCTTATTTCTTGAAAAAGTAAATCATTATAGAGGAACCCATTTCGGATAAGCAGATTTGCTAGATTAAGGGGAGCACTGGGCATCAAAGACTCAAAGGATTCTGTTCTTTCAATTTGACCACCGTTGCCACTTATCTTTGGTTCGTTTTCTCGTTCTATTCTTTCGATATCCATGTCGCACGATTCTTGTATATTTGACCTGGTCGAAGTATCAAAGGGAGAACATAATATTCGTTGTGGTGTCATGGTGCGGAGCGGCAAAATGATTTAACAGGCTGTTGAATCCGACGATGTAAGAAGAGGCTGTTAAATTGATTTTTAGTAGCGGCTGACCGTACGCCGTTTGGATGGGTTTTGGGTGCGCTGACGGTGATTAATTGTTTTTGTGATTTTAAAATAATGTCTGATTTAAGAAAATAATTTTCTATTTTGAGAATACAAGCCCCATCACCTCTGGATTTTCATGAAAAGAGGATATCTATCTGGAGTTTACCAACTTTTTTGTTTCAGAATGAAGAATCGATCTCAAAAAAATCAGATGTGTTGCCATTTTTGGTGAAGTAATGTTTGTTTTTACTGCTTGGCAATTTTTTCAATATTTTCTCCTCAACCAAACAGGGTGTCTGGAGTGTTTTATTCTTGTGCGTAAGAGATATCGATGGGGCATGGTGGGACTGGCTAGGACAAGATTGAATATCTAGTTAAGCTATTATAATGAGCGTTTAAATATGAAGGAAAATGATAGCTCCACCGCTCTTCCTTCCCGCTGGAGCGTCCCGCTTGATGTGGCATCCAGGTGGTATGATTTAATTGATTAAAAATTTTCTGTATTTCGTCTTCTTCAAGCCACCGTTCAGTCCCGAAAATTCTCTCCCCTCTCTATGCATTTTGGTCTGGGTCAAGCCATGTCCTCCCTGCATTTCGTGTTCTTCAAGCCCTGCAGATCTCTCACCTGAAATCAAAGCTCACCACCAGCCCATCACCATCGAAGCCCCTCACCTGCCCCCATGGTAATAAATTACTGATTTCTTCTACTAAATAAGTTTCTCTACATTTGAAAAATAAATATAAGGAAATTTGTCGATCAGATCCATCCCCCTTTTTCCAATCCATTCCTATTTTTCTTCACTTTCTACACAACCAAACAAACCATGCAAAATTAAAAAATAACAGAGGTAGTTTAGTTTGAGGAAGAAGAACACCGGAAATGGGTCTCTTGTGCCGTGTGGATTGGTACCGGTGCTGGACCAGGAGGGGTTTGGGGTTATTTTTTACAGGGAAGAAGTAAAAAATAAAAAAAGGAGCGAAGAATAAGATGATGAAGAAGGAGAAAATTTGGCATTCCACGTCAAGCAGTAAGTGAAAGCAGTAAGTGAATAAGAGTGGTTGCTGTAGCAGCGCCCGATAGGTTTTGGAGGTGAGATGAGAATTTTATGTTTTGTTTTAAAGTTTAAAATATTATTTTTTAATTTTAAAATTTAAAAATTTTAAATTAGGATTTAAAAAAGTTGTATTGAGATTTGAAAAAGTTGAATTATTTATTATATTTTATATAGAAATTTGAAAATATTGTAATGATGAGATGAGATAAGATAAAAATTTTGTATAAGATAAAACATCCAAACCTATCCAGACAACAAACACTGCTTTATGCACAATTTTAAGAAAAAATAATTTTATTTTTATCTTCACACATCATATTTATTTTATTTTATTTTATTATAATAAATATATAGTATATAAATAATAAGTAAAATAATTCAATTAATTTAACATAAATAAAATAAAATAAAAAATAATAATAATAAAAAAATAATATTAAAGTATGTAAAATATATGAAATAGAATTATGAGTAGCATTTGTTAAGAAGATAGTTGGCCACTGCTAATATTAACTGCGTTTTAAAGAGGTAGTAGCGTGTCTTTCATCTATCTACCGGTGCAAACCGGGCCTTTGGATCTTATTTAACCGGTGCAAACCGGTCCGAGGAAAACTGGAGCAGAGCCGTCTCCGTATCTTTTTTCACCCCTTTCTTCGCTGGTGCATCAAGGTTTGGAAATTGCTCCTCTCTCTCTCTCTGGTATGTCACTCTCTCTGTCTCAATCACTACTTTCTCTCGTATCACTTATAATATATTTGTAGCTATATATTTACCTTGGAAAAATTTTTAATGCCCTGAAAGTGCTTTCCCCCCCCCCCCCCCCCCTTCAATTATGCTATGAATCTCTTCCCTTGAGATCACAGACGAAAATGCACGCGCAAAGTCCAACACCCAGAAGTACTTGAGGATCTGCTCAAGAAAACTTCATAATAGGATGGAGGAAATGCATATCTTCACTTGAATATAAAAAACCCAATGTATTTGTCTCGGCATGCTGTAATCTTTTCGTAATATGGCTCTTCGGAGTCTTCCTCTTCATTTGCTAAGAAATCACGGAGAAGTTGATTAATTTTAGGCTGTATTAGCTAAGGGTATCCGTTAACTTGATCTGATGCTCCATGAGAGTGCTCGGTTCAGCGAGGCTTTTAATTTGATCTGGAATAAAAATTTTGATTCTGGGTAAACGTAGAATTCATAAGTATAGATGCAGTGGTGGGTTAGTTTTTTATTTGAAAACATAACGAAATTTCTTTGTTTTTGAGGGGAGGATTATAAAGGGGGCGTTCTTTTAAACTTTTTAAGTGACTCTTATAAGCTAGCAGAAAGTTTCACAAGTCTAATCTGGCAATTTGTTCGTGGAGTTTGTTGCACTTCACCCTTATTGATTTGATTTTCATCTCTTCCATTATGTTATTAAGTAAGTATTTTCTTAATCATTACTCCGTTAATCGTGCAGTCCTAACAAAGCACAGGGTCATTATTACAGCAAACAAGCACCTTAAATTAACAGATCTTTAAGACAGCGAGTCTCTGGGGAGGTTTGTTAGCCATGCGAAGATGCAGTGGGTGGCGTCGTTTTCTCTTTTGTCTTCCTCTGATTTTCTTCCTTTCTCATATGTTTTCTGGTGATTGTTCCTCCCGCTACTATTCTTTTTCGGTTTACATGTTTGCAGAGCCGTGAGTTTTTTATTTTAATTTTATATCGGCATAAATGAAGTTAGTTATCTTTCTGCCTTTCGAGTTAAATCTTTTACTCCCTCTTTCAGTAATGGAATTGCATCAGAAGAAAAATAGCAAGAAATCTGATCATCTGGTTCTAGGGCCTGCTGCTGGACAAGGCTTGCCCAATCGTTTGCAATGTGAAGGTTCTTGCAGTCCTTGTCTTTATAATATAGGGGTTTGTAACATACCCTCGCATTTTGTTGATCTTATATGTATGAATATTGTTGAAGCGCCATCATGTCAATGTTTTTGTAGATGATATTAATCTGATTTTATTTGCATTTGAGCTTTACTTTTTTGACGTGCTATGTCTAATTAATTGTCTGATCATCTAGTTGGTGATAATCCTCATCAAAACACGCCCTTCATACACCCAATCCAATACTACCTTGACGTCTTAGGAAACCTGCTGATGCTTGGAATTTGATCTGGCTTGTTGCAGATTTGACTGAGATATAATCATGACCTGTTCAGCTTACATTTGGAACTTGTTTTGGACATGCACACAAAACTAAGTGGGTCTTTTCAATATTAACAATGTGGTATACATGACTTGTGAACACTTTTAATGTCATTATTTTGAGCTGTTTGTTCTTTACACGGGATAAAGATAATGTCTTATTAAAAAAAAGCGTTGGATAGAAATAATGTAATGATCATATCTGTTTCCTTCTAAGAATTGTAAATTCATGTAGGTTTGGTCTCAAAATACGTTGTAATATTATTTAAACTTAAGAAAATCTTGCTTTCAATTCCTATATTTAGTTCATTGCTTTTATGTTGTAGGGTCTTATGCGTGTTTCATGCTTGATTTATGTTGCAGGCATTAAAGCTCTCAACAAGACCCACTCTTCAACTTCCCATATATCCATAGGCAGAGAAACTATTGCCTTTGTCACTGTTTTTTCCACTCATAATTCTTCCCCAAATACTCATGTAGATGATAGATCATCAAACTTGGTTACTGTTGGGAATTCTTCATATAGTAAGGTGGAGAGGTCTAGGGCCATATTGAATGTCTTCATTAACTTTATTCAGGTAATTTCTTGGTAAAATATTAGCAATATCATTTTACATGCACGTATTCAAATGCTTCCAAAAAACATTACAAAGTTCAGTTGAAGCTTTATTATTTTAATTAGTTTTTAGTCCCTTTACATATTGTATCTTCAGGTGAGAATGCCCCAGAGCAGCATTATTGTTCTTACCGACCTGGTATCTGACCTTCGCGTGCACAGAAATAGGGTCACCGTTCTTCCCTTTCGAAATGAATATTCGCGAGACAAGTTGATGCTTCAACGAATCAGGTCTTACATTGTAAGTGCACACTGCATTTACTCTTCAAAATTAATAGGTGCGAGACAAGTTGATGCTTCAAAATGAATAGCTACGCTTCCTGAGTATTGTTCCACGTCTTCTAAAAACAAAATCCTGAACTTTCTATGTTTTCCCTGTGCTTAAGTGATCTTTATATCCTATATCTTTGTATCCATGCTTATGGTCACTTTGTGTTTGCTATGATTTTTTGCATTTTCTCTCAATGTTATTGTAAGTCGTAAACCATAACCTTTTCTTTCTCTCATTTTTGAAAGGATGGGGAATGCTTTAAGTCCCTATCTGTATTGCAGTCCCATTTTATTGTTTACTTGCCGGGCTGTATCTGTTTTTATCAGCCTCACGACCTTATTAAAGATATATGTTTTTACACAAAACAATTTCAAATCAAAAGAGATGATTGTTTACTATATCCAATGTGTAGTTTTACATGTTCTGCCTTTCTTTCTTTTGTGCCTTTTTTCATTTTGAAATTCAGGTTTTTCTAGAAACAAGGCTTGAGGAGCTTTCTCATATGGAGGGGCACATCAGTCATTACATCTTCACCGACTCGGATATAGCAGTGGTTGATGATCTAGGACAGATATTTCAGGATTATTCAAATTTTCATCTGGCTCTCACCTTCCGGAACAACAAAGCACAACCTTTAAATTCAGGATTTATAGCAGTGAGGGGAACCTCAGATGGGATTTTAAGGTGCAGTAATTGAATTATCTTCGTCTACTTTTTATTTTTATGATCATTTTGGTTGGTTGCGACTAAGCGAAGAAAAAGCACATAAACAGGAAACTGAAATCTGGACCTTGTTAAATAATATGAATCAGTTGCATAGATCGTGTTCCGCCATTCTGCTCTCAACAATGATCATATTGATTATTTGGGAAAAAAAAGCTGTTTCAGTTAATATCTTCCTGCTGAGAAAAAGAAAAGAAAGTAAAGATGGTGTATCTGGGGATAGGGAGGGTCTGCCATACTCTATTTGCACATTGTCAGTTGTGCCCTTCATGTGGGAGGACTACCTCTTGTATCTCATGCATGACATCTGCAACATTTCTTTTGAGATCTCTGCCAGTACCATTGATGGTGACTGTTATTTTTTTTTAATTTATTGTTTTTTGCTGTCCCGTCGACAGACTATACCCACGCTGTTGTTGGTTTCATCTTTTTCCCTTGTTTCTCTCCATCTTGTTTCTTTCATTTTTCTCACCTTTTCTTGGCAACAGTAAGGAAATTAAGATGTGAAGTTGGATGCAGGGCAAAGCTTTTTCTACAAAAAGTACTGGAAGTTTACAGTTCAAAGTACATGAGTGCCTCCCGAATGCTTGGAGACCAGTTAGCACTTGCATGGGTTATTATGTCTGACCCTTCCTTTGACAGAAGAAAATTTACCAAAGCGCAAGTTTTTCTAGAGAAAATTGGCGGTGCCTCAGTTCTATTTTTACCTTGTGCTATATACAATTGGACACCACCAGAAGGTGCAGGTCAATTTCATGGCATGCCCTTGGATGTTAAGGTATGTTGTGATATAACCACTTATGATCTTGATGACCAGCTAAATGGTATATTTTTACTCAGATTGAGTCCTGGAAGAGCAAATTGGAAAAAAAAAACAAAGCAAAAGAGATGCCGAAGCTGTTAAACACGATTTTATCTCATATCTAACTCCTGGATGCAGGTTGTTCATTTCAAAGGATCGAGGAAACGCCTCATGCTCGAATCTTGGAACTTTTTCAGTTCGTATGGTAACATATCAAATATGTTATGTCTCATCTTAAGTAGTGGGAGAACAAAGTATGACTTTTAAAGCATGATTTTAAAGGATTTAGATTGGTGGAACAACCAATTGCACTCGAGTTTGGAACTGAGGTGGTGCTAAAACTACCATCTAGCCTGCTTCATCCATCCACCCATGGTACAAATTCAGTTTTGCCGCAGCAAATGGAGCTTTAATGATAGAGAAGCTCAAGATTATGGATAATGACTTCCTCTTACCAAACGTATTTTCCTTTTACATCTTGAACACTTTTTTATTGAAGGCATATATATTTTGGAACTAATTTGTGCAGATGTTGCATGGTCAAGAAGGCTTGCTATATATTTTATCTGCCATAGCTAAGGTTGTGTTACGAACGATGTTTTTTGGTATTAAAAGCGCCGATTACAAAATGTCTCTTCCTGCCGTTTGCAATTTGGAAAACCGCAAACTGCATCGTCTAGTTAGCCATCGGGCCAGAGGAAACTGAAGCAGACATCTGACATTTCAAATTTACGGACTTTATTAGACATTTTGAAGTTACGAATGGGCTAAATAAAGTAAAAAGTACTGCAATTGATGTACCGAGCCGTGTTCACAGACGCAACAATCCGAAGGTAGGGCTGTATAAGAACCCAGAAAACCTACCGGGATCGACTTAAATCGGCCGCCGGATCTCAGAACCGGTCAGCCGGCAGTGGTAATTTAACAAAATCAACGTCGGCCGGTTTGGTTCCGATTTGAATTAGAAAAAAACTGTTAAACCGGCCGATATCATATGCTTATATTTTTTTTCTTATAGATATATATACTGTTCTAAAACGATGCCATTTCTACCTAGAGTTGGGTTGTGCTCCAGCCTCGATTCTCCTTCTCAAGCTCCTCATTTTCAGACTTCTTCAATTTGTTTGTATCCTCTCCACTCTCCAGTAGCACCCAGCCTCCGTGTCCCTGGCAAACGGCAACCCGATTAAATTGGATTTTAGAAAGGTCCAAAAATGGGGCCCTAACCAATAAACCAACCATACAACAGATCCGACCGCTTTTAACCCCTTACACGGTTTCGGCCGGTTTGATTTTCTCCCCCCCTGGAACTAAGGGAGTCGGTTTTCACCCTTACCCTAAGTACAGGACGATGAAACTTCGCAGGAGAAAATTGCCTCCGATGAGAACCCCATCTAGAAAAGAACAAATTTTTCAAAAAAGTTGGAACTGGATGTAGGAGCTCTTCCACAAGAAAGAACCCCTCCAAAAATAGGCGTATGCCGCTATTTGCGGCGCGCACACGGTATTCTTTAGTAAAAGGCGAAAGAATAGTTCGCTTTGTGCTCACCGCGCGGCTGCGTGATTTGATTAGGCATTGTGCTTCTCCTTTTATAGTTCTTTGGCATGAGGAGATGCGGTTACTCTTTCCAGTGTGGGACTCGTAATTGTTCAAGAGCGTGCTTCGCTTCGCACCGCCAATGTCTCCAGACTATCACTACCGTTATATATCTCTACCCATGGATCTAACGGCTGCAGTTGCGTGAAGTTTGATAATTCAGAATAGGTTGATGGAATCACTTTGGGCCCATAGGCTACAAACCTAAAGTTCCACAAAAGGAGCAAAGCACAATTTCAAAAATAGGACCCAATCACTGATGAAAGAGTGGGCCCGCCCGTCCTCTGCCAATCCCCCATCTCCAACGATGATGGTTGAAATATCCTTCTTCGAAATAATGAGAAATACGGTTTTGATGCAGAATATATATTTATCACTAGTTATATGGTATAAACCATTTGTTTCATGGCTTTGTTCGTTATAATTTTTTTTTCTTTATTTTCCCGTTGAGATTCGAACTAATTAATATAGCGATGTCTCATTTTAAAATAGCTCTCTAGCTTATAATGACAAAATCTTTAGCTTATCTGGTTATCTATGCATGAAAACATATTACTGTTCCTTTGAAACAGAAGGAATGTCAGGCTGGGGAAGGAATTAGCAAGTAATAAAATGATCTAAAGTGGCAAATATGAAGCATAATAAATCACAGATAAAGAAAATAATAGCCAAATCACTTGAAACTCTTTCCAGCCCCAGGCTACCGATCCTGCCATGTCTTGATTACTTTGATCGTCTCTGCTGCAGGCTCTTTAATCAGGGATGAGGAAGACAGCCTCTTTTTCAATTAGCAAATTTGGGATATTGGAGGCAATGCAAGAAGTTATTATACATGTCTTCAGACTTCTTGATGAATGAAAAGGTAAAAGAAAGGAATATGTCATTTCTATTCCAAAAACCAAATTTGAAATCTCACGACTTTCTTTTGAAGTTCTGGAGACTATTCCACCTAAGAACGACCGAAAATATCTTTATTCTGCAGTGCCGAGTAGTGAGTGCGATAGAAACTCTAGTTACGAACAGAACAATTCCTCTCGGAAGGTGCTTAGCTTAGAACAAAAGAGAGAATAAAAAAAGAAAATGCCCTCAATGGGTAACTGGTTATATATACCAATTTATGTTCACCATGGAACTTACCTGCTTTGGCGACTGGTAAAATCCTCCAAGATACAGTTTTTGGTGAGACTTACCAACGGATTCTGACTATGGGTAGTGTTACCCTAAAGTTTCATTTTTCTGAAAATATAAGACTTGCAAAGCAATCTCTTACACTACAAGTCTACAACTAGGGATAAGCATCAAAAGAGAAAGCTGCACGCTACAGTGCATCAAGATCTGTTGTAAAAGACATCAATTAGATAATGAGCAACATGCCTCACACCAAACACAAGTTTTCTGAACATGAAGTTAATGCCTATCCAATGAGGAAACGGGTATTATATTAATTTATATTGATACTGCAACACACTTAGAATCCCATTGGAAAAATAGTAGCGTGGTTCGAAATGCCAAATACACTATGGATAAAAATGTTCTTTAGAAATTTCTGCAAGAGTCATGAAGCTCAAATCAAGCCATCCCTATATATGGTGTCTGAACTTGGGAGAGAGTAAGGATTCCAGCTTTTAGACATAGAAATAATTATTTCCCCACAATTCTCAAGTCAGCTTTAAAAAAAACCTCGTCTCTAATATGAAGTTACTCAGAACTAAGTAATCAATCTGTAGGGATATAAACACAGTAAACATTAGCCATATCAAGATGCAGCTAAGTCATGACCTAACAATGACACATTAAATAAAGTTCAAACTATCGTGTGAATCTTATTAAATTGCACAAAAAATTATACATGTCTGCTAATCAGCATATGCTCTATCAGCCATGAATTCTACAATGCCGAAGCTACAGAAATTACCTAGGCGAGAAGAAAAAGATGGTCCTAATTTTCTTTGATACAGCTTAGGAGTCCCAGCAAACAATGTACCCCAGCCACAAAACTTCTCAATGTAGGACACTAGGTTCCTCATTATATGGCATCATTAAGATTTACAAAAAGAAGCTAATCGTACGCCGAACATTGAAATGCTAAAAAACAATCATAAGAATCATGATGAACAGAATTCAAGGATCCTACCACACAATCAAAAGAATTTGTCAGCCGGTGGCCATTTTACCACCAGAATGATAATCGAGATACCATCTCACAAACTTCTTCAAACCTGTCTGCAGATCTGTAGTGGGCTTATAACCAAGTTCCCTTTGAGCCAGGCTGATATTGGCGTGAGTAAACTGAACATCCCCATTTCGTGGCAACTTCATCCTATGTCTCCTGGCCTTCACTTTCAAGAGCCGCTCCAAAATGCTCACAAGATCTGAGACCGGCACAGGTGAAGTATTCCCCAAATTGAAAATCCGCAATTGAGCCGGGCCCCTCTTCTTCCCACCACTCCCAGTGCTCTTCTCCGCGGTATCCAATGCTGCCAAACACCCTTTCACAATGTCATCGATATAGGTAAAGTCCCTAGCGACCGTGCCATGATTAGGTGCTTCAAAGATCGGAATTGGCTTCCCCCTCAATATATCCCTCGTGAAAAAGAAGTACGCCATATCCGGTCTCCCCCACGGACCATAAACCGTGAAAAATCTCAACCCAGTAAGCGAAAGGCCATAGATATGATTGTAAGTATGTGCGATTTCTTCACCGGCCTTCTTAGTTGCCGCATACAGGCTAGCAGGCTGGTCAGTTCGGTCTCTTTCCGAAAACGGCACCTTAGTATTAAGCCCGTAAACCGAACTGGACGATGCCCACACTATCGCGGGTTGTGGGTAAGCGGATTTACAAACCTCTAAAAGATTAACAAGGCCAGCAATGTTACTATGCACGTAAGAGCTAGGATTTTCCATGGCATACCTCACTCCAGCTTGAGCAGCCAAATGCATCACATGGGTAAATGCCACAACCTCGAAAAGCTTACTCAATAGCGAAGAATCATTGATGTCTCCTTCAACAATGAACACGCCGGTGCGCTCCAAATGCACTTGGCGTGCTCGTTTCAATGAGGAATCGTAATAGTCGTTGAAATTATCGAGTCCGAGCACGCCGTCTCCGCGGCGCTTGAGAGCAGTGGAGACATGGGTTCCGACGAACCCAGCAGCTCCCGTGACGAGCACCGATATGCCGTTACGGGAGCGAACTCGGGCGGAATAGCGGGCCCGTTTTTCCCAGGCGGGTCCGCCCCAGTTGTAGGCCCGGGAGGAGCGGCGAGAAGGATCGGACGGGAAAGGAGAAGGTGAAGGGGTTCGGAAGAAGAAGAGCAAGATCAAGCCCAAGAACACAAAGGACCAGAAGGTGAGCTTGGTAAGCGATGAGTGCCAGCGATGTCTGTGAATGAACAGGGATTTGTCCATCTTGAGTTTCCCTGGAGTTGAGGGAATGTTGTCGAGGTGGGACATTGGCTTCAACTGGGACATTTTCTCAGGAAAATGTGGGAAAATGCCCCAGATAAACGGAGGCTCTTGGTGATCTTGGGATTTGGGTTGGGAATGTGTTAGGGTTCGAGGAAGGATTCCCGTGGCGATGGTGTTCAAGATAAAGAAAGTGAGTGGGGGAGGGGAAGAGGTTTGGTTTGCTTGGTATTGGTGTTCCTTTCCAGCTCTTTTTTCTGCGTATGGAGGGGAAGGGAATCTTTCTGGTTTCTTGGAGGGATGGACTGCTGTGTCGGTGGTGGTCTTTGATTTTGCGGATGCTCACGGTGAGAAAGGTCAAGAACTCGAGTTGGGTCAAACACAAAGCAGAAAGAAAGTTCAAAGTTGGAGTAAAGTAATGGAGGATGGGAAGAGATTAATACCTCATTGACTCGTATAGGATCATAATTTTAACTCCGGGGAGGAAAAGAACAACCAAAAGCTTTCTCTCAACGGTGAAGTATTTGTGAAGTGTGGTGGGAGAATCAAAGGAGATGCTATTTATTATATGAAATTTAGAGGCTAATTACGAAGGGGTTTTCCGGGTAATTACTGTCCGGCTTTTCCAGCCTCCTTTTTCCAAGTGTTTTCAGTTTTCACATGCAGGTTTCCCCGGAGCATTGGAAGATGTGAGACAGTGAGAGACCGACTCCCGGGCCTTGGAAACTTCGAATTTGTCCACGTAAATTCCCCATCATATGACGACATGATCAAAGTACACGAATTCTATCCCGATCCCACGTCGATTAAGTATAAGACTGATTGGAAGTTTATAATTTTTAGATATTTTTTTTTTGTGAATCGGTTTGTAAGAGTTAGTTCTATTTATTCATAACAAATAGTATTAGAGTCACTTCACGTATGCACAGTTCATGTTGGCACGATTGCAATCGTACAACACAAGTAGTGATACCGGCATGATAGTGTTCATCCAGGATTAGAAAATACCTAGTGTACAGTTAATTCGTGTGAGCGCAGAGACCACTGTGGACGTCCACTGCATAGCTTGATGGTTATTTACAATTCCAAATCGACTAAGGGCTCGTTTGGATGATAAAAGCAGTTTAGTTCACTTCAAATTCGAAACAAGTCTGCCATCCAAACAAACTTTCAGTTGAGTTTTCGTCCGTTTCAACACATTTTATACTGTAGATAAATGTGATCTCCTGCTTGAACAAAAATCAATTGAAATGAGAAAGTATTTATTGTTTTGTCAGAACTTGTCATTCATAAATATGATTATTTGGGTGGTGGGCTAGTAAGAATGGTACTGACTGTGAATAGCCGGTTTTAGCAACATGCAAGTTTGAAATTATAGTTGATTGCGCAGGACAGAACTGACGCATGAATAGTATGTATGATGGTTCCAATTATTTCACAATTTCTTATAAAAATATATCTAAACTCATCTCAACATCTAAATACAATAAAAACTCATCTTAGTGGACCCCACCAAAATCATTCAACAATATCAACTTATTACTATTCATAAAAAACTCAACTCAGTTCAGTATCCAAACGCAACTTAAGTATGAGATTGGTTGGTGGTTTATAAAGTCCCTAAACATCATTTTTTTGTAAGCCGATTTTCAATAATGAGTTCTAACTGGTGAGTTCATAACAAATTATTTTCAATCCGTTTTAATTTTTACTTTTATTTTTCCATTTACATAATGATTAGTGAAACACTAGTAGAAATGCACGTTAAACTTAAGCTGAAACGGAAAGGAAGCAAAGCAGCATGTGATGTGGGTATGAAAGCTTTTTGGGACTCAAAATGAAGAGTGATACTGAAGAAACTATAACGCAAAGTTGTGCCCCTCACATAGCCCTACCATATGCTCATCATTAACGTATGCCACTATTCCCATAGCCCCGGGTCGAAGGAATATTATCCCAATTTCCAAGGAAAAAACATATTCCTCATAAAAATATCTGAATTTTTAAATTTTAGAAATTCACAACTTCTTATTTTTCGATCATATTCCATGCAGGTAAATGATATTTACAGTTATAAAATGTGCAAATCTTAGACTCGCATGAAAAAATCAAATAGTGAACACTTTTTTTTAAAGAGGCTGCACAGACTTGCATATTTTAAAATTATATCTAGTATTATTTTAATAATAAGTTATTGTCACTATGATTATTATTTAATTTATAATTAATTTTTAAATTCTCTTAATTTAAGTTTATGTGGCAATTAAGCCAAAAATATACCTAAAGTAAGATCGGTGGCATTGACCATATAAAATTCAAATAACAAATCTGGAGGCTAAGAAACTAGATGGTATCAAACTTTCATTTTCTCTGCTTCAAATTCTCAGTTGCCAATTGCTTCGTTGTACCTTTGAAAGAGCCAATGAATGTACGAATGAATTTTTTTAAACAATAAACAAAAGAAATAAAAAGATGTGAAATCTGATAAAAAATAAAAATAAAAATCAGAAGAAAGCACGTACTTAATAATAGTTATTTGTTCAACAGTCTGGCATCGAGTTCAATGCTTTGGGTGTTCATGCAAGTTCCACCTGGATAAACGATTTTATAGATCCATATCTCATAAATTATAGGTTCGAACACCGAATATTCCACTATCGTACTCAGTCTCCTAAAATAATAGATCCATAGTTAACGTTACAGTCTTACAAACACGCTCAATTACCCAAAAACAAACTAGTTATTGGAATCTTGACTTACAAATATAAATAATCACAAATCACAAAGAAATATAGAAAAATAAGGGGAGTTAGCTCCCTGCTTCTTTTTTTATGGCTGATGGGCACATTTTTATTTAGAAGAGTTGTTCAATGCTTTGTAAACCTCTGGAGGACTTCAAAGTAGTCTGGGAATGTTTTCTTGGTGCAACCGGGGTCGTTGATGGTGACACTAACATCTCCACAGGCAGCAAGTGAGAATGCCATGGCCATTCTGTGATCATCATATGTGTCTATAGCTGTCACGTTGAGTTTTTCCGGGGGTGTGATCACACAGTAATCTGGTCCTTCTTCAACTGTCGCTCCCAGCTGAAATATCGAGCCCTTATGTTAATGCAAGGAAGAAATTTTTAAGGTGCAGGGATTTCAAATGTACATAAGGCCACAAGAAACTTTTACCTTCCTGAGTTCTGTGCAGATGGCCACCATCCGTTCTGTCTCTTTTACTCTCCAACTTGCCACTGGAGAATTAGCATGCCAAGAGATCAAAGGGGTTGTTTCATACAAAAATGTAAATCTCAGAAATGTGTATGACCTAGACCTAGAAACAATATAACGTAATATGAAACCAGCTTAAAATAGATACAAACTAGGTCATTGCAAGTTCTATCTGCTGGAGAGGAAATTTCAAGATGCTATGCATTTACCTACACTAGGCCTGTGCTGCCACTAACAACTAGAGACTAAAACTCATTTTCCCATGCCCCACAGTAAAAAGACCAGCGTACCATCTCTTATGGCAGTGGGTCCATCAGCAAAAAGGGCAACTACAGCAAGAGTCATGGCAACATCTGGCATTTTGTTCATATTGACATCGACAGCTCGCAAGTGTTTTCTTCTGGGAGAATCTCGTGGTGGTCCAGTGACCGTGACACTGTTCTCCGTCCAGGTAACTTCAGCACCCATCTTCTCAAGAACTTCAGCAAATTTGACATCTCCCTTAATTAAGGAAAAGTAAAGTAAGAACATAATGAGATTTGGCCTATCTAAATGTAACACATATACATTGGCTAAACTAGTATTGGCAAGTAATTACCTGCAAACTGCTTGTCCCACAACCTTCAACAGTAACAGTTCCCCCAGTGATTGCTGCACCAGCTAGGAAGTAACTAGCACTTGAAGCGTCACCTTCAACATAGGCATTTCCAGGAGACCTAATAATATCATATAATTATCTCAGACCAACCAGCTTTCACAAACTGTTGCAATTCTATGCCAGAGAAACCTACTTGTACTTTTGACCACCTCGGATCAAGAACCGATCCCAACTATCAGTATGTTCTACTGTGACTCCAAATCGTTCCATCAACTTCAAAGTCATCTCAACATATGGAATGGAAATCAGTTTGTCAACTATCTGAATTTCCACATCTCCCAAAGCCAAAGGAGAAGTCATAAGCAAAGCAGTCAAGTATTGACTACTAATTGACCCAGAGAGCTTCACCTGCAAATGAAGACACAAAACATAAACTAACATTGGTAAAGTTAGCTCAATCTTTGCAAACAACAACAATCCAGAGGCCTAGATAACATTTTCCTTGACACGATAAACTAGAAGGTATAGTCAATGGCAGGAGCGAGAATTTCAGGCATTATATTTGAGTAAAAATTTCAAGTTTCAGTATCAAGGTTCATTTAAGAAAAAGTAAATCAGAGACAGGAAAAACGCTATCAACATCTTTGTTTCCAGAAATTGCAAGAATTGAAGAATATCTATTATTTTCCAAGAAAAGCCAAAGGATGGCAGGTGGGTGAGCTTAAATATATACTTGAAATCAGTTTTCTCATTTTTAATTCTATAGGTTCAATTCTTTCATATTTATGTACATATAAAAAGGGGTAAAAGGGAATGGCAACAGTATATTGAAAAACATTAAAGTACCAAGTACACACAATATTTTCTTATACAAATTGCATACATTATAAGAAAAATAATCTCACCTTACCGCCTGGAAGGCCCCCCTTTCCAATCACTCTCACAGGAGGACAGTTTGTGCCAAGAAAACAATCAGCATTGGCACCAAGCTGCTTAAGACCCGAAACCAAATCCCCAATTGGTCTCTCTCTCATTCGGGGCACCCCATCAAGTACATAACTGAAATGTATTGAATAGTATAAAAGGGTCAGTGTAGGGTACAATAACATCAAATGGCACAAAATGTATAACTAGACGCTGTGGAATAATTTTGTGGAACCAAGGAGAACACTCCAGGTAGTGCACTTATCTTACAGAATTTATTCAAAAGCGAGGCTTTAATAGCTCAAAAATAGTCACATGCCATCGAAATGAAATAAGACAGGAAAAAAACTCCAAGAGATCCAAATAATGATACTCTCGTCAGCAATAATCAAAGTCGACAAAGGCTTAGGATTTATTCCAGATGGTTGCCACCATACAGATGTCCTAAATTCTTGTGGATATGCCAACTCTACAGCATAGACAATATCATATGAACATGATACACTGCTTAAATTATATTCATGAATGAGAATGTTCAAAAAGCAAAATCAGACAGACCTTGAATTTCCACCAGCAGCAACAACTGCAGCTGTCAGTGGACGCATTGCTGTTCCTGCATTTCCAAGGAAAAGTTGAATTTCATCCCTCGATTCTTTGCCCACTGGAAATAGACCACCGCAACCTTCCACAATTGCTCTTTTAGCTGCCTTGTCCTCTTCGACAGTTAGCCCAAGGGTTCTCAATGCACTGAGCATGTAATGAATATCATCACTATTTAACAAGTTGTCTACAACAGTTGTTCCCTGGAGAATAAACAAAAATAATTATTAATGACTGCCAACAGACTGCACTGAGTAAATAATTAGAATAATGAAAATAAACCCTAAATAGCTACAAAAAAGAAATAATGAAAACAAAGATTGCTTCAAGCTTTGGAGGAAATGGCACGACTTTATAGATCTTCCTAGGAAAATAATAATGTATTTATAACCCAAGTCTATAAAGGGAATAACAGGAGGTGAAATACTCTAAAACCCTTACACTCGCAACACCCACATTTTATCATGTGTAAGCTCAATCTATATACTAAGAAGTTAAATTAGCCCAGAACAAGGGAAAAAGGCCTTAAGAATTCTCCTCTTTCCTCGCTCCTTTCCAGGTCCAACAGAAATTTTTTGCAAAGTACAAGTGCACAACCAATATATCGAAACAAAGACCTATCTTCAAACCAGAAAAATAAGTCATTTCAGTCCCAAGTAAAATCCACTTACCCCAAGTCATCGACATTCACAAATTAGATTCTTCCAAAATTCTTATATTAGACTCACAAGCCATAAGATGAGATGTACAAGTAACGAACTAACGGAGATGCAAATAATTTTTTTAAATTTCCAGCAATTTCTCCAAACAAATATATATAAACCAAACCATATTCCTCCACTGCGAAGCGATAAAAACTACAGCTACCCACACGACCGCGCCGGTTGTATACCTCAGAGAGAGCAGCCAGGAGAAGAATCCTGTTTGACAGCGACTTGGACCCCGGCAACTTGATAGCACCGGAGATCTCTTTGATGGGTTGCAAGACGATCTCTGGCGCCGTGGACGGCTTTTCTGCTGTGGCAACCGAAGCTGAGACCGTAACTGTACCAACTCTACCAGCACTAATCAAGCACGCATTCTTGTGCTTCAAAGTCAAAGAATTTTTGGAGCCGCCCAAGAACTGTGACCTGAAAGTTAGAGAATCCATGGATTTGGGTTTGTGGGATTTAGAATCATTGAGAAAAACTTGGGTGATAGGAGATCGCCCATTGCAGATTCTGCTAACTTGAGCCATTTCTCTCCCTCTCTCCCTAGTACTCTTAACTTTCTCAAATGGGATTTGCAGGAATTGGAAGATGGGGGGGCTTTTGTTGGTGATGGTGGTTGTTAGATTGACTCTCTCTCTCTAAAGTGGAAGGTTTACCAACCCGACTCTGCCACCAGAAAATGGGAAAATGGAGAGAGTCATGAAATTATTTGGTCGAAAATTAGGTTATGCTGGGATGTTTTATCTTACTCAAAATTTTCATTTCATCTCATCTCATCATTACAATCTTTTCAAATTCTTATATAAATTATAATAAACAATTCAATTTTTTCAAATCTCAATACAACTTTTTCAAATTCCAATTTAACTTTTTCAAATTTTCAAACTAAAAAATAATATTTTAAACTTTAAAATAAAATACAAAATTCTCATCTCACCTCCCAAACATATCCTTAGTCTAATATAAGAAAAATTTTTACATAAATTTCATACTGCTCAAAATTTTTATGCACCTGTAAAAATTAGATATAAAATTCACGTGACGAGTCTATTTTTAATCTTTAAAATATTTTATCGTCTTCTAAAAGTAAATCATGAAGACATCTATTTTAAAAATGAGAAATAAAATTTATATAATTGTCGTATAATTATTTTCAAAAAATTTAAATAAATATTAGACTTACATAATAAAATATTAATTTTTAAATTATAAATTTTATTTTAAAAAAAAATTACGCGACACTCGGTGCGTTACATTACTCTTTACAAATAAATTATAATGAATATCTGTCAAGACCGATTGCAGGTTGTGCTTGAAACACGTGTTTGTTGTAACTTGTATTGTGTTTTTCTTTTTCTTGGCTTGCAAATGGACTATGGAGAGAGGTATAATCATCGATTGGGGTTGTTGGGAGATTGCTCCGGTTGGGGTTGGTGGTGGTGGCGGCTGCTTCAAAATTGCAGTGTCACTTTCTCGCACCAAACCCCTTGATGGGACCCAATTTGTATTATTCACCAATCAAATCTATTACAGAAAGACCTATAATTATTTTTTAATATTATTTACATAAGTAATTTAGAAATATGATACTTTAGTTAGGAAATAAAAATATTATTATTTTAAAATTTGTATATAATTGTAATGAATATCACAATAAATAATATATTTATATAATGACTTAGGCTTCGTTTGGTTCTTTAACCAAACTCATCTCATCTCACTCATCATTACAACTTTTTCAAATCCTAATACAAAATATAATAAACAATTCAACTTTTTCAAATTTCAAAACAATAAAAATATTCAAAAATAATATTTTAACAATATTTTATTATCTAAACTCAACTCAACTCAACTCATTTCAACAACCAAACGCACCCTTAGAGGCTTAGAACATTATCATGGGTTTGTCTATATAAATTTATATTTTTTGAAAATTAATTTTGCATATAAAAAAACTCCTATATTGAATTATAAATCTTCGACCTAAAAAATTTTAAAAAGAAATATTATTTTATTATTATTTTTTTTTTTTTAAATATTTTTTTTATATTTTACAATTAGTACCATTGCAAATTCTGTTATTTAGCACTCGTTATAATTTTTTTCTTAAAATTCTATTCGTTGGTAGAGAAAGAGAGGAGGAGAAAGAAAAAAGAAAAAAAAAATATTTAGAGAGTGAACAATGCATCTTCAAATTTATAAAAATACTATTCATAACTATCTAAATTTTTGGATATGCATAATCCAATGCAACCCAATTTAAAGTCATATTATGCAAATATGCAGATGTATAATCTAATGCTGGTGCTTTAATACACGGTACATTTTTCTAGGCTTCATTTGAATAGTGAAAGTATTTTATCTTATCTCATCTCATTATTACATTTTTCTCAAATTTTTACACAAAATATAATAAACAATTCAACTTTTTTTCAAATCTAAAAATAATAATAATATTAAAAAATAATATTCTAATAATATTTTATTTAGTTTCCAATTTTCATCTAAAACTATATTACCTCATCTCATTATCTAAATCGCACCTAAAATATAACATCTACAATTATACCGTTTTTCTAAGTCCTTGTTTGGATAGTGAAAGCATCTTAATTCATCTAATCTAATTATTATAATTTTTCTAAATTTTTAAACAAAATATAATAAACAATTCAAATTTTACAAATCTCAAAACTAAAATAATAAAAAAATAATATTTTATTCAACTTTTATCTCATCTAAACTCTCTATTCAAATCAAGCCTTAACGAAATTTTAGCTCTTCTAGGTACAATCGAGGCGCGTAACCACTGGGGAGTCCCTGCCAGCTTGGAAAATGAAACATTGCGTTTCATTTGCATCAAAACGAGTCGTTCCATCTCGTTACCCTCCCTCCGTTCGTCTTCCCACAAACTCACATGAACATCCATGTGCTGTTTCTTCAACGTCCTTTGAGCCTCCCTCCCAAATAAAGTCATTTGTCTTCGCAGCTTCTTCTTCGCATCTTCTAACCCTCCCTTCGTCTTCGCATCTTCGTCTTTGTGTGGTATGTCGTCTTCGTCTTTATCTTCATCTCCCATACACTTCCCACATAAACTGGTAGTAGTGTATGGGATAAAAGCTGTAGCTTCTCGTTTGAAGAAGAGCATTTGTTAATTTCATGGCCAATATGATCTCTATGTTGTGCACTGCACATTATTGAAATGGCTCTCGTCTTGTGTGTGGCCGAGGATGGGGCTAAAGGATAAGCTACAATATTGGTCATTTAGCCACTCCTGAGTTTGCAGTCCTTGATTATAAGCAACAGATGTATCACAGATGGTGGTATCGTCCTTGTTTAATCCCACTTTGGTGACTTGGTCTTCATCATTTGCTGTCAATGGAACTCTTTGTTTGAGGCAACCACAGAGACAATTTCTCCATTCATGAACCCCTCCAGGCACCTTCACGAGTCAACTAACAAAATGCATTTATTTATAAAAGACAAAATTCAACTACCCATATCACATAATTCATTGATGATATTGGATAAGAACAATAATAAAAAAAGACTAATATAATGAATATAGGAATAAACAAAGAATGGTTAGGTCCCATTTATTTTCATCGGTTCTCCTGCACCTCCATGGCTTTGGATCCGAGTTAGAAGAAGAAGAAGATGCGAATACGAAGGGAGGGTTAGAAGATGCGAAGAAGAAGCTGCGAAGAGTCGAATAAGAAGGACTTTATTTGGGAGGGAGGCTCGAAGGATGCTGAAAAAACAACACATGGACATTCACGTGGGCCTGTGGGAAAACGAAGGGAGGGAGGGCAACGAGATGGAATGACTCGTTTTGATGCAAATGAAACGCAACGTAGGGACTCCCCAGTGATTACGCTAGACGACTGTATTTAGTTTTTTTCATGAAATATATATGGGAGAATTTGCATAAAATTTTCGTTGGATTTTTTTCGGATTGAAAATATTATTGCCAATGATTTTATTTTTTTAATTATTGTCGGTTTCATATGAGACCAAGATCCACTAGGGCTGAGCACCGACCAATTCGGAGTCGGTATGGCCAGGCTCCGACTCCGACAGACACATCCTCCGCTCCGACTCCGACTTGTCGGAGAGGAGTCGGAACGGAGTCGGATTTTAGACTTTTTTTGCTTTTCTTTTTTAACATCATATTTAGCCTACTTTTTAAAAAAAAATAATAAAAATTGTGCTTTCAAATTTCAATGGTTACAAAAATTACAATCGAAACTAAATAATTCACTTTTGATTACAACAAAAAATACAACTAACTAAAAACAAGTACTAACATGCTTTCAAAAATTAAATAATTAAATTAAATTAAATTACAAACTTCCAAATGCATCAAAATAAATTAAAATTACAAACTTCTAAATCCTAACAAATGAACCAAAATAAAGTATGTAAATGTTTATAAGATTAGATATGGATAAGCACAATCCAAACTCATTATAATATATATGGATAAGCTAAATAATATATTAGACTATATAATAGTATTAATATTAGAATATTAGTTTAGTTATAAACTATATATTAGTATTAGTTATAAACTTTTAGTAGTACACCCCTACTATTGGTATAGTACTATTACTATATGTTAGTGATAATATAGTATTATCACTAATACTATAGTGATATAATGATATTAATACTATATATAGTTATAGTGATTAGCATAACTATATAGTCTATATTAGTATTAGTTAACTCACTAATAGTGATATTAGTTATACTATATTATAGTGATTTATTATAACCATGTTATATATTAGTATAAGTTATAGTGATTTAGTATAACTATATAATATATTAGTATAAGTTATAGTGATTTAGTATAAGTATAAGTTATAACTATAGTCTATATTAGTATTAGTATTAGTATAAATATTAGTATTAGTATTACTATATCACTATAGTTAATAGTATCATATAGTGATATAGTATTAGACTATTAATATAACTAATACTATAGTGATTTATATAGTAATTTATATATAGACTTAAAGTGGATTACTAATAGTATTAGTATTAGGCCATAAATTAATTAATTTACTAATGTATATTTATTAAAAGGAATATGTTGAGAATTTATTAGGCCAAAAAATGTAATATTTTTAGTAGTATGATATTTATATATAGTCATATACTTAACTATATTATTAGTCAATTTAGTCTATATATCTTATAGTATAAATATATTATTTAACTAGTATATTATTAAGTTTAACTAACTATATAAGATATAGTTGTATAAAATTTAAATGATTAATATATAGAAAAACACATATTTTATAAAATATGTATAAAATCGGAGGCGAAGTCGGAGGACCAAGTTGGAGGTGGAGGCGGATTCGAAGTCGGAGTGTCAGAGTCGGATCGGAGCGGAGTCAGAGTCGGATCATCCACAGCTCCGACTCCGACTCCGACTCCGACTCCGACTCCGACTTCCAAAGAGAAAAAAACTCCAACTCCGACTCCAACTTTGCGGAGTCGGAGCAGAACCGGAGCGGAGTCGGATTCGGAGTCGGATTTTCAAATTTCTGCTCAGCCCTAAGATCCACATCTCCACATTGTCCACAGTTGAAAGTTCGTTAAATTTGATCGGTTTCAATACAGTTTTTTATGGATCTCAATCCAAGATTTCCCACCAAGTCATCCTTATGATAAACAATTAAATTTGGCATAGAGTATACTTATGGGTGTTAAATCAAGGTTTTAAAAACCGTTCTGTCCCGGTTGGAATGACAGGAATTTTTCATGCTGGAACAGTAACCAGTAGGGTGTGATGGGTTGTTCCGTTTTGGCTCAAATTCTTGCCATTCCAGTCCATTTTAGCCGAATTCCATATTTCGGTTCAAAATTAAGCTAAATAAAAATATGGAAAATATTATGAAAAGAAAAGGGCAAACTTGTAAAAGGCTCAACCCTCTTATCACACACACACATGCACCCTTTGCCATACAAGCAAGTTAATAAAGCCCTTAAAATCTAATAAAAAATAAATAAATACTCAGAAAATGTTAATACATGAATTGAAGTAAAGTAAATGAGCAAGAGAGGCAATTAGACCAGATGATTTTTTCAAGATAATTAGAAACAGCGGATTGCCAAAAGGGGCCCATGGCAATGTATATGCACTATATTTTTTTTATGAAGATACTTGATTTTTTTAGCAATATGATTGAGAACTAATTACAATTTAGAAATATTATTGAGTTTTTTATATATGTATATTTTTAAGACTTGTATTGATATTATTTTAGAATATAATTTTTCTATAAATATATAATTTATCTATATATCGATTGTCCTGAAACGATACACCAAAACGTACCGGCATTGAAATATTTCGTTCATGTACTTCAATCGGAATGAAATTCAAAACTTTGTGTTAAATGCTTCCCAAAATCCATCCATGTAACATAGACCCTGGTGTAATACTAGAAACAAGCGATTAAATCGCAATCACTCATAGGAGTGGACATAAATTGATTGTAACACCCCGTATTTTAGTATATTTTAATGAATGATTATTTTAATTAATTTAAAGATTGATTATCTTGTTTTAGAATTTTGGGAGTTTTAAAATATTATTTTATAATATTTTAAGTTGTGAAAATTATTTTTATTGAACTTTCTTATTGTTAATTATTGTTTTGGATTTAAATTGATCTTTAATTTAAATTGATTTGTTTATGGGTTTTAAGATTATTATTGTTTTATTAAAGCATTTCACTGCGTTTGATTAATTTTAATCAGTGTTCTGTAATTTAATTCCTTTTTATTTTAAAGGATGTTATTGTCGAAATTTAATATTTTACTTTAACTAGTTTTGAGTTTAAATTGATTTATTTAATTTACTATTTTAAAAATAGTTATTTTGAGGATCAGTTGTGACCCAAAAATTAGATCTCATTTTCTTTCTTCATCTTTTCTTTTCCTCTTCTTTTCTTTTTCTTCTATTTTTTCTTCCGGATCCCCTCTCTCCCGCGTACCCTCTCTCTCCTCCAGCTCGACTCCCTCTCTCTCTCCTCTCCCACGCCGTTTCAGCCTTCAGCCACCAGTACCGTTGCCGACCTTTCGTGGCCTTCACCGCCGGCACCACCGGACTCCCCAGCCGCCGGCGACCGAGCCTACCAAATCTCAGATCACGCCTCACCGCCGTTAGCCTCCGAGAGCCGTGCGAAGCCGTCCGGCCACCATTGGCCATCAAATTTTCACCACTTCATCACCAGTTCCTTATCGTCCTAACCCACCCATTTTCGGCCTCGATCCATCGCTGGAGCTACCTCCACAAACACCCATTCCGATTTGAACTTCGTGGCCTTAAACCGTCGTTTCGGCCGTCACCCAAGGCCAAAGGCCACCACCACTAGTTTCACCACCTCCTATAGGCCCTACCCTACCGTTCCCAAGTCTTTGTTTGACCCTGTGTGAAATTTAGGTATACAGTGTATTTCAGCCACAGTATTTTTACACTGTTACGTTACCTTTCAGCCGCCTTTTGCAACTTCGTGATCCTCCATAAATTATTATAAAGTGCTGTAAGTATTTCTCCAAAAAAATTTTAAGATTTAAATATATTTTTGCAATAACCTATTATATATACTGTATTCTGGTTGATTTCCGAACTGAGTTCGAAGAGTTCGGGGGTGGATGGATTGAGGACGTAGTATTTTATATGTTGAATATATTGTGCTCTGTTTGAGTAATTGATCGATTTCATGGCATTGTGTACGCATGCGTGAGTGTGTATTTTTGAAACTGTGTTTATGGAAAAGGCTTTCGGGTGCGTGTGTATCACCTCAAGCCGAGATGGGGTATTATCTCGGTGGAGCTCCTCTGGGCACTCGGGAGCGGAATATACTGAGTGTCGTCCCCTGGGGCTGTTACCCGGGACTTGGATGAGATGATAGCGCTCTCGATCCGACTCCGTGACCCTTCGTGCTGGCGGGGGTCAGAGAATGTTTGGTTATGTACACGGTGGGCGCGGAACTGGGCATCACTCGTTTTGTATCATTCGCACGGTCGTGTGACGAAGGGAGCTAGAGTATGTGGATGGTCCCTAGGGGAGGTCATGGTGCATACGGTTAAAATTGGAATTAATGGAACTATTCTTGGATTTTATTTATGTGTCAAATGGTGATTTTTGGCGTGCGTGGAAAACTTGTGATTTTACGAGAAATTGTGTTTTTCTCAGGTTTTGGCGTTTGGTCATCATGTGCATGCATAGTGTTATTTGATTTAATATATTTATGTCTTGGAGTGTTTTGGATTTTACTTACCTGTGGTACCATTTTGTGGGACCGCAGATTTTGATGCAGGTTTTGAGGAGGCTGAGTCCAAGGATGCGGCTCCGCCTGAAGAGTATGAACATTTGGCTATTTTGTATTTGTATTTCTATTTGATGTTGTTTTGTGAACAAGAAAATTGTATTATGTTGACTTGTGAAATTTCGGTACTTTTGTATTATATTAAACTCTGGTACTTAGTTATTTGACATAACCATTCCATTGCGTATTATTTATTGTACACATGTTGCATTTCACACACTCGGCACGTGTCGTTGGGGTGCGTGACCGTGTTGTCATCATTCTGATGTCTCGATTTCCGTACGTGTCCGTACATGAAAGTTGGGGGCGCCACATTGATCAAATTAGTTAATCAAAACCGGCCATTGAAGGCTGGAACTGGCCAAAATCAATGAAGAACCATGTAAAACAACGATGTTTAATTTAAGTAATACGACGTCGCTTCATTAATACAAGTAAGAAAAAAAAACCAAAACGGTGTCGGCCATTTTGGATAGGAGCCCTAACGCCCTTTATCTCTCTCTATGTTCTTTGGCTTTCGGCTCTCCCTCCACAGATTAGAGGTCCCGCAAGCTGCTCCTCCTGTCCTGTTGTTCTCATCACCCAGGTTTTAAATATCGTGCCGTACCAGATGATACGATTGGTATTGGAGGGGCATAAATTAATTTAATCCAAAGGGTTTAAAGACACTTAGGTTGCGTTTGAATACTGAACCGAGTTGAGTTTTTTTATGAATAGTAGTGAGTTGAGATTGTTGCATGAGTTTGGTGGGGTCCACTTAAGTTGAGTTTTTGTTGTATTTGGATGTTAAGATGAGTTTAAATATATTTATGAGAAGTTGTAAAAGAAATGGATTTCAACATTAATTAACATTGTTCACCTGACACACAAGACAGCCAGTTGACATTCTGAAATTGCCGGCACCAAAGGAAAACAAATAATTTACTAGCGTTCACTATCCCACGAAATGCATGGTCAACATGTAAAGAGAGAAAAGTTGCCATGAGAAAGGAAAAATATTATATATATATTATATTATAATATCTATGCCTACTTATAGACTTCTATCTTCTCCTGCATGCCAATGTTTTAATAAAAGCAATGTCAGAAGGAATCTTGCAAAGTTGACTGCAAAGTTGATGGATATGTCTGTCTAAACAGTAAAATCGAGTTCAGCGCTTTTTTGTACAGAAACTCAACTCAGATGTGTGTTTGGATGGCAGGCTCAGTTCAAAACACAACTGAGCTGAGCTGCTTATAGGTTCCAAACGAGCCCTTTATATAAAAGTCTCATCACATCATATGTAAAAAAATTTTGTGGGGTAACAAGAAGGGCTTTAATACCACCATAAGGGCTTGCGGGATGCCACCGTAGGCCTGGGCCACAAGGAACCAATAAGTCACTCAAGGCCTAAAAAGACCCCCCGGGAACCAATAGGACTCAGGTCAATTCGTTAAGGGGAACACCCGCCTACTTATCTCGAAACCGTTAGGATATTCACTCATTCAAAACAAGTGGAGTCCGAAGGATTTGTGATTCAAATTTCAAATAGTGGGCAAGACAGTTAGTCTAGGTAATCTTAAGAAGACATGCCCTTTATTTAAAAGGGCAAAGTACACTAATGAAACGCTGGGGAACAATTGGCTCTAAGATTAGTTATACCCATTTTGACTTAGGCATTTGAGGGGTCCCCCCTCAACCCCCCAAGCCCTCTTACTTGGTTGCAAGAGATCGTGAGTGCGTAGTAGTGAAACACGTCTTCAACAAGTATTTATCGTACTAGAATAGTAATTGGTATGGGAGAGATTGATGTTTCGTACTGGGTCAAATATTAGTCATTTTGGTGCGTTTCAGTCAATACTGGCCAGTTTTCGGTGTACTGGCTGAAATTTTGTATTTTTATATTTTTAGTATATTTTCATAATTTTCACTCAAATTTTTACATATGAATACTATTTTCTTAAATTTTTTTAATCCTATTTTATCGAGAACTGAAAATCAAATCCATACTTCCCTTTTCATGATGAAAATGAGTGATTATTTTTTTAATAGTTGGATTAAGAACTTAGAAGTATTATTGAATTTTATAAATATTTGTTTTAACTTTTTAAAACTTGTATTGATGGTATTTTGGAATATAATTTATACATATATAATTAATTTATCTATATATAGACTATCCTAAAATGGTACATGTATCAAAATATTTGGTTCGAATACTTTAACTGAAATGATTAGTAAAACGGTATTCAAAAAAGAGAAATGCTACACAACCTCCTACTATTCACCCACACTCCACACTCCATACTTTTTAATATTTTTTAATATTTTTTTTAATTTTTTTTTTGAATTTATTTTTTTTTAAATATTTCAAATTTTTTATTCACTATTCATAAAAAAAATATTTGATAAAAAAAAATTAAAAAAAAAAAGTGGAGTGTGGAGTGTGGTGAATAGTAGGAGGTTGGAAAGATTATTTCTTCAAAAAAACTTTGTTCGCCACTATCAGATAATTTTGAATATTAAGGTTTAATATTTTTTACTCCTAAGCTATTCCCGTCAGTTGTCTCTTGTCATCGTTGTTGATGGCCCAAACTGATGAATCGATCATAGTCCGGCCAACGCCGGACTGACTGGTACTCTTCCCTCTCTTTAATCAATTTGATTGGTTTGGACTATTCAAAATGGGCGACCAGTCGGTATCAATTGCTCGAATCATTCCAACATATTAAGGTATAGTTTCTATGCTTGAAAACGAAATATTGCGTCTCTAAATTATTACCTTTCATTAATTTGTACCCTAAATTATAATGAGTGATAATTTGTATCTCAAGTTATCAAAACTATCAAATTTAAATAATTTTTATATGAAAATTCAATAGTTTCAATAGTTCATGATTCGAGAGGTTTTAAAGCACTAGTATTGGCTTGGTCAAAGTTAAAGATTGGTTAAAATTTAGATAATATGTATTAAAAATACTCAATATTGGATTGGCCAAGTCTAAAATAAAATGGACTTTTACTATAGTGATTGGTCAAAGATGGAGAATCACTATTGATTCACCAAACATTAAAATATTAATTTATCACTTTAAGAAAATATTAAAATATTAATTTTTCACTCTAATAAAAATATTATTTAGTTTGTAATTAAGAAATTTAGATGAGTTTAATCAATATTTTTTATTATTAACATTAAATGACTTTTAAAAATATAAATTTTTTAATATAAATTTAATTAGAATATAATTATTATTAATATTCAATTGGTAGAATTATAAAATGTGATACAAATAAATTAAATAAAAAAATTATTAATTTAATAATATTTTATTATTATATAGAGAGTAAATGACTAATCTAATGTGGAGATTGAATATAAATAGAATAAATAAATATAAAAAAATATGATATTGACTAAAATTTAAAAATATATTTGACCAAACCAATATTAGTGCTCTTAGATGCAGGCTAGAATTGGACCTCCAGATCCAAGTCCGCTTCAAACAAACCCATCTTAATCCATGTCAATCAATCACACACGGGCTGAATTTCCTTCACCCGGTTCAACCAGGCCGGTCTTCTCAAACCGTCCCGTTCCCAGGCCAAGGTTTCGAATTCCTCTTACTGGGACTAGGTTTTAGTTTTCGTAATTCGTCTTCCTCGAATCCATGGAGTCTCTTTCTAGATTTCACAATTGTCACCGATACCTCTCTCTCAGTCACCGCCGTCCATCATTCCCTGAGCCCATCTCATCTCTCTTCCCCAAAATCCCATCATCATCATCCGTCAGATCTGCATCATCATCGCCATCGCCATCGCCATCGTCATCGCCATCATCGTCATGGCCGGAGCCAAAACTCGCACTCTCTCAGACCTTCATGTCCCTCGTCAGAATCACCTTCCCGACTATGGCCTCCGCAGCCACGGCAGCATTGCTCTTCACTCTAATGCGATTCGACCCCAAGACCCTCGTTGCTCCAGCGTCCACCCTAAAACCCAGCGGAGAGAGCAGCGGTATGATTATTACGTACTTTGACCTTAAGGTAAAGATGAAAGTTGTAGACTACGTGATTGAGGTGAAACCCGACGACCAGGCTTGGCACTTGCTGAAATTCCAGATTCGTGGCTATAGTCAAGAGCTCGACTCCGCCAGATATGGGTTCCAAGAGATATTGGAAAAAGACTTGTTATGCCACAAGACCCATTCTTGCAACATCAGGGGGTGTTTGGAAATGGCCAATGAACTCAAGGACTTGTCCACGGAAATCGAGGTGGCCATGGAAAATTGCACCAAGAATGATATCAAGTATTATCTGAGGGATTTCAAGGACTTGGTTGCCCGGGTGAAGGATTCGAAGGGGCAGGTGTTTGGGGCATTGACATATTTTCAGGAGCTGGAGCAGGAGGAAGACAACGAGTCATAGCAGAAAGCACTTGTTTCAATGCTTTACGGTTTGTGAGGACTTCATTGCTTTTGTTTACGTTTGGTTAATGCCTTTACTCACATTCAAACAAATTATAGTTGGCATTCAAAAAAATTAGAGAGAGGTCTGAGGTGGAGTAGTTTTTTGTGAGTTGTTCACCTGTATCTCTCAATTTCTGAGGTAGATGATAGTTAGAGGTTGGTGAATTTATCTATACTAGTTACTTGGGAGCGGAAATTGTTACGTTTCCGGTTCTCTCTTTATCTAAGGGCATATCTGTAGATCGAAAGAGTTTAACGAGTTAATATGTCATCAAAGCACACTTGATCATTTGGAAGTTTACCTTCCCAGCTTTTTCTTTTAAATTGAGTAATACATCCCTATATACCTATCTTGTCCTTAAATTCCGTGTTATCATTTCCATCTTAATTCATTGAATTATTGCGAGTTTGTTGTTCTTACAAAATGCAAGCACTTGAACTACTATGAAGCCATTTTTTCAAAGTTGTGGGTGTAACGAAATGGGGGTGGAAGAGTGGGTTTATCAAGATCGTTAAAAGAAAATGTTGTGGAGGAAGTTTGAATAAGGATTAGATTCTATGTGATGAGTTGGTGGGAACGAGGTCAGTACCTGGGCTGGAAAAGCACTCTGCTTAGTGCTAACTGGTATTTGATTCAAGGGTAAGCTAAGCCTGCCAATGGCAGGGCCACTTGATAATAGTTTCCACATGAAAAGTAGTTTGAGCCCGTGGAAGTAATGCCTATGCGAGGAGCATAATTTGGCTATGTTACTCGTTGTTGAGCATCTTGGAAGAGATGCATTTGCAGCTAAACAAAGTTTGCCTGGATGATTGTTTCCCTTTGTGTGGTCAATGATTTATGCACTCCGGAGGAGTGTTGTAATTATAGCTCATATAAACAAATGAGAAAAGGCAAAGCATTTGTTTTAGGTAAGAACAATACAATAGGTAGGCCCAATAGAGTATAAAATAACTTGGAAGTTTTTATAGAAGTTTGTTACCCACAGAAAGAAGTTCGTATAGGAGTTTGTTTTAAGAAGCTAGAATTGTGCTGGAAGTGAGAGTTTCCGTTCAAGTACACTGCTTGCTGTGGCTTCCCATCAAGAACTTGAAGTGTAATCATTCCTTGATGCACTGCAAGATCGATGCGTACAGCATACCAAACATATTATTGGTTCAAAAGCAACATGTTGATATATTAAGCGAGTGCTATAAAGTGAATTTTAAATTTGAATGATGAACGACTTCCCGTTGTTGTTATGTTTTTGTTTTTCCGTTTTCGGCTCTAAACCTCTAATCTATGGCCTCGGCATGTCGTTGTTTGGGCCTGGGCCCATATCATGAATGGCTTTATAGAGGGGGCCTTTGATTTGGGCTTCGGGCTTTATTTGTTCTGTCTAATAGCAATTAATCCAGAGGGTGTTCAATTAACTGGCCCCCGAATGAAATGGAGAGTTGGGCTTACATTATTTGTTGTTGAAGTTAACTTTTCAAATGCTCATAATAAAACAGATTTTTTTTTTCTTTTTTCTTTTCACTGTAATTAATTCACAAATCCATATCTAATCTAACCATTTGGAAATTTTGTTGAATAATTTGCTTCGTAACTATAATCGAAGCGACCGATCATCCACGAATGGTTGGTGAACAGCTACCGATGCAACCCCTCTTCTGTTCCAGCTCACAGGCTTCAGTGAATCGAGATTATTCTTGCTTTACACTTACATACACTACAAAGATTTTTTTTTTTTTTTTAACAACCGATCCCTGCTTTAAATTAATGTCATAACAAAGAATTGAATATGAGTAAAGTTAAATACAGTCGTGTAGAGTGCATAAGTGTCATGCAATTCTTTTGAAAAAGAGTGAAATCTACTATTAAAAAATTAGTTTTTTTTCATGTAAATCCCGTATTAACTTACTTTTTTCAAAATGATTATATATCACTTGTGCATTTCATTATTACAAATACAATTTCCCATTAAATATTATTGGCGAAGTTCGTTGTTACCTAAATTAGTGAAGAGGCAAATTCTTTTCCTCTGATATCCTTGTAGCTGACAACTTGACCAAGAAGTATGCATGCGTATCTAACTATATTGGAAGTACCCAACAACATTGTCACCAAATTGTTCTCAACCTAATATTGCTTGCTTATTAAATAATTATAATATTGTATATCACCTTGAATTTCGTGATCCCACATGAATAGAGACTTAGTACCCAAATTGAGAGAGAGAGAGAATATGTTGGATCTGCTGAATATGCTAATATACTCTTTATAGTGAGTGATATTTTCTACGAACAAATAGTTACAAACTTAGCCGTCAATTGCCCCCCGCGGGGAGAGAGAGAGGGGGGGGGGGGTGGTATTAGACGAAATGCAGAAGAAGCATTTGGTCGTGGATCACTATATGGATAGGTGAGGCTGAGAACTGGATCTTATTCAACAACCACAAACTTTAGCAATAGATCAACATCTTCCCTTCCCCTTCCCACTGGTGGACCCCATGAACACAAAAGAAGGTTTAGCACTGCTCCAAACTCCAAAGTTATCAGACATTAAGCTCAAATCCATGACTGGGTAGGTACTATTCCATTCATTGAAGGGAGTGAATTGCCCTGCTCTTCTTGAATGGCTTGAAACGATTGTCCGATCCGATTTATCCATGACGTTCTCATGGCAGGGCACAGATGACAAAACCCCTTTTCAACCACCCATCCACGTATTCATTTATTCAACTTCGTTGATAAGAACCATTTGTCTATTTAAAACAATTGTTCCCAAATTTACCAATCAACCTTAGAGAGAGTGATTTTGTTTCTATGGCCAATTTGAAAATCCTTGACCGGCTATTTGAGGAAAAATAACTGTCATTAGCAGATTGATAAATGATTCCGGATCCTCCCAAACATACGATCCAGTTGCTTCAAAATGTAAAAACGACTAAAAATGAAGACGTCAATGTATGATCATGACCCTCGTTAAAATCAACCACATAACATTGCAAAACTCAAGACAGGTCCAAGAGTTTGTTACAAATTCACGAAAAATCGCAAACTCTACTCTCTCGTTTAATCCATGTGCTCCATTGAGGAACCATTACAACAGATGAAAATTTAATCTTGCCTTTTATTGTAACAGAAGAGACTGTCAGGAAACAGATCTCCCGGGAATGGCCTCCTCACGGTAATTACCAACTCAAACCAAATTGCCAAACAGCAAGTTTTCGTGACATAAGAGTAACCAAGCCTAGATAAGTTCTTTAGCCGCTGCAATAACAGCTTCGGCAGTAAGACCAAACTCTTTGTATATTCTCCCGGCCGGAGCACTTGCCCCAAACCGGTCAATTCCTATTGCCTTGCCTTTGCTACCAATAATCTTCTCCCACCCAAATGTTGATCCAGCTTCAATGCTAACCCTAGCTGACACAGCTGCTGGCAAAACACTTTCCTTGTAGGCATCTGATTGCTCATTAAAGAGCTCCCAAGAAACAAAGGAAACAACTCTAACAGCTTTCCCTTCCTTTCTCAGTTCCTCAGCAGCCTTGGCCGCAATTTCCAGTTCAGAACCAGTTCCAATCAAAATAACATCTGGCTTGTTACCCGAAGAATTGTCGGTAATGGTATAGCCACCCTTTTCAACTCCTTCCAC
Source organism: Cyclocarya paliurus (assembly GCA_029856935.1). NCBI lineage: Eukaryota > Viridiplantae > Streptophyta > Magnoliopsida > Fagales > Juglandaceae > Cyclocarya > Cyclocarya paliurus. The sequence goes on along the minus strand of JARVXP010000207.1, from coordinate 4,594,528 downwards.
GGAAGTACCAGGAAGTTGGCGAAGCTTTTGCCGAGAGAGGGCAAGAATAGAGGGTCTCTTCCTGTTAAGGACTGCAACCTTGTATGCTCCAGCAGTCTCATTTCCATCTGCTGGGCGGAGCATCAATATATTGGGCATTGCCCGGAAACTTGCCAGGTGCTCTATTGGCTGATGGGTTGGGCCATCTTCTCCAAGCCCAATTGAATCGTGGGTCATAACATAGATAACTCCAGCTTCGGATAAGGCAGAAATCCTGATAGCTGCTCTCATGTAGTCGGTGAAAACAAAGAAAGTAGCACAGTATGGAATCAGCCCGCTGTGAAGGGCAATGCCATTGCAAATGGCTCCCATGCCATGCTCTCTAACACCAAACCTAACGTTGCGTTCTTCTGGGGTGTTCTTTTGGAAGTCCCCAAACATTTTCAGCAACGTCATGTTGGAAGAAGCAAGGTCAGCACTGCCACCAAGAAGACCAGGGAGAACCTTTGCAAGGGCATTAAGGCATTGCTGAGACAGATTTCTGGTGGCATCGGCAGGGCTCTCTGGAGTATATGTCTGGGAAAGAGAAACAAAAGAAAAAACATATAAGATAATCTATGCCATCCATACGCGACTCTTCTTTGTGAATATGGGCTGTCTATGTGACTACCAACTGGGGTTAACAGATTATAGACTCTTTGAAAAATAGAAGCTAATAATGTAATCAGATGTGGCCTAGAATACTTTTCAGAGTAACATTCATGCTCATTTTAGAATGATGAAGTGTAAGGAAGCAGAGCAACCAAAATGATCAATTGTTACTTACAGGAAGTGCTTTATCCCATCCTGCAGGTAGTTCACCACCAATGATAGATTTGAGCTCTGCGTATTCCTCCTTGTACTTCTTACCATATTCAGCAAACTTGGTATTCCATGCAGCTTCAAGAGCAGCACCTTCGGGGACATGGCGGCTCCAATGCCTGAGAAGAGCCAAAAAAATTGAGTGATACCAAATCAACCCTAATGGCATGGCAAACAATTTTTTTGTTTTTTGATAATAGTGGTATGACAAACAATGATAAATACATCTATGCATTCTCACTTTTTAATGTCCTCAGGCACATGAAAAGGTTCAAATGGCCATCCAAGGTTCTTCCTGGTAGCATCAACTTCCTTGGAACCTAGTGCACTCCCATGTACACTGTATGAGTTTGCCTTGTTTGGAGACCCATAACCAATAGTTGTCGTCACCTGTGAACATCAAATGAAAAAGGGAGTCGAGCACATCAAACTCTATCACTTGGCTTGGAGATGTTCTTTTAAGGACCTTCAATAAAGAACGACTTCACTGCATCACCAGATAGCTGACACCTAAATTCTGCATGCTTCTATAGATTGCTAAGGAAAAGGGCGTGAGAGCCAATAAGAATCATCATATCAGGAATATCTAACCTTGATCAAAGTGGGCTTGTCTTTTACAGCCTTTGCTTCCTTAATGGCAGCACGAATTTCATCATAGCCAGTGTTACCATTCTTCACCAAGATAACGTGCCAACCAAGGCCCTCAAAACGGGTCTCAACAGTCTCAGTGAATGAAATTGCTGTGTCACCATCAATAGAGATGTGGTTGTCATCATAGAAAGCAATCAACTTCCCGAGTCCCCAGTGCCCGGCAAGGGAGCAAGCTTCATTTGAAATCCCCTCCATTTGGCAACCATCTCCCATTATAGCGTATCTAGAGAAAACAAACACCGATACTTCAGAAGCAAACAAGATAGAGGACTCTAACTTTCTATACGAACATTTAAAAAAAAAATTTGCTACGAGATCGAGATAGTTATTATTACGTGTAATGATCAACGATCTCATTGTCGGGTTTGTTGAAACGTGCAGCCAAGTGCTTCTCTGCAAGAGCCAAACCGACAGCATTCGCAATACCCTGGCCAAGAGGACCTGTTTAGAGGAAAAGAACAAAATAGAGATAGATTAAACAGCTAAGACAACGCTACTCAAATGAACAAATAGAATAATTGATCAACTAGATAAAATTTGGAAACAAGCGTCTAACCAGTAGTGACTTCACAACCAGGTGTCTCAAAGTTCTCCGGGTGTCCAGGGGTCTTGCTTCCCCATTGACGGAATTCCTTCAAGTCCTCTTCCTGACAGTGGATCCCAAGTATTTCATTTAGAAAATAGAATAAAAATTTAATCTCACCTACACAGGCCATAAGTGATGCAAGAATAACAATGATCAGAATATAATTTTACAAAAAAATTTCTATCAATAGTTGAAACACACGAGCTACACGCAAAATAACTGCCAACTTAAAAGTATATCAAACTAAAAAGACAGAAAATAAATTCAGCAAACAGACTGGCGGTAGGCTTATCCCCTTTTTGTGACGAACCCAACATGCAACCGTATTCATAAAACCTTGTCACACAAACATATGATCAAGCCAAATCCAGAGAGAGAGAGATTCTCACCAATTTCATGAGAGATCCAAAAGAGAAGGTGAAGAGAGCAATAAATAAATCACCTTGACACTGTCGTAGCCAGCTAGGTGAAGCAGAGCGTACTGGAGCATGCAGCCATGGCCAGCGGAGAGAACAAAGCGGTCGCGGTTGAACCAGTAGGGGTTCTTGGGATTGTACCTCATGATTTCGTCATACAAGATATGGCCCATTGGAGCGCAGCCCATGGGCAACCCCGGGTGGCCCGAGTTCGCCTTCTCCACGGCATCGATGGCCAGGAACCGGATCGTGTTGACGGACTTCTCCACCAACGAGATCTCGGTAGTCTTGACGGCAGTAGGGGTCCCGGCGACGGAGGCTCGTATCTGGCGGTTCGATTCGGTGACTCGTCCGCGGCGGTGGAGGACTCGGGTCGATGGCTTTGACTGTGAGGATTTGAGGCCGGAGAAGGTGGGGATAGAGTGTGTGGACAGGGAGACCACGCGATCGGATGATGATGGGTTGGAGCCATGGTGGTGAGAAATGGCTCGAGCTAGGAGAGCCTGGGATAGCGTCAGAGATGAAGTGGAAGCCATGGCTGCAACCTCAGAGAGAGAGAGTGAGGGAGAGTAATGATGGAGAGGCTGAGGTGTTTGATTTATCTGTGAGAGAGAGGATTATCTCGTCTATACGTCAGAAAATCATGACAGGTAGGGAGAACTGACCGTTAGATTCAGAAGGGAAGACATCAGATCCGTTGACTGTGGGTAGGACTTGGAAGTGCTCTGCCTTCCATTTTTCTGTTTTGCTGACTTCTTTTTAATATTGTTAAAAAGAGCATATCCATTCTTTTAAGAGTAGCGTATTTATGCTTGGAAGATGAGATAAGATGAGAATTTTTAAAAATTTTATGAATAGTGTTAAGATGAAAGTTTAATATATTATTTTTTAATATTATTATTGTTTTGGGATTTGAAAAAGTTAAATTAGAATTTGAAAAAGTTGAATTGTTTATTATATTTTGTAGGAAAATTTAAAAAAGATGTAATGATGAGATGAGATAGAGATGAGATGAGATTTCTCATCTTTGTTTCCAAACATAACGATTAGTTTTTGAAAAATTTTGTTCTTGAACGGGTGTGGAGTATAAACTATTGTTGTTGATGGAGCAGAATTTATTTATTTTTTTAAAAAATGATAGATTTAAATTTTATAAATTTATAAATATGTATAGTGTTCTCTTTATACCAGCTTAAGAACAAATGAATCATTTTTAAAACATTCTATTCATAAAATAGCTTTTTTTTTTATAAATTTAAACCAAATACTCTAATGGAACCTTTATTAAAAATAAAAATAAAAATAAAAATAAATTTACCCGGATTCATAGATGTATTTTTCATTTGATTTATTAAATGGTTTTAGAGCTATAAATTTTAGAGATGTCGGAATATTCAAGACAAGAATATTAGAATATGCTACTTCTTTGGCAGCACTGCAATTTCAACAAAGAATGACTGGTGGTGGCATTTTTAGATGTGGCACTCAAAGAAATTTGACTCTCAAATAGGTTTTTCTTTTTATGTATGTTTTTATAAATATAGCATGAGGAAGGATTCACCCACCCGATTCGACAATGATTTTCAGATCCACCAACAGTAGCGGCAATAAGTTGGTGTCGGTATTATTGTCGAGATGAAATGTTGAGAGCATAGGCTGTTCCGGAAGCTGGAATGAAATATATTGTTCACAAATGTTACCATGGCATTTCTAAATTTGCTTTTCCATGGACGAAAGGCTTAACAAAAGCAGATTAAGATGGTGGCCTCTCTTCTTATCGAAGGGTTGATTTTCGGGTCCCAGAAATAGGATATTCCCACAATAGAAAAAAGATGCAACAAACAAATAGTGCAGCCATGGACTCCGACAATCCATTCCGAGGTGGGCTCATGTTGGTTGCAACGTCTTTTATGAGTGGAGAAGAAATAATGTGGTATATAAAAGTAAAGTAAAATGATAACAGTATTTATATATATATATATATATATATATATATATATATAAAAGGTCTATATTTCACCACACGAAACGTAGAAATTTAATATAAAATACGAGATACGATCCAGATCGGTTTCGAAGTTCAATGATTTTATATATAAATATAAAAGCCGACATCTTGATAAATCCAATTATTTTATCTGCAAATAGATTAACGTATCCATCATGGATCGTTCAAATGAGGTGGGTTGTTGGCAAGATAGAAGTGGGTCATGAAGTTTGGTGGTGGGATTGGTGTAGAACAATACATCATATCATTATTTGCCATGTGTTGAAAATTTGTTCCAAAACAATATCAAAGATTAGTCATTCAAACTTCAAACCCCATGGTCACCGGCACATCTAAATTTATTTAATCTCCAGACAAATGACATGTGATGTGTCAGAGATGGCACGTCATCTAATGGGTGGCATTCTTTACAGATGTACGGCATCTAAGTTGTTTGACAAAGTCTTAAAGATCTCAGATTTTATTCCTTAATTAGTCTTTACAGACGGATAGCACATGCCCAAATTACGTAACAAATATCAGGATCGACCGTTCTGTACATTTGGAAACGCTTGGACGGGAGGGTGGAATTCTGGGCCGTTACATCATGATTCAGTTTGTTATTAATTTACTAATTCAACATCTATTAGGTATAAAATATCTGTTACGATACCAAATGCATGCATTTAGCTTAAAGAAAAATTCTATTTATAAGTTGAATGGACAACTCATCTAATAAAATACTTACATTAGATGAAAAATTTTAAAATTTAATTTTATAAATAAAATCTCACTATTTAAATAATGTGAATAATGTATTTTATATACAACTAAAAATTAGAAATAAGAAAACCGATTATTAAATCTGGCTGATCATTTCAGACTGCAAGACAAAGGACATGTATAGATAGTGAAAATTTTTGAAAAAAAAATAATAGAAAAATACTTATTTTTATTAGGTCTTATTAAAAATGGATAAGAAAAATGAAAAATTGTTAGCGTAAATCTGTTTCGAGATATATTTTACATTGAGATATGTGAAATTAGATAATTAAATTAGAAAATTTGTTGGGATAAAATCCTCTTACACGCTACTCGTTCGGGTTGGAAGGAATACGTGGGAGTCGTAAACCAGGTAGTCACCTTCAGTTTTCTTAATTCAAATATCGACTGCCTTCCTCAATAATGCTCTATTTTTTATTAATTTATATACTAAAGTTTTGGTCAATCACGCAACTTAGAATTTACGTTTTCATAATCGCCTTATTTGTTTAATTTAACACCTGATTTGGGCCCCAAATCAAATGGGCTTATTTATTTATGTGCTAGAAAAGTTTGAATTCAATTTTAAAAGCACCAAGACTTTTGGTTCAACTTCGGGTAACACTCCACTCTTCGGCTGAATGACTTTCTTAAACATCTATTTCATAGATGAGATGAGATGAATTAAAATTAAAATTAAAAATTAAATAAAATATTATTAGAAGATATTTTTTTAATATTTTTTTAATTTTAAAATTTAAAAAAATTGTAATAATTAGATGAGATGAGATGAAATGAATTAAGAGAAATTGTAAAAACAAACGAGACGGGTCGATTAACAAAAGAAATAGATATATGTTGGCTGCTATAATTTGTTCAGAATCATTTAAAGAAAACTTAACCGTGATGCTTATGCTGGGTAGTCTTTTAGCTCTTATCTCACCCAATCTGTGTCACGTCATTCTGATTCGCTTACAGTTCGAAGCAGAATTCGTAATACCTTTACTGGTCACAGAATACGGTGCTGAGGCTGATCTGAGGGAGGGTGACTTGTCAATGTATGCATATCTTTCGTTTCCATTCCAATACAAAATGACTCTATTTGTGCAAGAATGTGACCAGCTATCACCTGCTCGGCAAGATGAAATGAAATCTTAGGAGTGGCCATGTGATTGTGGTGAAGTATGTTGCTGACTGCAAACTAGGAATTTCAGGTGGGGTTGTGGAAACTAAATTGGATTAAACTTACCCAATGCTAGAGTTAACTGAAATGAACCTTCTATATACTTCATGGTCACCTGATTCAGTAAAACAACCTGCCGGAAAGAGCAGAAGATATTAGAATACGAAGAGTAGTGGAGGTCAGATATCACGGGTAAAGCCGGTGAACCTGAACAACACAAGTTGGTTTTATTGCATTCAAACCTCTACCTGAATTGGCATATCATGTTTGTCACAAGTTTGCAATGTAAAAATCCTACAAGAGACCAAATTAATTCTTACCGCCAAACCATGCTCCTTTGCAAGCTTCATCAACTTTAAAGCTATTCCGCTTAGTAATCTAGTCCTGAGGGCCATGTCATCGAAATCTTGTCGGAAGTGGAAAGTAACACTATCAACAATAACAACCTTAACCTGGATAAGATTTTTATATTATAAGATTTACAATCCAAGTACTCACATACATATTTGTATATATCCACATAAGTGCAGATAAATTTATACACAAAGGTGTATATAAGCAAACAACACTCAAAGCGGGAGACAAACTTTATTAGCAAATGATAAGTCTCATCATATACTTTCATACTTTATAACCAATAAGTGCATGTACTAGAGGGAATTTTTGTTGTATAGAATTTATTTTTAATTTTCGGGGGGAAGGGGAGGGAGAGAAAAAAAATTATACTATACCTACATCTTTATGCTCTGAGATGAACTTGTCTAAGTAATTTGTAAGAGCAATTTGCTCGGTGTAACTGCAGACACGGAAATAAAATATGTTTTCCAAAATATTGTTGGGGTGCATTTTAAGTTGGCCAGCTTGAAAATCCTTCCGCAAAAGGCCATTACATTCTGTCATTTCTTCTATGCATGCTTCAGCAATTTGTAAAACACGTTCCACCATAAAGCTGCCTTCTGTATCTAAGATTACAGCAAAAACAAGAAGATCAGTCGGACACCAGCATCAAGTGGTCAGTGAGGAACGGTAATGGAGTTGAGGAACTTACCTATATATATTGCCTTTGCACCTAGGCCACCATAATCAACTGGGATTTGAACATTGACAGCAAGTTGAATCCTGAAAATCTAAGTAGTTGTTGGAAGTCCAAGAAAATTAAACAAGGAAAGAAATAGAATGACGACCCATACCCTAGCTGTGTTTTACCAATGCCCGGAACTCCACCTAAACAATAAAAGTAATAAATCTATCATTTCCTTAACAACACAACACTTTCTGAGTATTTATGCTCATAAGAAAAGTACCAAAAGCATATGAATCAATGATCATGATTCATAACAGCATAGCATGTATTTTAAAAGAATATATATATACACACACACATATATGAATCAATGATCATAACAAGCATAGCATGCATTGTAAAATATATATATATATTTATATATTTACTCTCCTCAAACAGGGAACAACATTTAGGGGATTCCTGTGAGAAAAAAGAAAAACTAACCAATTTCAGTAACTTCTTTGCAATTTATTCCTCCACCAAGGATGTTATCTAGATCCAAACAAGATGTGGTAATGCGGGGAAACATCTCATCCTCATGGAGCATATCCCAAGCAGTTTGTGCACCTGCAAAAGGCAGGAGCTAATAAAATAACAAACTGGGTCAATGTTACTAAAATAACAAAATTGCTCCAACCAAATTACAGGACTGCATTAATGATTTCAAGAAATGTTTTTTTTTATTTTTATTTATATATCTTATTCTTTCTTTCTTTTGCGTAGTAGAAAGATCAACCGCAGGTTAAAGTAACTTCCCCTCCAAATGTACAACAAATGGCATGTCACCAAACGTATAGCCAACTAGATTATGCACATGAGAGGACAGCAGGTCCCGTATTAATTGAACAAACTAATCAAATAGTATAGAATTTTCGAAAAACAAGTCAGTTTGCCAGAGATGGCTGTAAACAGCTTTTTTTTGTTTTTGTAAACAACTACAGTTTTGATGGCTATAATTGCATAAGGTGCAGAACTCAATATTGATATGCTAGCATGCCATCCTATACGGGCAAGGATCCAGCATAGAGAGTATCTTTGGGCAGAACCACGATATTGTGACATTGCATTAGGTCTCTCGTGAGATCTCCCTTCAGATTCTCTCAAAAGATTCTTCATTCTTTGAAATGAAAAACAGAAGGAATCATATATCATAGAGATAATACATACCATTAACAATGGCACAACCTCCTTCTGGCTCATCCAACCTACTACCAAGCGATGCAACCTTCAAAATTTCAGCAGCTTCATTATCTGAGATTCTTAGATCTGTTCAAGGATAATTGTTGTCAGGATACTCCAATCCAAAAAAATTAAGAAATTGAAGAAGCTGATTCAGGTGAGGAAAAAAAACTCTGATGTGATATATGGAACCTAGCGAAAAAGGTAGTGTATTTTTTTAAAATGTTTAAAGAAGTCACTACTAGTGAATTTGTTAAAGGCCCCCATTGATCCAAAAGCCCTAGAATTGTTGGATACTAATTTGGTTAAACCTTTAACCCTCAGGATCATAACATTCTACCACGCTTCAAAATCCAACATCCACGGCGGCCCACTCTATAGACACTGATTTGGTGGTAGCCTTTTTCCTTTTGGTGGTTTCACTCATCTATCAGTATTCAATGACGTAACACCATACCCATACCTAGTACCAAGACATTTTAATCCAGCCTATAGGTCGCCACATCCGTGACTTGAACTCGTGACATGGTCCATTCTCTGATACCAATTGTTAAAAATCCAACCATTGATCCAAAAACCCTACGATTATTAGATACTAATTTGGTTAAACCTTTAACTCTTAGGATCTAACAGAATTTGTATATTTTTTTTCTTTTTTAAATGGTTAAAAAATGTTTAAAAAAATGTTCCAAAAAAAAAAAAAACAACTAGTGGTCAGCCCAGCAGTAAGAGCTGGGCAGCTGAGTAGCATTGTCCAAAGGTAAAATAGCAACAACCGCCGGGGTAATTCTAAGATGTATTCACTGAGAAAATGTATTCCTATTTGAACAAAAACCAGTCAAGTGTGTTATGGTCTTGGGAGGAAACAGTGAAGTATCCAAGAAGTTGATGTAACTGGAATTCCAGGATCCAATTCCATTAACCGTGCTCTCTTCTCTTCTCTTCAAAATCCTTACTCGTGGGAGAGGAATCAAACTACTAAAACCAAAACCACTTTTTTTTTTTTTTTTGTAAGTAGAAATCAAAACCACTTTAAGCAATGCCAATTTGATTCGATCAAATCAAGTCTATTAACAAGATTTAAAGATATATTTATGATAGGAAAATACTGGAAAACTATTATAATCAGACCTACAACGATGAAGCGAATCTTCGATCAAGAAACTCAGAGAGTAATTACATCGAACACTTCTCGAGGTGCATTATAAGAGAGCAAAGATGACTGAAACGTAGAACGAAAAAGTTGCGATACAAAGTCTGCGGAAAGATCGTCATGAATAGATCTCCAGTTTGCAAAAAAGAAGGCGAAAAAAAAAGGAAGAAGTGAATGATGGGTACCTAGAGCAAGGTCGGAGGGAGAGAGCGAAGAAAGCGAAGACAGAGTGGTGTAGCCTGCCGATATCAGTTTGCCTCTCTGTGACGCTGAGATGGGCAGCCTTCCCACTTCCATTTACTCTACGCAAGCGCCGCCGAGAGAGAGACTGCTATCTTGAATGGAAAATTGGAAATTCGGGAAGCGGTAAGGCTAAAGGATGGGTTAATTAAGGCCCAAATTGGAAAAAAAGGGTATCATTCAGGGGGACCGCTAGAATAGTATAATGGGCTAGTCTGCTCCGGTGGGCTAAGCCCAAATTGAGAAAAAACATTTAAAAACAGAATGTCAAGTTTCTAACGTGTCATTATAATTATTATTTTATTTTTGTCAACTTAGCAACGTAAAGTCCCGTTTGAATTGAGAGATGAGTTAAAATAATAATTAAATAGTAATTAAATTTATGAATTAAAATTTATGAATAGTAATAAGAGTCTCTCAATCCAAACCGGCTCTTAATAACTAATCTTTGTGTCTTTTTATGGTATTTGAATGTTTCTTATCAGAAGATATTTCCCTCAACTTTCTTTGCGATCTTGTGTGGACCGATTTGAAATCTTTCAGCGCTTGTCAGTGTATTGAACATTAATTGTTCTTTTCTTATGCAGGTTTCCGAACAAGCTTATTTACAGAAGTCTGAGCTGTTTAGTGTTTTGAGGTTCAACTCATTTACTTTGGCATGTAGAAGGTTTAACTTGAGCAGTCTACATATCGATATGCCTTCAGCAAAGTATTGTTTCTTGTTAATCAATCCTCTCAGTTTTCAGTTAAACTTGCTTTTCATGTGCTAGACAGGTTATTTTGCTGGTATATGCGAGGGTGGTTAAGCTTGGTACTCTTGGAAGATCCATTTTGTGTTAAAAATGGTGTCTGACTTGAATTTTGGTTATGCTGTTCAGATTCTCCTTCAAAGAAAGGCTTGACTTCCTAAATTGTTTATTTGTTTTTTAAATGTTATATACTACCTTCTCGTCAATTTTTACTTTATTGTACTGATGTGGTATCACCCATAACTTTTGAATAAAGTATTATTCTAAAAATATTTGATATAATTTTATTGTACTAAAAAACCAAACCCTTATTTTCCAAAAGTAACATCTAGTCGAAATGTTGTTGACTCTCCACCCTCATTCCTGTCTGCGATGCAACTTTCTTCTATCCATTAATCATTGAATTTATTTTAATGAGTATATTATTTATTAAAACTCAATTGCTTAAACAGTTTTGCTAGGTACAAACGGGATGTTCAGGCGGGAGGTAATCATACTATACGTGAGAGCTTATGTTGAATAAAAAAAATAAAAAGGACAAAAGCAGACCTCTCTCTCTTTCTTCTTCTGTTTCTTCTTTTCTCATACGTCTTTCTCTATTTTTCTTTGTTTGTTTTATGGGATATAGCTTTCTTCAATTATTTTGTCTAAGCTAGTTCTGTGTTTTTTGTCCAGGATTTCTACTGGGTGATTTCTACGACATTCATGATAAATCACTTTTTTTTACTTCCTTCCATTTCATGATTTATTGATTGGTGATTTTATACTTTACTATTTCTTGAATGCAATGGGGGAAGATTATGGCCCATGGCCATTTGCATCATCTGTGAGGTTTTTATTCAATGAAAAAAGCTAAAGGTGGATTAAAGGTATTTATTAAATTTTCAAGCATTCTAGACTTATAGTCCTGTGAAATTTGACGGACAACTTACAGTGAGAGATGAACTGAGAGATTGAAGATCTTTTAGATAACCAATGGAAGATCCTTTCAGTTTTAAAGCTATGAGTTTGTTTGTACAAACAAACAAAAAGCATCTCTTAGATGGAAATACCCCTAAATCAAATAAGTTTGGAACATTTTAAATTGCAGGAGTTTCAAATACCAACGACAATAATACCACCACCACCACCACCTGCGAAAGATCCATGAGCAAAAAAGAGGAGCAGGCGCCAAGCAATTCTCTTCCATGCCAACCTCACTACCATCTTTATCTTTCTCGCTTCTCTCATCCTCTCATCTAACCATTCAATCTCCGTATTTCTTGATTCTGAAATGGGTATCTTCTCTCTCTCTGGCTTTTTTTTTTTGTGAGTTTTAAGTCTGAGTAAATCATACAATTATTGGGTGGTTGAAGTAAGGTTGTGCTGGTGACTAGGGGGAGGCTTGAACTTGTCACTAGTTGTGGTTTGTGGACAACGGTGGATATATAGAATGCGTCTATTTCAAGATCGTGTTCCTTAGTTGCATGAAGTACTTATTGCTAGCACAAAATACAGAAAACTCTAGAGAGAGAAAGTGGAGTGCATTAAGTGAGAGTGGGTGAGAGGAAGAACAGGCCATATGCTGAGGAAAAAGAAAGGGAGACAAAGAGGGAGTAAAAAAAAAAAAAGTGAGATCCCAGTTGCCAGACAATTGCGTCCCGATTGCACGCATTGACTGTATATAGAGTTTTTCTTGTTTAAATGTGTGTTGGAGCTTACCTATTTCAAAGTAGGTTTGAACAATAATAAGAGTCAAATTTCAAAAAGGTAAGGTTTGAATAGTGAGTTGAGATAAAAATTAAAAATTTAATAAAGTATTATTAGAATATTATTTTTTAATATTATTATTATTTTAAAAAAATTAAATTATTTATTATATTTTATATAGAAATTTAAAAAAATTGTGATGATTAGATAAAATGAGATAAGTTGAGATTTTCTTCTAATTCAAACGGGACCAGTTCGAAAGAAAACATTAACAGTGTAATCGAAATCGGTAAGTCTCCACTTAGAGAATGTCGTCCAATCAAGTAGAAATTTGTCATCAAGAGTACAAAACTGGACCAAACAATTTTTTATTGGGACACTCTTATTTCTTAGGCAAGACTAGAAAAAGCATCAACGGAGTTTCCCATGTCTGGACGCCCTTTTACGGAATAGACGGTAACTCTTCGCTATGATCAAAACACATAGTAGCATATAATTCTTGATCATGAAACAAGCCTTTTCTTTCACATAAAATAAAAACATTCAGCAATCCCAACTGCAACAAACTCAAAAACAATAAGCTACTGTGGCCCGCTTCTCCAGAATGCAGATGGAGGAAACTGTGAGACCAAGGACTCCATAACTCTTGCAGGAATTGTTTTGTTTGTCGCCGCCATTTCCTTTGAATCTACCCGAATATCAAAATCCCGCCAGAACTTTATGACATGGAGAGACTCCTCTTCTGTTGATCTTTGGACGACAATTCTAGCAGCATATCCCTTCTTTCTCATTTGAAGACAAATCTCTGAGGGATTGTTAGCTGTAAGCGTGACCATGTACAACCAGCCCTTATCTGACAATAGATTGTCTGCAATTGGCAATATCTTATCGATAACACTCCGGCCATTCTCCCCGCCTGCCCAAGCAGAGGCAATTCCTTCACGACCAACTTCATCTTCAGGGGTTGGCACATATGGTGGATTCACAACCATTACATCAACCAATCCGGCCAGACGCTTCTCCAGTCCTGATGCAATGTCTGTTGTGATCAACTCTGAATGAACACCATGTGCTTCTAGGGTCTCACTGGCCACTCTCACTGCATGAGGGTTGATATCAGTAGCAATATAGTGGACCCCAGGAGCCTCCTGTCCAAGCATAAGAGCTAAAGATGTAATAATATACCCACTTCCACAACCCACTTCCATGCACAACGTTGGATGATGCTCTAAAAGGTTGTTTCTGTCAGCCAGAAGTGCATCAACTAGTGCAAATGAATCATCACACGGTTCGTAAACCTCACGATGTGAACTAACGAGGCGGATTTGGGCTGTTCTGAAGGACATCTTGTCAAGATCCTGGCATAACGGAATAGTTTCCAATAAGGCAAAGAGAAAAATAAATCCAAGTACTGAGAACGGCTTTTCCAAGTTCGACCATTGGCGCTAACACTGTCCTACTCCTACCTCTTACCTCTCTACTGTTTAACTTCGTTGGTAAAGTGATTTGTGCTGGCTCCAGTTCTAGGTTGCCGTGTTACATATCGAGATGAACGGAAAAAAAAAACATAGTTTTATTCTAAGCCAAAGCTACGAACTTCGAATGTAACAAAAGAAAAATAGTATGCAATGCAAATCATATAGGGTGCTCAGATTGTTCATAATCGATTGAAAGTAAACTCTGAACTAAGCCGAGATAGCAAAATCAACCGAGCAGAAAGCCAAAGGAATGGTTTAATTGGGATTCAAAAAATGGAAGTATAAATAAATAAATACCTCCGTGTCCTTGACTCCTTCCGTTTCTGCGAGAAAACCCCCAAATTTTTATGATCTTGGAAGGGTAGAGCTCATCTGGGTTCGAGACCGGTTTCGCTGTCCCGTCGCGTCCAGTCCCGTCCCGGCCAGCCGAATTATTTGCCGGAGTTCTTTCTCGAGCGCTTGGAACTTCGGGCCCTGCTCCCTGCAGGGGTTGACTGTATATTACACGCAAAAGAGAACCAATCCTCGTTTTAAGTCGGGAAACGAATTTGTACTCACGACGTCGAGTGGTGGAGGCGATTTCAATTGCCTTTAAAAATTATACTTTATCATTTTTTATTACATATTTTAAATAAATTTTAATTCAGAGATTGATTTACGAAATCATTATGAATGTGTCATGTTAACGTGTTAGAGCATGATTGTTTTCGAGTTGATTGGAGGTTTGGATGAGGAATTTAGTGGAGGGCCGCGTTAGCTACATGGTAAAGCACTCACTCTCGGGCACGCTTAATTGCGAACCATTTATTTTTGAGTCGAGGCCTAATACGGCTTTGACTCGCGCTCATATGATGTTCACCTAAGCACAAGGATCGTGACAAATTTGAACCTTTCTTCCCAGCATCAATATGATTGAAGTGGGTGGGAAGTCCACCCCTCCCCCCCGGGATGCGGGGGCGGGGAGAGGTGCTACCCGCACCATACGGTGCTGGGTGGCACCCCTATTGCAGTATGAAATTAGATCAATTTGAACCGTCCAAAGGAATCATTAAATAATTTTCTACAGAAAAACCACCGAAGTTAAACATATACTACAATTTCATACACGTCAGAAAGTGGATACTTGTATGCAATATTTATGGTAGACAAGAGCCACATCCACATACATGGAAATCTGCATTTAAATACTGCAATAGTGAGTCCAAATATTTAAAGGTTTCATTCTGCAACTCAATTGCTTTACCGAATGGCTCCTCGTAAGGTCAGATATCTCTAATCACCATCATAAGCTCAGTTCAGTGACAGTATGCCAGCTCTTACGACATCTATATAAAGCTTAATCCAAAGATATAGCTCCGCTTATGGAGTTGTATAGAGGAGTGAACAGAAAGAGGAAATGCACGCTACCGTTGCTGTTGTAGTGACGCTTGAATGATTGATGTAAGAGACGGGTGCATCCTGGCCCTTCTCAAGGAGCGAGCTTCACTTCTTCCTTCAGCATATTCCTCCCCCAAAGGCCACCTTGGTCGCAGATCATACTGATTCATACATCACATAAGCAAAAATCAATTATTTGAAGAAACAATTAGTGTGCTACCTTCTACTTGAGTTGAAGCTATTAATAAACTGCACGTCACTGCAAATTTCAGTTTTTTTTTTTGATAACCGAGGGTGTCCAGGCTTGCTTGTGCGCACCTCGACTAATCTCACAGGGCCCTGAAGTTAATGAATAGGTAAACCTCTAGTGGCCCTAAGGGGACTCGAACTGGTGACCATTAGGGACTGCAAATTTCAGTTAAGTTAGTTTACCCTCCACTGCACAATTTATTTGAAGTCTTTGAACATATACAATTGGAGTAATTGAATTCCACGTGCTTTAAACCATCCATTTTGTTGGAAAAATAAGAACTATTCATTTTCAAAATTCTTCATATCTTCAACATAGATCCTATGTACCATCGTGAGCCTTAGCATTATTTTTTGAAACCAATACACCAAAGAAAGGCATCCAAGAAAACAAGAGAGGGGAACACAACAAATGAGAGCTAGTCACAGCTATTTAGAAGTTTAAAGCAAACCACAAGATCCTCAGGTTCATCTGCAGGAGGTGGCGGATCAAATCTGCCCATGCGTAAGTGCTCAATGCCTGTCCAAGCTACCATTACACCTAGTCACGTGAAAATTAAGTGTTGAGACAGGTGGCTTCTGTTTTTGTTTTATATAATTAGATGAGGGAAGTGAGGAACAACAGGGAGATAGTGAAGTTCTTGTCAAAAGAAAAATCTAGTTACTTCTGTACAATTAAGAAAACACAAACAGCAGAAAACATTTTGCATAATAATAGAATTGAACCTCAAATGACATTAATTTCACAACATAGAACATTTATTTGATTGTAGGAGCTATGTACATGAAGAGTTATAGCTTATGCAGTTCAGAAACTCATACACATACATATATTTTATGGACACATGCATGCATGATGTCTTTTACAACTTTTAGGTATTTAAAAAGATGACATTCCAAGCAGAACATAATAAATTTGAGAGAGGTATATGATTTGTCCCATCACAACTTTTTTATCAATAAATCCGTGGTTTATAATTTTTTTTCATTAAAAAATATATATATAAAAATAATAATAAATAAAAGCAGGACATCCACTGGTGCTGTTCATATCACTACAGTTAACTAGCTCCAACTAAAATGCTTTCGGTTTTGCATATTACATACACGATGTTAACATGCCAAGGTCCTTATTTTATTAGAGGTGGTAAACCCACAAGCTGAGCACACAGAAATATGACTTACCATTGTCAGTACAAAGGTTGGGAGGAGGGCACACAAGTTGCAAGTTTTTTTTCTTGACAACCTGATCGAGTTGAGCCCTAACATACAGATTAGATGCAACACCTCCAGCGACCACCTGCATGAGTCAGATTAAAAGATGAATGTTGCCCTCCACTACTAGTATTGAAATTATCAGGAGGTAGAATTGATTTGAAAAATGCAGTTCAATTCACCAAATGTTTTATAGAAGGCTCAATATTCAATGCCCATTCAATTGCTCGTTCGCACCTTTCCTCTAGATGTAATACTGCAACTCGCTGCACAAAAAAAACTCGGAGGAGCAAAACAAATCAAGAAATACATGGGACATTTTTTTATAGGTAAAAGAAAAACAGAGACATATTAAAGTGTAATGGATGATTTATTCACCAAAACCATGTTTATTTATATTAACCTGAAAAGAGGCAGCGATATCAGCTCGAGAACTTCTATCATGGCTACTTGCACAAGAAATGGGAATTTCAGCATTACTGCAAATAGTCCATACACATCATTAGGTGAAGCGATTGAAAGAGAGAATCTTAAATTTAAATCACTCAGCTGTTTGCCTAGTTCTTTACTTCATGGCAGGTTGAGGTGATGTGAATGCATTAACCATAGCATGAGAACAATGGAGAGAATGTGAATTAGGCCACTCCTTTGTTGTCTAAACTCCTGTATTTTTTTTTATAAGTATAAACTCCTGTATTTAGATTACTTTGTTAACAAACTCAATTTAGTACAGCAATAAATCATAACTCATTGGCCATAAACTAAATACTTTTTTTGTAAGTAAACGATTGTATTAATAAGAATAGGCATAGCCAAAGTACACAAGGGGGACCATAAACTAAATACTAAATGTAATTCCTGCAGTGAATTTTTATTTGAAATATTTTGAGAGCTTCAAATGTGTGAAAGGGCTAAAAAGTTTGGTATAATTCAGGAAGAACCAAAGAGCAAGCACAGATGAGAATTCATGCATTGTCTATATACTTTCTGCATCGAATCCATTCTGAATTAGCCAGCAATTGCCGCAACTTAATTTTATTTAGCAGGAAACTATAAATGTTTTTGTGCTTTAGTTATCAACCTTACCTATTTTGTCTTCTATCCTAAATATGAGCATCAGATAATTTCCAAATCTCCCTTTGTATTTAAAATTACAGCAGTCTTAAAAGTTCAAGGGGAAGAATATAAACCAAATAGAATTCATCAAGCAGAAAAAAGAAGAAGACTGGGTTTCAATATCATTTCTGCCTCTTTCAACACATTTTACATACATATGCTTGGATTCAATTGCAAGCCTCACTTGAGTCTTCAGACCAGCATAGGAGAAGTTGCAATCTTTATGTTGTTTCATTGGAATCTAAAAAGATAAAATAGTGCAAATCAGGACATAGATTCTGCCAAAAATTATTATAATGAGGGGACAAAGTAGTCCTAAAATTACGTACTGAGAATTTGATTGATTCTGCATCACCTTCATGAGCAAGCTCCTCTATAGCTGGCCCACCACTCCTCCTCATATCAAGACCGAGCCATTTTGCTGTTTTGTCGTATGCCTCGCCAATTGCATCATCTATTGTGGTCCCAAGTTGTACGTATTGACCAAGATCTCTAGCAAGGATAAGCAGGTTGTGTCCTCCTAAAAAACAGAGAAGTGCATTCAACAATTAATATAGATTTCTTCACGCAAGATACCATGGGGATCAAGGAAGCCAACGAGGGCAAAACCATTTCAAAAGTTAAAAGAATGAAGGATTATCACAACAATGCTCCAGCTGAATTGTTTTTTAATCTTTCTTTTTCTTTGCGAATATTCTTTATTTTAGAAACTGAGGTGGCTAGAATGAAATGTCTGCCTTCCTTTGTTTATAGGAAATTGCGCCTTTCTCATTCACCTAAAATGTTGGTACTCCTTTTTGAAGCATCACGGTTTGTCCTGGGACATATAGACCTAATACATGATGTCTGGAATTGCCAAATTTGCTCACAACTCAATTCTTCCTAGAGCATGAACTTAAGCTGGCTTCATATGAAGCACATCATGAGCACTCAAATAATTTATATTTTAGATATATAAGAGACTTGTTAATACACATCCAAAATAGGAAAGAAGTACAAATTCTAACCTGAAATAAGCAGGGCCATGAAAGGAAATTGCAGATTTCTTTCGATTAACCTAGAAAAGAGAAGACCAATTCAGATGCAGAAAGCAAGCTATCTTGCATTCATGAGTGCATATAAAAGTAAATACACATCAGCCTTTTTTCTTTTAAAAAATGTAACAATAGATAGCAACTAGGTTGTATTTTAAAATGTAACATTTTCACGCTAACATACAAAAAGGGTAACATATTCTGCATTGTCTAGATGTTACTCTATTACCTGGCCACTAGAGCATGAGCCTCCATGTGATGTACACCAATTAGTGGTAAATTAAAGCTACCTGCAGTCTTCCGAGCTTTTCGAACACCAACTGCATTGCAATTACAAAAAATAACTCTAAGCACCCAACCATTACACAAAATAATTCTGCAGTTGTCCCAAAATTCTGCAGATTATTCTCAAGCAGCTACTGTAAAATTTGCAACACCAACCATTACTTCAAACAGGGACCTACAACAATTTCCACTCATCTGTAATTCCTTCATTGGTCTGTGCCAGTGTATTGAGCATGAGAGTCTCTAACCAAACCCCATGTGTGGGCCAAGATTGAACATAAAGACGTGAAAAAAATATAAAATTTCTACCATCAAATACTCAACTTAAATACTGGATATCTTTTTCAATTAATCTAAGATTTGTAACATAAGTCTTCCTTTTCTAGTGAGATTCACACTTACTATACTATCAAGCAGATTTTAGCATAAAGACATTCTACACCTCAAAATTAGAGGATGATGCCAGTACCCAACTATTTGGCATCTAACATAAGAGATAATTCTTGGGGGAACTAACATACACAAAGAGAGATATCACTCAAATTACCACGAAGGCAAAGGCTTAAACCAGGACCAATAGTAACAGCAACAGCTGATAGATCCGTCTCGCTTACATTAGCTTTATCAAGTGTTTCTTGCACAACCTGCAATTAAATAATCACAAACTTAGGCCAACACCATCATTAACACATTTATTTAACCTAGGTTCCAAGAATCTGAATATTTTCTTTTTACAGCAGTACTTTAACTGTGAGTGACTCACAGCAATGCAGCATGAAACTGAGTTCTTTTTTTAAATATTAGTATGACATGGACAAAAGTATCAGCATCTGGCATGCAAGAGATTCGTACTATGAGGGAAAGATGTTATGCAGATGAGACACCTTATCAATTACTTGCAAGTGTGCTTCTTCTGCCATTTTAGGAGCAACACCTCCATATCGAGCAAGCAGATCTGCCTTGATGTAATTAAGACTTAAAATTAGATAATGACAGACAATACACAACTTGGGTCATATTCCAAAAGCCAATAATCTGTTATTCCAAGCAAGGTTGAGAAAATCTCAATATAACAATAAATTTAGAGAGAATTTTGGGCCTTGGCCATTCCAAGAAATAGATAAGGAAGAACAAAGTACTTGAAGATGCAACTGGCACAATCGATTCGGCAAAACAAAAATATAAACCCAATTATACAGTGAACAAATAAAATTCTTATGTAATTAAATCCGATAAAGATGAAACGCTATACCTGGGAAGAAACTACTTGGCTGAGAATCTCGCCACTGCTCCTCACCTAAAACACCCGAAAAAAACCACAAAACCAACCACAACCCATTGTAAAGACACCACAAAGCCAAAAACAGCCAAATACCCATTACAAAACGACAATAAAAGAAGCAAAATTTGGGTTACTTACAACGGCGGCAGCGGTGTCGTCGCAGCTGGTTTCAATTCCGAGAACAAGTAAATCGTCGTCTGGTCCTGGGATTTTGGGGTGGGGTTTCGGGGAGCCCGGGTTGGGATTTTTGGGAGTCGAAAGATGGGCTGAGAAGGAGTTGGACGAGGAACCGAGAGGTGCCCATTGGGGTCTGGGTTGTTGCCTACGGGGTTTTAGGGCTCTGAGAGTGGTTAGTGCATAGGTAAGCGGGGGTCTGGGTACGAGGTTTAGGCGGGAAAGCGTTGAAGAAACTGCCATTTCCAGAGACACTGTGAGAGAGAGAGAGAGAGAGAGAGCGCTTTTTGTGGAGCGCACAGATTAATATATCTATCCCGATATTTGCTCCTTCAAACGTTAAAATGGGCACCGTGTCAGATTGCCCCGTAACAAAGCTTTTCCCTTTTCTTCTGTATGTTCCCTTGGATTTTCGTACAAATGTCGATTTTTGTGTTGATATAACACCTGGGTATGATATAACAAGGTAAAGACCCCCCTTTCCAAGTCAAGAAACTATTAAAATTTAATAAATTATGATCCCACCTGGGCTGTTGATTCAGATTAATGTTAAATGTTAAAATTTGTTCTTTTTCTTATCAAAAAAAAAAAAAAATTTGTTCTTTTTGGCTCAAGTTATAGTACATATTTAATATAATCTCGTTTAGGGGAAAAAAAAAAGTAATTAACCTGAAGTACACACGGATTTTGCAGAAGAGCAATTCTACACAATCTCCCCAACCTCCACACACCACATTTTTTTAAATTTTAATATTTTTTAATATTTTTTTTAATATTTTTTTAAGTTTATTCTTTTTAAACTAATTTAATTTTTTTATTCATTATTTATATATTAAATATTTAATAAAAAATATATATATGGTGTATGGAGGTTGTGTGAATAATAGGAGGTTGAATAGATTTTCTGTTTGCAGAATGTCCTACCAAGAGGCTAATTATTATTAACGCAAATCAATTTTGGCAATGGACGAACCCATATTATCGAAAGAAACATTGTTCTTGTTCACTTCTAGTTTTGATGTAAACCCAGACAAAGAAATTAGCAAAATAGTCAATCCAATCCTTTTTTTCTGAAACCAAAGGATGAAGAAACGTTTGGTATGCTGGAAGCATTAATATTGCAGGTGCATAGGAGAATGTCTATTATTCTGTGACAGGAAGACACATGATTTATCATTTTGATATCTTCGCAGTAAGTTCTCTCACTAGCTTGGCAGCTACCATTGCAGTCATGCCATCGACGGTATCACGCTGCGGGTTCAATTCAACCACATCTCCACCAACAACATTACCTTGGAGATTGTGGAGAATGTTGAGAATGTCGCGGAATGAGAGACCTCCTGGTTCAATATGTGACACTCCGGGAGCAAATGCAGGATCAAGACTATCCACATCTATGGACACATACACTCCTTTTACACCTTCTCCTAGTTTCTGTCAAAGAAATATTAGTCAATTGAAATGAAGAATACATTCAATTTACAGCACATAATTATCTTATTGGTACCATGTGAACCTGTTAAAGACCAAAAATATCATCATATATTCTGAACTTGAACTGAGAAGTATATCACACACACAGAAAGGAGGAAAAAAAAAGAAGGTTCAACCTGGAGGGAAGGCAGGCTGTTTGGGAAAAAAAATGGAAAAAGTTAGTGCCAACTTTTTAGATAACAAAGAAATAATCTTCCCAACCTCCTACTATTCACCACACTCCACACTCCACCTTTTTTTTTAATTTTTTTTTATCAAATATTTTTTATATGAATAGTGAATAAAAAATTTGAAATATTTAAAAAAAAATAAATTCAAAAAAAAATTTTAAAAAAATATTAAAAAATATTAAAAAGTATGGAGTGTGGAGTGTGGTGAATAGTAGGAGGTTGTGTAGCAAATCTCGATAACAAATGCATGTGGTTATTGCTTTCCAGAAACTTTTTTCAAAAAACAAAATTGGTTATTGATTTCTAGAAACTGTTTTCAGTATTTTGCCATCCCTTGTGAAATTCACTTCACCAATGATCAGAAGCATCTCCAACAGCATCAAAGTAGATTCATATTATACACTTCAAGGCTCTAACAGGATTCATGTAGTGGTTAAGATTTTGTGGAGTTAATAGGATTTTAATTGACTAGCACCGACCCAATATTGGCTATATATTAGTACTGTCACTGTTATGCACTCTCGAGCTCATAGCTCAATGTAAACTGATAGGTCACATACATAGCAGTATAGCGCATGACACCTATATGGTATTATTATGACTGCTGCAAGGCAAAGTTCCTAAATTTTCTGTGAAGCATATATCTACATTGTTAAGTTACAGGTTTTTATGCATTTCACAAATTAATATATCTATATATATCTTCAGTCAAATGAGGACAAAAACAAACATGAGAGAGAGAGAGAGAGAGACCAAGTTTTCCAAAAAGTGGCGATCTTTTGAAAAGGTTCGCATTTCAAATTGCTCCACTCCAAATCTTTTGCCTTGCTCACGCCCTTCAGCTGTTATCGATCTAATGCCAACCTGAGAAGTCAACATTCAATTTCATTACTCCCTATGTCGAATCAGATTGATTACTTACATTTGAGGAACTTTTCTTACATAAGACATAACAAACGTGGCTGGTTTAGTAAAGAAGATTTGAGAGAAAAAGCTAAAGAGTATATGCAAGACAGCTACCATAGCAGTAAACTTTGCAGAGCTGAACAAGTGAGCTGAGACAAGGTCAATATGCCTCGAGGCTCAAAATTAAAATCCATGCGCTAAACTTGTGAGGTGCAAGATAGTTATGAACTTCAAACGCCAGGATGTCACATTAAATTAGCCAGTCATCAGATTATTTGCGTCAGTATAAAGTAGCAGAGGATACAAGTCTACTTTTGTAACATAATGAGCAAAGTTCAAGGAAATGAAGACTAATCAAAGTTTACCTGCAAAAGCCGTCGAGCATAACCACCCTCCATAATTCGGGCAAAAGAAGAAGCATGTGAATACTTGTTTCCTTCAAAGGCATCATAGATATCCGGATGAGCATCTAGATGAAGAATATCAACAGGACCCCCGAGCTTCTCAGATACAGCTCTGATAACAGGAAAAGATATTGAATGATCGCCACCTAAAACTAATGGGCGCAGGGGATCCTGAAAGAACATGGAAATAGCATAAAGACTGGAGTTCACCGATTCAAACCAAAAGGAAGTTACTAGTTGGCAACAGATAATGACTGGACAGTAAGATCGATGCCAAAAACTTCAAACACTATCATAACACAGACTTAATCAGAGAAGCTTTCAAGGGAACAGAGCTATTTAGTCAAAGCAAGAATTGTAAAACAAGCACCATATCAAACTGATTATCATTTTAGCTCGCCTCTATTCATAATTTATTTATTTTAGCTAGGTGAATCCAATTCAGTAAGCCATACAAGAAAAAAATACAAGCCTTCACCCTCCACGTCTCTTTTATGTGGGAAGGAGATGCCATTTGTTCCAAAGGCATTGGAAAAGAAATCAGAACTTGTGGCACCAACATATTCTTACCATTACTAAGCTGTCTGATAACCCTTGAATTCAGAATTTTCCAAGCATTTAGCTCAGCTCAATTCGAAAATCAGTTAGAGCCAAGATTAATCTGACCGATATGCTTTTGCTTGGACTTCAAAAGATTTTCTCCGTGAACAATTGCTCAGAATCCCCAGGATATTTATTACAGAAGTAAGAGAGAGAGGTCTTTTGGTTGAAGACAAATAATTTTCAGATAGGTTTGAGGAAAAAAATAAAAGAATAACCATTATAAACACCTAAGGCCTAGGAGTGAAAAATGAAGATAAATATTTAATTGAATCTCTTAGATGGAGGTAGAATCTTATAGTAAGGACAGCACACCTCTTCCATAACTAGCTTGACAGACTCACTTATGACATTCATCAATCTGTCATCATCAATGCCACAATCTCGAATTTCTTGAACAGGGACATCGCCGACATCAGTTAGCACCCGTGGGTCATTTAATTCTTTCCCTGCATTTCCCAGTATCAATCTCACTGTGAATATGTGTACCCTTGCACCAAATTATAAACCAAGTAGGAAAGCATTCATAAACATTAATTTGCAAATATTTCAGCCAGCTTTTAGTGGTCCTGCTCATCCATGGAAGTATCCCAAGGATACAAAGAGAAAAGGAAAAAGGTGAATCGCATGGTGCTTCGGCCTACTGACTGAGGCATAATTTTAGAGTTCACTTGGGTTTTACTTTAGCGCATGCTTCTAAATATAATTGACTGATCAGACATTACAAGTGACCATCAATCTTGTCTTACAAATAAATGTTCAAAACTCCAATGTTATACGAGAAGATCTTGGTCCCATCCTGTGATTTAGAGATCCCGTATGAACACAAATCACAACTTCAAACGATACAAATAGTTCAATTAATGCCTATCAGCCTCATTAAGGATATATGCATGATGCAGACACTACTTATCCTATGGTAGTCAATTACTCAAGTAGGATTTCCAAATTGTTAGTCCAGAGGCAAACTACTGCAGATACCTTCTTCAGTTGTTGAGTTTGTGCTATCACACCAGATGGCCTCTCGTATGCGAGGAGGTGCAAATGCAGGCCCCTGAAGAAATGATGAGTTATGTCCTAGAGGTACTCCAAGAAGAGATGCTGATGCAACAGCACCTCCTAAAGCACGAACAAGCTCTCCCTGTAGAAAACCAATATCAAGCTTCATATACTGTGCCTTTTTGCAAATCCAAATTTGGATCATCTTATATACAATTATGATAGAAAATTACACAAAAAAATGTATTGACAAAGTCTGCAATGACAAGATAAAAGTCCCCTTAACAAAAATCAAGATATACCTTAAGCTTTGCCCTCTCACGAATAAGTGTAAGGGAAGCATCAATAACACGATTTTGGCCCTTTTCTAGTAAAGCGGCAGATACATTTGCAGAATTTAGTTTCTGCAAGTAATGAATTCCTCTCCGCCCTATGGTCGACATGTCTGTAAAACAATTATTAAACAAAAAACACTTATCAGAAAATAATTAAACAAAAAAACACTTGGGCATTGTTTGGATGTTGAGATGAGATGAGATGAAAAATCTGTAAATAGTAGTGAAATGGTTTTGAATTAAGATGTTTTATAGGGTTTTGAAAAATGATAGAGAATAAGTTTAATAAAATATTATAAAGTTAAAATATTGTTAGTATATAAATTTTTAATATTATTCTTGTTTTGAGATATGAAAAAGTTGAATTGTTTTTTGTTTGAAAATTTGGGAAAGTTGTAATAATTAGGTAATGATTAGATAAAAAAGTTAAAATTTTGAAATTAAAAAGTGTTTGTATTTGAGTGTTTGGATGTTGAGATGAGATTATATTTCTCCTCTCAACTCAACATCCAAACCATCCCTTATTTTTCTTCTGATTCACACACAGACCAAAGCAAAAAAAAATCGTTGAACCAATAACAAGTTGATGAACGTGAATATACTATGAAAATGGCATTTGTTAAGTTATACTAACTTCATTCTTACTAAATAACAAGAATTAGGGTTTGTTTGGCAACACAACTATTCTCAAGTATTCTCAAATATTTCCTTCCCAAACATTACTAAACACAAAACATTTTTCAATTTCAAATCTTCAAATTTTTCATTTAATCATTACCTAATCATTACAACATTCCCAAACTTCTAAACAAAGCACAAAAAACAATACAAATTTTTCAAATTTCAAAAAAAAAATATATATTCAAAAATTACATTCAAACAATTTTTTAACTTTATAATATTTTTATTCAATTTTTTCTCGCTCATTTCCCAAAACTCAATAAAACATCTTAATTCAAATCATTTTACTACTATTCACAGATATACTAAGATATTCTAAGTATCCAAAAGGGCCCTTATACAACAAAAACAAAATCACCACAAATGCAAAGGAACTCTAAAGTTGTGTAGAAAAAGGATCTTATTGGCACTAAGTTTCTTGTAAAACATGTCAAAGGACAGCCTGACTTGATATTGCAAGTTACGTGGATGGAAGTACCACGATTGAACCAAGAACTAATAATAGAAAAACTAAATATGTTGTTCGTTAATAAACTTTTTCAGAGCCAGTAGCAAGTACATAGATGAAGGTATTGTGTCATGTGGCGAAACAATTCAAACTATCATTGTCGGATTCATTAATATTAACAGGCACGAATTATCTAGCAGACCCCAGAAAAGACGTTACGAGTCTAGGCGACAAGGCATGTTAACAGGGCTCTGTGCAACCTGGTAATGTCCAGAAAAAAGTTTTCCAATCCATAGTTTGGTAAATAGATCAATTAAGCAGGTTATGTCGAAGTGCATTTATATTAATATTTCAACCTTCCAAAGGGGGGACACTGTAAATCACAAAGCAAATGACATGAGATTCTTCAGGGAAATGAATTAAAAAAATTCTCTCCCACTTTTTTTGGCATTTAAAAATATCATCTATATCTCCAACCACCTCAGTAATTTCTAACTTCTAACAACAACTGTACCCGAAAAATATAGCTTCGCCGACGGCTAATCTCAAATTACAGTAAATCTGTCTAGTAGATAATAATTGTTTCGTTTAGTGAACTATAAAAGAAATTGTTTCTTAAGTGAGGTTAGGCTCATTCTTTATCAAAAGCCAAGGCAACACATGCAATTCCTCCGAGATTTTCCAAGCATCCAAACAGAAATGAAAATTTACAAGCTGAATAAAAAAGAGCAATAGCATCTTGTACCTTGGTGCTTGGGAGTGAGGGCAAGTGAGAGTGAGAGGGTCAGTGGCCGAGTCGAAAGGGGAACGAGTAAAGTTGAGGTGGTAGAGAAAATTAGGGTTCGGAGCTTGCATTTAAAAGGAAGAAACAGCCATGCAGCTTTTTGCAGGTTCGAGCCAATACCGTACGTTACTGCTCTTAGATTTGAAAGGATTCGGACAATGATTTGGGCACCACATCGTAACAAATAAAAAGACGAGTTTGTCCTTGTTTTTGCTGATAAACAGGAAGGAAAACAATTAGGAAAATTCTTTACATCAGTTTACTATTTAGGATCAGCCACAACACATCCTATGTGTCATCATCTAAATCACTCACATTATTCAAATCACTTACATCCAAACCACTCATAGGGTGACACATCAGGTGTGCTATGCATCAGCCCATGAACAGGGCTGATGCATAGCACGGCTCTTCATTATTTATATATTATATATTTATTAAAAAAATAGATATATAATATAGAAATAATTAGTAAAAATTTTCAATAATTAATAGCTCAATCTAAACTATAATTACACGATACATGTAGATATTGTTAAAATTTTAAAAAATGATATTTATTATATTAGGATATGTAATATTTGCACATTTCTTTTATAAGAGATAGATAAATTTGAGATTTACATTAAAAATAATTATTTTTTTAATGATAGATTTTATTTTTTAAAAGACAATATGTAAAATTTATGCACTTTATAATATAATACTATTTTTTCTTGAATATTTTCAAAAAAATCTAAAAACATAGGAAATTAGTTTTAAAATAGGAACAAGGGACGGAAATAATTAGCTTGGTATATTTAGTAATTTTCGAGCAAAGGGTAGTTATGTAGATCTAGGAACCTAAAGAAAAAGGGGGCGTAGGGTGGTGGCAACTGAGTGGGCGGGCGTGGAGAATGACAATAATTTTCTTATTATTAATGAAAGCTATTCAGAACATTTTGAGGTGCGGAGTCAGCATGAGCGGATGGTCACGGGAACGACGTTTCCCAAAGTCCAAAAAGTTGAAACCAACGCACATGCTCTTCTGACTGCTTTTTGCGTCGTCGAGTACATCCACCGCCTTGGTTTTAAGAGCACTCTCAACAGGCGTTACAAGAGATTTCCCGTTACTTTCTAGACAGAGAAGTTCTACCTTCTCTCTAGAAAAAAAAAATTAGCTAAGTGTTATTGTTGGAGAGGAAGGTGCGAGCCTCTTTTTTCTCTATTTTTTTTTTTTTATTTCTACTACCTATTTGTAAATATACTTTTATGGTAGTCTTTTTTCATTGGCACAGATTTTCTCAGATTTGCTGCTCTCCGACCATGAACAATCGACACGCGCTCCACCACGACGTTCCCCTTCTACCGATCTACTGGTACAGTGCGGAACCGCACCCAAAATGTCGGCCCGTGGCCTTCACGCACGATTTGTTTCCGCGCATGGTCTTCACGCGCTCCGACAGCTCCGATGGCTACACGCACCCGATCAGCAAATTTCCCACCTTCCGATCCTTCAGATCGGTCAAACGCCTCCTTCATTCTACCGGCGCGTGGCCCTCACGCGCCACTCCAGAGGCGTGGGTCGATTGTTCTTCCACTGCAGATCTGCTCTTCCCTTGTTGGTCTATCTGGATTATTGATTTCCCTAACCGATAATCTTGTAAGAGAGACTAAGGACCTGACCAACATATACCTCGAGACTTCTAACAACAGTGCAACCACTTGCACCGCTTTCAACGGTGGCTTACCTTTAAAACGTCTTTTAAGACGGTTCCCTCTTAGTAGGGACAGGGTAGAGATCAATAAATTGGTCTCAGAACTCACTTTTTTTTCTTTTTTTCATCACATTTGCACTGTGTTTGTTGTTTTGGAGTATCATGTTGGGGAACCTCACCCCCTCTAACTTGTATCATCTTTTATTTTTAATGAAGTTTGCTTGCTTAGAAAAAAAAAAAAAACACTCTCAATAGCTTCTTCATTTTATACTTTAAAATATATCATCAAAACTCACTTTTTCTATTTTATATACTAATTTTTACAATATACCATACATCAGCTTATCTATTTTTTCTTCATATCATTTAAATATTATATTTTTTAATATTTTTTATTCATTTTAAATATTTTTTCTAACTGTCAATAATATCCTCATATCTTTTGATATTTACAATATTTTTCCATATACAATGTTGTATAATTAAGTTATATTTTAAATTAATCTAAATTTATAAGCTAAACTAAAATATAAATTAATTCAATAAAATAGAGCATGGTATATACCTATAATTACGCGCACCACCAAGAGACATTTTGGTTTGCTATTGCATCCCAGAAAATAATCTCTATCCTCAATACATATGATCTCCGTGCATACTTTGCACCACCATATCCGAAAGTTTATTTTCTAGTTTTTGCAATGAAAGAAAGGAACTTGTGGCTGAAACGGCAATCAAATTTACTTTCTAGTTTCTGCAGTGAAAGAAAAAAGTAGAAAGTAAGAGAGATAAATGAATAAAAAATTTATACATTTGTGAATAGTATCTGCTAAATGTAGCAGTAGTACTATAGCAAACTGTATATTAGAGATGAAATATATAATCCATTGAAGGGATGTTTTGAGCTCTTTCCTTTATATTTTACAAAAAGTTAAGTTTTAAAGGAGTTATTGGAAGTGCTCTAATAAAACAACAACAAATGTACGTCCAAATTCAAAGTCTCTTTCTCAAAAAAAAAAACCGAAGTCTCGAACTTTTTGTGGGCCTAATTTTTGGTCTTCGACTCTTCCATGCGTTTATCATTTGGGCTTTTATTAGTTTTCTCATGTTCAGATGGTCCCCCAACATTGACCCACAATAGCTCTGACCCATATTTTCCATATGGGCCAGAAATTGGTTTTCTAGCAGTTACTCAAGTTGGACCCACAAAATCTCTGACCCAATACGATTATTTCCTGTAAATTTTAGTTTTCCTTCCGAACTATGCTTGATGCTCCTTTTTCACTACTCCCTTTTTAATTATTTTAGAATTAGAGAAATGCTACTTATCAAGAATAATGATAGACTTATCACTCTTCTACTACTCTTCTATTACTTTTTTAAATTTTTTTAACTTTTTCTTTTATGATTAAGAAAGTGACTATTAGTAAAATTATATATTTTTAAATTTTTTTCTTAATGATTAAAGATATTTAAAAAATACTTAAAAGAAAAAAAAAACAAATACACTAAGAGTAGTAAAGTGGTGGTAAAAGGATTGTAAGTCTATCATTACCCACTTATCAATCATCCACACATTACACATTAGTATGTGATTTATCATTTTTATTCTTCTATTTAAACACATATATTTACACATCAATATGTATGTATTTAAATAAAATGATAAAAATAATAAATCATATATTAGTGTGTGTTGTAGGGGATGATAATACAGTTTTTCTTACAATATAACTATCCATTACCTATATATATATACACATATATTTATACATATGTATATACATCTGTTCCGCTAGGTGCAGTCCATTTTGCTCACCATTGCCGACGTGGTGGGACAATTTAAAGAGAGAGAGAGAGAGAGAACGTGTAAACAGTTGACAGACGCCCATGAAAAAGCTTTTATTTTTCCACACTGCTCACGAAAAAGCTCCTGTCTCTGCCGGCACATCCCCGCACGGAGTTTGATTGCATTTGGTTTTGATTTGGCCAAAAAGGAGGTGCACCTAGAGGCATTTGCGTGGAAAGAGTTGCGCCATCTCCAATAGTTAAGGTGATATTGTTGGCGAGATCCGAGAGCATAAATCCTTCCTCGTTATCTATAAAATAAAAATACAATCTTGGAATCAAAATCACATGCAAGTGAGTGGTATTTATTGATCATGAAGACCTACTACCTCTATACGAGCTTGGTTCTTTCCTTCCTCGGAAATACGAATTGAAATATCATCATATCCTTGGTACGTGTTTGCTGTAACTCATTTCCGCTATCATTACTGGCCTCGAACCCTCGTTTGTCTTGATCTGCTTAGCTAGAAACTCTTTCAGGACAATACTTGTTGTGCCCTAAAGCTTTACTCCGAGGAATACTGGCTCTCTGTTATAAACCTCAACGTGCAGCACACGTTGGAAATCAATAATCATAATATTTTGGGTGATGTACTTTTCCTTTATGAATATTGAAGCTTGAGGCAGCATGCATGATGGTTTGTTGTTTACCATGGTCCATGATCCTTTTTGTGTATGCTAGTTGTCTGCAGTTCCTTAATTTCTTGTGAGGAAATATCTTTGCAGACGAGAGAGATGAGGAATAAATTCTTTTTCGGTAACACATTTTGGAACGACTAAAATCTTAAAATGTGTGGAATTTATATGTTTGTGTGATCTTCTTGCCATGACTGAGAAAGGTCTCCAATTGCAATCTGATTATTCTGTCATTTCGTTTTTGTCGTGTGCTGCTTCACCACCGGTTCCTTTGTTCTCAGTTTTAAATTTCAACACACAACGCACCATTTCGAGTTATGTGTGCCTGTGTGGTATGCCAAGTAGGTGGGTGTGCGCAAGGGGTGCGCTATGGTTCGTCCATATTTTTCCATACACATATAGCTCTTTCCACATATTGTTTTTTTTCTTTTTTAAGATTAACTAGATAATGAGAAAAATCAGAGTAAGGATATATTATATTGTAGATTATCAAAAGATTACAAAATACGTGTGGGTCCTTCTAGGAACTGATCTTGCAGGGTTATTTATTTATTTATAGTACTAAAATAGTTTATAATTTTTAAATGATACATAGTTCCTCATTAACGACGACGTGATATTTTAATGAATTTGAAATTTTATTTCGGATAGTGCTAGCCTACTATGTCCTTTTAATTTGCCTGTTTGGTATGTTATTTGTGTAAATTTTTAATATTTTTTAAGTATGTTTAAATATTTAAATAAAAAAATATCAATAAAAAATATTAATAATCACTTTTTTAATTAATTAATAAAAAAACTTTTAAATAAAAATTAAATGCATGAACGAAAAATATATTATTCTTTTATTTTATACTGACTCCATACGCAAGGAAGTTGATCACCAGAGATGCCTCTGGTTCCTTCTAGCGCCAGGAGGTTCTCTCTCCCTCTGAAATCTCAGGGCTTCCCCTTCCTTCCTTCAACCTCGATACTCACTGGAGAAACTGTTATCCCCAGAACCATGTCCTTTTCTTCTTCTTCTTCCAAGGCCATTGACACTTCCAAAGAAGACCTACACGAAGAAAATCTCTCTCAGGTGCTCAAATACCACCAGCAGACAAAGCACTCCTACGACAGGTATGCCCGAGGTCCCCATGGCCTGGACTGGGCCAACCAACCCAACCCTTTTCGGCGCTATCTCTCTGCTCCTCTCCTCCCGCTTCTTCACTTCCCCACCAAGACCGAACCCCAAAACCCAAACCAAACCTATAAACCATCACCCTCCGATTCCCCTCTCTACTCCTCGATATTCCTCTCTCTCCCTCCTCCAAAACCCATTTCCCATTCCACCATTTCCCAATTATTCTACGACTCCCTTGCTCTCTCCGCTTGGAAAACCACTGGATACTCCACTTGGTCCCTCCGAGTCAATCCCAGTAGCGGAAATTTGCACCCAACCGAAGCATATATAATTTCCCCGCCAATCGATTCCCTGTCCAGCTCACCTTTCGTTGCGCATTATGCTCCGAAAGAGCATTCTTTGGAGCTCAGAGCCGAAATTCCATCGGGCTTCTTCCCCAAATTCTTTCCCGAGAACTCGTTTCTTATTGGCCTTTCCTCCATTTTCTGGCGCGAGGCCTGGAAGTATGGTGAGCGCGCTTTTCGGTATTGCAATCACGATATTGGCCACGCTATCGCCGCGGTGGCGATGGCTGCGGCGGGCCTCGGCTGGGATGTGAAGCTTCTAGATGGACTGGGATACCAGGAACTGAAGAAGGTCATGGGGCTTGAATGTTTCCCAGAATTCAAATACCCCTCTAAGCCCGTCAGAGGTAAGTTTCGGGAGATTGAATTCGAGCACCCAGATTGCTTGCTCCTAGTTTTTCCTAACGGAATCGGTCAAGAATTTGATGTGAATTATAAAGAGTTGAGTTCTTCGATTTTGGAGTTCTCTAAATTGGAGTGGAAGGGGAAGCCCAATTCCCTTAGTGAAGAGCATGTGTGTTGGGATATAATATACCGAACCGCTGAGGCGGTGAAAAAACCATTAACAATGGGAGATATGGTTGCGATTGATCCATTTGAGAGTTGTGGAGATTCAAGTGAAGGTTCTTATAAAGGTTTAACGGTTAGGGAAGTTGTGAGGAAGCGTAGAAGTGCGGTTGACATGGATAGAGTTACAGTAATTCAAAGAGATACATTCTATAAGATACTGTTACATTGCCTTCCTTCGGGCTGTGCAAATGGAGAGAAACAAAGGAGAGAGTTAGCTTTGCCATTCCGGGCTCTTCCGTGGGATGCTGAGGTGCATGCCGTTTTGTTTGTTCATAGGGTGGCAGGGTTACCCAAGGGGTTGTATTTCTTGGTGAGGAATGAGGACCATTTTGACCAGCTTAAGAAATCTACGAGTTCTAATTTCGCTTGGGTGAAACCAGAGGGGTGCCCTCATAATCTCCCTCTGTATGAACTTGAGAGATCTTCGTATGACACACTCGCAAAACAGGTCTCGTGCCATCAGGTGTGTCTCATTTAAATGGTTTTCTCATGTTGAAAGTTTCATATCTTGGTAGAAATGCTCAGAGACTGCACTGTATAATTCTTAAATGGACACATATATATATATATATATATATATATATATATATTAATAATACCCGTAGGAAGTCAATACGAAGAATAAAGCTGTTTCTTAATAAACGCTTGCTTGACAATGAGATTTGCCTTTTGGCATGTTTGCTGGTGGCTTAAAATTGTTGCACCTATGTGCAGGACATTGCTAGTCATGGCTGCTTTAGCCTTGGTATGGTGGCTCGGTTTGACTCTACTTTGCGGGACAAGAACGTTTGGATGTACCCTCGATTGTTTTGGGAAACTGGAGTTCTTGGGCAGGTGTTGTACCTTGAAGCACATGCAGTTGGCATCTCTGCAACCGGAATTGGTTGTTACTTTGATGATCCTGGTAAGTTCTTTTTCCTCAATGGTATTGTGGCACAGGATTTGAAATCTGGTTGCAACCGTTCATAGTAATGGATCTGCACTCTGGGACTGGGGTTTACTCTGCAAGGGTGGGTCCGAAGGACCCTGCCTTGGAGAGGTTCCCCGACATATATATAAAAATAAAAAGAAAAATAAAAAGAAAAAAAAGAAAGAGTAATGGATCCGCACTCAGAGTTCATGCAGAAAACAGATAAATGTTCTGCATCTAGACTGAGTTATACCAAAGCCAATACTAAGTTATGCCTAGAACATCAATATGTAGCTTCTTTGGTTTATTCAAAAATCAAGAACCATGG
Source organism: Cyclocarya paliurus (assembly GCA_029856935.1). Taxonomy (NCBI): domain Eukaryota; kingdom Viridiplantae; phylum Streptophyta; class Magnoliopsida; order Fagales; family Juglandaceae; genus Cyclocarya; species Cyclocarya paliurus. The sequence continues at coordinate 4,559,540 of JARVXP010000207.1, read as the reverse complement.
CGATATCCCTATATAGAAGCATCTGGCATTGTTTATGAAAGAGTAAGATCTATCTGAAAGCCTAACATCTTTCAACATAAACAATGAGCCTGTTCGATCTTTTATGCGATATTACATTTATAAAAGATGAACATTATTCCAACTACCTGGCGGGATTTATCTCAACATTAATGTGTGTTAAAAGCTAATATCACACTGATGATTCAAAATTTAAAAGATCTCAAAGATGTTCCAATGTTGTCTCTGAAACTGTCATGCTAGTCTTGACAAATTACATGTCCCAGAAGTGTAATCAAACTTTTCTTTTTATGTTGTTTTGCAGTGCATAAAATCCTTGGGTTGAAAGGATCAAACTTTCAGAGTCTATATCATTTCACTGTAGGAGGCCCTGTCCTGGACAAGCGGATTATGAGCCTACCAGCATATCCAGGCCCTACAATTGATGCATAGTCTGCAGGGTTTTATTTATGCTCGGATAATATTCAAGACTTCTGTGGACTCGCCCTTATAATTGATACATAGTACAAATATGCACATCAAAGAGTTTTTACTTTGATAGGTAACTCTCCATTTGTCTTGGGTTTTTGTATGAGACCTTGCCTGTGGTTATTCGTTAACACCTTAACATTACTGTAAATTGTGTCTGTTATTCGAATGGTTTTAGCTGCATGGTATTTGATGTAAAGTCTAATCCGGCTGTATCCTCCCCATTTCTACTCAGTTCAAAACTTGATAATAATATTCATAATATACTGCATCATGTTACCAATGTCATCCCGGTTCCCACTCTGACTGACAATTTGAAATACAATTCTGACTATTTATGGGTTCAGTTATGGAATTTGTGGTTTACACGCAGAATGCAACTTGAGTTATACATGAGAGGAATGATAATGGAGGTTAAAGCAACACCTAATGGTGGACGGAGTTGTTTTTCAACTTTTCTCAAACTCGATTCAAGGTTCAAATGGCCGCATGGGTTATCAAAATTCATCAAGCGTTCTTGGAAATCTCAGATTTCATGTCTAAATTGTTTAACCAGTTGCAGGAAAGTGATCGAAAAGGTATGGAACTGATGTTCCAAAAAAGAAAGGGGCAAATACTACTCTACCCAGTGCTTGGGATGGCTATCTTGACGTGGTCAATGCAAGAGCCAACGGGTGAGAAATCTGAAATTAGACTAATTTGACCATCGGGCCCGCAAGATCATGCTCGGCCTTGAGACACCCAAGCATTCTCGCGTGGTGAGAAAAGAAAATCATAAATGGTTTTGATAACATGTTCAACGAGAGTAGAAGGTTTTCCTATGTCCTACTGAGGAGAGAGAGGGAGAGAGAGAGGGAGGGAGGGAGATGTTTGGATTCGAAAGTGTTCTCAACTCTTCTTAACTCTTCTTAACTTATCTTCATCATTACAATTTTTTTAAATTCTTACACAAAATATAATAACATATTTTTTTTTCAAATCCCAAAAGAATCTTCCTAGATTCTCATACCAAAATATAATAAATAATTTAACTTTTTCAAATCTCAAAAGAATCTTTTCAAATTCCCACACAAAAAATAATAAACAATCTACTTTTTCAAATCTTAAAATAATAATAATATTTAAAAATAATATTAATAAAATATCTTATTCTACTATTCACAAACCACCTCAACTCATCTCAACTCTCCTCCCAATTCAAACAACCCCTAAAGTTCCTTGTCAGAATCAAATCTATGTAATTGAACCCAAAGCTAAGAATCATTACAAGTGAACTATATGACTGAATAAAAAAATAAAAAAAACACTTCCCAGAATATTGTTTATCAAAAGGAAAAGAGGTAAAAAATTAAAAATCGTAAAAGACATCACAATCTCCGGGAGGCGGCATCCATTCTTGACTTCATATGTTCTAATTTCTAATTTAACGGTCCACCAGGTTAAACAGGATCTGCCCTTCTTTAAGGATTGAAATGACCAAAAATGCCTGGAAACTCTCTTTATTTTTACAAGTAAAATGCCTTGAAAGTTTATAACTTTTGTAAATTGTAACCGCGTGCAAGTGTAGCAACTAAAAGCCAGTATCCTGCAAACATAACCAGCATGAACCAATCCGCTGACTAAGCTAAGTGCATAGCTTGATCTTTTTTCTTTAACTTGCTATTTCTGCAAGAGACCAATCAAATGCTAGTGAGAAATATGAATTATGTTCAAACCATGCAATGTAAGGCCACCTCAATATCTTCACATCGCAACAGATTTTTAGGTCCTGATGGCTGGTAGAATTCCGCCAAGCACAAAGCAATAATTTTCACTTCCAGAAAAATTGCCAACAGAATCGAGTATAAGGCTGGCAAAGGGAGCAGACTTCTTTTCGTAAGTTCAACCGATTTATCCGAGGCCATGATTTGTTGACGACTTCGATGTCATCACGCCGATCCTTAATGCCTTATCCCATGAGCAATATGATCTTCACTTTCTGTATGCAGCTTTAAACTCGCAACATTACCACCACAGGTGCAGTCATATCCCAACCCATGCTTTCCAAGCACTCCACCATGCTTGGCCAGAAAGTACAGTCAACAGCATTCGAAGAGCCAAGTGCTAAAAGATTATGTGGAACAAATCTACTTCAAAAGTAAAGGGATTACTTGACCCAAATATGTCATCCATTCCATATTTAAACGAATCCAAGAAGAGACCTAGTGAAAGGCCAGCCTTCCAATAGTTAAACATGGTGATCAGGCTCCTAATCTTGCTCACTAAAGGAAGAGAAGCCCTATACATGAGGGCCCCAATGCCCTCAACAACAACCACAGCCAAGGCAGCAGATAAAATATCCCAGTCTCCTGTTTGCCCAATAACAGTAGCAAATGCAGTTGCACAGTAAAATCCAACCAAGAAAAACAGTAATTTCTTGGGAAGATCTTTCCTTATCTCCTGAATTCTTGCACCGATCTTGGTTTGAATAGTTCGGATGGCCCTTATTAAACGGGTTCCGCCATTGGGGCTATTTGCAGGAGACGGATCAAATCCACTGCTATCCACATTACTTCTAATAGACCAGGTCATCCTTCTGAACAGATCACACAGAGTTCTAAAGTTATAAGCAAAGACAATTTAATTAATTTGCAATCTCTGCCATAAAGTGGAAAAGGCTTTTCCCAAGAAGAAACATGACATGCTATCTTTTGAGGGGAAAAAAAAAAGATTTTCTTCAGATAATAATAAAAAAAAGTAACAAGAAAAAGAAGAGGAGAAAATGGATATAATTTAGTCTTCCACGAACTAAGAGTTTTTAACATGGACATTTGGATTTGATAGAGCAGTAAGTTGAGAACCAAATCAAAGAGGCATATACAATAATGAACAAAGCAATGGCCAATGATGCAAACAACGTTCACCAAATTGAATGCGTATGAAACCATTATGCCCCACTGCCTTTCTACAAAGACATTGAACCATGCATTGGTATCCTGTGAAATATTTCACCACATCCTAACCGCACTACTGAAAGCATCAAATTTGAAGACCAGTTGCCATAGAGACTTACTTGGAATTTTCGACCATAGATGGATGGGCTACATGATAGAAACTGCACTTAGAATGGAGTTTCTGACCAAGTGCAGTAGTTTGATGGAGGCTTGACGCAAAGCAAAAAATTGCAACTCTTGATCCGGCAGCTTGCTTTGAAAATTGAAGCTTAACATTTCTTTGATAGTTGGGCAAAGTGAACGAAATGGCCATTAACATGAAAAGAAAACCTGCAATAAACTATTTTCTATATATTATAGAGACCGTAGAGAAAAGAAATATAACTGCAGGCACAAAGAAACTATTAACTCTGAATTACGGAAAACATTATTGTATTCTTTCTTATTCTTCCTACCCTCAAGTCTAATGATTCCTCTTAGTTTTCATTAATTTTTAGAATAAATATAGTGCATCTCCCTTTTTCCATTATTTCTTTGATATCTGGGAGATTTTCACAGCTATTCCTTGTTAGGTTTTTTCAACTAATCTGGCAAAATTACACAAAACAAACCATAAACAATTTTTTTTTTTTTTATAAGCAAAACAAACCATAAACATAAAATCAGAAACATAAGAAACGGTCCCAAAGAGACCGGCAAAAAGCAAGGGAGTAAACTCGGTCGTAACAAATAGCGAATGGGTTTATTCGAAAATCATTCAGATAATAAAGGCCACTAAGGATTGCTGAATCTGGATAATGGGTATATTACAAATAACGTGATTAGCAAAACTCAGAGAGGGGGGAAAAAATAGGTATTCTTACAATACAAAATTCAAGGCAAATCGAGTTCTGAGCTTCGGCTTTGCGTTTCCTCTTCTTCCTCTGCAATGGATAAATCGTGCACGTTAAAGAAAGATTCTCGGTACTGGCCTTACTAAGGGAGAACTGGGTGTTTCAATAAAGGGAGAGGCTACCAGCCGGATGGGTGACATTCAATATTTTACACCCACAAATAATGAGCTGACACGTAAGAATTGTAGCAAATTGAAGAATAGAATCGCATGTAAAGAATCAACATTCACACAGTTCGGTCTCTCCTTCTTCTTTCTCCATTTTCCCACTTCCCTCTCTCGACAGTAGGCCAAAACCCATTCCCTTGCCCCCCCCCCCCTCCTCTCTCTCTCTCTCTCTCTCTCTCTCATTAGTCAATTGCAAACATCAAAATTGGGGAAAAAACACTTACGGAATTCTTTGGATTTTCTCAGCGGTGTGAATTATCCCTTGAGCCTTGCTTCTGAATGGTCTGGTAATGAACCTTATGAAGAGCCATGGTTGGGACTGAGCTGCAACTCCAACTCCCAAGTTCCTGTCATAAATTTGCCAAGACGCATGCTTAATAGTACTCTGATCCTTCAATTGCAAAGTTAAGTTCCCTGATTGAAATCAGGCTTGGAGAAAACAACTTAAATGGCTTAGTTCCTAATAATTTTACTGAATTGAAATCGTTAAGGTTGTTGGATTTGAGTGAAAACAATCTTTCACCCACCATTTTCGAAATTTTTGAAGGTTATGATTGAGGGAAATCCTCTGTTGGTCACTAATACAACTGATGTATCTCCCTTACCTGCTAGTAGCCCACCACCCGTTAGTCTAAAGCACTCGATGGAGAGGAGAAAAGGGAAAGGGCGCAGGAAAGGATAATCAGGAGAGACGCTGTGTAGAGGAGAGAAGGAAAAATGAGAGAGGAAAATAAGAGAGGAGATGGCGCTCTGTAGAGTATAGAGAAAGGAGTAGAGCTGCTTCAGTAGATTAGCACCCACCATAAAACATATAAACCTCATATATGTTAAGATTTTATTGGCCGGTGTAATTGGGATTTGATTTTATTGGCCGGTGTAATTGGGATTTCACACCCGACCGGTTCTGAGTTTTTCTCTTCAATAAATGGAAGATTAGATGGGGATACGGACTCCATTCTGCTTTTGGCTAGATAAACGGTAGATCGTTTAGATGCCAAAATGAAATCCTTCTTGTATGCTTATGGCCTGTGTGCTGGTCGTATCTCCTACATTTTGCTGCAATAATGCTACTTGACGATACGAAAGTTATTATTCCTCTTTCCCTCCATAGTAATTTCGGTTTTTCTTTGCCCTCCATTTCGTCTTCCCATTTTCCTTTTTTATTTTTTCTACCCATTTTGTCTTCCCCATCCAACCCACTGCATTTCGTCTTCCTTTTTTTTCTATCGCTTTTGCTTCCTTTTTTTTTTTCCTTCCCATTTCGTCCACCCCTGCAACCAATTTCGGAGAACCAGTCCAAGTCTCTCCATGTTCCACCCAGACACACAAAAGCTACAGAATAGTGATAGATACCCTTGAGAGATATCGTCCCATAAATTAAGAATTCCTCCACTCCGTTGTGTTCTGTTCTCAATGATTCATTGTTCATCTCTTGCTGCAAAAGAAAATCGTTTCTCCAATGATTTAAATCTAATCTAATCTGACTTTTCACCTATGGTAATCTGGACCTGTGCTTCCTCATCTATAAGTTTTGGGTTATCAAACTGGTCAAAATTAACGCTGCCTTCATTCATGTCGACCTCAAAAAATAGTCTCAGGATTTTTATTAGGTCCGTTAAGAACACCTGGCAGTTGGATAAATTTGACCAGTGATGCTTTTCGAGCATCACTGGTATCGAGACCCCTTCGGTCCATTCTGCCGATGGTTTCCAAGTCTCCCTGCGGAGTTTGTTTAATAACAGTCACACAGTTCAAACAAGGCGGTTTCTTGGTTGTGGTGACGGTGATGAGGGTGGTGTCCTGTCGAAAGTTTACGAGGAGAGGATTGTCTTGGGGTAATTTTTGTCACAAACCTTTCTGTGGGAGTCATCCTTTCTCGCGAGCTCTCGTGTTATTGTAACTCACCCCCCCCCCCCCCCCAACCTTCCTTTTCTGAGATGTGTAAGTTGCTGTTAAAAATGCAGCTTCTTTGGTACTACAATTAGACCTCAGTTGCCATTTTTAGTTTACTATTAATTGTTTCGAGCGATTTCGTTTTGATAGAATGCATTCACTCTTGACATATCAATTATAAATCTGAAACTGCATACTAAACTTATTTCTTGGAAATTACACGTTATCCTTTTCTGGTTCTGGCCGAGCTCAAGTTGTCAGCCTTTGGTTTAAAAATTTGTACTTTACCCACCTGAGGTCTAATTGTTATTTTTTAGTTCATTGGTTTAATATTTCACTGTGAGTGTGTTGTCGTGTGGGGGAAGGAGTTGTGCTCTGTTTTTGTGAGGCTAAAACAGAGATATTCGGCTTGTTGCAAGCACGGTTGAACGTGGGGCTTGGGCGTGTGCTGGTTTGGAGGTATGGGTTTCTTTACGGCGGAGAGGGAGAGGCTGTGTCTGGGCAACGACGTCAGCTGTTGGGGTTTTCTTTCCCCTCGATGACTGGCTTTGGGTCGGAGGGAAGACGAAATGGAAAGAAGAAAAAAAGAAGGAGAAATGGCCGGGAAGGAAAAATGAAATGACGCTGGAGGAGGAAGACGAAACGATAAGTGAGAAAAAAAAAATTGCATGCTACTGTGTCATGCCATGTCAAGCGGGAAACAAAAAGGGGAAATGCGAACGGTGGCTGTAGAGTTACCCTTCATCTTTTTACGAGGGTCACGTGGAATAGCAGCACATAAGATAGTTATGAAAAATAAAAAATATCCTATATTTTATAAAAAATATCTCTATAAAAAATATATATATAAATATAAAATGTAAAAATAAATATTAACTGATATATAAAATTTTTTCTTAAAAATATAAATAAAAAATGAGTAAAAAGAATTTAAAATTTTAAAATTTTTCCTTTTATATTTTGAGATGCCTTTTAATTTAAATATATTTTTATTTCAACTTTTTTCAATCACATGGTGACATGTGGTTGTGCGAGTACCATTGATCAATAAGGTTGGATTTGGATAGACAGATGAAATTAGATGAGATAATATATTTTAAATAATAATTAAATAAAATATCGTTATAATATATTTTTTAATAATAATTTTATTTAAAATTTTAAAAAAATTAAATTATTTATTATATTTTTATATAAAAATTTAAAATAATTATAATAATTGAGATTATATGATATGAATAAGATAAGAGGGTTGTATATCCAAACTGAGATTAGATTAGGCGGTGCTACTCCCAAAGTGGGAAGCCACCGATTAGGTAAAAGAAAAATTATATTTTTTTGTTTTATTTTTAATAAAAAAAATTAAAATTCCTTTTAAAATCCTTACTTAACAATTAAATAAAAAAATTAAATCGGTGGCCACTTCTGTAGGAAAAGCATTTCCCTTTTAGATAAGCCAGGTAACGATACTTTCTGCTGCTATTCAAATACTTGTGTTGCGCTCTCTTGAGCAATGTTTTGAATATCGTTACGGTGATCGTTTTAATTGAGGTATTGAAATGAAATATTTTGATACTCGTATCGTTTTGAAATAATCGATATATGAATAAATTATATATATATAAATTATATTCTAAAATAATAGTATATATATGAATAAATTATATATATGTTTATAAATTATAAATAGTTTAGTATGAATTGAGGGAATCCAAAAATGAGCCTACCAATTTGAAGAAATGAAAAAATAAAATAAAAAAATATAAAGGCCGAAATATGTATATAGGCCCAAATCCGATGTAAAGGCCGAAATCTGATATAGGTCGATATACCGGTCGAAACAGGCCAGTACAGGCTGATAAGGTCAAAATTTTAGTCTGTACGAAATACCATACTTGTCTGTATCGGCTACCCACGAAACGAAATTTAAAACTTTGCTCGACTCTTATGTGTTGCTAATTAATATATATAATGAAAAGTTATTAATTAATTTCAAAATATAGATGGCATATTGCTTTTATCTTATTATAATACATCATATTAGTTAAAATTATTTATATAAATATCAATTTTAATTAACACGATGTCTTGTAATATAATAAGAATACCATAATTAGGTATTCTAAAAATATATAATAATTAATGATGAGATTATTTTTTAAAAAGAAAAAAAAAATGCAATCATGAGCAATTAAATTATTATGATATATGATGGTGTTTTCCTTGATCCTTAAAATTCAAAATAATCATGAATAATAATGAATTCCCCACTACATAGTTCTTTCTTCCACCAAAAGTTAAGAACAACGGATCATTGCATATATTCATTTAAGAATAATATGACGTGCTCATTTAATTTATCTGGTTAAGTGTTCTTTTAAGGGAGATATATAAAATAAATTTTATAGGAAATAAAAAATAATGTAATTGCAAATTTATTATTTTTTAAATCTGGAACTCATTTAAGATACCTTATAAATTAAATCATTTTCATTTTGAATTTAAAAAGAACAAAAATGTAATATTAGCACATATACACTGTACACACATATATATGTATAGAAAATGATAGGGATTTCGTTCATTTATTCCGCTCCAATTTTATTTTTTAGTTTTTTGTTTACATAGTGATTAAGAAAATATTGTTTAATAATATTTTGAATTTTGTTATTTTTTTAAAAAATATTTAAAAGTGTTAAACAAATTATGTGAAAAGAATTGTAAAAGTTTTTTTTTTCACATAATTTTTTAACACTTTTAAATATTTTAAAAAAATTAAATAACATTTTCTTAATCACTACATAAAAAAAAAAAAAACCTAAAAAAAAAAAGGAGTGGGATGCTTGAATAGGATCCCCCAGCAGATCACTAGCATTGCCCTACATGTATATAACTGTTTTCTTTTTCAAAGAAGAGGACAACACTCTAGTTTTATTGATTAGTTCTCAGTTATGATGGATGAATATCTTATACAAAAATGAGCAAGGAGGCTATAGAAATCCCAAAATCGGACTCCTAAAAAAAACAATAATTCTTAATAAAAACTAGCTACAATTGAGACCAAAATAAAATAAACTTAATGACGCAACGTGGGAGTTCATGTACGATCCAAATAAAATATACCAATCATGCATTTAGGTATTTCATAAAGGGAGGAAAAACTTAACGTATTACCATTGCACCGAATGAAGCAAAGCTATTAGGCAATGCATTGTCTTCTCTATATACATGAAATATATCAAAATGGAAATCACTTTTTAAACGAAGAATGCCATCCCACATACTGAAATTGGACTAAAGGGGTGGCACATTATTCTTTAACTAATTAACAATAAGAATATAGTCTGATTCTAAAATAAGATTGGTAATACAAAGTTGATAATACGAGGTAAGATCCAACTTCAGAATAGAAAGTTCAGTATAAGTATTCGTACTGATGCCCATAAAGAATGAAAGACTAAGGATTTATTTGAACGGTGAAATGAAATTATTTGTGAATAGTAGTTAAATGGTTTGAGTTTGGAGTTTTGAAAAATGAGAGATAAATTGAATGAAAATATTACAAAGTTAAAATATTGTTATAATATAATTTTTGTTTGAGATTTGAAAAAATTGAATTATTTTTTTTATATTTTATTTGAAAGTTTGGAAAAATTAGAATAATTAGGTAATATTTATATGAAAAAAGTTATAAATTTGAAGTTGAAAAGTATTTATATTTATAGCATTTGGATATTGAGATGAGATGAAAGTATCTTGATATCCAAATCAGGCTAACAATGAAAGAATCATGGGACGTAGAAGTCCCTTACAACATGCAAGACTAGGGTCGTCTTTGGAGGCGTCATCTATGTTTAATTTAAAGATTTTGCTGTATATCAGTTACTATTAACTCTCACATTCTACACCTGACAGTTTTTTTTTTTTTTTTATAAAGTGTGAAGAGTAAAATAGTAAATAATGACTGATAAAAATAATTATTCTTAACTCAAACATACAAAAGGGAAGATGAATCCATTTGACTAAAATAAATCTTCTGGATCTAATTGTGAGGATAGAGAGATGGAGGGTGTCTAAGGTGGTAACACAAAGCTGGGCACAATAACTTTCGGTTTGGGCATGCACACAAATATATACACATACAATACATCATATTATAAATTAGACTATCATTACATTGTACACCATTTACGTAACGTGATTTAATTTAAAAAATTATATTTTAAAATACTTCTAGACACTACATTGTTTTTAATTTTTGGTTATAACTCAATGTATTTTGGCGTCTAATGATATATATATCTTTTAATTAAAGAATAATTATATTAAAGTTAAGATTTAAATAAATAAATAAATTTCATTTTTTTAATAAAGTGATACCTTATATTGGATGTTGTTAATATTAAGAAGTTGAGAAATAACAAACAGCAAAGTCTATAGACTAGACTCCCCCATTTGAGTTTTGGGGTTTTCAATTTATCAGAGGCCGAGCCTTAACGGAGCTTCGGCTATTCACAGCTCTGCTTGTCTTTGCTCCTCGCCGAGTTCTCTGGGTCAGTAGATTTCTACTTCTATCTCTGTTTGCTTCTCGAGAATAATCGAGAGAAATATTTTATACGAGTTGGGCCCAATCAATCTACCGATTGAGTCGATTCGAAATCCTCGATGAATTAAATTGTATGTTATTCTGTACAGGAAGATACATTTATATGCCGCGAGTGATTAAATTATATATTTAAGTTTGTTTCTTTGTTTGCGAAACTTTAGTTGAAGGGTATTATGCTTGCTGGAGAAATTCTGGACCTCATTTGCGGTCTTTGTAGGTAGGCAGCTCATGCCCTTTTTTTAATTTTAATTTTATTTTTTTATAACGTATAATTTTACTAGTTTACTGGGTTTCGTATCACACAAATAAAGTGATAAATGGAGATTTTTTTGGCGTATTGGGTATTTACATGAGATTCGCTTTTACTTGTGATTTCCTTCCGAGATTTTCTATGTTACCTGTCCTCGGTGTTCATCTGTCCTTAAAGTTTTTGCTTTATTTTTTTTGTTTTGACAAAATTAATCTTAGTATTAGCATGGTGACTTGGCTTTTTCTTGAGACTGATTCCTACTTTAAGCCGTTTTTCTGTTAAGAAGGATTCTTTAGTATCAATTGCAAACATGGAATTTGTTGGTGACTCAAATAATAAGATTATTGGAATCTACCTCTGGAGCATTATTGTTACATAGTGCATTAAGATCTGGCAGCTCGTGCAGCCAGATTTTTCAGAATTTTTTTTAAACGTAACTCTTTCTACATGAACCAGGTAACAAAGGTCCTTCTGGAGCCATATCAAAAACAGAAGCACCGTTCCGTGTGAATTCCCAAACTATGTGAATTTCTTTGAAATTATCTTTTTATGTAGCTGCAGACTGCAGACTGCAGTATGCGTTTGTTTTATAATCCTTTTGATTTTCAGCAGATGCCAATAGCAACACTCATGTAGGAAATTGCAGGTTGTGGAGCACCGGTGTTCTCACTGAAGGAAGCCTGTTCAGCTACCCTGTCATTGGAATTAGCTATGCTACCCACTGGAGCAAAAGATTCCCAACTCCGTGAGAGCAGCAACCAGAAGGTCCACCCACAACCCATGGAAGAGGCCACGAATCAGAATCCTGAAGCTATGGAAGCCATTATATCCAAGATTTTTACAAACATCTCCTCCCTGAAGTCAGCTTACATCCAGCTTCAAGCTGCTCACACTCCCTATGACCCTGATAAAATCCAAGTTGCCGATAAACTTGTAATTTCTGAGCTGAAGAATCTGTCTGAACTCAAGCACTTTTACAGGGAGAAAAACCCCAAACCAGTATCTGTTTCTCCACAGGACTCTCGTTTAGCTGCAGAGATCCAAGAACAACAGAGCCTGCTGAAAACCTATGAGGTTATGGTGAAGAAATTTCAGTCTGAAATTCAGAATAAAGATTCCGAGGTTCTTCAGTTACAGCAGCAGATTGAGGAGGCAAACCAGAGGCGGGCAAAACTGGAAAAGAATCTTAAGCTTAGGGGCTTGTCAACAAAAGAATCAGAAGGTTCTGCAGATGAAAATGGATTTTTCCCTGTAGATCTAACCCCTGATCTCTTTACATCTGCTGTAGAAGCTGCTTTCAAAGCCATTCATGATTTTTCTAAGCCATTGATAAATATGATGAAAGCAGCTGGATGGGATCTTGATGCTGCAGCAAACTCAATTGAACCTGATGTCATTTATGCAAAAAGAGCCCATAAAAAATATGCGTTTGAGTCCCATATCTGTCGAAGAATGTTCAGTGGCTTTCAGCAGGCAAGCTTCTCCATCAAATCAGACAATCTTATGGGCAATAAAGACAGCTTCTTCCACCAATTTCTTGCTCTAAGGGAGATGGATCCAGTGGACATGCTGGGCCAAAATCCAGATTCCATTTTTGGAAAATTTTGCAGGAGCAAGTACCTAGTGGTGGTTCACCCAAAGATGGAGGCTTCGTTCTTTGGAAATTTAGATCAGCGAAATTATGTAATGGGGGGTGGGCATCCAAGGACTCCATTTTACCAGGCTTTTCTAAAACTGGCGAAGTCAATCTGGCTTTTGCATAGGCTAGCCTATTCGTTTGATCCCAATGTCAAGGTCTTTCAGGTTAAGAGAGGGACTGAATTCTCTGAGGTTTACATGGAAAGTGTGGTGAAGAATTTGATACTGGATGAAAGTGATCAAAAGCCCAAGGTTGGACTAATGGTGATGCCTGGTTTTTGGATTGGGGGCAGTGTGATCCAGAGTCAAGTTTATCTCTCGGGCATGAAGGTTGCCGAATGACTTGGCATGTGCATGCAAATCTTCGTCCAGATGAGTGTGGTATGTATGTTTGATGTGTTGCTTTTCCTATACTGTATTTTGTCTCTGTATCTTATGTAATAGTAATAACTGGTTTGGAGGTGAATAGATTTTAATTACCTATCCAAGGGTTCACTCTATCTCTCTCCGTCTCCTGCCTCCCTCTCTGTGTGCATGTGCGTGTTGGATTGGGTTCTCCCCCTCCCCCTCCCCCTCTCCCTCTCCCTCTGTGTGGGGGTACGTGTTGGGTTGGGTGTTTGGTGCATTTAATAGCAGATAGGCAATTAGCACCATGATCAGTTCATAACTTGTCTGGCATATTTGCACCCCAATGGAAATCTCATGGCACCATTCGAGCTTGCAGAATCGAGGAAGCAATAGGGCAATCTGATTGATTTTTTTCCTGGTTTACAAGTTTTTGTAAAAATGGAAAGTGCCCTACCTTTTAGTGCGGTTTGAACTATTAAGAATTGCCATTTTAAGGCCCATAGAAGACCCCAAATCTCTGAATCTGTATGCCTTCAATTATCATTGCCACTACGGTTGCATTGCATATGGCGTATGTGGTACCTAGCTTATGTATAATGGTAAGAGTTAGTTTTTCCTTTCAATGTTATCTTCCTACGGCCAACCCATCCTAGCTTATTCAAGCTCTGATTAACGGATATGATCAGAGATTCAAGATTGAAAGATCCTTTTTTTAAGTTATACTTAAAGAGAGAGAGATTAATTTAACTCTCTTTTGAATAGTTCCAATAATTGCACCAACGGAAAAGTGGACCTTGATTGAGTTTGCAGGTATTTTGTGCTGGAAGATCACTCTTATAGTCCCACATGATTGAGGAGTTGTCACCACTTGCTATATAACTTCAGACTCAATATTTTGTAATCCATGTCTCTAGAATCTCAACATTAATATAACAGCTGCGTGGACTGAACAATTTTCATTTGTAATACGTTCTGTGGACAAGTTCCGTGGGCATCTCGGGCACTTTCAGGTGGATTCATCTAACAGTTTAGAGGAATAATAACAAAATAACCCCACGACGACCTCTCCTTCTAGTTCTTGTTCAAAAGTCAACACAATTTACAAAAAGCAACAAAAGAAAGTTTCCTTTATTTCACGTTAAGCATTAGAGGAACCTGTTCGTGATGATCATCTTCTCAAGTTGGAAAGTCGTACAACGAATTATAAGCAAAATACAGACATTGAGTAGTATTTACCCACGTGCCTTGTCAATGATGTCGAGGATGGGTATGATCAAATCAGGGTAAGTCCAGCTAATTAAAGTGTCTTCTGAGGGTCTTCAATCCTAAGATACCATGCAATGCATGCTTGATGCTTTTAATTTCACCGACCAGTTGCAAATAAAATAAAATACTATTTCATTTTGTGATCTTATCCCAATACTCCATTATTTGTGCTTAATGCACGTAAACTGCACGTTACAAACTTACAATCCCTATATAAAAGCTTCCCAAAACCCATGTCATTTCCTCGACTAAAATGGCACAACTTGACTTTTCTTTACTGCTTTTCTTTTCCTGTCTCTTTTCTATGTCTGTCATGGTGGAACCAGCCTTTGCTAGACGTTCCCGATCAAGAGCGTACATCGAGGCCTCATGCCGCAGCACCCGCTATCCTACTCTTTGTATCAAATACCTATCTGGTTATGCTAATGCTAACATACAAAGTCCAGAGCAATTGGCTCACCTAGCTTTGTCGGTAAGCCTCTACCGTGCTTTGTATACAAAAACATACATATTGAAAGCAGCCAAAGAACTCGAGGCAAGCAAGGCCAAGGGATACCAAGCTATGAAAGATTGCTTGGTGGAAATCAACGATAGTGTGGAACAAATTAGCCAATCTATCATAGAGCTCCGTCGCTTGGGGCATGAACCAGTAGGAGATGATTTCTTTTGGCACATAAGTGACGTTGAGACTTGGGTTAGTGCTGCCTTAACCGATGTAAGCACTTGTCTAGATGAGTTGCCGGGACGTACTATGAGTAAGTTGAAGGCCACAATCAAGGGAAAAGTCTTGAATGTGGCGCAGGCTACTAGTAATGCTCTAGCCTTGTTTCATCGATATGCGGCAAGGTATAGAGTTGCCCGGGCCAACAAACCTTGAGTACTTTTGTGGATGCATGTAAGTAATAGGAACCCTGTTTTATGTTGGGCTTATGTTGTTCTTGTAATATAGTTATGAATATACTTAATCAAGGCAAGTGAATATGAACTTTTGTTTATCATCCAAAATGTTTTTTGATTTGTACTAAACTGTATGTATTAATTGTGGGAGGGATCGAATAAAACTCCATAGATGTAATGTAAAACTTTTTACCCTCGAATGTTTTTTTGTTTATATAATTTAGTTACCATATTTTCCTCGATGTCTATAATTGGATGGTGTATAATTGCACCGTATTATGAGTTCGCGTGATTTCAACGAAGATCCTTTATTTCATGCAAAAAGATAGGTAAAGGGAATATCAAATTGTAGAACCGATTTAAAAGATTCATGTATAAAGTCTTTAGTTCTAACTGATCTAGATAGTTCTGACTTAAAAGCCTGTCCAAATTGACCACATGAACAATGCAAACTCATGTAAATCGGTGTATAAATAAAAGAGAAGTGATATTTATAATCTGATAATATGTAAGTTTCACATTCTTTTTTTGAAAAAAGTAATTGAATTTAAAATTTATGTTAAAAAATTATTTTTTAACAATAAATTTTATTTATTTTTAAATAAAATATACGAGACTTACATACCCTAAAATTATATATACCATTATCCATAACAATCAACCATGTGTGCTAATAATAACGTGATTGATATTCAAATTAAAAATTATAATAAAAAATTATTAAAAAAACCTACAGAAAAGAGCAAAAAGGAATTGGGCCGAATGACTTTGAAAATGATAGATTCATCGAGGATTCTTTCGATTTTTCTTACCGAAATGTGTATATTTTTAAATATTTATATTTTTTTATATTTTAGTATGGTATTTTTTATATTTTTAAAAAATACAAAAAATACTTTAAAAAAAATGAAAAAAGATAAAATACTTTGTTACCATCAGCGACTTTTCTCGTTGAATGTAAGAATACACTATACAGGCTCTAAGGCAAGTATCTGTTTTTTAAGGATAAATGTTGGTTTATAAATAAATTAAAAAAATTATCAATTAAGATGAATTTGATATGTTATATTATAATATATAATAATTTTTTATTGATCTAATATATTACATTGAATCTATTTAATCCTTATAAATATATTATTATTAAAATATTTAAAAAATAATATATCAATAATAAGAATGATATATGGGCCGTATCACTGATATTTTAGCCAACGAAGACCCAACGCCTGTATTAAAACCGACGCAGAGAAAATATCATTTCGAATAGAGGAAATCCGGTACACTGGTCTCACTGTTATCTGCAGATATTTATACTTCCTCTCCGATCAGATATGAACTGTCTTCAGAATCTTCCGAGGTCTGCTTCAACATTTCTTTCACTCTCTGATTTTTTCCCTTTTAATTATCCTACCAGTTAATTTTCTTCATAATGTAATATTATTTATTTTTCCAATTTCAGAGCCCATGCCTTGCCTCTGCAAAGCTTCAAAAGCCTTCAGCGAAATCCTTCCTCCTTTGTCAACGCACTGGTGCACTCATCTTCTACTCTCTTCGTGTGCTTATAAGTAGATGCATGTATTTATACGAGTGTGTTTATGTATTTATTCATGCGTGTACGTAATTTGACAAGATTTTAGGATTTAATGCAGGGAGTGATGAGTAGTGCTTGTCTACAACTACGACGAAGCAGCATGGCGCTCAAGGTAACATGAGAAACCGTAGCTTCTGAATATATTTTCCGAGTTTTGATTTTGTAATCTGTAAGCCTTCTATTTATTTCTTGGGCTTTTACTCCTTTTCCCCCTTTTTGGTTTGAGATATAGATGGCGTTGTTTAACGTGGTATTAGTTATTTTTGTAAGTCTTGTATTTCTTGTTTGAAATATATTGGGCATCTCTGATGTGGTCGAATATTCCGTGGTTTCCGTGTGTGTAAATATGTTCTTATATGATGTAATATTCTAAAATTCATTATCTTATTCTTTTCGAACATTTTGTCCACACACACACACACACTGTATATATAGATAAAGAGCAATGCATTCTTTTATTGTGCTTTACAGTTAGCTAATCCTGAAGCTGATTCCGATGGGGCCAAAATTCGAAATTTCCAAAGAATTAATATTTTGTTTTCCCTGGATACTTATCCATTATATAGTGCATCTACAACAGTCTGCAGCCTTCGTAACATGATAAGTTTTATGGTGTAATACACGGCAAGCCAATAAAATCATGTTTACTTTGGAGTCTGCCACCCATTATAGGGAGGGGATTAGCAATCCATTGTACATTGTTTTTGCCCTGTATAACTTGGGACACAAATCCCTGTGGTATATGGAGCATTTAAGGGGTTAGTCTTATTTGAAGCTTCTATAGGCTGCTTGGTTAGAAGAAGGATGCATTCTTTAAATGGAAATTAGTTTCCATTACTTTCTTTATTTCAAAGGAGGCAAAAAAGGCTGGAAATACGAAAAAATACTGTAGAAATATGGCTTTTGTGATAACAGTATCGAATTGTCCATCCTGCATCACAACTTGCTACAATAGTAGTGACTCGTGCAAGGAAACTTCAAAATGCTCATTTGAATCAGTCATGTATTGGTGTTGCTTTGTCTCAATTGTAGCAGCTAGTTGTTATAAGCTCGTATCTATGGTTTTAAGAACATAATTTGCGTTTCAGCGAGAAAGTAATGATTTTGAGATTTCAGTCACCATGTTGCTTGATTTCATTCAAGCTTTTCATAGAGAAGAAAATTGGCATGTTTGTTTGTAGGCAATTTCGGGTCCCACGTCCAGTGCTGAGGCAAGTGGTGCCAATTTGAAGGAGGAAAAGTCCGAGATATACAGTAACAATATGACAGAAGCTATGGGTGCTGGTACGTTTGGTTTGGTCTTTTTTCTAGCTTTAGCATGAGGACGTGAAGGAGAACTTGGTGAGCATATATTGTCTTTACATGTTAGAGGCTGCTTATTGATTTTGCACACTAGAAGTTTTGGGCTAGGGGTGCTGAAAAATTTGACACCAGATGAACATACTTTTCCTTATCAGTGGAATCATGCTTGGGTTGTCTTAAGATATTCTGGCAGTCTAGGTGTAACGCCCCAATGGAAGAGCTAAACCACATGGCCTATACTCTAAAATGACTAGTCAATGATACAATTGGAGCCCATAAGGAATTTTTCATTTCCAAGCAATGTGGGATCTCATACACCACCTACCCCTATCCTTATCATATGGGGTATCACAATCTCCCTCCCTTAAATTTCCGACGTCCTCGTCGGGCCAGTCCATTGCAGGTGGCATGGCTCAAGTCTCACATTTCTGGTTGGAATATGCTCTGATATCATTTGTAACGCCTCAATGGAAGGCCCAAATCACATGACCTATACTTCAAAAGGACTAGTCAATGATACTATTAGAGCCCCATTTGAACCTTATAAAGAGCAAAAACTTCTCATTCCCAAGCGATATGGGATCCCATATACCATTTACTCTTATCCTTATCATATGGGATATCACACTAGGTGCATATGATTTTCATGGCTAAGCTATAGATTGGCTTAACCTTGGGATTCTTGCTCTCTCTCTCTAGCGCACCTCATCATTTCTTTCTAACACAGTCTGCTACAGCCTTGACCTATAGGCATGAACTAGGAATGAACTACAACTTCGTCAATCCGGACTTGATTGTGGGATCATGCCTACAGGTAATCCTTTTTCTTAAATTTCACAATGTGAATAGATTCTGCCTTTTATCATAGGACTATATCATTTTTGCATCTTCCCATGCTAATTGCCAGACTCCTGAAGATGTTGACAAGCTTCGTAGTATTGGAGTGAAAACCATTTTTTGCTTGCAGCAAGATTCAGACTTAGAGTATCCAAAACAATTTTCTTGCTAAATTGCCATTTGAGCTTATAATTGTTTTCTTTATCTTCTTTTTACATGGGATGTTTATTGCCAAATTTATTGAGTGTGCGGTAGCCTCTTGCAAGTTTGATTAAGCAAGAAAACATGCTTTGAATTCCTTCACTAGCGCATCCAGATATTTTGGGGTTGACATCAATGCCATTCGAGATTATGCTAAGACATATGATGACATCACACACTTGCGTGCTGAGATAAGGTTAGTTGTGGCGAGATAGTAGACATACCCATAATAAGTTGATAGTCGTTGTGCTGATATTTTAAATACCTATATTGAGAGATGGTTACTTGGTTAACATTATTGAAAAGTATACTTTTGTCCAGTCATATCTTTATTGTGTAACAGCTTCAGCATTGGAACAGCAACTGCTAGCCCATTCCTTAAAGTTTATCCTATAAACTTGCCTTCTTTTAGCTCAAAACTGATATTATTTGTTGAGCTGTCCGAAATGTATATAGTGCAATGTGTTGGCTTGGTGTTAAAACATTTATTAAAGAACATGAATGATGGCAAAATTTGCTAGATTGTTTAGTTTCTACACACATTACCAGAATAATTGATTATATTAATTCATGCCCTGAATGTGTGTGCAACAGTGCATGTAGCAAATTATTACTTTTTGAGCACTTTGTGTACATGTGTGTGCACATGCAAGCACATCTACAGTAGCCTAATGTTTGATGTAGCAGGGACTTTGATGCATTTGATTTACGGAAACGGCTTCCAGCTGTTGTTAGCAAATTAGACAAGGCCATAAATCGAAATGGAGGCGTAACATATATACATTGCACTGCTGGACTTGGAAGAGCTCCTGCAGTTGCTGTATGTCAGTTTCATTCCTTATTTATGATTTCATTCTGACCAGTTTTTCTTCTTTAGCTCTAGTCTCTATCATATTCTAGAATGATTGTTGATGTTAAGGGGTGCTTCTAATGTTAAATTTTAAATACTCAGAATCATATCCATTAAGGGATACTCATATTAAATCATATTCATACTGGTCTATGATTGATTTTTCATTCCTAACATTCCGAAAAATGGTTTTGGATTTCAGTTGGCATACATGTTCTGGGTTCAGGGCTATAGACTTGGTGAAGCTCACCAATTGCTGCTGGTAAATGCTTCTTTATTTGATTTATTTTAAAATCTTTTGTGCATCTTTTAGCTGCGACAAATGTGTATGCACTTATGCCAAGAATATAACAAACTTTAAGTTAATAAGTTTAATTGCGGACATCTGAAGGCATGGGTAGAAGTCTGTGCATGTTAGGTTTAATAACCAAACTCAACAACTTTTGAGTTGATGAAGGTTTTAATTGAGTTATTGATGTCAGCAACTTCATTAATTATCTGTAAGTTTTCTGGACTTGTAACTTCTGTAATATCAAAAAGACAATCTTTTCAAGAATCTGATGTTAATTACTATTGAAGATTAATGATAAAAAGGGCCAAAGGCCCACAGTCTATCTTCACCATGTTTCTGAAATATCTCATTGTTTCTTAATTACAGAGCAAACGCTCATGCTCCCCAAACCTGGATGCTATAAAAAGTACGACTGCTGATATTGTGAGTCATGTTTCTTTTCTCATATATTATTGGGTACAGTGGTAACCAATCTTATTGTCTGGCTTGCTCCTCCCATATCTGGACTTTTTGCCTTGTTATTGTTCTTATCAAACAGCTCACTTGCTTTAGGTTGGATTTTCACTTGATACGGTTTTTTGCAGTGCTGGCCAAATGAATGCAAATCTTTAAGTAGATTCTGCACTATTCATTTTCAATAATTTATTTAAATAAACATCTTTCTTAATTCAAATATTTTATTTTTGCTTGTGATGTTTACATGCTCATTCATCTTAAAAGCTTACAGGCCTCAGGAAGAAGCTTGTCACTCTGACGTGGGAAGATCTTAATTACTTAACAGTGGAGGTTTCTGGACTTGACATTGGATGGGGCCAGGTAATGATCATCTACTTACAATTAGCTTTGTGACTTCAACAGTTCTCCTGAATGCTTTATCAAAGCATTAAAAAATGACTCGTGTAGCTTGTCACTTGTGTCAATTGTAAAAATTTGGAAAATACAGAGTTTTCTCAACCTGTGAGTGACTCATACCTGGATGTCACTCTTTTAAGAACATGAAATGACATTTTGGCTCATTGCTATTACACAAAGGGCACTTATCGAGAGAATTGATGTATTTGCAAGACATATTGGACTTTTAAGAAGCTAAATGAGTTGATGTCAGTTAATAGCTGACTTCTAGTCCAGCATGCATCAAATGGTGCTGGTGTCCTTCCAGTCTGGACAACTGGTAAAGCTTATCTGGTATTAAGTTACAGTTTTTCATTTATTCTGTCTAGCCAATAGGAAAGATAAATGGAGAAAGGTCTTATACGAAGCCCTCAGGATGTGCATTGGAATTGTCATCTGTTCCATGTTAAAGCTTGTAGGATTACAAATCCATGCTTTTTTTATTCATCCTTTTGTCTTGTGAACCTTTGCAGAGAATACCTATGAAATTTGATGAGGAACAGGGTTTGTGGATTCTTAGGAGGGAATTGCCAGTAAGTGTGTTGCATTATGGACCTTATTTCTGTTCATATATAAGTGAAAACTTCCCAAGTCCTCATCTTTACGTTCTTGTCTTCTTGACTCAAATTTCTCGTGTTGACAATTGTTGTGCTTTCTACTGACTAAAACTTCACTCATCAAACTTTATTGCTTTTCCATTTTAATTTCATATTAGGAAATAATGCTGTGATCATCCAGCAATACACATGTTTAACTTTAAGAATCAATAGCTATGGAATGACACCATTATGATATTTGTGCCCAAGAAAATAAAAGCACCTAGAATTGCACTTGTATCATACCGGTTTAACCTCTTGACTGCCAGTTGAACAGATCGTGTTAATCATATTGGAGACTAGACTGAAACAAATATATTTTTATCATGGATACAAAAAGGTTCAGGATGCTTTCTGGATGTCACAAACTCATTCCTGGATACTCCAGAAAGGATCTCTTCTAGCTCTCAATATAAAATGCTGCACTGCACTGATCTGTTTCTAGGAATGGAAATCCATTTGAGCAATAAATGTACTAACAAGTGCTTTATCAGGAAGGACACTACGAGTACAAATACATTGTGGATGGTGAATGGACGTTCAATAAGCATGAGCTTGTGACCTCCATCAACAAAGATGGCCACATCAACAATTATGTTGAAGTAAGGTTCAAAATTTCTAGCACGACACCTAAAAAGAGAAAAAAAGAAAGAAAACGTTTTCTTCCTCAAAGGGGGGAAAGTTAGTTATATACCAATAATCCCAATTGAGATCTCCTCGCTCACATTTTTTTTTTCTGTCCTGTGGGTTGCTAAGAGACCTTTTCCGTTGAAGGGACTTGAAGTAGTTGGTAATGAAAATATAATGATTGATTACTTTGCTGTGGAAGTAGATTTTCTTTTGTAAATAACCTCTTGTGTGAGAAAAGAAACCGATGACTGTTGGCATATCAGGCAAAATTTAGTTGGTGGGTAATTTATGTTCAGTAATTTTTAGTTTGAGTTGATATTTATCCTTGGAGCTTATTCATGATCCAACCCTGGTAGGGCAGATTAGGTTTTGGACAGAGTCTTCATTCTCAAATCCCTGCATGATGCATGAGAAGTTAGTATAGTGCTTCTTCAGTAGTGCTCTCGGTTTCTCCCCCCTTGCAGGTTCTTGATGATAATCCAGATAGTCTTAGTGCAGTCCTGAGGAAGAGATTGACTGGTGATGATCCTGATCTCACAACGGATGAACGACTGAAAGTAAGACAGTTTCTTGAAGCTTTTCCTGATGATGAGCAGTAGATGGTGGAAGTAGATTCAAGTGGTCGGTATAACATAAATGTACGAATTGTTACTAATAACAGCATGAATACCCTGTCTCACAATAAATAAAAGTTTGAAAATAATATATTCTAGTAAAAGAAAATAGTTTTTGGCATGTTGTTTGTGTGCAGAGTGGAAGTATCTCTCGCAATCAAAGATTATCATGTTAATGTTGTTTCATCAAAATATCGTAAGAGAGATTTGATTGGGAAAAAAAGAGTCGATTTTCAGATTCAATATTGTTTATTTTCTAAGCAAAACAAATGGCACTTAAATACAAAAAAAAAAAAAAAAAAAAACTCTTTTTAAGAAGTAAATAATTGCGTGGTAGTTGGTCTAAATAATGAATTTCATTTTTTTCTTTAAAAAAAAAAAAGATCTCGAAATTCATTTGAATTGCCGGTCAAACATGATTTGAAAATGAGAAAAGCTCCCAACCAGATGGGTGAAAATCCAGTTTTCACACTAGCCAATAGGATTTTGTCACATAGGAGATACAATAAATATCCATCTACACTCGTGCTCCAGATTTCTTTTTTATTTTCCATCTTTTACCCTCTTCTCTCTCGCATGTCCAACATGCTGGTGGTTACCTCTTCCATAATATGCTCAATTGGGTTCATTGCCACACCATGAACCTTGGCCCAACAGTTTCTCTTTACTCTGAACTTCCGTAAGAAGAGGTTTCTCAGTTCTCCCTCCATCTGCACCTGACCAACCATTGCTCGGCAGCCGCTGGGTACAATCTTCTTAATTAGCGCCAGATGGGAGTTAGACCCTATAAAATGAACAACCAACAAGTTGGTAATCTTACTTTCCTGGCCTAAAATAGTTCAATGTAAGCATCCCCTACCCAGAGTTTCCACGATATAATTTATAAGCATACCAATATAGCTAGTAGTGAAAAAAGAATTGTAACATTTATGGTACAATATAAGAACTTGTTTGGGATTTAAGAAATATAGGTGTCATTAAACAGAACAACTCAACAGTGAAAAATTGCATAATGTGGAGAGAGTATTTTAGAGAGAGAGAGATGGGAGTTGCAGCGGGGTGGGGGAGGGAGAAAGAGAGGAGAGGAAAAGAAATGGAAAATAAAGAAGAAATCTAGTGCATATGAGTGTAGATGGATATTTATTGTATGTCCTATATGGCAAAATCCTATTGGCTGGTGTGAAAACTGGGTTTTCACCCATCCGGTTGGGAGCTTTCCCCTTTGAAAATACATGGGAATAAGTTAAGCTGTTGTAGTTGGAAGCTGCTAAGTTGTCATGCCTCTTTTGTTTCTGACTTTTAAAATTTTATTCTAAAGTTTATTTTTCCTCATTTTATTATTATAATTTTTTAAAATTTTTACATAAAATATAAAAAATAATTTAATTTTTTTAAATCTTAAAATAATAATAATATTAAAAATAATATTTTATTCAATACATCTAAAATTATTTTATCCAAAGATAAAACAAACAAACTCAATAATAATAACGATAAAAGAAAATGCCGCGCAACGTTCGAGCTTGTTTCCAATTGACGCGTGGGAAAGCGCAGCAAACTAGAATAATAAAAAAAAAAATTAGAAAGGTTACTCAGAGTTCATGCACGTTGGCGAACTCCTCCATCCTCAGTTGCCTAATCTTACACTTCGTCTGTCAACTTTCTCTTCCAATTTGCGTCGCTAGCCTTCAAGTTTCCATCATTTTCCCGAGAAAGTCCCCCATGGGCCGCAACACATCTCCTCCCGAGTCCTTCGACAATGGAGGCGGTCTTGCTGGCTCCGGCAATGATCTGGGGTTCCACTCGATCCGCGACCGTTTTCCTCTCAAACGGAACCCGAGCCATTACCGCAACAGAGCCAAGGCTGACTCGGATCATTCGCCGCTTCACCGCGGCCGATCTCACCACAGCCGCTTCAACCGCAAGGGCTTACTCTGGCTGAAGGGAATGTCGGCGTTCTACACCGTGGTGATCCTCACGGTGTTCGTGTTCGCGATGGCGTCCATGGTGTTGCAGAGCTCGATCACGTTGGTGTTCAGGCAGGGTAGCGAGAGAGGGAGGTCACTGAGGGAGGGATTGAGGTTTAGGAGCACGTTGAAGTTCGTGTCGGCTATGGTTTCTCGGAGAGATGGGCTCGATCCATTGCGATCGAAGCCGAGGATTGGGGTTAGGGCACCGAGACTCGCTCTTGTAAGTTCTGTTTTGAATGTTATTTTCATTTATATTTGGCGTTGAGATTGTTTGCATTCTAGGCGAATTTTGTTTACTTATTTGGAATTAGCAAAGTTCACTTATAAGCGCAATGCAGTCACTAATTTGTTTAAGCATTTATATGAATGGAAATGATAGACAGCTAGTCGTGGCTTGAGTCTTGTACGTTTGGGTAGTGAGAAGTTTTGAGAAGAGTTGTGAATAATAATGAAAAGTTAAAAGTAATAAAGAATAATAGTGAAAATTAATGAATAGCAATAAAAAAGTACGTGAAAAGTAATAATAAAGTAAAGAGAATAGTTGTGAATAATAGTGAAAAGGTAAAGAAAAAGTAATAATAGAATATTGAATAGTAGTGAAAAATAATGGATAGTAGTAGAAAGTAGGTGAAAAGTAATAATAAATTAATAAATAATAGTGGAGTATTCTGAGAATATCTGAGGTATTTTTGGTTATTTAGTGTATTGGAATTTTAAAACTGGCATTGATGCTGAGTTTAGTTTCTGTAAAAACTGAAGACTAGGGAAAACATTGAAATTTTAACTTCATGTCTCATGATGTTATGGGTTTTAAAGTATCAACTGGCCGAAGTGTATTTTCCAAAATTATGATCTTCCAAGCAAAACGGTATGTACTTATTTGCTACTTAGGAGATGTGAACATTGTAAAGACTGCTTGGGCTCTTAGGAGTTCAATAATTGGATGCAGTTACAGTGAGCAGAAAAATGGCACATTGTTCTGCAGAGAACAAAAAATGACAGTGCGAGTGGGACACCATAGATTAGTGTCGAAATGACCAATTCCATAGAAAAATTTAACCAAAAAGTTAATATTTTTCTCCCTTGACAGAATATCAAATTTGATGGCAAGTCAATTGAAATAAAAACTTACTCACTATTAGCATGCTCTTTTAAAGGCCATTAGAGTAAAGCATGATCCTTGAGATGATGCTTTGATGCAATTAAAAAATGATGGTAGACAGTTTGGCTGTCTTCCAAGACAATGCCACATGCTCCCCTTTGCACGAGGCTTGGTGACTAGACAGAGCTTACTTTGTGAGTCTGGTAAAAACTAATCTAACTAAAATTTTAATTCAATTCAAATCCTCCATAACCTGATTTTCGTGTTTACAGCAGAGGTTAACTGGATCTAATGTTCCAGTGATATATTGTTTGAATGGAAGTGGAAAGTCATGAAGGTTTTTGGAAGTTTGAGCAAATTTTAAAGTGTTTTCTATTGGCAATGTATCTGCTAGTGGAACCATGGATATTTGTTATAACCCAAGGGGTTGGCCCGAGTGGTGAAGGCCTTGGTCTTGGGGTATCACTCCCTTCAAGGTCCAAGGTTCAACACCTCATGAATGCAAATAATCTTTTGGGGCCACACTCCCTAGTGAAAAGCTCGCGATTTAACCAGTTCCATGTAGGGAAACTTTCAAGGGTGTGGTGCATGGGACCGGGCTTTACTTTGCATGAGTGGGTCCGAAGGGCCCTGCCTTGGAGAGATTCCTTGACATAAAAAAAAAAAAAAACAATGGATATTTGTTATATTTTAATAGAGTTCTTCTACTTAGCAGTCCTACACCACACACCTGCTAATGTGAGTAGGATTATTTAAATAATATTGTCACTTGATCTCCATACTTGCTAATAAAAACCTTGATATTTTTTTATAAGTAAGAAATTTATTAAAAACCATGTAATTAGGCATAACCTAAGTACACAGGAAGTATACAAGAGAAAACACCTAAGTGGAGGTCAAGTGACAATATTATGCGGCTGCCTAATTCATGCTATTAGGCATAGTCTGATATATATATATATATATATATATATATATATATATATATATATATATATTTTGATAAGTAATAAAAACCCTGATATGATAGCACTATTTCTTCAAGTTTTAAATTATGGAACTAGCCTGTGCCTATGGTCTATGTGGTTGTAATGCTATCTCTTATAGAAGACCTCGGTGAACTAATTAACTCAATTTTTTGAGGTTTTGAAGTAGATGATAACAAATTGAAGTAGATGATAATAAGAGTTCATGGTTAGTTGAGTGCTTGCACTTAACTGATAAGAAAGTGGAGGCCACTTTATTGATAATAAAAGTTCATGCTATCTCTTATTTGGTTTGTTTTGTTTCCCGCATTAGAATGGTTTGCATGTTCTTTGGGTGATTGTCAGATTCTAGGAAACATGAAGAAAAGTAATTTCTCTTTTGTGTTATGAGAAATATACTAGAACGGAAAGTAATTTATTGAAGCTGTAGAAAGATGAAGATGGTTTATTGATTTACATTGCATATAGGAAATCTTTTTATGTTTTCAACTCGGCCCATGATGCTTGAGTATCTTCGCTATGTATTGTGAATTGGTTATTTATTTATTTATTATGTGTAGGAAGTGGCTTCACGCGTCTAGGACTTCTTCCTGGTTCTGTAAGGCACTATAGCTTGAATAGTGATGTGAACAGTGTGTTATTAATAGCTGATATTGTTCTCTATGGTTCTCACCAAGATGGACAAAATTTTCCTTCTTTGCTTATCCGAGCCATGACCTTTAGAATCCCCGTTATCGCACCTGATTTTCCCATCTTCAAAAAATATGTGAGTTCATGCTAGTTATTTTTCACACGGTTCAATGATCGCTTTAGTTTGTGGGGGATGTCTTCAGTTCTCTTTCTTACATTTGCAAAGTGGTCTTTGAATTTACAGGTTGTTGATGGGGTTCATGGCTTATTGTTTCCAAAGCATAACCCTAAGGCCAGCTTTGATGAGGGCTTTCTCCCTCCTTATTTCGAGTGGAAAACTCTCTAAGTTCGCTCAAGCAGTTGCTTCCTCTGGAAGACTGCTTGCTAAGAATATGCTGGCATCAGAATGCATAACTGGTTATGGGAGGTTACAGGAAAATGTACTCTATTTCCCATCAGAAGCCATGCTGCTAGGTCCTGTTTCTCAGCTTCAGCAGGGGGCATGGGAGTGGAATCTGTTCAGGGGGGAAATAGAACTCAAAAATGGGGCCAAGCGAAACAGTGACGAGAAGGCTACTTCGATGGGGATGTTTAGCGTTGTTCGTGCCCTTGAAGAAGAGTTCATCAATTTTACTAGGTTACCAACCTACGCAGAGAATGGAACTGAGATTCTACCAGAAGATATCCCCGCGAAACTTGATTGGGATGTTTTGAGAGAAATAGAAATTTCTGAAGAAAATGAGAGGGTAGAAATGGAGGAGGTATGGCATTCTGTTATAATTACTGTGCCTTCCATGTTCTCCTCTCCGCTCCCCTCTCACTTCAAATATTCTGTATTTGAAGTCATTTTGTCCTTTTATTTTAAAGACAGCTGAAACAGAGTTATTTTCTTGATCTATAGCTCGATGAAAGAATGGAGAGAAACCTTGGTGATTGGAATGAGATTTATCGTAAAGCTCGAAAATCTAAAAAACTCAAGTTTGAAGCAAATGAAAGGGATGAGGGAGAGCTTGAGAGGATGGGTCAGCGGGTGTGCATTTATGAGATTTACAGTGGAGCTGGGTCCTGGCCATTCTTGCACCATGGTTCTTTGTACCGTGGTTTAAGCCTTGTGAGTTCCTTTATCTTTATGTTAATATATTTTTACTGGTCAATATTCCTGTTTTCTTTTTCCTCCTGCTATCCCTTCCTGGAGATCCAATCATTTTTATACAAATAATTCTTGATACTGCCGTTTTCATTTGTATCTATAGTTTTGTATTGTTGATTTTGTTTATCATTCAAGTGCTCTAGTTTGTTTGCTTTGATGAAACCTGCTTGTTTGTTATTTTCTTTCAAATACAAGCTAAACTTGAAAACGGTAATTTGTTTTGAAGGACTTATTTCATACTCATTTATATTCCAATTATCTAACATTGAATCTGGCAGTCTTCAAGAGCACGGAGGTTGAGATCAGATGATATTGATGCAGTTGGGCGACTTCCCATTTTGAATGACTCTTACTATCAGGATATTCTCTGTGAGACTGGGGGAATGTTCTCTATCGCAAATAGGGTGGATAACATTCACGGAAGACCTTGGATTGGATTCCAATCTTGGCGTGCTGCTGGTAGGAAGGTATTTCGTGTGTTGGTTGAGTTTACTTTTAAGTATTTAATTTTTCCTAGTTATGTGCATGAAATAATTTTTGGCATAAGTGACCCTTTCAAGTTTCAACAGAAGAAAAAGACTTTTGTAGGGAAAATAATTTAAACTATTTTTTCAAAAATGCTGCTGAACCTTGGTATATTCTGCTTGAAATTTTTTCACTTCCGACTTCTTTTTATAACCTGCAATTATTGCTCAGCCCCCATTTCCTTAAGCAGGCTTCACTGTCCTTAAAAGCTTAGAAGGTTTTGGAAGAAACAATACAAGAGAACACTAAAGGAGATGTAATATACTTTTGGGCGCGCATGGACATGGATGGAGTCACTGGAAGCAATGACGCACTCACGTTTTGGTCCATGTGTGACATCTTAAATGGAGGACACTGCAGGCATGTTTTGAGCATTAGTTGTAATGTTATTGTTACGCACAGATAAGTCTAGAAATTCTCTGTTCTGCTCATGTCTACATCATTGTGCGGGAAGGGTGTGGCTATGTACATCTTCTTGTATTTATGTAGGTGATCTTTCTAATAGTGAAAGTAACGACTGCTGTACTAATAAAAAAAATGACTGCTGTACTCGGAACCAATTTGATGGAATGGTTTTGAGTTGCCATTGGAGTTGATAAAGGTGCAGACTCTGGACCATTAAACACTACAGTAGTTTTTTTTTTTAAATGTCGGGAAACCTTTCCAAGACAAGGCCCTTTGGACCTACTCCTGTAGAGTAAATTCTGGTCTCATGCACCGCACTCTCTGAAGTTTCCCTACACGGAACTGGTTAAATCGATAGCTTTTCACCAGGAGGTGTAGCCCCAAAAGATTGTTTGCACCCATAAGGTGTTGAAACTTGGATCTTGAAGGGAGTGATACCTCAAGACCAAGGCCTTCACCACTTAGGCCAACCCTTGGGGTTAGCACTACAGTAGTTCTAAGCGTGCATGGAAAGGACAGGTTCCACGTTCACTTTTATAGTACTCAGTTTGAGTATGAAAGGTCGCCCTTTAAACCCATTGTGATTGGAATGGAATTTTGGTTATTGTATACCCCAATTGTGGGTCTGTGTGTGTGTTTACCAAGATGAATGTTATTTTGGATTTAACTCTGTTTAAATTAAAATGCTTATAGGTTTGCTTTTGAAGATGCATTCCGCCGGATGTACGTATTGCCACTGTATCTAGAAGCTCTTCCACCCATGCCAGAAGATGGTGGCCACTGGTCTGCTTTGCATAGCTGGGTGATGCCAACCCCTTCGTTTCTGGAATTCATAATGTTTTCACGGTAATTTGCAGAGAATCTGAATTTGTGACATTTGGCCTTTACAGTTTTTAAGTTTATTTTCACATGGCACATTGCATTTAAGGCACTCGTGGTCAATTGTAGACGAAACCTAGTGAAAAATTCTCATTGAACTGCAGGATATTTGTTGATTCTCTTGATGCCTTGCACAACAATTCCAGTAAAATCAGTATGTGCTTACTGGGATCTTCAGAGCTTGAGGCAAGTAGGATGGGTATGGATTTGGTTGATTTTCAGGTCCCAGCGGGAGCTTTATTGCCCTAACTTTTGCTTGTTTAATTATCAAAACAGAAAAGGCACTATTATTGTCGTGTATTGGAACTCCTGGTCAATGTTTGGGCTTATCATGGTGCCAGGAAGATGGTTTACATAGATCCACACGTTGGTTCACTGGAGGAGCAGCACCCAGTTGAACAACGGAAGGGATTCATGTGGGCAAAATACTTTAATTTTACGTTGTTGAAGAGTATGGATGAGGAATTAGCAGAGGCGGCAGACGATGAAGACGATCCACGCAACATGTGGTTGTGGCCATTGACAGGGGAAGTGTATTGGCAAGGGATATATGAAGGGAGAGGGAAGAAAGATATAGGCTGAAGATGGACAAGAAGCGAAAAACAAAAGAGAAACTGTATGAAAGGATGAAGCATGGTTACAAGCAGAAGCCACTTGGAAAATAGAAAGCATATTATCTGAACCACTCATGTCTACTTTAGGAACACTCGACTCCTAAAATGGTCACTGAACCCATTTTTCGCAGCTTGCAAACTGGAAAAGGCCCTTGCAGATTGAGGAAAGGCATAATTCTTTCTAACTGCATCGAGGTTGTTCATAACAAATATGACAGTTCGAGTTTTTCTCGGATTTACTAAACACACATACACTAGTGAACTGGAGGGGAGAAATAAGGAACATCCCAAAAGAGCAGCTCGCTAGCCTTCTGATGCCTTTTTACTCGGTCATTTCAAGCAGCACCATGAACATTGGGTTTTGAGAAGTACCCAACATCCGTTGAGCTTTTTTGTTTTGTTTTTTTGTTTCCATTTAGAATATTCAATTTAGAGAGTAAAAAGCTGCATTTCTTTAATATATTTGATAAAAAAAATTAAAAAAAAAAGTGAAATGTGGTGTGAATAGTAGAGGTTGGGAAGATTTTTTGCATCTTAAAATCATTTTCTTTTCCCGCACAACGACAGTGTGCGGGGTTATATTTGTCTTGTGTACGGAAGGTGACTAACATGGGTCCAAAGAAGGGGGCCTTTCTTTTTTGTAAATAGAAGTTCCAAAATGAGGATGACTACTACTACGATTTCTAGCTCTCTCTCTCCCTCTCATATCTCTAAACCACCAACAAATAACAATATCCAGAAGTAGTAACAAGTTGACCGATTTCAATTTCATGTGGTTGGTTTTTGTCCCTTTTTTAGCTTGAGATGGATGGTAGTTGGTTTTTCCCCCAACCACGTCTTCCTCTTGTGTATTGCATACCCATTTTTTTATTTTATTTTTTATTTTAATGCCATATGCATTCATGGCATGCCATGACATATGCAAAGAGTAATACTATATACAAACTCCAAATAAATAAGTCTCTTTTATAAAAAAGTGGACTCCACTTAAAAAAAAAAAAGTTTTTTACACTTTTTGAGATGGGATTGACTTTTTGACAAATAAACTATGCAGAACTTCTATTTAGAGTTTGTACGAATCATTTTTCTATATGCAAATCATGGAATCAATCTAGCCAATATGCAGAGCGCAAATGCAAAAAGTGCAAAATTAATTCTGCATTAGTTTGTGACGCGCTCTATTCTGCAAAATTCATCATCATCACAGGTAAAATGTAAATCCGAGCTTCTCAACGTATTAGATGCACGGGTTTTCCTCCAAACGGCATAACCCAAGTTGGGCTGATAATGCGAATATCAATTGGGCTAAACGAAATCTTATTCAAGCCCAATATAAGTAGCCCACTTCCCTTCTTTATCCCCCAAACTCCCGCCCTCCTCTTGACCAATAGGAGTGCTTCTGGGTTCCAGCACGAACCTCTGTACCATATTACTGTGCTGGTAGGGTTTTTTAAACCCCCCCCCCCCCAACGCTAAAGCCTAATCTCTCTCTTCTCTCCCTCGTGTCCAGGTGTGATGCTCTGACTCTCAAGCACACTGCTTCAATTCCGTTATAATTTCCCTTTTTTTTCCCCCTTTTTTTCAGTTGAAACCAATTTGTGCACGAATTAATTTTTTTCGTTGCTTTCGATTGCTGGGTTTTCTATCTTTTACCTCATTTTGTGGTGGATTGTTCATGTTTGTGGTCCTTATAACTTGTTTTTTAGTGTATTCCTGTCTGGAATTGATCCTGTCACTCCCAAGCTCTATAATTTTGCTTGATTCTGTCACCATCTCCTCAATTTTTTTCTGACGCAAGTAAACTTCCAATGCAAGCATTAGAATCATTTCATTATTGCTTTGATTTTTGGGTTTGCTTTTATTAGTACCTCTGTTGTTTTGGGTCGAATCCTGTATGGGATTCAACCACTATACGCGACTATGCTTCTTAATTCCACGTGATGGTTACCAATGTTGACTTATAACAATTTGTCTCGTAGTGTTTCCATTTCAATGATAATTGGTTACAAGGAGGCCATGCACAGGGCCTTCTAAAACTCTACCATAAATTTTCACGAATGTAAATTTCCCATGTTGGTTTTGTTTAGAAGATCCTTCTTGTCTGATTTCTGGTACTTCTAGCTTACGCATGCTCGGAGTGGAAGATTTTTAGAACAAGAATTCTCTGATGTTCTTTGTGTTACTTTTAGGTTTGCATTGTAAAGGTGGTGAGCTTCTAAACATTATGTATGCTGTGAAGGGTGGCTGGGTTGGTCAAACATTTGCCCTGGCTAAAAGGAATGACTCTGAAGGGAGGAAGTCTCGGATTCGGCGTTCAAAGGAGGAGAGGAAGGCAATGGTTGAATCCTTTATAAAGAAGTAATTGCATTACAGCTTTCCTTTATTCATAAATTATCTAAAAAAAAAAGTTGTGGTTTTATTTGAGTCACTGATATTAGATGCCCTGCTTAGATGGTGTAAAGGCTTTTCTAATCATATCTATCATCCCTGATCATTCCCACCTCTCCCTCTATTCCTTCAAAATTGAATCTCGTGTGTATTTTCTTTTCTTGATGGTTTTCTCTCATGCTGTAACATATTTACCAAGCAGCATCTCTTTTGAATTATCTTCTTTTAATTGTAGTATATTATGTTATTGAGAATGATGTGACGTGTTACAGACAATTTGAGTTGTAAGTTGTTGCCTTGATCCTTTAACATAGTAAGCCAGCTTGGGGACTGACTCTAACCAGCTGCTAAATAAAATTCAGGGAATTTTGGGAAATTAGGTTTCAGTGGATTGGAAAAAAAGGTTTCAGTGGATTAGTTGGTATTTTTATTATGTTCACATATAAAGAAAAAGTTGGTACTTTTATTATGTTTAACTAACATCAAATATATCTTATAGAAAACTATATGGATACATAAACACAAAATGCTGCAATTTGTTCACTTAAATATCATGTCCAGCTTGAATGAAAACTTTTAATATCATGTGAGAAGCTATAAACTATTGTCATTAACTTATGGGATGAAGCTTGTGACTCTACTCTCCCGGCTTATTTATATAGTGAGTTGATGCATGCAATGCAAAGACCATTAGAACTCCATTGTGGTGACAAAGCCCATTTTAAGTTAATTGGAAGCCATAGGATTGGCTCAAGTGGTAAAAGCCTTGGTCTTGGTAGTATGCTCCCTCCAAGGTCCAAGGTTCGAATTGAGGGATTTGTCTTCTCAATTACCCAAGGTGCACTTGCAGGAAACTCCTTGCCGAGAGCTTGTGCACCCCCGGGATTAGTCGGGATATTGTTCTTGGATACCTGGTGCCAATAAAAAAAAAAAAGTTAATTTGAATCAATTCATAATGTGGTGTTATATAACTAAATGAAAAATTGCCTATTAGATTAGTCTATAATTGATTGCCAATCAAAAAAGATATTAGTCTATATTTTGTGGTACTACTTATATATTAAAAAAAAAAAAAATTGTTTTGTGGTACTAATTTTCATTAGGTGTATATATGGTCAAACATATACATTTTTTTTCTTTTAGAAGGATTATTTGTAAGCTAAAGGTGCAATACCTTTGCCAACCCCTTTAGCTTCCTGGTTGCCATATTCTCATGAAAATGGATTTTTGAAACCTTAATATACCATTTATTTGGAAATCTTGCTTTCAGATATCAGAAGTCAAACAGTGGGAATTTCCCATCACTTAATCTCACACACAAGGAAGTCGGTGGGTCTTTCTACACAGTGCGGGAGATTGTTAGAGACATAATCCAGGAAAATAGAGTGCTGGGCCCTGCTAAGTTGAGTCCTGAGGAACAGGGCAGTGATCAGTTCTTGGAACAACGGAGCAATGATCATTTCTTGGTACGAGACCCATTGCGTTCAATTGCCACTGAACCTCAAACTTTGTTTTTAAAATCCAATGAAACACATCTTGTATTTAATCATCAGCAGGGAACAAGTGAAGAACTGGTATTAGGTTCTGATGGGCATAATGCTGGACCTGACTTACAGGTGTTTGAAAATGGGCGAATTGTAAATGGAAACCAGGTAGAATTGACAAACCTAAAATCTGATGGACCAACTTATTTAGAGTTGCAAGTGAGTGAACTCACAGGAGCAGAGAAACATCTTGAGGAAGATTGGGCAGCATCAATGGAAAAATTGACTCTTACAACTGCAGAGGAAGAGCAAGTCTTAGTCTCTGATGGGAATTTAGCACAATATCAGGCGCCTGACAATGGGCAAAGCGTCAATTCTGCCAAACTGACATGTACTGAGTACCAAGTCAGTAAACCTTCAGAATCAGAGAGGAATATTGAGGAAAAACTGTCAGCACCCGAGGCAATAGTAAATCCCATGGCAGCGGATGTTATGGTAGAAGTGTTTCCATTACTGCCTATCACTGTAACAGTCGATAACTTGAATGGAAGTAGTTTAGGAGAAGCAAGAGATTTGAATAATCCTTTGGAAGAAAAAGAGATTGAAAAGGTGGAGTTGGAACCAGGCAATGGTTGTTTTCTATCTGATGGAATGAATTCCATGAAGAATTCTAATTTGGGGGATGATAAATCAGTGGCAAACCTTTCAGGTTCAGTGGACAAGGAAGTAGTAGAAGACCTTGTAGAGCCATCATTTGAAGACTCAAATTGCTCAGCTCCTGGAGAAGGCATTAAGGATGATAGTCACGACGTCGAAGTGTTTGAAGCTAAAGTATATCGCAATGATGTTGGAACACCTCAACCGCTTGAGAAAGGCCAGGTACTTGCTGAAGCCGAGGTGAGTTTCTTGATGAAACTTGTGTGTCTGCGCATGCAAATGCATGTGAACATTTTTAGAATGAGAACTGCTACAAATACAAAGAGATTACACAAATTGATGTGGCTTCATGGAATCCATTAGATCTACTTTATAATAAAAGTAACCTTATAATTTGACTTACTACATCAAGTTACATCAATTTGTGAGTTTACTTTTGTGTAATCATTTTGTGGCTAAAGTATTTTCCTTTCAGAATTCTCTGTTTATAAATTTTATTGTCGGTGAATGAAGTCAGATTTTCTAATAATTGTTTACTTTCCATTGGGTATATATATGAAACACGACTGGGGAGAAAGTATAATGTTTTCGGCACACTCTGAGAACATAGCATATAAATTGCCAGCTGTTGGTATTATGATCAAAATGGGCTCATTGGTATTCTTTTGCTGAAACTAATTTATTCAGTTAGTGGTGATGCACGTAAGTAGTTTGCTAGCTATGTATATAGCTCAAAAAATATTTGCTGGCAGAACTTATGTCGGGAACTGTTGCCAATGTTCTTTTGCAGGCCTTAAGTGCTCCAAATAACGTCCATACCAATATTCTCAATGGCACTTATACTGGCAGTAGTAGTGGTGAGGTAAACGTCCCCAGGATGAGTGTGAACCAACCTAAAGCTGATGTTCAGTGTAGTGGCAACTCCCAGAAAGGAAGCAACCCGACGTTAGATAGAATAAATCTGTAAGTATCTCTAGCTAGTAACTCCATCCTGAATTCGGCACTCAATTTGTGATGGTCTATCATTCACAAATTTGGAGCATTTACGTTGGTTCATGTAGAGCTCGTTTATAATTCTTTTGCTCTGTTTATTTGTGCAGTGAATCTTGGAAAACAACCAGAAGATCCGGAAAACCAGAAAATAATCCGCTTCTGGACGCTATTAAAGCATTTGTAGTCGCCTTTATAAAATTTTGGACTGAGTAAAATGCTTGGAGACTCTAGTTTTTAGTTTGCGCCAAAAATGCTTTATGGATATAGAGAGCTATATGCCAGCCAGATAGTGGCCTGATGTCTTGGGTAGTTATGTTAAATTGCGTGGTTGTTTCTTCTTCCTCTTTTTGGGAGGGTCTAGTTGAAGGTATTTGCATGGACACTCAAGGACATGTCTCTCTCTCTCCCATCCTCTGCTCTCTTGTCCTCTTGCTTGTGAGTTCTTTAGTGAGATCATCATGTTCATCTTTTCCGTACCATATAGACAAAGATATCCTTGAAGAGACAAACAAAAATATTGACTGAAAGATGAATAAAAATACCAACTCTTGAGTCTTGACAAAAAAGAAAAGAGGGATTCGAATCTCGGTATAAAAAGCCATACAACGAAGTATACATATTGCCTATTGGAGTTACATTCCAAAAAAAAAGTGTTTTAAATATATATCGAAAAAATTATAAATATTTTTAAATATAAATACTAAATCAATATAGATTTAGTAAGCAAAAAAAGAAATATAGAGTAGTGGTAAACAATTATGTGCAGTAAATTATATGCTGGGGAGAGGTTTTACACGAAGGAAAGTCGAACTAATTACTAGGTAGAGATTGAATAAGATATATAAGATGGATGAGTTGTGTGATATATATATATAACCAATTTATCTTAATGTAAATTCGAGAATGCTAAGGGAAAAAGAAACAGTTTATTAAATGCACATTAATTAGTACTTCGACCTGTCTGTGGCTTTTAAAGTAAGATCGGACCACTTATTTTGTGCCCTTTGCAGTACTACTTCTACTTAGAAAGAAGCTCACGTTGTGGCCGTGACTTCCGCGGGATTTCTTTCAGCTGTAGTAATTATTGTCTTTATAAATTCAGTAGATACACATTAATCAGCATGAAGTTCTTTATAAATTCAGTAGATACACATTACTCAGCAGATACTTCATACCTTCAATGTTATGGCCATTTTACTTTTACTCAATGGCATCGTACGTACTACTGCATGCTTTTTAATTGGTGGAAATATATATATATATATATATATATAATTAATTAATCTCTGAAAAATTATATAAGTAGGTGTAATCCCATCAATGTTCATCAGCTTGTTGCTTTCTTTTCAATTGCCTGTCCTCATCCAAGCTGGCCAGATTTTAACTTGCATGGCTAAATTAAATTAGTGTGGTTTTCATGTTAATTCATGAGTAATATTGCATAAAATCATAATATTAATAAATATTTATTTCTCTAATTTCATATCTCATACCTCGAGATATTAACAAATATTCATTTGTATCATGATAAATCGTCATTTATCTTAAAAATTTATAACCTATTAAATATGATACTGATTGTTCCAATCGATTAATATATAGCTGATCCCAGCTCTCATCAGCAACTAATAATTCAACTGCTTAACTAACTTTAGCATCTACTCAATTAACTATGGAGGCTTTATGTACCATCAACTCCACGTACGGGAGAGGCTTTATAATTTTGGGTACAAAAACTTTGAAACAAACCAATTAATATAAACTTTGGTGAAGTTGAGGACCAGGTGATGCCAGCTTTGTAAACGTTAATGATTTGATCCAACAGTCTATTTATCGCTCATAAATATCTACGTACCAATAAATTAATAGGCTAGCTAGCTAGCTAGGGTTTAC
This sequence comes from Cyclocarya paliurus, assembly GCA_029856935.1. Classification (NCBI taxonomy): domain Eukaryota; kingdom Viridiplantae; phylum Streptophyta; class Magnoliopsida; order Fagales; family Juglandaceae; genus Cyclocarya; species Cyclocarya paliurus. The sequence goes on along the minus strand of JARVXP010000207.1, from coordinate 4,520,680 downwards.
CCCGTTTTGCATGTACGTAATTTCATATATTAATTAGTACTACTCCAGGTCATCAAAATATCAGTACTGGGCCCTGCTAGCTCGCAGATGTGTTTTAAAAGAGCAAATTAAGTACTAATATTATCAAACTCCAACATTTTATTTTTACTTTTTTACATTTTGTTTGATGCTTGACGTACGACCCACCTATGTAGGTTTATAATTACTCTACAATTATTTTACTATTCTATTTAAAATGAAGGATATTTAAATAAAATTAAAATTATTTTTTAATAAAATATCATAAATAATTATAAATATATCATTACCCGATAGGTAGATCATGACGCAACAAGGACGACTGATCACCTAATGATTGTAATATATGTTTCATTTCTTTTACAGTGAAATTAAAAGTTGTACGCACATGATGGTACTAATGCACATGTAAAGTAATGTGAACGTACGTATATATATATTATAATATATATATATATATATATATGGTTGCAGTACTCCTCAAAGAAATTTGTTGCGTGAGTAGTTCTCATATTGCATGGTATGAACGGCCCATATATAATAATCCTAAAAACAGTACCGTCGCAAAAAACATTCATGTCTTATATATAATTAGAGGTCACATTTTGAAAATTTAACAAATTAAGTTGCCAGAACATGATGAACCCAGTACTGGCGTCCGCCAGTCATGTGTTCCATGCATCATCATCTTCTAATTCTTCTAATATTACATATATTAAATAATTAATTTAAATAAGTCCAAGTAGTAGCACTGTTCGATCGGAATAATACAGCTGGATGGAGAACATGTAATATATGTTCATTAGGCTAACAAGCAAACAACATGGAATAAAATCTCCTCTGTACATTGAACTGTCTGCTTTATGCAGATTAATGTATGAATATCATACGTCTTTTCATGCTCGACTACTTTATAATTATGCTGATCTACAACTGAACTGATGAAACATTTTTTTTTTTCTAAGGCATGTGATACATATGCTGCCTTTTTAATTACTATGGCAAATTAAATACTCGTAAATTAATAATCACCTAAACTTCTAATCGTCAAACATCAATACAAACCAAATATTTTGATCTTTCCGATGATCTTTTTTGTTTTGAGAAATGATATTTATAATTTTAAGGTGTGTGTAAATTTTGTGTATTCTCTTTAAAAGAAGTTAGTAAATTTGATATTTACGTAAAAAAATTATTATTTTTAATTGTAATTTTTTTTTTTAAAAAGAATATGCATTATTACTTGTTAAGATTTTTTTTTTCTTTCTTTGGATCTGGCCGGTTGTCTTATTTGTTTTGTTTTATTTTTATTTTTTAAAAGAATGCAAAAACAATAAGATCGGGAGAAATATTAGAATGGAAGAGAGAAGAAGAGGTTATGGTTGTTAAGAAACCTTGAGATGAGGAATAAAGTGGTGGTTAACGAGGTAAGATTTGGAATGTCGTGATCTGGCTCGCCTACAAAGCTTATTGCTTTGAAGTTCACGCTACCGTTACCTCGGAGTGCAAGGAGTTCCGACACAATCATGTTGTACGTCTCAAAATGATAATAATAATTAACAAGAAAAAGTCGTTTATGACAATTTTATTATTATTATTATTATTATTATTATGATTTACTTGATCGTTGAAAAAATAAAAAGAAATTTTTTTTGGAAGAAAAAAAAAAAAAAAAAAATAGTGCATGCAGAAGGTGTAATGCGGTAGGTGGGGACAATGTTGCTGCATAGTATTCCTTACTATGAATATTAAAGGGAGAAAATGGAGATTTGACCTTCGATAATTAAGCTGATGATTAGCGGTGAAAACCAAGCAAAGGTGGTAGGGGTTGGGTTGGTTACCATCAGACACTTCACGTGCAAAGATTCATTTCAGATAATGGTTTGGTGTATATTTGGTAAACCCAATCCCAAACCAACTTCTCTCTTCCTATTTTTTAATTCCCTTTTTTTTTTTTTAATTATTTATATATATATATATAGAGAGAGAGAGAGATCTGGTAGATGGGCGTATTGAAGGCTCTAACATGGTATCCTATGCATGGAGATGTGCCGTTTTCCAGAGAGAGCATTACTACCTCCACTCTCATCTTATGGGATTGAATGTCACCCCCCAATTAATTCAATTATAAAATCATCTATATAAGGATCGGCATTTCATTTATTCTATATATAATTGTTGCTTAATTTCCTTAATCATGAAATTAAATTAATATTATGTAAGTTATTAGAGTGCCCCACCTTGCTTTGTTTACGTGAGAAACTTACATGCAATTTTTAGTAATTGTTATTTTATATATTTGTCCTTGTAATATGTCTATGTCCCAATATTTTTTAAAAAGAAAATTTGTTGAATATATTTTATTTTAAAATGTTGAAGGAGCAAATTACGCTTGTGTGGGCAACACGATCTTTGGGATCGCGTGGGATGGAATGTAGTGGCTGCAAAGTTACTACCTTTTGCCTCTAACGTAAGTATTACGTTCCACGTGACACAACCCAGAAAAAGCAAAAGGCCCACTAATCCAGATCGCGCAAGCCCTTGTTTTTTATCCCCTGCGGTCGTGCTCACTTATTCTTGACAACGTAGCATTGCCACGTAGTCCATTGGTACCTACTTTTGTCTCATTAATTACAATCTGCCTAAACATTTCACTTATTATAACAATTTTGTAATTATAAATTATTTAAAATATACTTAATATTTTATGTAATATTTTATGTAATCAGTGATTTATTTTACATGTCGATAAGTGAATTTGAAAATGCATTTTTTTTTATTAAGAAATCTTCCTATCTTGGTATGTTTTGGACACAATTCTCACTCCATGAATGACTAATTACTTGGTTTATTCTGTTAATTTTTTTCACTTATCTGTGATTTTCTCTACTTTAATAGTTTTTTTTTTCAATTTAAGTACTATGATTTATTTATTTTTATCGACACCAAGTATTTGAAACAAAAATCTCGACTAATCTTGAGATTACATAGGTCCTAAAACTTATATTTAGTGAAGAAATTATTGAAGATGGTTGAACAATAGAGATCAATATTTTTAATTTTATAACTAATGCAACATGCAATCTATCTCGTTAGTTGGATCTTTATCAGAATAGTAATGATAGGTACAAGTTTTAAATAGACAAACTTATATATGCTCTCTTTTAAAAAGTGGATTCCACTATAAAGAATTTTTTTTTTTTTTTTACATTTTTCATATGAAAGATATTTTTTTACAAATGGACTGTGTCGAATTTATTTATTTAAAATTTGTAAAAATCATTATCATTATCAAAATTCACAAGGTCGACATAGATCGACCAACAATGTGCGTATATATAGTATAGCCGCTCACCATCAAAACAATGCAATAAAAAACCTTTAACTCACTTAATTGCTCTATAATTAATAGCAAATTAGCTAGCAAAGAAACATACCATAATAATAAAAAATTAAAAACAGAAAGAAATTGGACATAATTATAAGTTAATTACCATGAAAAAATATGGTAAAACAATAAGTAGTACAAACCAAAACAAGACAAAGTTTATTACTAATGACACTGAAAATTACAACATATATACAAAAAAAATGCCAACAGTAAGTACTATAGTGGACGGGCATGTATAGCTGAGCCAAACCCCACAGCTGCCGAGCTGCTTCCTACCTTTAATTGTTACTTCTAAAACTGCCAAATCATACCCGCCGGGTCCAAGCTCGCTGTTAATATATACATTGGTCACACACCCACACCTAGCAGCTCATTTCCCTTGCAACTCGAAATAAAAGAATCACGAACGTCGATCTCTCTCTCTCTCTCTCCGTATGTCTATTGCCTTATAACGCACGCCTTCCAACTCTTTTTCCTACATAAATAGCTTATAGCCCACACCTCTCATCCCCATTTCCAGCCATTCCAACACACATAAAAATAGACGACGAAGACGACGACCATGTCCACCGATCTAGAATTCTTACACGACTTGTCGAAAATACCACGACTCACGGTGGAGAACAAAACGACGGCGGCACAAGCATCCAACGATATCGCCGAAGATATTGGCACTGGCGTAGTCGTTGAACCAAAAAAGGAGGACGACAACGAGTGCTGCCGGACCCCGACATCCAAGGAACATAGAATTCCCGAGATCCTAGATTGTCCCCCGGCGCCACGGAAACCGGCCAGAAGGGTACCCTCGTGCAAAAGAAAGCTATCCGAGCTAAAGTTCTTCGAGATCGTGAACCCTGAAGAGGTCGATGCGTTTTTCAGATCGAGCTTTGAGAACGTATCTGCTATTAGGTCCGTCAAGAGGCGGAGCTGGTGCCCATGTAAATGATCTCGCACGCTGCCTGCCAAGTTTGAAAATTTTACACGACTATTGTTTATTTATTTATTTTTCTTTTCTTTAATTTGTTGTTTTCGATATATAATTTGTAAGCTGTCTGGATATGGCCGGATGCTACGTTCATATATCCCACTCTGTACGAGATTGGATTTAAGGGTCCTTGTAAGTGTCTGAAATCTCGGACAATTTGGGATCTGAACCTTGGTTATAAATCAATCAATTCACATCCGAATGAATTTCTAAGTTGCACTTGAGTTATATGTGCTTGTTTGTTTTTTAATAGGATATATTTTTATTACATTTTTTTGGTAATATTTGGCTGTGTTTTTGCAAACTAGCCAGCTCATTTGGTGGCACAAATTAGATGAGATGAGATTAATGAGTTGAAAATTGAATAAAATATTATTATAATATAATTTTTAAAAAATTATTTTTGTTTTAGTATTTAAAAAAATTAAATTGTTTATTGTATTTTGTGTGTGAATTTGAAAAAGTTGTAATGACTAAATAAGATGATTTGTGAAATTAAACGAGCTAGCTAGGCCTAAAGAGATTAGAAAGGCTAATATATATATATACTGAAAGTATGTTTTTGCAGAGAAAGATCAGCTAATGATTAGGTATATTATAGATGAGGGGTTGCTTGCTCTTCTTATTTTATTACTTTCTTAAGGAAAATGATGAATTTCGATGTGCATTATTTCATTGGTTGTTGGTTAATTAGATGGTTGATCCGTCTCGCGTTTGAAATACTAATGTTGAGTGATTGACACGGCTTTGGATTCATCAACCTGATTTTCAAAGAAAGAGAGAGAGGTTTGCACGTATGGATAGCCACAAAATAATGCATCTTTTATTATTATTATTATTATTATAAAAAACCAACACCATGATGCAACGTGTTATGTCATGCACTACTTATATTATTCATTAGGATAATATATATATATATATATACATATCTTCAATAAACCGACCAAAATACAAAACAATGTAAGGTATTATAACGATACACCATCTTTGCATTAAAGATTTTTGGTACACACAAACCAGTATAAATGCACAATTTAGTTTGAGATCGATTACAATTAGTAAAAGAAAACATCGTAAGAATATCAACACTTTTTGATTAAAAAAAAAAGAAGAAGCTTCCATTCAAGTGATGTATTTGCATGGTATGTAAATTGTTAATCAACAAACAGCTTGCAACTAGATTTTTCGTAAGTCAAAACCTAATCATAGTTAATTTAGAATTTTATTAACCCTGGCTGTTGATCAGTACGTATCTACCAATCCATTTCTCAACCTCCAAATTAAGTGCGGCCTTTTGGTTCACATCAACGGTAGTTTTCTTTAGGCCACCTCCAAAATGATTGCGCGCACACACACACACATATATATATAAATGGCTGCAATTAAGTTGTCTCTTGTAACCACAATTTTATTAGAAATTATAATTCACCTGACCATAGCTAGGAATTTTTAATTTAGCAAATAATTAATAGGATTATTTTAACTGGTTTTATAGCAAAATCACAACAATATATGGGCATATGGAAATATGGAATGATCTCATTATATAATATGATATGTTATATCATAAAAAATTAGTGGCTTTATAAGTAATTCTAATGAAATTTTCTTGATCTGATCATAAGATAGGAATATTATAAAGTACCACGTCATTTTATATTCCAAAAGAACTTATTAATTTTCTAATATTTAACACGGTCAATTTAGTTTATTGCAGGAGAAGCTCAATCAAAAGGCCATCCGGCCTTCATGAAGTACCAAAGGAAAAAAGGGCAATCTTCTAGTCAATATGACTAGATGATTAATGTGTGTTCTGGAAATCTTTTAGAATAGCATCTAATAACATCCCTCAACCACCCAAATCGGGCCAGATCCACTTTATTCGCTCCACCACTTCAATTTTCCACCGTCTGGATGGTGAAAAGTTAATTACACCATAATGTAAGACACATATCTGCATGCAATATTATTTTATTTTATATAGTCCAAAACGTTACCCGGTTTAATTTGTACCACATTAGAATCCAAACCGATCTGTACATGATGGTCTATACATACAAAATAGATCCTCTTAAAAGTAGTTCGTCTCTACTAGTTCATGAATTCAAATTTATAAGTGTCTATACATTCAAAATGGATCCTATTAATATGTTTATATACAAGAAAAGCACTTGATTTTCATTCGTATCAAGAAAAATATCAATTTATAAGTCTCTCTGAGATGATGAGAAATATAATAATATATGAACCTAGATCGCACATATGGGCCATAGCTCATTTAAGAGCTGATGTACCTCTATATATGTGCGAATATACAAAAGCTAGCATATATTTTTGATATTAAATAGCGAATAAAAGAGGCCCCTTCCCGAGCCAAATGAGTCGGCAAACAATTAAAACTGATTGATGGAAAAGGCCATGCAACAGCTCGATCGTTCATGCATATAGAATACATTTAATTAAATTTTTGTTGGCCAGTTCTGTGGTTGGCTTCATTTTTACGTGTCTTTGACGCATCGCAAAAGTGGGTTTAGACCAAAATAAGGAAGATTAGTCATCGTCGACCAGGAATATTAATCACAAGGCTTTGGGACTTGGGAGAGAGCTTGGATCATAAGCCACTCTTCGTATCTTAATTTTGAAGGAATAAATGAAATAAAGAACATGCTGCATGTAGGCTGACTGCAGGAGAGAGAGAGAGAGAGAGATGTAAAAAGATGGTAATTAAGCATTAAAAAAACACCCAAGAGAAAGAAAGAGGAGATGGTAAGCATAAGATTAAAAGTGGGATTGCTACTTTTAGATGGTCTTAAAAGCTTGGGGGAAACACTATCCAATCACAAGTTTAGGAAGCGTCAATGTCAAGGAGGGGATCGATGAGGAAAACCATTAGGACAATATCCGGAAGCTGTAGTACTACTCTTACTAAAGTATCACTCTTCTTTTCTCCTTTTTATACCAAATACTTGATCATAAAAATTTACCGTCAACTTACTATGATATATATGTATGTATATATATATATATATATATATATATATAGATATACACGCACACATAGAGACTTCAGGGCTGCTGGCTTGGTTTTGTTTTTTAAGAAATATTTGTAGAAAAATGTGTTTCGAAAGCGTGTTTGGCATTTTATTTGGGGATGCAGGATTCATGGGGAAGAGACTTTAGATCAGTACCTAGACACCAAGAAGCTTCATATGAGCGAGATCGAGATGTATCTACGATAAGGCTGGGGTCTACCGTCCAAAACGTGATGAGAAAGCTGTTTGTTACTCTTTTTAGTAGATATATTATATCTGATCCTTTCAAGTTCCACCGTCGTGTTGTTTTCTATACTGCTACCGAAAGGAAAAAATAATTGAAATTTCACGAAAATATGGAAAGGGGACGACAAAGTAAAAGGGGAGATTAAATACAAGCCAGATTAGAACACCGAAGGTAAAAGAAAATCACGGAAAAGTTAAAGAAAAGGGATCCCAACAACTAGCATTTCGCACTCGAAACGGCCTTTTTGTCTCGTGAGCTAAGAGAGAAGCTAGCGTACTTTTTATCCGTTGAGGTGTATTAAGTTGTCCTTAGAGAAACAGTATGTTTGAAGCTGGAATCTAAATATTTCTCGGGAACCGAGGTTTTTAACCTTTGCGTACTTCATGTCATGGAAATCTTACCAGCATAGGTAGGTAGATATTAAGGGTTGGATTGGATCGGAGATAAGATGAGATAATTCTGAATAAATAAAATAAAATATTATTATAATAATATTATTATTTTAGATTTAAAAAAATTAAATTATTTATTATATTTTGTATAAAAATTTAAAAAAATTATAATGATGAGATGAGAAAAAATAAAGTGAGATAAAACTATCTTTACATCTAAACAAGACCTAAGACTTCGTTTGAATAATAAAAATATTTTATTTCATATTATTTTATTTCAATTTTTTTAAATTTGTATATAAAATATAATAAATAATTTAATATTTTTAAATTTTAAAATAATAATAATATTAAAAAATAATATTTTATTAAACTTTTAACTTTCATCTCATATGAACTTAATCTTCAAACCAAACCTAAAGAAACAAGGCCATTTATATAGATCGAGATTATTAAATGAGACATCCAATTAGCTTGTTTCATTCCTTATCTTGAACTTTTTTTTTTTTGAAAAATAATAAACTAATCAATGAGATCATTAAGTCGTCAGTCTTTATTTTTTCCTTTTCATAGTACTATTAGAAGGCAGCATATATATATATATATATATATAGAGAGAGAGAGAGAGAGGGGGGGGTACATTCTCATCTCGTCTCTCGTATCGAAATTAACGGTGTTATCTGACCTAGACCCATATATATACAATACTGAGGTCATGAGTAGTGTCCTTTTTTGTGGGGGATAGAATCATAGAAGAGCATCGATCCCGCAGAGTATTGTTGTTCTTATTTGTAGTAGTAAATTGCTCCTGTCCATTTTTAACTAGTATTCAGTACGTACTAGCTAGCTGCACTGCCTAGCTATTGCATGCCGTACTGGAGTCGTGTACATAATACTGATCTTGTGATCTATGTGGCCGCCAGCAGACCATACGTTTGTGGTCAGGTACGTGCATGCATCAGAAATTGCAGTGGTACTGCATCCCGACCGGCATCCTCCATGCATCAGTACTATAAAATGCCGGTGTGATCAGGTATTTATATACTAGAAATGATTCGTAGGCAATTCTGATTCAAGCTCTTGTAAAATAATATATTATATAAAAAAAATTATTCTATATTAGTGAGATTCACTTTTATTACAAATAATTCGTATGAAATTTATCTATTTAAATATTATACTTAGCATTATTCTGAATATGATGTTACGAGGAGATCTAACACATAATTTAATTGAGTGATTCGAGGAAAACAAAATATCGATGATCTCTGCCAAAACACGAAGGGTCCTCTTCTTGTCTCCACATGATCATGACTGGTTAATAGGAAATTGGTTCGCAAGTTTGAGGTTAAACGTACAGTACTACTCATGTCCTAAAACGTACAGCCTTATCAATTCCTTTGTCTCATTCATTGTTTCATTGGTAAATTAAGATTCAATATTCATATGATCTTTCGCTGCTAACACTCGATCGAGTACCACAGCGTTTAGCAGTAACAGTACAACAGTGTTTTATATGTAGTACGTTTTGTTGACACACATACCGTAAGATTTGACACTCATATATAACCAACATGCATGGCATTTTCCCAACATCTTTCAAAAAGCTGATGGCACAGGATACCGAGACTGACAAAACAAGAAAACAGAAGACACACGTGATGTAGCATGTAATCATTAATCTTATATATATAAGAGTATTGGTAGTAACTTCTTTATCTTTATCTTTATTTTTAAATTTGAAGATTCTGTCTTTAAAAATGTCTGCATTGACTTCTTCATCTTTATATTTTTACATAACTATAAATAATCATTCTTCAAATATGAAGAAGTACTTTCATTTTTCAAACATTATTTTACTAGTTTTTTTTTTCTCTCATACACATTAAAATTAACTTTGTAAAATTTATATTAAAATAATTTGGATACATAAAATTTTTATTAAGTTGATAATACAAACTGGATGCTAATTGTAAAATATATATAAAAAATAATTTTAGAAAACAAATAAAAAATAAAAAAATTTATTATAGTTTGGTTCAAATATACATAAACCAATGTAGGAATCATTCTTTAAATACAAAATCATTCTTCAAAAGAGATAATTTTGCATATGAAGATGAAAAAATCACTACCAATGCTCTAAGGAGCTCATGTAGCTAGGACAAACGCATGTATTGTCCTCGGATGAACAAATTCATGATCGATCTTAAGTCATGTTTTAATTAATAAGGTGCTGGGAGTGGAAATCATGAGCCCAGAGAGAATAATATGATCACCACCTGCTGAAACTAAGCGTTCTCGCTCTAACATCAACATAACATAATTATTACGATTTACGGAGGACATGATCATGGTGTAGGGGCCAAAAAGACGTTAATGTCTACCAGTCGAATTAATTGATAAACATTAGTGTAAACTGTCTTATTTTCGATGATGAATATAGAAATGGACATGATTTAACCACGCCAGGGCAAAAAAATCAAAGTGTTTTTCCGGCAAATATATATATATATTTTTTAATAATATAGATAAGTTTTTAAATTTATTTATTGACACACTAAACACATTATTAATGTAGAAGACTGCTAGTCTGCTACATCAATGAGCATAAAAAAAAAATTAATAATAATAAATTATTATTATAATCTAACTCTTTTTTTTTTTTAATTTTTGGGCCTACGTATACGGTGCTTATAGTTAACTCAAACACAGTTTTTAAAGTTTCATTCGAAAAAGTTGGAGGAGTTTAGGCTTCAATTATCGATCGGCTACCAGCTCCCAATTACCAAAATTCAAAAAGATCCATATAAGAAAAGCCCAACGATCTGATCCCATCCCACAAAAGCCCAAGAACGGGGTTCGTACATGTAACGAGAGCTGCCGAACATGAAAAACGACCTTACGTTTTATTGCTCAAAGAAGTGGTGTCGTCGTATGGGAATTACAATTTACAACCATGCATGGTATTGCATAATTGCCTGTCCTAGCTGCGTGTGCTCATTTTTTAGGAACAGCTGAAAAACTTTAAGAAAACGAATTAACAAGCAGTTAACTGCTATATTGAAACCATATAAATGACTGTCCAATGTTTCACAATTTTTAGAATTGCAGTTCTTTGATCTATTTTAGTCAACATGTAAACTCTATCGTATTAATGCTATTAGCGAATAATATAAATATTAAATATAAAAACAGAATCTTATTTTATTTCTCTCTCTAAATAATACGAAATATTTAGAATAAAACAATACTTGAATATGAAAAATATTATAGACACAAATGAATTTCATTGTGGGATTCTACACACTGATGTGGCACATTCTTAGTGTGCCACATCTCTTCTCTAATTTTTTCTCTACCACCTCCCGTGCTATCCACCCCTACCCTCTCCATGTGCCGACCATGGTGGTTGGGGACCACTTCAAGATGGGCAGAAGAAGCCAGTGGTCCAAGTAGCACCGCCAGCATGGAGTTCACGGCAGCTCGTCGTGCATGTTGGTGCACATTTCGCACACTATGTGCATGGCCGCCGCTAAGGGGTCGGGGTGGTCGAAATCTGAGTCGACGGCTTGCATGGTCGATGGTCGCCGTCCTTTGACCATCTGTGGTGGTTGGGAACCCCCCTTAGGATGGACAAAGAGAGAGGGAAAGGGGGAGGAGAGGAGAGAAAGAGATAATTGAGAAGCAGTGTGCCACATCAGTATGTGAGATCTCTTTGTGTCTCTAGCAGCCCTCCTCAAATATAGATACTGTGCATGAGCGGGATACCACCCAAAAATGTCAGAAGTATTGATATGATCTTATCTAGCCAGGCCATTTAATATTATTCACAAAAAACTTAGAATTTGATGACTATTTATATTCAAGAAGAAATTAAAGGCTAGCTAGTTTGAAAGATATATATATATATATATAAATAAATATATATCTTCTATATATAAAAGCGTGAATTGAAAAAGCAATAGTTTTTATTGTCCGACTTTTTCGGATGGTTTTATCTTTATTTACTTAGCAAATTCACATTTTGGTTCACTTTTTCTATTTGTCATTGAGCCGTGTTACCCAGAAGTCCCCTTATTTTGCACACCCTACACACCGGTCACGTGACACTATTTTATTTAAGAAAAAAAAAAGACGCACAACATAAAGACCATAGAAAGGAAGGATGTTGAGCATTTCTTCTTCAAACAAGACTTGCAATCTATAATTTCAAGGAATGAATAATCTGACTATCAAACCTCCTTAAAACAAGACTACAATCTCTCCAGTTGGCGACTCAAGGAGGTAATTGTAGCCCCCCCCCCCCTCTCTCTCTCTCCCTCTCCCCTATCTTTGTAATCTCAAAGGGCATTTTTTGCATCTAAGGAAGGAACCCTAGGGTAGCATGTCTCTTTGATAAAACCAATTCGAATCCTCAATATCTTAGTCCAGTTCAAGTCCCAAAATCCATTTTCCAAATTCCACCAGCACAACACTTTCTTTGTACACTTGTCCTTTAATTAAGGGTTCAAATCCATTTTTATTTTGTATGCATGCTATTGTTTTATAATAGGAGGAAGCTGGGTGGGGAGAATTCAAAATCGCCATTACTCTCTACTTCCATAACGATCTTTGTGTTAAGCCATTAACCTTGTAAGTTCTTTTTTTTTTAGCTTGTTTCTTGTTCTGATTTTTTTTACTAGGTTTCTTGTTCTGATTTATTTGGTTATTGGCATTATTTGGCCCAAAATGTATTTGAGCAGCATGTGTTTTGGATGATAGATCAAATATCCATACCATGATCGTCCATCAAATAATAATACAAAATTAAGTTTGAAACAACTCGTACATGGTTCCGAATTCCACAATATGACATGGAAACATTTATAGCTACTGCTTATAGCCATTGGAAACCATTGTTGATGCATAATGAAACTAATGCATTTGCTTTTTATTTAGGCTTATTGTGGGGCTATGTCAACACCATACCAAATTCCATTTGTTAGGACACCAACTTCATTGGCTCTTCCAATCCCTAATGCCCATCGAAGTCCCTATCCTCATCCAAGTCCATCTACTCCCCCTCAAAATCCTAATCCTCTGCCTTCAAATACCAATGCTCCTCCAACTTGTTACTCATATATAGGGGGTTGTGAGGTAAATATAATACGGTTTTATTATATTTATTACAAGTTATTTGTCAAAAAAAATATTTAATACAAGTAAGATTGTTAACTTTATTAATAATTTATCATATTAACTTATCACAGCTAACACTTTGTAGCCCCCAATTATCCAACTGTTTGGCTCATCTAGCACAGGTACATTAAGAATTGTAGAAGAATTTACAGAAAATGGGCATGGCGAAGCTTCAAAATCAATGAATGGGAATGTGACTGGGGAGTTCCCAACAAATAAAGAGGGTACAAGTTGAGAATGAGCAATCTGTCGACTTTAACTCATTCAATGTCACGATACCATGTGTTTCATTTTCCACAGTTAAGAAGCAGTTCTAGAGTGTGTATACCAATGAAAAGTTTAAGGAGATCCAACGTGAGATACTAAGAATGATCTACTGTAATTGCTTACTTATGAGGAATGAGGGTGCGATTTTAACCTATGAGGTATCTGACATTATGCAAATTGATGATTTCACTAAAGACGTAAAATTTTGTGTTTATTGCAATCGCGAGGAGTTCGAGTTGAAATGTACTTGTGTGTTGTTCAAGACCCGAGGTGTTTTATGCAGGCATGCCATTTCCGCCTTTAGATTGCATAAGAGTAACACATCATTACCGGTTATGTACATTTTGGACCGATGAAGAAATGACTTAAAACGCAAGTACACTTTTATTAAAAGTAGTTATGATGATTTGCATGACAATCCCGATACACGGATGCATGATCATCTTATGAGATTGTTTTGTGAGGTAGCACCACTTGTATCGAGAAGTGAGGAGCTACACAATAGATTGGTGGACCATTTAACTATGACCAAAGAAGAATGCCGTGACTTAATGTATGAACAAAGGACTTCGAAACCAAGAGCTACGACTGATGGTACCGCAGAGAAGGGTAAAAAAGTCCTTAGTTCGAACGTGGTAAGAGGTAAAGGGAAGCTGCCAACACAACGAAGAGTTTCCACAATTGAGAAGTCTGTAAATAATCGCTAATCAAGGAAGAAATGAGTGAAGACTTTAATGATTTAAACAGAAAGAAAAAGGTTTAACGCTAATTTGATAGCTTTTTATGTTGCTAGTAGTGTGATTTGTTGTAATTAAACACTCATGTTTAATTTCTATCAGTCCCTCCCAGCAATTGAATCAAATGATATGATACCAGACCCTCCAACTCAAGTTAGCATAATTTTTACGGTATGTTTTTCTTGTATTTAGAAAAAAAAAAAGATTAGCTAGTGTTTCCTTCCTAATTATTTTGCAATCGTAATCATTTTTGAGGTTGGTAGTAGTCCTTATGTGTGTGTAGCTTGATTAGCTCCACTTTAATTTAGAAACTTTCAGTTTTAATCCTATTATCCTCATTTGAAGGCATGATAGGTCAGAATTATGAGATAATGAGTGATGTGGGCTATCTGGACTCAAATATGGTCATGAACGAGGAAGTTGGAAAGAGCAAATTGTATTAATGTATTGGGATAGTGATTTGTTGTATTCATTTCATACATTTTGAGATTCAGGATTTCTAATATAAAGTACAATTTCTAAATGTATTTATAAGTTTGCTCAAAATTTCTAAAGGACAGTGTGAATTATCAAGTGCGCATGATTTTGCTATACCACCATCCCTCTCATTCAAATGCCACCATCCTTTTTGAATTTTTATAGTAAAAAAGATCCACATATTTCATCTGTATAATTATGCCCCTTTATTCTGTCAACTCTCATGTATTTGGATTTTACTTTAACACTAGTAGTTAACTTGCTAAAAAAAAAACAGAGAGAGAGAGAGAATGGTAGAAAGAAATTAATCTTCAAGGCTACACGTAAGCTTGCCTCTTCGCTGCTATGAGGGGGCAATTACTTAATTAAGGATAAATCAATTTTGATCGGACGAGGGAAAGGCCGGTGCATGTCACAACTTCCAGTCCATTTTGATCCTTCAAAATATAATATATGTAGACTAACCAGACACGCCATTTTTCGTACGGTCCAATCGGTGATTAAGTGATGTTTGGATATGTTTGGATAGTGAGGTATTTTTAAGTATTTTGTGAATAATAGTAAAAAAATAATAGTAAAATATTAAATAATAATGAATAAAAAAAATAGTAATAGGATATTGAATAATAATAAAATATTTTAAAAATACATAAATATCCAAACTAGATCAAAAGCATGCAGATACCACCTTCACCATAGAGGGAAACAGACAAAATAAACATAGCTTTTTTTCTTTTTTCATTAAGGTTTGCGCACAAAGTAAGAGAGCCCTTGGTGGGATTGTACAAATGGCACTTGTACGTGAAATTGGGGTTCATAATATTGTCTTCCACTCTTATGCAACAATGCAAGCTAGTCTTTTGTTTGCAGCTCTTGAACCATGGAGTGGTTCTTTTCGTAGTTTCTTATCCCTTTGACATCACACGAGTACCAATACATGAGATTAGTTTGTTTTCTTTAAGTATTCTTAATTTATTTCATCTCATCTCATTTAATCATTATAATTTAAAGTAAAAAATTTTCACATAAAATAAAATAAACAATTTAATTTTTTCAAACCTTAAGATAAAAATAATATTAAAAATATATATTCTAATAATATTTTATTTAACTTTTAATTTTTATTTCAATTCATCTTATCTAAGAATACAAATAAGACCGAACGATCTAGCAAAAGAAGAAAAATAGTTACTGATAATTTTTTTATAACAAAAGAGATTAATACCGGATCAATAATTAGGTCAGTTCTCTTTTCTTTTTCTTTTTTTATAAATTAATGTAGAGTATTCAAGAATGATTAGATTAGCTATTATTATTATTATTATTATTATTATTATTACTACTAATATTGTTGTTGTTTTGATAAAATGTCTCTTGTTGGTGGGCTTTTCATCATGAATATATATAATTCTTAAAAAAAGAAGGAAATATGTAGTGGGTTTTATCGTGAGATAGAAAGCAACTCACTTTAACACAATAATGTGAGATAGAAAGTAACTCACTTTAATTAAGACAATAATATAATGAGGAGTATTTATCGACATTTTATATCATAAGTAAGGGACTAACAGTACTACTTCCTCCACATATAGTACTTCATAATTAATTTGGATTTGCTATAAATATGCTGATTCTCTCAATCAATGCACATGATTATATATATACATATAATAAAAGGAAATAAATATACTATATTATTATTTGAAATATTCAAAATATTTTATTTTATTTAATTAATAAAATCTAGCATTCATAGTTACAACAGCTAGCCATTGAAATCTTGTCGCCAACGCGTTGCATTATCTCAGAGTGAGAAGCAGAAGCAAGCCCTGCCACTCGGCGAGAGAGAGAGAGAGAGAGATGGGTTTCACAGAGAAACAAGAAGCTTTGGTGAAAGAATCCTGGGAGGTTTTCAAGCAAAATATTCCCGAGAACAGCCTCCGTTTCTTCACCCTGTAAGTAGAGTCTAGAGAGATCAAAGATAATATTTTCATTTTTCTTATAATTTTTTTTGCGAAGCCCATTGTGTATATATATATATATATATATATATATATATATAACAAAATTAATATTGTATGATTAATGATGAACCAGAATCCTAGAGATCGCACCGGCTGCCAAGAACATGTTCTCCTTTCTGAAAGACTCGGATGAAATACCACAAAATAATCCTAAGCTCAAAGCCCACGCTGTAAAGGTCTTCAAGATGGTGAGTATTTTTTAAGGGTCGTCGTTGTGGTAGAAGCTTAATTATTTCTTTGTCTGATAAAATATTTCAACAACCCGATCCAAGTATTTCAATTTGCACGACAATTTCGTAGTGATCTAGAACTATATGCATGCATGCCAGTAGTACTAATTCTTGCGCGCCATTAATGCTAGCTAGCTAGCTGTTTGTATAAAACAAGTTAGATCAATTAATTGAGCTAGCACCCACTATTTTGATATAATATAAATGATGGAAGACATGCGAGTCAGCAATTCAACTGAGGGAGAAGGGAGAAGTGGTGGTGGCTGATACAACTTTGAAGTATTTGGGTTACGTCCATGTCGAGAAAGGAGTCATCGATCCTCATTTCCAGGTATATTTCTCATCAATATTGTCTCTGTGATTATAAGTAGTGGATCAAGAAATTTAATGTTCGTGTTGATTATATATATATATATGTGAATTTTGGGATGGATGGATGGATTTAATAATTAGGTGGTGAAAGAAGCGCTAATGAGAACAGTGAAAGAGGCAGTAGGAGAGAAATGGAGTGATGAAATGGGCAGTGCATGGGGGGAAGCCTACGATCAGTTGGCTGCAGCCATCAAGACTGAGATGAAACAAGAATTAGAAGCTGCTCGCAAATCTAGTTCAGATTATTAAACTACTATCATCTACTTTGCTCCTGTCGTAATTAAATTACCAGCTGCTGCTTCTTGTGCTTGTTTCCCTCGATTTTCTTTTTGCAATTAGTTATTATATATATATATATATATATAGGACATTCGGACTAATTCAGTGGTACTGCCACTTCGACTACTCCTACTCTCTTTTCTATTCCATGACAAAATTCTATTCCATAATGGAGGTTAATTAAATAAGAACAATAACTTCCAACTAATAAATGTATAATTTTTTTTTATGTTAGGAGTTATTAGTGGGATGAGAGGAATGTTAGATAAGGCCCATTAAACAGAAAGTGATACTTTAAAATTTCGTAAAAGAAAAATAATGTACTATTGGTCTTCACTGAAGGCCTGAATCATAAATTTAGGTCCCGTTAATTGGATTATAAGATTATCTCATTTTATTTTATCTCAACATTCAAATATAGTTATAAATATAAACACTTTTTAATTTTTAATTTTTAACTTTTTTATTTAATCATTACAATTTTTTCAAATTTTTAAATAAAAAAAATCAACTTTTTATAATCTAAAAAAAAAAAAATTTTAAATTTATATATTCTAATAATATATTAACTTATAATATTTTTAACTTTTTCTAACTCTCTCATTTTTCAAAACTTAAAATATCTTTACTTAAATTATTTCGTTACTATTCGTAAATTTCTCTTATCATCTTATCTTATTTAAACATTTAAACGAGATTTAGTAACAAAACAAAAACAAAAACAAAAAAACAAAACCCGAGTTTGGTTCGAACCAAAAGACAACAACTGGTGTCGTATGTTGTATCCTGCACGCAGCCTAGCCCGTTTAATTGGTAATTGGGTGTACCAGATGACTATTTTAAACTTTTGGATTACGCTACTCAACACCACATGTTATATATATTTTATTTTTTTAATTTATTTGATTATTTCTAAACTAATTGAATTATTTTACTTATTATCAATACACCACATATTTATTATGAAAATAAAAATAAAAAAATATGATATGTAATGCATGAAAATACTAAGTAAAATTAATCTAAACTTCTATACGTTGTGGGCCTTGTGGCTTGGGCGGCTCTGGCCCTAAAGGAAAGGCCCAATTTGATTGTTTTTAACTTTTATCAATGAACTATTTCATTTTTTTTTCATTTAATAAAAAAACCTAAAAAAATCAGCTCATATAACTGAATTGGATTTATTGTGTTTTTTATTAATAACAATGTTTTGACTTTGAGGGTAGGGACTAAGGGTTTGTTTGGAAATAGATCTCATCTCATAATTTTCATCTCATATTATCTTCTTCTCAAACATAATTCAAATATAAAATTTTTCAAACTTTCAAACAAAAAATAAAAAATAATTTAAATTTTTTAAATTTTTAAATAAAAATAATATTATAAAACTATATTCTAATAATATTTTAATTTTATATTCAATTTAAAAACAAGATAAGTGAAATGAAAAGAAGTAATTACGAACTATTAGAAGAGCCAAGTGGCAATGAAGTGTGAAGGACTGTGTTGACTAGTTACAAAATGAGTAGAATGTTTAGATCTAATTCAACTATTAGTTCCAGGTCGTCTATACCACCTGACATAGTTAATGAAAAAGATTGTTCTTTTGAAGAAACTACTCCTAGTGATTTCAACTGGTGGAATATTCTAAAAATTGATTCAAACTCTATTTATTGAACCTCTTGGGTTCAATCTACTTTTAAAACTGCTTTTAATGTTAGAACTGTGGAACAAATCTATGCTATTTCAAAATCTCAAGAAAAATATTACCTATTTACTAAGAAATTAATTCAAGATTTCTTAGCAAAAGGGTACAAATATTTACATATTGGTTATGTTCAAGTTGCTGTCAAACCAAAACAAGGAAAGGCATCAACACTTTAGTTCTGTTCTATTTATGTGATGGTCGTTTTAATCAATTTGAAACCAGTATTCTTGGAATGATTCAATCCTCTTTGTTTGGAGGCCCTGTTCATTTTTATTGTTTTCCTGATTTAACTCTTGCTTTGAATGGTGTTCATATTATCAAATCTTTAACTCTAAATATTTTAACTTCTGGTTATGATATGCTAGAAGGTAGTAAACCTCTTGCACTTGTTTACAGGATTTATTATCGTCTTTTAAAAACGAATTTAAATCCAAAAGTTATTTCAAAACCAGCTGCGAGAAAAACTCTTTTGATGCAGAGTTCAACCCCAGATGCGCACATTCAAGTTCCAAATATAGTTTATTGGAAAAATATTTCTCTTCCCAATGAATGGACTTTAGAACATGAAGTTTCTCCTACTAAAACTATTCCTAATGATTGTACTTTAGATTATATTTAACAATATTTGGATGGTACTGTTAAAATTAGTTTTGATTAAACTAGTACTCCTAGCTTAAGAAGAAATTCTTTTGCCGGATCTAGATCTTCTTTCGTTGGTTCTGTTTCAGAAAATCCAGTAAGGAGAGATAAAAATCTCTAACAATTTCTAGAGGATTCTGCTAAGACAGCCCAACCTGTTAAATCAGAATAATCTTGATTTACCTATTAATCCTGATTTAAAACTGAAAGGATTATCTACATCCTCTCAAGTTACTTCTACTTATTATTCTACTAAAGATATTGGTACATCAAAGGATAAATCTGTAAAGGAAGAAACTGATAAAGATGAAGATACTTCATCTCTGTCTCCTACAATTTCAGATATGCCTGCTCCTGTTGCACCTCTTCATCACAGTCTTACTATTTTAAATAAACCCTTTGAATTTGATTTAATTGCTTTATTTAATGAGTATGCCTCTAAAGAAAAACGTGCTAAGCGTAAAGCCTATCATGCCACTTTTTCTGCTTCTGAAAAATTACGTATTAAATGAAAATGGAAAGAAAAAATGCATGACCTGCAAAGGCACATACTTTTTTTTAATTTTGTTGAGAAGTATTACATTTCAAAAAATACTTTAAATGTTGTTAAAATTGATTTTCTCAAAGAAGGAAGGATGGTAGTTCAAGCTAGTCATCCTCCTTTAGAAGAAATGCTTATTTCACATAAAGGGGCTGAGATAACTACTTCTCATTTAAGATCCTTGAAACTGTGTCTAGAGATTCAAAAGAAGACAAGGTTATCAAATAAACAAAAAAGATTATTCTTCAAAATACTTTTGTAAATCTCGCTCTTCATAACACTGGATAACAGTTAGACAGGATAGAATAAAAGGCAAAAAAAGTTGTTTTTGCTTCTACCCCTATTTTACAAACTATTGAAAATCCTTTAGTTTTCCCAAAAGATCAGCAAAAAAATATTTCAAAAGCCATAGAAAAGCCATTGATTATTTTTTACCTCAAGCTCGGCCAAAAATTCAAATCAAAGATTCACAGGCCAAGACTTTAGATAAAATTAATCAAATGCTCTCTGATCTTAAAAAAGAACAGCCTTCTACCAGTATTTTAACCAGTCATGAGAAAGAAACTGTTCTTATGGAAACTACAGATTAATCATCTAATAATGATTCTTCTATTGCCAAAGACATTGATTTACTTGAAAAGAATTTTCATGATTTTGATTTTAAACCGTAGATTGCCAGATCTACTTCAAAAGGGCCCAAACCAATGAGTCTAATGAAGAACTGGTATTCCAGGCCTACTCCTCATGATTTACAATTTGAAGAAAAAGTTTTTCAAACTCAATTTTCGTATTCTACAGATAAAATTTACGAATGGAATATTGATGGATTATCTGAACAAGAAATCCTCAATACCATGAGTAAAATGTCTTTAGTGACAAATGCTTATATTAACAATAATATCAAACAACCTGATATTGTTATTATTTTAACAAATGGATTTTCTGGTGTTCTTCGCAATTTGTGGGATAAACATCTCACTGAAAATGCTAGGGAAACCATTCAGAGCGTTGTCAATCATAATGATGAAGATTTACCTATTTTTAATGAAACTATAGGGATGGCTCATCCTGATGGTATTAATACTTTAATCTATACCATTATTAAGTATTTTATTGGAACCCTTTCCAATATTACCAACCATATTTCTGATTATTTGAATAATTTAAGATGCCGTCAAATGTCTGATTATAGGTGGTATCAAGATGTTTTTATTTCTAGAGTAATGTTTAGGGACGATAGTCACAAGCCTTACTGGAAAGAAAAATTTATTGATAGATTACCTCGTTTATTTGTTCTTAAAGTTAAGGAAGAACTTACTGATATATCGGGCTTTCTTAATTATGAAAATTATACCTATGGTGATATTTTTAGTATAATTAAGAAATTTGGTATTAGTATGTGTAATGATCAACAAATATTTCGTGAACAATTAAAAAATAGTAAGAAAGCCAAATATGAAATGGGAAATTTTTGTGAAGAATTTGGCATTCCTCCTATTTCTCCATCCAGACGAAAGTATAAATATTCTACTAAATATTCTAAAGCTCATAGGGAAACAAGGAGAAAACCCCTTGATGATTTTTAAAAAAATCTTCTAAAAAACCTCTTTTCATATCTTTTCTTAAGAAAAAGAATTTTTCAAAAGGAAATTGTTATAATTGTGGCAAATTAGGGTATTTTGCTAATAAATGTTCCCAAAAGCCCAATAAATTCAAAAAGAAGTTTAATCAATTAAATATTGATGTCAATGATTAAGAAGAACTGTTTCGACTCTTTGAAACACTATCTCCTTCATCGTCTGACAACCAAGAGTTTAGTTCTAGTGATTTAGAATATCACTCTAAGACTGAATCTCTTGATTCTCCTGATATTAAGCTTGGTTGCAATTGCAATGATTCTTGTTGCAAATTTTTTAGCAAAACAGTTAATGTTTTAACCAAAATCGAAGAATAAGAAAATCTTTTATTAACGTTGATTTCTCAAATTACTAATTCTGAGTTTAAAGAAGAATATCTTCTCAAGTTTAAGAAGACTATAGTTCATCAAAAACCAGAAACTTCTAAACAAAAAATTAGTTTTCAAGACACTTTGGAAAGATTTCAAAAGAAGAAACCCAAAAATGTTTCTACTAGTGATTTACAACATGAAGTTAATATTATTAAAAAAGAGATTGTTGAACTCAAATCCGAGATCAATAATCTTAAAACTAAAAATAATGTTTTAAAATAAGAATTTATATTTTTTAAAATTGATAAAAAAAAAACCTGATCAAGATATTCCTTCTGATAATGAGCAAACAAATGATTCAGATAATGGTCAAAGAGAAAAGAAATCTTCTGACAACCAGATCTGATTGATCCATCATACTATTCCTCCAAAATGGTTTTCTCATGTTATTATTATTATTTGCCATGAATTTTCATTTTCTGTTGTTGCTATGATTGATTTTGGTTCTGATTTAAATTGTATTTTCTAAATCTATTGATGATCATTGAAAATATTTGCATTCATTTCTAGATATCATTAGATTAAATGATCTTATTGTTTCTGTTAGAAAAATTAAATTGTTTCAAACCAATATTAGATTCCTTGGTTACGATATTTCTGAAAGCAAAATCAGACCCATCACTCGGGCCATTGAATTTGCTAACAAATTCTCTGATGTTATTCTTGACAAAAAACAGCTTCAATGATTTCTTGGTTCTCTCAACTATGTCGCTGAATTCTACCAAGAAACGAGGAAATAATGTTGTCCCCTGTTTAAACGATTTCAACAAAATCCTCCCCCTTGATCATAAATCCATACTAATCTTACCAAGAAAATCAAGGCACATGTCAAAACTCTACCATGTCTTGGTATTTCTACTTTTGATTCCTTTAAAATTGTTGAAACAGATGCTTCTGATATTGGTTATGGTAGCATTCTGAAACAAATTGTTTTACCAGGTTCGTCTGAACAAATTGTTTGCTTCCATTCTGGAGTCTGAAATCCTGCATAGATTAATTATAGTACTATTAAGAAAGAAATATTATCTATAGTACTATATATTTCTAAATTTCAGAGTGATTTACTTAACAAGAAATTCTTATTAAAAATTGATTGCAAAAGTGCTAAATATGTATTAGAAAAAAATGTTGAAAACATTGCATCAAAACATATTTTTGCACGATAGCAAGCTATTTTAAGTATTTTTTATTTTGATATTGAATATATTAAAGGAACTGATAATTCTATTCCTGATTTTCTTACTCGTGAAATTCTACAGAAACCATGAGCAAGAAAAAAGAAAAAGAAAAACAGACCAATGCTCTCCCTCCTATTCCTGATAAGCTCCTGCTTATAAAAAATGAACCTGCTTCACCAATAGAAATTACAATAGATTCACCACTCTTCGCAAAGTAATCCAACCTTCTTCTTTTGCCTCTACTGTTTTAACCCCTTATGACCCATATTCTAAAGCAATTTCATCCCAAACTCCTACTCAGTATTCTTTTCCCAAATCCAAAACTAAGTATGTTAGAAAACTTTATTCTTTTAATGTATTTTACATAGAGTCCAATAGGTCTATGCATAATGATCATTTTAAAATTGCTTCATCTTATTTTTCTCCTAGATTCCATTGGATTTCAGAAAATCCTACAAAAAGGCTTCAGTTTTACTCCACTATTTTAATTCAAACCAATTCTATTCTCATAAAACCTATTAATGACAAAATTGATAAAACAAAATTGATCTACCATAGTGCGTACATTCTCCAAGTCATTATTGAAGAAGAATAGGGTACCAACCCTTATACTCCAAAGAGGCTTGCTGATTCAAACCTTGCTTTTAATTACCATGATTACATCACTGCCTGGTCTCGCTTCATGCTTTACCAAGTACCTGACATGAGTCATTTTTTGTTTCTTAACTTTGACAAAAAATTTAAAAGAACACTTCCTTTCTTGTTTAAAAAATGGTGGGATCAATTTGGACCTATTCTTGAAAATTTTCCTAATTTGCTCTTACGAGCATTCAAATGCTTTACCACTGCTGTCACTGTTAAACTCGACAGACATATGGCTAAATTCCTTTATTCTCTTCATTTCTGCAAATGGTACAAAATCCCTTAAATTATGAAATGGAGATATTTTGATTCAATATTATTTTACTAAATGGTGGGATAAGTTCCTTACACCCAAAATATTATTGACTATATGATAAGAGATTTTCCTCAGTTTGCCCCAGATCTGCAGAACAAAAGAATTTCCAGCAATCACTCATGGTTCTCTTGTTTCAACTGGATATCCTCAAATCCAGGCTCCTACTTCACCAACTACCTCACAGAAAGAAAAGGCAGCTGCTTCTTCAATAAAATCTGAAAAATCCTCTAAGTTTAAAAGGAAAATGTTCTAGATAGATTTAATAAAAATAATTTAATTCATATGCTTAAGAAGTCTTTAGAACAAGATAATTCTGACGAGTCTGATAAGTTAGAGGCATCTTCTACAACTTCGGTTGAATATCCTTATTCTAATATTTTTGGACATGATTCAAAAGACACTCTAAGATTATCTGATGAATAATCCACTATTTGGTCAAAGACAGCTCTCCCACAAATCATGCTGAGAAAGCAGTCGTCGACAAAATGATTCTACTTTCACGTGATGAATAGTAAAAAGTCACTATTCACTCACGGACTACTTTTCACTATATTACTTTAATTTTACTGTTCTACTTTAATTATTATAAACAGTGCTCCCTTCGCTTATAAAAGGGAAGCATGGCCTCAATCAGGGACATCACTTAGTTTTCGGAGAACTATCCTTCCTAGGTATTCTCTCCCATCTCTCTAAAACATTCATTCTCTTCTTCCATTCTTATCTCCCCACCTGTGATCATATTTCAATTGTAATTTGTTAAACTTGTATCTTGTTTATATTAATTTGAATACAACTGTTATTTTCATCTTATTTATTTTTGCATTATCATGTATATGGTCAGTTTAACCGCCTGTTTTATCTCTGCATATACATTTATGCATATGGACGGCTCTACCGCCTCCAAGCAAAGAGGATTGAATCATTCCAAGAATACTGATTTCAAATTAAATTATAAAACTATATTCTAATAACATTTTAATTTTATAATATTTTGTATTCAACTTTTTCTCTCTTCTTTTTTAAAATTTAAAAATATTCAATACAAACTCTCTCATTACTATTAACAAATTATCTTATTATTATTCATAAAATTTTAATCTCTTTCCTCTCAAACGAGTCCTAAGAAAATTACCTCATCATAATCATATTTTCCATAACCAAAGGATTGTTCTGTGACGTCAATAAAAATGTGAAACATTCATAGACTGATTTTAAAAACAATAATAAAAAGTCGTCTTAAGCCTCTTCTTCTCACTGCGACTTTGAAAAAATTATAAAATTGTTTCTTGACTCAAGCACACCACACATCATGCTCTTCTTTTTCTTTCCCTCCTCACGCAGATTTATACTTTTAGACCGATATTGACATATTGCGTTGGGTTGAGTTGACAGTTCGATGTGAAATTTTAAAGTCAAGGTGGAACAATTCAACCAACCTACATCTCTCTCTCCCTTGGAAATTGATCCATAGTTTTCTCTCTATCAATCTTAATCTTTTTTGTTGCGAAAACTTGACCTGAAACCATGAACATCGAATTATTGAATTTTACAATTATTTCAACCTATTTTTTCTATTCCTATTAGTCATTATTTATTTCGCGTGAAACCATGTTTGAGTTGGATTTTTTTGACGCCAATTAGTACGTCAAGTTCTGTGTTTTGATTATCCTTTTGGGTTGTTAATTAGAGGCATAACTAAAACATACAGATCGGATTATGAGTTAAATTAATGAATAATTATATTTAAAAACTTTTTTTTTACCATAGTATGATTCTGATTTATTTTATTGATGTAATTATTAAATTATTTTTTATCCGTTTTAATAGAATTTGATTCGAGAGCTAGTTATTAATAATAGATTAAGATAATGATAAGATAATAATATAAGTTTTGACATTTTCCAATCGAAAAGCTCAAGATATTAAAGGGGAAGAGGAAGGGATCAGGTCACGCCATCAATAATGATTTCTTTTCTTTTCTTTTTCTTAAAACCTCAAGTCAATAAATAAATTAGGTTAGAATTGCGTCTTTTTATATATGATATTTTCTAATGCGGCAAGATCTGAGCTTTTATTTAAAACAAATGGTCAAGATTCTTGGCAAATCATGCATATATATTATATATAGAGTAATCTATAACATGGGAAAAATAAATCATTTCTATATTCGACTACATATATCTACACATATATGTATATATTAGCCGGCCCGTAACATCATAATATTAATCATGCACTTGAACGGTACCGTTATATGTTTAGACGGGAATTTTTTTTTAAAAAAGAAAAAAAAAGAGTCAAGCTCCACTAGCTAGCGTATTGTATTTTCTTGAGCAGTCTGATCGTGAAAGTGGAGATACAAAAATAAATACGAACATATGCAAAAATCCAAATTTCATGCAGTATAATATCTCATGATCATGATCAGGGTTATGTATTCTTCTAATGTATAAGAGAGAACGTACACCATATAAATATATATATATATATATATATAATATATATATATATATTTATAGATATAGTCCCACACATGACACGGCCAGCGCAGCTAGCTTAAACTTAAACGACACTTTAATATAGTAGTACTCTCACAAGTTGACCTTATATCTGATCAGTACCTCATGATGATGATGATCGATCTAGATCTCCATATATACTAAAAGGAGAACTTGACATGATTTGTTTGAAAATCGGAAATCTAATCTAAGTCCAGGCAGTACGTACGTAGAGTCACTGGAGGAATGCAAGTTTTAAGATGTGTTTGTAATATTAATTGGGTTATCCTATATATATATATATATAAATAAAATAATTAACCATGATCACATGCACATTCAAGAATGGGATGGGGTATCAGCTCTATTTATCGGGTAACAATTTATAATCTGCAACATATACATCTGCAGATAATAATCACGCAAAAGCACGTACGACGTATGGGTTAATAGTGAGCTAATTAATTAAATAAAACTTTCCAACATTATCACTATATATAGATTAGATCGGTGATAAAAGTATAATAAAATAACTAATACTTTATACCATTGACATTTTTTTTTAAAAGTGTACAAGTAATTAATTTGTAGCAGCTAGGATCAGTACTAGGCCGCCAGATGACAGCTTTATTAATAAATATATATATATATATATATATAGGCTGCTTAGAACTTATAATATTTGATGGGTCGGGTCTAATTATCTATTCCTCTTTTTCTTCTAATTATATATTAATAATTAACAAAAATTAAGTTTGTGCAGACGTACGTGATCTATGTGCATTAGACTCAGCCCCTTGGAAATGTTTGTCCACTCATGATGATCTTACTTTATTTTGCAATACTACAACCTCACGATGCCTTCAAGGCAATTTGGATACCGTTGGCGCCGGCCGGGGGAGAATCAGAGATCAGAGAGAGAGATAATCTAGAGTTTAACTTCAGAAGCATATATATATATATATAAAACTAGATGCTGCTGGAGGTATACATATATGTAATTCAACTTTTAGGTCTCAAAAACAGTAAAGAAAATTAAGCTATTCTCTTTTATATAAGGAGTTGATTTGGTAAAAAAAGCAGTTGACAACTAAAATACGAATAGAAAACCAAAAAACCAGACCCGACAAAAGACGTATACGTGGATTCAGAGCATGCAGCGAAATGATGAATGGAGAAGAAAGGTCAAATGCGATCTTTGATGGCCACAATTACTTAACAATTTGGACCAATTGTAGCCATCTTCAATCCCATCCCTGAGCAATAATTTATAATAGTTTAAGAACCCTAAATCACATATATGCTCAATTATATATAATCTACAACCTTCAAAATTAAGGAATATTGAAAACCCAATTTTCATGACCGCCATTATATGTATATATATGCTGTCTATAGAAATATGATCTATATATGTAGCAACAGCCATAACCAAAAGAGAGATCAACGTTGTGATCATCTAATGTTAAAGAAAATGGTGTGTAGTAACAATAATATTTCAGTTTATTTCCAGTGATTACTGCTAGAAGTCATCGTGTGCAATAGAATTTTCAAGACAGACGGCTGAGTGCGTACGTATATAAGTTTAAAGTTTCAAGTCATGTATACTATTATTAAACGTACGTTGGAAGCTAGCATACTGTAGCAGGGATCTTGAACAAACAGGCAAAACGATTCGGAGAAATTAATTAGCTAGCTAGTAAAAAATACAGAGATAGTCGATATTATATATATATATATATATATCCAAGTGAATTTGAGGGGATTTTTTCGGTACTTTAGGAGCCTATATATATATATATTTGTATCTGTCTTTCTTAAGAGTCCCTAAAACATCCAATTAAAACAATGGGAATTAATCCACGCCCGAGTCTAGGTCATGATCATGTGCAGGGTCAGTCATATGCATGCATGCCGGTGATGCATGATTTAATCAATTAATATGAATTAATACCTGTTAGTTGGGCCATGCAAATACCACTTCTTCCTTCATCGATCGCCGCCTCATGTTTTGACTACACTTGGTCAACTACTGGTTAGTTTTGCATGCAAAATTCGAAGTAGTACTAGTACTTCGTTTACCGTCACCAAACCTTGTCACTGCAGCGCCTACTAAGTACACCCCGTCCCCTAGCTCTCATCTCCTATATAAGTCCACCGCACCTCAACTTCTTCTTCACCCTCATCTATCAGCTCCCTCTCCTCATCTCTCGATCTCTCCCATATATAGCAGTCAAGTTGCGCTTCCTAAGCTTTGCCCTTTTTATCTCTAGATTAGTTCATTATTTCTCGCCGTTGATCACCGGCCCCCTTTCTGTCTCTCTTATACACATAGATCATTCACTTAAAATCTTAACCATAGCAAATTTTCTGCCTTATTAAGGATAGTAGCTTACATCCATCATGTCGCCTGCAATGAGAAATTTGGCAGTTGAAAACGAAACCAAAGGGGGAAATGATTCAACAGAAAGCGAATTCCACAAAGGAGTGAAACATTTATGCGAGAAAGGAATAACAGAAGTTCCAAGCAAGTACATATTGCCGGTCCCTGACCAACCAAAGTCATCGAAAGGAACTTGGAGTGTTAGCAACCCGAATTTAAAGTTACCAGTTATTGATTTCTCAGAGTTGCAAGGCTCCAGTAGATCTCATGCTGTCAATTCCCTCAGAAAAGCCTGCGAAGAATTCGGGTTTTTTCATGTAAGTCTTCACATATTATTCTTAATTGGCATGCCAAAAATGAAGCTTTTTTGTTTTGGGGTTTCTCTTAACTTCTTAATATTTGAATTGGTGCAGTTAGTAAACCACGACATTCCAAGGGATGTGATTGAAAATATGATTGATGTTGGTAAAAGGTTCTTTGACCTCCCATTCGAGGAGAGATCCAAGTACATGTCAACTGAGATGCGTTCACCGGTCAGGTATGGGACTAGTTTTAACCAGAATAAAGATGAAGTCTTTTGTTGGAGAGACTTCTTAAAGCTAAGCTGCCATCCCTTGTCCGAAGTTCTTCCCTTTTGGCCTTCTTCTCCTGCGGACCTAAGGTGAATATTAGTTCTACTCACTATTCTCCTTCTCTCTCTCTGTGATCTCTCACACATACAAATTAGACACATGCACCAGTTATTGTTTACTTAAAATTTTAGCTGAACTTGGTTTTCTGCCATCGGTTCTGGATTTAAGCTTAGACACGTACGTACGTACATATATATGTTAACCAATATCATGTTCTTGCAAGAGTCAATTATGTTAATTATCATGCATCAATATCTTGAATTTAAATGTTTGAACAGGCAAGCGGTGGTTAACTACTCGAAGAACACTAAAGTATTGTATCTGATGCTAACGGAGGCCATCCTAGAGAGCCTAGGACTGGTGGATACAGCGAAATATGAGAACGAAAATGAAGGGTTAAGAGAATTCGAAAACGGAAGCCAACTCATTGTGTTGAATTGCTACCCAAAATGCCCTGAACCTGATTTGACGTTAGGCATGCATCCCCATTCGGACTATGGCTTCCTAACGCTGCTTCTCCAGGATGAAGTTGAGGGTCTCCAGATACAACATGAAGGAAGATGGGTAACAGTGGAACCCCGCCCTGGTTCATTTGTTGTCAACGTCGGCGACCATCTTGAGGTTAGTATTTAATCAAATAAAAAGCCATGGATACATCTTTTAATTATATATTCTGCTTAACGTCAGAACTTTACGAACAATCTCTTGATCTTAGAAATTAATTTAGATTTCTAGATTTTCTTCAAATTTCTACTAACAGTACATGATTAATATTTGGTTCAGTGTACGTACGTAGGTACAAATTCGATGAAATATTAGTACTTTAAGGCAGATATATATATATCTATTTATATAAGGTCAATACACTTCATAATTAACACGTGATCCTGACATTAATTTTCTGTATAAACTGATACATTCCAAAGTGGAACAGATATGGTATCAGTCAATCTGGCCAAAAATGAAATATTAGGTTTCCTTGAAACCATGCTTACCAAGATCATGAGGGGTATTATTCGTTTAGATGCTTTGGGTTTTCCCTCTATTAGACAATAACATGATGTTAGGAGGATTTTGTGTTTTTACAATTTTTCAGATGTACTTTTCCGGCGTTTTGGTTTATCTGTTTATGTACCACGGGTTTCCCTCCACCTGAGTGAGGCCATTTAATAAATTTAGAGGTTCCGCCCTCTTTCAAAAAAAAAAAGGTTTCCTTGAAACGCATGCAACATGATCTGCTTCATGTATGTATACATACATGTGTGTCTATGTATGCGTGAATGTATGTGTCATGGTTAGGTATTGATGATGAGAGCTAGTCAATTTTTAAATTTTAATTCTTTGACGTTTTATGCAGATATTTAGCAATGGTCGATACAGTAGCGTACTTCATCGGGTTCTTGTCAATTCCTTGAAAACTCGAATTTCTGTTGCTTCATTGCATAGCCTGCCATTCGATAGCACGGTTCAGCCATCACCAAAACTCATAGATGAAGCCAATCCGAGGCGTTACAAGGATACAAACTTCGCCAGTTTTCTCGACTATTTATCTTCCTGTGAACCCAAGAGAAAGAGTTTCCTCGAGTCCAGGAAATTGACTTGATCAATCGAGCTAGCTAATTAATCGAATAAGCGCATATATATATATAAAAATATATATATTTCAGAATTAGAAAAAGTCTCGAAGCACTATTTGTAACTTTTGAAACATATAATATAATATAAGATTAATTGATCAGGAAAGAATTACTGGCATTAATATGTGAAGAAAATATTCTTGCTAGCTAGATTATTATTAAATTTTGAATATCATGCTACAATAAATTAAGCACATAATAAATTTATGATCGATCCAGTTTGTAAGAGAACATTGATGACTTTTTTTGGTCAAACAAGAAAAAAAACACCTTGTGAATTGTACTATTTTCTTCATATTTGACCGAATTCATCAAGTTGACCACAACGAAAAACTTAACACCGCGTCTTTCTAGATCGATTTTGTGCACATAAGAATGAGGCCGGGGGTTGATGATCTTGATCGATCATGACCTTGTATAAATTTCTCCATTTTGAATATATAAGCTCATGTCATTATCGATCTTTGGGGCCTATTAAATCGAAGATAAGAATATTCTCGTGCATATTATCGATCGAGCTCGAAAAACACGACCTCGTTCGTTCGGGCGATCAAGTACATGATCATCATGCGTTATCACCTTTTTTTTTTTTTATATAAAATTATGAAAACACCGGAAGAAGAACAAGGTACTCGTCATACTTTCATACCCATATTATATATATAATATGATCAGCTAGCAAAGCAAATGTAATGCAATTCAGTAGTCAAAATGGGATCAAGATCTTCTCAAATTTTTGTTCAAACTTGAGAAATGATTAGTACATGAAATTAGAATTCTTATGCAGGTATTTATTTATTGACTAAAAATAAATATTGTATGACTGATCATTTCATATATATATATATATGCTTATTTATCTTATTTTAGAATCTCTTCAAATTCGAATAAAAACTTGATGAGCTAGATCCTTGTAGCCTAGAACTTCTCGCAGCAATATATTAAGATAGAATCATGCAATATCTCAAAAGAACATGGGCGCCCCTAAATTGCTGTTAGTGGACTGATTAATCTTAGTTACGTCCGCCATGCATCTAGTGATTAATTATCGAGTAGGCAGGCTGTATGGATCTGGATCAAATTAATTCTCAACCAAGCTATTTGTTGCAGTCACGCCAAACTTCTTCAAACTCATTTGGAAACTAAAAATTCATGGCCACCATAAATTGCTGCTTTGAAAATTACTCTAGAATATATTACCCACCAAATCAAGAGTAAATGAGGTCAATTCGTAAGGAATATTCGGAGAATGTCCTCTCTGCAATCAAAAAGCAGAAACTTCACTTCATCTTTTCATAAAATGCCCAATAGTAAGAATTCTATGGTATCAAAGTTCATGGCCACTAAATTTGGAAAACTTACCAATTCAGTCTTTAACTGACTAGATAGGAGTGATCTTATTCCCAGAGAAATAATTGGGACTACAGGAAACAGAAAAGCACCACTTTCAAATATTTGCAGTTATTATCATGGACTTCATTTGGAAACGGAGAAACGATATAGTAGTCCACAACCAAGTGTCTTTCTCGATTGAAGTGGCAAAACTCCAGCTGAGCATGGCTTCTCATTGACAAGAAGAATTGGCTATCCTTGAAGGTGGCTCCCAACTGGTAATCAAAAGCATTGATTCCTCCCCAAACTGAGAAATTTCCCCCATTGTTGAAAACATTCAACGTCTCATCCTTTCTCATCAGTATTGGAAACTAGCCAAAATTAATCGATCTGCAAATTGATGTATGCACCAAGTGGCGCAATGGGCAGCAACTAACTTTGTATTTGGTTGTATACCCACTGATATTTTATCTAGATGCATTTTGTTTCTTGACAGTGGAAAGGACCCACCCTAATATTTGTATTAGTTTTTATTTTTTCTCTATAATACTATGCATGCTTGATTTTTTTTAAAAAAGGGGGCATGCATTAGCAAACATTCATCATGTACGAAGATATTGACATCATGGAATTAATTTCGTTTTCTGGACGTAGCTCTCTTTGGCAAGCAAATCAAACCAACCAATTAATTCCTAGCTATTTTAGTACCAGCTTAAGTTTTGGCAATTAGCAGATGTTAATAATTCTGTCTACATTACAAACTAACCTTTGCTTTTGTTGGGAGACCATTGAAAGGTAGCTTCTACGGCCCTAATTTTTGTCTCTCTTTATTCATAATTTTCAAAGTCATGCACGTTAAGTTACAACTACTTAAATTACATGATTGCTTTCCATTGATTGATGATCAACAACCCATGATGGGACGACTTTGAATGGGTAACCCCAGTCTATTTTAGCAAGAAAGACTTGGACCGGTGATGACTTTTGACGATGACTTTTTTGTTTCGGTGCTCCATTTTCGGTCCTCCGAGCAGACGTCCGATCCAGACAAGGCCCTTTATTAATCGAATCCATTAACCCGTTTTGGCTATATACTTCGGCTCTTACCAATTTTAGTTTTTAGGATAATTCACCGCTTAGCACTTACTTAGTTCACATATTAATCATTAATAGGCATTTTTACTAAAAGCCATGAAACGCTGCTTGAAGTAGTCATGAGTCATGAATGACTTCAGGAAAGTTGAAGGGAGGGTGCTGGCAGATCATTCCTCATTTGTTCTCAAAAAACATCTCATCTCATCTCATCTTATCTAATGATTACAATTTTTCTAAATTTCAATACAAAATAAAATAAACAATTCAACTTTTTCAAATTCCAAAATAAAAATATATTAAAAAATATATTCTAATAATATTTTTTTTAACTTTTTAACTTTAATTTCAATTCATCTCATCTCATCTAATCTCTAAAAACAAACGAGGCAGGATTCCATGAAAGTTGGTACTGTACGTATTTTCCACACGTGTATAAGTACGATCCAAACCCTCCACTCTATACATATACACGTGTGTGTATATATATATCACTGATCTATAGTCAAGGGGTACAATCTAAGCTCAATGGTTATGCCACAATTATGTTCTTGTTTGTATTCTCTTAATATGCTTTTCTTTATTTTATTGGTACAGAATCTCATGTGCATAGTCTTACCAAAAGTCACTGAATGAAGGACATACTTACAGTTCAGCGCCAGCCAATTGTCATGCATTCTGACAGAGTCCCAAGTAGAGGCTATAACGGAAGGGGAAGGGCAAAAAAAAAATAAACGAATGATAAATATTTTATTTACGGAAGAATGGATGAATCAACAGTGCCATTTGTTATTCCAATTATACAATGCAAGATGTTCAGTATATAATCAGAAAAACATTGACAACTACCGAATACTCTACTTAACTCTACACACAGGAGCCTCAGGAGTTTCCATTTGATGCAAGTGATCCACCCCCATATTTCCTCCTTCAGATCTTTACTGCCCATTCTAAACATAATTTTATTTCTTTCTTCTTTTTTCTTTGTTAACACTTCACCTTTTTACTGTATGGAATAAGCTCGGATCACCTCGATGATTGGCGCTCTACACAATGGGCATTTTCCTCCACCACGAACTAACTCATTTGCACATTTTGAACAAGTGCACATGTGCCCGCATCTGCAAAAAGTTCACAGTTTCTGAGGTGAGGAACCCAGACACAAAGAATGACAAAATGTGTATCCCCAAAACAAGAAAGAAAAACTTCAAATTAAAGGAAGTCGTTTAAA
Source organism: Cyclocarya paliurus (assembly GCA_029856935.1). Lineage (NCBI taxonomy): Eukaryota > Viridiplantae > Streptophyta > Magnoliopsida > Fagales > Juglandaceae > Cyclocarya > Cyclocarya paliurus. The sequence continues at coordinate 4,485,208 of JARVXP010000207.1, read as the reverse complement.
GAATATTGAATATACCTGTACAAGAGTGAATCAATGTGGCTATCACAACAAACACAGCAAGTCCCTTTCCTCACATGACCCCATTTTGACCCGTCTTCAGATGACTCAGCACCGAAGCCTGCAACATAGTTGTATTTTTCATGTAAGATTTTATGATAACAAAGACACAAGCATAAACAACAAACTACTTTTTGACTATGAACAAAAGAAAACCAATGGTGGAAGTAGCTTGAATGGAAGGAGCTGCACTTACATTCTGTTCTAACAAAAAGAAAAGGCAAAATGACATTTTTTAAACATATAGAACAATAATGAATGGCATTGAAAATGTAAAGAAACCTTTTTCACCAGCCGATCGATTCAGAGCTGCAGAGACTTCCTGTCTCACAGAGCGCTGCAACTCTAGTTGCATATCCATGCAGGCCTCCAACATCCTCTGCATGTGGCTCATTCCTTGCTGAAGTCTTGCCATATCTGCTCTCAGATCATTAATCATCTCCCATTCCTGATCCAAAACAATATTCACATTAGATGCAAGCATTAACAGGTTCGAAAAGCAAAAGAGGATTTTATAATCGCAAGCCCACTTCCCACTAATCGTCAATAGAATTTTCCCGTAAAAACAGAAAATCATCAGTAGAACAGGTCCTATTGGCAGTAAGAATCAGATCTAAACTCCATTTTATTATAAAACTAACTCAGATGAAGTCCAGGCAATCACACAATGAAACTGTTAAAGGTTTTTTTTTTTTTTTTTTATCAGTAAACTGGAAGTTTTTTTTATTGGCATTGGGTGTCTAAGAACAGCTTCCCGACTAATCCTGGGGGTGCATAGGCCCTCGGCAATGAGTTTCCCGCATGTACACCTCGGATAATTCAAGGAAAAAATCCATCAGTTTGATGGCCCCTAAATATTGTTTGCACCCAAGGAAATTTGAACCTTAGACCTTGGGAGGGGGGGGGGGGGGAGAGAACATACCCCCAAGCCCAAGGCCTTTACCGCTTAAGCCCCCCCCTAGGGGTTAATCAGGACATCTCATGAAATATTAAGTTGCACCCATAATCTCATGTATAAATTTTCTTAAAATCTTTTTTTTTATCAAAATCTTATGTATAAATTCACATTAGTCATTTCCGAAAAAGGTAGTCACAATCACGCGTGATTGTAACAATATACTGAGATGAAGTCAGCCTAAATCCCTAATATTATTGTTCCAATCCTCCAATAACCCCACATCTGGAGCTATGAGAGATATTTTGTTTAGCCAGGAAGTGCCTGACATGGGAATGCAGGGGGAAATTTGAGTTTATATGCAATGGTAATATTTAGTTCCTCAATGTGTAGAAGAAAGATGGCTCACAATTTCTGTGCGATGCATGCTATGCCTAGACCAGCCAGTGTGATGCAAGTCCTGGTGCCAAAGTGGCCGTGGAGGGGGCGCCGGTGGAGATGGTAACACAAGTGAAGGTCTGTTAATGGCATCACGTTGATCCTCATTATGCTCATCCCTCTGTTGATCCTGATCCTGGTCAGGTGAAGCAGGAGTTGGTGTAGGCAAGTTTCTATGCAAATCCCAGTCAATGGGAGAACGACCCTGCCTTTCTACATATGACTGTATTAATTGATCCAGACTTTCACGGAAACCACTACGAAGTAGATTAGAAACGCTTCTCCTACAAGATAGGGGAGACAAAATAATCATTATATGAATGTCAAAAGCAAGGGTCCAACATCCATGCCGTTCTTAACCTAAATGAAGCCTTCTAAAAATGATCAAATACCTGCTCAGAAGTTCCCTGAGTTCCATGCTGTACACATTATCATCATCAGGTGGATGAAATCTACTGAATCTTCTAACTGGAATAGCACGACGAATTCTTGGAGGAGCAGGAGGCCCCTCTGGCCAATTTTCAACAGTCTCCCGAGAACCATCCTCATGCCAAACCCCCCGGGTTCCTTGGGAATGGCCCTCTTCCCCATTTATGTTCCTCAAAGTTGCTTGGGGCCAATCATTGATCGAATTGTCTTGCCAATTTGCATCTATATCTTCAACATTGCCATCTCTCCACCCATTAAATTGACCAAAGGCTGTCTGTTGCCAGTTACCTCTCTCATCTTCAGTTATTTGTTCTTGCCAATCCCCTCCTTGATTAGCAGTTCCTTGCCAAACTATATTGTCAACAGCTCTGTTGGTTTCCAAGTTCCTTGTTTGATCAGGCAACTGATTGACATCACTATCCGGACGCCTAAACTGAGATTCCTCATGATTTTCAAGTTGGATATTCAGTGAAGCATTTGTTTGAGTCCAATCATTTCTAGGATCATTGATGCTATTGTTAGATGGGGTATCTGAATGGCTGCCTACTTGGCCACGAACAATGTTTTCCAATCTGGAGCGGAACCCGTCCCTAAAGGAGAAAGTGGACTTGTTATTATGCCAATCAAGTAACAAGCATAACAGCTCCATTTTTGTTTGGGCAACAATTCTTATACTTCTTGAAATAAAGGCAATGAACGGATCGTTTCACTCTTCCCAATACTGAAAGACAATTAATATAGACTATAACCAATATTCACTCTTCGAATAAGACATATTTATATATATGCACATATTTTGTCTGTATCAAAAATGGATTTTTCAAGCTTGCATAGTGAACATCATTTCTCTATAAAATGTTAAGAGCTTTATTGCATGTTTGGAATTGTGGTAGGAAATATAACTTATAGCTTTAGAACTTATACCTTTTTTTTTATAAGTAGCTTTAGAAATTATACCTTATAGCTTAAGTAATAAATTCTACTATTAAAAAGTTATTTGCTGTTTGGTAACCATGTATTGTTTAAAGCACTTTCAAACATGTTACATTTGCTTGGAAACAAATTAAAAAAATGCGTTATGATGTAGAAAAGACGACAATTTGATTTTTTAAAAATTATGACCATATCCTTGAAAGTTTAAAAATTGTAATTATTTTAAAGTTGTATGGATATTTTCGCCCATTGGCAGTCTTTTTAAAATTCGAATTAAACATTCAGCATTATCCGGGAAAGCGCGTTTGAGAAAAAACACCAAAATGATGTTTTTTCTCAAACATACTTTTTAACTTATTTGAGATTCAAAAGTACTTTAATATGTTGTAGGGGGCGTTACACACATACTTTAATATGTAACACACCAACACCCTAATTTTTCCATTAAAGAGCTTTTAAGGCTATTTAAGCACTTTTTAAAACTCCTAACGCAACCCCAAACAGGCCCTTAGACTGTATAAGATACTACTTTAACAAAGGTACTAAAAGTTCATTCCAGAATACTAAAATAGTTATCGCTACATAAACCTCAGTCCCTCTCATTCTAAACCATGTAAACTACGCTCAATCCTACTTTCAAGGAACAAGGCTACTATTCCAATAGGCTATTCCAAAAATGATAACGTGATCAATTAAAAAGAAGTGAAAAGAACAAGTTAGAATCATTTAAGTATTAAGAAATGAATAAAAGGTTCGTGTACCTTAAACCAGAAACAGTATGTCTTTGTCTTAACTGAACTAACTCACTCGCTGCCATAGAAGGTGGTCTCTCGTCCTCAATAGGTCTTTCATTTCTCAAGAATCTACCTCTGAGTAATGACTGGAAAATGTTACTGCATTAGTAGTCAAACCACGGCTATATATGCAAGAAAAATATCCCGATGACGTATAACAAAACTTGATATCAGTCAATAAGTATTAAGCTTTACCTCAATGGATTTCTTACCTACTAAGTACCAAGAAAACATCATCACATTCTAGCCACTATTAGCGTGAGATTATTTACAGAAAAATCTTTAGAAAGGCATACATGAAAGAAAACAATACTCTTGAAACTAGTAGATGTGGATACAATTGGTATTGGAACTATACTACCCCCACAATATTATTTTTATTTGGCTTGCATTAAAAAATTTCCATAAAAAATCTGAATCTATTTTCTCCAAATAATTGAGTGACTGTTGCAGGTTTCCCTCCACAATATATAGTACCCAGTATAATTATAACTATTTGATTACATGGGAGGTAAATTGGAAGACTTCGAATTGCTATCTTTTTATACAGGTAGAATTACAAAAGAACAAAAAAATTAAGCACCCTTGACTTGGCTTCATGATAGGCAACTGACCTGAATGCGGTTTCTATGAGCAAAATCAGAGACAGCCCGATGCTCCAATAAACCCTGAAGTTCCCTCTGTCTTTCTCTCTCAATCCTCATAAGCAAATCAATCAGAGCTTGTCTTCCACGTAACCTCAACATGTCCCTGCGAATATGCTCAGGTTGGCCTTCATCATTGTCACCAACCAACCCATTACGAATTTGATCCACCTGGTTACCAAGTCCAGTAGGTTGGTCTTCCCTACGGCTCCCACGAGCTCCTCTCTGCTGACTTGTCATCTGCACCCACTCCCTAACATTTCTCACCCTTTCACGCTCTGTTTCACCAAGCCATTCTGCTCTGGGACTATTGCTTCTTTGAGCAACATTTGAAGAATGATCACTAACGCCACTCTCCATCCAGCCCCGAACAATGTGCCTCACTCTCTCCCTCTCAACTTCGCCAAGATCTGGAGATTGCTCCCTACTAGACCTGTTATTATCCACACGTTCATTCTGCAAACCCATCTGATCATGAGCCCAGCTCCCAAACTCATTTTCACTCTCAATTGTATCCCCCAAACTCCCTTGGTTCTCACTCTCCTGACTATCAGACATGTTTGTACTTGACACATTGGTGTTCGACTCAACACCTCTTTGCTGCCTCAACCTCCTATTCAGCAAATGCTCATCCTCCAACTCCCGCCACCTTTGCAAGATCGCAGATGCCTGAGTGTTTGGCCTCTCCACAGCCCCTTGCCGCCTTGAGGTTGGGGACTGAGACTCCCTCAGAAAAGATGAGTCGAGCATTGAAACCGTGTGCAAACCGGCGAGAGCCATCAACTCAGACTCGCGATTTCTCCTCTCAATTGTTGTTATCATCTCCTGCGCCTGCCGAGCAGCCCACCTACTCAAAATACGAGAATGTCGACACCGTGCAGCAGATGACTCTGCCAAATCATCACCCTCCAAATCAGACCTCCTCCGCCTCCGAACTAGCTGATCACCCTCATTGTCCTCATCATCCGGAGTGCGCGTAGAGCTACACGAAGCGAATGACATACAATCATCCAAGTGCCCACGCACAAATTCCTCTAACCCGCGCTCAAACTCGGAGCAGGCATCGGTAGATTCAGGCTTCTGTTGCAGCGGTTGAAAATCGGTCATCCTTACGCAATCCCCACCAGGGCTACACTAAAAAACCAGCTTCAATCCCTCCACAATGTACCCCAATAAAATTACACTGAGCACTCCATTTCGAAGCCTAAAAATAGAATATTTGCTGCTAAACCACCATTCGATCTCTAAAATAAAAACGATAAGTAAAACGACAACGAAAACCAGATTTGGGTCTCAAATTCGCACATATTAGCACCCTAATCACAAATGAATTCACCTCTCCATACATACCACCTGACAAACAGTTACAAAGTCAGAATCAAAATATTCAAACCGAAAACTTATTAAGAAAATATCGAGATTTATGGATCAATTTGGGAAGAATAAGATAGAGCCTTAATAAATCGGGGAAATTACGGTAAGAAAAGAGAAAGGATTGAGATTGCAGGAGAAGGAAACGTACCTTTGAAGCTTTCTAATTTCTATGCGCGCGTGTATGTTGCTCGTCAAAGTGTGGGGAAAAAAAGAAAAAGGAAAAGCCCTAGCTCTTTTGAAATAGAGGAAATATGAAAATGATTAGAGTGTTATACAGAAATTTGGTTGAAAACGCAGAAGAGAGAGCGATCAAAGTGGGGATTGACATGACATTTTATAAATTAAAGAAAGAGAAAAAAGAGAGCGGAGGGAGAGCTTCCTTCTATTTGATTTGTTTTTTTTTTCTTTTTTGTGTGAAGAGGCAGACAACGGGTCTAAAGGGCAGAGAGAGAGAGAGAGAGAGGGGGAGAGGGTGGGGGAAGCCGTTCTATTGTGGATTAACACGTAGTCGTTTTGTCCTTAATAGATGGATTATGACACGTCATATCTTAGGAATAAGCCCGTACGGTATGCGTATAGATTAATATTTAAAATTTTACAACATAAAACATTTTCAATTTCAGTAGATATTTTAAATTTTATAAAATAGTTTCAAATATAGTAAAACCTTGTAAAAAAATTTGTACAATTTTGCAAATAATACATAATAATTAATTATATAGAGTGGGTAGTATTGAAAAAAAAGGGAAAAATTACATTTTATTCTTCAAACTAATATTCCTTTTGCATTATATATAACTACTAAATTATCAAATTGATCATTTTACATTCTAAATTATCATTTTTTGTACAATTTGTCTCATCATTTCTGTTAACATCGTGTTTCGTACACTTTTTAGTTAGGTTCCAGCAACTCCAGTCTTCATAACTAAACATGCAAAAACAAAGTAGAAAGTAGTTAGAAGAGGGTGGCATGAGGGTCAGGAGTCTCCGATACTAAAGTCAGCAAAATATTTTAAAAGTTTGTAAATAATGAGAGAGTTTAAATACTAGAGAGCTTTTTCTAATCTGAAAATTATTATTTATACCGAGAATTTAGAGGGACAGATCATGTCTAGCCCTGGGGAGCCCAAGTCTTTTTTACTATTCATTTTGTCAGTCATTTAAATACGGCGTGACTTTGTGATAGTGCCATTAATGTAGCATATTATTCGGGTAGTAATGTCATTAATGCAGCGTGATTTCTCGATTTATTTTTCTCTGTTTATGTCTTCGGTGGTTCCTCGATGTTCCCATGTCAAAATATCAAAGGTTCTCTATTTTTTCCATTCTACCTTGTACAAGTCCTTTTGAGCAGGATGCGGCGCCAGGCCTGTCCGTCTTATCAATCATCATTGTTTACTTTTTCTTTCAGGTGACTTGTTGTGGGTAAGTTTGAGTCTTGAGACTGGATATTGGAGCGAAACCCATTACTCTTGACCGAGCCTAATGGACTTATGAGTTGGGGAAATTTTTCCTTACAATTTAGATGGTCATATTGCAAAATAGTAATAGGATAGACATGATAAAGTAAGAATTTTTCAAAGATTAATTTATCAATATTAATTCTAAGTAGCTAGCAAATTATCATACAAATATTTTGCACAAACTCTATCCATAAAGTACTAAAGGTAAACAAGATTACCACTCATTTTTGCAATAAAATAAAACAAACTTTAAAACCAAGGAGTGCGAAAAGGAAAGGAGGCTAGTCATTATCTGTTGCAAACACTTAGGCACTGTCGGTTTTATATAATATGCTTTCATTTGGCCAAAAGGGGAATTGAATAATTTGGACTTGTCATAATCATAGCTACTGACCTAATTTTAGGTGAGAACACACGTTTCCAACTTATTCGGGAATTCTTACGAGCTGAGATGTCTGGTACTTCACCGATATTGCCTAACCATTCAATTTTAACTTGACTGAAACCCAATTTCAAACTTGTGTGAAAATGAAATAATATCCCAATAAGTGAGTCATTTTACCTAGTTTCCAGCCCTTTGTCACCAATTTTTTCCCACATTTTTTTTTATTTTTTACTACAAAAAAATAGTATTTGTGACAAATTATTTGTTATGATAATGACTAGTTACAATAAAAATAAAGTCATTTTGATAGAAAATAATTATTTTCGCATGAAATAACTTATCATAAATAAGTAATTTTTTTATAATAAATTTGTTTCCCAAGAATAATAAAAATAAATAAATAAATAAGGGTCAATTAGGAGGATAAATCATAAATTGTACTGTTGATGAGGTGTAAATTGAGCAAGAATTGCATGTCACCGAATATAGTAAAAAGATAAGGACAGTAGATTATGGAAACTAGTTTGTACGGTAAAAGATGATCGATCATTTGGCCTTTATATATTCATAAACCCATGCAACATATATAGTCTGATATAGATTGAATTGTAATCGGATAAGGAAGGAAGAGGCATTATTCGTTAAAAATAATGAGATTTTATATTCTTAAACGGGTGTATAGAGTATATTATATATATTACTTAAATAGTAAGATTTAATTTATAAAATATAATTTATAAAATTTATATTTTAAATTAAATTATGTCATATAAATATTTTACTACGTACATCGGTTTGATAATAAAATTTTTATTTTTAATATGAAATTAATATACAAATTTTACTTAGAATCATCTTAATGAGAATACCATGTGATGTTGAGGGTATGAAATGATTTATTTATACAAAATAAAAATAAAAAGTAACATTATTAAATGATAATACACCATTAAAAAAAAGAGCAATTCTACACAACCTCTCTAATCTCTACACATCACATTTTTTTAAATTTTAATATTTTTTAATATTTTTTTTAGGTTTATTCTTTTTTAACTAATTTAATTTTTTTTATTCATTATTCATATATTAAATATTTAATAAAAAAAAATATGGTGTGTAGAGGTTGTGTGAATAGTAGGAGGTTGAATAGATTTTTTGTAAAAAAAAATAAAGCAACAGGTGCTGATTAGAAAACACAATAAAGATAAAGACTTAGGATTCGTTTAGTTGTCAAACTCATCCCAACTCATCTCAACTCATCTCAACTCATAATTATAATTTTTTCAAATCCAATATAAAATATAATAAATAATTCAATTTTTTTAAATCCCAAAACAACTTTAATATTTAAAAATAATATTCTAACCATATTTTATCATCTCAACATTCAAACGCACCCTAAGTTGATTTGATTACATAAAATCAAACTATCTCATCTCATATAATTATTATAACTTTCTTAAATTTTCATATAAAATATAACAAATAATTCAATTTTTTTTAATTTTAAAATAAAAATTATATTATAATAATATTTTATTCAACTTTTAATAAAATATCACATTTTATCTCATCAATAATAAAAGAACTGGCACTCGTGATTCACAAGTCCGGGCAACAAGTACAGTAACAACGCAGAGACAGGAGAGAATAACTTGCGGCAGTACCAAAGCAAGCAACGAGAAAGTCAAGAAATAAAAATATATTTTAGCATTTTTTAAGAAATTTATAGGAGAAGGACCAGTGTCTTTATATATATATATAGAGAGAGAGAGAGAGAGAGGACTTGGCACGAGGGAAATATGGTCCTTGTCTTGCTCTTAAAGATTAATGGGAGTTGAGCACGTATCATTCATGTACGTTGGGCTGCCTTTTTCAACGTTGCTGAGTGCTGATGTTGAGAACTGAACTCAAGAAGAAAGGAAAAAAAATGTCTTTGAGAATATATATATAGTACCTCTAAACTCTGCTTGAACTGCTTCTTGCAAAGTCATAAATCATGATCAGTGTTCTTTCTTTCTTTTTCTTTTTTTTTTCCCCTTTCCTTGGGAAGTATATTTGGTGTTTAGTGTTTGTAAGTAGCAGGTTGAAGAATATTGTGACAAGCAGCCCATCCTTTTAGACCCGATAGTGGAGTATTTTGATAATATTTTATTATTATTTATTATATATATATTTTTATTATTTATTATTCTATTATTATTTTTTCATTATTATTAATATTTAAGATCACCTCACTACTCAAACACCACCTTAATCTTAATCTTTTAATCTGTTAAGCAAACGTAGGCATAGGAGCAAAGGATAAAATTAGTGTTTGTATGTAGCAGGTCGATCAAGAATATTGTCAGAAGCATCCCATCCTTTCAATCTTAATATAATCTGTTAAGCAATAGTTGGTAAAATAATGTCAGATATAGTCATAAAATGTGCAAGCACGCATGTTTCAGATAAAAAAGAGCAGAATTTATCATTAAAAAATAATATTTTTATGTAGATTGTATATTTATCTATTTTTTTCAATAGACTACTTTATGACTGTATTTCAAAAAAATTTAACGTGATAATTGATCAAATTATTCAAACATGGTATGGATACCATGAGGCGCGCAATCATGGTAAGAACAAAATCCACTGTAAAGGTATACAACTTACAAACTCTCACCCTCCATTTTCCCCTCTATTACAAGGTGGAGATCAAAAGAAGAAAATATCCAACATGTAGAGAAAGTATATCCATTTTTTTCTTGCACCAATCTCCAAATTCTACTAGCATATAAAGAAAGTCCAAATTATACTAGTATATAAAGATCAATTATAATCACTTAATGCGAGATCAATTATAAATATTATCTTTTATATATTTTATTGTACTGGGTCCAACCAATTTTATTTTTCTCCCTTCCTCTGATCTTTCTCAGATTCTCTCATGGAAGATTATTTATATTCATGTAACAATGGAAGATTATTTATATTCATGTAACCAGCATAGGCTACTAGCCAACTACAATAAATATTAAAAGAAAAATCTATATATATATATATATATATATATATAATACATATACCATAATTTGTTGTCTTCATTTACATATTCTGGATCCACTTTTTATTTTGCAGCTCTCGTATGGCATGCAAAGAGTAGTACTGATCTACAACAAGATAATTAAGCATAATTAAAAGCCCTTTAGTGATTGCAGAACAAGATTCTTCAAAGACATTGCTTTCTCTGAAAGTCAGGAATTTTTGTTCTCTTTAAAACTCAATACAAATCTAAAGCTCGATCGAGTAATTAAACTACTACTCGCGCGTTGGCCATCTTTTCTATAAAGTCGCATATCAACAGTGTTTTTTGGTTTTTTTTTTTTTCTAATCAACAGTGTTTTTTGGTTTACTATTTCGATCTCTTCCGGTTTTGTTCCTCATGTGTGTGTCCAGTGTCCTGCATAGGATCCGTCGCGCAGTGAAATGAAGAATGTTCCTCATGGAGCCCACGTGTCTCTGCAGCTGCATGCCGACATACTCCGTTCCTTCCTCTTGATCATTTTATTTATATGTACCCAATCTAATAAGATAAGGATGGGTGTTGAAAGATGTGCAATATTAATGATCAAATAGACATGAAGTGGATAAAGGGTTGAAAGTACTTGTGTAATATTGTTTGACACTAATTTCGACTTATCAAATGTAGATAGGGTTACGTGATTTGTCTGATGTGTCTTTCTTTATAAGATTTTTGGAATATTAACAGGTCATAAAGTATTTATTGTGTTCTTACTAATTAATATATAAATGTCCTAAGCCATTTTAAATTTAGATAAGATATGCAAACATGTGATAATTTGAAGACCACGAGAGTACAGCAAATTAGACTCACTGTCGTTACAAAAACCAGACCACATAATGTGATGTGGGTACGCGTATGTGCGTTGAGTGGAAGAGACGCAATCCAAGGACAATTATTTATGTATGTCCATTAGTATCCGGACAAAGGCTTCGGTATAAGATATATAAGATAAGAAGAAAGTGTACAAGTTAAGTTAGGTAGTGATCTATCAATCGCATCGTTAATTCATCATCTCCATGCAATTTGTCTCCTTTGCATCACCCAAATGATTCTCTACGGTTTCTGCAAAACGCCATCTCCAACTCCAACGACAATTCGGATATTATAATTCGATCCTTCCTCACATTCTGCGCCTTTTGGAGCTACATATATGGGGGGTTTGGTATTGTATGGATCGAGAACATGAATGGGTCAGAAATGGTGGCCTCTTTAAGAAACAAAATCACATATCCATGTCTTTGTTGGACTTTGGGGTTTATTTTTTTAAGGCGATATGATATTGTGTACAAGATTAGAATCCTAAGTAGTTATTGATATTATTTTAGGAGCTGTGAAAATGAAAAAACATTGTTGGGTCCATGTATCTGACACACGACACATATATACACACTATTTTGGTGGGGCTTTTACATCCATTTCAGTGTTATAGTTCCAATTTGGAGAGTTTTAAATCTGTAATTTTCCCTTTCTTTGTCCTTAATGAGTCTTCCTATAAAAGAGAAATACTAATATGCCGCCTGTCATTTTGATCGCTCATATATTTATTTATTTATTTTATTTAATGATTAAGAAAATAATTTTTAATATATTGGTATATTTTTTTAAATTTTTTAAATATATTAAAAAAATATGAAAAGAAAAAGAAGAAAAAAATAAAAAACAATTTTGTGCTAGCGGGCATGCCCAGCAGTCAGAGCTGGGCAGCACGCTAGCACCACTCCCTATAAAATGGGGGTAACAAAGGTATTTTATTTTTATTTTTTTGAGAATGAGAGCAAGAAGGTGATCTTGCTGTAACTATAATGTCACACACAGAGAAAAAAATTATAACATTATCCACGCACCACATATCATTTTTGACAGACGGCACAAGCACACAGGACAGATGTCCGAACTGATTGGACAGCACAAGCACACAGAACAGATTTCCCTCTATACGTGTGAGAATTCAATGTCATTTTCATTTTAGTTTGCACGTCCATTTGGTGTTGCATTTTATTTTATTTTTCTTCAAGAGAATTTGAGATTATTATTAGTGGTAGAGAGTGTCGTAGGTGCAAAATAGTTGTCAAAAAAGGGTGTTATCCATCCAACTACCATAGTACCCCACCTATTAAATTAAGCTTGCTAATTCCCCAACTAAATAAATTAATTGCGAGATTATTGAAAATGAAAGATTATATAAAGGTAGGATAATATACTTTCAATTCAGACATGTTTTATTTTTCTTATTTTGTTGACCTTTTGGAGTCCTCTACTTGTCTTTATCTCTATTATATTTTGGCATTTACCGATGAAGAGGAAACATCCATAGATTCACCCAGATAGCCATGGCCTACATAATTTATAATGGAGCAATATCACTGGCTAGTCTGCTACCATCATTCTAATCAGTAATGGAACACTCACCAGTTGTTTCATATTTATTTATTATTTTTGCTTATACCTGGAGCACACCGAAAACGATGCAGAAGAAAAGATGAAAATATCTAAAGAAACATACACATCAACACGATTACGCAGTTACAACCATACAGAATCTACTTCGAATCAAGTTGGGTTTACACCAATCTAAACAATCTGGGCCTTTTCAAGAGTGACGATGATATCAAAAACCATACCACAGGCCCTTTACCACCACCTACAGACAGTATGAATAGGTCCGATTTCGGAGTGATCTAGGCCTTTCTACTATGGATTAGGAACCCCCCAACTCACCTATGGGCCACACTAAAAAACAGATACGAATTCTCGCTATGTCCCAACTATTTATTAAAATATATTTTTTTATATACATAATATATAATATTTTCATCTTATTATATGGAATATGTATATCTTAATACTTTTATCTTATCATATCTTATCACAAAATATCATATCATTAAAATTACTTATTAAAATTATAATTTTTAATTATATGGCCCACTACAATAGAATGAGTTTCTCGTCTATAATCTGTTACTACCTAATAATTATTTGAACTTATTGAATAGTGAGTGTGATTTTTTTTCTTTTCATCTCTTGTTCTGTTCTGAAATTTATAAAGATATGCTTAGCTCAAGATTCAAATGATAATCTCAGCAGGCACAGTTCCTACAACCTTAGGGAGCAAAGTAATGAATTAATTGCGTGCGAACTAAGCCCACAGAAAAGTTAACTCAGATGAAATAGTAACAGTCTACGGCAACACGGAATTTGTTAATTTTTTTCTTTCACAATGCAATCTAGGGGTCACAGAAAATGGTATATAGTCTAACCATGTCGCGAAGAACTCGGGGCAGTGGCAAGGGCTGTGATGTATAATAATCTCAAATCTGACCTGTCCCAAGAGGCTGCCTAGAGGTATCACCCGATGCCCATGCTTGATAGTCCTTCACAAGCTGACAACCAAGAATGAAAATACAACATCAAATAAGATGAACGCGACAGGTACATGGACCAGATATTATATGACTTGAGCAGACAATAACCAAATATTTTAAATGCTAATGTGAAGGACCAGAAAGAATGACAATGGAAGGTGTCATCTAACAGACTTCCACTGAATATAAGATTATCTGGCATTTAATTAAGATTTGAAATATTACACTGTATTGTTGTTATTATTTTATGTACAAGGTTCTTCTTCTTCTTTTTTTTAAACGTCAGGGAACATCTCCAAGGTAGGGCTCTTTAGACCCACCTTTGTAGAGTAAACCCCAATCCCGTGCACCGCATCCTTTGAAGTTTCCCTACACGAAACTGATTAAATCGCTGACTTTTCGCCAGGAAGTGTGGCCCCAAAGGATTTTTTGCACCTATGAGGTGTTGAACCTTGGATCTTGAAGAGAGTGATACCCCAAAACCAAACCCTTCACCACTTGAGCCAATCCCTTGGGTTATTTTATGTACAAGGTTCTGCATAGTTACATTATATGTTCTATTACATATGGGCTCGTAGTTTATTGCCAAGTACAATCTACGCACAACTAGAAGAGAGCAAAATGCGTTATATCAAAAGGTGAGGTAGTGGCACCCAATCTAATGATGAATAAGCTTTCTCTGAAACTAAGATGATGGTTCCACCTTCAAATGCTCAACAACACAATAGAGCAACTTTATTTGCATGGGGGACAAACAACAAAATATATCCCATACTAGCTGTTAATTTCCACTAGCAAATCTGAGAGAGCATGTCTCACAGCCCAAGCTGTGGTAGTCTAGTAGTAGTTGGAAAACAAGTTTACATTTCTACCCGCAAAATCTAAAATATATTATAACAGCAGTAGTTACCTTTATTTCCAAGAGATCGAGTGCAAAAATTTTGAAAACTTACTAGGCCTCAAGCATAAAAGGACAAGTGGGAGATCAGCAGGATTCATGCGACCAATTCAGCACCATTTAGCCTATCTATAGTAAGAATTTACCTTTATTTCCAAGAAATCGAGTGCAAAAATTTTGGGAAGTTACTAGGTCTCGAGCATAAAAAGGACAAGTGGCAGATCTATTGTAAGAATTCATTTGACCAGTTCTGCACTGTTCAGCCTATCAATTGTAAGAATGTTAAATCAAATAGGCTCGAGTGCATTTGGTTTTTAGGGAGTACCGTTTGTTAAAAAGAAAAACTAAGGGAGGCCTGGGAGCACCAAAATAGGTAGGTCTAACCAACAGAAAGTTTCCACATGGAAGCTTCAATTGTAAGACTCAAGGAGGAAATGTCGTTGATGTTGTTGAATACCAAAATTGCTATATGGTTGTCACATCAAAAATTACAACATGCTCCAAACACGCAGCTAAATTTAAGTGGAGTGAATTATTTGAAAGTAGCAAAATGCAACTTTCCTATTTGATTTGGTAAATTGAAAGCTAACTAAAATTTCAACAAACCTGTGCCATAAACCGGGGTAGCATAAGGCTTAGTATTTGCTCGAGAACTTGGGTTCCAGTTGATTCAATCACTTGCACCGGAATTACACGAAATGCAAAAAGGAATCTCAATGCTTACCTGGATGCCACATAATTATCCCAACACAAGCTTTAGATTCTTATAATTACTTTAAAACCTTGTACTATGAATAGAAAAGATCACTTAAAACTCGTAACCTCAATCACAGCATCTGAGGTCAGTCGTTGAGCCAATGAGTTGATTTGGTTGCTCCCACATGATATTCGGTTCACCATAGAAGCTGCATTCCCATACCAAATTCAATGTCAAAGCAGTCCTGAAAAAAGGCATAAACCAAATAACTCAACATGATAAAGATTTTTCTAGATGACTTCTATGTCCACCTCTCCATCATTAAATAAATAAACAAATAAATCTTGCGCCAGCTTTTCATTTTTTCACCCAAAGTTAATCGTATCAACAGTGAAAGGTTATCAGTAAACTGATAGCAATTACCCTTCGTACCTATTTGACACACTACCTCCTGTTATTGCATAGAATCAAGGTTATTGAAAGTGACAGCAGTTTACCTCTATGCCCATCCATATCTGTGCTCCTCTCTCTCTCTGTGGGGGAAATTCTATATGTAGTTTAAGAGTACAAGTGTTACCCAACTTACCCTCGGTAATGCCAGCCATTAGCAATGTGCTTGTCATTGGGGAAGCTGGATTAGTTGTGACAGTCTTTGATGTTGATTACAGCATTTTTGCTACTTGACTCCCTAGTTCAATTAAAGACTGGTTTGGTTATACAAAACCAAACTATATCATCTCATCTCATATAATCATTACAACTTTCCCAAACTCTCACATAAAATATAATAAACAATTCAACTTTTTCAAATTCCAAAACAAAAATTATATTATAACAATATTTTATTTAACTTTCAACAAAACATTTAATTCCATCTTATCTGCACTGCATAACCAAACAAAGCCTAAATCTCCTGGCCACCCCCTTTTTTTCTTGAAACACACTTTCTTACAGCTTTTCTAACCAGATCTGATATATATGTTCATGCCATGTAAAATGTAGGAAGTTATTTGTTTTGACTGTACGGAAAGCTGGTAAGCCAAATTTTTGAAGACCATGGGAGACTGTCAACCTTGTGTGGCGGAATTTGTATCAATAATCTTTCTAATTTTTTTTTATAAGTAATCGATAATATTATTAATAGATATAGGCATAGCCCAAGTACACAAGATGCTATAGGCCTATCTAGGTCTTATTTTTTTAATTAACATAGTTCAAATGCCATAAATAGCCACTCATCCTGTTCTACAACATACAAACTACAAAGCAAGAACCGACCATATAATTATGTCCCCTTACAAATCTCACTCCATTTTGTGCCAAGAATATTAAGTCATAAACCGAATACAAAATACTCACTAACCGTCAAATTTGTCATTCTGTGCAGCAACAATCGGCGAACCCTCGAGCTGCACCAAAAAACCATCATCAGAACAAAAAGAGTACCACCACAAGCACGCTGCAAGATGAAAAGGGAAAATTCAGACCTTGCATGACAAGAGCCTAATGCAACACCCATTGGGCTGCTCTTCCACTTTGACAAGCAAAACAGGGCAAACCTCAAACGCAAAGAACTTAATACTATATACATAACACCTAAACGTGTTTTCATCCACCCTCTCGATCCGTTCTGCATCCAGCACCGAGTACTGACTCGCCGGCAAGCTCATATACTCAACTGCAACAACAAAGAAACCCCCTCATCAAAACCCCAATTATTTCGAATGTTAAATACATTCGCATCCTATTATTACTTAGTGGCCGTTGGAGTTGCCGAACCGAAACGAACTCTCTACGCCGAGCAACGAATCGGGCTCTCTGTGTTGAATTAACCAAGATGCGAAGCGAGGGTCTGGGAGATTTCTCAGCCGAGGAAGCTAAACCCAACTGACCATGCCTGGGGTAGAGAGATTTACCAGTGTTCGCGCCTGGATATGAAGGGGGACTCCATCCAGCATTACAATAACAGTAAGAGCCCATAGCCATCTACCCACAAGTTTTTTTTTTTTTTGATAAGATCTACCCACAAGTTAATTTCTCCAAAAATGATATATACAAAACTACTATTTCTTATCTGGAGGACCTTCAAGATTTGCAGGGGGATGGGCTCCGTGTAAGCGCGTAAAGAGGGTAATTTGGATAAGCGGCGAGGGATCAGGCCACGAGGACGCAGGTTGCTACTCCATTACAGTGCTGGAAAGGCGCAGGTTATGAGTCACGTGATCATCTTTTCCTATTTCGGCCTGCGAATGGGCCAATGGCTAATGCCGTGCGGGGCCTCTTTCTTCAGCTTGCTGACAAATACTGTGATTTTACGCAGGCGTACATCAAAAATAAATTTAGAACTTAAACTATGCTGCATTTGTTTACACAATAATTTTTTCAAATTTTTATATAAAAATATAATAAATAATTTAATTTTTTTAAATCTTAAAATAAAAATAATATTAAAAAATATATTCTAAAATATTATATTTAACATCAATTCAAAACATCTCATCTATCTAAACCCAACCTAAAAGGCGCAGGTTGCGCACAATCTTCGCCGCTCTCATCCAAAACCATGAACCTGTCGCCTTATTCCAACCTTTTGCCAAAATGCGCCGCTGTGATTCAATTCATTACCAACTAAAATGTTCTGAACTTAATCAAGTGAACATTCGAATGAAAGGAGAAAAAATATGTATCCCATTCATTAATGCCATTGAAGTACAACGAGATGCTAATAACCCAAAAAATCTTTACATTCAGGAACCATTGAAACAATTCAGAAAGTACCAAAACAACCCCACTAGAACCTGAATGTTTTCCTGAAATAACAAAACCCTAAGAGCTGGTGAACTTTGTGACCGCCTTAGTGCCCTCCGACACGGCGTGCTTGGCAAGCTCGCCTGGCAAGACCAGCCGCACCGCCGTTTGGATCTCGCGCGAGGTAACTGTCGGCTTCTTGTTGTAGCGTGCGAGTCTGGAGGACTCCTGGGCGAGCTTCTCGAAGATATCGTTGATGAAGCTGTTCATGATCCCCATGGCCTTGCCGGAGATCCCGATGTCCGGGTGGACCTGCTTCAACACCTTGAATATGTACATCTTGTACGTCTCCACGCTTCTCTTGGCCTTCTTCTTCTTCTTGTCGACGCCCGACGAGGCCATTTCTTTAGGGAGCTTCTTCTCTGCCCTTGGCTTCTTCTCAGCTAGCGCCGCCGCTGCAGGAGCTTTCTCCGCCAGCTTCTTCTCGGCTGGCTTCTTCTCGGGCTTGGGCGCCATTCGAAATGTGCTAGAGAAAAAAAGAGCGCTTGATTTGTTTCGAGTTTGTAAATAGGAGGCGATAGTCACCGATAAGAAGTAAAGGATGGACGTTTGTTTATATAGAGGCGCAAGATGAAAGCTGATTGGTCTATTTCGAGTGACGCGGATACATGAAGTGGACGGTTGGATTTTCATCAGTAGAAATTCCATTTTAGATGGTGGGATTTCATAAAAAATTGAATTCTAGTGCGCGTATTTTCATGCATCTTTAGCTTTGAGGATTGTAAAAGGGAGGGTAGTGTGAGCGGCAAACTGGGTCGATGGGTATTATTACTCAGAAAATGATCTTGGCTCGTTTAATTACAAATAAAATTCATCTCATTTTATCTATTATCATGACTTCAGTTTTTAAAATATAAAAAATAATTTAATTTTTATAAATTTTAAAATAATATAATATTTTATTCAATTTTTATCTCATCTTTATATTTAAACAAGATATTTAATAAATACTTTTATAATTATAAACAAAAGTTATTTTTTAATTTTTTTCAAATTATATTTTCTTTAAATAAAAGATTTTTGTAAATATTTTTTATATTGAAGTTTCATAGAAATTTTATTTTTTAAATAATATTAAAACTTTTTAAATAATATTAAAAAGTTATTCTCGCAATATTTTAAGAATAAGGCTAGTTGTCTCCAAAATGGATCCTAATATTTTTTCTTTTTGAAAGAAGTGTTTTTTAATGATATTGTGAAAAAAAAAATTAAATGCTTAAGGGTATAAAAATGAATACAAAAAATTAAAAAGATCAAATAGTTTTATCAGGACTCATTCTTGAGCTATACTCTCGGTGGGTGTAGGATGACTCGTATTTTGATTTATAATAATTTTATTTAATTTTTTCTCTTTTTTTTTATAAAATCACATAAAAGATCTTAATTCAAATAATTTCGTAATTATTTACAAATCATCTCATTATCTAAATAAGATCTAAAAATTCCGTAACAAAATTAAAACGTCAAAAGTAACTCAATAAAAGATGCATTATAGTATTGTATTATTTAATGTTTTGAAATATAGTAACATACGACTCGTAATCTACGGTTCTTACTTCTTCCCCCGAAACGTTCCAAATCCACGTTGCATTGTTGGAGGATCTTAAAGGACAAAAATATATTAGCAACAATTCTGTTCAAAAAGAAAACAATACTTCTACATACAACCGCCTGGGGCGGTTCCGCACAGAACCGGATGACGTGGCACTGTCACGTCAGCTGATTTTAAAAAAAAAAAGTAAAAAAAGAAAAGAAGGGATTGAAACAAAACGGAGGGAGGAAAAATTTCAGATTTCTCATTTTCTCGTTTAGACGAAATCATAACTGGGTCCTGCGACGCTGTGTATTGTGTGGCTGTCTCTGTCTAGGCATTGTTGGGTCTGCGACGCTGCATCTCGTGTGGCTGTCTCCATGGGTGTCGTTCATCTCTGTGGGTGTCTCCGAATAAGTAGCTTCGTGTGGGTGTTTCTTCCATTTCTGTGGGTGTCTCATCCAAATCTGTGTTGTGTGGGTGTCTTCGTGGCTAGCTTCAGGTAAGATCTCGTTTTCCCATTCTAATTGTTAGTAGTTCTTGTATTTTGATTTCTCCGTGCGTTATAATGATTTAGCACAAGAAATTGCGTCCATCCGTTTCTTTTCAAGCACTTTGTGAACCACTGGAAAACTAATTTAGTGATTAGGATTTGTGGTTGTTTAGTCGTGGGGATGGATGGAATGGAAAGAAGGAAACGTCGCAAAGGCAAGGGAATTGTACCAAAAGCCCTGTCAATTAACTCAACTAGTGAAAGTGCTGCTCGATGTCTTCAGGTAATGAACATGTCATGTGATGCTGTAGCAACAACACGTTCTGTTTGGTTTGGCTTAGTGTAGTAGCTCTATGAGATTACAGACTATATCTTATCTAGCAATTCTAAACCTTGAAAAATATTCTCTTTATTTTTGTGTCACCATTCAGTCAATAACTCCTTTGATGTGGTTAATTGAGAGTAAAATAATCATGAAATGAACATTGATAACTTATATTGGGCTTCTTCTTTTCTCTCCAAAATAATACCACATGATGATCTTTTGTTTTTTTTTTCCCTTTGTGTGAAATAATTAAAATGTTTAGTATATGTGGTTTGAAAGAGTCCAGATTTGTGTGGGATTTCAAAAACAGAGCCCATGATGATATTGATGCCAACTACTAAGATATGATCTGGTTTTTTATTCTTAAACCTATCGTATTCATTGTCTTTCTAAGTACATGCATTGAAATCCATTCAATGCAAGATTAACATCAACTTTGAATATCACATTAATATTAATATTTGAATTACAATATTAACCCGTTTCCTGACGAGTATTTATCACCAGTTTGTTCCAAACAGCTCAGCTTTTGACATCAGTGAAATCCAGTCCCGAGAAATAGTGATTGTGAGTCAAGAAAGTGTAAGTTCACTAAAAATTATAAAATTTGAATAGTAATATCGATATTACATAAATATATGAATATTTATTGGTTACAGATGCAACTTGGGTTGGATGGATCACAACCGGTGCAACTTGACTTGGATGGATCACAACCGGCACAATGAATGTAATTCATGGAGTTTGTGTATTGAATGTATTTGGTGGATGTAATTCATAGATTTTGTAATGCATCTTTTGTGTATTGAATGTAATTCATGGATTTTGTATTGAATGTAATTCATGGATGTATTTCATAGATTTTGTAATGGTTTGTTGTGGATGACAGTAACTTAATGCGTGTTAAAAGCATATTGCATTTTACTGCTAGGAAAATTGCATTTCAAATGAATGGCTTTTGATTGCATTTTTAATGCGTAAATCTATTGACCTGTTAAATGCTAGAACTACTTTTAACCTGTTGGCATTGAGGGTTATATTGATATCAACTTTGTATCAATCGATAATGCATGGTTCATGATATTCAGGATATATATATATATATATATATATATATATATAAGATTACAATTTATAGCAGTTTTGGCATTAATCAATGACTTATTTTGCACGACAACGTTTGTGGAGATTAATTTTGCAATATCACTGTTGATACTTCACATAAACCCTTTGAACCTCATTAATTAGTAGGTCTGGCTCTTCTGCTAACAGAAGAGATTGAACTGATAAATATCATCATTGATACTTCACATAAACCCTTTTGTTTAACAAATTGAATCAACAGGCAACTAGAATTATGCAACCATGTTTCAAGATCAAATGAGGTTCATAGCCATAGGAACTCTAAACTTGAAAAGATCTATTACACTTTTCCCTCGTAGAAAAGGGACAGGTAATTGAAGATATGTACACAAATCATTCAATATACTCCTATTTCTATTTACAAATTCAACTCTCTTCCATTTCAGGAAGTTGCTGCTTCAATCATTCGTGCTATTTGATTCGAATTCTTCAAGGTACATTTGATCTGTGGATCAAGCAACTCTTCAATGGCTCCTTTCCCTTTCTGCAAGAGGGGCTTTGCCTGCAAAAGAATGTCAAGTTCATCGTTTCAAGTTTTCACTTCTACAAATATATCAAGCAGAGATATTTAAAAAGCATTTCAATTTCATCCAAGAGATCTACTGAAGTACAGCTTTGTAGCAGCTTAGATACAACCATTCAGTCTGTCAATCTGAATAATTTTTTCTTTTTTTGGGTAAGATAATCTGAATAAAGTTCCAAGTGAGAAAACTCTTATCAGATTTGTTTCTCATTCACCATCAATTATTAGATAATCTGATTCTTACTTTAAAAAGCCAAGAAGTCTTAGGACTATAGAGGACCTATGGGAGTGCAATTCAAACTAATTTTAGGCTACTAAAAGTATGAAACCAGTGACTTTAGAGAATCTGAGTGCAGTTAAAGTATTAATGAAGCCATGAATCTATGGAAATAATTAAAGATATTAATGAAGATTTACATTCAAATGATTAGGGTTTCTGATAAATAACACATTTTATTCTCAACGTCATCACAAAGGGCCCAACCATGTTTAAAGCTCATGTGTGCTTCAACCCCTTTTGAGAATGGATTTTTGAACATTACGGATAAACTCAAGGCAAAGAGGTGGCCAAATTTCATCTTGAAATTAGTAATGCGATAGCTTTTACCCTTGTAGTATTTCTTCATAAAAATAAAGAGGTTTGAAAATTTTGAACCACAGAAGTTTGAAATCAATAATTTATGGTGCATCAGCATGTATCTTCTAGAAAGTAACTTGTAAAAATGTCAAACTGTCAACTAGAGAGAACCTGGAAGAATTTTGACAACTCCACTCATCCTGTCAAGACATAAAAAAAATTTCATTGGCGCCAAAACAGCTGTATCGTTCTCCATATGTTGTTTCCTCATCCTCAAAGCAGATAGATTTGTTTCTCCCAGCCCAAACATTCCACAAAAATCATTCAACTCATCCTTGTTCTCTACAAAAGCTCGGTAAATATACCAATAATTTCCATCATCAACACATGTTTAAGAAAATGTTGAAAATGTTTTATCATGAAGTAAACTTTTTTTTTAAGTAATCATGAAGTAACTTGGAAGTAAAAATCAACACTATAAAACAACGGTAACAAAAAGTTCCAACCTTTAGATTGAACTAATATCTATATTGTATGTCAGTTTCTAATCAAAATAAAGCAACTGTTGTACACGAACCTCTAGAGTCCCCAAAAGCCGCCCAAGCATTCTTTTGTTCCTATTAACCAAGCTTGGATCCTCATTCTTCGGCAAAACCCTATGAACATGCTTCACCACTGGTCCCTCAAATTCCTAACTAGAAATATTTAACCAAAAAAAGCATCAAGGCTTATTAGCTCCAACTTCCACCTTTGACCGACATAAAGTTACAATAAAATCAAAAAAAGTTTGAGCAGATCAACAACACAACACAGCACTCAATTATTTTCTCATAAAAAAAAATAAAAATAATAATAATAATAAAAAAAAAGAGCCTATCTTCCACTTATTCATCACAGATCAATGACGGTGCAGTGTTTTCTGGATCATTCCAAAGTTTCAGTAATTTATAAATAAGTACAGCTAGCGTTTTTTTCTTTCTTTTAATTATTGTGATTAGATATGCAATTGCCTTTGCAATCCCGATAGCTACCTTATACCTCACAGACCAAGGAAGTGAAGAACCAGCTCTTGAGCCCTTCTTCTTCCCTGCAAACGTGTGTCACAAAATCACTTCAAACTCATCAAATCCAAATCAAATTTCCAAATAAAAGACTTTCAAAACATACCACGCAGGTGGCGCTGTAAGCTTCCACCGAAGACACACTTGTACACCAAGAAAAGGCCTTCCTCTGGATCAATGCAAAAAACCCACTAGAGGAACAAGTCGCCTTCTTGGGGAAGTCGATGGGAATGGGGAGAAGAGGGGTGGAGAAGACTAACCTGGAAGATGCTTAACCAGAGCTGAATCGAGCGGAGAAGACTAACCTCGGTTGTTGCTGAACCACGAAGGGGAAGATGATGGGAATGGGGAGAGGAGAAGGTCTGAATTGAGCGGGAGAATTGGTGAAAATAAAATGTGAAAGTGGAAGACCACGAGTTTAGGGGGTTTTGATTTCAAAACCCAGACGACGCCGTTTTGTTACCACGTAGGAGCCGGTTGCGTAGGTTTCCCAAACCTCGGTTGTAAGTAGATTTTTTGAAAAGAAAATACAATTACAAACTTAGTTTTGAATTGTTTTTTATTTTATTTTATTTTATTTGTTGTGCTTAGTTTTGAATTGGATTGGATTTTACATGGGTAATTTATGGACCCCAATTCAAGTCTCGTTTGCTAAGAATAATTAAGGTAAATACAATAAGGTCTCATTCGGATACAATAAAGTCTCACTTATTTTTATAGATAAAATGATATGAAGTGAGATAAATTAAAATAAAAGTTAAAAATTGAATAAAATATTGTTATAATTTTTTTTTTAATAATATTATTATTTTGAGATTTTAAAAAAATTAAATTTTTTATTTTATTTTGTGTGAAAATTTAAAAAATTTGTAATGATTATATTAGATGATATGAGATGTGTTATGAAAATAAACGAGACCTAAGTGTTTTATCTCATTTTATCATTACAACTTTATCAAATTCTCATACAAAATATAATAAACAATTCAATTTTTTCAAATCTCAAAACAATAATAATATTACAAAATAACATTCTAATAATATTTTATTCAATTTTCATCTTAACTCACTATTTAAACTGCACCTAATACTCTTCGTCTTGAATTTACTAATTTTAATAAAGAAATGGATATGATGCAATTTGGATTGATTCAAATCTTTCTCTCGTGATAAAATAGATTCAACTGTAGAGTTTTATAAATAGAATTATTACAGACAAATAAATTACACAAAGTAAATCTATAAATGATGTGATTTCATAAAATCTGTTAGATTTATTTTATAATAAAAGTAAATTTACACTTTAATTTATTACATCAAGTCACATCAGTTTGTGGGTTTATTTTTTTCTAATTTATCTGTGGCTGAAATATTTTCCTTTTGAAAAACATGCCCATTTTGTAAGTTTGAAAAAAAAATTAACATAAATTTATTGTCTATTTTACGTTCTTATTTTGCTCGTATAAAGGAAAATGTTAAATATACTCACACTAACCTTATTCACGTGATTTTTTATAATTTTTTATTTTCTTATACATATATTTTAATTAAAGTGATGAGAAAATTACGTGGATATATAAGTTTTTTGTGAATACAAATAGCACTGCTCATAGTACGAAAACTATGCCTTGGCCACTAGTTTCCTATAAGTTTGCCTACAAAATCATCATTAAATTGATTAAAACCGCCCTAAATCCAACCAATACTCTTAACTCTCGATTGTAATTAGAAACTCACAATTTTCATCCAATCTCATTATCTTTCTTCAATTCACAATAATCGAAACTAATGTTGAATCTTTGGCTAATATTGAAGAGTAATTCTACTCTTAAGCCAATCTGGATGCATACACCGCACATTAATGATGTGGCAAACCGATTTATTTGAAAACAGTTTAATGCTTGAGAATCGATTTCCTCATCTGCCCTCTCTATCCCAAGAATCGAGTTCCCTCTTTGCCCCCTCTTCCCCCTCATTCTTTGCACTCTCTCATTCCCTCTTGAATCCTTCTTCTCCCCTCTCCCTTTGCACGGTAACATTCTCAGTTTCTCATAAACTTAAAACTTTAGAGGAAATGATAACAACAAAGAATTTTGGATCTTGGAGACACTGCACAAGATTGCAATATCAAAACACAACAAATTTCAATAAACAAGCAATATTAAATTAAAAATGTCGATTTATCTCTATTGAAGTTGTCTTAGTGAAAACTTTTATCTCTCTATTTTTTTTAGCAACACAGTCGTCGGAAGTCTTTTTTTAGTAGTTGCTACCTAACCTATCATTGACTCCATTATCATTTTTTCACATAAGTGTTGTACTGCATTGCTCATTTGCATGTGTATTTGTGCTTGATGCAACTCAGATTAACAAAGCATCAACTTTTTAATTATAATTTTTTCACTCAACTATATGTGTGCTCATGCGACTCAAGCATCAACTTTATTCGACTCAGATTGTAGAGATTGCCATAGAGAGATAAGCTAGGTATAAAAAAGGACCTTTATACCAGAGTAACATAACAACCTGCCAAATCAGAGTTTCTTTGGTCAATCCGAGTTGCCGACGGTGAAAGGCTATGGCAGACATACTGCAACACAAGCGGAGGGGGGAATCATGGAGGGAGAAGTGAGGAGGAGAAATTTAAATCAATGATTAGGGATGTAGAAAACGCGAGGAGTAGAGAAAACAAATCGTTTTACTGTAGGAAAAAAAACTAGCTCACTAGTGTGTGGTGTTGGAGACTTGTCTCGTTTGTTTTCATACATGAGATGAGATGAGTTAAGATTAAAGTTAAAAGTTAAATAAAATACTGTTATGAGTTAAGATTAAAGTTAAAAGTTGAATAAAATATTGTTATAATATCTTTTTAATATTATTTTTATTTTAAAATTTGAAAAAATTAAAATTTTATTTTATTGTATGTAGATAATTAAAAAAAGTTTAATAATTAAATAAACTAGGTTGAGATTAGTTGAGAAAACAATCGAAACCTTAATGGACCTAAGAGTAGAATTACTCAACCTTGAATGCCAAAGTCCATGGTCTCTGCTAATGTTGCTGTCAAAGAAGATTCTCCAATTGTCAAACTCGTACTATTCAATGAATATCTTATAACAGTCTATAATATTTATTTTTGTAGTTTAAAAATTCAAATGTTAATTTAGATGTTAGTTGTTGTTTTTTGTTATCTTCGTGTGAATTTAATAAAATTAATCAAAATTAAGACGTGCACGCATAACTTAAAAAAAACGTGCGGTTGATTCTAACATATCGGGAGGTATTCCTATACAAAAAGTATTAAAGAATAGAGACCTAATACAAACAAAATTGATTTGGAAAATGAGCCGATCAAATTCGTTGTTAATTTATTTAAAATACAGGGCTGAAGTGAAATTATAATGAATCGAAAATGATAAAGAGATCTTAAGAGAACTTTGTAGTAGTATTTTTCATTCGGATTTTATTTTTGTCAGTCCTAGTTTTAAAGGCGGATTGAAAACAAATTATTCATTTAAGTCTCGTTTAGTTATATAGTTTAGATAATGAGATGAGATATTTTGTTAAAAGTTAAATAAAATATTATTATAATATAATTTTTATTTTAAAATTTTAAAATTTTAATTATTTATTATATTATATTTTAAAATTTAAAAAATTAAATTATTTATTATATTTTATTTTAAAATTTTAAAAAATTATAATAATTATATAAAATAAAATAATTTAATTTTATATAATCAAATCAGACTTTATTCACATTAGGGATGGTACAGATACAGTTTCCTGCCATTCGAGTTTTTATTTTTTAAAAATTTATTCCCAACCGACATGAGTTATGATTCCTATTCATAAAAGCGGGTATCCAGATCGCATATACGCTCGAATTTGGACCTAAGTATGATCGGGTGTCCAAATCTATACCGGATGAACAGTCTTATGTAACGTGAGAGGGGTGCGAATTTCACCTCCAGTGGAGATGACCTATTGAAGCAGGTGGAACTCACCTACCCTCTCACAAATCTAAGGCCGAATTTTCTACAGTGTCGTAAAAAAGTTTGGGAGTTCGATATTTAGGGTGTGTTTGGTTGTTGAAATGAATTGAGTTTAGATAATAAAATATTATTTTTGAATATTTTTATTATTTTAAGATTTGAAAAAGTTGAATTGTTTATTATATTTTGTATTGAAATTTGAAAAAGTTGTAATGATGAGTGAGATGAGTTGAGTTTGGTTGAGTAACCAAACGAACCAAAATATTATATTTTTTAAATTTTAACATAAAATATAATAAATAATTCAACTTTTTTAAATCTCAAAATAATACTAATATTAAAAAATAATATTTTAATAATATTTTATCATCTAAATTCAATTCAATTCAATTCATTTCAACATCCAAACCAACCCCAAACCTAAGGATACCGAGATTGGTAGGATTTGGATTACGCCCGGTAATTTTTTTTCAGTGACATTTATATCCCAATGAAAAGAAAAAAAGAACGCCATGGAAGTGACAAAAAGGTTACCAGAAATTGGGTGAAGGTCAACGTTTGATAATTTAGCCTTATATGGTAATTCACTTAGCAGATCGGTCTTATTCGTCATTTCATTTCATTTAACACCATCACACGGCACACGTAGCTCTTGTTCGCACAGGGCACACGTAACTCTGGTTGGCTCAAAATCACAAGCTACCCAAAGGGTTGCAACAGCTCCCCCTTCGGCTTCCTCCCCTTAACCCAAAGCCAACCCGCTATTTTCCCCTTTAAGGCTATAACGCACACCAATCAATTGGCTCTTGTCCCTCTCTCCCTCACGCATCTTCTTCAACTCCAGCTTGTCTTCCTCTCCAAAAAGCCATTCCAATTGCTTTCCAGTATCTCTCTCCGTGAAATTGCTGCTTTTTCTAGCGGTGGCACAAGGAGAAGGAGGAGGAGGATTTAAAGCAATGGAGTCAACTGAGTCTTCGTACATGTCGTCGCCGGAGGCACCGCGTAAGAGATCTCCACCGCCTCCCAAGTCTCCTACCTCAGGTCTCTCTGATCTGATCCGCTCCCTCTCTCTCTATAAAAGTCTGATTCTCTCTCTAGAACTTTCTGTAATTCGTGGCCGCAATTCGTTCTGATCATTAATTTGTTTTAGAATCATTGTTCGTGAACGTTTATGCCGCAGTTGGAAGGTGACGATATATAGTTTCCAAATCTGCGTTTCTCTTTCTGTCAAAACCCTAACCCTAACCTACTGAGAAAATAGAGGAAAAGGGAAGAATCCTATTGTTTATACTGTTAGGCGTTGTTTGCTTTCCGAGTAACCGTGGAAAGAAGCATTATCAGTTACATTGAGGTGTCCCGATAGGGATAGTTAAGTAGTTCTGCGAGGCTCTTTTTTGCATCAAATAATTTGCGGTATTGCACACACGATACAATATTACAAGTCCATGATATTTTGGTCGGTGGTGGATGCATTCTTGACAACGCGGTAGATGCATGTAACGTGACATTACAATAGCACTTTCATTTGGTATCTTTTTCTATTATTCTGATTGTTGAAATTCGCCCTGTATTTGTTACTTTTGCTCATTGATTGTCTTCTGTGATGCTTGATCTCACAGATTCTACGGAGAAGGCCACATACATCAAGTTTCTCGTGTCAAATGCTGCAGCTGGTTCTGTTATTGGAAAGGGCGGATCAACAATAACTGATTTCCAGTCGCAGTCTGGAGCTCGAATTCAGTTGTCACGCAACCATGAGTTTTTCCCGGGGACCACTGACAGGATTATTATGATATCTGGAACAATTAATGACGTACTTAAGGCTGTAGAACTGATTCTTGCCAAATTGTTGAGTGAGGTAACTCTGTTTATTTTTCAGTCAATACTTCTGAACAATTGTTCTGCTTATATCCCGTACTAAGTGAAATTTTCTTTGGTTGGTTAGCTTCATGCTGAAGGAGGTGATGATGTTGAGCCAAAAACAAAAGTCAGGCTTGTTGTTCCAAATAGCTCATGTGGTGGCATAATTGGGAAGGGTGGTTCCACTATAAAGTAGCAATCTGATCCTTTTATCCTTTTCAGTTGTAAAACGTGCTTAAGATCTGTGCTCTTAAAAACTTTACTGATAGATAAGGAGTGTTTATAGGCTGTGACATAAACATGCTTTTGTGATTGAATGTTTCTTTTACCAATAAAAAAGGTTGGAATGTTTCTCTTATCCCGTTCCTTTTCAGAATAGTTGATCAAATGTTGGGCTTGTTTATGTTGAATTTCTTCGTAGTACTCATTTGAATGTTATGTTTATGAGCAATTAATTGTGTATGTCTTGCTTGTCAATTTAGTATGGCCGTAGATGATTTTGATATTTATTGGGCGTAATCTTAGATTCTCCATAGATAGAAGATGTTTAAATTCTTTATCGCAGTTATGCCATTTCCTTTTCAGTGAGAAAATGAATTAGCGTTATGGTATTTAAATTCTTTTTCTGAAAACGAACATGATAGAGCATGTTTTTAATGTTATTTTAAAGCTTGATACAGCACTTCAACTATGACTATGCCAGTTACCAATCCTTGAAGTGCAATTAAGAGTGGCGTAAACCTGCTTGGGATAATCCCGAGCATATGAGCACCTTTGGGAGTTAAAAGTAATGGAAATAACTTAGATATGAATGCCTAGGCTAGAGGTGAAGATATTTGTTAAAAGGAACATGTGCATATGGTGAGGTATGGCCTTTGTTTTTGCTTAGAAAACCATATTTTATAGTACACTTAATGCACCCAAAGAAAATAGCAGGTTGAATGTTTTGTAATGACTAGGTCTTTAGATGAAACAACTTGGGGCAGATTTGAAGTTGACACATTACTAATCTTGTTCAGTGAGTAAGGGGGAGATAATCTTTTTGATAGGCTTTATTGATGATTCTCTGAAGTTCTGCAAATATATGTTGGAGTTAGAAAAAGACATTGGGTAAAGAATTAGTGATAAAATTGCAAGCCAGGGGTAAGTCCTAACCTTTTACAAGGTGATTATTGAGTCACCTACAAGTTAATTGAAGTGAGGGAGCTGATAAGATAACGAGGAATCATCTTTGTTCCAGGGGATAAAATCTTTGACCAGACACTTATATCCTCCTTTGAATCCTTCATATTTTAGTGTTAAAATGTCGAATCCCTAGTTGTTACATGTCTGTGGCAGTGGTTTTCTTCATCTTATGTCAGAGTTCCTTCCCACAATCGGTTCCTATCTGTTGGAAAGATGCACACTATCCATTATCTCCGAGAGAACTTGTGAGGAGATCTTGGAGTTTTTCTCAAAGAGTGTGTTTATACCAGTTTTTTTTTTTTTAATGTTTCTGTCTTATGACCCTGGCTGTTGGAGACTGCATATAATCTAACCTGGTATATGATTATAAAGACTCTTCAGATGTGGTTTCTGATATAAAAGGGCTGTAAAGATGGTGAGGTTTCTGCTTACGTAGCATGGCAGCTAGTTACCAATTTCATTGTGGTGTTGTTTATTATGATTGTTCAACAGTATAGTGACCATCTTTCCTTAAATTTTAACTTTGTGACCTGACTTCCCTAATTTATTGATCGTAAGATAAAATAGTAGTTGATTTTGTGTTGCAGGTCCCTGTTTATGTATTGGCCTAAAAGTGGCTGTTGCTGATATCTGGTTTTGCATTGAGCAGGTCCTTTATTGAAGAATCACATGCTGGAATTAAGATATCTCCTCAGGATAATAGCTACTATGGGTTGAATGATAGGCTAGTGACACTGGCAGGAACTCTTGACGAACAGATGATGGCTATTGATCTCATTCTTTCTAAGCTGTCTGAAGACCCCCATTACTCCCAGTCCATGAATGCCCCTTTTTCATATCCAGGTGTGTCTTCTGTTATCGGATTATCGATTTAATCATGCTACCATTATACTCAGAGTAGCTTATAGTTTTCCCACATTTCCATATTTTTCCTTTATCTTCTCGGGTCTTATGATTTAAGTAATGTTCTTGATTCCATGTTGCCACTTTTTAATGTTCTGCACTTTTTAATGTTTTTTGGTTCTGCCGTGAAGTGTTTACAGTTTGGTTAATGCATATTTGAAAGATGGTCTGGGTTTTGCGGTAAGAATGTGGTAAATTTGTGATTTGAGTATATCTAGATTTCTCTAGTCATGGAAGACCATAATCACATTATTCTGAGGCCATGAGATTTGGCTAGAGTTGAGAGCATATTCCTCTTCTTCCCTCCCCAAGCCTTTCCCAGGCAGATGGTTCTTCTCTCTCATTTTTCCACAGTTTCTGCGGGCCTGTTGCACTGAAGAGTGAGGAAGGGATAATGCAACCACATAGGAGTTTTATAAATGAAGGTGATGTGTGTTTAAAGATCAGTTAAATTGATTGAAGCTGGCACGATAAGCTTAGAGACCCACTTGAGTAATCAATTTAGTATGCTCCTTGGGAACGTGGTTTTGGAAATATCAGAATAGAAAAAGGCTTAGAGCTGATTACATTTTGATTCTCCAACTACTGAGTGGCAAGTGCAAAAGCTGTATTCATGGCGATAGTTAAAATTAACCTTTTTATTTTTATTCCAGTTTTTCTTACTGTATTACTTATATTAAAAAAAAAAAAAGTTTTCCTTAATGCACTGTTCAATCTAACAAAGTAAACTTCTCTCGTGATGAAAAGTTAAGCTTGGCTTTTTAGCAGGTTCCATGATTTTTATTTTTGTTTTTTATGAAGTGGTGATTGAAAATGAGTTATTGTCTTCTTATTATCTAAAATTTCATAGAACTTCACGCTTATGTGTTGTTTGCTTGAGATATGATGGCTGATGAAGGTCATGGGAAGAGACTACAAACCCAAAGGAAGATTTAAAAGCTTTGATTGTTTGGGCCATTAGTGAACCTTTTGCCTTGCTTCACCCTCATTGTTGTTGCATGACAATGTCTAATATATTGGAAGTTTTTTCTATCTTTTAATACGGATTATACATAGCCTTTAATAGATAGAAATAATGTTCTTGTAGCACAGTTACTCCCTTTTCTTTTTTGGATGAAAAGGCAAAAAGCCTTCTGATGGCATAGTGTTGCTTATATTGTATTTTGTCTAGAATTATATTGGTGAAGTTTGATATCTAGTAAGTTCCCTTCGGCTTCAATCTTAGGTGTTTTCTTCTCCGGTTTTCATGGTACTCCATATACATATGTGCTTCCTTCTGTTGCAACAGCACCCCAGAATGCAATGAGCTATGGAACAAATGGAGCTGGAGGGAAGTTTCAGAACAACAAGGTTAGTTGTGTTTCATAATGTTTTGGTTATGTTGATGTCTCCTGAAGTTAATTGCACTTGTTATATTAATGCTAATTTTCTAAGATTCTATTATATCACTTGTGTATCCCTTTACTAGAGCCCAATTTGCATGCATGGGCTCAGAGGTCCCAGTCTTGGTGTGACCTAAATGAAGGACTAGGCTCTGTGCCACATGTTTTCCAGATTGATTCAGCCTTTTTTATACAGTTAAATTGGGATGATCTAGATTTGAAGTATGTTACAGTAGACATGTTTCTGTTTCCAAGCACTTGGCTTGAAGGATACTGGCCGTGCCATATTGTTTGTGGTAAATAAGTCAATTTAATTATTCTCAGTTGTATGTCATGGCCTGCCTGTAGACCGTCCTATTGGATCCAAAATTTGAAGGGACTTTGTTCTAGATTTTTCTGCTGCTTAGTTTTTACAGTGAGAAAATATATCTATGAGAGTTTACCTATAAAAAAAAAAATCCATGAGAGTTGTGTGGCTTGAAAAATTTAACTGTATGGTAATGTGTAATTACATATTCTGACCGTGTTAGATTCATGGATCTTAAAGATGATGTAAAATACTTGGTGCCGAGAAGAGGTATGTATGGGTTTAAAGTTAGGTTTGGATATTGAGATGAGAATTTTTAGTTTTGAGATGAAAGTTAAAAATAGAATAAAATATTATTTTTTAATATTATTATTGTTTTGAGATTTGAAAAAGTTGAATTGTTTATTATATTTTATGTGAAAATTTGAAAAAATTGTAATAATGAGATGAGATAAGATGAAAATTTTGTGTTTGAAAAAACTTCCAAACCTAACCTAAGTCCTGTGGATGTTTCTCTTCTTTCACTTATTTTAAGACATTAAGAGTAGTACTGTTCATGGGCCGGAACCTGGATTGAAACTGGTTTTTAAAAATCCAGAACCCGGGTTCTGGGTTGCACCTTTTTAAAAAATAAAAAATAAAAAATAAAAAATAAAAAATAAAAAATAAAAAATCAAAGAGTACATGTTATGAATATTTTTTCATAAAAAAATGTTGATGCAGCATTCAAACTTTGTTTTTTTAGTTTTTTAAATCAAAGCCTACATGTTCCTTGACCACCAATAAAAAGCCACGTGGAGAAGAGAGAAAAAAAAAAAACCATAAAATGGATGATTCATTGAACATAATATGAGTTTTCCTTTTGAGTTTCTATCCATTTAGTTGCTAGAAAAAAAAAAAATCAAAACATTTAAACCGGGAAAAAAAACCCCTGGGTTCCAGGTTTAAAACCTGGTACCTAGGCCAGGTGTACCCGGGTTTTCTATGTGGGTACTGGCCCGGATTTGTTTTGGGCCGGGCCCCAATTATCCGGGTTCTGGACCTGGCCGGGAAAAAAAACCGGCCCGGATGAAGAGGCCTAATTAAGAGGTTAAGATGGTCGGTAAATTTGAGGTTGTGTAGTGTTTTCTGATGCAAGTCTATCCAAGGTGTGATGCTGAGGAATCATAGTTGTGACACATAGGGTTTATCTATTCTTTCTCCTCATTGTTTTCATTTGAAATTTCTAACAATTTCCCATCAAACTCCAGCAAACATTTAGATCACAATTTGCACTTATTTTCTCCCAAAATCCTAATATTTAAAACGCTCAACCATCCATCACCCAAATAACCATAAAATCCAAATCAATATTCCTGAGTTTCTGTTCACAGTCCAGGAGCA
Source organism: Cyclocarya paliurus (assembly GCA_029856935.1). Lineage (NCBI taxonomy): Eukaryota > Viridiplantae > Streptophyta > Magnoliopsida > Fagales > Juglandaceae > Cyclocarya > Cyclocarya paliurus. The sequence goes on along the minus strand of JARVXP010000207.1, from coordinate 4,450,290 downwards.
GCTACTCACTGCCTAAGGTTTGATTTTTTTTCACATTCAATTATACCCTTCCCTTGCACCATTAGAAACCCTACATTTCCTTATATTTTCCAGGCTTTTCACACCAAAACCCCAGCCCTAGCTATCTCAAACCCTACAAACCTGTGCTGACAAATAAACTCTTTGTAGCCTGGTGTCCTTCATTTCTACTATCCTACATCACTTTCGCCCGATTTATCCCTTCCTATTGTGAACATTGAGAAACAGTAAATTGGTATGCATGGTCTCTAATGTGACTGAGGAAAATAGTTCTCTAATAATTTTGGGCGAGAACCCAAGTTGTGATGTTCCTACTTGTCTGTTGCTCCAAATGCAGTATCTCAGTGAGTGCATACCTCTGTACTTTTAAATTTCATTGGGCATTATTCTTGTTTTGTTTTGAGATGTTTTGAGTAATATTTGTGCTGTGTATTTTTGGATTGCGATTTACATAAACTTTTGATATTTTGCCAGGAGGATCGAAGTAACTCCGTGACTATTGGCGTTGCAGATGGACATATTGGGTTTGTCGTTGGTCGTGGTGGAAGAAACATAATGGAAATCGGCCAGGTACATAAGTAGCAAATGGTGTCAATTTTTGCATAGTGCATGAGCACAAAATTAGAACACATTATTTGCTGCAGGTTACTGGGGCGAGAATAAAGATATCAGATAGAGGTGATTTTGTGACTGGGACGACTAATAGGTAAAAAGGACTCGTAAAGGTTATCAGTCTGGTTGCCAATAGGATGAGTTATTTGGCAATAAATTATTAATGGTTCGTCGGTCTTGTACCGTTGTTCTGCAGGAAAGTCACAATTACAGGATCACAAAGAGCAATTCGAGCAGCCGAGTCCATGATAATGCAGAAAGTGACCTATGCTTCCGAGAGGGTGATTGATTAGTTTTGAAATGTTTGCATTCAAAATTCACGTTGAGAATGTTCGGGGGGAGATGTACCTGTAATTTGCTTATACTTCTGATCATTTAAAGAAAAGGGAAAAAAGAGGAGCGGTTGACATATGTTGTCACATGATGATGTAAGTTGGAAGAAATTTGCGTAATCTAGTAGGGGCAAGAGCGGGAAATTTTCTTGTTGTCGAGAGAGATAATTGTGCTAGGAATTTGTGTGAGATTAAGTTTATTCCAAAAGAAAACGTTGGGAAAAAAGCCATTATTCATCGACTATATAGAATGATTCGCTTTACTTCGTTCACGGTTGTAACCTGCTAATTTTAGCATGTACTCTGTCTGATCGTTATCTTAATTCGTTCGATTCTTGATTCAACATGTGAAGATTTTTCTAATGGAGCATTTCTACTGTAATTCATGATAACAAACTCTTGATATTGATTCAGTTTTTCTGTCGTAGTCATCATTATTTATGCCGGTTGCTTCTCGTCGTTGGGTTTGATGCTCCTTTTATTTTTTTTTAGACGGTTCTTACTCTTAGGTCCCATTGGGGCGAAATTGTGGACTGGAAAGATGCCCCCGGCAATGCAGGTTTGGGGGTGACAAATTCTTCAAAATTTTCATCTCATTTCAACTTATTATTATATCCTTTTCAAATTTTCATACAAAATATAATAAACGATTCAACTTTTTTAAATTTTAATATAATTTTTTTAAACTTTAATTCAACTTTTTCAAATCTTAAAATTAAAAAATAATATTTTAAACTTTAAAATAAAATACAAAATTTTCATTTCAACCAGGATATGTTTGGGAGTGAGATGAGAATTTTGTGTTTTGTTTTAAAGTTTAAAATATTATTTTTTAGTTTTGAGATTTGAAAAAGTTAAATTGGAATTTGAAAAAGTTATATTGGAATTTGAAAAAGTTGAATTGTTTATTATATTTTATATGGAGATTTGAAAAAGTTGTAATGATGAGATAAGATGGGATGAGAATTTTGAGTAAGTTATGTTTTCCAAACCTATCCTTCTCCCCTAGTCGCTAGAAAATCGAACTTGCGAGTTTTTTGGCTCATAGGAGCGGGCATCAACCATTTTTGTACTCCTTTATCTCGAGAGGAGCTTCTAGGCTAAAGAAATATACTATAATTTATTACCTATACAAAAAAATACTATTTATAATTATTTTAATTATCATATTTTTATCATATATATATATTTTTTTTCATGAGATACTTCATTCAGGTACTTCATTCCATCAAACAGTCTTATAAATTAAGATCTCGTTTGTTTTCAGAAAACATTTCATCTCATTTCATCTCATCTCAATTTCATCATTATACTTTTCAAATTCCAATACAAAATAAAATAAACAATTCAATTTTTTCAAATTCTAAAACAAAAATAATATTAAAAATATATTCTAATCATATTTTATTTTACTTTTTAATTTTAATCTCAACTCATCTCATCTCATCTTCAAAAACAAACGAAGCCTAAAGTGCAGGAAAAGTTAAAAAGATAATAATTACAACATTAAATGTGAGTCTTTGCCACTATGAAAATTTAACAATAAGGGATATGCTTCCATATAAGTTATTGGAAGCTGCCTATTGCGCAATGGAATACGTACATCGATTTAAATTTCGATGTATTTTTCTGGTTTCCCAATTTCTGAAGGACTGCAGTGTGTTTCTGATAGAGTAATTCTACTCAACTGCCTATTGTTCCTACAACCTCTGCACACCGATTTTTTTTCTTTTTTTAATTAAAACGATGTGTTTCTTTGTTGAATTCTTTTCCTTCCTCACCCCGCCACGTTACTCGCCCGGTCCTACGTCGCCCCCCCCCCCCCCCCCCCCCCTCCATTAACAATGAAGTTTATGAGATGGAAAACTTTCTGCGTTGTCCAACCATATTCAGACACTCTTAACTCAATCCTTATTAATTAAATTTGCACATCACGAAATAGATGCCCAATTTCAGAGATTCTCCTTAAACACTTCAAACAAGTTTCCTTATCTTTTCAGAATAGAAATGAAGCATATATTTTTCTTTTAACAAATCAATTGGAGTCAAAATATTCCGGAAAAAAGGGCATAACTTGAAAAAACAACAAAAAATAAATTATAAAAAGAATAAAATAATATGAATTGATACCTATTTGGAAAATGAATTTATTCAACAAGATCTATTAAAATCTGAAAAATACCCATGATTATATGTCCAACAATAAGTTCAATCAAGTCAGAACAATTGAGGAGACGAAGGAGTAAGCTGTGTAGAGAGTGTAGAAGATCCAGTCCCACTACCTAGTGGAGTCGTTGGACAACGCAAAAAGTTTTCCATCTCATGAACTTCATTGTTAATGGAGGTGGGGGGAAGACGCGGGACTAGGGGAGTAACGTGGGGGGAAGACATAATGGGGGGTGGGGAAGGGAAAGAATTCAAAAAAGAAACGCATCATTTTAATTAAAAAAAAAAGTTGGTGTGCGGAGGTGTTAGGAACAGTAGGCGATTGAGAAGAATTACTCTTTATGATATCTTGAATGATTGGTTGTATGGCCCAATCTGCTACATTGTCAGGTTCCTTCACTGTTTGTAGTGTCACTAAAGAGTCTCCAGCAATTGAAATTTTTTAGACTTGCCGTTCTTTTGCTTCCTTGACACCAATGTACATTGCCATAGCTTCTCCCAAGTTTAGATTTTGACTTCGAATGTGTCTGGTCACTACAAATATTATTGAACCTTCTTCTGATATGCATATGGATGTTGCTGTACTGCCATTGCTTCTTACCACCACATCAAATGTTAGGGTGAGATGATCTTTGGGTGTGACTCTATCTTGGTTACTTTCATTGACCTGTTTATTACCCCATGCATTACAGTGTTCTTTATAAATCTTTAATATGCCAGAGACAAAGATTTCAATGTTGGGAACGAAAGCCTAATGAATAATCTTATTTCTTAGGAACCAAATACTGTCCATAGCTATAATGGAAAAGATTTGAGAATGGTGTTCATCCCTGCTATGAATGTTGAGGTTCCTAGAAAGGTTGAAAATGCATTCCATCCAATGACTGATATCTTGATTGTCAAAGCAGGAGATGTTGAGAGGCCAGGGAGAAAGTCTCCAGAGGATTCTTGTGAAAGAACATTGTAAGAAAATGTGGTTCAAAGTTTCATCCTCATTGTTACAAACATGACACTTTCTTTCCTCATCAGTCATTGGAATAAATCTGTTAACAAGAGTTTTTGTTGGAAGGATGTTATTAAGAATTTTCCAACAAAAGAATTTCAATCTATCTTAGATTTTGAGCTTTCAGAGTTGTTTCCACGTGTTAGAATGATCAGAGAACATGTTATGGTTCATAGTGATGGCAACATGAGTAGATTTCACAGAAAAATTTTCAGATTTATGATGAGTCCATATGAGTTTATCACTCAGGTTGTGGAAGTTAGTCTGAGCAAGATGAATTTTTATTATCTTAGTCACAGAATCCTGATGGAAAAGGGCTTGTAAAAGAATTATATTCCATCTTCTGGGTTCTTCCATAGTTAGTTCAGAAACAGTTAAGGAAATATCTTTTTGTATGGAAGCAGATTTAGGAATGAGTTGGAATGATGGGAGGGTAAGTATCCAGGGGTCTGTCCAAACCCTTGTTCTTATACCATTATTAATTTGGAAGCACACACTGTCTTTGATAAAAACCCAATTGCTTGACAAACCCTTTCCAAATCCAAGAGTCAGTGGGTTTGGACTGAATAGAAAATATGGAGTTGTTTTTCACATATTTTCCAATGAGCACTTTCTGCCAAGTAGCCGAACCTCCTTTGACTAATTGCCAGCATATCTTTGAAATAAGAGTTTTGTTAAAATCAAAGATTAGTCTAAGTTCGAGACCCTCTACAGATTTAGGCTTGCAAATGGAGTTCCATGACTTTGGAGTGAAATTGTGGAAATTTTCAGGAGGGAAACCCCACCAAAATTTCATAAAAGCTCTATCCATGTTAGTGGTAACAACTTTAGGTACATAGATGGTAGACATTAGATAAGAGGGTATGGAACTAACTACTGATATGATTAAAGTAGTTCTTCCAGCCTATGATAGTATTTTTGCTTTCCATCCTGCAAGTTTTTGAGTAATTTTTTCTTGGACTTTTTGAAAATAAACTTTTTTTGAATTTTTGAAGAAAAGTGGAAGTCCAAGATATTTTATTTTCGAGGATGTTTTTTTAAAATAAAAAATGTCTTTCACATCTTTTTTTGTGCTTGGCAAGGTATTACCACTAAACTGGATAAAGGATTTACCCACATGAATTTTTTGACCAGACCATTCAGAATATTTTTCCAAACAACTCATGAAACTTTGAGCATTTTGCCTAGAAGCATTTCCAAAGAGAATGAGATCGTCAGCAAACAGGAGATGGGAAATTGAGGGGCCATCTCTTCTTTTGTAATGAGACTTGTGAGAATTTATGTTCCAATGATGAAAATGAAAGGTGAGAGAGGATCTCCTTGCCTAAGACTCCTAGATGGATGAAAGAGACCACATGGACTTCCATGGATTATCACAGAATAGGAGACAATTGTGATACATTCTTTTATCCAATTGATCCATTTGCTATGAAAGCCTAGACTAGACATTACTCTCAAGATGAAGTCTCATTCCATGAGGTCAAAAGCTTTCTTCGTGTCAATTTTTATAGCCGTAACACCATTTTTTCCTTTTTTCTTTTTAAGATGATGGAAGACCTCATGCGCAAGAATGGTAGTTTCCTGGATAACTCGACCTGGGATAAAAGCCGTTTGATGGGGAGAGATAATCTTGAGGATGATTTTCTTTAGTCTGTTTGCAAGAATTTTGACAATAACTTTATAACAAACATTGGAAAGACTAATAGGCCTAAATTGATGAACAATATTAGGATTATTAGTCTTTGGGATTAAATTAATGTGAGTATGATTCATTTCTATATGGATTTTCCTAGTCATGAAAAACATTTTTATGGCAGCATTGAAGTCCATTTTGATTATCTCCCAATAATGTTTCTAGAAGAGGCCTGTGAAGCCATAAGGACTAGGAGCTTTTGTCGAGGGAGTTTGCTTAAGAGTAGACAAGATTTCCTCCTCAGTGGGAATCTCACAAAGAATATAATTATCAGAATCTAAAATTTTTTCAGGGAAAAGGTCATCAAGATCAAAACATATGACATGATTGGATGTTTGGAAAACCTTTCTGAAGTGATCCAGAAAGTTGAATAGTATCACATTTTGATCCTCAGTCCATTGATTGGAATCGATCTTTAAACTATCAATGGAATTGATACGTCTTTTCATCATGGTTGATATGTGAAAGAAACTAGTGTTGAGATCAGTGGTAGTCAACCATTGCAATCTTGATTTTTGTCTCCAAAGACTTTCTTCTCTTCTGAGTTGTTCATTCAAAATTTCTTTTAGAACCACTTCTTCTATCAAAGAGTCAGGAGTTGGGTCAAGAGTTTGGATTTGGGACAAAGTTGAAGTCAAATTTTTTATTTTTGTTTGGATATGTCCAAAGTGATTCCTATTCCATGATTTTAAAGCCTTTTTCACCTCTTTTAATTTTTTGGAGAAAATTAAAATGGGTTCTCCCACAAAACAAGTGTTCCAGGCCTTTTGAATAACCATTTGACTCGTGTGGTCCCTAATCCAAAACTCTTCAAATTTGAAAGAATGGTTGTGGTATCTGTTTCCAGAAGTGTTCAGAACAATAGGAGAATGATTAGAGGTGCTAATGGGAAGGTGTTGGAGAGTGGTGTTTGGAAAAAGAGACATCCACAAGTGATTTGCAATACTTCTGTCCAATCTTTCCCTAATATGTCCTAACTCATGTCTGTTGTTGGACCACGTGTACTTTGGACCATTAAAACCTAAGTCATCCATCCCATGACTATCCATGTAAGCTCTAAGACCATTTGCCTGGGAAGAACAAGCATAAGGCCTTCCTCCAAATTTTACAGATTGACTCAGCACAGAGTTAAAATCACCCATATCTAATTTAGGACCATTAAAGATATTCGCAAGATTATTCATAGTGTCCCAGAATTCTCATTTTTTACTGTGTTGTGCAAGGCAATAAACAAGGTTTAAAAGCCAAGGATTATGAGATGGGTCCAAATACACAAACATAGAAATTACATTACTATTCACAATCACAGGCTCTACATCTAATCCATTTTTCTACAAAAACAAGAGGCCACCCCGTTTCCCACGAGAAGGGGGCATATATATATACAAAGAAAATCCTAATCTATTGACAATAGCTGAAATATTTACATTACTATTCAAAATTGTCTCCGAAAGAGAGATTACATCAAGTTTGAACTTCTTGATATTTGCCCTCAAAGTTCTGATTGCACGGGGTCGAGCAAGACCCCTGCAATTCCAAGATAATCTTATCATTCTAGACTGGTGGCAGCATTGGCCCTTCCACTTCAGCCTCATCATCAACAGAGAAAATTTTCAGAGAGTTGGTTTGAATCAGATTACCAGGATGCTGACTGATTTTTTGGTATGGAGAAAACCTTGGCTTCTTGGCTTTTCTACTGATTGCATCGGTCCTTTTGTTCTTTGATGTCGAAATAAAGTTTGCAATCGGCTCTTCCTCTTCTTCAAGTTACTTTTGAATCTCTTTATTTTTTCCTTTCCAGTTCTCATGTAATTCCTCTCCAGAAATAAGTGATTCCCCTTCTCCCTCTTGAGTGAAGACATTATCCAGATCAGGGAGTTTATCGAAATTTGGCACGGGGTTACGTAGGGGGTGAAAGCTTTGGTTTTTGTTGGGTTTATTACGCAGGGAGGTGAAAGGTTAAACTTGGGGTTGTTTTTTCCTTGGCTGGTGGGCTCATGGAGATTGGGTCTGATGACAATACATGATTTTCCAGATGGGCTTACTAAAAGAGAGATGAAATGGTTTTGAGGTAAAAACTCACCTGGGCTTTGAAGAGGTTTGATTCGGATGATTTGTTTGGATCCGATGGGGTTTCACTATTTCCTGAGTTGATGGACAATAAAGATTGCGGACTATAATTTAATGGAGATGGCTTGTTACTGATAGTGGGATCTTTTGTGTGGTAATGGATGGGTGAGATTGCCTTAACTAAGGAGAGAGGATGATCAATCTGTGTGTACTGAGTCTGCGATGGGATCTTCCAATTTGACTGTGGGGGCTGAATGTCTTTTCTTGCTTTAAAAGAATCTCTCTCCATTGCCGGCTTTGCTCCAGTCCTGCTATGTGTATCCTGCTGTAGTTTCTAAAATCCCATGCTCATGCAGATTTGGTGTTCTTGAGAAAGTTGCACCTTTGGGTCAATCTGATGACTAGAGATTCCTTTGCTTATCTAATGCGCTGTTGGAGCTTGATTTTGCCAGTAGTTGAAAGTATTAGCAGAGACATCATTTCTTTGAACTATCTTTTCTTTGTCTTTATTGGAAGCCGTTGGAAAAAACTCTCTTGTTTCAGGTGCTTCTTGACAGGTTGATGCATGTACTGTTGTGTTGGTGTTCTGGAATGCCACCATTTTAGACATTTGGTTTTCAATATGTTCAAGATGGTCTGTTTGAATTTCAACTTGTGTCATTCTCCTGATTATAGGATTATCCGCTCGCATCCATGGACCATAATTTGTGACTCCAGTTTGAATTTGTATAAGTGGGCAGACTTGCTGTATATGACCTAGACATCCACAGCAATAACAAAAATCTGATAACTTCTCATACTTAAAACTGATCCATGTAGCTGGCTTTCTTGGACGTGTGAGTGGAAAGCCATCTGGCAGTGGGTGTTCAACATTGATTTCCACTTGGATTCTCATATACCTCCTAAAGATAATTCCAGGACTTGTAGCTTGTTCAACTTGGATAAAATTTTCCATTTTATCATATCTTATGTTGCATTCAATGACTTTTTAAATATATAAAATAAGAAATAATTTTTTAGTGATCATCACATGATAATAATGTCGCTTTGCATGGCAATCGAAGCCATTGAGCACGATAGTGGCATATTTGATTTAACTTGAAATTTCTAGCTGGCCATACTCATGTTGTGTGGATGCACTAAATTCAAATAGCACATTAATTGCGAAAGCGAAAATATTAAATTTATATCACTTTCAAATTAACAATATCAAAAAGTAACTTTTATTCTATAGAGACTGGAGTACATAGTGGTATATCTCATAACACTAGCAACCATGTCTCGGTAGTATATATGGTGCAAGTGCGCTGACATTTCATGTAGGGTTTGCAACGTGCGTCCACCAACACATAACATGCATTGCATGAGGGGTGAATTCCACTGCAATTTATTCTATAGTTCCAAACGCCAGAAGATCAAGAAACTAGTATATATATGTATATTCATGGGAAATCGTCGTCCCCATTGCCATGTCCAGAGCCATAGCCATGTCCAGAGCCATAGCCATGTCCAGAGCCATAGCCAGAGCCATACCCACCACCATATCCAGAATCACCACCGCCGCCGCCTCCACCTCCACCTCCACCTCCACCACCGCCTCCTCCACGGCCACTACCTTGACCTCCTTCACCAACCCCACCTCCATATCCTTTGCCACCTCCATATCCTTTGCCATAACCAGACCCATTTCCAGCTCCTGAGCCTCCACCCCCTCCACCGCCTTGCCCTCCTCCGCCTCCGCCACCTTGTCTGCTTCCGATCCCATTACCTGATCCATTTCCTTCGCCATGCCCAGAACCGCTTCCAGACCCATATCCTGAACCACCCCCTGACCCGTACCCTGAACCATACCCTGAACCAAGCCCACCTCCTCTTCCTCCTCCACCGCCACCACCACCGCCTCTCCCTCCTCCACCACCAACACTCTTATGATCTATGGCCTCTGGTGATGATCTCGCGGCGAAGGTAAGGTCCACAAGGAGCAAAACCAAGAATGCAGCACCGACCAGCCTAGATCTGGCCATTTTTGAAGTTCGAAAGCTCGATGTGGGTTAACTAAGATAGGTATGGAGCTTGAGACTCTTCTCTGTGTTTCAGTACTCACTATGGAAATCAATTTTTTGTGAGTGAAAAATGGTCGAAGTAGGGCCTTTATATAGGCATCGTGAAGACTACATTTTCCAAACATTCCTGACGTTCTAGACTCATGTCTAGTGGCTTCTTTTAATGATCTGGTATAGTTTATTAAATAAAAAGGTAATTGGAAACGTGTCTTTGCGTTTAATTTGTTTAGTGGTGATGGTGGTGGGTGGGGGCCGTGGCGATGGTGCAGCAATTGTGCGTGATCGTGGTGGACTTTCTGTCTTCTTGTCTGAATGCAAATTCTGATCTCTATAGCCTATAATTTTTCCAGTCTTCCACACTGAACTAATGACGAGATCGATCCTGGAAATTAGTATGCTACGGGGATGTGATCAATTAGTTAGATGCAATCCCACTCCGTCAATCTGTTCATATCTAGAAGCGACTGCACTGTCTGCACACAGGCGCGCGGAGGCAGGCATTATTTTTGGGGTGTTTCTAGGAAAATGTACGTGATCTTGCATCAAAGTAGGACTAAATATTTGCGGGCCGGGATATGTATGTTGTTGTGCATTAAAAAGACATTTATAATTGGAAGAACATGCCAACCATTTCGATAACTAAATAAAGTATAGTTTCCATTATATATGTTATTTACATTATAATTTTGCAAATCTTATAGTTGGCATGCAGGCCTTGGTCAATACCTTAATTGGATGTCCATACGGAATATTGAGTTTTGTATTCCATCTATGTCAAACTGTAGAATCAAATTACTAGTTTTCTGCGCCCTAAAAAATGTTTTTTTGTTTAAATTTTGTAACCATCGTCATTTTTTTTTTAACACGGTACAAAATAAAAGTGAAGAATTAAAAAATAATTTTTTGATAATTTAAAATCATGTATAACAAAATTATTAAAAAAATATTAAGTAGCTTATAATGACTAACATTATTCCATCGACTATAAGAATCCGTGAATACTTAAAACGACAACTTTGAAAAGTGAGATGAGATAAAAATTTTATGAATAATACTTGTTTGTTTTTGTAGATGATGTGAAATGAATTGAGATAAAAGTTAAAAATTGAATAAAATATTATTATAAAATATTTTTTAAATATGATTTTTGTTTTAAGATTTGAAAAAGTTAATTGTTTATTTTATTTTGTGTGAAAATTTAGAAAAAACTATAATGATTATATAAGATCAGATGTTATGAGTTGAGAAATTTTGTGAAAACAAACAAGACAGTTTGTGAATAGTACAGAGATAGTTTAAGATGTTTTATGGGGTTTTGAAAAAGAAGAGAAAAAAATTTTGAATAAAAAAATTATAAAGTTAAAATATTATTATAATATAATTTTTGTTTAAATATTTAAAAAAGTTGAATTATTTTTTATTTTTTGTTTAAAAGTTTGGTAAAATTATAATGATTAGTTTGAAAATATTTATATTTGAGTGGTGTTTAGAAAAGAGATGAGATGAGATGTGATATAATTTTAAAATAAATTTTTTTTTTTAAACAAACGGCTCTATTTAGATAGTGAAAATATTTCATCTCATTTTGACTCACCATTATAATTTTTTAAAATTACTATTTAAAATATAATAAATAATTTAATTTTTTAATTATTAAAATAATAATAATAATTTTTAATTTTTAATTTTTATCTTAATTTATTATATTTCGCTATCCAACCAACACTTTAATTATCACGATTGTGACTATAACAGCACGAAGAATAAATGCAATCCTGCGTGTCATCACGTTGCACCAACATCTTCTCCTCCTTTTTGACTTTACACTCGAATGTACGAGGATATTATAGTATATAATTTCACACAGACATTCCTCAAGCCAGCTTCTTCCAATACATATAATAGTATTCGTCAAACTACTCGATCGATCCGTGACTCACGTGTAGAGAGGTAATATGTAAATCGATTCATTAACCCAATATAAATGTGATATGATAAAAACGAGTTAACATTTAAGGAAGATTTGATAATTAAGTTTAAACATAAAATTTTCATATCATCTCATTAAATTATTATAATTTTTAAAAATTTTGATACAAAATATAATAAATAATTGAATTTTTTTAAATTCTAATTTAACTTTTTTTATAGATATTTTAATTTTAATATTAATATAAATTTATGCTAAATTTAACTAGCTCATATAGATTAATTTTAAATTTATTCAACCCATTTACATATACGAATAAAAAATGATTGACACGACACGGCCTGTTATATTAATGAGCCGTGTTAGAATTTGAGACTTTAACATATTATATATAAGAAAAAAGAGACCTTTAATGAATTTTAGGCTTGATCCGAGCCTACATTTATCAAGCCTTCTTCCATATATAGTGGTGCTACCTCCATTAAATATATATAATTATTAAAATATAAGTTAAATAATACGATTTATTTTTTTATTAACTTAAAATTTTTAAATAAGTAATAATTTTAATCTAAAAATTTATGAATTAAAATTTTAATTCTATACTCTATCTTATTTAATTGATTTGATGCTATCCGAATCCGAATGACTACTGAATGAATACTTTCCAATCTGGAGTGATTAACAGGGTTTTTGAAGTCTCTTTTATTTCTCTTGCAGGACTGAAAGTGGTAGGCCGGACTGAAATATAGTACTACTATATTTCTCTTGAAAGTCTAGTGATGATCAAATCTCCAATATGTTAGTGGGATGCGTCCCTTTTTCTAAAGTGTCTGCATATAGAACAACATGTGGCACCATAATGTAGCTGGTTTCCTCGCACTTTGCCTTGCCTTCAATCATATCGCGCAATACGGCCTACCTACCTTACGCAAGCAGCATGCGCTGGCTAGCTCTCGTCCTTTTTTTTTTTGACTTTGATACAAGCGAAATGAACCGCCAGTAGATTCGCTTGGTTTGTTGTTGCGAATGGATTCTAAGAGATAAATTAAAATTAAAAAATTAAATAAAAAATTATTAAAATAGAGAATTTTTAATATAATTTTTATTTAAAAATTTTAAAAAATTTAACTGTTTATTTTATTTTTTATAAAAATTTAAAAAAGTTATAATGATTAGATGAAATGAGATGAGATGAGTTAAGATTAATTATAAAGACAAACAAGGCTAGTTCCGTTTGGATAGGGATATGAGATGAGATATTTTTAGATAAAAGTAAAAAAATTGAATAAAAATTATTTTTTTAATATTATTATTATTTTAAGATTTGAAAAAATTAAATTATTTCTTATTTTATGTGAAAATTTAAAAAAGTTGTAATGATGAGATGAGATGAGATTAAACCGTTTCTGTATTCAAATGGGGCCTTACTTATTGCTTGCTAAATTTGAAAAGAGAAATGATATTTGCAGTCATAAAAGGAGCAAGCGCCATACAATCTTTTTAAAAAAATGAATAAATATGAGATTTATATGAAAAAATTTATTTTTTTTACTAATTGTCCTTGCTTTTTTTCAAAACGATTGCATGATACTTACGCATTTTACGACAATACGTAACACTACTAATTTTAAAATGGTCCGTTTTCTATCATATTTTTGAACAAATCTATCATATTTTTATATTTCTATTTATTTCTCATTCTATGCACTAGAATTTTGACAAAATTCTCAGATCTAAATCCAATAAAATTGAACTCTAAAGGTTTGTTTGGAGAGTGAGATAAATGGAAATTTTATGAATAGTAATAAAATAGTTTGTAAATAATAGTGAGATAGTTTGAATTAAATATTTTTTAGATTTTAGGAAATGAGAGAAAAAAAAGTTGAATAAAAAATATTATAAAATTAAAATATTGTTGAAATATAGTTTATAATATTATTTTTATTTTGAGATTTGAAAAAATTGAATTATTTTTATTTTTTATTTGGAGCACGGAGGGTGTAGCACGAGATGGGTCCCGTTTTAAAAAAATAAATATATATTTTTTTAAACTCTTATGATAAGACTATTGATCAGGGTTCCAGTCCAGGAACCTGGGTATACCCCGACCGAAACCCGAATTTTAAATTCGGACCAGATTAGCCAGGGTTAGACTCGGGCCGAAACTCGGATAAATCCAAATCGTAAATTTGGGTTCCGGGTTTACAACCCGGTACTTGGATTTTTTTTTGTTTTTACTAAAAGTTCATATTTAATTAACTTTAAAAACATAACTCTTTTTCAAGTAAAAACCTATATTTTATTAAAAAATTTTCAAGAAAAATCCGTTTGAAATCATAATTCTTTATATGCAAAAGACTATATTTATTTAAAAAACTTCAAACCATAATTATTTTTTATATAAAAGCCTTTATTTTATTAAAAAAAATTCTAAGAAGTCAAGTTGGAATGCGAAATATTTGTGTTTTAAATACTAATGCATAAATTCATTGATGCATGCATCACAATGCAATCCATTACATATTACATTATTTGTTATTTATACATTACATTACAAAATCAGTAGCATGTCCATCAATGATTTAATCTCCACACCAAATGGCAACTTCAAGTAATTGGACTAAAAGAGATCCTGCAAAAAAAAAAAAGTTTTGAACAAGGATTATATATCTGGTACCGGGTTTACAATCTGGGTTTGAACCTGGTACTCGGCCCAGATATATTCAGGCTTTGCTATCAGGTACCGAAATCCGGTTATAAGGGTTCCAGACCAGGCTAAAAAAAATTCGACCTAGTTGAACAAGCCTACTCTTATTCGGACTATCTCGGTGGGTGTAGCAATGCTTATAATTTATACAATAAATCTTCTCAACCTCCCAACACTCTACACTCTATATTTTTTTTAAATTTTTTAATTTTTTTCTTTTATTAAATATTTATTATATGAATAATGAATAGAAAATTTAAAATAATTTAAAAAGAATAAACTCAAAAAAAATTTTAAAAAATAATAAAATTTTAAAAAATAATAGAGTGTGGAGTGTTGGGAGGTTGTATACCAAAACCCTAATTTATATGCGATGTGTAAGGCTTGGTTTGGATAGTGAAAGTATCTGAGAATGTTTGTGAATAGTAATAAAAAGTAGATAAAAAGTAATAATAGAATATTGAATAGTAGTAAAAAGTAGATGAAAAGTAATGAATAATAGTAAAAATAGATAAAAAATAATAATAAAATAGAAAATAGTAATGAGAGTACCTCGCCACCCAAACACAGCCTTAGTCCTTGTTTACGCATTCTGAACAGCTGCATGTTGTCTTGGGGATATGACATGACGTTTAACGGCTTCACTCGTAAAAGGCTTGCCGATAATGGGCCAACCGGAAACAATATATAGGTCCAGCAAAGTTGAAAATATGGTATTGGGCGCAAATGAGTGGACCTTATCTCGTGATAACTTGAGAATGGGCCATGATAGTTCAATTTTGACTGGGCCTAAAACTAAACATATATATCTCGAGATTTTAAACAGATCAAGTGCTTGTTTGAAAATATATTCCATCTAAAATACTCATCTCATTTTATTTATTTTTTAAAGATAATTTAAATATAAAACTTTCAAATTAATTATTATATTTTTTTTAATTTTCAAATAAAAGATTAATCTATTCTTGAATCTCGATTTAATTTCGATAATTTTTTTTTTATTTATTTTTTACTAGTAAATATTTTTTAATGATATTATGATTTTTTTTAAAAGAATTATTTAAGAGTATAAAAAGATGAATAAACTTCTTTTTTTCACTCTTTATCGGACTCATCTCGTGCCACACCCTCGTAGCACTGCTCTAAATTACAAGGAAGTTAGCTGGTAGAGGAGTGTAGAGCCACAGTAATCTATAGTATATATGTTGCCGTGGATATAAATTACCATTCCGGGCTGAAACGACGTCACAATTTCTCCGTACAGAGGCGCAGTTTTGGGGGGGAAGGAGAGATTCCGAGATCTCTACGGTGCCGTTGGATTCTTCGCTTTGGTCGGAGATCCGTGTTCTTCACCGTCCGATCCAACCGCATTGTCCTTCCCCGGCCAGTTTAGGTTATCTCGAATCTCGATTCGATCCTTTTTCAACGGCTGCTATTTCCTCGAGCTTCTTCTTGGAATTTTAGGTACGTCATGCCTGTTCCTCATTGTTTTCCGATAATTTTGAACTTATTCATTCGATTTTATATTCTGCTTGAATTTCCGATTTGGATTTTCTTACCATGGAATTTATTATTTCGACGGGCAATTTTGTTGTCTGTTTGCTTGTTAAGAAAAATGAAACAAACAGAGAGAAAATGAAAACTAAAGTTTTCAATATGATACTTTTATGTTGGCGAAGTGTATGATTAAACAAATTAGCATGGGCTAACTTAGTTGAGTCGATGACATTTCAAGTGCTGAAGAAGACGCTTTTCTGTAAATAATAGCAATTAGAAAGCTAAATGTTTGAATTAGGCCACTTTCCTGGGAAATCTGTAATTTTCTTTTAGAGAAATTATTGAGTTTCTTATTTTATATTGCAGAATACAGAGCAGCATTTGCTAACTTTTCGCGGTAGGCCATGCTTTTACGGACTTCCATTTTGATTTTTCTTTTATACGTAGCGTTCTTTTTATATCTAATTCAATCTTAATTTAATATTAATATTTATCTCTAATCGCGACCTGTAGCCTTCAAATGAAGATCTTATTGTAGTCACACTTTAGATAGAATTTACTGACTGAAATTCTATGTTTTCGTAAACTGAAATGTTCAATGCCTTCTATAAACTTAACTCAGGTCAACAAAGACCTATCCAACTTCTCGTAGTTGGCAAGACGATTGTGTAGGACCAATCAGCTCATGATTTCTTTGTCAAGCCGTTGACCATTTTTTTTTATTGATACACACAATATATTTTCACAACATATTTCACAATAATATTGTAAGATAAGAGTATTTTTGTAAATTAATGTTACTTTTATAAAGTGTTATAAAATTACCCCTATTTAACACATTGTTGTGAAATGTGTTGTGAAATGTTGTGAATAAATTATTTTCCTCTTTTTTTTTGGTCTTCTTTTTTTTCTGTTGCGTTTTTTAACTTATGCTGGGTCACTGTTCTGTCATCTTGTTCTCCATTACTGCGATCCCTAATTATTCATAAGAAGGTCAGTGATTTCTTAAATCTTATCCTACTAGCGATGATTAACTATTTTCTCATAATATATAATGTTATCCTAGTAGTTATTTAAAAGTCTTTCCCTATAAATTTTGAGACATCCAAATTTTTGGTGGGTACACTGTTGCTGGATCTGAAACCCTTTCTGTCTTCCCTTTTCTCGTTATCATTGGATGTTTGATGTTTACTGTGATATTTTTTTATTTTGTAATAAGCTTCTGTGAATTATCGTCGGTTTTTGGCTGAGATACCTGTTGAAGAGATTTCCAATAATCTACGTGGGCGACTTGCAGACAGCTGGTATGGGAACAGAGGAGGTTAAGAAAGCTTTGGATATTAGCGATTGGAAATCGGGAGTGGCTTATGACCAGTGGATAGCACTTCCCGTCTCTGGTCAACGGCCACCAGCTCGCTACAAGGTGAATTTTTTCTCCGTAGAAAATTTGAACAAGATATACTGTTGGTTCCAGCATTTCTACCCCTATGGGGCTTCAGACTATTAAGGTTGATTCCATTTGCATATGATTGTCGTAAGTCCATGATCATTGGCATATTCTTCTGGTATTTTTCTCTTCAATTATGAGCCAGATACTAATCATACTGCTTTGTCTTTTAACCATAGCATGCTGCCGCAGCAGTTGATGAGAAATTATATGTTGTTGGTGGAAGTCGTAATGGTCGGTACCTGTCTGATGTTCAGGTATTGGATATGCCCAATTGGCCGTCCAATTTTTGCAAATTAATTTTTGAATCCTCTCTCGTGAGTCATCAGATGATTGGATATTCTCCAGGTATTTGATTTTAAAAGTTTGGCATGGTCTAATCTAAAACTGAAACAACCAAATGCTGATGAATTTGAGGACAGAGGCTTACTGGGAATTCTTCCAGCCACCTCAGGCCACAATTTGGTAAGAAGTTCAGGCAAATTTATACTGTCCATATTTATCAGAAAAAAAAAAAAATTGTACTCTCCATTTGAGCATGTGTGCTTTTCTGCTTTTTTTCCGGTTATGTCTGACTTCTATCTGTTAATTTACTAATTCTTTGTTAGCTAAATAATTATAAGAAATAGAGGTGACAAGGATGATGAGGTCCATAAGTGAGCATTCATAGACTCTTGAGATACCTTAGGCACTTAAAAAAACCATTATCTATTTTTCCTTCTTAGTGACGTGGGATTCACTGAAAAGGACCCAGAGGTTTTAGTTTTGCCAAGTATATATGAGGAGGGGGCAGGGGGGATAAGTGGACCTTGAAATCCATCCCAAGACTCCTAGATAACGTGGATGTTTTGTAAACCATAATATGTTCTGCCTTCTTAGCAATTTGGAATTCACGCACAGGGACCTCGTATTAGTTTAGGGACTTGACATCTTTTTAATTAATTACTTAAATTGCTCTTCAATTGTTTGACAGATTAAGTGGGGAAATAGACTTCTTCTCATCGGTGGGCATTCAAAGAAAGCATCTGACAAAATAACAGGTTTGTTTCTCCAAGAGCCATATTGGCATTGGTAAAAGGATTACTGATTTTATCTGTTAATACTGCATTATTATCCTGTGTTGCTTAGAACCTTATTCCGTGTAAATGGACTTGTTCTAGTGTTATTCATCGATCTCGAAACACATCTCTGTGGTGCCCTTGAGACCTCAGGAAAAGTGCCGGTCAGTAACTGATTCTACTTACTACTAATTTTGCTTCTGCCCTCGTGCTTATGCTTCGTCAATTGTTTTCTGAAATTTCATTTGTTATCTATTTATTTGGCAAGGAAAATATTGAATATTCATTTTCGCTGGAGTGGATTTGATTTTCTGAGTTTAATGGTGATTTGATGGTACACTGATAGATTATACTTCCAGGGAGCCTTTGGGGGGAATTCTGCAACTCTTGTTGGTTCCAGAGTGATAGTTTTCGGTGGAGAGCACGAGAGCAGGAGATTGTTGAATGATGTCCATGTTCTCGATCTGGAAACAATGACTTGGGATTTGTTGGAGGCAACGTAAGTATCTAGTCTACATTTGTGGCAGCTAATTTCTGTGGTCTCAGAAGAGTTCTTCATCACTTTCTTATGTTATGATAGGCAGACACCTCCAGCTCCCAGATTCGATCACACAGCTGCAGTGCATGCAGAACGTTACCTTTTAGTTTTTGGCGGTTGTTCTCATTCTATTTTCTTCAATGACCTACACGTACTGGATTTGCAGACTGTAAGTGTTTGTACAGAAGAATCTCTTTGCACATTTTCTTGTTCATTATATATATGGATTACTTTTGGGATAAAAAAATATTAATCCTGCTTCAATTCTATGTCAAGAAGTGGATCGCTAGGGTAAAAATGCATCTTTCACGTTGCCAGTAGAATAAAACTTGGTTCCCTGATGGGTAGTATGTGTCACCTACTGACACAAGTGAATAATGCACATGGACTAACACTATCACAAAAACAACACAAAAAGCACATGCATAGTGCCAAGATTTTGGAAAGTTGAAAATTATACTATACTTTGGGCTTCTACTTAGCATTTGCCTGAACTTTTATCCCCTGCCCAGGCATTTTTTTTATTCCTAGTGTTTTAAGCTGAGAAGCTCCACTATACATGCAGATGGAATGGTCCCAACCACAAATCCAGGGTGATTTAGTGACTGCCAGAGCTGGGCATGCTGGAATAAACATTGATGAAAACTGGTATATAGTTGGTGGTGGAGATAATAAAAGTGGTATGTAAAATTATATGCTTATTAAATATATACTGTCTGTGCTGCAGTTTCTTATCCGCGTTAGCATATTCAAGGATGCGTGACTATATGTTTTTGCAGGTTGCCCCGAGACTTTAGTGTTAAATATGTCTAAGCTAGTTTGGTCTGCATTGACAACTGTGAAGCCCAGGGATCCGCTTGCTAGTGAGGTCACTACTTTGTTCCTTTTCTTTCTCTCCTTTTTTCATTTCTACCAATTCTGTAAGATGCTTTTGATTGTTTCTAGCAGATTGAGAATGATTGGTATCAACACTTGAGAAGCACCATAGTGATATAATTATATTTCAAGTTTCTGGTGCTAGTGTTGGCATTTAACACTGTTTCCAATCCTGAAATATGAATCTTTATTTAAGCATGGATGACCCCACCAGGGTCTAGTTAAAGAACCTACTGCTCTGCTTGAAGTGAGATGAACTGTTGAACAGACTCGTATCTTTTTTAGGGTGGAGGGTCGTGAATATCATGCGTCTTGTGCTATATCTTATTTATGAAGGGTTTTACTGTAAATGTTCTAATTTAGGACAGTGCCTTGCACTTGGAATTCATAGCACATGAATATATTGATTTTGTACATGATCAAGGATATAAACATGGAAACAGGGACTGAGTGTTTGCTCGGCAGTAATTGACGGCGAGAAGTATTTGGTTGCCTTTGGTGGCTACAATGGGAAATACAGCAATGAGGTATGTTGTATAATAATTCCTATTGCTTATTAGACGTTGGGTTAAAAAAATTTCTCTCTTAAGATTGCATTGATTTTGAACACATCAACATATGTTGAAACGTAGTATTTACCTACCAAAAAAAGAAAAAAAAAGAAAAAGATGCATGGTATTCAATGACATTTTCTATTGTGTCGCGTATGAACTCCTCTCATGGAATGGTTGAAGCTTTGAGGATTGTGAACGAACAATGGACGAGATTAGAACTTTTTTTCTTCATACTTTATTCCATTAGTCGATTGTAATAGACTTCAATGGCATGACCGTACATGATTTCCTTGTATCTTTAGACACTCATGCATTGGTGTTGCTCTTGTATATGTCCCGTGTATTTGGCTTCGCCTATATTAATAAAATTCTTATTTACTGATAAAAAAAACCTATGAACTCTTGTCATAGCTCACAATTCTAGCATTAGGCCTTAAATCCTAAAACTTAGTCATCTGCAAACACTTATCTTCAAGTTTTCCTCTGTTGATTTTGTGATTGTGACTTAAACTGCATTCTGTGATTTCTGTGTCTGTACTTTTATTCCCTAGGTTTTTGTTATGAAACCAAAACCCAGGGACTCATCACGTCCCAAGATTTTCCAGTCACCAGCAGCGGCTGCAGCAGCGGCTTCTGTTACTGCTGCATATGCCTTAACCAAAGCTGAAAAGTTAAATTTCACAAAAGCAGAAGATTCAAACTCTAAGGAGGCTGAAAACAGTTTTTCTGAACAAGATGTTACAAATGAGATTAAGGCCATCAGAGAAGAGAAAGATGTGTTGGAGCTGTCACTTGCAGAAGTCAGAGCTGAAATTACTAGGCTTAGGGGACAGATTGGAGAGAAAAAAGGCACTCATTCTGAGTTGTCGAAGGTATGTGTTTTTTGTGTTACTAATTTATCTGATTATCAATTGGTCAGCCTTTAAAACTTTCATTGTTTGAACTGTATTTTTTCAGGAACTCCTTTCAGTCCAAGGTCAACTAATAGCCGAGAGATCAAGATGTTTTAAGCTGGAGGTTTCCTACTCATTTATTTCTTTTTTTACTTTTTATCTGTTGTTCCTTTATAAACTACTGGGTCACTGACTTGAATTATCCTGCTGAATTTAATTGTATGATATGCTGGTCTCTTTTTTTTTTTTTTCCCGGTATTGGTGATATCCAGGCGCAAATCACAGAATTGCAAAAGGTACTAGAATCAGTGCAGTCCATAGAGAATGAGGTACAAGTACTTCGGAGACAGAAGTCTGCATTTGAGCAGGATATGGAACTAGCTTCAGCTGTTCAGAGGCAAGGTTCTGGTGGTGTTTGGCGATGGATAGCTGGGGGCACTGGCAATGCATAAAAGTTGAATATTTGTGCCTAGAAATTTTATCAGGGAATAATTCAATCGGTCAGCAGTCGCTGCTAAGCAAATAATATGTTCTTAAGCTTTGGCAGATCACAGCAGTTGCTATTTGGAAAACCTCTGGTGATTTCCGACCATGGTTAGCAAACGCACAAAGGGGAAAATCTTGGAAGTTCTTGCCAACCATTGATTACTGTAAGATCTTATGGAGATAAGACTCAACTTTGTACAATAGGATTTGACGATTCTGTCATTTTTGTTCGTTTTTGGAATGAAATCCCACATTCTGTTCATTGTTATTATTTTTTATTTCTTCCCATATTTTATTTCTTGTTATTCCTGTAACCTGAAATTTCATGTGAAGGTATAACAATTCATATTAATCCATAACACTATCGCAACATTTGGAAAAAAATTCTCTGATAAGCAAAAGGAAGCTGTTTCAAATTGTGTATTATACAGACCGTTACACTGATTGACCTCCAAAAGGCCTATCTTCTGCTCACATCTGTTCTGAGAAAATTTGCTTATATCCTCATACTCTCTCGTTATTAGTTTATGCACTGTAGAAACATTGTGGTTTATAACTTGGAGATAAGTTGCTGTTTCCTTTGTGAAATGAGTTCCTTCCGCAATATTTTGCCTGCAGCTGACCTCGGAATGGCACTAGTGAAAGCAACTCTTCTTACTTTCTTGTACGGGGCCACCTGAAATTCCCATATAATATCCATAACTCAGAAAGTACTATTACCGATGGCTACCAAGGAAAGAAAGTGGAAGAGTCAGGGGCACATGACAAACCTGATCGGCCACGAATTGAATTACTTGGTCTTCAGTGAGCTCAGAACC
This sequence comes from Cyclocarya paliurus, assembly GCA_029856935.1. NCBI lineage: Eukaryota > Viridiplantae > Streptophyta > Magnoliopsida > Fagales > Juglandaceae > Cyclocarya > Cyclocarya paliurus. The sequence continues at coordinate 4,427,526 of JARVXP010000207.1, read as the reverse complement.
AGCTGCTTTTACCACGTATGCCATTGGTATCTGTCCTGCTTCTTCATCCTCAAGCCTGCAAAATTTTGATATTTTCTTTTGATGAATACGAGATTTCGATTTTTGTTAGAGGGAGAAAGAGACGGATGTAAGATAACGTACGGAATAACGGCTGCATCAAGAATAGTGGGATGACTCAAAAGTATTGCTTCTAGTTCTGCAGGAGCCACCTGTATACACATTCAAAACATTTAACCTTGAACATCAAGAACGCATTATGCTCATTAATTAATATTTGACATCTTTTTTGGTTCTGATCATGCCAACCGGGATAGGTTTGGGGGGTAAGATGAGAATTTTGTGTTTTGTTTTAAAGTTTAAAATATTATTTTTTAGTTTTAGAATTTGAAAAAGTTGAATTGAAATTTGAAAAAGTTGTATTGAGATTTGAAAAAGTTGAATTATTTATTATATTTTATATGGAGATTTGAAAAAAGTGTAATGATGAGATGAGATGAGATGAGAATTTTGTGTTTTATCTTATGTCCCAAACCTATCATGGTGCAAAAACTGCAAGGTATACCTGGTACCCATTATGCTTGATGAGCTCCTTGATACGATCCACGATGTAAACGTACCCGTCCTCATCAAAATAACAAAGATCACCGGTTTTCAACCACCCATTCCAATCAATTGTTGCTGTGGTAGCTTCCACATTTCCCAAATATCCTTTCATAATAGTAGGGCTCTTCAGCCACAGCTCTCCTTCCCTGTAAGGTGGCAATCCCTTTCCCGTTTCACTATCTACCACCTTAGCACAAAAGCTTGGAAGCAACGCTCCTGAGGAGCCCGAACGAGCCTTAGCCTCTCTGCCCGACGCAAAAAAAGTTGCAGCTCCAGTGCTTTCTGTTAGTCCATATCCCTGCCTTAGCTCCACCCATGGAAACCTCTCTCTGAAATTATCAGCCACTTCTTTGCTCAGCGGTGCAGCCCCTGAGCCCACCCTTCTCAAACACGACAAGTCACTCCCTGCTTTTCTTGCATACTTTACTAGCCCGAGTATCACGGGGGGCACCGCAGGTATGTTACTAATCTTGTGTGCTTGAATAGCATCAAGCATGACTTGGAGCTCGAACTTCTGCATCAACACCGTGGTGACTCCCGAACAAAACAATCCTAGCGCGAAAAACACAAGCCCGTAGATGTGAAACATGGGAATGAAACACAAAAACACGTCTTTTTCGGATGAGGTTACTTCCACTGACCATCTGAGCAACGCCATGAGGGAAATGAAATTTGCATGTGTTAGAATCACACCTTTGCTTGTCCCAGTGGTTCCCGAAGAATACAATATAGCTGCTGTGTCCGACTGAGCCCGCGAGATTTGTGGCAACTCTAGCGGATCATCACAGCATTCAATCAACTCTTCGATGGACAAGAAATTATCGTTGCTGGATTTTCCCGATGTTAAAACTGTGGGCACCCCAGTTGGGACTAATTTATGGAGCTCTGCGGGCGTTGAAATGGCCAACTTGGCACCCGAGTCACGAACTTGCTTGGCGATTTCTGCCTGGGTGTTAAGTGGGTTGGCTGTGGTCAGCACTGCACCAACCGAGAACACGGCGAGGCATATGGTTGGGTAGAGAAGCGAGTTCGGAGACAAGACAAACACCACGTCGCCTTTTCGGACCCCAAGAGCATGGTACAAGCCTGATGCGAGCGAACGAATTGACCTATGGAGCTGTGCATAGGTGACATGCTGATTAGTGGCTGCGTCGATGAGTGCAATCAGTGATTCGGATTTGTGAGGATCTGGAAATTGTGATAGCACAAATGTGGCAGTGTCAAGGTCTGGCCTACTGGGGATCTGTTTCTGTTCACCAAGTTTGACAAGTGAATGGTAGATTCCGGTTTCTGGGTCGAAACCGCATTTCTCATCGAATCCCTGTTGAGGGTTGGCGGATTCTTCTTCGGTGGTGGTTTTCCACGCCTCTTCGACTGACATTTTGTCTTTGATCGATGAATTCGCTAAGCTATATCGAATATATGTGCTCGAGTTACTTGATTCTCGGCTATGGCAAAATCTCACATGAATGTGGGTTAAATAGGCTTTGCTGTTGGATTTTGTGACAGAAAGGTTCCAACATATGCATTGATTAGTACGTCAATTAGGAATATTCTGAGTGTAAGAATGCTAAGATGCCGGCCAAGGCGATTTAGACCAAGTCGTGAATCATGATATCTTATTTTGTTTTTGCTTCCCCCCTCTCTTGGTTGAAAGAGACAGGATTTTAAAGAAGAATGTAAAGAAGTAAAAAGCCTGTAGTTTTGAAGAGGTTGGTCAACTAGCATATATGGCAATGATTCTTTATGGGCCAAGTCATTTTATCTTGTTAGAAAATTCGGATCGATTGTCCTGCAATGCTTGATAGACATGGTGCTGAAGGTTCGTACTTCATAGTCATAGTTATCAACGGTTTTTGTTGGAACCAAAAAAGTCAGCACACTGTTTGCCGCCCAAGTCTAAAGATACTGTCAGACTATTAGCAGTCACACTTCTGCCGCCCGTAGCTCATATATGTTTTAAGTTTATGAGTTGGTTTATAGCTGATTTTTGTCCAAAACAGTCTGGACTTGGTACGTAGCTCATTTTTGCTCGAGTTCGCTCGGTCAGAACTCAGTGCCAAGGCTTATTGGCCAACCCCAAAAATCCATTTTTTGGGTGTTCTTCGTGAGAATTAAACCCAGCAACACATTTTTTCTGGGTGAGTCAAGTGGTCAGGTTTTAATCCGGAGTACTTTTGACACATTGTTATGTGCTTTCCTTTTTGATTTGTTCTCCTCTACATCGAGGCAGATGGACAGGAGAGTGCAGCCTCAAGAAAGTATTGGAACAAAATGGGCTGCAAAATAGAAAATAGTGAGAGAAAAGTTTGCTTCAAAGTGTGTTACAAATGTCGCTTTCTTTAAGACAATATTCGCCCCCACCAATAATGGTATGTATACAGATTATAAGCGAATTTGCCTCCAAGATACAATGAAACTCAGAATAAGTCTGTTTATCTAATTGCATTATGCACACACAAAATTAGATCCTGAATATCCTCAGATTTTGCTATTCAACTAAGAGATTAGAAATCTGTTTTCTCTAAAATGAACAGATCCTAATGATAAATCTTGAAGAAATAAAAACTTTTGGAGAAGAGAGAATTTATAAGAAATTACCTTCTTGAACTCTATGATTCTGTAATTATAATAAATTCGTAGGCCATTAGGTCTATTTATAGAGGGCTAAAGGATGTGTAACTTTTTATTTTTCTGAATCTATTCCGAATGGGTATATATATCTATACCTGTTGCCAAATGACACAATTGTTGGATCCAATCCGTCATGTTGCTTCCTTCCATCCGGCATGCCCAAGTTCGACTTCCAACCGTTGCACCTTTTGCATTTTATTTTTGCAACCTGTGTGCTAGCAGCCTTAGGGTCCATCCTGACCTCTTAATAAATCACTAAAAATTCCCTTTGTAAAAGGGATATCATTGAGCCATTGAGTGCTTACTGTCCTTTTGTAGACCCAATTTATTATAAGTATAATTCATAGCTTCTAAACTTTTCATAAATTATCTATTTCCAAAATTATTCATAGCTTCCAAATAAACCCAAAAAATAATATTAATAATAAATATATTATTTTGAAAATATTCCCAATAGAAAGCACATAAATAATTCTTCTGTTGCTATCATTGGACAAGCAGCAACAGCAATGTAATAATAGTGGTGTACGCACGTACACGATGGGGATTTCTTATTTTATTTTCTTGAGGAAGCAAATTAGAAGGAAGGGCTAGCTGAGAAGCCCTGTGTAATTACTTCAAGTTGGATTTGCTTAATGATAAAATAAAATAAAGGGTCTAAAAAGAAGAAATAGACCCCCTTGGAATTATGCATTTTGTTTATTTCATATCGAGGCAAGAATTACCACAACCAAATATACTCAGCCAAAACTCATGGGAGCCACCGAAATGAAAGACGATGTACATGTTTTGGATTTTGGCTGTTGGGACTACCCTTCGCAAAATGCTATTGCTTCTTCATCAAACAAACAAGCAGGGAATGATAGATATGTACATGATATTCAACTTGTCCAATTGTATATCTTTGCATATTGCACAAAATAACTCCAAAACTTGTTAATCAGCACCTTTTGGGCGCCCTCATATATCACAGTGTTCAAACAATTTGGGATCATCTTTACATGTTACAGTGGTCATCAGGAGCCCCTCTTGAAGAACTTCATATTTAATTTCATGGGCCATCTGATCGTCGGCTTAAACATACCTTACATTTTGGGCTAAGATAATAAAGCATGGCCAGTGAGTCTAGAGGAGCAGCGCTAGCACGTGCGGAGGTTTGAACATTGGATGGAAGTAGATCGGGCCATTTTCGAGCATTGAGAGAAAAAGCACGAAAACATCAAAAAATTAAAACTAGCGGCAGTATGGACATGGAGACGAGAAAGAAGAGAGGGAGAGACCGCCAAAGGGAGGGGGACCCGAAGCTCTTCCCTCCCTTTGGCCAGTGGTCAGCGGTGTGTAGAGATAGAGGTTTTTGGTGGGAGCTTTCGTCTAGGAGGGAGGCAGGGAGAGAGAGGAGATTATTACCGGATAACCAGAATCATTTTCACGAAAGTCAAGCCCAACGTCCCAAATTAGATCCATAAAAAGAAGAGTGTAAAATTATCAATACTACTATATTCACACGTGTCAAAATAGAAGAGCCTTCTACTAGAAGGCTGTAATTCCAGCCCATTAAAAGCCCAACAACAAAGAGATTTCATGGCTCGCGTTTATCTGACAAGTGTCATGTGCGCGTCCTTACACTAACGCCTTTTCAAAATAATCCTTTCTTACTCCGACTGCCTCTCTCTCCACTTCCTCCACCACTCGCTCCTCCATATAACAGTCTTTTAAGTTCTCAGAATCTCAATTCTCAACCCACAACCAGACTCTCCCTCTCCGTAAAACCCTTTCTATCTCTTGTTTAGGAGAGCTTGTCTCTCTGAGCTAGAGCTCTCTCAAACTTTTTTCCTCTCTCACCCTCTCTTAAAGCGTCTGTCTCTGCTGCCATGGCGGTGGCAGAGTTATCTCCTTTATACACCAAAACCCACCTGCAATCCTCTCAAATCTCATTCTTATCGAACCGTCTCTACAATCACCGACGCTGCGCTTTTCGACCGTTCCATCGAGCTAGAAGCACCGCAATCTCTTGCTCTGTTGCACCAAAGTAAGCTTCTAGGCAATCCCCACCAATTCTTGCCTGAGACCATAGTCTTATGGGTTTTTTTTTTGTTAAATTCTCAGCCAAGTTAAATCTCCGGTCGCAGTGCAAGATGAGGAACCCAAGAACAAGACTGAATGCTACGGCGTGTTCTGCCTCACATATGATCTCAAGGCTGTAAGTTTCCGTCCAGGAAATGCTCGTCTTTTTATGTTAGCACAATCACTCATCGTGAATTTAAATGTAAAATTTCGATTGAGTAGTAGTTCCAATGCCTACTATAAATGTATTGATATCGTTTGCCATTATGCGTAGTAATCATTTGTGGATGCAAGGTGTGAAATCACTATTTATCCTAAAAGTTTACTCCCTCTCGATGAGTGAGCCAACACGTGTGGAATATATAATTAAATGAGATAGAGTGTTGGGTAGGATTCGAACTCAAATATAATATGTGATTTCACAAGTGTTGATTTCACAAAAGTCCTGTATTGCAGTAGATTGTAAAAGTTTCTCCCTCTCCGGTTTCTGAAAGATAAAAGTTGTTCTGTTTTTTTAAGTTGTTTATTTTCCCCGTATTCATGAATTCTCTTTCCCGTGCATGTTTCTTTGGAGAGGGTGAGAGTGGGAGAAGAGACAAGTCCATATCCTTGACATCTTTTAACTCTTTTCATGCGGCAAAGGCTCATCAGAATCAGAAATTTTCTTCTTCTTTTAATCCGCGTTTCTTCATCTAACAAGTCTTTTATTGCGTGATCCCAGGAAGAAGAGACAAAATCGTGGAAGAAATTAATTAATATTGCAGTCTCGGGTGCTGCTGGGATGATATCTAATCATCTGCTTTTCAAAGTAAGAGTTTTTAAATCCAAAGCCTAGAATCTTTTTTTTTTTCCCTTTGTTCTTGGGAGGTCATTATATATATATATAAATATATATCATTATATCTATATATATATTTTGCTTTTAAATAAAACTTGGCACTCTTTATTAGATTAAAATTGACATTGATCGCCACCAAAATTGTGCATGGGATACTAAGCAATTAAGATTTAAGCCTGCAGTTTGACCCAATCATTCCTATCATCATTAGTTTGACGTACGAACTCTTTTTTGTTTTGAAAAATTGAAACTGGAGGATTCCAGTCTATGGTAAGATTCACCCCAGCCTGTTGATGCAATTATGTACCAAAACTATTATTTTTTGTGAAAAACCTCTATTAAGATTTTAGCTGTCCAAAATCGCAGGCATATAGCATAAAATCATTAAAAATAAAATGAAAAAAAAGAAGTTATTATTTACGTATGTTTTTCATCAAGGTAATGCCTCACTCATTTGGATAACTACTGAAAAGTTCTCATGCACAGCCCATTAATTAAGCTCCGTTCCAACTTTTATTGGCTCCTTTTGAAAATTCACATAAATTGAATCCACGTCCACAGCATTTGAAGCACTAAAACCAAGTCGCAACAAACTGCTCAGTGGAGGGAAAGAAGGAAAAAATGTGTAACAGAAGAAATAACATCATGACCTGGTAATAACAGGTGAAAGCTGTTTCTTCTGGATCTGACTTTATATTTATTTGTCCAGCTTGCATCTGGTGAGGTTTTTGGTCCTGATCAACCTATTGCTTTGAAATTATTGGGTTCTGAAAGGTCCTTCCAAGCCCTTGAAGGTTTGTTTCTTAATTCAACACACTCTGATGAGAGTTTTAGTTGTAAAAGTTAACAGGGCAGCATTGTTCGACCCAAGCAATATATATAATTGAAATGACCTTCCCCTATTACAACAATTATCTCTATCCTTAGAACATGGTTTTTTTCCTGTAACCAATAGGAAAATTCCTTCATTATAAAGACTGGCAACACAAATGCATGCATGAGACTTTCATCTTGCATGTCTCCTGAGTTGTGAAAGAAAGAGGAGCTCATCTTTTTCTTTCTCTCTTTATTACCTTCATAGTGTAGGTATGAGATAAGATTATCTGGTTTGTATCACATAAGAAAATATATCTTCAACCAAACCAAAAGCTAAGGGCATATGCTTTCATGGGTAAAACAAAACATTTAGTTTATTCTTTGAACAAAATGGACATTTTGATAAAAAATTATTTGTTTTAAAAGTCTACTGTTAATTAGGAAATGTTTAATTTAATCATTTAATTAATATTCCGATATTCCTCTTCACGTGTGAATTCAAACTCCCTTCCATAGGTGGGACACAACTAGCAGAATAGTTAACTAAAATTTTTCAATGTGGAAATATATGATTCCTTTCTGTTGTATCATCCTTCTTTCATAGAGGAGCCAGACATATTGGTAGTAACTGAGTTCTCCTTCCTTGTTGATCAAGATTATGACTAGAAAATCAAACTAAAGGTAGAAAAAGAATCTGTCAGTGGGACTGGTTTGTGTATGAGTTCTTGAAAAAATATTTTGCTTTTCCTTGTTAAGGAATTGAGCAAACTTAAATTCCAGTTTAATTATCATGCCCAATATTCTATTTTACGCTATTAACAAAGTATAGATAGTACAAAAAAATCTCTCTTTAATCTTTTTGTTTTTTAATGTAACTATTTGTCTTTAGATTTACTATTTTCTAAGAATAATTTTTCTAGAATGATGTTCTGACGTATCTCCATGTTGAGCTAATTCATGCAGGTGTTGCTATGGAATTGGAGGATTGTTTGTTTCCTTTGCTGAGGGAGGTTAGTATAGGCATTGATCCATATGATGTGTTTCAAGATGTAGAATGGGCCCTTTTAATAGGAGCAAAGCCTCGAGGGCCTGGGATGGAACGGGCTGGTTTACTAGACATAAATGGGCAGATTTTTGCGGAGCAGGTAACACTCACATTTTCATTTTGGTATGAATCATAACGTTTTCTGCAAGGCTATACCAAGTTGGTTCATGTATTCTGTTTTTATCCCATCGTTATAGGGAAAGGCTCTCAATGCCGTTGCATCCCATAATGTCAAAGTAATAGTTGTAGGCAACCCCTGCAACACTAAGTAAGTGGATTTGTTTTTGGTTGCTGGATATACAGTTTTTTGTTTTCATAATGTGCCCGTAACTGTGTTGTGTTTCCTCTCCTATGCAGTGCATTAATTTGTATGAAGAATGCTCCAAACATACCGGCAAAAAATTTTCATGCTTTGACCCGGTTAGACGAGAATAGAGCAAAATGTCAGGTAAAATTACCTCATGAAAATTACTGGCAGCAATTATAAACAGTTATGGTTATCATGGTCAAAAAAGAATTATTCTAAATAATGGCTATGATTTACGCAGCTGGCCCTCAAGGCAGGTGTCTTCTATGATAAAGTGTCAAACGTGACCATCTGGGGAAACCACTCAACCACACAGGTCGTTAAGAGATCCTGTTGTAATAGCAAGCATGAAAAAATTCCCTCCGGGTCTTCTAAAGAATCTCTGTATTTAACTTTACCAGGTCCCAGACTTTTTAAATGCTAGAATCAATGGCTTGCGTGTCAAAGAAGTTATCAAGGATCACAAGTGGTTAGAAGAGGAATTTACAGAAAAGGTCCAAAAGGTAAGCTTTGCAGAACAATAATAGACAAAGGTGCAAACATAGTTCAGTGCAATAGCAAGGTCAACTATTGACCAACAGGAGTTTCATCTTCAGGTGCTAAATAGTAAATTTTGATTTGCAGAGAGGTGGTGTGCTGATCCAAAAATGGGGAAGATCTTCTGCTGCATCTACTTCTGTGTCTATTGTCGATGCAATCCGGTCTTTAGTCACTCCCACCCCTGAGGGTGATTGGTTTTCATCTGGAGTGAGTTCAATTTCATTAAAATGCAAGCATACAGATATAAGCTACTTTTCTGCAGTCAGGTTGTTGAGAACCAAATCGAAAATTGCTAAGCAACCGTACTGTCGGGGAGATCCACCGATCCCACTCATACCAATGGTGGGAGTAAAGAAATCACAACATATATGATGAAAAACAGAAGAGGCTCTTGGAAATCATTCAGTTATAGTCTTGGGTTTTCGTTTTGCCAACTTCTCTTCTTTTTCTTCACAATTTGTCAAAACAAAGAGTCCCAAGTTCTGTAATATATGAAAGCAACAGATCAAAATGAAAAAGTCCATCAATCAGTAAGCATAGTATCAGATTTACGAATAGTAACAGTGTGGTGACTCAATAGTGAGATGTTTGTTATCGGAGAGAGTGGTTTTTTGAAGTGAAACTGTTAGTTGAATGCCACTTTAACTGGAAACTCCTGCCCAGGTAGCATAAATAAAGTAATCAGGTTATATATTCAATTCAAGGACTATCATAATTATGTTTCTTGACTGACACATTAAAGACTGGCTTTAGTCTCCAGTCTCATAGTTACAGTGTCATTGTAGGTTTATACCAACGGAAATCCTTATGGAATAGCAGAGGATATTGTTTTCAGCATGCCATGCAGATCAAACGTAAGTTGAAGTCTGAATTTTTTTTTCATTCTATTTATTTGACTTTACCCTCGTACGTTATTCTTCCCATCCTCCAGGGAGATGGTGATTATGAATTTGTCAAGGATGTAATATTTGATGACTACCTTCTGAAGCGAATAAACAAGGTGAGCTATCTTCTGATTTAAGAGGTGTACGGATTCAATATGAAAGTAGAACAAAATCCGTTCTTCTCAATGGTGACAATCATTGTAGTATACATATGAATGAGTGAATGATCACGCAATGAAGTGGTCGGTTAAGCATGCATTGAGCTAAACTAATAATCATTTGCTCTGAAATCAGTACTTATCTAGTATGTACTTGAACAGAATATGAAGAGAGTTCATTTTGGTGTAATGTCACTCCAAGTCATGGTCAGTTAGCAAAAGGAATTTAGGATCTCCCCAATCGACATAATCTTTTTTCCCTTTTCTGCAGACTGAAGCTGAACTGCTAGCTGAGAAGAGATGTGTGGCCCACCTTACAGGGGAGGTAGATACTAGATATTGTAGTTATCTCACCCTTGCCTACTGCTGTGTATATGTATCAGCTTCATATGCGCTGTCTTTTCTTTTGGCAGGGCATTGCTTTCTGCGATCTACCCGAGGACACGATGCTTCCTGGGGAGATGTAACACTTACGGGCTGCTTTTCATCTCAAAAAGTGATACGAAAACTACCACAATGAGCCGTATGGAGAGACACTAGATACTGAAATTAAGATCATTGCATTATTTATGAAATAAAGATTCTCGTTAAATTTTGAAGATAACTTCTTTTGATGGTATAGCTTGGAGCTTTTGTGTTGACGCATATTTTCCTTTGCTCTCCTTGCCTAAATCATCTTTCTGCCAGTAATTCTATTTTGAACTTTTAATAAATGTGATTGCTGTGTATCATTTTTCGGGACCCATTGCTTAAACTGCGTAACCTGAAAACCTTTCTATGATAACCGTGTTAATGACTGCCCTTGAGTAGTTTAGAATAGCAAAGATGGGAGTTGTTTTCCTTTCGGGCCGGCTGCAAAGACGATTAGAGTGGAGTTTCATGGGAAGAAAAAATGCGTTGTAAATGTGTCTTTTGGTTGGTGCCTTGATGCGTGGGATTTGGCCTTGTTCTTTCCCGGTGCATTTGAAAAATGCTGGACACAACTGCGCGGGGAACCGCGGCGTAACCGCGTTCCACGTGGAAAAAATAAAATAAAACGTAGCGTTTTCATTCCCCCTGCCCAAAACCAATAACAGGCCAAGTCCTTCGTATCCCCCCAAACCACAGAGCCCCCTTCGTCTTCCCAAGTCTGTGGATCCGAGATCAAACTCGAAGTAGAGTTCGAGCAACTCTTAGGCGGAATCACCGACACAAGCAAAGGAGGAATGGTGCCGTGGTCGAGGAACAAGCCTCCGAGTCCGTGGAGGAGGAACGAATCGGAAGGCTCGAATTTGATCGGTATTGGCGTTGTTAGCTGCGGTGGGGTCGACTTGGCCACCACCACCCATGCCGAAAAGGGCGTTGAACATGCCGGGGCAGCAACTTCGGTGGTGTTTGGATTTCAGCAGCAGCATCAGGTATTTAAGGGGTAGTTGGAGAGAGTGGAGGAGGAAGAAAAATGAGACAATCGCCTCTGTATAGCCTAAAGCTTGTGATTGAATCTCAGTGCTGCTACAATGTCTTCCAATGAGTTAGCTTGTACCTACGCCTATTTGATTCTCCACGAAGATGGTATCGCAATCACCGCAGAGAAGATTGCCACTTTGGTAAAAGCAGCAAGCGTCTCAATTGAGTCTTACTGGCCTAGCCTTTTTGCAAAGCTTGCAGAGAAGAGGAGCGTTGAGGACCTCATTCTGAATGTTGGTGCTGCTGGTGGCGATGCTGCTTCAGTAGCTTTGTCTGCTCCTGCTGCTGCTCCTGCCGCCGCCCCGACAGTTGAAGAAAAGAAGAAGGAAGAGCCAAAGGAAGAGAGCGAGGACGAGGACATGGGATTCAGCTTGTTTGATTAGATTATTCTAGTAGTTTGTTGTCTTCTATTCAGTTAGGCAGTTTAAGACTTGAGTGGCGACCTTGTTGATTTTTTACCTTTTTTGATGGTTATCCTTAAAAGTGTAGTAAGTTGAGGAAGAAAAAGGATGAATGGGAAGAGAAGCTTGAAGAGCACGAGGGAATGCAATTAGATTTGGGAAGAGAGAGGGACAACAACTTTGGTGGTCGTGGGTTTGATTGTGGGAAGAGAGAACCAGTTGGTCGTGAGACAGCAACTTCTTCTTTCTTCGTGGGTCTAATTGTGGGAAGAGAGAACCAGTTGGTAGTCTTCTTCTTCTTCTTCTTCGTGGGTCTGATTGTGGGAAGAGAGAACCAGTTGGTCGTGGGACAGCAATTTCCTTATGTTTTTTAATAATATATCGACTGACGTGTATAATAATATATCAGCCGATTTCCCAACCGTTACTCACGCCGGTTGCATATAGAAGAACTGAAAAGAGTTCAAACTTCAAAGCACGGGGGCATCCCGAGTCGTACAAAAAGAGCAACACAGACGTTGTGCTGGGCGAGGACTAGCATGGCTCATTGAAATTTGTACCCACAGCTAACTATTTTGGTTTGGAAATCCTTTCCTTTAATTTTATTTAAATATCTAAACACTATAAATATAAATAATTTTTAATATCAATTTAATTTTTTCATCTAATTATTATCTAATCATTATAATTTTTTCAAATTTTTAAACAAAACACAAAAATCAATTCAATATTTTCAAATCTCAAAACAAAAATAATATTATAAAATAATATTATAACAATATTCTAACTTCATAATATTTTTATTCAATTTTTTCTCTCATTTTTCAAAATTCTATAAAATATCTTAATTTAAATTATTTTATTATTTATAGATTATTTTATTTTATTTCATTATCTAAACAAGGCCTGAGTGACCGTAGATGATGACGTAACTTTATAGCTATACAATCAAAACGGGCAGTGTCTCATTGTAGATTTCATCAAAATCAATTGCTACTCTTACATTCATAGTAGATATTATCAAACTCAACCAACACGTCTTCATCATTACTCTTACATTTGTTTGTTTTCAAAACTCTTCTCAACTCATCTCATATTTATCATTACAACTTTTCTAAATTTTTATATAAAATATAATAATATTTTTTTTTTCAAATCCTAAAAAAATCTTATCAAATTCTCACATCAAAATATAATAAACAATCTAATTTTTTCAAATCCCAAAAAAATCTTTCTAAATTCTCACAAAAAAAAAATAATCCATTTTTTTAAATCTTAAAATAATAATAATAATAATAAAATATCTTATTCTACTATTCACAAACCATCTCAACTCTCCTCAACCCAAACGCCCCTCATCGAAAATAGAAAACCACCAAGATCACAGACCATCCATAGAGAGAAGCAGGGCCTATAGTACCACAACCAAAAGGTTCTGTCAAGTCCTCATAATACGTCTAATTCAAAATAAGTACCCATATCTATTATCTACTCCGCCGTGGCGACCTGCCCAACCGCGCCAAACCAACCAAGAATAAGTGACAAATCCAGACAGGTCAGAAGGCAATTGGGATCATTTGATTCGTGCAGGGTATCATTTCATTTTTTTTGCTGACAGATCCAATAGACAATCCTAGCCTACTCATAATGTTTAAGCAGCGCAGAATGTTCTTTGGTCTTGAATTGTAGTTATGCGGAGAACCCTACCACTAGTTGCTGTGCTGTAAGCAGTTGTTTGTGTATGCATTTTGAAAAATCAGTGGTTCATATTCCAAATACGTCTAGAGAGAGGTGAATAGATGTTTTCTAATTTTTCTGGCCTATTTAAATTAATAATCAACAAACCAATCAATAAGATTACAAGAAATAATCAATACATTAATTTTGATAATGAACATTTTCAAAATTTAAAACAACTTTGAGTATAAGTCACCACCTAAAATCCATTATATAAATTGAATTCATTACAATCAATTTAGAAACACTTACAAAACAATTGGAGTAACTAAATCTAGCGTGCAACCCTATGACCATCCCACTTGATCTTTGCATTTTGGCAGCTCCGAACCATTGGCCTTTTTATAGTTTCACCACGAGCACCAACTCAATTTTTGCATCAATAGTAGTTCTGAGAATCCTTCTAGCCAAAAAATACGTAAACACCAATGGACTTAACAACGCTCGAACGTGAGCATAATATAATGGAGGTCTGTTTATTAAGAGAGAATCGATCTTCAGTGTGCAATGAATCTCCTTAAGATTGTCTCTTAAGAGTATAATAAATATGGCAATTCTAGTATCTCTCCACGACTTAGAAGTCGTGAAAATTATTTTTTATATATTTAGGGCTTGAGTAGACTACTTAGAGAGTCTAAGGCTACTTTTGGACGTTGAGTTGAGATGAGTTGAATTGAATTCTTTATGAATAGTAGTGAGTTGAGATGATAGAATAAGTTTTGTATGGTCCACCTAAAATGAGTTTAAATGTGTTTGGGTGTTAATATGAATTTAGATTTATTTACGGGAAGTTGAAAAAGGTTGTGGGTCCCACGTGTAAAAAGATTTTAAGTTGAGATTAGTTTAGTAATTTATAAATTGGGTATTTAGATGTTAGACTTGGTTTGAAATTAGATTAAACTGAATTGAATTCATATGAGTTTAATAACCAAACAAAGCCTACCTGATCTCAAACTTTGCTAGAGCTTTTTTGATCCCATAAACGTTAGAATCTGAAGATTTTTGAAACATGAATTTGTAGATGAGTCAGTTTTCCAACGCAATCAATATCACTTCAATCCGATATGGGAGTAAAAAGTCAGGACCAATTTACTCCAATTAGGTTGATCTTGCAAATTTGCAATCTTTTGTTTGCCTAAAAGTTGAAATCTGAAGATTCTTGAGAAACATAAATTTGTGAATGACTTAGTCCGAAGATCATTTTGAAAAATGAATTTGTAGATAGTTATCTTTCCAACGACACCAATTTCACCTCAACCAGATAAAGGAAACAAAAGTTATGACAGATTACTCCAGCTAGGTCGATCTCATCAGATCTTGTGAATTTTTAAGCTTCCAATCGCAACCTAGACTCTATTTAATATATTTATAATTCAATTGGACTAAATTTGATCATAAGAACATGCCAACTCGCTGCAGGTGCTAAAGGATAACATTGACAAGACAGGCTATCAGAAGTTCAATATTTGAATATGCCTCGTTCGCGCGAAGACACGTATATACAAAACAAAATAAATAACATTTTACATTGTTTAAAAGCCTACATCACCCCCTTTTTCCTTCAAAGATCACAACGATTCTTCTGAAAACCATGGGTCAAAAAATGTTCCATCATAATTTTGAGGCACTAATTGATGTATATGTTGCTTGCAAATCTGTAGCTCACAGAAAGAATTAGAGCCCAAAAGAATATTAAGAAGAACCAGTCCCATGAAACTACGGATGCTGTCTTGCCTGCATGTAAGCCAGCCATTGGCACCAAAGTGGCAGAATTAGTGTCACCTTGTGGTAGCAAAAAGGGCATTGCGAAGTTGACATCACCACCCTTGCCAAGCAACCAGTCTGTCCTATTGCTGGTTAAAGTCGTGTTTCTTATTATGATCATACCAGCAGTGACATGAACGGAGCTGGAAGATTGTGCTGCAGAATGTAACTGAAGAGTTACATCTTTTGCGGGGAACTCTGAAGCATATGCTGGAGGAGCAGGGATGCTGCCCAACATGCGAGTGGCATGTTTGATGAATGGATTTTTAATATCTACAACATAGATCAGGCATACAAGAATAAGCCAAGATCAAAAGGAGAGGGGAAAACTTTACCAGAATGCATACAAGCCTCAAGAGATTATATATATGCTTCAAACTTCTATAACTTTGCATTTATACAAAGGGAAAACATTGGCTTATTAGGGGTTTTCTATTATGGGCAAGGTGTTCTCTTGTATACATTCAGTATACCTGGTTACTTCTTTTGATATACATATATATAATATTTTTACTTATCAAAAAATAAAAAATTATACAGAGGGAAAATGAAAAAGTAAGTTACAAGAGGAGATGTGATACTTGATCAAATTAAGACAAATCCTACCTGATTCGTATATTGCAGCCTCTGGTTTCTGCTTTGAAGAGGATGCATCAGTGCTTCCCTGTGCCTCTGACGGCTGTTGACTATCTATGTAGACTTTTTCAGTTCCTCCATTTAAGTGCTGTTAAAGAGGTATAAGTTCATTAGAAGCTGCAATGCTAAATTCCAAATCACAAGTGCAACTCCGTGTATTTCAAAAGTACGAATTTACCTCCTGTGTGTGGGTTGCTTGATTAGAAAACGAGTTTTCAGCCCCCATAATTTCAGAGGGATCAAAAGACATGTCATCATCTGCATTAAGGAATGTTAGGTACTCATCCAGCATGTCAAAAGCTGCAGCATCTGACTCAACCGGGTTTAAAAGATCATCGGATTCAAGGAAAAATCCATCGCCCAACAGTGGATTATCAGTAGCATCCAAATAAGGTTCATCTAGCGAGTAATTGACTTCAGATGGCTTCATAATACTGCTTGATTCAACCAAAAATTCATCTTTGATGGGTTTCATATCCATCCCATATTGCTCTGGTATGTCAACCAACTTCTCATCATGACATAGCTCAAAAGTTTCACCACTGCCCATGATAGGCTTTTCACAGTCTTCAATGAAATCCTCATACTGCTCAACATCGTTGCTAGTATCCCCATAATAAAAGTTTAATGGAGGGGGAGTACTTTCAGATGGATTGCTTATCTCAAGATCCTGGAAAAGGAAAGTACGTTTCAAAAATATAAGAATTCAAGTACTGAAGCAATCAAGAAAAATATTACGTAAGACCAGCAGGGAATAGAACAAGCAGGACTCTGTATAAGACATCCTAAGCAACAATGGAGAGCACCTCTCAGATTGTTCACTACTACTCAATATGTTCGCAAAGGAGGAGGAACAATATGATGGTTGATATACTTGCATTAAAGTTATATCCATCATCATGTTCAAATCATATACTAGGATTCAAAGCCAAACATATGTCATGTTAAGATTGCGATTCTTAGAAAAGAGGAAAAAACCATTACCACAAAAATTAGAAACATAAAGCTGAAATACTAAGAGTAACTTTCCAGTTTGAGCAAAAGTAGAACATATATAAAGATCTGGGATGCCTATTGCCACTAGGTTCCACATGACTACTCACACGGAACTCCCCAGCATACTTGAACGAACCCCTTTTACAATAATGGGGGCCATAAAAAAATGTTTCCTAATAGCCGCCCGAAACACCCCTCAAAATCTACTTCCGAACAGTTGACATCCAACTCTTGACATTCTTCTAATCTTGCCCTCAAAAGGATCTCACTTTACACACCTAACTTATAGCATCAATTAACCACCTCATCCCTACAAATTCTTATCACCAATATACTCAAACTTGACAACAAATCAACAGAATCATTTGTTAATCACTTCAAAACAGCTCAACGACACAATTTACCAACCAAAAGAAAGGCACAAAACACAAACCTGGTCTAGTTCAATTGCTTCAACACATGCACCATCACCAACCACCACATCGTCAACTGCAGCTTCTTCACACGGTAGGAATGCCGCCACATCATCTTCTTCCCATTCCTCCTCAATAAACGGCGCCCCATACTGCTCACCATTCTTCGGCCCCGTCCCACTCTTCTGAAAAACCCTACAAAGCACAAAAGAATCCTACCCCCAACCCAAAAACACGTCAATTCCAATACCCAAAAACTATAAGAATCTCGAAAACACGAAGAAAAGGAAAGTTAGCAATCCTATCACTCTCTTACTATTGCAATTCCGGTTTTCTCCAATTCCTCGTCGACGAGGCGATACTCGTGCATGACCCAATTGGTACGAGCGCCATGGGGGGCCCGGCCGCTGTGATAAACGAGGGTCTTCTTCATCCCTACGGCGCGCGAGTTTTGGCGGACCGTTCGGTCCTTCCCCGTGGTCTTCCAGTAACCCATCTCCGTGGCCCGGTTGGTCCTCGAACTATTTCCATACTTCCTGTCCAGTGCACTGAAGAAATACCACTCCAAATCCCTGCTCTTGAGCTTCGATTTGACTAAAGAAACCGCATCCCCAAAGTCAACAAAAAAAGAAAAAAATAAAAGAAAACACAGAAGTAAAAATAAAAAAATAAAGCGAGAGAAAGGGAGAGGAATTACTTGGGAGATCCCAGGGCTCGGACTTGTAGATATCGATGACGGAGATAGGGTCGAAGCGGAAAGGCTTGCCAGAAACCTTGCGCTTGAGGTAGTAGCGGACGAGTTCTTCATCGGTCGGGTGGAATCGGAACCCGGGGGCGAGTGACGTTTCCGAATGAAGGCCCATAGAATTCGAACTGTAACGATCGAGGAGGGGTGATAGCCAATAGGGTTAGTGTTTCAGAAGATCCAGAGAGCGAGTGCGAGAGAGATTAGAGAGAGTCAAATGAGGGAGGGAGAAATGAGAAAGTCTAGTTTCTTGGAGAAGAAGTTGGAAGTTGGGAGGTTGGGGGTAAAATCTAACCCAAAAACATAAAAAAAGAAAAAGAAAAATAGATGATTTCGAGGAAAGTGCTTGGGTGGATTTCAGGGTTACAGCGACGGTGAGTGTTAAATCTCACCCGCGTGAACGTGGCTGTATTTATGACTCGGTACCGTCAAAGCTACCTATCACATCACATCAATAATCTTTGTTGAATTAAAAGTGTGAGGTATCTTCTTTGTTTTACTTTTGGATAACTTCTGAGACGGACATCACTTTCTCTCTAGAATGTTCACTTTTCAGAATCCTTAGCGAGCAAGGAAGGAAGCGCGAAGAATATACTATTTTAATCCTTCTTTTTTTCTTTTTTATTTTTTCCAGAGGGCTATATTTTGATTTCAAGATCACTTCAATACATGGATGAGACCTATTATTTTCTTTAATTTTTTTTTTAAAATAATTTATTTCGATACTTTATATATTTAAATACATAGCTCAATTTATTTATATTTAAATACATTTTTATAGTCTATAAAAAACTACTATTCACAAATTTAATCATTTAAAATGACCTTAACATCAACAAGGCAGGTTTGGAAAGTGAGACAAAACACAAAATTATCATTTTACCTCACCATTACACATTTTTTAAATATCAAAATAATATTATTATTAAAAAATAATATTTTAAACTTTGAGATGAAATTAAAAATTCTCATCTCACCTCCAAACTTGTCTCATATATGCAAATAAAATCCATTTGCTCCTGCCCAATCTTTAACCAAGTAACTATAGAAGTCATCTAAAACCCTCCAAAACATAGAGTAGACATCCCTCCAACTTAGGTGGAGTGTCCCATATATCAATCTCTATCAAGCCCAATAACGTCTTTGTTCTTCAACATTGTTGTTACCTCATAAAAACAACTGTTTTGGTTTGTGTTTGTATTTTGTCTGTCATGGCTGATTGGTGAAAAAAGATTGAACAAAGTAACAAAACCACACGGAGAAACACTACTACGCCCACTTCATTTGACTCTACTACTTGGTCAATTTTTTTTTTTTTTACTTAGTGATTAAAGAAGTAATTTTAAATATATTGATATATATATTTTTAATTTTTTAAATGTATTTAAATATGTTAAAAAAATATAAAAAAAAAAAAAATTTTACGCTGGGCGGTAAAGTTGGGGCGGCATGGCAGCCGCACCCAAACCCAAGTATTCACTGTTTCTCGTTGTCAAGACTCTAAACTTCCCAATCTCCTTTTATTTTTATTTTTTGGGATATATTATTACCCCATCCTGGCAAGGCATGGGGATCAAAGACGTAAAACGACCCCCTTAATCAGTTTGATGCTCTTACAAACAAAAGTTCAATAAACTTACCCTGGAAAAGAATACATATATCTCACATTGAGACATGAGGCCACCTCGGGAGTTGCATAGACATACAATAAAACAACAGATGACACTACCATGCACACTACCGCTCACTTGCATCTCCGATACTCTTCCTCAAATCCTCATTTTCCGTGTTCAAATGCTCGATTCGAGATTGAAGAATGCGAATCATGGTTTGGGCACTCATCGTTTCAAACTTCAATGTCTCCCTCTCTATTGAAATTTTATGGAGCTCATTTCGCAATTCCTGTATGAATTTCAGGCAACTGGGAGGCACAGATGAACCAAGATTAGCAGGATCAAATGGAGGAGAAACCGAGATACTATCTTTGGGATCGATGGATTCTAATAGAGAATATTCCACCAGTGCAGAAAGAAAATTTCTTGGAGCTGCTGTGGTCATGGTGGTACTTGTCGTCATGGTCAATGTTGTAGCGTCGGTGGTAGTTGTTGATGAACAATGATCTTGACTAATCCTTGTTGAAGTCTCGGAAACATTTGAATGGTTAGAGTTCAATTCGCAATGTCGCCTTCTTTTATATATTAGGGGGGGTCTTGGATTAGCCATGGACAGTGAAGGAAAATCATCAATTCTCTCACTCTTGCAGTCGACTGACTCAATTTGAGAATCTCTTGGGACTTCATTAGCACTCCCAGGAGCATCATTAATGGACCGAGTATCCTGCATGGATCAACCAGCATTCGAATGTAATTTTATGTAATGATGGTTGAAGATACAAAGTATAGGAGCTACATAATACATGGTTAAAAGGCATCAAAGATAACAGAGATATATATATATATATATATTAGGGAACGGCCCCGGATGCGTTAGTCCCGGAGTGCACCTGACATAATGATTTAAATAAAAAAAAAAGTGAGAAAGTTAGTAGCTTATTTGTCTGAGAAAAGAAAATACAAGGTTAAAAAAAGACAAAATAACGATTGAAAAAAAATCTAAACTTCAACAAAGTATCTATCTGCAGGACTATTAAGAACCTTTTGGTAAAATATAATCATTCATTAAATTCTAAAAAGAAGCAACACGTCAAATAGTCAAGGGTCTTAAGAACTTTTTGGTAAAACATGATCCTTCATTAAATTCTACAAAGGAGCTACACGTCAAATGGTCAAGGGTGTTAAGTGTCTTTTGGTAAAACAAGACTTAACAGACTTAACGGAAACACAACAAAAGTTTACGAAAAAATAACAAAAGTTACTATTTACAATTAGATAGTCACTTATTATAATAGAGTAGATATGACGATAAGATACTCTATATTTGTGTTTGTAAATTGTATGCATCCATTCATATCACTAGATCACAACCAATTAGGAGTGTAAAAAAAAACTGATGAACCAGTAAACCAGACCAAACCGGTGGGTTTGGTGCAGTACCGAGTTTGGTTCGGTCCAGTACCGATTTTATTTTTCTTAAAACCGGTCAAAATCGATTCGGTTACGGTTTTTCTTTTTCTAAAACCAGACTGGACCGAACCGGACCTGTTCATATATATATTATAATTTTTTATATTGTATATAATTTATATATATAATATATAATTATATATAAAATAGTTTTGTATTATATGATATATATAATATAGTATTTAAAATAGTTATGCTAATACTATATCACTATATATTATAATATACTATAATATATCACTATAGTATTATATACTATAATATACTATTATATATAATATTGTATATTAAAACCAAAAAACCGGACCGGAACCGGTAAAACAAAAAGTACCGGTTTAGGAGAGTAACTGGTGCGGAATCGGTTCTTGAAAATGTAAAACTAGTGCATACCGATTCAGTCTCAAATTTTGTCCAAAACCGGACCAAACCAGATCGGTTACACCCCTACAACCAATATCTATTATCTATGGTGAGATGCACAATCAATAAGACTCCACCTTGCCAGTGAATCCCATGGTCACGTCAACCTCAGCCTATATATTCTTAAAACAAAATCTCTCCTATCAAGCCCATAAACCTAGCAGGAAAGCAGCAGGATCTTGTATAGGGATTCAAGGATAATGGTGTAATCCAATAGAACATTACAACATTAGATCTATGTGCTATGATCATCAGATCTATGTGGCATTCCCAACCAACAGAACCATATAATACATCCCGCCCTACCCAAACTCGGAGTACTTCGTTGTGGCATTACAAATTTTATAAAATCCGTTTTAACATGCAAGAACCAAAGAACATTAAAGTCTTCTCCGCAAATCTAAGGATAGTCTACTCCCTAACACTCATTATTAAACCTTAACCTCAAAAGTGCTCTGCTGTCAATCTTTCCTTCCTTGTTGATGCATCAACATTTGAAGATTATGGACTTGCTGACAACTCTTGGGAATTTCAATTTGTGAGAGTTACATAGCCATCCCTCTTAATAAACTGAGAGAATTACAAAACAGCACGTTTCCAACCTCATAATTTTGTCTCCAACTTGTAACAAGTCTTAGACATAAAATATGACAACGGAAGAAAATGGAAAAAGGCACCTTCTTTCTCATTGACATTTTAGTTAAATCAAATAAATGACCACAATGGGAAATTTTTAAAAGTGATTTATTAATTCAGCAAACGCAACCGATATGGAAAGAAATCTCAGTAACAAAATGTGCCTATACATGGGAAAGATTTTCAATCAAATCATTATTTAATGCAAAGAAATTCAATCAAAATCTTGGTGCACAATGCACCTGCCTGTTTGAACGTCTGCAAATTACTTGTGTTAT
Organism: Cyclocarya paliurus; assembly: GCA_029856935.1. Lineage (NCBI taxonomy): Eukaryota > Viridiplantae > Streptophyta > Magnoliopsida > Fagales > Juglandaceae > Cyclocarya > Cyclocarya paliurus. Next base: position 4,405,082 of record JARVXP010000207.1, on the reverse strand, counting down.
CACTTCATGTTTTTGCAACTATAACATGGTACACATCAGCATCTATGGTACAACACCTCAACGAAATGTTTGCTAAATTAAGCAAAAAAATAAAACTCAGAAAAAGAACATACCTGCTCAAAATTATTCCCTTCAACAAATGAATCCTGGCGGTTCTCAACACACTCACCATAATTCTCAACATATGCACCAGGGCTATTCCCTTCAACAAATGCACCAAGGCCAGCTTCTTTGACACGTGCATCATGGCTAGCTTCTTTAGCATGTGAATCCGGGTCAGCTACCACTTGAATCCTGGTCTCTTTGCCCGGAAGAAAAGCTGCTATACCATCATCCCATTCCTCTTCAATAAAGGGCGCATATCGATGGCTATTTGGTGGCCCTATGTTATTCTTATGGAATACTCTACACAGCACATAGGCATCCTTCACCAAAAGAATAATACAAAACATAAACATTTTGACATTAAAATAAGAATAATGGGGGTGATTTTGACAATAATGACAACGATCACAATAATTTTTTTTTGATAAGTTTTTTTTTTTCAAAAAAAAAAAAAAAACAAAACAACGATCACAATAATAGCATCTATATGTTTTCAATTTGAACTATCAATTGACTTGCGAACCCAAAAATAAATTAGTAGGTTAGCGCTGAGGGGTTTGACTCGTCTAATTAAACTGTCGGGTTGGGGTTAACTCATATATGATCCAAACTCGATTTGATACAACCTGAACCCACATGCTTTAAAGTTGATCATTTTATCATAACCAGCAAGCCCGACAGTAAAAAAGTGGGTTAAAGTTGAGGAATCTGACTCTTCTAATTAAATGGCTCATATACATGAACCCGACTAACCACAACCTGTACCTTATAAAGAATCACGAGTTGCCGGCCCTATTTTCAGTTAGCAAAACAGAACAAAACAAAAATTCTTTCTGTTTGCTGAGCAAGTGCATGAAACAAATAACTTCTTGAACCCCTATTGAGATTCTCACTTCTAAGAGAACCCCAGATAAACACTCTCTTCCAGTTCCCTAACATCAACTAGATGTCCCAAACGGTGTGATTTTTCATACAGTGAAACCAAAGCAGCATGATCCAGAAGCGTTCCAGATCACATTTCACCTCATTTGATATACTTTTCCCGACGACTAAACAAAGGTATAAAAATGCATAAAACAATTAACCACATTTTTGCCACAGCCTCACCTGCGTGACTCCAACCCGAGCTTTCTCTAATTCCTCCTCAACAAGCCTGTACTCGTGCATGACCCAATTGGTCCGTAACCCACCCGGGGCTCGCCCACCATGAAAAACCAAAGTTTTCTTCAGCCCCACTATCTTAGATCCGTGATGGATTTCCCGGTCGTTCCCCGTCGCCTTCCAGTACCCTTTGCTTGTAGCCCTGTTCATTCTCGCCCCATTGCCATACTTCTTATCCAATGCACTAAAAAAGTACCACTCTTGGTCCCTGGTCTTCAACCCCGACTTACCTAAACACCCATTTAAGAAAATAAAAAGAAAAACAAAGTACAAAATAATCCATTTAAAAAATATACCAATTACAACAAAATCAAATATAACAACCACTTGCAAACCACCGAAAAAGATTATTGCTCAAAGAAGGAAACGAATAGACAGAAAGGAAAAAAGAGAGCCAAAAAAGATGTAAGCGAGAAACCCATACGGAAACCACAAATTAAAAAATCAAGAGATAGCTTCCTCGAGAGGAAATGGCTATTATACGTATATATTATATCGGTGAATATATTTGTAACAGAACTAGCACAGAGAGAGAGGTCACCTGCGAGGTCCCAAGGCTCGCTTTTATAGATGTCGACCTCGGATATGGCATTGATTTGGAAGCGTTTGCCGCTGACCTTGCGCTTCAGGTAATATATCACCAACTCTTCGTCAGTAGGGTGAAATCTGAACCCCGGTGCCAGATATGTCGGTGCTGTCGCGGGCGTTGCTGGTACTGGCGGCGTGTCACGGCCCATGGTTGAAATTGTTGGTCCTTGGTAGGAAACGGAGGCTAGGGTTTTTGGGGTTGGCAGGGATGACGCCTTTGAGTGAGGCTGAAGAAAGAAAGGCGTACCTTCGATTACAAGGCACAATGCGATTTTCCTTTTCCGTTTTCCGTTATTTTTATTTTTTTGTCTTTGCTGTGATGTACTTGACTTTTTTTTCCCGGAAATGGATGCAAGTAATAACTCAAAGGACGGAAAAATTCAAAGACAAAAACTATGGTAATAAATTTTGAGCAACGATAGCCACGTAACACTCTTTTCAGTACTTTTTACAACGTAATTATAAAAGAATTTATTATGTATTAATTATTATTCACTTTCATATTTTACATTTATAATTTTTTTTTATAAAGTATGGATTTTTTTTATAGAATATGACAATATTTTTTATAAAGTGTAGAATGATAAATAGTAACTGATGAGAAGAATTTTTTAATTATAAAAAGCAATCCTGCTATATACAATCGCTAGACGGAACTGGCGCGTAACCGGCTACTGTGCACATTAGCTCAGCTGATATTTTATTAAAAAAAAAAAGGGAGAGCGGGGGGAAAAAAAATGAAATATTGCAAAAGAGGGAAATTGAAGCCCGTTCAATATTTCACCCACGATCGCAACTCGTCAATCGTCAGAGGCTCTGTTCTTCATTCTAATGCCGAGGGAAAGTGTGACAGGCTCTGTTATGCAATATTACGAAATATTGCAAAGAAGAGAATGCTGAGGGAAAGTGTTTAGTACCTGTTTAGCTTGCTTTGTGCTTAGTTATGAAAACAGGGTATGGTTGGGGAGTGAGCGGAGATGGGTGGTACTAGGTTGTCCGTGGAGGCTGTGCCGAGTGTGGGTTTTTTTTTTTCTTTTCCCTGTGAGCCACAGCGGCCGAGTCTTCATCAACGTGAGTCTTCGATGCCGTTGGCTAACGATGGTTGTCATGGTTTAGTGGTGCTGCGGCTTGGAGTAGCAGCGGGAAGAGGAAGCGCTGCATGTTTATACATTAATTTGAAGAAAACAATGTTATTTGAACTCACATAAAATCATGGAAAACGTAACTACCACTTGAGATGCCGATTACTTGAAAGAAGAACTAGACACATTTACCTTGCAGTAAGTATTTGCATTGACTAAAAAAATCATTTGTTTGTTTTTCACCAAAGTCCAAGCAGTCGAAGCTAAGCTTCTATCAAGGAAGATACTGCAGACAACTCAATGCCAGCCCACAGTCAACAGAAACAATAAAATCAGTAAGATTTGTGCAAGCATGATTCTAGGATCAGTTTCTGAGTTTGGTTGTAATGTCCTTAATTTTCTAAAACAGTTAAATGCTATAGATTTACGTTATTGCTTTCCATAGTTAGATTGATCAAATGTCTTGTATAAAAACTTTCTATGTACATCAATAAAATATGTTCAGAATTTTCTTAAGCCAATAGCAGTATTATTCTTTACAGCTTCATCACTAATCACATTTACAAACTATCTGGGTTCGCAATTTTTATACCATAAACGAAAGAAACAAAAGAAAACACAGAGTTTACCGTTTCTAAATCATGATCTGCATGTTACTTTCAGAACTATGATTACAAGTAAGGAACTTGGAAAATAAAACTAAAATGGAAACTAGAAGAGTGGATTACCAATTGGAAGCAATAGAAGGCTTGTGAAGCAAGGAGCTCGTAACGTTCAGAAACGGATAACGAAATCATGGCGTGTTAGAGGTAAGGAATCAAAATCAAAATGGGTCTTAAGGTTAGGATTAACATAAGAGAAGGGAGATCTGAGAAGGGGAGGCACAACCTTAGGGAAGGAAAAAGCAGGCGAAGGAGAAGGTAGATCTGAGAAGGGGACACACGGAGGAGGAGATACGATGCCAAAAATGGTGTGTTTTGATTTTAAATGAAACACACCGTTTTATTAAAGATGAAATTCTGCATGTTTCATCTCCCACCTGCTTCAAGCCTTAAAATCAAATGCACCGTTTTATTAATCTGAGGTGGCGGTTACCCGCCGGTTACACAGGTCGGTTGCATAAAGAGTTATTCTATAAAAAGTGATGATGTTACTTTTTATAAGATAATTTCTAATAATATCTCTTATTTTAAAATATAATTGTCAAAAATATTGTGAAGGGTATTGTATGCTTATCATTTATCATTTTTTTTGTCTATCTACAAAGTTAATATATATATATATATATATATATATATATATATAGTTGGAATTTGACTATTGACAGCTATGTCATCATGTGTAAACTTTGAGTAATAAACTCGATGATAATTATAAAAATTACTCAATAAATTTTCCTTCTATATATATGCAATCTCATATCACATGCCTATGATTTTTGACATTCCTGCCTTTTGAGGGAAATAAAATTAGGATCTTTGAAACTATTACCCTACCAAAGTTGTGTACGTAGATTAATGTTTTCAAAGCAATTAGGAAGTGTATGAAACAAATACTAATCTGGTTTTCACTCAAATAGTAGTAGCTTCGAATTAATTTAATTGGTCTAACAATAATAATATCCTTGCTGTAATTGTTGCTTAGATTAATCTAATTTCTACAAATGCTCAACAGGAAAATAATAAAGTTTGGACAGAGATTTGTATAGTAAATGAGGACTACAACTGCATGATGATCTCTTCCTGCCCAACTTGCTGCAGGTGTCATTTTCTGACAAAAACATATACATTTCCTTCCCTTTTTATCATCTGAAATCCGAATATATTCCATCCCATAACGTGTGGACAGTACACATTCCAGAAAAGAGAGAAGAGTGAAAACTGGGAAAGTGCATGCAGCAAAGATCAGTTTGCTGGGTATTGCTTCTGCATGACCCTGAAAAGCACCAGACGTACGGATTTGATATTGCCAGGCCGATTTATGTGTGGAACCAATTAATGATATGTCAAAGATTATACGATACGTACGTTGTCATCGGATTCTTGACCCCTAAGGCAAGAAAATTATTGCTAGTGACTTCCAAAATTATGATTCGTATCATTGGCTAATCCAGTCTTCTTCTTGATCTACAGTACAACTTGTGTGAGTACCAAACCCTTTATATTTGATCATATAAGTCAGCAACCATGAAAATAATATACTACCTTATAACCGGTAAAAAAAAAAAACATTGAAGAGGTCTCTAAGATGAAGTCTAAGATCATCATGTGAACGATGTGTGAGGGTATCGAATAATGTCCCTTTTGTTTTCATGAACATTGAACAGCATATTCCAAGTTAGAATAATCCAAAAGGCCGAGGGGTTTACTGCATGCATGCTACGACTGATCAAGTCTTGAGAGCACTTTGATTTCTTTGATCGATCCCTGCCATCTTGCTTATAAGTTAAGTACCACCCTCAAATATCAATTATAGCTACATTGTATTCATGAACTTTGAACGCAAGTTACATTGGCTTGCCTTGCCTACTAATTAAAAAAGACAAAATGCTGAAGTTCAAACAGCTGAGCTGTCTCTCTATTATGGCCGCCCGTGCCACTAGCCTTGATTCTGCATGGAGTGCCTATCACTTTCCTTTCTTTCTTTTTTTTTTCCTATCTTTGCGTGTCAATTAAATGAAATATGGAAATAATTTTTAAATTAAGAATATCCGTTTAAGATCGGGTCGTTGGTCTAACTACGGTATAGTGACGGCAATGTATGACGGGACCCAGCCCGTCGGATTCAGATGTTTTTTAACTTAACTTTCCAGGAATTCCACGAAAGTCGAACGTTATATATGGATTAAGGAGATGATGCAGGCAGCTGCTGGATGCTGCTTGCTAGATGTAGTTGCGTGTTGGTTGCATGGTGAACACTTGTCTTCCTGTGGCACTGCTAGTTGACTTTACTTGCTGAACACATACTCCGCGAAGGCATAGCTCACCTCTGCTCCTTTGCCATTGCAGGCGCGTAAAGTAAACGCTCATTTTCTTTGGCTTGGCTCCTTGAGCTGTACCTCCTAGTCCTGGCTCCAGTTCTCCTCTCAAATATAATTTGGTAGTTCGCTTATACTTCCAAGCGGCTAAAGATACGGACTCGTGTACACGTACGGGACAGACACAAAACTAATCTTTTCACTTTAGTGAAAAGTAAATCACTGTTCATGAGTCGTACACTGAATCTGTGTCTCTGTCATAATCCTTGTAATAATTTTACATCCCATAAGAAAAAAAATCAATTGCTTCGTAAGTTGGCGCATAAAGCAAGTGCCATTTGCAATGCAAATGGAAGAGTATTGACTTTCATTTGCTGGCTTGGCCATTAGGCTTATTAACCTAAACGTAGCAAGCTAGTCACTGTAGGAGAGAAATTCTATCTGAAGCGGCGGTGTGAACTGGGAAGGTGCCAATTATGCACGAGGGTACAAACTACTAAACGTCAAAGCTCTCGGGGTACAAGGCGCCTGCAAAGGCGCGTGTAAGCATCGAACGATCCGAATCGCCATTTTCGCTTGTTTAACTATAAAGTCTACAGTGTCTCGCACGTACACTACCCGCCAACCCCACCACCATTGTCTCGTCTGCCCCCAAGAAATTTCGCATTTTTGTTTCTCGTTCTGAACCCTCGATATCTCTGAACCGTGTTTCTAATTTCAAGGTGGTGTCTTTTGTTAATGATTTAGATGGAGAAGAGCAATGAGATACAACAATTTACAGAGAACTGAGAAGAGGAAAAGAAAAAGAAAGTTTTCGAGTGGTGTAAAGAGTGATGGGCTCTCATTCCAAAGGAAGGAATAACAGTTATGATTACTCGTTCAAGATACTGTTGATTGGTGATTCTGGTGTTGGCAAGAGCAGCCTTCTTCTCAGTTTCATCTCCAACTTGGTTCATGACTTGTCCCCCACCATTGGTACATATTCTGTCTCTTCCTCTACATTCACGTCAACATGAGTTCTTGTGTGTTCCGTTTGAAATTCAAGAGCCAGTCTTGCCAAAAAACATTGGTTATAAACTATTCGGAAGCATTGAAGCTTTTGTCTTTCCAAATTGTAATTTATTTCTTGGTTCTTTGAGTGGTTTAGCATGTACAGCTCAGAAGATTTTTGAGAAGTTTTTATCGGCAGAAAAAATATTTTTTTCATGTGTTCAGTATGTAAAATTTTCTGAGACTAGAATTGGAGACTCGGTACGTTGTAAGTGGTTTCAACGAAAGGGTTAGAGAAGGGGATTTCTTAAATCAGGATTGAAAAATAATATCTGTGTTGTGTAGGACGCATGACTCTCATGTATGCATTGTGGTTATTGGGCATTCATAGGGGGGTGTTATGAATTGAATTGCAACTATATAGAAATAGGAGATTGCACTTGATGGAATAGAAATAGTTTCAGTTCTGTGGATGGAATGACTCCTCAGAGTACCATTTTATTTGGCGAAGGGCTTTATATCTGTTATAAACTATTATATTCGTGTCCATTTAGCCCCCGGGGTTCAACATTTTCTTTCTTTGTATGTGGCACCATTGATCTTCATTATATTCTCATCTACTTCCAGGTGTGGATTTTAAGGTAAAGCTGCTCACAATTGGTGGAAAAAGATTGAAGCTTACAATTTGGGACACAGGTAACTTGCTAAATCTATTTGGAGTCATATCTTCATTTTAACTTCCTCCAAGGAATTTTCTAGATGATTTTTATTGTTTATACATTTGTAAGTGAAAGAGTTCATAGGAATAATTCACCACTCTTTTCCTTCGATGCAGTCATTGGTTTTGATGCATATATGGAGTTTTTTTTCGTACATTAACCAATCTCCCCATAAAGACCTTCTATGGCTCATTGATTATTTCGCCCAAGAAGCAAGGATATCACTAATTGAAATAATACCCGAATGATCACAAAAATTTGATTGCTTTCACAAGTTTTGCAGAGATATTGCACGAAAGGTATCCTAGGAAAAAAATATTGCAAATTCATGGTGAAAAAATGCTAACCGATGGGCATCTACACAAATCTGTGAATTGCAATGCACTTTAGAGCCTACACTTGATGAAGTGTTAAATAGGTGTAAATTTTCATATATCATAGGTCTACATGGAAGGCAAGTTTTCATGTTATCACTTCCAATACTTCTTTTCTTATATGGTTTAATGCAGTGAAAAAAATCAGCCCTACTATCTTCACACAAATACCAATTTTGATTTTGATTTTTGTGTTGTCAGTTAGCTGTAATTGGGTTTCTAATAATCTGTGTTGTGTTTGCAGCTGGACAGGAAAGGTTCAGAACATTAACAAGCTCTTACTACAGAGGTTCCCACGGAATTATTCTCGGTATGCCACTTTAATTGTGAGAGCATATTGCTTGAACATATAGTTTATGTTGGCAGTTAAGTAGGTTTATATAATAAAAATATCGAAATTTCTTAAGCACAAGATCTTGTAATCATTTATGCTATTTGCTCCAACGAAGTATTCTCACTTATGCATGTAGATATTCTGCTTTGTTCTTTTGCTTGTCTGGCATTGTATTGAACTCCTTGACATTTGGTTCTCGTCATGAGATATGGCGCATGACAGTTACCTAGTATTGTTAGCCCCTGTTTCTTGTGATACATAACTATACCAGGTCTTATTTATTTATTTTTTCTGATCTCTGTGATATGTTTTCACTTTAGTGTATGATGTGACACGGCGTGAAACCTTTACAAACGTGTTGGACATATGGGCAAAGGAAGTACAGCTCTACTCCACTAATCATGAGTGTATCAAAATCCTTCTGGGGAATAAGGTTGATAGGGTGAGTTGTATGTACACCATCTTTTCCTACTGTGAAAAGACAATTGTTTGTATGCGAATAGCAGTTCAGTGACTATATATAAAGTGTATTTAGCGCTGAATTTATTTTTATATTAATTGAAAATGAGTACATCTAAGAACAGATATAAGCTTCATGTTTCCAAGCAGCTGGGGTTTCTTGGTCTTATAGTGTGAAACATATTCTCAGGAGACAGAGAGGGCTGTAACAAGCGAAGAAGGATTGGCCCTTGCCCAGGAACATAAATGGTTTTTTCTTGAATGTAGTGCAAAAACTAGAGAGAATGTTCAGCAATGCTATAAAGATCTCACATTAAAGGTATTCCATTTCAACGGAGCTTGCATTGTTTAACTGTCATCTTGTACAGCAATGTGCATCAATATAGCTTGTGCCACACAATGTTCCACTTTTTTTTTAATGTTCACGATTCTATTGGAGGACAAAAGTCTGCCCTGTTTTGATTGATGATAACGGATTGCAATTTAGATGGGATTAAGGCATATTGAGTTGAGCTGTTTTGATTGATAATATTTCATCTAAACCATCCAGCCTTTGCAGTGCAATACTTCTAGAATGACGCCTTTCAATGAATGAAACGAGTAATTATGTCCATTATACACTTTTGATTCCTTACTACAAGAGTTTTCAAGATTCACCAGCTAACAGCAAGATTACCTTACAACCTGAAGGGTCTTCTCACAGTGGTGCTTATAAATATTAAAATGATAAGCATTCTTCTATGACCAAGAGAATTGATTACAGATTTCTAGTGGAAAATGTACCTAAGGGTTATAAATTGACACCAGAAGTTTACCACGTCGATGTGAGCTCTTGGGGAAAATCAGCCTGTTATACCGCCATGAATCTCCTATCGATTTGGTTTGACCGCTAAACATCAGGTATCTTTATAATGCAGTTGGACAAAGCAAATGTTAGGTCTGATATGGTCTATTATTCAAATAAAAACAGGTTACTATTAATGGTAATGCCATCCAAAGCCAAAGATGTCATCAACTTGATTTCTGCTGAGGTCAGACAGTCGTACTTTCATGTTCTCCAACCTAGTTAGAAAGAGGATCATTGATGATGAAAAATGAACATTTATTTTTTTGCCTGGAATTGTTTTAAATCCATTCGTCATCCTCATCAATTTATTTCATTGGCTGTCATTTTTAAGTCAAGTGTTTCATGGCTTATTTCTCATTTTATTCTTTACACATTTTAACCAGACTAACCCGTTTTAGTTACAGATACTCGAGGTTCCAAGTTTATTGGAAAACGGATCCGCAGTTGTGAAGAGACAAATTTTAGCACAGAAGAAGGTAGACCCAACATCTAGTAGTGCTGGTGGTTGCTGCTCCTGATGAAAATTGATGCAATATAAAGCTACAACACAACAACTAGAACTTGCTGCAACAAATTAGAAGACCTCAAGAAGTGGCTGAATGCTATCAGATGACTGCATCATCTCAAGACACCTTCACAATCAGACGAGCAATCGTTTTTCAAATCCTTTTCCCACTTCTATAATAGTTTTGCAAAATTTTCGGGAGTCTCGTGACATCTTGTAGTTCATGTAAATAGGTGGTGATCTTGAGTTTACTTTGACGCATTTAGATTACTTGTAAACATGTTTACTTATAAAAAAAATTACTTGTAAACATGTGAATGAAATACATGAAGTGGAGTTTTGGTTGTCTCCGAAACTGTTTCTAGTATACATGTCCAGATGGGAGATACTTTTGCAAGTTATGACATCGTCATTCTGGCCATATACTTTTCCCAAGACTCTGATTACCGCTCACTTCTTTCTCAAAACTGTTTATTTTTCTCACAAGTGAAGTCGTTTATAATTATTTTTAAGACGCCAACACTACGAGACACTGATATTTCACTCTCCATGTTTTTTTTTTTTTTTTTTTAATGAAGGAAATTACGGTTCATGCTAACAGCACGTGGCAATACCACATCAGCATTTACAAAACTCCCGGGTCCCTATCATAATTCATTGTGAACTGATTGCAACATCTTGAGCATATTGAACGTCATTCATCAAGAGAACTCGGGACCATCTTTATCTAGAACCATAAAGTTTCCTCGAATGCTCCACTGTCAATTAATTGCGATTTTCCTGTACAATTGTGTCGTCTTCTATATGCTCTGTAAACAACTGTTTTAGAAAGCGACTTTTTGTCATTCACAAGGTATCCAAATGAACAATCGAGAGAGATCATGGGATGCATCAATAAACAGAATATAATCCGGTCAAAATCAACGAGGACGCCTGGGTTTTTATGGGGGGCCCTGTACATATAAAGGGCACTAGACAGGCAACATAGTTGAACAAACCAAACCAATGATATATAAGAAACAACGTTGTGTTACTAGACAACTGTCTGCCGGCTTGCCTTCATTGAAATGATCCCATTGCTAACAAGGCCTTGTTACTAATGACATTTACTGTTCTGGTTGTTTTAACTTTTATTTGCTTATTTTCTTAGGAAATCTCACCTCTTTGGGCCGCCTATTGCTATATAGATCTAGGCTATATGGTCTATTTCCATTCTTGGTGGGGGGATTGCTACGGGGCCAAAAGGGAAAAGCCCTCGTTGCTTGTTCTTTCACCATTCTAATGGCTTCAACCAGCCACCACAGGGGCCTAATTGCCTATGCAACGTTGATCGCCATCTTTGTTGCCAGGGCCAATGCCATTGATATCTTTCTGGAATGGAATGTTGCCCTTGACAATACCATCCAACCCGTGTCCCAAGATCAATCTGTATGATGAACAACTTTAACACCTAAAATTGCTTTTCTTTGACCTGTGCAAAATGTGTATGCGTTTAGTGTCGCGTGCTTTTGACCAACGATGAGAGTACAATGCTTGTGTGAACAGGTTATCACTATCAATGGGAAGTTCCCAGGACCCCTTATCAATGCCACAACCAATGATTTTGTCCACGTAAACGTCTTTAACGACATGGATGAACCTCTACTCTTTACATGGTATAGATTCGAGCTTGTTTTGATTTTTCAGAGCTTCATGGTTCTGTAAAACAATGTGCATCAAAAGGCAAAAGAGCAATATTGCGAATTTACCTAGCCTTTGACAAAGAAAACCGGCGTTGATTGGTGTTGCAGGAATGGCATACAGCAAAGGTTAAACTCATGGCAGGATGGAGTGTCCGGCACAAACTGCCCGATCAAACCCGGCACAAACTGGACTTACGTGTTCCAAACCAAGGACCAGATTGGCAGTTTCTTCTATTTTCCCTCCATTAATTTCCACAAGGCTGCCGGAGGGTTTGGACCCATCCGTGTCAACAACCGTGACGTCATTGCTGTTCCCTTCCCCAAGCCTGAAGCTGAATTCGATCTTCTAATTGGTGACTGGTTTTATGATAACTACAAGGTGATTGACTTGAAAATATCTTCATAAGCGAGCATTTTTTTGGTCAAGTTTCTTTATATTGTTCCAACTTATTTTTCTGGAAAATCAAATTTTGATAAGAGTGTCAGATCAGTGATGAACAACAAGCTAACAGCATTTCAAGCTATCCCTGATATCACTTTGATGAACGGCAAAGGCCCTTATCGGCATCGATTTTCACAAGCCCATGAATCTTTCAATGTCATAAAAGGTACCCCAAAAAAGAAAACAGATGTTGTCCATGTGGATATTTTCAAAGTTACATGGTACATATCACACTGAGATGGCCCCCCTACAACTCGGGCAGTTGCGCCCAGGGTTCAAAAATATTATGTACTGAGTTATAAATGCATGTCATGCAGGCAAGACATATAGGTTCAGGATATCGAATGTGGGAACGACATTGAGTTTCAATTTTGGGATTCAAAACCATAAGATGTTGTTGGTTGAAACAGAAGGGTCTTACACCAACCAGATCATATTGGAGTCCTTGGACGTGCACGTTGGCCAGTCCTACTCTGTTCTTGTCACAGCCGATCAAAACGACGCTGATTATTACATTGTGGCAGCTCCTAAGCTGCTCAACAACACTCTTCATGAAAGCCTTGTGGGTGTTGGGGTGCTGCACTATTCCAATTCTAATACAGAACCTAGCGGGCCTTTGCCAAGCAGATCTGACCCATTTGATCTGGACTTTTCACTGAATCAAGCTAAATCCATTAGGTAATTGTGACGATTTTCATTTAATCATTCATACTTTTAACACAGACCCAACATTTGGAATGCTCCATTTTAAGATCTCACATCCCTAATTGATTCATGGGCAGGTGGAACCTGACCGCAGGAGCTGCCAGGCCCAACCCACAAGGAACCTTCAACGTATCAAATGTGACACTGTCGCAGAACTTCGTTCTCCAAAGTTCCGAGGCTGAAATTAGTGGCGCACCACGTTATGTCGTCAACAATGTGTCCTATTACACTGTAGAGACCCCACTGAAACTAGCCGATCACTTTCTCAACGGGTCCAATGTGTACCGACTCGATCAATTTCCTGTTAGATCTGTCAATGCTAATGCAGCATATGGAATTTCTGTCGTTACTGGGATTCACAAGGGCTGGATAGAGCTTGTTTTTAAGAACACGTTGAGTGTCATGGATTCTTGGCATTTTGATGGTTACGGATTCCATGTGGTTGGGTAAGTACTGTCACACATCTCAAACATAAATCTTATCGATCCATATATACTACCGTTTGATGTTTTGAATGAAATATCTGCTTAGGTTTGGTATTGGAGAATGGTCATCAGATTTGCGCAGCACTTACAACCTTTTTGACCCTGTTGTACGCTCTACCGTGCAAGTGTACCCGGGAGGGTGGACTGCAGTTTATGCATTCCTAGATAACCCTGGAATGTGGAATTTGAGGTCACAGCTCTTGAAACATTGGTATTTGGGTCAAGAGCTCTATGTGAGAGTTCATGACGCTGATCCTAATCCTGCCAAAGAGCGACCGCCCCCTGAAAACCTCCTCAAATGTGGTTAGTGTATTTCTAATAAGCTCCTCCTCCTTCGGCTTTTTAACATCAATAATCCGAACAGACTTAAATTTGTTCCTAAAATGACTCTTTTTCTTGCCTGTTTACAGGTATATTTCCCTCTCTCCCCTCAGCTCCAGCTGGTGCACCATCTCCCGCTCCCTGGACAGGGCCTTGATATATTCGACCCATTCCTAAACAGTATTCATGATGCAATCATGGCTTCGTACAGACATTGTAACCTTACTGTATTGAATTCTCTCATTTTGTCTGGCACCCAATACCCTGCTGCTAAGTTTAATACTGATCGTTATTTTGTCATGTTTACGATTGTGACCCAGCAATGAGAATCTATACCATAATTTCTTTACTTCCTATACTTATCAACCGTCAATGTGATGAGTTTTCTAGATCAAAGAGTATACATCGGACGAGTTGTTTCAATCGATCAGCCTAATTGACAGCCATACTAAAAGCAAGGTTAATAACTGCATAAATCATTTTTCATTGGTTAAATATAATATATGACATATGAGTCTAAGATTAAGCTTTACGTTAGACGTACGTGTCGTATCGAATCTAGCATTTTCTGGTGTTAATTTAATTTCCTATAGCTATTCGCTATCAAGTGCTGGAATATTCTTGTATGTATGCCGTGAGATTACCTATATTTTTATGCAAAATGACAATGGGGGTTGTTATCAGCAACGGGAAAAGGAAAACAAAGAAAGCAGCAGAAAGAAGAACAAACTTGAGCAGCATAAACAGGGCGCCAAATAAAACGGGTTGGAAATAAAAGAGAAATATGGAAGATGATGGGAGGAGATCATCAGAGAAACAAATAAAATTTTGGATTAATTAAACTTTGCCCCCTCGAACTTTCACTTAATTCACAATGTGCCTCTGAAACTAATAATTGCATCAAAGTGTATCTGCTTACTTTTAAAACTTATCAAGCTCCCTTTTCGCCTACTACTAGTGTTAAATCTAACGGAAATTCAAACTGGACATGTAATGATTTAAAAGTAAACTAATAAATAAATCAGGCAAGGCGTATAATGATTTAGAAACTTTGGAATCGTGGAACAAACGGGACGTTAGTATTGGATATATAATTAGATCGCACCATATAATATTGGCCCCAAGGGTCAAGACAATTAGAAGTATGCTGATTTCTTTGGTAGCACCAACGTCTATGCCATTTTCTTGTGCTTTTTCTTCTATATATTCATCTTCTTATGCATGGCTCTTTGTGCTTCCTGAACCTACGTTTGACTGCTTTCTTATTTTTGTGTTTTGTCTCGATCAAAACCAAGTTGGGAACCTAAGGCTATATGAAGTACAATATTTTCCGGCTCCTAAATGTGTAATCAAGGAAGGGCAGCAGGAGGGCAGGATAATCACATGACAAACAAAGCCCATGCAATGCTGGCGTGGCTTTGTGATCGTCCATTGCTAATCGTGTGGGCAGTTGCGCTTTTTCTCCTTCAAGTAGCCAATGGTGCTGAGATTTTTCTCGAATGGCATGTCGCGATTAACACCACAATCAAGCCAGTGTCTGTGGACCAACCGGTATATACATATATGATATTTGCATCTCTCTCAGCTAAAATTGCTGACCCTAAATTGTTTTTAGTTTGATCTTTACAATATCTTAATTACAAACCTGTGCTTCATACAGGTTATTACCATCAATGGGATGTTCCCTGGACCCCTTATCAATGCAACGACCAATGATAACATCCATGTCAACCTGTTCAATGATATGGATGAGCCCCTGCTGATAACATGGTATTACGTACCCCCCTTCTCTCTCTCTCTCTCTCTTTCTGGATATCGTATCTCTGGCCGCCTCTCTTGTTACCCAAAAAGAAGAATTGGCCAAACTAGATAGAGTAGTGTGCTGAAAAAATCTGATATAGTGAACATGATTTTGTAATACAATATGACGATAAGGAAAGAACATAGAAAATGCATCCAAGTTAACAGGGTGTGTTATGCAATCTCCAATTGTAATTAAAAAAAAAAAGAAAAAAAAATAGAGGGCGCTAAGGCTTCTAATATTGTAATGAAGAATATAAGAAAAAAAATAGTACTCATGGTGGTGGTGGTGGTACAGGAACGGCATACAACAAAGGTTGAACTCGTGGCAGGATGGGGTGTCTGGCACAAACTGCCCAATCCAACCTGGGAAGAACTGGACATATGTGTTCCAGACCAAGGACCAAATCGGAAGCTTCTTCTATTTTCCCTCCATCAACTTCCATAAAGCTGGAGGTGGGTTCGGGCCAATTCGAGTTAACAATCGCCAAGTCATCCAAGTACCATTTCCCAAACCTGAAGCTGAGTTTGATCTTCTCATTGGTGATTGGTATCAAACAAGTTTCAAGGTAATTCCACTACTTCAGTACACCAGCTTCTCGAGTTTCACTTTTAGATTTCCAAGTTTATTGCCGGATACATGTTCCTATATAATTCTCGTCAGATATTGAACGACAAACCCGGTTAAAAAAAAAAAAAAATGTAACAGGATGTGAGGTCCATGATGAAGACCAATCTTGTGGCCTTTGAGAGTCCCCCTGATAGGATGCTGATGAATGGCAAAGGTTCATATTTGGACGCTCTTGCACCAACCCATGAATCTTTTACTGTCACCCAAGGTACAGATTAAAGGAAAGTGAATGCGCCATTGAGCTGAGCTTTTATAGTCAAATTGGGCTATTCTGCATAGTTCGATCTTAACTTCTATTTTGGGTATATTACAGGGGAGACTTACAGGTTTAGGATATCGAATGTGGGAATCGCGTGGAGTTTCAATTTCAGGATTCAAAATCATCGAATGGTGCTGGTTGAAACAGAAGGATCATACACCAAACAGATAACGTTGGATTCTCTGGACGTGCATGTTGGACAGTCCTACTCTGTTCTTGTCACGGCCGATGGAAGCCCCGCAGATTATTACATTGTGGCAACTCCTAAAGAGTATGATGCCAAAGGATCAAACGGGGTTGTGGGCGTTGGTGTGCTACATTATGCTAGCTCTACCACACCTGCAAGTGGGCCTCTTCCAAGTGGCCCTGATCCATTCGATCTTCATTTCTCCATCAATCAAGCTAAATCCATTAGGTAACAATTTTTTTTTAATTATATATGAAAATAGGACTCTTGTTTTGAGAAATAATGAAATGCATGAAACGTGTCTATAATTAAAAGAAAAGTTGCATTTTAGAACGAGTCACATGCTACTTAGTAATGCTATACACCACACTCACATCTTATTTTAATCATACTAAGTAGTACGTGGCTCATTAATTTTCCTTAGATAATAAAGTAGTATGTAATAAATGATCATTTAATGGTGATAAATATGACACATCTTACTTAGTGGAATGAACGTGAGAGGGTAGTATGGTATATAGAATTTTCCTATTATTAATATTTTTATTTTTATTTTCCACGTGAAGATGGAACATGACCACAGGCGCAGCGAGGCCTAACCCACAAGGAACTTTCAACGTAACAAATGTAACTCTGTCGCAGACCTTCGTTCTACGTGCATCAACTGCAGAGATTGGCGGTGCTCCTCGCTACACCGTTAACAATATCTCCTACCTGACACCCGATACGCCACTCAAATTGGCCGATCAATTCCTCAATGGGTCTGGGGTTTACGTACTCGACGAATTTTCAACTAATTCTACCAATCTTGAATCTATGGGAGTGTTTTTTGCCAGTGGGAAGCACAAAGGTTGGATAGAACTGGTGTTTAAGAATGATCTAGACGCCATGAATGCGTGGCATCTTGATGGTTTCGGCTTTTACGTTGTTGGGTAAGCATTCTACCTCGTCACTGATGATATATTGAATCATACGACCGGCCTTTACGTACGTTCGCATGCATGACACGAACAATGTACCGGAGAGCAGAGAGCAGAGAGCTGTATATACGTTAGTCGTTTACTGATTGTGCGCTCGTTTAAATGACTATCTCATGCTATATATATAGTGCTTTGCTTTACGTGCTAATTTGTTCTTTGAATGATCTGATGTAGTTTTGGCGAAGGAGAATGGTCGCCTAAGTCTCGCGGTAGATACAATCTTTTCGACCCTGTCGTTCGTTCAACCGTTCAGGTTCTCTCTCTCTCTCTTTCTAGTTTAAATTAATTTGTATCGTTTGAAGTACTAAAATATATGAGTGATAATCTCAATGAGTGAAAATAATAATTAATCTACTGAAAAAACCAAGGTAATAATAATAATAATAAAAAAGAACTAGTTAATGATGGCTTGAGCATTAGGATTTATGACGAGAGATATGTTGAAACGTTCAGGTGTATCCAAGAAGATGGAGTGCAGTTTATGCATATCTTGACAACCCAGGGACGTGGAACTTGAGATCACAACTCTTGAAAAATTGGTACCTAGGCCAAGAACTCTACCTAAGAGTTTTCGATGCTGATCCTGACCCTGCCAAGGAGCGCCCGCCACCAGATAACATTCTTCTTTGTGGTAACTGCTGCCTCCGCATGCTTTATTTATTTTACTCTGATCTCTCTCTCTCTCTCTCTCAATTCTGTATTTTTATCTGTTTTGTCCAAATTATGAGATGCTATCTAGCTTTATTTTGTTTCTTCTTGTTGTTTGCTGCGCGCAGGAAAGTTGGAAAGTATAGCACCGGCCCCTACACCCGCAGGGTCGGCTAGTACAGCACCGTCTACACAAATACAAATAGCATGGTAATCCAATATAAATGTTGAATTATCAGTACTAGTGCTTATATAAATATCTCTATCGATGTGTTTTCTGCAGTCTTACATTAGCTTACTGTCCTTTTCATTTAACTATCGTCTTTGATCTTCTCTCTTATTGCTTGTACTTGGCATGCAGGTTTCACAGTGCCGTAATCTTTCTTGTTACAGTACTTCTCTACATATTCATGATCAACATACACTAGCCAGTAAGAGATGATATACTTCTTCACATGATTCGAAAAACTAAGTCATTGAACTTAATTGGTTGTATTGTCATGATCAACTACTCTTTCTGTTTCTTGAAAACAATGTATTGATCGCACGAGCTAGGCATGATATTAATGCAATTATTTACCCAATTTTAATTTTCAGAAGTGCTCTTTATAATATCATAAACTTAGGCTGTGTTTGGTTGTTGAACCAAATTCAACTCATCTTAACTCATCTCAAACCAATAATTAATATTGAAACTCACTACTTTTTCAACTTCTCATAAAAAAGTTAAATTCATCTCAATCTATTTCGCGCATTTTAACCTAAAAAGTTAAACCTATATCAACCTAGAAAAATTAAACCCATCTCAATATGACTCATAAAATATTATTATTCACAATTCAACTCAATCCATCTTAATTTTTTCCTGGGATAATTTAAGTACTTAAATTAGAAAATATGATTAGGATTAGTTTATTCAATATTATAAATAAATTTATTTAAATATTTGAAAATTGGTTCGATCAGTTAAAAGGTTATAGTATTTAATTACAAAGTTGTGAAATTTTGCAAGCTAAGAGAGGACCATAAGCAGGCCTAAATTAATTCCCTCTTCGTGTCAACGAATAGTTAATTAAAATCACATGACTTCTCTTACAGGCAGAATAAATTAAACAGCTATATGATCGATATAAGATGCACAATATATATAGTATGGAGCAGCTATATATATATATATTGTTGAGGAAAAAATTAGTTGGTTGGCATATTGTTGTGAAAATCTATGTAAAATTGTGTTGTAAGAAGTGTTGAAGCGGTGTAACATGAAAATGATTGAAGTGTGCTCAACATGGCTCGAACATAATTCAAAATAGAGAGTTCGCTCGACTGGCGCTCGAGCGGAACCTTCCAGAGATGTTCGCTCGATGTGCGCTCGACGGAGCGCTCGAGTTGAGCTCTTCTAGAGAGGTTTGCTTGATGTGCGCTCAACGTGGTGCTCAAGTGGAACTCTTCCAAAGAGGTTCGCTCGATGTGTGTTTAACGTGTCGTTCGAGTAGTTTCTGAAAGACAACATGTGCTCGACTTGCGCTCGACACTTCACTCGAGCCAATGTTTCAGACAACTTAAAATTTAGGATTTTGAGTGCCGTATTTACTTGAGACTGTAAATAGAACAGCTTGTTTCTATTCTTTAGTGTGGAGAAACAGAGTAAAAATCCTAAGTGCTTCCAAGAGCCATTGAGAGAAACATTCCCCACATTGTTGAATCTCTCTTGGACAAACATATCTCCACCACACCACACTCAAGATCAAACTTTATTTGAGTCCATTGAAGTGGACGTGTTCATTGGCCAGGAAGAGTCCGAAGCTGCTGTTGTTGTAGAGATCGAGAGGTTCTCGTGAGATGCTATAAAAAGATCGGAGTTTCGACATTACATGCGTGTAGAGATCGAGTGGATCACTCATGGAGTTGCAAGCCAAGTTTAGCTACTACAAATGTTTTGTAAGTGTTTCTAAATTGGTTGTAACAATTAAAGTTTCTATAATGGATTTGAGGTGGTGTCTTACACCCGGAGTGATTTTAGATTTTGAAGAGGTTTTTCAAATGAGTTTCATCTTCGTGACCAAATCTTTGTATTGATTATTTGTGTGATTTGTTTCATTTTTTAATTACTTGCTTGTTAATATTTTTTATCAGACTAGAAAAATTGAACTACACCTATTCACTACCCTCTAGGTATTGTGTTGGGTATAACTATTATTTTTTCATATATATATATATATATAGATTAGATTGAAAATTGAAAGGATTGTTAAGAATTAAATAAGGTGCATCCTAATCAACAGTAATTTCAAGACATGACTCATGCATATATATTATAAGAATGAAAAAAAAAAGTTTTTTGGTTCTTTCTCTCCCGTCGAAAGCTCTTCCATCACCTCACCCAAGAGCCACCTCCGCTTATCGAGGGGAGGGGGGTTGGAGTTTTGGCTCCACCCACCTCCTCCCCTCACCAGCTTCGGTTTAACTTTGTTTTTTTTTTTCCATTTTGTCTTTTAGTTTTAACCCGTAAGCATCGAAACATGCCGTTCTACTGCTTACCGGCGATCTAGGACTGACACTCTCCCCGCCATCAATCTCTCTAGACGCCGACCTACCAGAAGATGGAAGAAATCTGTCCAATAGTGTGTCGCATACGTCTCAGGCGCCGTCACACCTTGGAAAGCTTCTTGTTGCAACGCGTGGCACCGTCGGGATCAGGGGCATTGGATCTTCTAGATCCGACTTACCATTCCACTCCAAGTGTGGCGCATGTCCTGCACGTGCCTCCACCGCTAGTGACGGCCCTTCGTTGGCGATTCGACAGTGTTTTCGGTTGTTATTTTATGTTCTCGCTTTTCCTAACCAATGATCAAGTGAAAGTGGGTGTGAAAGTCTCTTACAACCAATCCAGACCAATAAGATGCAACACACAACCTTTCACTGTGACTTCTAGGCGTAGTTTTATAATCTGTTTATCAGATCATATTAAAACCGCTTTAAGCGGCTTCCCCTGATGGAAAATGGGTGGAAGCCTAACTTTTGGCTCTAGATTTTTTTTTTTTTGTGATGTATTTATTAGTTTTGGAAAGACGGTAGGAGACTCACATTCTATTAAAACTTATATCCTGTAATCTATTAATTTATCTATGAATCTTTTACTTGTTGAGAAAAATATATATAAAAATGAAACTGAAGAGTGGTTAGATATTAATGAAAAGAGTGGAACTCAGAGAGTATTGATCCATAGTAAAAATACAATTAATGTACCTTGAATTTAGCGTATTATTTCAAGATCAGCATGTAATTACTTTTTATCTTAGAATATTTGTTGCTTTTAATCACCCGCGTGTGCTCACTGGACACATTTTAAATAACTTTATATACATAGTAGCTATTTAAATAAATAACTATTTAAATACATCACATCAATAAATATGATTAAAAATAATAAAATTTATAATAAAAAATAACATTAAAATTTGGAAGTTGAAGATTCATAAAATTGTTATAAGTAACATTATTCTTCTTTTTAAATTATGGCTTAAAACATTAATTTGGGGTTTTGGATATGGGAATTAATTAAGACTTGACCAAAAATAATATTCCAAATTTCACCTTCGAATCAAACTGCTGATTGAATACGTAAGAGTCTAAAATTTCGTAATATCGATCGTGTCGTTGTCAGGAATGGTATATATACTAAACTTGATGAAACACGCCAAAACGAATACATGATCATGTACGTTATGGAGGCGTGAACAACATGCAATGCGTTGCCCTGATTGCCTTGATTAATGTTTTATAAGAGGGATATCCCTGATCTTAACAATTTCCACCTTAATTTTGATATGCTCGATATATATTAATCGTACGTACGTGGTGCTTACGGAATTTCATCTTTCACGCAATTTCTCCATGCAGTTTAATTATGAAGGGAAAAAAGGAACTTATCTGAGTAATTAAGAATCGAGTTTGCTTGTAGTACTACTGTTAATGTGCTATATATATATATATATATTAATCGAGTTTGCTTGCACATTACAAACTCTGGGAAGCTAATTCAAACAGTGTGAGATGTCAAAGCCCATGCATGCATGTTGGATAATTGTTACAAATATGAATAACTAATATTAGAATTAGATCGATCAAGTGCTCTTTTTTTTTTTTTTTAAGTTTAAAAAAATGTTATTTTTTTAAATAAATAAATAAATATATATATTAGAAAAAGTGGGTCCAAGTTTGTCTCCTTAACATATATTATAATCTTCCGAAAAGACACCTCGAAATACCATAATGTCTTTCCTTTTTTTTTTTGGGTCCTTACATCTGTGTGTCCAGATCTGCCACTTCTCTAGTTTTCCCAATTTGGTAACTTGTACAGGGAAAGGAAAAACAGAAGTTTACAGTTGTAGGAACAAAAATGAATGTTGGTCCCGACAAATTTATTTATTTAATGATTAAGGAAATATTTTTTCAGTGATATTGTTATTTTAAAAAATATATATAAAAAAATAAATGAAAACAAATAATAAAAAATAAAAAATATTTTTTGTTCTTATCAGGAAGGCCTCTCGTGCTA
Organism: Cyclocarya paliurus; assembly: GCA_029856935.1. Lineage (NCBI taxonomy): Eukaryota > Viridiplantae > Streptophyta > Magnoliopsida > Fagales > Juglandaceae > Cyclocarya > Cyclocarya paliurus. The sequence continues at coordinate 4,382,240 of JARVXP010000207.1, read as the reverse complement.
CATTCTCGATGGACGTAGCACTCTCTTGTAGGAATTGAGGCATTTCTTTGCGAGATTATGGGGAATGCCAAAAATAATAGCCAGAACAAGGACATACCGTCATCATAATAACTCAAATCTTGCAGGGTTAATTAGTATACTCATCAACCTTTCCATACATTCTTCTCATAATTTAAGCGTATGGTAATTGGATTAGAAAGAAATTAATGTACCCTTATGTACACTACGAAATTTGCCAAACTGCCAGATTTTAATTACAATCATGATTGCCTAACTTGGCACTTTCATCTGTAACCTCACAAGTTTGCATATCTTATTTATCTCAATGAATCGACCAAACTCCCAAATTAGCACACTGCTCAACAAGGCACAGTCATTGATAACCTCTCAAATTGCCTCTCTCTCTCATGTAGAAAGACACCTAAACTTGATATTTGTAATCGTGGAGTGCGCAAACGTCACATATTCCGTTTGAAAAAAGTGAATAAATACATGACCTACCTGAAAAAAAATTAATTTTTTAATAATGGATCCTATTATTTTTTAAAATAATTATGTGAATATGGTTGCGTATTCCACGACTGTATATAACATTACTTCCTAAACTTACTCAAGAACATGAGCTAAATTAGCTGATAATGAGGATTAGCAATGCCACAAAGCAGGGACGACAGTATTAATTATCTTATGAAAGACATATTATTCCCTGCTTTGTGCTAAATGCTCTTACAACAAATTCTATCCGTAGAAATTAGCATCTGTACCTGTTGAATGTGAACCACGCTGGTCCCTCTGCCCAACTTAATTGCGCTTTTAACTTAAACATATGTATAGTTTTTCTACGCATCGGCATATCTGATCATAGCTTAGTTTCAAAACAACACTTGAAATCCCACTTCATTAAAAATGATTTGATGCAACCTAACTTCACGTACTCTAAAAGTCAGTAGTTGAATCAAGTGGCATGGGAAGATTCAGAAGCCATGGGAGAAATTTAAAAGTTTGTGGGTCTGGATGACAGCAGAGGCTTGCTTAGGTGTAAATGAGTAGGGTGTTAACTAACAGAGAGGTGGACCAAACAAAGAAAAGAACAAAAATAGGTAGATAAGAGAATTTCTTTAGTATCACTTTGTTATCGAAAGAGAAAAAAGGAAAGGACATTAAGTGGATTCATGTGGGAATTGCAGTTACTTACTGGCTTTCTATACTTTTATTCTATTCTTGTCACTGGCTAATATATGCGATGTCACGGAGAGAGAGAGAGAGAGAGAGAGGCTTTCTTGTAATTGAAACAATGAAACCTAAACCATGACTTGTTGGTTGAGGTGGTAAGTGTTGACACCCAAACCGAACACCTTTCTTTTTTTTCTTTCTCTAAAAAAGTGTTTATCACATTCCTTCCCACTGAAAAAGAGAAAAAAACCAATCAAAAGAAGAGGAAAAAAGGCGCCGATCATGCACTTTTCATGAATTATAGGCCTTTCAGAACACAGCTTTGCTGATCTGAAACAAGGAATTTTAACTTGTCCATGAAACAATTGCTTAAGACGAAAAAATAATTGAAAGAATCTTATGGTTTCTGATGAATGGTAAATATCAAGAGCAAAAGGGAAAAAAAAAAAAAAAAAGACAACTAAGGCAATTCGCCTCAAATTAGCTTCGAGGTCAATTTTGTGGAAGATAAACGGTGAAACAATTAAAAAGTCTGACCCTTTTTAGTAGTGACAGTCCACCAAAGTCCTGGCGGAGAAGACAAGAGGTGGTTGCTGCTGTTTTTGTTGTTGTTGTTGTTGTTGCTGCTTTGTTGCAAATGGGAATTTGGGTTCCCGGTGATCGTCTTCTGGGGTGGCCGGAAGGTTGAGATCCAAATCCAACGATGGCACCGTACGTCTTGGCTTCTTGGGTTCGTGATCTGGCTCCAAGGGCGCCATTGGTGGAGGAGTCAAGGTCAAAGTGGTATTGAATTTATTACCAATAATAGGTGCCCTGTGCCGTCTCATATGGCCACCTAAGGCCTGCCCGGACGTGAATTCCGCCCCGCAAATCGAGCACTCGTGAACCTTGTTAGACCTGTTGTTGCCGCACAAACCTCTACTACTGGATTGGAAAGATATAGAAGAGAGATGATCAATCTTCTTGAACTGTGCTTCTTCTTCATCCGAGGATAACAAGAATTGCTTCGATGACTTTTCCTCGGCGGACATGGGGGCCTTAGGCTTCTTGTGACTAGCCCTGTGCCCACCTAGCGCTTGGAAGGAAGGGAAGGTCCTGTTGCAAGTCTTGCACTCGTAAACATAATACCCCGCCTTGCCCGTGCTGGTGGCTGCCGCCTCTAAGAATCTTCGACTGTTAAACTTATAAACACCGCCACCGCCATCAGCGTGATCTTCTTCGACTTGTTTCGGGGACTCCCGGGATTGGCCTTGAGCAAGGAGGATAAGGCAATTGGCCATGTCCTCTTCTTCCTCGGTGCTCTCTTTTAGTATTTCAGCCGAAGTGGCCGGAGAGAAGCTGGTCATATTGTCATCAGCGACATCATTACTTTGATCACCACCATCGCAACCGCCGCCGCCGCCGCCGCATCCTTCTCCGTCTTCATCTACATGACTGGGTGAATTAGCAGTGACCGTGGGAAAGGGAATAGGGGATTGAGGCCTTTGGCGCTTGGTGCGCTTCCCTTTGATCACGACGTGGGTATTATTCTCCTTAGACCTCAGGATGGCTTCCTCTTGAGCAGCCTCCATGCTCCTCCACAACCACGAAGCTGAGAAGAGAGAGCTAACCTCAAAGAGAGGAGGAAAGTGCGGTTTTGGAGGTACGGAGGAAGCAAGAGGGAATAAGAGGAGTACTGGCCGGGCTGTGTATATGTATGTATAATAATAATATATATAATAATATTAATGTTATATAGTGAAGGAAGGTTTGGGAGTGAGAAGGCCAGCCACGGATAGAATTAATTAAGAGTAACAGCGAATTAAAGAACTCCTAATCTTTCTTGGGTTTGTGGCCTCTAGAAGCTGCGATATTGCGTATATGTGTGTATATTTTTATATTAGAAAGCCTAATTAATTGGAGGTGGAAACTTTGGAATTGGAGTGTAAGGGAGAAGAGATTTACACAAAATCGAAATGGAACGAACAAGTTCAACCAAAAGTAGCTAAAATTAGTGGGAGAGAGGGGTTTAGACAGTTTGGATGGGAGAGGTTGTAATTAGTTACAAGCCTAAAAGCAATAATACTCCGTCTCACACTCTCTTTCTCACACTTCGCCAACGCACTTCCCCATTTGAAAACAACCCCCACCTAATTAATTAAGCTTAGTTTCCACCTTAATTTAATTTAATTGTCCTTTAAAAAATTAATAATTCCACCCCCTCCCCAACAAGCTGGTTTTGGGGCACCTTCCTATAGATCATTAGTCTCCTAATTAGATATAATGCCATTAATTAATTATTCATTAATCACGTACGTAGTCACTTGTTACCGTACTAATGAAGATAAACCAAGTTTCGAGTCTAACGAGATGTTAACTTTTCAGGAGCTGGCCTTTTTTTTGTCCGTCCTAAACAGAGCAAACATTCAAAAAACAAACAAACAAACAGCTCCCAGAACTCGAAGCCAGGAGAGTACTGTTTTTGTTTTGGTTGGAACCTGAGAATAACAGAAGGAATATATATTAAAGACACATGTCAGTAACAGTCCTGGATGAGTTTATAAGTTATTCGCACGTCTAATACGAGAAAAGATGGTGCAAATCACAGAGAGATATACCTATTTTTAGAGGGATATATGAAGAGTGAGTGAATGACAGTGGGACATATTGCCAGCAGGTATGAGGGGTGGAGATGTGAAGGCAAGCATGCAAGCAAGAAAAAACCCTCCCCCATTACTTTGCCTCAACGATTCTGTATAGAGATGATTGGAGTGCAAGCTTGGAACCCCGGAATCTGCGCTGCTCCATGCCTTTTCTTTCGGTCTCAGTTTTTTATTTATTTATTTATTATTTATTGATATTTAACAATTTAAAATATAATTTGCTTCTAAAGCAAATTAAGGGGTGTAATTTACCAATTAGAGGGTACATGCAGTACTTTTTAATTTCTCCCTTGAATTGTAGCCTTTTTTAAAACTGGCATTTTTTGAGCAAATCATAAAAAAATAGCATCTGAAGAATTAATTCTATAATTTCTTGGATTTAAGGGGAAAAAACTGACAAACTGGGATTATCGACTTAATTCTGATCACTGTAATTACATTAATATATACTTAGTTTCTCTAATTATACAGTGGATCATGTACGTGCTGTTGACCCACCCTATCCAATCTAATTAATAATTTCACGATACGATCTAATCAATTGAGGTTCATTTGATTGGATCATATACAGGATATATAATATGAGTGAGAGTGTGCCTATGATTGACATGACATTAATAATAGTATTCGAGAAAATGCAAAACAAAGCCACTAAAACTTGCAGGTTCTTGTACATCATGTGGCCTCGTGCATTTATGTGAAATGAAGAAATAGTGCTATTCACTCAACTGTTTACCAGCTTTACTACATAAATGAAAGTTCACTTTTTCAACATAAAAGACGGTAAGGAAAAAAGAAAAGAAAAGAAAAAAAAAAAGCATGCTAGAAGTCGACATCATAGCATAGGATTATTCATCTTTCTGCACTATTAATAAGCAGAGCATGCCTTGATCACTCAATTAGTAGAAAAATAGGAACCCCGTCAAAATATTCAACACCACAATTTTTAACGTACGCTGGCAGCCGAGTTGAAGTTTAATGAATTTGAGCTTTCATTTAGAACTAGAAATTTTTTTTTCAGCAGTTAGTATTCATTATCTCACATCTCACATTATATGAAAAATATCCCACACCTCACACCATATGAAATACTCTCACACCTCACACTATATGAAAAATACTCTCACGTTCTAAAAAAAATAATTAGTAAATAGTGACTGATACGTAAAATTTCTCTAAAAAAATTAATAGACATGATTATCAATCCATTTCATTTTTTTTATCTAACAAATTCTGCATTGATGAGTTCTATATGATATTAGTCAAAAGGCAGATGAAGGTACAAATTTCATCATTCCACATCGACATTATATATTATCATGCATATATAATAAAATTGTCTTCGAGTCAATTTTAAAATATTTGTGCTCTACACTCCGTCTTGGTGCTCAAACAGATCATCACGTTGTCCAAATTAACTAGATACCCAAATTTTGCAAAATTAAGATAATAAAAGTCTTGGATTATTTACGGTTTTGTATGTATACCAATTAAAATCGTAGCAATACTATAAACTATAGGCGATATGTTTAATTCATTCGATTTGTATTTACCTCATGATACTTTACTTTTAAAGTATAATCAATGTAGAAAATTCTATTTTACCAACATATATAAGTACTTGATCCTCATGCAAATACATGTAATTGGGTCCGCTATAAATTTTTATTACATTTTATTTATAACCAATTAAACACATGATGACCGTGGCATGATGCATGCATATTATTGGCGGTTTGTGGGTCATATTTTAAGGTGGTGAGTCAATGGGGGTGGTGAGTGGGCGGGTTAAGGAGGGCATGCATGTAAGTTCTTGGCGTGATCAACAGCAAATTATTATTGGCGTCAGGATGGAGTTGTGTGCGGCACGTTACAAGATCAGGCAAGAACAACAAGTATTGATTTTGGGAAGCAAGGGATCGATCTCTAATTAGCTAGCTAAGGTACCATGCTACTCTTTAGTCATGGCTTCCTCTCCTCCTCAGTTTCTTAATTTCTAACCCTTCTGGCTAGGTCACCTCGATCTCTTCCTTTACCACAAGACAAGCACATATATATATATATATATATCCTCTAATTAATTAGTTTTTAATGGAAGTGTGGAAAATAATGTAAGCCATGCAGTAGTACTACTGAGCAAGTATGCCCTTTTTTTTTTTTTTATTCCGTAAGAGTATTAATATACTCTCTTTGATTAATACTCTCTAATTTGTACGCCAACTTAGAGATAGAGACAGATGGGAGATTCGGTAGCTTCTGAGCCACTCAATACCTGTACGCATGTTTGTTACAACTAATTAAGCAAACACAAAACCCCCCCTTATAATAAACCCGATCCATCATCAATTTAAGGTGAAACGTACGTACGTAGCTGCAAAAAATATATATATAAAATTTGTTGGCATATACATTTATTAATTAATTTCTAAGTGGTCATTACTCATAAAATTAATTAATAATTATAGTTATTAGTATTTAAATGTAAATCGCATCCACCACACTCCGTTAAAGTACTTGAGAGTATAGTACCCATTTAGGTTAGGATCGCCTTTTTGCAGAGATAATTATTATTATTTATACTTTTAATTAATAATAATGCTAATATATACCAAAAGAGCAACCTGTAGTACCTCACATATATAATGACTCACATTTTTATTGTTTATCAAATATCAGATCTAACGGATATGATCTATTTTAGGTATGGCCGCCAGTCCCCATGAATTAAGACCCTACCCACTTCTTATATAAAACAGTAATACATGGACTTTTTGAGGAGTGAGATGGGATAATAATTTTGTTAATAGTAATAAGATAGTTTATAAATAATAATGAGATAGTTGATTATTTTTTGAGTTTTGAAAAATGAAAGAGAAATAATTGAATAAAAAATATTATAATGTTAAAATATTGTTATAATATAGTTTTATAATATTATTTTTATTTAGAAATTTATAAAGATTAAATTATTTTTTATTTGACAGTATGATAAATTAAAAATTTTGTATCTAAATTATGTTAAAAAAAGAGAAGAGAGAAAATAAGATAAAATGAGATGATATGAAATTATTTTTAAAAAAAGCTCCTAACATCGTTGACAACGTCTCGAAGGAGTTCACATATTTTTAATATATACAAGTATTTTTTTTAAAGGTTTAAAAATTATGGAGTGGACTAGGAGTACCCAATGCTCTGTCGATTGGGTAGTGGGTACTCGATGCTCTTGTGCTATATCTTTTTTATTTTAATTTTGAAATACTGATTTTTTTTTTTTTTTATAGGAATACTGAAAAAGTTTTAAAAGTTGACCGAAAGTAATGGTGAATGCAACAGCGATGCAAGGTACAGACGTGAGAGATGACTTGCAAGTGAATTTAACAAAAAAATAAAGTAAGTATTATGCAATCATTTAAAAAAAAATTGAGTTTATTATTAAAAAATTAATTTTATTTTTACATGTGGGTCTCTTATTTATTTATTTTTTATAAAACGATTGAGCGGCACTTGCATACTCTATGATTATAAATATTATTTTTTAAATAAAAAAATTGGTATTAAAAAAATAATAATAATAATAAAATAATTAAAAAAGGCAGTACCGATACAACATGCCTGAACTGACTTGGCGGTGAAGTTACTGTATTTACTAAGAAGGAAAGATAATTGAAGGAAATGAAATGAAATGAATATTATACCAATAATAAGAGTGCTACGTACATTCATTGCATCTTTGATCTTGCCTCTACCGGGAAGGCTGCAAGATGGCATGGGGAGATCTCCACCTCTTGCATGGCCCGTGCACTGCCACTGACACCACATGGCTAGCTCACTGGCGGTTGCTTCTGTGCGGCGGACCAGCCACTCTCTTTTCTTGAAGGATCTATTGTTTGTTTGGTTGTTCTTAAATCTGGTCTCTAGTTCGTTTTTTAAATCCTGAGATCTTAAGAGTGTGAAGTTTTACGCACGATATAAATCTAGTGGCTGAAAATGCCAACATGGCTGGCATAATTGAGCTCCCATAGAGTTCGGTCAAGAACTTTAAGGGTTAGAGTGAGAGTGATAAACACGTAAAATGAATCTTATAATATTTATTGAACATTTAATACTATCCAAAAAGTTCACTCAAATAACTATAAATAATGTAGAGTTCACTTTATATACCCATCTCTCCCGGCTCTTGACCTTTTGATTGAACTCTAAGAACCTAAATCCCTGATAGAAGTGATGTTTCTAAATCAACTGAATATTTCAATATGAAAATTTAGGGGTGAAAACGAAATCACTCAATTAATGTGTTTAGCTCTCCATCAAACGTGCAACTTGTTGGGTTCGGTCTCGACAGTAGTGGCAATATAACTAGGTAAGTGTTATGAGAAAATTAAATTCAATTATGATTGTATTAATTAGGCTGATTTGGTTACACAAAACTAAAATATCTCATTTCATATAATCATTACAACTTTTTTAAATTACTATATAAAATATAATAAATAATTTAATTTTTTTTCAATCTCAAAAAAAATTTATATTATAACAATATTTTATTTAATTTTTAACAAAACATCTCATCTCTACTGCGTAACCAAACGTTTTATATTGCAAAACTTGGAAAATGTGTTTTTGCTATTAGAGGATAACGACCTTATGCCTACTCCACCACAAATGGGTTCTTACTAATATTAATGCATCTGGTCCAGCCTCTAGTTGTGAAGTAACTATTCATGTCCGACTCACCCAACAGCAACCAACAATCGTGGTGAAACAAGGTAGGAATTATGAATATGGTTATCATTTGTAAATTCATTATGGGGGTACAACACCCACAAATGATCAAATAATTACTTGCACACTAGAATTATTGGTATTGGTCATATGCCCCACCCCCCAAAAAATACTTCCGATAATGAAACATATGCACTAGTCACACTATTTAAAAGACTATCAAATCTCAAAGTTATTAAAGGGATCAACCTTGGTGAAAAATTATATTTACAGGCTTGTTTATTGCCATATCAAGCACACAATTGATGCAAAAGTTTGTCAAATCAACTAACATATATATAAAATTTTTGTTTTGAGAGACAGTAAACGGTTTGCTCCTAGTAAAACGATCAACATCACCAACATTCGTAATCGGCCTTGGAAACAGAAAATCCTCTATGCCATATTGACAACACACTGGTTCACATCACAAACGACAAAAAAAATTAAGTTAGAAAAAAAAAAAAAAAAAAAACCAATTTGGTGTTAATCTTCACAAGAGCATAAACTCAGAAAACCCTTTTTGAGATCTGCTATACGGCAAAAAGAAAGGTTAAACTCTTACTTGTGCTTTCGAGGTCTATAAGTCTAATCTACACAGCTTCTTATTAAATATGGTGCTATCTTGGAATGATCATATGTGACTAAAAAGTTGACAGACAAACATTCCACAAATGCAACCAAAACATTACTGGGGGGGTGCTTCACTCACCTCGAGAACAGCTCCACATTGAGAAAAACAACTTTTCAGATTGTCTCAAGGTCGGTGTTGTGGAATCGTAATGAACTGATAGACACAGAATTTTAATTTTGTACCTTTTAACAAATGAAATGCAGAGTCAACAGCCACATTCATCTGACATCAGAGCTACTCAAACCTCACGAGGCTCAACAAAAACAACTGTTGTCCTTGGGGGCACAGCTAAGCACCCAGAAGATGCTTCATATGTTGAACTCTTGACCAGTTCATCAGTCGACATTGCCTGCACCAAGTTTCCAATACAAAATAGCCATTACCGCTGACTATTGTTAAAAGCTCCAAATAGTTACATTGGGTAAGATGCATTTGGTAGAAACTTCAAGGTACTATACTTCAGTGACCAAGACCTACCCTCAAAGAAAGGACGGTTAAAAATATGAAATGCGATTCCATACGAACATAATTAATCTTATGGATATAGTACACAATTTCAGAGAACCTTGATGCTAAAAATGTTCAGAAGTTCTAAAAGATAAAAAACATAAATATAGCAACAATTGCAACTCGGTTATTTGAATTATTACTAAGTGATACTATGGTGAAGAAAACACAGTGCTATGGCATAAACTTCAGCTAGTTAATACCCTTTCAATATTTGCAATAGCCTTTAAACAACTTTCACCAATGCAGACGGTGCATGCCTCTACAAGAACATAAAATGACAAGCTATCGGGAAGTAATTCTGTCTCAACATCAGATGATATGTTACCTGAACTGGATGCAATTTAAGAGTTCTTGCCCGCAGTGCAGGGCAAGCAAATGACACCTTAGTCGGACATGCATTGATGATAACCACAATGTATGAGTACCTGTGAAGAACAAAAGGCAACAATTGCTTTGTTAATTATATTATTCAGACCAGAAAAGAAAAATAAAACACGATTTATTTATACCCACGTGGGATCCAGTTGAGATAACCCTGGGACGCCTTCCTGACCATCTTGAATGCTCATGACTATCACGCCAGGGGCCCCCGATGGTCCAGTGTTGTGGAAATGTACCCTTTCCTGAAAACGTATGCTTTATCACAAGTCTAGAATTTCGAAGTAACATTGCTCTGATGAGACAAAGCCTTTTTCCCGAAAAAGATATGACATATCACCTGGATAGCATTTGCTGTCCTCAACCGGAAAAGTGGTGAAGAGTATCTTATGCGCAACAGGTTTAAAAAATTGTCCAGAGCAGCAAGAATGTGACCCCGCTGCGGCTTGAAGGATGGATCTGCTAATCTAGGTTTAATTCTAGAAATGGGGAAAAAAAAAACAAGATTAGCGGTAAATATCATAACAGATGTTACAGAGGGAAGAATGATATCCAATAAACTATTAACAATAGCTCTCTGCATCAGAAATTCAGAAGAACAATTTCTTTATTAAATGGGCACTGTTGAAAGCTACAAAAACTGAGACCTCAATGAAATGATTATAGATGTTTTCGTTTAATAATTAGCACTAAAACGAAATAAATACAATATCAAACATAGATTAGACATAGGTGACTGCTTACAGTGGCCAGTTCTTTTCATTCTTCTCTTTTGGAGGAAGGCCGACGCCCCAATTGTTAGAATTGTAAGTAAAGTCAAGCCTAAAAAGCATTAAAAACAATCATCAAATTTGAAACATATTACTTTTGGAATTGAGTCCACAACCATTACCAAAGATAAAGGAACAATTCATAATGATCACAAAAAGATCCCAAGTTATGACCTCAGTTGTTTTATTATCATGAAGATCAGATACCCATTTACAAGTCGTAAGAAACAAATACCGTCCAATAATCTTGGATAACAATTACTATTAAAAAAGAAGTTGAGCATGAGAATCATAGTGGACCTGTTGAACCAATCGCCAGAGTTGTACGAATCACGATCAAGAGATTTTGAGCGAAGAATCTCATCACCAGAGTGGAAAAAAGGTATTCCCTAAGAAAAGATCCCATCCCAACTAAAGTAAGTCAAAGTAATTGGAAAGAGAGATAACTGTAGTTTGCAGGTATCAATGAGAAACTACATGAATTGAGGCAAACAATGAGAATAGAAGTTTCAGCAGAGAGTATGATTGTTAATAGATGATCAGCTACCGTCTCTATTGTTACAGAAATTTGCAACAGAATTATCTAATAGTAAATATGTTAATAGATTTACAGCTAAACTTCAAGAAGAAATCAAAGGAAATTGACCTTAAGGAATAAAATTATATTCAAACTCTGCACTGAGTTTATATTCTGGTTACAAATAGCAAGGCTATTGATTCTGCCACATTTCTCATGAATAGGTGTTGAATTCAACAGTCTTCTGCACTCTGTCACCTACATTTCAACCCCATCATTTTGAACTAATTTATATTTCTGAAATGACTTTTATGTCACATAATGTGCTATTTAGTTTTGATATTATCATAAAAAAAATCTAAGATGATAGTTTCGCTTATGATTTCAGGATGACCCCTAACATATTAATTTGTAAAGTCAAGTTAATCTGTTGAAGTCATTAATCTCATTATGAACAGGACATATTCAAGGAAGCTAGTTCCTGGACCAATCCATATAATGAGTTGCCCCTCACTCCACAGCATACCGTACCATTTCTGAACACGTGAAGGATAACAAGGATTACAATAAGAGCAGAATCTGAAAATGATTTACACATTTCCAAAATAATCTGTTTTTGCTTGCAGTGAAATATGCTTATTACAAATCATAAGGCCTTTTATTTATACTATTACAGCTTAAAAGGATGAAATTCATCTGTCATAAGTCTCAACAAACCATGAACTACATTTAGTTTAAATACTATGGTTAATACATTTGTACAAAACAAACAATAACATAAATAATAAGATTTCATTGCTATTTAAATTTTAGGAATTGTTCAAACCTGTGACAGTGCTATTACACCTGTTGCCAAATGATTTATCCTGCACCTCTCATCTACAGAAATTTCCTTTGGTGCCTACATGTAAAAGACAAAGATCAGAACTGAACATCACTTAAATAATACAACAAATTGTAAGAATAAATTGAGCATACCTTCAAACTCACTATGTCAAATAGGGTCTCATTGTCATGAGCAGAAACATAATTAACCTTGAAAATAGAAAAAAAGTTACTGTCAATCACCCTAGTGGTGTAGGGCAGCTGTAACAATGATATTTTGCAGTCTCTTGTTCCAAAAGGCATCAATTTTCTAATCAATAAATTGACTGATCAACGGTGATTTTGTTCAAAATCCACAATAACAAAGATCAACATTATTCCAAAAGGCAAGAACCCACAATATCAAAGATCAAAATTATTTTTGAAAAGCTGACGGAATATCTCATAAAACTCAACTCCAACAAATAGATGAGTGATGCTTTTTAAGCATGTTCTCCAGCAGCATACTCAAAATCATAATTAAAATAGCATCTAAACTGGCAATGTTGTAGAACTCACAAGACGCAAAATATTTGCCAATAAGGTGCTTACAGTTTCTGTGGAACATAAAGCATATGCAACAGGTGTCCCATCATGAGTTAATACTTCTGATCCTTTTACCTGAGCAGATCATCATCATGAAATGTTATTGGCAATGTATTTCCTAGTTTTAGAATTATTGTAAAGTAATAAATTATATTGAGACAGTTTATAATTTGAAGTTCCTATGTGCACAGCAAAGCAGGATGTTGTTATTAACTGTAGTTAGTCAGGCTTGACAAATGCGAGTGTCAGAGTGTGTGCATCAGTGTCTGCACCCATGAATACAATGAAGGTACAGGGAAAAATCACAATCATAAATTGTTTTTGTTCCCACTTCAGAGGTTTTCAAGGCCCAGATTTCGCAAACCTTGGACATTTCATGTATTTAGTTTTCTGCCATTCAACTTACAAAAAGTTTTCTTCCTTCAACACATTGTGAATTTATGATTACATTTACACATGACATGCGTCTTTGCCAGTTGCAACCGATCTTTCTTTTTTTCATAAGTAAAATAAAGTTTTATCAAAGCAAGAACTAAGCGTAGCCCAAGTACACATGAAGTATACAACTGAGAACACCTAGATACAATTAAGAGCTAGAGATCGATACAAGGAAATCATGGAAAATCCCCATTGAAAACAATAGTCGAGGCCCAAAGACATAAGGTATGGAAAAAGAAACATCTATGGTCTTCAGCAACCTCAGTTAGATCATTTAAATTATTAAATTCTTTTGACAAGCAAGTTAGATCACTTAAATGATAGACATGATTTTCCTGCAATTGCTTTCTAAGCAGACAAAGACATCACTATGCCAAAAAAGAAATATTGATATAGAGACACCAGATAGACATGGAAAAACAGTATCTTTAAAACTCACGCAGCAAGTAAAATAAAACTGCATAAACCGAAAATTTATATGAGAAGTATGACTTGAAATGGTATTACGACATAATACAATGGCATAAAATCCCATACCTCTTCCCCTTGATAAGAAGTTATCACAAAATCCCTCAAGTTTGCAGCCATACCAACCTGAATAATGCAAAATTAATATAGTTAGTAATAAATCCAAGAAAAATAAAAAACATAATTTAGGATGATTTGAAAAGATAAGCAATTGTGCACCAGTTACCTCATATTTCCATGCTTAATGCCACTAATTTGACTTCAAAAATCATCTATCCAACACTATAACATAAACGACTGCACTGAGACAATTAACCTGGATGTGATCCTTCGCCACAGCAAGCATGCATTCTGAAACGGCTTCTGTACCATGATCATGTCCATTAGGCTGCACAAAAATAATGAAAATTATATATATTATACAGAAATTGCAGAAGAACAGAAACTTCTCCTAGCAAAAATCAACCTTTAGCAACGGGGCTCAATGTAACTACAACAGCAATATAGAATAATTAGTCAATGGCTAAGGTAAATGCAGGCAAGGTGCAGATCATGCAATTGCAACGAAATAATAACTGAAGCAAACAAGAGAGAACATGAAAAATACTTCAATGTTCTTCACATATGTGATCTTCACCAAGCATTTAAAAAATCTACTGTAGAATAAACATATTCCTTTAGCCCATTCAATAAAATTTCTCAATAACCACGGGTAGTCCATATTTTCATGGAGTCATTCAAAACATTTTTTTTTTTTATAAGTAAATAAGTAGCTTAATTGAATAGAATGAAACTAGGCAATGCCCAAGTACCATTCAAAACATTACTTCAAAAGTCTCTCACTATTTCTCCATTGTAGCAAGTTTTTCTCTGAGAGAAGAATATATGAGAAGATAGAAAAACAAACAAGATCAAATAAAATGCATTTGCATAGGAGAAATTATAGATACCTGCAACAATAGACCGGTTGCAAATCCTTGCTGAAGAGGATTGCCAAATGGAGATCCACCAACAATTGCATCCCGAATACGATCGTTAAAGCTGTATTAAATCCCAAATGACTCATACAAACTAATTCCTTATTCAGATGAATAATAAGACTGAATTGACAGGATCAAAGAGTATATAGTTTCTACTACAGTCATATAAATAAATCCTTGCGGGGTCCAAAGCAAAGAAATGCTGCCAACTTTTATATTCACTTTTTTTTTTACTGATCAAAAAAAGTATCCTCTCTACATCCAGCAAGTCAACCATGTAACGTTTATTACAGAAATATACCTATTTCATGGTTAATCTTGCATCAGGTTTGTTTTCACACCTAGGAAAGATTGGTATATGAGATAGAGCTCTGATACGCATCCGCCACTGTAGCGGTGTGCGTTTTCGCACACCCTACGCGGCGCTCTTTTTTTTTTTTTTTCCTCTCACCCGCTCGTCTGTCTGTCTCTCTCATTTCTGTCTCTCTCATCAGCTCTCTCTCTCCTCCCTCACCGCCTCTCTCTCATCCTCTCGGTCTCTCTCTCTCACAGTCCGAGCTCTCTCTCCCCTCTCTCTCTCATCCTCGCGGTCTCTCTCAGTCCGAGCTCTCTCTCTCCTCGACTCTCTCTCCTCCCTCACCGTCTCTCTCTCTCTCAGTCCGAGCTCTCTCTCTCATCCTCAACTTACAGTACGGGTTACGAAATGAGAAAACGAAAAGGCTTCAGCATACACACTAAAAGAAGATAGGAAAAAAATATTTGACTCAGATCTGAAACACAGTGAGACAAACGAAAGCAACCAAAAATCGCTTACAATCTGCGATTTCATTCTCGTTTGGTGTAGAACAGAGAAAAAGTAAGCATTTTTAGGATTTTCTCAGGCCAAGAAAAAATAAAACCCAGAAACCAAAGAAAAGAAAACCCACAAGGATTATTGTAATTTTTTTCGTCTTTATATGTATCTTTGGATTTTTTTTTTTTTTCCATTTTCTCGCTAAACAAACTTGCTCCTACTGTTAATGCTGGAAATTCTTGAAATGCACTTGAGAAATTTTTTCAGTGTTACTACTGTTACTTACTTACAGAGAGAGAGAGAGATTTTTTCTGGGCTAAAAGCATTTCAAATGGGTGAGGAACATGCGATAGAGAGAAGGGGAAAAAAAAATGCTGACACGTGTAGTGTGTTGGCTGATGCAAAACAGCGGCTGATGAGAATAGTTTTCCTATGAGATATGATGGCAAAGAACATTTATTTTTTATTTTTATATATATATAAGTAAAATAAAATTTCATTGAAGCAAATAACAAGGCATAGCCCAAGAACAAACCTTACCTCCCGATTCCAGTTCCACCAAGATTAAACTGTGATGCGTTCACCCCACGTCCATTTTTGGCAACTTCACCAAAGTCCCATCCTTCACCATATCTGAAAAAAGTAACAGTATAGAGCAAAAATTACAACACGGGTGAGTGCATCGAAACTTATGTATAGCAAAGCCATTCACGGTAGTGATCAACCCTAAAACAGAAAAACAACTTTGTGACTCCAAAGTTACATATAGATACTTGAACCATCAATCCCGTCCCTTTCCTTTGTTAGGCTGTGGAGTGCATCCTTTGCTTTCACCTGGCCATAGAACATAAAATTATCTTCTACTCACATCACTCTTGCACATCAGCTCATTGCACCAGGCAAAATTTCTGCTAGTTCTTAAAGGTAATCGGAGAGAATTGAACTTAGATCTCTTTATAATTTAGATAAAATCACCAAACTTACTGGCAAATATAGAGTTGCTTACCATTGTACTTTTCATTATATGACCCATGAGGTCAAACCGGAACCCATCAACCTGGCACAACAAAGTACTATTATATTAATATTTACCAACAATTTATAGATCTCCCAATTAAAATATTTTTTTATAAGTATTTTTAATAGGTGACCTCCACATTAAAATCTTAAAGCAAGACTGAACCAAAAAAAGAGAGTTTAAAACATGAACCTGCCTTAAGTCACAACGCATTAGTGCTTGTTTGTGATTGTGTTGGGAAATAGAGCTTTTCAGAGTGGTGCTTTTAATTGTAGAGCTTTACTGAAAAGCTCTACTAACTTAAAAGCTCTACTATTAAAAAGTTGTTTACTGTTTGGTAAACATGCATCTAAAGCGCTTTAAAATCAGTTATGGTAGTTCTACAAAATGTAGAATTATCTGCAGGAGCTTTTCAATAAAAGTTCCAATTTTGTGCCTTTTAGAAAAGTCAACTTTCAGCTTCTTTTAGGTGCTTAAAGTACTTTTACAAATTTACCAAACGTACCATTTTTTCTTTAAAAGATCTTTTAGGCTGCTAAAAGCACTTTTTAGGGGATGCTTGAGGAATGAGAGGAAATGAGAAATCTGTGAAGAGTAGTGAAATAGTTTGTAAATAGTGATAAAAAAGTTTGAGTTATGATGTTCTATGGGATTTTAGGAAAGGAGAGAGAAAAAGTTGAATAAAAATATTATAAAGTTAAAATATTGTTAGAATATAAGTTTTTAATATTATTTTTGTTTTGGGATTTAAAAAAGTTGAATTGTTTTTTGTGTTTTGTTTGGAAGTTCGGGAAAATTGTAATGATTAGATATGATTAGATGCAAAAGTTAAAGATTTGAAATTGTAAAGTGTTTGTGTTTGAATGATGTTTGAGAAGGAAATAAGATGATATAAGATGGATGGGATGGGATGAGATGAAACCATCCCATCTTTCAAACAAGCCCTTAAGCTTCCAAACTCAAACCCAAACAGGCACTTAGTGTCCTAGCGAAAGGAAAATAATGAGCTTTCTGATTATATTGATATATCAAAGACAAGGTTGAGGTACTCAACACACCATAACACTGTGCAAACAATCACCTTATGATGAATTGCCCAGTGAAGAAGATCATCGAGAATCAGTTGCTCAACCATAACATGCTCACTGGCGGTGTTGTTCATGCATGTACTATGCTCAATAAAACCATCTGTGTTCCGTCTCAGATAGTAACCTGGAACAATCTAGAGACACAGACGTCTTATGTGACAACAAAAAAGCAGACAACTTTCCAGAAAAATAAAACATCAAGAAATCACTGGTATATATAATGTAATCTTATAATTATGACTTAAACAACTATCCGGAAACAAGTGGATACAGAACATTAATTATAGATCACCACCTTATCAAGGACAGAATTATCATCAAAGGGCCCGCTTCCTTGCAAGTGATTGTAGACGACATCCAATACAACACGAAGGCCAATACGGTTAAGTGCCTAAAATGAATACATGGTATTTTAATAGCAAAGCAATGAAAGCATTACCTAAGTTGACTACAGCTATAACAACATGCCTGAATTTCAATTCTGCCCGTCACAAAATAAATTAAGCACAAGATCCATGCCACTCAAAAAAGAAACATACAATCCATACCTGAATCATCTTTCTAAACTCAGTTATACGGCAAGGACCATTTGGGTTACTTGCATAACTTCCTTTAGGGACACCCCAGAGAACAGGATTGTACCTTTGTAAGACATAGAGAGACAAAATGTAAACAAGCAAACACAACATGAATACAATTGATAAATATTATCCTAACTTGCCTGCTTACCCCCAGTTATATCCATCATCATTTTGGATTGCTGTAATTAGAGCTTGTTGCTCATCTGAATCAGGAGGTAATTGCTCCAGCATCTTGGTATCTGCAAAAATCCCAAGTGGTACAATGATGGATAATGTCACCAGGCAAACAATCAAAGTACTTTGAGCCCCATTAATATGCTTAGTTTGAATTTGAAAGAGAAAAGAGAGAATTTTCAAGTCAATCAATGTCTCCCAAAATAAGGTGCAACTAGGCCTCGTTTGGTTACGCACTTTAGATGAGATGAGATAAGATGCGATGTTTTGTTGAAAGTTGAATAAAATATTGTTATAATATTATTTTTTAATATTATTTTTGTTTTGGGATTTCAAAAAGTTGAATTGTTTATTATATTTTGTGTGGGAGTTTGGAAAAGTTGTAATGATTATATGAGATGAGATAGTCTGGTTTTGTGTAACCAAACCAGCCCTAACTATTGAGATGGTGCCAAAGAATTGACTGGGCCAAACCTGAACCCTTATAGCAACTAAAATTGTGAGAATTAACAATTTATAAAACTAGATTAGTAAGCCAAAGCATCCATTTGTCACTATGATACACTTCTCCTTTTTTGGTAGAGAGTAGGAAAAAGTTTTTAGAACCAGAGGGCCAAGGCTGTACCGAGAAACAATCTTACCCACGCACTTCCAGTTCTCCTTCTCATCGTCAACACCAGCAAATTGGAAGGTTGGAAGCAGATGGACATGAGTGATACCAGCATCTGATAGTTTCTTCAGATGAAGCACACCTGATGAACCCTTCAATCAATGTATCTTACCATTAGATAATACATTAAAATAGCAGTCTTTCCTTACACCTATTTAAAAGCCACATGTGTAACTGAATGAGTATGCTTATGTATAATCCCTATCCACTTTTTTGGATAAGAAAAAAAAGTCCTATCCACTCAAACATATTATTAATCTTCTGCTTTTTAGACTCAAATCAATTGTTTGGCAAAGATCAAGAAAAGCGTATGGGAAAAGACCACATCCATTGTTCCAGAAGCATATAGTTTTTCTAATAGTGACAATTTCACTGCTATCATCCTTCCCAGTGAATCACCACAAATTTTTTACTGGCACAATAACTGCAGAATTTCCCACCATTTTGTTAAATCATCCAGGAAAACAGATGCAAATGCTATTGAGCAATATTAGATCTAAAAATAATCATCCAGGAAAAAATAATCAAGTGTACGGATGACATTTGTTATGGCATAGAAGAGTGGAAAGAATTTTTATTTATTTTTTTAAGAGCAACTTTGTCTGTAATCAGGACTGAGAATAGATAAACACCTGCAAAGTGAAAGCCAGATAACAACCACGAAATTCAGGAGGCACAGTATGATCATTGGCACTGCAATAGCAACACAGAATATCAGAGGAACACAAATGTGCAGAACTCAGGAATAGATAATATTAAAAGTTTAGAAACCGGCAACAATGCCTATCGATTGAAACCTAAATTAGCATTCTCAGATGTTATGTAGATATGGGTAGAATGAGAATCTCGGAGTCTTTTTCTGTTCAGTCTTCTTGAGTAAGACAGGACAGGAAATTGGGTTTTCTGAGTATCTCTCTCTTCCGGGCTCCTAATTAAAGTAAATATATTGTTTTCATGAGGTGTTACATCAAGACAGAATAAACGGGAAAACTTAAGACCACCCCATTACATTCTGCCCTCAGAAAAAAAAAGAAGTGATAGACCAAGCAGGCTCCATTTGCAAGTTTGATAGTAACAAGCGATGAAAAAGTTATAAGCACAATAAAAATCAAGTTTGCACCTGAAATCCCTTATATGCAATTCATATATACTTATGTCTGAGAAAGAAAGTATTTCGGGTTTCTCATTTGCCAAATTATCCCATCCTTCAGGTTTTAATTTATCAGAATCAAAGTTCACCAAAAATGTCCGCTTGCCATCTGAAGAGAGCCTGCTTTAACAAGGAAAACAATAAGAACATAAGGGAAAATTGCATACACGTATGTATCCACATACACACGTACCATTAAAAACATACACACATACATGTGTAAATATCCATTTTTTATGGTAAAAATGTACACACGTGTAAATATCAAATTTTTTATGGTAAACCGGTACTACTTGAGAATGTAGATACACCTCGGCAATTTTAGTAATTGTAAGGTAATTGAAACAACCAGCATACCCTCTAGCATATGGATCATTTGCATGGCATTTTTCAACTCGCAAGGTGCTAGGATGGTATACAGACACTTCATAGACATAGTAACAGCCTTCCCATCTTTTTGGTCCTTCAGTACTCCAAACACCGTTAACCTCCTCAAGCTGGACAATTTCCAGGGGGTCCCCACCTGATGGATCCCTATAAATGCAAGTGCGTACTGCCTATTTGGACAAGTTAATAATTGAGAAAAATCTTGAGAGATTTTGAGAATAACAGCGGTGAAACAAAAGAATTAAAGTTTTGGTTTAGAAATAGATATACTTGAGCAGTAGGAGCCCAGAGGTAAAGCAACACAGATTCTTCAAAGAAAAGCGCACCAAGAGGACCATTATATGAGAATAATTCATCAAGGACACCAGGTAACTGCAAACCAGTAGCATTTGTGCATTTCCCATCAGCTGTAAGAAAAAGAGATGAGGATATTTACACATTTCAATAGACACCAGTGAAATAAAGTGAGCAAAATAGAAGTGTTACTTTGACTCTGGTCTATCACAAACTGTTATTCAAACAAACACATACTTGATACTTGTGTGTGTGTACGCGCGTGCACATACTTATGCATGCAGGTACAGTCAAACATACATACATACACAGTAAGCATGTAAGCAAATGAGTATGTGTTTGTGTGTGTGCATGCGGGTGTGTATGTATATCACCAAATGACTTAATTATGCCATAAGTTATAGATATATTTATATAACATCATGAGGTACTTTTTCACATGGAAGACTAGTCAAGTTTCTTAAACAGATCAATCCTTTAAATGACAACTTGTACAAAAAATATGCTTGAAGAGCCAAGCTGAGGATTTTATACCTCTTATTAAAGTTATATGCAGATCATTTGCATGGTGAAGTGGCCAGGAAATTAAGGAATGATATCTTTGCTAGAGTGGGGTTACTTTGTGTGATGCTGAGAAGGGTGGTCAATTTACTAGAAAGTTGGAGAGGCATTCAAGCTAATACTCAAATCACAGCTATGCCGAAGATGGTCCTGATTTGTCTTTGGTGCAGCATATGGATGGACGTTTTTTTTTTTTTTTTATAAGTAAACATTTATTAATATCAATAGCATAACCAAGTACATTGGGTGTATACAAGAGAAGCCCAAAATAGAGAATCCCTAATGAACAGTAAGTCCATCCAATATACACCAAGCTCGATTGGGACAAAGCGCACCTCCCCACGGCAAAGCAAATCATGATGGACTTTGATCATGGCATATTCATGATTTTCTTAATACTTTATTCCATTGGTCAATTGTAATAGACTTTGATGGCATGAGCATTCATGATTTCCTTTAATCTTTAGACAATCACGTATAGGTGTTGCTCTTCTATATGTCCCGTGTACTTGGGTCTGCTTATTCTCACTAATAAAGTTTCTTTTTTACTTATAAAAAAAATCTGTAGATCATTTATTCTTATCATTCACCAATGAACAATTGTTCGTGAGTGACCAAGAAAGAAACAAACACAACACAATGCTTACAATTAAGAGCAGCAACTGCTAACTGGCATTTGAGTAGAGTTTTGGTATCCAAACCAGGAGGCACTTTAAATGCCAGGTAATCTTGGATATGAGGAAACTTTTCGGTCACCTAACAATATTATGATCAGAGGAGCAAGTAGTTATTAGTAGTCCTTCATCTACATAATATGAAACCACCAATAGAACGTCATGTGTAAGCAAACTACAGAGAGACCATAAATACTACTTGCGCTAGGTCTAACAACTATAATTGTTTCTACAAAACATGTTACATTTTCTGGAAGACCCTCACTGTCCTCTTCGAGCTTAATTTTGAAGTCCTCACCTGTTACAATAGAAATCTAGTCAAATTTTAGATTCTATTCACTTGCTTTCAAAGCCACCTAAACTATTGCAAAATCAAATCAGGAAGGTATTTACGGAGGCAATAGCTAGTAGATTATCTACCTCTAACCTTATCATCTGTAAATGATAAAGTAGCAGATTTACTGGCGAATAAGTAGCAGGAATCATCTCCAACATTCACATTCCACGCAATTGTAGACTCACTTACCCAGTATGCTCTCGAGTACAACAAACTGTCCCGCAGCTGATCAGCATTTTAATCAAATCAAAGGCTTATAAGTTACAGTATAATCACTTCAAGAAAAATATTTAAATTCAAAAGAAAGGCAAAGACCCCTATAATAAACAATTCCGGCAATATTTAATATCAATAGACCAAAATATCTTCTGCACAGATAATGATAACACACCGATATCATGTCATCATCAATCTCCAGGAACTCAAATATCAGTTCGACCCCAATCTTCTCAACTTGTAAGCAGGCTCAAACTTGGGCTTTTATAAATGTCAAGTATATATAGTTTTTTTTTTTTTTTCTGATACAGGGGCCTTAATTCAACGGCATAATATATTTTTGCGAACATCCTTATCATTGACAGAACAAATTCTTTGACTACTCCCAATGTTAAAGACCCAACTACTGATGCAAAAGTCCTATGACTGTTGAATAACAATTTGGTTAAATTTTTAACCTTCAGAATCATGACATTCCACCACGCTTCCGAATCGGACGTCTAAGGTGGCCCACTCTATCTACACAAACCCGTTGATAGCGCTTTTCTTTTTAAGGACTTCATTCATTTATCGGTATTCAATGACTTAATACTATGTTCATATATAATATTAAGGCATTTTAATTCAACCTATAGATCGGCCCCCTTGTAACTTGAACTTGTGATGTAATCCCTCTTTGATATCAACTGGATCCAACCATTGATCTAAAAATTCTAGGACTGTCGGATACTAATTTGTGTAAACATTTAAGTCTCGTGATCATAACACGCAACGCACGATCGCCATTTGCTCAAAGACCAAAAACCTCAAACTCGGCAACTTATCCATCTCTTTGCCATAAAATAAATAGCATTCTGTCACTCAGTTATGTTACTTTTAACGATCGAAGAAATATGACCCTCGCAAAGGGAAAAAGAATCAATTAGAACAAACCTGGGTAGTCGTACAAGTGGACTCGTACACTGACATGGGGGAGCATCGAAGGAGGTGTCTGAGGAAGGTTGTGGATAGGGACGGAAGGGAGAGGGGAGGGTGAGGGTTTGGTCCGTGAATGACACGACGTCGAGACAGAGACGAAGGACACGAAACGGGAGGAGGAGGAAGGAAGTGAGCGATGGAAGTTGTAGGCGAAGCTGGTGAGGAGAGAATACAGAGGGGAGTGGAAGATGCTAAAGAAGGAAACATGTGTATGGATCTTGAATTTCTTGGGATCCAATGCCTAGAGAAAAGAAAGAAAGAAGCTCTCAAATCAATCTTTATGTGGCTGCCTGCCTATAAATAAATTAAAAAAAAAAAAAAAATCTCTCTGTGGCTCCCATTCGGATCAAGTTTTTCAGCTCTGCTTCCTGTATCGTCTCTATTCAGTGACTCAATACCGACTACCGAGTTTATAGTTATAGTACTAGGGCTGTATACGGACCGACAGGATCGGATGGACCGAATCGAGATCGGATCAAGGTTCACGGTTCGAATTTTATAGGACCGAATGAATTCAGTCCGGTCTACGGTTTATGTATTTTTCGGACCGGATCGGACCAAATCTTAAAAAAAAAAAAAATTATATATATAATTTTTATCTAACATAATCATATCATTAACTAATATATAATTATAACATATTATAATTAAGTATAGACTATAGTTATAAAGTTATACTTATACTAATATTACTAATATATAGCTATACTATAAAACTAATAGTCTAATACTTTATACTAATATTATTATATAGTTATACTAATCATGATTCATAATAACTAATCACTATAAGTCTATAACTATATATATTTAGAATCAATATATTAATATATTCTTTAATGTATTATTAATACTATTAAGTATTAAGAGTTATAGTATAAATTATAATATATGTATAATTTATAAATTTATAATAGTATGTATAATTAAATATTTTATACTTATTTATAATAGTATATTAAGTATGTATCTTTCTCAATTATGGATGTAATATGTATGGATAATTAAATTATTTATGTTTATTGCTTCATATACAAAATATAAAAAGTTGTAAATGGCTCATTATGCATTAACATACTTTAAGTTAGTAATAAAGTAATAATTAACATCATCAATAATGTAATTTTCATTTAATTTATTATTATTGACCATATAAAATATTTTTTTATTGAGTTTGTTACATAATCCATATTAATAAGTCACTTAGTTTAATTTAGTATTGTAAATAAAATTTTTTTATTAATTGATGTGAAAAAAAAAGAGGTCGGACCGGACCGGCCTGTTTACACCCCTAGTTATACAAAGCGTCCTCCCGCTCCAAGACAAGACGAGTTGTAGCTTTTGTAACCCGAGAGTATACAGTTTGTCGTTTGTTTGGATTCCCAACTCCTCGTCACTGCAGAGACATCTTGTAAGCGTTTGGATCAACTTTCAAATTAGGCACCGAACGTGGAATCCATTTCATCTCTTATGATAATTTTTTAAAATTTTTATATAAAATATAATAAATTTTTAAAATTTTTAAAATTTTAAAATAATAATAATAATAAAAATTAATATTTTAACAATAATAATATTTTATTCAACTTTTAACTTTCATTTAAAATCATATTATCTCATCTCACTATTCAAACTGTGCCTTAAAATGTTTTTCTCTTCAGTATCTCCTCTATACCTTATATTTGTTTAAAATAAAAATAAAAAAAACTATGTTGTGTAGGCTTAATAGAATTGTTCAAGGAGACCATATCAATATTTTGTAGGTTTATATTCAAATTTTTTTGACCAAGTGGATATACTTATAAACCGAATCTTATTATACTTTGAGTACTTATTTAACATATAGTACATCACAAAAGATTCACATAAAAAACAATAACTTCTGTAGAAATTGTCTCTCCTGTAAAGATAGGAGATCGATTTATTAATATGAAATCTAGCTATCGGTTAGATAGTGAGTTTAGATAAAAATTAAAAGTTAAATAAAATATTATTAGAATATTATATTTTAATATTATTATTATTTTAAGACTTGAAATTTTTGAATTATTTATTATATTTTATATAAAAATTTAAAAAAATTATAATAATAAAATTAGATGAGATAAAATGAAACCACTTATATCCAAACGGTGGCTAACTTTACTACAGCTACTTTACTCAACCCTTTTCTGTTCGGTTTTAAGTTGGTCCAAATAACATTTATACCTCTCTGTGAAAAAAAAAACATTCATACCATTCTCGGAAAGTTAATAACATTTATAGTAAAGTTAGTCCAGAAATTATGGAGATTCAAGTCCGCAGTGGACCTACAAGCTACATATTTTAACTGTTTTTCCTAAGTCATAAGAGTTCAAAGCGTGCATGGTGAGTCCTTTGAACAAAAAAAATGAGACATATTATAAAACAATTAATTTTTTCAAATAGGTCATATATTTTTCAAGATACCTGTACGTGATTTAATATCCTAGGTCTTCATTTACACTTTTCTTGTGAGCCCTATTTTTTACAAGAAAAATGATACTAATCGCAGGTCTTCATTTACATTTTTTTTGTAATTTAATATCATAGGGCACATTTGGCAGTAAACTGTTATTAATTATTTTTAGATATTTCATTTTCATTCATCACTCAGATACAAAATATATTTTAATTTGAAATCTTTAACTTTTTTATCTAATTATTAACTAATCAATACAACCTTTCTGAGCTCTCAAACAAAAACACAAAAAAAAAAAAAAAAAAAATCATTTCTTATTTTTTCCAAAACTCAATAAAACATTCTGATTCAAACTATTTCAATACTCTTCATAGATATATTAAGATATTCTAAGGGCGTGTTTGAGATTGTGGTAAGAGTCGTAAAAAGTGCTTAAATAGCCTTAAAAACTCTTTAATAGAAAAATTTAATTGTTTAAGTATTACATATTAAAACACATTTAATCTCGAATAAGCTAAAAAATACGTTTGAGGAAAAATATCATTTTCTTTAAATGTGTTTTTTTGAATAACACATAACGTAATTTGAATTTTAAAAAAGACTGTCATAGATGAAGATACCCATATAATTTTAAAATAATTATAATTTTTAAACTTTTAAGAATATGATCATAATCTTTAAAAATTTAAATAATCGTCATTCCTATCTCAGAAATCACTTTTTTAATTTGTCTATACACAAACGTAACATGTTTAAATGTACTGTAAATATATAATTGTCAAACAATAAATAAATTTTTAATAATTGAATTTATTATTTGAATTATATACGATAAGTCTGGAAGCTATAAACAATATTTTTCAACGCAATCCCAAACATCCCCAAGTATCCGAAGAACGTCTAGCGCATAACTTTTGTCGGATAAATCAGTTAGGATTGTGAAAGAGCAGTTTGAGAGTAAAAAAACGAAACATTTTCTTTTATTTCACGTTTCTATAGCCCAGTACTCGGATGGAATTCTTTTGCCAACAATCTTGTAAGCTAATCCGATGTCAGAATTCTAAAATCTTGTTAAGGATTATTAAACCCCGTCAAAAGTTCTTGCTTTTTGGGCCTCTCAAATATCACACGCACACATGCCTCCCAACACGCATGAAATAAACCGGCTTGGAGGATAACGTTCGAAGTTGCTGTGATTCTATGGCGCTACAAGATTCTTTCTTGCCCTTATTTTGATTTTGAAAGCTTGCTGATTATTAGGTTGCTTGAACATTTTATCATAATTTGGTCTGCTGCTAACGTTAAGCTGTGAGCAGTAATGAACTTTTGCTGTGTCTGAAGAACTTTTCCAACATTTCAAGCCATCTTTATGCATATGTAGTCCTTGGTTTTAGATAGTGGTTTAATCAGCATGATCAGAGAAAACAACAAAAGTAGCCGAAATCTTGACCTTTAGCAGAGGTGCAAAACAACGTTCTTGAAAATGTGTGTTGGGTGGGACCAAAATTGGTAAATCTCGAACACACCAGCATGTTCCTCGCACAACAATGGCTGAAACTACTCTTTGTAAACTTCTCAAGTAGCTACAATTTACATTTGACTTGTTGCATTAAGGGTCTATTATGTCAATCAATAACCAAAGCTGATCTCCATGTGAACAATGGGCATAATTTCAAAGCCCGTATTACAATTAAAACTTGATCAATTGCTGCTTTTATTGGCGGGCATATATGCCTAAAGTTCTGATGTGGATGAAGCCTGATGTTTTTATTTTTATTGGATCTGGCTCAACTCATTAGTTATGCTATTGAAATCTAATTGGATGTTCTTTTAGTGGCAGACACTAGCCGTGAGTGGTAGGTGTGCTTCATGGAAAAGGAAAAATCCATGCGAAGATTTATGATTGATTGTCTTGGTCATACTTGCCATCATTATTCTACTTTATTATGATATAAAAAAAAAAAAAAGCAAAAGCAAGATAGAAGCACATGAGCCCAACAATATTGCTTTTATTAAATTAATCCATCTCCTGAGATTTGGCCCTATTTTACAGACACAAAGGTGTGAGTGTTTAGATATTATATTCCCAGAGGTAATGAATTTCCGGTCTTTTTGTCAAACACAAATCCATTTCACATTATAAACAATTAGTATGAATCAAAGTTGTGAGAAGAAGGGTTAGTTCTCTATCCGGGATGCTTGAGAAGTTAGAGGACTTTCATTTCTAAGATAAAGCTGTGTACAGATTTTGGAAAGTAAATGCATAATAATAGCCATCCATTTCATGCTAATGACCTTTTCATCTTTTAATAGTATGAAAAAGATGGGCATACTAGAAAATTAGGAGAAAACGCTAGCTAGGTGTTGGTCAACGGAGAGCAACCTCTCAATACTTGGCCCTTGGGGGAAGAAACAGAGCCATCACAGAGCATTAGACTTGTTATTAAAACATCCAGTGAAACTAATTCCAGAGTCTTGTTGTACAAGACGTGGTGAAGAGGAAGAAATTGCCACTGGTGGAATCTCAATGGAGTTGATTTGGGGAGGTGGGTGCTGCCACCGAGGGAGAGGTCCGGCCAGGAGGAGGGTATGCAAGAGTGGTCCAGCTTCCATCACTGCCTGCAGGAGCTTCCCTTTTTCTGGCAGTGGCTTCTCGGCTATTAACTGCATGGCGGCTTCTGGTAGTGGTTGTAAACTTGGGTCCGAGTCCGGAGAGGAAATCATGTTGCCGTGGGAGTCGGAAGAGGCAGAATGCTTGCCAGAGTCGGTGCCTTTTGATTCATCTTCATTGTTTGAAGCAGCTACTTGCTGCTCTAGTACTTGCTGCTGCTGTAGTTGTTGTTGGAGCATGAGTTTCTCCAAAGTTAGTTTCTGGCACCTTGCCTGTGCTTCATCCCTCTCTTTGATGGTCCTGCTCAACAGATCTTTGATATTAATCAGCTCATGTTCTCTTCTGGAGATCTCCTCCTTAGCTGCTACAAGTGTTGTCTCTAACTCAAAGGTTGTGTACAAGAGAGAACGTCTCAACTCTTCCACTCCCTGCCAATTTCATGTCGTAACAACTATTACAACCCCTAACAAACAAACTGCAATCACAAGAAACAGAAAAATGCCTAGCCAACAAAAGACAGCAAGCACAGGACTTAAACATGCTTACAGATTGTCTCACCTCTTCGTGGTGGCACAATTCCCAGCCAAGAAGACTGCATTGAACCTCCATTTCTTGCAGTTGTCTGAGCCCAAAGTAGAGGTGGAAGGGATGGGGGGTTATTTAGGTGTGGTTTCTTGGAACTTTTTATAGAATTGAAGCACTTCGTTGCTGTTTACTTTACTTTCCTTTTATTCTCATAAATTTAATTCTTTTCTTTTCACGGGACATGAGTTTGGACAAAAATACAAAAGGCCAAAAAGTATAAGCACAGGCCAAATTGCGGAGTGCGTTTATCTTTATGCAATTGGATGCTGTGCGCACGACTTGAAACAAGGAGGGAAGGAATGTGGAAATCTGCAGTAAAAAGTGAGAGCCACTTCCTTTTCATTTTACAACTTTTTGTGTAACTACCTGCGGCGGGCACGTGCGAATGCTATAAAGTAAATTCGAAAACTTTAATGCTTGATGTGTGTCCCCTTAAGCATATCAAAAACTGACGGAAATCATTCAAGTTTACAATACACGTTGCATGTTTTAACACACAGCAGTACTGTTTTAAGCTATATATGTTTACCAGTATAGCCTCCCCCTATATATATAGCAGCTTGGACATGACATGCATGCACAAATTTCTCTTCGTTTTTTTTTAAGACATAATTCTCTTTGTTTTTTTTAAGAAAGAAAAAAGGAAAAAACAAAGCAAATTAAACCAATCCTAGTATAAGTATAGTGTTGGAAATATCTCTCCACTATCAGACTAAAAGAGAGTGCAATTTGATGAATGATTAAAGCTATCTGATCCAAAAACCCTTTTTTCCTTTGAGCTCGTATGCAGAGGTTCTTCTTTTGACTCATACAATGGACAAGATCGTTGTACTACAGCATGCAGTATGTCATATATGCAATATACACTCTCTCTATCTCTCTCTGTGATAAAGAGAGAGGTAAAGGAGATGAATGGATGTAACCCACGAGCGTAACTCCCAAGTGCATCTAAAAATGAGTATTTTTTCTTGGATTATGATACTTATAAATCGGGTCATGTTTATTATTTTCATAAAAAAATAAAAGTACCAATACTCTTTCATATAGTTAAGTTGATCATTCCATCAAAAAAAAAAAAGTTGATCATGGGACAAATTTTCACACGCTAAACACATTGCTGATGTTGAAGTCCGCCATTCCTTTTGCTAAAATACTAAGTGAAAGGAAATCAATGAAAACTAGAGTCTTAGCATCGATTCATCTCTTATGTCAACTCATTTATGTAAACAAAAATTAGAATTGACTGTTGTTTTGCATTATTTAGGAAGATTGCCCGGGTAGCAAGGGAAACGACCTGGAGTTTACTGTCTACAGATATCATATATTGGGACGTACAAATTGTGAAAAGCATGGTACAATCGGAAACATCCCTGCTCACAACTGTCGTTTTGCATATTGTTTAAGAAGAGAAACCGGATAGCTAGCTGGGAAACGAACAGGAGTCTACTGTCTACAGATATCAAACTGTGAAAAACATGGTACAATCGAAATTTGTTTCATATATATTTACTAAACCAGATTCAGACTATGTATGGAGTGAAAGAGTGAAACACAAAGTGAGCCACCAACGTTGATCATTTCACAGACTGTAAATAAAACATCATTGCCCCGATCCTTCGAGACTGCTGCATGCCCCTTCGTCTCTTCCTCTTTCACATATATTTTTCAGTCAGAAAAGGGAGCGGAACCGAAAATCTTCCATAAAAAATATGGCAAAGCGCGCAGATGCTGGGTGGGGTCCTTATGGAGCCCTTTTGGACAACAGGTGTCATCTTTACGTGGGGGGGTGGTGGAAAAAGAAAAAGAATAACGGCTGTCCAACTTGACCCGTTCAAAACTCACTGTTTTTGGAAACTCGGACAAGCCATGCCTTGCCGCGTGTGGGTCCTCCATTAATTTCCTCTTTCCAAGGTCCATGAAACATGCAGTATGGTGCAATATTCCACACCAACATGTTTATTAATTAGGCTTCGAGTTTCGGTTGAAAAAAACATCGCCGGCCTCCTGGATGATCTTTGTCTGGCCGAAGCAGCTTGTGCGATGCAATCACCATGTTATTGTCCAAATAATAATCACTGCATGCAGACCCACATGCATATATAGCCATCACGATTCATGCATGCCATCATTAATTCGATCCTTCGAATCAAATCATTGTATAAATTTTAGTATTTCATACGAACAATTAACAACTTTACTAGCGCATCAGTTTCAACTTTTACTGTAACAAATTTGCTTTGCTTTGTTCGTGCGCTAACGCGGTTTGGAGTTGTAGGAGTGACGTACGATATTGGATTCAATCTATTCAGCTTTAATTTCTTTCCCTTTAGTGCATGTGCGAGCCGCAAGGGGTGAATTAAAGATGCTGGACCCACACGTCAAAGAGCTAGGAGGGAAGAATGTTGATTGGATTGTAAGCAAGAAAAAACGAACGAGATTTACTGCATGTGAAGGGACAAAGGCGTTATTGACTTTTGTACTGGATTATCATATATTGTCAATGATTAGAACTAGTCAGTTTGAAAATGGAATGCAACTAGTATAACTATACTTGTACCGATTTGGTTTCGATGGATTGGGGGTAAAGGATTCGAGTCTTTATAAACATAAATTCTCGATGTTAAAGAAATTATATCTATTACTCATCTCTTCCTACTGACTTAGTATGACCATTAATTATCCTCTTTATCTTTTGTGGGGGTTGGAATTGAATTAGGATTAAAGTTCATTTTGAAAGAATGATCTTAACTCCCTGCCATTTAGATTTCTATTTCGAGACTCATCTACCGATCATGTGGAATGAAATTTTTGTACACTCTACTGATATGATTGATCAAACAATTACATTAAAAACAAAATGATGCAACTAACACATTAATAGAGTGCGTAAAAAATAGATAAAAATGATTGCATATAGAATTTTTATATATTATATAATAACGTACATATATTCGATCTCTCCATCATTTAATTGTTAACAGATAGATAGAAGATATCGATCTTTGATCTCTCTCCTCTTAGTCATTTTTGTTAAATATTTTTTTTCATTAATGTTCAATATGTCAAAATTATAACATGATTTTCTAGAATTTGTATATAATTCTCGAGTCAGTGGTGAGTAAAGCACGTGAAATTGCAAGTCCTTTTGAGAGACACCCGATGAAAAATCAACGGTGAGTAAAACCCCCAACAGGTAGTAGGTTCATAGGTGGTAGATACGAACCTATTACCCTCTCCTTACACTTTTTGCAGAAAAATACAAAAGGAAAAGGAATGCAAATGTGAGAAAATCTATCTTTTTCAATGCCCAAAATATGATTTCGCAACCTTGTACTTAATTGTCAACTCAACAGTGAGAAAACCTTTGAAATTGCAAGACTTTAGGGGAATTATCCGACAAAAATTAATTCTGATAAAAGTCTTATTTTTAACCTGCCTAGGCGTAATGCATAAATACACCGAATTCTCCGACAAGCGAACCCCACAATATATGTTATCTTTATCCTATACATACACCATGCGTGTCAGGTAAAGGCCATCCCATGCAAATGTGAACAAACATTTTTATAATCGTCTGATATTATTTCCATGGGTTTTTTCTGACCTTTGTTTTATTTTATTCTAAATCTTTTTTTGTAAGAACTTCGATTACTTATCCAAAAAATATTATTATTAAATCTTTTAATTTTTTTCCGATCAATCATGCTGGTGATCAATTAACCATTGTGATAATGTCTCTTTAGTGGTTAGGTCAACATTACAGCTTTGTTCAGCAATAAATATATCTTATAAAAGATGCGACATACCTTAGATTCGGAACAAATCCTCCTTTAGTGGTTAGGTCAACGCCCCGATAGTAACGGTAATCAACCATCTCAATAAGTTCTACTCTAACAACTTATTACCTAGATTCAAAGAGAAACCCCTAACACACACACAGATTTGAGAGAGAGAGAGAGAGAGAGAGAGTTTAGTCTATTCAAGTGCAACTCAATGAACTAAATTGAGTTAATTTTTTGTTGCATCCTTAGTATCATCTGCAAACGATAATAAAAGGAAAAAATATAGCGAAGTTAGGAGCATGTATCCAGAAAGATATAAGTTGTTGAAACAGAAGGTGCAAACCGTGCAAGAACCAAGAACAACACAATGCAAAAAAATTGGCAAGGCACACAACCAAAATTGGAGTTTGGACAGAATGGACTCACTCCTGCCGTCGCATCTTCACATTGATAGGAGTTTCCTTGTAGGACTGAACCTTCTCAGCTGCTCGGCGCAATGGCCTTCCAACAGATGATCTTCGCATTTGTTGTGCTTCAAATCCAAGGGAGGTATTTCCTTCATCTTCTTTTTTGACTGACAATCCTGATGACGTTCGACCAATGTCATGCACCAGATCATCGACTACAGGAGAGACAGGAAATTTAGCATCCTCTATCTCAAACAAGTCTTCAGCTTGTTCTGGCTCTTCAGATTTAAACCTTGCAGATTGCCTTCTCAGACAACGCCTGATAGAAAATGATTAAATACATCTAAGGATCCTTTCATTCTCTGGAGTTGTAAAAATCCATTGGAAACATTAACCTACAGAGAGCAATGAAACATGCACAGACAAACCTCTTATTTCCAATATTCTCTTTAGGATGGACTGGTCTAAGAGAGGTAGGACCAGAAGCGTCAACTATCTCAAAAATGTCTTCCGTTGGCTCTGGCTCTTCAGGTTTAAGCCTTGTAGATTGCCTTCTCAAATTACGGCTGATGGAATATCAATGCACATGTAAGGAGCCTTTCATTCTCTGGATCATTGTCAATAGGAACACTGACTACAATTTAACACGAAGCAATTAAACAGGCATAGACAAACCTCTTAATTTCAACTGTCTCTGTGGCATGGACTTGGTTAACAGTGGTAGGAGCCAAAGCTGCATCCAAAACATAAAAGAAAACAGTTGGTACCATAGACAGATTCAAATTCTCAAATGAATGTCTAGCATGATGATTACATTGACGTTTGGATTGCCGTCTCCTGTTGGGGTGGCATGGTTTGGCGTCCCTCCTATCAGCTTGAGACAATTCCCCTGCTTCATGACTCTTAGTTGTACCTACCTTAAAGCAGTGAACGAAAAAAGTAATTCAGGAGACAGCAAAAGATCGAAGAACCACATACCTCATTTTCTGTATTTTGATGTGTTAGTCTTTTCACTTTGATATTGGGCAAAAAAAAACCCTATGTTCTTTATAATATAAGTAAAAAATTCTAGGTCAACAACATTCTATTCTAATAACCTCACACAAAGTTTTTTTTTTTTTTTGATAGAATAACCTCACACAAAGTATCAGTAATATTAATAGAAATTGGGTAATTTATTCCAAAGGAAATTTACCCATAATATAACAAGAATACTAATTGGGACTTTAAGTTAGTAGAAATGATTAAGCAGTACACCTCACGATTCCAATCCAGAACATGGAATTGATTAAATGGGATACTAGTTAAACTAACCTCCAAGTCTAGTTTTCGTGCTTTGAGCAAGCCATTTTTGCATCCAAGCTCATGCTGAAGTGCTTTTAACTGAAAAGGAACAAAACACAGTTATTACGGATTACAAAAAAAGGGATCAATGCATCGAGTAGTAACACTGTAACACTCTCTTTTACTGATGAAAAGATAGGTATTGCCCAAGTACCTAAATGAGAAACACCTAATAAAAGAACGAAATCAAGTTGTACCACTTTCTTGCAACAGAATTTAACTTACCCTGTCTTTACCTGAATTAAGCTCCTGCAGGATGAAAATGATATGTCAGTTCCATCAAGGCATCAACATTCTGATTCAGAAGTCCTGGAAAATAGTTAACTGAAAGTTTTAAGAAAATTGAACAACTGAGAATTAATAGATGTGAAGGTACCGCCAACATCTGGCTGTTTGCTTGGGCAAGTTGCAAATTCTGTTGCTGCACTTTCACAAAATTGATTCTCAGTTTCTGTAACTCAATTACGCTCAGTTCAATAATTTTACTGCCAACCAAAGTCAAGGAAAGGAGAAAGGCCACAACCATATTGCAAAAACTAATGTGAGAAAATGAATAAATCGGTAAGCCAGATTGTTCATGATGGATACTTTCTTTCTACAAGAAGCTTCATAAGTGTCATGTTTTCCTGAAAATCATATTCAGGATTACCTCAGTAAATTAAACTGAGAACATATATTTGAAGATCATGAATATCCAGGGACATATAGTAAACAAAATATGGAATCAATATAAACATACCTTCCGTAGCTTTTCAATATACTCTTTAGTTGTAAGAGAAATGGGCAGCTGCTTCACATCTTGGTTTACTGCTTTTAGCTGCTGCTGCTGCAAGTTGGTTATGTCAGCAAGCCTTTTCCTTGGAGCACTTCCAATTTTGGGTCCCTTTACCATTCCTTTTGCGTTACCATCTGCCACTCACTTTTTATCACTAATTGAACAATCTAATCACAACTAAAAAAGGTGAACCCCTAACTGGGTGCCAAGAAAATTAGAAAACTGAAGAAAAAGAACCATAAAACTATATTAAATCTCTTGAATGGTCAATAAGTCGCCCAAATTGAACCAAATAGCTGTACTAGTTGGAAATAAGAGGAAATCTATTTTAATTTACGTCTTTTCTGGCATTTTCTCGGCAACAAGACAGACCATATGATGAGATCTCACCCTTCCTGTGTACTGAGGTAACATCCTCTTTCATCATTAATAAAATCTTCATCTTGCTCATAAAAAAGGGTTCTTAACTCAATTCCCAGCCAAACTGTAATCCTACCGAAACCTATCCGTAACAACATCATGCGCATGCAAAGCCCTTCATAAGATCAAGCAAACCCCTAATCCCAAAAACCCACCCGGCACCGCATTCCGCAATCATGATATAATAGACTCTAACCCTAGAGTCCTAATAGGTAATCAAGAAATGAACATCAAACACAAAAATAAGATTCAAATAATGAAGTTCAACTAATAGTACGGCCATTTTTGTGTTTATAAAGATCAAGAAGTAAAGGAAAAATTAGGTCAAGAGCGTTTTGCTTACCACCAGCAACACGATTTTCTAAATCAAGTATGATGTCACCGTCCATTGTGGAGTGCAAGCTTTAAACCCTAATTCTCTGTCTGTCTCTCTCCCGAAACTAGCATAGTCTGTTCGCCTAGGAAATAGGAATTGAATCTGAAGAGGGAAAGAGAAAGAACCAAAAAAAAGGGTAAAACCGTCAATGAGATGGATGCTTTGGAGAACCAACGGCTTCCCGAAGCGAGGTTCGGTGAGTCCGAACCTGTTTTCAAAGTTCAAACTAACGTCGGCACGGAGCCTATTGGACAACCGTGATAGAATTACAGCCTGTCACATAAATTCGTGAGAGGGCAAATGAGAACAAGAATGTTAGTTTTCGTATAAATTTTTTATAAAAAAAAAAAGATTCTATTAATAAATAATAGCTTTTTTATAATTTTTTTAAATAAGATTTATGTTTTACAAGATCTTATAAAAAGTTTTGTCTATTTAGAATCTGAACAGTTCATTTTTCAATCAGAATGTGACGTCCGAAGCAGGAAAAACAGAAGATGAACGCGTGCATAGATTATAGAGGTCACCGAACATGGATTAGCTGCCCACTAGGAGAAATTGTTGGGCTGGGTGGCCCATGAACACTGAGAGAGAAATCATCACTCTCTCCAACTCTCCTTGGGCATCTTCTTCTTAAGGTATATAGGCCATATTTTATCTTGGGACAGTGCTAGGGGCCGTGTCTATAGTGCATTGCTAAATTCTTTTCAAACATTTTTAATATATTTAAATATACACATTCTACGTTTTAGAACACTCCCAATAGTTTATTTATCTTATCTTTTAAAATATATAATCAAAACTTATTTTTTCTATTTTATATATTGACTTTTACAATAGATTATACATCCGTTATCTATTTTTTCTCTATATTATTTAAATATTCTTTTTTTAATATTTTTTTACTCATTTCAAATGAACCTCATAACACCAAACAACTATCAAATGAGAGAGAAAATAATTAAAAATATTTTAGAGAATGAATAGTATTCTCTACATGTAGAGAATTACTATTACAAAATGTAAAATAAAGAAGGAAATACAAAACCCATTGGAAACTGTTTTTGACCAATTTCCTTTATATTATACAAAAAATTATATTTTACAAGAGCTATTGGGAGTGCTCTTAACTATTAAAAAAATAAAAAAAAAATTTTGAAATATACAAGCGATCAAAGTGAGGAGACAAATTAGGAGACTACTTAGCATTTTCCTTTATCTTTATCATGAATTTCCTTAGTTAATAGGTTATATTGTTACTTTTTATTTAAGTATTTAACTCAAAAAACTATTTAAAATGTAATACATCAATCGATGTGATTGAAAATTATAAAATTAAGGATGAAAACAATTATAATATCCTAAATTACTCGTGTGTAGAAACTTGGTGAATGGAATCCTACCTTACTTAGGTGTAAAAAATTCAAAGCCTTCTAAAATGACTACAAGGGCCTCCAATTGGGAAGGAGAAATTTATGTTTGACATCCCATTATGACGATATCTTCACTTTATGATATTTTTATAGTATATTGATGCCCTTCGTGACATGATATTTTTGTGATATATTAATAATATCTTCTATATGACCGTGTGGCAATGGATAATGTGTTTGATTAAAACATATTGTTTGGGAATTTTATTTATGATTAAAATAATACCATTTTTAACAACCTAAAGAAAGTTCAAAGTACATATGGGCCTATAATCTTAAGGGACTGATCATTATTGCAATTGGTGCACTTTGAACTCATTATAAAAGGCGTAAACTCGTCTCTTCCAAACAATTTGGGATATAACAATCGCTCTCCCCTCAAATCCAATACTTTTAGTTATGTGTAACTCTAATACTATTTGTAATGACCTAAAGAATGTCCAAGACAAATCTAGACCTATAATTTAAAAGCATTAATCAATAGATATAATTTGAACTCTTTGAAATTATAATATATGAAGGGCTTAAACTTCTGATCCCTCCCAAAGAATATATGTAAGAATTCATTCACTACGTATCATCCTATAAACAAATCATCAAAAGAAAACATTGCTCACAAAACAAACTTAGTTCCGATTAATACCAATCAATTAAGCAAAGGGTGTTTCTTTTATCCCTTTTCCTCTCTCTCAATATTTTGGAGACGTACGGATATGAGCAAAGGATGAGGTACTTCGCCTATTAACCAATTAATTAGGTTTTAAGTAGATGTGTGAGACCCACCCACGCATATAATTGGTGATTATAAAATGAGGCTTGAGGTGGGCCCTTTTGAATCAAATCTGCATGGATTGTCAATATATATAATCAATTCGTTGTCGCACGTGGGTTCTAGTCATCTCAAGCAAACCTTGCCTTTCCTTCATTGCTGGTTTAGCATCTATCTAGTGGGAAAGCTAAGGCTTTAATTCCCCTCTTTTTCCTCGATACGCTTTCGTATCTTTCTAAATGGTGCGTTGCTTTGCATGGTTAAAATGTTGCTATTATCTGCATTGATCAAAACTTCTTTTCCGCCAAGCCTCAATTTGCATTTCCCTAATTGTATTTTGCTCAAAAAGCAGTCTCATGTCATCCCTTTTTCATCCGACTTTATGACTCATGCAAGACTGGGAATCATAGAAATTAGAATTTATAAATATATACGCCAAATTGATCTCTTCTCGAACTCTAAATTCAACAAGTTTGGTACTTTCGTCGACCCATGCATGCATGATGCATACTTTAGCGCCCCCCCGTGTTCATGCTCTACTTTCTCCTCGCCGAGGCAATGAATCGGAGCTTTTTCCTCCAACCAAGACAAAATCCACGTAGATTAAGCACCGCAAGCCTCCCCACCCCATATAATTTCCTTATCAAAACAAAACTGCTGATGTTTTTTTTTAATATAATTTGCTTTTCGGCCTTAATGGTCAATGAGCTCAAAGTGTTTTCATACAAAGAACTAGAAAAGTATAAGAAATAGATCGGCATGAATGTGATAGTCTTGCAAGTTGATAAAGCATTCGAATTATTCACCTTATCGGATACATCATACTATTACGTACGTGAGAAAAGCATGAAATGTTGATCGGAAAAAGTGTCATAGATCTTTGCTAGCTAGCTGGACCTGAAAGTACCTACTCTCTAGCTTTCGGTCTGATCTACCATATAGTACCAGAGAAAACACGATATAAAGAATTTCCATGTAATTAAAAGTTAAAACCTGGGAAATATTCTGGGGCTTGCCCCTGGATCAGGCCACTTTCTCTTCGAATTAATTCTCCCTAGCTAGCTAGCTAGCTACAATTCGGACAAATATCGAACTATATATGAAGGAATCGTATCGGGTAAAGTTAACCAAATTACATTATTGCATGCCAACGGTGTCTAGCTAGCTATGTAGGCCGGTTGTTGGCAGCTCCGGCCACCCATTCTTATATAGGGCCGGCATCCTTATCTGCCGGATCTCTAAAATGGGGTTAGTTTGTTATGACACAAAAAGTGGATTTGATAAACAGAATAATTTGGAAAAGCACTAATTATATATTGGAATATCCGGGGATTCCAAACTCGCGAGTTACATGATTTAGGGAAACATTAACTTTTTAATTAATTATATATCTTTTCGATCGGATATTGACACAAAGCCAGCAAAAAAGAAGAAAATTTTCAATCTGAATTTGGAAGTACGTATAGTACTACTAGCTAGGCCGCTTGACCACTGGGAAATTAGATGACAAGTTTCTTTGATGACAACTTGAATGTGAAGGCATTTAATTGCTGAATCAATTAGGTTCGATCACGACGAGTTCGTCAAAGTATCTTATTGCAACGTCGACGTACGGTGAAAATAAAGCCATTAACACTCAAGTGAAAGGTGTAGGCCAGGTTGCAACGACAAGAGATGACTACAAATTATGGTAGTTTGAATCTAAGATTTCAGATCCAAACCACCACAGCAGCACTTCGTAACAAAAGAACTGAGAGAAGATCGAGACTCACTCGTTCATGATCATGGCTAAATAAAAAGCTAAAATAAGCTGGACGTAATTATTTTTAAAATTTTTCTATTTAATTCGTCACCGGCTGCTTTATCACTTCTTTTTTTGGCCTTTTCACTTTGTTAACAGTGGAGGAAATAAAACGTTACAGATTAAATTAAAGTCAGATATGATTAGATTACACGTTTGAAGCCAAGAAGCAGACAAGAAAGATCTCCTTGGTTTTTGAACAGTACTAGCTAGCTAGGCAGTAATTGGTCGAAAAACATATGCATGCTTTTCTGCTATATATGTTTCCAATCCATTAATCACGGAAAGCAATTATACTTTGAAAAACGAAGTTAGGAGTTTGAATCCCCCATCAAAATCAGTGCCGCTTTATGATCATATATATAGTTCTTTTAGTACTGATGATCAGTATCAAACTTTTTTAACTAATTAATTACCTCTTCGCGTTTTATCTCCCGCAGGCCGTAACCAAATTAGTCGCTAGCTCCTAGTTATTAATTAGGCCAGAGAAATATTTGGAATGTTAAAATCCCAAACTTTTCCAAAACTTGTATTATTATTGTTATTATTTCAATAAAAATAAAGGAATCGTTTTATTCATGTAGATATTTCGATCTTTCTTCTCTCACGGCGGCCCATTTTTTTGAACAAGTGCATGTACGAGAATCTTATCGTCATCATGTTGTATTGAATTTTTCTCGTTTAAGACTTTTTTGGGTAACTAGTAACTCCATCAAAGTTTCATTATCGAATTTCTACAAATAAAATATCGCGCGTCTCAGTTCACAAAAAATCTGAAAACAATATTTAGTACAATTTAGGTCATGTCACTTATATGAAGTCCGTGTAATAACCCGAATTGTGTATTTAGAAAATAGACAAAAAATGAAATGCCATTCTATTTGAAAT
This sequence comes from Cyclocarya paliurus, assembly GCA_029856935.1. NCBI lineage: Eukaryota > Viridiplantae > Streptophyta > Magnoliopsida > Fagales > Juglandaceae > Cyclocarya > Cyclocarya paliurus. Next base: position 4,341,007 of record JARVXP010000207.1, on the reverse strand, counting down.
AAAATTAATAAATAAATCCAGTACTAGCTAGGCTTCAATTGTAATCTTATAAATTCTTACATTCCAATAGATCATCATCGATTTCCTGAATTGTTATCCACTAGATAATTAGAGCCTTTTATTATTATTAATGTGGGCTACATGAGCATGGATCTTGCAATCATGGAAGTTCACTTGTTAAGAAAGAAATCTACAAAAAAGCAAATGAAGCTTTAGGCACCAAACGCAGAAGCCAACGCATTATATATGATCGGTCAATGAAGACAAGTGACAAGTTGATTATCATGGCGACCTTTTGTCGATCCATTTTAACCAACCTTCTTTGTTTATTATTTCATTTCAATAGGGAATATTACAACTTAAAAATATTAAATTCACAAACTCTATTCAACTCTTGTATTATTATCATCATCATCATACTCTCTTTTCATTTCCTACAAGTGTTTCTTAGCTATCATTCTTCCACTCTGATTGTTCTCCTGTAATTGTTTAAACTCTCTTCCAGTTATGATTAGGGCGGCCAAGCAGTCTGTTCCCAATTGTTTTTATCCATTGTTAATGTTTATGGATGTATATAAAGTATTAATGTTTCACTAATTAAGAAACATTCAATCATTTCGATATAGTATATTGGATTATAAAATTATTTTTATTGTAAAGTAAATCTAATGTATTATATAAAAGTATTTCAATTTGTAAGTTTATTTTTGTAGAATATCTTTTTAGCTATATAGCACTTCTCATAATCTAATTGTTTGGCCTAGCTGAAGGGGAAAAAAAAAAAAAAAAAGGCAAAGAATCTTTATCGGTAGACAGAGACAAAAAAGATCTAGTTTTGTTCAGGTGAAGTGAGAAAGCAAGAGAACCACGGAGACGGGGGGGGGGGGGGGGGGGGGGGGGGGGGGGGGGGGGTGTGTGGGTGGTGCAGCCATTTTAGAAAAAGTACTATGCCTGCATTGCCTTTCTGTTAATTATTTATAATTCCACTCCACCTAGAATGATTATCCAGCAAGGTAAGAATGCGAGTGACTGAGAGAGTGTCCTTCCAAACTTCCATCTCAAGGGGAGAGAATTTGGGATACCGGAAAACAATTCCTCCTTCCTCATCACCTCCATAATCACGTCCAAAACTCTTGTATCTTCTTTTCTTCCCCTTCAAATAAACTGAACCCTATTCAACCCTGAGCAGAGGAGAAAAGCATCCGCATTTTGCATTATTAACAATACAATCATTATTATATTCTTGCTTTATTATATAAATACATCACTTTTTGTAAAAGTTGCAGCTTCCTGAGTTTGTAATTGGTTGCTGCTGTTCATAATGAATTCAAGAGGCTGAAACAGAGTCTTAAGTTACAGAGGCTAAGATTAAAAAATAAATCCAACGGTACATATCCCCAAATTGTAATTATTATTCTTCGTTCAAGGATGCTGCTTCCAACCACCTGCATTCTCTTAATATGTTTTCTCTCCACCTCTGTGTCCTTCCTCGCCAACGCGACACTCAATCTGACGCTCCCTCACCAACACCCCGATCCTGAAGCTGTTGTCCAAGAAGTCCAAAGGTAATAATACTCACCCCAACCCTGTGTTTACATTCCGGAGATGGCCTCACTTTCCAAGATTTTAGTTTAGTCTCAAACATTAAAAAAAATCCCATCTTCAATCGTTAGAGAATTTATTTTTACTATTATTTTCATCCATTTTATTCCAGAACAAACAGAGCCCCCCATCCGAGGTTCCCTCATTTTCTCCACTTTCCCCTGCATTTCTCAAGAAGCAAACAGAGTACTCCTTTCCAACCATCTCACCCTTCCTCTTTTCTTTGCAGGCGCGTCAATGCCTCTCTCTCGCAGAGACAAATGCTCTCTCTCCAAGCAAAGGACCAAATTAATTCCCCATGCCTCACCGGAAATCCCATCGACGATTGCTGGCGCTGCGACGCTGACTGGCAGAACAACCGCCAAAGGCTCGCCGACTGCGCCATCGGGTTCGGTCACAACGCCCTCGGTGGCAAAGGTGGTCAGTTCTACGTTGTAACTGACTCGTCCGACAGCGACCCAGCAAACCCAGTCCCGGGTACCCTCCGCCACGCCGTGATCCAAGAAGAACCCCTCTGGTAATTTGGTAAAGTTAAATTAAAATGTAGTTCAAACAAATTTCACGATGCAGCTCATGAAACACAAGCTAATGCGTCGACAGGATTGTATTCGCGGCGGACATGGGCATAAAACTGAAGCACGAGCTGATCGTCAACAGCTACAAGACCATCGACGGTCGAGGCGTGAACGTCCATATTGTGGGCAACGGGTGCATCACACTGCAGTACGTGTCCAACGTCATCATCCACAACGTCCACATCCACCACTGCAAGCCGTCGGGGAACGCCAACATACGGTCTTCACCGACGCACGCCGGATGGAGAGGAAGATCGGACGGCGACGGAATCTCCATCTTCAGTGCGCGACAGATATGGATAGACCACTGCTCCTTGTCTTACTGCACGGACGGATTGATCGACGCCATAATGGGGTCCACGGGGATCACCATATCCAACAGTTACTTCTCGCATCACGACGAGGTGATGCTGCTGGGTCACAACGATCGTTACGCCTTGGACTCGGGCATGCAGGTAACGATAGCGTTCAATCACTTCGGTGAGGCGCTAGTGCAGCGCATGCCACGGTGCAGACGCGGTTATATACACGTGGTCAACAACGATTTCACGCAGTGGGAGATGTACGCCATCGGCGGTAGCGCGAACCCGACCATTAATAGTCAGGGTAATCGTTACACAGCACCGGGGGACCCAAATGCCAAGGAGGTAACTTTTTTTTAATAATGCGTTAGTTACTCATTTTCATATCTTTGTTTGCTTATGATTGCTTAATTATGTTTGCGAAGACCCCACTTTAGTGATCTTTGTTACCGCCTGTCTGTCTGTCCGTCCGTCTGTATCTGAAATGTGTAACACGTTATCCCACTTTAAGCAGCGGCGCGTCTGTTTTACTCGCTACAGTTTAGATGAGGTTTACCGTTTATGGCGGGGGTATATGTTGAAATTCAGATGGGAAAAATAATAATAATATGGTTGACAGGTGACAAAGCGGGTGGAGACGGACGAGAGGGAGTGGACGGACTGGAACTGGAGGACGGAGGGGGACATAATGGTAAATGGAGCATTCTTTGTGCCGTCGGGGGCGGGAGCAAGCTTCCAATACGCCAAGGCCTCAAGTGTTGAGCCCAAAGCCGCTGGGCTAATTGATCAGCTCACCATCAACGCCGGTGTCCTTGGTGGGCCCAGGTACTATTATCCTTTATCCTGACCCACTTCTCTCTACGTCACTCACTCTCTGTCTCTCTGTGTTTAACTTTTGCTCTGTTTCTCATATATCTCAAAATAAAAAATAAAAAACTGAATTACCTGTCTCGTTGAGGGACTTTTGGGCTTTGAGGCAACCAACCATCGCAATTTGGGGGCGTTGCCAACTTGTTCTGGGTGGGAATATTTATCATTGTTTTATGTCAACTTGCGCTATTTTTTTTCCCTGGGTTTGCACCAACAACATGGGTTTTCGCTAAACATGCACTGAATGCAATAAATGTAAAAAAAGAGGGCGGAAAGTGAAAAGTGAAAACTGAAAAAGGCCATTTTCCACGAGGGACTTGAATGGTTCATTTTTTCTGACGCTCCTTTTTATCCTTATCGGCTGCATGCATGGCACAATTGCACCCAACTCTTTCTAATATTATTAGAATAATTTCGTTTAAAACTGCTAGGGATTTCTACGAGGTACCCCTTGCTTTTAGGAGATTGCACCAAAAAACTGTATTGGTTACATAAAATTTTGCATAGACATGCATAGATATTTGACTTACACACTTTAAAATTATATTTAACTTTAACTTTACTTTCACAAATAAGGTGAAGTGGGAGATTCTCTGTAAAGCAAAGCAAATGTTGTATTAATTATTAGGACTTTTAATTTGGAGTGGCCACTTCTGATTTGATATAAACCAAGTCACGGACGGGACAATTAACCATGAGGTAGATGCTGTATCACTAGTAATGAAAATGGATGGGGTCTTTTCCCATGATTTTTGGTAATTGCTGAATCCTATCCTTTTCCCTTGATGTATCTTCCAGGGAATTTCATGATGAGTAGCATTCGCAGCGCCTCTCATATTGAAAGAAACTAACTCATGATCAGTTTCTATTCTTTTAGTCAATTTTTTTACTGATCATCCGATCTTTAGCAGCCACTAGGTACGTCACTAATTAATTGGTCTCGTACTGTCGAGTGTCGATCGTGTGCTAGCTCTAGAACTACTTCATCAAGTATCAAGTCTCTTTACATACATACATGCATGCATAGGTATATTATATGTACGTATTAATGTGTATATATATATATATATATATATCTAGTTGGCACAAAGGGCTCGCACTACTTGTTTTGATTGATCCTAATTGCATGCCTATACTTGGTTCTTCGATCTCTTCAGTACTCATTTGATCATGATGAATCGACCCTACATTAAAAAATGGTCCCAATTGTAACAGTTGCTTGAGAAGTACTTTTGGTATAAGAAGAAGTAGGTCAGCCATCTTAGTCCATGTGTGGATCACACCGGCCCTAATTTCCGGCCTACTAAATATGCCTGCAGCCAATAATACATTAACGATGACAGCGAGCTTGTTTTGTTTTGATACCCGGCCCCATGCATTAATTGAGGTTTTAGGGATAATGCAAATATTATTCCCAATTTTTTATTATTATTATTATTATTATTATATGCAGAACAACCCTTGAGAATTATTATACTTAATAATGCTCAAATTATGAATAATAATAATAATAAAAGAACTACATATGTAATATATATGCTGCTATGTATATATAATGAGTTTTAGCATTAATGTCTTATCTATTTGATATCTTGTACATGATGATGATGATCCATTGCAGGGAGAGCAGCGAGACAGCGTCGACATCTTATCCAGGATTCAATGGTGGCACCACATACAGTGACAATACTGGGTCCGATGGCGGTACTAATGACTACTTTGGAATGATATTCGGGAGCGCAGCAGCACCACCTCTCACGTTATCTTCTACTACTTCAATCCTTTTCTCCCTTTTAATTATTATTTTAACTTTGTACATAACTACCACCAATCGCCATCTCCTATTATTGTTGCCCTTAATATTATAATTATAAAAGTTGAAGTGTATATATATAAATATAAATATAAATATATATATATATATATATATATATATATAGGTTTCGTAATTGGATAAGGCCAGAAAGAATAAAAAAAGAAAAAGGAAATTTCCCCCATCAATTTGACTTCTTGCTCCCATGCATGCACTTGCATTTATAGCATGCATATTATTATTCAAATAATTAAGAGCACCAACAAATCGATCTAGTTGCGTGATATCACCAATTTTATATATATTACGAGCTGGCCAATTAATTTGTGGGGCTTTCATCTCACAGTGCATGTTTCTTGGCTTTCTCCGCCATATGCGCAGCTTTGTTTTTGGACCTTCGTTTTTACTTAAGAGCGTCGCCATGCATGCATGTTCATGAATCATGGCATTAATTAACAGGAGTTTGATATTTCACATTCCAACCCAATAAAACCAATATATTACAGAATTAAAGTACTGTAAAAATTGAACTGGAATGCTTTTTTTATCTTTTTAATTTTAAGCTGGTCTAGTGTACTGTTAGTTTTGAATTTGCATAAAATACGTTGTAGACAAAATTTTCCTTTATTTTTTTTTTCACTATTGCAGTTTGATGATGGACAAAGGTAGACCCCATTTAAGAAAAAAAATAAAAAGGATCTTTTCGGGATAGGATCATATGGGTGGATGAGGCGTCAATTTCAAAGCCCTCATAATTAGTCTTGAATCAACCACTTTTTCATTGATTTTTTTTTTTTTGTCTATTAGTAATAATAGTGGATTTAACATGGCATGTCTCCATGGCGGAGAAAATTGCCAAACCGTCCAATAGTAATGGTTTCATGATTAATAGTGAGCTCTCATAAGAATCTATCGTTCCCACAATAATATAATATGAAACGATTTCGAAGATGCTAGATTATGACCTCTCTCCCCACCTTCTGTCCTTTCATTATTCATCCATATTAGTAGAAATTTATAAGGTGTATCCTAATTAAATGACCATTCACCTTTAAAGTGAGAAAGTAATCTTAGAAAGATCACTCAGACTGATATTAAATATGTGGGTGTAAGCAGTGGTGAATTTGTTGAATTTGTCTTACACATGGCCAATTGGAGAGGATCAATCCTAGCTAGTAGACACTAGAAAATGTCCTTTAACTAGAAGTAAACCTACACAAGCACCTCCAAAAAAAAAAAGAAACCCAAGTTGTTGCATTAAAGAATCACTTGTACTAACTCATGAGCCCATTATGTTCTTGCCTTAAAAGTCTGACAATTGATGTACAACATTTAAGGTATATGTTCTCTGGTTTTTCTGGTGATCTGTTTCATTCGACAACTCTCCACGCAAGACCAAAATTAAATCTGCTATCTTCTTTTCTATGTCAGCTCAATATTTTAAGAATATTAATATGGATAAAACTACAATATAATCCATCTTATATCAATACTCATCAAGTTATCATATGAGAATTTGGGAAAAAAAATGCTATTTATGTCCTCTTATTCACCATCGTCATCATCTGCTTATATGGCTTGGATATCAATCAAGCTCTGATCTTATAGTTTTCCCTTGAACCTACAATGGAGGAAACAGAAGGAGATTCAAATTTCTCTTACCCAAGGGAAAGGGGGTCTAAAGATATACAAAAGAAAGAATCTCACATGCGCCTCTACTAGAAATAATTTCATTAGCAGTGGGTTAAAATCTGCTAAAACAAGGAAATGAATCACAACAAAATTGGCATCAAGAATACACAACATGAAGAAAAAAAAAAAAGACTGACGAAATTGTTGAAATTTAAAAAATCCGGTAAAACATGTTGAAATTGTGTCGTTGAAGCAAAAAGATCAAGCACTCGCGAAGAAATGATTCTATAACCGCCAACTCGGTGAGGCTGGCTGGTTGAATGTGATCTCTGTACAGGGACGAAGTTCAAAATTAATGCCAACTAAATCTAGATTTTGACTACCTTACTTAAGGCATAAATAAATAAATCTAGATCCTAATTTTTATAACTTCAAGTGAGAGATATAGAGGTATAAAATGGGTCCTATAATATTTACTGTGCATTTAATAGCACTTGAGAAATTCATTCAAAGAACTATAAGAAAAAAATTATAAGACCCAAGTCATAGTCTATGTATCTTTCATAAATATTAAAATTTGAACATTCTAAAAGATTTTCATCCAATCAAAAGGTAAAGACACCAAGACACCAAATGATGAACAAACAGCCATAAAAATGACTGCAAAACCGGGCGATGATCCACATGAAATTTGAACAGCATTAATAAGAAACGCGTAACGACCCCATTTTGAACCAAAACAAAGGCGCTCCAATGCCATGAAAAACATGAACATCTCTTGCTAAATTGAGGACAGGAGCTGTGCATGATTTGCCAGTCCAACGACTGCCTACACCAGCAATATGGTTCAAAATGTAAAGCCATACAGTTATTTTAAGTATAATACCGGGTTCCATACAGTTCACTTAGACCCTTCCCGTGTACACCAGAAAGTAGTACCGATATCTACAGGCACAAGAACTCTGAACATAGGTCAAGCTAATGCTTTAAAGCGTTTTTACCACCCTCCTTTGCCATCCCTGTCATTTCCCTTTCCCCAAGAGCTTGCTGTTGCTTTATCCCACGAATCAGTTGGTTTCTCATCCCTATTAGATTCTCCTTTTACATCTTTTGACTGATTCCAGCTAGATGTCTGACCCCTATCAGCAGCATTTGATTGACCCCATGGAACTGCCTTATCTCCACCATCACCTCTAATCTCTGTACCCATTCCTCGATCACAACCTGAATCCTGGTTATTCCAGCCACCCCCTTGCTGATTAGTTTCTTTTATTTCTGTGTTTATGGTCGATTTGCCCCACTGGTTCCCACCAGAAGCATCTGTTGATGCCCAATTGTTTCCCCTACTTCCACCAGCTTCATTCGTTGACACGGTTCCCTTGTTCCAGCCACCAGTGAGAGCACTACTACCTGAGTCCTGGTTGTTCCAGCCCCCAGATTGAGTGCTTGATTTGGTTCCACCGTTCCAGCCACCCCCTTGTTGATTAGTTTCTTCAATCTCAGTGACTACGGTCGATTTGCCCCAGCTTGACCACTGGTTCCCGCCAGAGGCTTCTGTTGATCCTCCATTGTTTCCCTTCCTTCCACCAGCTTCATTACTTGAACTGGATCCTTTGTTCCAGCCACTACCAGCAGCATCTTTAGCCGCTGTTGGCTGGTTCCAACCCTTGCTATTCCACCCACTGGTTTGATTGTTAGTTCCACAGCTTCCTGCATTCCAACTCTGCGACTTATTCTTATCACCAGCTCCATTCCAAGTTTCTGCACCATCATTTTTCTTCCATCCCTCGCCTGCCTCTTGGTTCCAGTCGGAGGGCTTATCCTCACTACTGTCATTTCTGTTATTCCAACCACCACTTTGATCCCACCTTCCACGGCCTCTGCCTCCAAATCCTCCACCAAAACCTCCTCTGTCTGATCTACCTCTACCTCCGAAACCCCCCCGTTCTCTGCCTCTGCCACCAAAACCCCCCCTGTCTCCACCTCTGCCTCCAAACCCACCTCTCCCTCTAGAGCCTCCCCTGTCTGAACTGCCTCTACCTCCAAAACCTCCTCTGTAATTCCCATCACTTGCCCTTTCACTGAAACTCTCAGTTTGGTCTCCACTTCCACCAGCTACTGACTGATTGCCACTTGCCCAATTGCTTTTCTTGCCCCAGCCTGAGTCCTTGTTTGCATCACCAGATTCAGAGTTCCAGTTACTTCTTTTGCCCCAATTAGAATCTTGGTTCCCATCTTCGTTCCCATCACTTTTTCTACCCCAGCTTGAATCCTGGTTTCTAGAGGCATCACTTGATCCAGAGTTCCAAGTACTTCTGCCCCAATTAGAATCATCATTTTTTCCATCATTTGATCCACTTTTCCAACCAGAACTTTGATTCCATCCACTTGCTGAACCATCATATGATGTTTTCCCCTTGTTCCAATCACCCCCTTGATCTTTATGGCCGTCCTCTTCATTGTTTCCAGTAGTAATATTATTCCAGCCAGAGGACTTACCTCCATACATTCGGCGAGTATCCCCACTGCCCCATGCTTGGTCATTGGTCCACCCAGGCGAATTCCCTGAGGATGTCCCATCATTTGTACTTGTATTTTCTTGAGCTCCGTTCCAACCAGAAAGTCGCTGACTGAATGATCTTCCCCTGCCAAATTGATCTCTACCTCCCCGGCCACCTCCTCTCCCCCTTCTCCCACCAAACCCACTATCCTTATCGAATGCTTTTGGCCTTGCCCAGCTATCTTGCCCATTTGTATCCTCTTTATTTTCCACCCACCCTTTGTTCCAACCACCAGAACCTTGATCCCCACTGGAATTTTTGGATCTATTCCAACAGTCATCTTGATCCCTCTTGCCTTTAGATTCATCTTCCAAACTTGCAGCAGCTTGTTTACTCCATGTCGACCCCCCAGCTGGTTTACCCCAGGAACCTCCATCTTGTTTATTCCAAGAAGAACCTTGATCCCCACCAGAACTTTTGGATCTATTCCAACAGTCATCTTGTTCCCTCTTGCCTTTAGATTCATCTTCCAAAGTTGCATCAGCGTGTTTACTCCACGTTGACCCTCCGGCTGGTTTATTCCAAGAACCTCCGGCTTGGGTCTGATTCCCAGCAGCATTACCCCAATCCCCAGCCTGATTCTCAGCCACAGGAGTCGAGATTTTCCAGTCAGTCTTGCTTCCACTTGATTCATCCTTAGTGCTCCAGTTTTTAATAGCCTTGCCCCAAGAATCTTCTTGAAATCCAGAAGCGGTGACTTTATCTTTACTGTCCACAGCTTTTCCCCAAGTAGATCCCTCGCCAACAACTGCAACTCTGCCTTGGTCCCATGATTTCTGTTGATCCCAGCCAGAACCCATATTTTTCCTGCCATCCCAATCAACAGCAGAGTTTCCGTTCTTTTCCCTTTCCGACAATCCAGCTTCAGCTGCATCTTTACTTTTGCCCCAAGAATCCAGTTGAGTCTTTCCAGCAGTCGAATCATCCCAATTGCTGGTCAGATTTGCTGCAATACTCTTACCTTTATTCCAAGGTTCCCCTGATGTTCTCTCGCCACCCTGATTATCAGATACAGTTTTTTTCTCCCAGGTGACACCAGCATCATTTGAAGAATCAGCCAGAGTTCCAATTTTGAGGTTTCCTTTCCCCCAATTGTCTCCAGAAACTTTTGGAGAGCCTGGCAGATCTCTGTCAGGTGCTACTGATTTATCCCAACTGTTAGATGAACTGCCCCCAAATCCAGTTTTTGAATTAGTTTTGTTCCAAGCATCTTTGCCCTCTACCCAGCCTGCAATTTGACCAACAGCCCTATCATTGGAAGCCGCCGTACCCCAAGAAGATTTTTCATTAGATGTGGAAGCACCCCAGGATGATTTTTCATTAGCAGCTGCAGCACCCCACGATGAATTTTCATTAGCTATGGAAGCACCCCAGGATGATTTTTCATTAATAAATGCAGTAGCCAAGGATGGATCTCCATTAGATGCTGAAGCACCCAAAGATGATTTTTCATGAGTTGCCACAACACCCCAGGATGAACTTTGATTAGGAACTTTGCTCTCCCAAGCAGCATTTTCCACACCTACACATTATAACAAGGATTCACACAATTGATTAGCTTAACATAAAATTCATTGCTCAGATACACGGTGTAATAATAAATACCTTTTTCAGCATCATTACCCTCTAAAGGATTCGCAGAACTGGACTCCGGCTGAAGCTGAAATCATCAGCAAATCCATTAAATAAGAAATGGAGAATTAAATATTCCTGCATGCATACTCATATAGGCACGCGCACGCGCATACACACACACACACACACACACACACAAATGAGCTGAAATATTTAGAGCAAGTTCAAAACCAACCGATGACCCTGAGGAAGGGAAACTAGGCCAAGAGCTCCTGCAAGAAAGTGATTACCAGTGTCAGAATATGGCAAAGCCAGGGTTGAAATATACTTTCATAGTAAAAAGAAAAGGTAGAAGAAACAGTACTGCTAATATAAAAAGTAATAAGACTTAGATTGTTTGCTACAAAATTTATATTAAACCTATATGTAGACAATCCACAAGAATATAGGAAACCCAGTTGCAGTCCTTTTTTTCAGTCTTCCTCTTGTTATTTCTAGGTTGTGCCCATCAATTCAAGCATCTTTATTTCCAAAAGTACTGATGTAGTTAAGAGAGTGACTTAAGCAGTAATAACAATAAGATATAAGCCAGAAGTAAAAAGCAGCAATTACTTTAAATAATCTGCTCAAACTTTAACTTTCTTTATTATAATACAGCCAAAAGCAAATAAAGAATGGTAAAGATCCAACTAAAAGAACGTCCAGAAATATTTTAGATCAAAGTGAAATCAGACAGTTTCCATCCAACATCTAGCACTTGGTAGTATTTGAAACAAGAAATTTTCAAGAAATGTTAAGATATGACCTATCCCATCTACTACAGGAATAGTTCCAACTTTCTTTGGAGCTTTGATTCTAGACGATGGATTTACATATTAAGATTAGGTTTGGAAGTTTTTTAAAACGCAAAATTTTCATCTTATCTCATCTCATCATTACAATCTTTTCAAATTTTTACATAAAATATAATAAACAATTCAACTTCTTCAAATTTCAATTCAACTTTTTCAAATCCCAATACAATAATAATATTAAAAAATAATATTTTATTCAATTTTTAACTTTAATCTCAAACTAAAAATTCTCATCTTAAAATCCAAACCTAACCTAAATCATTACAAAACATATAAATGGACGCATTCAAATTCATGGGACAGATTTAAAATTTACAGATAATTCACAACAGCATTGTTCCATGAGATCTGGTAGCCATCGATCCCCAATATATACTTCCTCTATTTCAAAATTTTTATTGAGTATCATTGATATCACCATAATTGTACCTTTCAGCAGACAGCCCTCCAGAATTCCACCCATCACTCCCTGCTGATGTTCCTGCTCCCTGCATCCAATCTTCGAAAACAAATGTCTAATTAACATGAAGGCAATCTCCATAAACAAAAGGCAACAATTTGAATAATAATTTTTACACAAAAAATAAAAAGTTAACTTGAAGAACAAAATTAAGATACAAAGAAAACATATATCTTAATATGAAACAGAAAATGATAGGTGAAAGAAGCCATAAGATAAATTTGTGTGCATAATCTAACAACTTAACCTCCACACTACACATACAGATTCTTCTACCACATGCAAATTCAATGATCTAATAATATGCTGTTCCAACATCAATATTCAAACTTGGGCTATACCTTTTGTTTTCATTGATAAAATCATTTAATACCTATAAAAATATATTCAAACTTGGAGTATAAAAGGTTCCCACCTCTGGAGCAGCCTTCGGTTCCAAGCAGATTAAATGGCTCTAAAGAACTGGACTCTGGATTCTCACTTTTAAAGTTAGGACGAAGCATGTCAGAATGATTACTGCAAAAAAAAGAAGACAAACACGCTGAAACATTACAGTTGTAAATGAGTACCTCAGAGATATGGTGCAGCTCTTCCCTCGAACCTCAGAAAGATGCTCACTTTTAACTGCAGGAATACCAAAAAAAATACCGAAACATGGAGATACATCATAACAGTGACAAATTTATAAAAAAGAATAAAAACATCAAAACAGTCACATATCTCATGAGACAGAATAAGAGCAGACCATCATTAACAAACCTGTAAGAACCTTATGCTGTGAATCAAGCTTGACTGTAACATCAGAATGACGTAAAGCTAAAACACGGCAGAGGTATCCCTTTAGAGGACCAACACGGATTCTCAAGGTTTGACCAATAGAGAACATTCCATCTTTATCCCCACGATTGACTGCATAGAAAACATTTATTAATTGCCAAGACATAAAACGTTGGTATCTATAGCTCAGGACTTAAAAAACTGAACACCAACACATACATTCACGACTATTTTCTCTAGCTTGCCATGGCATTTTAGGAGAAAGAGGTGATTTAGGAGATGATGCGAAGTCCTCAAAAACAGATGGACCCGATTCACCACCCTGAACGAGGGAGAACAAAGATCATTTAAAAGAATGTTAGGAGGCAAACACCCCCCCCCCCCCTTTCCAAACAAAAACAACAAGGGAAATGTAAGAAAGGAAACTACGGCTGCTTTTTAATACTCACAACCTTTTCATTACACATATCAGTGAATAACTTGATTTTCTCACACGAGTGGGATTTAGCACAGAGATAACCACCATTTTCTGTCTCATTCTCATCATAGAAAAAGATTATGCCTCTGTAGATTTTCCTAACAATCCCTTGCCTATCCTGCAAAGTCAATAACTAGTGTATTAATCTTAAACCTCTAAAGCCAATTATAATCAAGCAAACTACGTATAAGACACCTTGTCAAACCTTTATTGGTCCTTCCAAAACCTTTATTGTATCAGTGACAGATATGGGCTTCATGTGCTGATCCAAAGCAGTGAATTTCGTATCAAAAGGCCCACTCTTTAACTCAGGCAGCTGAATAGTCACCACATCAGGTCCTACCAACCCCTCTTTCAGAATCTATAACAATAAATACAGGGTAAGTGACCAATTTTAAAATGTGTATAAAGATATAAACCACATCAACAAATTATCTACCTTGAAAGTATCACCCTTCTCCATGCCTACGATAACACCAAAATCTTTACGCCTGAAGTAGCAAACAAAATAAATGCAAAGCAGTTGGATAAATATACGTGATATGCACAGGATCATGAATGCTGCATGAGTTTGTACAGGACTCACCCAAAACAAACAAAATCATACAGTTCAAAACCGTTCACATCACCAGATCCTGAAGAGCCCTCTCCTTTTCCACCCCCTTTATCACTTCTTATGATCCGCTTTTTCTTTTGTTCACCATAAAGCTGTGAAAGCCACTCCAAATTATCAGATTCAGTATTCACAGAAGGTTTAAACTTCAGGAGCTCCTCTTCTGATGGCTCAACTCCCCAGCAACTTAAAGAATCTATTGGTATTTTCTTAAACAAATATCCACCCTTGAACATCAAACCATCCAACATCTCGAAAACTGTATCTGTGTCACGATCACGTTTGAATTTAATGAGAGGCCGAAACTCCCTACAAAGTTTGAATACAAACATATATGTAAGAGAAGCTGAGACTTTGAAAAGATAAATTAAAAAAGAAAAGATTATGCATATTACTCCAGTTCACTTGTGCTCATCAATCTTGGTGCCGGAATTGAATTTTTCTTGAGCTTAACTCCCCCACCCTGTAAGAATGATATGCTAAATAGATTATTAATGTTACACATCCCAATTTCATTAATCCCAAAGGAAAAAAAAAATAGATAATGTTCTGACTGCAGTGAACAAAGCACATAAACTTCTCAACAATTAAAATTATAAGCCCGATTTCCTTTCTCCCATAACTAACCCTATTTTCCTTTAAAAGGCTACAAAAGCAACATGTCTTTTATCCAGTTAGACCCCAAACACATAATACACCCACTATAAGTGCCCACATCACACAGATTAGGTAGATGATTGGCTTTTTACCAATGCGACATGGCCTCTAGAAATTACTTGCACCCAAGGGTTCAAATCTTAGACAAGGGAGCATACCCCAAAAACCAAAGCCCTTACCACTTGAGCCAATCCCCAGGCGTTAAGGTAGGACACCATAGATTAACAAAGCAAGAGACTGTTGTCTTTAAACTTATGAAGAGAATCAAGAAACTATCAGTTTTTTCTTTGACAAATACGTCAATTAATAGTTGATTCAATCTGATGGAATATAACAAATATGAACTCCACAACAGAAAATGTAATAAACTATCATTTTTGCATCTTTTTTAATATGTTCATGAAAGATAGTAAATCTGAAAAGCAATTACACAGAAAATGCAATTTTTTCCAGCAAAATCAAAATCAACTTTGAAAACTGTATATAACAAAATTATGTATTATATATCAAATGATATGTGTAAAAAAATTAACTATCACCAAGAAAAAGAAAAGGGAACCAATGTAGAAATAAATTGCATTACATATTTCGCAGCCAATGCTTGTAGATCAATTCTTGGAATAAGCTTCACTGTTGCTTTTTTCCGTGCATTATTCACAGCTACAATCTACAGGAAGAAAAAATTAAAAAAAATAAGAAATAAATATTAAAAGCAACTGGTGGACAACTATGTCAAGTTGAGACTGCACCTGTGCTAGGTCTCCTTTGTACTTTCCATTCTTCACACGAGACCACATGCCTTCAGAAACTTCATTGCACTTACTTCGGGCAGAGAACAAATGAGAAACTTCGTTTTTCGGCACTGGCATTATCCGAGTAGGATATATACTAGAAATGCCTTTGCATGCCTAAGCTCACGAAAGCATGGTACAGATATTAGTCGACTACTAATAAAATTGTCTGCAGTAACGAAAAATTTTATGACTACAGTTAATCCCAATATCATCAAAGTTAATCCAACACATTACCTCATTGATGTCACATTGCTTCTCAGCTTCGATACAAATAAAACCCTTCATCTGATCAAGAGCAAATGCAGAAATTATCTGGAGTTTGGAACCTAATAATTTCATGTCAACATATTTCTGCATGAGACAAAAAGCTGACTGCCTCTCGCGTCCAACCTACAGAAAACAAGTTTCAGCAAGACACAAGGTAAACGAGAACCAGAGGGGAGGATAGGCTTCAACAATTACCAAGACAATATTCCAGGTACCATACCATGCATTTAACTTTCCAGATGGTTGGATCCTTAGCAGAAGGTATAAGAGAATTTCTTTCAATTGATCTTTTGTTATCATAATCGTCCCCAGCAAGCTTAGAGAAATCAGAACCAGTCTTATAGCGTTCCTCCATTATCTTATCAAAATCATCTTCATTTAGTTCCTCCTCTTTGGGCACAAGAGGAACGTCCTGGGCATTTCCTGTTTCACTCTTGATATTCGGCTCTGAAAAAAAAGCTTCCTCCATAAAATCTGTTACCAATTATTGGTAAAGGAAGATTAGTTTAAAACACTTGCATTGATCAAATTGTGTATGCTGGCAGATCAAACCATCTTTTTCTTTGGATAAATAATGAAGATAGATCTAAGATAATTGATAATTGCATTGTACCATCAGCACTGTTGGCCAGACAAGTGACCAACATCCGGACGCACCAGAAAGCCAAAAATATAATTGCAGTATGAAACCCAAAGGTCGACAGAAAAACAGTCAGAAAGCCAAGAGGTTGAATATATGAAAATTTTCTGCAACATGGTGGAAGGCAATAAGCGTAGACACAATCATTTCAATATGTTCCTCTGACTTCAACATTTGTTAAAAAATGGCTTAATGAACCCTTCATGCACATTGCACATATTAGTGTAAATACTCGAAGCACAGTTTACTGACATTACTACAACAATCTAACAATGTTTAGACTGCCATAAGAAAATCTTGGCAGAAACTAGGAAATTCGCATATGGTCCGTCCCTTAAAGTATATCACAATGTCTGTGCTTGAAGTGAAAACGCACAAATTTCCCATTTTTATCCTTTCCCATAAGCAGCAAAACTGAGACACATACAACATAAAACAATGTCAATGCAGTGCGAATTCAGCAGCATTGCTACCAAAACGTGCAGTTTGGACCTATAACTCAATCCATCGTCCACCATACCCAAAGTCATTTCAACAAAAACCACTTAGTGATTTTATTTTGCCAATAAGCTCTAGCTCCATTGGTACTTCCTCCCCATAAATCGGGGTGGAGGGCGTAGCTGTGGCATAAAGACCCATAGGGTGCATGCGCGAGTTAGCGATAAAAAAAGAAAACCGTACTCATGCAAAATCTTATCCACCTATATATTTTCCTCAGGCAATATACCCCAAAAGTGAAACAAAATAAAATATTTGATGGAAAACCCCTTAGAGCCAAAAGATCAAAACTGACTCCACAAACCCTAAACTAAACCCCAAAAAATAATTTAAAAAACCATCAACAAGCACCATTTTACAATACAAGCTCCGAAATTAACACCTATTCCCTAAAAGTCCCAATCATAAATTCCACCAAGAACAAAATCAAAAGACACGGAGAAAATGAGAAAGTACGCCCATTTCCACAAATTGATCGCCAAAACTCATCAAATCCAGTAAATCTCCGAGGAAACCCTAGAACAAATACAATGCACCACATGAAAACATAATAGAGAGAGAGTGACAGACAGAGAGGAGGGAGAGAGATGGAGAGAGAGAGAGAGAGAGAGAGCACACAATTATCTATGTCACTGTCGTCGCTAGCATCGGTATCATTGGCCTCGGCAGCAACGTCCTCGAAGAACTGGAGGACCTCGCGATTCCTCTTCTTCCGAATGGATCCAGACTTGTCGTCGTCTCTGCCGAGCTTTCTCTTGCCGGCTGGAGCCTTTCCGGCCACCTCCTTGCCCTTCCTCGCCATTTTTCCCGCTTACCGGGGTGAGAGTGACGGGGGCACACTGACAGGGCTCTATTTATTTTTTGATAGTAACAGGGCTCTATTTATTGGTAGAAAACAATATGATTTTACGGCAGTATCCCCGTACTGTGCTTCCCGAGTCAGCGTGTGAAAGCCGAAAGGACACTATAGCTGGTAAATAAACTTACGAGTTGTGCTGCACTTTTTTAAAAAAATATATAATTTATTATTAAAAATTTAGGTTTTTTTTTTATAATAAAAATCAAATATTTATTTTTAAAATAATGATATTTGTAGTTATAAAATATGCGAGTGTCATATATTTTTTTTTAAAATTTAATAAATATAAGACTCACATAAAAATTTAAAATTTTTAATAATAAATCTCTATTTTTCAAAAAGATAATACGACACTTACACAATCAATAATTGTATTTAACTAGGGCTATAAAATAACAAGGTACTTGAGAAGCAGCTCGACTCAATTAAACTCAAGTTCAACTCAAATCAAATATTAAATAAACCGTTCACAAACATAAAAATAGCTCAATTATTAAATGATATAGACTTGTATAAAACTCAACCAATTTGATTAATATTTGTCAGCAAACTTGTATAAAACCTGACTCGTATATATTTTTACATATATAATACAATATATATAATTTATAATATACATAATTATGTATATATACTTATAGTCCACTCCAAACACTATATATAAA
The DNA here is from genome assembly GCA_029856935.1 of Cyclocarya paliurus. Classification (NCBI taxonomy): domain Eukaryota; kingdom Viridiplantae; phylum Streptophyta; class Magnoliopsida; order Fagales; family Juglandaceae; genus Cyclocarya; species Cyclocarya paliurus. Next base: position 4,322,515 of record JARVXP010000207.1, on the reverse strand, counting down.
TTTATAAATTATAATATTATCTTCTAGTCTTATAGAATTATAACTTATGCTGAATACATGAGTCCAAATTTCCAATTAATATATAACATTATATATTTACAAATTACACCATATAGATGATATAGTCCATATTATATATATAATATTCATATTAGTATATAGTATTATATTATTCTAAATAATACTTATATAATACTATTATGTATGGTGGTTTATTACTATAATATCATATTAGCATATCATATGGTGGTCTATTAGCATATGTTAATATTATTATACTAACATATCATATTAGTATTAGTATTATAGTATATGTATGTGGTGGTTTATTGATAAATATATAGTATCATAAATTAATAATTTATTAGTAGTATAGTCTTACATAATATATAACATTATAAGTTTACAAATTACACCATCTCGTTATCGTATTAATATAATAGTATAATAGAGTCATATACTATAGCATATAATATAACTATAATATTATATTATGAGTAATATAATATAATGTTTGATAAAATATAAAGTTTTTATAAAAATATATATATAAAGTTAGAAAATGTTATCTTTATGAGAAGTATTAATATTTTTTTATCTATTTTTAATAAAATATGAACTTGTAATAATATAAATTATAATGTTCCATCAAGCAATATAAAGTTATAGAAAAAACATATCTATATAGAGTTAGAAAATGTTATAAACTTATATATGTATTATTGTATAAAGTATAAATATTAAATATATAGTTTTATAGTATATAACATATTTTATAGTCTTAATTCTTAGTCGTTAGATCTCTATAACTAAATATGAGTCGTTAAATCATAGAGTTACATCTCTAATTCTTAGCCGTTGGATCTATAGAAGCAAATCATAGTCGTTGATTAAACTCATTACAACCCTAGCCCTAGCCGCCCCCCCTCAGTCCTTTCACCTTTGTCCTTCACGCTTCTGTTTTCACTTTCACTATTTTACACACAAGTCTCACTTCCTCTCAGACTCATCACGATTTGCGATTCGTGAAACCCTAGTCTCCTTAGTCCTAAGCTTCGTCGCTTATTTTATGATTTCCATGGAATGAAGCCTTGAATCAAGGCTTGCAACTATCTGCGACTACTCAAAACCCTCGCAGATGGAGGCGTCAGCCTAATTTTAAGGGAGCTGTGACTGCAATCTCAATCTCAGAGATGGCAACTAAGCCTCGACATATAGGTCATTAAATGCTAGCATTAATGACTCCCAACCAACTGAATCCTTGATTTCATAGTTTATGCTTCTCTAGTTCTATGTTTGGTTCGTCCATCAGTTGATTAGTTAGATTATTTTCTTGTTTCTAACCATTTCGTTATGAAGTTGGGAGATTTGGTCCTTAACTCATTTGGAAGCACCTATATAATTATGAGAGTATTTTTTAACCTATGGTTCCCACTAGCTATTTCTAAATGCTAGTATTGTAAATCTAATCATGTGATTCATGTTTGTATTTGTAAACCCTATTAACATATATACATCCAATGTAAATAATGTTGCACATCATAACAGTACACACAGCACAACATCTACAATAGAGCCACAATGGATTGTAGGTCATGCACTGCAAACAGATTCCCTTGTACTGCAGAGTAGATAGTTGGTCTCTACTGTGATGTAACAAACTTGTATTCTTTGATTCTCTTGTAAAAGTCTATATATAGACCATTTTGTGTTGTTATCAATTACGAAGGAAAGTTTTTCTATGTTCTGTTACTATGTTCATTCCTCTCTACTCTACTTCTCAACATGGTATCAAGAGCCACTCGACTATAGTCTTCTCGATTTATGGCCAATCCTTCTCCCTCTCCCTCTCCTTCACCCTCTTATCCATCCATCCTTTCCCCCTTTTCTCACATTATTTCGACTTATCTCACCACTGATGGCTTTTTTCAAAGGAGGAAAGCCAGATTAGTCGCCAAAAGCTTTCATCAACAGCCTGACATATACTATCACGAGACCTTTAGCCCCGTAGTTAAGCCAACAACAATTCGGCTTATCCTTTCTATTGTTGTCTCTCACAGTTGGTCACTGCGCCAGCTAGACATTGAGAATGCTTTCCTACATGGTACACTCACTGATGAAGTTTTCATGCAGCAGCCTCAAGGATTCGTGAGTTTAACTCATCCTAACTATGTATGCAAACTCACAAAGGCTATTTACGGTCTCAAACAAGTAACAAGGGCTTGGTTTGCTCAGCTCAGCTCATGGTTAATTGAGTATGGTTTCTTGGCCTTTATAGCCGATCCCTTTCTTTTTATTCTCAAGCATGATGCTATCTGTATTTTTTTGCTTGTGTACGTGGATGACATAGTCATCACTGCATCACAGTCCTCTGCCATCAATACATTGATTCATGATATGAGCCTTGCTTTCCCAGTTTGTGACTTAGGCAAACTATCATTTTTCCTAGGCCTTGAAATTGATTATACTCCTTCTAGTCTCTTACTTTCTCAAAGGAAGTATATCAAACAACTTCTTACACGCAACAACATGCTGCAATCCAAGCCTGTGACCTTTCCAATGGCTTCCTCCATCAAACTCTCTAAATTTGACTATCCTGATTTTGATGATCCTACCTTATATCGTAGCCTAGTTGGTGGTCTCTAATATCTATCACTAACCAGACCTGATATAGCCTTTGCAGTAAATAAAATTTGTCAGTTCATGCACACACCTAAACTCACTCACTGGACTGCTCTGAAAAGAATCTTGAGGTATCTCAAAGGTACCTTGAATCAAGGCCTTCTTTTGCATCTCCCTCAAGCTTTACACTTCACGCATACTCAGATGCAGATTGGGGAGGTTGCCCCGATGACAGAAGGTCCACTGGAGGCTTCTGTGTTTTTCTTGGCAAGCATCTCAAATCCTGGAGCTTGAAAAAGCAGAATACTGTTGCAAGGTCCTCCACTGAAGCTGAGTACAAGTCCTTAGCATCCACAGCAGTAGAATTACTTTGGCTTCAGACCCTTATTTGAGAACTTGGGTTAACCTTGCATCAAGTACCAACACTTTGGTGTGATAATCTTGGAGCTACCTATTTATGTGCAATCGTGTTTATCATTCCAAGACAAAGCGCATGGATATAGATTATCACTTTGTTCATGATAGAATTGCAGCCAACATTCTCAAGATTGCCTTTTGCAGCTCAAAAGAACAAATTGCTGATGTCTTGACCAATCCAATTGTAGCAGACAAATTCAACAGCTCAAATCTCGTCTCAAGCTGGTTGACACCCCCTTGAACTTGAGGGGGCATATTAACATATATACATCCAGTGTAAATAATGTTGCACAGCATAACAGTACACACAACACAACATCTACAGTAGAGCCATAATGGATTGTAGGTCATGCACTGCAAACAGATTCCCTTCCCTTGCACTGTAGAAAAGATAGTTGGTCTCTGCTGTGATGTAACAAACTTTTATTCTTTGATTCTCTTGTAAAAGTCTATATATAGACCATTCTCAACTGTTATCAATTACGAAGGAAAGTTTTCCTATATTTTGTTGCTGTGTTCATTCCTCTCTACTCTACTTCTCAATAAACCCTAGTATGATGAAATGGCCCAACAGTGTGACATTGTCTTGCCATAGCCCCATACATGTTTAATCACGACATATATGATATATGCATGCTTGAATGCTTCTATGAGAGTCTGAGACTATGACTGTCTTTTATCTATCACTCCAATCTATCTTGATATTGCTGTTGTTTGCATATTGCACTTGCAATATATTATTCATTTCGAGCTTTATAGCTATCATATTGAAAATCTTGAGGGAAAAGCCTTTTGAGGAAAACACTTACAAGTTATAGATCTATGCTTGAAAGTTGAAGCAAAACTTGCAATCCACAACGCTTCTTGTGTCATGCTATTTTGTTTTTGTAACTGCAGTTGTCTGCCTCACAGTTTGTTGTCTGGCTATTTTGGTAACTTCTTTGGTAACTGCATTTGGTATTAATGTATGCTTATTGCCTACTATTGCTTGCTGGTTTATTTTCGATTATTCTTGTGTTATCCTAATATTGTTTTGGTAACTGCAATTGCCTCATGTTTGGCTGTTTTGGTCACTTGTAACTTGTTTGGTAACTGTATTTGGTATTAGTGTAAACCTATTACCTATTAATTTTGATTGCTCGTTTATTTTCTTATATCAAGCTGAGTAGCTATGTTTATCTGAATCCCTAATGTACATATTTATTTCTTAGATTGCTTATATAATTATATTGTGTAGCTGTATTAGAGATATGATATTGATTTTTTAGACAAATTAAGTTTTGCATTTCCTGTCAAACATTCTTTGACAGTATTACTAAGTTAATAGTACTTGAGCAGTAGATTAAAAATAAGTTTAAATTTTTTAGTGTTTTAGTGTATGCAGGGCAACAATATCAAGATTTTTTACTCCATTCATGAAGACCAAGGACTTTAACGATTTTATAGCTCATTTTTTGTTCTGAAGTTTAATGTACCCTATTTCATAATTTATTGTTGTAAAGTATTTTTTTTATTTACTTGTTCTATTAGGATGTAAACGAGCTGACCCAAGCTCGACTCGAGTTGTGAACAAGCTGAGCTCGCACACCCCATGCTTGCTCGAGCTCGGTTCGTTTATAGCCCTATATTTAGTATTACTTATTACTTACTTTTTAAAAATGAATGCAGGGTGTTTACGCGCTCTATAATCGTGAATATGATTTCTCTAAATTTTAAATATTTATATGATACAATTTAATTTAAAAAATAAATTTTAAATTTTTTAATATTATAAACAAAATCTTAATCTTTAAGTAATAAGGATATGTAGTCTACGCACCAACCTACAAATAAAATAACTTAGAACTAATAAACTAGTAGTGCAACCTCCGCAAATTAGAATAAATTGTTACGTTGTTAGTAATATTTAGTAAATTGTCTAAAGTGAAATACGATGGTCCGTTTTCATTTATCTGGAGGTCAAATTAGGTTCTCCTCATAAGAATAAGAAGAAAAGTTGAGAAGTCTAATAGCATATATCACAAGATGGGAAAGGTTTTTTTCACAAGAGGATGAGAAATTTTGAGAAGCTAAAATGTTCTTAGAATCTTAATACAAAATAATGAATGAATAATAAATTTTATGAAAATGCTTGATAATGTACTTCAACCTTTATATTGATTATAATGGATATTATTCCATAATAATTTTTTAATAAAATTTCATTATATTTAAATAAAAAAAAAGTGGTAAAAAATATCAACGAAATGTTCAGTTGCAATGAATACACATAACAAATAAATACAAAAATGGGTTACGTAGTCAAAATATCACCAAATGGCCGTCTTTGATGCATGGCACGGCTAAAAGTCACATGAGCAATATGCATTATAATCCACCGCTTCAAGAAAATATGTGGAGTTTTCTACATCTTTGTCCTCCACATTTTCAGTAGAAGAGGAAGATCAGTTGATGCCTTCTTCCAAAATAAGAATAATAATAATAATAATAATCATAGAAAGTTGTAAGTCTAAGAAAAACTCGAGAGGTATTAATATATACTACAAGTTCAAATCTAAGAAAAGTTCAAGGCAAATGATCTGGATATTAGTCAATATTATAATTAGAACTCCTGAAAATCATTTTAAAAAGCTAGCAAAAGTCTATATTTTTAAAATAATATATATATATATATATATATATATATATATATATATATGAAATAAAGAGTAGCTAGCATGGATACGTTAAAATTGCACATCTTGCATATTATCTTTTCTAACAAGATATATTCGGAAATCGGGTCTTCATATTCCCAATCCTGAAAAAAGATATGGAAATTAAAAAAAAATTATAAGAAAAATAAAGAAAATCCCAAATATAACATCAAATATGTATTATGCATGCATGAGTACAACACTTTCTTATATTTGTCATATATATGCATGATCTATCAATCCCTCTCCTCTATTAACTAAAGTTTGTTCAAACGGTAATCTTTGCATCGGGTCACGCGTGCGTACTTTGACAGTCTAGCTCCGTCGTCTGTAATAGCCTTTCAGGTATATATTGACCGGATTACCTCGGCCTCTCGGAAGTACTTCGTATAGAATTTCCAGTTCTGATGAGCACTAAAATAGGCAAAAAGAACAAGCTGAATAGTACTGTCATGGCAGCAGTAGTTTCTTCACAGTATAAATATTGATAACGAAAGAGCTAGCGTCTAAATTAAAGCAGTCAGCCCCGATACTACAATCAATCATGAGTTCCTCACTAGGCTCCCTTATCTTGAGCCCTAATGCTGATGATTACTTGCTTCTCAGCCTCCACACCAGACAAATACGTACATTGTCACGGTGTCACCCTCACCCTCGAGGCTAGCTACTTCCTCGATATTGTACGTACAGATCGTGTTTAAGGCCAAAACATTCTGAGATTATGGCAAAAGTTAGTTGCCATTGTGCTAAAAACAAAAGTACTCACGAAACCCCGTGATGATTGATGCAATGCAAACTAAGGGTGTTCGGCAATAATAGGAGGATTGGAATTATGACCAATAGAAGACAAGGGAACCTGCACTTGGTTAGAAAACAAAAGACACTGACACCAAACCTGCGACGACCAATCCGAGATATCCATACACTAATCGGACGACAAAAAAGTGCTTCAATTTCAAGAAGAATATCCTTATAATGAAATTCCAAGCTTACCCAAGTTGTCCATCATCGCTAAAGTGTCCCCCAGGCTGCAAATTGTGGCCAAGGACAGTAATAACATGTTAGTGCTAAAAACCGCTTTGATTATGGTATGATCCATTGGTTCTCCCCCTATCTGGTGGTTGAGACATGGGTTTTTTGTAGGACGCTTTATTTTCTGTACTTGGGAAGCAAAAATGTTTTTAAATTAAAAGTAATGCTATTACAGATGGAGAAGTCTCGGGGTTTTGTTTCTGATCAGCACGTCTTTCTGAACAAAAAATGAACAAAAACTCTACTCGTACACTGCAGGGGAACCTCCCGTGTACCTGTCCCTCCAAGTGTACACCAAACGACTGCGTCTTTGCTTTCTCCCTCCCTTCCTTTCGTCTACCTCTTCGCATCTTCCAAACAGATGCCTTCGTCTTCGCAGCTTTGTCTTCTCATCTTCTACCATATGAGCAAGCTCTGGTTTTCCTTCGTGGTCTCCTTCTTAGCCTTTTTCAGAACTTTTCATCTTCTCCACGAAGCCACAGATGCCTCCTACCCCCTTTGTCTTTTCCACAAATCCAGTGAAGCCATAGAGCCACAGCCACGTCAGCCCTTCGTCTTCTCCACGAACCCACGAAGCCACATGAGTCACTCCCCCCTTTCTCGTTCTATGGTGTAGTTAGACATTGATCTTGTCATTGTCTAAAAAGTACAAGTTGACTAATAAGACACATTTCTTAACATCCCATAAGTAGCAGATTGATATGTAAACATATATCAAGAAAGAAATGGAAGTCTAGTTCGCATAAATTTAACGTCAAGCTCTTGTCTGTAAAATTTATCTTCAAAAATTATTAATTACTTCTTTGACTACATTTTCCTTTCTAAAAATCTTTCTTGGTATAAAGGGATGGTTAGTCTACAAGTTGTAAACTAATGTACTATGAATTATGTTACTTGTTAAGTATTCACAATTCGCTTTCCTATGAAGAGTGAAGGAACATTTACTCATTTAGTGGAAAAAAAAAAACTAAACTCAAAGAATGGTATTTTACTGGTAAAATTACCATTGCAGATTCATATTAATTGAATTAATAATAATCTGGGAGGTTTTCACTGATTTGGAGACTCCCAGATCAAATCCCAGAAACAAGTTGAATCCAACTAATATAACCCATTTCCTCGAGCCACGACAGTCTCTCTCTTAGAAAAAAAAAATTTCGGCTGGGTTTCTTTAGAGACGCTAGATGTTTTTCTTCTTGGGTGCAGATTCGGCTGGATTTCCTTGATTTTGTTTCTGTTTTTTTTAAATATCACGTCAGCCGTTTCTCCCAAAGGTTCCCAACCCCCGGTACCTGTAGCAGTTTTGAAAAATGAAAGATATGGCCACCAGAAGAGATCCCATTAGCAAAATCAATGACTTGGTGTCTTCATCATATAAAATGGGAGGGGGTTCCGCTCCAATGAACCCTTTCCGACTCTTTCTATGTTGTAGATCATCACTTGTCACCAACACGTACACCGACTGGAATTGGGAAATATATATATATATATATGCATCACTACAAGAAAAAAGATTTTTTGCGGCGATTTTATGTCTGTCAAAAATAAAATAGTCGCAAAAAGCCTTTAATTGCAGCGATTTTTTAAATCATTGCACTATTTTTACATAAAATTTTAAAATTAGTCTTTTGCGTCAATTTTTTAATTTTTTGCAACAGTCATATTCATCGCAAATAATAATTTGGTCTTTTGCAGCGAATTTTTAATTTTTACGACGAAAAATTCGTCGGAATACTAAATTGTTTTTTGCGATGGTTAATTAATCGTTGCAATTGTGAAAATAGTCATTTGCAGCGATTTGTTTTATGCTAAAATCGCTGAAATCGTTGCAAAAAAATTTGCTGCAAATACAAATTATTTGCAGCGAATTTTGAATTTCGCCGCTGATTTCATCGCGACGTTTGGAACTATCGATGGAATTCACTGTTGAGCTTTTTCCCAACGAGTTTTAGTTGCCGCAAATGAGTATTTGGAGTGATACCAATTTCGCTGATAATGACTTTTTCATATTTCCGGCGAGGATGTAGATATTTACGACGATATCAAGACGCCGCAAATGCCTCAAACCTAAAATTAAAATACCCGCTCGGGCTTGTTTCCCTCCAGCCCTTTGGCCCCCTTCCCTCCCTCCCGAACTCTTCCTTTTCAAGCAGAACCCACGCCGGTAAGCACTGTCCATCACCAGCGACCCCACCACGCACCACCACCTTTCCTCGACGGCCACCCCCTCGTTCTCCCCCAGCCTCCTACCGATCTCTTTCCTCCCCAAATCTGGCCTCACTTCTCTCTCTCTAGGATTTCTCTATATCGCCGCCACTAGGGGCGCAGTTCGGCACCACCCACACGTCGACGCCGTCGCCAGTTCTCTGTCGGAGCTCCTTCTCCTCCACGCCTAGCCTAGCAGCCAGAGGCCCTCCCTCTCTCCCTTGCTCTGTTTGCAACCCACGGCCACCAGCTCTACCCAGCGCCACTGTGCTCCTCCCGAGCCACCACTCCACGCCAAGCAACCACGACGGCCACCCCTTTCAGCTTCCTCGTTAACAGATTTGGCTTGCCATTTCCCAGTAGACGGTATACTCAAATTATATTCTGTTTTACAATATCTTTTCTTTGATATGATCCTTCTTGTATAATGTTTCTGTGGGGAATATGTAGGATATGTGGGCAACGAGCCAGAATGAAGATATGTTAAAAGAAAGTCAAAAGGAACTGTGTTTCGATGTAGTTTTTTTACCTGCATTTTACTTTTCTTTCTCTAACCTTATTCTTTGTTTGCTTTAAGGATATTGATGAGAGTAATCAGCAGAATATTCTCAGTATACTTCTTCTAAACCTTTTAGAAATGCATCTTATTTTGTCATTTTCCTAATTTTTTCTGAACCAGGCACATATCAACTTTGATATTTGACTAATGAGAACAATTTAAAATGGATAAGTCATGCAATTTTGACTTAAAAGTGTATACTTTCCTTGAGAATGGAATTTAGTATTTTACAATGACATCGATGGTGTGTAAAACTGTATCTCTGAAGTGACATAGTTTAAATGTAGTAATTATCTGGCGTTTCTATGGTTATGCTTGTAAAAAAATATTTAATAGATGATGAGAGCTATTAAATATTCTGATATTCTTTGCATGTTTGGATAGATAGACTCATATAAGTGTAATAATCAATAGCCGAACAATTGCTATCTAAATTTATTCATTATATAATAAAAGATAAGGCCTTTTGACTCATAAGATTTGTAAAATAAGCTTATTATTGTAAAATAAGGCCTTTTGTTTGTCTTTTGGCAATATATTCTTGAACTATACAAAGTATACTTGTTTATTATGGCAACGCCTCGACTTTCCTTTTTAGCAGATGTGTTCCCTCCCTCATCCTCTCTTTCTCAGCTTCTTCCCAGTGCAGTTACATCTATTTTCTGCTTGTTTTGATTTGATGTTAGATGCTTCCATTCTTTTAAGCTACTGAATGTTGATTTAATATGGCCAAACTGAATGCTTCCATTATTTTCTTTCCTTTTTCTTAAAGTTTATAAAAAGGGAGAAGAATGGGTTTGAAGTCATCAAGATCAGCTTCAATGCACTCATCATGGGAGTCCACCCAGTTTGGCCAATCTTGCGAACTCCTGACCCTTTGATTTTGTTTTCTTATAGCATTAAAGTCACCAACACTAACTAGGGCTGCCTCTGAAAGCTGAAGCAAATTCAATCAAACTATGCAGTGATCAACACAAGGAATGTGGAAGATCCCTATAGGTTTGTATTGCATTGCAGATATGGAAATGGTCCATGGACCTCTATCATATCCACCTTTTGGCATAAAATTTTTCTAACATTTCGAACTTTGACTTCCGAGGATTTATTGAACCATTGCTATTAACATACTCTTGACAAATCCATTCAAACACCATATCAAATTATACTGTACAAAAGAATAAACACCCTTGTTCGAGGAGGAACAAGGCCTTTTATGTTTCTTATTAACTTATAGCTTTGCTTTTGTGTTTGCATGTGTATTTCTTAGGGGTGGATAACAGTGGTTGAATGGGTATTTGTTTATATGTTGTCTGTTTTGATAAAAGATTAGCTATTAGGATATTTAGATCATAGAGAGGGAGAGAAAGAGAGAGAGAGAGAGAGAGAGAGAGAGAGAGAGAGAGAGAGCTATTATTTTTAATTCTTTTTAAATGGTCAGAATTTATTAACATAACTTTTTAAAATGCAAGCAAAATGTTGGTTGGACCCTTTGGAGTGTTTGGTTTTATGCTTCGAAAGGGAATTTTTCGAGGGAGAGGAACTTCCACCGCTTGAACATTCTTCGGCTTCTCTGTTATTTGCTGTAATTTCTTTTTTTGTTCTGAAGCTACTTCTTTGTGTAATTAGGACCTTGTAGTGCAGTCTTTATTATTTGGATGCTAGCTATAGGGTTCTATTTTTTCTCAAATCTTCTTTCCTTACTTGGTGATGTCTGGGACCATTATATTTTAAATTTATAAAAAAAATTCAAAAATACCAATACCTTTTATATATAGTTGTTGTGTCAGGCTTCCACATATCAAAAGTGTGTTTGGTACATAAATAGACAAGCTTCTGAATAGAAATGTTCAGATAGCTTGTAGGTGGCTGCAATCATGATTCTTGTTGAGAATTCGGGCTCAAGAAGAATAGAAATGAAAAATTATAAATCCTCTTCAGGGATCATATGATGCTGGATCAACAAAACTAACCATGCCAGTAGCAAAGTTATGATTTTGCAGGATAAGACTGATGGCAAAGTTGGGGAAGATGCTCATGTTTAGGAGAAGGAGCATTATACTTGAAATAGTTATTGCAAAAAGCTAGGCCTGCAAAAAGATATGCTCATGTTCATCAAGTCTCTCTCTCTCTCTCTCTCATGCAAGTGTTGGCATACAATTGTGTGATTTGGTTGAATGGTGAAGTTGTTGGGTTGTTATTGTAAATATATGGAGAAGGAGCATTATACTTGAAGTTGGATTGAATTGAGTACGCAGTTGATGTAGATTAAAAAAATCCAGGAGTTAGAATGTGGTGTAGAAACTTAGAGTCAAGAAGTGGAAGCTTGTGTTGTATTGTATATTGAGATTTAGTTGTGAAGGTTTAAGTGATATTTTGGATACTAAAGTAAAGCATAGAAGTTCACTTCAAGGTGTTAAGCTATGAAAGGAATTGTAAAGAGTTGGTAAAATGTGATCTCATAAGGTCTTAATTTATGGTATTGAAGTTAACAATGGTGAAATAAAGGAGATAAATAGAGTTTCGACTAGAAGATGGTGAGGTCATGAGCTATAAATGAAGTTTGGATTTTAGGTTCATAGTTTAGGTTTAGGATTTCTGTAAATGGCTATGTTTCAAGGATTGAATGATGACTTGTATAAGTAATATAATGGAATGTTTGGATGTGCATTATATTTTTTATTCATTCTGTATTGTGCAATTTTTTTTTTAATTTTCTGAAACATCATTCCTGCGAGTTAAGTTCGTCGGAAATATTTTTTTAATATAATTTTATTTGCGGCGACCTAAAATCACCGTAAATACTCATTTGCAGCGACAATTACTCGCTGGAAAAGATAAAATCATTGCAATTATACTAGTTGCGGCGAATTTTCTGTCGCAAAAAATGTTATTCACGGCAATTTTTAAACACACTGTAAATAATATTAAGATATTTGTGGCGATATTTGGTATATTCGCGACGATTCAAAACGATGCAAATACTTTTTCACAGCGTTGGAGAGCTGAAATAGGAACGTTATTTGCGACGCAATTTAAAATATTAGCAATGAAAAAAATACTGCAAATAAAAATTTTTTGCGACGATTTTTGGGTTTCGCTGGTTGACTTTTAAGTGAATCAACAATTGCGACGAATGTGCGGCGTAGCGTAAATCGCTGCAAATAGTTATTTGCAGTGATTTAAAAGGTTATTTATTGTGATTTTTAGCACCGCAAAAGGTCCTGTTTCTTGTAGTGCATTTTCGTTTGTATTGACAATTGACTAACGTACACCTGCAGCATATTTAACATAAGGGTACGTACTGAAAGTAGTGTAGAAATTCATATAAAATCATATCAACTCTCGAATGAAATTAATCAAGTGGCTCTGGAGCTATGAGAGCACGAACAAATTGAGCATACGGGGACGTTTTTTCTTTTCCTGATAATTTTATTAATTTTTTTTTAAAAAATTATGTACTGTGATTCTGATTCTTTTACTATGATGTACAGATTCGAGCTAGGGTGGCAGATGACTTTTTCCGGATCCCCCACTTATTCGAGAATCTGCCAGCTGCATGCGATGGTCTGAAAATATTGGAAGGTTCATGCATGCCTGCTTCAAGACTCCGCAGATTTTTTTAAGGAAAGTCGATCTCAAAATATCATAGAAGTTTAAAATGAAAGCATCTATTTATCTGTTTTATTCTCACGGCCGTAATGATTAGTACCCGTAGTTCTTTTTTCCTAATTATTAGCTAGAGAACTCAGTGCTCACCCTCCATCAGGTCATACGAATCCGTGGATGTTGATTAATTAAAAGCAATTTAGGAACTTTAGATGACATTTTAAAACAATTTTAAATACGTGTCTCGTGCAATCACAAGGGATATTTCTTATTGGTTTAATTATTTAGACCGTATCCCACTCGAAACATGATTGCGTGAAAATTGCGTAGTTGTACGTGTTCGGATTTGATTGATCTGTTTGACGGATTTTGCGGCACCGGATCCTACAAAATAATCATCCTAAAAGCTGACTGAATGATGTAATTGCTTGTAGCATGACTTGAACGCGCGTGCATCTAATCTAATGCATATACAGTTCAAGATCTTCATATTTCCAAAGAACTCTTTGTTGGAAGAAAAATAGGATTATATAGAAGTAATTCTATAATTTTGTGGAATGCATTGCAGTCAAATAATCTCTCCAGGGGGACCGCAGTAATTTGAGCCATACATTAATGCCCACTTGCACAAGACTCCCAGTACTAGTGTCCTTTCGAGCTGCAATCGAGTACGTCTTTTGAATATTCTACTGATGTAGAAAGCAAGAATATTTAAGCTGATAAGGTCCTGATTTCGTAGCAATCAGCTTTAATTTAGACGAAATTTAACCTGAAAAATCCTGTTCATGGTTCCCATATGTCAATCTCGAGATCATCTTCATGTTCCCTTTTTTCTCCCGTACGTTAACCAATTTATTTTTAGTTTCATGTTATTGTTTCCAAGTTATATATTCTCATGAGTACTGCATGTCCAAGTCGATAGACAGAATTTTGACATAATTTGTATATATAAATATATGCAGTACTATTTTGACTTTCACTCTAAATATCAACCAAAAGGCTTTAAATTGATTGCACCACTTTCGTCACGTACTGGGGAGCCAAGCGTTTCTCTCCACTCATTGGTCTTAATTTCTCATTTTTCCAGAACTCTAACGAGTCAAAACTCCAACATCTACGGCATCCACCTTCAATTTCTAAAGTTTGCTTTAGAAAAGAAAGAAATGTTGGGCGAAATGAAAGTGTCACTGTCATAGCTAGTTTTTTCTTCTTTTTGGCAAGGAGTGTGACAGAGAAAAATCAAAGAGTGAGAAAGCAATTACCAAATCAAGCACAAATTATTTCGATGTGCCTGTTTTTCACGAAATTATATAACAATAATTCTATAAACTACAGATCCAATGTTTTTTTTTTTTGGTAGTGGATCTCTTCTCATCACTTCGCCTATATGTATTGTTATTAGTAGCTCATCTCTTCCAACTGATCCATGACAAGCTCGTAAAGATCGTCTTGCTACGACTGATCAGAGAGCTAGAGCGATCTATCACATCCAATCAGTGGAGGGGCCATGGCTAGTAAGAAGAGCTTCATCCTCCAAGTCCTCCATGGGCCTTGGCTCATGGTGTTCGCGTCTCTCATCATTATGTCCACCGCCGGCACACCCTATGCATTCGGACTGTATTCCAGTGTCTTAAAGTCGGTGCTCGGCTACGACCAGACTACACTCAATTTGATCAGCTTCTTTAAGGACGTTGGTACCAACGTCGGAGTCCCCTCCGGCCTCCTTGCCGAGGTCACTCCTCCGTGGTTTGTTTTGTCAGCCGGAGCATTCATGAACTTGTTCGGGTACTTAATGATATGGCTGGCCGTGACCCAAAAAATGGCGAAGCCCAAAGTATGGATGATGTGCTTGTACATCTGCCTCGGTGCTAATTCAACGGCTTTTGCCAACACCGGAGCAATGGTCACCTGCATCAAGAACTTCCCTGAAAGCCGAGGTGTCGTGCTAGGGCTTCTAAAGGGATATGTCGGCCTCAGTGGTGCTATACTAACACAACTATATCATGCTTTCTACTATAAGGACTCCAAGTCTTTGATTTTGTTGGTAGGGTGGCTTCCGGCAGCCATAAATTTGGCTTTTGCACCTTTTATTCGGCTCATGAAGGTCACTCGTCAGCCAAACGAGCTCCAAGTGTTCTATAATTTCCTTTATATTACATTTGGCCTTTCTGGGTTCCTTTTGGTTATGATTGTAGTAGAGCAAAAGGTTGCGTTCACGCAAAGCGAGTATGGAGGTAGCGCAGCTGCAGTGCTTTGCCTGCTCTTTCTACCACTTGCTGTATCTATCAGGGAAGAGTATAGGCATTGGAAGAGCAAACAATTGGCATTAAAAGATGGTTCGCAGCTGAAAGTAATCACTGAGACGCCGAACCGCGTGCAAACTCCTTCATCTCTTCCACAAGCATCTCCTGCCTCACCAAATTTGCAGCTCCCCGAACCAAGCACAGAAAAGCAAGTTTCCTGTTGGACAAACATATTTAGTCCCCCAGAGCGAGGAGAGGACCATACTATACTCCAAGCGGTCTTCAGCGTTGACATGTTGATACTTTTCTTCGCAGTAATTACCGGCGTTGGTGGCGCACTAACGGCGATAGACAATTTGGGACAGATGGGAACTTCTCTCGGATACTCGCGTCAAAGCATAAGCACTTTCGTGTCACTCGTAAGCATATGGAATTATCTTGGACGAGTGATGGCGGGTTTGGTCTCTGAAATTCTCTTAAAGAAGTACAAATTCCCTCGCCCTCTCATGCTCACTCTAATCCTTCTAATTCTATGTGTTGGTCACCTTCTAGTCGCATTTCATCACTCTGGAGGTCTCTACGTAGCATCAGTAATAATCGGGTTTGGTTTTGGTGCACAATGGTCAATAGTTTTTACAACAATTTCTGAGATTTTCGGCCTAAAGTACTACTCCACTTTGTATAATGTTGGGTCGGCGGCTAGCCCGATTGGGCTGTATGTACTCAACGTGGTTGTGACGGGTCATCTATACGATAAGGAGGCTAAAGAGCAACTGGCTGCTTTGGGACTCACAAGGAAGCCTGGGCAGGCTTTGAATTGTACTGGGGTTGAGTGCTTCAAATTGTCTTTCATTATAATCACAGCCGTGACATTCTTGGGCGCCCTTGTTTCCATCGCTCTGGTGATTAGGACCAGGAAATTTTACAAGAGTGACATTTACAGAAAGTTCCGGGAGGAGGCTAAGCTGGCAGAGAAAGAGATGGCGTTTGCTGGACACTAAACGTGTCTGGCCCGTAGCCCGATCACTTTATTATTATTATATATATATATATATATATATATATATATATATATATAGTTTTAGTCTTTTAGATCATCATGATAATCAACAATATATGGATTTTAAAAGAAAGGGAAAGATAATGGTTGAGTCTTGTTTATTTCAGGAAGAAATAAAATGGGCATACTTCTAAATTACAGCTTCCATGTGCTGTGCTTGTAATGCAAATTTGCGTAAAATAATTTCGATATATTCTTCATTGTTTTTGCTTGTTGACCCATGCACGTTCTATTCTCTATTAATTTTGTAATATTTCCCGTGCATGGCCATTGGCCAACCAATCTGCCTCGAATCTTTATGTGTTTTTCAAGGTTACAGGGTTTTCTTAATTAATTATTAACCACTTAATTTGAATAGAGTATAGATGCATGTCATCATGTGGACGTCACAGATGATTTGACTTATACAGATTCTTTACTTTTTTTTCCTTAACGATTCACCAATATCTTACAAAAGGAATGCAAAGAACTTTTTTTTGATAAGTAAAAGAAGAGAAAAATAAGGAATGCAAACAACTTATAATTAGCCAGTTTCATGCACGCTAAATAATGATCAGGTTATATAAATTAGAGTTACTTACAGCAATTTGACTGTTCATTAGAGTATCTAGATCTACTTCGAGGGTGTAGACCGGCACCCGGCCATGCCAACGGTCCTGACTTCCAGTTCATGATGAGATTCTTTTATAAGATACTAACTAATTAATAAGCTTCCGCAAGACTTTATTTTCCTTACGAATTGGAAGTCCCATGCATGCACTTTGGTGAGAAGGCCCTGATCGAGGTCGTCTCATCAAGCTGGATTTCTCTGATATCACTACAAGAAAAATAATCTTTCTCAACGTTAAAAATTGCAAGAAATAATCCTTAAAATAGCCGGATTTGATTTTTCTTGGTGGTTTTTATTACGTCGAATGTTCGTTATAATTGTCTGCTCAATTATAATTTAAACCAGCAAACTACAAATATTGCCGCAGATACTTACTTTTTCTGGCGATTTTTTTCTGCTACAAATATCAACTATAAACACTGCAAATGCCCATTCGGTTTGCCCATTAAATCGTTGGGAAAACATATTTGTGACGAATTTTGGGCGTCACAAATATTAAATAAATCGCCTCAAATGAATAAATCTATTCTGACAATAATTAAATCACTAGTAAAACTTTTTTTGGTGCTTACTTACCGTCGCAAATACTAGTCAAATCGCCGCAAAATAAGTATTTCAGACGATTTTAATTTATCGTCGGCAAAATATATTCCCAGCGACAATAACTCGCTAGAATTGAGTTTTTGCGGCAATATTGTGTCACCGCAAATAATTTTAATTTACGAAAAAACCCTTAAAGGGTTTTCACAAAAAAAAAAAAAAATGACTGCCAACAAAATTTTACCTTATATTATGGATTGGTTTATAATTCTTTTTACATACTCCAAAAAGATCCAAACTACTAATATGACCATATTATGATCTCCTTAACTCAAATGAAAAGACTATAATATATTCTTAAGAATGTATCATGAGTCTCACAATCTCACAACCCAAAAAACAAATATTGTATAGGATCCTGTGATATATAGCCTCTTACGACACTTCCTTGTCATAAATATTGTATAGGACTTATGCAAAAGAAGGGATTGCACCATCCTTTTCTGATTAAACTACTCAAAAAATGATAGCTATAGAATCATCAGTATAATGTTTAAGCTCAACCACACAATGAGAACACCAACACTACCCTTTCCCCATCGTAACAACAACAATTGTTACTACTAATATTGGATATGATGGTCAAGATGCAGCAGAAAATCCAAATTATCATAGCATAATGGATATGCAAAAGAAATTGTGAAACAGGACCTAAAACTCATTTACCTCCCATTTAAAATATCAAATTCATTTTCTAGCCAATACAAGGCTTTGGATGCTATATATTTGACCCCACATGCCATAGAGAAATGGGACAAAGCTTTTTACGTTGGTGAATATTAACTGCCCCTTGAAACATGGAGGTTTACGATTTACCTTCCCAAGTGACAAGTTCTCGTACATGTGGTTACAACAAATTTTAGATTAACATCTATAGGCCATTCCTATCCATATGCAAAAAAAGAATTAGAAATAAGAAAAATAATAGAAGAATGTACATATTAAGAAAAACTAGTTACCTTAAACACAATTTGAAATAAAAATGCGAGTGAGCAGTAATGAAGTGTCATGTTTCAAACACAACACTTCATTTAGAAAACAGCCCTCCCCCCACCCAAGCTGAGAGAAAAAACAGAGATAAAAGTATCTCAAACATCATGCAATTTCACATAGTACTATATTATAAATTAAAACTGACAAATTAAAAAAATTGAAAAAAGAACATAAAATTATGTTAGCATTAAAAAAAAATCAACAAAACCCAATCAAAATTGTGATACTATTATTGCAAGCCCACTTATTGCCACCAAATGAATCACTTTGTGAGTCATCCCGTTGTTGCAATCTACCAATATTTCATTAACAATGATTTAAAAAATAGAGATACAAGATCCCCCTTGTGAGTTGTGCAAATCACAATAACTAGTGATAAATCCTTTAAAGTACCATTCACCAATACCAAGAATCAAATGGAAGGCAACCAATTGAATTCTCCAATTATACAGTTAAGTATACTAACTCTCATAAAACTACACAATGTGATCAGCTATCTCAGATTGATAGAAGAAACTATACCATTCATAGACAAAAAATAATAAAACTACTCTCCTCTTAGCATAATTATCAATGTCTTTTCCTAAAAACAACAAGAAGAAAGACGAACCATATCAAACCTGCAGTAGCCCTAAAGCTAGAAACTAAATCACAATCAGTTTCATCTCCTCTTCTCCAAAGCTCCCGAATAGCATCCTTAATACCCATGACCTGAAATATAGAAACTTTTAGTTACAAAAACAACAATCAAATGCAAGAACCCCCAAACCAAAACCTAATAACAAATGGAAGAATGCACTCTCTTTTTAACTAAACCTGATAGCATTCCCCATGACATGTGGGGCATTTATACTGAAGATTTCCATCTACTTGAAACTCCAATATTTTTCATCACTGAGAAACATGGTTCGCTAGTTCAGAGCTAAAAACAAAAACCTAATTTTTTTAAAAATGAACTATTTTCAAAGACATTTACCATTGCAACTAACCAGAGTACAGAGATTGACAAAGGGAAGAATCGAAAATCACAAAGGAGTGGCAGAGTAGTAAACAATGTGGGGACTGTGGGTTGCGAACAGAGCAAGGGAGAGAGGGAGGGCCTCGAGCTGCTGGGCTAGGCGTGGAGAAGAAAGGGCTCTTATGGCGAACTGGCGATGACGTCGAGGTGTAATTGGTGGCGAACGGCACCCCTAGCGGCGACGATCATAGAGAAATCTGAGAGAGAGAGAGAGAGAGAGAGAGAGGTGAGACCAGATTCGGGGAAAAAGATATTTCCGTTGTGGGGGCCGGGGGAGAAGTAGGGGGTGGTTGTCGAGGTGAGGTGGCGGTGGCGTGGTGGGGTTACTGGCAACAGGTTGTGCGCTACGGAGGCTTGAGGGAGAAGATGGATTTGCGAGAGAGAAGGGGGAGGGGAGGGGGGGAGAAGACGGCTCTGGAGGGAAATAAATGAGGGGAAACCATTAGGCACGGGGTTTAAATTTTATTAGCTTCTCCAAGCGCTTTTGATTCACTGCTAATAAGTTTTAATTGGCCGCATATGGTCTTACGGAGACAATGTTCGCTGTAAATATTATGTATTGCGGTGATTTTTCTAATCAATGAAAATTTAATGCTGCTACAGTTAAAAATACTTTATTGCGACGACAAAAATCGCCGCAACAAGTACAAAAGTTGTCACAAAAGTGAATTGTACATTAATTTGATTCGTGATTTCCCACTTCGCATTGGACATTAAGTGGCGACTCGAAATTCACAAGAAATAAAGTCTAATTTTTTTGCAACGATTTTAAAATCGTTGAAAAAGGCCTGATTATTAATTGCGGCGATTTTTAAAATTAAAAAATCGCTATAAAAGGCTACTTTCGCAATTGCAATGATAAACAAACCGTTGTAACAAGTTTTTTAACATGCCGACGAATGTTTTCGTCGCAAAAAGTGAAAAATTGCTATAAAAGACCAATTTAGTATTTGCGGGTAATAGGTCCGCCGCAAAAAGTATAAAAATTGCCGCAATTAAAGGCTTTATGAGGCGATTTTATTTTCAACAGACATAAAATCGCCGCAAAAAATCTTATTTCTTGTAGTGGATATATTAAAATATAATTGTTACCGACTAATTTATTAAATATGAATTAATTAAGATGATTCCAATTGACTGTTCGATCCATGGAAATCCAAAGATATATAATATTAATGAAACTCAAATTAGTTGCCCGGCCTATTGTTTAAGTTGCGTAACTAATGTCGCTAAGACCATTTAAATTAAAGACTAACATTTACTTTTTGTTGGCTGATCTCAAACGAACAGACATTTGTTGCATGCTGCGATCAGTCCGGGCATTATATATATACAAGTAATGTGATATGCAGTCTTGAAGTGTGTCGTTCTCACATATTCTTTATGAAAAATTGGAGGTCACTATTAAAAAAAACTATTTTTTCATATTTATGCATTTTTCTAAAAGAGAATACACAGGGATTGCAAACTTCAGCACTGTAAATATAATTTTTCGATATATGCAGAGGTGATTAATGGATTAATTTGATCAACGTTGGCTAAAGAATTAAAATTGCTACAGCTTGAATATTTAGGAATTAATTATCATCTCATCATGAGAGGTTGTGAGTAGGCAAAAGTAGAGTCTTCTAATGTACTTCGTTTAGTACATTGGTACTTGATGATATCTCCCATTATTTGAAAATAAGTTATCGTTTATAATGCTTAGTAAGAAATCCGGTACTAGTCTTAATAAGCGCTTTCATTTTTATAAATTACGGCGTCTCATTTTGAAGAGAAAACCCATAAGAAAACATACGAGGGTTTAGACTTTAGAGTTTTCAGCCTCTTTTATGAAAGAGTAATGCAGGGTATTTTAGGTGTACTAGACTTCTCCAAGTTCTTTGTAAAAAGTTGGTCTTTATAAAAAAATAATTATTTTTTATACTTTTGCATGATGTGATTCACTTTTTTATGAAGGCCAGCACAATACAGCTTGTATATTTAGAACTTGTAAAAATTATTAACTTTACCAAACTATGCACCGCACGAGCAGCTTACGAGTCATCAATCAAATTCATGGTTCTTACAAATTAAAGTTAACGTTGGCAGAAATTAAAAACACGAACGCAGAACATCATGCATACAACACGCGACCGGGAGGTAGCGAAACTAGCTAATTGATATTTGAATTTTTGATCATGTAGTATGTATGTATCAGCTAAAATCTGAATTATCTAAATTTAAAACATAATTGTATATCGAAAATGAGGCAATATAGAGAGTACTTCATTTAGATTTCATAATTTGCTACAACTTAAAAATCTTTTAAGTTCAAAACAATATTGCCCGGCCATAAAAAATAAAATAAAAGCAGATTGTACAGAGTGGCCGTAATGATTATTCTGAATCTTATAACAATAATATCTAAGTACAGTGGGAGCGCAACAAATTTTAAGACATGTCAACAGACATTTATGTCGTTTTGTTTTGCCTCTGGGTTACATAGATAAATGTGGCCGGGCTATTTAACAATGACAACAGTACGTCTCATGATCTGGACGTTATATATCGGGCTTTGATTACCTAATCATAGGGTTACATGACTACAGGGATCGGAATCGATCTCTCTTGCATTTTCCTAGTATTAATTTTGCAATCTATAGTTGTGCACAAAAAATGCAGCCAAGAGTAGCAGTAAGTTTATGTGCACAGAATTTAACAATTACTAGTAAGGTACCTATGCATGTGCTTCGCAGATGCACCAAGAAAAAATGACAAAAATTATTAAATGGACATAGATCAATTGCAACGAATAGTTTTAGCCGCAAATATCAATTCATCAACAGCCATTTTACCATCAAAATAGGCAAATATCGCTGAAAATATTGTCTATTGCGTCAAAACGCTGCCAGACAAAAATGTTGGGCAAACCAGATGCGTCGAATCTTATATTCGCTGGGAAAAGAGATATTGTGGCGATATTATTAGTGCTGCAACAAGTGTCCATGTGTGTGAAATCCTGTTGCGTCGATTAAAAAATCGTCGCCACATACATATCGCGGCGATAACCAAACGCCCGGAAAGCCAAATTAAAACAGGAGCAGCATTTGCGACGACCTAGAGAGTGATGGAAAACCTTATTAGCAGCGAAATATTGAAATTTGCAGTGATATAAATTCGCTCGGGAGTTCTATTTGCGGCGATTTTGGAATTAGATGCAAAAAAGCAACATATATTAGCAGCGAAGTTTGAACTTAATGCGAAGGAAATATCCGTCACGAATAACTTTTTCCAACCATCTCCGCTGTACTTTGAACAGGCAATTGTGGCGATAATGGTGGCATTTCTGGCACCTAAAAATCGCCGGAAAAGGGTACCAATTTGCGTTGAACATTGAGGTTCGTTGATTTTATCCAAAAAAAAGCAAACTATTTCGACGAATGTGTGTCGAACAAAATTACGACGGTAATAAGCATTCCCAGCGATTTTATAGGGTTTTAACAACAAAAAAAAACGTTGGAAAAAGCCTTTTCTGTTGTAGTGCCTGCACCTTTGACTTTTTAATTTGGCATAAGAAGTGGAATATATTTTATATTTACATAAGGATGAAGTTGTTTTTTGGATGTTATGAAATATTTGATGACAGGCCGGTATGTTGGGGTTGTATGAAAACGTTTTGATGAGTAATACATTCTATCACTTGAGAATGAGATGGCCCGACTGTTGGGAAGAAATGATAAATTTTAGTTTTGACAATGTGAGGTGAGTTTTAAGAATGTGAAATATTTGCAAAAATGAATCATCATGCGAAGACAAAATTAGTATCACATGACAAAGCATGAAAGCATGGTGTTTGTCTGAAGAAGTCAATTAATTAAGACTGCTAAGCAATTTTGTTATACAAAAAAAACGCGGTAACAAAGATTATAAATACAGTTCTCATCAACCAGCCTAGAGATAATAAAAGGGAAACTAATTTGAAGTTTAATATATGGTTTTGAAAATAAAATTAAAAAGGTTTGCTTAGGATACACTAAACATTACAATTAATGTACACTAAACAATTTTTGGACAGAAGCACACAACTGAAACTGAATTGTATATCATGAGTTTGGTTAGCTAAAAAGGCTTATACCTTCATCAATTACGCTAGCTAGAGACCCCAGACAAACTCCTCCATCTTTGTAAAGACGACCTTGTTTTCTTGTGACTCTCCAGTTGAGGGCTTTTTATCTTTAGCAGTTTTACTGCCGGTGTTAGTGGTGGCAAGAACTGCAATTGCTTGAGGACCAAATGCCACCTCCTCCTC
Source organism: Cyclocarya paliurus (assembly GCA_029856935.1). Classification (NCBI taxonomy): domain Eukaryota; kingdom Viridiplantae; phylum Streptophyta; class Magnoliopsida; order Fagales; family Juglandaceae; genus Cyclocarya; species Cyclocarya paliurus. The sequence goes on along the minus strand of JARVXP010000207.1, from coordinate 4,298,563 downwards.
TTGCTTTTTAAGCATCACTTTCCTCGCTCTTTCTAAAGATCCTCATCGTCACGTGCAAAAACTGGATTTTCATCTTCCTCTACTTTAATAGGAAGAATTTGTTCCAATCGCAACGATTATGATGCCTAAAGCATTCTCATCCGGTTCCTTATATTCCCTAAATCTGTAAATTTTAAGGAATCGATTTAACTTTTTGACAAAATAAGCACTCCATCGGTTCCCTATTTTAAAGTATAGGTTTAGAATGTGAAGATTGACTTCCTATATTTGGAGAGTCACTATTCATCTCCTAAATCAATTTTTATATATATTTTTATTGGAAATAGTTAAAAATGTAGAAATAAAGTAGTAGAAATAATAATAAAGAAAGAATAGAAAATAGTATATTAAAAGAATAGAGAAAATTAGGGAATGAGATGTAGATAGTTTTTTAAATATGAGTAAATTTCCGAGAAATTTATAACAAGTGTAATTTCTAGCTAAAATTTAGGGAAAATTATAGGACACTGGATGTGAATGCTCTTACATTCGTTGTCGATGCCTTATAACATTGTTTTCCCTATAATTTGAGGTTCATTTTACAGTTTTGGTTAAAATTTCTCCTACATCCGAATTCCTATTTTAGGGAAAATGTTTATAGGATGAACAATAGTTTTTCAAATATAGAGAATCACTATCATCCCCTAAATCATCTTTTATCAACATTTTATTCTAATAAATAAAATAAATTCTTATTTCAATCATCTACCCTTTCTCTCATACTCATATTTATTATAGTTTTAAATATTAATTTTAAAAATAATTTAAATAATTACTACAATATAAAAAATTTAATTTTAAAAATATTATCATACCCTCAAAAAAATAATTTAAATTTTTGTTTAAAATATTCGCTAGAGTAAAAGTTCAAAATATAAGAAAAAATATTGAGTAGTTAAGTTTTGTAAATAGAAGTAAGAGAAAAAAGTAATAGAGAAAGAATAGAGAAATGATAGGGAATAAGATATATGCGATTTTTGAAAGATGAGTAAAATTTAAGAAAAAAATTTAAAGAATGTGATTTTTAGCTAAATTATAAGAAATTTTATGAGGAATAGATGAGAATACTCTTAATCAACTTTTGTATAGGATGATTGGAATGCGTTGTTTCTCAATTCAGCCTCGCTCTTTCTTCCTCCTCACTTGTGGCTTGCCTCCTTGCATCCTTCTGGCAACAAGGAAATATACTCATCATAAGAAAGGAAACTTTTGATTAAGAAATAAATGATTCAAGCGTGAAAAAAAGCTTAAAATCATCTTTTAGCGAATTACCATTGTCAAATCAATCAATATATCGCTTGATTTGATATCTCGATGGACAACTTTAGGGCTCAATGGCCTCATGTATATGTAAATAAGCCAGCTTGCAAATTAAATGTAATCATAATTTTCAAGGAGTTGAAACACGAGACAAGGTTAAGTTATCAAATTAAGGTATGTATTTTTACGCCTTTAGCAGTACAGATGAGAATTTTTATCCGAGCTTCCAGAGTTAGATATCCATGTTGACGCATGGCTCCATGGTGCGACTGCTCTAAGTTGCCAGTAACCCGACAAGGAAATAAATTCAATAGATGTAAACTTAGCGACAAAAGCTATCTTGCTCTCACTTGTGCATAGGGTGCGCACACACTAATAACCAAAGATTAACATAAACAACATTCTGGATGCTCATTCACAATAAATGCACACAATCCGTTTCTTCTTCCTAGATAGGCTTTACCTCTTGTATATCATCTTGTGTACTTAGGTTATGCTTAGTCTTATTAATACAACCGCTTGCTAATAAAAAAAATTGCATACAATGCATATATGAATATAAAAGACGTGATTTTCCTTTGTTTTCCTGTCAATGATATTCTTGAGGAAAATATTCTTCATGCAATTTTATTTTTAAACGAAGATCAGAACAATATTGATCAATAGTTAGCTATACTAAATGATCATTGAGAGAAGACATAAAATTCATTATGACAATTCATTCATGAAGATTTGTTACAAAACAAAGTTGTGAACCTAAAAGATTATTATTTGTGCCTAGAAACCAAGATGGAGTATAATGATCAGATATCATACCTTTCAGTTCCTTCAATGCAATGCCCTAAAAGACGATCTAAGTTCTTAGGCCGAAGGTGACCTATAGCTTCAACTTCCACTCTAAATTCTTTCTCAGCTTGTCCTCTGTAAGATAATTATGTAAAGACTAAAAGTATAAAAAAAATAAATCAATAAAAACTATGGAAAACCATTGGAACCTATGATTAAAAAACTACACATGTAAAAGGAGAACAAGTACTCAGTATATCTGATTTTTTATCATGTAAAATGAGTATAAGCCTATGAAATGAAAAGGCTAAACAACATCCAGATCACCCCTCTACAACTACAAGTGACTTCCCTGTAACATTCTCGAGATGGTTTAAAGCAGAAAAAGTCCCTCCAAGAGAGATCAAAATGTCTTTCGCTTGCTTGTGCTAGTCTTTGAGTATCTAATTTGCTGACAAAAAAAAAAAGAGACAAACTATGAGAACAAAAACTCAAATCACCATATTTGATCCTCAAAGGACCAAATAACCCATACTGATGAACCAGAACTAACTGAATTGATAATCGGTCAGGGATAAAATGAAAGAGACAAAAACTCAAATCACTACACTCGGTCGAACATGGGCAAAATTCGGCGCCCCAAGAAAATCAAAATATTAGTAAACCCTAGATTCATATGTCGAAAAAAATAAAGTAAATAAAACTTGAAATGATTAAAAAAATCAAAGAAATTAAACACAAAAACCTTAAAATGCAAAACGCCAAAACCATCTACACGAACCAAAATGCATGAAACACTGGTCCAGCAGAACCTGCGAAAATCCAAACCCAATGATCGCTGATAACAATAACCCAAAATAGAATCAAATTCGAAACATGAGATGCCAAAAAAGGCCAACACAAAATCTAGCCAAAAAGGTTTCCGTCGAGCTGGCTGCCGTCAACAGTGGAAAGGTGGTTTCCATCGAACCCTAAGAATACATTCGGAAGCCTCACATTCTCTCTCTCTCTCTCTCTCTATGGGCTTTGGTTTTTGTTGGAGAAAGAAGCATCAAACAATGAGGGACGACAAAACCCTCTTGTCCAGTGTGCTCCGTGTCTGCTGATAGCGACAAGGGCCATGAGGTGGAAGAGAGAGAGAGAGAAAAGACGGGGTTTGAGATGAGGGAGAACTCGGGAGAGAAAGGGAGTCGAGAGTGAGAGAGAGGGAATTTTGTGGGTCTGGAGATAATCATAATATCACTACACTCGATAGGGAGAAAACATCCCTTCATGCTGACAATGCAAAAAAGTAAACTAGTCATTAAAAATCAAAGGACCAAATAATAGATGATCAAGAAAAACAAAGACCACAACTGAACCCATACCCAATCACAAACCAACGAAATCGACCCCAATGTAATCAGAGTCGACGAAATTATGGGACAAAAACGTAAAAATATGAATAAAACAAAAGGAAATGAGGGATAAAAATGGGAAACAAAGAAAAAAGAGGGGCAACAACGTAAATATGCGAATAAAATAAAGGGACAAAAAGGGAAAGAAAAAGTGGTCGAAAAATTACTGATCATGAGATTGAGGGACACAACTGTAAAATTTGTATAAAACAAAAGCAAATCGAGGGATAAAAAGGGAAAGAAACATAAAGGATGGGCTAAAAGGAAAATATGCGAACATATCAAATCAAAGCAGAGGGATAAAGAGCGAAAACCACTAAAATAGAGAGGCAAAAAGGAAAAAAAAATGTAGTAAAAAATTTACTATTCATTCATGGATAGCCTATTTTATTCATAGAATAGATATATTATATATATATATATATATATATATATATATATATATATATCTTATACTATAAAAGTGGCTATCCTTTAAGTGAACAGGAATGAACAGTAACTTTTATTTGACATTTTATTTTCCATTTATGCCCCTATGTAGCTGGTTATCATTGCAGTTGTGTACTCACTCTTGTATTTTTCTTTCTGCTTGTGCCCTTCTGTAAGTGATTTTTATTACGATTTTGCCCCTATTTCCTATGCTATTTGATTTTCTTTTCCACTAATGCCCTTATTTGACTGAGTATTATTATGTTTTTGCCCCTGATTGATGAACAATGTTTTTTACCACCATTTTTTCCTAATTTTGCCCTGTGTTTTCTCAAGAAATTCCATTCCTTTTTTTTTCTTTATTTCACAAACTTATCTCTTTGCTTTCCAATTTTGTCCCTCATGTGATGTCGTCTCTTTCACGGATTAGTCCGAAATCTCTCTCTCTCTCTCTCTCACCGAAAAAATTTATTCACAATTTTTGGCTCTGGTTTGTTTTACATCAACCCCCATCTTTTTTTATAATAACTTTCTTAGTAGAAATCTAGGCAACGCCAACATATACAGGTCGTATACAAGAGAATCAACTCCCAAATAAATGAAACAACACAAAAATCGAATAGCCAATTAACTCAAAAAAACTCAAAATTCTATCTCACTAATTGTAGAACAAACAAGAGGGTGAGAAGATCTGAGAGATCAACAACATAAACCATGTCGGTTGGCTATAACCGTAGGCATCTTGTGTCATTTCTATTGAGAGTACACACTATTTTGTGTGATTTTTAGATGGGGTAGAAGAAGATGCCATTTTTTGGATTTTTAGATGGACCAAAAAACCATTAAAGACTAATAGACAAATATAAAAACGTAAACTTTTTTAGAAATGGTAAAAAAGTGGAAACTTTTCAAACTTCTCATTTTTGGTGTTCGGTTCGGAATGTTTCCTCCAAAACATCTAACCCAAGACGTAGAATTTTCTTGGAAATTTTTTCACATAGCTTAGATCTAAAAACATTGAGAGAAAGAAAAGAAAATGGATGAAATTTTGTGGAGAACAAAGTGGGAGACTAGATAAAGGAAAATGTTTATTCTAGGTTGTTGCAAAGTTGTCAGCGACGGTGAAGGATGCAATGAGTTTTCATGGTGGGGAAGAAGGGGAAGGGGAGAGAGAGAGATAGAGAGACAGAGAGACAAGAAAAAAAACTTGAACTTGAAGACATAAACAAAGGCGACTCACAAAGGAAAGAGAGTTTTGATATGAGAAGGGAAGAAGGGGAAGGATAGAGAGAGAGGGAAAGTAGAAAAGAAGAAAAAAAAATTAGTTTGCAACTGTCCACATGTCCAATCTCTTCGAACTATTAAGTAAAAGAAATGTTTGGGGGTACCCATTTTGGATCCGAGCATTTCTACCGATTAATTTTTTATGTTTGTTGTTTTTTTAATAATGATTAAGTAGGTATTTTTTAATGATGTAATTTTAAAAAAATATATATTTAAGAGTATAAAAAATATTAGAAAAAATAAAAGTTCATTTGGCCTTATGGATCAGATGTCTCGTGCTACATGACTCATGAAGTAATGATCGAAGTTTTGAAGGATACAACATCGAAAGTTAACAGTTCTAAAATATTAATTTTAATAAAAAATTTATTTATCATACCTTACACCACACACCACACACCGCATCTCTTTTAATTTGATAGTAAAATAAGATAAAAATTAAATTAAATAAAATCATTTAATCAAAATAAAATTTTAAAACTATATTATTTTCGCATTCTAAAATTTAAAGAGTCCTACTTGAAAAATATGCTCGGTTCATTAATACTACAAATATCCCATTTAGTTTGGACTTTTAAATTATTTAGAAAATTTTCAAACACTTGGCTTAATTTAAAAGGCATCCGCTAGATTTAAAATAAATACTAGAGATAGCAATATTTTTCTCCAAGATTTTCTAAAATTCTAAATTTATTTCACATAAAAACATTTACTGTATTTAAAAAGCATTACGATGCATGCTATATATAATTTCATATAGGAAGAACGGCATAAGAGATTTAACTTCATGTCCATTCATCTGGTGACTTAGGCTGCGTTTGGATATTTCGTTGAACTGAGTTAAGTTCTTTATAAATAGTAGTGAGTTGAGATGGTTGAGTGAGTTTTGTGAGTCTCACTTAAGATGAGTTTTATGTGTATTTAGATGTTAATGTGAGTTTAAATATATTTATGGGAAGATGTAAAAATATTGGGTCCCACCATTTTGTTACTATTCATATGTCAAACAAGTCCCCCACAAAATCGATGCCAAACTTGCAACGAAATGATCAAACAATAAAAACTACAAAAAGGATTAAAGTCTCGTTTGGTTACGTAATTCAGATAAGATAAAATGAGATATTTTATTAAAAATAAAATAAAATATTATTAAAATATTACTTTTTATTATTACTTTTTATTTTGAGATTTAAAAATTTTAAATTATTTATTATATTTTATATTAAAATTTAAAATAATTATAATAATCAGATAAAATGAAATAAAATAAGATAATTTAATTTATATAACCAAATCTAAATTAACCAAAATGGCATAAGAGTTGATGACTCTGGCCAGCTCACCATCTGTCTCCTCGTAATTGCGATTAATTGAATAATTCAAATGTACGTTGACCAGGGTCTAGTCATCCTTCTGGATTAATTATTCTTTTATTGTCGATAATAGTTCTGAATATTCAAAGCATCTTCATCCGTCTAAAAAAACAAACATCTCTCTCTCTCTTATATATTTCCTTTTCGGTAAAAACAAAAAATACTTGTTCGGCCAACTGTGCTGTTAACTATGACAATGATCATCATCCACCAGCCGCTAAATATTTTATCCATAAATATTCACATCAGCCCCTGTTTAAGATCAGCCAACCCACACCTAGTAAAATGACTAAAATAACCTCGTAACAAAACTCAGTTCCTCTCATTTCACATTTTCATTTTTACTTCTCCTCTGAGTCCTCCTACGGCAGCTCGAATCGCCCACGGCCTCCCCTTATCTCCCAAGGCCTCCTGCCCGTCGCCCATTCCCGGGCGTCGACTGTTGAGGTGGCGGCGACTATCGAGATGGCGGCAGCCGGTGCGAGATGTGGAGATTCGGCCGTGAGGGAGACGGAGAGGGCATGTGAGGGAGAGATAAACGGGCGTGCGTGCGGAGGAGCAACGGGCCTCGGGCTGGGGGAGGTGGATGGACTCGGTGGTGGTGGTCGATGGTTGCAGTAGGAGGCCGAATCGACGGCGGCAGGGGCGAATATGAGCCGCGACCTGGGTGCGTGGGGTGGGGCGACGGGCGTGCGTGCGTACGGGCCTCGGGCTGGGGGAGGAGAACGGGCTCGGTGGCGGTGGTCGGTGGTTGCGGTGGGAGGCCGAATCGGCGGCAGCGATGCCGGATCTGGACTGCAACGGGAGACACGAGAAGGAGGAGAGAAACGAGAGTGAGAAGAGAGAAACGGGTGAGGAGAGGAAGAAGAAAAAAAAATATAAGAACGATGGTGACACATAAGGTGTGGTACGCATCAGCCGTGAACAGTGGCTGATGCGTATCATTACTCATATTTTATTCGGACTAAACTTCTAAAGAGTCGTGCTACACATCAGCCCCACCTCTCATCCCTCATCGTCTCTCTCTCTGGTCGGGTCTCTCTCTCTCCTCGATCTCTCTCACATCATCTCTCTCTCACTCGATCTCTCTCTCATCAGCTCTTTCTCTCTCATCAACTCTCTCATTCTCTTCATCTCGGCTCTCTCTCATCTCTGCTCTCTCTCTCTCATCTCTGTTCTCTCTCATCCTCTCGCTCTCTCTCAACCTCTCTCTCCTCGACTCTCTCTCTCATCCCGCCTCTCTCTCCTCAACTCTCTCTCATCCCTCTCTCTCTCTCCTCAACTCTCTCTCATCCCTCTCTCTCTCATCTCCCCCTCTCTCTCTCGCTGCCCTCTCTCTCTCATCTGGGGAAAATTTCGAAAGAAAAAAAAAGAGAGATGAATAATTTCAAATAAAAATTGTGTGGTGGGGAGGGTGCCATGTTAGGTGTGTAAAATGGCTGACGCGCACGGGGCTGATGCAAAAACTTTTTCACTTCTAAAATAGTATGAGACAACTTTTATTCCATATGGAAGGAAATTTATGAAATAAAGGCTGCATCATATAACAAATTAAGAGATAACATGTCTCTCGTTTTCCAAATTAAATTCTCGTCCGAAGAAATAGTATATATAAGTAGAGAAAATATATATATATATATATATATATATATATATATATATATATATATGTAGAGAAAAATCTAGAAAAAAAAGAGGATATTATAAGACAATTAAGAGATCATTCTTGATATGTCACTGATCTTTTTTTTCCTTTGCGGGGGATGTTTGGAGTAATTCGTATAGGAAAAGCAAAGAACTAAAAGGAAAACAATATTAAACCCATTTTGTCTTAAAAATACACCCAAGTTTTTGTTCTGATCCTTATCAAATAAACGTGCGTGCCCATGGTCTGTGTCTTCCTTCTAAGATCTTTTTACTTCCGTACGTTGTCATAAAGTCAACGGCTCTGGCCAGTACCATTGTTATCCAAGGATTTTCCAGCCATCGCCACCTCCTCGGTCTCTCGCGCCTCTTCCCGGAACTTCTTGTAAATGTCACTCTTGTAAAACTTCCTAGTCCTGGGCACCAATACGAGGGAAACAAGCGAGCCAAACAACGTCACTGCCGTAATTATAAGGAAAGACAGTTTGAAGCAATCGACCTCGAGTCCCAAGCGGCCACCTGCTTCTCTGCCTCTCTGTCGTATAAATGTCCAGTTACCCTAACGTTGAGTATATATAATCCAATTGGGCTAGCCACTGACCCAAAATTGTACAGAGTCGAGTAGTATTTAAGGCCAAAAATTTCAGAAATTATTGCGAAAATTAACGGCCATTGTGCCCCAAAAGTAAACCCGATGATTATGGATGCCACATAGAGACCGCCGGGAGGATTAAAAGCAATAAGAAGGTGACCAACACATGCGAACAGGAGGACTAGTGTGAGCAGGAGAGGGCGTGGGAATTTGTATTTCTTCAAAAGAATTTCGGAGACCAAACCCGCCACCACCCGCCCAAGATAATTCCATATGCTTACAAGAGAGACAAAGGTTCTTATGCTGCGAGCTGGGTATCCGAGCGACATTCCCATTTGTCCCAGATTGTCTATGGCCGTTAAGGTGCCTCCAACGCCACAAATTGCCTAAAACAATAGTATCAACATGTCGATGCTGAAGAGTGTTTGGAGTATGGTATAGACCTCCCCCCCTATCCGGCGGGGTAAATATGGTTCCCCAACATGAAACTTGCTTTCTTGCATCTCGTTCAGGGGCCAAATTTATTGCTGCAGGAGTAATACTGCAGGCTTGGGGACCAGAGAGTTCAGTACTAGTTTCCGCGCTCGGCTTCTCGGTGATTATTTTCAGCGCCTTGGAAGAGTTATTGACTGATTATTTCTTGCTCTTCCAAAGATTACGCTCCTCCATGATAACGACAGCAAGCGGAAGAAAGAGCAAGAAAAGTGCCGTAGCTGCACTGCCACTGTACTCGCTCTTCGTGAATGTAGCCTTTTGCTGTACTACAATCATGATCATCAGAAACCCGGCGAGGCCAAGTGATACAAATAAGAAATTATAGAAAACTTGTAGCTCGTTCTGCAGCCGATTTAACTTCATGGTTCTTATAGTTCGTAGAAAAGCGAAATATATCGCGGCCGGAAGCCATCCTATTTGCAAAATCAAAGATTTTGAGTCGTTACCATGGATCGCATGGTAGAGTTGGGTGAGTATAGCACCACTAAGGCCCACGTATCCCTTTAGAAGCCCTAACACGATCCCGCGGCTTTGTGGGAAGTTCTTCACGCTGGTGACGAGTGCTCCAGTGTTGGCAAAAGCCGTTGAATTTGCCCCAAGACAGATGTACAAGCACATCATCCATACGTGGGGCTTTGCCATTCTCTCGGTCACGGCCAGCCATATCATTAAGTACCCAAAAAGTTGATGACTGCACCCAGTGATAAAACAAACCACGTGGGTGTGACTTCGGCGATGAGGCCAGCTGGGACGCCGACGTTGGTACCAACGTCCTTGAAGAAGCTGACCAAGTTGAGGGTGGTCTGGTCATATCCGAGGACGGATTTGAGGACGTTCGAGTACAGTCCAAACGCGTAGGGTGTTCCGGCGGTAGACATGATTTGCAATGATGCGAAAACCAAGAACCATGGCCCTGTGAGCACTTGGGTAATGAACCGCTTCTTGCTAGCCAGGCCCCCTCCACCTCCATTGGGTCTGGCAGCCTCCATTTCTTTCAGTACTCTGTTAGTCGCTCCAAACTGTACTACTTGCTAGTTTTTTCTTGAAAGAAAAAACTATACTTAGACATGGCAAAATACGTACGTGTGCGTATGCGTGAGAGACTCTGAGACATATATGGACAGAGATTGCAGCATCATCGCTTTTTAAAAAGAATAAAACAAGGAGTTTGGATTGATCGAACAGCACTAATCTTTGCATCGGGTCACGTGTATGTACTTCGACAGTCTAGCTCCATCGTCTGTAATTGCCTTTCCTGTATATATTGACCGGATTACCTCGGCCTCTCGGAAATACTTCGTATAGAATTTCCAGTCCTGATGAGCACTAAAATAGGCGAAAAGAGCAAGCTGAATAGTACTGTCATGGCAGCAGTAGTTTGTTCACGGTATAAATACTTATAACGAAAGAGCTAGCGTCTAAAGCAGTCAGCCCTGGTACTACAATCGATTGCGAGGTCCTCCCCAGGCTCCCTGATCTTGAGCCCCAATGCTGATCAGTTGCTTCTCAGCCTCCATGCCGGACAAATACATACCCTGCACGGTGTCACCCTCACCCTCTGGGCTAGCCACTTCCTCGATAGTGTACGTACAGATCGTGTTTAAGGCCAAAATGTTCTGAGATTATGGCGAAAGTTAGTTGCCATTGTGCTAAAAACAACGTACCCCCGTGATGATTGATGCAATGCAAACTAAAGGCGTTCGGCAATAATAGGCGGATTGGAATTATGACCAATAGAAGACAAGGGAACCTGCACTTGGTTAGAAAATAAAAGACTCTGACACCAAACCTGTGACGACCAGTCCGAGATATATCCATACGCTAATCGGACGACGAAAAAGTGCTTTAATTTCAAGAAGAATATCCTTATAATGAAATTCCAAGCTTACCCAAGTTGTCCATCACCGCTAAAGTGTCCCAGGCTGCAAATTGTGGCCAAGGACAGCAGTAACATGTCAGTGCTAAAAACCGCTTGGATTATGGCCGAATGTTTTGTATACCCTATCGTATGCGGTACCGTTAAAGTACTAGAACAAAATATTTTGATATCGATATTATTTTATATATCATTTTAGGATGGTCGATATATAAATAAATTATATATATAAATATATAAAAATTATATTTTAAAATAATAGTCTATATATGAATAAATTATATATAAATATATATATAAATTATAAATAGTTTAATCTGAAATTGAGGGTAAAAAATGAGCTTGTAGTTTTAAAAAATAAAAAAAAAATTAAAAGTCGAAATATCGGCCGGTATAGCCGGTATCGGCCGGTACGAAACATATAAAATATCTGTACTGGACTAGTGGCCAGAACGGCAAATACCGGCCGGTCCAGCTGGTACAGTACGGTATTTGAAACAGTGGCATGATCCATTGGTTATCCCCTCTATCTGGCGGCTGAGACATGAGTTTTCTACAGGAGGCTTGATTTTCTGCACTTGGGGAGCGAAAATGTTTCTAAATTGAAAGTAATGCTATTACAGATGGAGAAGTCTTGGGATTTTGTTTCTAATCAGCACGTCTTTCTGAATGAAAAATGAACAAAAACTCTACTCGTACCCGACAGGGGAACCCCCGCGAACCCGTCCCTCCAAGTGTACACCAAACGACTGCGTCTTTGCTTTCTCCCTTCCTTTCCTTCGTCTACATCTTCGCATCTTCCAAACAGAATCCTTCGTCTTCGCAGCTTCGCAGCTTCGTCTTCTCATCTTCTTCTACCATGTGAGCAAGCTCTGGTTTTCCACTTCGTATTCTCCTTCGTGTTCTCCATCGTGTTCCAGAATTGCGATTTCAACTCCTTTTATGGTCTCCTTTTCAACCTTTACCATAACTCTTCATCTTCTCCACGAAGCCACAGACGCCTCCTACCCCTTGTCTTCTCCACGAACACAGCGAAGCCACAGCCACGTCAGCCCTTCATCTTCTCCACAAACCCATGAAGCCACAGTCACTCCCCCCCTTCTTCGTTCTATGGTGAAGTCAGACGTTGGTCTTTCTCATTGTCTCAAAAGTCCAAGCTAACCACTAAGACACATCTCTTAACATCCCATAAGTAGTAGATTAATATGTAAACAAAGAAATGGAAGTTTAGTTCGCATAAATTTGAGGTAAAGCTCTTGTCTGTAAAATTTATCTTCAAAAATTATTTATTGCTTCTTTGACTACATTTTCCTTTCTAAAAGTCTTTCTTGGTACAGAGGGATGGTTAGTCCACAAGTTGTAACCTGATGTACTATGAATTCTATCACTTGTTCAGTGATAAAGGTAGAATAACACTAAGTATTCGATAGAATGCACAGAAGAAAATATGAATGAATATTAGACTTTCTTTTTATTGATTTCACATGTACAGTCTAGCAGTATTTATAGGCATATTGCCTCAACAGAATACACATGACAGCTCACTATTCTGTTCCAAAATATTCCCATAGGTAGTGGTGTGTGAGTCTTCTGGAAGATGCTTTAGCGTTCTTGTCTTTACATCCACAGGTGCACCTGCCTTATTATCCTCCCTCGATCCAAACGGTGCTGGACTAACAGTAAGGCTTGATCGAAGTTGTTCAAAATGGGAGGTTGATAATGGCTTGGTAAGAATATCAGCAATTTGCTCCTTACTGGAAATGAATGATACTTGAAGAGTCTTACCAGCAACCCGTTCTCTAACAAAATGATAATCTAGCTCCACGTGCTCGGTCCGAGAATGTAACACCGGATTGAGTGACAAATAGGTGGCACTAATGTTGTCACACCATAGTATAGGAGGGGAAGAAAGAAACACACCAAGCTCACTTAAGAGTAACTACAACCAAAGAAGCTCACAAGTTGTATTAGCCATAGATTTATATTCAGCTTCGGTGGAAGATCTAGCAACTGTAAGTTGCTTCTTAGAGCCCCAAGAAATTAAATGATTACCAAAATAGACACAAGAACCATCTTTGGATCTACAATCATTAGGACACCCGGCCTAGTCCGCATTGGAAAAGGTTGACAAGGAATATGAGGAAGAAGTAGTAAAATGTAAACCAAAATGACGAGTGTGATTGAGATAACGCAGAATTCTTTTTACAGCCTACTAGTAGGGAAGACGAAGATTATGCATAAACTAACAAACATGATTAACAACAAAGGAGATATCGGGTCTAGTAAAAGCTAAGTATTGGAGACTACCGACTACACTACGATACTACTATGGATCCTCAAAACCAGTACCACCAAAAGCTGAAAGTTTTTCAAAAACAGACATTGGAGTAGAAACCGATTTACAGTTATGCATATTGGTTCTGGTGAGAAGATCAGTAATATATTTATTCTGAGAAAGGAAAAGACCATCATTGTTGCGAGTGACTTCTATTCCTAAGAAAAAATAAGTGGCCCTAAGTCTTTAACCGGGAAATAAGAAGCAAGACAGTTTATGAATTCAAAAATGGACTGTGAACTAGACCCAATAACTATTATATCATCAATGTAAACCAATATGAACAAGCAAACAAAGTTAGTTCAAAGGATAAATAGAGAAGAGTCAAACACAGAGCAACAAAAATCAAGAGAAATTAATCTATTACTTAACTTTGCAAACCAAGCTCGGGGAGCATGTTTTAAGCCGAAAATAGATTTTCTCAACTTACAAACATGAGTAGGAAGATCAGGATGCACGAACCCAGGGGGCTGCTTCATATATACATCGTCCTCAAGATCTCCATGCAAAAAGCATTTTGTATATCAAGTAGATGCAGCAGCCAGTCAGATGAAATGGCAAGAGAGGGTATAAGTCTAATGGTCACCGGCTTGACAACAGGACTAAAAGTCTTTGTATAGTCAAGACCCGATTGCTAATGAAATCCTTGAGCAACCAGACAAGCTTTTCATCGCTCAAGAGAGCCATCAGCTTGGCGCTTAGATTTAAGGACCCATTTCGAACCAAGTAGATTATATGAAGGAGACGATGGGACTAAATCCCAGGTTTGATTGTGAAGAAGGGTTGTAATCTCAGAGTGCATGGCTGTGCGCCATTCATGTTGTTTATTGGCTTTAGAAAAGGAACTAGGTTCTTCAGGAACTATGAGTAGAGAGGATGTTTCGGTGAGAGAGGTGGAGGGTTTGATGGACGGCCACGGAATTGTGCTATCTTGACGAATTTTGGGACATCGAGTATTGACTTATGATCACGTGATCATGCGATGAGAGGTCAGTTGGAGTACAATCGGAGCAGATAAGAGAGAAGACTATGAAACCCTAGAACGAGTTGGAGAAGACGGCGAGGAGGAGATGGAGGATAGATTAGGTCTGAAATTCAAAGACGAAGAGGGAACCCTAGAGGGGATTTGAGAATCGGGAATTGGTGAAGAGTGAGACGAGGATGGGCCAAAAGAATAGTTGGGTGGTGACGTGGTGAATGAAATAGTACTAGGCCGAGTAGTAGTGATGTGATTTGGGCCCAAATCAAGAGAAGAAGATAGAATGAGAGGACTAGGAGAGAAAGAAACTGAATTGCGTATTGGGCCAGAGGAGATAGATTTGGACAAATTCTGAAAAGGAAAAACACTCTCATCAAATGTTACAGCTCGAGAAATATAACTGTGACCTGTCTCAATGTGAAAACACAGATATCTCTTGTCGTTTGGGCTGTAGCCCATAAAAACACATTGCTTGGAACAATAACTAATTTATGTTTATTGTAAGGACGGAGATTGGGTGAACAAGCAGAGCCAAAAACTTTTAAGAATTTTTTATCTGAAATCCGGCCCATTAATACTTCAAATGGGAATTTATCTTGTAAGATGGGAGTTGGCATTCGATTTATGAGGTATGTGGCTGCTTGGAAGGCCTCGGCCCAATATTTTGAGGAACTGAAGCATGGGATAAAAAAGAGAGACTCGTCTCAACAATGTGTCGATGACAACACTCAATGCTCCCATTTTAAGGATGAGGATAAGGACAAGTGATGCGATATGTGATGCCTTGTTGAAAAATGGGGTGGAGTGGATGCAATTCTCCTCCCCAATCCAATTGCAAAGCAATAATATTTTGAGAAAACGTATTATGAACAAATCACATAAAGGCCAACATAAGTGATGTAACATTTGATTTAGATTGTATGGGAAACAACCAGTGATACTTGGAGTAATCATCTAAAATGAAAAAGTAAAATCTAGAACTATTTGAAGAAAGTAAAGGCGCTGGGCCCTAAACATCCAAAAACAAGAGATGAAATGGTGCTGGGGAACGAGAAGGAGAAGTGGGATGGGGAAGTACATGGGCTTTGGAATGTAAGCAGGCTGAACATTGTTGAAATGCAGAAGGAGAAGCTATGGTTAACGAAAACGACGAAGTATCAGGCTAGTTGTGCGAAACGACGGATGTCCTAGTTGAGAGTGCTAAAGTTGAGGGGTTGTACGGGTTCCAATCAAAGCTTGAGGGGCGATGGAGGGAATTGACTGAGCTACGATCGGCAAGGTATATAGTCCATCTTTAATGTTGTCTTGAAGAAGAGTTGCATGGGAACATGCATCCTTCATAAGAAAGAAAGTAGAATGAAATTCAAAAAATACATTATTGTCATGACAAAATTGATGTACAGACAATAGATTACAGGAAATAGATGGAACATGAGGGATAGAGTTGAGAGAACAATTGCCAGCAGGAGTATTCAGTTGAGCAGAAACGATATTATGAATGGGCAGAGTTGAGCCGTCGCCAATGCTTACTTGGTCAGGTCCTTGATATGACATAGAATCTATGTTGAGGTTGTGTGAGTCGAAGGTAAAATGATGCGTAGCTGCAGTATCAAGAAACCAAATATTGTTGGAGGTAGATGATTGAGGAACATACGTATAGTTTGCCGAAAAAAATGATGGAGGAGGAGCTTGATACGACTGATCAAGGCGATGATAGCAAGTGGTTGCATAATGACCAGGTTTCCTACAGATTTGATATACAGGACGAGAAGAAGCAGAGGTTTGACCACGAAAGCCATTTCGGCCACGCCCACACCCACCTCTAAAACTCCCACAACCACGAGGAGTAAAAGGATTAGAGGAAGGACGAGGAGTAGTAGTGCTATTAGTAACGAAAGTGTCACTAGAGAGAAGAGATTGATTCTGTTGAGCAAGCCTGGACTCATGGTTAAGAAGAAAACTATAGAGTTGATGGAGAGAAATTGGGTCAGGACGAGTGGTAAGAGACGTTATCAACGACTCATATTCAGTACCTAGACCAACAAGGAGATAAACCAGAAACTCAGAGTCCGAAAGGGGATGACCAACTGCACCAAGAGAGGATGCAGGGTTTTGAACTTATTAAATTAGTCGGTAATAGTCTAAGAACCCTTTTTGAGTGTGGCTAATTGAAATTGTGTATGGACAACATGAGCAGTGGATTTGGCCGAGAATAAATTCTGAAGAATGGACCAAGGTTGAGCAAAGGAGGTACAGTCAAGCACCTGAGCTAATACACTCTCCGAAAGGGGCGGATACAAGGCTGAGATAATGAGACTATCTTGTTGTATCCAATGAGTGTATTTCGGATTGAGTTTGTCATTTAGCATTTTGGGCAGTGGGGAAGAAGAGCCATTGACAAACTCAAGAAGATGACGTCTCCGTAGGAATGACACTATTTATGCCTTCCAAAGCAGGTAATTATTGATGTTAAGTTTGACTGTTACAAACTGTGGGGCAGTTGATACAATGGAGGTATTAAGAGAGGCCATGGAAAATTGACTTAAAAAAAAAAATGGACGTAGGTCCTTTTTAGGCTCTTGATACCATGATAAAGGTAGACGAACACTAAGTATTCGATAGAATGCATAGAAGAAAATATGAATGAATATTAGACTTTCTTTTCATTGATTTCACATGTACAATCTAGCAGTATTTATAGGCATATTGTCTCAACAGAATACACATGCAACTCACTATTCTGTTACAAAATATTCCCTTAGGTAGTGGTGTGTGAGTCTTTTGGAAGATGCTTTTGCGTTCTTGTCTTTACGTCCACAGGTGCACCTACCTTATTATTCAGTACTCACAATTTGCTCTCATATAAAGAGTGAAGGAACACTTACTCATTTAGTGGGGGGAAAAAAAAACTAAGCTCAAAGAATGGCATTTTACTGGTAAAATTACCATTGCAGATTCATACTAATTGAATTAATAATAATTTGGGAGGCTCTCATTGATTTGGAGACTCCCAGATCAAATCCCAGTAAATCCCATAAGCAAGTTGAATCCTACTAATATAACCCATTTCCTCGAGCCACGGCAGTCTCTCTCTTGGAAAAAAATTTCTTTGATTGGGTTTCTGTAGAGATGCTAGATGTTTTTCTTCTTGGGTGCAGATTCGACTGGATTTCTTCTGATTTTGTTTTTTTGCTTTTTGTTTTTTTAATATCATGTCAGCCGTTTCCCCCAAAGTTCCCAACCCCAAGTACCTGTACCAGTTTTGAAAAATGAAAGATATGGCCATCAGAAGAGATCCCATTAGCAAAATCAATGACTTGGTGTCTTCATCATATAAAATAGGAGGGGTTCCGCTCCAATGAACCCTTTCTGACTCTCTCTATATATGTTGCAGATCATCACATGTCATCAACACGTACACTGGCAGGAATTGGGAAATATATATGCATCTTCGTTTGTATTGACAATTGACTAACGTACACGTGCAGCAGATTTAACATAAGGGTACTGAAAGTGGTGTAGAAACTCATATAAAATCATATCAACTCTCGAATGAAATTAATCAAATGGCTCTGGAGCTATGAGAGCATGAACAAACTGAGCATACTAAACTACGGGGACGTTTTTTCTTTTCCTGATAATTTTATTAATTTTTTTAAAAAAAATTATGTACTGATTCTGATTCTTTTACTATGATGTACAGATTCGAGCTAGGGTGGCAGATGACTTTTTCCGGATCCCCCATTTTTTCGAGAATCTGCCAGCTGCATGCGATCGATGGTCTGAAAATGGAAGGTTCATGCATGCATGCTTCAAGACTTCGCAGATTTTTTTAAGGAAAGTCGATCTCAAAATATCATAGAAGTTTAAAATGAAAGCGTCTATTTATCTGTTTTATTCTCACGACCGTAATTATTAGTATCAGTTCTTTTTTCCTAATTATTAGCTAGAGAACTCAGTGCTTACCCTCCATCAGATCATACGAATCCGTGGATGTTGATTAATTAAAAGCAATTTAGGAACTTTAGACGACATTTTAAAACAATATTAAATACGTGTCTCGTGCAATCACAAGAGATATTTCTTATTGGTTTAATTATTTATACCGTATCCCACTCGAAACATGCCGTGGAACTTGCGTAGTTGTACGTGTTCGGATTTCATTGATCTGTTTGACGTATTTTTTGGCACCGGATCCTACATAATAATCATCCTAAAAGCTGAATGACATAAATGCTTGTAGCATGACTTGAACGTGCATCTAGTCTAATGCATATACAGTTCAAGATCTTCATATTTTCAAAGAAGGAAGGAAAATACTCTAACTATAAAATAATTATATAAAAATAATTTTATAATTTGATGTGATTTATCATATTATAAAATTATTTTTATTATAAAATAGATGATCTGACGGATTACATAAAAATATGTCAGTTTGTGAGATTATTTTAATTTGTATAATCATTTGACTCCTCTTGTTGGAAATCTGCTATCTTTTTCAGCATATATATATAATATAACGATTCAAAAACAAATATCTCCACACCCTCCCTCGTCTTTGGAGGTATATTGATAGAATAGCGCCTAAAGCCACTACAAGAAATTTGATTTTTAGGGACGAAATTAGTTAGGGACGAACTATATTTCGTCTCTAAAAGTCATTTTTTGAGACGAATTTTTCATTTCATTTCCAAAACTGCCTCAGATATAAATTTCATTCGAACGGAAAAATATCAATTCGAACGGAATATTTTGTGACGAAAAAAATCGTCTCAAAAAGAAAAACCATTCGAACGGGAAAAAAATGTTCGAACAACCAATTAATTCTCTTCGAACCGTATATGATCTGTTCGAACAGTAATAATATTGGCGGGATATTAAATTTGTTTTCCCGAGAAAAGTTAATAACCGTATGAATTTAAATTTCTTACTTCGAAAGGAACTTTTTTTCATTAATTTGTTTATCATTATTAATTTGTACATATATTTTTAATTTTGTTTTCCCGATAAAAATGATTTATTTTATGTTAAATTATATAAATATAATTAAAGATAGTATTATTTTTTATATTATCATGAACGACAAGTAAAATGAAAAAAATAAATAAAGTAGTAAATACGAGAAATAAAAACTATACATCTCAACTATATAATGTTCAATACAATATAAAAAAGTAAAATAATAACTAAAACAACTATTTGGTGTTGAGCAGATCAACATCCTCTTGTAACATGTTCATGCGTCCATCCAGATCCCTAAGCTACTCCATGATGGGCTCAATGAACTCAACAAATAGAGCTCGTACCTGATCCAAAGTAGTCCCAGGAGGCTGTCTCTCAACATCGACAGTAGTAGTAGAAGTTGGATCGGTGGGCGGGGCACTAGATTGTTCTAGTGCAGTCTTCCGCAAGTGCTCCTGGCTTTTGCTGAATGTGATCTTGTTGAGGGGCCCCATCTGTGGCGACCTCCGCTTAGTCGCTGACACTGCAACCCCTGATCGAAGTAGGAAGTTAGATATCAGCAATGCAAATGATAGACTACCACCACTTACATAGCGTGACTCCGATCGAATGCGGTAAAAGAAATACAAAGCCAGATCAATGGGGTCCCCCCGTGCTATCCGCAACAAAAATCTGGCTCGATCGATCCCGAAATCAGTCTTGTGTTTTTTCGAGTCGATGTTATAGCCAACAATCAAGTTAAGCATTCTGAAAAATGCTATACAGTCGGCCTGTCGAATCACTTTGCTCCCATCATATGGAGGAGCCGAAGGGTTTCGCACCAGATGACGCATCTGATCATCTGTGAAACCATCATCAGGTAGATCCATATCCTCACTACCATCCACACTATCATCTGGCTCTACATTCGGGGCTTGTGTGGAGGATGCAGCCGGTGTGTCAGAATCAGATGGTGCAACTGCTGGTCCTGAAGTAGCCGGTCCAGGATATGCGTCGACCTCGCGCCGAATGTCAAGGAACTCAGCAATAATACGGGGAGAGAAATTAATACTCACTCCCCGGACTGATAAAGTGTAGAAAAGAGTATCAGCACTCTACTCTCCCATGGCACGGTAAAATTCACTCACCATATCTGGGTATGTAGTCTCCTGCTGCTGACAGATCGGTACCCATCCCCTGTCAGTGAAGATGGACTGTATACTCCGTCCCTCCCACGAAAGATTGGAGAAGTCAGACAAAATGATCTGACGCTCGACGAGTATAGATCTTGACACCTGAGCAGGAGCTGGTCCAGTACTACTTTCACTGAACTGGTCTCTTGCACGTTTTCATCCGATAGATGCCATTAATATACTGTTTAACCACAAGAAAATTAAGAATATAATTGTATGCATGTAGTACAACCTTCTGAAGGTTTGACCCTGCAATCTCGAAACTAATTCACATCGCAATTAAGACCAAATAGATCAGTAAATAATTGTATGCATTATATTTTTTTTAAATAAAAAAATCAAAGGCAAACTGTCATGTCTCTTTTCTTATACCAGCTACATGTATTATCCCGATTAATTTATAGGAAGAAAACTGGACTAATGGTATGGTGCGTACGTAAGAGTAGAAATTTTCTTAACTTCATAAATATATTGCTGCTTTGATTCCAATCTATATATCTCGCCGAAGGAAGAAGTCAAGAAGATATATATTAATTTGAAAAACTCAAACATAATTAAATTATAAAATACGCAAACCCATAGATGATAATTGAACTGATAGATCATGAAAGTTGAATGTTACAGGTGCCAAATAAGGAAGGAGATATTCTAATAAATGGGGAGCGTCCAACGTGATCAAGGCCAGCACAATAGGAAACTTTCTCTTTGGACATATTGTTCTGTTTTGGGAATAAATCCATTAGCTATAATAACGTAATTTGCTTCATTTTGAAAAGTTGAATAACGGATTGACTATATTATTGTATGGAAGATATGAATAAAATTATCAAAAAAATATTTCAGCAACTTGTTTGCAGAGGTGGGTTCCCTCACAAAACAAACTAACTTTTCTTCAAATATTATTCATAATAGGTAGAGCACGTCGGGTTGATCCTGCGTCTTTTCCTATTGATCCACCAGTTACTTGTTCAATCACTCACGTTCGTAACATTTTGGCATCAGAGTAGGTCATGGCAGACTCTCGAATTGAGCATTTGGAACAACAAATGGCTAATTTTGGGAGCCTTATGGAACTCTTAATGAAAAAATTTGAGGAGACAAGTGCGAAGGTGGATTCTTTGGCCAACAAGAATTCGGGTGATGGAGAAGGATTGGGGTCAAGAAATAGGAATGGAAGGAACTATGGTGGTGGAAACAACTTTGCAGTTCCCAAACTCGCCAAGTTGGACTTTCTGAGATACAATGGCATGGATGATCCGACAAGTTGGATCTACCGGGTGGAGCAGTTTTTTGACTACCAACAAATGGAGGAGATTGAAAAATTACCGTTAGCTGCTTATCACTTGGAGGGGAGGTGCAGATGTGGTACCAATTATTTAAAGATACCGAAGAAATCACATCCTGGGAGGCGCTAAAAAGAGGACTTCGTATTCGGTATGGACCAACAATATTCGAGGATCATTTTGGTTCGTTGAGCAAGCTGTGTCAAACTGGAACGGTTCGGGAGTACCAACTGCAATTTGAGCAATTACTGAGCCGTGTTGGGGAGTTGGCCCCAACTTATCAATTGGGATATTTCATAAGTGGACTCAAGGAACCGGTGCGAATTGACGTACAGGCGGCTCGACCAACGTCCATCACGGACGCCATTGGCCTTGCCCGATTATTTGAAGCAAGACATGCTAAGAAACCATTGACAGTAGGGGCCAAACAATTTGAGTCCATGGAACCAATGGAACCCCGGCAAGTTTATCAAGAACAAAAGCACCATCCATTCGGCACCTCAGTCCTGGCGAGTTACAAGAAAGGAGGAGAAAGGGACTCTGCTTTAATTGCGACGAGAACTTTGTTCCCGGCCATCATTGCAAAAAATTATTTTTGATTGAAGGAAATTTTTCTAAAGAAGTAATGAAGGACGAAGAAGGAGTAAACTATGGGTGATCAAAGCTCAATTTTCGGAAATTTTCCTTGAGGACAAGGAAAGTTTTGAAGAGGAGAGGGATGTTACGGGTGCCAAATAAGGAAAGAGATATTCTAATAAATGGGGAGCGTCCAACGTGATCAAGGCCAGCACAATAGGAAACTTTCTCTTTGGAAATATTGTTCTGTTTTGAGAATAAATCCATTAGCTATAATAACGTAATTTGCTTAATTTTGGAAAGTTGAATAACGGATTGACTATATTATTGTATGGAAGATATGAATAAAATTATCAAAGAAATATTTCAGCAACTTGTTTGCAGAGGTGGGTTCCCTCACAAAACAAACCAACTTTTCTTCAAATATTATTCACAATAGGTAGAGCATGTCGGGTTGATCCTGCATCTTTTCCTATTAATCCACCAGTTACTCGTTCAATCACTCGCATTCGTAACATTAAACCTCTCCTCTCTTCTCATCACTTGGCCTATATGTATTGTTAGTAGTAGCTCACATCTCTTGCAACTGATCCGTGACAAGCTCGTAAAGAGTCTTACTACGACTCAGAGAGCTAGAGAGATCTATCACATCCAATCAGTGGAGGGGCCATGGCTAGTAAAAAGAGCTTCATCCTCCAAGTCCTCCATGGGCCTTGGCTCATGGTGTTCGCGTCTCTCATCATTATGTCCACCGCCGGCACACCCTATGCGTTCGGACTGTATTCCAGTTTCTTAAAGTCGTTGCTAGGCTACGACCAGACTACACTCAATTTGATCAGCTTCTTTAAGGACGTTGGTACCAACGTCGGCGTCCCCTCCGGCCTCCTTGCCGAGGTCACTCCTCCTTGGTTTGTTTTGTCAGCCGGAGCATTCATGAACTTGTTCGGGTACTTAATGATATGGCAGGCCGTGACCCATAAAATGGCGAAGCCCAAAGTATGGATGATGTGCTTGTACATCTGCCTCGGTCCTAATTCAACTGCTTTTGCCAACACCGGAGCAATGGTCACCTGCATCAAGAACTTCCCTGAAAGCCGAGGTGTCGTGCTAGGGCTTCTAAAGGGATATGTCGGCCTCAGTGGTGCTATACTAACACAACTATATCATGCTTTCTACTATAAGGACTCCAAGTCTTTGATTTTGCTGGTAGGGTGGCTTCCGGCAGCCATAAATTTGGCTTTTGCACCTTTTATTCGGCTCATGAAGGTCACTCGTCAGCCAAACGAGCTCCAAGTGTTCTATAATTTCCTTTATATCACATTTGGCCTTTCTGGGTTTCTTTTGGTTATGATTGTAGTAGAGCAAAAGGTTGCGTTCACGCAAAGCGAGTATGGAGGTAGTGCAGCTGCAGTGCTTTGCCTGCTCTTTCTACCACTTGCTGTATCTATCAGGGAAGAGTATAGGCATTGGAAGAGCAAACAATTGGCATTAAAAGATGGTTCGCAGCTGAAAATAATCACTGAGACGCCGAACGTGCAAACTCCTTCATCTCTTCCACAAGCATCTCCTGCCTCACCAAATTTGCTCCTCGAACCAAGAACAGAAAAGCAAGTTTCCTCATGTTGGACAAACATATTTAGTCCCCCAGAGCGAGGAGAGGACTATACTATACTCCAAGCGGTCTTCAGCGTTGACATGTTGATACCTTTCTTCGCAGTAATTACCGGCGTTGATGGCGCACTGACGGCGATAGACAATTTGGGACAGATGGGAACTTCTCTCGGATACTCGAGTCAAAGCATAAGCACTTTCGTGTCACTCGTAAGCATATGGTATTATCTTGGACGAGTGATGGCGGGTTTGGTCTCTGAAATTCTCTTAAAGAAGTACAAGTTCCCTCGCCCTCTCATGCTCACTGTAATCCTTCTAATTCTATGTGTTGGTCACCTTCTAGTCGCATTTCATCACTCTGGAGGTCTCTACGTAGCATCTGTAATAATCGGGTTTGGTTTTGGTGCACAATGGTCAATAGTTTTTACAACAATTTCTGAGATTTTCGGCCTAAAGTACTACTCCACTTTGTATAATGTTGGGTCGGCGGCTAGCCCGATTGGGCTGTATGTACTCGACGTGGTTGTGACGGGTCATCAATACGATAATTAAGGAGGCTAAAGAGCAACTGGCTGCTTTGGGACTCACGAGGAAGCCTGGGCAGGCTTTGAATTGTACTGGGGTTGAGTGCTTCAAATTGTTTTTCATTATAATCACTGCCGTGACATTTTTGGGCGCCCATGTTTCCCTCGCTCTGGTGATTAGGACCAGGAAATTTTACAAGAGTGACATTTACAGAAAGTTCCAGGAGGAGGCTAAGCTGGCAGAGAAAGAGATGGCGTTTGCTGGACACTAAACGTGTCTGGCCCGTAGCCCGATCACTTTATTATAATATAGCAACTTGAAAAGTGGCATATTTATATATATACATATAGTTTTAGTCTTTTAGAGCTTGATCATCATGATAATCAACAATATATGAATTTTAAAAGAAAGGGAAAGATAGTGGTGGAGACTTATTTATTTCAGGAAGAAATAAAATGGGCATACTTATATATTTAGAACTTGTAAAAATTATTAATCTTTACCAAACTATGTACCGCATGAGCAGCTTACGAGTCATCAATCAAATTCATGGTTCTTACAATTAAACTTGACGTTGGCAGAAATTAAAAACACGAACGCAGAACATCATGCATACAACACGCGGCCGGGAGGTAACAAAACTAGCTAATTGATATTTCAATTTTTGATCATGTAGTATGTATGTATCAGCTGAAATCTGAATTATCTAAATTTAAAACATAATTGTATATCGAAAATGAGGCAATATAGAGAGTACTTCATTTAGATTTCATAATTTGCTACAACTTAAAATCTTTTAAGTTCAAAACAATATTGCCCGGCCATAAAAAATAAAATAAAAGCAGATTGTACAGAGTGATAATGATTATTCTGAATCTTATAACAATATCTAAGTACAGTGGGAGCGCAACAAATTTTAAGATATCATGTGTCAACAGACATTTATGTCGTTTTGTTTTGCCTCTGGGTTACATTGATTAATGTGGCCGGGCAATTTAACAATGACAACAGTATGTCTAATGTCAGGACGTTTTCGGGCTTTGATTACCTAATCATAGGGTTACAATATACATGACTACAGGGATCCAAATCGCTCTCTCTTGCAGTTTTTCCTCATAACCTTTCAGTTCTCTATGGCAGTGATGACAAAAATTACAATATGGCAGCAAGTACTTGGGCCTTTGGAATCAACAGCCAACAGGTATTCCATTTGTGTAAAAACCGATATATGCATATCGTCGTAAGTCAAGTACTAGAATATATATCGGCTGACTGGATATGAAATATTTGATACAGAACATTACTTTTTTAGGAGCTACCGCCATGCACCATATCATTAATCGTAAAATCGAGTACGACAATCAGAGACTATAACCCTGAAATCTTCTTATAAACGTACAAAACAAGTACACAAGATCTAATTTTACAGGATAAAAGGGCATTAAAAAAAAAGGATAAATTCCAAGATCACAAGTATAAATAAAGTGATCCAAGACTGTAGCTTATGGACATAAAGATCGATTGGTCATATGTGGCTCGATCCCAAATTTCTTTCTTCTTCCTATCCGGCCTTCATTATTGTTAGTTACGCTGCGCTAATTCTGTCCGTCGAACATGACCATTTGCAGCCATCGCGGTTTCAGTCTCGACCACAGGATTCGCGTCCTCTCGGAACTTCTTGTAAATGTCGCTCTTGTAGAACTTCCTGGTCCTAATCACCAAAATGAGCGAAACTAGTGTGCCAAAGAAGGTCACGGCGGCTATGATAATGAAAGACAATTTGAAGCAGTCAACCCCAGTGCAGTTCAAGTCCTCCCCGGGCTTCCTTTTGAGCCCCAACGCTGCCATCTGCTTCTCTGCCTCCCTATCGTATAGATGCCCAGCGACCCTCACATTGAGCAAGTATGACCCTATTGGGCTAGCCACCGCTGCAAAATTGAACAGCGTAGAGTAGTACTTAAGCCCAAAAAGTTCAGAGATTATTGAGAAGAGTAGTGGCAATTGTGCACCGAAACAAAACCCAATAATCATTGATGCCACATAGATGCCGTTCTGGACGTTAAAGGCAATTAGGAGGTGGCCCACGCAGGATAAAAGGAGGACCAGTGTGAGGATGAGAGGGCGAGGAAATTTGTACTTTGTTACGAACATTTCAGAGGATATACCTGCGACGACACGTCCGAGATAGTTCCAAATGCTTACCAGAGACACAAAAGTACTTATGCTTCGCTTCGGATATCCTAAGGAACTTCCTATCTGATTCAAGTTGTCTATCACCGTTAACGAGCCCCCAAGACCACAAATTGTTGCAATGAATATCACTAACATGTCGATGCTGAAAAGTGCTTGTAGTATGGTATAGTCCTCCCCTCTATTCGGCGGCTGAAACATGGTCTTCCAACAAGAAACTTGTTCTTTTTCAGCACCTGGTTTCGCAAGCGAAATTGTGGAAGTGCCAGTTTGTGGTGGATGGACAGGGCTCTTCGTCGGGGTTGCGTCCTCGGTAGTTATTTTCAATGATCCGGGATCGTTCAGAGCTTCTTTCTTGCTCTTCCAAACCTTATACTCGTCCATAATAACGACGGCAAGTGGGAGGAACAGTAAGAAAAGCACCACGGCTGCGCTTCCTCCATACTCGCTTTGTGTCAAGTCGACCCTTTTCTCTACTATAATCACGACCATTAAAAACCCCGCAAGCCAAAGCGAGATATAGAGGAAATTATAGAAAAGTCTGATCTCGTTTGGCTGCCGAGTGGCCTTGATGACCCGAATGGTTCGAAGGAAAGCCAGACATATAGCAGAAGGAAGCCACGCTGTGAGCAAAATCAAAGACTTGGCGTCATCGACGTAGAGAGCATGGTAAACCTGAGTGATAACTGCGCCACTAAGACCCGTGTAACCCTTCAAAACACCAATGACGATTCCACGGCTTTCAGGGATGCTCTTTATGGCGGTGGCAAGCGCTCCAGTGTTGACGAAAGGTTGTGAATTGGAACCAATGCATATATACAAACACATTTGCCAGACATGGGGCTTGGCGATTCTTCCGCTGACGCTGAGCCAGATCATGAAGTAGCCAAAAAAGCTGAAAGACGCGCCCATAGCTAAGACCACCCACGGGGGTGTGATCTCGTTGATAAGGCCGGAGATGACGCCGATGTTTGCGCCCAAGTCCTTGTAGAAGCTGATCAAATTGAGAGTGGTTTGGTCATAACCGAGCTTGGACTTGATCTCGCCCGAGTAGAGGCCGAAGATGTAGCTCAAGCCAGCAGTGTTCATGATTAAAAGAGACGCGAACATCATGAATCTCCGCCCCAAGAGCACTTGGAGGGTGAGGCCCTTCATGTCCGCAAACTGGCCTCCACCACCACCCCCACTTCCACAGCATCCGGGAACCACCATATTTCTTTCCCTTTCTCTTTCTTTCTTTCTCACTCGCTACTTGATTATTGCCAAGTCTTTTGCTCACTTCTCTGAAGATTGTACTGCCATTTTAACTACAAAGTCACGAGTCAGTACTTCCAGGAGCGTTTTTGCCTCTTGCGGAGAAATACGGATAATTAATCAATTAAAAAGACATTATCCAATTGATGCATCATTGATATTGATGCATCAAACGCAATATTATAACGAAACTCTGGCATTAGCATGCAGTATTAAATGTGTTGATATTTTATTTTTTTATAATTATAATCGAACACACAGTACGTAATAAGTAGTAGTACTAGTGGTGATTTTACACATGATGATGAAACAAAATTTATCAACAAATTATACTCGTCTAGTCAACGTTCGGATTATATATTTGTTGTGTGGAAGGAAGAAAATTAAACGGCAAGAACGATCATATCCTTTCAAGTTGGACTTTGGACGGGCAGTACTACTTGAAACTTTGTAATCTTGGAAAAATCCAGTTTCGTGTATTCTCTAATTGTTCTTATTTAATATTGAATTATTTCGAGGATGCCCATCAATTTTGACCGACAACTACAAGAGCCATCTGAATTATATGGATACTATTCGGTACCGAATTTTCGGTGGGTGTAGCTGCTCTCTTCATCACCAATACATAAATTGTCATTGGATGTTAGCTGTGAGCTTTCCTTGAGAGAAACATAGAAACAATATTTAAACACTAATATTCTATGTTTGGTTGGGAAAATGGCGTGATTCAAATGTATAAACCCAAACACTAATCGAAGTACTAATTGATTATCTAGCAAAGTCAATGGAACTGCAATGTTTTTCTTTAATCATATCTACCAATACGCAGGATTGTTATTTTCATTTGAAGCCTTCATTGTTTAAACTTTAAAGCCATCATGAGTTCTCACAAAATAGTCATGCATGAAATTGGTTGAAAGCTCTTTAAGGACTCGTGTAAGAATTCGGTAACGGTGTAAACAAACGACTTTTAAAAAAAACCAGAGATTTTCAAAACTTCATTGTTTAAGCCTTGCGTTCCTTCCGATAATTCTCTTTTAAAATCTGCCCAATTATTTCTTCAGCAACTGATTATATATTCGATATATTCACCTTTAACAATAAACATAAGCATAGCTATGAGGGGAAAAATATCCATAGCTTATGAATGGGGTCCAACCCATCAAGTCATCACTAAGGATAAAAAAAGAAACAAGAAAGAGACAAGAGGAAGACCAAGAATATATAGAGGCTGCAGATGTCAGAGGGTCAGGAGAAGAAAGCAAAGAGGCTCACGCAAGGGAGATTTGCCACCTCATGATAGGCTGGCATCCATAATGAAGAGTCAGACAAACGTATAAAAGGAAAGGCCCAGATAATATGATTGGAAACTAATTATTACTGATGATTTATGGAGAAAGTATTGAGATTGAACCTTGAACGATAGAGAATAGAGGATTGACGGATTAATAGGGTATTGAGATTAAAGTATTGAGATCCAACTTCCTCTGTATAGTGAGATATGAGGATTTATGAGTAATTCTAAATAGATATATTATAGTGGAGACTTCCATTCCAAAACCTCCGTCAACGTAGGCATATTGCCGAACCACGTATATCTTGATGTCCATTTTTTTTATTGTACTTATTTTCTATTCACCATCATGAACGTACGAAACACCACCGTACAGCCGCACCGGAACACCGTCGGGGGCTCCAATTAATTCATATCGTGGCACTGCCTACGTGGATTTTCCCAGACCCGCAAAACACGACATCAACAATAACATTAAAAGAAAAAAATTATAGATAATATACAGCTTGATCACTATCACCATCCTGTGGTCTTGTTTAGATGGAATCAAGTATACAAGTACCATACGTTATCCAAAATCCAAGAAGTGGCAGAATTGACAGTTTCTCACATTGCTTAAGCAATAGCTTCCATTGGGAAGTCATTTAACAGTAAAAGAAGTTACACAAATAGAATAGAAATGATGCTTCTTTTTGCATGCCTAGAAATTTATTTTAAGAGACTATGAAACTTTCCCGTTTGGTTACAAAATTCAGATGAGATAAGATGAAATATTTTGAATAGTAGTAAAATTTTTGAGTTAAAATAAGATGAAATAGTTTGTAAAAAAAAGATGTGTTTGGATAGTGAGATGGGATAGTTTTTAATTTTTTAGATTTGAAAAATGTGTGGGTCCTACTATTGATTAGAGAGCCAAAAAGTGTACTATTCACTATCAGTATTTATTGTTTATTATTTTTCATTTAAGTGGATGTTTTTAAAATTTAGAGATGAAATATAGTGTTTTTAGATAGAGAAAACTACTATACGGTACATATGAGATGAATCTATATTGTGTAACCAAACCGGGCGTAAATGTTGATTTCTCTGATCTCTGCCCTTCAAAGATAGTCATATTTTTCATGCCATAAATTTTCTTTTAGTAAAGTAACAACTCATTAGGCACCATTCTAAAAGACACAACTAAGGCCTCGTTTGTTTTCGGAAAACATCTTATCTCATCTCATCTCATCTCATCTCAATTTCATCATTACACTTTTTTCAATTTCAATATAAAATAAAATAAAATAAACAATTCAACTTTTTCAAATTCAACTCATCTTCTCTCACCTAATCATTACAACTTTTTCAAATTTCAATACAAAATAAAATAAACAATTCATCTAATCTCAAAAGTTTTCATCTCATCTCATCTCATCTCCGAAAACAAATGAGGCCTTATTATATGGAGCAAAACTCATAATTAACAACCATTAGCAATAAACTAATATTTATTCCTCTCGCTTGTGTTTTGTTGAGATCATAATGTGGGTACATTGACTTTAGATTGATAGGTATCCTGCACCTTTGACTTTTTAATTTGGTGGAATATATTTACATAATTAAGGATGAAGTTGTATTTTTGGATGTTATGAAATATTTGATGACAGGCCGGTATGTTGGGGTTGTATGAAAATTCGTGTTTTCATGAGTAATACATTCTATCACTTAAGAATGAGATGGCTCGACTGTTGGGAAGAAATGATAAATTTTTTTTTCGAAAATGTGAGGTGAGTTTTAAGAATGTGAAATATTTGCAAAAATGAATCATCATGCGAAGAAAAAATTAGTATCACACAAAGCATGAAAGCATGGTGTTTGTCTGAAGAAGTCAATTAAGACTACTAAGCAATATTGTTATACATAGAAAACCTAGGGATGCATTATTTTTGAAAGGCGTGCCAAGATAAAAAAGTCGATATTACCCTTTTTTCCCTTAATCGTGCTCTGCTAGGGCTAGTATCGCATGACAGCCGCCGGGGCTCCTCCTAGGCCTTCAGCGACGGCTGGGCGGCAGCGAACGTTCGCCGACTTGGTGGCACAAACGCCACAACTGCTGCCTGAGATTGACATCCCGCTTCGTCCTGCAAAATCCATAGATGGCCAGCTTTGTGTTCTGTTTTCAAAGGAGGAGATTGAAAAATCTGCTGCTCCATTTCGTTTCTCTTTGGTTCTCAAATTCCTTCGGTAGCGTTCGTCTCTTGATGTAATCAAAGTTTTCATTCAAAATCGCTGGGGATTAATTTCGCAATCGATGGTTTCAGCTATGAGGAAACCACGGAATGTGTTCGTGCATCTCTCCAATGAGGACGATTTTGTGAAAGCAATGTCGAGGGAGGCTACAGATGTAGATGGGGCTCCTTATCGTGGGTTCCATTGGCACACTGATTTTAATGAGGATTCGGAACCCTCCTTGGTGCCGGCATGGGTCTTCCTCCCTGGGTTACCACCAAACTATTATTATGAGTCGTTCCTGAGGAATATCACTGCTCCTTTGGGTAGGTTCCTACGACGCGATAATGCCACCAAGTGTGCAACGAGAACAGATGGGGCACGGGTGTGCTTGGAGCTTGATGCAGCAAAGGACCCCGTAAGGGGAATTTGGATCGGTAACCTGCACCACACCTCCAGCTTTTATCTAGAAGTTGAGTATGACACTCTCCCTGCCTTTTGTTCTATATGTTGTATTCAGGGCCATAATTTAAAAACTTGCAAGTGGAAGGAAGGTGGCGTTAAGGTTGTCAACCGTAAGAAGAAGGGAGTTGTAAAGGAGCCAGAGGAAGCAGGGAATGTGTGGAAGCCGAAACCTACTGTGGAAGGGGCTGTTACGCCTATTGAAGTGCCAAAGGAATTGTCGGTGCACAACGCTGCTACGGAAGTGGAAATGAATGGAAATGCAAGGGAATATTTGGCTGGTCCTAGTGCATCCGATATACAGGTTGATGGTGCAGCTTGTGCTGGCTTGATGGTCGTGAGTGGTAATACGGATTTGGTGGCCGAGAACCATGTTGCATGTAACATCCTGGATCTGCAGGTTGGTGCTATGCCTAAAAAAAAATCTGTTTTGGTGGCCGAAATGGTGGATGTAATTGGGACTGGTCCGAGCTTTGGAACAGAGTAGAATATAAGTGGAAGCACCAATGAGGAGCTAGCCTTTGGCTTGGAACCAAATGGTTTCGGATGCCAAAAAAAATTAAGTACTGTTGAGTCCGGTCCAGTGGAGAGGCTGGAGACATGTGTTAGGCTGGGAGTAGAGGAGGTAGGTGAGCAAGTAACAGGGGATGGGGTAGTGACAAGTTCGGTTGAAAGGGTGGAGTATACACATGAGGGAATGGTTGAGGATTACGTCTCAGAACCAGATGAGGACAGGGCAGAGCACTTTTGTAAAAATAAAGAGTATCCGTCTGAGGGCGATGCTATAGAGGCAAAAAATGTGAGTAAGGGCGGAAGAGCACTTAGAAGTTCAACTCGGGTTCCTAGCAAGCCCGTTCAGATGAATTTATGATTTGTACACCTTTCTTTTGGAATATACGAGGTCTTCGATCATCACGGAGACGTTTATGTAAGTTGGTAAGGAAATTCCAAGTAAATTTTATTATGTTAGCCGAACCTTTTGCTGATGAAAGTCAGTTGCATGTTTTAAAAAATTGGTTGAAATTTGATTATGGGATCTCTAATCAAGGTGTTGGTGGGAAATTATGGTTGCTATGGAAGGATGGTTTAGAGATCTCGATTAGTCAATTTAGTGCTCAACACGTGTCTGTCATGCTTAAAGATGCTTCATACTCTGTTATGGTTTCTGTGGTCTATGCAAAATGTAATCATATGGAGAGGCGTGATCTCTGGAGGTTGTTACAGTTGGATGTTGTGAATGATATACCCTAGTTCTGTATTGGTGATTTCAATGTTATTCGTGGGGATGATGAACGTTGGGGTGGTAGACCTCGGTCGAGAATGGCAATGGATGATTTTAATGATTTTATTGAGGCATGTGGGTTCACTGAAATGAAGTCAATGGGTGCCAAGTTTTCTTGGTGTAATGGGCAGTGAGGCTTGGCTAGAAGCTGGTCCAAATTGGACCGATGCCTCCTAAATCCTATGGCTGTGGATTTAATTCCGGATCCTTTGTGTAAATATTTGCCTCGCTCAACGTCAGATCATGCTCCTATGTGCTTTGTCTTAAAGCCTCAGACAGGTAAATATGGCCCATCGTCGTTTAAATTCCAACAAATGTGGGTGTCTCATGTGAATTTTAGAGAGGCTGTGCAAGGTGCTTGGCAGGCTCCAATGGCTGATGTGGGGCTGTCTCGTCTAGCTGCTAAATTAAAGAAGCTGAAAATGGTATTGAAAGAGTGGAATCGTAGAGTGTTTGGGCATACGGAGGAAAATATTTGTGAGTTGGAAAAACAGATAGAAAGAATTGAGGGTCAATTGCAGGCTAGTTTTTCTGAGGAGTCTGAGACAGATAATCAGTAAAGAATCAAGCTCAATCTCAATTCTATGCAAACCCAACTCCTTACAGTGTTTCAACCCATGATAAAGAGCTAAAAATTCCGCTTCATTATTTGAGCCATAAGCCAACTCCTTAGCAAAAGCCAACCTCAAATAGCCCCGATCATCCCAAATAAGGCCACCCGCTCCCATGCAACCCGGGTTGCCTAACGAACTCCTATCAACATTCAACTTAAACCAACCCCTATTTGGTTTACACCACTTTACTAAACAAACCTGCTTACGTAAAGGGGCTTTAACCGAAATAGAAAAAGCCTCCAAAATTCTAACGTCCCCACTTTCCATTTTTTTACTCACCCTCAGACGTAATCCCACCCATGCAATTGCGGCTTTGATTGCACACCACAACGATTGCACAGATCCATGTTTTCCTTCCATACGAGCCTTACACCGCCACACCCAAAGCAACCACGTTAAAATAATGGGGATCAAGCCCAACAACGTACCTTTTTGAGAAGAATGTGAGGCCCGTCGAAACCAAAGTTCCATAGTATTCTTCCAAGGCCTGGATGGGTCATAAGGCATCCCCAAACTCAAAGACGCCATGCGCCAAATTTCCGCTGCTATAGTACCTGTGGCCAGGACATGATCCTGATTTTCCAGACAACCCCGTACACAACATTCACATTTAGAAACCACTGGAATGCCAAGCTTTTTAATACGCGCATCCACACTTAGGCAAAAATTCATAGCCTTCCACATTGTAACTAAATATTTCTTTGGTAGTGCCGGATGCCAAATCCAACGAGCCCATTCCGATTTTGGGGCTCTAACACGAATACATTCCCAAGCCGATTTTGAAGAAAAATTACCATCCAAGGGAGATGTGGCTTGTGGTATCTTGAAGACTATTGGGATGAAATTCAAGAGATTCTGTCAAATTTGGAAGTCAAGATCAATCATGTTTACAGAGAAGGAAATTCAGGGGCTGATTTTCTTGCTCGTTTGGCTTCGAGTCATCAGTCTGGTACGTGGATCAATTTCAATGATGTTCCGTGGAAGCTAAAAGGTATTTTAAAGGTGGATTTATTAGGCCTCCCTTCCTTTAGGTCTTAGGTCTTGGTGGATGGTTGTTTGATGTTTTGTCTTTGGAGTTAGGTTGTGTGTTGGTGTTTGTAATCTCTAGTGGTGTTTTGTTATTCGGTGTTCCTCCGCCAAAAGTGAGGGTATAAATAAATAAATTTGGGATAGCGGTCACTTGACAGGTGACCCTGACTCTTCTTTAAAAAAATATATATATATACATAGAAAACCTAACAAAGATTATGACTAAAGTTCTCATCAACCTGCAGCCTAGAGATAATAAAAGGGAAACTAATTTGAAGTTTATTATGGTTTTGAAAATAAAATTAAAAAGGTTTGCTTAGGATACACTAAACATTACAAATGTACACTAAACAATTTTTGGACAGAAGCACACAATTGAAACTGAATTGTATATGATCATGAGTTAGGTTAGCTAAAAGGGCTTATAACTTCATCAAGCTAGCTAGAGACCCCAGGCAAACTCCATCATCTTTGTAAAGACGACCTTATTTTCTTGTGACTCTCCAGTTGTGAGGTTTTGATCTTTAGCAGTTTCGCTGCTGGTCATGTTAGTGGTGGCATGCAAGAAGTGCAATTGCTTGAGGACCAAATGCCACCTCCTCCTCTTGCTTTTTAAGCATCACTTTCCTTGCTCTTTCTAAAGATTTATAAAGATCCTTATCATCACGTGCAAAAACTGGATTTTCATCTTCCTCTACTTCAATAGAAAGAGTTTGTTCCAATCGCAACGATTCTGATGCCCAAGAGCATTCCCATCCAATTCCTTTTATTCTCTAAATCTCTAAATTTTAGGAAATCAACTTAACTTTTTGACAAAATAAGTACTCCATCCGGTTCCTTATTTTAAGGTATAGGTTTAGGATGTAAACATTGACTCCTTATATTTGGGGAGTCAATATCCATTCCCTAAATCAGTTTTTATATATATTTTTATGGGGAATAGTTAAAGATGTAGAAATAATAATATAAAAAAGAATAAAAAATACCATTTCAATAGAATAGAGAAAAGACAGAGAATGAGATGTAGGGAGTTTTTTAAATAGTAAAATTTACTAGAAATTTATAAGAAGTGTGATTTCTAGCTAAAATTTAGGAAAAATTATAGGAAACTGGATGTGAATGCTCTTACATTCGTAGTCGATGCCCTATAACACTATTTTTCCTATAATTTGCGGCTCATTTTACGATTTTGGTTAAAATCTCTCATATATCCGAATTCCTATTTTAGGAAAAAGATTTAGGGGATAAATAGTACTTCACCAAATATAGGAAATCACTATTCATCC
The DNA here is from genome assembly GCA_029856935.1 of Cyclocarya paliurus. NCBI lineage: Eukaryota > Viridiplantae > Streptophyta > Magnoliopsida > Fagales > Juglandaceae > Cyclocarya > Cyclocarya paliurus. The sequence continues at coordinate 4,262,320 of JARVXP010000207.1, read as the reverse complement.
TTAAATTATCTTTTATCAATATTTTATTCTAATAAATAAAATAAATTCTTCTTCCAATCATCTATACTTTCTCTCGTACTCATATTTATTATAGTTTTAAATAATAATTTTAAAAATAATTTAAATAATTATTAAAATATTAAAAAAATTAATTTTAAAAATATTATCATACACGCAAAAAAATAATTTAAATAAATTATCTTTTATCAATATTTTATTCTAATAAATAAAATAAATTCTTCTTCCAATCATCTACACTTTCTCTCGTACTCATATTTATTATAGTTTTAAATAATAATTTTAAAAATAATTAAAATAATTATTAAAATATTAAAAAAATTAATTTTAAAAATATTATCATACACGCAAAAAAATAATTTAAATTTTTGTTTATAATATTCACTAGTGTAAAAGTTCAAAACATAAGAAAAATATTGAGTAGTTAAATTTTGTTAATGAAAGTGAGAGAAAAAAGTAATAAAGAAATAAAAGAGAAATATTATTTTAATGGAATATAGAACTGATAGGGAATGAGATGTATGAAGTTTTTGAAAGTTGAGTAAAATTTAGGAAAAAAATTTAGAGAATGTGATTTTTAGTTAAATCATAGGAAATTTTATGGGGAATGGATGAGAATACCCTTAATCAACTTTTGTATAGGATGATTGGAATGCATTATTTCTCAATTCAGCCTCAGCTCTTTCTTCCCCCTCACTTGTGGCTTGCCTCCTTGCATCCTTCCGGCAACAAGGAAATATATTCTTCATAAGAAAGGAAAATTTTGATTAAGAAATAAATGATTCAAGCATGAAAAAAAGCTTAAAATCATCTTTTAGCGAATTGCCTTTATCAAATCAATCAATATATCGCTTGATTTGATATCTCGATGGACAACCTTAGGCTTAATAGCCTCATGTAAATAAGCCAGCTTGCAAATTAAATGTAATCATAAGTTTCAAGGAGTAGAAACTCGAGACAAGGTTAAGTTATCAAATTAAGGTATGTATTTTTACGCCTTTAGCAGTACAGAGGAGAATTTTTATCCGAGCTTCCAGAGTTAGATATCCATGTTGACGCATGGCTCCATGGTGCCACTGCTCTAAGTTGCCAATAACCCGACAAGGAAATAAATTCAATATATTTAAACTTAGCGACAAAAGCTATCTTGCTCTCACTTGTGTATAGGGTGCGCACACACTCAAAACCAAAGATTAACATAAACAACATTCTGGATGCACACAATCCGTTTATTCTTCCTAGATAGGTGTTACCTCTTGTATATCATCTTGTGTACTTAGGTTATGCCTATTCTTATTAATACAATTGCTTGCTTATAAAAAAAATTGCACACAATGCATATATGAATATAAAAGACGTGATTTTCCTTTGTTTTCCTGTCAATGATATTCTTGAGGAAAATATTCTTCAGGCAATTTTATTTTTAAATGAAGATCAGAACATTGATCAATAGTTAGCTATACTAAATGAACATTGAGAGAAGACATAAAATTCATTATGACAATTCATTCATGAAGATTTGTTACAAAACAAAGTTGTGAACCTAAAAGATTATTATTAGGCCTAGAAACCAAGATGGAGTATAATGATCAAATATCATACCTTTCAGTTCCTTCAATGCAATACCCTAAAAGACGAACTAAGTTCTTATGTCGAAGGTGACCTATAGCTTCAACTTCCACTCTAAATTCTTTTTCAGCTTGTCCACTGTAAGATAATTATGTAAAGACTAAAAGTAAAAAAAAAAATAAACAACAAAAACTATGGAAAACCTGCTAAGGATTGGAACCTATGATTAAAAAACTACACATGTAAAAGGAGAACAAGTACTCAGTCTATCTGATTTTTTATCATGTAAAATGAGTATAAGCCTATGAAATGAAAAGGCTAAACAACATCCAGACCCCTCTACAACTACAAGTGACTTCCCTGTAACATTCTCGAGAGGGTTTAAAGACGAAAAAGTCCCTCCAAGAGAGATCAAAATGTCTTTCGCTTGCTTGTGCTAGTCTCTGAGCATCTAATTTGCTTACCAAAAAAAAAAAAACAGATAGACAAGCTATGAGAACAAAAACTCAAATCACCATACTTGATCCTCAAATGACCAAATAACCCATACTGATGAACCAGAAAGAACTAAATTGATAATTGGTCAAGGACAAAATGAAAGAGACAAAAACTCAAATCACTACACTCGGTCAAACAGGGGTAAAATTGGCGCCTCAAGAAAACCAAAATATTAGTAAACCCTAGATTCATATGTTGAAAAAAATGAAGTAAATAAAGCTTGAAATGATTAAAAAAATCAAAGAAATTAAACCCAAAAACCCTAAAATGCAAAACGCCAAAACCATTTACACGAACCCAAATGCATGAAACACAGGTCCAGCAGAACCTGCGAAAATCCAAACCCAATGATCGCTGATAACAATAACCTAAAACACAATCAAATTCGAAACATGAGACACCAAAAAAGGCCAACATGGATCTAGCCAGCAGAGTTTCCATCGAGCTGGCTGCCGTCAACAGTGGAGAGGTGGTTTCCGTTGAACCCTAGGAATACATTCAGAAGCCTCACATTCTCTCTCTCTCTCTCTCTCTCTCTCTCTCTCTATGGGCTTTGGTTTTTGTTGGAGAAAGAAGCATCAAACAACGAGGGACGACAAAACCCTCTTATCTGGTGTGCTTCGTGGCTACTGATGGCGACAAGAGCCATAAGGTGGAGAGAGAGAGAAAAGACGAGGTCTGAGATGAGAGAGAACTCGGGAGAGAAAGGGAGTTGAGAGTGAGAGAGAGATAAATTTGTGGGTCTGGAGATAATTATAATATCACTACACTTGATAGGGAGAAAACATCCCCTCATGCTGACAATGCAGAAAAGTAAACTAGTCATTAAAAATCAAAAGGACCAAATAATCTGTGATCAAGAATAACAAAGACCTCAACCGAACCCATTCCCAGTCACAACCCAACGAAATCGAGGAACCCCAATGTAATCGGAGTCGACGAAATTATGGGACAAAAAGGTAAACATACGAATAAAACAAAAGGAACCAAGGGACAAAAATGGGAAACAAAGAAAAAAGAGGGGCAACAACGTAAATATGCGAATAAAATAGAGGGACAAAAAGGGAAAGAAAAAGTGGTCGAAAAATTACTAATCATGAGACTAAGAGACACAACCGTAAAATCTGTATAAAACAAAAGCAAACCAAAGGATAAAAAGGGCAAGGAAACATAAAGGAAGGGCTAAAAGGTAAATATGCGAATAGATCAAAGCAAAGCAGAGGGATAAAGAGTGAAAACCACTAAAATAGAGGGGCAAAAAGGAAAAAAAAATGTAGTAAAAAATTTACTATTCATTCATGGAGAGCCTATTTCATTCATAGAATATATATATATATATAGATCTTATACCATAAAAGTGGCTATCCTGTAAGTGAATATGAATGAACAGCAACTTCTATTTGACATTTTATTTTCCATTTATGCCCCTATGTAGCTGGTTATCATTGCAGCTGTGTACTCACTCTTGTATTTTTCTTTCTACTTGTGCCCTTTATAAGTGATCTTTATTACGATTTTGCCCCTATTTCTTGTGCTATTTGATTTTCTTGTTCTGCCGATGCCCTTATTTGACTTAGTATTATTATGTTTTTGCCCCTGATTGATGAACAGTGTTTTTTACCCCCATTTTTTCCTAATTTTGCCCCGTGTTTTCTCAATAAATTTCATTCCCTTTTTTTTTCATTTCACCAACTTATCTCTTTGTTTTCCAATTTTTTCTCTCATGTGATGTCGCCTCTTTCACGGATTAGACTGAAAGCTCTCTCTCTCTCTCTCTCTCTTGCTGAAAAAATTTATTTGCAATTTTTGTCTCTGGTTTGTTTTACATCAACCCCATCTTTTTTTATAATAACTTTCTTAGTAGAAATGTAGGCAACGCCAACATATACAGGTCGTATACAAGAGAATCAACTCCCAAATAAATGAAACGACACAAAAATCGGATAGCCAATTAACTCAAAAAAACCCAAAATTCTATCTCACTGATTGTAGAACAAACAAGAGGGTGGGAAGATCTGAGAGATCAACAGCATAAACCATGTTGATCAGCTATAACCTTAGGCATCTTGTGTCATTTCTATTGAAAGTACACACTATTTTGTGTGATTTTTAGATGGGGTAGAAGAAGATGTCGTTCGTTGGATTTTTAGATGGACCAGAAAACCATTAAAGACTAATAGACTAATATAAAAACATAAAGTTTTTTAGAAATGGTAAAAAAGTGCAAACTTTCCAAACTTCTCATTTTTGGTGTTCGGTCCAGAATGTTTCCTCCAAAACATCCAACCCAAGACGTAGAATTTTCTTGAAAATTTTTTCACATAGCTTAGATCTAAAAACCTAGAGAAAAAGAGAGAAAGAGAAGAAAATGGATGAAATTTTGTGGAGAAAAGAGTGGGAGACCAGATAAAGGAAAATGGTTATTCTAGGTTGTTGCAAAGTCGTCGGCGATGGTAAAGGATGCAATGAGTTTTCGTGGTGGGGAAGGGGAGACAGAGAGACAGGGACAAAAACTTGAACTTGAAGACATAAACGACGACGACTCACAAAGGAAAGAGAGAGTTTTGATATGAGAGGGGAAGAAGGGGAAGGATAGAGAGAGAGGGAAAGTAGAAAAGAAGAAAAAAATTGGTTTGCAACTGTCCACATGCCCAATCTCTTCGAGCTATGAAGTAAAAGAAATGTTTGGGATACCCATTTTGGATTCGAGCATTTCTACCGATTAATTTTTTATGTTTGTTGTTTTTTTTTTTTAATAATGATTAAGTAAGTATTTTTTAATGATGAAATTTTTTTAAAAAAAATATTTAAGAGTACAAAAAATATTCGAAAAAATAAAACTTCATTTGGCTTTATCAATCAGATGTCTCATGCTACATGACTCATGAAGTAATGATCGAAGTTCTGAAGGATACAACATCGAAAGTTAACAGTTCTAAAATATTAATTTTAATAAAAAACTTATTTATCATACCATACACCACACACCACATCTCTTTTAATTTGTTTTCTTTTTCTCATATTAAATATATGTGATGTATAGATGATGAAGAAAATAACACAATTAGTTTAACAAGAGTAAAATAAGATAAAAATAAAATAAAATAAAATCATTTACTCAAAATAAAATTTTAAAACTATATTATCTTCACGTTCTAAAATTTAAAGAGTCATATTAAAAAATATGCTTGGTTCATTAATACTACAAATATCCCATTTAGTTTGGACTTTTAAAATATTTCGAAAATTTTCAAACACTTGGCTTAATTTAAAAGGCATCCGCTAGATTTAAAATAAATACTTGAGATAGCAATATTTTTCTTCAAGATTTTCTAAAATTCTAAATTTATTTCATGTAAGAACATTTACTGTATTTAAAAAGCATTACGACGCATGCTATATATAATTTCATATAAGAAGAACGGCATAAGAGATTTAACGTCATGTCCATTCATCTGGTGACTTAGGCTGCGTTTGGATGTTTTGCTGAACTGAGCTGAGTTTTTTATGAATAGTAGTGAGTTGAGATAGTTGAGTGAGTTCTCTAGATCCCACTTAAGATGAGTTTTAAGTGTATTTAGATGTTAATGTGAGTTTAGATATATTTATGAGAAGATGTAAAAATATTAGATCCCACCATTTTGTTACTGTTCATATGTCAAACATGTCCCCCACAAAATCGATGCCAAACTTGCAACGAAATGATCAAACAATAAAAACCACAAAAAGGATTAAAGTCTCGTTTGGTTACATAGTTTAAATAAAATAAGATGAGATATTTTATTAGAAGTTTAATAAAATATCATTAAAATATTACTTTTTATTATCACTTTTTGTTTTGAGATCAAAAATTTTTTAATTATTTATTCTATTTTTTATTAAAATTTAAAATAATTATAATAATAAAATAAAATAAAATAAGATAATTTAATTTTATATAACCAAATCTAAATTAACCAAACCGGCATAAGAGTTGATGACTCTGGCCAGCTCACCATCTGTCTCCTCGTAATTACCTCTGGATTAATTGAATAATTCAAATGTACGTTGACCGAGGTCTAGTCATCCTTCTGGATTAATTATTCTTTTATTGTCGATAATAGTTATGAATATTCAAAGCATCTTCATTCGTCTAAAAAAACCAAACATCTATCTCTCTCTTATTTGTTTCCTTTCCAGTAAAAAAAAAATACTTGTTTCAACTGTGCTGTTAACTATGATCATTGATCATCATCCATCCACCAGCCGCTATATATTTTATTCCGACTAAACTTATAAAATAGTACGAGACAGCTTTTATTCCATATGGAATGAAATTTATGAAATAAAGGCTGAATCATATAACAAATTAAGAGATAACATGTCTCTCGTTTTCCAAATTAAATTCTCATCCGAAGAAATAGTATATATAAGTAGTGAAAAAGTATATATATATATATATATGTAGAGAAAAATCTAGAAAAAAAAAAGGATTTTATAAGAAAATTAAGAGATAATTCTTGATATGTCACTGATCTTTTTTTTCCTTTGCGGGGGATGTTTGGAGTAATTCGTATAGGAAAAGCAAAGAACTAAAAGGAAAACAATATTAAACCCATTTTGTATTCAAAATAAACCCAAGCTTTTGTTCCGATCCTTATCAAATAAACGTGCGTGCCCATGATCTGTCTCTTCCTTCTAAGATCTTTTTACTTTCGTACGTTGTCATAAAGTCAACAGCTCTGGCCAGTACCATTGGTATCCAAGGATTTTCCAGCCATCGCCACCTCCTCGGTTGCTCGCGCCTCCTCCCGAAACTTCTTGTAAATGTCACTCTTGTAAAACTTCCTAGTCCTGGGCACCAATACGAGAGAAACAAGCGAGCCAAACAACGTCACTGCCGTAATTATAAGGAAAGAAGTTTGAAGCAATCGACCTCGAGTCCCAAAGCGGCCAGCTGCTTCTCTGCCTCCATGTCGTATAAATGTCCAGTTACCCTAACGTTGAGTATATATAATCCAATTGGGCTAGCCACTGACCCAAAACTGTACAGAGTCGAGTAGTATTTAAGGCCCAAAATTTCAGAAATTATTGCGAAAATTAACAGCCATTGTGCCCCAAAAGTAAACCCGATGATTAGGGATGCCACATAGAGACCGCCGGGAGGATTAAAAGCAATAAGAAGGTGGCCAACGCATGCGAATAGGAGGACTAGTGTGAGCCGGAGAGGGCGTGGGAATTTGTATTTCTTCAAAAGAATTTCGGAGACCAAACCCGCCACCACACGCCCAAGATAATTCCATATGCTTATAAGAGAGACAAAGGTGCTTATGCTGCGAGCTGGGTATCCGAGCGACATTCCCATTTGTCCCAGATTGTCTATGGTCATTAAGGTGCCTCCAATGCCACAAATTGCCTAAAAGAATAGTATCAACATGTCGATGCTGAAGAGTGTTTGGAGTATGGTATAGACCTCCCCTCCTATCCGGGGGCGTAAATATGGTTCCCCAACATGAAACTTTGATGCAGGAGGATCTGAGTCAGATGATGCTGAGTAGTCAGACTGCACATTGATTGCGCTGAAATATCTTGAGGTGGCAGATCAGTGCAAAGAAGGCAGGAAATCGTGATCTTTCCTTGGTTGGGGCAATTTTGGGCACGTTTCAGTATTTTAGCCATAACTTTGGCTACAGGTATCAGAATCGCGCATATGACCCCAATTTGGAAAGCTCTTTTCGGCATGCACGTCGTTGGCACCTAGCTATACTCGGTGTGCATCATTTTCGAGGCCTAATTCCACTGTTTTCCACTTCAATTTTCTATTTTTAGTTATTTTTGCCTTTTATGGTAACATTTCATTTACTGTTTTGGAAGTGATTCTAAACTCAATTTGGGCTAGAATTTTGGCAGATTACATCTTTTATTATGTATTAATTTTAGCGTTATTATTGGGATTTTGCTAGTTTTTATAAAATTCCAATACAGTCGATTTTCAGCTATTACAGCCCGGCTTGTGGGTTGATTTTGATTTATTCTCGAATATTGATAATTTGAATTGACATCAGAGATGAATTCTTTGTGTTTTGGGGTGAATCTCTTATTTTTTTCCTGTGAATCATCTGTTAAAACTAGCCTACAGAATAATCGATATTCTGTCCGATGTCAATTTGTATCAGAGCTTTAGCATCTTTCCTGGGGTGATTCTCATCAGTTTTCATGGCTAGTGGTCAGGGTCGTGGTCGTCGTGGATAGGGTTCGAATGAGGAAGTCCCTCACCGTGATCCTAGCGTTCAGGATGTGATGATTGAAGATTTGCAGATACAAGTTGCAGAGTTAACCCGACGTCTAACGGCGTAGGATTTCATGATCGTGAGATGGAAGATCATGATTCCGATTCCAGTTTCAAAAACTCATATCAGCGGCGTGCTTTATACCGGGAGCACCATGGTCGGGAGGAGCGTTATGGGGACCTTGGCTTCCGAGTGGATTTACCGGAGTTTTCTAGTACATTACAAGCTGAAGAGTTTATTGATTGGTTGCATGAGGTGGAGCGGATTTTTGACTATAAGGAAGTTCCTGATCGTGTCAAAGTGAAACTGGTCGCCATCAAACTCAAAGGTAGAGCATCTGCGTGGTGGGAGCAGTTGAGGCAATCACAAGACAAGCATGGTAAGGCCAAGATTACTGATTAGGAGAAGATGAAAAAGAAGATGAAGGGTCACTTCCTTCCCTTTAGCTATACTCAATCTCTGTTTCAGCGACTTCATTCTTTGAGGCAGGGCACGAGATCAGTTGATGATTACACTGAAGAATTTTATCAATTGATAGCCCGTAATGATCTATCTGAGACAGAAGAGCAGTTGGTGGCGCGGTATTTGGGAGGGTTGCGGCAGTCCTTACAGGATGTCCTTAGCCTTCACTCGCTGTGGACAGTTTCTGAAGCATACCAGCGTGCACTCATCGAAGAGAAACAGCAGAGCAGGAGGCCAGTGATCAGAAGCGATCAAAACAGTCGAGCAGTTTGCCCTCAAGAACCTCGTCCCGCCCAACAGTCATTGCAAGGTCAGAGTTCTAACTCTAATATTAGGTGTTTCAGGTGTGGTTAACAGGGGCATAGAGCAACTAAATGCAGGAAGCCTGCCAATCAAAAGGGCAAAACTCTTCTAATTGAGGAAAATATAGAAGCAGAAAGTGAGACGATTGGAGAGCCTCTGTATGATGATGATGAAGATGGGGACGTATTGTATGGTGATGGCCATGAGACCTTGGTTGTTCGTAAGAGTCTACTGACTCCTAAGGGTGATGTAGGTGACGATTAGTTGAGAACCAATATTTTCCACACAACTTGCACAGTTGCAGATAAAGTCTGCAAGATGATTATTGACAGCAGCAGTTGTGAGAACGTGGTTTCTGAAGAAGCTGTCTAGAAATTGCAGTTGAAGACAGATTGTCATCCCAAGCCATACAAATTGTCGTGGCTGAATAAAGGCAGTGAGGTAACAGTAGATAGGCGATGCCTAGTATCTTTTTCGATCGACAGAAAATATTTCGATAATGTTTGGTGTGATGTTGTATATATGGATGCTTGTCATGTATTGTTAGGCAGGCCTTGGCAGTATGATCGCAATGTTGTTCATGATGGGCGGAAGAATACCTATTCCCTTAGTATCAAGGGAAAGAAGGTTGTGTTGGCACCTCGCCGGGAAGGAACCACTCCTACCCCGCTGACCAATAATACTAACATTCTCTCTATGTCCAGGTTCTTGGAAGAGATTGAGTGAGAAGTTATGATTTATGCCCTACTGCCCTGTGGGAATAGTGCAACAGACGTGAGCCCAGATTTACCAGTAGAGGTGCAGCAGTTGCTGGCAGAGTTTTCTGACTTGATGCCAGAAGATCTTCCTCCTGGGTTACCGCCTATGAGAGATATTCAGCATCAGATCGACCTTGTCCCGGGGTCGAGTTTACCAAACCGACCTGCGTATCGCCTTAGTCCCAAAGAAGCTGAAGAGTTGCAGCGTCAAGTGATGGAGTTATTAGAAAGGGGCTACATCCGTGAGAGCATGAGCCCATGTGCAGTCTCTGCCCTGCTGGTATCGAAGAAAGATGGTTCCTGGCGTATGTGTGTTGACAGCCGGGCGATCAACAGGATCATAGTGAATTACCGGTTTCTCGTTCCATGCCTAGATGACATGCTGGATCAACTGTCTGGTTCTAAGGTCTTCTCAAAAATTGACCTTAAAAGCGGATACCACCATATCAGAATAAGACCCGGAGATGAGTGGAAAACGGTGATTAAGATGTAGTAGGGGTTGTATGAATAGATGGTCATGCCTTTTGGGCTATCCAACGCACCCAGTACATTCATGAGATTTATGCATCATGTTCTACAACTTTTTATGGGGAGATTTGTTGTTGTTTATTTCAACGATATCCTCATCTATAGTCCGACATGGGCGTCACACTTTGATCATCTCCGAGCTGTTCTTAACATGTTGAGAACGGAGCACCTGTTTGTTAATCAGAAGAAGTGTTCTTTCTTTCCTACTTCTGTTACTTTCCTTGGTTTTGTTGTGTCTATTGATGGTATTCATGCAGATTAGTCAAAGATAGATGCGGTCTTGGGGTGGCCCAAACCTAAGACCTTGCACGATGTTAGGAGTTTTCATGGATTGGCGTCATTCTACCATCGATTCATCAGAAACTTCAGCACTCTAATTGCTCCTATTACAGAGTGCCTCAAGGGGCGTGACTTCCAGTGGCCTAAGGAGGCAGAGGTCAGTTTTCAACTGGTCAAGCAGAAGATGACAGAGGCACCAGTTTTAGCACTTCCAGATTTTGACAAGGTTTTTGAAGTCAATTGTGATGCATCTGAAGTTGGCATTTATGGTGTTTTGAGTCAGGAAGGATGACCGATAGCCTTTTTCAGTGAAAAGCTATCTGGGGCGAAAAAGAATTATTCCACTTACGATCTAGAGTTCTATTCCATAGTTCAGTCCCTGAAACATTGGCTACACTACCTGGTGCAACGGGAGTTCATCCTTGTTACTGACCACGAGACCCTAAAGTACATCAATGGCCAGCACAAGTTGAGCAGACGACATGCTAAGTGGGTGGCCTACTTGCAGAAGTTCACATTTTCATTAACGCACTTGTTAGGAAGTCTGAACCGTGTAGCAGATGCCCTGAGTCGTCGTACGTTACTCCTCACCAGCATGACCACCAGAGTTGCAGGATTTGAGGTTTTCAGTGACATGTATACAACAGATCCTTCGTTTGGAAGGATATTTCAGGAGGTGACTGATGGTCAACGAAATGATTTTGTTTTGCATAATGGTTATTTATTTCGTGGATTACAGTTGTGTATCCCAGATTGTTCACTAAGGCAGCAGATTATTAGTAAACTTTATAGCGAGGGTCATTTTGGACGAGATAAGAACCTGGTGTCTTCTGATTACTATTGGCCCAAACTGACCAGTGATGTGACTGATTATGTGGAAAGATGTTATGTGTGTCAGCAGTCTAAGGGGGTTCTCATCAATGCAGGCCTGTACACCCCTTTGCCTGTTCCTAAGGCTCCTTGGTTCGATGTGTGAGGTCCCTAAAATTAGTAATTATTTTATTTGTTATTATTGGCTAAGTTAAATCAATTTATTTAATTTATTATTAGTTGTGAATTTATTTTTTTTAAGTGGTGTATTTTATTTTTGTTTGATTTTTAATAAAATTTCAGGTTGGGCTTTTAATTATAGTGTTCTATTTTGGGTTGAGTGTGTGTGGTTCCTGGTGGGCCGAAAGGGGGCACCCAGCCCGTGTGTGAGTGTGTGTGTGTGTTGAGTGAAACCAGGCCCAAACGAAATGGTCCCTGCAGTAACAACCCACGCGTGAATGCCCGGCCCACTCGAGCTGCAGCCCAGTTTCCTCCCTATAAGTTATACAGTGCGTTTAGCTAAGAGAAACCCTAAGCCTCATCTCTTTCTCCTACGTCAAGCACTCTTTCTTCCTTCTTCTTCATTCTTCTTCTTTCTTCTTCGTTTCTCTTCTGCAATCGATCACTCCAGCTACTGCCAACGCCGAGTTCTTCTCCAATCAGCCATAGCCACGCACGATCAAGCCTCATCAAGCCACCTCCTTCTTTTTCCACCCCCCTCTTCCACCTCAAGGTCGCGTTTTGTTTCTCGTTGTCGTTCGAAAATGGGTTTCAAGGTGCGCTGTCAAGCCGCCGCTCCTCACTGTGCCACCACCATCTTCCACCTCCAGCTTCTTTGTCGATTTCGTGTCGTCCGAATAGGCCTCAGTTAACTGATGTCATCCCAACACTACCACACCTCTCCTTCACTGCATGCAACCCGTGATTCATCTGCAAATTTCGAACCGCTTACTAAATCTATAAATAGAACCGGATTGATTCAATTTTTGGGGATTGGAACTACTGAAAATCATCTTGAAATTTAGGATTTAGTTTTTAGTTTTGTGAAATTGTGTTGAAAAATCCGAAGGTTGGGAATTTGAATTTCTGTGTTTTGGTTTGTACATTGAAGCCGTGTGCTTCATTTGGGTCTTAGGAATTTTGGAGTTTTGCCGAAAGTGTAATTTTCACCTTCGTGTTCTTCCAGAATTTATTCCCGTCTTCGATTGTAAGTAAATTTCTAAAGTGTAATTTAATTGATTTAAATCACATTAAATTAATTGTATTATTTGTTGATTATTATATTGTGTTTTTATTAGGAATTAAAATTGTATTTTTATTGGGAATTAATGTAACGCCCCGGTCCCGAGGGGTCTGGAGAGTTAACTCATGCCACTTAAAAAAAATCATTTTCCAACCACAAAGTACATACTCCAATTTTTCTCTATCACACAAAATACTCACACATCAATTACTCAGGTATAAATAAACTAAGACAACACAAAGTCTTAATATAAATATCAACCTCCTAATATATCACATCATCAAAGCATTACAAGCTTACTGAATAAGAATCATCAATACTCATATAAACCTTCTATGCTTAATCCATTATTCTTAACTCATCTCACCCATGCTCCATATTCTCGATCCTCAGCTGAAAAAGTCCAAAATCATCTGAAAATATTATGAAGATAAGGGGGTGAGTTATCAACAACTCAGTAAGCAGAGAACATATACTAGTATGTAAACATGAGCATTTTCAGAAAGTTCAGAATGCAAAAACAAAACATTTCATTTTCATATACACGTCTCAAAATGTATTATCAGAAAATCAGAGCGACTTTTCAACCTTTTCATATTCATAAATTATTTTCATATTCAAAAACCCTTTGGCATAACATAACTGACCACCATCATACCGGAGCATCATATCACATCACAGGCCATGTTTAACCCCCGTGGTAGGGTTGTGCAAACCCCGGTAGCTAACCGAGCAGAAACAGAATGTGAATCTTCCCCTTATTTATTTTCGGAGCCCCGAGTGTGTACACAGGAAAGACCACCAGAAAACCACTTTGTTTCCAAAGTGGGTGCACCAGAAACAGAACAGTTGGTACCAACCTAAACAGAAACCACTATTAGCACCCGTGGTAGGTCAAACAGATCACCATCCACAAACCAAACCCAAATTCAGAATGTCATGCCAAAAGTTTTCAGAAATCACATCATATTATATCAGAGTGCAAAACATCTTCAGAACAGAACAGAATCAGATCACAAAATATAATTTATGCACAAAATTTATTACTCGCTCTCTTTTGCACAGTTTAGAAACAAAATGCCAGAAATAAGCTCATGTTTACACCAGTCATGACAAAAAAATGATTTCTCTTTCATCAGAGTTCAATGAGTAATGACGAACAAATAACTGAGGTTATTTTCACATTTCTTTTCAAAACGTATAATGCATATTTTTATAAAACAACCCCAGTTCATTTTTATTTTATGCAAAGTCTAGCATAGGAACCCCGCTTACCTTAACTTCTTAGCTTTTTCGAAAATTTCCTCAACAATGCCGAACAAAATTAATCGTCACCTATAAGATAATCACGTAAATTTCCATCAATTTCCAATCAATCTCGTATTTTGATATTCAAGCCTAAGCTTCTAAAATAATCTATTTTTAATTCCTCAAAAAAAAATCCAAAATTCTAATTATTCCTAAAATACCAACATCACTTTCTAAATTCATCAATATCCAACTTAATAATTCTGACTAAAACATTAATTTCTAACTTATTTACGATTGAGATCTTACTATTATTATAAAAACTAAAATAACAAGACTATATCAAAATCATTATAAGTAGAAGATCATACTTAAAATCATCTCTCACATGAGAGTCTAATTTTTAAATATACACATGAACATGCGTGTAAAAATATTAAAGTAACCAACAAACATTTTACACATGAGGAAACATGCATGTGACCCAAAACCTCATTTTTTCAAAAATAATTATTTTCCAACGCACGCCAAAAGTCTCATTTGATCCAAAACAAACCATGAATAATCACTGCCATTTTTTCAGAAAATGACCCAAACATAAACCAACCAATACACAATAAAAAGAGTTAGCGTAAAAATACATTTGAATGCAAATCTCAAAAGTTATTTGAGAAAATACTTACAGTGCTGAAATGCAAATTTCTAAAAGACCAAGCTCGCAAACATTAGATTTAACGCCAAAAGTAAGCTCGAAATAAAATCACCAAAAATCACCATCACCATTTTTGGGATGAAAAAGAGTTTCAAAAACAAAGAAATTTTTGAAGTAATATTTTTTGAAATAAAAGAGGTTAGTTAACTGAAATGAGACTAGAGTAAAGTCACAGATGACAAATGAAACACACAGCTAAAGGCAAAAACACAGCACGGCTAAAGAGTAAAAAAAATGGTGCTCGGCAATGGCTAAAACAGGGCATTGCTACAGATGAAAATAGTGCATAGTTAAAGCTGGGAATGGAGCACGGCAAAGGGGCTAAAATAAACAAAGCTTTAAGACCATCCAAATGGATACAAGCCGAAAAGAATAGAAAGAAAAGAAGAGAGAAAAAAAAAACAGCAAGATGAAAATATACTTGGATAAACCTGCAAATGAGAGAAATAAAATAGATGAAACATGGTGGAACCGAAACTAAGAAGTGAGAACTGGAAGTAACCGAAACAAGGAGAACAAACAAACATACCTGCAACTCACTGGTTTAAGTAGGAAAAACCGAAACCGAAAATACAATGGAGAAAAAAGAGAGATGCAGCAGACGGCAACCCAATGGAGAAACTGAGGAAGCAACAGAAAAATGAAATGAAGGAGAAGAAAAATGGAGGTTGTTGCACGGCTTGGAGGAAGAATAAAACAGAGCAGGAAAAATAGAGAGGGTCGGCGCAGCAGAAATGAAGAAGAAAGAAGAGAAGAAAGGAAGAAGAAAAGGGAATGAAGCCCTACGGCTGGGAAATTAAAACGGCAGAGTATGGATAAGATGGAGGCTAGAGGGCTGGGCTGGGAAACAGGTGGGCTGAAACCAACGGACTGGGCCCAGAAAAATAAAATAAAACTAAACCAAAATAGCCCAATCCAAAATTAGTAAGATCAACAAATGAAAAGGCACAACAAAAAATAAATAAATAAAATTCAAATAAAAATACTACAACTCAATATTAATAAATAAAATAATTAAAGTCCAAAAATAAAATAAATTAAAATCAAGTGTACTTTAAATAATAAACAATAATTAATAACAAGAAAGACACATAAAAAAAAAAATTTCACAACTTAAAAATCGAAAATTAACCCAACAATAAATATAATAAATTAAAATAAGAGAACCAATATTTAAATAAAATAAAATAATTATTCAATTAAAAATACACTAAAATACGGGGTATTACAATTAAATTGTAATTTGTCGGAGATTCTAATTGTTTTATATTTGGAATTAAATTGGATTAGCTGAAATATTGGGTTTTAAAATTATGGATATTGAATCTGAGCTTTGGATCGGATTGGAGGATGGGATCACACTTGTAGTGTTTGTGAAATTATGAAACTGTAAAATTATAAATTTTGTGTTATTTAATAAATGAGTAAATTGTTATCTTATCCAATAATTGTAATCATACATATTTGTTATCTTAAATTTAATTGCGTTATGAAGTCATGTAGTCTGTTTGTAAAATTTAGATTTATGGTATTAATTGCGTGGTTGCGTGTGTATCACGACCCCAAGCCGACATGGGGTATTATCTCGGTGGAGCTCCTCTGGTCACTCGGGAGCGTAACAGACTGATGTGACGTCCTCTGAGTCGTCACAGGGCAACGACGGGAATAAACGAGACGGTAACGCTCTCGTACCGATTCCGTGGCCTTTTGCTGGCGGGGTTAGAGGATGCTTAGCCATGTACGCGCTGAGGCGGAACTGGGCATCGCTTGTTACGAAATCTCATGCACAGACGTTACCCGTGATGTGACTATGAGAGCCAGGGTATGCATATGGTCCCTAGAGGAGACTGTAGTGCATGCATATTAAATAATGAAATTATATATATTATGGGCCAAAAATGGGATTTTGGCGTGAGTGGTTAAATGTGTATTTTTTAGAAGTTGATCTTTAACTTTACATGGTTGTATTGGTTATATTAATGCATTTTAAATCTCTTGGATTTATGTTGGTTAAATACTTGCTGAGATGTCATAATCTCATGTGGTGTTTTACCCTGCGGTTCTGTCTTATGGTGCCGTAGATTTTGATGCAAAGACTGGGTAGGAGCCTGAAGGACCGGCTCCGCCGGAAACATGATTTATCATTATGTTGTTCGGTGTTATGGGATTTGTTTCCCCTTATGTTATTGTTTTCTTTAAATTTTATGTCGGATAACTGTATATATTTGTAAAGGATCTTTTATTTTACTAATACTAAATAAAGAATGACCCATTTTATTCCGCTGTGATTATTATTTTGTACAATTATTGCATATTTTACACACTCTGAGCACTGGTCGTTGGGGTGCGTGATCCATGTGATCAACATCCCGGTGTCATGAACTCCACTAAAATAACACGTGGAGGTCGAGGGTGCCACACGATGTCAGTATGGATTTTGTGCTGGGTTTACCCCGGACCCAACGATCCATGGATTCTATTTTGGTTGTAGTTGACAGGTTTTCCAAGATGGCCCATTTTGTAGCTTGCAGGAAAACAATGAATGCTGCTCGGATCGCTCATCTTTACTTCAAGGAAATTTTTCGTTTACATGGTGTTCCCCGGTCAATCACCTCAGATCGTGACACCAAATTCATGAGCCATTTTTGGAAGAGCTTATGGGAGAAACTGGGAACCAAGTTGAATTTCAGTAGCGCCTACCACCCCCAAACAGATGGTCAGACCGAGGTGGTGAACCGGAGTTTGGGCAATCTTTTGAGGAGTTTGGCTGGAACTAAGCCAAAGCAATGGGATCTTGCTCTTCCCCAAGCAGAATTCGCCTATAACAGATCTAAGAATAGAACCACACGACTGAGTCCGTTTGAGATTACCTATGGTCAGAACCCATCCGGTGTGTTGGACTTAGTCCCCATTCCACGTATGGGTCGTTTGAATCCCAAGGCAGATGAGATGGCAGAACATCTTAGAGGCATCCATGATCAAGTGAAGCAGGCCATTCACGAGAACAATGCCAAGTACAAGGCTCAAGCAGATAATCATCGTCGCCAGGTACTTTTTTATGTTGGTATTTTGTTTGGGCAGCATTAACTCGTGATCGTTTTCCTCTTAGAGAGTATAATAAGCTTAAAAAAAGGAAGATTGGACCCTGTGAGATCCTACAGAAGATCAATGATAATGCCTACAGGTTACGCCTCCCTAGCCATTTGAAGACTTCTGATGTATTTAACGTGAAACACTTGAGCCCTTGTTTTGTGGACCCTGATGAAGCTACTGTGAACTCGAGGACGAGTTCTTTCCAACCAGGGGCGACTGATGCAGGAGGATCTAAGTCAGATGACGCTGAGTTGTTAGACTATACATTGATTGCGCTGAAATACCTTGAGGTGGCAGATCAGCGCAAAGAAGGTAGGAAATCGTGATCTTTCCTTGGTTGGGGTAATTTTGGGCACATTTCGGTATTTTAGCCATAACTTTGGTTACGGGTATCAGAATCGCGCATATGACCCCAATTTGGAAAATTCTTTTCAGTGCGTACGTTGTATGTACCTAGCTATGCACGGTGTGCATCATTTTCAAGGCTTAATTCCACTGTTTTCCCCTCCAATTTTCTATTTTTAGTTATTTTTTGCCTTTTATGGTAACATTTCATTTATTGTTTTGGAAGTGATTCTAAACTCGATTTGGGCCAGAATTTTGGCAGATTACATCTTTTATTATGTATTTAATTTTAGCGTTATTATTGGGATTTTGCTATTTTTGGTAAATTTTCAATATAATCGATTTTCAGCTATTACAGCCCGGCTTGTGGGTTGATTTTGATTTATTCTCGAATATTAATAATTTGAATTGACATCAGAGATGAATTCTCTGTGTTTTGGGGTGAATATCTTGTTTCTTTCCTGTGAATCATCTGTTGAAACTAGCCTACAGAATAATCGATATTCTGTCCGGCATCAGTTGGTATCAGAGCTTTAGCATCTTTCCTGGGGTGATTCTCATCAGTTTTCATGGCTGGTGGTAGGGGTCGTGGTCGTCGTGGACGGGGTTCGAATGAGGAAGTTAAGCACCGTGATCGTAGCATTCAGAATGTGATGATTGAAGATTTGCAGAGACAAGTTACAGAGTTAACCCGGCGTCTAACGGCGCAGGATTTCGGTGATCGTGAGATGGAAGATCATGATTCCGATTCCAGTTTCAAAAACCCATATCACCGGCGTGATTCCGATTCACGGTATAAATACTTATAACGAAAGATCTAGCGTCTAAAGCAGTCAGCCTCGGTACTACAATCGATAGCAAGGTCCTTCCCAAGCTCCCTGATCTTGAGCCCCAATGCTAATCAGTAGCTTCTCAGCCTCCATACCAGACAAATACGTACCCTATCACGGTGTCACCCTCACCCTCTGGGCTAGCCACTTCCTCGATAGTGTACGTACAGATCGTGTTTAAGGCCAAAACCTTCTGAGATTATGGCGAAAGTTAGTTGCCATTGTGCTAAAAACAAAAGTACTCACATAGCCCTGTGATGATTGATGCAATGCAAACTAAAGGCGTTCGGCAATAATTGGAGAATTGGAATTATGACCAATAGAAGACAAAGGAACCTACACTTGGTTAGAAAATAAAAAGACTCTGACACCAAACCCGTGACGAACAGTCCGAGATATATCCATACGCTAATCGAACGACAAAAAGGTGCTTCAATTTCAAGAAGAATATCCTTATAATGAAATTCCAAGCTTACCCAAGTTGTCCATCACCGCTAAAGTGTCCCCCAGGCTGAAATTGTGGCCAAGGACAGCAGTAACATGTCAGTGCTAAAAACCGCTTGGAGTATGGTATGATCCAATGTTTTGTATACCCTATCGCATGCCGTACCAATTAAGACATTGGAAAGAAATATTTTGATATTGATACTGTTTCATATACTGTTTCAAGATTGTCGATATATGAATAAATTATATATATAAATATATATAAAAATTATATTTCAAAATAATAGTCAATATATTAATAAATTATATATAAATATATATATATATAAATTATAAATAGTTTAGTCTGAATTGGGGGTCAAAAAATGAGCTTGTAGTTTTAAAAAATGAAAAAAAAATTAACGTCTGAAATATCGGCCGGTACAGGCTGAAATATCATCCAGTATAGCTAGTACCGGCTAGTACAAAACATATACAATAGCTGTACTGGACTAGTGGCCGAAAAGGCAAATACTGGTGGTACCAACTGGTATAGTACGGTATTTGAAACAATGGCATTATCCATTGGTTCTCCCTTCTATCTGGCGGTTGAGACATGGGTTTTCTGCAGGAAGCTTGATTTTCTGCACATGGGAAGCGAAAATGTTTCTAAATTAAAAGTAATGTTATTACAAATGGAGAAGTCTCAAGGTTTTGTTTATGATCAGCACATCTTTCTGAATGAAAAATGAACAAAAACTCTACTCGTACCAGGCAGGGGAACCCCCCGCGAACCCGTCCCTCCAAGTGTACACCAAACGACTGCGTCTTTGCTTTCTCCCTTCCTTCCCTTCGTCTACATCTTCGTATCTTCCAAACAGAATCCTTAGTCTTCGCAACTTCGTCTTCTCATCTTCTTTTACCATGTGAGCAAGCTCTGATTTTCCACTTCGTATTCTCTTTCGAGTTTTCCACTTCATGTTCTCCATTGTGTTCCAGATCTACGATTTCATCTCCTTTTATGGTCTCCTTTTCAGCCTTCCCCAGAACTCTTCGTCTTCTCCACGAAGCCACAGACGCCTCCTAACCCCTTGTCTTCTCCACAAACCTTGCAAAGCCACAGCCACGTCAGCCCTTCGTTTTCTCCACAAACCCACGAAGCCACAGTCACTCCCCCCTTCGTCGTTCTATGGTGAAGTCAGACGTTGGTCTTTCTCATTGTCTCAAAAGTCCAAGCTAACCACTAAGACACATCTCTTAACATCCCATAAGTAGCAGATTAATATGTAAACATATATCAATAAAGAAATGGAAGTCTAGTTCACATAAATTTGAGGTCAAGCTCTTGTCTGTAAAATTTATCTTCAAAAATTATTAATTGCTTCTTTTACTCCATTTTCCTTTCTAAAAGTCTTTCTTGGTACAGAGGGATGGTTAGTCCACAAGTTGTAAACTGATGTACTATGAATTCTATCACTTGTTCAGTGATAAAGGTAGAATAACACTAAGTATTCGATAGAATGCACAGAAGAAAATATGAATGAATATTAGACTTTCTTTTCATTGATTTCACATGTACAGTCTAGTAGTATTTATAGGCATATCAACAAAATACACATGACAGCTTACTATTCTGTTACAAAATATTCCCCTAGGTAGTGGTGTGTGAGTCTTTTGAAAGATGCTTGAGCGTTCTTGTCTTAACATCCACAGGTGCACCTGCCTTATTATCCCCCTCGATCCAAAAGGTGTTGGACTAACAGTAAAGCTTGATTGAAGTTGTTCAAAACGGGAGGTTGATAATGGCTTGGTCAGAATATCAGCAATTTGCTCCTTACTGGAAATTAATGATACTTGTAGAGTCTTAGCAGCAACCCGTTCTCTAACAAAATGATAATCTAGCTCCACGTGCTTGGTGCGAGAATGCAAGACGAGTGACAAATAGGTGGCACTGATGTTGTCACACCATAGTATAGGAGGGGAAGAAAGAAACACACCAAGCTCACTTAAGAGTGACTGCAACCAAGCTCACACCATATTTCTATTCAGCTTCGGTGGAAGATCTAGCAATTGTAAGTTGCTTCTTAGAGCCCCAAGAAATTAAATGATTACCAAAATAGACACAATAACCACCCGTGAATCTACGATCATTAGGACACCCGACCCAGTCTGTTTCGAAAAAGGCGGACAAGGAATATGAGGAAGAAGTAGTAAAATGTAAACCAAAATGACGAGTGTGATTGAGATAACGCAGAATTCTTTTTACAGCCTACTAGTGGGGAAGATGAAGATTGTGCATAAACTGACAAACACAATTAACAACAAAGGAGATATTGGGTCTAGTAAAAGCTAAGTATTGGAGACTACCGACTACACTACGATACCATTGTGGATCCTTAAAACCAGTACCATCAAAAGTTGAAAGTTTTTCAGAAACAGACATTGCAGTAGAAACTGATTTACAGTTATGCATATTGGTTCTGGTGAGAAGATCAGTAATATATTTATTCTGAGAAAGGAAAAGACCATCATTGTTGTGAGTGACTTCTATCCCTAAGAAAAAATAAGTGGCCCTAAGTCTTTAACCGGGAAATAAGAAGCAAGATAGTTTATGAATTCATAAATGGACTGTGAACTAGCCCAGTAACTATTATATCATCAATGTAAACCAATATGAACAAGCAAACAGAGTCAGTTCGAAGGATAACTAGAGAAGAGTCAGACACAGAGCAACAAAAATCAAGAGAAATTAATCTATTACTTAACTTTGCAAACCAGGCTCGGGGAGCCTGTTTTAAGCCGTAAATAGATTTTCTCAACTTACAAACATGAGTAGGAAGATCAGGATGCACGAACGGGGGATGCTTCATATAAACATCTTACTCAAGATCTCTATACAAAAAAGCATTCTGTATATCAAGTTGATGCAGCGGCCAGTCAGACGAAATGGCAAGAGAGAGTATAAGTCTAATCCTCACTAGCTTGACAACAGGACTAAAGTCTCTGTATAGTCAAGACCCAGTTGCTGATGAAATCCTTGAGCAACCAGACGAGCTTTTCGTCGCTCAAGAGAGCCATCAGCTCGGCGCTTAGATTTAAGGATCCATTTTGAACCAAGTAGATTATATGAAAGAGACGATGGGACTAAATCCCAAGTTTGATTGTGAAGAAGGGCTGTAATCTCAGAGTGCATGGCAGTGCGCCATTCATGTTGTTTATTGGCTTTAGAAAAGGAACTAGGTTCTTCAGGAACTATGGGTAGAGAGGATGTTTCGATGAGAGAGGTGGAGGGTTTGATGGATGGACATGGACCTGTGCCATCTTGAAAAATTTTGGGACATCGAGTATTGACTTGTGATCGCGTGATCATGCCATGAAAGGTCGGTTGGAGTACAATCGAAGCAGATAAGAGAGAAGACTGTGAAACCCTAGAATGAGTTGGAGAAGACGGCTGGGAGGAGATGGAGGATAGATTAGGTCTGGAAATCAAAGACGAAGAGGGAACCCTAGAGGGGATTTGAGAATCGGGAATTGGTGAAGACTGAGACGAGGATGGGCCAAAAGAATAGTTGGGTGGTGACATGGTGAATGAAGTAATACTGGGCCGAGTAGTAGAGATGTGATTTGGGCCCGAATCAGGAGAATAAGACAGAATGAGAGGACCATAAAAGAAAGAAACTGAATTGGGTATTGGGCCAGAGGAGAGATTTGGACAAATTCTGAAAAGGAAAAATATTTTCATCAAATGTTACATCTCGAGAAATATAAGTGCGACCTGTCTCAATGTGAAAACACAGATATCTCTTGTGGTCTGGGTTGTAGCCCATAAAAACACATTACTTGGAACGATAATCTAATTTATGTTTATTGTAAGGACGGAGATTGGGCCAACAAGCACAGCCAAAAACTTTTAAGAATTTTCTATTTGGAATTCGGCCCATTAATACTTCAAATGGGGATTTATCTTGTAAGATGGGAGTAGGCATTCAATTTATGAGGTATGTGGCTGCTTGGAAGGCCTCGGCCCAATATTTTATGGAACTGAAGCATGGGATAAAAAAGAGAGACCCGTCTCAACAATGTGTCGATGACGAGGCTCAATGCTCCCATTTTGAGGATGAGAATAAGGACAAGTGATGCGATGTGTGATGCTTTGTTGAAAAATGGGATGGAGTGGACGAAATTCTCCTCCCCAATCCGATTGCACATCAATAATATTTTGAGAAAACGTATTATGAACAAATCGCATAAAGGCCGACATAAGTGATGTAACATTTGATTTAGATTGTATGGGAAACAACCAGAGATACTTGGAGTAATCATCTAAAATGGAAAAGTAAAATCTAGAACTAGTTGAAGAAAGTAAAGGCGCTGGGCCCCAAACATCCAAAAACAAGAGATGAAATGGTGCAGGGGAACAAGAAGGAGAAGCGGGATGGGGAAGTACATGGGCTTTGGAATGTAAGCAGGCTGACCATTGTTGAAACACAGAAGGAAAAGCTATGGGCAACTGAAAACAATGAAGTATCAGGCTGGTTGTGCGAAATGACGGATGTCCTAGTCGAGAGTGCCAAAGTTGAGGGGTTGTACGGGTTCCAATCAGAGCTTGAGGACGATGGAGGGAACTGACTGAGCTACGATCAGCAAGGTATACAGTCCATCTTTAATGCTGCCCTGAAGAAGAGTTGCCTGGGAACATGCATCCTTCACAAGAAAGAAAGTAGAATGAAATTCAAAAAATACATTATTGTCATGACAGAATTGACGTACAGACAATAGATTAAGGGAAATAGATGGAACATGACGGATAGAGTTGAGAGAAAAATTGCCAGCAGGAGTATTCAGTTGAGCAGAAATGATATTGTGAATGGGTAGAGTTGAGCCATCGCCAATGCTTACTTGGTCAGGTCCTTGATATGACATAGAATCCATGTTGAGGTTGTGTGAGTCGGAGGTAAAATGATGCGAGGTTCAGTATCAAGAAACCAAATATTGTTGGAGGTAGATGATTGAGGAACATATGTACAGTTTGCCGAAAAAAATGATGGAGGAGGAGCTTGATACGACTGATCATGGCGATGATAGCAAGTGGTTACATAATGACTAGGTTTCCTACAGATTTGGCATACAAGCCGAGAAGAAGCAGAGGTTTGACCACGAAAGCCATTTCGGCCAAGGCCACGCCCACCTCTCAAATTCCCATGACCACGAGGAGTAAAGGATTAGAGGAAGGACGAGGAGCAATACTGCTATTAGCAACGAAAGTGGCATTGGAGAGAAGGGATTGATTCTGGTGAGCAAGCCTGGACTCATGGTTAAGAAGAAAACTATAGAGTTGATGGGGAGAAATTGGGTCAAGACAAGTGGTAAGAGACATTATCAACGACTCATATTCAGTACCTAGACCAGCAAGGAGATCAACCAAAAACTCAGAGTCTGAAAGGGGATGACCAGCTGCACCAAGAGAGGATGCGAGGGCTTTGAACTTATTAAAGTAGCCGGTAATAGTCTCAGAACCCTTTTTGAGTGTGGCTAATTGAAACTGTGTATGGACAACATTAGCAGTGGATTTGGCCAAGAATAAATTCTGAAAATGGACCAAAGTTGAGCAGAGGCGGTACAATCAAGCACCTGAGCTAATACACTCTCCAAAAGGGACGAATACAAGGCTGAGATAATGAGACTATCTTGATGTATCCAATGAGTGTATTTCGAATTGAGTTTGTCATTTAGCATTTTGGGCGGTGGGGAAGAAGAGCCATTAACAAACTCAAGAAGATGATGTCTCCGTAGGAATGGCACTATTTGTGCCTTCCAAAGTAGGTAATTATCAATGTTAAGTTTGACTGTTACAAACTGTGGGGCAGTCGATACGATGGAGGTATTAAGAGAGGACATGGAAAACTGACTTAAAAAAAAAAATGGACGTAGGTCCTTTTTAGGCTCTTGATACCATGATAAACGTAGACGAACACTAAGTATTCGATAGAATGCACAGAAGAAACTATGAATGAATATTAGACTTTCTTTTTCATTGATTTCATATGTACAATCTAGCAGTATTTATAGGCATATTGTCTCAACAGAATACACATGACAGCTCACTATCCTGTTACAAAATATTCTCTTAGGTAGTGGTGTGTGAGTCTTCTGGAAGATGCTTTAGTGTTCTTGTCTTTACGTCCACAGGTGGACCTGCCTTATTATACTGTTCTCACAATTCGCTCTCATATAAAGAGTTAAGGAACATTTACTCATTTAGTGGGGGAAAAAAAAAACTAAGCTCAAAGAATGGCATTTTATTGGTAAAATCACCATTGCATATTTATACTAATTGAATTAATAATAATTTGGGAGGCTCTCACTGATTTGGAGACTCCCAAATCAAATTTCAGTAAATCCCATAAACAAGTTGAATACAACTAATATAACCCATTTTCTAGAGCCACAGCACTCTCTTTTACTATGATGTACAGATTCGAGCTAGGGTGGCAGATGACTTTTTCCGGATCCCCCATTTATTCGAGAATCTGCCAGCTGCATGCGATGGTCTGAAAATGGAAGGTTCATGCATGCATGCTTCCTTCAAGACTTCGCAGATTTTTTTAAGGAAAGTCGATCTCAAAATATCACAGAAGTTTAAAATGAAGGCGTCTATTTATCTGTTTTATTCTCACGGCCGTAATTATTAGTGCCAGTTCATTTTTCCTAATTATTAGGTAGAGAACTCAGTGCTCACCCTCCATCAGATCATACGAATCCGTGGATGTTGATTAATTAAAAGCAATTTAGGAACTTTAGACGACATTTTAAAACAATATTAAATACGTGTCTCGTGTTATCACGAGATATTTCTTATTGGTTTAATTATTTAGACCGTATCCCACTCGAAACATGCCGTGGAAATTGCGTAGTTGTATCGGATTTCATTGATCTGTTTGACGGATTTTGTGGCACCGGATCCTACAAAATAATCATCCTAAAAGCTGATCGACTGAATGACGTAAACGGTTGTAGCATGACTTGAACGTGCATCTAGTCTAATGCATATACAGTTCAAGATCTTCATATTTCCAAAGAAGGAAGAAAAATACTCTAACTATAAACTAATTCTATAAAAATAATTTTATAAATTGATGTAGTTTGACGTGATTTATCAGATTGTAAAATTATTTTTATCGTAAAATAGATGATCTAATAGATTACATAAAAATACATCAATTTGTGAGATTATTTTAATTTATATAATCATTTTATGGCTCATGTAGCACTCCTCTTGTTGGAAATCCGCTATTTTTTTCAGCTTATATATCTAATATAACGATTCAAAAACAAATATCTCCACACCCTCCCTCGTCTTCGGAGGTATATTGATAGAACAGCGCCTAAAGCCTCCCTGCATGTAGTCCAGCCTTTTGAAGGTTTGACCCTGCAATCTCGGAACTAATTCACATCGAAATTAAGATCAAATAGATCAGTAAATAATTGTATGCATTATATGTTTTTTAAATAAAAAATCAAAAGCAAACTGTCATGTCTCTTTTCTTATACCAGCTACATGTATTATCCCGATTAATTTATAGGAAGAAAACTGGACTAATGGTATGGTGCGTACGTAAGAGTTGAAATTTTCTTAACTTCATAAATATATTGCTGCTTTGATTCCAGTCTATATATCTCGCCGAAGGAAGAAGCCAAGAAGATATATATTAATTTGAAAAACTCAAACATAATTAAATTATAAAATACGCAAACCCATAGATGATAATTGAACTGATAGATCATGAAAGTTGAACCTCTCCTCTCTTCTCATCACTTGGCCTATATGTATTGTTTGTAGTAGCTCACATCTCTTCCAACTGATCCGTGACAAGCTCGTAAAGAGTCTTACTACGACTCAAGTCTCAGAGAGCTAGAGAGATCTATCACATCCAATCAGTGGAGGGGCCATGGCTAGTAAAAAGAGCTTCATCCTCCAAGTCCTCCATGGGCCTTGGCTCATGGTGTTCGCGTCTCTCATCATTATGTCCACCGCCGGCACACCCTATGCATTCGGACTGTATTCCAGTGTCTTAAAGTCGGTGCTCGGCTACGACCAGACTACACTCAATTTGATCAGCTTCTTTAAGGACGTTGGTACCAACGTCGGCGTCGCCTCCGGCCTCCTTGCCGAGGTCACTCCTCCGTGGTTTGTTTTGTCAGCCGGAGCATTCATGAACTTGTTCGGGTACTTAATGATATGGCTGGCCGTGACCCAAAAAATGGCGAAGCCCAAAGTATGGATGATGTGCTTGTACATCTGCCTCGGTGCTAATTCAACGGCCTTTGCCAACACCGGAGCAATGGTCACCTGCATCAAGAACTTCCCTGAAAGCCGAGGTGTCGTGCTAGGGCTTCTAAAGGGATATGTGGGCCTCAGTGGTGCTATACTAACACAACTATATCATGCTTTCTACTATAAGGACTCCAAGTCTTTGATTTTGCTGGTAGGTTGGCTTCCGGCAGCCATAAATTTGGCTTTTGCACCTTTTATTCGGCTCATGAAGGTCACTCGTCAGCCAAACGAGCTCCAAGTGTTCTATAATTTCCTTTATATTACATTTGGCCTTTCTGGGTTTCTTTTGGTTATGATTGTAATAGAGCAAAAGGTTGCGTTCACGCAAAGCGAGTATGGAGGTAGCGCAGCTGCAGTGCTTTGCCTGCTCTTTCTACCACTTGCTGTATCTATCAGGGAAGAGTATAGGCATTGGAAGAGCAAACAATTGGCATTAAAAGATGGTTCGCAGCTGAAAATAATCACTGAGACGCCGAACGTGCAAACTCCTTCATCTCTTCCACAAGCATCTCCTGCCTCACCAAATTTGCTCCTCGAACCAAGCACAGAAAAGCAAGTTTCCTCATGTTGGACAAACATATTTAGTCCCCCAGCGCGAGGAGAGGACTATACTATACTCCAAGCGGTCTTCAGCGTTGACATGTTGATACTTTTCTTCGCAGTAATTACCGGCGTTGGTGGAGCACTGACGGCGATAGACAATTTGGGACAGATGGGAACTTCTCTCGGATACTCGAGTCAAAGCATAAGCACTTTCGTGTCACTCGTAAGCATATGGAATTATCTTGGACGAGTGATGGCGGGTTTGGTCTCTGAAATTCTCTTAAAGAAGTACAAGTTCCCTCGCCCTCTCATGCTCACTGTAATCCTTCTAATTCTATGTGTTGGCCACCTTCTAGTCGCATTTCATCACTCTGGAGGTCTCTACGTAGCATCTGTAATAATCGGGTTTGGTTTTGGTGCACAATGGTCAATAGTTTTTACAACAATTTCTGAGATTTTCGGCCTAAAGTACTACTCCACTTTGTATAATGTTGGGTCGGCGGCTAGCCCGATTGGGCTGTATGTACTCAACGTGGTTGTGACGGGTCATCAATACGATAAGGAGGCTAAAGAGCAACTGGCTGCTTTTGGACTCACAAGGAAGCCTGGGCAGGCTTTGAATTGTACTGGGGTTGAGTGCTTCAAATTGTCTTTCATTATAATCACTGCCGTGACATTCTTGGGCGCCCTTGTTTCCATCGCTCTGGTGATTAGGACCAGGAAATTTTACAAGAGTGACATTTACAGAAAGTTCCGGGAGGAGGCCAAGCTGGCAGAAAAAGAGATGGCGTTTGCTGGACACTAAACGTGTCTGGCCCCTAGCCCGATCACTTTATTATAATATAGCAACTTGGAAAGTGGCATATTATATATATATACAGTTTTAGTCTTTTAGATCTTGATCATGATAATCAACAGTATATGGATTTTAAAAGAAAGGGAAAGATAATGGTGGAGACTCGTTTATTTCAGGAAGAAATAAAATGGGCATACTTTTAAATTACAGCTTCCATTGCTGTGCTTGTAATGCAAATTTGCATAAAAAAAAATTTCGAAATATTCTTCATTGTTTTTGCTTGTTGACCCATGCACGTTCTATTCTCTATTAATTTTGTAATATTCCCCATGCGGGTTTTACTATTCATCCTCCCCACACTCCACACTCTACACTTTTTAATATTTTTTAATATTTTTTTGAATTTATTTTTTTTAAACTATTTATAATTTTTTATTCACTATTCATATAAAAATATATTTGATAAAAAAAATTAAAAAAAAATTAAAAAAAGATGGAGTGTGGAGTGAATAGTAAGAAGTTGAATAGAATTTTTGTAATTATTAACCACTTAATTTGAATGAGTAAAGATGCATGTCATCATGTGGACGTCACAGATGATTTGACTTATACAGAATTCTTTACTTTTTTTTTCCTTAATGATTCACCAATATCTTACAAAAGGAATGCAAACAACGTTTTTTTTACGGAAAAGGATAGAATTACTACTATCTACTCCTTTACTATTCTTTTTTTATTTAATTTTTTTATTAATTTTTAATTTTACTTAATAGTTAAAGAAGTGATAATTAATAAAATTATATATTTTTTTAATTTTTTTTAATGATTAAAGATATTAAAAAAATACTTAAAAGAAAATGATAAAAAAATAAAAAATTTCAAATATAGTTAAAGTAGTAAATAAGTAGTAAACCAATTGTAAGGGTATCATTACCCTTACGAGTAAAAGAAGAAAAAAATAAGAAATGCAAACAACTTATAATTAGCCAGTTTCATGCACTCTAAATAATGATCAGGTTATAAATTAGAGTTATTTACAGCAATTCGACTGTTCATTAGAGTATCTAGATCTAGTTCGAGGGTGTACACGGGCGCCCGGCCATGCCAACGGTCCTGACTTACAGTTCATGATGAGATTCTTTTATAAGATACTAACTAATTAATAAACTTCCGCAAGACTTTTTTTTCCTTACGAATTGGAAGTCCCATGCATGCACTTTGGTGAGGAACCCCCGATCAAGCTGGATTTCTTTGAAATATTCAAAAATAATTGTTACCGACTAATTTATTAAATATGAATTAATTAAGACGATTCCAATTGACTGTTCGATCCATGGTAATCCAAAGATATATAATATTAATGAAACTCAAATTAGTTGCCCGGCCTATTGTTTAAGTTGCGTAACTAATGCCGCTAAGACCATTTAAATTAAAGACTAACATTTATTTTTTGTTGGCTGACCTCAAACGAACAGACATTTGTTGCATGCTGCGATCAGTCCGGGCATTTATATAAATATATATATTTATATATATACAAGTACTGTTATATATAGTCAGTTTGAAGTGTGTCGTCCCTGCATACTCTTTATAAAAAATTGGAGATTATTATTAAAAAAAAATCATTTTTTCAAATATGCAGGGATTGCAAAATTTAGGACTGTAAATATTATTTTTCTATATCTGCAGAGGTACTGGTTAATTTGATCAACGTTGGCTAAAGAATTAAAATTGCTACAGCTTGAATATTTAGGAATTAATTATCATCTCATCATGAGAGTTTGTGAGTAGGCAAAAGTAGAGTCTTCTAATGTACTTCGTTTAGTATATTGGTCCTTGATGATATCTCCCATTATTTGAAAATAAGTTGTCTTTTATAATGCTTAGTAAGAAATCCGGTACTAGTCTTAATAAGCGCTTTGATTTTTATAAATTACGGCGTCTCATTTTGAAGAGAAAACCCATAAGAAAACATACGGGGGTTTAGACTTTAGAGTTTTGAGCCTCTTTTATGAAAGTGTAATGCAGGTTTTTTTTTTTTTTTATAGGAAATAGACCACATTCATTCATTCCATAAAGAGTTACATCTGTGACTCAAAATTACAAGTCAAACTAAATTCTGTTCAAAACTTTCCGTACGCAAATCTGTGCGATGGCATTGTCTAAATCAGAAACTCTCAAAAAAGAGTATCCGCTCCATCCTCCAACCAATAGCCAAACTCCATCCTCCCAAGGAGGAGAAGTAAACCACCAAACTCCATCTTCTAAAGGAGGAGAAGTAGCCAACAAAAGCTATAGACATAAGTCCAACAGCCTATTTCACCATATACTCTTAACAAAAAACCAACAAAACCAAAAAACTCCAACATAAAAACAAACCGACATATAGTCGGAATTACAACTTCCTACAACAAAAACCCAACCAAACAAACACTACAAACAACCACCAACCAAAACAAAACAAAATCGGAAACAACCACAAAATAGGATCGGTGGTGGCGCGTGAAAGTCACGCGCCACTCTGGGAAGGAGTCAAATGGCCTATCGAGGCAGTGCCAGTGTACTGGGCCCTGAGCTGCCGCACACGGCTCCGACACGGTGTGTATGTGGTGGCTCGCGTATGCCACGCGTTTTCTGTAATACGCACGTGGAAGCGACGCACCCCTCCAAATGGCACCCAAAGCGGACAGCTGCTAGATCGGCGGGCGAGGGATCTTCTAGTGGTACGTGTGTAGGAAAAACTCCACAGGCGGAGCTCGGATCGACTTCCTCCCTATTATTCAGCCGAACCTGCAAAAAAAATAAAGAAACCGTCATAGACGACGGTAGAGAGGGAGGAGAGGAAAGGGGAAGAGGAAGCCGAAGCTTCCCCTCCCCCAACGATGATCAGGCGAAAGAGTTTTTTGAGAAAGGGTATGGGCGAGAGAGAGGGGAGAGAGATTTTACATAAATTTAAGTGCCCTTGTAACGCAGGTATTTTAGGTGTACTAGACTTCTCCAAGTGCTTTGTAAAAATTGGTCTTTAGAAAAAAATAATTATTTTTTATACTTTTTCATGATTCGATTCACTTTTTATGAAAGGTCTGCACAATACTTATATATTTAGAACTTGTAAAAATTATTAATCTTTACCAAACTTTGCACCGCATGAGCAGCTTACGAGTCATCAATCAAATTCATGGTTCTTACAATTAAACTTAACGTTGGCAGAAATTAAAAACACGAACGCAGAACATCATGCATACAACACGCGGCCGGGAGGTAACAAAACTAGCTAATTGATATTTGAATTTTTGATCATGTAGTATGTATGTATCAGCTGAAATCTGAATTATCTAAATTTAAAACATAATTGTATATCGAAAATGAGGCAATATAGAGAGTACTTCATTTAGATTTCATAATTTGCTACAACTTAAAATCTTTTAAGTTCAAAACAATATTGCCCGGCCATAAAAAATAAAATAAAAGCAGATTGTACAGAGTGATAATGATTATTCTGAATCTTATAACAATATCTAAGTACAGTGGGAGCGCAACAAATTTTAAGATATCATGTGTCAACAGACATTTATGTCGTTTTGTTTTGCCTCTGGGTTACATTGATTAATGTGGCCGGGCAATTTAACAATGACAACAGTATGTCTCATGATCAGGACGTTTTCGGGCTTTGATTACCTAATCATAGGGTTAATATATACATGACTACAGGGATCCAAATCGCTCTCTCTTGCAGTTTTTCCTCATAACCTTTCAGTTCTCTATGGCAGTGATGACAAAAATTACAATATGGCAGCAAGTACTTGGCCTTTGGAATCAACAGCCAACAGGTATTCCATTTGTGTAAAAACCGATATATGCATATCGTCGTAAGTCAAGTACTAGAATATATATCGGCTGACTGGATATGAAATATTTGATACAGAACATTACTTTTTTAGGAGCTACCGCCATGCATCATATCATTAATCGTAAAATCGAGGACGACAATCAGAGACTATAACCCTGAAATCTTCTTATAAACGTACAAAACAAGTTCACAAGATCTAATTTTACAGGATAAAAGGGCATTAAAAAAAAAGGATAAATTACAAGATCACAAGTATAAATAAAGTGACCCAAGACTGTAGCTTAAAGATCGATGGGTCATATATGGCTCGATCCCAAATTTCTTTCTTCTTCCTATCCGGCCCTCATTATTGTTAGTTACGCTGCGCTAATTCTGTCCGTCGAACATGACCATTTGCAGCCATCGCGGTTTCAGTCTCGACCACAGGATTCGCGTCCTCTCGGAACTTCTTGTAAATGTCGCTCTTGTAGAACTTCCTGGTCCTAATCACCAAAATGAGCGAAACCAGTGTGCCAAAGAAGGTCACGGCGGCTATGATAATGAAAGACAATTTGAAGCAGTCAACCCCAGTGCAGTTCAAGTCCTCCCCGGACTTCCTTTTGAGCCCCAACGCTGCCATCTGCTTCTCTGCCTCCCTATCGTATAGATGCCCAGCGACCCTCACATTGAGCAAATATGACCCTATTGGGCTAGCCACCGCTGCAAAATTGAACAGCGTAGAGTAGTACTTAAGCCCAAAAAGTTCAGAGATTATTGAGAAGAGTAGTGGCCATTGTGCACCAAAACAAAACCCAATAATCACTGATGCCACATAGATGCCGTTCGGGACGTTAAAGGCAATTAGGAGGTGGCCCACGCAGGATAAAAGGAGGACCAGTGTGAGGATGAGAGGGCGAGGAAATTTGTACTTTGTTATGAACATTTCAGAGGATATACCTGCGACGACACGTCCGAGATAGTTCCAAATGCTTACCAGAGACACAAAAGTACTTATGCTTCGCTTCGGATATCCTAAGGAACTCCCTATCTGATTCAAGTTGTCTATCACCGTTAACGAGCCCCCAAGACCACAAATTGTTGCAATGAATATCACTAACATGTCGATGCTGAAAAGTGCTTGTAGTATGGTATAGTCCTCCCCTCTATTCGGGGGCTGAAACATGGTCTTCCAACAAGAAACTTGTTCTTTTTCAGCACCTGGTTCCGCAAGCGAAATTGTGGAAGTGCCAGTTTGTGGTGGATGGACAGGGCTCTTCGTCGGGGTTGCCTCCTCGGTAGTTATTTTCAATGATCCGGGATCGTTCAGAGCTTCTTTCTTGCTCTTCCAAACCTTATACTCGTCCATAATAACGACGGCAAGTGGGAGGAACAGTAAGAAAAGCACCACGGCTGCGCTTCCTCCATACTCGCTTTGTGTGAAGTCGACCCTTTTCTCTACTATAATCACGACCATCAAAAACCCCGCAAGACAAAGCGAGATATAGAGGAAATTATAGAAAAGTCTGATCTCGTTTGACTGCCGAGTAGCCTTGATGACCCGAATGGTTCGAAGGAAAACCAGACATATAGCAGAAGGAAGCCACGCTATGAGCAAAATCAAAGACTTGGCGTCATCGACGTAGAGAGCATGATAAACCTGAGTGATAACTGCGCCACTAAGACCCGTGTAACCCTTCAAAACACCAATGACGATTCCACGGCTTTCAGGGATGCTCTTTATGGCGGTGACAAGCGCTCCAGTGTTGACGAAAGGTTGTGAATTGGAACCAATGCATATATACAAACACATTTGCCAGACATGGGGCTTGGCGATTCTTCCGCTGACGCTGAGCCAGATCATGAAGTAGCCAAAAAAGCTGAAAGACGCGCCCATAGCTAAGACCACCCACGGGGGTGTGATCTCGTTGATAAGGCCGGAGATGACGCCGATGTTTGCGCCCAAGTCCTTGTAGAAGCTGATCAAATTGAGAGTGGTTTGGTCATAACCGAGCTTGGACTTGATCTCGCCGGAGTAGAGGCCGAAGATGTAGCTCAAGCCAGCAGTGTTCATGATTAAAAGAGACGCGAACATCATGAATCTCCGCCCCAGGAGCACTTGGAGGGTGAGGCCCTTCATGTCCGCAAACCGGCCTCCACCACCACCCCAACTTCCACAGCATCCGGGAACCACCATATTTCTTTCCCTTTCTCTTTCTTTCTTTCTAACTCGCTACTTGATTATTGCCAAGTATTTTGCTCACTTCTCTGAAGATTGTACTGCCATTTTAACTACAAAGTCACGAGTCAGTACTTCGAGGAGCGTTTTTGCCTCTTGCGGAGAAATACGGATAATTAATCAATTAAAAAGACATTATCCAGTTGATGCATCAAACGCAATATTATAAAGAAACTCTGGCATTAGCATGCAGTACTAAATGTGTTGATATTTTATTTTTTTATAATTATAATTACACATGATGATGAAACAAAATTTATCAACAAATTATACTCGTCTAGTCAACGTTCGGATTATATATTTATTGTGTGAAAGGAAGAAAATTAAACGGCAAGAACGATCATATCCTTTCAAGTTGGACTTTGGACGGGCAGTACTACTTGAAACTTTGTAATCTTGGAAAAATCCAGTTTCGTGTATTGTCTAATTGTTCTTATTTAATATTGAATTATTTCGTGGATGCCCATCAATTTTGACCGACAACTACAAGAGCCATCTGAATTATGTGGATACTATTCGGTACCGAATTTTCGGTGGGTGTAGCTGCTCTCTTCATCACCAATACATATACACACTTGCAGAAGGGCAACGTGCGAGGCGCGTTTTCCTAGTTAGAAGAAAAAAATTATAGAAATAAATTGTCATTGGATGTTAGCTGTGAGCTTTCCTTGAGAGAAACATAGAAACAATATTTAAACACTAATATTCTATGTTTGGTTGGGAAAATGGCGTGATTCAAATGTATAAACCCAAACACTAATCGAAGTACTAATTGATTATCTAGCAAAGTCAATGGAACTGCAATGTTTTTCTTTAATCATATCTACCAATACGCAAGATTGTTATTTTCATTTGAAGCCTTCATTGTTTAAAGCCATCATGAGTTCTCACAAAATAGTCATGCATGAAATTGGTTGAAGGCTCTTTAAGGACTCATGTAAGAATTCGGGAACGGTGTAAACAAACGACTTTTAAAAAAAACCAGAGATTTTCAAAACTTCATTGTTTAAGCCGTGCGTTCCTTCTGATAATTCTCTTTTAAAATCTGCCCAATTATTTCTTCAGCAACCGATTATATATTCGATATATTCACCTTTAACAATAAACATAAGCATAGCTATGAGGGGAAAAATATCCATAGCTCATGAATGGGGTCCAACCCACCAAGTCATCACTAAGGACAAGAAAAGAGACAAGAAAGAGATAAGAGGGAGACCAGAAAGATATGGAGGCTGCAGATGTCAGAGAGTCAGGAGAAGAAAGCAAAGAGGCTCGCGCAAGGGAGATCAGCCACCTCATGACAGGCTGGCATCCATAATGAAGGGTCAGACAAACGTATAAAAGGAAAGGCCCAGATAACCTGAAGGGGGATAGATAATATGATTGAAAACTGATTATTACTGATGATTTATGGAGAAAGCACTGAGATTGAACCTTGAAAGATAGAGAATAGAGGATTGACGGGTTAATAGGGGATCGAGAGAAATATATTAAAGAAGAGATCCAACTTCCTCTGTATAGTGAGATATGAGGATCTATGAGTGATTGTAAATAGATATATTATAGTGGAGACTTCCCTCCCAAAACCCCCGTCAACGTAGGCATATTGCCGAACCACGTAAATCTTGATGTCCATTTCTTTATATTGTACTTATTTTCTATTCGCCGTCATGAACGTACGAAACATCACCGTACAGCCGCACCGGAACGCCGTTGGGGGCTCCAATAAATTCACGTCGTGGCACTGCCTACGTGGATTTGCCCAGGCCCGCAAAACATGACATCAACAATAACATTAAAAGAAAAAAATTATAGATAATATACTGCTTGATCACTATTACCATCGTGTGGTCTTGTTTAGATGGAATCAAGTATACAAGTACCATACGTTATCCAAAATCCAAGAAGTGGCAGAATTGACAGCTTCTCACATTGCTTAAGCAATAGCTTCCATTGGGAAGTCATTTAACAGTAAAAGAAGTTACACAAATAGAATAAAAATGATGCTTTTTTTTCCATGCCTCGAAATTTATTTTAAGAGACTATGAAACTTTCCTGTTTGGTTACGAAATTCAGATAAAATGAGATGAAATATTTTGAATAGTAGTGAAATTTTTGAGTTAAGATGAGATGAAATAGTTTATAAAAAAAATGTGTTTGGATAGTGAGATGAGATAGTTTTTAATTTTTTAGATTTGAAAAAGGTGTGGGTCCTACTGTTGATTAGAGAGCCAAAAAGTGTACTATTCACTGTCAGTATTCATTGTTTATTACTATTCATTTAAGTGGATGTTTTTAAAATTTAGAGATGAAATATAGTGTTTTTAGATAGAGAAAACTACTATACGGTACAGATGAGATGAATCTATATTGTGTAACCAAACTTGGCGTTAAATGTTGATTTCTCTTATCTCTGCCCTTCAAAGATAGTCATATTTTTCATGCCATAAATTTTCTTTTAGTAAAGTAACAAACTCATTAGGCACCATTCTAAAAGACAACTAATATTATAGGGTTTTGCTATTCATCCTCCCCACACTCCACACTCCACACTTTTTAATATTTTTTAATATTTTTTTAAATTTTTTTTTGAATTTATTTTTTTTAAACTATTTATAATTTTTTATTCACTATTCATATAAAAATATATTTGATAAAAAAAATTTTAAAAAAAATTAAAAAAAAGATGGAGTGTGGAGTGTGATGTGAATAGTAGGAGGTTGGGTAGAATTTTTGAATATTATATGGAGCAAAACTCATAATTAACAACCATTAGCAATAAACTAATATTTATTCCTCTCGCTTGTGTTTTGTTGAGATCATAATGTGGGTACATTGACTTTAGATTGATAGGTATCCTGCACCTTTGACTTTTTAATTTGGCATAAGAAGTGGAATATATTTACATAATTAAGGATGAAGTTGTATTTTTGGATGTTATGAAATATTTGATGACAGGCCAGTATGTTGGGGTTGTATGAAACTGCGCGTTTTCATGAGTAATACATTCTATCAATTTAAGAATGAGATGGCCCGACTGTTGGGAAATGATAATTTTTGTTTTTGACAATGTGAGGTGAGTTTTAAGAATGTGAAATATTTGCAAAAATGAATCATCATGCGAAGACAAAATTAGTATCACACAAAGCATGAAAGCATGGTGTTTTGTCCGAAGAAGTCAATTAAGACTACTAAGCAATATTGTTATACATAGAAAACCTAACAAAGATTATGAATACAGTTCTCATCAACCTGCAGCCTAGAGATAATAAAAGGGAAACTAATTTGAAGTTTATTATGGTTTTGAAAATAAAATTAAAAAGGTTTGCTTGGGATACACTAAACATTACAAATGTACACTAAACAATTTTTGGACAGAAGCACACAGCTGAAACTGAATTGTATATGATCGTGAGTTAGGTTAGCTAAAAGGGCTTATACCTTCATCAAGCTAGCTAGAGACCCCAGACAAACTCCTTCATCTTTGTAAAGACGACCTTATTTTCTTGTGACTCTCCAGTAGTGAGGTTTTGATCTTTAGCAGTTTCGCTGCTGGTCATGTTAGTGGTGGCATGCAAGAAGTGCAATTGCTTGAGGACCAAATGCCACCTCCTCCTCTTGCTTTTTAAGCATCACTTTCCTTGCTCTTTCTAAAGATTTATAAAGATCCTCAACATCATCTGTAAAAACTGGATTTTCATCTTCCTCTACTTTAACAGAAAGAGTTTGTTCCAACCGCAGCGATTCTAATGCCTAAGAGCATTCCTATCCGGTTCCCTATATTCCCTAAATCTCTAAATTTTAGGAAATCAACTTAACTTTTTGACAAAATAAGCACTTCATCCGGTTTCCTATTTTAAGGTATAGTTTTAGCATTTGAACATTGACTCTCTATATTTGGGAAGTCATTATTCATCCCCTAAATCAGTTTTTATATATATTTTATAAGGAATAGTTCAAGATCATGTAGAAATAAAGTAGTAGAAATAATAATAAAGAAAGAATAAAAAATATTATTTTAATAGAATAGAGAAAAGATAGAGAATGAAATGTAGGAGATTTTTTAAAGATGAGTAAAATTTAAGAGAAAATTATAGTAAGTGTGATTCCTAGCTAAAATTTAGGAAAAATTATAGGAAATTGGATGTGAATGCTCTAATCATTTTGTATAGGCTGACTAGAATGCATTGTTTCTCAATTCAGCCTAAGCTCTTTCTTTCTCCTCACTTGTGGCTTGCCTCCTTGCATCCTTCTGGTAACAAGGAAATATATTCTTCATAAGAAAGGAAAATTTTGATTAAGAAATAAATGATTCAAGCATAAAAAAAAAAAAAAAAAAAAAAGCTTAAAATCATCTTTAAGCGAATTGCCTTTATAAAATCAATCAATATATTGCTTGATTTGATATCTCGATGGACAACTTTAGGCTCAATAGCCTCATGTAAATAAGCCAGCTTGCAAATGTAATCATAAGTTTCAAGGAGTTGAAACTCGAGACAAGGTTAAGTTATCAAATTAAGGTATGTATTTACTTTCGCCTTAGCAGTACAGAGGAGAATTTTTATCCGAGCTTCCAGAGTTAGACATCCATGCATGTTGACGCAAGGCTCCATGGTGCCACTGCTCTAAGTTGCCAATAACCCGACAAGGAAATAAATTCAATATATGTAAACTTAGCGCCAAAAGCTATCTTGCTCTCACGTGTGCACAGGGTGCGCACACACTCATAACCAAATATTAACATAAACAACATTCTGGATGTTCATTCACAATAAAAGCACACGATCCGTTTCTTCTTCCTAGATAGGCGTTACCTCTTGTGTATCATCTTGTGTACTTGGGTTATGTCTATTCTTATTAATATAATCGTTTACTTATAAAAGAAATTGCACACAAAGCATATATGAATATAAAAGACGTGATTTTCCTTTGTTTTCCTATCAACGATCAATGGCAGAACTAGAAATTTGTTGTAAGGGAGACGAGCAAAGCTAAAACTATAATAAAATATTTTTTGTTCTATTTCTAGGTCAAAATATTCTATAAGATCAAAATAATTTTGTAG
The DNA here is from genome assembly GCA_029856935.1 of Cyclocarya paliurus. Lineage (NCBI taxonomy): Eukaryota > Viridiplantae > Streptophyta > Magnoliopsida > Fagales > Juglandaceae > Cyclocarya > Cyclocarya paliurus. The sequence goes on along the minus strand of JARVXP010000207.1, from coordinate 4,222,125 downwards.
AGGAGAGCCAAGATAATTTTTTCAAGAGGGGGCTAACGCAAGATCAGATTAATATAATTCTATTAAATCATAAAAAATTAATATATATATTTTTTTCAAACTTTGGGAGGGCCATTCCCCCGCCCCTTCATAGGTCCACCGCTGTCAACAATATTCTTGAGGAAAATATTCTTCTTGCAATTTTATTTTTAAATGAAGAGAACATTGATCAATAGTTAGCTATACTAAATGAACTTTGAGAGAAGACATAAAATTCATTATGACAATTCATTCATGAAGATTTGTTACAAAACAAAGTTGTGAACCTAAAAGATTATATTATTTGTGCCGAGAAACCAAGGTGGAGTATAATGATCAGATATCATACATTTCAGTTCCTTCAATGCAATACCCTAAAAGATGAACTAAGTTCTTATGTCGAAGGTGACCTATAGCATCAACTTCCACTCTAAATTCTTTCTCAGCTTGTCCTCTATAAGACAATTATGTAAAGACTAAAAGTACAAAAAAAAAAACAATAAAAGCTATGGAAAACTTGTTAAGGATTGGAACCTATGATTAAAAAACTACACATGTAAAAGGAGAACAAGTACTCAGTTTATCTGATTTTTTACCATGTAAAAGGAGTATAAGCCTATGAAATGAAAAGGCTAAACAACATCCAGACCCTTCTACAACTACAAGTGACTTCCTTGTAACATTCTCGAGAGGGTTTAAAGCAAAAAAAGTTCCTCCAAGAGAGATCAAAACGTCTTTCGCTTGCTTGTACTAGTCTTTGAGCATCAAATCTGCTTAAAAAAAAAAAAAAAAAAAAGACAAGCTATGAGAACAAAAACTCAAATCACCATGCTTGGTCCTCAAAGGACCAAATAACCCATACTGATGAACCAAAAAGAATTGAACTGATAATCGGTCAGGGACAAAATGAAAGCGACAAAATCTCAAATCACTACACTCGGTCAAACAAGGGCAAAATTCGACACCCTAAGAAAACCAAAATTTCAGTAAACCCTAGATTCAAATGTCAAAAAAATAAATTAAATAAAGATTTAAATGATTAAAAAAATAAAAGAAATTAAACCCTAAAATGAAAAACGCCAAAACCATCTAGACAAACCCAAATGCATGAAACACGGGTCCAGTAGAATTTGCGAAAATCCATACCCAATGATCGCTGATAACAATAACCCAAAACACAATCAAATTTGAAACACGAGATGCCAAAAAATGCCAACACGAAATCCAGCTAGCAGAGTTTCCATCGAGCTGGTTGTCGTCAACCATGAAGAGTGGTTTCCATCATAGTTTTAAATTCCATTCCTGTCGGAACGACTGGAATTTGCCGTTCCGGTGTAGTGATCGGAACACTATACCCTCTCATTTCGTTTCGCTCCAAATTCCAGACGTTTCGGTCCGTTCCGGCCATTTCGGTCCCTGTTCTATTTCGGACTGTTTTTGTAATTTTCTTATGTTTGAATGGCATTTGTAAATTTTAAATACAGATGGTATTTAATTCATTCTAGAATATAAAATGTATTTATTTAATTTAAATTTTTTTGTAACTTTAAATATGTCTACTCATTTTCTCCTTTTTTAAATTTCATTATTTTTAATAATTTCTCTATTCTTTTATTTTTTTTTCTTTGTTTTTGTGTCTCAACTCAAGTTTATGATTTTTTCAACATATATTCATTTTAGAAATCTTTAATTCTTCCATATATATACACATAAACATGATACACACTTATATATATATATATATATATATATATATATATATATATATATATATTTATTCTATTAGTTGTTAGTTTATATATACATATAAATATTTGTATATAATATATAATTAATCCCGAAACGGTACACCGGTACCGAAATATTCCATTCCAGTACCTAAACCGGAATAATAATCGGAACGGAATTCAAAACATTAGTTTCCATCGAACCCTAGGAATACATTCGGAAGCCTCACATTCTTTCTCTCTATGAGCTTTGGTTTTTTTTAGAGAAAGAAGCATCAGACAACGAGGGATGACAAAACCCTCTAGTTCGGCGTGCTCCGTGGCTACTAACGGGGGCAAGGATCATGAGGTCGAGAGAGAGAAAAAATAGGGGGTTTGGGATGAGAGAGAACTCAGGAGAGAAAGTAAGCCGAAAGTGTGAGAGAGGGAATTTTGTGGTTCTGGATATAATCATAATATCACTACACTCGATAGGGAGGAAACGTCCCCTCATGTTGACAACGTAGAAAAGTAAACCGATCATTAAAAACTAAATGACAAAATAAGAACAAGGACCACAATTGAACCCATACCTAGTCATAATCCAACGAAATTGAGGAACCCCAATATAATCATAGTCGACAAAATTAAGGGACAAAAATTCATAAATTTGAATAAAACAAAAGGGAACTGAGGGACAAAAATGGGAAACAAAGAAAAAAGAGGGGCAACAACGTAAATATGTGAATAAAATAGAGGGACAAAAATGGAAAGGAAAAGTGGTCGAAAAATTACTGATCACGAGACTAAGGGACATAACCGTAAAATCTGTATAAAACAAAAGCAAACCGAAAGATAAAAAGGGGAAAGAAACAAAAAGGAGGGGCTAAAAGGTAAATATGTGAACAGATCAAAGCAAAGTATAGGGTTAAAAAGGGAAAACCACTAAAATAAAGGGGCAAAAAGGGAAAAAAATGTCGTAAAAAATTCACTATTCATTCATGGATAGCCTCCTTTATTCATAGAATAGATATATATCTTATACTATAAAAGTGCCTATCATTTAAGTGAACAAGAATCAACAATAACTTTTGTTTGAAATTTTATTTTCCATTTCTACCCCTATGTAGCTGGTTATTATTATAGTTTGTACTCGCTCTTGTGTTTTACTTTATGCTTGTGTGTAAGTGATCTTTATTACAATTTTGCCCTTGTTTCCTGTGTTATTTGATTTTCTTGTTCCGTTGATGCTCCTATTTGACTGAGTATTATTACATTTTTGTCCTTGATTTATGAACAGTGTTTTTTTTACCACTAATTTTTTCCAATTTTGCCCCTTATTTTTTCAAGAAATTCCATTCCCTTTTGTTTTTTTTTTTCTTCATTTCACCAACTTATCTCTTTACTTTTCAATTTTTTCCCTCATGTGGTGTTGCCTCTTTCACGGATTAGTCTGAAATTTCTATCTCTTTCTCTTGCCGAAAAAATTTATTAGCAATTTTTGGCGCTGGTCTATTTTACATCAACCTCCATTTTTTTTTATAATAACTTTTAAAGTAGAAATCTAGGACACTAACATATACAGGTTGTATACAAGGTAATCAATTCCCAAACAAATGAAATGACACATAAACCGGATAGCCAATTAACCAAAAAAAATCCAAAATTCTATCTCACTAAAAAGTTGTAGAACAAACAAGAGGGTGGGAAGATTTGAGAGATCAACAACAAAAACCATGTCGGTGGGCTATAACCATAGGCATCTTGCGTCATTTTTATTGAGAGTACACATTGTTTTGTGTGATTTTAAGATGGGGTAGAAGAATATGTCATTCGTTAGATTTTTAGATGGACCAATAAACCATCAATGACTAATAGACTAATAGAAAAACGTAAACTTTTCAGAAATGGTAAAAAAATGCAAACTTTCCAAACTTCTTATTTTTTGTGTTCAGTCCAAAACGCTTCCTCCCAAACATCCAACCCAAGACGTAGAATTTTCTTGAAAATTTTTTTGCTTAGATCTAAAAACATAGAGAGAGAGAGAAGAAAATAGATGAAATTTTGTGGAGAAAAAAGTGGGAGACCAAATAAAGGAAAATGGTTATTATAGGTTGTTGCGAAGTCGTCGGCGATGGTGGAGGATGCAATGAGTTTTCGTGGTAGGGAAGAATGGGAAGGAGAGAGAGACAGAGATAGAGATAGGGGAAAAAACTTGAGCTTTAAGACATAGACGACGGCTACTCACAAAGGAAAGAGAGAGTTTCAATATGGGAGGGGAAGAAGGGGAAGGATAGAGAGAGAGGGAAAGTACTAGAAAAGAAGAAAAAAATTGGTTTGCAACTGTCCACGTGTCCAACTCTTTGAAATATGAAGTAAAAGAAATGTTTAGGGTACCCATTTTGGATCGAAGCATTTCTACCGATTATTTTTTTATGTTCGTTGTTTTTTTTTTAATAATGATTAAGTAAGTATTTTTTAATAATGTAATTTTTTTTTTTAAAAATGTTTAAGAGTATAAAAAAAATTAGGAAAAATAAAAGTTCATTTGGCCTTATCGATTAGATGTCTTGTGCTACGTACACGACTCATGAAGTAATGATCAAAGTTCTGAACAATACAACATCGAAAGTTAATAGTTATAGAATATTAATTTTAATAAAAAATTTATTTATCATACCCTACACCACACAACACATCTCTTTTAATTTGTTTCCTTTTTCTCATAATAAATATATGTGATGTATAGATGATTAATAAAACAACTCAATTAATTTAACAAGAGTAAAATAAGATTAAAATAAAATAAAATCATTTAATCAAAATAAAATTTTAAAACTATATTATTTTCGCATTCTAAAATTTAAAGAGTCCTACTTGAAAAATATGTTTGGTTCATTAACACTACAAATATCCCATTTAGTTTGAAATTTTAAAAAATATTTGGAAGATTTTTAAACACTTGGCTTAATTTAAAAGTCATCCGCTAGATTTAAAATAAATACTTGGGATAGCAAAATTTTTCTCCATGATTTTCTAAAATTCTAAATTTATTTCACGTAAGAACATTTACCGTATTTGTAAGAAACATTGCATGCATGTTATATATAATTTCATTTAGAAACAACGGCGTAAGAGATTTAAGAGATTAACGTCTTGTCTATTCATCCGGTGACTTTATCAACAACATAAGTTTCAGGTATATATTTTTGTCAAACTATAAAAAAATCGTTTTATTAGCGCTTAAATTTTTTTACCTTATATATGTTGTTCACAATCTGCCTTTAAAGGGCTTTTTTAACACTTTTTTATACATGTTATTATGAGATAATGATGTTTTATTATTTTTTTCTTTATTTTTACACTTTTTTTAGATGACTTATTATTGTAATCTACTTATGTGAAAATATTTTACTTTTTAATATGTCTTTTTTTTCTACCAACTGGATGCTACGTGCAAGGGGCATACGTTCAACCTTACTAGTGTGTATATATATATATATATATGACATGAGTACTTGATCAGCCCCAAACCTAGCTATGTAGTATTAAGTACGAATAACACCAAAAAATAAATGGAAAAGTAGCAAGGGTGGAAACGTAAAGCGTGATTAATGAATCCCTTTCCCATGGGAAACAAAACAAAAGTTCAAAAGTAATGCTAAATATATCACAAATTGTGCAAGCGACATGTATTTTTTTTAATAAAAAGTAAGATCTATTATTAAAAAATTAAAAAAAAATTATATGTCTCATTTTTATTTACTTTTTTTAAAATAAGTAAGCGATACTTATACATTGTAAATATAATTTCTTAAAATCAAAACGGATGAATCGGTGATCATGTAATTTGAAGGGGTGATTTATTTAATTGAAGATTTAATTCCTCCAGCTTTAGATGGCAAACGTAGCTTGAAGAGCTTATACAAGTTGTGAAATTAGCTAGAATATTATTAGTTTTATTTACCTCGAGGAGCTAGCTTGCTATAGACATATAATAATATTATTATTATAAAAGGAGTATTGCTAGGGAGCCAAACGGGAGCCCGTTGGATTTGCCCGTTTCTTTTTTTATTTTTTTTCTAGTTTTTCTTTTTACTTAATAATTAAGAATTTTTTTTTTACATTTTTTTTTAATACTTTTAAATATTTTTTAAAAAATTAGTGAAAAAAAAATACTAGAAAAAAAATAAAATAATGAAACGGGTAAATCCAAGGAAAACCCAAAACGGGCTCCTAGTATTTTGCTTATAAAAATATATAATTGTCCCCGGCCTTGCTGTATCGATGATCATACTTCACGCCGATTTCTGTGGATCCACATGGTTGAGAGTTGAGCAATTGACAATTAACAACCCTTGATCTCTACCTACCACTCATATTTTATATCTCAGAACTCGGAATATATGCATGCATGCTGCAATAATTTGCGTGTGATCTCTAGCTCGTCCACACCAAATCAGTACTAAAATAAGTAAACTTACTATTTATAATTATCTAGCTAGCTAGATATACATACATATATATATAGTTTTGATGGACACATAGTCGATGTGTCTAATTGTCAAGTTCGCCCTTAAACTTTGTAGAACTTTCGCAATCTCATCATGCATATATATATATATATATATATATTGAACTTAATTTATATGAATTTCAATGCGTGATCAAAACCATTATTTCAAAGGAATGAAATTAAATTATAATTGAGAGGCCTATCCCGAGCCAATTAACGTGTCCTAAATTGCAATCTATTGTGTGTGTGCGTGTCGTGTGTGTGTGTATATAGATGAACAAGCTGATTGAGACAGCGAAAGTCCCACTATTCACCCCAAAGACAATCAACAATATTATTGTCCCTCGTTCCTAGCAAATACCATTAACTTGAGACGACTCTGACTTCAGATTTGCTTTGAATTTATGTCTCGTTTGGTCCAACCGACAATAATAGATATGTGATATTAAAAAAAAAAAAAAAAGAATTCTAATCCAAATCCTTGTGCATTATCAAAGCAGACTCGTGGAATCAACAAAAATGGCCAGCCCAAGTTGTTACCGATCGAATGGCCTGGTAGCCTAGTTCATTACGTAGTAAGATCGCAACTTCGGAATGTCGCTTTAACAAGTCTTGATCTGCATGAGTATCGACATAGCCACAAGCATTTTTATCGAATGATGCAACTTTTATAGAGTGCCTGCGTGCCGTGGTCTATTGAAAACTTCATTTCACGTGTGGGCCCAGCTTTGTTGGATCGACAAGTACGTTTTTGTAGTCAAACCGTCCAATGTTCCCGCTGCCATTTTCAAAACTCTTTGGTTTCAAAATTTTATAAATAAATTTTCTTTCTTAATCTGAAGAAATAAAATAAAGAGCATATCAAAGCTATAAAATATTGACAGACAACCTTTTCAACTCTTATATGAATTAAAATTATCGTAGACAATAGAATTTTATACCTGAAAGCGAGTTGATGCAATTTCTTTTATTTTTTTCCTTAAAAAAATGAAAATTACAAATGATCAAACAATAAAAACCATAAAAAGGATTAAAGTCTCGTTTACTTACGTAGTTCAGATAAGATAAAATGAGATATTTTATTAAAAATTGAATAAAATATTATTTTTTATTTTGAGATTTAAAATTTTTAAATTAATTATTATATTTTATATTTAAAATTTAAAATAATTATAATGAATAGATGATATAACCAAACCGGCCTTAAGGGTGGATGACTCCGGCCAGCTCACCATCTGTCTCCTCGTAATTACCTCTGGTAATTATTCAAATGTACGTTGATCGGGGTCTAGTCATCCTTCTGGATTAATTATTCTTTTATTGTCGATAATAGTTCTGAATATTCAAAGCATCTTTATCCGTCTAAAAAATCAAACATCTCTCTCTTATTTGTTTCCTTTCCAGTAAAAAAAAAATACTTGTTTCAACTGTGCTGTTAACTATGATCATTGATCATCATCCATCCACCAGCCGCTATATATTTTATTCCGACTAAACTTCTAAAATAGTACGAGACAGCTTTTATTCCATATGGAAGGAAATTCATGAAATAAAGGCCGGATCATATAACAAATTAAGAGATAACATGTCTCTCGTTTTCCAAATTAAATTCTCATCCAAAGAAATAGTATATATAAGTAGAGAAAATATATATATATATATATATATAAATTGTGAGGGATAAAAATATCAGAGCCCAAGGATCGACTAACCCACCAAGTTAGTAGCTAGGAGGGTCAGAAAGTGAAGCATGGAGTGTCAGGGGTCAGGGCACCATGGGGCTGTCAAAAGACTCAAGGGTGTCAGGAAGTAGTGGGTTGTTAGGAGAAATGGGAAAAAAGAACCTGTCGAACACGCGCAGTAAACCCTCACCACTGCAAGAGGCATGCGGGAAAAGGAATTTAGATAAATAGAGGGAGAAGTTCTTCTTCTTCAGAGTCTTCATCTTCTTCTTCTTTAGTGTTTCTTCTTCTTCTTCTACATTCCTTCAACCAAGGAGCTCCAGCGAAAGTCTCTTCTCTAGTAAATCTATATTCAGCATTACTATTGTACAGTGAGATATGAGAGATCATGATAGACTGTAAACAAGAATATTATAGTGAATTTCTCCTATCTAAACTCTCATAAACGTAGGCCTAGTGCTGAACCACGTAAATCTTGGTGTCATCTCCCTTTACTTTTTCTATATTTATTTTTCTTTCATCGCTATGGACGTACATACTACCACCGTATAACCGTATCGGAGCACTGTCAGGGGCTCCAAACAAACCGAACGAGGCTCAAGTCGTCCCAGTGGGTTAGGAATGACTCTTTTTCCCATTCCGACATATTGAGCGATTTTTACAACATCAACATACATATATATATATATATATGTAGAGAGAAATCTTAAAAAAAAAAAAAAAATTATAAGACAATTACGAGATAATTCTTGATATGTCACTGATCTTTTTTTTCCTTTGCGGGGGATGTTTGGAGTAATTTGTATAGGAAAAGCAAAGAACTAAAAGGAAGACAATATTAAACCCATTTTGTATTAAAAATAAACCCAAGTTTTTGTTCCGATCCTTGTCAAATAACGTGCGTGCCCATGATCCGTCGACTCTTAGAAGATCTTTTTACTTTCGTACGTTGTCATAAAGTCAACGGCTCTGGCCAGTACCACTGGTATCCAAGGATTTTCCAGCCATCGCCACCTCCTCGGTTGCTCGCGCCTCCTCCCGGAACTTCTTGTAAATGTCACTCTTGTAAAACTTCCTAGTCCTGAGCACCAATACGAGGGAAACAAGCGAGCCAAACAACGTCACTGCCGTAATTATAACGAAAGACAGTTTGAAGCAATCGACCCCAGTACAGTTTAAAGCCTCACCAGGCTTCCTCTCGAGTCCCAAAGCGGCCAGCTGCTTCTCAGCCTCCCTGTCGTATAAATGTCCAGTTACCCTGACGTTGAGTATATATAATCCAATTGGGCTAGCCACTGAACCAAAATTGTACAGAGTCGAGTAGTATTTAAGGCCAAAAATCTCAGAAATTATTGCGAAAATTAACGGCCATTGTGCCCCAAAAGTAAACCCGATGATTATGGATGCCACATAGAGACCGCCGGGAGGATTAAAAGCAATCAGAAGGTGACCAACACACGCAAACAGGAGGACTATTGTGAGCAGGAGAGGGCGTGGGAATTTGTATTTTTTCAAAAGAAGTTCGGAGACCAAACCCGCCAGCACCCGCCCAAGATAATTCCATATGCTTACAAGAGAGACAAAGGTGCTTATGCTGCGAGCTGGGTATCCGAGCGACGTTCCCATCTGTCCAAGATTGTCTATGGCCGTTAAGGTGCCTCCAACGCCACAAATTGCCGAAAAGAATAGTATCAACATGTCGATGCTGAAGAGTGTTTGGAGTATGGTATAGTCCTCCCCTCTATCCGGCGGCGTAAATATGGTTCCCCAACATGAAACTTGCTTTCTTGCATCTCGTTCAGTGGCCAAATTGATTGTCGCAGGAGTACTACTGCAGGCTTGGGGAACGGAGAGTTCAGTACTAGTTTCCATGCTCAGCTTCTCGGTGATTATTTTCAGCGCCTTGGAAGAGTTATTGACTGATAATTTCTTGCTCTTCCAAAGATTACGCTCCTCCATGATAACAACAGCAAGCGGAAGAAAGAGCAAGAAAAGTGCTGTAGCTGCACTGCCACTGTACTCGCTCTTCGTGAATGTAGCCTTTTGCTGTACTACAATCATGATCATCAGAAAACCGGCGAGGCCAAGTGATATATATAAGAAATTATAGAAAACTTGTAGCTCGTTCTGCAGCCGATTGAACTTCATGGTTCTTATAGTTCGTAGAAAAGCGAAAGATATCGCGGCCGGAAGCCATCCTATTAGCAAAATCAAAGATTTCGAGTCGTTACCATAGATAGCACGGTAGAGTTGGGTGAGTATAGCACCACTAAGGCCCACGTATCCCTTTAGAAGCCCTAACACGATCCCGCGGCTTTCTGGGAAGTTTTTCACGCAGGTGACCAGTGCTCCAGTGTTGGCAAAAGCCGTTGAATTTGCCCCAAGACAGATGTACAAGCACATCATCCATACGTGGGGCTTTGCCATTCTCTCGGTCACGGCCAGCCATATCATTAAGTACCCAAAAAAGTTTATGACTGCACCCAGTGATAAAACAAACCACGTGGGTGTGACTTCGGCGATGAGGCCGGCTGGGACGCCGACGTTGGTACCAACGTCCTTGAAGAAGCTGACCAAGTTGAGGGTGCTCTGGTCATATCCGAGGACGGATTTGAGGACGTTGGAGTACAGTCCAAACGCGTAGGGTGTTCCGGCGGTGGACATGATTAGCAATGATGCGAAAACCGAGAACCATGGCCCTGTGAGCACTTGGGTAATGAACCGCTTCTTGCTAGCCAGGCCCCCTCCACCTCCACTGGGTCTGGCAGCCTCCATTTCTTTCAGTACTCTGTTAGTCGCACCAAACAGTACTACTTACTAGTTTTTTCTTGAAGAAAAAACTATAGTTATAGACATGACAAAATACGTACGTGTGCGTATGCGTGAGAGACTCTGAGACATATATAGACAGAGGTTGTTTGGATTGATCGAACAGTATTAATTCAACTTGATTGCTTCTCAGCTTGCTTCGTCATATATAGTAATTTTTAATGATCAATAATTTACTTGTAAACTTATTTATTAGGTGTGTTTTTGGACTATTTCATGATCTATTCTTCTTTCATCATATATAGCTTAACGAGGCCTCGGAATATAAAAATGTTAAGAGCCAACTTTCAAATATATATTGTGGTTTCACGAGAACCAGCTGGAGTTTGTGCACTCGTGAATTTCCAGTACTGTATTATATTGATGAATGGATGAACCAAGGAATGATCAAATTACCCAAAAGTAACAATAAAAGTACAGGCCAGACCATGATATGCATGCAGGTCACAGATCGAGATCGACAAGTGTAAGGAAAACCCGCTTCCGAAGGAATTAAAGGAGTCCAACATGTGGAACTTCATGCAATATGGTTCTAATTAGCCTCCTTAATTGAGTCTTGGTCGTCAAATACTGCTGACCTTGTACATAATCTAAAAGTCAGCAAAGAATTAGGCCAATGAAAGAAGCCATAAAGTAAGACAAAGGCTAATTTCTTTAATTAGTCCAATATATAACGTGTAGGAATTAAGCCATGCATGCAGCTAGCTAGCTAGGTCTTCAGCGGAAAAATAAAACAAAACTACATATACTTTATATTTGTGACTGTACATGATTTTTCTCCTATATAAGCTAGATAGGTCCAACACATGATGAATCTGCCACCTTGACTATAAAATATACAAAAATGTTGGATACAATCGACTCATACAATTGGTGCGTAAACAGTGTTGATGTGGAAAAAACAAAACGCATGGTTTAATTTAACAAAAATACCAAAACCGCACCATTTGAGGCATCCCCCTCCTCAGTTTCCCTCTCTACATGTCCTCTCTTCCTCGATCGCCCTCACTCTCTGCGTTTCCTATCTTCCTCATTCCCCCTCCTTAAGATCAACTCCCTCTCTCGATCCTTCCACGAAGCGCCTCTGGTCGAAGACGGCGAGTCCATCCCCTGGAAGCATCGAAGAAACCTCGACGGAGCGGTGAGGTGGTTTGGGGTTTTAATGGGGTTTTGGAAAAGCATCGGCGGTGAGGGAGTGGATGGTAGCCACACAGAATGAGGGACTCGGCCACCCCGTTGAAGTCCTGGGATAGAGAGAGAATGAGGTATAATTCATATATTGGTGGAGGAGGTCTAGGTGGTAGTGGCAGGAGGTGGCGATGGGAGAGAGGAGGGAGTAAAGGAGGAGATCCGATGGTATGGTGGTGGTGGCGGCGGCGGCGGCGGCGGCTTTGGTGGCAAGATTGGGAGTAGGTTGGAGGCGGGTGAGGCGATTAATGGTGGCGCATATGGTGTTGAGATGGTGAAGAAGTCGGTCAGGGACAAGAGGAGGAGCTGGGGGTTTTTCAGAGGTTTGAATTGTGGAGGAGAGATGGAAGAGGGAGAGGATGTTGGTGGCCACCATGGCTACGAGAAGTAGCAAATTCATACTCATGGTGAACCCCATTTTTCTACCTCCCTTGTTCAGTCTCTATAGCTTTTGCTTTTAGGAGGATCTTTGCTCTCTAGCTTGCTTTTAAGCTTCACTGTTTGTTTGGCTAATCAATGAAAGTAAAGCTAAAAGCTTTAAGATCCTATATGTTTGATCTTCAAGTGCAAGATTCAGATAATGTACATGCTTTCTTTCTCTCTTCTTCTTCTCATGGTCGAAAGCTCTGTTATATCCTTCTTCTTTCTTTTTTCTTCTTTCGCGCCTTTTGTCCTTTTATCTTCTTTTTTTTCGGATGACGTGGTGTCAGCAACTCCCCACCATTTGCATTAAGCGACTGTATGTAGAAGAACTGTAAAATATATATGAGGGTAGACGGCCTCATCCGTTCAACTCCTGCACCCAGTTATCCACTTCATTTTTCTTGACTGGGTAATGGTCTTAGATTAAATTAAAGAAGAAGTTATATACGGGTTTGAGTGAAGGTCAGGGAATCCATTCATTGGACAACGATGGATAAATACGAACTTCATAGATCACATGATTAATAGAAGACTTTATGTTAATTTAAAGTAATATTATATAGGACTGTTCACCCGACCCGCTCCGGCCCGATAACATGTCTTCCGACCCGACCCGTTAAAGAGGCATTCCATTTGGCTTTTTCTCGGCTAGCCGATTACCCGACCCGAAAACTATTTCGGAAGGAACGGGTATTCCGACCCGATAAGCCAGGAAAATTGCATTTGGCCTTCGTCGTCTTCTTCTTCTTTTAATCTTTTCATCTATACAAAAAGTAAGCCAGGAAAATTGCATCCAATTAGAATGATTTCACTATACAGCTTTTTTTGTTTTTTGCAATAAAATAAACTGAATTAGAATGATTTTGGAGGTGGATCAGTCCAACAAACAAGTACGCCTGAGCTAGCCGAGAAAAAAAAAAAGTACGCCTGAGCTCACTGTACAATTTCATTAGCAATATTTTTTGCAATAAAATAAACCGAATTTGGTAGAACGGTTGTAGGTAAATATCATTTTGACAGGGATAATCAAAGATGATTAGGAGGGTTCAGATGTTTATATTTCTAATGAAAAGATTATTTTAAAAAACAGGGGGAAAAGAAATGCTTATGATTACCGGAATTGAAATTATTTGTTGCGGCTGCTAGCTCGGCATAATCAAAGCTCCTTCAAGACGACCTGGGTCTGGGAATCCCATCGTTGTCAATCCTCAGATTCTTCGCGAAAAACTCGTGGCTCGTAGTCAATAAGGGAATGATGGAGAACCTCCTCGCGGATTTCCTCTTCAAGGCCTCGATCACAGACTTCCACTAAGACCCACCGTGGCTCTCTCGAAGCTGAGGAGTCGGCGCCGGTTTTTGTATGGGAGAGATACACGAGCTGAAGCTGCTATCCGTGTGGTCCAAGTCGAGACTGTAAGAAAGCAGGACATGTAGAAATGAAAATGATCGGGTAACGGGTAATACCCGTTAAAATGAGAAACGGTGCGGTCAATTCCCCGTTTTCCATTTTACCCGTAAACAGTCGGGTTTTCGGGTTGGATCCATTCGGGGAAAATGGTTTGGGTCGGGTAAGCGGGCTATTTGTTCAACCCTAATATTAGATATAGTTTTAAGTTGTATTTAGATGTTGAACTGAGTTGAATTAAATTTGAATAATAAAATATTATTAAAATATTATTTTTTAATATTATTAATATTTTAAGATTTAAAAAAATTAAATTATTTATTATATTTTATATTAAAATTTAAAAAAATTATAATAATAAGTTAAGATAGATTTGGAATCCATACTATCTGACTCAGTTTTAAAAAATAATAAATCTATTATTGAAAAGTAAACGATCCTAATAAATGAGGCCAAACTTACATGTACATGATCTACGACTTTATATTAAGAAAAAATCTACTCAACCTCCTACTATTCACACCACACTCCACACTTTATCTTTTTTTTAATTTTTTTTTTAATTTTTTTTATCAAATATATTTTTATATGAATAGTGAATAAAAAATTATAAATAGTTTTAAAAAAATAAATTCAAAAAAAATTTTTAAAAAATATTAAAAAATATTAAAAAGTGTGGAGTGTGGAGTGTGAGGAGGTTGTGTAGCAAAACTCTTATATTAATAGATCATATTCAAATTAACCCGTGCCACAAGAAATGGATTCTCTTTTCTCTTTCTCTCACCATAAACTGAGCTGTACGTGCTAGAGCTTTCCGGAATTTAATGGGAGGGTAGGGAAGGTGACATGCATACTTGACTAGCTGCTAGCCTGCTCCGGTCTATGTGTACGACTTCTTGCTCACCCTGCCCACTCATTTTCAGACGCTGCATGTCATGTCAAGTCGGCTCATTTAATTATTAAAAGCGCATCCGAGAGGATATATTATCTTTAATTACGTCTGATATCAAGTTAATATCAGTAGTATTACACTTCTTCTGTATATATTATATGGGTTTTACTATTCATCCTCCTTACACTCTATATTCTACATTTTTTAATATTTTTAAAAAAAAATTTTGAATTTAATTTTTTAAATTATTTATAATTTTTTATTCACTATTCATATAAAAATATATTTGATAAAAAAAATTAAAAAAAAAATTAAAAAAAAGATGAAATGTGGAGTGTGGTGTGAATAGTAGGAGGTTGAGTAGAATTTTTGATATTATATATCTTTAATTACGTAATCTGAACATCAGTGATATATGGGAACCTAGCTTGAAAGAAATTAATGGCAATAGCCAAATTGGCCGCAACGTCCAACCCACCAACTTATAACCTAATTAATCACTATCATTATTTTATATATCATCGATCGAATAATTAACATGCATATAAATAAAATAAAATAAAAATTTCAGTTATTTGATACAACGTCAAGAAATATTTATAAAACGATAATAATAATTAAAATCATGAAGATCAGGCAAAATAATTTTCATCATTAAATTCCAAACACAATTAAAAAAAAGAAAAGAAAAAGCCTCGCGTACCTGATGATCTAGAGATAACATGTATTGCCATGCATAGATAAAGAAAAAAAAATTAAATACATGAAATAACAAGAAATTAAACTAGAGAAAAATATCCCACTATCACAGCGATGAATACAAGTACTGTGTTACATTAAATACAAACCAATGGGACTACTACTTCCCCATTTTACATCCTCGTTACGTTTATACCTATACATGCATATAATTATCCTTTTGCATTTTTTTCCCTAAGATATATATATATATATATATATATATATATATATATATATATATATATATATATATATATATATATATATATATATATATATATAACTTGGTTGTTATCGGCAAGGACGATATTATCTAGGCATGCGCCATAATTTGGCCTACGATGGTCCAGCACCATTTGTGGTCATCGCCATCTCCGACTCGGCCTCCTTAGCCTGTTCCCGGAACTTCTTATAAATGTCACTCTTATAGAACTTCCTTGTCCGGAGCACCAAAAGGAGCGATACAATTGCACCGAATAAAGTCACCGCCGTAATTATAATGAAAGACAACTTGAAGCATTCGACCCCAGTACAATCTAACTCCTTCCCAGCTTCCCTTTTCAGCCCCAATGCCGCCATTTGCTTCTCAGCCTCCTTGTCGTATAAATTCCCGGTGACTCTCACATTGAGCAAATATAGTCCGATAGGGCTGGCCACCGACCCAAAATTGTACAAAGTAGAGTAATACTTGAGGCCAAAGAGTTCAGAAATTATTGCGAAAAGTAATGGCCATTGTGCACCAAAACAAAACCCAATGATAACCGATGCTACGTAAAGTCCGTTTGGGACGTTGAACGCGATTATAAGATGACCAGCACATGATAATACGAGGGTCAGCGTGAGCATGAGGGGCCGAGGGAAGTTGTACTTTTTTAGAACAATTTCTGAGCCAAATCCCGAGGCTACCCGTCCAAGATAATTCCAGATGCTCACGAGCGACACGAAAGTGCTTATGCTTTGCTTTGGGTACTTGTATGATTTCCCAATCTGTCCCAAGTTGTCTATGGCCGTTAACGTTCCCCCAACACCACAAATTGCTGTCATGAAAAGAATTAGCATGTCAGTGCTGAAAAGTGCTTGGAGTATGGTGTAATCCTCCCCTCTGTCTGGAGGCCTGAATACATTTTTCCAACAAGAAACTTGCTTTTCGGAGCTCGGTTGATCGGGTAGTGAATTTGTTGTGGCACCGGAAGATGCTGCTGGTGCAGATGGGGCGGCCTGATCAGGGTTCAGCTTCTCAGTGATTATTTTCAAGGGTGCCGCATTATTCATCTCTAGTTTCTTGGTGTTCCAAACTTTATACTCCTCCAAAATAACAACAGCGAGTGGGAGAAAGAGTGAGATAACCACTGCCGTGGCGCTGCCACCATACTCACCCTTCGTGAACGTCACTTGATTCTGTAGTATGATCATAATCATCAAAAAACCTGCAAGACCGAGTGAAATATAGAGGAAATTGTAGAAAACTTTGAGTTCGTTCGGCTGCCGAATGACCTTCATGTACCGAATAGTTCGAAGAAAAACTAAAGATATAGCAGAAGGAAGCCACCCTATAAGCAAAATCAAAAACTTCGCGTCATCCCCATAGATAGCATGATATATTTGTGTGATTATAGCGCCACTGAGACCCACGTATCCCTTTAAAATCCCCAACACAACGCCTCGACTTTCCGGGAAATTCTTTACGCAGGGGACAAGGGAGCCAGTGTTGGCAAAAGACTGAGAGTTTGCCCCAATGCAAATGTAGAAGCACATGTGCCAAACATGGGGCGTTGCGATTCTTTTGGTCACAGCAAGCCATATCATGAAGTACCCGAAAAAGTTGAGGACTGCACCAATGGACAGAACCACCCACGGGGGCGTGACCTCGTTGATCAGGCCAGAGAGGACGCCAACATTAGCGCCCACGTCCTTGAAGAAGCTGAGCAAATTGAGGGTGGTTTGGTCATAGCCGAGAACGTCTTTGATGTCGTTGGAGTAGGCACCGAACATGTAGGTGGCACCTGCGGCGGACATAATCAGAAATGAGGCAAACACCATGAACCACCGACCGGTGATAACTTGGAGGCTCAGGCCCTTCATGTCGGTCCACCGAAGAGCAGAACCTCCACCACCGATACCTGGTCCGGCAACTACCATGTTCTGATCTTTCTCTGTCTTTTAGCAACAGGTAAAAGTTTGTTATGGAGATGCAATCATGCAAGAGGTGTGGCAGCCTAATGGTGAATATATAGACACAAAAAGAGGAAAGTGGTATCGCGCGTGCGTGAGAGAGAGAGAGTGTGTGTGTGCGTGGGGGCAATTTAAATATTCTTCTTTAGAGACTTCATAGATGACTTGCACTCGGTTTATTAGAATAGAAGCCCGAAAAAGAAAGTATTATGAAAATATGCCAAAATAAAAAAAAAAACAAAAACTTTCTATATAGTAGAGATCTTTTCTAGGAACTGAAATTTTGAATATCGGTTATGGATATCTACCTTTCTCTAAAATTTAGGCTCTATTTTTTCACATAAGTCCTATCCATATCCTTCAATTATTAATTGTTAATGATCTTATCCAAAATAAAATACTTATTCAATGAATAACCATATTGCTTTTTATTTGTGTATTAATATTGTGTACTGGCAGGGACTCATTAGCCAAGTTTCCTTTCTGGAACGTCGGCGATCAATATTATCAACACGCCTTCATATATATAGTTACAGTCCCTCTTCTCAACGAATAGGCTGTTCTCAGTCCCTCAACGGCAACAAATGAAATTTCAACACGTCAACAATCCTCATATAAATTTCATGAGCCACATTATAGGATAGCAAAATCAAATCCACTGCAAATTTGTTTCGGATACTTAATCCACTCCCTCCCGAGTCCCCACTACCCATACTGCCTCAACCCCTTCCGCACTCCACATTGCCTCACCTCCCCACCCCGTCGTAGCCCGACCAACCTTTCCAACTTGTCGCTCGAAGGGAGGGAGGGGCTGGGGCTAGTGCTCAAGGGAGGGGTTCATGATTCCTGAGAGAGAGGAGAGAGAATGGGAGGAAGGAAAATGGGATTCTCAATCTTCTGTAGTGCGGCCACATAGTTGGTACGTAAATGAAGTGTCTACGTGTTACATTTCTATTGGATGCCGTTTTTTAGGAGAGAGCGGTGGTGCCTGTGGAAAGTTACTCTCATATAATGTACTTATGCAGGCATGTGAAAAATCAAGCCACCGATTTGGACATGCCTTTCTTCTTCTCTTTTTTTCCATTGACCGTCGAAGGACTAGTACTACTCTTACATATATATGTGAAATACCAACAAATTAACTGATATATATATATACGTGTAAAAAATAAAATTAAAGAAGAGAAATAAAGTATAGATCGAGAAGTATTAGTGCTACTGTTTGATTCTTATAATTTATAATCGAGTAAACGAAGAGGAAGGGGGCCGGGACGAGTTCATAAATAGGAAAAGAAAACTAGGGTAATTAACTACTTAATTTGTGTTTTTTTTTTTTTGAAGAAAATTTGTGTATTAGTTTCTAATCGAGCAGAAGAAAAAATTAACGATTAATGCTGATCATTGCTTTAATCTGATGTCATGCGTGCCTATAGATCAATTTATTCTTATCGGTTATCACAAATATTGTATAAATTAATCGCTTTTATTTACACTTCCAAAATGATTTGGCTAAAGAAAAGGTGATAATTAAATATTCGGAATATTTGAAAGTGATTTATATATATATATATATATATATATATATATATATATATATTTATATATGAATATTGGTAATTTTGTAGAAATATTTTATTATTAAATTGAAAACAATATTTGATGGATAAGTAAAGAAATTGATCGTCTAATAAAATACCGAATATAAAAATTCTAGAGGATCTTAATTAATTACTTAAAAAAATACTAGTTCTAATTCTGAGTAAATGTTACTTCCCCACGGGGCCGGCCAGTACGTGTTCTTATCTTGTTATCAAAAGAAAAGGCAATAAATCAAATTAATTAGAACCAATTACGGAATAATAATTAGCAATTTATAATTTTTTTTTTTTTAAATAAAAAGACATTAGCAATCCTTTGAGTAATTAATCACGTTATAATAAAGTATGCAGCTGATATTCAAGAAGTATGAATATAAACAATTATCGAAAGATTACTATATATTTATCAACTTAATAAGGAATTAGCTAGCGTTTGGTTGTTTAATTGGTTTGAAATGTTAGACGTTATCTGGTAGATCAGGAGACAGACAGACAATATATAAGGTCAGTGAGTCAGTTTTCTTAAACATTGACTATTATTCACCGACCGTCAGACCCAAAGATCGATCGACATGATACGAAAATTAAAAACAAAATATAACTAGTACAGGGAATTCCATTTCATCATGAGTACTACTCATGAGTACTCATGTGCGCACGTGTATTCCAATGTTTTGTGCATGAATCCTGCTGATGAAGTAGGGAAAAATCTTATTCAGGGGATGGAGTTTATAATCGTATAGAATTACAATTTCTGGGAATCAAGTACGAAAAGTTGGTCACGACTTTTTAAAAAGCAAAGTGCGTCACAAATTTGCACACTATAATTAAATGCTGCACGGCAGGCATGCATGTGTAGAAGTTAAGAAACTTCAAGTAGTACTGATAGATCATATGCGAAATGTCAGAACACGTATGTGGGAGTTTGTCGGGTACTGAAATTTATATTGGACACTATACGGGAGTTTGAAGATAAAATGTTAAGGTAATTCTACTCTTAAAACATAGAAAGTATAATAATATATATTATTTTTATAATTAAGAGGCTGAAAATTATGAGTGTGATCTGAATTAAGTCGATTCGATTAAATAGTAATTTTTCCAACCCTTTTTTAATTTGTCTTAATTAACCCATAATAGGAAGAAAATAAATAATATCTCTAGCTAATAGGATAGGCATGCAGCATATTTATATTTATATATATATATATATTTATATCAATATTAAATTAAGTAATTAATGGTTGTGAAGTGAAGAATATTTGTCGTGTAAGGCAAGAAGGGTTTGATCATCTATACAGAATAGTCGGCGGCCTACAGGAGTCGAATAAAATGATCCAACAAGTTAATATTCTCTCGATAATTGTTGTCATTTTATGTGAAATTAGACTTCAAACGTACAAATATATATAATTATATGTTTGTGTATATAAAAAAAATATGAATGAGACAATGATCATATACGTACAAGATGAATTGAAAAGTTGATGATCATCTAGAGGGTATCGTAGCTTACAACTTTATTTATATATGCTCTCTCTCTCTATCTCTTTCTATCAAATTGTATAGATGAGAATGCAAATTAAGCAGCACGCGGCCAACCAGCTTTCCGTCATATTTGAGATGGACGCATTGAAAATATCTGTTGTAGTATCCCAGCCACTTCAACATCGATCTACGCTGGCTAGCTAGCCTCTCGTACTTGTCCACAAACATGAATCTAATTAATTATATTACGATCGATGTTGCAGCATCCTTAGACGTTTCTTCGACGTTATATATATATTATATTTCTAAGGTAGCTGCAGAAATTAATAATTAATGGAATATTCATGATAATAAGTCACACCAAAATAATGATCATATGCAATTAATATAAATGTCAGTCATAAAAAAATGATTCTCTATATAATACCTTCCACTTTCTCTTTTTCTTTATATAATCCCTTATATATAACGATCATCCTTCTTTTTTCTTTTTCTTTTTCTTTCTTCTTTTTTTTTTTTTTTTTTGTTTTCTTTTTTGTTTCTCTAATTTATCGGCGGAATTAGAAATTAGGTATATATAGAGTTTGAATATAGAACGTCATAGCTAGCTATCTAGCAGGTCGTCTATGGATTCCAAACTTTCATTTATGGAATGAATATAGATCATGAGTAGTAAGTACATGGTCCATATATGGCATAAGGCCCTTTCGTTTTCCATGGCATTAACTTATCATGAGTTAGATCATAAAATGTACGTGAAATTAAGGTAACTACTTATCACTCAAAAAAGACACTACTGATCTAATTTGCGGTCATGTTTCTTGTAGAAGTAGCCATCAACATGATCAGTCATGTAATATTATGTCTGTACTTTCTTAATTTCTTCTCAGTAATTAACTTACGTAGTCAATCATGTTGCAGTGATCTTGCCGATGGACAAAGTCAAAAGCCCGCAGCTATATATATATATATATGCGCCAAAGTAACGTCATGGTTTTTATTGATTGACATTCAATTTATTTAAAGTTATCACCATCCATCGTATGCATATATACTTATAAATATGCATATCAAACATGCAGCATTTTTTCATTAAGGAACATATATATAATTATAATCAACTCATCATATATCAACCAAATTCTATTATAATAATTAGAAAAAATGTCAGTAATTTAAGATGATCATCATATATATGATCTTGATGATCTTCACGAGTGGGCCGGTTGAATAATATTTGGAAGTAGTTATATATATATATGGCGAATGGACCAGGCTTTTTTTTAAAAGAAGAAATATTATACATTCGATCAGTTCCAGTTTCTGAATAATCAAACCGGTTACCGTTAAGCAAGAAATTAGTAGAGATTTAGATAATACATACATATATATGTGTGTGTGTGTGTGTTTGTGTGTGACTAATTCCAACATTATAGTTGCCTAGTTGGACTTGGAAATCAAAGACTAATTGGACAGCGACGCCCATAAAAGGGGGTTTACTGTCATCTCGTTTATCTATCTCCTCCCACCTTTTTTAAATTCCTCTTTCATTGGAGAGTTATAAATTCAATATGGCTCCTTTATTTTATTTTTTATTTTTTTGTATTTTCTTGCCAGTTACCTCTTTCATTGGTAATATCTTTTCTTTGTCAGAAACTTATAATAAGACAAGTTATATATATATATATATATTAACCTGTATTCTATCAAACTAATTAATGTTATTTTTATTATATCAAGAAGATGATCATCAGATAATCAACCTGCACCCTAGATTCATGCTCGTGATCACTTCCAAGTACTACTACTTTGTCAATAAGATTATATTATGAAATGTGTAGTCGGTCATTATTAATCATGTTGTAAGAAACTGATCGTGCAATAAACCAAAAAAATCATGAAATCGAGTAAAATGTCAAACTCATTGGTAATGACTATATTTTCTAATATTAAGTACTCCACGTGCATGCTTTGCGGTTCAAGTGTCACTGTTGCCCTTGCCAGTAGAACACGCATATATGACTCATATATAAATATATATATATATATATATATATATATATATATATATATATATATATATATATAGGTCAATGCCACTCATGATCCCTTGTATCGACGAAAATATCTCTATCGCAGATGGAATCTTATAATTTTGTTGAATGCATGTAGTCAAATAATCTCTTCAGGGGGACCACGGTAACTAGAGCCATACATTAATGCCCACTTGCACAAGACTCCCAGTACTAGTCATGTTCTTCTTTCGAACTCATGCGACGTCTTTTGAATATTCTACTGATGTAGAAAGCAAGAATATTTAAACTTATAAAGGTCCTGATTTCGTAGCAATCAGCTTTAATTTAGATGAAATTTAACTTGAAAAATCCTTTTCATGCATGGTTCCCAAATGTCAATCTCGAGATTATCTTCATGTTCCTTTTTTTCTCCCGTTAAACCAATTTATTTTTAGTTTCATGTTATTTTTTCTTAGTTAAACTCTAGCTAACGAGTCAAACCCCAACATCTACGGCATCCATGCACCTTCAATTTCTAAAGTTCGCTTTAGAAAAGAAAGAAATGTGGGGCGAAACGAAAGTGTCACTGTTATTGTATTGTTTATGCTTTTCGGCATGGAGTGTGACAGAGAAAAATCAAAGAGCGAGAAAGCAATTATCAAATCAAGCACTAATTATTTCGATATCATGGCCGGTTTCCCACGAAGTAGATCATGATCATCCCCGGCCAGTACTAAATGTTTTCACACAGAAGAAGAGGAAGAAAAAGTAGGGAAAGGAAACACTCCACGTGCAATATCTCTTCAAATTTAAATAAAATAAAAGTTTATATTTTGAATCGAATCATATTCAGAGAGCTGATGATCACTACGAATGATTTTTTACCTTTCAACTTAGATAATATGTGCAAATAATGTCTACTTTAATCAACTGAAACTGAGGATCTATCGGAAGAAGTCCCTTTCATTCTGCACACATGTTTTGAATTTCTCTTGGCTCATTTGAGTGTTTCAAATTGTATGAACACAGCTTTGAGGTTCAACATGAATAACGTCTTCGGCGTAGAAAAACTCGTCCTATTGCTGCTTATAATGACATCATAATTAGGAGTAGTATTCTATGCATTATACGCAGTTTAATATTCTATATATCTTTCATGCGATGGATGATGAAAGCATGGCGTACTGTAACAACAATTTTTTATATTAATAATTACTTTTGTTAAGATAGATAGATCGCTGACACATGATTTTCTAATAAATAAATAAATATTCACTTAATCCTGAAATTGTAGTTTAATTGTTAGTTAGTAGTTGTTAGTTGTTAATGTGTTTTATTTGTATTTTTTGTTATTTTAGTGTTTTAATAAAATAGAAATAGGCTATTCAAGTTTTGTTTACAGAACGTTTTCTCTGTTAGGAGAGTGTTTGTTGAGAAGTTAAGATAATATCCACCACAAATGAATTTGTATGTGAGGAAACCCCAGATCTGATGCGTAATTTAGCTTATAGTCTGAATTTTTCTATGTATTGATAAGTCACAGTTGTAATTTCGGTTAATTAATAAAATGAGTATGTTTCTATAAAAAAAAAATACATCCTAAATTCTTACTAATTATCTACTTTTATCTTCTTCTAGCTTCTTTCTGATATGGAAATTAAAATGTTTCTCATTTGTAGTTTATGCTATATATGGCGGAGATTATTATAAGAAAAAATGAGATTTTCTTTGGATTATATTGTATTTGATAATTATTTTGAGACATCAATAAAAGTATGCACTGTTATAATTGCAGGGCTGGCGTCCTAGTCCGACGATTGTGGGTTGGTAAAATATGTGAACATATTGTTAAATTTAATGTCGATTCCTTGAAATAAAAGATGGGACTTTTTTCTTCTTCTTTATGGTCCCCATATATCCAACTGTTTGCGCATGCCCATTTGGAATTCGGATGAGCTTTACCTCTTATTATTGGTGCACGACAACCTTCTTTCCTCGACGGGAGGGCTGGTGTGAGAAGCTCCCCAAAAGTCTACTTTGCCTAACAATTGTGTTACGATCCCACATCAATTAAGTATGGGATTAATTGGTGGTTTACAAACCTCTAAGCACCTTTCTCTTGTAAGCCAGTTTTCAAGAATGAGTTATACCTAATAAATTCATAACAAATGAGATCAAAGTCATCCCACGTATACAGTCCATGTTGATACAGTTGTAATCGTGTGGCACAGGGGGTGATGCCGACATGATACCGTTTGTCCAGGACTAAGAAAAACCTAGCACACAGCCAACCTATGTGGACACCAAAACCACCGTGGAAGTCGGCTGCAAAGCATTGTTGTTACGATTCCACATCGACTAAATATAAAATTGGTTGATGATTTATAAACCCCCAAGCACCCTTCCCTTGTAAGCTAATTTTCAAATGTGAGTTCTACATAGTAGATTCATAACAAATTGCGTACCTTTTGTATTTGGACATAAATAATTGAATGATAATTATATACTCGTTTGGTTTTGTACGGAGAACAGGGGTAATTACCAGACAAAGTAAATTCACCAAACCTACCGCTGATTCCAATTGTAACATCCTGACATTAGAAATAACCAAAACGCAACAAAGCGTTTACAGTACCCAAAAGCTCCGAAATAACGCAACTGCGAAACATTTAGTATCGGTCAAAGGAAGATGGGCGCCCTGCCCTATCGGGGCGTTCATAAGGTCCTGGTCTGTTCCTGTAACTTCTTCCCTCAGTCCTTGCTGATCCTCCTCCACTTCCATACCTGTCATTGGCCCCGCGTGAGCTACCATCCCTCTCATAGCCTCTGTCTTTGCCATAACCATTTTGAGCGTAACGATCTGAACCACCATACCTATCACTTGCAAAACGATCTCCACCAGGAGGGTACCTGCATTGTTTACAAATAAATCAGACCACAGATAACAGGATCCATGACACCATGAGGGTACCTGCCCTTGTAACATATCTTCATTACTATCCAACCATATTTCACAAAACAGTACGGATGGCCACAATCATCACAACAAGGAGTCAGGCCCAAACAAAATGCAGAAAGCATTACTTCTGTTACTGTTTTGAAAATAATATCAGACGTTGGATACCTGTCACCAACTGAGCGATGATCACGGCTCCCATATTTGTTGTCTCTGCTGTCAAACCGGTCCCTACCTCCATCATATCGATCATCCAAATAGCGATCCCCACGGCCACCAGACCCTCCGAATCTAGACCGTGAAGAAAATGAACCACTACCCCGACCTCGATCACCACCTGCTAAAGGGCAGTCCCTTGCCCAATGCCCTGGGCGCCCACACTTGAAACAGTCATCTTGCCCAGCAGACCTGTCTCCTCCTCCATAGCTTCCTCTGCCACCAGATGAGTAGCCTCCTCCCCTATAACCATGGTCTAAATCTTCTCCCATTTTGGGTTCGGCCTTGTTCACTGAGATTACCCGATCACCAAAGTCCTGTCCATGCATCTCCCGGATAGCATCTTCCATTCCCCGACGATCAGAATAAGTAATGAACCCAAATCCACGTGGTCGACCTGTATCTCTTTCCAACATGATCTACATAAACACCAGAGTAAAGGCATCATGCCAAGCAATAATATAGAATATAAATGCAGCTAATATATAGATAGCATAACATGACTTATGCATACTCTGGCTACAGCTAAAAGTTGGTGTGTTTAAGAAATACAATTGAAGTACTACTCACTCCAAAAGAGAACTGGAAGTTCATAGCAACCAACACAAAGAGATCCTTAAACAAATAATTAAAAAACAATTGGCACTTCATGTAAGTACCAAAATTAAAAGGGATAAAAACATTTCTATGAAAGGGAAGTAAATAAGAGGTATTAACATATCTCTATCCAAACATGGTTTGCATGCACATGACTTCTTAATTTGTAAATGCTAACCATCTAAAACTGATGTACAATACCCAGGAAAAATCAAACGAATGACAGAATTTCTCGATGATCAATAACAAGCAGACAATCTATGATGTATAAAGAAGCTCCAAAAATCCGCGTTAACTAGCATTTCAGGCAACCATCTTTCAGTACTCCAGCAATTAACTTCTAAAGCTTGAGCCAATTCTTAAAATTAAGGAAAATGATATTGTCCAAAACTTGGTGATTCTATCAAGGAAATTGACTTGAGCATAGTAACTTCTAATACGACTGCAACTTCTAAACTTATTAGCTTGGAAAAAGGTTAATTTAGATGAAAAATGATGTAGAGCTCAATACTGAAGCAGATTTCTTACGTTTCTTTGCCACTATGGATATGAGAATGCAATGTGTTTCACATTGCAAAGAGTTCTTAAACAAATCAGAAGAGTCGGTAAGATGGTACACGTTCGGAGTATAAAAGGTCTTTAACCCACCACACAATCAGGCCTAAAATGATTACAAAATCTCACTTACTCTGGTCAACAGAGTCAAACAATCAGATTCGGTATCTTCCAATCAAGAGGCCATCTATTCAACAACAAGCATCTAAAAACGAAAATATTGGAGGTACCCATCTATCTGTCAAAATCAAACTCCCCCAGAAATAAGCATATGGTGGACATCAAGCAGCAATATTCACAAGAAACAAACATTTGTTTCTGTCATTAATCTTTTCTGGATCCAGTATAATCAATATATACCATCAATATAACCAATTGGATACAGTCTTCATTTTGGAAAATACATCCAAACTTTTCCCACTGTGCTGCTGCCTTCTTCAGCAGTTCATCAACCAGAACAAGCAAAATGATTGCAAGAATCAGTCAGATACGCTGTTGAAAGATGACAGAAACTAAGACCTGTTTCAGCTGAAGAAGATAACTGACACAGAGCAAAGATAACAGTAGAAAATAGAACCTAGGCATTACAATTAATACGGATAACTTTCAATTGGCATGACAATGGATGATATGTACTAGATCTCTGTAGCCTTGGATACTATAAGAGAAGTGCTACAGACACAGAGATCACACAAAAATAAATCCACAAACTGACATAACTTCATATGATACATTAGATCTACTTTACAATAAAAGTAGCTTTATAATCTAACATACCGCATCAAGCTACGTCAGTTTGTGGATTTACTTTTGTAAGATCTCTTTGTGGCTAAAGCATTTATCTATAATATTACTGTCAAAGAGTAGAGTGGAGTAAGTAGACGACACAAAGCAGATAGCAGATGCGAGCAACAAGACTCCAAATTTGAATAGATTCAGCATCTCAGGCAGCCAAGCATAGATGCAATACGCTCCAAACAATTGTTTTTAGACAAAGAAGTCAGTAATCCGTCCATTACTTCTTCTTTTTCTTTTGATAGGTAGTAATCCATCCATTACTACCATGTCATGAAGCATCAATATTTATTGTAGATGTGAGTACAGTTTCAGGCACCACAGAAATCCAGTCGAGAAGAGTATATGCAATTTTAAGGCCAACTGTATGGATAGTCTATAGTTTCCCAAGTACAAAAACATGGCATGGCATGGCAAAACTGAAACTGATAGTTTGAGTAGTTTGAGGGCTCTAGGAAAGAACTGTATAGCTTACATACAGAGTAAAGACAAAGGTAAGGCCCATCCACAGAACCCAAGCCATGCTCAAGCAGTAGAGATGAATTTACTTACTAAAAGCAGAGATACTAACTTGGACAAGGCTCAAAAGCAGGAACCTTGGACACCATGAGCTCGCTGCACTAGCAGACGAGAGTATCTCATTGCCATCTAAATGGACTTATTGACAAAATCTTAAGACTGTCATAGAAGCGACCTCAATCAAATTATGATTAAAATCATATATATCTCTTTGATCCACCGATACGGAAACCAAACTGACATGAAGCATCATTGCTTCGAATCCATAGAAAGGTATGGACAACCTATCCAGTTGCAAAACCTTTCCTTTCCTCACATACGCTTGGATATTCACAATTCAGTCTTACTAGCATAAAACCTTTTTTTTTTTTTTTTTTATAAGTGTCTTGCTAGTGTAAAACTTGGGAGAGCCAATTACCAAACAAAACCCATATCCTTTCATTTGGCTAAACCATATAAAAATCTTCAAGCGAATGAGTGAACATATCACTTTCCCAAAAAACAATCATTTTATTATTCTTCAGTTCCTTAGCCACAAAAGTCAGGTAGAACATCAGCAGGCTCTGCCATGGTACTTCTCAAAGTCAGCCACATCATGTGAATTGTTTTGTCTGCCAGCTCTCACATCATTATATATCCATTCAAAATTTATGAGATTCTCTTATGGATCCCAACCACATACAAAAACCATCTTTCATTTGAGTAGCTCCTGGCTTGAAAACTTTATAAGTAACAATCTGCTTAATCTAATCACAAGAATAACATTCAGTTTCAGCAACTTGAATGCAAGCACTCTGACCAAAGCTTCTATAAAAAGATCCATCTACAAAATATCAAAAGATGGTGACCACCGTTTCCGGAAAAGAAAGACAAGGAATTTAATATTATAAAGTTATAGAAGAATGAAGAAAATTTATTTACTAAAGAAAACAAAAACAATATTAAAAGCCAGGAAAATGCTAATAACTTGGTGGAAATTGGAGGCAGGCGCATCTGAGTTTTGTTTAAATTTAGCATGGGAAGGAATAAGCAACCCAACATCTTAAATTTCAAACAATAAATACAATATTTCCTTACAAAACTTCTCTCGACTCGTTCTTTGAAGGGGAAGAGGATAAATGGATTTGCAAAAGATTTGCATAAGAGGATAAGGAAACTATTCACCGATCACAAGATTTGCACAAAGAGAATCATTTGAATCTATATACAATTCAACAGATCAACCATGGTAAGCTGGATAAATGGATGACCAAGAAAAGAGAGAACAAGAAGAGGGTGGATGATGAGCAACATATATGTAATGCATTCATAATAAGTTTATTTTCAAAACCGAAAAGCTTTGCAAAACATTTAAGAAAAAAGATTTTGCAGTTTCATCTACAACACAAAAACAGACAAAAAAAAATAGTGCCAGAGGAATTTGAGTTCTGGCACTCATGAATCTGTCCAATGGACTGTTTGACTTCAACTTCCAACAAAAAACGTTACTTGTAAATCCAAAGAAAGGCGATTAAAGACATGAAGGCTTCAAAACTGTAATGCAATTTTAATCAACCTCTAATCAGCCAATAGAAAAAATCAGAGATTGCCATGTTTAATAGGCGACTTCTGTCTTTTTATTTTTGATGTTTAATGTTTAAGTATATGAGGAAGCGAAAAAAAATAAACTACATTTACATTAAAAAGAGAGCAATAATGCGAATAAATTGTCGAAGTTTCGACTTCCCCTCTATCTTGCTTTTCCAAGTTCCAACACAATAACTCGAATGAAGTCAAGGTAAGTTCTCCGCATCGCTGATGTATGAGCACACCAAATAGAAATTCAAAACGAATCATGTCGTTTCCTTCATTTTCTCAGAAACCAACCAGAGGACAAGAACGAAACGATAGAGAGAGAGAGAGAGAGAGAGAGAGAGAATCGTACCTGACATTCTAGAACTTTGCCGAAGCGGCCGAAAGCATGGTGTAGCTGTCGCTCGGTGACGTTCCACGACAAGCCCCCGACAAATATTCGGTTCTCTTCCTTACCAGCCATCAATCTCTCTCTCTCTCACCAAAAAGAATTGCTGAAAGTCTGAAAGAATAATAAAATTCGACGAGCATTCAACAGAGACCAACAAACAGAAACCCTAAATACTGTCGGTTCGCCGGAAAAAATTAGAATTTGAAAGGAAAGAGTGCTGACCTCAGTCCTCGAGACTCCACTGCAGAGAAATCGAAGTGTAGCTCTGTACGTAACGGACCAACGGTGATTAGGTTATGCTGAGATGAGAATTTTATGTTTTATTTTAAAGTTTAAAATATTATTTTTTAATTTTAAAATTTGAAAAAGTTGAATTGAAATTTGAAAAAGTTATATTGGAATTTGAAAAAGGTGAATTATTTATTATATTTTGTATGGGGATTTGAAAAAGTGTAGAGATGAGATGAGATGAAGATGAAAATTTTAAATAAAACACTTTTTTCAAACATATCCTAAATAGAGCAATTTTTAAATAGCTTTCAGTTTTCAGTTTTCAGTTTTCAGTTTTCAGTATTCGAAACCCAACTCAACTGGATCGGGTTCTGCTTTTCCGCTTGTACCTTTAGAACTTCAACGTTATCTACAGATACTGAGGTACAATAGTTCGAAAGAGAGCCGCAGGAATTGCAGAAAGTGGGATTGGAGAAACAAATGGGAGTTAACAGGGCCTGCAGAGTTGTTTGGGTCTAATCGCTCGATGGCCCTAAGTTTAGGCCTCGATTAACAGGGCCTATGAATCAGGGCTTTCTTAGATGAGATTTGGGAAATAAAAAGGGTGCCTCTACTCTCACCGCGGGAGCTCCGGCGGGAGGCTCCGCTAGATGATTTTAATTTATTTTTTTTTTACATATATTTTTAATATTTTTTTAAGAAAATTAAAATATTATTAAAAAATACTTACTTAATCGTTAAATAAAAAAAACCAGCGGAATGACTAATATTTTCCTTTTTATTTATAAATCCACAATGTTAATATCGTAGAAATTGATTTTTTTTAAAACAAAATTAAAAATCATATCTTTAATTATTCAGTTTTTTATATTAAAAATCCATATTAACTTGTAAATAGAGTTTTTCAAAAATCACTCTCACAAAAGCAAACAATCAATTCACAAACTTTTTTGGGGCCTGACATAAATAATACTCGGGAATTTCATACTTAAGCTTATAGACTACATTTTGCAACCTGATTTTTGAATAACCATGGAAAGGAAGATGAACAATATGTAAATTAAGAAAAATCTCGTATTTGGGTGCTGAATTGAAGCAACAGTACTTGTACATCTTTGAGAAATGAATTCAAAATGCATCACGTACTTGGCACAGTTAAATAATTAATTACATCATATGAGAAACAGAATGTCCATGGGATGTACATGAAATGGCGTACTTGTCAACCAAAGATTGAATCGTGTTACAATTGCAGACATTGCTTATCTTATTCGGGCAAAAGGGGCAGCCTAGTAACACTCGTACCCCCACCACTGCCAGTTAGGGATGCAGAGTCTGTTTCCTTTCGAGAGCTTGAACTAGATTTAGCAGACTTAGAAATGCTTTTCCTGCTTAACCTTTGCGGCAGAATCTGCAGCCTGGGATTCTGCTCGGTACCCGAGTTCTCAGCAGCCAGCTGATAGCTTTCCACCAGTTCAAGCTGCCGGGCTATTATTTCGGAGCATCTAGGGAGAAGCTCCACCGGCTCTCCACCGGGAATCACAATATACTCAATTGCAAGTCGAACCTCCTATGAGAAAAGAAAGATTACATATAATAAAACAGTCATATATGATCACATTTTTCATATAATAAGGCTACTAACTTGCTGCAAAAGTGAAAAACGGAAATTGTTGCTTGAAGTGATCATGTAAGTATCTAGACCAGTAATCATCAAAAGATAGCTTATGGTTGAGCTGAACCGAATGATGGAATGAATTTATAATGCAAAATAGTTAAATGGGAAATGATTTGCACCTCCAAGGCGTCAATCTCTTCCAGCGATGGTTTTCTTTTTGGGGCATCATCTTCAATTTCAATGTTAAAAGAATTCCTCGGCAGTGGCTTTGATACTGAGCCTACTGATTCCATTTCAAGAATCATGCGAACTGCCTTGACCAGCTGTGCCATTGTATTTGACTGCTGTAGAGAAGTTAAATGTGTGATTGGTGGAGCTTTGAAGTATATTTAATAAAAATTTTAAAAACAATGATGCAATAGAAGTCACCTTGATAACAAATATAGGCAACTGATGGAATTTTGCTACACCGCGGATCCGTGAGTTCTGCTTCATCTCTGAACTGGATGCTAAAATTGCATCTGCTGTTCCAATGTCGTCAGTTACATCTATTTCATCTTCAAGCCCCATTACTTTTGCTACTTGTAGTAGATCGGCTTCAAGGATCTGAAGACATCCATCACAAACAAAAATATAACCAAAAGTTCCAACCCTCTGACTTAGGTATAAAATTTTAACGGCTTCTGAAATAAGGTGTAATCCTATAATTTCTAAATAATGAATTATTTGTAAAATTTACGTTTTCATCAAAAGTAAATTACTCTCGAAAATTATTTAAAGTAGGAGAATACTTTTTTATCAATAAGCAAAATTTTATTGAGCATAAATTAGACAAAGGCCCGAGTAAACGGGAACACATACAAGAGCGTTTAAAGTAAGAGAATACTGAAGATGAATGAATAAAAACGAAAACTTGAGGAAACTACCTTGTAAGTATAGACTGACACTGGTGAGCTCCTCTTCTTCACAAATCTACCAGTGCTTTGTTTCTTAGACTGAATAGAAGAATGGCCCAAATCATCCTCATCAGAATCAATCTCAGCGCTTATACTGTTATAATCAGTCATTGCAGATTTTTCTAGAGGGCTACTTTCAAGGATCAGAGTAGACTTCAAAGAATCAATAGCATCAACATCCATTTGACGAACTTCAAACAGAGAAGATTTTCCTATACCCAATAAAAAGTCATCGTTGTTAGTTTAACTATCGACCAAAAAGTTCAGTCTTCAGCCAAAAATGTGAGTATAACATTACATAAGAATCAATTCAAATATTCCATGGAACAAGGGGCACAATACCTGCTAATATGGCATCTACTGTAGCATCTAAACTGTGATGAACACGACACTCAGTTTTAGATATCATCTCAACAGCACATGTAAATGTAGGAGGCCCTTTCCTTTCAAGTATTGTCTTCTGCACTTTCCTTCTTCTTGCCTCCTCGTCCCCGAGAGTTACACTCTGTTTAGATAAATAACTAATTTTGATGAATAAAATTTCCTTTCTTGGCCAAGGACTATGGTTAGTGAGATCCACACTCAATGGAATCTTTTACGTTTATATGGATCCCAGTGGAATATGATACTACAGTCATCAACTTCAACTTTGCAAGATCAACAGACGATTAACTTAAAATAAAAAAAGAAAATATAAATCCATATGAGTGAATGAAGACTGAAATAGAAGGAATCACTTTGCACCTCTATGCCACCAACAAGGATCTGCAGAGAAGGATTCTTTATTACGTTGTCTATTGTCATTCCATGCGCTGTTCCAACAAGTTGAACTCCTCTTTGAGCAATAGTACTAGCTGCCAGTGCTTCAAGCTCAGTTCCAATTTCATCGATTATAATGGTTTCAGGCATATGATTTTCAACTGCTTCAATCATAACCTGAAAAAAAGCCGAACAGGAAATATAGGATCACTAAAATTAAAGTTTGTCAAAGCTTTACAATTTTGGAAACAGCATAAACCATATGACAGGACACGATGCTTACATTATGCTGCATATGAACGTTTGGAACTTGCATTCTTCTTGCACGACCTATTCCTGTGTGCGGGACATCTCCATCACCTCCAATCTCGTTAGATGTGTCCACGATGACAACACGCTTCCTGTGTTCATCTGCCAACATTCTAGCAATTTCTCTGCATAAGCAAACCCTCTTCAGATATAAAACAGATGCATTTTTTATGAGGATGAAGAAAGGATCATCCAAAATTGCATACGAGAAAAGCTCAGGTCAAGGCAATTATTTAGGCAGTTACCAAAATGACCATCAATTCAGTAGCTTGATTTAACAAAAATGGGAAACGTGAGGACCTGATTAAAGTAGTCTTGCCAACCCCAGGAGGTCCTATGACTAAGATGGAACCTCCCCCCTCAATCAAGTCTCGTATAATCTCTGCACTTCCAGATACAGCTCGACCAACCCGGCAAGTGAGGCCAATGATTTGCATTTTGCGGTTCCGAATTGCGCTTATACGATGTAAAGAGTTATTGATGCCCGAACGATTGTCGTCCGAAAAATCACCAACCTAAAAGAATCAAATAACTCCACATTAAAATCTCTAATATCCCACTAGAATACCATAATCATGTGATCTGAATAGTTTTTCAATCATTGTTATCATGCAAACTTATTCCAGCATTCTTCAACAATCAGCACAGTCAACATTGACCATTCAATTAAATATAGCTTATAAAAGTGCCTCGGTAATATTAAAATAGTTTAGTCGCTATCTTTCTAAACTACTCGAGTCGAACTACTTAAAGCCTAGTGCAGAAGCACCCAAAAGAAAAGTATTAAAAATTATGCATTTTCATGCGAGAACACCAATCGCGCTCAATCTCCAGAGAAATGTTCCAAGTAAACAAGACGGATGACTTCGATCACCTTGGTTATCGCGTGCCGTAAATCTTCATGCTTCACGGGCTGATCGGAGATCACCCAATCACCCGAAGGAAACCTCGCGAGAGGCTTCCTTCCCAAATCCATCACAACCTCAATCAACTGCCCGAGCTCCTCGTGCTGATACAGCTCCCTCCTCATCCTCGGGGGCAGCAGTTCAAGGAACAGCTCGAGCTCCGAAGCGGCCTCCGACCGCGAAGTCGAAGCCGAATTCGGAGAAATCGACGGCGAGAACGCGTTTCCAGGAACGAAACGATCGGACGGCCTCCGGATTTCCGGGGCCGCCGATTTGGAAGACGACGAGATTCCTGTACGGGGGCGACGCGTTCGACAATATGACGAAGAGATTGTGGAAATGAAGTTGGAGTTCTTGAGGTACGTGAGGGCGGAGGTAGGGATTTGGTGTGCCGAGTGCCATGAGGAGTGCAGATCAATCAGCACGAAATGCGAATTCAAAGCTCTCATGCTTTGTGTCGTTCCCTTTTTTTTCCCTCGACTCTCGTTTTTCTTTCTGGTTTTTTGGTCTGCGATAAAGGGAAGAGAGAGGATTGAGATTATGAAGAAGAAGAAGAAAGGAGAAGATTCGAAGGGATCTCCTCTGGGGTAGGAGGATAGGCGGGGGCCACGAAGAGGCCAAACAAGCAACTGCTGAAGAGCCAAGGCCCAAGACCGTTGAAGGTAAGGACGTTGTACCACGTGGGTGCTGCGGACCACTCATGTTTCGAGAGGAAGAGTTGTGTCCGCAACTTCTCCGCCTTGGCATTTTATTTGTTATATATTTTCTTTTTATCTTTAATGACTTGGCTTATCGAGAATTTTTAAAATATTTTATTATTATTTATTATTTTATTATTAATTTTTATCTTTCTCTTTTTTCATTAGTATTTACAGAACACATATAAAAAAAAGAATTTTGCTATACAACCTTCTACTATTCATCCACACTCCACACTCCACATCTTTTAATATTTTTTAATATTTAAAAAAAAATTTTAAATTTATTTTTTTAAACTATTTCAAATTTTTTATTCACTATTTATTTAAAAAAAATTTAATAAAAAAATTTAAAAAAAATTTAAAAAAAAATAAAGTGTGGAGTGTGGATGAATAGTAAGAAATTGTGAAGATTTTTTCTAAAAAAAAATATCTCGCAACTCAAAAGCAACCTCACATGATACCGCTTAAAATTATGTTTTTGAAGCGTAAGTGCGTTTCTAATGGACTTTGGCTTCTGAGTTACTTTCCGTTGGATTTAGGCTGATTTTGGATAGCGATAAGTATTGGAAAAGATTGTGAATAGTTGTGAGTAGAGATTGGAGTGGGTTTGTGAGTTCTATTAAGAGTAGTTTGAGTTGTTTGGATGTATGAAGTATATTGAGTTGTTGACTTTTAGATAGGTAATTGAAAAAGATGTAGATCCTATCAATAATTGATTTTTTTTAAAGATGAATAAATGATGATTTTATTTATATATAATAGTGATTAATATTATAGTGATTTATATATATATATATAATAGTGATAAATATTATAGTAATTTTAATTTCTTTTATATATAATAGTAAAAAATATTATTGTAATTTTATTTTTTATTTATATATAATAGTAAAAATTATTATAGTTAAATATAGTTTTTTTTTCTTTTCTCATTTCTCTATCTCCTCTGGCCCGATCTCCCCCGTCCGATTCTCCTTCAGCCCAGCCGGCGCCGCCGTGCACCGCCCAACCTCATCGCCAACACCAGCAACTCTCCCTCACGCCGGCGACCAAGTCAGCCACCACTGATGGTACCAACGCGCGGCTCCCTCTCTCCCATGCGGTAACCCAACCGAAATGGGTCCGCCCCGATTCTCTCCACTTGCGCCACCGTACGCAGCCACCCAATCTCACCGCCACTACTGGTGACTCCCCCTCACACAGGCGACCAAGCCAGTTATCACCGATCTCCCCCACACACAGCTCTCTCTCCCCTGCGGTAACCCAACCGAAATGGGTTTTACCCATTTCTTTCCACTTGCGCCGCTGTACGCGGCCACCCAGCTACCGCACCTCCACCACATCACACCGGCGACCACCTCTTGCAGACTCAGCTACCATGAAGGATGACAGGATGTTGTCCTCGATGCAGAGAATCGATCGGTCTCTC
The DNA here is from genome assembly GCA_029856935.1 of Cyclocarya paliurus. Taxonomy (NCBI): domain Eukaryota; kingdom Viridiplantae; phylum Streptophyta; class Magnoliopsida; order Fagales; family Juglandaceae; genus Cyclocarya; species Cyclocarya paliurus. Next base: position 4,184,943 of record JARVXP010000207.1, on the reverse strand, counting down.
CCCTGGGTTCGAAACAATAGAGTAGCTCTATATATGGACGTGTTTCAAATATTGAGAAGTGTTCGTTTGGGTGAAAGACAACTCTCAGCCATACAAGGACTCTCAAGAGTATCTCAAAATACTCAGACACCCAAACTAGGCCTTAAAAAAAAAAAATCCCTTAAGTTTTAGATTTTCATTTTGACCCGTGCTCGTTTGAATGTTGAAATAAAACACAAAAATCTATGAGCATCATTGATGGATTAGTCAAAGTTAAATGATATTTTTTATAAATAAAAGTGGCTAGCAGCAGGATACAGTGTAATTACAACTTTTACACCATCAAATTACAAAATGACACGTAATAATTCTTTTAAAAGTGGAATAGGTATGATTGTAGTTAATTTGTATGACTTTTGGTAGGACCGATGTCTTTTTCCCTCTTCATTATTTTAACTTTTCACTTTTTATGTTTCACCCATCTCTCTCTCATTCAAAGCATTTGATGATAATCTGGATCTTATTCTCAGCCTTTCTCTTTGGTAGTGTCGCTCTCGCTCACCTCAGGCCAAAGTAAAGTATTCTCTTTTTAACGTGGACCCGATTTATATGCTGCATTTTTTTTTTTGCTTGCTTTAAGCTTCTTATACTTTAATATATTTTCTTAGCTTCAAGCTCACGAATTTTGGAACGACCACACACTAGTTCTTCCTGCAAAGCAGAAGCAGCAAAGCGAGAAGCATTTGATTAATCATCAGGGTGCTTCGTACGGCCATAAAACTTGTAGACCTCATTAGACACTCCTGAACACCTAGGATCATGCTTCGCTCCTCCCTCCTGCATTGAAGAATTGGGTTCAAGTTCCTAACTGAATTTGGTCTGGAGGGTATCCAACTAATTGTCTGGAGCGCGAAGTGAACAACACGGGCCATGGCCTAAGGAACGTTACTTAATAAATATTTTAAACATTAAATAAATTACACAAAAATAAATCTAGGCCATAGCAAAGAATCATAGGAATGAGAAAATAAAACAGACTTTAAGACCTTTGGGTGAAAGGCAAGCTAGACTACCAGCTTGGGCAATCCAAATCGAGAACCAGACCGAGTTTGCGACCTGTTGAGAAGAGAAAAATTGACGAGTTCAAGGGAGAGAGGATATTGGATCTTCCGAGTTCACAAGATGAGAGAGAGATAGACTGGATCTATCGAGTTCACGAGGTTAGAGAGAGAGAGAACGATATTTGAAGCCTTCAGGAGGATGAGAGACAGAAACAAGGGGAAATGGGTTCTCAACTCATACCCATGGTAGATTATTTGAATATCTTACGTGTCCGTTTTCTATTGGATGGTGTAAATCATAACTTTACACCAAATCCGGTTTGAAGCTTTTCTCTTTATAAATGTGAGAGAAATTTGATTTTTGACTATTCTATTCACATAAATCTCTACATTAGAATAACTATTTTTTCATTATATAACAATAAAATAATATAAGATGAATTTAGTTTTGACTATTCACATCAACTCTCCACATTGAATTATCTATTTATTCATTAAATAGTAATGAGTAATTAATAATTTTAAAAATTTTAAAAATTTTTAATTTTTAATTTCATTTATTTTATCATATTTTACTATTATACCTATTATATATAAATTAATAATCATATTCTAATTAAATTAATATATCACTAATTCAAATTAATATATCAATGTATGAACTTAGCTCCCAACACATCAACCCGTGCACATGAACGTAGTCATTGTGATAAAATATGTGATAGAAAGAAAGGGAGAGATAAATAATTGATAAAATATGTATTCGATGAATGTACACTAACTTTTAAATTTGGAAATTCTTTTAAAAGTAACTGTAGCTAAATTTTAATTATTTGAAATTTAACTAATCCATTATGATCACATTTTGTATTCTAATAATTAAATATTTAATAAATTTAATTTTTAACTAATCCATTAAAAATGGAAGTAATTTAGTACGATGAATATACTTGGTATCCAAACGTGTACACCAATAAATACTCATCCTAATCCTTATTTCTTTTCTTAATAATATTCATTAATGAGACCAGACATGTCTATCACACGGATACTCCAACAATAAAAGCTACCCGAGGCTGAGCGAAGAGAGGCAACAGGGGCACAGACCTTGAGGTCAACGGAAGAGACCTCTAGCTCTTTTCATTTTTACATTATATTTTTAAAATTTTTCTTTTTCAGTTTTATAAGGTGATGTAACAATAATGTTTATACATGAATTTCAATCAGTATTGTTGATGACATTATATTGTGAATCTCAATTAGTATACAAATGACTGTTGTTATTGTAACATGCTCGACTCAATCCAACATTAAAAGTAACTAATTTTAGTCTATTCTTTTTACATAACTGGATCAAGGAGCTTTTCTTCGTTGCATCATAAGCCGGACGTGAACTCTTATCTATAGAGTGATTTTACACATGCTAATAAGCAAGTCATATTTTTTTAATTCAACTATTTTAGATAACTTCACAATATTCGTTACTACCATATGCATCAAATTCTTATAGAAAAGATGGGTTTTACGGGCATATTTCTCACCCACTTTATAGCTCATAACTCCGATAAGAAATTTTAAACGATCTAAATCTGATGAATGGTATGCATTGCTAACACTTCTTAGCGGCTAGAAAGGATCTTTTGTGAACAGTGACTCACAACATAGTGGAAAGGCATGTCAACTACTTGATAGCATCGTTAAGGAAATTATGCAACTAGAGCAGATCTGCCAAGTCTGTACAAAACAGCTCGCCCTTTGCATAATGCATTTGATCATTTACAATCAGGAGCTGGTCAGCACCTAACTCAAACAGACTTAAAAGGCCGTAAAAATCTGCTTAACTGTGATAGAAAACATTAGTTAGATTTCTTATATAACTCCTATTCCCACCCCATCAATCTATTTCTGACACCCTCCTCGAGCTTTTTCCTTGGCAAGGTACAACCATCCCCTTCATCAAGAAGAATTCTATAAACTTCCCACTCCCGACCGCCGATCATGTGTCTCCCTATCTCCACCTGTGAGAAGAAGAAGGCAAAAAATGGAATTCAGCATCACATTTTTTATTTTTTAGGATCTCGTACCTTATGAAACAGTATAAGAATGGGTTAGAGCTAGTACCGAAAAGATGCTTATGTTGAGTATCTTGAGAGCAAGAGTGACATCATAAAATACAAGTGGACGACCCCTGCCAGACAATTCTACAGGGTTAGCTACCACCAGCTCAGTGTCAGGGCCCCGGCTCACCACAGACACTCTAAGAGGACGCAAGAGTTCCATTCTTAGGCGAGAGCACAATGAGTTTTGCTTGTTGGGATCAATAATCTTTTTCTCGTCTGCTTGCCTTACAAATAATTCTACTTCACAACTTCGTTTTGAGTTTGCAACGAATCGTCCATAAGAAACCTGGCACAAATTTTAGATTAAATCCTCATTCGAATTATATGAGAATTGAGAAATAACATAAGTTCCTTAGTTGTTCTTTCCTGGTTGTCCCACCAATAAAAAAACGTTTCACAAAGCCACAAAGAACATAAATGATATAAAGTTCTTCATAATATTTGCTTATAATTTACCTGAATGTTGTAATCCTTTAGGGTTCTCATGATATCATAAACAAGACCTTTGTGATCCTGACAGTGGATTTGAACAAGTGTGTGGGAGGGACTGAGGGTGTTGTCCATTGACACAGATACAGGGTTGGAGGCAATAGATCCACTTGAGCGTCCGTTGGGAAGCTCTAAACTGAACATATCCCCAGTGATTGCAGAGGGAAGAAATGGAGAACCCTGTGAGCATGCAGTAACTTCTGGCCCAACTAATTCGATCTCGCAACTCATAATGGTATCCCTTAATGCAACTCTCAAATGATGGATTGTTTCCTCTTGCCTCTTTTTGGTATGAAGAAGTTCCCTGATGAAAAAGAACAATTGGATAAACTACTTTCCAGGGAAAAAAAAAAGCCATAAATGTTTTGAATAAAAACCTCCTACTCTCACGGACAATAATCAATGCCTCACAGAGAGACACACACATCAGTTGCTGCCACATACAGAGACTTATACCTAGATTCTGCATATCACTTGAAACCAGCAGCACCTTCTCTCTAAAAGTAAAAAGGTTCGTGGAATTTTCAAGAACATGGAAGAACTGAAAAGAAACTAAAGGATTCATACATCCAGTTAAAAAAGGCTACCGACCATAGAGCTCCATCAGTATGAACCATAATTAGCCAAAAATCAATTTTTGACCTATTTATAAAAGAAAATTTTACTAAATATAAATAGAAATGTCATAGGTACGGAGAAACATGGATTCTTTTCAATTTTCAAATAGCATGAGTCAATACCTTTGAATTCATACCAGTCAAATCAATAGGGTTTTAAGTAATGAAAGATGAGAGAACGAATTCAACTTCTTCTATACAAATTTCTGCTATCCAAAGGAAAGATTATTGGCAGACATCGCAGGACGGTATCAAGTGTGTCAGATATGACGGTGCTATAGAAGCAAGCACAAGAAATATGTAATCTCCGAACATAGTTCTCAAAAGCTTAAAAAAAATTAAAAAAATTAAAAAAAGTAAAATATATATATATATATATATTGCAAGATGTAAAATGGAGAAGCAATGCAGATGGAAGCAGAAATACAAATGGAGGTAATGGGAAAGATTGAAGGAGAGATGCAGCACCATCATTAAGTCAAAAGCAAAGATGACAAACCTGGTATCTGTCACAAAAAAGAGGTCCATAACTCTCCCATCCGGAGTAGTGGATACCTTTACTCTCTTTATAGTTAGTTCCAGCTCGCAGAGAACCTCAGTTACATCTATAGAGGAAAGGTATAAAAAGTTCAAAGTCAAACAGGGGAAGGAAAGGATCTATTTTTTTCTTCTTCGGAATGAAAGCAAAAAGCAGACATTTTTCCCTTTATGCTAATTTTAATGTTAAAGTAACAAGTGATGCACTAGTAAAGTCAAATTCAGTCTACTGCAAGGAATAATTTACAATTGTATACATTTGCATTTATATACTTATATTTTATTTACCTTCAAATCCTACCACTTTTGTTTCCCTAACGTAATTTCTATTAATCCTCCAGCAGTGTTCCAAACCCAAACCAAACCAATTCTGGCAATTTCATTCAATTAATGCCTATGTAGCGCTATACATATCAACAAGTGTAGACAATGATGAAGCCATCACTTTTGTTTATCAATGCAAAAAAAAAAAAATAATCAACATCCCTCTTAAGCAATGATCATCACCATTAATTTTTTCAATTAATTCAATATGTGCTACATATCCTTTTTCCAATGGGGAGTTTCAAAGCAGGCACGAAAGTTTCCACAACATACCATGCAATAGACCCTTCCTATCATAGCAACACCAGAATTTCAAGAGGAACACGTCTGGTTGCTTGGGTTGCTGGTTTTCCGGCCGGAAATAGGATATCCCTGATGTCGACAAATATGAAGGACATACCTCCAACAGTCTCTTCTTCAACAAGGCCCACCTTGTTGTTGGTCTCCCCATCACCCAGAACACAATGTAGCACCATTTTCCATCCGTCGAAGCATCTTCTCCGCAACAACAGCAAGCAAAAATAGATGCACAATCACCAATATATTCGTCAACAAAATTGAAGAAGACATTTAGAAATCTAAACGACTATCAGATTCTTTAGAATCTAATATCTAAAGAGAACGCGCGGACAATTACACTTTTTGTTCCTCCTTGAATCTTAGATTTCAACCCGGGATCTCAAGGAAAATAACAAAAAATAAATAAAGAAGAAGAATCACAATCGCCCATCGATGCTTGTCAAGAAAATCAGAACCCAGAGCAGAATTCCCAGGAAGACGGTAGGGAAAAAACGATTAAATCACAATGATCCGTCATTTATTTGGCTACAGATCCCACACCCTGCGTAATCACACACACACACACAGCCTATAACCCTTACCTCCTCGAGAAATGCTAAGGCCGAAGAGCAATATAATCCTGCACAAATCACAACCCAAACCAGTCTTGTCCGGGCAATTCACAGTAATGACAGTGGGATCTCCCGCCTTCTCCGCCGGCCTAATCTCCACCGCGTCCTCGTACAGAACGCCCATTCCAACTCCTCCTCCTCCGATTTCGCTTTATTCCTTTCTCTTCCGGCACTCGATTCCTTTAGTCTTGTTTCGACTCAGACCCAGGTGGGGCTGTTGTTAATCCTCTCTCTCACTTTCGGATATTGTTGTAGATTCCGCCGAGAGAGGCCCGGGGAAACAAGGAAATAAACAGACAAACACGTAAACGCCAGAACAGATTAGAGGGTTTTGCCCCACCCGTTTTGTTGCTGCTTTTTTCCTCTTTCTTTTTCGTTCTCTTTTCCTTTTTCCGGTATTTCGAGAATTTCTCGGATTCCCTTTTCGCTGAAGGAGGAGATTAGGAATTGAAAAGTCCTGAACACTGTGATCTGGTGGATTCGGTATTAACTGAGCTCGATGAGCTTTCGGTTTGGAACGTTGGTGAAATTGGATTCGGGTCATTGGCCCAAAAAGTTAATGAAATATATATATATATATATATATATATATATATTAGTTTATAAATATATTTATTGTCACACTAAATACATCATTTATAAGAAATTCTCCCATATTAGATAAATTTTTTATAATTATAATAAATAAATATTATGTTTACAAATCGATTTATAAATAATAAAAGGAATTGTTGAAATGCTTATGTTGGGAGAGGATCTTTTGCCATAACGATTCTTCTATAATTATTTGATGATCATTTTTTTTATGCAAAAAATCGACTGTTATATAATGTTGGAAACTCTTGCTGATCTGTTTCCTAAATTGTATACTTCAATTTCGGCCTAAATTTATGTCTTTCTTTTTTCCTAGTTTGCAGAAATAGATAGAAATATCGAAAATCATGACATGTTGTCTTATGTACAAAATTGGTCACAGCATTTTATCCCCTCTTCCTAAAAGCGATGAAACAAGACAAATCAATTATAATTAAATATTCAACTTTCCATTATGGGATTGAGAATTTTAAGCGAACTTTTTTGGCAACAATATCATCAACTACTATAAGATTTGCTCTTTTTAATTAGTAACCATTAGTAATTAATTAGATTATAATTTTTAATAATTTGTGAGATGATGACAGAATTGAGAGTTTGAAAAGACATTAGAGACAGAATAATACTACTCATTATCTCAATTTTCATTATCTTTTCATTCTCTTATGATGTGGTATTAGATTATTAGAAATTATTTATTATATTTCACTTATGAATCTATCATCTAATGCTACATCATAAAATAATAAAAATTAAAATGATAAATAGATTTTCTCTTAAAGACAACAAAATAGGGTTCATGCATTAAAAGAAAATGCAAAATACGACCAAGTAATTATATCGCCTATTATTTACTGTGGAAGTGGAGCCTAAGGGCCGGAGATATTTTTGTAGCTGAATGGTAGTTTTCGCTCGCGTGTTTATTCAAATCGATAGTGACATTGATCTAACAAAAATCGACATTGATATGATATGAATGAGTCATGTCACGGATAATTCATGCATATTACAGTTTGTTTATCTCTTGCCATACCATCTTATGTTTTTTAAATAATACAATTTATTGGTGTTTTAATTTTTATTTTTTTAATAACAGCGTGCTAATTATATATTTGTAGTAACTATTTTATTTTAATTAACAAAATTAGATTTTAAAGAAAACGTAGAGATCATCTGTATATCAAAACAATAACGTACTGTAAGAAAAAAAAAGTAATGATTAAGATCGTAACAACCAGTCCACCATTAATGTTAAGAATATCTAAAAAATAGAGTAGTTTCCTTTTTTAGTTTTTATTTAGTTTGAACAATTATGGGAATTTTTTTTTAAGGAAATATTAAAAAAATAAATATCAATTATGGATAAGAAAAATATATTTATTATTTTCACTACCACACATCATTTTTTTTCTTATTAAATATATAGTATATAGATAATGAGTTAAAGAATTTAAAAAATTTAAAATAAAAAAATAATTTTTTTAAAAATAAAAAAATAAATAAAATGTGTGGTGTGAATGAATAGTCCCACCATAACAAATCAATAAAGCACGTGTTCGCGTCCACATTATGCTCGCTATGGCCAAAACACAACTGACAATTCCCAATTCCTAACCGGTTCCATCGTTCAGTTTGCACTCGCGAAAAAGCGAATACCTACAATTCAACGAACCCCAAAATATCACGAAACAAACGTTTCCGGATAATATGGAAGATGATAAATTGTGTATCTTATCCATTAATTATTCTTTCACCTGTCTGTTCCAAACCTGCCCCACTTTTGCTCGACAAAAGTATCGGCTATGCTGCTCCGTATGTGTTTAAGCGTGTACCGTCAGTAAAAAAAGTACACAGTGCATTCTAAAGTCAAAAGAATGCCCTCAATACATATAAGAAATTTGAGAATACTTTGATTCGCGCGGAAGAGTACTTACATATGACATACCTTCCACCGGTTAATATATGAATTTAGGAGACATATAAATTAGAGTTATTATGGGATATGATATCTACTTTCCAGGAAAGAACCAAATTTTGTTAAGATTCTCAGGCACTTTGGTTTGTAAGCTGTGGTTTTGATGCATATGCATGTCCGACAAATAAATGAAAACAAAAATATTCGGTGGAGTTTTTACGCCGTATTAACGTATAATTTATAGTGAAACTCGTTATAATTTAAAAAAATATAAAATAATTTTGTAATATAGTTTATGTGAAAAGATTCTACATAGTATATTGAGTGTATAAAAAATAAGACTTTATAATATAAATAAATTTTACCTATGATCTTTTCCCACGTCTTGACTATTGCTTAGATTTTTTCTTTTTCTTTTTAAATTCTAATCACGCTGTTATAATATAATATATATATATATATATATATATATATATTATATAAATATATAAAGCAAAAATGATAGAGGATGATACTAATTTTAAATCAAAGATGAAGGTCATGTGTATATGCTGGCGAGAAACTTCCAGGAAATGTGATAAAGTGGCCGGTGATTTGTAGCCATCAAAAAGCATCATCCATGATATCAGAACCCACCCAGATATGACGCAATAAGCTAGCTAGGCACGCATGCTTATGCGCGATTCCAATATCTCAACAATATCTCAACTAGGGTGTAGCCGATTGGTTGGGTCCCATTTTAGATAAAATTTAATGTTATGCTTGGTAGGTGAGATAAGATGAGAATTTTTAAAAATTTTATAAATAGTGTTAAGATAAAAGTTTAAAATATTAATTTAAAATATTAAAATTTGAAAAAATTGTATTGAGATTTAAAAAAGTTGAATTGTTTATTATATTTTATATAAAAATTTAAAAAAATTGTAATGATGAGATGAGATAGAGATAAAGATGAGAAATCTCATCTTTGGCCCCAAACATATCCTAAGACTATAAGGGGTGGTTTGAGAGTTGAGATGAGAATTTTATGTTTTGTATTAAAGTTTAAAATATTATTTTTTAATTTTGAGATTTGAAAAAGTTGAATTATGATTTGAAAAAGTTGTATTGGGATTTGAAAAAATTGAATTGTTTATTATATTTTATATAGGGATTTGAAAAATGTGTAATGATGAATTGAGATGAAATGAAAAATTTTGAGAATTCTCAACATCCAAACCTGCCCTAAATTTGTACGTAATAATTTTATATTTTTAAAAATTGATTGTATTGATTATTTTTTTAAATTGGTATATTCAATTTTATCTATTTCAATCCAGTTCGATCTAATTTTTCGATTTTAATAATATCAATATTAAAGCATAAAATATAATTAATATACTAATATACATTAGTATACTAATGTATCTAATTGTAAGAAAGGGGCACCCATAGTGGGCACCCCTTCACCTTCTCTTGAAGGTTATGAAGTGGTTTAAGAACCACTTTATGATGCTTGATAGTTGGCCATTAAGGGCCAGTCGGGGATTACGCTTAGAGGGGCTATTTACATAACTCCTCCCCCTTTTGTATGTGACTTGCACCAAGAACGATCTCTCTCTCAAATGGTTCTCTCTAGTCATGACATTTAGGCTGTGGAATGTATGAGTGTTGCTCTGGTTTTACCACGTAGCACACTCCACCATCGATGTGAAGATCGTGGACGAATAATGATGCTGGAGAATCCGTGGAACAACCGCACTAAATCTGAGATATTTTCAACGAGGTAATATCGCTTCCGCTGTGCATTCTGATCTAGTATTTCTAACATTGGTATCAAAGCCCATTGAGTTGTTCCCGATTGTATTGGACGTACATATTGTGATTTCATTTATTGAAATATATTTTTTGCACGACGAGAATATTTTTCCCAACGAGCATGAAGTGATTCTCACTATATATACCACCGTGAGAGGTGGTTCGTGTAATGGGCAACACGGTGGCCATAGGCAGTAGCTATGGCCACTCAAAGTAGCGCGGACCCGTGCATATGGAGGCGGTCCTAATCTTGGCGTTGTGCTACATGAGCAAACAGTGTGCACTGTAGGGTGAGCACCGCAGGAGATAGCATCCCGCACCGCTTGGGTGTGGTGCGGCGACCACCATATAGGTGATTCGTACACCTCGGTGATGCACCCACAAGGCTACAGGAAGCACCTCATGAGGTGCCTGAGTGCCTCAGAACTGCGCGCGCTTCGACCGAGGCGCTGCCCTCTACTGCGCGCAGAGCAACGCGCACCATGGTGGTGGTGCGAGCTCTGCTGCGCACAGAGCAACGCGCACCATGGTGGTGCTGCGAGCTCTGCTGCGCACAGAGCACAGCAACTCCAATTTTTTGGTGCTGCGTGACATGTAGCGGATGGGTCCTGAGTCTCCTAGAACGGTGCGCGGGCAGGCAACGCAGGTGCAACGGTGCACCTTGTGCTGCGCTAAGCGTCCGTGGCACTGAAAGGGTAGCGCTGACCAAAGTGGCGCAAGTCCATGGAGACGCAGAACTCGATTATGTGCGACGGCAGAGCCGCTCATCAGGCCAGGGCGCCAAGTTCTGCTGCAGAACACTTGGATGACGCAGCCTGACAAGCTTTGCCGCCGAACAACGCCTACCAGGCTGGTGCAGTGTGCTCTACCGCAGAGCTGAGCGCACCAGGCCGGTGTAGCGCAGTGCAGTGGCACATGGTGCGGTCCAGTGAGCCAGCTACAGTGGTGATGGCTGCTCCATGCGCCAAGGAAATTTTTTTTTCTGTTAAACAAACAGAGAGCAGCGACGTACGTGGTGCTGCGTGCACCAAGTGCAGCGCTGTACACAGTGGAGCGTGGGGGCTGCGCTGCCACGACTCAGTGCTTCTGCCAGGACCTTAGGAGTCTTGGTTAATGGCCACCCACTGCAACAGGCGCCGGTTACAAGCTGTTGTTTCAAGTTTTTTTTTTACGTTACATTGTTCTGTAACCGTTGGCTGAAGGAGGAAGATGAACAGTGGTGTTCATTTGGTTTGTGATGAAGTTTTGGGCTGGAGGCTACAAAATAAAATGGGTTTATTTTTAAAATCATGTTATGGGCTGAAAGAAAAAAGGGATGGGCTATTTTAATTGTGGCCTAGTACGTATTTTTTCAAAAAAACAAGGCCTGGACTTGTTTTAAATCACCTGGGCTCAGAACTTGTTTTGGGTTCACACTGATTTAGGTAAGTTTTTTAAAAGTCTTAGACTCGGCCCATATTTTTTTTTAATGAAAATCCAATTTGTTTTAAATTATAAAAAAGAAAAAAATGGTCACTGGGCGATTTGGGCTGTGAGCCCAACAGGCTCAGGCTTGCACAGCAACTGGGCGCCCATGTGGGTGCGGCCCATTGGCTGTCCAAAGTTTAGTGGCACAAGTATTCAAAATACTTGGGTGGTGATTTGAACCCAAGACCTCACACAAGGAAATTAGCTCAACCATTTGGGCCAGAGCTTATTATTGGTAAGTTTGCTGATTTTATTTATTTATTCAGCATGTTATTGAGGCATAAAATTATTTTTTTGAAATATTTTTGCATATGGTCATTGAATATATGCATGCCATGAGATTATGAGATAAATTTTGTCACATTTGGTAGGCTTTTTATTTTTCTATTATAAATTGCCTAGATTATTATTTTTGGTGAATAATAATTATTTGAATAAAATGTGATTGATTATTTTTCGTACATGTATTGTGATTGCATGTAATTGTGAGCTTATTTTATCACTTGTATTGTTAGGCTATTTTTTAAAGAATTCGTCTTCAATTTTTTAGAATGAGATAAACTAGAGGATTAAGTAGCCCGAGTTTGATTAGTCCATACTTCTGATTGGCTCAAATAGATTTCTTTGATCAAGGAAGAAATTATTTTTCATGTGATTGACTCGGTAGATTACTTATCCTAGTGGGAGTATGGTTGAGATTGATTTAGAATTAATCTCCTATACGATATAAATTTGCGCAAAAAGTAAGTTAGAAACTAATAATTAGGCATTGAGGCGTAAGAGATGATTAGGAAGCTTAGCGAATTTTCGATCTTGCGACGTGTATTAATTATTTTTGTTCTAATTTAGATTAACGCGGCAAATTTCTTAGATGTGTGTGAAATTATATGCGCAAAGTTTAGTAACTTTGAGATAACCGAGAAGAAAGCCTAGAGATTATTTATGCGATTTAATCGTCGCATTAATCTCCTTCATGAGCAATAGTTGGAAACAAATAAAGATTATTATGAGTGTCAGATAGTCTTAGACCATCATTATTGTGAAACCTCTAAAGGTCTAGAATAAAATTGAAAGTGTGCATGGTACTCATGCACTACAATTTTTATAGAATTTGATGGGATCAACTGTCAAATAAGAGCTAAACCACTATTTTGCCTTTGAGAATCTTGTGGGTAATAACAAAAGTTGCGCGTTGTTTTTGTAAAGCAAAGATTAAATTGATCTCATATTTGAGGTTGAGCATTATAATCTTGAAGCAATTTAGATTAACTCACAGATAATCACATACACTCTCTACTTGCTAGTATGTCTGGCGAGTAAATATATTAAAATTTGAGTGTGCAATAGTGTTGAGGACATTCTTAATTGGCACATTCATTTTTTTAAAGGTTTTATCAGTGCACCTTAATGTGGTATTAGCTCTGATAATCTTGCTCAAGTTTTATTTTTCTCTAGCAAAAACAAATAGGTTCTTGCAAATATATAAACTTTGGAGCACCCCTTAAGAGTAATGTAATACCAAGCACTTTGGAGGTTTGCATGGTAACTATGGCAAAAGTCTGAATAATTAGGTACAACTTATCTAAGCCTAACCTAAAAAAAAAATTTTGCTCGTGGTTGCACTGATGCAAGATAGGTTTTAGGCTAAAATAATTTCTTGCAATGTTTTTTCTTTTCTCTCCTATAGTGGATTAGAGAATATGAAAAATATTGAGTATGCAAGAAATAAGGATATATCGCTAGTTAGCAGCTAAAACGTCACATACTGCATTTATTGTACAAAGCGATGTTTTTATTAGCGTTTTTAATGCGATATTAAAGAAGTTCATACCTAATTTGATTTAAGACTCATTGAAAACAATAGTGGTAGTGAGAATTTCTAGAGGTTTTAAAGTTGGATGGTCACTCATTGACTCAGTGATATTATTTCTCAAGTGGAGAGATGATATGCTATAGTATGCCGTGGAGGCATAGGATGATGGGTGTGAAGCTTGAGAAATTGAAGTTTTTCTCGCTAATGAGATCCCTATCCTTAGTTTAGAAGAGTCAAAGAGAAAAGGCAATATGAACATTTTCTATGTGAAAGTTCCTATATATGCACACTAAAGACTTGGATAATAAAAAATTGTTTCATCATATAAATACGATTCCAAATATTTTTAAGAAAACTATATTTTTTCAATTAAAATATTTTTTTTAAAATCGAAATCGTATGAGTTATATGATGAGAATAATTATCTCGCAGTTTAATGATGACTTGCTGAGAATGGAGTTATAAATAAATTATGGCGTAAAACAATTTTTATATCACACTTGGGTTGATGTAATATGGTGTTGTGGCCTTAATTTTGATTTTCCGTCCTTAGATAGAGTTCATTCGCCTTTGAGAAAGGTTGAGTGACTATTTTGTGTAAACGTGAATTCTAGAGGATTTAAGCTTGATCATTTTTTGGTTTAGTCAAGAAAATTACTCTTATTTTCGGCGAGGGTGGGGAATTGTGAATTTTTTGTAAACACTTATCTTTGGAAAGAACGTTTTTAATCACGTTGTAAAAACATTGCATTCCACATTACCTTAACCTTAATTTTTTCAAAAATTTCTTTATAAAAGATCGTTGAAAATAATGGGAGTAATTCAACAACTAGTGTGAGTATACATTTAAGTGATGGTGTACCACTAGTGATAGTGACTCCCAAAAGATATAAAATATAAAGATCCTCATAAATAGCGTGGAAGCAATATATCAATATTATCTCGTCGTTTAGAGACTAGAAGAGAATATTTGTAATATGGCTCCGCTAAAGGTATTGAATTCACATAGTAGGAATCCCAATATAGAATCTTAGATTCGCTTCACTTATATAATCCAACCTGGGGTTGTTGATCTAATTGATAAAGGAAAAGTGGAGTTGATAGAGGTATAGATTCATCTCTTGACACTAATTGAGTTGTATTTAGATAGCTATTGGTCGCATATTTATTGAAACTTTTCTTGAAGGTGTTAAATAACTGATTCTCGTAAGAGAATTAGATGGTTAACTTTTGTGATATTTAGGCATGAAGTATTTTGAGCGCATGATTGTTGTTAGTATTATTTTGGTACAAAAAGCAAATGAATGTTGCTGGTACTGTTTACATGCGGCCTAAACAAACCATCTATTCAAAGATACCCAATGTACCTAGTCATTTTTTTTATTAAACGACCTATTGAATAAAATGTGATTTTTTGAACGTTGTTGATAATATTAGAAAAGTGTTATCATAAGAGATATTGCGAACTGGTTGTCTTAGATAATTAATTGTCACCTAATAAGAGGTTTTCCATACTACGAGGTGATGGACATGGATTTGTGAAAAGTAGCTCAGGCTTCATGTCTTGTGAGACTGTTTATGAGAAAAACAGTTTCTACGAGCTCTTGTTCAAAATCCATAGACAATTAATGAGATGGAAAATACTAAAGAATCTAGTTTTGCCTATACTATTAGGTGTTTACATTATGGTTTGCTCATGGGAGTTAGAGGTTAAGATTTTGTTAGAGGGTAAATATGACTTACTTGATTAAGTAAGTTTGTGATGCGATTGTCGTTAAAAGTAATGACTAAACTATTATAATTGTCTTTGGGGCAAAGGGCCTAATCGCTTTACCCTTAATGAAAAATAAATTATGGTTATCTTACATGTTTTTGTTGAGTACAAGAGCTTTATATGAAACCTTGAAGTCGCAAATTAAGTTTGCTGAAAGACATTTGTGGTCACCTTGTAGATTCTTAAAAATTCGCAGTTGGACTTGCTGATTAGAATCTAAGGTTTATATTATGAATTTGACCTAAATGAGATTCGCGATAAGTCGTCGTTGACTTCATGGTTGTGCAAAAGACTTTTATATGTAAAAGCAGAGTCTCTTGGTTGGAGCATGTTTTGGAAAGTTACTATACATTAGAATGCGTATAGGGAGAAATGGTCATTAAACATCACTTGAGAGTTGTGGTTTAATAATTGACCATGTGATATCTCTCTATCTCATGGTAATGCTTATTGTGCACATGATACTAATATGTTCTATGATCATGTGGCGTGATTGGAAGCATTTTTTATAAGCACACACATTCACCATAAATTTAGTAATTATGGTGAAAAAGGTATATTGACAGGTTTAGATCGGCTCACTCACACGAGCGATCACCTTTGGCGCTACAAATGGGTAGCGAGCAAAGATGAGACAATGTGTCACTCGGTACTTGTCCAATGAGGGATAAGTTGTAAGACACAAAAAGATATGTCGCCTTAGTAGGAGCTAAGATGAGGTCCATCATATTTAAAAGGACCGTGCATGGTTACCCACAATCTATGCAGCCTGTGGTTTAGCCAGATGCGAGATCCTCTTTGGCGCTTTGATAGCGAGCAAATGGAGGGACTTGGGTTAGATGCTGAGATAGCGACTAGACTAAGTCTGTACGGTGCATTGAGATTAGCTATACGCTCTTTCTTCCGAAAGAGAACTCCACCGTAACATGTATTTCATACTACATGTGCTTTTGCAACCAACAGTAGAGGTGGGTGAATAATTCCCTACTTCCTCACAGTGTGAGTCCTGTAGGTTATAATTGATGACCTTAATTTATTTATGCCCTTAGAGACCTTTGACCATGTCACGAGGTTGATGTTTTAGTGTCTGCTACTTTGGCATGTTATCTATGGCCATGAATGATGCGGTCTAAAGAGGCATTGCTGGGAAAGCGACTGGATTGAAACTAAATAACATGAGTGCGAAGGGAAGACTATTTGGTAACACATCGATAATGATGTGTACTCATTGCCGGCAATTTATGTTGCTTTTTGGGAGTTGCAATATAGCTGTGAGTACATCATATTTTATGGAGATTGAGCATTGCTCTGAGTCATTCTGATTCGAGAGGGATTAGGGATGCTTAGTCTGATGTGACCAAATGAGTCGGGGCATAACGAGACATTTTTTAGAGATGTTACTATGCTGGTCTTCTCTTAGAGAGATTTGGTATAGTGCTCCCATTTTTCTTTTACAGCTGTGCTCGATGGTCGCACGGCCTATTTGCCAGTATGAACAAGATTGAGAACATATTGAGAGATGCAGACCTGAGGTCTTGCCCACTATGTGTGAGTGGGAGATGTAAGAAAGGGGCACCCATAGTGGGCACCCCTTCACCTTCTCTTGAAGGTTATGAAGTGGTTTAAGAACCACTTTATGAGGCTTAATGGCTGGCCATTAAGGGCCAGTCAGGGGTTACGCTTAGAGGGGCTATTTACATAACTCCTCCCCCCTTTGTATGTGACTTGCACCAAGAATGATCTCTCTCTCAAATGGTTCTCTCTAGTCGTGACATTTAGGCTGTGGAACGTATGAGTGTTGCTCTGGTTTTACCACGTAGCACACTCCACCATCGATGTGAAGATCGTGGACGAATAATGATGTTGGAGAATCCGTGGAACAACCGCACTAGATCTGAGATATTTCCAACGAGATAATATCGCTTCCGCTGTGCATTCTGATCTAGTATTTCTAACACTAATTAATTAATATATTAATGTATATTAGTATTACTAATGTATTATATATTTATCAAAATGAATATGTTGAGAATTTATTAGACCATAAAATATTATTAATATATATATTTTATGTTTAAAACATATAATCAAATACATTTTCATGTTTAAGATTTATATATAATATAAAAATATTATATAAAATATTTAAAAAATTAATTTAAAATATATAATATACTGACCCGGTTTGGTTCAGTCTTAAAAAGCATAGAATTGGAACTGGACCCGTACCGATCAGTGTTGAAACTAAAGGAACGGGACCAGTTTCACCGGTTCGAGCCGATTTTCAGGTTTCTAGATTAATTTATATACCCCTAATCCCTATAAGAAGTAAGAAGTATTTAGTGTTGCTATTTATATTCTATAGCATCTTATAATCACATTCACATACACCAGATGGCTCAATTGAATTTCAATAATGATGTTGACGCCTATTTGTGAAGAGGGAGAAGGAGTCATCTCCACGATGACAATTCGGATCTTGATTGGAGTGGTTTGGGGCCATGATGGCGGTCTAAAATTGTGGTACGATATCCGTAAGTACATCCATCGCAATAAATATGAGCTAAATACAACGAATATAAATGGAGAGTAAGACACACATATTTACATAGTTTGACATAGAGTCCATGTCCACGGATCATTCAAGGAATAAGTAAACTATAAATAGAAGTATTTTATAATCTCTCATGACTCACTATACAAATGATAAAGCTGAAGTTTCCCGTCTTGAAGTTGAAAAAGCTCTCTCATGGTTCTAGTCACCCTTAAAGTCTGAAAGAAAAAGCTCTCGATCTCGAAAAACCCTCGAAGTCCCCTTATTTTTCCAACCAATGTTCCCTTTATGTCACATCCGCTCTTTTTCTCTTGATACACTCTTTTTTTTTCAGTTTTTGTTCCCTAATTTTCTCATCTCTCTCTTCCTTGCGGGTGAGACCCCAATTGGACTGGACTTGGAAGGCCATTTTGGGTCGGAGATATTTTTATCCCTTCCAAATGGTATCCTAGGCTATTCCTAATATTAATTACAGTGTTCATCGTATTATAAGATGTTTGGTTCATGAAAAAAAAAACTTTGGTTAAATAATTCTTTTATAACTTAGGTTGATTATGCGATGATACCTGGTATCAATAAAAAAATAAAATAAAATAAATGTAGAAAGATAAAACACTTCATTCCGTAAATTTGAAGTAGCCACATTGCCTCTGCAATTGTTTTTGGGAATGGTGAGATCCCAGTCATCCTATTATTTTTGTTAGGGTAGCAGGTAAAAGGTTCTCCCTTTAAGGTCAAAAGATTGAATAATTTTGTTCACCATTCTTACAGCACGTCTATTTTTATTTTTTATTATTTAACAAGTTTATGATATAGGAATAATGAGTATAAGAACTTAATTAATTTAATAGGAGTGAAAAAAAAAAACAACAGTAGTGTGTGGTGTAGACAGCTGGATCGAAGGACACTACAAGATTTTGAATTTTTTTTTTTTTTAAATTGGGGTTTAAGACTTGTTAGATTGCTGTATTCCAATGAAACCTTTATATCAGAAAATCAAATTACCTATTAGAATAAATATTTAAATTTCTTTATAAAAATGTGCACTGTCAATGATGCTACAACTCTGTATAGGTACCAAATTTATGATATCTATGGATTGCATTTGATCTATGGACGTAAAATTTATAGATAAATATTTTTGTCATAAATTGATTGTATAAAAATAAATTTATAAATTGACGTGAATTAATGTGATATGTCAAATTATAAAATTATTTTAATTATAAAATAAATCTAATAAATCTCATAAAATTACCGTAATTTTTATTTAATGTGTACCTAATATGTCTCAAAGTTATAAAGTCCATATGCGTAACTAGTTACTTTACAAGTTCATATTCATCCAACGTCCCTCTCCTCCTGCATGACCCAAAAGCCAAGCAAAAAATATTTACAACCTCTTATTATTTACATTACATTTCACATTAAAAAAATTTTTTTTTTATCAAATATTTATTATATGAATAATGAATAAAAAATTTGAAATAGTTTAAAAAGAATAAACTCAAAAATATATATATATATATTAAAAATTTTAAAATTTTAAAAAAATATAAAATATAAAATATAGTGAAAATTGTGTAGCAAACCTCAACGCCAAGAGTCCATACTATATACAAGGAAAACACTACTTTACCCTCCCAACTTGATTGCTCAAGTTGACCGTTGGTAAAATTTTTTTTTTTTTTTTTACTTAGTGATTAAATAAGTGATTTTAAATGTATTGAATTTTTTTTTATTTTTTTAAAATCTTTAAATATTTTAAAAATATATATATAAAAAAAAAAATAACACTGAACGGTACACCAAGCAATAAGGGTGAGCGGCAGAGTAGCCTCACCCTCACCCTATATACAAAGCCTCCCATCAACTGCCACGGTCGGTCGATCAATTTGAAGTACTCTCGAGCCTCTGAGCATCCGTACAGTCGCCACAGAAAGCCCACAAACGAGCACAATGGAAAACACTATGTCAAGATTTCTACCGAAATTATTTACCGAATTATTTATTATTATTTGTTTTAATAAATATTTTTAAATAAATATAATTTTTTTTAAAAAATATTTAAATAGTTTAAAAAATAGTAAAAAAAAGGATAAAATAAAAATAAAAATTTAAGTGTTCGATAGAAAATATTCCGTGGACGTAGCAACGTCCCAGCACAATACCGCGTAATTGATTGCCTATGGCAGGTTGATGCCGCGCTAAATATATAAAGAGAGAACCTATTTTGCCACGTCAATTGTAATGCTCAAATAAATTGCTTTTTTTATTTTTATTTAATGATTGAGAAAATGAGTTTAAATGTTTTAATGTATTTTTTTAAAAAAATATTTAAATATATTAAAAAATTATGAATAAGAAAATTAAAAAAAATAAAATTACAAAAGCAATCTGAGCGGTGCTAAACCGCTCAAATATAAACTAGAGCTCCACGTGTTCTTCTCTTGCTAAGCTGAGTTCCACGTGTTAAATAGCTAAGACTTGGTCTGCATGGAACCGCCGCCGTCTTGTCGGCGAAAACTGTTCATACCCCTCTCGAAGATCTGAGAAGTCTACGAGCAAGAGCGCTAATCAACAAGCTAGCTAGGTAGCCGAGGAAGATGAACGGGCAAGGTTCAATTTTAACGTGCACGGTGGGTGTCGCAGTTCTAACCTGCGCGCTGACACTCTCTGTAGCTCTCCACGATACCCCGCAAAACTCAAACATATTCCAAGTCACGGCCAGAAAATTCTTGGATAACGATTTGTTGGGCACCGAGAGGAACTTCAAGATTTTCATGGAGACGTACGGGAAGAAGTATGTTACAAGGGAGGAGTATCTGCACCGCCTTGGGATATTCGGCAAGAACATGATCAAGGCCGCCCAGCACCAGGCGCTCGATCCCACTGCTGTCCACGGGGTCACGCCGTTCTCCGACCTATCCGAGGAGGAGTTCGAGCTGTTGTACACCGGCGTTAGAGGCGGGCCCCACATTAACGTGGTTAGGGAGAGTGTATCTTTGCCGGAGGAAGCCGAGGTTAGCGGTTTGCCGGAGAGCTTTGATTGGAGAGAGCAGGGAGCTGTTACTGAGGTCAAGATGCAGGTAAATTAAATTATTAATTGTAGTGTGACTATTGCAATATCAACGTCGTCGTTGTTATTGTCATCATGATTATTATTATTATGTTTGCTTGTTACTTGGTGATCTTGAAGTTAACCTCCAACTGACGGATGAGAATGTTGATCAGCTTTATTTTTCGTATTCGAACAAAATTGAAGCTTGATTGCATACATCTCACCTTACTACAGGGTTTGTGTGGATCATGCTGGGCTTTCAGCACAACAGGAGCTGTGGAAGGAGCCAATTTCATAGCAACCGGGAAGCTTCTCAATCTCAGTGAACAACAGCTTGTTGATTGCGACCACACGGTTAGCTACTCCATCTCTCACCCATAATTCTTCTTATTGAGCTTGGAATATGAAGCACATGGGAGTTCATGTTTATCCTTGTTTTTTTATTGACCAATACTTCTCAATAATATTGCATGGATTCAGAAGCATCATATATATGTTGCTTACAAAAGCGCAAACTTATATATATTTTTTCATTCCAAATGAGTGTTTTGAAGTGCGATGCAACGGAGAAGACTGCATGTGACAATGGATGCAGAGGAGGCCTGATGACGAATGCATACAAATATTTGATGGAGGCAGGAGGGTTAGAGGAGGAGACTTCATACCCCTATACCGGGAAACGGGGTGAATGCCTGTTTAAGTCACAGAAAATAGCCGTCAAAGTTGTCAATTTCACCACCATCCCTATTGATGAGAATCAAATTGCAGCATACCTAGTCAACCACGGTCCTCTTGCAGGTAATCTTTCATGAGCTAGCTCAGACAAATTAAAGGGTAATTAATCATCTCTCATGGAAGATATATAGGCGTATGTTAATCCTAAGAATACTGAGCAAAACTTGATCCCTTGAATTAATGCAGTTGGGTTGAATGCGGTGTTCATGCAAACGTACATTGGTGGTGTCTCATGCCCACTTATTTGTGGCAAGAAATGGGTGAATCACGGTGTATTACTCGTGGGGTATGGTGCAAAGGGATTCTCCATTCTCAGGTTCGGCAACAGGCCGTATTGGATCATCAAAAATTCTTGGGGCAAGAAATGGGGCGAAAATGGCTATTATCGCCTTTGCCGGGGCCATGGTATGTGTGGAATGAACACAATGGTCTCAGCAGTGGCGACTCAAGTTTCCTAAAACAAGCTTTCTATACACTAGTCGTACTCCTGCTTGCTCCTTATTGGAAGGTTAGGAATAAGTATAAATAATTATATGTACTGCATAGAAGTGTTCTGCAAATGCTGCATGAATTTGTGTATATTACTTTTTATCAACTTCGGAACAAGTAGCCGCGAAAGAACCAACAGCTCGATTTGAATTATGTTGGGGATATTTTTAGATGAAACAAAACGAATTTTAGGATTGAATAAACAAAATACTCAACGCTGCAACATGTTCAATGGCAGTCCATGGATTAAAAAAGGAAAAACAAAGAGAGTCCGACCTGCCGGATTCGAACCAGCGACCTAAGGATGTCTTTCAGGCTTAGACCCACTACAGTCCTCCGCTCTACCAACTGAGCTAAGGTCGGTTTGCAAACGAAAGCAATTGATTTTTTAATATCATTCTTCAATCGCCCTATCTCTTTTTCCTGTCGAGACCCACTCTCCACTTTGATTAGTAAAAACAATTCTCTTATCTATAAAAGGAAAATGGAATTATTAAAAAATTATATAAAAACGTTGAATTGTGATGATAAATTTGTTGTCTGGGCTCGGCTCGTTTACAGCCGGGTTTGTTGACCTTTTCCTAGTTGGCCACATATAACAGCACATGCATTATATAGTTTATGGCCCGAGTTTGACGATGTTGTTGCAAGTTGTGTGTTCTTACAGATTTTTCAGAGCAAATACATATCACGAAACGGAAACGCAGAGATAAAATTTTCCTTCTTTTAATTTTTTATTTTTTTGAGATAAATTTTCCTTCGTTTTAGAACCATAAAAATTTACCCATTTTAATGAAATCTCCAAGTTATGCATTAAAGGATGTCTCTTGTCGGCGGGTAACTCTCAAGTGACCAAATTACCCTCTTACATTTTTTTCAATTTGCATTTGGTGGTGGTGGTAGGTTGAGGTATTTCTGTCATTCCGCTCTAATAAAGCCTATGGGCCTATCTATCCAAATGCACATCCACGTCAAGAGCATAGACATAAGAAACTGTGGGGAGCACAGAAAAAAGAAACAGGACGCAAAGAAGACAATAAACTTGCAGAGAAAAAACCAGCTGTTCTAAATCCTCTGTTGCCTATTTTCACCCACATACGTTTATTAAATATCTGTTATTTGCTTCCCCTTCTCTCCCTCTGTATATCAATCTCTGGAATTATCAAGTGGTTCTGTACCATGTGTACAACAAGGTATGACCTTACTGTTTCATTCTTTTTTTTGTTTATTTATTCTTCATTTGTTGCTTCACCTGTAAATGGCTTCTGTATAAATTGTATATGGGTTCATTTTACTTTTGCTAATAAGGTCTAATGCATTGCGAAATTTGGGAGCTTACCTTTACTTTTGGGGGATGGGGGGTTGAATCTGTTGTGGGGAACCGTTGTACTTTTCTTTCGACGGGCTTCGACTCATAATATTCTTCAATCCGTTATGTAATCAATTTCCTGACATTTTGAATGGAATCTCGTAGGAGCGTGAGTGGTTTCTGCAGAATCTTTAGCTCCGAGATTTGTGCTGTATAATGCCCTTTTCTTCTTTTTCTTTTTTTTTTTTTTTTGGGGGGGGGGGTATGTTGTGTGGATAGCATGCAGTTCTTCATCTATTTATTTGGTTTCACCTGATCTATGCATGTATGCATTTAATTTGGAAATTGTAGGCGTGTGGCGGTGAAATTTTCACCATTTATTGAGCATTAGGGTCTGTGTTGAACAAAAGATGATTTTCAAGTTTTGATGGTTGTCAAAGTTGGGCGTTTTATGTTCCTTTTGATCTGTCTGTGGCAGCGGATCGTGTTAAAATACATGGGCTATTCCATATAGAGACAGCCTTTGCTTGGGTATTCTTGGGGTTAATGAATGTCTTTCTAGCCACCTGTGAATCCGGTGGGCTGCCTGTGTTTTTTCTGATTTTCTAAAGGATTTATTGGGGGAGTTGTGAAAGGTTTATCTTCAGAATAAATTTTATGTATGCAAAACAAGGAAATTGGTTCTTGCAGTTGAATGTGGTGACAGTTGATAGTAGTTCAAGCATTAAAATTAATGCTCACATTTTTCGAAGTGAAGAGAATGGAGGACATGGTACCTTTGGAATTAACTGGAATATGTTTCTTAAAAAAACTGAAGTCATATCTAGATTGCCTCGTGAAGTTGCATTGGTATGCAATATCAGAAATATTGTTTAATGATTTAAGCCTTACATGGCCTTGTGGTGAGGGAATGGATCATGTACCTTATTGTCTTGAGAAGTCTCTAGTACCTTATAACTCTGGTTTTATCTCAAGAAATTTGTTACCTATCTAAACATTCAAGACATGCTTCGAAATTTTGTATATAGTCTGGCCTTTGGAGTCATTTCATCTCATTAAATTTATATGAAGATCTGGTTATGAGTTACAGTTAAAACTGATACTAGTTTCAACAGGAGTTCTTATCAAAAGGACAAACGAATTTCAATGGAAGTGAATAAAGGGGAATAATTGAGACGGGGAGAACAACAAAGCCTTTTGAAAGAATATATATCCAAAGGAGTAGGGTACCGGTGATGTTTCCCTTGGCCAATGAAATTGCAACAATTGTTTGCATTAGCACTTTCTTTTCTCCTTTTTTTGGGAGAACTAATCGTGTTATAATGTTTACTTAAAATAAAAAACTAGTTGTGTTATCATGTTTCTTTTGAGGCTTATAAATCATTAAGCTTCATTACAAGTTTGGATAGGGTCCATTCGAAAAGATTTTTTTTTTTGGCTCTTTCCCTTAAGATTACATGCACTCTTGTGCTGTATTGTCTATCTACAAATAACCTTGAAAATAAAATAAGCAATGAATGTGGAGTGTTTTCCGTTGCAGATAATGCGGTTCATAAATTGGAGCTCTTGTTATCTGTCTTTTCTAGGGTGTAGTGGGTTGAAATTCTTTGGAGTTTGCAATTAAGTTCCACATTCTGTGAAAAAATTAAATTTTAGATGGGTGATTATTAAGCAAATTATGCCAAATCTGTAAAGTAATTGCATGGTTCCTTATTTTCTCAAGTACATGAAATAGTTTAAAAAATTGCAGCTGGGACTTGTGAACTATAAAAAAATGTAATGCTTTTGTGTTATGATTCTTGATTTTGTTTTCCTTCATTACATCTTTCCTTTACCCTTGCACTGAAGGGTTACTTTATGCCAAGCAGTAGCTGTTTTGGCCACCTTGCTGTATTCCATGAGACCATGTCTGTTAATAGAACCTTAGGAGGACTTCTGGAAAGGAACTCTTGCCAACAGTCATCGTGTCATTGCAGAATGGAATGGTCGTTCAATTCAGAAACAATGGAGCTCAATACAGGAGGTTTCTGTTGCAATGGGAAGCAGCCTTTGGAGCATTCTACATCTACTGATAAAGAAAAACAGCCCATGGAAAAAGATTTGAGCACTTCTATATTTGTCAATCGTGGTAAGTCTCTTGATTTAGGTAATCTTGTGCCAAAGAATTGTTTTATAATACTGGTAAAACAGAACAAAAGGTGGTATCTTATTTCCCTAACCCCAAGGAGTTGGCCCAAGTGGTGAAGGCCTTGGTCTTGGGGTATCACTCCCTTCAAGGTCCAAAGTTTAGTAACTCATGGGTGCAAACAATCCTTTGGGGCCATACCCCTTGATGAAAAGCCAACGATTTAATCAGTTCCGTGTAGGAAAACTTCCGAGGGTGTGGTGTACGGGACCAAGTTTAACTCTGCAGGGATGGGTCCAAAAGGCCCTGCCTTGGAGAGGTTTCCCGACATAAAAAAAAAAATCGTATTTCCCTAATTCTTTTCCTTTCTTCTTTTTGGCAATTATTGTAATTCCTGAACAATGACTAGGCTGAAGGTATTATGCAGCTGCAATTGCTTGGCATGAGAGTAGAAAAAGGTGGGTGGGGGATCAATCTCGGCGATCAAAAAGAAAGGCAAAGGAACCGATTATAAGGTATCTACTTCTCCCAAAGATTCTTAGATCCAAGGGAGTCAGTTGTTCTTGTCAATACCAAAGATTTTGTGCCATCTATGTGCTCGGAAACAGTTTACTTTTGAAGGTAATGGTTATTGAGACAATCATGGGAGATCCTACTTGGATTTGACCCATGTCAGTTAACTTAAGTGGTGGCATGTGGGTTCTGGGAGCTGCATTTATTGAGGCATTTATCGAGGCAAACTGCATAATTCTGACTAAAATCTTTAAGGACTTGCAAACCCAAAAGAACTTGGTTGGTCTTACGTTGATAAGTTACAAAAACAAAAAGGTGATACAGCTTCATCATCTGATCTATTGTCATAAACTTAGGATATTGTTGTAGATTAGAAAATAAAAATAATAGATTGCTGAAATACCTTCAAGAAAACAAATATATGTACGTATATTCTGATGTAAATATACAATGGGTTTGTGACTGTGTCATAGTATTCTTGGCTATCACAGGTTTTGTTCAATGTGGTTTGTTGTAACTAGTTAGATGATGGTTGGAAGATAACTGCAAAATTTCTTGTTGCAGCTGGTCCATGGGGTATGAAGATCTGCTCTCGACTAATGAGCCTTTTTCTGAACCAATTCCTCTACCTGTAAGCTTCTTAACTAACAAACATTTAGTTATCTGCTCTTAACGCCTGCATGTTATGTTCTTGTACCAAACATTTAATTACTTATGGAAGTAGCAAAGGGTTTTTGCACGCACTGCTGCATGTGTCTCCGAGAGAGAGAATGGGGGATATGAAGCTTGAGGATAAGATAGAAGAACAGTAACTGTTCACGTCATTTTTATGTAACTTGTTCTACATAGTGTATAGACCCTCATTTCCGTATCTTCAAAATGATTTTGTGTTGCTCGTCTAATCACGTGCATGTGCATGAGAAAAAGAGGGAGAGGGAGATACCTTTTCTGTGTTGCCAGTGTAGGTTCTCTGTTCGGTAATTCCAATATCCTATTATGTTTTACAACTTCGTTGAAAAAGTTCTCTGTTTGTGGTGATGGCTCTATACTAGAGTATGGTTTTTTTCTGTTATTTGTCATTGTAATGCTATGAAGTGAAGAGAAAAAGAAAGAAATAATGAAAAGAAATGGCATCTATGCTATTCAGAATTTTCGTTTTTAATGCTGTGGAAGACGAGTTAGTGTCAACCTGCTTTCTTGAAGCATCTAAAAACGCCCAAGTAGTTGAATTAAATTTCGGAAATCATAAATTACAGTTGAGTTTGAGAAAGGGTACGCCTAGATTGTTCCATAACTGCCACTTTTAAATTCTGAACCTATGATTTTGGAGGTGCTGAGTGCTGATGAGGATCCGTTTGATTGCTGGCTTGTGCAGGAGATGGTAGATTTCTTAGTTGATATTTGGCATGATGAAGGCCTTTACGATTAGATGGCTAATGATAATGTTGGAGTAGTTGGATGAAGACTGATGGAAAGTGGACAGTACAGTTTACTTGGTCTAATTTCTTACTTCTAATTCTTCCTTTTGTTGAAGGATGAAAAGCCTTTAATGACACTGAAATAGTCAGATCGTCACCAATTCACCATTGCCCCATTTTTTTGGGCTCTCATTTGTTGTAAGATACTGAAGCATCTCATTCAGCAGCTTCAATTTACGAAAACCCTTGAAGGTGTTGTGGTCTTATTTGTTGCTATGACTGCCTGCTCTCTCTCTCTCTCTCTCTCTCTCTCTCTCAGGATGTGACAGAGACGAATGGTCCTAATTCTTACATGATCTTATACTCGAAAGCATACGTATATTAATTATATAATAATAATGATAGGCATACTATCTTCCTACCATCCTTTTACTGATCTTTTTGTTTTTTTAATTTGTTTATTTATTTAATAGTTAAGAAAGTGACTATTAGTGAAATTGTATATTATCGGAGACAAGTGACTGAAATTGTAGGCTTGTGATGCAATTATTAAGTTTCAAAATATATTTGTGGGCTAATATAAAACCCAAATACTCTGGTTTTAACGGGGAATTTAAGGTTGTGTTTGGTAAGTGAAGTAGTAGTCTCAATTATTTCAATACTATTCACTAATTTTTTATTATTATTTACATATCATTTTAACATCTAAATATAACTTAAGGTATCGTTCGGTTGTTAAACTTATTTGAATTCAATTCAGTTTAATCTAATTTTAAACTAAGGCTAACATTCAAACACTCAATTCTCAAATTATTAAATTCATCTCAACTCAAAACTTATTTACACACAAGACCCACAATCTTTTTTAATTCAACACTTAATTACATGTGGGACTCACAACCTTTATCTTAACATCCAAACACATTTAAATTTATTTGTGGATCTCATAAAATTTATCTTAGGTGGATCCTATAAAATTCACTCTACTATCTTAACTCACTAATATTCATAACTAACTCAACTCAACTCAACATCCAAACGCAGCCTAAATCTTGCAAACATAATCTAAACAAGAAGTGTAATTTTCTGATTGAATTGAATGCTTCTTATAAAGCAAGCTGCGCTTCTCCTATTGTTATTTATTGGTGTGGATTGCTACCACAGACCATGCTTCAATAATATGATTTTTCAAGAGCATTGGCATTTTCATGCTCTAAATCATCTAAACAAGATAAAATATGCATAAGATGGGGTAAAATTAATATACATTAGATCAGTTAGAAACATAATTAAATTATATGAAATTACTATACAAGAATACATTTATTGGATAAAGTGCATCAGCCTCTTCTACCAAGAGCTCCAGCCACAGCCCACGGGGTGTCCACCTTCTTCTTCTCCGTTCGATCAGCAAAAGCGATCCATCCCCCCGAGCTCAGCCTTCGCTACACCTCTCTCTCTGTGGAATCCCCCCCATCCACAGGTAATCTGAAACCCCACTAGACTGAGCTTCAGGTTCAGATAAATGCTACTTGTAATGCTGGCACCATAGACAAATATGTATGTTTAAATAGAATGATAAAAAATGATAAGTCACACTTTGGTGTGTGGTATAGAAAATAATAAGTATAATTTTTCTCTTGTTCATGGTCCCAGCTATCTCTCTCCCTTTATTTATTTAATTTATGTTATACTTGCTCGTTCCCTAAATCATGATTCAATTCAATCTATCTATGAATCGAAAAATGTGAAACCTAGTCATTTCTAGTCTTGCAATCGAAACATAAATTTCAGATTTTCTTTCTAAGTTTTTCTCTTATTGCAGGAAGTTTGAATAATAAGATGAGAATTTTTAGTTTTAGATGAAAGTTTAAAATATTATTTTTTAATATTGTTATTGTTTTAGGATTTGAAAAAGTTAAATTGTTTATTATATTTTGCATGGGAATTTGAAAAAGTTGTAATGATGAGATAAGAATTTGTCTCGTCCCACTTGCCAAACTTGTCTGAAGTTCAAGGCGTCAAGATTGTGCAGCATTGATACATTTTTTATTCTAACTTCTATCCCTACTGGATCTTGAGGTACTTCTCTTAGTTTTTACACTCAGTTCTGGTTATATTTGTTGTGAAATATGTTGTGTGGATATCATTACTCATTAGGGCTATACAAAAACCAATAGGACCGACAGTCACTGACGCGATTGGTTGTCGGAGTCCAGGACAAGAGGAAACCTGGAGAGAATCGGTCGGACGACGATATAAATTTAATGAAATTGGCAATTTGGTCCTAGTCTGAACCAATCCCAAACTGCCGAACTGGCCAATAATATATATATATCTCTCTTATGTAAAACGACGTCATTTCACTTAAGTAAGTGAAGCATCGTTGTTTTACACCAACTGTTTACAAAAAAGAAAAAGAAGAAGAAACGACGTTGTTTGGTGTGTTGTTTAGATCTAGGGTTTAATAACCCTTCACCTCACCTCCCCTCCCCTCCTCATTCACGTCGCTCTGCACTCGGTCTATTCCTCATCTCTCTTAGATCTCTCATTCTCAGCCTATCCCTCATCTCTCCTCTTTAAAATGTCTATTCGAGCTCCCTGTCGTTCATGGTTCACCTATCTCATTCACCTTTCATCTCTCTTGTTCACCTATCCTCCTGAGGTCATGTTATGAATTTGCGATTTTTTTGTAAACTTTGAGTTGATTTGTTGTGAATTTTGGTTGATTTATTTTGAACTTGTCAATTTGAGAATGAGTTAGCAATTAACAGACCGACCATAAGTTTCCGGTCGGTTCTCTCTCTCCCTATCGGCCAATTTTAGTTGACACCACCCTCTTAAAAACTATCGATGCGGTTTCATTTTTAGCACTAATTGAAATATACAATTCAATTAGGAATCTTGGGTTACATAAATGAAATAAAATGAGATGAAAAATTTGTGAATAATAGTGAAATAGTTTGAGTTAAGATGTTTTATGAGGTTTTAGAAAAGAATGAGAACAAAATTGAATAAAAATATTATAAAGAATGTTTTATATTTTTGCATAGTTTTTTCCATAGAATTTGAGTCAACCTACTAACGGCATCGTATTAGCGCAGCCACCCCAAAACGTCTAAACGCACTTTGTTTTTTTCTTTCTCTGTTTTTTTAATAAACCCCCACCAAAAAAAGAGCTACTTTTCCTGGAAAGCAAACTTGGAAGGAAGAAAAAGGTGTTTTGATCCTACGCAAACAATCGTCTACTCGAGTTTTTTCTTGGTCTCCTCAAAATTTTATTCCCTTCTTTTCTGGTTTGAAAGACAGAAGAAATGGACAAATTTAAGAGCATGTTGAAACCCAAACAGAACCCACAAGAGCAATTGAGAGATTGGCAGCGACGGCTCCGCCAAGAATGCCGCAACATCGAGCGCCAAATCAGGGGTATGTTCTTTCTTTATCTTTATTTTTTTTTCTATTTTACTGGGCATGATTTTTATTAGGTAATATATATTATGATTTTTTGTCACGGGCTTTCAAGGAAATTATAGATCGATGGAGTAATCTGATTGTGTTTTTATTTATGAATTGTCTCTGAAAAATAGTTCGTTTAATGGGTTCAGGATTTAAGGTTTGAAGTGGTGGAGTTTTCTATTTTTTTCTTCTTCTGATGGATTTATCTTAAAAAAATCATGGGTTGGCTTATTAGATGTACAGAGGGAGGAAAAGAGCGTGCAAAAAGCAATTAGAGAGGCCGCCAAGAGAAATGATATGGGATCAGCAAAGGTATTGCCAATCTTATTTTCACTTTTAACTATAAAAAAAAAAAAAAAATTCACTCTTGTTAAGTTGGTTCAATAATTCGTGTATGGTTAAAATTTGAGTTTTTATATTAGTATTGTTTATATTTTTATTTCATACCTAAGATCATTCATGGAAAGACCCCACTTGGGAAATTTTGGGTGTTAAAATGATCAAGGATTTGTCGGAAGGGAAATGCTTTTTAGCCACAAAAAATCCCACAAAAGTAAACTCACAAACTAACTTGATATGGTACATTAGGTTGTAAAGCTACTTTTATTGTAACGTAGATCTAACGTATCATATAAAGCCACGTTAGTTTGTGAGTTTAATTTTATGAGATCTCTTTGTGGCTATAACACTTCCCTTGTCATAATACTCATGGATTTCATGTGCGTAATGTGCTTTCAAACATTGGTGATTTTGTGGCTTTTTAGGTTGATCCTTAGTTCATAAAGTTCCTAGAGTCACATCACTTGAACTGTATTAAGTCATGAACAGGTTATGATATTAAAGGAAAGGCAGTTAATTAATCAGCCTAAGGGGTATCTTATTTATTTGTATTGTGTGGCTTAGGACACCTGCGCGGTTCAGAAAGTTTCCATGTATTTTCTTTTTTGGAATCATTTTGTTCCCACTTGAGTTTGGAAATGAGTAACCTCGTGCTATTATGGCCTGGGTATTTAAGTCTCAGTTGGGAAACCTGGCCTCATTCCAAGAGTAATCGCAAATAACATCTTCAATATAAAATACTGATTTGCTTCCAAGAGTGATTTGACCAACCAAGAGAGTATCACAGTCCTCCTGCATGCTTGTCTAAGGTAAACCATCAGATGCACGCCCGTATTTGAGCATAGGTTTAGCCATATAGGATACTTGGATCTGCCTCTTACATTGAATGTCTCCAACTGTTACCTTCATGTTACTAAGCTACGATTGCTTCCATGTATTCTATGGTCTAATCCTTTTGTGAATTTAATTTCAGGCACTTGCGAAAGAAATTGTTTTGTCAAGAAAGACTGTGAATCGTCTTCACGAGAATAAAGCCCAACTGAACTCAATATCAATGCACCTTGGAGAAAGTGTCGGTATGATGCTTCACATATCTAAACATTTCTTTTAACTCTCAAGCAAAGACGTATGTTATATCTCGAGAAAAGTAACATGAACCCTACTTTCACTATCAACTTAATGATCATTGTTTTTGACTATCAACTCAATGAAATTGTTTCCATATTGGTCCCCTTTTTTTCGTAAATAATGAGATTTAACATACAAATTCATGTGTTGTGCTTCAGTTAATTGTAGGCCTCAATGTTAAGAATGGGCAGGATCCTTTTTTTTTGTATGCATTGGTAATATAATTTTTTAATCAGTCCAAAAGAAATGGAAAACTTTGTCCATTAAACATATTTTTGATAGTTTGTTAAGTACAAGTACCAAACTTGAATATGAGTGTAGGAAAGTAAAACTTTTAATGGCATCAAATTTTGATAGTCAAGTGTGGTTTAGGATAAAGTTCACTTTTAGCATATTGCAAGCTGATAGCGCTAATTTAATTATTTGGTGTTTATCGGCAAAGGAGATTTTCAAGAGCAAATAAGAAAGATAGAAGAAAGAAATAAATAAATACAGAGATAAATTTACAAGTATAATTGTTTTGTGGTTGACAGACCTACATATCAAAGTGTGCCATCAAGTCCGTCTAATAGCTGCAACAAATTGTGTTTGCTACTGCCTTATGGTTAAAGTTTGATAAGGCTTTTTTTAAGTTGATGTGACTATAGAACCGACAATATGCGATGTCTTAGTAGTGTGAACCAATATATTCACCATAATGGTTTTTCTCTCAAGGCGTTCTATGAACTTAATTTATAAGGAAAATTTGTTATTCAACACCTCACCATCTTCTATCAAAATTTTATTTGGGTCTATAGGTGTAATGCTAGCAGTGAAAGACTTGTACTGTAGGTCTGATAATTTCTACTGGATGAAAATTATTATGATCTGAATGCAGCAATTGCCCGTACTGTGGGTCATTTGTCCAAGAGTGCGGAGGTCATGAAGCTTGTCAATAACCTCATGAAAGCACCAGCAATGGCAACCACAATGCAAGAATTCAGCAAAGAAATGACCAAGGTGATTTTTTCACTTCACCTATGAACAAGTACTCTTCATTTTCTTTACCGATTAGAAAATGACTCAAGTTTTTGTATTTTGTTAAATTCTTTTTGTGTGAAAACTTCTGCATGCCACCATTTTCCTTCCTTATGTGAGTGGTTTGGATATCTCATGTTAGCAACTTAGCATATCTTTTTGCATCTCGTCTGTTTAATGTTTGGTCCCCAATGGGGTTCAACAAATGTTGCTTGGAGTTACCATTCTTGTGGATATGATTTCACATCATTTGATTGAACTCTTCTATGTTTTGTCCATTAAAGATGCTGGCTGAGAAACTGGAAGTCCTTTTTGTCAATAGTGTGGCAGTTATTTATACCGCAAAAATTGATTGTAAATCTGGAAACCTGTAAGAGTAAGTGAACTATTGCTGGTTTTTCTCAAATATTACAGAAAAGAGGAGTCATGCCACCCTTTACTTTGGTTCCCATGTTAAGAGCCATGCCCGATATTCTGTGGCAGAAAGAGGCCCATTTTGCATACCAAGGTTTCGGAATATTCATTTTAGACATTAATTTAGGTGTTGTTCTAAGCAATAGCTTATGTTATAGGTTGTTTGCTTTCTTGGGCTCTCTAGTTGTAACACTTTATTTTTAATTCAGGCAGGGGTTATTGAAGAATTCGTTACCGATGCCGTTGACTCTGCATTGGATTCGGAAGATATAGAGGAAGAAACTGAAGAAGAAGTTGATAAAGTTCTGACTGAAATAGCTGGTGAGACAGCTGCACAGCTTCCCGAAGCTGTCAGGAAGGAAAGAATAAAGTTACCTGCCGAGAGAGCTAGCACTTCTCAAGAAGTATGTAGAACTTCACTTCACTCCCTTTATACCCTTACATCATGTGTTTCTTCAAGAAATGAAGGGACTGATTCTTTCTTCTGAATAATTTTTACAGGAAGAAGCTATAGCAGAAGGTGCAGACGATGAGGAAGAGCTGGAAGAGTTAAGGGCTCGACTTGCGAAAGTGAGATCATAGTTCTTCACAATGTTAACATTCCTTATTCACTCAGCGTCAGTGATATTAAAAAAGAAAAAAAAAAGAGAGAGTTATGTGTAAGTAAATTAGTGTTGGAGCCAATTGTCCTATTTGAGAATTGAGATTGTAGGGCTTAAAACCCAGCTTACCTAATTATGATTCAAACGATAGCTTCTTAGCAAATGTCATTATGTATGATCTCTCATGTAATTTGTCGCATCCTTAAATAAATATTATTAACTTTCATTTTTGTTCTAATCTAAACGAGTTTCCGAAATAACATTTCTCTTCTACTATATATATCTGAGGAAAACTTTTGCCTGATGGAGAAATAAGCCAATGTTTCAGGACTCGTAATCAATGACATTTTAAAACATTCCTTCCCCACTCCCAGCTCCATCTCCAACTCTCATGGTTGGTTTGCACCTGTTAACAAATTGAACAAAGAGTAAAACGCTACTCTTTTCTTATCTTTTAAGAAATTAAAGGTCCCATGTTTTTTAATGATTTATATATTTGAGCAGTCTCTTTATAAATTAAAAAAAATAAAATAAAAATTACCCTCACCTACTTTTTAACAAAGGATAAGGCTTTTCACACTTTATGTTGAGCATCAGCACAGAGATGTACCACCCCATAATGGAGAGAACATGGATGACGATGATGCGTTTGGGAGTGTGTGATTAGTGTGACCCCAACGCAAATGCAACTTTTAACACTGCAGCTACTACTACTGGCAATTGAAAGCAAACACTACAGCCTACACATAATACTCGCGCTGCTCTTTTCCCTTTCATTTTCTCTTTTCTTCTTGCGCAAGCACCCTCTAATTGACGCCAAAGCCCATTTCTCAACCGCCTCCATCAACCTCCGTTTTGTATTACTTCTAGACTTCTATAAATTCCAGCTCATCTCTCCACTCCAACTAACGGCCGCTTTAATCCCGTAGACCGTTAGTTGTCCTCACCTGTAAGGCTGTAACCCCTCCCTTCTCCTGTATATATATATATGTAACGTATACTTCCTTGCCAAACAATTTCTCTATCTGAGAAAAAATGGAGCACCCCTTCTCTGTGTATGTTCTATTGGCTTTCCTTTCTGTCCTCTCTTTCTCTTCCGCAGAATTCGCGGACGATATCGGGCTCGCGCGATCGAATCTACCCTCCGTTCAGGCCGAGAAGCTTATCAGAGAACTGAATTTGTTTCCTAAACATGATCTTAACGTCATCGACGGTCGAGATTATGCTCCCCAACCCAAGAAGCTCGTCGAGAAGCCGCTCAGGTTTCCGAACCTCCTGGGCTCGGGAGTCCCCGTGGAGGATTTGGGCCATCACGCTGGGTACTACAACATCGAGCATTCACACGCTGCTAGGTCAACTCTCTCAAATCCTCTAGTATTCCTTCTTTATTTTCTCCCAATTTTTGGTGTAATCTAGGAATTTCAATCTTCCCCAATTGGTACCTTCATGCGGTTGGCTAAATCCAAGCCCTAGATTTTATCTTGATTATCATTTTTTTTTTTTTGCATGTGGTTCTCTAATTGAAACTGTATAAGTTTGCCCCCCTTTATCTCTTCGAATTGAAAACACTTTTAGTAATTAATTTTTTTTTTTATTATTATAATTTGTGTTCTTTCCTAAAATATGACCGACTCATACGGATATTTGGGGTTTTTTCGCTCCAAAAAATGAGTTTCTTGTTCCGTGCAAGTGGACCCGATTTGCAAATTCCAAATCATCGTACCTAATATATTGTAGGTTGGTTTTATTTTTAATTCTGGAATGCCGTGTTTATCTAGCGTTTGCTTGTTTCCTATTGTAGGCAACAGCTAGCTTTACGTTTTAGCAGATTGGTGTAAACGTGCTGCTCATTTTTTATTAAAACAAAATTAGCGGCCAGTCCCAGGTGTATGATTTGAAAATTGCTACTATAACTAGATAGCGAAGCCGCTGGTCCTGGTTGATAATCAACCTTCACTAGCTTTTGTGGTTTGTCTGTAAGTAGCCTGTTGGTACTGACGTTTTGTTCGCGTCTTGCTCCCTCGTTACTGTTCTTAGTACTCCGTTTGTTGTTTTGCAGGATGTTCTACTTTTTCTTTGAATCACGCAACAGCAAGAAAGACCCCGTTGTTATCTGGTTGACCGGAGGGCCTGGGTGTAGTAGTGAATTGGCCATGTTCTACGAAAATGGCCCTTTCACCATTGCAGACAATTTGACCCTTGTGTGGAACGAGTACGGTTGGGACCAAGTATGTTTGATCTTTCAATTCCCCTATATGGTTGGATTGTATTAGTTCAAGCTAGTATGGTATGGCATAGTTGGTTGTTTCTTTCCTTCTGTTTTGATGTTTACAAGTGCAGTAACATTTTTTTTGTGATTTTGTAGGCATCAAACCTTCTCTATGTTGACCAACCTACTGGGACCGGCTTTAGTTATACTTCTGATAGGCGTGACATTCGGCACAATGAAGAGGGTGTTAGTAATGACCTTTATGACTTTTTACAGGTGATAGTTATATTTCTGTTTTAAATTTTATTAAAACAGAATTTCAATTCAGCAAGATTTTCCTCGGTTGAATGATTTGCTGATTATAATATTGTGTGGCCAGAATTTGTAAAATAAAGAGCATACCAATTTTTTGGGAAAGAAAAAATTTTATGTTTGTATTGATACGAGGGAGGAGGAGAGCTGTTACTAAATGATTAAGATTTTTAACTCCACCAAATATTATTTTGACTGGTTGTCTTTTTCTATGGTATCAGGCCTTCTTTGCAGAGCATCCTGAGTTTGCAGACAACGACTTTTACATAACTGGGGAATCATATGCTGGGCATTATATCCCTGCTTTTGCTGCTCGTGTCCACCGAGGAAACAAAGCTAATGAAGGAATCCATGTAAACCTTAAGGTACATCGCTGGTATAACTTAATGTAAAGTTATATTTGGTCACTCTTACCTTTTTTCTGAGCTGAGATTAAATGTTCAACAGGGATTTGCCATCGGCAATGGACTTACTGATCCTGCAATCCAATACAAAGCATACACTGATTATGCGCTGGACATGGGCATAATTACAAAATCTGCATACAATCGAATTAAAAAGGTGGTTCCAGTCTGTGAAACAGCAATCAAGATTTGTGGTAAGTTTGTGGGTGAGATTGTCTGCTTGTCCCCTTCTAAAGGTTTCTGACCTACTGTTCTATCCCCCCCCCCCCCAAAAAAAAAAAAAACTCAGCTTTTTTTGTGTGTGTGAGTGCACCTATAGCTTACAGTTGTTTCCATGTTGATCTTTAATCCAATCCTTTTGCAGTTAGGCCAATATTGTTGATTATCTAAGGGCGGCCTCTCTTGTTAAAATTTTTTTTGTACTTTTTCTCCAGGCACTGATGGTACAATCTCTTGTGTTGCTTCATATTTTGTTTGCAATACCATATTCAGCAGCATCATGGCCCTTGCTGGTGATACCAATGTAAGAAACCACATGTTTTTTTTCTACTCTTCATTTAGTGTTTATGTGGGACACTGGTGCTGCAATTTATCATTTCTTAATAGAACATGTTTTCTGCACAAAAAGCATGTGAAAATTTCCTTACAATGAAAAAAAAAAAAGAATGAATTTTTTCAAACAGCAGAATTCGTAGAAGCAGTGAAAAAAATAGATCTTTGAACAGTGACTGAAAATATGGACAACCTGAGAAATATGCATCTTTCCTTGAATTTCACAAGCATATTCATCTTGACACCTTGGTAGATCTTAAATTTGACGTGCATCGATATTTCTATATTGCAGTATTATGACATTAGAAAGAAGTGTGAGGGGAGCCTCTGTTATGACTTCTCAAACATGGAGAAATTCCTAAACGAGAAATCTGTTAGGAATGCCCTAGGAGTTGGGGACATGGACTTTGTGTCATGTAGCCCCACAGTGTATCAGGCCATGCTGGTGGATTGGATGAGGAATCTGGAAGTTGGCATTCCTGCACTTCTGGAGGATGGAGTCAACTTGCTAGTGTATGCTGGAGAATATGATCTCATATGCAACTGGCTTGGTAAGCTTCTTGGCCTAATAGACAATCGGCATCTTCTTAGTTAGAAATCTGATATGTTAAGGAAGACTTGTGTGTAACAATCGTACCATATATGATCCCAATCTGGGGTATAATTTCCTTTGACTAGGTAATTCAAGATGGGTTCATGCTATGGAATGGTCTGGTCAGCAACAGTTTGTAGCATCACCCGAAGTTCCTTTTGAAGTTGATGGTTCAGAAGCTGGAGTACTGAAAAGCCACGGGGCTCTCAGTTTCCTCAAGGTCTCAATCTTTATCTCTTATTCACATCTACACCCATTCCCACCCACAGATACATCTGCATTTCTAACGCCCATTGCCTAATGGCTGGTTTCCAGTTCTGACATAGTTGCACGACATATGTAACAAACAGGTCCACGATGCGGGTCACATGGTTCCCATGGACCAGCCCAAGGCTTCATTAGAGATGCTGAGGAGGTGGACTCAGGGAAAACTTTCTGAAGTGCCATCTGATTCTGGAAAATCAATTGCTGAGATGTGATTACCTCCTTTTCTGCCCATCTTTTTTATCGTAGGCTTGCAGAATTTGGCATCAAAATCAGAGAAACCACTCTTATGGTTTCCTTGGTTCCTCACTAAGCTTGTGAATGTATATGTAGACCAGCACTTGAGTTTAAAAGAACTCCATATAACGTAGTAACCTGACTGTTTTTGGATATATATCAACAATAAGAATTTGCAGATGTTTGTATGGTTGATATGCTGCTCCTGTAGGTTGTCTCTTCTGCAGTTTGTCTATTGTTTTTGCGTTGTGATTTCACCTATTACATAATGGGGTAACCTCGAGGGGACTGGATAGTGAATATAAATAAGACTTTAGTTTTTTTGTCTTGTCTGTTTTGTCCTAAAATAGGCATTTTAGAAAATGGGTTTGTGTTAAGCAAGATGTCAAAGATCTTAGGGGTGTTAATTTGTGCATTTTTGAGTTGGAGATGTACTGGCTTGCAGCTGCTTTTGTCTTTTTACACGGGACTAGAACCGGCTATATATGCAGCTGTTGTTCCCAACTGTGCCGATAAACCACTGGAGAAGTTGATAGAAGAGATTATGGGTAACCATGAAATACTGGTAATGACAACCTAGGCATATGAAAATTAGATGCTTGCACGAGAACTGCTTCTCTTCATGAGACTGATTGTTTATTATTGCATCAATCTTCCGTTAAAACCTCCATTACCAACCAATACGAAAGGCAAAAGAGAAAAAGATTGATTACTTATTAAAGCAAGAAAGAAAGAAAGAATTATGGTCGAAAATAAAATAGAACCTACCAGTACTACCAACTTAATTAAAAGCAAATGCTTTGGATATAATACCTTAGCTACTCAATGGAACCCAGAAATTTCATTTTTTTTAGTAAGTAGAAGTAGAACCCAGAAAATTCACCTCACATTTAAACATGCATACATGATCCAATAGCAGGACCGACCTAGTGTTTCAATCATCCTCATGATCGCTCTCGTCGCTAAAATAGCTGGCTTTCTTGGCCTTCTTCTTCTTCTTCTTATCCCTAGCCAACCCCTCGCTCTCTTCCCCGGTCAATAACCTCTGGCCGGCACCATCGTCCACTACCGACGCCCAATTATCATCGTCAAATCGCTCCTCATCGTCCCCACCATTGTCAAAACCCGTTTCCTCTTCCTCCTCCTCCCTCTGTGCCCCGCCGCCACGAGATCTTTTGGGAATGGGGCGCTCCCTGGGGCCCAGCTGGTTCTTAGGGCACTCGTAGGAGAGGTGACCCAGATCGCCGCACTCGTAGCAGCGGGACTTATCCTTGTATACCCGCTTCCTGATGAATTCCGGGGCTCGGCCGTTGTCGGCCGCGATGGAAGCCGAGATGGTCCTCCCATTGAGGATCTTCCCTTGCATCTGACGCTCCGCGGAGACCGCGTCTCCCGGGGAGACGAATTGGATAAAGGCGACGCCGCGGCTGAGGCGGGTTGCGCGGTCCTTGAGGACGGTCACGCGCGCGACTTTGCCAAAGTTGGAGAAGAGCTGGTGGAGGTCGGAGTTGGTGAGGGAGAAGTCGAGGTTCGATACGTAGAGAGTCGACTTGGAGGGGGCGAGGCCACCGGAGCCACCGCCTTTGGATTTGTTATTGTGACGTTTCGAGGGGGCGGTGGCCGTGGGATTTGTATAAGAAGAAGAGGAAGAAGGGTAGCGGTGGTAGAAGGTGTCGTCGTCGTCGTCGCTGCTGTTACTCTTCCGCACCATAGCCTTTTTCTCTCTGTTGCTCTCTCTCTCTCTCCTCTCTCAACTGCAATCTTTTCTTTGACAATTGGCACTCGCTGCAAAAAAAACTTATATTTTACATATATATATATATATATATATAATATAAGTTTTTTAAACGTATTTTATTGGTAAGATTTGATGGGAAAAATTTTAAATTTTTTTTTAATTAAATTATACCACGAGTGGTATGAT
This sequence comes from Cyclocarya paliurus, assembly GCA_029856935.1. NCBI lineage: Eukaryota > Viridiplantae > Streptophyta > Magnoliopsida > Fagales > Juglandaceae > Cyclocarya > Cyclocarya paliurus. The sequence continues at coordinate 4,143,891 of JARVXP010000207.1, read as the reverse complement.
GTAGAAATTTTAGAATAATATTACTCTTTGATTCATTGAGAGTAATGCTCTTATACTCTTTGAAATTGTTGATTTGGAATAAAATATTTTATTTGCAGAAAATAAATTAAAGTAGTGTAATTATTTATCTTCGATTTTGTTATGATTCAGTCACACTTTATTTACATGGAAAATCACTCGAGTCGCTTAATTATTTATTTCCAATAAAAACTTTGATTTGTCATTTGTGAAAGAGTTGTAATACACATCTGCCATTGTAGCGGTGTGCATTTTCACACACCCTACGTGACAGTTTTTATTTATTTATGACTCATCCCTCTCGTCTCTCTCAACAGACCTTCTCTCTCATCTCTCTCTCATCTCTCTCTCTCACTCATCTCCGTCTCTCTCTCTTCTCCCTCACAGTCTCTCTCTCATCCTCTCGATCTCTCTCTCTCTCCTCTCGGTCTCTCTCTCTCTCCTCCCTCACCATCTCTCTCTCGTCCTCTCGGTCTCTCTCTCCTCAAAGCTCTCTCTCTCCTCGACGCTCTCTCATCCTCTCGATCTCTCTCTCTCCTCTCGGTTTCTCTCTCTCATCAGCTCTCTCTCTCCTCCCTCACCGTCTCTCTCTCATCCTCTTGGTCTCTCTCTCATCCTCGACACTCTCTCTCTCCTCGACTCTCTCTCTCATCCCTCACCGTCTCTCAGTCTCTCCCTTTCTCTCGTTGTCTCTCTCTCTTTTCATTCTCTCTCATCCATTTCAAAATTCACAATTTGAAATGTGAAAATAATAAAAAATTTGGTTTTATTATAGAGGATATTTTAGTCTTTTTACAAGAGTGTGGGTTGGGTGATGTCTAACAGGGGCGGATGCGAATCATTTTTCTTTGTGAAATATTAACAAGGTATGTGGTACAATTTATTGGAACTTTTGAAAGTTTCGAGTCCCATGTTAACAAAAAGAGTAATGCTACTCATCATCCTAACTTCTATCATCCTTCCATTATCATATGATGTGGCATTACATGATTGGAGATTATTTATTATATTTTACTTGTGAACCAATCATGGGATGATAGAAGGATGATAAGAGGATGATGGAAGTTGGAATGATGAATATATTTCTCCTAACAAAAACACTACTAAGCCTCCTGTTCTTAAGTCGCACACCACACTCTTGATGTGGCGAACCCGGTTCCTTAACCACGTCACGGTTGATTTCATTTTCACTTCTCTCCCGCTACTCATACTTCTCCCCTTCTCCCCCTCTCCATTACCCCGAAAACGAGCACCCAGCCACTTCTCCCTACCCTTCTCCCCTTCTCCATCACCCCAAAAAGAGCCCTACCCTCACTCCAGCCAGCGACGCCTCTCAGCATGCCGACGCCACTCACCCTAGCCAACGAAGCTCCTCGGCAAGCTGACGCCCCTCACCCCAGCCACAGTTCTCTCTCCCTCAACCTAGATCTGACTCTAGACGTCGCGGGCCAAGCTAGATCTCCCGCATGGACACCAAGTCACCAACCCAGATCGCATGGTAACACACTTTAGGCATTTTTCCGAAAAGGTTGATTTTTGGTAGAACTCGCGTAATTTTTTTGCACGTACACTAATTTATTGCGACTGGTTGTGTTGATTTATTTGGTTGATTTTTTTTTGTGATTTCTAGTATACAACTGGCTGTGTTGTTGAAATAGGCTACAGATGTAGATTCTATGATTTTGTTGTTGAAGTAATTTATTGATTTGTGAATTTCTAGGAATTATTATTGTGGATCATGAATTTATGAATTAAGGGTTCAATACCATTGTCGACTGCACTGCAATGGTACTGAAATTTAAGCAGAGTATTAGTACCATTATCGACTGCATTGCATCTGCATCTGCATCAAACTCTAACCAAACAAACTATTGATGCAAGCCTATAATTGTCGATTTTTTGCCATCTTGAAGGTGGGCAGCTAGAAGATTAGAAAGATGAAGAGTTGCATATGCCAACAATTGTTAAGTTGCCCATCACAAATTATCATATTCGAAGGATCTATTTAAACTCCCATTGAATCTCTAGTTCTAAGAAACTGTGAAAATTCTAATTCCAACTTGAGCACCACCTCGAGTCGAAAGATTGCATTTTCTTGGCAAACAATAATATTGGTATTCTTTCTTTTTATATGGGGATGAAGTGGAAAGGAGAAACAATACAGGGTGGAGATAGAATCATTCCCCTGAGTTAGTAATTATGTACAAAGAAAACTGACTATTATTGCCTATTGAACAAACATCACTTAGTGGGTGTGTTACTTTTGAACTAATTATTCTATGGGGTGTACTGTAGGGCACATGACCTCCAAAACTAACATCATTTCATAAAATAGCCCTAGCTTTATTAGACCACATTCTTTTTTCCTTTCTTTTTTTTTTCTCCCTTCATGTTAGGAAATGGACCCTTCTCTTCGCTAGCTTCACCCTTCATCTTGATTTAGGCCACTTATTGCTCCTTCATCTTTGACCGTCATTTACTTTTCCTTTTTCTGGATCAGACATGCCATGCTAATTTTGGTTGCCCAAGTTTTTGCACTTTATAAATTCTTTTTACTTATATTAAGGATTACCCCAAAATAAAATTGTGTAATTACCAATCCTTCTTACGGTTTGGTTATTTTTCTATTCTGTTTGGTCATTACAACAACTATTAGTTTTCTTATTGAATGGATATTTTTCACTTGTTACGATATTTTCCAATAAATGCATGAGATCATACGACCTTGACAATATGATTAATAATGCACTATTACCCTGACTAGCTAATATGGCAAATGGTACTGGACCTTTTGAAATATTTCTCCAACATTTATTTTATTCATTTGCATGTATGCTATATGCGCTTGTGTCTGTCCTGTGTTATTAATAGGCTATTTGTTCTTTGAATTGTTTTTTTCCTTGATTTTTCATTGGTAGATAGTAAAAAACGCTACTCATTTGATCAATTTCTTTTCTTTTTCTTGTTAAAAAAGAATAGCTATACTCCCAATCCCCTATTGTCTCTAAATAGAAGGATCCATTTCTTTCTTATCACTTATTAATACATTTGGTTGCTGATAAAATAGAATCTCACAGAAAAAAAAAAAAAAAAAGAGTTGTATTGGTGTTGTTGTATTAAGCTTCCTGTGTATTTGATGGGGATGGGACACAAGGATAATGTCCATATGGAGCTGTTATTTGGACTACAGTTATTGTTAGCACATGCTTTTGTTTGTTACTGGAAATTTAATCTAGTCCCTCATATATGTTTTTCTATTTTTTCTACAGAAATAATGATCAATATCCGAAAATGGGATTGGACAGCACTTTAGACACTTACAGGACTGAATATTTATGGAAATAGTTGCAGCCAAATAATGGCTTTAGCTGCTGGTTTTGTCTTTGTTGTTGTATTTGTTTACACTCAAGTTATAGAAGTACAATACATTCTTGTTGTTTTATTTTGAAAATTGAACTGGTGTTTTTCCTTCCATTGTTTTATGTTGAGTTGTAAGTGTTAATTATTACTTGTGAAGTAGGGAGAATGTTATTTATATGCAATGGAATGAGGTGCTGCTTGGACAGCCCAAACTATATTTTTTTATAGTTAAATGAGGAATTTGAATGAGGTTCTGATTATATGCAATGGAATGAGGTTTTGTGGCCTTTATTTATATGCAATGAAATGGGGTTCTAAGGTCTCGTTTGTTTTCAGAAAACATCTCATCTCAATTTCATCATTACACTTTTTCCAATTCCAATACAAAATAAAATAAACAATTTAACTTTTTCAAATTCATCTCATCTTCTCTCACCTAATCATTACAACTTTTTCAAATTTCAATATAAAATAAAATAAACAATTCATCTAATCTCAAAAGTTTTCATTTTATCTCATCTCATCTCCGAAAACAAACGAGGCCTAAATATTCTTTTTTGATACATGCAGCAAGTTGTCTCTATTCATTTGGTCAGATTCATTGATATTGATCAAATTCTAAATAGCTGGTCTCACCTTTTGGTTGCCAACTGCCCATTGGCTCTCCAATTCGTGAGTTAGCATATATTTATCCAAAGACCATGACAAGAGGCATGGGATTGTTTGATCTCATTAGCTAGAGTTTCTTCTGTAAAGAATGCATTCTAAAATAGAATAAGGAGATTGAAAATCATAGAAGGTAAAACATCAAAGCATCCCGTACCTAAGCAAGTAAGCATGATGCATTCCAAAAATCGTGAACAATAAGATGCACTTCTCATTGCATTTCACAATTGAACAAAAAATATTTACAAAGTTTAATGAAGTCCTATTTTTTTACACTTCAAAAAAATAGTACCCCTTTTACATATCAGATTACCCTTTTACATATCATGATTTACACTTCTTGAAAATATTACACTTGAAGAAAATGGACACAAAAATGCTACACTTCTTGAAAATATTACACTTGAAGAAAATTCTTTGACAGTACAAGAGAATGGTTTTCGAGTATGGACTTCTGATCCTAGCCAATGCAGAGAAATTTCTAGAATTAAAAGACATATGCACCGTTCTTCATGCCTGCAATTCACCTGCAGTTAGTATCAATGAAGCATCACATGTGGCAAAGATATTGCAGATGCACAGATGCAATTTGCAGGGACTGCATTTCAATGGGAACACATTAACATCGAGATTTATTTTTTCAGCTCACTTTTTTTTCCTTGTCAAATATAAACTACAAAAGTGGATAGTAAGGAAAAAGGAGCCTGAAAAATAGGCACTTGCATGATGTACTTGATCATTTGGTATTCAAATTATTGAGAGTGGATTTGATAAGTGATGAACAATATGATGATCTCTCTACTCCGAAAATAACAAGCTGTTAAAGTCAACATAGTTATTGAATACCCAATCCAACTCAAAAAATTATACAATAATTACAACCTTTTACCTTGTGATTCCACCTTGCAAAAGACAAGTTCACATCCCCAAATTTAAATATTTTCACATTTAAAGGTGTTGGGTTTGTCTCTAATTGTCATATTATTATTTTCACTTCGATTAACGATTTATTAAACACCCATTAAACATAATCTGTGTCCTAAACCTTGTGAATTTTTTAAGATTAGCAGGTACAGGTACAGTGCCAATCTTCAATCCAGTAGGCACTTTCAATAAATGCCATTGATTAATTTGTACAACAATTAACATATAGAGAAGTCCTGGTGAGTCATATTACCCAATGGAAAGAACTCAAAAAATAGTAGGGCCTATACGAAATTCAGAAAGGACCTGACCTGCCATCCAACAGGTCCATCACAATTTCTTCAACCAAGAACTGAAGTATGTAAATCCATTGTTTGCATTTTTTGGAAAATGTTTAATCGACTTTCTTCTGCATATTTCCTAAAAAATGAATTGAATATCCTTTAAATACGGAGGAAATTCTCTACTGATAAATACACACTAGCTCACATTATCAAATGAAAATATTTATGACATCAATTTCAGGTCAGTATTCCCTTCAGAATGGTCAGGATGATGGCCGAAAGAAAAGGAGAGCGAGGCTAATGCAAGAAATCAAAAAGTTTTTTGAAAAGATAATATAAAAATGGTGAACTAATTCAAGTTCTGTATATATCACAACACCTAAACACGTCCTGACTCCTACCCACGGTTCAAATCTAGACCGATCGTCACCTTCAAATTGGAAAGCTTAAAACAGAGCATTACTTCATTACTCACCCGGTGTCCATTAGTCTTACTTACAACCTTCAGTATCTAACCTTAAAACATAACAACAATATGTATAAAACATCTTCCCAGGTTTCATTCTTCAAGAAAATTCACATATTATAACAATCAAACTTCAAATAGTGGCTAAAATCTTCCAGTACCGAGAACAGAAAATCAAAATTGAAGAAAAGAGTTTCCGAGCGTATTGTGCAAGATCCTCGGGTGCAGCGTGGGGGTCGCACGGCATGACGTCCTATAAAGTAAATGCGGAACCACCACCAAACACATAATTCATCTTCCCTACATTTTCTTAACAACCAAACATGTATCCAAAAATAGAAACAAACAGGTAGCTAAGAAGAAATAACGAGAAATACCCAAAATCAACAATCAAAATATACAAAAAACACAGAAAAAACACAAAATGATTCATGCTGGGAAACGAAAACAGAATGGGAAATGGGATGGAGAGAAAAAAAAAACACTTCTTGGCCCTTGTCGGTGGCAGAAACGAAATGGAGAGAAAAAAAAAACTTCTTTCGGCTGGTTCTTACCCTTGTCGGTGGCACTAGACGGCGGCGTACAAAAGACGAGCGGTGAGAAGCGCTGTGCAACGAAACCCAGGGAAAGAGAACCAAGCTTGGGGGGAGGGGGTGGGTGGAGGGGGAACGCGGGGATGCCCATTTTGATTTCAATGGGTTCTAAATCTCAAAACGAGTGTTTGGTTAATTTTAAAAAAAAAATTTAGAGGTCAACGGTGTACGAAGGTTGCGCTACAGTAGGAGGTTGGATAGCCAAACTCCCATGTTAAAACCTATTTTGTAGGTACACGTTGGAAAGTGAGTAAAATCATTCTCTGCCTAAGGTGACGATTCGGATCTTGGTTAGTGTCTTTTAGAGTTCTTGATTGTGGTTTAGAGTAGTGGTACAATGTTCATATGCCCGTCAATTTTAGTAAATATAAAATAAATACAATAAATATAAATAGATAAAGAGATACAAATTTACATGGTTCAGCACATGACCTACGTGCATAGATCATTTAGGGTATAAATCCACTATAATGTGAGTATTTTACAATCTATCGTATCTCATTGCACCAATGAGGTTAGTGATCCCTACTGTTTAGAAAAAATAATCTCCCTTAAGCTTTACACCTGGAGGTTGGATAAGCTTTCTTCCCTTATCTGATCTCATATTCCCTTTTTTAAGACCCTATTAGTGATTGTTTTATGTCACTTTGCTGGCTACCTTGCATGTCTGACCCTCCCTTATATCTTTTTTTCCTTCATTTATGTCACTTCCTTCCAATACCTTTAGGCTGCATTTGAATGTTGAATTGAGTTGAATTATTTATGAATAGTAATAAGTTAAAATGGTAGAGTGAGTTTTGTGGGGTCTACTTAAGATGAGTTTAAATGTATTTAGATCTTAATATGAGTTTAGATGTATTTATGATAAATTGAAAAAAGTTGTGAGACCTACGCGTAAAGAAGTGTTGAATTAAAAAATATTGTGGGTTCCGCGTGTAAAGAAGTTTTGAGTTGAAATGAGTTTAATAATTTTAGAGTTGGGTGTTTGGATGTTAGATTTAACTTAAAATTAGACTGAACTGAATTAAACTCAGATGAATTTAACAACCCAACGAGACCTTATTCTCTCTTTGGGCCTTTGCCCACTTATCTTCTTTTTAGCACTTATTCCTTATGCCTCTTGTGGTGGACGGGACCTGAAATCCCATTTGTTGAAATAGTCACAAAAATATTTAGATAACATCCAAAATTTAAGCAAGCATAATGCGCTATAGAATTATGTTATTATTTTTATAAAACTGACTTGCTCAAATGAAACAACTTGCACAGAGCTAATAGAATATGACATTTATAGTAATGAAGAATATGCTTCATTAACTATAAATTATTATTCTCAAAATTCCTGTTTATAAATTTAATATTTTAGAAATATGTTTAATATATAATTTATAATAGGGAAATGCTACTCGGCTCGCCCTGAACTCCTGTTCCTATGTCCCGCTGGATGTGGCATCCCATCTCACTTTACTTTACATTACTTTATTCATTCATTTAAAACACGAAAGCAAAGGTAAGTAAGGTTTTCGAAATTTCTCCCTGCTTCTGTATGTTCTCTCTTGCCCATCGCCTATCGACACCGTGAGCCCAACAAAAAATCTCTGACCTCATCTCCAAACCACAGCTGAAACTCTGACCACATCTCTGGCCTCATCTTCGTCCTCATCTCTGCGCCTTTTTTTTCATCCCAGACCCACCACTTCGCCCACCCAGCCCCACTAGTTCGAGCCCCACCATCTCGGTCATCTCTCCAACGGAATCTCCAAGGTAATGAAATTTTTTTGTTCATCTCAGTATTTCCCCTGCACTAGACTAGGAAGACCGAAATTTTCATGGCCATTTTTTTTGGATGTTTTGTCTGGATTTTTTTTAAGGTTCTGAGCTATGTTGTGATGATTCTTGTTTATTGTACTAAGGAATGGAATGAAATTGAATATGGAAGACATTTGTGAAAAAAGAGATTGCGTTTCACATGTTTGTGAAAATGCTTGTGAGAAGTGAAATTCCTGTGAAATGGAGATTTTGCCCCTATTTTTTTAATTTTAATCTAGTTGTACTCCAAATAAATAGTAGATGTGGTATGGACATGGGGAAGGAGAAAATTGATCAAGCTTTTGCCATTTGTCCAAACTAGTTCATGTGCGTGGTGTCATTTTCAGAGTACACTAGCAAGCTAGCTATCAACATGAAAAATCTTTTGCTTTTCTTTCTATCATGAAAGCAATACGACGAAAGAAGCTAGCTCATGATAATATTTCTACAAAGCTGCTTGCATGTTGTACGTGTGCAGATACATGCATGAATGTATAACTTTTCATGTTATAGCATTAATTGATCCAACTTTAAAATAACATGAATGAATGTTAATGACAAAAACATGATTCATGCTTTGTTTATCCACCGTATACTTGCTTTTAATTCGCACCTCTCCCACACAGTTTGCAACAGAATTAGACTTTTTTTAAACACCATATGGCAAATGCTAATTTAGTACTATACATGCTATGCAATTAGGAAACAACACTGCTCATTCAAAACTGGACTTGAAATTCATATGACAAGTTATAGAGACAAGACAGTTTGAGGTATAACTAATTTCTTAAACGCTGTCAAAGAAATGTGGTAATCTTACAATGTCGGAAGCACGTAGTAGCACTAGCAATATCTCACGCTCAAAGAACTCTTGGCAAAATGAATACCCAATATGCTTTTGTGGTATTAAAGCATGTAGATGAACTACGCATACGGAAGGTAATGAAGGGCGTCGATTTTTTAGTTGCTAAAACTTTGAGGTATGTTATTTCAATCTTGTTTGCTAAGATTTGTGGTAATCCTTGTTTGCTAATGTGTTGGTTGACTTTGCAAGTTGGATATTCTTGCAAATATTTTTATTGATATGACCCAGAAATACCACCATATGGCGAGAAGATAATCAACCGTTTAAAGCCCGAAATTCAAAAGATATAAATAGCAATGGATGTCCAAACAACTCGACATAGACTAGAAATAGAGATTGAGAGGCGCGAGAGAAATGTTAAGAGAGTCGCTGTAGTTTTAGTAATTTCAATGTCATGGGTACTTTGTTTAGGCATATTTTTTGGAAAATTTTAAGACAATATGTAATCTTTGAAATTAATGTAATTTCATGTAATCTTGTAATCTTGTGTAGTTGTGTAGTACTGGGTATTCCAAATCCAATTAATAGCATGATTATGATTATGATCTAAACACGTCAACCATGAAAACAGGTTCAATAAAATCCCAAGATTACAATCACTTGATCTAAACACGCCAATATAAAAACAGGTTCAATAAAATCCCAAGATTATAATCACTTGATCTAAACATGTCAATACAAAAATAGGTTCAATAAAATTTCAAGATTACAATCATTTGATCTAAGCATGTCAATACAAAAACAGGTTCAATAAAATCCCAAGATTACAATATAAAATCTTGAAGTCCAATGGAAAGCCTTTGCAATAAAAAAGAACTGAAGTCCTGATGATAAGCCGTCGCAGTGTTGTCCTGTAGGGGCATAAAAAAATGTTGTAAGTGGCAACGCAATTCACAAAACCCATTACCAAAATATTTTAGTTTTACATTATCTGTGAGTGATGAGCAGTCGAAAGAGTTGAAAATAATTCCTGCGTATGTGTCCAAACTTGACTTTGTTGATCCTAGTATAATTTAAAAATAAAGTAAATAAAAAACTGCAAACATTCAAACTAATTGAATTGTAAATTTAGTATAGAACATTAATAAAAAGGAATCTCAGCTTCATTGTTGTGCAATTACTTTTTCGTACTGAATTTCTTAATACTCTTTTTGGCGGGGTGCACTTGTCTTTTAGACGGTAGTCTTCCCTTACTCCGAACTATCAATAGACTAAGAACTCTAAGGGTCGAAGCCTCCGTCGAAGGAATTATATCAACTGTGCTGCTAGTACCATGATCAGCGATACTAAGGTACTGTATCTTCAACTGTTCTATTTGACTAATCAATTTAACACAACTACTCTCACTCTTTGAAGCATTGGAACACAGTTCATAGAAGCAATTTTGGATCATATCGTACATTCATGCATCGTCAATGATAGTAGTGTCATAACTATTTTTCAAGAATGTGTATTTTCGCTTAACATCTTTTCTCCACCGATCCAAAATGTATTTTGATGGTATTGTATGTTGGCCCATCTAAGTTAAGACGTGGAGAAAGTGTCTGCACAAAATACCCCTAAACTCTAATAACTTACAACTACATTTCACATCAAGGGGATCTTGATCAACTTCCACATTAAATGTTACACGTTTTAATAAGTCATTACCAATTTGAACCTCATCCACAACAACAAACGTATATTTACCATCCTCACACCCCATCTCCTTAGTAGTCAAATATAGAAATCCCCGCAATTTCTCTTGAACCTCATTGAATTTAGCAAGAGTATATGCACTTTGAAATTGCTTCTCAAAAGGATAGTGACTGATGCAAGGAATGTCTGTGTTAAAGGAATTGAAGTTAGCAATTTCTTTATTTTTTACTTTCCTCCTAAGGGTCGAACCATACTGGTCAACAAATTACTTCAGAGTAGTTATAGAGTGAACGTAGTCGTCAAAAAATGCATTCATTCATTCACTTCGCTGTGTAGTTGACATTCCTGTCCAGAATGTGTCTCTAACATAAGCCGGCACCCAATAATGTTGATCACTATACAGTAATAACAACCATGCATTCTCATGCAAATCAAATGTATCGAGCATACGGCACCAATGTTCATCAAATTCATGTTGACTGAAAGAGTTATATACACACCTATGTATAGTACTCTTGATTTCCCCATATCGACAATGTGAGCCAAATTTCTCTAGAAATTTTTTCATTATATGCCACAAGCGACAGCAATGCCTAGAAGTTGGAAACACCCTCGAGATTGTAATTTTCATGGCCTTATCTTGATCTGTGATGATTGCATTTGGCGGTTGGTTATTCATACATTGCAACCATGACTCAAATAACTACTCGAATGTATCTGCATCCTCACTGGATATCAATCTGCACCAGAGTAGGATTGACTGCCCATGGTAGTTCACACCCACAAACGGTGCAAAAAGCATTTTATACGCATTAATCAGATATGTTGTATCAAATGTAATGACATCCCTGAATGATTCATACATAGCTCTACTCCAGGCGTCTGCCCAAAACACATTCTTTAACCGCATCTCATTGCCAACGTCAATCATATAATAAAATTTTGGATTTCTTTTTTGCATATCTTCAAAATAGTTAATAGAGTTACACCACCTCCAACCCCGAGGCAAAGTCTTCGTGCTTTGTCAATATAGTTTCGACACTCATTCTCCCCGAATGTTACATTCTCATAATCCCCTGCCTCAACAACCACATCATTGACATTTTTGGACAACCTTATTCCTGCCTCGTCATTTATTTCAAACATCTTGGCAACACGAGCATCAACCTTTTTAAAGCATCTAAAATGTCTTGTCTTCCTCAGACTACAGGCGCATGTGTGATCCAATATCACCTTAGATATAGTATATCCACCTTCAAGATTCAATAGCGCATTAATCCTAACCTTACACCTCATCGTTATTGTTTGTCTTGGTTTCATAACATTGGCAACCGTGCTCTTTGATGTGCCTCCTCGCGCGCATGTCAAGCAAAACTATCTTTCTGTTCCATCGTCCTCCTGTCTAATATTCCTTTTGGATACCCCAAACCCCTTCTTCTTACCATACTTCATATAGTAAGCATGCACTTCTTCTACAGATGAAAATTGCATTCCAACTGTAGGTTTTTCAATAGTTTCATCACCTCCAATCTCCTTATCAATTTCTACCTCATCACACTCATTATTTGAAAATTTTATGTCGGCATCCATTGCAACGTTCAAATTATCTACAAATATACAACATGTGAAACAAGGATATTAAAATAAAACTTTATAAAAATAGTTGTAATACGAGAGCTAAAGATGAATATATAATGAAATAAACATTATGACATCTATGTTGAAAATAATGTACACCGAAACAATGCATGAGCTATATCAATGTTGAAAATAGTGACCATTGCAATAAAGAAGATGGTATATATCAATATTTGTGGGTAGTGACCATTGCATTACATTGTACACCGAGCCTAGGATTTCCATTTCCATTTCCATTTTCAGTTTTCACAAGCATTTTCACAAACATGTTGCATGCAATCTCTTTTTTCACAAATGTTTCCATCATTCCATTTTCATTTCCTTCCTTAGTACAATAAGTAAGGATCATAACAAGACTACTGCAACAAGAAAAGAAAAAAAAATCCAGACAAAAAAAAAGAGAGGAGACGTTCGGCCTCCCTAATGGAAGGGAAAATGAGAAAGAAAAAAAAAAAAAAAAACCAAGACCTTGGAGATTCCGTCGAAGAGATGGCTGAGAGGGGACCACGAACTCGTGGGGCTGGGGACGGCAAAGTCGATGGGTCTAGGAAGAAAAAAAAAACTGAGGTCGGACTTGGAGGGGAGGGGAGATGAGGTCGGAGAGGAGCTTGGTTGAGAGCGGGGCCGGTGATTCCCTCAATGGCCAGTAGCGAGGTTCAGGGCAGGCTGAGTGCGCGGGAGCCGAATTGATATTCCATTGCTTTCATTTTTGTGTGTTTTAAATGAATGAATAAAGTAAGGTAAAGTAAAGTGGGATGAGATGCCACGTTGAGCGGGACATAGTAACAGAAGTTCAAGGCAGGCTGAGTAGCATTTCTCTTTATAATATTTAGCGAGCACCTATTATAATTTATATATATCTTTTATACTTGCAAAATCTATTCATCTATAATTAAATATGGACAATAAAACTAGGACAGAAATCCATTAACGTCCTATGAGTGGTTCTTAAAGTGAAAGTATAGAGAGGAAATAGAAATCTCCTCAAAGTTGAAGGCTGACAAATGTAATTTTTGTTAAGATATATTTTGAAAGAAAATGCTTTGTCTGTACAGACTCGTTATAAAAACGAGTTAGATGTTGATGGGGTGGGGCACCTTGGTTGACACGTTGAGAATTTGGGTGCAGTAGTTTGTAAAGTGTTCGAAAATGTCGACTCGAAAGTTAAAATAATTAATCACAAATAATTTATAAAAATACTGTATGAAATGTGTATAAGTGCGATAATTATTATAATTATTTTAAATTTTTATATAAAATAAAATAAATATTTTAATTTTTTAAATTTTTTTAAAAAATATATTTTAATAATATTTTATTTTATTTTTAACTTTAAACTCAAAGAAATTCTTGAATTATATACAGTAAAATAGGCAAATCTCATATGTTTTATTTAAATAAATAAATATGAAATTTACCAACAAAGAAAAAATATTTGTCAACAATAAATTCTGTTCCATTTAAAAAAAAGGTTTTGCTATACAACTTCTCAACACTTCATATTTTATATTTTTTTAATTTTTATTATTTTTTAATAATTTTTTTAAATTTTTTTTTAGTTTATTTTTTTTAATTATTTATATAATAAATATTTAATAAAAAAAATTAAAAAAATTAAAAATATATATAAAATATAGAGTGTTGAGAAGTTGGAAAGATTTATTATTAAAAAAATTGCAAACTTAACTATAAAATTGTTCGTAGGATTACAACTCAATAAAATTGAACAAGTTCCTATGCGGTGTTTGTTGAGCTGATGTAACTTGTACAACAGACAGGGAAAGAGACGCGGATATAGATGAGAAAGAACGAAGAAGCTTCCTCCAGTTGCGATCCTGAATCCGTCTGCTTGGCCTTCAGGAAAGCTTAAAAAGAAAGCGCCATACATGAAAAAGAAAAAGAGAGAGAGAGAGAGAAAAAAAAGAACTCAGTGATGCTTCCGCTGAAACAACTGGCCTTCTAGGGTTTCCTGTGAGTCATTATTGCCCTCTCTTTCGCATTATAAATTTTGTTGGATTCGCTCTCTAATTTCTCTGCTTCTACAATCCCATATTCTATCGGATAAAAAACAGAATTTTGAGAACTGATTTGTTAGTATTGTATATAATTTACAGGTGGGTATTGATTTAAATGCATCGTCTTCATGCTCAGGCCCTTTTTTTCCCTACGGGAGAAGTCTAGAACAAGTTTTTTTTTGTTATATTGAAGTTTACATCATAAAGAGAAGATATTTTCCTTGAATTATTTCAAAATACCTGTTGAGATGAGTCGAGTCTCTGTGGGAAAAAGAGATCGAGGTGTTTGATGTTGGAACTCAAGAAGATCGGTATAGTATATGATCGTATGGGGTCGATATATTCACACTATTAAAATTTGAAAATTTCTAGCCGTGAATTTGTTTTGATAGTTTTCTTGAACGCATACAAACTACTAATTCAAACGAAACAAAAAGTTGCAAAAAGGGGAGATTTTGGGTAAATGAGATTAGTATGATATACTAATATTTTATTATCCTTTCAGGGAAAGTGAAAAATCACGGAGGACAGATAAATATAAACTATAGGATCTAAACCGAGAGGGGAATTGTTCTGTCGAAAGAAAAAAGGAAAAGAGATTTTCATAGTTCACACACACACACACGCACATACATTATATAACTAAACAAAAGAAAATCAAGATTTCACTAAATTTGAATTTCCAGCCTCAAATTTCTCGATGGTGCCAAACCTGACTATAAAGGGTTAAAAGGTATTATTTTCCGAGAACGGCTTGCTTAATGTCCCTACAATGCTTAATACCCCTAAAAATAAGACATTTGACCACCGAATTTGAATGTAAGAAGTGATCTTTATAAATTCTCATAGGTGCTAGATTTTTTGTCTGAAAGTGAGAATAATTTTCTACAGGATATATATACAATGATTACATACTGCATAGTATAAAAGCTCCATGTATGAAGTAATGCTACTCTAGACAGGTGTGTGGTGAGTCCCATCCAAAATGGAGTCTGTCATATTGTAACGCTACTTCCATTTTTTTCCTAGATACATGATAAAACCTCTATATGATACAAGCTGATACATTCACATTCACAGATTTCTCCATAGTAAAGTTCAATGTTAAAGTGAAACCATTTATCATTTCCACATGACTTTAATTTTTGGATCAAGTCGTTCAATCCTTCATTTGGCAAAACATGTGAGGCGCCTGAATGGGGCCACTATTGGATATGATTGCAAGTTTTTTTCATTTTAATTCTACAGGGGCCAATAGCTAATTATTTCAATCATTAGTAAAGATGGATAAAGATACTTTAATAATATATATGCCCCTATTACTTTCTTCTTTTTTTTGGCTAATAGGACGGCACCCCGTAATTTACTAATGAACCCTCGCTTATGGCAGAGGAATCCCGTGATTACAACTAAGGACTCCATATCACTTTCATTTCACTCTCCTGTCTGTCCCTCTTCGAAATACATTTGCTTTGTGTAACTTTTTTTTTGGGTAAAACCAGTGATGAACTGCCATTACCTTGGAAAAGATGCATGGGTTCTCTACTGTTGATGGCTTTGTGGAGATAACTGAATGCTTGGCAGAGATGATTAAATACATTGCAAATGAACCATCAGTAGGGCTTTTCTACGTTCAGCAGCATACTCAAAATGCGGTGCCCAATGTCATTACTCTCAAGAATAATGTTGTGGAGAAGTCTCGAGAAATGACTTTGCACACCGAAGATTCAGAGGATTCTATCACCACAGTGAGGTCGATGAAAGAATGCGGATTCCCCATTGCTGATGAGATGATTAGAGACATCAAAAAATCTCTAGTGATGATATCAACAAAACAACCTAGAAGAGGGTTAATCCATAATCCGGTTTCAGGTTTTCAGATGGGAAGAACTATCTCTTGGGGACCAACCACTTGGGGTAGTAGTGCAGATTATTCCCAAGAAGATAATGAAAGAAAGGGTAGTTATTTTTCATCCGTATTTAAGTCGGCAAAACAAAAGGCTAGCAATTGCAAGTGGCCACAGCTTGATCCCAAAGAATCAATACAGAATGAGGGTGAGAAGCTGCTGCCATATCCTACTCCAACACTGTCGGTGGCATCTGCTAGTAATAGCTCATCTTTGCCAGATGTGGAAGTAGATGAGCTACCCTTGTCAAGTCGGATTGAAGATGAGCCACTACAAGAAGAAGAAGAGAGTGATATCAGCTTAATAAATCATAATTTATTGTCTGGTGCAGAAAATTTTGACGACTTCAAAGCCGATAAAGAAGCCAAATTGAAGGAGTGGTTGCAAGGGGCTGATATTCTGGACAATCATAGAGACGTATACAATTCAGAAGTGCTTTAGTTAGGCCACACTTGGCTACTGAACAGCTTTACTTGTGAATACTGCTGTTTGTTACTTTATAATGTGGATATTCAGTACTACGAATCTGCAATCTCTGCTTGGAAAATAAATCGAGGATCTGCCATCCCCAACTGCAGAATTATGCCTTTTGCAGCCTATCAAATTTGTGTAACAAGGGCCAAGGAGGCTTTGGAAGGTAAACAACCATTTCTGCAAAAGTGCTGCAATGTATTTGATGCTGCTGCCCTTAACCATAAGATTCCATTACCCGAATTTGTTTTTGGCACAATGTTGAATGATGAGATAATAGGTGACACATGCTGTCTGCACCACCAATTGTTCAGATATAGAGTGCATTTCCTTGTTCAGAGGTCGAGTTTTGTCAAGAAAGATGACGACTATATATGACATATTGGAGTTGGCTCTCGAAAGTTGATGCTTAGCTTTGACGTGCATTTGGTTCTTCTGGTTTCCTAACATTTTTAAAGTTGTAAGCAGCGATTGCTGTCTTTGGTGGCTTCTTCTCATTCCCTCTACCCTCTCCCCCAAATCCTCCTTGGAATCTTTATCGCAACAATGGTCTTAACCTGATTAGCTCGAGAAAAAAATGCACGGTGCAGAAGCTACATTTCTCTCATTACTTTGAAATTCTTCATGCGAATAATGGTAGATAGCAGGAGCCCTTAAATTGTTGATGCGAAGAAGCACAACACCTTTATCCTGGCTCTTAAATCGAACAGGCCAATAAAATATAGTCGTCGGACATTGTAATCCATGGTGGAAAAGAAATTGGTAAAAA
Organism: Cyclocarya paliurus; assembly: GCA_029856935.1. NCBI lineage: Eukaryota > Viridiplantae > Streptophyta > Magnoliopsida > Fagales > Juglandaceae > Cyclocarya > Cyclocarya paliurus. Next base: position 4,126,468 of record JARVXP010000207.1, on the reverse strand, counting down.
TAACGTTACGTGTTTAATTCTTCTAGAAAACTTTTCTTCTTCTTTTTTATTTTTATGAAATTATGGAAGTAAGGTTTGATTGACAACTCATATTAAAAATACCTGACAATAGCTTGAAACAAGACTTGACAGTAAGAGCATTAAAAATATTAAATATATAAATTATAATTATAATAAGGCACGAGACCGAGATTCAATAAATTTTGTACAAACATAATGCCTCTCGACACGAAGGCAGCTGCCTCCATTGTAAAGTCAGTCATGGCTCCTCTCTCATTCCGCCTGTAAATAATAAATAACTCTGGGTCTTATGTTAAAGGCTCGTCCATCGGCATCGTTTATCCGCTGCACAATCTTGGCAACAAACTTCTTGGCCGGTTGGTATTACTGGAGCAGCAATGCATTGCTTTCATCGGCTTCACCATTCGCCTAGCCAAACAGTACTCTGGTCTGATCACAAGCTCCCATCACTTCACATGCATCCTGCGAAGGTGGCTTGAGATCCTGTCCAACGTAAACTCTTGCTCAATTTTCACTTTCATTTTGCATTTGTCACTTCTCGGCAGAGAAGCCAACCAACAGCAGTGCGGTCCTCCTCAATTGGCAGTGGCATAGTCATCCAGCTCACAAAAACACCGGCTATCCAGCCTAAGATTATGAGTGAACTATTGCGAGGCTGGCAAAATACTTGATCACCGATCCACAGCGGAAGAGGAGCAAAACCTTTGATAAATTTTTGGCTAAGCATTCACGGACAAAAAGATTAGTTCTCGATAAGAAAAGAACAGAAAGCTTACTTATCAAAAAGAAGAAGAAGAAGAAGAAGAACAGAACAGAACAGAAAGCACAGATCTAATATAACCAAGTCAATAACAGTTTATCACATCTCACCTCTCAAGGCACTCTACTCACTGCTTCAACATGTCACCTTGATTTTTCCCTAACAAAAAATAATTGATGTAAGATTATCAACCAGAAAAAACAATGCAACTAAACAGTCACATTTGATTCTGTCAATAACAGCCATCATTCTGTTTTGTCTTCCATGGTTTTCACATGGACTAGTGTCTTCTCTGAAATTAAAGGAGAAAGAAAAGCCAAAATAAACATAGTAAAACTCTAATAAAATTGTTTTCTGCGGTTTATGGCTGCCACCAGTATTTCAAAAATGGAAGGACGTGAAGCCACTGCTGCAGTGAAAAATATAGGCTTGTACCCGCACTACATTCTGAAAAAACTAATCACAGAAGAGAGATCAGGGAGAAAGACTAAATGCTTTAGGAAAGGGAAAAGAAAGAACGGAGACTCAGATCAACCAGGGTCCCCTCTAAGGCCTAGTTTGGGTAATGAAGTCTCCTCAACACTTTCCAAGTATTTTTGTACGGATGAGAATGCTCTACATGCCAAACACAATATTGAACACTTCTAAGTAATTTTCAACACTTTCAACACGAGGTAAGTTTGAGCCGATTTATCACTGCGGCCATGAGAGTGCCTGTGTGCGCTGGAGAGGGAGAGGGAGTTTGTGGTGGCTGGGTCTGTGAGAGGTGGTCGCCGGTGTGAGGTGGTGGAGGTGCGGTGGTCTGGGTGGCTGCATACGGCGGCGCAAGTGGAAAGAAACAACTGAAACCCATTTCGGTTGGGTTTCGGTTGTTTGGAGAGAGAGAGCTGCGCGTGGGGGAGATCGGTGGTGGCTAGCTTGGTCGCCGGCGTGAAGGGGAGTCACCAGTGGTGGCGGTGAGGCTAGGTGGCCGCGTACAGTGGCTCAAATGGAGAAATATAACCGAAACCCATTTCGGGCGGGTTGTCCCAGGGGAGAGAGAGAGCCGTGCGTGGAGGACATCGGTGGTGGCTGGGGGAGTTGTCGGCATGAGAGGAAGTCACCGGTGGTGGCGGTGAGGTTGGGCTTTGCCGGTGGTGGCGGTGAGGTTGGGCAGCGCACGGCGGCGCCCGGGTTGGGTTGAAATCCATTTCGGGCGTTTGAAGAGGATCGGGCCAAATGAGAGAGAGAGAGAGAGAGAGAGAGAGAGAGAGAGGAAAAAGAAAAAAAATATACTATAATATTTATCACTATTATGATATAAAAATAAAATAAAATCAATACAATTTTTATCACTATTATATATATAAAAAAATACACTAAAATATTTATTACTATTATATATAAATTAAAAATAAAATCACAATAATATTTATTACTATTATATATAAAAATAAAATAAAATAGTGATAATCTTTATCACTATTATAAAATTACAATAATAAAATCATTATAATATTTATCACTATTATAAAATCACTATAATATTTATGGAATTCACATATTTTTCAACTACTTATCCAAAAGTCAACAACTCAATATAATTCATACATCCAAATAACTCAAAACACTTTCAATGGGACCCACAAACTCACTCTAATCTCTACTCATAACTATTCACAACACTTCTCAACACTTTTCGCTATCCAAACCCAGCCTAAAACAACATGAAAATAACGTCACTACCACTGTCGATGACATAAGCATGTAACAATATTATATTAGGAAATGGTAGAACGAACATACAAAAGGGGAGAGAAAATGTTAAAGACTTTCTTTTCTTTTCTTTTCTTGCACCCTCTACATTTTACCTGAACCAAGAGTGTCAAAAAGCATTTTATCAGTGCTCCTAGTTCCCTCTGACGTCCTAGTCTCCCCAGAAACTTTTCCATTTGCAACATTTGAATTAGCAGGGCTGGCCATTCCATCATTGCTGCGCACTATTTTAGCCTTTCTGGGCAAAATTACCAGAGACAATATATTATTTTAAAATCATTTATGTTAAAAACATATTTGATATTTTTAAGCAATTGGCATGCTATGATTGTAACTTAAACTTGCCAAAAAAAAAAAGCAATTGGAAGTTTTCAAGATGATCAGCTCATACCTCACCATTTTTCGCTTCAAAATGCCTGTTTTCAGCTTGGATGTCCCTTTCCATGATCACGAAACAAATATTTTAAGATCCAAAACAACTAGATACAGTAGTACAGTTTACAAAAGCAAAGTTCCAACCACACACCTGATTTGAGAGCCAAAGCAGTTGAAGCAGGTTTTCGATTACCCCTCTCCACTTTAATTGAAGCAATCACAGAATCAGCAGTAGGTCCCAGACCCTTTCTTCCCACCAGCTTCACTCCCAACTTTTCACAGAGGTAATTCAACCTCATTTCATCACCACCTCGCACCTCTCTCAGTTCAAGCACCTGTTGCCTTGATAACAAAGTGTAGACATGAAGCTGCTGTTGCTGATTAAAATGTGACTGAAGCTGCTGAAAAAGTAACTTATTTGCATGTTGTTGATCTGGTTTTGAGCCATCATGACTCTTCTTACGAGGCTCACTAAATGTCAACCTCAAAATTGCTGCTGACTTGGGATCGGCATTCTTCCGATCAAAAATAACAGAAAAGCTACCAAATTCTAAATCAGGTTCCCTAAATAAATCTGCAAGAAGGGATGCACAAGAATGGGCATTTTTTGATGGGCTCCTATCAACCTTTTTTCTCACAATCCGAGCATTAGCATAGTGAGCCATATTTGCAGCTTCTCTTAACCCACTGAGAAAAGCTCCGTGCATAGTTGCTGGGTATCGCCTAGTGGTGGCTTCCCCTGCAAAGAAAAGCCTTCCATCTCCCACACTTTCTGCTAAAATATCATAATCATCTCCTGATGCGCCAACTGCAACATTAGAGTAAGAACCCAGACTGAAAGGATCACCTCCCCACCTGGTACAAACTGTTTGGATTGGCTCCGGGACATTGATTCCTTGTGGTTCATAGATACCTGCATGTATTTACGCCCAATTTGGAAAATACATATCACAATTAATATTTTTTATAAGTATTTTATTATTTTTTTTACAAGTAATATTAAGATATTTTAGCTGAAACTTTTGTGATTAGGATGGAAAAACCTCCTCATCCAAGAGAGTATTGTTGTTGTAATACTCTATTTCTGCAGTACAAAAAAAACATCTCGCCATGTACGATAAAGTAAATAGCATCACATCACCAAGAATTTGTTTAGAATAACTTGAAAACATAAGGAGGTTTACAATTAACTCTGAAGACTAGGTTAGGTTTGGATAGTGAATTGAGATGAGATAGGTTGAGATGAAAGTTAAAAATTGAATAAAATATTATTTTTTAATATTATTATTATTTTGGGATTTGAAGAAGTTGAATTGTTTATTGTATTTTATGTGAAAATTTATTAAAATTGTAATGATGAAATGAGATGGGTTGAGATCTCTCAATCCAAACTGAGCCTTAAATAGTAGGCATAATGGACACAAACAATAACTGGAAAATGCATGGTGGCCTGTTTTTTGCTGCTTAAGTTTGTAATGTGATATTTCAGAAACTGGATAATTTGAAATGTAAAAAGTATAGCGCAAATAAAATAAACTGAAAAACAAGAATAGGTTACCCTTAAGAATTTGAAGAAAGCGAATCACAGCATCCGTGGGGGGCATGCTCTCAAACTTGTGAGCCGCTTCTCCTGCTACCAAAGCAATCAAGAGAGGACCACCAGCGACATTTGCATAGCTGTAAAAGAGAAAGAACTCCCCTCGACGGCTTGGATCATTGGTAAGATGCTCAAAGGTATCAAGATCCGTACCCCAAAATACATGAGGAAATAGCATTGCAACCTTATTCAACAATCCAAATCCCAGCCTCTTTATCCCATCGAGCTTCCTCTGAGGCAGCTCTGGAATAAACTTAATGGATCCACTCTTTAGAACCCCAAGCGGAACTGTGCACAGAGCCATGTCACCTTCAAAGACCTGACTCCCTGCAACGATCTGCACACCATCACTACCATATCTAATGGTGTGTACAGTTTTCTCACATAAAATTGGCACATTCTCAGCCAAAGCCTGAACCAGCCTTCCATTCCCTCCTGGCAAGAAGCAATGGTCCCCGCCCATATCATATGGATCATCTTGGTCCCAAAATGCAAGGGAGAGCTTTGAAAGAAGACCGGCATTTGCATATTCCAAATTTGCAAGATGCCAATTGAACAAGTTCATCTCTTCAGCATTCACTGCGTCCCCATAAACCTGCCGGAACGTTTCCAATGCTGCACCAAGAGATACATCTACTGAGACCTCCCCCATTAATTGCCTAAGCCTACTTGCCTTGTCCAAAAGACGGTTAAAAGCAGTTTCCACCTTCATATCCATATCAGGGTCAACAGGCTTTCCATCCAAACTATGGAGTGGGCACTTATCTCTCACCTTATGAAGCGGATAACCCAATTGTCGAGCCAAAATCCCTAGTGGGTTCCCTAAAGTACCAGTCAAAACACTACCCCCTAAATCTGCTGCCGCGCACAGCCTATTCCCTCCTTCCATTTTCTTTGTGTAAACCCGCCCGCCGGCTCGCTTCCTACCCTCCAAAACAGTCACCTTGAACCCAAATCTCAGCAATTGCCGAGCGGCAGCAAGGCCTGCAAGCCCGGCACCAATCACAACCACACTTGTCTTACTGGGTTCAGCCGGGACCTTCTCCTTGATTGCAGTGGCAACGCCAAAATTAATATAACCATGTGATACTAGATAATTATAAGTAGAATCCAACAGTGCATGACAATGTTTGGGTATATCATCATCAACCATCTCTTTAGTGACCCAATTTGACACATTCTCCCGCCATTTCGCGATTATGTGGTTCTGAATAAGAATGTAATTGACCTGTTCAATCCCTCCGATAACGGGGATAACCCCGGCGTCAATTTCCTCCTCGGTGAGAGAATCTGCGGGAAACCCAGCCGACAGCGCAATCAAGGCCTCGCCCGTGGATTCTTTATTTATCACAATTATCTCGTCAGAGGTATCGGGTGCCCTTTGTGGTAACGAACTAGGTGTTTCTACATTGGGTCTGAAAGAAGAAGCTAAAATTGAAGTCGTAGAAGAAATAGGACCGTTATTGCCGTTGAGAATAAGGTTGGGGATGGGAGGAATAAGAAACGACGTCGCTTTGCGTTGAGGCCGGCCTCGCCTTCGCTTCTTGGGAACTGTGAACGATAGAAGGTTGTTCGTTGATGCAGGGAAAGGGTTTGGGATTCGAGTGTTGGTTGGATTATGGAGACTCGAATTAGGATTAGGATTAGGACTGAAGTTAGGGTTTACTGGGGGTGGACATGGAATGATCTGGAGAGGAGGGAATGCAGAGAACGGGTCTGCGGCTTGATCTAGTGGATTATTCATCTTTGGCCTTCTTTTGGAGAGAGGTCTGATGGCGATGGATAATAAGGGAATTGACTGTCTGGTTCCAGAGATGATCTGGACGGCGATGACTTAACCGCTTAAGTACTTGGCTACGTCGGAGTTAATTCGGAATCAGTGTGGTAGTTCTGCTGGACAGCTCTGATAGTGCCGATTAGCCGTTTGTCGGTATGCACGAATAAACGCCCGACTTTTTCGAGCCAACAGAGGTAGCATTCCATGGGCAAATTTTTATTTTTATTTTTGTTGTTGGAATGAATAGGCAATCTTTTGGGTTGAATGATCTTTGGTGGTGTTTTGGCGATGGCCGCGTTTTGGGATAGTAGCCATGACCCAAAGATGATTGTGAGTCGTGACCCTGGCCGTTCTCGCTTTTTTTCTTCTGAAAAAAAAACTTAGTTTTTTTTTTTTTTATTATTATCTTTTTAACAAGGGATTGGGTTTCGAAACTTGGATGTACGGCTCAAAGCCCAGATTTTATACTACCTTGTCCGACGATTGTTTGTTTTTACGGTTATTTTTATCTCATTTAATTATTATAATTATTTTAAATTTTTATATAAATAAATAATTTAATTTTTTTTAAAATTTAAAATAAAAATAATATTAAAAAATATATTCTAATAATATTTTATTATTTTATTTTTAATTTTTATCTTAATTCATCTTACCTATAAAAATAAACGAGATCAATATATAATTTTATCTATCTATTTTATATAATAAGTGGCTATCATGTATGAACAGTGATAAATAGTACTTTTTTTGTCTTTTTTTTTTGTTTTCTGTCAATTTTAGGGTGCGTTTGGTTGTTGAAATGAGTTGAGTTGAGTTGAGTTTAGATAATAAAATATTGTTAAAATATTATTTTTGAATATTTTTATTATTTTGAAATTTGAAAAAGTTGAATTGTTTATTATATTTTGTGTTGGAATTTGAAAAAATTATAATGATGAGTGAGATGAGATGAGTTTGATTAAGAAACCAAACGAAGCCTTAGCCTTTGTTAATTAATTTAGTACATGTGTTCAGTGTAATTTAGGGATAAAATTGTTTTTAGTCATGTGAAGGAAATAATTTTACTTGTGTAAGTAATTTTTTCTTTTATTTTATTTATGTGTCAGCTCTCTCATTTTTTTTCCTCTCTCTCTCTAGACCCAAAACGCCGCCTCACACATCATCATCGTTTGCCCTTTTGTTATGTTTTGCTCCATCGTGCTGTGCACGACCACAGCAACCCCCATCACCACCTTAACCACACTAGCCTCTCACCGCCGTCACGCCAACCCAAGCACGGCCGTCGCACGATGACTTGCACCACCAAGCCGATTGGCCACCATTTCAGCTCTTCAGTTTCCCCATCAAAACTCACGCCCAGCTCCATTGCACTTCTCACAACAACGCCACGGTGAGCCTCACCACCAAAGCAACCCCAATGCTGAGAGCCACCAATAGTAGCCATTGATTTCGGCTCAACCACCCCTTAAGCAACAAAATTGATTTTTTTCCATTGTCTCTCTCATTGCTTTTGAAGAAAAGGGTTTTTTTTTTTGTGCATGCTTGTTTATGTTTTTTTATATATTTGTTTTCTGAAAAAAAATGTATGCATTTCGTTTCTTTTTTTTGTTTGCATGTCATTGTGTTATTATCTTTTTATTTTTTCTTTAATTGATTTGATTTGGTGGTTTATTTTTTTTCAGGAATTTTGGACTGTGGGTTGGTTTTTGTGGATGTTTTTATCTGCTTTGTCAATCGGTTTGGTTTCTGAACAAAATCTATACAATTTAGGTTTTCTTTAATCCTTGTGTTTCTCTTCTTTTCCTTTTTTTTTTTGTGCTAACAATTTGTTTCTCAACATTTTTTATAGTTTTTTTATTTTTATTTTTTATTTTATAGTTTTTGGTCTAAAGTTCATGCTGGTTTGAAGTTTGTATATGTCTTTGGTAAAAAAAAAAAAAAAATTATGGGTTTTATTTGTTTAGTTTGCATGTCATTGTTTTATTCTCTTTTTATTTTTTGATTTAATTGATCTGATTTAGCGGTTTGTCTTTTGCAGTGACTTTAGACTGTGGTTTGATTTTTGTGCATAATTTTATGTGATTGTTACTTCTCTACAAATTTAAAAAAAAAAAAAAAAAAACAGATGACTTTGATTTTATTTTTATTTTTGTTTCTTTTTCACATTTACTAATATGTGTTCTCTCTCGTTGCTTTTGAAGAAAATGGCAACCTATGCACAGAATGTGTTCCCTACAATATAAGAAGCATGGTCGACTATTCTCAGCATGAAATTACTAATGAGCAGGTATAATTTTTGGAATATGATGGCAGACATACCTATTTTTGACAAAACAGGTCATATATTATAGTTACAGAAACAATAAGGGTGATTCTCTGTGCATGTATACCCTTAGTCAAACATGCAGAATATTAAAAATATATTGTGCATGAAGTAATCCAAAGAAGAAATTAAAATTATCATGTCTTTATACATTGAGTTGCTTTCAGAATTTTGCTCTTTTTCTATCTGGATAATTTGGTTTTCTGGAGTGACTCTCCGTACTCTCAAGTACACATATATAAACTCTGTTAAACCGTGATTGAAATCTAGAATTTTGCCCATAATTGGGTCAAAGTCCCTGCATTATCAGCGTTGATCCTGATAACATGACTTATGAGGTTGCTATAAATTACCCTGTCATTATAGTTACAAGTGGTATATTTGCGTTTTTTTTTTTTAACCAAAGCAATATATCTTCTTTTATATTTAGTAGTGATTAAAATCTGGCTGAGATTAATCAAGTAGACAACAATAAGGACCACATCATTCCAGACACGTTTGGGAACACACATAAAGTCACTCCTCTGTTCCCAATACACTCCCTATATTTTCGTGTGCGCACACACCAAACAAGTGAAAGTTTTAGCATTAAACTAATTAATGTGTCTCGAACGATCTGTCTGTCTACTTTAACATAATGCAATAAACGGAGGAAATAGTAATATTCACGACATTTTGAATGAGATTGAGACGCTTGGCAAAAAAATAAAAAGAATGAGATCGAAACAATTTGTATTGATTTAGTATAGTAATATAGTTTTGTCTTGTCTTGTTTGTTTATTAATAAAAATAAAATTTCAGTTCAATTTCTTTGCTTGAATATCTATATTTTCTTCTCCCTTTTTTTAAAAAAAAAAAAAAAATCTTTTTCTTCCAAACACTTTGCAGCACAAAGATAAGCTACTGACCAACTTAAAAACTATTCAGGACTATCTTTGCTCATTCAACTCACGGGTATGCTCGCTCATATTTGTTTCTTTTGGTTGATACGATGCAAGCAGGACTGCCATTGTCTTGCATATTAGTAGTGATTAATAACTGGCAGAGTTATATCAAGGGACCTTCAAATCAAAAAATTAAATAGTTTAGTTTGGTGGGTTATTTTTACAATAAATCTGGGTTTGAGAGAGAAACAAACAAAGAACATCTTATTGATTGAAACTTTCAGATTGAGAAGATTGAAGAATATCTTTATCTTAGTTTTCTTTTAAGTTCTATGCACTGGTCCTTAAAGTGAGCAAAGGTCAACTTTCTGACAATTTGGCGATGGTTGCCCCATCCATGACAGATGAAGGCATCCGATTAATCAAATAGACAGCAATAAGGACCACATCAGTCCAAACACGTTTGGGAACGCACATATGCAATAGAAGGGCTCAAGCCACTTCCAACAAATGATGATTTATACAATCCACCACATCATTCCATTGTGGGGTGTGAACGCAATAGATTTGACTGATAATATCATTTTCAAACAAGTATGCAGTAAAATGAGTAGATTCATACTAAGAAATTGTGAGAGAACAAAGTGTGAATTTGAGTTCCAATTGGTTTTCATTTTGTTATTAAAAATGTAGAATATGGAAAACACCTTCTTGTAATATCATGTTTCATAAATGCACTATATCATACAAAGAATGGTCTTGCAATTGATTTGAATTTTAAGCATTGATATCAAATTGTTAGGGATATCTTCGTACTTTTGGAAGATGTTATATCTTGGTCATTGAATGTTTGGGTTCATTTTTTCCTGATCGAGGTGCCAAAGGTTAATCTTTTGGAGGATTTGTAACCTGCATGATAGTCAGATTGCAGGAACACTGTGATGTTCGTGATTTTCCAGCGTTCTGGTTGTTGATTAGAGTTTCTTGGTTTCCATAGCTTTCAGGTTCTCTGATCACTTTCTTCGTAAATATCTGGTAATAGATATTAGTTGACTGCAACTATTTAGTTTCTTAGTTAACATCATTTTAACTAAGAAAAAGGCATGGTGGGAAATTGGGAATATTGATAACTGCGAGGTTCTGATGCAATTTTATATCGTTCCTAAATTAGATTCAATTATCCTATTTTATAATTTGGGTCTCTTGCAATTTTTTTTCTAATAATGTTACTTTTTTTAATCTTAGAAACTTGTTCAAATATCAAATAAAAATATTGCATAATTAGAAGGTCTTCTCTTTTGAAATTAGAATGACAATTATTTTCAATACTGCAACTATGCATTATTATCTATAATTTGATTTCAATATTCAAATAAATATTTTCTGAAAAATAGTATTTAAAATATTGGACTTTTGATAATTTGTAGAACTTCACAAAAAACTCCAATAAAAATATTGTTTTTTATTCAATGCAACTATACATTATTATCTAAAGTTTAATTTCAATATTCAAATAAATCTTTTATACTATAAATCATTATCTAAAATTTAATTTCAATGTTCGGGTGAATCATTTATAAAAAGAAAATAATGATTTGAAGTGTTTATTAATATGAGATATATTATCCAAAGATATTTGCTAAAATTTGTTTCTTTTTTTCTATACATTAAATTATTCATTAATCAATTTTTGCTAATAAATTATTTTTATAAAAAACGATTTTACCCAATTAGACAAACGTGCTTTGCGTTGCTGCCGATCTATTGTATAATTATATGTGTATTGAATTGTAATTTCATTTTCTCCATTTTTTTATTCAAATTTTAAATTTTAATTTTTTCGTCATATGTCGGTGCATGTAGGTATATATATATAATTATAAATATATATAGTATAATATTTTGTTATAAAATCGTATTTTAAATTTAAAGTATTTCTACAGATAATATTATTATACAAAAATGCCTATAATTTAAAATAGAATTGTGAGAAATATTGTATTTATATCATTTTCTTTAATAAATATAATTTTCTTATTTGTTGATCTTCTAAACAAATTTTCTCTTAAATTTTCGTCTCCATTAATAATATGTCTTGTCAACTTTTCAATGTATTTAATTTTTTATAAAAGGGGTGGAGATTTTGAAAGTTTTCATTTGAAGAATCGAGTTATATGCCATCATATCATAGACTCTCGGCTGCTTTTCAAGGTATTTAAGACTATGTTTAATGACTTGCCAATTAACTTACAACATCGAACATATTTACATGATTACTTTCCCTTGAGATGGATTGTGTAACTATATTTTTTTAACCACGCCTATTTATAACTATAAGTTTTAATACGGTGTTATATATATTACACATTGAAAGAAGATATTTGCCACTAAGAAAATTTAAAAGACAGAGGAAGCTTGGTAAGGGATATGCTATCAAATTGGTTGTTTGTAATTGCCGACCACACCACTGAGTATGCTAATCATTTTGAAATTGATGGATTTTCTTGCTTGTTTAGACCTTACAAAATCTGAAAATATTTGTCATGTCGGCAATGATTGGGTTGATGCTCCAAATTAATATATATTTGGATTTTTAACTGCTGTGGTAACAAGATGATTGTGTAAACACTTTAGGCTGGTGTAGATGAGGATAATTGTCGTGCACACTGCGTTTGTGTGGATAAAAATGATACTCGAAGGGAGGCCGATATATTATCGTGTTTGTACAGCAAATGTTGGGTGTTGGCCAGCCTGTGGAACTGCTTGCAGGTAAATTTTTGAACAATTATATTTTATGGAAAATATTAAATATATTTAAAAAAAACTTACAAATAACTTAATTTTTCATATATCAGTTATTAATATATTGAAAATCATAAAATTTAAAATCTAAAATTTGAATTAAAGTAAAAAATAACAAAACGAGTATTGTAAATAAAATTATAAATACATGTAACATTACTCATTTCTTGTTACAATCTTCTCTTTACCACATAAACATTTTTCATAAATCAAAACTCAACATAAACCATACACTTCTCCTACTATTGGTGTACCTCTGACCGCGCATCAATAATATGATTTCTCAAGAGCACCGGGGTTACATGCTTTAAAACATTTAACTAGGGAAAAATATATATAACTATATAAGATAGGATAAAATTAAGATGCATTTGAATAGTTATAAACAGTTAAGCCATATGAGTTAGTGTACAACAATAAATTTATTGGATGCTATAGCCTATCTATCTCATAAATTAATTTTATAGACAACTCTTATGCTTCGTTTGGATACAGAAACACTCTCAACCAATCTCATCTCATTATTATAATTTTATCAAATTTTTATACAAAATATAATAAATTTTTTAATTTTTTTAAAATTTAATAATATTAAAATATAATATTTTATTAAACTCATTTAAAACCATCACCCCTACTATCCTCATGAGTCCTTATTTGGATGTTGAAGTGAGTTGAGTTGAGATGATAAAATATTGTTAGAATATTATTTTTTAATATTAAAATTGTTTTAAAATTTGAAAAAGTTGAATTGTTTATTATATTTTGTATTGAAATTTAAAAAAGATGTAATGATGAGTTGAGATGAATTGTGTAACCAAACACACCCTTAATTTATAGAAAACTCAATTAGAAATTACGCGGTACGATGCCAATGCTCTAAATTATTTTATACAATAAATAGCCATAGCTAACTCAAAATCTTGTTATTCATAAATCTTAATATTTTAAATTTAATAATAGCTAGTATATATCAATTAATATTATTGATACGGTAGATATATCCGCTGTCTTATTAATTATATGGAAAAAAAATAAAAATTTAAAGACATTGCGGCTAGAAATTTCGTCGCAATTACTATGAAACTGCAGTTGATATTGTATATTTTAAATAATTTATTTCACAACCATTTGAATGAAAACGAGAAAGGTACATCGCCCAGAGAATAAAAAAAAATAAGCCACTTCTGCCGAGAGCTCCAGCCACGGCCCACGGGGTTTCCACTTTCGTCTTCTCCGTTCGATCAGCAAAAGCGATCCATCCCCCCGAGCTCAGCCTTCGCTACACCTCCCTCTCCGGAATCCCCCCATCCATAGGTAATCCGAAACCCCATCAGGTCCCAGCTATCTCTCTCCCTTTATTTATTTAATTCATTTTATACTTGTCCGTTCCCTAAATCATGATTCAATTCAATCTATCTACGAACCGAAAAACCCAGTCAATTAGTCTCGCAATCGAAACATAAATTTCAGTATCTTTGAGATTTTCTTCCTAAATTTTTCTCTTGCTACTGGCCCTATAAATCTTTTGAAGTTCTAGGCGTCAAGATTGCGCGGAATTGATCCGTTTTCGGGTCTATCCCCACTAGATCTGGAGGTACTTCTCTCAATTTGTACACTCAGTTCGGTTACATTTGAGAAAAGACAGGACAGGGAAATGCATTATTCTCCATGTAGCATTTAATCTCTACAATGAAAAAAATTCAACTCAAATTTTCCCTACAGCGGTGTTGAGTTCATTTGACCGGAACTTCTCCACTTCAAACATACACTTGTATACGCACACGAACATATACAGCCGCAATCGTAGCTTTATCGGTTGCTTCAGGTTTGTGTTTCTATGTGCAGTACTCTAGTTTTCAGTTGTCTCTCTTGAGCGCTTCAGGTGTACGAAGGTAACAAACTTCGCGTATTGATGTTATAATCATCTCTCTTAAAAAGTGTCTGAAAGTCTAACATTCTTCCACCCGGGATTAAAGCTTGCCAGGATGAATTGAGTTGTGCTTCATTTATACGGCATCTGTCGAGGCACAAGTCTTATTATGGGGATCTTTGATGGTTTGCCCGTGTCTCCTGCAAAATCAGTAAGTTAGCCTACTTTGTTTAACGTTTTTATCAGGAACATACAGCACACTTCTATATTAAATTACTTGAGTGAAATTTGTTCTTACACAGTAAATAATTAAAATGATTATTTCTGTAACCTTTTTTATGGGGAACACTGATGTTGGGAACACTAATGTCAAGTGGAGAACGTTTCACTGACATAATTTTAGTTTTGATTTAACTTAATACTATCCCTATGATTATGGTGCATAGTAGTCCCGTTTTAACAGCTGTAGCAACTGGCATGGCAGTCCTCTTTCGAAATTCAGGGATCATGTGCTAGATACTGTCTGACCAAGTGTGATGTTGAACCTTATTTACATAAGCTGTGCTGTGCATATTTGCTTGTTTCTTCTTCTCATTGTCCCTGTTTTCTGTTACGGTAAAATGCAGTATCTGAGGGAAGATCTTGCAAGAATAGATGAGAGTTGGGCTGCAGCACGCTTTGATTCATTACCTCATGTTGTCCATATTTTGACATCGAAAGATCGTGAAGATGAGATTGAGTTTTTGAAGGAGCAAAGTGATGTGATTGAGGAGGTCGTGGATGAAGTAGTGCATGCTTATCATGGTGGCTTCAATAAAGCGATTCAAAATTATTCCCAGGTTTCCAAACAGCTTTTATCTTTGACTGTTATTTATGCTCGCTTTTCTTGATGTTCTTCTTCATTCTGCCTATGTGTTTGTGCATTTTTTTGTGTGATGTTGTTTCTGTTCATATTGTGGATTTCATGTGATGAACAGATAAATAATTCATGAGTATTATCTAATTTTATTTAGGCTTCTAGTGATTTCTGAATATTCTGTTAACCTAATTTAATTGGCACGGTAAATTATTATTTCGATTTATTATTGAAGTATTATTGTGATGGAGCCCTTCAAGATTGATTATTTTTAATCCCGCATTCCCTCTGGCACCTTGGGGAAGGATAAAATTTAGATTTGCATTCACATCCTGAATAGTTATTTATCTATTTGTTTATCTTTTGGCAGATCTTGAGGTTGTTCAGCGAATCCACAGAAAGTATAGGTGTCTTAAAGGCTGATTTAGCTGAGGCAAAGAAACGTCTTAGTGCCCGCAATAAGCAATTGCATCAGTTATGGTATCGGTCTGTAACGTTGCGTCACATAATTTCCCTCTTAGATCAAATTGAGAGCATAGCCAAGGTTTGTCTATACCTATTTTCAGCTTTCAGATAATACCATATTCTTATAAATTTTCAATCACCTAATTTCCATCCCATGCTTTAAAATGCTATGCCTAGACCTTTGTGCTTGGATCTTTTTGCACTTGAGTTATAGTTGCCTTTCTTATTCATATCTAGATGTAGGCATGTATATATAAGTAGATGTATTGGTATGCACACATTTTTGCATGCTATGATGTGCCCTTACTCAGTTGTTCCAACCTTTTCTTAGAAAATGGAAAAAAGTACTTGTACTATGACTTCGTCATTTATAAACTAGCACTACAATTATTCTCTTTTAATTTTTCTGGATTTCACAGTTTTGGTGATTCTAAAAAATTTCCATGTTCTGTACTTGAATCTTTGGCTCAGGTTCCAGCTCGTATTGAAAAGCTAATTGCTGACAAGCAGTTTTATGCTGCAGTTCAGTTGCATGTTCAGTCAACACTCATGCTCGAGCGAGAGGGGCTTCAAACTGTATGTTTTCTAGCCTTTTTTCCTGTAATCCCACTTCTATAAGTTCATTGTATCTTCTATTTGTAATTTTTTTTTTTGGGGGGGGGGGGGGGTTGGGTTTGTGGAACTTTTATTTTTCTTAAGTTACATCTAAATACCTGATCTGATGTCTGGTGATCTAAATAATTATAGTCATTGTGTCTTTCAAGTTTCAATAAAGCCTCAAGTCATTGGCTCACTACTTAAGGGGTTAAGGTCTATACTATATTTATAATCCAGTATTTTATTCATCTTGTTGTATCTCATTCTACCTTTAGGATCTTTTTTAATGATTTTACTGCAAGCTGCTTTGATGTTTACAAGATTTGGCAACACTATCTTGATCACAAAGATTGCATTCTCTCCCATTGTTCACACAGCTACTGGAAACTCTCATCTTATTTCCGTCTTTAAAGCCAATCACCCAGAGAATTATCTAGGGGCTCTGAAAATTTTAATGCTTTCAAATACTTAGTTTTGTTTGTTCACATTGATGCTACTCAATTACTCTTTTTTTTAAGTAAAAGTAAAACCTTATTAATAGAAAAAGGCATAGCCCAGGTACACAGGAAATATAGACATAATACACCTAATAACCACTAAGCATTAGTGATGGATACAAGAAAATTATGAAAGCTAGCCTCATTACAAATAATGACCAAAGCCCAAGAAAATAGTGTCAAAAAATAATGTCTTCAACTCGTCCAAGGAACATTCTTGGTCTTCAAAGCACCTATTGTTTCTCTCCATCTGCACACACCATATAATACAGTGAGGGATCAAATTCCACGCATTGGTGATGTAAACATTATCCCTAAGACTTGTCCAACACTTGAAAATATCCACTACACTTCCAGGCATAACCCATGCCACACCAATCCAGTTAAAGATCTCATCCCTAAAAAACCTAGCCACGTCACAATGTAACATTAGATGATCCACAAATTCCCCATTTTTCTTACACAAGAAACACCGATCCATAATGATGAGACCTCGTTTCCTCAAACTGTCAATGGTGAGGATTCTCCCAAGGGACGCAGTCCAAGCAAAGAAAGCAATCTTGGGAAGAACTTTACATTTCCAAATACTCTTCCAAGGAAATCAGTGATCATTGGAAAATCCTGAAAGGGCCTTATAATAGGATCACACTGAGAATCTTTTACTCCCACCAGGAGTCCAAATCATCTTGTCCTCCACAACATTACCAAAAGTCATAACATACAATGAACCGAAGAAATCAGAAAAAGTTCCAAGTTCCCAATCTTGAGCCACTCTCGAAAAACTAACATTCCAGTGGATAGAGCCATTGGAGCAAGCCAACAAGTTAGCCACCAAACCATCTTTGTTACTTGCAATCCGGTAGAGAGTGGGAAAGATACACGTAATAGCCCTTGCACCACTGGAAACATCATGCAAAAATACACACCATGGCCCCTCCCAACCTCAAATCTGAAAAAGTTGGAAAGCCTCTCCCATCCTGAACGAATATTTTTCCACAACCCCACACCATGCCCCCTAACCAGCCCCCTCTAATACTCCCCAATTTAGTTTCGATAACTACTCTCCACAAAGCCTCCCCATCCTGGTGATAGCTCCCCCTAATATTCCCAAGTGCCTTATTGAGTGGAAAATGTAAGGATTGGACTTTTGAAGTGTTATGTATGCATTTTAATTATTTAGTTTCATGTGGCTCAGGTTGGCGCTCTTCAAGATGTCCGGTCAGAGCTGACGAAGTTGCGAGGAGTTCTTTTTTATAAAGTTTTGGAGGATTTGCATGCACACCTGTACAACAAAGGTGAATACAGGTATTGACCTCTCTTCTTAGCTCCAACTTCATATCATCATGTACCTTATGAGTGTTGTTTTAGCATTTGGGCATGAAGCTGGTTTGATGAATGTGTATATATATTTTAACACCAATAAGAGATTTTGGAAAGTGGAAAGTCCTTATGCACACAGAATTTTAGCGGCTGATATTGGCTCTACAGTTTTCTTCCTTGTCTTAGCATGCTACTTTCTTAGGGTCCTGCTGGTCTTTTAAAGAAAAGTTAAGGCATTCATTTGATCATTTTATTTGTCCATTTCCCCCCACTTTTTTTTGTTGGTGATTGGGATGGGAGGCTTTTTCTATGGAAGGAGTTTTCAGGTTTTTTAGTCTGATTCTTTATCATTAGGACCACACTTATCACAAAAAAAATTCTTTATCATCAGGACCACAATTTTCCTGAATTACAATGTCAGCTATTTCTTAAAAGCTTCTTTTTTTTTTAAATGAATATATTTCCTGGTATCTATTTATTCCTCTTTTAATTGGGTGTTTCCTCTTGTATACTTCCTGCGTACTTGGCCATGCCTACGTTTCCATTATGAATGAAATCTTTAACTTCTAAGCAAAATTATATTCTTCAGCTCAGCTGCCTCAAGCATGTATGAGAAGGATGATGAAGTGCCAACGACCACGGCAGTTGCATTATCTGTGAATAATTCACAACCTCTATCTCGAAGAACTAGGTTACTGAAAGGTGACAACCAAATTGGCTTTCATGTGGATGGATCCTATAGGCCAGGTTCTGTTGATGGAGGGTAAGATTGGATGTTACTATTTAAACTGTTTTAACTATCTGTGCTGATTTTTTTCCCCTAATTTCTTAACATCCTTTTTCTTAATCCATATGAAGTACTCCTTTTTCTTGATCTATGCTTTTAGTTTTGCAATGTTTGATATGATAATCGTGTGCAAATTTCAACCCAGTAAGTATACATCTGAATGTGCTTTCAGTTCATCTTTTGATGGCCATGATGAGGAGGGTGCTCTGGAACCACGCGATGATGCCACCTCAGATGGGCATATGGCATCAGCTAGGGTTAATGGTGGTGATGGTAATCTAAAGGATGCCAAAACCCTTCCTCGTGAAATGCCACCATGGCTTTCAAATTCCACTCCAGATGAATTTCTTGTAAGATTATCTCATAGTTGCATCTCAATTTATTGTGTTGCCATTCTCATATTCTAGACTGAAGTTTGGGGTGTTATATTGTCTGCAGGAAACAATAAAGAAGAGTGATGCTCCACTTCATGTGAAATATTTGCAAACTATGGTTGAGTGCCTCTACATGCTTGGCAAAGTTGCTGCTGCTGGTGCTATAATATGGTTTGTTATCTCGCCGACATAGTTATCCTTGATTCTGTTGAAGTGTGGTTTTGAAAGAATTTGGTTTCCTCCAGAGATGTTTTGGATAGAATCCCCATAAATATTTTGTTTATTTCGTTTATCACTCTAGAACATAGGATTTTCTTGGATCTTTCTTTCTCCCCCTCGGTGAATGGATCTGGTGCTGATCTTGATATTTCTCGTTCTTGGTATTCTTACAAACTTTTCTATTTATGTTTATGTTTTATTGGTATCTAATGTTCCATCTTATAAAGCATTAACATGGTATATGCAACTAAATAACAATCACCCACCATATGAGTTATATTATAAATAGAGTGCTTGAGACTTGCTAATGCCAATACCCTTGTTTTTATGGAACCCTTTGTATTAAATGTGCATGGAATATAGGGACTAATTCATTTGCTGATTAAATTTCTCGGATTTTTAGTTGTCCTGGATACATAGAAAACTAGTTCTGAATACCTTGACCATGTGTATTTGTCTTTTCAAATTCTTGGAAGTTATGTTAATCAATTTTTTTTCCCATTATGTTCATTATGATGACAAATTTTATTAATTTGTTTTGAAACAGCCAAAGATTGCGACCAACAATTCATGAGATTATCACATTCAAGATTAAAGCTCACGCAGAACTTGTTAATTCTTCAAGGTATGGCATTGTACAGGGTGACCGCACTGCTACTGCAGGTCTTCATTTTGTGAAAGGGCAATTGGAAAGCTTCCAGTTTCCCAAACATAAGCATCAGAACGGGATATCTCTGTCTGGGACTCTTTTGGCAGTGAGCCCTGTGTCACCCGTGATGGCTCCCACAGGAAAAGCACAGGCTGCTGCAAGGGAGCTTCTGGATTCAATATTGGACACTGTTGTTCGGATATTTGGTGAGATGCCTACTTTCTTATCTTTTTGATAGGTAGGTACTTTCTTATCTTTTACTTTCCCTTTTAATGCTGAAACAAAGTTTCTCAATTTTACTTGTTCAGAGAATCATGTCATTGTTGGAGATATTCTAGAATCAAAATCCACTCATCAAATTGAAGCAAACACCCCAAGGTCAACGCCAACAGATTGGAACTCTGATTCTGAAGTATCTCAAGTTACTGGGGGCTATAACATTAGCTTTTCCTTGACAGTTTTGCAGGTAACCTATCTGCTCAAAATTTTTGAAAATTTTAATGGCTGGTTGTAAGTATGAAGATTATTTAACCACAAAAAAAAAGAAGAAGAAGTAATAAACAGGCATGATCCCTTCCCAACTTATTCTTTTAATTTTTAATTCTTTAATGTGCCAAAGAGTGAATGTCAACAACTCATTTGTGAGATTCTGCGAGCAACTCCCGAAGCCGCATCTGCAGATGCTGCAGTACAAACAGCTAGACTTGGAAGCAAGGCCCCTTCCAAGGAAAAGAGGTAAGTACCCTTAAATTTTTTAGTTCTTGAAACTATCTATGAAGTATCAAAGATATGTCAGAAAGTATCTAAAAAGTGCCTTATATAAAAATGGATAACATACAAAGGAACTGAAAATGACTGTTTCAAGTGAGACGTGATATATCTTAGTACCTGAGACTGAGGCCTGAAATGTCATTGGCATGATGTTGAAGCCCTGGTGGTGAGGATGGAGCTGTAGTTGGTGATGGTGGACATCCTTCTTTTTTTTAATAAGTAAAAATATTATATATTAATATCAATAGGAGTTAACAAGTACACTGGGCGTATACAAGAAACGACTAGCCCATACTAGAGAGCCCCTAATGACCAATAAGTCCGAGAAAATTAGAAATCTATCCAAAATACACCAAGCCCGAATGGGAACAAAACACACCTCTCCAACCCCAATCCCAGCCCAAAACTCCCTCTACGAGGATGGCTTCATAATGCCCTCTCTTTAGGTTAGATTTGGATAATGAGTTGAGTTGAGTTGAGATGAAAGTTAAAAGTTGAATAAAATATTATTTTTTCATATTATTATTATTTTGGGATTTGAAAAAATTGAATTGTTTATTGTATTTTATGTGAAATTTTGTGAAAGTTGTAATGATTAGATGAGATAAGTTGAGAGTGTTTCTTAATCCAAATTGAGCCTTATATTAGGTTTGGGGACAAAGATAAGATGATATTTCTCATCTCTATCTCATCTCATTATTACAACTTTTTCAAATTTTCATACAAAATATAATAAACAATTCAACTCTTTCAAATTTCAATTCAACTTTTTCAAATTTCAATATTTTAAATTAATATTTTAAACTTTTATCTTCACACTATTCACAAAATTTTTAAAAATTTTCATCTTATCTCACCTACCAAGCATAACCTTAGTCTTCCCTCGACTCGAACTACCTCCCTTAGTGTGGTAGTTTTTTTTTCCATAGATATATATAAGTAAACAATTGTATTAATAGAATAGGCATAACCCAAAGTACACAAGACGGTATACAAGAGGAAACACCTATCTAGGATGAAGAAAAGGAAACAAGAAAATCATTTAAGTTTAAACCATTAAAATCTATAGCAATGGCCCATATGAATAACATTCTAACAAAAAAAGATCTAAGAATCTAAGATCCTCAAAAGATCTCTCATTGTCTTTGAAAATCCTGTTATTTCGCTCCTACCATAAGCACCATAGAATACAAATTGGAACCATCTTCCACACGACTTTGATTTGTGGAATACCTCCTAAATTTGTCCAAGCCAAGAGTGCGCCTCCATTGTGGCGGGCATAACCCAAGCTAACTCTAATCTGGTAAACACCTCAACCCATAGCGCTCTACCAACATCATAGTGTAGCAGAAGATGATCCACAATTTCACCACTCTTCTTGCACATATAACACCAATCTATTATGATTACCCCACATCTTCTCAAATTATCTGTCGTCAAGATTTTCCCCAATGAAGCTGTCCATGCAAGGAAAGTTGCTTTGGGAAATTCCTTATTCCGCTAGATCGTCTTCTATGGAAACTGAGTGTTCTGCACCTGCGTGAGAGACTTATAGAACGATCAAACTGAGAATGTGCCTTTACCAGCCTGTGCGCACCACAATTTGTCATTTCCTTGGATGCTCGGTCTCACAGAATACAAAAGTCGGAAGAACTCCTCAAAACTATCAACTTCCCAGTCTTGAGCCGCCCTGCTAAAGATGATGTTTCACTGTATTTGATCTCTAGCTATCACCATAAAATTAGCCACTGAAGCTTCTTTCTCACATGCTATCCTGAATACCGAGGGGAATAAATCTTTTAGTGTATTATTTCCACACCATATGTCGCTCCAGAATTTTATTCTAGAGCCATCTTCCAACACAAGTATGGTATGACGAAAAAACACCTCCCATCCCCGACTAATATACTTCCAAGTCGCCATTCTGTGAGGTCCATTTACCTCTCTACTACACCAACCTCTCCACACACTTCCATATTTATAATCAATCACCGACTTCCATAGAGCTTCCGGTTCCATGTTATATCGCCACAACCATTTTTCAAGTAATGCTCTATTGAAAATTTTTAGGTTTCTAATACCCAACCCTCCCACGGGAAGTGGGGAACATACCTTATTCCATTTGACAAGATGAAATTTAAAGTCATCCCCCATGCCACTACAAAGGAAGTCCCTATACAGTTTCTCAATTTGGATCGCCACACTTGTTGGAATTGGGAATAGGGATAAAAAATACATTGGTAGATTAGAGAGAATGCTTTTGATTAAAGTCACCCTACCCCCTTTCGACAAGTACAGTCTCTTCCAACCAGTCAATCTACGTTCGATCTTCTCAATCACTGTATTTGATATTGTAACAGTCCTTGAGGCAGCCCCCAACGGTAGACCCAGGTAATTCATAGGTAGGGCAGGCACCTTGCATCCTAGAGTGTTAGCCAATTGTCTGATATTACGAACATTACCAATTGGCACCAATTCTGATTTTTCAAGGTTCACTTTCAACCTTGATGCCACTTCAAAGCAAAGTAGGAGTGCCCGCAATTGGTTTTGTTATGCCTCACAGAATATAAGCGTATCATTTGCAAATAACAAATGAGAAATGTTAATAATATCCTAGAGGGGTCACCCACCGAGAATCCAGCCATGAAACAACTGCAAACCAACGCCGAAGTCATTTTGCTCAGTGCCTCCATAACAATGACAAAGAGGAGTGGGGACAGTGGGTCCTTTTGTCTCAGACCTCAAGAATTGTCGAAGAAGCCAGTTGGACTACCATTTTCTAGCACAGAGTATCTCGCTGTTGATATGCACCATCTAATCCACGAGCACCATTTCTCCCCAAACCCACACCTCCCAAACAGGTAGAGTAAGAAATCCCAATCAACATGATCATATGTCTTCTCCATATCTAACTTACATAGGATCCCCTAGTTACCAGATTTTTGTTTGCTATCTAGGCACTCATTTTCGAATTTAAAATACCGACCCTCCTTGGATACCACCACAATCAAGCAAAATTGAAAAATGACTCGAGCATAGACGAGACAACCTCCTTTGACATACTTCCGGATACTAAAAATCTGTCCAATCTAGACCACGTATGATTATTTGACCATGTGAATGCCCCTCCCATGAGAGGGATGTCCACCATAAATAAATTCTGAAAATTCTCTCATTGTTAGTTGCATTCTACTATCTCCTAAGCATTTACTTGGAAATCTTACAACATTGAAGTCACCACCTATACACCATAGTAATTCCTACCAGCTAAATACTCCAGCTAATTTTTCCCATAACATATTTCTATTGCTGTCTAAGTTTGGCCCATAAATATCAGCAAAGGCCCACATAAAGTTATCTTCCACACTTCTAAAAAAAACTGCCTCTGTGTACTCCCCTGTAAAGTCCTCAATTCTCTCCACCACTCTTCTATCCCACATCACTAACACACACCCCCGAAGCCCCATCAGCTGCAAGATTAGCCCAATCCACATATGTACAGCTCCAAATACTTCTAACAATTCTTCTTGTAACATATTTTAATTTGGTTTCCTATAAGCATACAATGTCCGCCCTCCATTCATGAAATAAATTTTTGATACGAATACGTTTATTTGCCTCGTTAAGCTCTCAGACATTCCAAGAAACAATTTTAGGCTTCATAAAACATGTTCTATGCCCTTCCCTTTAGATGTTTCTCGACTTGCACTACCCTCATAATTAAGAGACCTCGTTAGCCTCTTTAGCTTGCTCTATTTTTAAGAAACTGATTTTTTAGGATGACCGGCTTCAATGGCTGTAAGCAATGGCATAAATTGATCCTCAAAACCTTCACACTCCATCCCTACACAATATTGAATTTTTTTTACCTTTTGCAAAACCCAATTCAAAACATTAAACTAATTTGGAAGCATATAGTTTAGAGGAATGGGTTCCCCTCCCCTGTTAAGCCACTACGAAGCTAGTGGCGTCCTCAGCTCACCCTTCTCAGAAAAATTCCCATACTCCCATTTTGAAGGACCTTGTATCAGTATAAGGCTCTTAGAAGACCCTACATCTGCACCCATGTCCATTTTTTCCTCTAAAAAAATGTCTCAGATAACATCCATATCTTCCATTTGTTGCGTAACCTTCGCCGGAGAGGATGCCGTCATCGGAGTGGTGGTAGTCTCTTCCTCGTCTCTCGTCGGTGTTGTCTGGCTCAAATGCGCTGGAGATCTAGCACCCAAGCACTCATCGACATTATATGGCTCGGAAGAGCTGTCAAGTACCATTGCGGAGGCCTCTGTTGTCACCTCTCTCGTCGGTGCCTTCACCATCTGCCTTTGCATCTTTGTCATAGCTCGAAGCACCATATCCTTATTTAGACCGATAGCTCTCCTGCCACCCCCCTCGAGTCTCTGGGCCCCTACAGAAGCAACGACACTTCCTAATCGTTGCAGCTCCTCTCAATTGTGCCGAAGTGTCAGAACCGGCACCCAGCCTGGCAGGTTCATGAGAACAGTCTAGGACCCTCGGTTGTTGGAGAGCCTCCATGTATGACCAGGTACAAGATACTACCGTCGTTGCTGGCAGTGCCGACCCAACGATGCAACCTTCTCATCCAGCCTCCCTCAAAACCTCTGTCAGCTTCCTCCATCCCATTCCGTCTTTGTCTTTAGGTATAAAAATGTAGTTTCGACGACCACCCCCTTTATACTCCACCAGAGCCATGAACGTGCCTTGGGAGTTTGAGCACCTCTGTGCTATGAAGCCACTATCACCTTCCTGATGGGCTGTATAGAACTCCTTTCTCCCCACCTTCAAACAATCCTCCAAAGCTTTGGTGAACCAGCGTGCCATGGCCAACCCCAAGCACATATTTTTCATAAACTTCTACCCTCTTTCAGTAAGGAGCACCCGACGGCCATCCCTGGACACCTCAAATGATTTTAATTCTATAACAATAGCTTTCGAAAGACCCATTTTCCTTCCCATGAGCAAAATCGCACAAATAAAATGCCCACGATCACCATCGAAAACGAGTGTACAAAGAGAGAAAGTGTACGAAGAGAATGTGTATCCCAAAAATTCCTTTGATAAATGATATCACTCCCTTTTAGAAGATTAGCATAGTAGTTGATTGCCCAAGAAAGACGCTTTAACTCTACTTTTCTTAAATCTTGATTTGGTTTCAAGCAAGTGGCCCGCCTCAATCGCAGTGAGTAGTGCGACATCCATTTGAAAGAGTTGACGCGATGATTGTTGTGATGGCTACGACAGTGATCTGATGGTTGAGATGGTGGTTGTCTGGTTCCTGCAATGAGATGCTCTAAACGGTGCTTGTGATCTGCTATGAAATTTGTGGCATAGTAGTGATGTGGTAGTCATGCTTCCCTAGTCGAAATAGTGCTGGTGGAAGAGAGGTCAGAGGTGATGATAATTGTGGTCAAAGCTTGTGGTAGTGTGAAGTTTTGAGAAGAGGCCAGAGTCAGGGGAGAAGGGTTGTTCTGGCATGGGAGTAGCACTTTGTCAAAGGTGGAGGAGCAGGTCATGGTGTTGGAGGCTGCATTTTGGTGATGGCCAGATAATGACGAGTGTTGGGTTTGTTTGTGGTTGTGGTTGTGGTAACAGCCATTCACCCACCCAACCCTTTTTATGAGGATTAAGAAATCAGTTATTAATAAGAAGATGATTTCAATTTTACTTATCAAAAAAGAAGAAGATGATTTCAACTGTACTTGTTGTCTACAAGAACAACTTCATCAAAGTTACAATAAATATAAGAATTGCAATCTAAATATAAGAATTGAAGGAAACCTGATTATGATTTTGGAGTTTCTTGACACTAAGGCACTCGTCCAATCATTCAAAGATCTAAGGAAAAAAGGACTTGGTCAAAACAAAATTAAGCTCCATCTATTCCTTTCTCTCCAAATCATCCACATTAGACATGGTGGAGTAGCTCTCCAAATTTTGATACTTTTTGGCTGCAAAATTTTCCTCAAGGAAAATACGAATTGTCTGTGGTATTTGGAAGCATTGATACTGACCACAGGACGCTGGTGTGAGACAATACAAATATGATGATACAGTCATACTTGGAAAAACTAGAGTACGACAGTGGTTATAGGACAATCAATTGGTTATATTATATATTTCTAAATATACTTTAGTTTGTTTCTAAGTTTAGGAAATATATTATTTTTGGGATGTGTAAGATGAGTTGTATTAATGAGCAAAAAAAGTTGGGAAGGCATAATCGAGGTACACTGGGTATACAACTAATACACCTAATGTGCGAAAGAGAAGATAAAGAAAGTCCTGTAAATTAAAGCTAGAGAGACATAGGGTCGTTGCCATCCGCTGGTAGATTGTATTGAACTAGTACGCCCAATATATGAGTTTTTTCCCCTTTTCCAATTTAACCCATTTGCTGTGTCCCTTCCCTATGTCCCCCAACATCTGAAATTAAAACATTTGATTCTTCTGTCATCTAGGAAAGTTTTTGTATGTTTGCATGTTATTATTTTTCACAAAGACTTCGTAGTAGCTTCCTACATTCTGGGTTCCTTTTGTTCAACATAATTATATCAGTTTCATTGAGTTCTCACTTTCTTTTAAGACATTCAGTTCTCAATTTTTGTCACACAATCATGTATATTTCGTGTTAATGGGTTGCAGGGACCGACCTGGGGAGGGTCTTACCTTTGCTTTTCGTTTCACTGATGCTACAATATCTATTCCTAACCAGGGTATGCTGAAGATACATTGCTCACATTTTTGTTGATTGTCTCTCATTGCATATATGGCTTTAGTTTCTATTTTTAGTTGATTGTATTGATTTGTGTGGGTCCTTAATTACCATAAACTTATCTCCTTTATCTTATCCTTGATTCCTTACTAGGAGTTGACCTCATTCGCCAAGGATGGAGTAGGAGGGGTCCGAATGTATTGCAAGAAGGTTATGGATCTGCAACAGTCTTACCTGAGCAAGGCATATATCTAGCCGCATCTATATATCGACCTGTGCTTCAGGTTTTTGGCTGCACATATGTGCTATCACTGTGAAATATGTATTTGCATAGTGGGTTCTCTAGTTGGCCTTTTCTGATCACTTGTTCTCTGCAGTTTACAGATAAGATTGCTTCAATGCTGCCGACAAAGTATGCCCAGCTTGGGTAAGCTCAAAACTCTTGTAATCTTTCCATGTTTAGTTCTATATCTTATACAAAGAATCTTGTATGAGCTGTCAAGTAGTTATGAAGCCTATAAGTTCTTTTGTGCTCTTTCCATGTTACATGCTGTTTTCTTATTTCTTGCCTAACTGAAATTGGATAAAGTAATGCCAGGGACAAGCCTCAAATGTACAAGCCTTTTGTAAAAAAGTGGACCCCATCATAAAAAAGTGATTTTTTCACACTTTGTTGGTGGGGTCCACTTTTGATGTAAAAGGCCTGCACGAGGCATTTTGGGCTTGTATATATCATTATTCTTTCTCGTATTGCTAAATTATCAACCTATGTCATTTTAGTCTGCTAGCATGTTTTGAGAATTAGCCCATGCTGGGTAAACACTAAGGGTGACAATATCTGACACGACTCATGAAACCCAACAAGAAATTAGCGGCTTTGTGTTTGATATAAATGGGTTTAGGTCAAAACGGGTTGACTTGTTAGGACACGATTAATAAACGGATCAACCCGCTCAACCCGAAATCAACCCGCAATAATCCGTTTAAATCTTAGTTCAAAATTACAATTTTATTATGGTTGGGTTGTAATATTAACATTTCTCAATATGCTTATGTTTTTATTGTTGACATTGTAATTTTGGACTTGTGCTCATATTTGTTATCGTTTTGTTTGTAATATTGATTTTATTATAAGTTAAAATCTGAAAAGTATTGATATTTTTTGTTAGTAGGTAGTCTTATTTTTTTTATAGATACTGTGGCTACTAATAAATATAGATTTTAAATTTTATATGAAATTATGTTAATCATATTAAATGGATTATGGGGGTTAGTTCAATCCATTTACGTGAAACAGGTTGAATGAGTCATATCGTGTTGACCAAATTTTAATTAATTATTAAATGGGTCAAAACGGATGACAACACGACCCGTTATTTAAATGGGTCGTGTTAGGGTTTGAAGGCCTGACCCTTTTAGCTTAACGGGTCATATTCGGCTGACCCATATAGTCGAATGTCCGTGACTTGACACGAGCTGCAAACACGAATTGCCACCCCTAGTAAACACTGTAAATTCAGTGTTGTGATTCCTCTTTATTCACCTGGTATCAATATGCATTGAATTCCAATCTTTCTAAAAACTGCAGGAATGATGGATTGCTTTCATTTGTGGAAAACTTCGTGAAGGACCACTTTTTACCAACTATGTTTGTAGACTACCGAAAAAGCGTACAGCAAGCTATATCAAGCAAGTTCTCTGAACTATCTTAACTCGTCTTTTTTTAACCCTATGGTTGAGAGGTGATAAAATGCATTGGCTCTTCTTTTATTTTTTGGTGGGTTGAGTTCCTGAAACTACACACCAAATTTTTTAACTCATTGTATCTCAAGGCTCTAACTTCATCTATTCAAAATGCTTTATGAGGTTATGATATCAATTTCCAAGCCCCATCTAGTGCTGCTAATTCTTCTCATACTTGCACTCGTTTGTGAGTGCCGCATACAGAATTAAGTTGCCACTTTGACCTTGAAAGCATTTTCTTTTTATAAGCAAATTATTTATTTTTTGAAAAAGGGAAAAGTAACGCATATTTTACACAAAGGAAAATGCTATCTATACTTGCAACTTTACGCACATAACCATACGTGCCGATGCGTCAGCTAATGGAATGGTGAAGATTTTGAAAGTTGAAATTTGAAAATTCGAAATTAGAACTAAAAAAGGAAAAACTGATAAAATGGGGCCGTTACTCAACACTTATAATGTTGTCCATACATGTAGCACTACTCTTTGCTGCCACTTCTCTCTTGATCAAACAAAAGCACAGATGTAGACATAAACCAATCTCTGAAAACTACAATCTGCTGGCTGTATAACATTGAAGAAGTAGGTGACCTATAGACTCCTCACCTATTGAGATTCCGCTGTCAGTAAAAAGTCTATTCTATAAGTTTTCTGTGTTAGGATGCTATTTTTTATCATTAATAAATTTCCTTTGTTATGACAGTGGCCGGACCTTAAAGATCTCTTTTTCAAAACCCTTTACCATTGGATGATTGCTCATTTTAGCTTTTTCTATTTTCTAGTTTTCAGGGTTTCTTTGCTCTTTTTTCTATTCTTGGTAGGTGTTTCTCGTGTATATGCCACGTGTACTCGTCACTACCTCTATTGATCATCAATAAAGTCTAACTTATTAAAAAAACTAATAAAAAATGCTTTCTGGAGATAGTCTACAGCCGGAAATGGCTATAATGCAACGCGGTATGTTCACATCATTTTTAATATTTGAAGCCACAGAACTTGGGGAAGGAATGAAACGACTTCACATTATTTGATCATACAATGAAGATTTTTTTCCCTTTTCACTTACATCCATGCCACATGCAAAGTACACAGGATAGTTGGATGACTCACTGAGATATTGTTTGATGATGCCTATGTACCTGGGACCCGTGCATATTAGTCTCTTGGTTGTCTTTGTTCTGTACAAAAAAGTGACCTTTTTTCTGTGATTAATCTTATAGGTCCAGCTGCATTTCGGCCGAGGGCACATACTGGTGCTACGTATGCTCCATTTGTTGGGAAGGGTAGACCAGTCTTACAAGGGCTTTTGGCTATCGATTTCTTGGCAAAAGAGGCAAGTTACATTACAAGAACGCACCCCCCCCCCCCCCCCCCAAAAAAAAAAAAAAAAAACAAAAACTTTGCAAACAATCCCACTGGATTCACAGGGGTTGGACGCTGTAGAGCCTCTAGTCTCAATATATGTCTCAACGGTTTCTATAAATCACTTATAAAATAAACAGTTTCTGTCAATTATTTTGAGGGTATTTATTGTGGTATTTTAACTGCCTAATTGACACTTGTATAACTTACTCTAGGTGCTTGGATGGGCTCAAGCAATGCCTAAATTTGCCGGTGACCTTGTGAAGTATGTGCAGACTTTCCTTGAGCGTGCATATGAAAGATGTCGTACTTCATACATGGAGGCATGGAGTTTTCTCTTCACTCCTTTTGACTTAGCACATAATTGCTATCATCGTTTTCTCTGTTATATTTTTCTTTCTCAGCTATTTTTTTCCTTGTGCATCCTTTATTTTTTTGCCAGCTCATAATTAGTTAAATTCTCGGTGCTTTATGCCTCATTAACTGTAGTAGATAGTAATATTTGAAAATATGTAGCATTAACCATCGTTTGTATCCTTTCTTTTTTCTTTTTTATAAATCTCCTGCAAAAACTTTTTTACATCTTTGAAATTTTGCCTCATGATATGAGATTCCAAAGCAATTTATAATTTCCTTTAATAAAGCTTATTATTCCACCACCAGATCTTCTAATCACTAAATCAATCTGATTTCTATTTAGTATTTGTGATTAGCTGATTGGTTCCATTGGATGAATTTGATTTAACTTTAGATCATTTTTCATTGTAAGTTCCATTGCTTCAATATTCACATTTTATCCTTTTTCTATCCCCCATATTTTTTTTTGCTTGCCAGTAATGCAAGTACACTACCACATAAGGAAACAAATACTCATTTTGGTAACCATACACCTGCCCAAATTCATTACTTCTGCTATATTACATTGGAAGATTAACATAAGTTATTGATCTTTAATTAGTTTCTGTAATAAAACCTTTTGAAGAGAAGGCTTGTATCTGCTGCACAGCAAATGTTGCCATGATTACTTGTCCTGGAATCACATTTCCAGTCATTATAATTTTAACTTCTAGGACCCTGAGTACACCCACTGAGCACTCCATTTGGGAATGTTAAAAAATAACTTTATTTCTTATCAAAAGCTTTGTTCATAATATTTCAGGCAGTGCTTGAGAAGCAGAGTTATATGCTCATTGGGAGGTACGATATTGAGAAATTGATGCGACTTGATCCCGCAAGTTCTTGTTTACCAAATCAACTTGGGTTGTCAAAGATTGACAACAATGCCTCTGATGCTGAAGGTGTTGAGGTTGAACTAGAACTGAGCGATTCATTGTTGGCTTTGCGGCCCATTAAGCAGGTCCCTTCATTGCAACTACTAATGTTCTTCCTTTTGGGGCTGTTAATTTCCCGCCAATAAACTACTGTTAGATTACTTCTGTGAAAATATTGTAGTGAAATCTTGCTGATTATGGGTCCTCACTGCATTGAAGAGATTATCATAGATATGAGGATTATGTGTTGATGTTTGTTCTTTCATTTTCTATTGTGCAGGAGAATCTAATTCGTGATGATAACAAACTCATTTTGCTAGCATCCCTTAGCGATTCATTGGAGTATGTTGCAGACTCAATTGAAAGGCAAGTTTTCTCATATTGTCGCGGTCCTAAATTATGATGCTTCACTGGCATGAAAATGATTACATATAAGCAAATAGGGAATTTTCTTCTCTAATCTTTTTGCTTTCTGGAAGTTCTTAATGAAACGCAATCTTCATGCTATATGCAGGCTTGGACAATTAAACTCAAGAGTATCCAATAAAGTAGAGGATAATCCCAAGCACCGTCATACTCGAACAAGCAGTGCACCTACTAGGGATCTGGCATCATTTGCTGATGAGTACAGGAAATTAGCAATAGATTGCCTTAAGGTATTACGTGTGGAGATGCAGTTGGAGACGATTTTCCATATGCAGGTTTGTAAAAATCTTGCAATTTATATATCCTTTATCTCAAGCGGAATACAGACAAGAGAAAGGTGTTGAAAGTGAAACGTAGAGCAATGAAAAATACTTCAGCTCACTGAACATTATGATTTAAACAGGAAATGACAAATAGGGAATATTTGGAGGACCTAGATGCTGAAGAGCCAGATGACTTTATTATTTCACTCACAGCTCAGGTCAGTATTTTTAGCTTTTATTGATGTGTACAATAGAAATCTTAGCCTTCTTCATTTGAAATCACAGTGTATATCATATCCTCTTGGAGATAAATCTTAGGTGTCTTTCCTCTTTTGTACCCATAGATAACACGTAGGGATGAGGCGATGGCACCTTTTATTGCGAGTCCAAAGCGGAATTACATATTTGGTGGAATTTGTAGTGTTGCGACGAATTCATCTATCAAGGTTCACCTCTCTGTGGTTTTGGGTTATATTTTAGTGTTCTCTCGGAATTCAATATGTTGATATTTCAAGTTGCAGTCCCAAGCAATTTTAGGTCATTCATTCACTGCTAACGAGAAACTGCAATGTCTGATTAGGCGTTGGCTGATATGAAATCCATCAACCTTTTTGGGGTTCAACAGATATGCCGGAATTCAATAGCACTAGAACAGGTATAATCTTGTTTCACACTAATTGTCTCCATTCCTTCAAATTGATTTGAGTGATGAAAGCAAGCATTTATCAGATTTTATTTGTTCCAGTAAAATAAGAATAAATGTTCTTATACAATGAGTAATTTTAGTTCAGCTGTTATCTTAAGCTAGCTCTTCCTCAATCCTTCAGTTGAGCCTTCAATCTGTCAATCCCTCATTAAAACGTCCTTGTCCTTGCAGATGCAAATTCACTAAAGGGAATGTGATTTGCATTCCTAGAAAATTCAAAGGTTTACCCTCAGGCTTCATATTTCCTTTTTTTTTTTTTTTCTGGTGGAAATGAAGCTTTTTTGAGTGACTATAGTTGTCCCTAAATGATTGAATTACCTGTAAAGTTATATCATCCTCGATGTGCTTGATGTAAAAAAAAAAAAAAAAAAAATGGAATGTGTCTTGATGTCCAACATGTGACATGTGAAGGTGTCAACTATTCTCCTTTCTTGTTTATGCTAGTTTTCATTCATGTTTAGATTTTAGCAGTATGATGAATAAGATTTTATCCTCTCCAGTGGACTAGTGCATGGGCAATGCAATTCCCTATGTCAAAATGGTTGTATGAGTTGAACTGCATAACAAATGAGACAGGTTTCTTACCTCCCAATTGCAGAGGGCAAAGGCTCTTAGGGGTTGGCCTTCCTACATTTGGGTGTCATTATATAAAAGGTCAACATTATTAAGCTGAGAGCAAATGGCAAATATCTTTAGAACTAGGGTGAACTAGTGTAGTCATATACTTCGATCCATTAAGACCAACCCCCAATCGTGGAAATGGGGCTTGCTGGTTTTTCTTTTGATTTTATGATACAATACTGCCCTCTACATTGTGTTTATTCTACAGGCCCTGGCAGCTATCCCATCGATTAACAGCGAAGCTGTACAACAGAGATTGGACCGTGTCCGTACTTACTACGAACTTCTAAACATGCCATTTGAGGCAAGTCATGAACTTAAGAGTTTGTTGTTTAAACTTGTGTTGGCACCAGTGATCAGTGTTGCTATTCTTGTTTACAGGCCTTGTTAGCCTTCATTGTGGAGCATGAGAACATTTTTACAGATGCAGAGTGAGTTAATATGACTGTCTTAGTGATTTCTCTTAGTTTGAATACATTGTGTAGTTGGCGAATAACATAACACGTAACTTTGACAGGTACATGAATCTTCTAAAGGTCCAGGTCCCAGGAAGAGATATTCCTGCTGATGCACAGGAGCGTGTAGCAGAGATTTTATCCCATTAGCTTTACCAGTTCTGGATTTAGATTGAATTGTCGCATATCAAGTTGTAATGTTCTTCATTCTAATGCGGCGTGTTGCTCGAATGCGTGTGAGATTGTTTTTTCTTAGGAAAGGCTGATGCTGCAATCGGATGTAGATGCCACTTCCATGGAAGTCACCACTCAGCATGTGCCATACCGTGGTTTAGTTTGTGACATATTGTTCTGGTGAGACTGTTACCGTTTCTTTTGTCATTGTAATTTGTTCATGGGTAGTATCAATTTTGGGAGTTTTATGTTTTCCTTTTGGGCTTTACGAAGTTTCAATTCAGCAATCCTGAGAACAAACAGAAAACTCGATGTATATTTGCGATGCTGAGTATTATTATTTGTAAATCATTCAAAATAATTTTCACAAAAGACTTCCAGATCCCTGTTTATCAGTACTTCCAAACAAAACAAACCCTGTTCCCCGTAGATATTATAATCTCATCATTTCAGCTTAGAAATACAGAGATGCATAGACGAACTTGTTTTCACGAGTTCAAAATCAGCACGTTTCAAATTTGTTACGTTATTGGCATGTGGGATTCCAGACAGGCTCCTCTACCGTATATTACATGTACTGAGTATCGACCTTGCGCTTTTTTAGTTCGACCTGGTGTGAGATGGGCAGTGGCATGCTTTGGTGACCATGGATCATGAGCCATGATCCATATCAAATCGCGCCCCCTATGATTAGGTATTCTTGTAGTACGGCTATGTGGTACTCATCAAGTTATAGGTTGTCATGTTTGTTACAATTTATGTTTACATAAACAATTTTAATTACATGAAATTTTATAATAAGATGGGAGCACCAAATCATCTTTATTCTAAGAGTATTTAACAATTTTTGCTATAGAAAAATTTTCTATATTGGCCAATCGATTAGCTCTCACGAGTAGCAAGCGCAAACAAATTATGGAAAAACAGGCTACCATACGATCGACCTGCAGTTTTTTACACTGCGTTCTGTATATACATAGTCAAGATAAAAGGAAAGAGAGATTATAATACTGGATTTTCTATACATAGTACTACCGTTGCATATGCATCTCAGCTTGTAGCGAAGAATTCAGCCTGAGTGACTTCTTTGCAAGGTTGCGGATATCTTCTCTACTGGACTCCTCCGATATTCCAAAAAGCACTTTCACCCCTCCACAGGATATAAAGTCCTTGGCGTTGTCCTCTGCAAACACCAGTTGATTACAGTGTTAACCATGAAGGAATTAAAGATGTCCACAGAACCACATTGGTACTTCAAGAGACAAATCAAAATTACTTTGCAGGTAAGGTCAATTCTTAATAATTCTTACTATTCTATGAAGGGTAATTATCATAGTATTGATCTCAGCTAAACAGGGTCCTCGGAAAGGTGGCTGCGATGTAATACCATCCTTCAACACATTATTGATTGCAGCACCCTATCAAGAGATGGGATGGGATGAGATGAGATGAGTCATCTCACCTCTATATTCAAATGGGCCTTTAAAGGAAACCAGCATGTCAAGGGTTTTGACCCAGCAAGTGTACAGGGATTTGAGGAGAGTCGTATATTCTCACTTCTACAGATTATAAATAACTTTCAGAATAGATAAAAGTTTCTGGTTTTGTTATCGATGTGCCAGACTCATTTATTGTAAAAGTAGCTGTCCTGTTTCTTTGTATCTTTTCTAAATGAGGAAGCACAGTCAGCAACTTACCATTTTGTGCTAAATGGCAAAGAGCAAGCTCGATATGGCGTCGGGTTGAAGCTGAAGCTGTATTGGAGTTGGCAATCAACCATGCAAGTGCGCCATCATCCATCAGAAGCGAACGGCCTGTTCTATGTCCTGCTAAAGAAAACTTATTCACGTTCATTTTAAGTAGAGACTACCACTACTTAATTTGGTATGCTATTCAAGAAATTTTTTTTATCGGGTATGCTATTAAAGAAGAACACCCACAAACCTTGAATAATTCCTCGGGATTCACATTTTGCAAAGTTAGCAAGTCCTCTAGCAACCTGTGCAATGACATCACTGCTCCCAGATCTAACCATTCCCAGAAGTGACTTGACGCCTCCATCTTCTTTCAGCAACAAGAGTAGCTTTTCTGTAAGAAACGAATTACTGCATCAAAACACAAGTAGATCTTCCATCCCTAGTATGATCTGTGGTGCTGGCTGAACCCTCGGCAAGAAGTGATTTAATTGATTTGACGGAAGATATGTCAGGAAAATTAGTGGATCGACAAGATATTGATGCTTACCAGTATTGAAACTGAAGACGGCATAAGATAAATTTAGTAAAAACTTTTTCATTATACACCATCCATACAGAAAAGTACTACTCTATAAATTTGTGGCTGGGTGATGTGAAATCACCATCAGCTTACCATTTCCACATAAATTGGCAAGTGCACCAGCAACCATTCGTAAAGTTTGTGGATCATCTGTTTTAGATGCTGTCTTTGCGAGTAGCTGAGCACCTCCTTTGTCAATTATCAAGCCTTGATTCTGTTCTGAGAAGATTCGAAGGAAGAAAAAAAAAAGAGATGAAAGTTTTTCTACAAATGATATGCTGCGTTCTCAATGCTAAAACATTAGATTATTTTGTGTTATTAACAAGCAACCTATCTTATCAAGATATTCATAAGCAAATTTTATCATCTATTACAATATTTAATTTAAACATGGAGTATGAAGCCACTCCATCCTCCCCCAAGTCACAAATCAATTTACAATATGATGTCTTTTAGAGGAAGTTAAAAAGCTTAAAAACTATGACTCTTCATGGGTAGAGTACTCTCATTGTGTTTCTCAAACAAACACAAGGAGAGTAATGGGACAAAAGACCAATGTGCTCAACCAAAATTCGGAGATCAAGGTGTTAACATTAGTGGTCTCTTATTGCGTGGCAACTCAAGGTATGCTAACTAGGGGATGCTTGGGGAATGAGATGAGATGAGAATTTTGTGAATAGTAGTAAGATGGTTTGTGAATAGTAGTTAGATAATTTGAATTAAATATTCATTGGGTTTTGAAAAAAGAGAGAAAAAGTTGAATAAAAAATATTATAAAGTTAAAATATTGTTAGAATATAATTTTTTTTATCTTATTTTTGTTTTGGGATTTGAAAAGGTTGAATTATTTTTTGTCTTTTATTTGAAAGTTTGGAAAAATTGTAATGATTTGTTTGAAAGTGTTTGTATTTAAATGATGTATGGAAAGGAAATGAGATGGGATGGGAAGATGAGATGAGATGAGATGGAAAACTAATATTATTCCCTCTTACCCCATATTTGTCTTTCAAGGAAATAAGATGGGATGAGATGGAAAACTTTTTCATTTAAGAACCTTAACTATTCATGTGCATCTGCAAAATGATAAAACTGGAGAAAGCTGTTCACCATTCATTGCCAAATTGGCTATGGCCCCAGAAGCCACTCTAAGAATAGTTGTATTTTCTGATGAGCACAACAGCATAAGCAAAGCATCTAAACCTCCTTCGTCTACAATCCTCTTCTGATTAATGTCTGAACAGAACACATACAGATACATTAGTTATTATGCACGACAGAAATCCTCATATTATTGACTCTCAACTGAGAGAAAAGAAACATACTAATGACCAATGCATATTCAGCCTTCAATTTAAACGCAGAAACATACTAGGAGAGGGAAGGAATAAAGTGCTTTGCTATTGAAAGAGAGGGCCCCTAAAGATGAAAAATGACCAAATCTAACAAGTAACAACAAAATACAAAGAGGATAGGTTTGGCAAGTGGGATGAGACACAAAATTCTCATCCCATCCCATCCCATCTCATCATTACAACTTTTTCAAATTTCCACACAAAATATAATAAACAATTCAACTTTTTCAAATCTCAAAACAATAAAATAATATTTTAAACTTTTATCTAAAACCAAAAATTATCATCTCACTGTCCATACCTATCCGTTGCAGTTGAAAAAGAAACAGACTTGCAAAAATGTACAAAATGGCTTCAACTTTCTTTATGCCAAAGGAGATATGCAAAAGTTTATTCTATTGAATTCTTTATGTGCAAAAATTTATTTATCAATGTACATTGGTATGTGGAATCTTATTAAAGAAGTTTTCCAAATTTTTTTAAGATTTCATGTCAAATTGAGATAGCATTGAAATCCTACAAATTGTCAGAATCTAATCATTGATATGAGTGTTCTTGTGGATGCTCATATTTTCAAAACTTCATTCCAAATTCAAACTGGAGCCAACCAAAATCTGGCACCTAAGTTGAGGCAGCATAACCTAGTTTAATTCCTGACTAGTATCTGTGAGGTTAATATAGAATTCCCGAATTCAATGTTGGCATATGAATAATTCCATCTTTAATTAAAATTCTATAGAAGGTTGCTGACCATTATGCACAGTCCAAAGCGACGTTAAGGATCATAGTAAGCTGAAAACCCCTAATGCCAGGACTGGAACCCAGCAGAAGAATAGATCCTAGATTGAAATGAGTTAACCAGTTCTTAACCTTGAATGAATATTTGAGATACAAATTAAATGTGAACATATATATATTAATGACTGTAAGGCAAATTCTTGACTTGGTTCTAATTGCAAACGAATGCTTGGATAGCAGAATAAGAATGGGTAAATCTGGAGTTTTAGTTAAATTGGACATGGAAAAGGCTTTTGATCATGTCAATTGGGAATTTTTTCTTTACATTCTAGGGAGATTTGGTTTTGGCGAGAAGTGGTGTTCATGGATTAAACATTGTATTTCGATGGCCAGATTTTCGATATTAGTGAATGGCAATCCGGTTGGCTTTTTTAACAGCTCTCGGGATTTGAGGCAAGGAGACCCCTTATCTCCTTTTCTTTTTGTAATAGTGATGGATGCACAGAGTCATATGCTTGAAGCGGCTGTTGGGAAGATTTCTGTTGGGTTTTGTGGTGGGTGATGAGACTCGGGATAGTATTTCAGTATCACATTTGCTTTTTGCAGACGATACTTTGATTCTATGTGATAACAATCGGGATCACTTTCGTGTTTTGAGAGCCTTACCGTTATGTTTCAAAGCTGTTTCTGGATTAAGAATTAATCTTTACAAGTCTGAAATTGCTCCAGTGGGTACGGTCAGAAATATTCTGGATCTGGCCAATATTTTGGGTTGTAAGGTAGCTTCGTTACCTATGAGATACCTTGGACTACCTTTGGGTGCTCCTCACAAATCAGTTTCTATTTGGGATGGGGTGATTGAGAAGATTAGGAGGAGGTTAGCTGGCTGGAAAAAATTATATTTGTCTAAAGGTGGAAGAGTTACCCTGATTAAGAGCACATTGACTAAGCTCCCCAGTTATTTCCTCTCTCTCTTTCCTTTACCAGTTGGGGTTGCTAAAAGAATTGAGAGGATTTATAGGAATTTCCTGTGGGATGGTAATGGGGAGGAAAGAAAGGTTCATTTGGTGAGTTGGAATAAGGTTTGTCTTCCGGTTTCCTGTGGAGGGTTGGGAGTGCGAAATTTAAGACTTTTCAATAAAGCTCTCCTTGGGAAATGGCTTTGGTGGTATCATAATGAGAGTAATACATTTTGGAGAAATATTGTGCATGTTAAACATGGGAGGATGTGGGGGAGTTGGTGTACAAATGAAGTAAGAGAGATGTTTGGGGTGGGTTTGTGGAAGTCTATTCGGCTGGGATGGGGAGACTTTTCCAAGAATACTAAATTCAAGGTGGGGGATTGGGTAAAGATCTATTTTTGGCATGACACTTGGTGTGGGGATTCACCTCGTAAGGTTGTTTTCCCCAATCTCTTCAGGATTGCTAGAGATAAAGGGGCTGCAGTGGCTGATTCCTATCACTTTTCTAACAATATGATTTGCTGGATTGTGGAATTTACTAGAGATGTGCAGGATTGGGAAGTATGTGAAGTTTCAGAATTATTAGGAAGATTATATGAGATGAAGCTTGATCAGAACAGGGAGGACAATTTGCTGTGGTGTGCATACAGTTAATGCCAGATTTTCTGTGAGTTCTTTTTACAAGGCATTAACCAGTCATGGGTTCAAAGATTATCCGTGGAAATGTATTTGAAGAGCCAAGGTGCCTGGTAAGGTTGCTTTCTTCTGCTGGCTGGTGTCTCTTGGGAAAATACTAACCATTGACAACTTGAGGAAGATAGGTTTTCAGGTGGCTGAATGGTGTTTTATGTGTAAGAAGGATGGTGAATCTATTGATCATCTTTTCCTTCATTGTGAGCTGGCGACATCATTGTGGAATGAGATTTTTGCAAAGGTTGGCATTTTCTGGGTGATGCCTATGCATATGGTGGATTTCTTTGTATGCTGGCCAGGTATTGAGGGGAGAAGTAACAACACTGCTGTGATGAAGATGATCCCCCTGTGCTTGTTTTGGTGTTTATGGTTAGAAAGGAACGAGAGGTGCTTTGATAATTGTGAACGTTCTATAGGGGAACTTAGGGATTTTTTCCTTAGTACTTTAAGATTTTGGGTGTAGAATCTTGTAAGGAACGAGAATAATTGTAATGTTTTGCTTTAGTTGTATTCTGCTTTAGCTTGTAAGTAGGTATTCTCATTTGTATACATCCTGTATACTTGGGCTATGTCTATTTACTTGGAATAAAATTTCTCTTATCAACTATAAAAAAATGACTAAGGTTTTTCTTGTTGTGTTCCTTATTGCACAACTTAGAGATATTATCCCTTGTGTGTGAGGAAAGAATATTCTCGGTACGCATTTCAACGCTGTTAGTACATAGAAACTAATCTCTTAAAAATTTCCTCTATATTATCATTTTTTATCAAGTGAAAGAAATATTCAATATCTATACAATGGAAAGCTAAAATTTAAGGAAAATGCCACTACAGAAGAAATATTTCATACCCAAATGAAGCAGGGATGATAAGAGAAAAAGTTGCACAAGGACTCAATAAATCTAATATCAGATTCTTTGAAAGACAACTATGTCAACATAATTTCATCCACAGAGAAATTATAGGCAAATTGAACTGCACCTTCAGCAGCCAGATTGGCAACCACCTTCACAGCATGAATTTGTACGTCTGAGTCTTCAGATGCCAATAATTGTAAAATCTTTTGAAGCCCAACTGAATTTATGAAGTCAAACACTTGTAAAGCATAATATCATAGAAGTCAAAACGAAGAAAAAATAAAGAACTTGTCTAAGTTTATCTGGCTCTACTACTGATAAAATCTTACCTTCTTCATATATCTTTGCAATTGTGGCCCTCTGACCAGAGAGAGTCCCTCTTAATTGATTTGACCTGTATGAACCTGTTCGGTTCCCAAATTCTGAAGATTGTTTTTTTATGTCTTCCTTTGCATAAGATGTCTTGTCCTATAAATATTTTTCAGATGTGAGAACCTAAAATACTAATAAAAGATTTTGATATATAGAAAGCATGAAACAACTGACCTCAAAATCATTATCATTTTCAGGTACAGCCCTCTTTAGTTTAACCAGCTCATTTTCAATAGCCTTCCTCTGCTTCTCTTCCTCTGAAAGTCTTTGACTCACAGAATCAAGTTTGTCATTTAGAGTTGCCTTTTCACAAAACAAAACAAAAATATTATTAATGCTTAAGTCTCAAGTAAATACAAACAATATATGTTACATTACCAAAATCAAGATAAGCATACGAAGTGAATCTACACTTCGGAAAGAGAAAACTTAAAACCAAACATCTGGTTTGGCATGCTAGTGATACCTTCTCTTCCAATAGGTCTTTATTCTCTGATTTCAATAACTGTAGCTCATGTAAAGTATTTTCTTGTAGCTG
Organism: Cyclocarya paliurus; assembly: GCA_029856935.1. Classification (NCBI taxonomy): domain Eukaryota; kingdom Viridiplantae; phylum Streptophyta; class Magnoliopsida; order Fagales; family Juglandaceae; genus Cyclocarya; species Cyclocarya paliurus. The sequence continues at coordinate 4,084,217 of JARVXP010000207.1, read as the reverse complement.
ATACATTTCTTGAAACTTCAACTCTAGTTCATCAATCTCTTTCTGCCCCTGGATTTTGAAACAAATAAAATAATAATAAGGATGAAGAATGGATTATCAGCACTAGGAAGAGCTGAAGAGTTAGTCGCATTGTGAAAGAGTTTTCCACTCCAAGATAACTGTAGTAACACTGAGATTCTAGAGGAACACTGCCATGGCTTTGCGACGTTTGGCACTTGTAAGAGGTGCTCAATAGGGTTATCTCAAAGTAAAATCAATACATGACTGAGGTGCCAACGTCTTCTGCATGGACATATTGATCTTTACAGAAATAGAGAAGAATTGCTAATTTAAGAGCATGCTAATTAATTAGCATTTTTTTATAGGTAATCAAGAAATTTTATTCATAACAAAAGAAGGCATAGCCCAAGTATACAAGATGTATACATGAGAAGTACCTAACTAGAGTTTAAATTAATGAAAAACTAAAGAAATAACATCAATGAATAAGGAGTAAAAACTAACATCTGTCAATAAGAAGTCAAAAGAAGTAACAATTACAGAGCTGAAATTTGCTTGTTGCTCCAAAACCTTTTAACAAAGAAAACTGTTAATTCACTATCATGAGTAGACATATTTAGCCAACCATGCTCTGTTATGTGCACGCATATGTATCCAAGTTCTTTATTGATCAAATCTCCTGTCATCCCCTCACCTTAAATTAAGGATGACAAAGTTTAACAAAAGTAATTTATCCAAGTTCTTAATTGCTCAAATCTCCTGCCAAACATGAAGTTTGATCTTTATGGAGAGACTTTACTGAGTGATTATGAGAAAATGAGACAAGCAGATGGAATATGTCAAAAAAGGAGCACAACTGAAGTTCTAAGAAACCTTGAGCACTTTTTAATAAGGGTAGTTCGGACATTCAATGCAGGGTGATAAGTTCCTGAGAGTTTTATGTATGGGGAAATTGCAGTGACCAAAGGAAATCCTTAAAGAGATAAAACTTTTTAAAATCATCAATACCCTCCTTTCACCTTTTTTAAGAAAGAGATACAGTTTCCCTGGAGAAGGCTTTGGCGACATAAGGCTCCTCCTAAAGCTTCATTCTTTGTGTGGACAGCGTCCTTAGATAGGATTCTCACTACGGATAATCTGAGAAAGAGGAGGTAATTATTGCAGACTGGTGTTGTATGTGTAAACGAGGGGGTGAGTCGGTGAATCATTTACTTTTACATTGTGAGGCAGCTAGGACTCTTTGGAACGAGGTGTTTAAAAGAATGGACCTAGCATGGGTTATGCCAGCAACCGTGTTGGATATATTGGCCTGCTGGACCTCTATTCGAGGTGTGCGTCAAATCAAAGCGGTTTGGAAGATGATCCCCATCTACATTATGTGGTGCTTGTGGCAGGAGCGCAATGAGAGGACGTTTGAAGACAAAGAGATATCTATGTCAGAGCTAAAAGTTTTATTTTTTAGGACTCTTTGTACATGGGCCATTGCCGTGGACTTTAATGGCATGGACCTACTTGATTTCTTAATTTCTAATGTGCCTGCGTAGTTAGGGCATTCTTAGTTTGTAATTGACAGTTGTTGGATTAATAAAACTTGTTTACTTATAAAAAAAAAAAAAAGACATTTAAATGCATGAAAAAAAGTCTGTGTTGCCAACTACGCATTTAAATGGTGTGTATCATTATCAATATGACCGAAAAAAACCTTTCCTTAGAGGGGTTGGGGAAAGGATCTTCTTCTTTTTTAAAAAAATCACGACTTGTTATAACAAAAACAATATGGGAGAAAAGTTGAACCTAAAACTCAGGATGTAAAACTCAAAACAGGCATGCTCATCCTGTAACTTCAAAACGGGCATGCTTATCCTGTAATTGCTTAATACCTCTGTGCTATTTTCTTTTCATAAATCTGAGTGGTGTCAACAAGGGCCTTCTGATGTCTAGAATTTTCCATCTGATGATTCTGCTAGTGGCAAAAAGAAACATAAGAATTTGTGATCCTGTTGCTGAATTGGTGGTAAGATTACAATGTTTTACTATACAATGCAGTGTGGCATGAACAGAAGTGTCAAAGAAAATCAGAAAACAATAACTTTAGTCCATTGCAAGTAGAACAAGTAACACATGCATAAGACACATTTGAAGCATTCCAAAAATTAAAAATCCCACCAACGACAAACCAGAAATAGTTAAGCCTAAAAGCAAAGTTAGGGCAAAAACATAAGAACCATCCTTTTTAATGGTCAATCTAAAAATTACAAACCTGAATTGAATTTTGATTCTCACTGAGGAGCTTCTTCATCAAGTCTAATTGTTCCTCCACACTTTCAGACCGTGCACGTTCATCTTCTATCTGTTTAATCAACTCTGCTATCTTCTTCTCATACATCTGAGTGGTATCAGCCAGTACTTTCTGATACGTAGCCTTTTCAAGTTGGTGTTGCTACTAGCAATCAAACAGCAGTGTAAATGGTCATTCCCATATGATAAGATCTTTGCGTAGATAATATTAATAAATGATATGAAAAGAAGCTTATGGTGAACAAAACAGCAAATTATGCTCTATACTAGCATCTTAAAAGTAATGATAAGAGAAACCATACATACAATTATCTCATAAGAGGAGCACTAGAATATACAACCAAGTTCATTTTCAGTTGATCAATAGAAAATTTAAATTGCATGGCATCAATTAATTGAAAATAAAACCTAGTACATAGATTGTCAGGGGAAGAGAGAACCCAATAGGCAAACAAACACTAACTCAAAAAAAAGGAAAATACCTTGCTATTTTTTAAATTCATTTCTAGGTGTGCAACTTTTTCTTGCATCAAATTGTTAAGATCTTTCTGATAGTTCAATTCATTTATGTTGCGTTTCATCTCCGATTCCAAATGAATATTTTCCTTTTCCAAAAACTGCAAAGCATGTACAAGATATTAGTAAGAAAATAATAATTATGAGATTTTACTGCAAAAGCATGTCAGTGCAGCACTTATAACTATATATATGACAGACAAGTTAGATGATTAGAATGTGTGAGAAAGTAAGCATATTGCTAGAAATCAAAGACCAGTATTTGACTAACCAATAGTGCCAAAGATTCCAGCCAAAAAGATTGCAACTATATAGGAGCAGGAAAGACAACCTACCTCAGACCTTGTGACTAGAATTTTATTTGCTTCAGCAAAATTTTCCTGACACTCTCTGAATTGTTTTTCCAATTCATACTTGTCATCATCTCTCAACTTTTGTTGCCTTTCGATGTCAGCAGTTAGATTGTCTACTTGGTTCTCAAGCTTCCGGCATAAACTTTCATAATCAAATTCTTCTTTGACCTTTACAGTGTTTACTATTCTCATTGCCTACAAAAGAAATAAGTTATTAGCTTGCAGGATATGCAACTACTGTTGAGTGAGCTTGATAATCCACATTTAGAGTAAAACCATCAAAAAATGAAACCAAACCAAGCCCTAGAAATGACATATCAAGTCAAAATGAGGGTTTGAACAAGAAAACCATCATTTCCCTCATCTTCCAATTGCCATGATGTATGAGCAGGGGTCCACGGCCCCCCTGGTCCTCCACTGGCCATGGCCCCCTGGGGGCCAAATTAGGTGCAACCCCATAATTGTAAGACAACCAGGAGGTGCCCCCAGGTTTTACATCTGTGTATGAGCACCTGGTTTCAACAGGAAGAGAAACTAATAGCAAAAATGATTAATCTGAAATGGGAAAGTTGAGCATTGCACTGGAGTTTAGTGCTAACAAACCCATGCTAATCCTTTAGGCCGATGTTTACTGTGCATGAAGTTTGTAGGTTCCAAGAATTAGCAAATTGAAGCGTACTCAGGGAAAAAAGTAAACTTTGATTGCTTTTGTTATCATTCGTTGCAACAACTCTAGGAGGATTTTTCAACTGCCTTCCAAGCATCACTGTCACAGATACTACAGCAACGACTAAATTCTTCCCTAATTTAAGCACAAATTACTTGCTCTTCAATGGAAGCTAGGCCATCAAGGACACAGCAGAATGCATACTTCACTAAAATCAGATGCCAATATCAATATAGTCTTTCCAATTATTAGTTTATACGGGCCACATAAAGCTTACACGGAAAATAAATGCTGCATTTGATTAGGTCAAAAAAAAAAGAAAAAGAAAAAGAAATCAACACAAACTTTAGTCTTTACTTTTTTTTATCCATTATAACGCAGATCAAGTCCAAGAAAAGATGCACAGGAGAAATATTATTGGAGCATTGACTTTTTTGTAATCAGATCAATACGTCCATAACAATAATGTTATGTATCAGAGAATTTTGGATTCACGGCAATAATAGAGAGTGGGAGAGAGATAGAGGTCAGTAGAGATCAATCACACATGAAACAGCTATAGATTTACAGGATTTATCCAACACACCCGTTGTCCAAACATTATTGTGCTAGCTGTCTCTGCATGGTGTCGTGCAGATGGCCCAATTGTTATTATAAGTGAAGTCCTTGCTGTGCCTATTTCAAGAAAAGGCTTAGGGTAACTAGAAATTCTCAGTGTCATCAGATACTAAAAATTAAGAGCAGCACCGAACAAATATATAAAAAGAGGCTACCTCCGAATGAGTCACGAAGCAATCTTGTCAGTTTTGAATCTCTAGTAGGTATATGTGGGCTGTTTTCAGCCAATGCATTTATACATTTTCCAAGAGAACTAAGAGAAAGATTAATAAACTTGGCCTCTTCAAGTAGGAGGCCTTCACTTCCTGCAACATGAGAAAATAATATGTAAATTCTTGGAGGATAACAAGTATCATGAAAAGGTTGCAATTTTAACGTTTACTACTTACAAAAACCACGTCATTTAAAAAAGTATAATTACAGAAGACCTATATCACACACATAACATTAACCCATATCCCAGTAACAACATCAATAATAAAACAATACATAAATTCTAGGAACCAACAAGGCAAAATAGGTGGAAACATCTCAGAAACATTTTAAGGTTGAGAGCTGCTCCTATTACCTAAAAACTGGTTGAAATGAAATTCAGAGCTAATATGAAACCAAAACGGTAACATTTAAATGAAATCAAAGACCAACCAGATTTGTCAATCCTTTCAGATCCAGCGAGATCCACAATCAGCAACTTGCTTTTCCGGACAATAGGTATGTCTTTGCCATCAAATAAATCACTTCTACTCCCCTTCTCTTGGGAATTTATCCCAAAATTTACTTTTTCATTGACAGCTCTTCGAATATGAACCTGCAAAAAGAAAGGTTTGAGATGTTCATTATACAATAGTAATTGAAAAGGTTTGAAATCCTGGAAAATACCCACCATTAAAATTGCATGACTACGAGAAGATTCCGTATTCATCTTTGTATTAGCTGCATGACGATTTCCCTCACCAACTTGCAGTAGCTGTAGAAAATTATCAAGATCTTGAATTTTAACAACCGTAGCACCAGGCAATGACACTTCACCAGTCTTCGGGTCCTCATTAATAGGAATATTAGTCTTTTCTGGTGCAAGCAAATCTTGTATAGATTCCTTATACAGCTGGAGGGACAATAAAAAATAGCAAGTCATTGAAAATCAAAACCATAAACATGCGTAATTGTTTATGCAGTCTGATAATAAGGACCAGAGTCCACAGGGAAATGGTGAAAAGTGCCTATGAAAATGGATACATCTGATGCGCATGAAATCCATCTTCACTATACCACATTGGAAATTCAACAATAGAGGTGAATAAATCAGGCCCCTATTTTTTCAATTCAAGACATTTTTTCTGCAGAAAAAAAATCTTTCAAGAGGAAAGGGTGTAGACTAGCACCCAGGAAGAAGTCCACAAGAGATACAAAACAGTACAAACTAAACAAAGACCTAGAATCTAAGATTGTCAAGATCCAAAATCACTGAGAAAGGGTGTGAAGTGATTCAGTGAAACCCCGCTAAGGCCCTCATCCAATTGAAAATTCATCACATTACATTTCTAAAGTTCTGTTTAATGTGTTCCAGGTTTGTCCATGACCTTCGAAAATTGAAGCTAGCCTATTGAAGAATATAGAAGTACTTGAAAACATAGGTGCCTGGTACAGAATATGAAAGCACCTTCTTGAAAGCATCATCTCAAAAATCCTGTACAATACACAGACACAAGTCTTAGCGCAGCACTTCATACCTGAAAATAGGAGACCTCGATAGTATCAGACGAAGTGGATATATTGCCAATAATGTCTTCAAGGGCTCTAAGCATAATACCTCGCCCAGCTGCATCATCCTTACCCAGTTTTCCAAGTGTGTAAGTTTTACCGGTACCTGTTTGACCGTAAGCCATAATTGTCCCATTATATCCATTCAAGACACTCTGCAAAAGTATATCAAAATTAACTTCAAATATTAACCTACCATTCCATTCAAGCTATTTCAAAACTTATTACTTGTGTTACAATGAAAGAAAGGGAAGAGAAAGTTGGCTTAAATTGACCAATTAAAATTACTACTCCATCCCCAACTGTGTCTTATGTTGGAGATTCACAAAGTCTAGTCTCGCCCAATTGATGCATATAATTACAAATGGTCTCCAAATCCCCCTTTCTAATTTAAACTGCTTTCTTTTAGGGAATTTAAGTTTATATAAAGTAAGGGCGACCAACTTTAGGATTTTAATGCTCTGACTTTTTACAAATTGACACTAACTCTTGGATGGACAAAATTACTGACACTCAATCGGGATGGGGAGGGTATAACTAGACTAAATATACTCATACACATTAAACATCCATGAATTCACGCACAAAGAACATTTCAAATTTTTCACAAAGTCAACTTCAAATTCTAAATTGCTAGTCTAATTTGCAATTTAATTTTCAGCGCAAGAACTCCCCTGTGAAGCTTGATTAGTAAATAGTTCTAAAAACTGCAACTTGAAATATCCTTTTCAATTTTCATTTACCTCAACTACTGGTTTTACAACCACTTCATAAACACGCTTTTGAGAGGCGGTTTCTGTAAAAACTTCATCAAATCTGTAAGACTCAGAACTCCAGTTATTCTTCCTCAACTTTAACCGCTTCAGCTACAACGAAGCAACCAAAAAGAAACATGAGGAACAGTTTCGATGAGTCCAAAGGTTCTGGTGGCTAGAGTTGGTTAAAAAGATGAAACATTGGGGGGGGGGGGGGCGGTGGCGATATAGAAATATTCAACATTAGTGTTTATCTGTATGTGGTGGAACATATATATCACCTCTGGTTGTAACTCAACACAGTCAGAAAAATCATCGTCTGAAAGTACATCTTCGTCATTTTTTGGTCGAAGTCTGACAGCAACTCTGACCCTTCCAGGATCTGTGGTAAAGATTAAACTCAAGAAATTCATAAATACAACTATCAACCTATCTTTGAACCAGTAATCACATAAATGTAGCAGGGAAATAGTTTTTGCTTTGTTCAGGGAAGCAAAAGTATGCACAAAGAGGAACCTATCAATGTTTTAGCCTTATAATCAATCTAACAAACTTGCTTATAAGCTCATTTTGAACATTCAATAGCTTACGAAACATGATGACAGGCTAGTTCTTCTTGATGGCTATGTACATTCCATCGATTGGTTTTTAACATATAACCAAGTTACGTTTAATATTAGAAAACAGTTTGTACGGCAATCAAATATTCCGCCCACATGGTTTAAAAACGATTTAAATCAGGAAGGTTATACTTGCTATTAACTCACGAACAACTTGCTACTGACTCAAACTTTTACCCTTTTTCTCAAGAATAGCTTTATATCTTTGACCATGGTCCAGGGTAAAAACGAAAGAACTCGGTGGTTCTTCACAACAGGCTTCATTTATTTCTATTGAGCCAAATATTCTAAGATGGTCATAGAACTATGTGGGAAATAACGTTTTGTGCGCTTTAATTCAATATGAGACTGACAAGTTCAATTCAAAACTTTTTTCTGTCTCTTGCACATCGAATATTTAGATGTATCTCTGATGCTCGAAATTTAGCAAAGGGCAATTGTTCCCACTCGCTTTTCAGCATTATATCCATTCAAATGATTCACGTCTCCCAAATCTTCAAGCAGCCGCATAGGTACAGGGAAAAAGAAAAGGCCTAAACGAATATCTGTAAACTCGCATCCCAAAAGGCGAAAAACCAAAAGCCAGCTTAACCCAGTCGTGCAATGTAAACAACACAATATAAATAGTGAAAAAATGAAAGGACTTGAAATTCAAAATTCATATGAAGTACATTCAGAGCGAGAAAATGAAAGGACTTGAAATTCAAAATTCATATTAAGTACATTCAGAGCGAGGCAGGGGTAGGGGGAGAGGGACTGGGGAGAGAGAGAGAGAGAGACCTTCGTCGGCTTGAAAAGAGTGAGCTCGGGAAGTTGGCGTGACAGAGCGTCTAGAAGCGGAGATGGGCTTGGTCCGACCGGAAAGATGAACATGATGATGCGGTTGTCTGTCGGGCCTATTAGAGGAAGACCTGGAAGCCATTTCCTCTGTTATCTAAAAAGAAGAGTGATCACAGCATTCATCCAGTCTAGTTTCAACACAGAGACAAATAAAATAGGAAACCCAGCAAAGATTTCCAAAGAGAGAGTAGTCTAAGAGCGATTGGGCAGCAACTACTGACTGATTTTTTAAACAAATCATCCAAAAGAAACAATCAGAGGGAGTTGAGTTGAGGCCGGCACGATGGATTCATGGACGCTGAGAGAGAGAGAGAGAGAGACGATTGGAATAATAATTGAATAGAAACCGTGAAACCGGCTCCCTTCCCGCGTTGTTACTTGAGTTTCGTAGTTTTTCTCCTTTGCGTCGGCAACGTTTTGCGAGTAATGCTGAGCCGGCAATTATTATTATTATTAGAAGTCGGTAACGTTTATATATTTCATTTTGATTGTCCAGAAATACATTAGGAATGTTATTTGCAAATGAATGAGATGTGCTTCTCTTCTAACGACTGATCTCGTTTAAATTCTTGGGATGATTATTAGTTAACATGGAATAATAGAAATGATCGTGAATTTAAACATGATTCCACGCATTTTGTTAAAATAATAAATTTAAAAATAAAGAATAATGTTAGAATTTATAAACGTCGTGTAATTATTTTAAAAAAATTTAAAATTTATTATTATTATTTTTTTCATACCAATTTCGTATTTATTTATTTTTATTTTTTTGAATTGCACCGAATGATTGCAAATATCATTATCTTAGTATTATTTATATCTAAGTCGAGGTTACCCTGTCTACTTCATTATGTCTAGAATCGGATCTACTTGAAAAGAAAGCTCTCTGGTCATTACAAGAACCTCCATTGTTCATTCATTAAAATAACAGCACCAACTAACCTCCCAACTGTTCATGATCTTCCTTTATTGTATATATTTCATCCGAAACATGCATGACGTCAATTGGTTGGTTTGGTGCATGACAACGCATGTTTGTCTGTAGGGCCTCTTCTGATAACATCTTTTCAACCGTCGGGTGTTCTACAATCTGATCACCAGAATGCGTTTTCGGACAACTTTTTTAACCGATCGAAGCTGCCAAACACCAGCAACTCAATAAAGGTACGGAGCTCCTGCAGTTTTTTTAGAGACATAAATTTACTTCAAAACTATTAAAAAGTTTTACATTAACGTGTGACAGTAAATAAATCAATATATAACTTTAATTTTATAAGATTGATGTATAAACCAAACATTTATGTTTTGGCTATATAATTCAATATTTAGGGGTAGCAATATATGACACGATCCGTTAACCTAATACGAACACGACACGATAAAAGCGGATTAGGGTTTAGCCTTAACGGGTTCGAGTCAAAACGGGTTGACCCATTAAGACACGATTGCTTAACGGGTTATAACGGGTCAAAACGGGTTGACCCGTTATGACCCATTAATAAAGTTGAAGTTAGAATTATACTCTTCTATCTAAAAATAAAATTATTGGAATTTTAATTTTGATATTTTTTTTGTTTAGAATTGTAATTTTATACTTGTAGTTAGTTTTATATTTTTTATAGATATTGTGATTTTAATATTTATATAAAATTATGCTAAATTTAATTAGATCAAACGGATTAATTTCAGATTTGTTCAAGCCATTTACATAAACAGGTCAAAACGGGTTGATACGACACGACTCGTTATGTTAATGGGTTGGGTTAGGATTTGAGATTTTGACATGATAAGTTTAACGGGTCGGGTTAGGATTGGCCTATATAGTATAATATACATGTCTTGACACGACACGAACACGACCCATTAACACGATTTGACACTCCTAGTAATATTCATGTTTATCGTGAAGGAAATATTGTGGTTATTTTTTTGCCAAGAGAGATGTAGGGGGTTCTAACATGGATTAGTACAATGATAGTGATCTTCTACCTTGTCAATTACGGGATTTTCTCAGAATGGATAGAATTGGTTTTCCTTCTCTATGCATTTCATAGATTCTATCCCAAGTACAGTTTTTGGTCTTAGTCCATCTGACTTTCTATCATTTCTTGCATGTGTGGTTTTTCTTCTTGGTTTTGGTTTTGGTTTAGATTTTGTTTTGGTTTTGTATTGGCCTTGTCTTTCTAAACATTTTTGTAGTTTGTTGCTCTTGATGTCTGGGAGTTAGTTTTTATTTTGCTTACTTTTACCTCTTAAGCCTATAAAATTGTTATTAAAGTTTTTTTTCGTCACAAATGAGAGCTATCAATAAAATTAGAATACCGTCTTCTCTTTTTTCTAAAAAAAAAAAAGAATAAAAAGAAGAAGAAGAAAGAAAAAGATGGTAAATAGTGGTTAACTAATTCGATTGTTTGCACCAATTGATTCCCACAAACATAAATGAATATACAAAGCTGACGATGGGTGGATCTCTACTTATAAGTTTATATGTGCATGCAAGGGTAGTGATATAGTTACTATTATGTTATTATCTATTTATTATTTATAGTTTATTGGAAAAAAAAAATTTGTATTATTTTTTTTTGAGTATTTTTTTAACATCTTTAATCATTAAGAAAAAATTAAAAAAATATAATTTTATTAATAATCACTTTTTTAACCATTAAATAAAATAAAAAGAAAAAAGAACAAATTAAATATAAATATAAATAAATAATAAAAGATAATAATCTTTATCATTTTTCCAAAATAAAAATAACAGGAAGAAGTAGTTGGAGTAAATATAGGCTTGTCGCTATAGCTTAATTTTTGTTGTTTGTCATTTGTCAGGTGCCGTCCAACACGCGTTGTGAAACATCGGCACCACCCTTTTGTTATGTCAAAAAAGCCGACCACTTTAATGCACGCACGAGAATCTCTCTTTTGAAATAGTCACCTAATAAGAGAGAGAAACAAAAAATAAAAAATGGGGAACCTTAATAGATATACAATTTAGGAATTAAGCTGGGGAGGGATAAAATATCATAATTTATAGTTGGGTTCTGCCCACCAGGTCATATTAGAGGATAAAATAAAGGGATAAAAGTGGAGGACAAAAAGGGACATGAGTTGACTAGCTGGCATGTGTAGTGAAGGGTTAGAGAAAATATGGGAAGATGACACGCGTAAGTGACTTCTTCTCACAATAGTTGCAAGAAGAGGAACGTATAAAGAGGGATTTCCAGACAACTTCAAGCTAGCTCTCGGTGACTTCTTCTCACACCGACTCACTCTCTCCCTTAATCAAATCTTATTATTCAACAACCTCTAGAGAAAGATAATAGGAAAAGCTCAAATTTTCTCTATACAGTGAGATATGAAGAATCGTGAGTGATTGTAAACAAATATATTATAGTGGAGACTCCCTTTCCCAAACTCTCGTAGACGTAGGCTAGTTGCTGAACCACGTAAATTTTAGTGTCTATTTCTCTTACTTTCTCTACACTTATTTTCTATCTACTGCCATGGATGCACACAACGCCATCTAATGCACCGGCATACTGCTGGGGGCTCTTAATAACACCTATCGAGGCCTAGTCAACCGTTGTTGTTCAGGTCACAAAACATGACATTAACATAAGCCATGTCTAAAAAGGGAAAAAAAGAAGAAGCAAAAGATGTCAAATAATTTATCAGAAATACTCTAGTCACAAAATAATTATACAAAAGTAATTTTACAAACTGATATGGTTTAATGTGATTTATTGTCAATTTGTGAGATTACTTTTGTGTAATCTTTTTGTAACTGTAACACTACTTTGTATCATTTCAAGAAAGGGAACATTATATTGAAATAAGAATAACTCTGTCTTTCTCTTCATTTCGTCCTTGTTTCTGTGCAAAGACGAGAGGGAGACGGGATGTTTAGAAGTAGTTTTCATCTCATCTAATATCATTTTATCTTATTTTATTCTTAAACATCAATCAAACACAAACACTTTCAAACTAATTATTACAACTTTTTCAAACTAATAATTATAATTTTCCTAAACTTTCAAACAAAAAACTATTTAAAATTTTCAAATTACAAAAAAAAAATTATATTATAACAATATTTTAACTTTAGAATATTTTTTATTTAACTTTTTTTTTCTCTCATTTTCCAAAATCCCATAAAGCATTATCAAACTATATCATTACTTACTCATAAATAATTTTATTACTATTCACAAAATTATCGTCTCATCTCATTCCCCAAACATTCCTATCACTCATCCCTTTAGATATTATAACTATAGAGTAGTGCTAGATGGTGTAGCACGAGAATGGCTCCCGACGAGACTATTTAGTTTTTTTTATTTATTATTTATTTTTTCATTCATTTTTTTCATATCCTTATATATTTTAAAAAAATTTATAACGTCATTAAAAACACTTATTTAATTACTGAATAATTTCTTTTTGTTTTTTTGGTCATCGGAATCCAGCATCGAGATGAATCCTCCGGTTTAGCTTTTCTCTTATAGTATCAAAGGTTTCATAGATCTGGTGTCCGGGGATCCAAATGGTGGAAGTGACTGAAAGCAAATTGACTATGTCAGACTGTCAGTCTTGAGATCAAGTGATATAATATTATTTGTGCAATTTCTTCAAACTAATAAATATAGTGCTTCCCTGTAGTTGGTTGTTTGGTTGTGTTTATTAGGCCGGCACTTTTGTACGTTCGTTTATATCAGATGCAAGCTGGACTGCGAAAAAGCGCATATTCTGATTCCGTAATTTGTACAACGAAATATAACAAATACCAAACAGCTTGGTAGGCCATGGATGCCTGGGTAAACCAATATTTGTTAAGCCCATATTTCCTTCAACTTTTGCAATTTCTTTCTTGTTTTTCTTTTTCGTTGAGTGCTAGCCTGATGACCAGACCATCCGCCCGTCTAATCTACTGCACAAAACAAAGCCTGCCATGTGCAATAATTGTTTGAACGCATCAAGTCAGGAGGGAACAGCACAGAATGTCAGGTTTCCTTAGTTGTCACTATCGTTTCGTCCAAACAGTGGGAATCCTCCGTCACAAAGCCCCATTGAGCAAAATCCCCTACCTGTAAGATAGTAGAGATACACAGAGGAGAACATGCCTCGCATTCTGCTCGGCCTCCTAAACAAATCCTTTGGTAATTACTATATTTCCAGAGTGCAGGCCAAAACTGAAGATGGAGTGAATTCACTAACATGTTCGTTAAAAAAAGTGCAACAAAATACCTGATAACAAAACATTTCAGACAGTTGATAATTACGTAAAATCATTTCAAATTAATTTTTGGTTAAAAGGGCAGAACACAAACATAATTCCTTACACGGAGGCGACAACATATTCCTTTTTGTATATGCTTCGACTTCTGAGGTAAAATCAGTACAGCTTCGGATCTTTAATTAAAAGCCAACACACTTTTAGTATAACCATCCTTTATCATCTGCACTGTCTACGTAAAGATAGCATTGTAACCTGCATTTTGCGCATTTATATGGATGATCTAACCACACCTCTCTTTCTCAGCACGATTGATCTTTAAATTCTGCAATAAAGATCACTTGCGTTGCTGCCAATGGTGGCATACACAAGATGCAGTTCAGCTCCTGTTATCCAAATTAGGTCCTCCCATGGGATTATAATCACAACCCAATGGTTCCCCCACGCATAACAAGAAGGTATTGGTGAATTTCCTGGCAACACTTTGAAGCTGAAGCTTTCATAATCAGCAGGTTCCTTAACTTATCCCACCTAGTAACTTCAGATCGCTTTGTTTTAGTTCAATGTGCTTCCCTAACCTGAAAACACCAAGACAATGTTTAGCTTGGTAACCACCGGAAGTTAAAGCGTGATAGATATGAGAATTTAAAAAGTCATATCTAATTTAGTTGAAGTTATCAATTAGAGAAATTACCCGAGATCTGATGGAAGTCTGAAGCCACCAATTCTTACCCGCTTTAATGAATGGATCTGTAACAAGAAATATAAGCAGAGAAGGTAAAATAACAGAAACACAAACCACCAAAAATGCCCTATCATCTTGAAGGAAGAAAAAAAAAAAAAAAAGGGTTATGCTATACATCAGCTACTATTCACCCCCACACCCCACACCTGACAATTTCTTTTTCATAGGATATGGGATGTAGAGTAATAAATAGTGGCTGATGAGAAGAATTATTCATCTAAAAAACCCAATAGAATTATGCTATTAGGCTAAACTTTTTTTTTAGATGTCTGGGAACCTCTCCAAGGCAAGGCCTTTTGGGCCCACCCCTGCAAAGTAAACCTCGGTCCCGTACACCGCACTCTCGAAAGTTTTCTTACAAGGAACTGGTTAAATTGCTGGCTTGTCACCAGGGGGTGTGGCCCCTAGACATTGTTTGCACCCAAGGGGATTTGAACCTTGGACCTGGAGGAGCAAACCCCAAGCCCAAGGCCCTTACCACTTGAGCCAAATCTTAGGGGTTAAATAAACAATTGAAAGAATAAAAAGAGGCGACCTAAAAGTATATCATTTAGATTGATATTATCATTAAAATTATGACCAAAGTCAATTTTGGAAAAGGAAAATGTTCTCATAAATAAACCAAATTTGACCTCAAGTCCAGCACTTTTCACGAGCTCTCGAACTTCATGTTTCCTCCCATCATGAACCTGTAGGGTTCCAAGATGAACAAATGAAGCTCGCTACTAAAGAAATACAGCCGCAAACCTAACTGACCAAGAGTAACACAATGAAAGCAGCAACTTGTCTTGGATTATGGATATTAGAAAGTTCTAAAAAAATTGGAATAGATAAGGGGTACCACAATGCGAAGACGAGGCCTTGATATATCTGTTTGTCGCGGTATTAACTCAACTGAATCTGGCGTGCAATGGATACCCTCAATCACTGTCCCCTCACTGATCGCAAATAAGTGCCTCTTAGTGACAATGCCATCTATTGCTGCAATATATCTGCAAGATGTCATGTTATATGTCGTCAGAATATGCATGAAAGAAAGTTACATTATTCACATCCAACAGTAAAGTGCTGAGACGGCAGAAAATGAATAGAGGACATTAGCATGTACGAACACTTACTCCTTTGTTAAGTTAGATGAAGGATGTGAAAGTCTCTGAGCACAATCTCCTGAAAACAAGCAACATTGAATATGGTTTTAGATGAATCCATTCTCATTCCAATATATATTTCTAGAAACCCAATAAAACATCTTTTTAAGGCAGTTGCAGGCATAGAAATTTACGTACCATCATTGGTCACAATAATCAACCCAGTAGTGGCAACATCAAGGCGGCCTACTGTGAATAATCGTGGTTTGGGTAGTCCTGGAAACTTTTTACCCTGCAAATGAGGACTTTTTCATTAATTTTGTAAATTATATTAATGCAAACTATGAAGCCTCCCGTTAGCTTGCCAGCATTAGTTCTGTTTTCTCTTTAATTTCATACTTCTGAAAACAAAATAAAAAACCAGAAAACATTACGTATAAAGTGGCCACCAGCCCATACCCAACTATTCAAATAATCGTCAAATAGACACAACACGGATTTAGACTCTACATCACCAGATGAGCAGATGTACCTGTCATTATGTTACTAACATTAGTTTTACATATACGCATCACAGAAAGAGCTCAGCCTATAAAATGATCTCAAACATTCAAATAGTGCATCAGCAACAGTTACAAACCCTTTTGGTTTGTTCAGGGCAAAATACACCTTTGGAGGCTGCTTCTTAGGAAGGCGGTTCCCATTGACATAAATTACATCCCTTACAGGATCAACTCGCGTCTGCAAATGAACAGGAGCAACAAAATATAATAAAAATACGAAGGAATGACTCATTTTGAAACGAACAACAACAGCAACCACAAATGTTGTCTTTTTTGTTTTTGTACGAGCGAGTTTTAGTCCCAAGGGGAGGAGGAAGGAGAGATTAGAACTAGTGATCCTGCTTTGCATTGCTGAACCGTGGTCCCAGTTGATTCAGATTATTAAATACCCTCGGTGCAGTAATTTCAACAACATTTAGAAACACGAAGTTGTATGAAACAGGAAGTTATTCTAACCTGAGGAGCCTTGCACACAGAACCATTAACAGTAACCTTTCCTTCAAATATAAGCTCTTCGCTATTCCGCCTCGACGCCACTGATGAAATTATCACGTACAAAAAAAAGAACAACAAATAAGCTGTTGATAATTTTTTAACTTGTGCAAAAGTATACATTTGAGATGACAATCAAATGGTGCTCGAAAAATGAACAAATTACCTCCCGTAGCGGCGAGAACCTTGCTAAGGCGCTGCTCAGGCTTTTTAAAATTCTCGTTAAAGAACCTTCTGGCGGCCTTGGAATACTTTGGCTCCGGGCTAACTTTATCAGGGATCTTATCCTTCTTCTTCTTATTCTTCTTCTTTTCGGTCTCGGCATTGGCCATGGAATGGAGAAGATGGGCGGGAGGGTGCATCTGGAGCTTGAGGTTTCCATCCTCGCCGCGGACAATCCACGGAATGATCAGCTGATCTCTGGAGAGGTCGTCGAGGTCCAAAAGCTGGTCAGACACGGGGGGCTTGGGCTTGGGTTTAGGGGGCGCGAAGGAGATGTTGAATTGTAGGGAAGATGTGGAAGGGGAAGAAGAAGAAGAGGAAGCGGAGGGCAAGGAGCGTGAACAGTTTATGATGCGAGGAAATGAACGGAAGGGTCTGAGGGAGAGAGAGGGATGGGAGAAGAGCGAGAACGAGAGATGGTGTAGGGTGGAGAATGAGGCGATTGCTGTTGCCATTTTCTGAAAGATAGGGGTTTTGGACATCATCGGATTCGAGGGGTTTCTTTTTCTACTCTGTCGCAAGAATCAAATGAGAGGCTTCCACGACATGTTGTTCTTGGTTGACATAAACTACAAGTCGTTTGTTTTAACTACGAGAACTACAACCAATGAGCCGAAATGGTAAATCAATACTGTTACAGGTATTCGCAGGGGTGCCTTTTGCGAAATCGGCTCACGAGCCCATATTATTTAAAAAAAGAAGAAGAAGAAAAGAACTCGATTTCAAATAAGTCAGCACCAAAATCATATCAAATATTTTTTAGTGTGTTGTGACGAACGAATGGAGAACTTGTCGTCATCGTCCGGTCGACCCACCCCCATCGTGGTGTCGAACCCATCCCGAAACTGTGTCGTTGTGCCGTCGAACCCCCATCGTGCCGTTGAACACTCATCTGCACCGGTGGTCGATTTTTGTGTTAGAGAGAGTGCCGTCGTGGATGGACCAAGGTTTGATTCTTATGCAGTTTTTCCTTCTATTTTTCTATATCTTTGATTCTTTGAACAAAGGGTAGACCAAGGTTTGATTGTATTTTCCCATTCTCGACCTATATTTTCTCATTCTTGACTGAGATTTCTTAACCTAGATTACTGTTTATAGAAACAAGATGGATGAGTTTTGTTCCCACAGCAGCTCTTTGCATTGAAGTTTTAATTTTTTTCCCCCTTTCGGCCATGGGTTTTGTTCCCACTGCAGTTCTTTTTCCCACTGAAGTTGTAAGCAAAAATCCAAAAGTTCACATTAAAGTGAGGGGACAAACGATTTTTTTTTATGGACTATAAAGTAAAAGGAAGATCTTGTTTTTATTCTGTTTTATTTGTGATGTTTTGTATGTACATAAAGTGCTTTTGAGCCAAGTAAAATGATGCATATAAATATTTCATGTTGATTTGGAGAGGAAGAAAGCATACGCAGCAAGTAAGGTTGTTAATAGACCTTGAATCAACAATGAACGAAACTGACGTGCACAGATGAAAAATCTCATTAAATTAAATTTTGGTCTAGGTTCCAAAATTGGGAGAAAAAAATGGAACCACGAGCCCACGATTCACCACCACATTAGCCTATCTGAAAGATCTCTAAATAGTTGATCGAAAAAGAATTCTATTTGATCATCAAGCCCTACACTACCTGTGAATTATCTTCAACAATCCTGTTAGCTGGAAAGGTGCTGATAACATTTGCAATATTAGCCCGGAAATAGAAACAAGTAATGAAATTAATTGTCATATGCATTTAAAAAAGAAAGTTATTGAACCTATCATTTTCCCACAAACAAGTCCATAATATTGTGGACACAATGACCATCCAGTCAACATGAAAACCAAGTGTCTCACACGATTCACTCCAGCAGAGCAAATCCAAGACCTTCAAAAATGTTTCCACTTAATGACAAATTATAAAATTTCTCCAAGATAAATATGATTTTTCTTTATTAAACAGACATCAAATTGACATTTACTGGAGAACAGCAAACCAGCAGAAGCAAACTTCTTTCCCTTGTACATCAATGAAATAACAGATAGCATATCTATTTGAAAGAAAGCAGGGGAAGATATTTTTACCCACCATGTTCCAAAAGCAACAAAACATTTTCGAGTATTGGAGATATTTTTAATGTAGGTCTATGATCTGGTCTTAAATTCATGGAATCATGGTATTCCAGAATAATTTTGTTGCTTAATGGAAACATAGGAAAGTTTTGTTTATTTTAGAGTTTTTCATTCAGGATGGATTACTTGTAGGCCTAGTTTTAATTCCTCTTGTGGAATCATGCAGTTTATCCCCGAAACAGCATGAGAAAGGGGGAAAAACACTCATCTCCGCTAACACCATTTAGCTCAAATTCTCCAATCGCGGTATGTTATATTTTTTAAAAAAATTTAGGATTGTGTTGAGTTTATATTTATTTCCAAAATACATGAACAACTTGTGTAATAACATGTTATGACCTACCATCAACTTGTCCAAACTTTGAAAATTACATGCACGATTACTATTTTGTTCTTGTATTTTTGAGAATGAAAGTTGGCCTTTTTTTATTTTAAGTTTAGTGTCATTAATTTTTTGTTCTTTTTGCAAAATGCTGATTATCCAACTCCTTTCATGACTACAAGCTCCGCTACGAGCGGAAGAGTTGATATAGAGGAACCACCTGATTGTAGGCACAATGATATTCTATGTACCTCTTCTAGAGTTGAAGAAAGTAAAGAAGATACACCAGATTCATGGGAAACTAGGGATGGCATTGTCGGGACACCTCAGTTAGAGGATGAGGTTGATGGTGATACGATTGAGGAGCCAAAGTCGGGATGTAGTTTAATTCTTTTGAAGAATTAATGAATTATTATAAGCAGTATGCTAATAAATGTGGGTTTGGGGTGATGACAATAAGAACTGAGAAGAGGGATGATGAGATTGTTCGATATGTCACCCTTGATTGTGCCGGTGGTAGAAAGGCCCGGAATAGGACGTTGAATGTCGCCAGACCACGTTCGATAGGAAAGACAAGATATAGGACATAGATTAATGCCTTAAAAGTTGATGGAAAGTTTCAATTGACAACAATTCGTAATATCCATAACCACGACCTCGGTCTAAATAAATCCTGCTTCTTTAGATGTAATAGAGAAGTGAGTGACTCCGTAAAAAGAGTCTTAGATATCAACGATTTGGCTGGTATTCGAATGAATAAGAGTTTCGGATCTCTTGTCATTGGTGCTGTGGATTTGAGAACCTTCCGTTTTTGAAAAAAATTGTCGGAACTATATTGACAAGGCAATACATCTACGACTTGGGAAAGGTGATGCTAGAGCACTTCAAGAGTATTTTTTTAGGATGCAGTACAAAAATTATGGTTTCTTTATACTGATAGATTTGGATGATGACGAGAGGTTAAATAATGTCTTCTAGGCAAACCCCTGTAGTAGGGCAACATACAAATACTTCAGTGATGTGGTCACATTCAACACTACATACCTGAAAAATAAATATGAGATGCCATTTACACTATTTATTGGTGAAAACCACCATAGACAGTCAATTCTGTGGTTGGGTATTTATACTTTTTTGTTGAAATTAAATTGGATATGGGGCTCAGCCATGTAATCATTGAATGTAAGTTAATTTTTTGTAATCACTTTTTATAAAATCGGATTTGGATGGATTTCCAGTTTATGAGCCATGTAACTACAACTTGTAAGTTGATTTTTGGTCAGTTGTAAATGTCACTTTTTGTAAGTTGATGGATTAATGCAAATTATATTTTTACACAGATTAGACAGAAACTTTTTGTAAATGTCATTTTTTGTAGATTTGTTTTACAACAGATTTATACAATTTATAGTTCGGTGCCTTTAATTGCTGAACAGATTTCACCCAGGTGCATTTATGAGCCTTGTAATTACAACAGATTAATCATATTATAGTTCGATGCCTTCAATTGTTGAACAAATTCACCCAAGTGCATTTATGAGCCACCTTCAATTGCTGAACAGATTTCACCCAAGTGCATTTATGAGCCATGCAATTACAACATATTAATGCAGATTATAGTTTGGTGCATCCATTTCTGAACAGATTTCACCCAGGTGCAGAAAAAAATTTGAAAGATTTGTTAGTAGTATTCACTTAGAAAGATTTGTTTTCGGATTTTTTTCAAACAACAATAAATTCACCTAGGTGAAGAATGTGCCTACACAAGTCATTAACATAAAAATAAGAATGTGCATACACAAAGCAAAAAAGGTAGATTCATCTAGTTTCTTCTACAAGTCATTAACATAAAAATAAAAATAAAGTTATGACTACAACTTGTCCAAAATATTCTGAAAGTCTTAAACTACAAAAAAAGTTCTAACTAAGTTCTAACATCACCAACATATAAACAACTTAGATACACATAGCAACTAACTTCTAACACTAATCTTAAGTCATTTACAGACAAGACAAGTAACATGCTACAACAAATGCAAAAACTCAATACACCTGGAATAGTGTGCGTGAACGTTTTATCTCAACTTCGCGTACAACAAGCGCCATCTCCTTGTTCACAACCTCCTCATTCCTATTGGATAGCGTCATCTCTCTCATTTCGATCTTATTCACTCTCTTACAAAAATCAATTTTGCTCTTTTCGATATCTTCGAGTATCTTCTCTAGCTCTTTCTTGATTCTTAACATTTCATTGTGAATTTCTCGAACATCAGACTTTCTGTATTGATCCCCCTCTACCCACTTAAAATATTTACAATATGGTAATCCCTAATCATTTTAAATATATTTTGGAAACATGTTAGATGCATATAATATTAAAATTTTTATTAAACATGAATGTAGTTACATTTGTACTTAGGACACCCTATGAAGGGTTGTCCTGGATTTCTTGTTGTAGATGAGTATCTCAGTTGGGTTTCAACTTCACAGAAGCATAATGGTTGACCCAGACTTCGTTTACCAAAGAATGAAGAAGAGTCTGTGGTGGATGATGACATATTCTTAAATTTAATCCAATAGAGTTTTCAGAAAAATAGAACAACCAGGTGAATAATTAATCACCATTTTAGTTGCTTGCTACCATCAATGTTCACAAGTACATGAGGCTTACAAGTACTATGTGCCATTATTGTGGATACAAAAAGAAAATTCGTATATTGTGGCTATTAACC
This sequence comes from Cyclocarya paliurus, assembly GCA_029856935.1. Classification (NCBI taxonomy): domain Eukaryota; kingdom Viridiplantae; phylum Streptophyta; class Magnoliopsida; order Fagales; family Juglandaceae; genus Cyclocarya; species Cyclocarya paliurus. The sequence continues at coordinate 4,062,278 of JARVXP010000207.1, read as the reverse complement.
GATTTGACAGCACACTATTGAAGTCAAATATTATAAATATGGTTACAGGCTAGCATCAAGACCCCAATGGAATCTAAAAGAGCAACTTTGAAAATAATTTTGTAGGATGCAGATTGCAACAATGTTTAATATTTGAGATAAAATTGAGTCACTTTGGTGCATGAAAAAAATTTACCCCTAATTGCATGCTGCATGCAAATCACACACCACCCTCTACCCCTTAGACCAATATATCATTTTCTTTTCTTGTTCTCTTCTCTTAGGAACACTCCCATGAAATAAAAGAGGAACCCGTGAATTGTGGTTGCTGTTATTTGTTTATGCACTCGGGACACCTCAGTAAAATAAAGACTCGTGTATATAGACCCAGATCCATATCAAGGAAGCCTGGCATGGTTTGTCATCTCCATACTCGAACTTTATCATGAAGTAATGTTTTTTGCTAACAAGTCAACAACACGTACTCCAGCTATTATATCATGTACATGAGCATTGCAGGGAAAACAAATATGAAAGGTTGTACAAAACAAATAGAGAACCTATATATTGTATACATTGAAATAAAGTAGAACTGTACAGAAATATTATAGGATTGGACCAATATCTCATGTAAATGAATCATGTTATATATATTAGCGGCCTAGTTGATCATTCTAAACTAGTATAATTATTCTCTGGTGAATTAAGTTTCCACGATTATAAGAAATATTATTATTTCATGATATAGTTTTATCTTTTGTTTTTAAATTTAAAATTAATTATATCGAGCAAAATTCTAATCACTTTTGCCAAAGGCCTTATATGGTGCGTATCGTAGTTTAGTTATTCCTCCTTTAATATTTTATTTGCATCCTCGTTGATTTCTTTAATTTTTTCGGGGATACAATATATTTTTAATTTTTCTCCTAATGTGTATTTTTTTAATTATTATAATAAAATTTTTCAGTCTTTTCTCTTACTGTTATAGTTCTTGCAATCTTTTCCTTGGCTAAGTCAAATATTAAAAGAAAACAAAAATTCAAACTTGAAATCATTGCTACTGTACTCAAACTAAAGGGAGAAGAATAAACAAAAGGAAAACGAACAATTAAGAACAAAAAAAAAAAAACAGAGTATATACCGATTAGGGTTAGGGTTAGGATTAGGGTTTCGAATCTAAACGAATTTTGAAATCAGGTGCAATTTCGAATCTAAAAGAATTTCAATTCTCCCATTAGGGTTTCTAGTTTATTCAAAATCATGTGTATATACCGATTCAATGATTTTGGGAACATCAAAATCGGTTGGTTACTAAACACTACTAATGGGAGATTCGGCTTAGGGCATGTAGACAAGAAGATGAGAACTGAAAGTACCTCCTTTCTTGTTTCGTCTTCCTGCATGTTGGTGGGGCAGCTTGTTTCAACCGAAGAAGATGACCACTCATCGTACCTCCCTGCGTGAATCGTCTTTGTAGCTTGCTTGGGAAACTTGCTGTGTTTGGTGCGGGGTTCCACGGCCGTGTTCCTTGTTGAGGTGAGACTAAGTTGTTATGTGGGGTGAGGTGAAAACGGGCTGGATGGGTTTCGAGTTTCAAAGTTTTAAGAACAACCAAATCAAAAGAAAATCAAAAGGAGGATCTCGATTTCACGAGATGGTGCTAACGCATCGTTTCAGTAATGCCACGTGGCCCCACGGGTACGCAAGGGGTACCCCTCCTGGGTGCAAGTAGCATTTTTTTTGGTAAATATGGTGTAGCTTAAAGCCACGAATCGCTGCTCCATTGATGGACGCCACTCGTTCTGCTCGTATGATCGACATGGTTCGGTCATTTCATGCCAGATTTGTTGTTTCTAACGATTACTCAAAAAATTTAAAAGTTGTTGTGAATTCTAATAAAATAGTTTTTAAATAGTAATAAAATAATTTGAATTAAGAGTTTGTCTAGGTACAAAAATCATCTCACATTATTTCATCTCATCTCATCTCATCATCATTACAATTTTTTTAAATTGTCACACAAAATATAATAAATAATTCAACATTTTCAAATCACAAAACAATAATAATATTAAAAATAATATTATGACAATATTTTATTCAACTAATCTAAAATATCTTATCTCACTATTCAGATGAACCCTAAGTTATTTTGTTAGATTTCTAAAAAAATAATACAGAAAGTTAAAAAAAATATATAATAGTTAAAAAATAATTTGAACCCTTAGGTCATGCTTGGGATGCAAGAATCGAGATGGGAGGAAAATTTCTTAAAATTTTGTAAACAGTAGTGAGATGATTTAGATTAATATGTTTGAGTTGGATCTGTAAAACTATATGGGTCCTATTATAAGATATGTTTTGATGTAGAAGCCAGATGAAGTAGTTTCAACTTTTTATGGAGATTTAAAAAATTGGTGGATCCCATTAATAATTGAAAAATGTTTTTAATGATTGATTAATATTTATAAAAATATTTTCGATTAGCAATTATCAATTATTATATGAAAAAATCTCAAACATATTAAATGGACAATTTTCAAGTTTAGTTTTTTCTAAATTTATTTAATTCAAAAATTTAAAACCAACTTTCCTGGTTGGTATTGTTCATCCCTTTAACTTTCCTTTGGGTTTTGTCAGAATGTTTGTGTATGTTAAATCAATATAGAGAGCAAGATACAAGGTGTGATAATATAAGAATTAGAGTAAGAAAGGTAAGATACAAACCTCATTCGTTTTCTTCCCAGGATGAAAGTGCGCTTCGGCTAGGGTTATCAATATTGAGGCATTTTAGCAAAAGGCATCTGCACCTCACAACAATGCATGCCAACCCACAACAGAGGCAGAGGACAATAAGAATGTTCTGGAAAATATTCCCATAATAGAATAAAGATTCTCTAGCCACCTGTCATTGTATGATTGGAACAACTTTATTGTTTGGTATGTAATATACTTTATAAATAGTACAGTAGAATGCACACAAAGATATATAGAAAAGGGATAAATTCTGAGCAACAATTGTTCTCTGTGATGAGTAGCGCATTTTCTCAAACACCTTGCATACATTCCATTCCTCACCATTCTCAGCATGGTATCTAGAGCCTATGACTCACGTCTTCTTCCTTACATGGCCTCCCTAGAAAAAAATTCTTCCTCCTCTTCTCCCAGCTCGTTTCTCACTTCCACCTCTCACTCTGTGACCATCAAACTAACTATTCATAATTTTCTCTTCTGGAATTGTGCCTTTCCTCAAAGGCTATTAACCTTTCAAATATGTTGATGGTACGATCCCCTCTCCCACAGCCTTCATTGATGGTGACCTTTCAAAAACACAGTGGGTACTCCAAGACCAACTTATAATCTCAGCTATTAATTCATCCCTCTCTGACTCAGTTCTTGCTCAAGTTCTTGATTGTCACACTTTCCATGAAGTTTGGACAACTCTTCAAAACATCTTCTAAGCTCAATCCTTTGCTCATGTTATACACACTCAGTTCCAACTCGCCACTCTCAAAAAAGGATCTGAATATATTTCTGACTACTACAATAAGGCTAAAACTCTTGCTTCCTCTTTTGGTGCAGCATGGCACACTGCACACCCTTATGGATTAAGAATTTTTTATTTATCTTCTTGCCGGACTTGGGACTAACTATGAATCCCTTGTTACCTCCCTCACCACTCGCCCTGATCCCCTTTCTCCTCATCAAATCTACAACTATTTACTCAACCATGAATCATGCCTCTCTCATCAGACACAATAGTTGCTCTCGGGTTCTCTTCTTTCTGCAAATAACACAGTTACTCATTCCCCATCTCTCCTTGGAACTCCAAACCGTGGTCGCACCAATGCTCTCTAGTCGCGGTAACTTCTCTCGGGGTTGTGGCCGTCATTTTCCTGGCTCTAGCCATGGCCACCCATCCTCCAATCTTTTCCCAAACAGAAATGATCTTCATCTTACCTGTCAACTTTGCCAAAAAAAAGGCCACACTGCCATGACTTGCTACCACCATTTCACCCACTCTTACCAGTCCCCTCCCCCTCCTCATTGACTGCAAATTTATCTCATGTTCCTCCTACACCTTCGAGTGTTTCAAATTGGTTTCCTAACACAGCGGTGACCAACCATTTTACCCCTAACCTTTCCTCCCTCAACCTTGACTCTGTTTCAGACAATGGGTCCGACCAGGTCAGGATCGACGATGGGTCTTCACTTCTGATTCAGCATGTTGGCTCAGCTTAGCTTCCATCTCCTTCTAACATATTTCTCTTGCACAATCTTCTTCATGACCCTCTGATTTCTCGAAACCTTCTACCTGTTAGGCAATTTTGTATTGATAATAGGGTTTTCTTTGAATTTCATTCTGATTTCTTTTGTGAAGGATTTGCGTACCAAGGTGGAGCTCCTTCAGGGTCCCGTTGAGAACGACCTTTATGTTCTACCATCACAACCTAGTTCCTCTTCGACTACTCCAACATCTCCTTCTTCCTCTCTTTCGTAAATTCACATAGGCACTCGTACATCAGCAAATCTCTGGCATCATCGTTTAGGGCACCCTTCTCCTTGAACAACTTGACTCGCTCTCCAGAAATTCAAGCTTCCCACTATGGCAAGCCATGATCTCCCCTTCTGCTCAACTTGCTCCCAGGCCAAGGCCCACACCCATCCTCATCCCCCCTCCCCCTCTTGGTCCAGTGGGCATTTTCAACTTATTTTCCTAGATTTATGGGGTCCAGCCCCCATTTTATCTACAAAAAGTTGTCGTTATTACATTTTTATAATAGATGATTTCTTCAAGTATCTATGGTGTTTTCCCATACATTTAAAATATGATGTTTCATCCGTTGTGATTGCATTTATTTAGTATGTCCGCAATTTCTTTTCTCAGAATATTCTCTCCATACAAACTAATGGTGGATGAGAATTTGAACCTTTTCGTTCTATTTTTCAATCGCATGGCATTAATCATCGTATCACTAGTCCTCATTCTCATCAACAAGATGGGACTATTGAATGCCGCCATAAACACATCGTCGACACTGGCTTGTCATTACTTGTTCATGCCCCCATGCCACGTAAATATTGGGCTGAAACTTTTCAAACTGCCACTTATCTCATTAATCGTCTATTTACCCCGCTTCTTAATAATAAATCACCATTTGAAAATTTGGTGGGTCATCCTCTCGACTACCTATTTTTGTGTGTTTTTGGGTTAGAGATGTGGTCTTTAATGAGCAGACCTTTCCATTTGAGTCCAAGCCCAAAAACCCACTTCCCTTTAACACTCATGCAAATGTGCCTATCCCTACAATACTTCCCCCACTGACCCAATCCACAGGCCCGATCTCACCTTCCTTTTTGTCCAGCCCACTTACCTCACCTCAACCCATTCACTCTTCTTCTATTCACACAAATCCTAATTCTTCATTTTCTTCATCTGCCGCCTCTCCTTCTCCAGAAATTTCTACATCTACTTCCCCTGCCTCCTCGTTGTCGTCTCTCCCCACTGCATCTAATCACTGTCAGCCCCATCACTCTATAATGACTCGTTCCCACACTAATACTTTTCGTCCCCATGTACGCACCAATGGAATTATCCCATGGCCTTTGAAACGCACCTTTGTCTCGCTTACTACCTCACCCCTTCTCCCTCATACTTCTTCATCCTCTATTCAAGAGGAACCCACATATTTTTCTGAAGCTACCAAATATCCAGAATGGCGCTTGGCCATGGCCGAGGAATTTCGTGCCTTATTGCAAAATAAAACCTGGGAACTTGTCCATTTCTCTCCTGATCTCAACATATTAGGCTCGAAATAGGTATTGAAGACTAAGATGCGTGCTGATGGAACCCTTGAACGGAATAAAGCACGCCTTGTGGCCAAGGGTTTCATTAGCAGCCCGGTCTGGACTACCATGAAACATATAGTCTCGTGATCAAACCCGTGACTGTTAGACTCATTTTGTCCATTGTCGTAACCTCTAATTGACCTTTTCAACAGCTAGATGTGCATAACACATTCTTACACAAAGACCTCAAGGAAGCTGTGTTTATGAAGCAACCACCTGGTTTTGCTTATCTAGAATACCCATCGCACGCGTAAGCTAAAAAAATCTCTGTATGGATTGAAACAAGCTCCTAGGGCTTGATTTGCAAAACTCACTGAAAAAATAATTTCCTTTGGTTTTGTTGCTTCTCGGTTTGACTCATCCCTGTTCATTCTCAACAGTGCATCTTATTGTGTTTATATTCTTACATATGTTGATGACTTGATTGTTACTGGATCTAACCCTAGCATCATCTTAGATTTTATTTCTTCATTGAGCTTGCATTTCCCGATTAAAGATTTAGGCAAGCTTCATTCATTTTGATAGACTTAGATTTAGGTTCAACGAACTTCGAGGATAGACTTATGAGAAGTTATCTAAGGTTTAAGGCCCTATAGTTTTAGGAAATAAGTTTATAGGATCTAAGGTGGTAGGTTCAACAAGCCCTTAAGGGACTAATTAAATTAGAAGTTTTAGACTTTGTCGACTCAGTTAAGCACTTTGGTATTATTTTGGGTTTAGAATTTTGCAAGGTTTGTAAGGTGAGTGTTTTAACTTTAAGGTCATCGAATTTGAGGATTTCAGGAAGTGATTCCTTTTGGTTTAAGGTTTTAGAATTTTAGATTTGAAGGATTGAATTGTAATAATATTTAAGCTTTTAATTTCTCGAGTTTGGTGTGCTAGTTGGATTTATTTTGGAGATTGACTAGTCGGTGACCATTATAATGAGGTTGATCAGAGTTTAGTGATTAATATAAGAATTTTTTTTTTTTAATGAGAATATTTCTTTGGAGATGGAATGTATTGATTTAGCTCGTGTATTTTCTGAGGATTGTAGATTTGGATCGAATTCGAGGAAATGATTGTTTTTAGCTTGAGGTTACAATAGTAGGTTTAAGATTTGATCCATATCAATGTTAAGGATTAGTATAGTGTTGATTTTAAGAAATGATTCTTATTGAATTCGAGAATATAGGTCCGGATGGTGGAAATGGTAGTGATAGTTCACTTGCATGTTGGAGGAATATTGATTCTAGCTAAGGATGCACGAGATCGACATGTAACAGTTGTGAGCTGTAGGAATTTCGGAAGAGTACAGGTTCTAGTCTCATTCTTGGCTTGGAAGAAGTAGTTTTGGTAGGTGTTGTAAATGAGTCGTTACGATAGTATTAAGTTCAAGAGTTTTGATGAGTTGATCGAAGAGTACAGTCGAAGCAGGTTACTCGATGGAATGATGATTGGCAGTAATTATTTCGATTACCTAAAGGAATTAGTTGTGACTTGAGGTCACATAGGAATTTAAATTTTTGAGGCTATACTTTCCTTTGGAAATTAAGTGTCCAGTTGGGAGAATCAAGGATGGTTATTTGACTTAAAGAAAGATTGATGAATCTTGGAAGTTGAAATTTAGGCATCAACGGTGGATAGTATAATCAAGTATGTGAGATAATAAAACATTAAGATCCTTGGATGTTGTGCAATAGTTTAGGTGGAGTGAAAGTTTCAGCAGTATGGCGTGCCTCGAGGTTTAGTGGTGAGGTGCTATTGAAGGATTTAGTCATGTAAACTAGCTTATAGGAGTAGAAGTAGGTGGGCAAGTTACCAGGTTTCTGTAATGTTTTAGAGAAGTCTTTGGTGGTTCGTAGTGAGTTTAGTCACCGCTAGAATAGTTGTTATTTAGAACTTAGTTGTTTAACTTTCGGGTTGAGTTTGTCGGGTAGAATTTATAGATGCTCTTTCTGGTTGGCTGGAAGGGATTTGAGCCTTTTAAGATAAGGTCTTATCTAAGATGAGCGGGTGTTTTTGGGGTGATGTTACTTGTTTCCAATTTGGGATGCTGAGGTTGTTTAATATTGAGTTATTTTTTGAGGACATGACTTTTTTGGTATGTGGTGATTATCAGAGTGCGCAACAGGAGCGTGATACTGTGGTTGTGATTAGGAGTTCAAATTTTGTGTTGATTTTGAAGATTAGTGGTGACTTGAATTTTGAGAAGATACCTGTAATTGGAGATTGATTATTGTGTATGCAATTTCGTTATTGATGGGTAATTTTTGGAAGTGGCCACTAGGTTACTAAAGTGTAGTATTAAACGAAGGTTTGAAAATTTTACCGTAGGAACCAATAGAGGTTAGTTCAGATTATCAATTGGAGCTAGTAACCATTGGAATCCCTTGGGTGTTGTGTTAAGGTTTTATGGATATAGAGATCTTGGATTACATGGCCGCTCTAGGAGTAATAATCATGATGTGCCTTTGGGAGACTAGTGAGAGTATTTTTGTTGGGCCCGAGTTAATAAAAGAGATGTTAGATCAAGTTCGGGTGATAAGAGATGTTATGGCGGAAGAGTAAGGTTGTCAGAAAAGTTATGCGGAATCAAGAAGAAGAGACTTGTCTTTTGAGGAAGGTGATTGGGTTTACCTTAAAGTCCCTCTTATGAAAAGCGTTAAGCGTTTTGGTAAAGAGGAAAACTTAGCCCAAGATTTGTAGGACCTTTTCAGATTTTGGTGATGATTGGGGCTGTTGCTTTCAGGATTGCTTTGCTAGAGTATTTTGGAAAGGTTCTTGATGTGTTCCATGTGCTCTCAAGAAAAGTTTTGGTCAGCAAGAGGTGCGCTTTGTCGACCCAAGACGCATCGAACATCAACCTGACCTTACTTATGAGGTTGCCCCGACTCCGATTGTAAATTAGAAGGAGTAAATGTTGAGATCTAAGTCGATACCTTTGGAGAAGGTAGTTTGGGATGATCTTTTGGCTTAAGATTTCTCTTGGAAAAGAGAAACAGACATGTTGGAACAATATCTGTATTCGTTTGTTTTGATCGGTGGTATGTCTCTTAAGCCTACCTTTAGTCGCATCTCATGCCTGTCTTTAGCAGTGATGTTTGACCCTACAATTTCGAGGACGAAATTTATTTTAAGGGGGGAGATTGTAACATCCCGGTTTTTAGTGTATTTTTAATGAAGGTTTATTTTAATTATTTATTGTGTAATTCTCTTGTTTTAATATTTTAAAGATTTTATTTTATTATTTTATTGGACTTTTTTATTTTTATTGATTATTAATTTTGGAGTTTTAGAATATTATATTAGAATATTTTAAATTGAGAAAATATTATTTTTATTGGGCTTTTTATTGTTAATTATTATTTTGGATTTAAATTGATTTTTAGTTTAAATTGGTTTATTTGTGGGTTTTAAAAAATTACTATTATTTTATTAAAGCATTTCACTGTGTTTGATTTATTTTAATTAATGATCTGTAATTTAATTTATTTTTATTTTAAAAAGATGTTTTTGTCAGAGTTTAATATTTTACTGTAGTTAATTTTGAGTTAAATTGATTTATTTCTTTTAACTGTTTTAAAAATTGTTATTGTTTTATTTAAATGAGCTTGTTTTTGGATTTTAATATTTTTACTGTTTTAATTGAGCATTTTAGTAAGTTTGAATTATTTTATTTATCTAGGTGTTTTAAAATCGTTTTCGTTGGATCACTTTCGAAACCCAAGTTGGGAAAGTCTGGATCTTCTTTTTCTTCTTCCTCTTTTTCTTTTTCCCTTTTTCTTTCTTCTTTTTCTTCTTTTTCCCCCCAGCCCCGATCGGATCTCTCTCTCTCTCTCTCCTCACCCACGCGAGCTACGGCCTCTCCCTCGTAGCGCCGCCTTCAGCTGGCGTGTTAGACCCCCACGTAAAACCGCCTCCAAAGGAGCCGCCCATGTCCTAGCCATGTCCGGGACATGCCCCTTGATCATGCCTCGAGCATGCCTTGGCCCGTGTCTTGTCACACACGGGGCGCCCAGCATGCTCTTGGACCGACCACATGCATGCCTTGGCCCGTGCCTTGACAAGCACGGGGCGCCCAGCATGCAAGCCGTGCGCGCGCGGCACCTCGACCCTAGCGAGGTTAGTGGCCATGCGCAGCCCAGCGCATGGCCAGGCATGCGCACGCCCATGCGCATGCCCATGCACCGCGCGGCCCGGCACATGCACGCAGGCCGCGGGGCTCAGCGCGCGCGCGCAGCCCACCCGGCCCTGCGCATGCATGCAGGCCGCATGGCCTTGCGCCTGCACGCAGGCCGCGTGGCCCTGCGCATGCGGGTCAGCCGCATGGCCCCGCACGCCCACGCAGGCCGCACGGCCCCGCACGCCCACGCAGGCCGCATGGCCCCGCACGCCCACGCAGGCCACACAGCCCTGCGCGCCCAGCCAGACCGCATGGTCGTGCGCACGCCCATGCGCACAGCCATGCGCACGCCCGAGCACCTGCAGCCGACCAGGCCCCCAGCCGCATGGCTCTCCTGCCGCACCCCAGCGAGGTTAGTGGCATGCCTTCCAGGCATGCCATCCAGCGCACGGGCCCAGCCCGTGCCATGCAGAGCAGGCCAGTGGCATGCCCACCAGGCATGCCATCCAGCGCACGGCTCCAGCCCGTGCCATGCAGAGCAGGTCAGTGGCATGCCCACCAGGCATGCCATCCAGCGCATGGCTCCAGCCCATGCCTTGCAGCAGGCTCACGTGGCTGGCCACCTTCAGCAGGCCGAACATGGCACCATGCCATGCCCACCAGCCGGCCCATGCATGGCACCAAGCCATGCACCCTAGCCAGCCATGCCGAGCCACTTAGCCATGGACCAGACCGAGGACCACCATGCACCACCCTAGCCGACCCTTGGCTCATGCATGCCACGGCCTAGTGGTCCATGCCACTATCTTCATTTTTTGTCATTTAATTATTTATTTCATTTTTAATTCCTTTTATTTCAAAGGGGCCTTTTGGGGGTTTCCAAGTTGTAACCTTATAAATAGGACCCTTAGCCATTTCTTTCACATCTTTTGACAATAGCCTTTGTGGACTAAGTTGTTCTTGAGATCACATTCGGTGCATAGCACTTGGGCTCTTTGGGGTGCAATTCGTGAATCCCTAAGGAGAGGATCACACTTTGCAATCCGTGAATAAGTGTGATCCATTCTATCTATCTTATGAGTATTTTCCATTCATTATCTTGTTCTCCATTGATTACTTATTGATCTTGAAATTTATGTGCATTGTTCATACTTTGTTCATAAGTGTTCTTGAGTGATTCGGCCAACAAGTGAGTGCCATAGCCCATTTGATCTTCCTTCCAACCACATACTCGACCAACCCTTGTTTGCCCTACTTACCATATTCGGCCATCACTACCCAAAACACCCCTCATCCAATCCACTCCACCCCTAGCCGAGATACACTTTCCATACAAGGTTCAAATTCAAATTTTGGCTCCTTGCCTCATTTGAATTAACCTAGCCGCCCACTCCACTTACCAAACTAGAGTTTCCAAATTGGAAACCCTAGTTGACCTCTTGGATCCTCTTGGCCGGCCATCACCCTAATCCAAAACACATCCCTAGTTTTTAGGAAACTTTCCTAAAAACACTCACCTACCCCATTCGGCCAAGCCTTGGTCGCCCACCTCATTTGCCCTAGCTCCAAACCCTAATCATCCCATCACCCAAAACCCTAGCCGTCCATCATCATTCATTCAAACCCTAAACCTCATGCAAGTGGCGCCAACCCTAGCTCACCCTAGGCCGTGCACCACTCACTCTTGTGATTTCACACTTAGCCATTTTTCCCACTTTCCATACACTTCCAATTAGCCTAAACACTAACCTCACCCTACCCAAAGTGCCACCATAGACCGTCTTGAGCGTGAACCAAGCAAGTGAAGGACTTGGAGTCGGTCAACCAAAGAAGTCTATTGCCGAAGAGGACTTAGTGTTCAGGGACTTGACCGGGGTCCCTAACATTAATTGGTGCTTTCATTGAGAGGCATCTTGCTTGGTGTTTTGAGAAGTTCTCACTTCTCCACGAGGTAAACGACGCGTTAACCCAAACTTTGTGAATTGGTTGGGGGAGACCCTCGTTGGATCCCATTTATCTGTGATATTACTTGTGAAATTGGAGTTTGGGGGTTGAGGTAGAGGACGGAGTAGAGTTCTCGAAGGGGTCGGCTACCCTTGAAGGTAGAGGACCCGAGGTTGGACCGTGTGCAAGAGGGGTCGACCACCCTTGAAGGTGGGGGACCCAAGGTTGGACCTTTGAGCCGTGATCAAGCTCCACCAACCGAAGTGCTGTCCAATTTCCGTGCAAGCTCAGTTGCAAGACTCAGTTGCAAGTTCAGTTGCAAGACTCAGTTGCAAGATTCAGTGCAAGCCAAGGAACCATGAACCGAGGAGAGAATGAAGCCGAGGATCAAGGTGGTTCCAACCGGGAACGCCTCGAAGCTTTGGAGGGGCACACCACAAAATTGACTAGTGTCCTTGGTGAGGTCACATCCTCATTGGCCGAACTAAGGATGGCTTTGAATGCTAATGCCCGTGAGACCGAAGAGAATAGGCGCGCCACGGATGCCATGAGACGTGAGAATAATGCAAGTCTTGAGAGGCTTGAAAGAAGGTTGGCCGAGCACAATGGCCAAAGGAGAGTCCCTAGTCCGAATGGGCAAAGGCAAGAGGCCTTTGTTGATGGAGCCGAGACTAGTGTGACGGGTTCCATGCATGATCCACCAAGAGCCGAGTATAGAAGAGGAGGCCGTGTTGAGAATGACCAAGTGGCCGTAGAAAGATGGATTAGAGAGGAGGATCATCGAACTAGAAGTCCAAGTAATTGGAGGGAACCTCAAGATGTGAGGTTGGAAATTCCAAGGCATGAAGAACACTATGAGGCCGAGTATGATGTGGGCCATGAGGAACCGAATGATTATGGTGGCTATGCCAATGGAAGACATCACAACCGAGATAGAGAGAGGGGCTATAGAAACCGAAGACATGATGATGATCACTATGATGAAAGAAGAGGAAACCGGGCTCATGACCGGGGACCTAGGCGACCAAAGGTAGATTTTCCCAAGTTCAATGAGGGAGATCCTTATGAGTGGTTAGATAAAGTAGACCACTACTTCCGGGTCTATGAAGTTCCAAGAGATGAGAGAGTATCAACCGCTTGCTTCCATCTTGAGGGAAGAGCAAGTAAGTGGTGGAGATGGCTACGTGATCAATATGACAAGGAGAGGAGACGCCTAGGATGGACGGCCTTTGAGAAGGAGTTCTTGATGCAATTCGGCCCCTCACCAATTGTTAACCACCATGGGCAACTTGCCAAGTTGAAACAAGAAGGGAAGGTGCACAATTACATAGATGAATTTCGGCAACTCCAAACCTTAGTGAGGGGTTGGTCCGAAGAGGCACTAATTGGTACATTTGTAGATGGCTTGAAACCGTGGCTAGCCAAGGAGATCAAATTGAAGCAACCAACAAGGCTTCAAGAGGTCATGAGGATGGCCGAAATTTTGGAGGAGAGCACTCACATTGAGAAGCGTCAATTCAAGGACATGGGGAGCAAGTTCACCAAACCTTTGCAAACCAAAGTTCCTTGGAAGGGCAAGGAGGAAGTAGGGAGTGCATCTAAACCAAAGCCTTATGAAGTAAAAAAGTTATCAAGAGAAGAGGTCCAAGAGAGGATCAAGAAGGGGCTTTGTTTCAAATGTGGTGACAAGTGGAACAAAGAGCACAAGTGTAAGGCCGGTCAAGCATATGTGTTGCTTGAAGAAGACACAAGTGAAGAAGAGAAAGAAGAGCATGAAGAATCAACTAGTGATGGACCCGAGTATGTGGAGGCCGAATCTAGTGAGACACTAGAGGAGGCCGAATTGTCCTTGAATGCTATTTCGGGTGTCCAAAGACCTACATCCATGAGAGTGATGGCATGGGTGGGGAAGTTTGAAGTGACCCTCCTAGTGGATAGTGGATCCACCCACAACTTTGTCAATGCCAATATTGTGAACAAAGTGGGATTGAAGCCGTGCACCATTGAACCCTTTGAAGTGAAGGTAGCAAATGGGAACAAGCTTAGGTGTGATGGGCTTGTCAAAGAGGTAAAGATGAACATTCAAGGGGTGAGGATTGTGGCCGACCTACATGTGTTGGCACTAGTCGGACTTGATGTGGTGTTAGGCAACGCTTGGCTTAAGGGCCTTGGGAGAGTAATACATGACTACCATAATATGACCATGGAGTTCAAGCTCGGATCTAAGAAGAGAGTATGGACCGCATTAACATCCAAAGAAGTCACCTCTTGTGAGGCTATCATGTTTGAGAAGTTATGCAAGGGAGGAGCTCAATGTTTTGCAATTATGGTAGCCGATGAAGACTCTTTGTGGAATGTTGAAAAGAGTGTCAAGAATGAGCCTAAGAACGAATTGGAGGGGCTGCCCGAGGAGGTAATTGAGGTCTTGAAGGACCATAGAAGAGTTCTAGAGGTGCCTACTTCATTGCCACCTTCTAGGCTCTTTGACCATCGGATTGTGCTAGTGGATGAGAAGAGACCGGTAAATGTCCCACCATACCGGTATGCCCATTTCCAAAAGGGAGAGATAGAAAGGCAAGTCGATGAAATGTTGAGGAATGGGTTGATTAGGCCAAGCACTAGCCCATTCTCTTCCCCGGTGCTACTTGTGAGGAAGAAGGATGGGACATGGAGGTTTTGTACCGATTATAGGGCCTTGAATGAAGCCACGGTGAAGGATAGATTTCCTATCCCCACCGTAGATGAGATGCTTGATGAGCTCCATGGAGCAAGGGTCTTTTCCAAGTTAGACTTGAGGGCAGGCTACCACCAAATTAGAATGAAGGAGGAGGATGTCCACAAGACGGCCTTTAGAACACACTCCGGGCACTTTGAATACCTTGTCATGCCATTTGGATTGTGCAATGCTCCATCCACCTTTCAAGCCGCCATGAACACCATCTTCAAGCCTCTTTTGAGGAAGTTCGTGCTAGTGTTTTTTGATGACATCTTGGTTTACTCCAAGACCCTTGAAGAGCACAAAGACCACTTGAGGATTATTATGAAGATATTGGAAGAGCATCACTTCTTCATTAAGGCTTCCAAATGTGCCTTTATGGAAGAAGAATTGGAGTACCTTGGTCACTTCATCTCGGGAGAGGGGGTGAAAGTGGATCAAAGAAAGATTGAGGCCATGGTGGATTGGCCACTACCAAAGGATGTTTCGGCCCTTAGAGGTTTTTTGGGGCTAACTGGTTACTATAGACGGTTTGTAAAGAATTATGGGCTCATAGCTAAGCCACTCACATCCTTGTTGAAAAAGGACAACTTTGAGTGGAACCAAGGGGCAAGAGATGCTTTTGAGGAATTGAAGAGAGCAATGACCAAGACACCCGTGTTGGCCTTACCTAATTTTGAGAGGCCTTTTGAGGTCTACACCGATGCTAGTGGTGAGGGGATTGGGGCGGTTTTGGTTCAAGACAAGAGGCCCTTGGCTTTCATCTCCAAAGCTCTCGGCCCTATGAAGAAAGCTTGGAGCACTTATGCTAGGGAAATGCTTGCGGTTGTCCATGCGGTCAAGATGTGGAGGCCTTACTTGTTGGGCCGAAAATTCACCATCATAACCGATCAACAAGCATTAAGACATATGTTACAACAAAAAATTGTCACCCCGGAGCAACAAAAGTTCTTAGTGAAGCTACTTGGGTTTGAGTATGACATCATTTACCAACCGGGTAAAGAGAACAAAGTGGCGGATGCTTTGAGTAGAAAAGAGGGGAGTTCAACCTTGTGGCTAGTGCATGAAGAGGAAGAACCGAATATGTTGGCCTTGAGTGGGGCCGAATGGATGATATGGGACAAGATCCGAGAAGCTACAAAGATTGATGCTAGAGCCATAGAGATTGTTGAGCTTTTAGAGGCTCAAGGTGATGGGGTGGTTGGCTTCAAGGTGAGGGACGGCTTGATCTACTACAAGGAGCATGTATATGTGCCGAATGTTCCTAACTTGAGAAGAGAGATCCTAGACCATTTCCACAATAGCAAAGAAGGAGGCCACTTGGGTTGGTTGAGAACCTACATTAGAGTGAAGCACTTCTTTTATTGGGAAGGGATCAAAAAGGCCGTGAAGACCCTTGTGGCCGAGTGTGACACATGCCAAAAGATCAAGTATGATACAAGACCACCATCCGGGCTCTTACAACCTCTCCCAATTCCTAACTTGATTTGGGAAGACTTAAGCATGGACTTTGTGGAGGGACTTCCCACTAGTGGCGGGTTTGAGGTAATACTTGTGGTGGTGGATAGATTAAGCAAGTATGGTCATTTCATTCGACTTGTTCATCCATTCACAACCAAGAGTGTGGCAAAGGCATTTATTGACAATGTTGTGAAGCTTCATGGATTCCCAAAGAGCATAGTCACGGATCGAGATAGAGTCTTCATGAGTTCCTTTTGGAAAGAGATGTTTGAGCTCCAAGGGAGCAAGTTGAAAGCTAGCTCATCTTATCATCCTCAAACCGATGGGCAAACCGAAGTTGTTAATAGGACTCTTGAGCAATACTTGAGGTGTTTTTGCCATGAAGAGCAAAGGAAATGGGGTGAGTATTTGACTTGGGCCGAGTATTGGTATAACACCACCTTTCATGTTTCCATACAAAGAAGCCCGTTTGAAGTTGTCTATGGAAGAGCTCCACCAACATTAGTAAGTTATGAGAGAGGCACGGCCAAGAACAATGAAGTGGAGGAGGAGTTGATCACTAGAGATGAGATCATAGTGAAGGTTAAAAGAGAACTTGCCAAGGCCCAACAAAGAATGAAGAAATACTATGATAAGGGTAGAAGATTGGTCACATTTGAAGTGGGAGACTATGTGTACTTGAAGCTACAACCATTCGGCCAAATGACATTGAGAAAAAAGCTTAACTTGAAGTTGGCCAAGAAATACTATGGGCCTTTCAAAGTGCTTGAGAGGATTGGTGAAGTGGCTTATAGGTTGGAACTTCCTCCAAGTTCCAAACTACATCCGGTGTTCCACGTGACCGTGCTCAAGAAGAGGATTGGTGATCCTAGTCTCATTGTGGAAGAGCTACCTAAGTTTGATGAAGAAGGGCGTATGCTCTTACAACCAAAGGAGGCCCTTAATTATAGGGTTGTGCCAAGGGGGAGAAAAAGACAAGATGTGTGGCAAGTTTTAATTAGATGGGGGAAAGCACCAAAGGAAGAGGCTACTTGGGAAGACTATGATGATATAAGGGAGAGATTCCCTCAATTTATCCTTGAGGGCAAGGATAGTCTTAAAGAGAGGGGGATTGTTAGACCCCCACGTAAAACCGCCTCCAAAGGAGCCGCCCATGTCCTAGCCATGTCCGGGACATGCCCCTTGATCATGCCTCGAGCATGCCTTGGCCCGTGTCTTGTCATACACGGGGCGCCCAGCATGCTCTTGGACCGACCACATGCATGCCTTGGCCCGTGCCTTGACAAGCACGGGGCGCCCAGCATGCAAGCCGTGCGCGCGCGGCACCTCGACCCTAGCGAGGTTAGTGGCCATGCGCAGCCCAGCGCATGGCCAGGCATGCGCACGCCCATGCGCATGCCCATGCACCGCGCGGCCCGGCGCATGCACGCAGGCCGCGGGGCTCAGCGCGCGCGCGCAGCCCACCCGGCCCTGCGCATGCATGCAGGCCGCATGGCCTTGCGCCTGCACGCAGGCCGCGTGGCCCTGCGCATGCGGGTCAGCCGCATGGCCCCGCACGCCCACGCAGGCCGCATGGCCCCGCACGCCCAGCCAGACCGCATGGCCGTGCGCACGCCCATGCGCACGCCCGAGCACCTGCAGCCGACCAGGCCCCCAGCCGCATGGCTCTCCTGCCGCACCCCAGCGAGGTTAGTGGCATGCCTTCCAGGCATGCCATCCAGCGCACGGGCCCAGCCCGTGCCATGCAGAGCAGGCCAGTGGCATGCCCACCAGGCATGCCATCCAGCGCACGGCTCCAGCCCGTGCCATGCAGAGCAGGTCAGTGGCATGCCCACCAGGCATGCCATCCAGCGCATGGCTCCAGCCCATGCCTTGCAGCAGGCTCACGTGGCTGGCCACCTTCAGCAGGCCGAACATGGCACCATGCCATGCCCACCAGCCGGCCCATGCATGGCACCAAGCCATGCACCCTAGCCAGCCATGCCGAGCCACTTAGCCATGGACCAGACCGAGGACCACCATGCACCACCCTAGCCGACCCTTGGCTCATGCATGCCACGGCCTAGTGGTCCATGCCACTATCTTCATTTTTTGTCATTTAATTATTTATTTCATTTTTAATTCCTTTTATTTCAAAGGGGCCTTTTGGGGGTTTCCAAGTTGTAACCTTATAAATAGGACCCTTAGCCATTTCTTTCACATCTTTTGACAATAGCCTTTGTGGACTAAGTTGTTCTTGAGATCACATTCGGTGCATAGCACTTGGGCTCTTTGGGGTGCAATTCGTGAATCCCTAAGGAGAGGATCACACTTTGCAATCCATGAATAAGTGTGATCCATTCTATCTATCTTATGAGTATTTTCCATTCATTATCTTGTTCTCCATTGATTACTTATTGATCTTGAAATTTATGTGCATTGTTCATACTTTGTTCATAAGTGTTCTTGAGTGATTCGGCCAACAAGTGAGTGCCATAGCCCATTTGATCTTCCTTCCAACCACATACTCGACCAACCCTTGTTTGCCCTACTTACCATATTCGGCCATCACTACCCAAAACACCCCTCATCCAATCCACTCCACCCCTAGCCGAGATACACTTTCCATACAAGGTTCAAATTCAAATTTTGGCTCCTTGCCTCATTTGAATTAACCTAGCCGCCCACTCCACTTACCAAACTAGAGTTTCCAAATTGGAAACCCTAGTTGACCTCTTGGATCCTCTTGGCCGGCCATCACCCTAATCCAAAACACATCCCTAGTTTTTAGGAAACTTTCCTAAAAACACTCACCTACCCCATTCGGCCAAGCCTTGGCCGCCCACCTCATTTGCCCTAGCTCCAAACCCTAATCATCCCATCACCCAAAACCCTAGCCGTCCATCATCATTCATTCAAACCCTAAACCTCATGCAAGTGGCACCAACCCTAGCTCACCCTAGGCCGTGCACCACTCACTCTTGTGATCTCACACTTAGCCATTTTTCCCACTTTCCATACACTTCCAATTAGCCTAAACACTAACCTCACCCTACCCAAAGTGCCACCATAGACCGTCTTGAGCGTGAACCAAGCAAGTGAAGGACTTGGAGTCGGTCAACCAAAGAAGTCTATTGCCGAAGAGGACTTAGTGTTCAGGGACTTGACCGGGGTCCCTAACACGGCGGTGGTCGACACCGCCGGCACCAGCAGCTCCCCCGTGCGCCGGCGACCTTCCACCATCAATATCCGGCCGGCTAACGCTGCCGTTAGCCGCCAGTGGCCGTGCGAAGTCGCGGCGTTCCTTCACCCATTCCGCCGCCGTCCGGCCACCTCCGGCCACCATCTCTCTACCACATCACCACCGGCCCTCAAGCAACCATTTGGACCCAACCCCGGCTCCGATTCGTCGCCGGAGCCGTCCCATTGAACCCTATCTCCGATCCGAACTTCTAGACCTTCTACAACCGTTTCGGCCGCCACCCACGGCCAACCATCACCACCATTAGATTCCCCACCTCCTATAGGCCCTACCCTACCATTCTCAAGTCTTCGTTTGACCCCGAGTGAAATTTGAGATTCACTGTGTATTTCGGCCACAGTGTATTTTTACACTGTGGTGTTGCTGTTTTGGTGCTTCCAACTCTCCCGTGATCCTCCATAAATTATTTTAAAGCACTGTAAGTATTTCTCCAAAAGACTTTTAAGATTTAAATATATTTTTGCAATGATCTGTATTATAAACTGCGAATTGGTTATCCGATAGACTGTGTTGGTATTTGGATAATTGTTGAGAACTGTTGGTTAATGATTTTTGGTCCATTTCATGGCATTGTGCACGCATGCGTGGGTGTGTAAATGGAAAAGGCTTTTCGGGTGTGTGTGTATCACCCCCAAGCCGAGATGGGTTATTATCTCGGTGGAGCTCCTCTGGGCACTCGGGAGCGGAATAAACTGAGTGTCGTCCCCTGGAGCTGTTGCTCGGGACTTGGACCGGGATGGTAGCGCTCTCGGATCCGACTCCGTGATCTCTCGTGCTGGCGGAGATCAGAGGATGCTTGGCTATGTACGCGGTGGGCGCGGAATTGGGCATCGCTCATGTATTACTCGCACAGCCGTTACCTGTGGAGTGAATAAAGAAGCCAGGGTATGTGGATGGTCCCTTGGGGAGGCCATGGTACATACGGATTAAAATTGGCTGTTTTCTGGGAAAATAGCGTGAGTTGATTTTGTGTGCCATTTTCTGGGAAAATAGTGAAACTGATTTTATTGGACATGATTTTTGTGCCAAAGGAATTTTTGGCGTGCGTGGAAAACTGTGATTTTCGAGAAATGGTGTTTTTCTCGGGTTTTGCACTTGGGTCATCATGTGCATGCATATTGGTCGTTGTATTTATATATTTGTTATCTTGGAGTACTTTTGGGTTTTACTTACTGTAGTACCATTTATTTGGTACTGCAGATTTTGATACAGGTTTTGAGGAGGTTGAGCCCGAGGATGCGGCTCCGCCTGAGGAGTAGGGACATTTGGCTATATTTTTTATTTGGTATTTGTATTTTATTTGATGTCGTTTTATGAACAACAAAATTGTATTATGTTGACTTGTGGATTTCTGTATTATTTTTGTATTGTATTAAATTCTGGTACTTAGTTATCTGACTTAACCTTTCCGCTGCATTTTATTTTGTACACGTGTTGCATTTCACACACTCGGCACGTGTCGTTGGGGTGCGTGACCGTGCTGTCATCATTCCGGGTGTCTCGATTTCCGTGCTTGTCCGTACATGGAAGTCGGGGGCGCCACAGCTGATATCCTCACCAAGCCATTATCCGCTGCAAGGTTCATCCAGTTACTATCAAGCCTTACTATGACCATAGTATCGCTTGAATCGCGCGGGGGTATTGAGGCATTTCAGCAAAAGGCATTTGCACCTCACATCAATGCATGCCAACCCACAACAGAAGTAAAGGACAATAAGAATGTTTTGGAAAATATTCCTATAACAGAATAAAGATTCTCTAGTCATCTGTCATTGTATGGTTGGAACAACTGTATTGTTTGTTATGTAATATTCTCTATAAATAGCACAATAGAATGTACACAAAGATATATAGAAAAATGTTGAATTCTGAGCAACGATTGTTCTCTGTGATGAGTAGAGCATTTTCTCAAACACTTTGCATACATTCCATTCCTCACAATTCTCAGCAATCAGAACGTGCGGTTGTCTGTTCTTTTACACTTGACTGGTTTTAATCCTATTTTTGAACATTGTTTTGCGGTATGGCCGTTCTTGAACTACTCTGCTATTAAAATAGTTAGATATACTAGAGCAAAGCATATTTCTCGTACATGATCTTGAATCCAAGTTCAATGTTTGTCACGTTTTCAAGGAGCACTACAACACTTTAGAGAGAAACATAATATCATCCACCAATCTATCCACTTCAAGAGGAGATCCTATCACACGTTTGACAAAATAACCTCAACAAATTTAGGGTCGCTCTCACAAGATTTTGACTAGTGTACAGACAATAGAAGAGTACAATAATTGTTCATGAGTCTTCTTGAGTCAAAAGTCAACAAACCACTAAATGTAATAAAAATAATGCGACCAACATAGATGACAATGAAAACAGAATGGTACAATAAGTGCAACAAATAACATGACCAATGGACAATAAAATAGTACAATAAGTGCAATAGAAAAACAATTTAAATTTGCCCAATCTTTCATCTTAATACCTCAATATTGTCACTAAATTTGCCACGAGCCTCTCAATACTAAATTGTGTGGTTACTACAATAGGTATCATCGTTACCTCAACCAATA
Source organism: Cyclocarya paliurus (assembly GCA_029856935.1). Classification (NCBI taxonomy): domain Eukaryota; kingdom Viridiplantae; phylum Streptophyta; class Magnoliopsida; order Fagales; family Juglandaceae; genus Cyclocarya; species Cyclocarya paliurus. Next base: position 4,040,409 of record JARVXP010000207.1, on the reverse strand, counting down.
TTTACTTTAGGCTCTGACTTGTGTTAAAATCCTAGACAATTTAGGGGCCTAATAGATGTTTATAACGCGGTTAATTGTATCTAAACAACATTCCCCACTCCTCATCGGCCTCTGTGAAGGACATGATTGGGGTAGGTTCACCCCTTTAATGCTTAAAGGGATGATACTCGACCAAGTACACCTTGTAGTACCAGGCTCGCTTGGCTTGTGCTTTTCTGCTTAAGGAGGAAACATCCCCACCCGCGAATCCTTCCGCTATACTTCGAATTTCTTTGAGTGGAGGTCCCTCATATGGTGGCGAGTGAGGATAATCTTGCTACAGCCCCTGCACTGGTGGTCACCACCGAGGGCTATCTTCCCTCCTACGTCGGTCGACTTGGTTTATGCTCCTTTCCCTCGATCTTCCCTTTATTTCTTGTTTCAGTCTTCAAGCCGAGGGGATAGTGCTGCCTTGTCTACTCCGCGTGCTCCCTCCTCCCTTGCTGGGAGAAGCAATCCTTGGTGTTATGTGAGGTTGACCCATGGTATGTGTAGTAGCGGCATGCAATACCCCAATCATCCTCTTCTCGGATCACGAAAGTGTTGGCCTCGTGGATGGTGAATGTAGGCCAATCGAGTTGAGGTCTCGGTCCCCTTGTCGGGGCTTCCTCCCGCCTCTTGTCTTGGAAACTCTTCTCCGGCTTCTCGTGGGCCTTAGCCTTAGTCGAAGCCCCTTCCTCTCAGCTCGCCCCAGATCCTTCTTTCCTTCTTTCTTGGCTCCGTCAGGGCTTGGAGAGTGTCTTCCGTGTTGATGAAGTTGTCGGCCTGATCTATGAACTCTCGAAGCATCACAAGGGTCCTCCTTGCTAATTTGGCCATAAATTGGGATCGTAGCCAAACCCCTAATAGAAGCACCGTTAAGGTTATCTTCTTGTCTTAGTCGTCAGTGGTCATGTGCTCCTTGTTGAATCAGGTTAGATAGGACTTTAGACTTACGTCCTTCCTCTGTTTGATGGTGAGGAGGTACACTATTGGGCGCCGCCTCCTCCGACTTGACATGAACTAAATAAAAAATAGTCTGGCTAGCTCGCCAAAATTGTCTACAGATCTGGGCGCTAGAGACTTGAACCATACTTGGCTAAGGCCTTGAACTTTAGTGGTAAGGGCACATCCATCATCTCCTCTGTGTAGGTTAGACTAGTGCTCATGAGCAGTTGGTCCACTGATGACGACGTACTCACGTTCCTTGCTATCTCCTTATATTTTCCTTTAAGACTACAAATCTCGTTCTGCATGTTCTTCTTTTCCTCCTTCCTATTTGGTCCCGTCTGTGTCTTCTGGGACCTCATATGCCCATTATCGATGGACTCTACTTCCTCGTCCTGCACTTGTTGAGGTTTTCTAAGTTCATCATTTTCTTTGCGAAGTGTTTGCACCTCATCGGTCAACTTCGTCACTCACTCCTCCATGTTTTTCAATCTTGCTTCCACGGCTTCCTCTGTCTCTTCTAAGCTGTTTGAAATGGGTTGTCACAGGCATGTGAAATACACGTAAGATCTACAAGAATCCCACAGACGACGCCACTGTTAACGTCAATCTTTGGTCCAGGCTCCGACAACTCAGGTCTTTAGAACTAGGCCTGTAAAAGATAGGGAGGAGAAAGTTAGGAGATGGCGGCTTTGGAGCCGGAGAGTCTCCAATACCAAAGTTAGTAAATTCTCTTAAAAGTTTGTAAATAAATATGAGAGTTTAGGCATCAAAGAGAGTTTTCTCGTACCTGAGACTTACTATTTATACCATAAGTCTGAGGGGACAGATCGTGTCTACCCCCATGGAGTCCGTGTCCTTCTTACTGTTCCCTTTGTCAAATTCCTTTAATGCAACGTGGCTCTGCGACTACGTCATTAATGTGGTGTGTAACTTAGGTAGTGATGCTATTAATGCAGCGTGATTTTTTGATTTCCTTGTCCCCAATAGTATCCTTGGTAGTCTGTTGATGTTCCTCCTGTCAGAGGATCGAGGATCTCCCGTACATTATGCCCACTATACGGACAAGCACTCAAGAGTTGAACACCACTCGAGGGGTTTCCAAGTCGATGAGTCCCATCCTGCAGCATGTTCCCTCGTGCAAGTTTCATCTAGAAGAGCCTACTCACAGGCTGGGTTGAAGACTTTATTTGTTCTAGACTAGGCCTTCGGATCTTGTTCCCTTAATTGCCCCCCATCTATATTTGTTTGAATCTCATGCCCCCCCAGTGTACTAATAAGTGCATTGATTTATTATTTTTAAAGCATTCATATGTGTTTTTTTTTAAAATTTTTTCTTTAAAAAAACACAAATGCTAAATAAATAAATACACTTATCAATACACTTTGGGAGTCATAGGATTCGGGCAACATAGCATTATTCATAAGTTATAGTCATTAACAATACGTGTGCTACATGCTATAGATATGTATTAGTACATACTACATTCTCTATGACAATTATAAGTGCACAAATGGTACTAAATATAAGTTATAGACTAATAATAAGACCATACTATATATTTATATAGGCATAATATAAAATAATTGCAAAGATAGTATATATTTTATTTTTATAAATTAATAATTCAGAATCGGAAGTCGGAGTCAGTAAGAAAAAAAACTCCGCCTCCACTTTTGACGGTGTGGAATTAGAAAGTCGAATTTTTGCATAGCCCTACCAACTCCTGTAATCATTTTATTGTATTAAAAAAAGACAGTATATAGCCAAATTCTATTCAGACCGTAATATGAATGAAATAAACAAACAAGAGCTTAGCATTAGTGCAATTTTACCACTAAACGTTTTCGTTCAATCTTCATGATCAAAGATTATTTTCCCAACAATCTTGATAGATTTTAGATACCTTGTGGCACTGGTGGAAAATATGGCAGAGGAAAAGAAATAAAATTAATGTTAACCAAATAAAGATTACATTTTAAAATCAGGTTCAACGGGTAATAAGGATTTTGATCTTGGAAGTATGCACCTTCCGTTTACGGTTTTAACATTTGGGTGCAAACAATTTATAGGGATCGCATCTAATGAGAGAAAGCCAATGATGTACCAGATTTGTGTGATGGGCCACAATGTTCAGCAACTTTGACTTTATCAAGTGACACAAACTTGAAGGTTCCAATGTATGCTTTAAAGTATCATTTATACACATCACTCCGGATTAAAATGAACAAAAATTCCAAGTATTCCAAGGATTTTTTTATAAGTATTGTTTTAAGTTTAAACAAAACTGGGACATTATGCCACTAGCAACATAAGAAAAAGAAGCTACGACTTACGAGGCTACACTTCTCCCTTATGGTCTTAAAGTTTATACAATAAGCAAATATATACTGCCAAAATTAAAAATGATAGGCAAATGCAAAAGTGGACATACATACATTACAAGCAACTTGTTGGATCCCGAATATTGAACATGAAATTGAAACAAACATGAGTCATACTGACTGACATCTACACAAACTATCAAATTACATAAAGTTCGGAATTACCATACGAGAACCAATAGAACCATAGTTAACATCAATGTTGAAGAATGGAGGGTAAAGGACATTGTTAGATTTCTTACGGTAAAAATACTATTTCGAATATAATTGTCAAATTATTCAAATAAAATGGCTAAGAAGATTAACTGGCGATTTACTCAAAGTTAACAAATATTAAGATATAGCTAAGAAAAACACGTGAGCTAGAAACAAGTGTAATATATCATAAACTCAAAATAGCTAAGGTATATTAAAGATGATAAATCAAAAGAAAACAAATTGTGCAATAAATACTAAACTCAAATACTAGTTAAAAGACTTTTATTTTATATTTTTTTTATGGTCTCCGTGACAAAGTCTTGACCATCTCAAGAGTGCATATATATAGTTCCTTGGCAAGGAGTTTACCCCAAGTCCACTTCGAGTAATTCAAGAAAAAATTGTCTAAATCCAATGGCCCAAAAAGTTGTTTGTACCCAATGGTTCGAACCTCAAACCTATAGGGAGCATACTATCAAAACCAAGACTCTTACTACTTGAAGCAACTCTAGGGGTTAATTTTTATTTTATGGTTTTCTCATACATACTTTTGATTTTATCTTGTCACTACAGAAAAAACCAAATAAAACATCAAGTGATGTTTAAGTCCAACCAAAACTAGGAATTATGCCACAACAGCACCCGTAAAACTCAACTGCTCTACTCCAATGCCGAAATAAGACTTTACACTTCCCCATTTGGATCTTGAAGTTTATGCAATACGATATTATAGAAGAGAGCCTATATTATAATAATTTCTTGATGACTTTAGAGTTGCTCACACAAGATTTTGACTCAAACCAGAAAACAAAAATGTGCATTGTTTAAACAAAAATAGCCATGAAGACGGACTACATATCAACTGCAAGTAACCAAAAAAAAAAAAAATGAAGTAACAAACATTAAAATAGTGAAGAAAAACAAGTGAACTTTGAATCAACCATTAGATTCTTAAATGTTTCGTAAATGGGTTCCAACCCAGAATAAATCCGGACCGGTACCCACATAGAAAAATCCAGGTACACCCGGGCCGGATACCAGATTTAAAATCCAAAACCCAGATTTTTTTAAAAACAACCCTAGTGTCAAAATGGCGTCTTTTTGACACTAGGGGTTAAAATCCCCACCCCCATCTCTCTCTCTCTCTCTCTGTGGCCAAAACTCTAGCCTCCTGTTACTCTTCCTCTGCCGACCGAAGCTCTGTTTCTTTGTGGCCATTGTCTTCATCACTTTTTCACTCTATAGTCGACGTCAAGAACCCAAGGTTTGTTCTTTGCATTTTATTTCGATTTGGGTCTATTTTATTCGCAAATTTCATGACTAAGTGAACCGACTTGAAATTGGTAGTGATGTGCTATATCTGTAACTGCATGTGTTTGAGAATCTGAGTCTGCTTGTTTGTGCCATTACTGGAAGGAAAAATCTAAGTTTGCTTGTAGTAATATGTGTTGAGGGAGTAGTAATATGTCTGGAACGAAACAATCAGTAATAAGTTTTTTTGGCTAGGCTTCTAATGACTTTGAAGTTGGAACCCTTAATAGTTAATAGATTTTGTTTTTGAAAAACTTGTTGAGATGTGTTTTGTTTTATTTTTGTAAAAGTGGGTGCATAGAATGAGAAACTGTTGGAGACTTTATTTTTGATAAACTTATGGTTGTCCTAGATAATCTCTATCTTTGGTGCAAAAGCAAAGGAATATCTAAAGGAATAATCTTCACATCAGCCGGTTCCTAAACCTACATCCCACACTTTACGTGGCAAACCAAACACAAGTGGCATGTACTCCGAAAAAATGGCAAGGGAAAAGCCCATAGGCGCGTACTCCCTCTTTTTTATAGTAGTCTCCTCACTTCCCTCTTTGGTTGTTTCCAAAATCCTTGCATGGATGACAAGTGACATGTATTTCTTCTTCTTCTTTCTCTTTTGCTGAAAATGACTCTTAGAATCCCCACTTGGATTTGCATTGAGAAGGGGCTACTTGGGGTGGCGTGTAGGGTTTCCTCTCCCTTGGCCGAAATCCCTTCTTTCCCCTTTATACCATTCCTTTTCTTAAGCGAGTATCTCTTCAAGGGTACCTTTGTAAAACATCCCATGCCTTTTCCTTTTCCCAACAAATAACCTCTGGCATGGGTGACAAGTGGCAATTCCTTTAGGGTAGGCGTGTAAGCCACCTCTTGGTATTTCCTATACTTTTCTTTTCCCCCTTAACCCACAATTAAGTCTAGATTCATAGTGTAACACTTGCATGACACATAGCACTAGGGACTAAGATTTGGGTTATGGACCTAAAGCCATTGAGCCTGGATTCTATATAGGGCCGAAATTCACAAGACATTCTAGGATTACTTCTCTCTTGGGCTCAAGTTGCTAATTCAAAGATTCTAAGGCTTTCCAAAAATCCTAGAGCTCTCAAAATGCCATGGTAACTAAGAATAAAATCTATGAGCCATACTTAGGCAAGCTTGGGTCATCACATTTTCATTTTATGCTTTTTACATGCATACTTGTGATTTTAATCTCGTCAATTCAGAAAACACCGAATAAAACTTCAACTAATGTTTGCAATGCCTTTTTGAAAAAAGAAGAACAAGAAGTAGCTGAAATTATGCCATTAGCAGCACAAATAAAACTCAAAAATGTCCTCTCCTCCAATGTTGATGTTAAGAGGTTACACTTCTCCCTTCAAGCCTTAAAAGTTTACGCAATAGGATATGATGAAGGAGGTCTTATGCGATACCCCATTCATTGTCGCCACATTTTCAACATAATTTCTTTTAATTTTAAATGATTTTTTTTTTGAAGTTTACCGTAACATTATTGTCTATATTGTAAATATGCAGTTACAAATAATGCAGCCAATACAATATGAATTAGACTTAAGACAATTTCAAATAGTAAAACTTCGATCATTTCAATTTGTTTGTAAGGGAAAAGGAAGGGGTAATATCTATTCTTTAATATTAATTCGTATTGTACTGGAATTTTTTTTTTATTCAGTAAATAATAATTTTACTAAAAATAGGGTACTTTTTTAAGTTGAAATGAGTTTAACTTCTTATATTAAAATGTATGAAATAAGTTGAAATGAATTTAAGTTTTTTATCAAAAGTTGAAAAAATAATAGATCCCATCAATGATTAGTTTGAGATGAGTTGAGTTTGGTTCAACGACCAACTACAACCTTAATAACCAAGAATTTGAAATTGGCACGGTAAGAAACAAAGGATGGATTCAATAAGTTCTTTTCATCAACCACATCAACTGAAAAGAAACATTAAACTAAAAGCCCAAACAAAATGAGCACCGGAGACGATCAGTGACAAATGTGTCCACACGGCAATAGGGTAAAATAAATGGTTATTCTTTGTAACTCTACCAACACCTAGCTTACCAAAATTGATGGTTCACTTTTTGTGAAAACCATTTTAAGCGCTCAGTACAATCTTCCACACACAAATTAGAAGTGATAGTCAAATAAATTTTCTAATGCATCAACTGATCAAATACTGAACTTTCTAATGCAATGCGGGTCCAGCTTACTACAAGCAAAGGTACAAGAGCTTCAAAAATTAACTCATGGATGAAAGACATCTATAATTAACAAACCATCAAGAATAAATGTGAATTGATTTAAGAGCTGTCAGCATGGAAATTGATTTCCAAAGAATTGCCATCCACTTACACAAGCTTCATCAGAATTACGACAGGGAAGAAATAATAAGCATTATTGGTTAAACTAAGATAGCCATGAAGATGGACTGCATATTAACTTTCAGTAACAAATATTGAAAAATAGATAAGAAAAATAATCAACCTTGAGAAAACCATTTCAACCGTAAAATTTTCATAACATTTTATATTAGAGAGAACAAGTAGTTTCATAAAAAAAACATAGATGTTGTATAAAAAAAATAATTGTATGTCAACCACCTCGCAAAATGTAAGAGGAAGTTCCACGGAGTTCAAAAATTTATTTCATAAAATTCCACGGTCATTTCAGCAAGGCAACAATTGTAATAGCAACAGAGATGTACCCTCCTCTTAACTCCCATATGATGTCTCAAAATCTGTCACATACCTCTCTTTTGCCACTAAATGATTTTACTTTAACGAACATATTGGGTGAAGGTTACTGTAACAACCATTAAAGGAGGATTTGTGAGATTTGGGAGGGACCACAAACAAATACGGTGTCTATAACTAAAAGTCATGCTTACATAATAGATGAAGCCACTTTCCAAAATTCTCACAATTCTGAGATCCAAACCTCTAACGTCCCACACTTAAAAAAAAAAAATAACATGAGCACAAGCCGCAATATCTAGTCCAGTTACAAGAAGAAACCTTTATAACAAGAGCACAAGTCGCAACACATAAAAAATCACAAAACCAAAGTCCTCCGCACAGGGTCGTCATGTTAAACCATCCTATGGAATCCTACACTGAGCATTGACAAGATGGGAGGGAATGCATCAACTGATCAAATACTAACTTTCAAATGCGATACCGGTCCAACTTACTAAAAGCAAAAGTAAAGAGCTTCAAAAATAAACTCATGAATGAAAGACATCTATAATAAATAAACTAAAATGGGCATGAAGAAAGACTGCATATTAACTTTGAGTAGCAAGTACTAAATCAAGATTCAAAAAAACGAGTGAACTTTGAAGAAACCACTAAAACAATGAAATGAAGTCGGTGAACAATGTTACTCTAAACTCAATGTTTTTTAAAACAAACTATGAAATTTTAATAAGCATATAGATATGTATGTATGCATATAATATGTTTACAAAAAATTGAATCCTCTTGAAGTTAAGGCAATATGGGAACCAAGCCAATTACAAGAACAAACCTTTATAACAAGAGCTCAAGTTGCAACACATAAAAAATCCAAGCCCAAAGTCCTCTTAGGTTGTTACACATCAACTGATCAAATACTAAACTTTCTAATGCGATGCAGGTCCAGCTTACAACAAGCAAAAGTACAAGAGCTTCAAAAATAAACTCATGGAAGAAACACATCTATAATAAATAATCAACTAACAAGAAGAAATGCGAAATAAAATTAACACAGCAAAGTAATCATGCAGTGAACTTTCTAATGGCAACAATTCCACTGTCATTTCAGCAAGGCAACAATTGTAATAGCAACAGAGATGTACCCTCCTCTTAGCTCCCATATGACGTCCCCAAATCTGTCACATACCTCTCTTTTGCCACTAAATGTTCTTGGGATACGGTGATTGAAAAAATAGAGAGGAGATTGGCAGGTTGGAAGAGAATGTACTTGTCGAAAGGGGGTCGGATTACTTTGATCAAGAGTACACTTTCTAATCTACCCACTTATTTCTTATCTTTATTTCCTATACCGGCAAGTGTGGTGGGTCGACTCGAGAAGTTGCAGCGGGATTTTCTGTGGGGTGGATCAGGGGAGGAGTTTAAGTTCCATTTAATCAAGTGGGAGATGGTGTGTCGTCCTATCTCTAGTGGTGGGTTGGGTATTAAAAATTTGAGGTTGTTTAATCAGGCGTTGCTTGGCAAATGGCTGTGGAGATATAACAAGGAACCATAAGCCTAATGGAAAACTGTGATTGAAAACAAATATGGTGGTTTAGGGGGGGTTGGTGTACTAGAGAAGTTAGAGGGGCTTATGGAGTGGGGCTATGGAAGCATATAAAAAGAGGGTGGGAGGTCTTCCATCATCATAATACGTTCCAATTGGGTACAAGTTCTAGGATCAGATTTTGGAAGGATGCTTGGTGTGGTAACAATGCTCTACAAGATTTGTTTCCTTTACTGTTCCAAATTACAAGTGCCAAAGATGCCACAGTGGCTGAGGTCATGGGAATCTTGGGAGGGCGTATTCACTAGAATATCAATTTCTACCGGGCAGCACAGGAATAGAAGATGTGGAGTTTTGTAGATTTTTAAAGTCTCTTATATTCCTTTCGTCCGAACATCTAGCATGAAGATGGTTTGTGGTGGATACTTGCGGGGAGAGGGGTGTTCACTATTCGGTCCTTTTATAAGGCCCTCAAACAAGAACCTGATATGCAATTTCCTTGGAGAAAGCTTCGGCGGCATAAGGCACCCCCCAAAACTTCAATTTTTGTGTGGACAGCCCCCTTAGGCAAGATTCTTACCACGGATAATCTGAGAAAGAGGATGGCAATCATTGCAGATTGGTGTTACGTGTGTAAAAAAGGGGGTGAGTCGGTGAATCATCTTCTTTTACATTGTGAGGTAGCCAGGACTTTTGGAATGAGGTGTTCAAAAGAACAGACTTAGTGTGGGTTATGCCAAAAATTGTGGCGGAAACATTGGCGTGTTCTATTCAAGGCATGCAACAGATCAAAGCGGTTTGGAAGATGGTCCCTATTTGTATTATGAGGTGCTTGTGGCAGGAGTGCAACGAGCGGATGTTTGAGGACAAAGAGAGATCAATGGCAGACATAAAAGTTTTCTTTTTTAGAACACTTTGAACTTGGGACATTGTTGTGGATTTTAATGACATGAACCTTAATGATTTCTTAGTTTGTAATGTGCCTACTTAGATAGGAAATATGACTTTGTAATTGGCAGCTTTTGCCCATTCTTTGACCAATAATACTTGTTTACTTATTAAAAAAAAATGTTTTTACTTTAACAAACATATTAGGTGAAGGTTATTGTAACATCCATTAAACGAAAGAATTTGTGAGATTTGGAAGGGACCCAACAAATAGGATAAAAGAAAGCACAGTTCTCTATAACTAATAGTCATGCCTATCATACCAAAACGCATAGTGAAACATTTTTTTAAACCCATTTTAAAAACACAGTGGAATCATCCCCATACAAGTTAAAAGTGATATTCAAACATAGAGTCAAAATTAAATAATATTGAGATTACGATCCCAAGCATGTAAGAATGGACAAGTAAAACCTCGCAAATTATCACATCTAACCAAATATCTAACGCCCTCTCACATCTGTCTATGTCAACACATTATTATGACCCACACAGACACACCAAGAAACATGTTGGATCAAGAATATAGAACATGAGATTTGGAACAAACAAATGTTACATGCCACCCTATTTACCAACTTCTAATTGGGACAAAGCTGGGCGTGAACATCAATCCTAGAGCCATTGGGTCACATGACTGACATCTAGCACAATATATTATTTATGCTACCAAATCACAGAGTCTTGATCAGAATTACGACAGAGAAAAAATAATAAGCATGATTATTTAAACTAAAATAGCAATGAGGATGGACTGCATATTAACTTTCAGTAACAAATATTAAAACAAAGATATGTAAAATAAGCGAAGCTTGAGAAAACCATTTCATATGAAAAATTTCCAGACCATGTAATATTAGAGAGAATAAGTAGATTTCATTAAATTCCACTGTCATTTCCGCAAGACAACAATTCTAATAGAACCAGAGATGTACCCTCCTCTTAACTCCCATATGATGTCCCCAAATCTGTCACAAACCTCTCTTTTGCCACAATGATTTTACTCTAACAGACATATTGGGTGCAGGTTACTGTAACATCCATTAAAGGAGGGGATTTGTGAGATTTGGTAGGGACTGCACAAATAGGGTAAAAGAAAGCGCTATTCTCTATAACTAATAGTCATGCTCATCTTACCCAAACGCATAGTGAAACATTTTTTTAAACCCATTTTAAAAACACAGTGGAGTTTTCCCCAAACAAGTTAAAAGTGATATTCGAGCAAAGAGTCAAAATTAAAGAATATTGAGATTACGATCCCACCCCCGTAAGAATGGACAAGTAAAACCTCGCAAATTATCTCATCTAACCAAATATCTAACGCCCTCTCACATCTGTCTATGTCAACGCATTATTATGACCCACACAGACTCCAAGAAACATGTTGGATCAAGAATGTAGAACAAGATATTTGGAACAAACAAATCTTAAATGCCAACCTATTTACCGACCTCTAATTGGGACAAAGCTGGGCATGAACATCAATCCTAGAGACATTAGGTCACATGACTGACATCTAGCACAATATTTTATTTACGCTACCAAATCACACATTCTAAATCAGAATTACAACAGAGAAAAAATAATAAGCATGATTATTTAAACTAAAATAGCCATGAGGATAGACTGCTTATTAACTTTCAGTAAGAAATACTGGAACATAGATATGTAAAATAAGCGAAGCTTGAGAAAACCATTTCATACCTAACATTTCCATAAGATGTAATATTAGAGAGAATAAGTAGATTTCATAAAATTCCACTGTCATTTCAGCAAGCCAACAATTCTAATAGCAACAGAGATGTACCCTCCTCTTAACTCCCACATGATGTCCCCAAATCTGTCACATACCTCTCTTTTGCCACTAAATGATTTTACTTTAACAGACATATTGGGTGAAGGTTACTGTAACATCCATTAAAGGAGAGGATTAGTGAGATTTGGTAGGGACCCACAAATAGGGTAAAAGAAAGCGCTATTCTCTATAACCAATAGTCATGCTCATCTTACCCAAACGCATAGTGAAACATTTTTTTAAACCCATCTTAAAAACACATTGGAATCTTCCCCATACAAGTTAAAAGTGATATTCAAGCATAGAGTCAAAATTAAAGAATATTGAGATTATGATCCCACGCTTGTAAGAATGGACAAGTAAAACCTCACAAATTATCACATCTAACCAAATATCTAAAGCCCCCACACAGACACTCCAAGAAACATGTTGGATCAAGAATATAGAACATGAGATTTGGAACAAACAAATGTTAAATGCCACACTATTTACCGACTTCTAATTGGGACAAAGCTGGGCGTGAACATCAATCCTAGAGCCATTGGCTCACGTGACTGACATCTAGCACAATATTTTATTTACGCTACCAAATCATACATTCTAAATCAGAATTACGACACAGAAAAAATAATAAGCATGAATTTTTAAACTAAAATATCCATGAGGATGGACTGCATATTAACTTTCGGTAACAATTATTGAAACATAGATATGTAAAATAAGCGAAGCTTGAGAAAACCATTTCATACGTAAAATTTCCATAAGATGTAATATTAGAGAGAATAAGTAGATTTCATAAAATTCCACAGTAATTTCAGCAAGACAACAATTCCAATGGCAACAGAGATGTACCCTCCTCTTAACTCCCATATGATGTCCCCAAATCTGTCACATACCTCTCTTTTGCCACTAAATGATTTTACTTTAACAGACATATTGGGTGAAGGTTACTGTAACATCCATTAAAGGAGAGGATTTGTGAGATTTGGTAGGGACCCCACAAATAGGGTAAAAGAAAGCGCTGTTCTGTATAACTAATAGTCATGCTTATCTTACCAAAACTCAAAGTGAAACATTTTTTTAAACCCATTTTAAAAACACAGTGGAATCATCCCCATACAAGTTAAAAGTGATATTCAAGCATTGAGTCAAAATTAAAGAATATTGAGATTACAATCCCACGTTTGTAAGAATGGACAAGTAAAACCTCGCAAACTATCTCATCTAACCAAATATCTAACGCCCTCTCACAACTGTCTATGTCAACGCATTATTATGACGCACACAGACACTCCTAGAAACAAGTTGGATCAAGAATATAGAACATGAGATTTGGAACAAACTAATGTGAAATGCCACCCTATTTACTGACTACTAATTGGAACAAAGCTGGGGTGAACATCAATCCTAGAGCCATTGGGTCACATGAGTGATATCTAGCACAATATTTTATTTACGCTACCAAATCACACATTCTAAATCAGAATTACGACACAGAAAATATAATAAGAATGATTGTTTAAACTAAAATAGCCATGAGGATGGACTGCTTATTAACTTTCAGTAAGAAATATTGAAACATAGATATGTAAAATAAGCGAAGCTTGAGAAAACCATTTCATACGTAAAATTTCCATACGAAATAATATTAGAGAGAATAAGTAGATTTCATAAAATTCCACTGTCATTTCCGCTAGACAACAATTCTAATCGCAATAGAGATGTACCCTCCTCTTAACTCCCATATGATGTCCCCAAATCTGTCACATACCTCTCTTTTGCCACTAAATGATTTTACTTTAACAGACATATTGGGTGAAGATTACAGTAACATCCATTAAAGGAGAGGATTTGTGAGATTTGGTAGGGACCCCACAACTAGGGTAAAAGAAAGCGCTATTCTCTATAACCAATAGTCATGCTCATCTTACCCAAACGCATAGTGAAACATTTTTTTAAACCCATTTTAAAAACACAGTGGAATCATCCCCATACAAGTTAAAAGTGATATTCAAGCATTGAGTCAAAATTAAAGAATATTGAGATTACGATCCCACGCTTGTAAGAATGGACAAGTAAAACCTCGCACATTATCTCATCTAACCAAATATCTAACGCCCTCTCACATCTGTCTATGTCAACACATTATTATGACGCACACAGAAACTCCTAGAAACATGTCGGACCACGAATATAGAACATGAGATTTGGAACAAACAAATGTTAGATGCCACCCTATTTACCGACTTCTAATTGGGGACAAAGCTGGGGTGAACATCAATCCTAGAGCCACTGGCTCACATGGCTGACATCTAGCACAATATTTTATTGAGGCTACCTAATCACACATTCTAAATCAGAATTACGACAGAGAAAAAATAATAAGCATGATTATTTAAACTAAAATAGCCATGAGGACAGACTGCTTATTAACTTTCAGTAAGAAATACTGAAACATAGGTATGTAAAATAAGCGAAGCTTGAGAAAACCATTTCATATGTACAATTTCCATAAGATGTAATATTAGAGAGAAAAAGTAGATTTCATAAAATTCCACTGTAATTTCAGCAAGACAACAATTCCAATAGCAACAAAGATGTACCCTCCTCTTAACTCCCATATGATGTCCCCAAATCGGTCACATACCTCTCTTTTGCCACAAAATGATTTTACTTTAACAGACATATTGGGTGCAGGTTACTGTAACATCCATTAAAGGAGGAGATTTGTGAGATTTGGTAGGGACTGCACAAATAGGGTAAAAGAAAGCCCTATTCTCTATAACTAATAGTCATGCTTATCTTACCAAAACGCATGGTGAAACATTTTTTTAAACCCAATGTAAAAACACATTGGAATCTTCCCCATACAAGTTAAAAGTGATATTCACACACAGAGTCAAAATTAAATAATACTGAGATTACGATCCCACGCTTGTAAGAATGGACAAGTAAAACCTCGCAAATTATCTCATCTAACCAAATATCTAACGCCCTCTCACATCTGTCTATGTCAACGCAATATTATGACCCACACAGACTCCAAGAAACATGTTGGATCAAGAACATAGAACAAGAGATTTGGAACAAACAAATGTTAAATGCCACCCTATTTACGGACCTCTAATTGGGACAAAGCAGGGCATGAACATCAATCCTAGAGACATTGAGTCACATGACTGACATCCAGCACAATATTTTATTTACGCTACCAAATCACACATTCTAAATCAGAATTACGACAAAGAAAAAATAATAAGCATGATTATTTAAACTAAATAGCCATGAGGACAGACTGCTTATTAACTTTCAGTAAGAAACATTGAAACATAGATATGTAAAATAAGTGAAGCTTGAGAAAACCATTTCATACGTAAAATTTCCATAAGATGTAATATTAGAGAGAATAAGAAGATTTCATAAAATTCCACTGTCATTTCCGCAAGACAACAATTCTAATAGCAACAGAGATGTACCCTCCTCCTAACTCCCACATGATGTCCCCAAATCTGTCACATACCTCTCTTTTGCCACAAAATGATTTTACTTTAACAGACATATTGGGTGAAGGTTACTGTAACATCCATTAAAGGAGAGGATTTGTGAGATTTCGCAGGGACTGCAGAAATAGGGTAAAAGAAAGCGCTATTCTCTATAACCAATAGTCATGCTCATCTTACCCAAACGCATAGTGAAACATTTTTTTAAACCCATTTTAAAAACACAGTGGAGTTTTCCCCAAACAATTTAAAAGTGATATTCAAGCAAAGAGTCAAAATTAAAGAATATTGAGATTACGATCCCACACCTGTAAGAATGGACAAGTAAAACCTCGCAAATTATCTCATCTAACCAAATATCTAACGCCCTCTCACAACTGTCTATGACAACACATTTTTATGACGCACACAGACACACCTAGAAACATGTCGGATCAAGAATATAGAACATGAGATTTGGAACAAACTAATGTTAAATGCCACCCTATTTACTGACTACTAATTGGAACAAAGCTGGGGTGAACATCAATCCTAGAGCCACTGGGTCACATGACGGACATCTAGCACAATATTTTATTTAGGCTACCAAATCACACATTCTAAATCAGAATTACGACCCAGAAAAAATAATAAGAATGATTATTTAAACTAAAATAGCCATGAGGATGGACTGCTTATTAACTTTCAGTAACAAATATTGAAACATAGATATGTAAAATAAGCGAAGCTTGAGAAAACCATTTCATACGTAAAATTTCCATAAGAAGTAATATTAGAGAGAATAAGTAGATTTCATAAAATTCCACTGTAATTTCAGCAAGACAACAATTCGAATAGCAACAGAGATGTACCCTCCTCTTAACTCCCATATGATGTCCCCAAATCTGTCACATACCTCTCTTTTGCCACTAAATGATTTTACTTTAACAGACATATTGGGTGAAGGTTACTGTAACATCCATTAAAGGAGAGGATTTGTGAGATTTGGTAGCGACTGCACAAATAGGGTAAAAGAAAGCGCTATTCTCTATAACTAATAGTCATGCTCATCTTACCCAAACGCATAGTGAAACATTTTTTTAAACCCATTTTAAAAACACAGTGGAGTTTTCCCCAAACAAGTTAAAAGTGATATTCGAGCAAAGAGTCAAAATTAAAGAATATTGAGATTACGATCCCACACCTGTAAGAATGGACAAGTAAAACCTCGCAAATTATCTCATCTAACCAAATATCTAACGCCCTCTCACAACTGTTCTATGACAACACATTTTTATGACGCACACAGACACTCCTAGAAACATGTCGGATCAAGAATATAGAACATGAGATTTGGAACAAACTAATGTTAAATGCCACCCTATATACTGACTACTAATTGGAACAAAGCTGGGGTGAACATCAATCCTAGAGCCACTGGGTCACATGACTGACATCTAGCACAATATTTTATTTAGGCTACAAATCACACATTCTAAATCAGAATTACGACACAGAAAAAATAATAAGAATGATTATTTAAACTAAAATAGCCATGAGGATGGACTGCATATTAACTTTCAGTAACAAATATTGAAACATAGATATGTAAAATAAGCAAAGCTTGAGAAAACCATTTCATACGTAAAATTTCCATACGATGTAATATTAGAGAGAATAAGTAGATTTCATAAAATTCCACTGTAATTTCAGCAAGACAACAATTCCAATAGCAACAGAGATGTACCCTCCTCTTAACTCCCATATGATGTCCCCAAATCTGTCACATACCTCTCTTTTGCCACTAAATGATTTTACTTTAACAGACATATTGGGTGAAGGTTACAGTAACATCCATTAAAGGAGAGGATTTGTGAGATTTGGTAGGGACTGCACAAATAGGGTAAAAGAAAGCCCTATTCTCTATAACTAATAGTCATGCTTATCTTACCAAAACTCATAGTGAAACATTTTTTTAAACCCATTTTAAAAACACAGTGGAATCATCCCCATACAAGTTAAAAGTGATATTCAAGCATTGAGTCAAAATTAAAGAATATTGAGATTACGATCCCACGCTTGTAAGAATGGACAAGTAAAACCTCGCAAATTATCTCATCTAACCAAATATCTAACGCCCTCTCACATCTGTCTATGTCAACACATTATTATGACGCACACAGACACTCCTAGAAACATGTCGGATCAAGAATATAGAACATGAGATTTGGAACAAACTAATGTTACATGCCACCCTATTTGCTGACTACTAATTGGAACAAAGCTGGGGTGAACATCAATCCTAGAGCCACTGGGTCACATGACTGACATCTAGCACAATATTTTATTTAGACTACCAAATCACACATTCTAAATCAGAATTACGACACAGAAAATAATAAGAATGATTATTTAAACTAAAATAGCCATGAGGATGGACTGCTTATTAACTTTCAGTAACAACTATTGAAACATAGATATGTAAAATAAGCGAAGCTTGAGAAAACCATTTCATACATAAAATTTCCATAAGATGTAATATTAGAGAGAATAAGTAGATTTCATAAAATTCCACTGTCATTTCAGCTAGACAACAATTCTAATAGCAACACAGATGTACCCTCCTCTTAACTCCCATATGATGTCCCCAAATCTGTCACGTACCTTTCTTTTGCCACAAAATGATTTTACTTTAACAGACATATTGGGTGAAGGTTACAGTAACATCCATTAAAGGAGAGGATTTGTGAGATTTGGTAGGGACTGCACAAATAGGGTAAAAGAAAGCGCTATTCTCTATAACTAATAGTCATGCTTATCTTACCAAAACTCATAGTGAAACATTTTTTTAAACCCATTTTAAAAACACAGTGGAATCATCCCCATACAAGTTAAAAGTGATATTCAAGCATGGAGTCAAAATTAAAGAATATTGAGATTACGATCCCACGCTTGTAAGAACGGACAAATAAAACCTCGCAAATTATCTCATCTAACCAAATATCTAACGCCCTCTCACATCTGTCTATGTCAACACATGATTATGACGCACACAGACACTCCTAGAAACATGTCGGATCAAGAATATAGAACATGAGATTTGGAACAAACAAATGTTGAATGCCACACTATTTACTGACTTCTAATTGGTACAAAGCTGGGGTGAACATCAATCCTAGAGCCACTGGGTCACATGACTGACATCTAGCACAATATTTTATTTAGGCTACATAATCACACAGTCTAAATCAGAATTACGACAAAGAAAAAATAATAAGAATGATTATTTAAACTAAAATAGCCATGAGGATGGACTGCATATTAACTTTCAGTAACAAATATTGAAACATAGACATGAAAAATAAGCGAAGCTTGAGAAAACCATTTTATACGTAAAATTTCCATACGATATAATATTAGAGAGAATAAGTAGATTTCATAAAATTCCACTGTCATTTCAGCAAGACAACAATTCTAATAGCAACAGAGATGTACCCTCCTCTTAACTCCCATATGATGTCCCCAAATCTGTCACATACCTCTCTTTTGCCACTAAATGATTTTACTTTAACAGACATATTGGGTGAAGGTTACTGTAACATCCATTAAAGGAGAGGATTTGTGAGATTTGGTAGTGACTGCACAAATAGGGTAAAAGAAAGCGCCATTCTCTATAACTAATAGTCATGCTTATCTTACCAAAACGCATAGTGAAAAATTTTTTTAAACCCATTTTAAAAACACAGTGGAATCATCCCCATACAAGTTAAAAGTGATATTCAAGCATAGACTCAAAATTAAAGAATATTGAGATTACAATCCCACGCCTGTAAGAATGGACAAGTAAAACCTCGCAAATTATCTCATCTAACCAAATATCTAACGCTCTCTCATATCTGTCTATGTCAACGCATTATTATGACCCACACAGACACCAAGAAACATGTTGGATCAAGAATATAGAACATGAGATTTGAAACAAACAAATGTTAAATGCCACACTATTTACCGACTTGTAATTGGGACAAAGCTGGGCATGAACATCAATCCTGGAGACATTGGGTCACCTGACCGACATCTAGCACAATATTTTATTTACGCTACCAAATCACACATTCTAAATCAGAATTATGACAGAAAAAATAATAAGCATGATTATTTAAACTAAAATAGCCATGAGGATGGAATGCATATTAACTTTCAGTAAGAAATACTGAAACATTCAGTAAGAAATACAGAGACATAGATATGTAAAATAAGCGAAGCTTGAGAAAACCATTTCATTAGTAAAATTTCCATAAGATGTAATATTAGAGAGATGATATATTAAAAAAATAATTGCATGTGAACCACCTCGCAAAAGAGTTTAAAAAAATAGATTTCATAAAGATCCACAGTCATTTCAGGAAGACAACAATTGTAATAGCAACAGAGATGTACCCTCCTCTTAGCTCCCATATGATGTCTCAAAATCTGTCACATACCTCTCTTTTGCCACTAAATGTTTTTACTTTGACGGATATATTGGGTGAAGGTTATATCCATTAAAGGAGAGGATTTGTGAGATTTGGTAGGGACACACAAATTGGGTAAAAGAAAGGGCTATTCTCTATAACTAAAAAACGCGCTTACCTTACCAAACTGCATAGTGAAACATTTTTTACACCCATTTTAAAAAGACAGTAGAAACTTCCGCATACAAATTAAAAGTGATATTCAAGCATAAAATTAGAGAATATTGAGATTACGATCCCACAGTTGCAAGAACGGATAAGTAAAACCTCGCAAATCATCTCATCTAACCAAATATCTAACGCCCTCTCACATGATCTGTCTATGTCGACACATTATTATGACCCACACATTATGACCCACACAAGCACTCCAATAAACTAGTTTGATCAAGAATATACAACTTGAGAATCGGAACAAACAAATCTTATGTAACAGTACCCTATTGGCCGACTTCTAATTGGGACAAAGCTGGGCGTGAACATCAATCCTAGAGCCATTGGGTCAAGTGACTGACATCTAGTATAATATTTTTTTTACGCTATCCAATCAAAGATGCTTCATCAGAATTATGACAGAGAAGAAATAATAGGCATGATTTTTTAAACTAAGATAGCCATGAAGATGGACTGCATGCAAACTTTGAGTAACAAAAATCGAAGCTTGATAAGACAAACAAGCGAATCTTGAGAAAGCCATTTCACACGTAAAAGTTTAATAAGATGTTATATTAGAGAGAATAAGTCATGAAAATAAACCTCACAAAAAATACTAAATGTATCCTAAGATGCAACATAGAAGAAATCCTATACCAGAAGTAGACATAATTACCTCAACGACTTTCACATTGCTCTCATAAGGTTTTGCCTCATAAGCACACAACAGAGTGGGACAACAATTGTTAATGGCATTTGGCAAGTAAAAACTGAACCAACAATTACTGTGAACATAAATAAAGCGGACCCATGGATGATGACAACACGGCAATTAAAATTAGCTGACAAGCTAGATGAAGCCACTTTCCACAATTCTCACAATTCTGCGATCAAAACCTCTAGCATCCCACATCATAACAAACTAATTGCATTTCAACTGCCTCGCAAATTGTACATGGAAGTTCAAAGGAGTTTTAAAAAATGGATGTCATAAATTTCCAGTGTCATTTCAGCAAGACAACCATTGTAATAGCAATAGAGATGCGAGTAGCACCTTATTGGCTGACTTCTAACTGGGACCGGTTGGGCAAGAACAATCCCAGAGCCATTGCGTCATATGACTAACATCTAGCATGAAAAATTTTTACACTATCTAATTACACAAGCTTCATCAGCTTTCTTTTTCTGATCGGTGAATAAGAGACAAGCTTCATCAAAATTATCACAAGAGAAAAAATAATAAGCATTTTTGTTTAAACTTTTTTTTGATAAGTAAAAATATTATATATATATATATATCAAAAGTAGTAACCAAGTACACTGATGTATACAAGAGAACACCTTGCCCATAATAGAAAATCCCTAATAACCCAAAAAGCCCGTGAAAAACAACCCAAGCATTTTTGTTTAAACTAAAATGGGCATGAAGAAAGACTGCATATTAACTTCAAGCAGCAAATACTAATAGAACATAGATTTAATAAAACACATGAACTTTGAAGAAACCACTGCATATGTAAATGTTTAATAAGAGGGTATATCAGTGATAATAAGTTGTATGAAAATTAATTGCAAAATAAATAAATATATACTCAAATAATACCCAAAACACAATTTCCATTTTTGTTTTTTTTGGGGCATGCTTTTTATTTAATTATCATCACTACAGAAAACACGTAATAAAACCTCATGTGTCTCTTAACTTCACAAACAGGACCAAAAAGAATTAATATATTGCAGAACTTTGATGCAAAATAAAACAATGCACTGAAGTCGGTGAACGGAACTCAATGTTTTCAAAAACAAACTATGATTTTTTTGACCAAGAATTTGAAATTGGCACGGTAAGAAACAAACGATGAATTCAACAAGTTCTTGTCATCAACCACATCAACTGAATAGAAACATTAAACAAAAAGCCCATACAAAATGAGCACCGGAGACGATCAGTGACAAATGTCTCCACACAGCAATAGGGTAAAAGAAATGGCTATTCTTTGTAACTCTACCAACACCTAGCTTACCAAAATTGATGGTTCACTTTTTGTAAAAACCATTTTAAACGCTCAGTACAATCTTCCACACACGAATTAGAAGTGATAGGCAAATAAATTTTCTAATCCATCAACTGATCAAATACTGAACTTTCTAATGCGATGCGGGTCCAGCTTACTACAAGCAAAAGTACAAGAGCTTCAAAAATGAACTCACGGATGAAAGAGATCTATAATAAATAAACAACTAACAAGAAGAAGCGTGAAATAAAATTAAAACAACAAAATAATAATGTAGTGAACTTTCTAATGGGATGGGGAATCGATACCAGCCTTACTAAAATAAAAAATAAAAATAAAAACAAGTGATACCAGAACTTCTTGCAGACAACCAAGGTAAAAGATAATGAAATAAGATGACATTTGACAATAAAATGAACTAACTAGTTGAAACATACGAAACAATTTAAAAAAAATCACAGCATAGCAGCACGCACATGCTATGGAAGCTAAATGCATGTAAAAGTTATAATATAATTAATCACAATTAGCACCTGATAATAAGCTTCAGCTAACATTGGATTTTTCAACTCTATCTAACAAAATAAGATCAAATATAAAGATCCTAATTGTTTAAATCAAAATGACTGAAAGCCAATGGGATATTAACTTTTGAGTAACAA
Source organism: Cyclocarya paliurus (assembly GCA_029856935.1). Classification (NCBI taxonomy): domain Eukaryota; kingdom Viridiplantae; phylum Streptophyta; class Magnoliopsida; order Fagales; family Juglandaceae; genus Cyclocarya; species Cyclocarya paliurus. The sequence goes on along the minus strand of JARVXP010000207.1, from coordinate 4,017,728 downwards.
ATATTAGTACTCAGATTAGAAAAACAAGTGAACATGCAAAAACCATGAAATGCATGAATGTTTGGTAAGGAGATATATTAGAGAAGATAAGTCATGACAATAAATTGTGCAATAAAATAATCTATATAAAATAAAATGCTAGTGAAAATATCATTTTCATTTTATGCTTTTCCCAGGCATACTTGTGATTTTAATCTCGTCACTTCAGAAAACACCGAATAAAACATCAACTAATGTTTTCAGCTTCTTTTTGGAAAAAAATAGAAGAAGAAGAAGCTGGAATTATGCCACTAGCAGCACATATTTAACTAAAAAATGTCCTCTCCTCCAATGTCGATGTTAAAAGGTTACACTTTTCGCTTATGCATTAGGACATTATGAAGAAGATCCTATGCGATACCCCATTATGATAAGTGATATGAATTACCCACACCTTCATACTTACGCCACTTCGTTGTCGTCACATTTGCCACAGGCCTCTCACTTGCCACATAATTTCATTTAATTTTAATCGAAAAATTTTATGAAGTTTACGGTAACTTCATCTTCTATATTGTAAATATGTTGTTGCAAATAATCCAGCCAAAGCAATAGGAATTAGACCTAAGACAATTCCAAATAGCAAAACTTCAATCCTTTCAAAAAATTTGAAAGGAGAAAGGGAGTGGTAATATCTATTCTTAAATATTAATTTGTATTGCACATGAATCTCTTTTTTTAATCAGTAAATAATAATTTTACTAAAAATAGGCGAAGCCAAGTACACAGTTGCACATGAATCTTAATGACCAAGAATTTGAAATTGACATGGTAAGAAACAAACGATGGATTCAATAAGTTGTTCTCATCAACCATGTAAACTGAATAGAAACATTAAATTAAAAACTCATACAAAATGAGCTCCTGAGACGATCAGTGACAAATGTGTCCACACACGGGCTTTTTGGGTCATTAGGGGCTTTCTAATATGGGCAAGGTGTTTTCTTGTATACATTTAGTGTACTTCGTTACTCCTATTGATATATATAATATTTTTACTTATAAAAAAGAATGTGTCCACACAGCTATGGGGAAAAATAAATGGCTATTCTTTGTAACTCTACCAACACCTATCTTACCAAAATTGATGGTGCACCTTTTGTGAAAACCATTTTAAACGCTCAGTACAATCTTCCAGATACAAATTAGAAGTGATAGGCAAATAAATTTTGGTAGAAATTGGAAAATAAGTCTTTTCAAACCCATCCATGTCAACACACTATGATCATCGACATAAAGACAAATATGTTGGATCTCAAATATAAAACATGAGAAATCGAAACAAACAAACATGAGTACCACCCTATTGGCAACTTCTAATTGGGACAAAGTTTTGGGAGAACAATCCTAGAGCCATTAAGTCGAATGACTAACATCTGATATTAGATTTTCCTACACTCTATAATTACGTAAACTTCATCAGAATTATTATACGAGAAACAATAAAAAGCACTATTGTTTAATAAAAAATGGCCACGAAGATTGATTGGGTATCATGTGTGGGGGCGCGCGATCAACACGTATAAAAAAAAGATAGAGAAAAATGGAAAGAAACAAAGCTGCACAATGGAGATTCAAGACAAAAAAAAATAACGATCCCACGAGCGACCTGCCATGCAAGCACACCTGTTAAGGCAAAGGTCAAAACAACAAACCAATCAAGGACAAGTCCTCCGAAATTAGGCTTTCCCCGATTACTTAAACAAATCTTATAAACAACCACAATGAGATCTATGGCGATTACAAGAAAAGGCACTAGGGTCATATTAGCATAGAATGAGTTCAGATCCATACGCTGAATAGTGAACAGACTCGTCCTCCGGCAGAAGGCACAGACCTGAGCCGATCGCGCAAGACTCCTTAAAAGAGGAAGGACGGCTAGCCACCACAAACCAACGGGCATTCCACATCTGGGACCGTTACAAATCCGTGATCATTCATCAACGACAATTGGGGTCAGCGAAAATTTCCTCAAAACTCAAAAACGAAATGATCGACATAATACGAGGGCTATAAAAGGGGAAACAGACCTATTGATCGAGAGAGATCTGTGCCGGCAAACGTGATCGAAGAGGGAGAATTAAAGGAGAGATTGTGAAGAGCCAAGGATGAAGAGAACACTGGACGAGGCAAGGACATTGAAGAGGGCATTGAGTGAAGGAGAGAGGGAGGGAGAAGTTAAACTTATAAAGAAGCCGCGTGATTAGGCGCGGCCTACGCACAATAAATATTTTTTTATTATTAGTTGCGTAACTTGCGTTGTTATCACGTGGAAATTTGAGTTTCTTGATTTATTAAAAAACACGTGGGTGTTTTGTCGTTAGGAAATTCCACCCAACGTCTCCTAAATACGTGCTTTGTGTTGTTTTTTAATGTTAATAAAAATTATATTCATTTCTGTGTTTAAATTTTAATTGAATAAAAATATTAAAATTGTAAAATTAAGAAGTCAGTGATATTTTAAAATTAAATTATAAAAAATTTTAAGAATTCTCGTAGCATCCAAACATTTTCTAAAACTTTGAGCCTCTTGAGCCACTTTTAATTAATTTATCACGTCTTCTCAAAGTACTAAGTACATGTATTATCTACAGTTTATATTAGGACATGATACTATTTTTTTTTATATAAGTAAATATTAAGACATGATACTATAGAATTGACATAACTATTAACCATTTTTTTTTATATAGGTAACATAACTATTAACAAATAAAGACTTGTTGTCAACTACCCCGAGACATCTACACGTGTTATACCATATATATAATCATTAAAACCTGTTGTAGTATTAAATACATGCGTTAGTACATACTATATTCTCTAAGATACAATTATTAACAATTACAAGTGCTCAAATGGTATTGAATATAAGTTATAGACTAATAATAAGACCATACTATATATTTACATGAGCATAGTATAAAATAATTGCAAAGATACCATATATTTTATTTTTATAAATTAATAATGTTGGAATCAGAGGTCAGAGTACTCAGTTAGGAAAAAAAAAAAACTCTGCCTTCAACTCCGACGTTTCAAAGTTGGAAAGTTGAATTTTTGCACAACCCTTCCCACTCTCGTAATCATTTTCTTGTATTAATAACAACCATAAGAAGAGAAAACAATATTAAAAAAAACGGTATACAGCCAAATTATATTCAGACGGTAATAGGAATGAAATAAATATTAGCTCCTAATAAACAAGAGCTCGGCATTAGTGCAATTTACCACTAAACGTTTACGTTCGATCTCAATGATAAAGATTGTCTTCCCAACAATCTTGATAGATTTTAGATACCCTCTTGCGGTGGAAAATGATTTTGATCTTGGATTTTGAATCTTTGATCAAAATCCAAAATTAAGTGGTAAGGATTTTGATCTTGGAGTTACGTTCCTTCGAGAAGGTTAAGTTTGGAGAGTTAGATAAGAATTTTTGATTTTAGATAAAAGTTTAAAATATTATTTTTTTAATATTATTATTGTTTTGAAATTTGAAAAAATTGAATTAAGATTTGAAAAAGTTGAATTGTTTATTATATTTTGTATAAAAATTTGAAAAATATGTAATAATAAGATGAGATGAGAATTTTATATTTTATTTTAGTATCCAAACTTAACCAGGTTTTAACATTGCAATCGTCTATTTTGGAGGAGTTGAAGAAGATCTACGTATCTTTTTTCTCTCCATACTTCATTAGGAAAAATTGAAATATAGTTTGATAGATAGGAATGAATCTCTCCCTTCTAGTGGAGAGATTCGCTGGGATTTTATAGAGAGGTTAGTTTCACACTGGTTGGAGAGACAAAATAAATAAGGAAGAGTCATTTAGTGAATCCGATAAACGGAATATACAAAAAAGAGCGACTCATTAGCAACTAAAAACTTAGAGTGGATTTGAATACATAAAATATTTCATCTCATCTTATATTAGGCCTGCAACCCAACTTGGCACAATCGAGTTTGGGGCCGACCCGACCCGAATTATGATGTTTATGGCGCCAAACCGACCCGAACAAAATGAAAAACGGGTCGAACCTTACGACCCGACCAAAAACAAAAAATAAAATGAAATTCTGCTTTCTATACATCTATTTACAAATCTCTGATCTGAATCTCAGATCTATGATGATCCTCAAATTCTAGAACAAACCCAACTTCATTTTCACGAGCGTGCCGAACTTGTTCAAGCTGATGTATCCATCTTCATTTTCATCAGGATGCCAGAGTACTGATGTAGCTCTCAAATGAGGGAATTCAACCCCTAGCTCTGTTAAAACCTTTTGCAACTCTACCTTTTGTAGCTCTACCAAAGTACTTCGTTTGGTATTGATGCGAATAAATAGAAGAAAAGGGAAACAAAAACATCACCATCGCCATCATCAAAACACCAACTCTGCCAGCAAAAGCTCACCACTCGCTGCTTCTCCTTCTTTTGCGGTTGTTCATCATGAAATAGTCACTCTGTTTCTGCAACACATGAAACAATCATATTGCCCCTCAAAGCCTAGACGCTACTCTCACCTGGTTCTGCTCGAAAACCTCCAAACAAACTCCCTCTCCACCATAATGTGACCCTAATAGTCTCACTCACCGTAGGTTCGCCCCCACAGAGCATTACCATGGTCCTCAACGCGGGGAGTGAACTCTCTTAGCTTCACTGCAAAAAAAAAAAACTCAAACTTCCACTCCATATTCAACCCACGTCTATATCTTCTTCCTACTCTCCAATCCCATGCTCCTCGCTCGCCTGAAAACCCGTACTAAGACCCTACTCTTCCGGTCCTACCTTTATCCTACGACTCGAATGAGCTTTGCCACGCAACAATCTCCTACGCAGATGCCTCGTCCAATGAAGGCAACCTTGCTTACGAATTGATTGGCGAGTTGGAGATGGGAGGCAGGGTTCTCATTCGGATTCGAGAGGCTAGGGTTTGAGAACTAAAGATAAGTTTGCTTTTATAGTCGGACGGGTTGACACCCAAAATACAGACCCGCTACTAGTCGGGTTAGAGATCTGAAAATATGACAAACCCACTAAAAGTCAGGTCGGGTCGGATTGTTTTGATCGGACTCAGCAGGTTATCAGTTTATATGCACAGCCCTATCTTATATTATTTCATTATTACAATTTTTTCAAATTTTTATACAAAAATATAATAAATAATTTAATTTTTTTCAAATCTCAAAATAAAAATAATATTAAAAATTTACATTTAACAATAATTTATTAAACTTTCAATAAAACATCTAATCTCATCTAAATTATGTATCCAAACTCATTAAAGTCTTGCACATACGAAGCTAATGGAATCAACTAATTTTGAGATAAAATAACATTACTTTAGTAAACTGTGTCACAGACAAGCTCCAGAGATTCAACTTCCTTTGCAATTATGTGTGTAAGTTCAGACACAAGAGGGTGGCATTGGCGTACCCATCTGATGTGTGTAGGAAGGGCAGCCGAGAAGGTCAGACAGCCGTTCAGACCTTCTCGATTAAGAATGAAATGGGAAAATTTATGGTCAACAATTTGAAGTGCAGTAAGTGAGCTCCTAAAAAATCCAGCTCATTTGAGTTAATTGATCCTGAATCACCATAAAGAATATCCAATAATTACAAAACACTTCAAAAGGTATGAACGAAATAAATAAAAAATTGGATATAATAGCATTAGGACTTACTATATATGTTTTCCATCATGGAATTGAGCATTCTTCGCTGCCTTGAAAGTTCCCAAAAATTCAGTACCCTTATGAAACTCACGCTTCTGCCTCGACTTGTCCCACTTGTGCTCAGTAGCCAATATCTCAATTATGCGCGGCAATGCCCGGCCTGCTGCATCAGTGTCAAGGAAAGCAAGCCGGGATCTCCTGGCAATAAAATCAACGGCAGATTCACAATATTCATTCCGAGCACAGTATGCAACCTCAGCCTCAAGAAAAGGATATCCATGGGCAAGCCTCTTCCCCAAATTTTCATTCTAAAGACCAAAAGGAGAAAAATCACTACAAAAGTTAACCACCACAACATACATGAATTAGAGTCAAAGAAACGTCCACCATATGACTAAAACTGTCTGTACTATGTTTAATTATATTAGCACATGTACAACTGAAGTTCCTAACTAGGTGTAATCTCATGTATACTTCCTATGTACTTAGGCTATGCCAATTTCAATATCAATAAAATATCTTCTTACTTATAAAAAATATCATGCTAGCACAGCTGAATTAAAATAATGAGTCACGGCCAGTTTGTTTCTCCTCATAAGAGCTACAAGGCAATAAAGTATTAAACTAATTCAAGTACATAATGAGGCCAGTGTCAGAAAATTGATGAGCCCTTTTTCTCTAAGTATCACTTCAGGACTCCTAGAACATCTGCTAAATTTTTTTTAGCATCTGCTCTTTTAGTCCCCATTACAATATTTCAATAAATGACCTCTTATTGATTTATGTGGATAACTAAGATAAAGCCTCCAGAATCCCGACGACACCATGTCTATCACTATAAAGCGAAGTGCCATAAAAGGCGATATCATGAATCAACCAACTGAAATCATTTGGCCCTGTGTCTACAGTGATATCATGACCACTCGGTGCCAGATGACACCGTGTCTATAGTGATATCATGTCTATCACAATAGACAACGATTCAATTTTCACAACGGGTCATCAATATGCTCCAAAACAAATCACTAAGCAATAGCACAGCTCTAGTGCCAGCATATGAAGAAGTATATGTATCATCATTAAAATAATATAAAACACTTAGGCTTCATTTGGTTACATAGATGAGATCAGATGATAGTTGAAAGTTAAATAAAATATCGTTAGAATATTATAATTTTTTAATATTAATTTTGTTTTAGAATTTGAAAAAGTTGAATTGTTTTTATATTTTGTTTGAGAGTTTAGGAAAGTTGTAATAATTAGATGAAATGAGATGAGATGAGATGAGATGATTTGTAAAAACAAACTAGGACTTAAACTTCATTTCAACTTTCCCTTCATTTAGATATAAAGGTAACCCAAATTTTGCAAAACTACAAAATGTCTTGCTAGTTAACAAAACAGCTACAATCCGCCAAGATTACCACAAAGTCTGCAAAATCAAATTAAAAAACATGAAAAGAAAGAATCCTGTTGATACTGCATGTCAATCACATGCTACGATATCACTCATAAACATACGTTTTAAAAATTACAGCAATGCAAATTATGCATGAGACCTAGCATGTCAATAACCATATATGTAAACTCGTCACAAAGCAGTGTCAAACATCATTTGTCTATAAAACAAACAAGCAAGCGACATAGACGAAGGAAAAACCAAGGCGGGATATATTATTCCATTGCTGGGATATTGATGCATCCAGCTGGCCCAAACTTACAGAAAAACCAGGCCATGAAATCTGTAATGGGGTTCGTCTGCCAAGTTTGGTAATCAGTCAATGTTTTGGGAACGTAAAAATGTAATTAGTGTGGTCAACAAGTCTTATATAACAGAGATCTCATACGTACGCATATATGGAATACATTAATTTCTGCCTAGAACTTGTAAGGTAATTAAACATAAGTTAGGCTTGTATTCTCGGTAAATTATGAATGAAAATCTAAGAAGGAAGACTTATTTGACTACAGAATTACTCAATCGGTAGATTCCTCCCGTATCAGCCTCCCAAGGCTTTTAGATTTGTTGTTTCCTAGGAACGTCTAATTGTTGCAGCATTATCCAGCTGTGTCAGACCATAAAATCAGTTTTGCTTGAGCAAGTCCTTCAATAAAAACTCTTGACAAATCAGTGTGAACAACAAAGTCTTCAGAATCCCATTGCTTTTTCTAAATTTGAGCAACAATATGCTACAAATCAAACTGAGCCTGAGGGAAAAATTAGCTCTTGAAGGTCATTGAGAGCAGTACTACATCCCATTAAACACTCTTTTCTTTACTTTAAAATGCACTTGAGCATAATTAGTATACTGCAGGAAGTGCCAGTAGTCAAGCTGCCTGATAGCTAATAAAATTTTTAATCCCCTTGAAACGCTTATAAATTGAGGATAGAAAGAAAGCTCCCAAGTGTAAAAGCAATAGGGTGAAGATTATAGCAGAACAAACTAACCTGAGCTATGGCAGCCACTCGTTCAGCCAAAGCTCCATATGCATGAGTCAGATGCTTTGTTGCAGCAGTGTCCATTGCACCAGGAACAACTTTGCCACCATGAGTCTTCTTCATGCGTACATACTGTTGTGCAATAACTGTAAATGATGCAGGATCCCATCCATCTCCACCAATAAGCCGCAAGTTGTGAGTTAAACAATTACTGGTCGGGCTCAGCTTTCCAGATTTTATGGCTGCATTAACTGCATCTTCTGCCATGCTGAGAGTATTTATAGTAAGCACGATATGCAAAGAAGGTGGCAGATGACTCACAGGCATTGATTCAAAGGCCTAGATCACTTTGATTCACTTCAAAATTAAGTTCACCATAATAATTTTAAATAGACTAACCATGGCACACTGACAATTACATGCTGTAACCTTAATGTATTTTATAAACAGAGTTGAAAAAACATCCAAGAGTAACCACTTTACATGAGCTCATTCTGGCGAGCCAGAATGAAATCCTCCAATAAATTTAAAGAAAGAATTTCAGCTCAATCATAACAATCTTACCTACGGTAAGTAGTCCACTTCCCACCCGTAATTGTGACCAAACCAGGAAAATCCTCACAAACAACATGATCTCTGGAGATACTCTCAGTGTTCTTCGCAGATGGATCCATTGCCAATGGGCGTATACCACTCCATGCAGAAAGAACATCTTTTCGCCTTACCTGCACTTCCAAAGCATTAGTTTCATCACCACGAGCAATAAGTAAGGGAAAGACATCCAGATGGATTCACTAATGCCTTCGAACGCTTGTAGATTTCCCGAAACATTGACCGGGATGGGCCTTGCTACTTGCTAGACACAGGAGTCCTTACAAAACTCCTGTAAGGTAACAAGGTAACAATGCCTGTAACAAGGTATTTTCTGATATTTTCTTTTTAAACCTCACTCAAATATAAAATATTTTTTAATTTTTAATTTTTAATTTTTTCATCTAATTATTACAACTTTTACAAACTTTAAAATAAAACACAAAAAATATAACTTTTTTTCAAATTTCAAAACAAATATAATATTAAAAAATTATATTCAAACAATTTTTTAACTACTATTTATAAATCATTTCACTACTATTTATAGATATTGGAAGATATTATAAATGTCCAAACGAGCCTGATCAATCTCCGAAATTTCACATATATATTAACATGTCAAAAATAATAATACAGCTAGCTTGTTAGTATGATAATGTTAGCAAAATACCCAAACCACCATGAGCCCATTAACTTAAAAAATCCTATTAGGAGCACAACCTAACAGAACAATGCCAACTAAGTTACACACAAAATTTTAGTAATATGGATGGAGGCTATTGAAACAAAAACGAAATTTACAAGAGAGGAAAAAAAAAAAGATTAACAAACTTCTATGCTAAGTGAAAGAAGTTCAGAATATAGAGTCATAGACACAAAAAGAAGCTGACGCTGAAAATACAAACATACCTTAACATTAAGGTAATCACTGATTGCATCCAGAATAAATTGAATTTCATCCTCATGTGGTTCTGGCAGCAAAGTGATGGGAGTATTGGAATCTGTGGTTCCAGCAATTGTTCGTCCCAACCATGGTAACATGAAAATAACACGTCCATCCTTAGTTTTAGGAACAATCAAACCCATTCCTTCAGGTGAATAGTAATCAGGTAGAACGACATGTACACCACTGCTAGGACAGATCATAGGTCGCACATCTTTATTGGCCATTTTCCGCAAGGAATCACAAAATGGCCCAGCCGCATTGACAATTACTTTTGCATATGAATCGAACTCTTTGCCTGGTACACTTTGCAGAGCAGTAAAGATCATGTAATTAACAAAATTTAGTGACCCTCTAGCTACAAGAAACTTAGTATGAGTTAAAACCAGTGTGTGTGTGCATGGGTCAAAGCACACGCACTTGCATTTGTCAGTGCGCGGGAAAGAGGAAGATGGGAACACCGTATGAAAAACAATGGCTTCTGGTAGAAGAAAACAATAAAACATACCAAACGAGAGAAAGTACTATTATGAACTCAGAGCTTAAGATTATGTTTGGAAAGTGAGATGAGAATTTTGTGTTTTGTTTTAAAGTTTAAAATATTATTTTTTAGTTTTAAGATTTGAAAAAGTTAAATTGGAATTTGAAAAAGTTGTATTGGGATTTGAAAAAGTTGAATTGTTTATTATATTTTATATAGGAATTTGAAAAGGTTGTAATGATGAGATGAGATGAGATAAAAATTTTAAAGAAGATGAAAGATCCAAACATAATCTAAATCGTTTTCAGCTTCCCCTCAAAGAAACGTATTTTTTTGTGGGGGTGGGTAGGGGTTAGTGATGTTGCCAAACATATCCAGCTGACACTTGCTTAAAGAAAATTCTTTCTGTACCTGATAAATTGTTTCGAACTCGTGCCCCAATTATCCGCTCACCAACTTCATCCTTCAAAAATGATATTACTTCTACATGGTTAAGCACCGCTGCACCAGCTAATGCAGCAGTGCATGCCAATCCAACATTAAGTCGTGAGTCATTCATCTGGCCATCGTAATAAACCACTGTCCCCTTCAGGTTTCTATCTTTGCCCTTCCTTGCAAGTGTGGGGAAGAGCTCACTGGACTCTTGCGCAGAATAATATCTGGACAAATGTAATAGGCGTGGTCCTGCGACCAAATCGTACATTTTCAAGCCCATCCAGTAGTACACTACCTCAAACCAGTCAAAGCATGGCGTCATGCATGGCAAAGCATGACATAGGTGTGGTGCATTCTCAATAATCTGTTTACGTTCCTCAAGCGCATGGAATACCAGCTTCAGTTGCCCATAGTCGAGATTAAAGACAGCTTTCTCCAAGTAACGAACTCCTAAAATTTAGTATAAAGGAATACAAATCAACGGTTAGCTCAAAAGCTAAAATACAACTATATGTGACAAAATTGCAAGCAAAGTACTGCTCAATGACACGATCAACATGCCACAACTGTCTACGATAAAACATTTGTTTCGTTGGCCCCGGTGAAAAAATTAGTCATTGAAGAAATTAGTAAAATTATTTCCCTCGCAATACCTACCCGTTAAAGCAAACATAACCACCACACTCCACAGTAAACGATCAGATTTTTTAATACAACCACACACCAGTGGCTTATAAATTAATCGATAACGATAAAGCATGACTCAGAAAATAACAATTAATTTTAAAAGAAGAAGAAGAGCATAGATTTTAATGGCCTGACTTTTCATTATTTTATAGTTTCTAATACTGTGACGTAGATAGATCCTCTTCTATACTTGAACTTTGCCTATTCCTTATTAATGACATTATCGTTTACTTAAAAAGAAGAAGAAGAAGAAGAAGAAGAAGAAGAGAGAGAGAGAAAAGAAGAGCAAGTGCAAGAAGAAACCCACTTCTTTCGCGAATAGTAATGCATATGCCGAACTCAAGACGCCACGGCCATTGCAATAAATTATATGGTCAACCAGATTACCTAATGTTTCTTCCAACACTAAAAAATAGTTGCAAAGGAAATAATTTTCCAATCACGAAAAGAACTTAAAACAAGGAAATCCATATTTAACGCTGAAAACAATTCACAAACTGAGCAAAACTTATCACTTCAACTTCTCCAGTAACTATCATTGCAAATTCCAAAAGGAACCCAGATCCTAAACGGAGAACAAACCAAACACTTCCGAATTAGTAACACATCTATAGATAGAAAATCCGGTACATATACATGGTGACACAAACGTAAATATAAAAAATAAATATACATCCACATACCTCCATGAATGAGCTTTGTGGACCTCGAGGAAGTGCCAGAAGAGAAATCCTCTCGTTCGACGAGTCCCACTCGGAGGCCTCTGGTGACGGCATCAAGAGCTACGCCGCATCCGGTGGCTCCTCCGCCGATCACGAGAACGTCGAGTGGGTTGGCCGCGCTGGCGCCAATCAGGGCCGACTCCTGGACCGCTCTGGCCGGAACGAGAACTTTCGGGTCGGTGATCTTCTGCCGTAGAGCCGCGAGCTGGGAGCCAGCGCCGCTGTCGTTGGCGGATAAAGTAGGCTGATAGAGGAAAAATGCTCCTCCAGAAGCGGCGGCGATTGCCGCTGCACCAAGGCGGCGACTCAATCGAGTGGTGGCGGTCATTTGCTGTGTTTTGGTAGAGGGACAACGACGACGACGGGGATGGGATATAGATTCGGTCACAGAGAGATTGCCTTGGGAGTCGGTTTATAGAATTTTCTCGTTTTCTCTCTGCCAGAATGCCGCTGCGGTGTCAATGGTTGCGGGTTGCGACAGTACGAAAATGACTAGATCAATCCTGTTTTGTCGGAAGCATTTTATTTTTATTTTAAAAATTATATACGTCACATTACTCTGATTCATTTTTATCGTCAATATAATAAATGCATCATGTTTTATATAGTAAAATAAAAATATGATATATAAAATTTTTCTTTTCACCACGTCAATATAATAAATGCATCGTATCACCTGTTTTTTTTTTTGAATCACGACCTGCTTATGGTTTGGAGAATCCACGTCATCTCTAAAATTATAATTGCCAAAAAAAAACGAAGCGAGTTATCAAAGGAGAATTATCAATTCACAAAATTTCTCATTTTATTATTATAATATTTTTAAATTTTTATATAAAATATAATTAATTAAATAATTTTTTAAAATTTTAAAATTAAAATTTTATATTTTAATAATATTTTATTTAACTTTTAATAAAACATCTTATTTTATTTAAACTACGTAACCAAACGGCCCTAAGATTCAGAATAATCATGATCTATAACATTCAATTAGATTGACGTCATAAGACGCAAGAGAAGGAACACATGCTCCATAATTTTCATTGAAACATTACGAGCAACTTTAGAAAAGTTGGATTGCCTTGACTTTTGGGTAATTTCACTCACTTGCAAAATACAAGTTGAAGCCGTGCATTTGGATCCACCACGCACATCCCACGACTGAATACTTAGCTGCATAGCTCCGCTCGTGACTCACCGCTCAAATATTTAAATACGATGTTGCCAACGTGACGTTCCTAGCTACCAACTTTATGTCGTGAAATCTGTGAATTAACAAAACAGGTTTAAATATTATTACTTTTATTATTTAAATATACTTCTTGCAATGAAATCGCTTAAACTTTCTATTATTTAAATGTTCATAAAAGGAAAAAAGATTGGTCTTTTCAATAAAGTTGAAGGGCTTATTGAGTAACATCAATAAATAGTTTTTCATACCATTTCTTAAAAAATACTTATTTTAAAATATTAGAAATAATAAATAAATAAACACAAAAGAGTTGCTTGAAAATACTCAATAATAATAAATTATAAAGGAACTAAACAGATCATTACCCTGGCGCATTTGGGTTGTCGTTGCAGATTCCCAAGCCCACCCATCTGTAGTCGGTGAAAAGGCCCAATAACAACCTAGTAATCCCTTTCCAGCATTCCAACCTCAGACCATGTTTTCAAAGCACAATAAACAGTGTCCAGGCCCAGTCTAAGGTTTCAACTTCGCGATCACCTTCCCCTTCCAGGCAGGCTCCACGCGCAGAAAAGCGAGATTCTCAGCTCGTACAGGGGGAAATTTCGCTCCAATGGCTCAGATTCCGAACCTAGACAATGCTCCTCTCAATCTCACGTCTCTCAGGTATACAATACCTATTTTTCTTATTTTATTTTACTCACCGTTTTTTTTTTTAAAATCTAGTCATCGGTTGATTTTTGTTTTTTTGGGATCATATTCAGGGAACAGTCCCAGAAGGAGCTCCTAAATATCCTCAAGAATGTGAGTCTCCTTGCTTTATGATTTCTATGTTTGTTTACCGAGCAAACCAATGAAAATAAAATAGCCATGGGAAGCCGTGGCTGCTTTCGGTTCAGTGGAATTTATGTATTACAGGTCCTCAACCGTTGATATATATCAGATTTGGAATCTAAGTTTATTTTGTGTTTTCCTATTTCATTTGGAAAGTTATAGGGTTTGAATTTGGTTAATGATCTTAAATATTGATTTGCAATTATATCTTTTCTTTCGCTGAGATTTACAGATTCGAGGGAAAAAGTGCTTGATAATCGATCCAAAGCTCGGAGGCTCTCTCTCATTGATCATCCAGACGTCACTTCTGAAGGCATTCCTCTTCAACCCTACTCAGTCTTTATGTGCTATTAGGCCCTGTTGGGGTTTATAGAATTTGGATATGAGAAAATCTACACACTCAGTTACTTCGATTTGTACCTGATCGGCATATTTATGTCTCTCTTCCGTTAATTCGAGACATTCTATTGTTCTGGGAAAAAGTCCGCCCCCCCCCCCCCCCCCCCCAAAATAACTAGTTAAAGTGTTGCGGTTAGCCTGCTATTTTGAGAGATTTCTGCTAATTGAAAACAGGAACATGGGGTAGAATTGCGGCATCTTTCAGCGGAGCCAATTCAATCTGACTGCACCAAAGTGGTTTTCCTTGTCCGTTCTAAGATTGATTTGATGAAATTCATATGTTCAAATGTTCATAATGATATATCAAAAGGGCTCCAAAGGGAATACCATGTTTATTTTGTCCCTCGCCGTGCAGTTGTGTGTGAGAAGGTAAACATTTGTTGGTGGTTTATCTGTTTGCACAACCTAACACGACGTTAATGCGATTAATACCCATGCATTTAGTATAAGTATCTTTTTTGATATGCAGGTCCTTGAGGATGAAAAGGTTCATCAGTTGATGACTATAGGGGAGTACCCACTGTACATAGTTCCATTTGATGAGGATGTCTTATCATTTGAACTCGATCTTGCGTATAAAGTATGAAAAGAACTGCTTTGCATAATATCTGTGGATTAATATTAATTATTTATCTTTGGTTGTTTGACGTCTTTTTTTTTTTTTAATCTTTGTCTCTGAATGTTAGGAAAGCCAAGTTGATGGTGATACAAGCTCGCTTTGGCATATTGCAAAAGCCATTCACAAGCTTGAGGTTGTGTGATTCTACAAATATAATTTAGTTGATTCATGTAAAGGATGAGGCCTTAGGGTAATATTGACCTATAAAGAGATAATAGGCATTTCAAATAAAAAGGACTAATATGATTATATATACTCTTAATTTATAATCCTTGTATTTATCTTAAAGTTTGGCATTGATTAGTTTTCTTTCGGAGTGATACCAAATGTGAGGGCCAAAGGCAAAGCATCGGTGCGTGTTGCAGACATCCTAAACCGCATGCAAGCTGAGGAACCGGTTAACTCACCTGATGTAATTATGCATTACTTGAAGCTCCTTTAGAAGCAAACTAGCCCTAAAAATCAACATTTTATAGTGATGTGCACTATGTCACCTCCACTAATTTTTTTTTTTTAAAATATATATTTCAGATGGTTGTGCCAGAGATAAATACACTCATCCTTTTAGATAGGGAGGTAATGTTCGGCTTCTTCTCCTCCTCCTCTCTCTCTCTCTCTCTCTCCCACACACACACACACGTCAAATGACATCATGGTAGTTGCAAATGATAATGATAATGCATATTAACCTACTGGCCTTGGAGAATTAGCCAAGTATAGTTCGTCCTAAAACAAAGCAAGTATAACCAGTAGAACTGAGCCCAAGGGAAAAGTAAGCCAAAAGATGATTAAACTCAACTTTACTTATTTTAGAAAGATAAACTACCTTCCTTGTATCACTAAACTGCATGCATAGGCAATGCTCTTGTATATGTCCCGTATACTTGGGCCTTTGTCTATTTTTATGATCAATAAGATTTTGTTTACCGGTCAAATAGAAGGATAAACTTGATAATATATGAAATACTGAGGTACTTTTAAGAATTTTCTCACTTCAGTCATTGATTCTCATGTAGAAAAACGATCTTATACTGAGTTACTGTTAATAATTTTCTCACTTCAAGCTATTACATTGCTGAGTTGTAGATTTATGATGTCTACGTTGTCAGATCCGTTTTGTTGTCTAAAGTTGGCTATTCTTTGGCTGCAGGTGGATATGGTCACTCCTATGTGTTCTCAATTGACATACGAGGGGCTGATTGACGAGGTTAGGTGATGCTGGGGGCCGATATTTATCCAATGTATAATTGTTGTAGGATGATAGATCATGCCAGTGGAATTGAGTGATTGATGCATATGATGCTTTATTGTTTCTCATGATTTACTTATAAAAAAAAAAATTTTGCCTCATCATTTGAAGTCCCCCCCCAAACCCTCCAAAAAAAAAAAAGAAAAAAAAGAAAAAGAAAATTGTTTCTAGGGGAATTAGGGTTAATTATACTTATAAAAAAAGGGTTATGATTTTTCTTTACAAATGTGTGATTAGGAATTTAGCTTTGTTCTTAACATTATGTCTTATTACCAAACCTCTAATTTTGTGTGAGCATCAGATACTTTTATTTTTCTTAGTGCCAAAGCTAAATCGTCAAAGCTCAATCTTTTCTGCCTATTTATATGAATACAATAGCTTGATTACTTATAAAAAAAAAATACTTTCCTCCGTTGGATTGCAATGGAATAGTTATAGATTTGTTTCTGGTTATATAGATTTTGTTATAAGCTCTCTCTAATAGGTTCACTGCAGTTTCTGCATATCAATAATGGGTCCATGGAGCTTGATGCATCGATCATGGGTGTCCAACAAGAGGGAAAAAAGATAAAAGTACCACTCAATTCAAGGTAAAAATATTGTCTCTGCTTGATGTATCCTGCTGCTCTATATTCTTTTTAAATTAGTGAAATAATATTTGCACACCAAGATTGATTTCCGTACAGATGGCAAAACATTAGTGCAGTGCTAATGGACTAATATTTATGTTACTTTTCGTATTTTTAGAGTTTTATTTTAATTCCGTATTTTTAGTGTAATTGATGGTGTAGGAATTGCCAGTTGTCTCAAATGATTCATTAAATATATTATTTTCCTTAGTTTTTTCATTTTCAACTTTACTTCTTCCTGATTGTCCTGCTCATTTACTCTGGGTTGTTTGAATTTTAGTGACAAGCTGTTTAAGGAGATAAGGGATCTCAACTTCGAAGTTGTTGTCCAGGTTGATTTATTTGAACCAGTTTACAGTACTTCAGATTATTGCTTATATCTCTATTTCCAAATCCTTTTCTATTGTCAGTTGTCCCTCAATTATTATAGCAATTTTTTCTTGGAATTCCATTTTCTTAGTTGCCATCTGCAGTATGATTGCAGATTCTACGTCAGAAAGCAACATCTATGAAACAGGATTACACAGAGATGACTACAACTGTAAGTGAATGGTTTAACATCTAAACTTAATTAACATTTTCGCCTATGATTGTTGCCAGCTAGAACATTTTCATGAAACTGATGTCAGTGCTGGAATACATGTCCCCAATATTTTCAACCAAATCTTGGCATTATACTGCACATATATATTTCAATCCTCAAAACACAGATGGTATCTCAACGCTTCCCTTCCAGGAAGTCTTAACTGTATTGAAGCATTTTCTGATGGAATGCTTTGTTATTCACAGACGCAGACGGTTTCTGAATTAAAGGACTTTGTCAAAAAGCTGAACTCATTGCCAGAAATGACTGTATGTATTTTCCCTTTTTAAAAAATAAAATAAATTGATACCTAGTAATTGCATTTCCAATTGATTTGATTTGCTGTAAATTATTGCTTTAGAGACACATAAATCTTGCTCAGCATCTGTCGACATTCACATCAAAGCCAACATTTCTTGGGCAACTTGACATGGAACACACAATTGTTGAGGCACAGAGCTATGACATGTGAGCTGAATTTATACTCTTTATCTCTAACTTTTGACAACCTAACATGTGTGTTGGTTTTATCTTTTCATCTAATGATATATGTGAATAGACTCGACTGCAAAAGCATGCTCGTTTGCTTTATAGTTTGAGTGTAAGTGATTTACTCAAATTTCACTACTAAGAGTTTTTGTTCTGCTAATATCATGTTTGACTGATAAAAAAATGTTCTGCTGATATCCTGTTCGGTTTATTTAACAATTACCTTCTTGTTTGCTATCTCAGATGAGACCTTCTGTTCCTGACAGTTGTTTGAATTTCTACTAGTGGAAACTTCTTTTCTACTTGGAAAATATAAATTTCTTGTCTTCTATGGAACGCGTTCTGAACTATCCAGCCACTCTGCTAGGCTACTTGTATCTCACTGCAAAATTCTATCAGTCTTAATTTTCCCTTTCCTCTTTTTAATTGACGATAATGCCAGTTCTGAATTGGACTACTTGTATCACATGGAATAACTGAGATGGAACTTCTCTTAAGCAACTATATTGTCTTGCTCTGTGCATTTCTTAATTATTCTCAAGATTTATTCTTTCCAGTCTCACAGATGTATGGGTTATGGATTTGCAGTCCCCTAGATCCTAATCTTCAAATGCATGAAATCAATGCAGATGCTTTGAGTATATTGAAGAAATGATCCATAAGCAGGAGCCTCTTGTCAATGTTCTACGTCTTCTCATCTTATTTTCCGTTACAAACTCTGGGTTGCCTAAGAAGCATTTTGACTACTTGAGGCAAGGACAGAATGATTTGTCATTCCTTTTAATTCCTTGGGATCTACAATCTAGCCAATGTTTCATTTTCATTTTTTTAACTCGGTCTAGGAGAGAATTACTCCACAGCTATGGATTTGAGCACATGGCCACGTTGAATAACTTAGAGAAAGCTGGATTGCTGAAAAAACAGGTATTTACCTTTGTAATCTAGCATTTTGTGTGCCAATGTTGGATTCATGGTAACATAATCTGATCCTTGCAGGAGACAAAAAGCAACTGGCTGACAATCAAACGCGCTCTGCAACTTGTGGTTGATGACACTGACACAGCAAAGTATATTTCTTTGGTTCTGCTTCCTAATGTGATGATGGAATGTGGTTATGGCTGGTTTTTCTTTAGCATGTTTTACGGGGCATATCGATCTCTCTCTCTCTTTCGCTCTCTCTATCTCTATCTCTATCTCTCTCACATATTTTAATTTACTCTGACTGAATCTAGCTACATAAAAGGTTTTTGTAGTGTTTTATTTCTATTGTAACAGTGTTGATATTCTTACTAACTCAGTTATTTCTTATGTAACAGTCCCAATGATATTGCCTATGTATTTTCTGGATATGCACCTCTTAGTATTCGTCTCATTCAGCATGCCGTTCGATCTGGATGGTGAGGTTGATTCTTTATTTGCAGTTTCTTAGAACTTATTGTCAGTTTTGATTTTCCTGGTCTTGAATAGTGTCGGTACTATATTCCTAAATTGTCGAGTTGACTTAAAAAGGAAAAAAAAAAACCCAAAAATGTTATGAAGTTTAGAAATTAAGCAAGCTCGATTTGATGTGGTACAGCCTCTGCCTTTAAGGCCTGTAGCAGACAAGCTTTTCATGCTTTTGTCTGTGGAATAATCACAAGCCTCGTAGCTATGCTTTCATCTGTGAGATCTAAGGCTGCACTACCATTTCGCATGTCAGCTTAGTCTTTCAGTTTTGGATGTCTGAGCTGAGTTTCCTTGTTGGGCAAAGGTTTAAGATGTTTGACATCTGACCTCATGGCATTGGAACATGGCCATAACATGGTCTCGATCCACTGCTTACTCTGCTTATTTTGGTGTCCATAGAACTGCGTCTGGTCAAGAAACCATTACATCAATGACTAAAATTGTGGGTCCATCCATGGATAAAAGTCAAGAAACCATTACATCAATGACGACAATTGTGGGTCCATCCATGGGAGAAGTCAAGAAACCATGCCAACAATGACTACAATTGTCTTGACTGGTCTTTAATTTTTATTATGAATTTGCGTCTTATGGGCAACTTTATCTTCTTGAAAGTGACCATTTGACCCTTCAGGCGTCCTATAGAAGAAATTCTGAAGCTACTACCAGGACCACATTCTGAAACGAAAAGAGTAAATTTCTCCCAGTTTTATTGGCTAATGTATTTTTTCTTCAGTCGATCTCTCCAGCTTTTCTTTTCTCCTTGAAATTTAAGTTTTTCTGGTAAATCTTATCAAAAAAAAAAGTTTTTCTGGTAAATCGACTATCTTACAGGGCAGATTCGCAAGCAGTCCATCATTTGACACGTTGCAGGGAGCTTCAGCCAATATAGACAGGTATGTTCCACTGGCCTGGCAGCTAGGATTATGCCTAACTGATATTCTTGTGATGGGTTGTTTTTTGGGTAGTGATGGATAGTCCTTTAATTGCGAGAAACCAATACAGATGCTGGAACACACTTTTTGATTGATAAGTAGAAATATTGGAAATTTAGGATCATAGGAGTTAACTAAAATTCCTTAACCCCTATAGGTTGGAAGTGGTAAGAATCTACTTGGTGGTATGCTCCCTCGAGGTCTAAGGTTTGAACCCTTGAGTGCAAACTTCTAGGGGTCATCGCTGGGAATTTCTCCTTGAATTACCCAAGGTGCACTCGTAGAAAACTCCTTACTAAGAGCCTATGCACCTTTGGGATTAGTCGGGACTTTGTTCTGGATACCCGGTACCAGTACAGAAATAAAAGAAATTCCTTACCTTTCTGTTGATTGTTTCTTAGATGTATTTTTCCCTGATAAATAGTTTTAAAAGAAAGAAACTTATATAGCTGAAGCAGTTACTGCCAATTTTTTACTGCAAAAATCATTTTCAAATGCATATAATGCCTTCTACTTTCTTTATTGTGAGTCTGTGACATGTCAACATATTTCAGAGCTGCTGATGGGAGGCGCTCCCTAGTTCTTGTTGTCTTCATCGGAGGTGTAACATTTGCGGAGATATCTGCACTCAGATTTCTCACTGCTCAGGTATGTAAAATTTAGTACATGTGGAATCTTCTAATTGCAGTTGATAATATTGGTTCATATAATTAATTCTACGATTCATACACTTTTTTCTCGCAAACTTCAAAATTGCATTTCTTAAGGTAATTAACGACCAGGAAATGTTGACTTTCCAGTAGCTAGCCGGATTAATTTTGTCACGGACTATGACCATGACTGACCATCTTCACGAAACCTGTTACAACGATGTTTATTTTTCTCCGTATTTGTAGGTTTCTCTAATGTTTGAGAGTCATTTGTTCTTGCAGGAGGGGATGGCATACGATATGATCATTGGGACGACCAATATTGTCAGTGGCCATACCTTAGCTGAAACATTTGTGGAGAAATTGGGTTGAGGCGTAGAATTTTGTTTGTTTATTTTTTCTTTTTGTAAAGCTCTTGGGCTATGAGAGTGGAAATTTAGGGTTGTCGAATGATTTTAGGCCCATGTCGAGAGTTTGTTGTACTGATGATATATTTATTAGCTTATGTGATTAATTTTTACCGTCTTTCTTTACATATTAATCCTAGATAGAGGGCGCAAGTATTGTGTACTTTTTTTTTGTTTGTAAAAAAGTAAGATCTATTATTAAAAAATTAATTTTTAATCATGTAAGTCTTGCATGTACTTATTTTTTTCGAAGAGATTAGGCAGCATTGACTCATTCACGACTGTAAATATTTTTATTTTTATTTGATTTTAAATTGAAACAAAGGATATTTCCACTTGTTTTTTCAAAGAATAAATATAAAGCACTTTTAGACTATCACCCAATTGTAATTATTATGTATTGACTCCATAAAAAAATTGACAGAAAGATTCTTAATAAAAATATTTGTATGCAAAAAAACTATAAAGATGGTTTGAGGAGTGATTGTCAAAATTCATAGTTTAAAAGTGATTACAAATTGGATGGTAGTTTGACGAGGTTTTGTGCATTTTTTCCCCCAATTTAAAATTATCTAAAAGAATTGAGTATAAGTGGGAAAATAGTTACCCATTTAACATTTTCAACTAAATGAATAATATTCATTTCAAGTGAAAGGAGAAAGATCCTTATTGTTGTGACTAAATTGTAGTCACGATAAACCTTGCAAAAATTCACGTTTATAATTTTCACTGTAACAAACACTATAATATCACAAGATACTGCAACATTGACTTTAGTTCGAAGTATACATGAATATGAAACTCAAAATACATTCTTGATTACCATATACAAACAAAAATAAATTTTGATGAAGCAAGTCTGATAGCGTTAAGGGTGTACCTCGTTTTTCCAGTTTCTCTTACAAAACCCGAGTATGGTTTGAAAAGTTTCTAAAAATGTTGACGATGCTGCCCCTTGCAATGCTGGTCGGATTTTTAAAAGAAGTATTTTTGATGATCTTGGGGCGAACTGTCTGATAAACAGCCAACCCATTTTTGACACCCGATACACGCCATCCTTGATGCTGATACGTAGCCCACAAACATATTTCTTTGTGCACAAAGACCCAGCCAGTCGCTGAAATGATGACGAGTACATTTGTATACATTTTGGAAAAGTTTTTCTGCACAACCTTCTGAAACATATCTAGGAACTATACTTTCTCCATGCCAACAACGCACCAAAAGACAACAAGAACACAATTGGAATTTTATGCTTCGACAACCACTTCAACTTGATGAAGGAGCTCTAAAATATTTCCAGCTTTTCTCTTGGCCCTGTCAGTACCATTCTCTGACAGTTGCTTCAATGCCTCTTCTGCACCATGCTCCCTGGCTAGTTTCAACTGCTGTAAATCACCCGTGCATAGAGACCACAATACTGCTGCGGCATTCTCCCGATTGCGTGGGGAACCAGTTCTTATAAACTCCACCAAAACAGGGATTGGCTCACCTTGACCAATCGCTGTCTTCCCTTCAATATGGCTGGCAAGAATCGCAAGGATTGCTAGTGCTTCGTCGACCATCCCACTTCCGGCATCCTTCAGCAATCTCATCAGTGGGGCCACAATACCAGCCTTCACAGCTCTTGACTTGTTCCCCTGATAGATTGAAAGATTGAATATAGCGGTGGCAGCATCCTTCTTCCCTCTTGGAGTCCCCTCACATAGCAACGTTATAAGAGCTGGGATAGCCCCTGCTGCTCCTATTTTCACCTTGTACTCATCTACTACAGATAAACTAAAAAGGGTTGCAGCTGCATTTTCCCTAGCTTCCATGCTTCCATTTTTTAACACCTCTACTATATCAGGAATGGCTCCTGCATTTACAATAGTTCCCTTGTTACTGTCATTGATGGAAAGGTTGAGAAGTGCTGTAACAGCATGCTCCTGTGTTCGGGGATCTGAAGAGGACACTAGGTCTGCAAGAAGTGGTATGGCTCCTGCTTCAGCAATACATACTCTATTATCTGCATTCCTCTTTGCAAGCAACCTGAGCTCACCAGCAGCTGCTCTTTTCTGTTCCGGATTCCCAGTTGCCAGTTTTTCCAATAACTCATTGACAGCAGCACGATCACAGTCTGAAACTTTGCATCCGGATTTCTTGCTTTTACAATTTGCTTGCTTTTTTGGAAGCTCAACACCATTACTCTCACACCATAAAGCAATCAGACTTTTCAAAACGTAGTTAGGAGTTAGGGCCGTGTGCAACAGTGTCTGCTGTGTCTTGGGACAGGTTCTATGTCCTGCATCAAGCCATTTCTGAATGCTGGACCTTTCATAAGTCTGCAAAAGAAACATAAAGACAAAAAAGGACATTAATAATTGATATTGAAATAGATGAGTAGTTGTAAACTCAAACTTGGTATGCAGCTGCCAGGTAAATACCTGTCCAGTAGCAACAATCACGGGATCTTTCATCAGCTCAAGAGATATTGGACATCTGAAATCATCTGGGATAACAGGAGATCTGTGCTTAATCAATCTCATTTCACCCTCAGAGGTGTCGACTTGTGGATTTGCCATCTGTACCCAGTCTTTTATCTTCTTAAACAATGATGACATTTCTTCAAAGCTGTCTCTTGGTTCTATATCACTCGAGATAACCAATTCATGGAATGCAAGTGACTCTTTCTTTACATCATTGATAGTCTTGAGATACAGCTTTTCAGAAAGTCTTTTGATTATTGCTGGGTCCAGGTCTTTTTCTTTCTGTGCTATGGCTAAATCCATGTCCAATTGAAAATCAAGGGAATCCATTTTTCCTTTGGCTCTTTTGAATTGAGCATGTACTAGTTCAATCTGAAAGAAATCAAACATGTCCTACCTAATGTTAAAACTTTCCAAATCTGCTGTTCCATGGTTTGATACTAAATGTTACTTTCCTTAAGAAGTCAGGAATGATAAATATTTTGGATAACATTTAGTACAAGTACTCTCTCTCTCTCCCTTCAAACTTTAATTATAAGAGTAGGACGTTGTGGGACTATACACTGTTATTTAGCACAAGAATGTATGCATTTAATTCTCTCCATGATAAGCTGGGTTGTAAAAGTACCTGTTCGTGGACCTCCTCGGATATATTAAGGTTATCATAATGAATCTCGTTCAATGCAGCTTCAATTTGTTCCGTTACATGGTGGAACTTCTGTGCAATCTTTTCCCTTTGCAGAGCCTGTGACAAGCATGACATTGCGTACCTCAAATCAATGATTTAAACAGACGAATTCGTTTGAGAACAAGAATATTAATGAGCTAGGTCACAATAAATGACTAACAATGCCGATGACATTCGTTTCCAGTACAGAGGCAACCATAGACACCATGCATTTTCATCGTTACTTGGAACTTATTCGACATGTATGCTCTTAGAATGCATACATGAACGCATTTTTCTCCAATAAGAAAAACTTCGGATTTGCGAAATTAATCTCCCAACATGTACAATAAATACATACATATATGTATGTATATTGACAAAGAATTTGAATCTTGGATATGAAGATGATTCTTTTGAGGTTGCCGAATGGAAAAGCGAATTTAAAATTTCCCTTCTTATCTTAGCAAACGAAAACAAAGAGAAACACAATTGGTTCAGTATCCGTCCTTTCTCCTTCGCTTTCACCCGTTTTCTCAGTGGCCAAACGGAAAGTAATTAAGTGCTAGGGATACCTGATAGAGCTTGCTCCCTCCGTTCACCGAACGGAGAAGATCTTTAGCTGAATCCAGAGCCAGCCGCAGGAGTTCTAAGGCCTTGACCTCATCTTCGCGGAGCTCTTCCTCGCTGTCCCTCAATTCCTCGAAGAGAGGACTCAGGAGCTTGACTCTCCGAACCAGGTTCCCGTGCATCTTCTTGCAGACGTTTCGGCACTCGGGCAACTCCGAGATCGCTTTAACGGACTCGGCTAGACGAGTCAGAACCGAGTCATCCGGATCCTCGGTCGGCCCCATGCCGGTCGGCCCCATCAAAGCCCGCAAATTGGGCAGGAAACTATAAGAAGGAAACGAGAGAAATAACTCCTAGAACTTGAGAATTAGATTGAATGTAGGAAGAGAATGAGATTGGCTGATACAAATAAAAAAAAAAAATTAGAGAGACGGAGATCGAGATTGGTTGGGAAATGGTGGGGATTGGAAATTCAGAACCGCCTATAGATTTTGCAGAGGAAGATGGGGTGTTGTCGTGAGATGAAGGGAGGGAGGAGAAATAAAAGATCAAAAAGATGCGTAATTGACTACTAAATAAATAAATAAATATTTTTAGAATAATATGAAGTTAATAATATGAAAGAAAGGGAAGTATGAAAGTTTGGAATAATGAGACAGAGAATTGGTCACTCAAATCTTTGTTTATGTTGCGGCTTCCGACTGTTTTGGCCAGGTCGCCTGAAGGAATCAGGGAGTTATCTCATTGTGACAAATAATATACTTATTATTTTAAATACCATAAGGGATTCATTTCTTTTATTTTTAGCCTTTAATAATTGAATAAATACGTAATTTCTTAATGCTACCATTATTTATGTATTTTTTTTATTGGTCTTGGTAATTTTTTTAATCAAATTCTCTATTTCTTTCTATAAATAAACAGCATTATCATGTATCAACCTTTCGGGTATTTCCGACCTTAGGAGAAAACCAATCTTGTGGAACAGGCAACTTTGCGCGTTATCATCAACGCGTTTAACTTTATTTCCTACCGGCGCAGAATTGTCAATTGGACGGTCGGGATCCTTCCGAGAACCAACTCGAAAGCCTTTTGGTCCCGCTCGGTTTGCTCTGATATCGGATTGAAATATTCTGCATAGGTTGAGCTATTCCTGGTCGGATATTTTTTTTTTTTTTTTTTTTTAATATAGGGGTTGGGGGATTCGAACCTGATTCTCCCGTTTGGAGACCAGGCCTTATGCCATATGGTCCAAAGGACCTCGGCATTCCTGGTCGGATATTGAATTCAAATAAAAGATTCACATGTACCATTTAATACTAAATTTACTTAAGCCTTGTTTGGACAATAAAAATATTTCATCTCATTTCTTCTTATCATTATAAATTTTTTAAATTCTTGCATAAAATAGAATAAATAATTTAATTTTTTTTAAATCTCAAAATAATAATATTAAAAATAATATTTTATTTAACTTTTATCTTAACTTACTATTCAAAAAGTAGCGAAATATATTTTCAAACTTATTTTAAAATAAGAGTTATGTTATTTATAAATTTAGGCCTTTGTTTGTTTTTAAGACCAAAATCTAAAATTTTAAAAACTTCTCATCCCATCATTACAACTTTTTTAAATTTCCATACAAAATAAAATAAACAATTCATTTTTTTTAAATCTCAAAATAAATATAATATTAAAAAATATATTCTAATGATATTTTATTCAACTTTTTAATTTTAATTTCATTTCATTTCATCTCATCTCTCAAAACAAACGAGGCTCAGTAAGAGATAAATTATTTATTACAGACTCGTTACATTCATAAAATATCAATACTTTTTTTTTATGTAAATGCTTGTAAATATATTTATATTCATAAAATAGTAAAAATATTATTTTTATCTTAAATTTTATTATTATCGACGACATTTATAAGAAATCCGCATATAAAATTATTTTAAATATTTTATTTTAACAAATGCAGTAAGAAATAACAAAGTTAAAGATGAAAAAAGTATTATTTTATGAATAATTTTACCTATTATCTCTACATACTACACACTATATTTATTTTAATTTATTTTATAATAAATATATAATACATGGACGATATGTAGAACATCTCAATTAATTTAACAAGAATAAAATAAAATAAAAAATGATAACTAAAAAATAATATTAAAATATATAAATTATATAATATAAAATGATAAGTAGCATTTTATACCTCTAAATTGGTACGGATGTTTCGAGAACTTGAGATACGTTAAAGTGATTTTTATTATTTTTCAAATGAAGTGATTTGATTTTATTAGTACTAGACTACTAGTAGTCATATACCGGTGCAGATGAAATTATAACAAGAATTTAGCATAGAATAATAATACATATAAACCTTAAATATATAAATTTTTATAAAAAAATATATTCCATCGTAAAAAGTTTATTTATTTTTATATGGAGACTATTTTTTTATAAAAAAATTATATAAAACGACTTGTCACTGTCATTACTCTTTCGCTGATCACACTTGCCGACAGGCAACCGGGTCAGATGGGACAGATGGAAGCCACCAAGTTGCTGACATGTCAAGTTGGGTTTGGTCAACAGCGTGTTTAAAATGGCGCCCACAGCATCTGACAAAACACAACGAGAATCTTGACTTTGCCAAGTATACAAAAGCAAGTGGACGAAATTAGCTAAAGGCTTTTGTTCTACGTAAGTTTAATTGGTAGTCTCTTTTGTCTGCTTTCTGCACTTGATCTGCAGTTGTTATTATCTTGTGATTTATTTGCTTCGGCGCCTATTGATGGCAATGGTGGAAATAAGACAAACTATGTAATAAAATAAAATTATTTTAAACTTGATTTTAACTTTTACTTTTGATTTGATGTGTTAAAAAAATATATAATAAAAAAACTACCCAAAATAATCCATGACACTCGATCTCATGGGTTTGAAATTTGAGCTCACGGGATGACTTCGCCAGCCTTTGCCGGGTGGCATTGTGTTAAGGCTGGGCTAGCTTGGGTTCTCAAATGAAATGTTCCAAGGACTTAGACCGTCATGCATGCATGCATTCGTTTATCAAAACAGCTAATTTACCTCAACGAGCGGCACCAGAGGTTGTCGATCCGAGTCTTTTTCAGGAAGGATACGGAGATCCATGAGTGCTTAATTGGTTTTAATATTTGGGATCGGGACAAGATCTTGTTATATATGCTGAACGCCGTACAACCAGATCAAGAACGTATGAAATATATATATATTTCATCATATTATATATATAATTAATTTTCAGTTTCATATTATATATACATAGTTTGTACTAATTATTTACGTATAATGGGACGTACGTACTCTTGATTGATTATGTTATATAATTAATATCAAATTAATTAATTATTTATTTATTTTTCCTTCTTCCATTTTATTTATTTTCCCACATAAGTTCCCTTGGAATGGTTGTAAGTTCAATATTGTAGGACCGAACTGCCCAATGGGAGTTAAAAAAACTTTGAACAACGTCAGAATTAATGGCCTGTGCATTTGCTAGGAAAGTTCAAATAACTACATTTTTCTTCTTGAACGCGACACAAATTTAATGCGTCTTTAATGATACGTACAACGAATATGGCGAGACAGAATAATTTAGACCTTCAATCCTACCCAAATGGTCCAAAAATAAGTTTAATTTCAAAGTCATGAGTTTTCTTTGAACCTAATTATAATTTGATATTGTTTTCACGTAACGCTTCGTACGTAGGATTTCTATTCATGTTAGAAAAATGTGCTCAATTTATTGGTTCACACTTCGTACGTTGACTGTAGATCACCTAGCCTTCAATCCTAGCTACTACCCAAATAGTCCAAACATAAGTTTTCAAAGTCATGAGTTTTCTTTTTTACGTTTGGATATTAAGTTGAATTGAATTTTTTATAATTAATAGTAAATTGAGATGGTAAAATAAGTTTTGTGAAATCTAATTAAGATAAATTTAAATATGTTTAAATATTAAGATAAATTTATAAATATTTATAAGAAGTTTAAAAAAATTATAAATCCCACGTATAAATAAATTATGAATATTGTGTCAATTATTCTACCATTTTTCTCTATTACTCTAACTTATGTATGTGCAGCCAATTAAAGTGTGACATTTGGTGATAAGCAACAGCTCTTATCAATATGCAGTGGAGTGGACGTGCTGGTCACGTGAGCAAACTTGGCTTGTTTGATATGAGGAATGAGGGCCGCTGAATCAAGGCACGTGTTGTAATCTGTTGGGCATGTATATATATGCAATGTTGCTGTGTTAGGGTAGTGTGATAGAACAAATTGATTTAGGGCATGTGTGTCGTCTTCGAGAGCTCTATATATTAGAGAGATTTCATTCTAGAGTTTGTTACTGAGGGAGAAAACAAGGCCAGATTGTGGTTTGTTTGGCTCGGTATTAGATTGATCTTGTGTATGATATATCAGCTTTGAAGATTACTCAATAAAAAATTATTTCTGAGGCTGTTACTGCCGTAGATGTAGGTCATTAGGGCCGAATCACATAATCTCTGTTTGTATCTCTTATTCTTTATTCTTTTCTTATTTCTTGTTGATTTACTGCTTGTTCTTGCTGTTCTTGACATTTTATCTCTGATACTTGTATATTTCTGGATTTGATTTCGGGACTGAGTCCTTTAAGTTATAAAGGACTTGATTGTGTTTCTCACATAAGTGTTGAATTGAAAAATGTTGTGGTTTCTATGTGTAAAAAAAAGTTTTAAATTGAGATGAATTTAGTAATTTGAAAATTGAGTGTTTGGATGTTAGACTTAGATTAAGATTAGACTGAACTGAATTAAATTCAGATAAATTTAACAACCAAACAAGATCTTAATTGTATTAACGTATGTTTGGAATTGCGTTGAGTGATATAGCTCTTATCCTTTAGATTTTTAATCGTAAAATTTAAGTAATAAGCTATACTATAAAATAGTTATTTATTATTTAGTACGTGTCTACAAAATTTTCAAACATGTGATATTTGTTTGGAAATTGATATAAAAAAAAAAGTTTTTTTGAGGTATAAATGATATAGAAATTAAAATGTCATTTTATTTTTTAAAGATTAGTCCTATTCTTAATAAAAATTCGAAATATGTTTCGTATTATCCAAAAAATTACATTTGAATAAAATCATCAAAATGATGCTTTACTTAAAATATACCTTTTAATTTTTTTGAAATTAAAAAGTATTTTAATACTTGACAAACAAACAATTTAATTTTATTCTTAAATAATTTCGTTGACTATTTAAACATTTTCTTGGACGATAGGTTTGGATAGTGAGATGGAATTTTTTTAATTTTAGATAAAATTTTAAAATATTATTATTATTTTAGAATTTAAAAAAATTAAATTATTTATTATATTTTATATAAAAATTTTAAAAAATTATAATAATAAATAATATGATATAAAAATTTTATATCTCATCTCACTTGTCAAACCTATCCTTGAACCAAATGTTAAGGCAAGACCAATGGCCATAGAACGTGGCCAGTACGTAGAGAATATCATGCCCATTTTCCTGTATTTAATTTGATAAATGGTCAGTGAGTGCAGGCCATTTATTTCTGTGAATTTGTTCCTCCTCAAGTGGCACAGTCACGAGGTTTAAATTGTGAGTTGAGATGAAATGAATTGATATGAAAGTTAAAAATTGAATAAAATATTTTTAAAATATTATTTTTTTAGAATTTGAAAGAATTGAATTATTTATTATATTTTATATAAAATTTAAAAAAATTATAATAATTAAATGAAATAAATTGATATCAACTCTAAATTCAATCGGGCCTAAAGTTTAGGGCTACACAAAAAACCAAGAAACCAACCTAGATCGGCCGCCGAAGCTAAGAACTAGCTGAAACTGGTGGAGAACTGGTCGACGTGCGGCAACAAATAGAGAAAATAGATATCGACCAGTTCAGCATTGGTTCGAACCTGGTTCAAACTGCTAAATCAGCTAGCTAAAGAAACTATTATATATATATATATATATTTTGTATTCAAAACTACGCCATTCTACGTAAATTTAAGTGGAAACATCGTCGTTTTAAGCCTGTAATTATGTTTTAAACACAATTAAAACGACGATATTTTATATTAAACCCAACGACGACATTTAATTCATAATGTATTAAAAATAAATTTAAGTAGAATGTACGTACTCTTGATTGATTATGTTATATAATTAATATCAAACATTTTTTTTCCTTCTTTCATTTTATTTATTTGTCTATAAGTTCCCTTGGAATGGTTGTAAGTTCAATATTGTAGGACCGAGCTGCCCAATGGGAATTAAAAAAAACTTTGAACAACATCTGAATCCTTTGCATTTGCTAGGAAAGTTAAAATAACTACACTTTTCTTCTTGAACACGATACAAATTCAATGCGTCTTTAATGATACGTGGGGAGTTTTCTTTTAAATAAGTTTAATTTCAAAGTCATGAGTTTCTTTGAACCTAGTTATAATTTGATCTTCTTTTCACGTAACGCTTCGTACGTAGGATTTCTATTCATGTTACAAAAACGTGCTTAATTTATTTGGTTCACACTTCGTACGTTGATTGTAGACCTAGCCTTCAATCCTAGCTACCACCCAAATAGTCCAAACAGGAGTTTTCAAAGTCATGAGTTTTCTTTTTAATCTTATTAACGTATATTTGGAATTGCCTTGAGTGATATAGCTCTTACCTTTAAGATTTTTAAACGTAAAATTTAAGTAATAAGGTATACTATGAAAAAGTTATTTATTATTTAGTACGTGTCCAAAACATTTTCAAACATGTGATATTTGTTTGAAAATAAATATATAAAAAAAATTGAAATATAAATGATATAAAAGGTGATTTTAATTTTTTATAGATTATCCATATTCTTAATAGAAATTCGAACGCATTGATCTCCTTTCCCGAACTTGAGCCAAAAGTTACGGCCAGATGATGGAGATGTAAGACGAGCCATTCGCAATGCTACTAGGCGAGCTAGGCACGCAAAGGCTAGGAGGGTTGCATTGGGGTGCATGCACGATTCGGGTGGTGAGGTGATGGGCATTCAAGACAAGTGCAACTAGAAGAGTCTCAAGTGTTAGTCAATTCCTTGATTTTAAGGATTGGAAGACAAGATGACAAATATCTTAATTTTAAGCCACATGTCCTTTATTTTAGGAATTTATATATTATTTCCATTATTTTAGACATTTGAATTATTTCCTTCAACTTAAGAACTTGATTTGTTTTAGAATTAGGAATTCAAAGAGTTGGTTTTGTTTTGGAATTAGGAATTCAAAGAGTTTGATTTGTTTTGGGATTAGGAATTCAAAAGAGGTTGGGGGAGGACTAGCCAAACCCTACTACTATATATTTGACCTTTTGGTTTGTAATTCATCATTAAGCTATTTTGAATGAATGAGAACTTTCTCTTTCAATCTTTTGAGAATTAAGTGCTAGCTTGAGTTAGTCTTAATTTTCACCAACCAACCCATTGAGATCTTTGTGTTGCCTTGAGATAACCCTAGATTCAACCATCCAACCCATCACAAACACGTGAGTGAGATTGAGGCTTCCATCATTGGTGCTTTCATTGGGAGTGTCTAACCCAAGGAGTGGAAGCCATGGCCGATCGACAACCAACTCATAGGGAGCGGATTGAGAACCTTGAATCCACTTTGGAGGCACAACAAACCGCCAATAATGAAAGGCTTGGAAGGATAGAGGAGGTGCTCCACCAATTGGTAGATCAAAGGAGGAATGGAGAGAGGAGGCGCCATAGGAGGAGAGCCCATAGTCCGGAGGACTCCGTTGGATCTAGAAGAAGCCAACGCCGAGAGAGGGTGGATGACTCGGATTCATCTTCTCAAGATTCCTCAAACACTCATGAGGAATCAACCGGTGAAAGTGAAGGAGAAGGAGGGAACCGGGAGGAGAGGAAAGGAGCACGTAGGGGGGAAGTTCTCAAGCCAAGGATGGACTTTCCAAAGTTCAATGGTGATGACCCAAGCACGTGGGTTAGTAGAGCCGAGCAATACTTTGAGCACAATCACATGGAGGGCCATGCAAAAGTGTCCTATGCCGCCTACTTCCTTGAAGGGGAAGCCAACCAATGGTG
Organism: Cyclocarya paliurus; assembly: GCA_029856935.1. Taxonomy (NCBI): domain Eukaryota; kingdom Viridiplantae; phylum Streptophyta; class Magnoliopsida; order Fagales; family Juglandaceae; genus Cyclocarya; species Cyclocarya paliurus. The sequence continues at coordinate 3,984,405 of JARVXP010000207.1, read as the reverse complement.
GCAATGGATGAGGAAGACGTACATGGTTCAAAGGAGGGAGTTGAAATGGAGGAAGTTTGTCAAGGAGCTTTTGAGGAGGTTCGAGCCAACCGAGTATATGGACTACCATGAGACTCTCTCAAAGATCAAGCAAAATGGATCTTTAAGAGATTATCAAAAGGAGTTTGAATACTTGTCCACTAGAGCACATGGGTGGTCGGAGAAGGCCCTCATTGGGACCTTTGTGGACGGCTTAAAGAGTGAGTTGGAGGCGGAGGTGAAACTTAGGAAGCCGAAAACTTTGATGCAAGTTTTAGAGGTTGCACGGATCAAGGAAGATCAACTTCAAGATTTAAAGAAGAGTAGCCGGTTTGAGGTGAGGAAACCACTCCCAATGGTTTTCAAGTTTGGTGCAAACAAGACCATTGGCAAGGATTTCTCGTCGGGAGGTCCTAGTGGAGGTGCAACAAGTGGAATCAAAACCTTCCCGCGGGTGTGAAGAGGCTATCTTGGGAAAAGATGCAACAAAGAAGAGAGAATGGACTTTGTTTCAATTGCAATGAGAGGTTCACTATGGGCCACAAATGCAAAGCCAAGCAAATCTTTCTCATTGAAGTGGAGTCGGAAGAAGAGGAAGGACAAGTGGAGGAAGAGCAAGGGCAAAATGAGCAAGAGCAAGGAGAGGCCAAGGGGGGAGACCCTCATATTTCTATTCATGCTTTGGCGGGTGTTGCCGGGCCTAGAACAATGAGAACACAAGCACACATTGGCAAGATAGAGGTAACGGTTCTTGTGGATAATGGATCGTCTCTAAACTTCATCAATTCTAAAGTGGCCGAGAACTTGGGGTTGCTTATGACTTCTATCACTCCATTCGAGGTCAAAGTAGCTAGTGGGGAGAAATTGATGTGTAGAGAAGTATATAAAAAGGTATGTTTGAAAACACAAGATCTTGAGATTGTGGTAGACTTGTATTCTTTACCTATTGTTGGGTTGGATGTTGTGTTGGGTGTGCAATGGTTAGAGGAGTTAGGGAAGATAGTGTCAGATTACAAAAAATGACTATGGAGTTTATGATGGGGGGTAAATGGGTGACCATGAGAATGAATGGAAGAGGGGGGTGCAAGGCCGTGGAGCCTAATGAGATGGAAAAAATCTTAAGGCGTGGGGGGCAATGTTTTGCTATCACATTGGCCTCCCAACCGTGGGGCTTGAGTGAGGGGTATGAAGTGAAAGATGGGCGCTTGGAGAGGGAGTTAGGTGCCGAGGTGCCTAGTGATTTGAGGGAGTTGTTGGGGCGATTTTCTAGAGTAATGGAGGACTCGAAGACACTTCCACCCTCAAGGGCATTTGATCATCACATTCCCTTGAAGGAGGAAGCCAAGCCGGTTAATGTTGCTCCCTACCGGTATGCTTACTACCAAAAAATCGAGATCGAGAAGCAAGTGAATGCAATGTTAGCTAATGGGCTCATCCGGCCAAGCTCTAGCCCATTCTCAAGTCCGGTTCTCTTGGTGAAGAAGAAGGATGGCACATGGAGGTTTTGCACTGACTATCGAGCCTTGAATGAGGCTACTATCAAGGATCGATTTCCAATTCCGACCATTGATGACATGTTAGATGAGTTTGGAGGTTCTATATTCTTCTCCAAACTCGATCTAAGAGCCGGATACCATCAAATAAGGATGCATGAAGGGGACATTCACAAGACGGCTTTCCGAACTTACAATGGCCACTTTGAGTACTTGGTGATGCCATTTGGTCTATGCAATGCTCTTTCAACTTTTCAAGCATGCATGAACCAAATCTTTAAGCCGTATTTGAGGAGGTATGTGTTGGTATTTTTTGATGACATTCTTATTTATTCCAAGACATGTGAGGATCACTTGGGGCACTTTGAGGTTGTTTTGGGGGTGCTACTTAACAACTCTTTTTATATTAAGTTGTCCAAATGTGCATTTGGCCAAAGGGAGATTGAGTACTTGGGGCATATGATGTCACATGATGGGGTCAAGGTGGATGCAAGGAAGGTGGAAGCTATGGTGGCTTGGCCCAAACCGAAGACTATCACCGAGTTGAGGGGCTTTCTTGGGCTCACGGGTTACCATAGGAAATTTGTGAAAAACTATGCTTTCATTGCAAGACCACTCACCAACATGCTCAAGAAGAATAATTTTAACTGGAATGAAGAGGGGGAAAAGGCATTTGAAGTTTTGAAAAACGCCATGACGACTACACCCGTCCTTGCTATGCCTAATTTTGAGAAGACATTTGAGCTTCACACGGATGCAAGTAATTTGGGAGTAGGAGCTGTTTTGACACAAGAAGGGAGGCCACTAGCCTTCATTAGCAAGGCCCTTGGTATTCAAAAGAAAGGGTGGAGTGTGTATGCACGCGAGATGCTTGCCATCATGGAGGCCGTGAGGGTGTGGAGGCCTTATTTGTTGGGAAGAAAGTTCTTGATAGTTACGGATCAACAACCTTTGAAGCATCTTTTGGAGCAAAGGATCACTACTCCGGACCAACAAAAGTGGGTATCCAAATTCCTTGGTTTTGAATTTGAATTGGTGTATAGACCGGGTAGGGAGAATCGGGTGGCCGATACCCTATCAAGGAGGGAGGATGGTGAGGTATTGGAGGCCCTCTCGGATCCTTCATGGGGGGTTTGGGATGAGATTAGAGAGGGAGTAAAAAATGATTTAAGATGTAAGGAGGTAATGGAGAAGCTAGATGTGGATGCTAATGGAGTAGAAAATTATGAGATGAGTGATAGGCTTTTAAAATACAAGGGGAGAGTGGTGGTGCCGAGTGTGGGTGAGTTTAAAAGGAAGATCTTGAGCCACTTTCATGATTCCAAGGAAGGGGACATTCAGGGGTGTACCGTACTTGGGTAAGGGTGACCAATTTGTTTTATTGGGATGGCATGAAAGGAGAGGTGAGGGAGTATGTGAGGAGATGTGACATTTGCCAAAGAGTGAAGAGTGAGAATAGCAAGCCCAAGGGGTTGATGCAACCCTTACCGATCCCTACTCACACTTGGGAGGATGTTATTATGGATTTTGTGGAGAGGTTGCCACTCTCAAATGGTTGTGATGGGGTGCTAGTGGCGGTTGACCGTTTGATCAAGTATGCACACTTCATTGCAATGGTGCATCCATACACAGCCAAGACTATCGCTAAACTTTATGTGGATCAAGTGATGAAGCTTCATGGGATGCCGAGAAGCATAGTGACTGATAGAGATCGTGTCTTCATGAGCAAATTTTGGAGGGAGTACTTCAAGATGCATGGGACTGAGTTGGCCCGAAGTTCAACATATCACCCCCAAACCGATGGCCAAACAGAGGTGACCAATCGGACTTTTGAGCAATATCTTAGGTGCTTTGTGCACCAATACCCAAAGAAGTGGGAAGAGCATTTGGCATGGGCTGAATTTTGGTACAACATATCATACCACCGATCTATCAAGATGACTCCATTTGAGGCACTTTATGGGAGACCACCACCGGTGCTTGTAGCCTATGAAACGAGAAGTTTACTAAATGATTTGGTAGATATAGAGCTTAGAGAGAGGGATGAAGTCTTAAAGGAACTCAAGAAGAATTTAGCACAGGCTCAAAACCAAATGAAGAAGTATTTTGACAAGGGAGGAGTATGGAGTCTTTTCAACTAGGTGAGTGGGTATTTCTCAAGTACTTACCAAGAAAGCATAAAGCACTATCCAAAGCAACATTGAACAAGTTGAGGGCTAAGTATTTTGGGCCATATCAAGTATTAAAGAAGTGTGGACAACTTGCATACAAGCTAGACCTACCGGTAGGAGTTCACATTCACCCTATTTTTCATGTCTCATGGCTAAGGAGGAAGGTTGGAGATCCAACCAAAGTGGTGAGTGAGATGCCCGTGGTGGATGAAGAGGGAAGAATGACAATCCAACCCGAGAAGATCAGGGAGTATAGGCTTGTGAGAAAGGGTGGCCAAGTAAGAACCGAAGCCTTAGTTCAATGGAAGGGGTTTCCAACTGAGGATGCTACATGAGAGAGTATTCGGGTTCTCAAGGAACAATTTTCAGATTTGGACCTTGAGGACAAGGTCGATCTTGAAGGGGGAAGGATTGATGGAGATGCAAGACGAGCCATTCGCAATGCTACTAGGCGAGCTAGGCACGCAGAGGCTAGGAGGGTTGCATTGGGGTGCATGCACGGTTCGGGTGGTGAGGTGATGGGCATTCAAGACAAGTGCAACTAGAGGAGTCTCAAGTGTTAGCCAATTCCTTGATTTTAGGGATTGGATGACAAGATGACAAATATCTTAATTTTAAGCCACATGTCCTTTATTTTAGGAATTTATCTATTATTTCCATTATTTTAGACATTTGAATTATTTCCTTCAACTTAAGAATTTGATTTGTTTTAGGATTAGGAATTCAAAGAGTTGGTTTTGTTTTGGAATTAGGAATTCATAGAGTTTGATTTGTTTTGGGATTAGGAATTCAAAAGAGGTTGGGGGAGGACTAGCCAAACCCTACTACTATATATTTGGCCTTTTGGTTTGTAATTCATCATTAAGCTATTTTGAATGAATGAGAACTTTCTCTTTCAATCTTTTGAGAATTAAGTGCTAGCTTGAGTTAGTCTTAATTTTCACCAACCAACCCATTGAGATCTTTGTGTTGCCTTGGGGTAACCCTAGATTCAACCATCCAACCCACCACAAACACGTGAGTGAGAGTGAGGCTTCCATCACCAGACCATGGAACGTGGCCAGTACCTAGAGAATTTCATGCTCATTTTCCTGTATTTATTCAAATTATTCTTCCAACAAAATCTCAGTGAGTGCAGTAGTTTTATAGGAGACCATTTCTTTCTGTGAATTTGTTCATCCTCCTCATGTGGCATGATGAGGTTTGGACTGTAAATTGAGATAAAATAAATTAAGATGGAAGTTAAAAGTTAAAAAAATATTATTAAAATATTATTTTTTAATAATATTATTATTTTAAAATTTAAAAAATTTATAATAATTAAATAAAATGAATTGGATTCATAACGTGTTTGCCGGAAGCTTAATTTAAGATGGAATAAACATATATCTTTACAATAAGATTTTATAATATTTAGATACCATTAAATTACACCAAATATATTATACCTGCGCCGGTTTCTAAAACTTTATTTTGCATAACAACCAATGCTTGAAGTTGGACGGAATAACTTGATTAAAACTGAAAACACATGCAAGGAATGATTTATATCTAACGTTTCTATTTCTTTTTTGTTTGTTCCTAATATTTTTAATAGAAACAATTATAAAAAAGAAACACAAACAAATAGCTAAAATCTCATTTTGAATTGGCCTTTTAATACTTCTCAGGAAGTTCATAGGTAAGCGTCTGAAATGATTTACGTGGTTTAGCACTAGATCTACGTTCACGATATTTGGAGATGAGAGATTTCACTATAATATATATGCTCGTTTACAATCTCTCATAGATTATCATTTCTCACTGTACAATGTGAGCTGAAAATCTATTTGTTGGAGCAGATGTTCTTTCTGGAACTCTTTATCTAAAGGTTGAAGAAGTAGCCAAAAAAGAAACTTCCCAAATAAACCTGACCAAAAATCTCTCTAAGTGTCCAAAAGAGAAGTTACTAAAACTGTAAACACCATGTCCCTTTTATCTCTTGCTCCATTTGCTTTATGTCACTTCCCTTTACTTTTCATCAAATCACCCACTTTCTTTCATGACACATTACTCCTTGTCTTCCCTTGTTTCTTCTCTGTCCCCTTTCACTATCTTTTCCTTCATCTTCTAGTATAACTTCTTGATGAGCTGGGCCTTGAGAATCATGCTGAGTTTGATATATTTTACCCCCGCAAACATAGGTAAGCGTCCGAAATTGTGAGTGTGGTTAGAACTTATTAGTCGTTTTAAATCAATCAATCTAATGGTAAAATTTTATTATTAGAAAATAATTTCAATTTTGCATGGTTAGCATTCATTTTAAGTAAAGTTGTAAAATAATTGTAGACAAAGATGAAACTGGCCAGGATTATAAGTTTAGAAGGGTCAAATACTTTTAGGATAGAATAAATAATTCAATTGAAGTTTTTATGAACATCATCAACAAAGTGATACAAGTATAAGAAAGAAAAAAAATAAATCTTGAAATTTCATTATTCCAATGATTCCAAGAGTTTTATGTGTAGGCTTGACACATGTTGCAATTAAAAAAAAGGAGGCTAAACTTTGGAAATGAGTTATACATGAATTATAAGAATAAACTAAAACTGTTTTCTAAATAATATATAATATTAAATTATATAAAAAGGTTTTAAGTAGTATATGAACTACATATTGAAATGTGGAATTTTTCATTAAGATAATTGTAAATTTTAAAAGAGAGAGCATAAAAGATCGAATTATAATTATTTTTTTTCAAATTAAATAAAATAGGACAAAAAACTACTAAAGATCAAAAGCTAATTTGACGATGACAAAAAGGGTTTACTTAAAGAATTATGCACAATATATTAACTTCTGATAAGAGACCGACTATCTTATAAAACTTATATAAGCACAATTATCAAAAATTAAAAAGGAAAGACTTGCAACCAAAACATCCTCTAATATTTTTTTCTTTAATTCTTGGGGGGACCAGGGCGATCTAGTTGTAGACTGATCGCCCCCTGGCAGCTGGCTTCGTCCCTAGTTGTAGTCTTGTAGACTAGTCGCCCCGACTTCGTTTCGTAGACTTGGTACTAAATTTATCATTTTCGTATATATACGGTTAACTTGCAACATGCGAGGGACCGAAAAATGATGTTTGAAGTCAGTCAGTCACGTTATATTTTCTTGGATCTCCTTTGGTTATATAGAGATAAGGCAAGATAAAATGAAAAATTTATAAATGGTAATAATAAAATAGTTTGATTTAAGATATTTATAAAATTTTGAAAAAGGAATAATTAAAAATTTAATAAAAAAATTATAAAATTAAAAAAGATTAGAATATAATTTTTTAATATAATTTTTATTTGTTAAAAAATATTTGTATTTTTTAAACTTATGAGTAGCGTATACTTTCAGAGGAAACCATTACGTACTGTGATAGACCACATACAGATCGAGAGCAACCTTCAGATTTTTCTTCTTCCCAATATCTATGGGGAATCCCACCTTGCGCCCTTCAGTCTCTTGGTCCGTTTTTGGCATCCTTCCAATCATTTCTGCCCTGTGCTTTTTTGTAATTTCCTCCGCCTATGCCATTAGTGGGAATGAGACGGACAGATTGGCCTTGCTTGAATTCAAGGCTAAGATAATCGATAAACCCGTCATGATTTTCAGTTCATGGAATGAAACCGTCCACTTCTGTCAATGGTATGGAGTTACTTGTGGTCGTCGACACCAAAGAGTCACACAGTTGCACCTAGCATCTCAGAAACTCGTGGGATCTGTATCACCTTTCATTGGAAATTTGAGCTTTCTAAGGTCTCTATATCTATCACACAATAGTTTGAGTCATGAAATCCCTCCAGAACTAGGCCGTTTGCATAGATTGCGGTTCCTAGGTTTGTACAATAATTCATTTGGTGGCAGAATTCCTACCAATATAGCCAGTTGTTCTAGTCTCGAAGTTCTTGATCTTGGTAAGAACCAACTGGTCGGCGAAATTCCTGTTGCGCTTAACTCCTTGTCAAAGCTCCGAACATTTTCTGTAGAGTTCAACAAATTAACGGGAAGAATCCCAACATTTCTTGGGAACCTGTCATCACTTGAGGTACTTTCAGCATCATCCAATAATCTGGGTGGGAGTATCCCTGATGTTCTGGGACAACTTATGAATCTTGAAACCTTTTTTTTTGGTGGAAATCAGCTTTCTGGTACCATCCCTCCTTCAATCTTCAACCTCTCTTCCATTAGAAAGTTTGACGTGGGACTTAATCAAATCCGAGGGAGTCTTCCGATGGATTTGGGCACAACTCTTTCTAATCTCCAAGAATTTTCCATTGCATCTAACCAGTTTACTGGAACTATTCCTCCTTCAATATCCAATGCCTCAAGCATGGAAAGACTTCAGTTCACACTAAACAAACTTACCGGAAGTGTTCCTTCTTTGGAAAATCTGCGTAGGCTTCGAATTTTGAGCACTACCAAAAACCACCTGGGAGGCGGGGGAGCTGATGACCTGAATTTTCTTTGCTCATTGACCAATGCCACCAGCTTGGAGGTGTTGAATATAAATATCAACAATTTTGGTGGGATCTTACCGGAATGCATTGGTAACTTCTCATCTACTCTCAAAGTATTGTTCATGGATAACAATAATATGGTTGGAACGATTCCAGGTGGGATTGCAAATCTTGTCAACTTAGACAACCTCAAGATGTGGAATAATCAATTGTCTGGTAGCATTCCTACCAGTATTGGAAAGCTTCAGAGGCTAGAGGAATTGAATCTTTCTGAAAACAATCTCTCAGGCAATATCCCAGGCTCTCTTGGAAATCTAAGTATGTTATCTGGTCTACGATTGCAGGACAATAATCTTCAAGGAAGCATCCCTTCAAGTCTAAGCAAATGCCAGTTTTTGTCATTTTTAGATCTTTCTGAGAACAATTTGAGCGGTACCATACCACCTCAAGTCATTGGTCTCTCAACCTTGTCAATTTTTCTTGATTTGTCCCGAAATGATTTCACAGGGACCCTTCCCATGGAAGTTGGGAATTTAAATAATCTAGGGGAGTTGTCTATCTCATACAATAGGTTATCTGGCGAAATTCCAGGGAATCTTGGTAGATGTATCAAGCTGGAGTTTCTATCCATCCGAGGAAACTTCTTCCAAGGGGACGTTTTATCAACTTTCAGTTCTTTAAGAGGACTTCAAATGTTAGATCTTTCTCTAAACAATTTTTCAGGAAAAATTCCAGAATTTTTCGTGGGTCTCAACTCGTTGCAGCTTTTGAATTTATCTTACAACAATTTTGAAGGTCTCGTGCCTATACATGGTGTTTTCAAGAACTCAAGTGCAGCTTTAGTTGCAGGAAATACCCAATTGTGTGGGGGAATCCCCGAGATGCACTTGCCTAAATGCAACTTCCAAGAATCCGGGGAGACAAAGAAAACCTCAACCCTGAAATTAATAATCATCATAGTCTGTGGGGTTTCAGGCTTAATTTCTGTGCTGTCTTTTGTATCTGTTTGTTGGTTAAGAAAGAAAAGAAAGGAACCGACATCAAGTGCTTCAGAAAATTTGCTTTTGAATATGTCTTACCAAAGGCTTCTAAAAGCAACTAATGGTTTTTCTTCTGCAAATTTGCTTGGTGTGGGTAGTTTTGGATCCGTGTATAAAGGAATGCTCGATGATGAGGGTGGAAATATAATTGCTGTCAAGGTGCTCAACCTTATGCGCCATGGAGCTTCCAAGAGCTTTCTTGCTGAGTGTGAGGCCTTGAGAAACATCAAACATCGAAATCTTGTAAAACTGCTTACAATCTGTTCAAGTGTAGATTATCATGGCAATGATTTCAAGGCTCTAGTTTATGAGTTCATGGTCAATGGGAGTCTTGAGGATTGGTTGCATCCTACTTTGAAAGAAGACGAGGCATATCACGAACAAAGGATTCTGAATCTTTTACAGAGGTTGAATATTGCCATTGATGTCGCAAGCGCACTAGAATATCTCCATTATAATTGTGAAGCACCAATTGTTCATTGTGACCTTAAGCCGAGTAATATTCTTCTGGACAATGAAATGACTGGACACGTGGGTGACTTTGGGTTAGCAAGGTTCTCTCCTGAAACCACCTATCAGAACACTTCAACCAATCAGTCTAGCTCTATCGGCGTAAGAGGAACTATTGGTTACACTGCCCCAGGTGGAATATATATATATTTTTTTTCTATCATTCGTTTTGATTATATTCCTTCGTCGGATATGGTTTGGATTTAGAGATGAGTTATGAATAATATAATAAAATATTATTTTTTAATATTATTATTATTTTGAGAGTTAAAAAAGTTGAATTGTTTATTATATATTGTGTGAAAATTTAGAAAGGTTGTAACAATGAAATGAGATGAGTTAAAGTAAGTTTTGAATATAGTTTTATTCAATATTTTTTCATATAGTTGGGGTCAGTCCAAGCTTGATTTTCTTTTTTCTGGGTCCCTTTTTTCCCACTAGCTTAAGTTCTTTATAAATTCTTAGCATGCATCCCTTTGTTATCATTCTTTTTAATCATGTTCACGTCAGAATTTATCATATGTTCAATTGCAGAGTATGGTACAGGAAACTGGGTGTCTACCTCCGGTGATGTGTACAGTTATGGCATCCTTCTACTAGAGATGTTCACTAAGAAGAGACCGACGGATAACATGTTCCAAGTCAACTTGAGTCTTAATGGTTTTGTCAAGGCAGCTTTACCTCAACGAGTTGTGGAGATTGCGGATCCAATCCTTTTCCAGGAAAAAGGAGAGCAGACATCGGACAATGCTCGTCAAATCAGCAGTACAAGAAGAAACAAAATCAAGGAATGCTTGGTTTTGATATTTGGCATAGGAGTTGATTGTTCTTCCGAACATCCAGAAGAACGGATGAACATCAGGGATGCTGTAACCAAACTCCATTTGGTCAGGAAAAGCTACCTGAAACTGGAACACATGGAGCCAACCGATCTACAAATAGACCCTTAATGTCAGCAGTGCCTTTCAACAGTTTGGTTGGTACGGGTAGATAATAAGCTCAAACCATTTTGCCCTTCGGTTGCGTCCTCTCTTCATTTTGTTTACAGTAGTGTGGATTCTAATCTTAATTCAGGCAAAATAAATAAGGAGGCTCTAGCCCCCCGTCAGCCTTGATAACTTCTCGCAGGCATTTTATCAGTGTTATTATATTTGGTCTCTTAAACACGAGGAGTTATAACTTTGGGCTACATTGTTGAGGGATCCCTTTCCCTTTTGTGTTCAAGCTGTCTTGCATGTATAGTGTAATTCTGAGTTTTACAGCCCCAACTGAAATGACTTACTTAGGAGCACAGAAAAATAAATCGCAAGTTATGTCTTGTACAGATAGCCATATACACAAACTGATGAATATTACAGGCAGATAAAAGTACTATCGCAACTTGACCCGCTCTTTAGTTTATTCAGTTTCAAATTTCTTCAATCACGAGAAGGTTGGGGTAATCGCTTCCCAATTTCCTGCCAAAAGAAAAGGAACAAATGGTCAGTCTTCTAGTTGCATACAGTTTTAACACCATGGATTCCACAGACATGACTACGCCAGGCCCCACTAGGAGCCTTGGCAGATGCTCAAACAAATACGTCCACAAAATGTTTCACTTAAATCAACTGATCTATAAAAGGAAATGGAGACTGGTGAAATGATGTATCTGTCTTTCTATTAGAAAAAAAGTACAATGTATTTAGAATTACAAGAAAATAAGCAGAAACTAAAGTTGTATCAAGCGTAGCACAGAAGAAAAACAGCATCAAAACCTATCCACAATCTCATTTATGGTGCATCAACTTAACATCGCTGACCACAGCTCCAAACAGATATTTCTTTCTTGTTCAAGAAAAAACAGTTCTAGGCCGTCAATGTAAAAAATACCTCAAACAGCTGATTTATATTATCTGCTGTCTTTGCAGATGTCTCAATAAAAAACATTCCATTCTTCTCTGCATAGTCAATGCCATCCTGCAAGACCGAAAAAGGGATTTTATACAACTGAAAAATAAATGTTAGTTTGCAAGTAACCCCAAGGGATTGGCCCATGTGGTGAAGCCCAAGTGGTGAAGGCCTTGGTCTTGGGGTATCACTCCCTTCAAGGTCCAAGATTCAACACCTGATGGGTGCAAACAATCCTTTGGAGCCACACTCCCTGGTGAAAAGCCAACGATTTAACCAGTCCATGTAAAGAAACTTCCGAGGGTGTGGTGCACAGGACCAAGGTTTACTCTATAGGGGTGGGTCCGAAGGGCCCTTGCCTTGGAGAGGTTCCCAGACATCCAAAAAAAAAAAAATTTAGTTTGCAAGTATAGAGAATGCTTGAAACGGAGAATGCACCCACCTGAACTGGTACTTCTCGCTTTTCCTGAAGATCGGCTTTGTTACCAACTAAGGCCATGACTATTTCAGGGCTTCCATGTTTTTGTAGCTCCTGTAAAAAATCACATTCTTCAATTGTTTCGAAAATCAAATTTGAACTGATAGGAACTAATTACCAACAAAATCTATGCATGCACATCTTTCTGGCCAGAGATGCCATCTATAAGCATTTAGCACTCATGGCACACTGAACAGATGACAACCCGATTATACTGGAGTAAGCTATAGTTTTATTTCCCTTTTTTCACTACAGCTCTTGCAACTCCTAGAGAATCTGATAAGTCCAACGTTTTCAATGGATTATCATCATCAGCAAGTCAATCTCTGCTGCCATTTAAAAGGTAAAGCCAAGCCATTACTTAACAATTTCACATATTTGAAGCCACTTGAGCCCGCAAAAATAACAACACTTTCATCTTGAGACAGGTGAACCTAGGTTTTCAGTAGCATGCTGATGAGGGCTTTACAACATATTGTCAGAGTCATCTTTCACTGTTTTGTGTTTTTGTTTTTTTTTTAAATCATAAATAAATCATAGATTGAACTGCAAATAGGAAAAACTGGGTGCGATCAGTTAAAATATCACTGCAACCCTACAAGATAAATTAAAAATCAGAGGAAAAAAACCGAGCGTAGCTTGAGGTTCTAGGAGAGAATTTCTAAACCAAATAATTCATATAAAAAAAAAAGTGAACGAACAAGAATAAGATATTTATGATATAGGTGATTGGTGAACAATGAATATCCATATTCACCCAACCTCTATCAACAATAAGAACTGACCCAGTTAGTCAGCCTAATTCCCAACTTGAAGTATTGCAACAATGACCAAGCAACCTCATTATGAAGAAATTTAAGTAATACATTGAGAGATGTCAAGATTGTATTCAGGCGGTATGTGAAGCATCAAGGGGTTTTCCCACTAAGAAACTCCAGTCGAAATTCATGCATTGTGGTGCACAGGCAACATTAGACTGATTTCATTTGCACAATAATTACTGTATGCATAACATGTAATTTCTCTGACCAGCCAGGGTCTCCACTTAACACACCCACAAACAAAACGTTATTTGTACTGTTACATTTAATCTCACAAAAGGTCACCGTGTATGATTACTTCAACCAGATCCTTTTATTCCATAAGGTTTGCTATAAAGGTTGTTAGGTGCTGAACATTAATGTCCCATCGTGAAGGTCATTTCTCACCTTGTAAAAAGGTTATGATATAATTTCATCCTTTTCACCGTAAAATTTTGCAGGAAAAAAATAACTTATCATGAGTTGTAAATAATTAACAAAACATTATGATTAATCCTAAGTAATCCCTGAAAAGTCTACCTTAACCCAATATTGTGCTTTGGTGAATGACTCTGGGCTAGTTATATCGTACACAATAACTGCAACTGCAGCACCTCGGTAGTAAAGTGGTGCCAATGCTGCATATCTGAACAAGACACAATCACAATCAATAATCTCCTGCTAAAATTGGTATGCAAGGGCAAGAGACAGATGGGGTAAATTTCCAACAGAAATAAGGAAAACATGAAATGAACTTTTGTTACAATATTCAGAATTTTAACTATTTTATACATGTAAACATATCACCTCTCCTGTCCAGCAGTGTCCCATATTTCAAACTTAACTGTTGTGGAGTCTTGCAAAGCTATTGTCTGTGATAAGAATGAAGCTCCAACAGTTACCTGAAATATTTAAACCAACAAATGTAAACGCATCAGAAATTAACTATATGGCTAGGAGGAATGAGAAACAGCTGTACACATTCACGTAGAAATTAACTTTAAAAAATGTTGGCTTGTATCATTAGTATGGTGGATAGCATACTCCTTACCTTGGATGTTGGGTCAAACTGACCGCGAACAAAGCGAAGAACAATACAGCTTTTACCAACACCAGAGTCGCCTAATAATACCAGCTGCACCAAACCATAGAATTGAAAGGTTAGTTACGTTCATTTGTAAAAGGTTTAAAGAAAAGATTGTTGGTGAGTTCACAAAGGCATTTAGGTTTCATCCAACCCTTTCCCTTTCCCCAGAAATGAACAGATTGGAAGACAACAAGACCCATCCCTTTGCAATTATGTCTGCGTACTACATTGTAAACCATCTAAGAATCATGAAGCTGAAATATGCAACCAACAGCATATAGCCAAGTATTTACAAAATTTATGCAAAATTATTTTTATAATAGAATTTTTGTTCTCACCTCAACTCATATAAACTTTCATACAAACTAATTGGGGTCAACACCACACATCGTTTTTCAGCTAATTGGATCCAAACACATAAATATTTATGTACATAAATAGGTTACATCCATCATAACGATGCTTCTGGGGAAGTTTAAAACCTGGAGATAACCATTATCACTTCGACAGGAAGAAAGGAGTGCCAAGCAAACCAATCCACTTTTCACCAACAAGACATATGCATCAGTTCATGTCCACAAATTAATGCATTAAGTCTATTTCAAAGGACCTTTGTTAAATAAAATAAGTTTGAAAGATCCAAAATAAAACCTACGAAGATGCCCTGTTCATTCAATAGTTTGCTCAACCACACCAATTGCGAATTTTCAAGAACACAGTAACAGTGTATATACAAATTGACAAAAATATTTAGAAGCTATGAGTTGACCAAAACAAGTCTTTAGAAGATTCGCCTCTAAAAAAAGTACCTTCACGCGAAGATTTTTTGGGTCCAGCACTCCGCCATTCTCAGAATTGAGGCCGGTCAACCGCCCGGGAGTCCTATCTACAACCATTAAGCCCCTCGAATCAATAAAACTCAACCAAAATCTCCCATAAGGGCCCCTAACAAGTCACTTAATGAAAATCGCCCTATCGAAAACCCATATTTCGGCACTCGCCTTGAATATAGCGCAGAAATTAAATAAATCAACCAAACTACGGAAACCCGGATAAGAAATTACAAATCCGGCTACAATTTTTTTTAATTCAAATAGGATTTCCGATTCAAATCAATCTGAACCAATGATAACCCTAGAAATACAGGGGATAGAATCAAATATCTGCATACGGGTATTACCTGGAAGAGAGGAAGAGCAACCCATGGCGAGCAGAAACTATACGTTTAACGGGAATACTATATGCGTGCAATTAGGGTTAATGGCTGGAGAGGAGTATTAAATTTAGGTGAGAAAGAAGTACTCTGTAGTAGTGGAGAGATGGCTTATTGGTGGAATTAAAAGGTCGTTAATGGCTGGTAAACTCGCACCCCACTTTATACATACTGTACGTATCACGCAGGCGTACGGGTACCAAAAAAAGGAACAAAAAAAATTAAAATTGGTTAATTATTTTTTTGGGTTATATCTTGGTTTAATAATTTGTTTCTAAAATCTAAATAAATCAGAAAAGGACTTATTACCGATTGGATAACATGTTCGCAATTCACAGTTGATCCAAAACTTTTTTTTTTGATTGGCATAAACTTTCGATCTCTAGATTAGGAAATTTCAACTTAAGACCTTCGTGTGGGTATTCAAGTATTTTGAAAATACTTCATTATTATTTATTAAATTATTATTATTTTTTACTTATTTTTTATTATTATTTACTATTATTTAATATTTTATTATTATTTTTTCCGTCCTCTTTTTAATACCGCCGGCCAGCTACGGAAAATTGAGTAATATAAAGCTGAATTGTGGTCAGAAATTAAAAGTAAATTGGCCCAACTTTGAAAGAGCCCAAAAACTGCAAAACAACCGAGATCAAAACTATTCACGGAATCCAGCCCATATATTTTTTGTCATATATATATGGAAAGCCTGTCTTTTATGTTAGATGCTAAGGAATTCATGATTAGGAGTCATTAGCCGGGCCTTATTCTCGGGCCATTGAGAAATAATAATAGTCTTGAACTTGTGGAGCTACTGATAGGATCTCTCAATTGAGAGGCTGATCCTAATTTGAAGGTTACGTTAATTATGGTGGAGACCTAGCTAGCTGTCACCTACCTAGCTAATTAAGATCATGATCATATAACTAAGTGGCTGCTTAATTGTTAAGACAAGCAAGCGTACATGCCATAATTTCTAATTTTGGGGGCCCCATCAAATTATTATTATTAATTCATTTTGCAACTTAATTAATTAGTCACCAATTAATTTATAATATATTGACGTTCTCTGTCAGTTTACCCCTAAACCTTTGCAATATTTAATTCGTGACCAAAAGCAATTTTAATCCTCTCGAGTTCTTTCTTGAATTTTATTTTACGTCGACCTAACGGTACTGATCACGAGTTGAAGTACTTTTTGCGACGACTTAATAAATAAGCATCCGTGTTTTGTCGTCGAAAAACCAGCTTTTTTCTTGTAGTGGACCGTGTCAATACATTTAAGACAATATCATATATCGTGAGTCACGTACCGTTAATAATATATAAGGAAAAGCAGCTAGCTAGCTAGATATATAGGTAGCTCAAATAATAATAATAATAATAATACATGCACATATATATTTATATATATATATATATATATATATCATGTGTATGTTTGCTGGGTGATACTTGAAGCTCACTGATAAGACTAAACAACTTACCAGGGAACACACCCATCTGAAGTTTGGAGGTAATTGGGGTCCATTCTTGGGCAATATCATTAACTTTGAATTAAGCATTTTTGACAGCTTGTCTTCGATCCATACCTGTAAGCTGCTTCATCACATCACAATCTTTTCAAAACCCAATCTTTAAGCTGTAGACGACGTTGCTGGCCTGGATGGTACGTATATAAATCTGCTTGATCACATCAAACTCATCTACATCATAATATCTCCGAATCTCTTGTCTACACGTTTGCATTTATATATGAATGATCTTCTTCCTCCCAATGTATACATATATGCTTTCTTTTTT
Source organism: Cyclocarya paliurus (assembly GCA_029856935.1). NCBI lineage: Eukaryota > Viridiplantae > Streptophyta > Magnoliopsida > Fagales > Juglandaceae > Cyclocarya > Cyclocarya paliurus. Next base: position 3,967,412 of record JARVXP010000207.1, on the reverse strand, counting down.
GGGATGTTTCAACCAGCTGCTTAGTGATTTTAGAAACTAAATTAATGAGAATAATATTTGCCAAAAAAAAAAAAAAAAAACGTCTAACATGATTTTGAAACTCTAGCTAACATTGTCACAACGACTATATATATACATTAATGATGTCTCAGTGCCTTGCGGCCATGCATATATATTTAGTAGTTTTGGATGCAGTATTTTACCTAACTCGATCGATGTGGTGGAGTTTCTGGTGATAATCTGATCACCAGCTATTACGCACTAATTTCTACCATAGTACTGGTAGGATGCCTATCATATCATGCAATTAATCATCTCTTACGCCTTTCGTGATCTGGTTTGACCAAATATTGCTGAAATTTGGTGCATGCAAAAATTTTCGGGACCACTTTCGAAATGGTTTGGCAAAATGATAAAGACTTTTGTATGTACGTAAAATATTATATATCTTGAGGGCTGTTACAGTTATAAAGAGATTACATAAAAGTAATTTTTTAAATTGATGTAATTTCATATAATTTGCTAGATCTATTTTACAATAATAACAACTTTATAATCTGACGAATCACATGATGAACCCACGTCAATTTATAGAATTACTTTTGTGTAATTCATTTGTGGTTAAAGTTTTTTTCATATATATCTTATAATTTTCAAGAGTACTAAAAATAAACACATATATAAATATAAATATATATTTACATATATATATATATATATATATATATATATATTTATAGCTGCAATTCCATTGACTTCATGAGTACTCTTTAATTCGCTGGTTGATATTTTAGGGTCAAATACTGCAAAAAATAAGAATTGTAAATATAGTACTACTGTACTTTTCCTCTTACCATAATTAATATTTCTTAAATTCCGGCCGGTTCATCATTTGCTAAAATTGCCTCAAGTTCCTGAAACAAAGCAGTCAATTTCTGTCGTAATTACCTGATGATCACGTACGTACATCGGTCAGCCATATTCTGAAACATTTATGGCCACAAAAAGAAGGTCGTATAAGCATGCATGCAGTACTTTTTTGCTACAAATGTAAGATTGCATGGTTTTGAGTCATGGCCGCTGGCAAAAATATATTAGCTAGCATGCATATTTATATATATATATATATATATATAAATCTAAAGAGCCAGTACTATTTTCTAACCAGGCTTTAGAACTGGAAACAATGACAACGACTGGACGAAGGAGAAAGTACTGCATGTCGAGTACTGTCATGCATGCATGGCCATTTTATTTTTTTGAAACTCGATCGAGCGAGCAGGAGGCCGGGCATGATGCTAAAACGTGGAGGGGATATTTGGAGTCGTTGATTAGACTTATCCACTTTCCAGGGAACATCCGGCCTATATTTGAATTAGGTTGGAACTAAACAAATGCATGGGTCCTAATTTTTAGACCTGATTATATTATTGTTTCCTGCACATTTTGGGGTAATTCTGATTTTTGGTACTTGTACAAATAGTTTGGACGTTGCTGCAGGAATTGGATTCAGCCTTCTAATATTGCTGAGGACTTTAATTAGTATCAATCGTACGTATGTCGGAGATAAATAACACAGTACTACTGGGAGAAAGAATATCAGTTCGCTTAATTGATCACGCATGTTTGTCTAATATTGGTAATACCTAACATAACGGCTCATTATAAAAAAAATTACTTATTTACTACTAGTTATTTCAAGTGAAATGATTATTTTCATCGTAAATAATTTTTTTTATTATAAAAAAAATTATAAATATCTATTTTTCTTATAATACGTATATTTATTATATATGAAAAAGATAACATTGTTTTCCTTATTTATTTAATTTTTTAAAAACAATTATGGGTAGTTTTGTTTTTTCCATCTATTTAACGAACTAATTAAAGATCTTCTCCACAATAATTCAGTCACTGTACGTGCTGGTGCGTATGGTTCTTTCCGCAATTAAAGAAGAACATAAAATTCCACTGCTATGACAGCTATATGTCATTCAGCACTCTGTCGCACGTGTCGAGCATTGAAAATGGTCCCACGACCAGGGAATTGGCCTTGACTTCTCGTGCTGCTCAAATGCCTTGATCACGTTTAATTGACGATGCGCCCACGTGAAGAGTGAAAAAGATGAATCAAAAGTATCTATCCTATCTTATCATTTTGTTGTTTTTCTTCAAAAGTAAAATCTCAATCATCTGATACGAAAAAAATAAAATCTAAAAAGTTACATCATGAAGATTTTGAAGAATTTTTATTGAATAATAATGACTTGCTTGAAATTAGTTTCAAATATTCATAATTTTTTTTTATCTCAATATTTTTTCAATAAATAAAGATTATTAATTATCACATTTCTTCTTAATATATATAGACTAGCAAATAATTTAGAAGAAAGTCGTTATTTATTTTGTTTCGAAACCCTATCTTAACAAAATTAAAAATTGAAAAAATTCATCAGTTTATTTTTATTTCGAAGTCTAGTCTTAATAATGTTTATGATTTAAAGTTTTGGCTTGTCTACTTAAGTTTTCAAAATAAAAGGTAAAGAAAATGATCCATTAAAAGTCATATTATGATATTCAAAAGTAATTTAAACTTATGTACAACGTAATAAATCAAATTAAAAATTTTGGATTTTCATGATGAATCAATGAGCATATATATGATTTATGGAGAATAAAATATATTTGAGATAAAAAAAAATACATCTAATACTTTTTTAGTTTTACATAATTTTAAATGGAAATTATATTGAGTAGTTAAACTATATATACTTATTTCTTTCATTAATAATTTTTTTACTTGCCGAAAAAAATAATAACTTATGTTACGAATATAATATAAATATTTAAATCTACATCTTCTCATAAGTTTAAGCATGCAGAACAAGTACTAATATGGTATCGGAGCAAATATCTTGCATTTTAATCCTGACTCTATATTTTATTATATTTAATTAAATATTTGTATTGGATCCACTCAGTAGATCTGGACGAGAGTTTGGTCCACATGTGATCAGTGGGAGTGTTAAGAATATAATACAAATAATAAAATCTACTTCTACTTATTCCCAATCTGTATATATAAATAGTGAATTATAAAAAAAATTGTTAGATATTGAGGATATATATATATATACACGTGGGTGTGTACAATATATATATATATATATATATATATATATTAGTTTGCAGTCATTACTTTGTCTTTTAACTACATCTCTAACATCAAATATATGAACTGAGCCAGGCCGGCCTGCTGGGAGTGTAGGTACGTAGGATCAACGAATTTCTTTCCCTTTGTTTTTCATGTTCATAAGAAAACAAATTAAATAAGAAATGATTATGACCATTAATATCGATCTGAGGTGATTAAAAAGTCATTTCATTTGAGTCTGGTAGAGAACTGATGACACGTACATAAGTATCATTTTCGTTAGTTTATCCTAATATGGGCAATGTATGGTCATGCGAAAGATTTGTGAAAACTTTTAATCAGAAAGTGACTCAGAATATGAAAATGCTGTCCGCTCTGTGGCAGAGAGAGAGAGAGAGAGAGAGAGAGAGAAGCGCACGAGGGGGCAATCCTATCAAAAGTGAGTGAGCTGTTAGTGGCCGTAGTCGCAGTTCCAAGGATTCTTGCTGTCGGCTTAGGTTTCTCTTCTCTATTTTCCATACAGGAGTGTTATTAATTCGAAGCCATGTCACGTCATCATCGGAGATGATAAAATTTAGGTGAACCAGGTTTCTCTTTTCTCGTACTTTTTAGTGGGACGCTTAATTACTGCTCAGTTCCTGAGAAACGATCGAATTCAACATTTTGGGCAATAAGGTGGCAACGATTCCAGCATTTTCAATAATTGACACGAGTTAATCCTAGAAGAACGCCATAAAATCCTGAATACAGTACTGCGAGCCCAGCCAAGAGATCGTATTGTTGAATACAGTACTACCAAAAAGAGAAGAAGAAAACGAAAATCAATGAAGAATCAAAATCTGCTTCAATTTGCAATTATATTACAACCACTTAAAATCTGATTTCTCTAGAGAGGAGAAGAAACTAAGATACAGGTCTCAAACAAAACTCTCACATGAGTACAGGAAACAAGATCAATTCTTGGTTCATAACATACGGAACTCTCTGATAAATAAGAGCTGCAAGTTTGTTTCGAACATGAAATCTCAAAACTCCCTTAGATACGGTGTATGCTACTTAAGATATATACACTTACATATACAAAAATATTTAAGAGTCATAAGGTTCACCGCACTCGTGCCAGCAAACAAGCATGGTGATGCATCTCCGGAGTATATAGAACCTTCCTCTTTGCTCCTTCACCAGCAAACTGCATCTCCGGCCAAACGCCCTACACGGGTCTCTCAGGTGCTTGCTACAGAAGCTTCTTTCTTGATCTCGATTCATCACTTTTAATGTCTTCTTCTTCTTCTTCTTCTTGATCTTCTTTCCTAGGACTAATTATTTCGTTACTTGAACTGGAAAACGAAGAATACGAAGGGGATCATATGGATAGTTTGGTATATATGGATGGGACTTGGGAGATCAGGGGATGTGTGGCTTTTATATATATAATTAGTTGAGTTAAGTAATAGTTAAGGATATATCGATGGCCTATATATCTTGAAAATACGATTTTATCCCTTTTATATTATACTCCTGGTATATTCAAGACGAGGAGCATGAGGTAATTTGGAAAAAATCTATATGCTGCCCTGGCCCTCATTGCAACCACGGGTGCTCCAATAGCTTGTTCTTTATATTATTTTTATTAATTAAATTATATATTGTCTTTCAAGTAATTGAGAAGGCAATTGGAGGATTGGGAGATTATGGCTGACAAGCAAGTCCTTACTCCTTAATTATTGTTATTAGTATCATAACTAAAGGACAAGTCTACAAGTTTCGTTAAGATTCATTAAGATTTTCCTCCTGTTCTGCTTTTGTCTTTTGTTTTGGTTTTTAGAAAGACAAATCCACGGGGATGACTGATATTATATGCATATTTTCGCCCATTAATTTAATAGTCAAATATTATTGATCTTAATTAAAGATGTACATAATTTTTCTGATAATACGACAATATGATCATGTCTCATAATTAAGTGGTGTTATTATGAATACTATCTGACAATAATATTACAGTTCGAAGATAGAAACTACAGTTTCCCCGAATAAAAACCAATTACATGAGTTTCGTGCCGCGTGTTCATGTTTTTTTCAACATGATCACTGATTCACCACTATTAATTTGTTATTAACATTCAACATGCATCTTTTAATGCACGTACTAGATTATCTATAAATATATATATATATATATATATATATATATATATATATATATATATATATATATATTCATGATGGGCTTGGAGGATACGTGGGAATTTCGGACTAGGGCATGTGAACCGGCTTCCAAGACGAGTCTGATCTCGAATAGTGTGTCAATTTGTGTTTGAATTCTTATAACCAGCTTGGAGATCGAATAGTCTGTTCTGTCAGAATTTTGAACTTCGAAACCTAAATATTCCTTTTAAATCATCATCATCATCCTCACGAATTAGAATAAATTTTCCTGAACCAATTCACAAAAGAATAATGCTTAGAATTCTATGTTGCTTGAGGAATACACGAGTTTGCCCGCGGGAGGGCTTCCCCCAAACATGCAGAAATCGGATGTGGAAGCTGGAACCTGATTCGCAAAGACGTAATTCTCACATAATGGTCGACATAAACTTTGAGCATTGTCGGTAGGTGAAGTTTAGTGAGAAGAACAAGATCTGGACCTAGGTACGTACGTTCGGAAATCGAAGCTTTTTTTTGTGAGGAAAAATCTTCTTGTTTTATATATACTTTTATATAAAAGAATTTCAAGGAATACGTTAATTAATTGTCACCGTTATTCATGAGGATTTCTAGACCAGCACATATATACGACCAAGTTCAAGCCAGAAGCCCAATATTCGACATATGCAATGTTGGGTTTTGCTCTCTTTGAAAATCCCACATCGGTAAGAGAGGGATGAAGAGGAGCTCTCCAAGCCTATAAATAAGAGGGCTTAGCCTCTTAGTTATTTACACACCAAGTCATAAGCTTATTAGTAAATTGTGACTCTAGTAGAAATTCTTTATTAACCTTTTCTTGTAAAATGGAAAGAGGTGAGAGTTAAAGTTTTATTAGTGGGAAGCTTTGTGGGTGTGATTTGGGGTGAGGAGAAAAATTGTGTGATTGTAATAATTTTTCATATAGTGTATTTTCTTCTTTGGATCTGCTGGTTTTTCCTCCTGTTATGGGAGTTTCCAGGTAAATTCTTGTGTTGTTATTATTTCTCTGTATTTCTTTATATTCCTGCATAGTGTGGATCTTGGGGGTGAATTTGGTAGAGCCAAATTCTCAACATGCAACGTGTCCAACCCTTCCAAAAGTTCCACGTTATAAGGTGGCCTTTCTTGTTTTCCACAAAGTCCAAATCAGTCCCACATCGACAAAATACATTAATAAGTTGAGGTTTATTAAACCAACTTGCAACCTCTATGGATGTGTTCGTAGAAAGGAGAGATGGTTGGCATCTCCCCTGACAGGGACGGGAACAGCCTTCGGGCTTACCTGGTACCACACATCTGGTTAAGGCTACCCACTTCGGTGGATTTTCTAACCCTTTTTTTTTCCCCTTTTTTCCTTCATAATATTGGATTTTATATGATTTATCCCTCTTTTTTATTTTTTTCAAGGTAATTTGAAGCTGCTTGATCAAATTAAGTATATGGATACTTGTTAATACTTTTTACAAGCAAGATAAAATGTTATTTTTTGTAGAATGGGTAAAATATATTAGGCTAGAAAGGCTCGAGGGCAAAGGTCCCCTCACTAGAAGACAAAGAATGAGAGAGCAAAGAAGGACATGAGGGGATAAGAAAAAGGAGGGCGTCAGGAAAAAGTGATAGGAAAAAGAAATGAGAAAGTGGAGAGAAGAGAGGATGTCAGACACGTAAAGAAAAGACAGCCAATCTTCATCACTCTCTAGAGGCACTCGAAAAGACGGGGATATAAAATGAAACGGCTAGACGATTTGAGGGGACTTCGACTTCTTCTTCAACTTCTTCAACCTCTTAAAAAGAGCTCTAGTGAGAATATATTCTCCAGCAAATATTTACGAGATCTCTATTGTACAGTGATAAAGGAGAGGTACTGATGGATTATAAATAAGCTTATTATAGTGGATATTCCCTCCCGAAAAATTCCATGAATATAGATTTTATACAAACCATGTAAATCTATGTGTCAATCTTTCTTTTATATTCTTACTATTTATTTTTCATTCACTGCCATGGACGTATGCATAGCCGCACTGGACCACACCAGGGGATCTAGACTACATTGATCGAGGCTGGCCCAGATCGTCATAGCGGGCTAGAAATGATCATTTCTCTCCTTTCGGACTATTGTGCGATTTTTAGAATTAACATTTTGTTTAATTAACTCTTAATTATTTTTAGTATCAACTTAAACATCTATTATTATATATGTGGCATCATGCAGCAGAACAAGATCCAATTAAAGTTACTAAAGTTGAAATATATAGTTATTTATCACACACGTGGGCACGCACGCAAACACATATAAATATATATTTATATATATATATATATATATATATATATATAATATTATCTAGAGCTGAGCATTATCGCTTGCATGCTTAAGAAGATTGGCATATATAAAATTGTATGGCCGCAACCATTGATATAGGTGTAAAGGTTTGCAAAACCACCACACTTAATTGTGGTGAGTATTTCTTCTATATATCGTCAATTACAATGTGTATAAAAATGGAAAGAATAAATCTGTACAAACGAATCTCTAGAATTAAGGACAATATGTCAAGCCAAGTGTTAAGGTAACGTATTAAGGTAATATTGGTATTGGCAGGTCGAGGGACTAAAACCCAGGTGCGATTAAGTTGCAGAGCTTGAACTTCTTCATCCATGGCAGCAAGCCATGCAGGATTCTTAGTAGCAAACTTGAATCTTTTAGGCTCAGTGGAGGCAAGAAGAGAAGAGAGAAGTCTAAAGGGGCCTAAAACACTGGGATTCGCTAGATGACGAGTCTTGAAAATGCCAACTTTAGCTCGAGTTAGCATTGGATGAGAACCCAACAGGGGAGCTGGAGTAGGAGCAACATCAGAAGCAACAGGAGGTGGTCGAGGCTCCTGCGACGGGGAAGAGGGACCTGCAAGAGAGGCAGTAACCTGTAAAATCTCGACCATTGGGTCAGTACAAATAACACACGGGTTAGATCCAGATGAAGTATTAGGCGAGGAATGGTGCAGATGAGACAATGGAGGTGGGTCGGTATGAGGCATGCTTGGTTCGAGGAAATTTGAAAAATGGAGAGAGGAAGGGGGCTGGGCCTGGGAGCTATCTTTGGAGGGAAAATGGTTTTCATCAAATTGGGCATGAAGGGTGATATAAAGTTTGGAGGTGGTGGGATCAAGACAGTGAAAACCTTTATGGGAAGGGTTGTATCCTAAAAAAAATGCAAGGGATGCTGCGAGGAGAAAATTTGTAAGACATATAATCACGCATACAAGGATAGACACGACAACCAAAAGGATGAAAATTCTCATAATTTGGTGAGGAATCATAGAGAAGTTCAAAGGGAGACATACTTCCAAGAAGTGGTGTGGACAAACGGTTGATGATGTACGCTGTAGTACTGAAGGCGTCAACCCAAAAGCGAAGAGAAAGGTGGGAATGGAAAATGAGTGCTAGGCCTTTTTCTGTCACATGTCGGTGTTTTCTTTCAGCACAACCATTTTGGGCGGGTATATATGGGTAAGAGAGTTGATGGTGAATACTCGAGGTGCTAAGGTGAGCTTTAAAGCGATTGTTTGTAAACTCAACACCACCATCACTTTGAAAAATTTTGATGCGGGTTCAATGTTGGTTTTCCACAAGTTTTTGAAAGTGAATAAAAACATTGTAAAATTCAGATTTTAATTTTAGAGGATAAAGCCAAGTAAAATATAAATAATCATTAATAAAAAGTACATAATAAATAAATCTCAAATTTGACTTGACTGGGGAGGGACCCCAAATATCGTAATGAATAAGCTCCAACACATGAGATGAGCGATGTTTATTACGAGAATAAGGCAAGCGATGATTCTTTGCAATTTGACATGTGTCACATAATGAAAGAGAAGACAATAATGAGATAAGATAGAGATGACCATTTTTATTTAAAAGGAAAATAACAAAATGGCTCACATGTCCAAGACGAGCAAGCCATAAATCATTTGAGGCATGAAGAGCCTTATTTTAAAGAACAGAAATAAAAGCGGAATTGCCGCACTCCAACACATATAAGCCACCATCTCTTTTACCCGTTGCCACCTCCCTTTCCGTTTGATGATTCTGGATAGTTAAAAGATTATTAGTAAATGTAATAGAGAAAAGAAAATCAGATGTAATTTACTAATTGAGATGAGATTTTTGGTGAGACGAGGAACAACTAATACATCCAATAAATCAACTGTTAGGGTAGAAGAGATAGTACCAGTGTGGGTAATTGGTAAGGAAGCACCATTCTCGAAAATTACACGATCCTTACTCGTATAATTATTTGCTTGATCCAAGTGAGAGATGTCCGGTGTCATGTGGGCCGAAGCCCTTGTGTCCAGGTACCAATCACTGGGCTCGGGCCCATTAAGGGAACATGAGGCGTTGAAAGCCTCAGCAATGTGAGCTGTGTTGCCGACAACTTCTCCTCCCCGTGCATACCTCTGGTTGCACCGGTCAACATAATGTCCTTCCTGCTAACAGATTTGGTAGAGTGGTGGATGGCGTCCCTACCCATTGTTGGTGTGTCCATTGCCGCGGTTGGAAAGGAGTTTAGGCCCGGTTGATGTCGATTGAAGTCCCTGGAATTAGAGCATTGAAGGCCACGATTGGAGGCTGTGAAAGTAGCTACAGGTGGGGATCCAGATTAGTCAAGAGACGTCAGGAAAAGCTCAAGACTTTCAGCCTTAGAGACCAACTCGGTGAAGGAAGGTAGAGGCGTTTGCGCCATTTAAGCGATGGAGAAATTGGTAAACTCTGAACCTAGTCATCGAAGGAACCAGTGGACTTTATCAGTGTCGTCGACGGGTCTTCTGATGGCATGGAGTTGATCGCAAAGAGCCTTGAACGCCCGAGTATTCTCCGTGACCGAACGTGTCCCACGTTTCATCAATTGCAAATCGTCCTTAGGACGAATTTCTTTAGCCTTTGATCGGTGACTAAAGGTATTTTCGAAAGCTAACCAGACCTTATGTGAGGTGGAAAGGCCCACCACTTCAGCCATAGCTTCCTCCGAGAGAGAGGAGAGCAAGAGGCTCAAGAGGTGCTGGTTAGTGTTCTTCCACGCCAAGTGTTTGATGCTTGGTGTCTTAAAGCCAATAGGTTCAAAACGTGGAGGAGGTGCAAGCATGCCATCCACATGTCCAAAGAGTTCTTGGCTTTCAAGGAGAGGGAGAAGCTAGCTTTTCCATAGGAGGTAATTTGAGGAGGATAGTTTTATGGTTACCATGTGATTCATGGTGTTGAAAGGGAGAATGGTAGGTGAGGTGTTTTCGACAGCCATTGAAGCAAGGTCATGGATCGATGGAGGTTAATCCGAGAGGGCTGCTGATACCATGTAAAGGTTTGCAAAACCGCCACACTTAATTGTGGTGAGTATTTCTTCTATATATTGTCAATTACAATGTGCATAAAAATGGAAAGAATAAATCTGTACAAATGAATCTCTAGAATTAAGGACAATATGTCAAGCTGAGTATTAAGGTAACGTATTGAGGCAACGTGTCCTTGACAATAGGTTAAAAAAATTGTCTTCTAATCGAGTATTCCAAATTCTCTTATACAGTAAGTACATTGTTAGTTGACAACTTATCATGGATGCAAAGGATGAAAAATCAAGATCACCCAATTAACTTGTTTTCGAGAAACAAAATTCCCATTTTTAGTTGTGGTCAATATTTGGGCGAAGAAAGCAAATTTTGCGATAAGCATTTATATAATAATAAAAAAAAAACTAAAGGAAAAGAAAATGCTCCGATGGAGGATCTAATTCGATCAAGAGAGATTATATATTTCAAGTATCCATGCAATTAATTATATATATAATTGAATTGAAATATAACCGCTTACAACTTGGACAATTATATATAGATGTACGATGGAAGTCTTGCATCCGGTCCCAATATTCTTTCGTACGTTCCACAACATATCTGTAAAACAAGATATATATTCATCACCATCTTAAAGCTACGTACGTATATGATATACTCATGATCCAGCTAAATTTTTTTTTCCTCTCATGGTCTAGCCATGCGCTCGTCCGGCGAACACGCGGTACTCGAGCCAAGAGTGTGATAATTCACGTATCGGCTAGGTGCAGATGAGCGTCGAAATCCTTTTGGCAAGCAGCTATTAACATTCGGTTTTCGAAATTCACCATGAACTCTTTCGGGCTTCAGCGTCACATAATTAGGAGGATTTGGATCCAATGGCCTCGTAGCAGCTGCAAGCCAAGACATAGAATTCGACCCAAAATTCATGATGAGGAGTAGTGGAGGATTGAGAAGGAGGAAGAGAAGGAGCAGAGCCATGAAGAGAGTACTAGACATGATGATTCTTGAGATATTGGTTTGCTTGATTCTTGTAACGTAGATGAGGATATTCGTTTAAGGTACTGGAAGATCAAGACTAGGAGGCAAGCTTTAAATAGGTTCATGAGGAGTAAAGGATGTTAGATATGATCACCAACGCATAGCTAGCAAAGCATGCATGCATGCTTGCTTGCCGGTCCTACTACGTAGTACTACTTGTGAAGTGAGCTGGCTAGGACGTTCACTTTTTTGACGACGGAAGTGATCAGGATGCTCGTGAATTTCATTACTCTTATCTCCCAATTAGTAATTTCTTACGTCAACCATAGCATTTTTACAGTTTTATAACGTCCCTTCATAAATTTTTTGTTTATTATAAATTTTTAACAAGATGATAGAATATTACTAAATGATCGACGGATTATATATATTCAAAGCGAGTTCAATATAGAGAGTCGTGAATAACAAGATCCAGGAAAGTACTGCCATATATATATATATATATATATATATATATATATATTACGTAATAGGGTTATAGCTTTCCTAGACTTTGAGCAAACTTGTGTGTTATATATTGAGTTAGAACTGCATGCACGGGAGTAGTAGTACTTGGAGTGATCAGGTCCATTAATCCCAAACGGCAACAGTTATGATCAAGGAGACGGAGGAAGCCTTGATTTCATGTGATGGCGATTAATCTGCCATAATGGGCTTGGAGTACTTGAGATATACAGAGCCAATTAGCAGGCTAGCTAGCTTTGAGTTTCCTTTCAAAATAATGTGCTAGCTTGGCAGCTTTGAGAAGTTTCGCGCCTCTTTGATAGTCAGTATAGACATTGTTTGTGCTTGTTCTATGATTTATTAAAGGGGTCATGCATGTACGTAAATTTGAGTACTAGGTCATATAATTTCCAGGGTTCATGGAAAGGCCGGTGATCGATCACCGTGATGGGCTGCTTTCTTGTTATAACGATACATATATTATACGTTCAAATTAAGGATATCGATCCAAGGCCACATAGGCAAAAATTTGGAATTGATGGTGAATAAGCTAGCTAGCTGGAGTACTTGGGGAAGGTGATCATGATATATAGTTTTCGAAAAAATAAAATAAAATGGAAAATGCTATATATTACAAATTCATTTCATTTCCCACATCGTTCCATTGTATTTAACTTGGCATTATTTATATATTTTAAGAAAAATTAACATTTTTAATATACATTTACGCTTTCTTTTGGATAGATAGCTGCCTCAAATCTGATAAAATGTCAACGATCGAGTACAGTTTTTAGAGTCATGACTCGTGAGTAGATCATGATACGTATACCCGAGGCAAACAAGGGACGATATGCTGACGAGGAGAGGTCAACCCAATCACCTGACCCTAACCACATTACATATTACATGACTTGCAAGGGGATGATTTGGCCACGTGGAAGTAGTAGCTTACCTGTCTGGCCAACTTATTGCCAACCTTCACACATCATCTCCGGCCATCACATCCATGTAATTACTCGGTAAAGATTGGTTTTAACATTCTGCCACTTGTAATTGTGAAGAAGTAATTATTAAAACTTGCAATATCTCAAGAAATCTTCATGAATCCAATCCAATCTTCTAACAGCGTAATTTGTCCTCAGCCAGCACGTTTCCTCGTTCCTATGTTACTCTTTATTAAAAGTCTGTGTCTATCCAAATTCAAGAAATAATATTACAACTTTCGGCACGAATTAAAGTGACACATTTATTTTTTTTGTACTAGGTTTTTGTTGCCACGTACGTATTAAAGCTAAGGGACATATCTCTCAGCATCTTTTTTCCCTCTCCTTTTGAGTGCTGACTAACATTATTTTATTTATTTTTATGAGAAAAGGACTGAGATTTTATCCAAGCTGTCAAACTTGGACGAATGTCCTCTACTCTAGAGTCGTATATCTTTCGATTTAAATCTTTTCCGATCTCAATCAATTATTTTAGGCAACTCAAATACGTGTGAACTCGAATCCTAAGGATCGGTTTGGATATGAAAAAATATTTTGTCTTATCTCATTTTATTATTACAATTTTCTCAAATTTTCACATAAAATATAATAAATAATTCAATTTTTTCAAATCCCAAAAAATAATAATATTCTAATAATATTTTATTTTAATTTTAATTTTCATCTCAAAATTTTACTAATTCAAATCGGTTAAACTGTTCGATCTCTTGTTGAAATTCAAAATTTAGAGTGTGAGAGATAGACAGAGGTATTCATAATATTTATTAAATTTTTGTATTTTTTGGATAATTCACATTGATAAAAATAATATTATAAAAGAGAAAATATATTGACAATCATGAATTGTACAACAGTCTCATAATCATTTTGAAAAAAGTAAATAAAATACAAGATTCAAATGAAAAAAAATTTAATTTTTTAATAATAGGCTCCACTCTTTTTCAAAACGATTATGCGATAATTGCACACTTTACTGTTATACATAGAATTACTCTTATAATAATTTTACTTTTATTCTTTACTCTAATTCCTAGAATGATTTAAAAAAGAGCCAGATCCTACTGAGTGTTGAAAGCTGTAACCGAATTATATGTAGTACAATTAGAAAGCATTGGGCGGGAGAAGTTGTTCCTGAAAACGTTGAGAAGGAGCTGCTTTTTATACATTCAAATGGACAAAGCCCGTCAAGAAAGCAAGTACAGACACCACACAACCTTAAATGACAAACAAAAAGACAGGGCCTCTAAGGTCCAAATGGTGATGTTACTCTAATCCGTATTACAAAGCCTGCAATCATCCAGCCCAACTCTCTATGGCCCGATATCTCAAATATTCTCCTTCTCTTCCCCGGCTTAGAAATCAATTACTTCAAACTGGAATTAGCGAAAGTCCAACTCCATTAAATTAAAAAATATATATTACAAGATTGTTATTGCGTTGATGTGATATTATATATCAATTATTAAGTTTTTTATTTTATAAAAATAAAAGCTGTTATAATACTGAGAGTAATGTTATATATATAGTCTTAGAGGGTAAGTTTCGCGTATTCATTTTAAAAAAAAAGTATAGTCCATTATTAGAAAAGTATTTTTTTTTTCATTTGGATATCAAATTTACTATTTTCTTAAAGAAAGTACAGAAAATTTGTATACTCTAAAACTATAAATATAACTTCTGTTAATGGATGGATGATGTTGATTTTCTCAAGTAAACAGACAAATATAAGGCGGCAAACGTCTTCAGTGCCATTAGAGGTGCTGACTAAAAGTCAAATAACATAATGTTTGAGCAAAAAAATCTAATAAAGCCAGCCAAGTGTGTACTATTTATGATAAAAATGTTGAGAAAAAAAAAATGTCTTTACAAATGTAGTTTGTATCTAAGAAAAAAGAGTCCGTGAAGACAAAGATAAACATGAATCCACTACGTACGTTTCATTCGGGATCCATCGTCGGATATCCACTAAAAAGTTGACAACTTTTGATAGTCGCTTTAACAATGGGAATAATTAGAAACATAATCGATCCATGCACCAATTACCAAACCCCAACGTGTATCACTACTGTTCATGACACTTTCCTTTACGCCAAACAGTGCCATGAGAATCAACCAGACATGAACTGGGGAAGCCGAGTACAATGATTGAATATTTTTAAAGCCAAACCCATCCCACTAAAGCAAACTACTTTGGTCGAAACAACCCACTTTAATCGATAAAAGAGTAATGGAATTGGTTTTCCCACGAATTGAGAGCTCAAGGGCCCGAATGGATATAGAGACGAGATGCTCTTTTATCTCATCTCATTTTATTTAATTTTAATTAATAATTTCGTAACTATTTACGATTCATTTCAATTCATCTCATCTCACTATCTAAATGGACCTTAAGCCGAGCTATATACTTATTTCATAGTTAATAGGTTAATTCCAAGATTTTAAGTAACAAATAATGTGGCCTTTTACCTTTTGTTTGTTTAGTCTGTATTTTTACTGTAAAATAGATTTTTTTATAGTAGAAATAGATTTAATATATCATATAAAGTATTTTTTTTTGTGAATTTAACATTTATTAAAATAATAAGACTTTGCATTCTTTTAATAACATTTATTAAAACGAATAACCGATTTTCTAATTAAAATTAATTGAAATCATTATAAAAAATAAAATGGTTTGCGACAAAAAAAATTGAGTGGGAATCAATAAAGCTCTTGCTCTTCGTACATTATATGAAGTTCACATGTCAATGGCCCTAAAAAGAAAAGCATCACACTTCAGCTGTCCCCCAAAAAAAAGCTCAAAAAATGGGGTAGGTCAACATGGAACATATATTTCCTTTGCCTTGTACTAAAAAAAACATCTAAAATTCAAATCTCTTTAATCTATAATTGCTTATTTTACATATATATATATATACACTAGTGAACGGCCTCGAGTGCGTTAGTCCTGAGGTGTACCTGACATAATGATTTAAATTAAAAAGTTAGTAACTTATTTGTGGGAAAATAAAATATGAAACTAAAGAAAGACAAAAAAAAAATCTAAACTCTAAAGCGTTTCTGTTCTAAAGAGTAAAGTCATTTTAATTTTTTTATTTAAAAAAATTGAAACAAAAAGAAAGGAAAATGAGTATACGGTCAGAACAAAATAGACATGAAAAGAGACGTCAATTTATGTGCATCGCAAGACTATTAAGGACATTTTGGTAAAACATGATTCTTTATTAAATTTTCAAGTGAGTTACACGTCAAATGGTCAAGAGTCTTAAAGACTTTTTTGTAAAACATGATCTTTCATTAAATTCTAAAAGGGAGCTACACGTCAAATGATCAAGTGTTTTAAGGACCTTTTGGTAAAACAAGACTTAACGAAAAAACAACACAAGTTAACGAAAAAATAATAAAAGTTACTATTTACAATTATATAGCCACTTATTATAATAGAGTAACTTTTAAAACCCTTGATCATTTGATGTGTAGCTCCATTGTAGAATTTAATGAAAGATCTTATTTTACCAAAAGATCCTTAAGACCCTTGACCATTTGACATGTAACTCTCTTGTAGAATTTAATAAAAAATTATGTTTTACCAAAAAACCCTTAATAGCTCCGTGATTAAATATTTTGTTAAAGTTTAGATTTTTTTTAATCTTAATTTTTTATTTTTTTTTAACCTTATATTTTCTTTTTCCAAACATATAAGTTACTGATTTTTTTATTATTTAAATCATTATGTCAATGCACCTAGGGGTTAACACATTCGGAACCGTTTCCTAGTGTATATATATAGGAATCTCAACAACGAATCTACCATCTCCACTTCTGTTTCTTTCTTCTAGGAAACAGTATCCATGTGCTAGCTTTCTTAAACCATAAATTAAAGCTCAAATATTTTCCTCCAATTTTTTAAGTGAAAGCAACAGATACAACCTCCCAAGATGTTGCAACTTTTGTTCTGGGAACTCCAAGGTAGTTCCTAGCTCCAACAAACATGTACATGATCATGATCTCTCTCTGTGTACGTATGAGATGCCAGGGTGGCAGTTAAAACGAGCCAACGAGCGAGGCGTCGCAACAATATAAATTTATATTCAATGATGCTAACGTGGGATTAAAAATAAAGTTTTTAGCGCCGATAAGTATGTACTATTAATCATGTTTCTAATGCGGTGGTTTTGATTTTGAAACAGTGGGCTGTTTTAAAGTAAAACCGCGGCATCAGAAGCAGGATTACCATTTTTTTAAAGAGTAATATTAAATATAATTTTAGATAATGCAAATCATACGTATTTTATTTAAAAAATATTACAGTCTTATATATTAAAAAAAAAATTTATCTTTTTTTTTTTTTAAAAATACCCAGAATTTATCTACTTTATAACTCAAATATCTTTTCTTTTCTTTTTTAAACTCAGTCTAAAATTTAAAATCTATAATCTAAAATGAAAGAAATAAATTAGAGATAGATTCATAAACTTTTTATATTATTCAAAAGGATTTTTTTTACTTTTTTTATTTTTTGGCTTTCGAATTAGTTCGCTCTCCTCCTGGCAGAAATGGACATCTGGAGCAACATAGGATATTATCTGAGATTTCTTTAACAGAAACGAGAAAAAGCACGATCTTTAACTTCAGAAAAGAACGGAAGAGGAAAAGAAAAAGGGTTAAAATCGTGGAGGCCACGAAATTGAAAAGTGGTACTAGGTTGTTGGGCATGAGCAGGACATATGCATGAATGTGGTGGCAACCGAGCAATTAATTATTTAAAGATGATCTGCAAGAGGCAATTTAATCCTCAACTCTGGGCCCCCCCACACCCACTAAATCCTGCGTTGGAATATATAGGTCAGCTGGAGCCATTTCATTAATTAACGATTAACGATTGAGATCGATTGATGAACAACATGCAACTGATCATCATGATATCACTCTTGGAGTAGTTTTTTTTTTTTTTTTCTGCTTCTTCGAGTTTTATTTTTATAGTATGTTGATCTTATTAATTAAGATCAAGGAATGCGAGTTAACCCATAAATTATGAGCCATCTTCTCCAATCAACATGGATAGAGTTTTATTTTATCCCGTACTGATAACTTGACGGAATATTATTTACTAACTTTTTCTTTTTTAAAAGAAGAAGAGCCGATTCAATGATTATGAAAAGAGAAAAACTTGAAACCGGTTGGGTGCTCATTCCTCTTTTACACCCGCCAGTAAAATTGCAACACATGTAGACTTATTGAACTTACGTGGATGCATATCCATTCTCCCCCGAAGCTCTCCCTCGAGTATCCAACGCTGGAAGTTGCTTGTTGGACGATGATAATTCGTGTAGCTTGCCAGATTTAAACCTTGATCTGACAACCAGCATTCCTTTTACTCCAGTACTTGTTGATTATGATGTCGAAGAGATAAGACAAAAACATAATCACGAGTCTAACGCATTGGAGCCATATCAAGTAGATATTCACTTCAGTCCCTCTCCTACGCTTCTTTTATTTCGATAATTCATTCGATTCTTTTTTTTCAAAACTTTCAAGTACTTGGGATTTCAAATTCGATTTATGGCCATTCTTATGTTACTATGTTACGCATTTCTGATTACAGGATCCTCCATTTTCAGGTGATTTTGAAGAAAATATCGATGCTCCTAGACTGTGTCTTGTGAATCGCATGAAAATGCATAACATAAATCGTGTACAACAACTACTAGTTGTTTAAAAACCTGGCTTGTAATTTAGGTCAGTTTTATCCTAAGAAATTTGTACAGTACTATGCTGGAAAGAGTTATGAAAATGGAGAGAACAAAATCATGCTTATGATTTTCCATATTTTCTCGGTGGCCAAACAGAAATTAAAAGGCAATAAAATCAGAGTAAAAAAAGTTGAGTTTCTAACTTCAGAGAGAGCTACAAATTTCTTCAAGCAAAGAGGTAGAGTTTTATGGCCATAGAGTCTGGTTGAGGGGGCAACAATCGGAGGAGAGGGAGGAAGAAAGGGGGAGTTTCGAAGAGAAGTTACTGGAGTAGGCCGACAATATTCTGATAAGATATTGAGGTTGACGGGGGTGAGGGGAGGAGAAGACAATTAATGTTTCAAAGGAACTTTTTATTTTACACAAAAAGAGAGAAATCAGGCACACACAGAATACAAAAACGTTATTAGCTGCATGCACGCTTAATGTCTACTTTGTTGAAATCCATACGTGGTAGCTCCTCATTCTTGGGTGTAAAAATAGGTATAACACCCGACCGGCTGCAAGCAGCTCTCTTATGAAAATTGTTATATCGCAACAATATGATAAAAGTAAGATGTGAGAGTAGCATGTAGTGTTTCTAACGTTAATAATAAACCAGTAGTATTAGCTTACGAAAGAACTTAGAATATTGTTTGAAATTGTTCCCAGGCTTCTTTATTTGCTCACTTTTCCTTTTGTCCTACGTTAGCCATCTATCTTTTGTCGGATATTAGTTCTTATAAAAAATATAATATGTGTTGTATAGTGTATAAAGATGATGAGTAAAATTTTTAATTGGATAATAATCGCAATACTCATCTTAGAATTTGGGAGTAAGGATATGGTTTTATGGCCCAATAGCCTGGGAATGGTATGAACAAAGTGGGCCATCCTTGCATGGGCGTAGCACTGATGTTACCATCTCTCGATCTGATCACTTTCTCTTTCGAATCTTGCCTTTTTCTTCGATCGACAAAAGCTTTCAAAAATTAAATGCCAAATTTGGTTCTGTTGAAGATTAGTTAAAGGAGTTGAAAGAAAAGTAAGATTCTCCAACAATTATTTTTTAATATTATTTCATAAATTTTCAAACATAAAAAAAATATTGTATAATTTATAATACGTACGTTTGATTAAGAGATAAGCAATTAGACACGTGGTGGTATAGTTTAAACGAGTCAAATCTTAACTCGAGGGTGTAAATTATAATATTAGATAATTTAATCTATCAATTAAATTAAAAACATAATGATAATTTGATGATCGATCATGATGTAAATATAACGTCTCCTTAATTATTGATTGATGCTAAGAGATTTTTATATTACTGTGGATTTTTCTAGATGGATCGCAAAAACTATAAGAGATTTTAGTTCATAGAAATTATATAATTGACTTTTAAAGCCACGACTTACTCGTGGATATTCTTATAGATTTGCTCACCCCGGCGCTCGCCCAAATAACAGTAGTACTGAAAGAGAGGTGGGCTGGAGCGCATGACACATGATTAGATCATACGGATCATAGCATTCGTCCATTTTTTCAGGTCAGGTGGTAAATTACTTTACGCAAGGAATCTATCATATAATTCAGTACTGGCATGGCATGCATTCAGCTCTTATGAGCATGATGATGAATGACGCCTTCATCATGTGTCTTTAACGTATAATAAACAAAACGACAAATGAGCACACACAAGAAGCTACTGATTCCAAAGATTAGCAAGAAGCTCTGGCTGAAAGATTTAACTCTTAACTTCCTTGCGATGAATCTTATATAATCTGTGAATAATAACGAGGTTAATAAAAATAATAATAATCTAAAAATATTTAACAACAATTACGTCACAAACCGACACGGAGGGACCAAAAATATAAAACAGAACAAAAAAAAAAAAGGCAGGGTTTTGAAGGCATGCAACCTGTCACTGCTTTTGACACTGACAGCAAACTGCTGTTTGGAACCAATGAGAAAGTTACAAAACCAGAGAGACGTTAATTATCAGCCGACGATCATGGAAAATACCATAAAAAATTTCCACTAGCGGCTGAGATCTGCGAAATATTTAACAGTAATTCTACTTATTATCTCAATTTTTATATTTTTATTATTATTTTATAATGTGATATTAAATAATTAAAAATTATTTATTATATTTTATTTATGAACTAAAAAATTATATTTACAATTATGAATAGGAGATTATATGTGTAATCGCATTAATGAATGGAGGTAAAATAAGAAAAAAAATCATTTTAAAAATAATATTATTATAATTTTAATTTTTTTAAAAATAACTGTATAAGCTTACATGATCAGTCTTTATTTAGAAACTGTATATAGACTAACTCTTTGTGAACTTATTATCTAATATCATATTATGAAATGATGAGAAAATGATGAGAAAATAAATTATAAATAAATTTTTTCTTTAATAAATTATCCACAAATATGTCTCTTTGGTTCTCTCAACGCATGCCCTTTTCCTTATTTTTATATATAATAAATTCAAAAGTATTATTAAATTTTAAAAGTTAAGGATCATTCATAAGTCGTGACTCTTTGCTCATGCATGGTAATTACTTCGACACACTGCATATATAAACGTACTCATAAATCCTTCCCTCAGTGCTGGAGTAAACTAGTTTGTACTCGAAGTTTTTCTTCGCTATATTTTTTTTTTATATATATATATATATATAGATAGATATTAGATATAACTAAGAGATCGAGGAGATGAAAATGCTAAAATATGGGTATTTTTGGAAGTCAAAGTGGGTACATCGTATGATATATAACGTCGGTTATTTAAGGTATCATAACTTAAGTTATGTTTTTTTTTTTTTTTTGATATGAAAAATTTTGCTATTTTTAAGTATTGTACTTCTATTAATCTTCTTTTTTCTTTTTACTTTATTTAGCCCATCATGTCGAGGTGAAGATTTTGAAATTAACATGATTAGTCATTCAACCATGGGCCCGAGTGTTTGAACTGAATGATATATATATATATATATATATATAAATATCATGTCTTTTCGTTACCGAATAGCTAGCTAGCTATAAACATAGTACGTAATTAAACGATCGGAATTAAAGCAGGAAATCGTGGTGCGGTGAAAACATAGTACGTACGTAATTGCTCGTGTATATAGCATTATTCTGTCTCATGAATTTACTTCAGAACCGTAAACTTTTTCTGTTAGGTTTTTTGGGAGAGGGGGTTAGCTATGATATATTTATATGGGGGTTCAATTACCCACAAGAAGTGACCCTGCATCTATCGTCTGTCCAATCTGTTGCTCATTCGTGAACCTAAAATCTCAAACATGTATACCTATTATAGAGAATTAAATCGATTGTTTAAAATATAGCTCAAATCCTCATTCTATTTTGGGAAATGACGTTTTCAGTTATAAACTATTCAAGCACTACGCACTCACTTTAAAATAAATAAATAAATATGAGATTTATATGAAGAACAAAAATTAATAATAAATTAAACTTTTTTTTTAAAAAGTGCACTACGCTTGCATAACTCATAAATATACCTAACATTATTTTTATATTTTACCTCTCTCATTTTAATTAATGCTTTGACCTACCTATCTTGAATAATTTGAAAATTAGGCCTTTTTTGGATCAAAATCAGATGAGAAGTCTATGATTAGTTGTGAGATGGTTTGTGAAATAATTTGAATTAAGATTTTTATTGTGTTTTGAAAAATGAGAGAGAGAAAATTGAATAAAATAATTATAAAATTAAAATATAGGGCTTTTTAATTGTAAGTTGGTGGACTTTGTGTTGATCATAAAACATGATGATTTGATTTGTAAAAGAGATTTAAAATTAACTCATATACATAGAAATATATATATATATATAAATTAAACCATATCACGTCGGTGGAAGTAGAAGTTTGAAAACAGTTCCCAAGTGAACTGCATGCAATTGTAATTTGCCGGTTGGGATGGGAGGCAAACTTCAGGCCTCGTCAAAAAGCCCTGCATGAAGAAGTAGCTGATTAATATGGCATATATAGATAATATATAGGACTTTGATACCTATAAAATAGGGTTTTGGTTAAGATTACATTTATAATTCCTAGTTGAAAATGTTAAATTTGCAGTACCCCTCAAACTCGTCATGTATAGAATACAATAGGAATGTTCTAATTAACAAACCCTCACAAATCATAATATAACAAACCCTTTAGAGTCTAGACCGATGGACAAGGTTCAAAGATCAGTTGGAACGGGATTCATGACCGAAGACATACATGATTCTTAATAAATTTTGCCATATATATAATATATATACCAATGTTAGAAAAGTTAATATTGGTCTGACCCAAATTAGGAGCCCAAGGCCCATCACCCATAAAGGGTTCAAATGAGTCGTGTGACTCGACGAACACCTAGCCGCCGATCGATTAGGAGTGGATAAATTTCACGTTATAGATATAGATCACGTGTGATTAGATGATTTTAATATATTAGGGATAAATTTCATATAGGATGAGTATAGTACAAAATTAATCAGTTTATGGTACTCATCCTATATTCTCCATACCTATATATATAAGCAACATGTAACATTTAATCTCTCTAATTTTATACACTCTTGAATTATTACTTTTTATTACTGACTTAAGTATTGAAAAATTAATGGTACATCGTGCCACCTACTCAATGATTTGCAGGTGAGCGATCACAATCGACAGTGGGACACGTTCTTTACAAATGTCATCAACCTTCGACCATTTCTCATAATATTGGAGCTGTTGTCAACACACTTGACAAACGAAAATCAATATAAATAAAACCAACTTCTCATGCCCCCAAATCATAGATATATTCCTATATATGTCGAAAAAAAGATCTATGATCTCATCAAATGTTTCAGATTTACCGCTTACAAGATGCCCTTAAATGGGACCAAAAGATAAATTAATTAAGTCTGCATGCCCTTAGTTATTGGCCGAAAAATATGCTCCATTTTTTTTTCCCAAACAATATAAAATCTTTTATGAATAATATCACAATTTCTAATTACTTATTCCATATGAGGTCATCAATATCAGATTATCTTATTTGGTTACGCAGTTAAGATGAGATGAAATGAGATGTTTTGTTGAAAGTTGAATAAAATATTTTTATAATATAATTTTTATTTTAGGATTTAAAAAAAATGAATTATTTATTATATTTTGTGTAGGAGTTTGAAAAAGTTATAATGATTATATAAGATGAGATGAAATGAAATAGCTTGATTTTGTGTATTAATCAAACCTAAAGCTTTTGTTTGGATTTAAGGTTGTGATTGAGTGTTGAGGTGATCTCAAATAATTTGAGTTGATTTATAAATAGTAGTATTTTGTAAGTTTCATTCAGATGTGTTTGAATGTATTAAATATGTTGATATATATTTAACTTTTTATGAGAAGTTAAAAAAGTAGTGAGTCACATCAATGATTGATTTAAGATAGGTTGAGATGGATTTAACACTTAAACATAAACTAAAACTAAAAAGTAGAAAGGATAATATATAAATTAGGCCTTTACACCCTAATTCTTTTTAACGTGGGAAACCACCCCACAACTTAGGACTCACCCATTGAACCTAAACTCTCAGAAAGATTAGCATAACGGGGGGTTAATTGCCTTCTCCCACTCAAATCCGTTACACCCTAATTAAAATCTTATACTTACATGTCTCACATTATAGTACTTGGCCTTATTTGGATTGAGATCAACTTTTCAATTTATTTTATCTAATTATTACAGTTTTTTTAAACTCCTATTTAAAATATAATAAATAATTTAATTTTTTTAATTTTTAAAATATAATTAATATTAAAAAATAATATTTTATTTAAATTTACCTCTCATTTCATTTCTTGTCACCTCAACCCACCGTTAAAACCAAATATTTCGATATTTATCTGTTAAAGTCACACCCTCCACCAGAAGTGACCTAACCCGCCTTGCCCCTATTGTAGCTAAATGGCACATAAGTTCAATGCACCCTCCTGTCCGGAAAGAATCCCACAAAATGACGTCGTTTTCTATATTTCTTAGCGCCCCCTCGTGCGTGTATATATACCGATCACCTCGACGAAACCCTCCCTCACCTACTCCTCTCTCTCTCTCTCTCTCTCTCTCTCTCTCTGTTCCTGGGCCTCAAACGCTACTAGATCTCGACCTGCCAGCTTCTTGTTCTTCCACCAGAACTATTCCTATACGCAGTTTTCACTTGAACGTTTGGATTTCTAGATCCCCATCCTCTTCTATCTGCTTTGCTAGTTTATCTTCTTGATCCGTCTCGTTCTCCTTTGCTTTTTTCTCATGGATAGGTCATTTAGATGGTTGTTTTGTTTTCAGGATGCCCCCAGGAAATCCGACCCCCAAGCTCAAAACTCCATGAATTTCCAAAAGA
Source organism: Cyclocarya paliurus (assembly GCA_029856935.1). Classification (NCBI taxonomy): domain Eukaryota; kingdom Viridiplantae; phylum Streptophyta; class Magnoliopsida; order Fagales; family Juglandaceae; genus Cyclocarya; species Cyclocarya paliurus. Next base: position 3,942,063 of record JARVXP010000207.1, on the reverse strand, counting down.
AAAAATAATGGGAGTTGTTTTGTCTTTCCTTTTTGGAGGGTATCCCAGCCAACTATTCTGCCCGTGCGGATTGGATTATTTAATTTATAAAAAGTACTAGGAAAACTTTACCTTCCGTTCATCCTTTCTGCGCAGTTTTGGTTTGGAACCGTATTTTTCTATTAGGGTTCCTTCGGCCACTCTGTACCTCTAGCTTCACCCATTTGTTAAGTGCCACATCAGCCCAAATTTTGTGGAAGCCCACTGGTATATAACCTCGGAGTTGCTCCTGTTTCTTTCATGCTGTTTCCATTTGCTTATTCTATTCTTTCTGCTTTCTCTCTTCTTCGACTTAAAGATTGGACCTTTTTTTTGGGGTGGGGAGGGGGGGAGGTTTGGAGCTTTTTCCCACTATTTCTTTCACAGTTTCTTTCATTGACAGACTAGATTAATAGACAGTTTCACAGTCGTTGTTTGCAGGCGCAGCATCATCAAGATTCACATGCCATTAATGCACGGCGGAAGCAATTTGATGAAGATAATTTCTTCTAGATGTTGGAGTTGAGAATCTTGATGATGCTGCATCGGCGGATAAATGACTACAAAATACCTTATTGAAGGATCTAGAGTCTGCTGTTTCCAGAACGAGGGGAACTATTTTCAATTCTCAGACGTTTCTTTTCTTGATCATATAAAGTATTTTTTTAGTTAATACACGCTGGTGGGTTTGTTTCTGTTCCCGTGCCATTTTTCGTGCCATTTTTCCTCTACGACTTTTGAGTATTTTTTTTCATTCTTTATTGTTCATGATTTCCAGGAATCAAGGGATCGAGCTATATATTGACAGGGCTTATTTATTGAAGTGCAAGAATTAAGAAAGGTGAGGGAAACTGCCATCTCATATGTCCTCTGTGGTTTCGAAGCATATATATGATATGGCATATGCACGTTTACCTTTTGTGCTATATATTTGATAGGGATTCATGATAATATAAATCTGAGTTTAGGGTTTTGTTAGTATTTACTGTCCTGAAAAGAGAAATCTTTCCCGTTAATAAACAAGTTATTTCTTTTGTGCCCTTATGGGGGATTTGGAGTTTTGAAACTTGGAGCGTCCCTCACTGCATCGATCTTCACTTATCAATAAACGAAAAAAAAAAAAAAACACCTGGAGGCGTCTCTAGGAACTTGGATGAGAATCTTGGTCTGATCGATGATGTTCCTTGGCACTTCGATTGATAGGTTTGGTTTGGGTTTCTTAAGACTCTTGAAACGGCCATTCTTTGAGCCAAAACACACAAAATACACACACCACCAGCAGACGTCTCTCTCTGATCTCTCTCTCTGTGTGGTAATAATCTAAGAAGCCAGGTTGTGGAAAGCCAGGAAAGGATCCTACATTTCAAGAAATGGCCTTTAAAAAAACAAAAGAAAAGAAAAGACGGGAACGATTATTGAATATATACGGACGAATTTTTCAAACACCTGGTGCCCCCACTCGAAAATTAGTAACATAAATATGTTGGCCTTCATTCCCTATTCATTTAGAATATCTAACTTTTAAAATGTTCATCGGATCCAGCTTGATATAGCTGCTCCTCATGTCCCGTTACATTGTTGTCCTTTTATTGCTGATCCTTTGCTTTCAGCCCAGACCACCCATCTTTAGTACTGTTGCTCTTCTGAATCAATCAACAGAAAAAGAAACGTAGATGATTGAACCCACCATATATATATGTTTAGCGGGTGGACGAAACCTTTCGTTTGCATCTGTTTTCTTCCTTTTCATATTTGAACATGCACTTAATTTTCATATCATTGCATGCAGCTTTTAGGATAGATTATATATGCTTCTCGTTATTTAGTCTTACATATAGGAACTGATCAGGTTTGTGTCGATCGATATAGTACATGAATTAAGGATGTGCAGCAGTAAAGCATAATATAATCGTTGTTTTAGTACTTGTTGAGACATATATGTTGCAGATTGTCCCACATGAACATTAAACAGCACATGAGTAGGTTTATAGTATACAAATCAAACAACTAGCTTAAGGTTTTATCTGTATATATCTCAGAAAAATAAATTAGGATCGTTATACCGATTTAACTAATTAATCAGTAGCATATATATATATATATATATATATATATATATATATATATATATATATATATATATTAATGCTTATTATACATTGATTGCTTGATATTGTCTGTTATGTTGGAAAGCAATCTAGAGAGAAATAAATTTATTTTACCATGATCGTATCACTCCCGTAGGTTGAGGACTAGATACCTCAACTTTTAAGGCAAGGTTAAAATGAAATCTCAAGGCATGATATTGAGTTCATGAATTTAATTTCAAAGCTTTGTACGATCTGAAAGGCCAATTTGGAAATAATAAAAATCCATCCTAGCTTGCACTAGTGAGAGTGACATGCAGTCTTTGAATTGGTTTGTAGAATTAATGGTTCCGGGGCGGGCGGGAGCCATCAACACTTCTTTGATTTTCCTTTAAGTTATTTCCATGTTTATTGTTTTGGAAGTGGCCGTAATGTAGAAGTAGTAGGAGAACCGGGGAAATGAATTTTAAATTACTTGTTCCTAGGCATGGAAGTGAAGAAGAATCTTAAGCCATGTCATGTGGGGCAGTTAGTGACAAAAGCTGTTATGTCATTTGACAGGTGAAAAAAAAGAGGCAATGAATCATTCCCTCTTCTCCGAAGGTCCACCGGTTGGCCAGTACGTACGTTTAGTGAGATAAAACAATAATAGCGCGCGAGTACAATGAGATCATAGCAAATCAATTTTACTACGAACTTATTTGTATGCATGCGCTCATAATTATTTTATATGTATATGCTGGCCTGTAAGAATGTACGTACATGCGTCTTGGGTCTCTCTAATTGATTGATTGATGTCTAACGCATATATATACACTGCAAAACTATGATCGATGGAATCAGAACCTTCAGGTGGTTAGGAGCGAGCGAGTTTCTTTACATGTGTGACGAACTGATCATGATATTGGGACGATATTGATACGGGACTCGACCGTACGTAAGTAATAGCTAGCTAGGGATTGAAGCTTTGCTAGCTTTTGATCGTCAGGTTGATCATCAGTACTTACTTTATATATTTCATTAATAGTCATTTTCATATATATATATATATATAGTTATCTTCTTTGCGAAAAAGGGCATTTAATTAGAACTGTGTATTAAATATTGATCTTCATTTGTGTACTGCATGTAATAGTGTTAAATAATTAAGATTGCCTTGAAATTTATTAAGGCGATTTCTTTGGCTAGGGTTTGCATGTGATATATATATATATATGCAGGGATGATCTGTCCTACTGATCTGGAGTACCATATAGATGCTGCAAAATGTTTTCGACAGGCTAGCTAGGGATTTGATTATAAGCTAGGAAGGCTGGAATAGTTTCAAAACTCTTTGGTTAGCAGGCGCGCTGTTGAAGCGCTTGGAAATGGAAGAATGCCAGTCTTCAGATGCGCGCGGCCTCCATTTTTGTGACAGCTAGCTAGGTCACATGATTAATTTGCTATACAGCTTGTAATTAAAATAAAAAAGCATCGAGTCTCCTTCGGGGAAAGCCGGAAATTAACCTCGTAAAAGTATTTATTTGAAGAAGTCCATTAACTCGATCCTCATGACACTTTTCCCGGCCTTATAATGATGACCACTGGGCTAACTCAAAACTGTTTTTTGCATTAGTTGTCGTAGGACAAATTAGAAATGAGTTGTCAACAATGATTCATTCAGTCGTTGGATTTTCAAATAAGAGAAGCTAAATTAATTAATGGGTCCGGTACTACGTGGTAGTGGGGATACCTAGCCTCCCAAAAAAAGAGACAAATGTGGGGACAGAAATCTGATGCGCGCTCATGATAATGATGATCGGTAAACAGGTTAGGGTTGAGTTAGCGCGCGCGGTAGCACGCATGCATGCATGTTGACATTCATGCATGGTGCGAAAGAATTTATATATATGGAAACATGCAATGGTAAAGGCCATCCATGGGATCATGCATGAGTGTATATTATATGTTGGTAGGAGATCGATGATGGTACTGCTGGTGATATATATAATATATATGGTATGTGGGGTCAATTAATTGGGTAACAATCAAAGTACAGTTTATTACAATAATGTCATGATCATTTAATATTTATATAATGGTAGCTAGCTAGGGCGACGATAATGACATGGTTATCATAATAGTAGCGATCGATATATGATAATGCATATATATATGGTAATCGTACTGCTGGGGTGGTGAACTAGTAATAATAGCATCATGAGGTGCATGGTGGCTGTAATTAATCTTGGCAGCATAGACAACCGCGCTTTTAATGATCGTTTCGTACATTTTACTAACAGAGTCCAGGGTGGCCGGTGCTGCATTTTCCTTTATTATAATTTGAAATTAGGAAGAATGTTATCGTGCGTTAAGCTTACATGATACGTACGTCGTTGGAACATTTCACTAACAGAGTCGTTGGTGGCCGGCATAAGTGTTAACTATACTTATAAAAAGATTTCATACAAATTGACATAATTTTATATGATACGTTATATTTAATTTATAATAAAAATAACTAATTTAATAACAATCTAAAGTACTATATTAAGGCGCATCAATAAATGTATTTATTTTTATAAAATCTTTTCGCAACTAAACTATTTATCTTTCTTTTTTTTTATACATCTTCTTGGATATCAAAGCGTCTATTCAAGAGGAACAGTAATTTTTTGTCTCACATTTTCTTTTATTTTTGTCTTTCTTTTTTAGTTGTTTTTCCTTTTTATTCCTAATTTTTTATATTCTGTTTGTGCATTTACGGTTTTACCCCTATATTTTGTTTGTTTACCCTTTTTGTCCCTCGGTTTGTTTTTGTTTTATTCGTAGTTTTATGTTTTTGCCTCTAAGTTTCATGAACAGTGAATTCACACCGACACATTGTGTTGGAATTTCATCAACTTCAAGAAAAAACTCATACCCATAGAGACGAAAGCAACGCAGATAAAAAATAATAATTCAAATTTCTACAAATTTACAATCGGATTTGTTTAAAAAAAAATCAAAATATGTTCAAATTTGTGAGGATTCAGAAACGAATTCATATCATATGACAGAACTGAAACAAATCTGTTAAAAAATATTCTGAAATGCTTTTTAAACTAGAGAATATGTAAAATAATAAGAACAAATTAGAAAGAGAGAACTCGGTGTTAAGGCACGTTGTGATAGATGCTTTCCTTAGAGTAGATTCCACCGCCTTTAATTTTAAACATGCACTAGGCTTCTTGACAGTCTACTCCCAAGATACAACAACGTCGGTTCCCATTAATCTCCTCGTCGGTGCACACAAAAAGAGATCATCGAATCCAATATAAAATAGTCAAAATTCAAAGAAAGAAAGATAAAAGAAGAAGAAAGTGTTTGTCTAATTTTTTTAGAAAATTTGGAGACCATGAATTTATGGGTGGGGTTCTCTATTTATAGAGAATGAAATGACACTTGTAAAAAGTCACAACTAGAATGAAATAATACTTGTGAAAAGCCACAACTTATTAGTTACAATTAGAATGAAATGACACTTGTGAAAAGTCACAACTTATTTAAATGAAATGGTACTTGTGAAAAGTCACAACTTATACAAATGAAAATGTATTTGTGAAAAGTTACAACTAAAATGAAGGACCACTTTTGAGAAGTCACAACTTCTCAAATAATAGAAAATATATTGAAAATATTTTTAATTCACTAAATGACACAACCATTTGTTTGGTTGGCAAGTGGTTAAGACTCGAATTCCCAAGAGGCATACATTGGTTCAAATTACCAAAACACATTTTCATTTAAATCTAGACAACCGAACCAATATATTGAACAATGATAATGGTTCACATTATTTTTACTTTACATCAAATATTTTAATCATTTCTAAGTTTAAAAACTAACAAAATCTGCTCAGATTTGTAACCATTCATAAAAGAGATTTCTAACAAAGAAGTAGACAGAGAGAGAGGGAGGAAACCAATGTAGATTCAAAGAAAATCCTTTCAAATTTGTATAAATTCACTAAAAATATCACATCCATTTACACTATAGGAAATGAAATGTAAAAACAAGCTGTAATACTGTAGATCTAAAACAAAAAACAAAATCTCCTCACATGATTAGAAAAAATTGTACTCTAATTTGGACAAAAAAACAAAATGTGATCAAATTTGTAACGATTCAGAAACCAATTCATACGCATATGACAGCAACCAAAAACATTTCTTCAAATTTCGAACGATTCACAAATATATTTTCTAAGAAAGAAACGGAAAGAGAGACAGAGAGAGATGAAAGAGATGGAGATGTGTGGTTTGTTCTTCGTGGACAACGTCCGCATTTCTGTACACTAAATCTCTCAGTCGGTGTGTGCTTCTAAGCGGTGGAGAGTGGCGGTTTTTCTTCGTGGAGAACGGAAGGAACATAAATGCGAGAGAATTCACTGTGCTTAACTGACAGAAAGGTTGGCGGTTCTTCTTTGTTTGAGTGGCCACATCTACATCTAGCAATGGAGAGAGAGAGGGGGAGAGAAGTGGTAGTAGATGAGATGGGGAGAGGGAGAGAGTTCTCTAGGAAACTTTGTTTGACACTAGAGTTTTGTGAGAAGGGGAGAGAGAGAGAGAGAGAGAGAGAGAGAGAGAGAGAGAGAGAAGCAGAGAATAAATATATAGGGTTTATTCTACAAACAGCGTCGCATAGGGTGCAGGGGTGGGCTTCTGCTAAATTTAGGGGTAGTTGGGCTTTTGATGTTCAATTTTGGGCTTCCCATGTGCAAAAAAATACTACTTTAAGAATCGGCCCATATAAATAAATTATCATAAAATTACTAGTTGTTCATAAGATTTTTATGAAAAATACTAATTTTTTTTAAAAAACAAACATTAATCTTGGGCGGCATGTCATTTTCTTCGCTTTGATATTTTGTAATTATTTAATTTATTTGTTACGTTTTAGTATTTGGCATTATATTGCTTTTACTTATGACTATTTTACATGTAATTAGTTACAATTTTATAATTAAAAGTGCTTATGTTTTATTAATCTTTAAAAAAAATGTTTATGAAAAATTTCTACATAGATTAAATTGATGAAGCAGCTTTTTTTTTTCTTCTAAAATTATGAATCAAACTGTCTTTCAAGTTATGAAATTATTATTTATTAACATATATATAAACAATTTTAATGCCAACTGCTGAACAAACTATGTAGATTAGCTGCTTCACAATATATTGGTACAACAACACCATTAATTGTTTTCAAATCTTGAAATGATGTTGGTCCTATGATGTGATTCAGTAATATTTGCAAGTAATATATTTCACTTTAAAATGGATTTGCAGTGACAATTCGACCTATAACACTTTTATTTTTTCTTTCTTGGAGTCTAAATTTTCTGTTGTTGATATTTTCTATGTAAAAGCCACATAGATATAATTTTATTACTGATATTACTGAGAATGGTGTTGTTCAAAATTTGTCTTTAAAAAGCTTTTATTTAATAAATTATTACTATAGTCTGCTTCTGTGAAAATATTTATTTTTTTGTAAGGCTTTTTTCTTTCCTCCAATTGGGCGCTGCGTACAAGGGGTATACGTGACTTGCACATAGCCCCTTACTAGTATATATATACGAGAATTGATACACACAATATATTTTTACAACACATTTCACAACAATGTTGTAAGATAAGGGTTTTTTGTAAAGTAATGTTACCTTTTTATAAAGTGTTTTATAAAATTATTATCCCTCATTTAACACATTGTTGTGAAATGTGTGGTGGAAAATGTTGTGTATAAATCATTTCCTATATATATGGCTTCGGAACCGTACCATTGAAAGAGTTAAGGTTTAAGCTGGAGAGTTTTCGTGAAAAACGTTTTGCAAAGGGAATATTATTGGTTGGAACGAATTACATGATCAGACTCGGAGATGAATAGGCTGCTGATCAGTACATGCAGGTGCCAGGGAGTACCAGACAACATCTGAGAGTTTGAGGTGCTATTGCTCATGTATGACAGATAGTAGTTTGCCCAAAGTTAATTTAATTCGGCCCCACAAAAGGCACCATAAAGAAAATATCATTTCTCTAATATATTAGAGTAATTACGTACTATCTTTCGATTAGATCGTATACTAGAGAGTTTGCGTACCTAGAAACAAAAAAGAAAAAAGGATGTTTTATTTTAATATCCAAACTTGTCTGTTAAAACATGTATATTTATATTCTTCAAGTACTTATTCAACCCAAATTCTGCCAGTCTGCAGCATGGCATTCATTCGATTCAGAATTATTTGGCAATCGATCGATCGATCGACTACAAATATTGAAAATATATAGTCTGCCCAAATGTGGATCATGATCAAGTCATGAAGAGCTCTGAACGCCTTCATCACTACGATCTTTAAACTCCGAGTTGAAAGTTAAAACGTACACATGCATGAAGTACTACTACGTACTCACGTGTCCTCCTCATATATATATATACACACACACATATATATATGGTCGTCTTCTTATATATACCTCATCGATATGCCCTCAAAAGTCTTTATAATTTAGATCCAATTTGTGCTGTAAATGGCAGTGGTTGTGGTTTCAACTTTCAAATTAACCACAGCTAGTACAAACAAAATTTCATCGATCGATGTGGTATATATGTCTATATGTGTGTGTACATATAATATGTCTATATGTGTGTGTGTGTGTGTGTTTAACTCTGATAATTGGGTTCTGCTGTTCATCATGACCTTCGCTATGTAAATGTATAGAGCTAACTGTAAATTAATATGGAATCCATTATATATAAGAACTGAACCTAAACTTGCTAGCTAGCTAGCTTGCCAGGATGTGAATACATACAATTAATGTGATATTGATTAATTATACGAACCACAAGCTAGCTGGTCGATCAACTTCTTTTATTGGCTAACTTGAAAGGACAATATTTGATCACATTTACATGAGTACGACATGAAACATGACAAGTTTATGTTGCAATAAATTCTTACTTTTTCTGTAATTAACAATAGATATGTGTGTCTGTGTGTGTGTCTTGTGTCATGGTCCCCGGCCGGCCGGCCCAGTATTCCCTTTAGACTCTGCAACCGATGCAACTGCTTGCACGAACTTCATCAGTAACTCTGATTGTTTGACTTAATTGGTGGCAATTAATTAACTGGTACCATTTTCTTCAATGTGCTACCCTCATTTCCTCCAAAACCACTAAATTAATTACGTAGTACTGTGGGTTGTTGGTATCATGAATGTGCTCGATCACCAAAAAATACATGATGCATGCTATAATTATTTATGGTAGTCCCCATACCAAAATAAATGGTCGTAACAACAGTGTACTGTGATTGTTTGAGACCACATAGGTGAATCGGTGGTGAAAGACAGCTTGTGCAGAGGATAATCTTGATTAGTGCATGGCGAAGCTTAAAGACGACGACCCAGACAATCATTTTGCTGTGTTGTCTGAGACGTCTACAGGTGTGATGACATTTTAATCCGTCCATTTTGTTTTTCTGAATTAAAAATGATAGAAGAGATAATTGGAGGTAGTTTTCCTAACTAAGACGTTATTACAGTTGCATTCTATCTAAACGGTGAGAAGTCGGATTTGAGGCTGATGCCTTGTTCATCTAAACCTAGCCCATCTCAGGACCTCACAAAATTCAAGACTTTCGTGGTAAACCATGGCCCGCTCGTATATCAAAGCCCATGTCCAAGGCTGAGGCCGAGCCCATTCTATGTAGGAGTTTGGGGGCCCAAGGGACATCTACAAGAACAATATTGGGCAATGTAAGGCCCAGTCTAATTGTCGGACACCTAGTAGACTGCACAAAATGACGGACCCCACTTTCGCCGATTGTGAATTTTCAGAAGCCGCTGAACGTCCAACAGCTAGCTCGTCTTCCAGTTCCAGGGTTCTACCCCCCAAGTCCCAAATGAAGTTCGAAAGATTCCTCTCGATACCAGTCTCTGCTGTGTTTCTGTTATCGGGTTTTGTCTATTACGTCACAGTGTTCGTTTTCGTCGAGGACTGGATCGGGTTGCGGAGCTCAGCTGGTTCTTTGAACGCAATGATGTTCACTCTTTTGTGCTTTCTCTGCCTTTTCTCTTTCTTTGCTTGTGTTCTCATTGACCCTGGTCAAATTCCGGCTTCTTATGTCCCTGATGTTGAAGAAAGTAGGCGATCAGATGAAGAACCCCAGAAAAATGTGAGTCTTTCCTGCTTTAATTTGTGAATTGTAATTTGAATTTAGGTTTTTTTTCCTAATTTGATTTTTTAATGGGAAAAATGAGGAAAATATAGGAATTGTTTAGACTAATTATTTAATTAGTCGTGTTGGAAGAATTTTGAGATGTCCTTCGTTGGCTTGGTTTCATTTCGTTGCCAAGAGAATATGAGAAAGAGGAAATTATGATTCTGACTCTTATGCTCGGATACATGATTTCTGATAGGGTGCGCAATTGAGGCACTGTGACAGGTGTTCTACATACAAGCCTCCTAGGGCTCATCATTGTCGGGTCTGCAGAAGGTGTGTTTTGAGGATGGTAGGTTAGATTATATAATTTTTAGCAAGTGACATGATATTTCCATCTTTTGATTCATGACACTACAGTAAGGAAGGTGATGAAATGTATGATCTAAGTTTCTTTTTCTTCCGAAATTGGTGCAGGATCATCACTGTCTTTGGATAAATAATTGCGTTGGCTATTGGAACTATAAGCCCTTTTTTATACTTGTCTTATATGCAACTATAGGTAGCATCTACTCTACGGTATGTTTTATCTAGTTTTTCCTTTCATTTGTTTTAATGTATTCAAGTTGCCGTAAGCTATTACCAACTTTCTTGGCATTCTTAGTTTACAGTAATAATATCTTCATTTCAAAAGGACTTCGGCGGAAGGGCTCCCCTCAAGGTTTTTTATGTGAGTATCTAAAGTATCCTACATCTGTCATGTTGAATGTGAAGTTTCATGTTTCCGAGTGATATCATAAAGGTATGAATCAGTTTGGAATTCTGGTGAAGCCTCTTTTTGGGTTATCTGGCTCATAAATTAACCAATTGACGTGTTATATGTTGTTTGGTGTTACAAATCCCCCACCCCCCCCCCCCCCCCCAATACCCAAAAAAAAAACTCACACACCATTGAAAGAAGAAACAAAAAAAGAAAGGGAAAGAAATTTCAAAGATGGCTGCAGATGCAAAGTAATGCCACGGATTAGGATATCAGGTTATCATTTTTCATGGATGCCTGTTATCCTTCAGCAGGTCTTGTGGCTGCTGTTCTGAGTTGAGAATTTCAGGAGCCTGCTATTTAGTTCTTGACCCTTGCTTTAGTCATTAAGCTTTCAATTTATATCAATAATGCTCAAAAAATTGTGAAAGCTATTGATAATTTAGGTTATTTGCGGAGCAGTGATGATTGGCTTGAGTGCAACGCTTGGAACTCTTTTGGCATGGCATATCTACCTTATCATTCATAATATGACGACCATAGAGGTAGGTAAAGGTTGCTAGTTTCCAAAGCTGGATATGTTAGCAATGCTTTTTGAGTAGTAATTAAGTTAGTATCTCATAGTCATATTCTACCAGTATTACAAAGGAATACGGGCATCGTGGTTGGCACGGAAATCTGGTCAGAGCTATCAACATCCATTCAACCTTAGTGTTTACAGAAACATTACTTCGGTCTCTCTCTTTCTCTCACTCCTTTTCTGTGCCCTGGGTGTTGGTTCTACATTTCACTTCTCATGACTTCTATACCCACATTTCAATTATATATCTGTAATCTGTCAATATGATAACCTATATATGCCTTTTGTGCAGGTCTTAGGCCCAAACATGCTAAAATGGTGGTGCCCCACCGCTTTGGGCCATCTAAAAGATGGTCTTACCTTCCCTGCTTCACGTGATGGTTCCTAAATTTGTTCGGCCTCCCCTCTGTTTGGAGTTAACTTCTCATGCCTGTTATTCAGCTTATAGAGGAATTAAGAGTTCCGTCATTTTTTCTCTTCTTAATGTGCAAAGAAGCCTGAAGCTGACTTGGAAGTGACTAATTTTTATTATGGATGCGAGCATGATATGTCATATGAGGGTCCAATTATATACACCTGAAAGTTCGCACACACTTTGATGGTTAAGTCTGTTGTTGATGAAGTCTTAAGTTTATCGTTGTGCGCTCTTACCATGATGGAGTACTGCAAAATAAAGTTCTTGCAAAACATGATTGGATATGGATATTGTTAGGTTATAAATTTTTGATGGAACACGCATACACGAGATAACTTTATGTTGTTGCCATGGAGATGCTGTTTATATTGTTGACAAGAGTTTCCTCTGTGCTTACCTTTCCTTTGTAAAATAAGTAATTCACTTTCATTACACGGATTATCTGCTGTCCACTACTGTTGATTTTTCATTGTTAAGAAATGACAATTGCTTTGAAAGACTAGGGGAAGATCGAAGGTCATCCTATCCGGTCCACCACTATTAGAGGGTTAAGTTGAATAAAATATTATTAGAATATTATTTTTTAATATTATTAATTTTTTAAAATTTAAAAAAATTAAATTATTTATTATATTTTATATAAAAATTTAAAAAATTTATAATAATAAAATAAGATGAGATGAATATTTTTTTTTATAAAATATCCCGACGTATTGATTTGATGTGTCTATTTTTTTTCAACTTTTGAGCTGAATTTCTAGAGTTATCATGCATGATGGATTCGATCCAATCCTATTATAATCAATTATTATTCCAGGTCATGATGGCGTTTTTGGCATTATGTTTGGAAGTAACAATAACATTTCCCCTTTTTTTTTTTTTTTGGGTGGTTTCGAAAGATTTTTTTTCCCCCTGTTTTATGAGTGTGAGAACTCATGGCTCGTCCCAAATGATGGAGAATGGAAATATCTTTTTTCTAAATTGTGTGGATTAAACAACCTCTGTTGCTATGCTGCTGGAGTTTTACTATACAATTTCTATGCACTATATTTTTTTAAATTTTTTTGAATTTATTTTTTTAAATTATTTCAATTTTTTTATTCATTATTCATATAATAAATATTTAATAAAATAATAACAATAATAATAATTAAAAAAAAATACGGTGTGTATAAGTTGTGTAAATAGTAAGAGGTTGCGTAGATTTTTTATTTACATAATGCCTTCTACTATTGTGTATCTATCCCAACTTGTGTTTATATATATATTATATATACATGTGTTTAGTGACTTACTCTTGGAAAAAAAAAAAAAAGATTTTCATTAAAATATTGTTGCCATTAATCCATCGAAACTATAATGCCTTTCATCCTCAAAGCTGGGCTAGTGCGGATGACGATTGCCATAAATATACTATCTGGAAATCATTATCTCTATTTATATAATTAAAAATAGATATTTCTTAAATCATTGAAACTGTAATGCCTTTCATCCGCAAAGCTGGGCTAGTGCGGATGACGATTGCCATAAATATATATACATCGGGGAGACGTGGACAAATGTTAATTAATTATCATCTATTGGTTCTAATGATCACGGACTTGTATATACCGTGAAATTGTAACGATCATGATCATGACCTTTAGAAATCGATCATTTGAGATATTGGATCTTATAAACATATGCAGGATTTTTATTTCTTCGGCCAAATACGTCATGAGTTAAGCTTTTAGCTCATTTGGCACTGAATTCCTTCTTTTTCTTGTACGTGGTTTCACAAACTTTTTGAGTCTTTTTTTTTTTTTTTTTTTTAAGGGAAATATCATATATCATTTATTCATTTATCAAGAGAAATTTACATCTATGACTAAATACCTACAGAGATATCCTCATATCAACTATTTGGATCTCCACCAATACATTACTGGACTTCACTTCTGCTGATACTCTCTGCAGAAAAACGTCAAAGAGACAATATTTTGTCTAAACAAAAACTCAACCTTATCTTTCATAGAAAGAGATGACTCAACCTCTATAAACAAATCGTCGAAGAGACTAACTCATTTTTTATAATTTTTACTATACAATAAGAAAAACAATAATAAAAAATGATGGATTCTAATTCGGACTAATTCCTGTAAACATTGATGGCGTATAAAGGTAATAAGTTTGTCTCTTTTTAGTCACAAAAGTCAAATTTGAAATATTTAGTGGTGGTGATTCCGGTAATCCGACATGTTTGGCATGTGACGACCACGCACGATGATTTCAGCAAAACTGTCGCTATCCTCTAAACAATTTGCGGCTTAAAAGTCTTTTTGTGTTGTGTATGTCTTACCATAATATATATATTAAAAAAAAAAAAGAGAATAAGAAGAAGGAGGAGGAGGAGGAGGTCTCATCCTGATCTGGCGAAACTCAAATCTAGATGGTTTTTTTTTTTAGGGTGAGAAAGAGAGGTTTTCATAGGGAAAGATGGCAACAAGAAGACACATACCCCAACACGAAAAATTACTGTTATTAATGATGCAAAATTCCATTAAAATGTCGAATTTTTTTCACGTCGAAACTTGATACACAAACAAATCTTTACACCATTATAATATAAAACTTGATGAACTGTACAAATTTAATAATTAATGAAAATAATGGCCCAACAATATAAATTCAAGAAAATAAATTCTCAAACATTTTAAAAACCTGCATGGCGTTCAGTAGACTACATAAATATGTCGTTCTCAAACAATATTCGATCGAGCAATATCATAAGACTACTTATTTACTAACGGGCCATCAATTTTTGTGGAATTAATTAATGAATGATTATCTGAATGTTTAAAATACATCATATACAAAACTTGACCAGATTCATCGGTACCAAGAGTAGTGAGTGCTGACAATACATATATGTTTGCAGCCATTATTTTTAAAAGAATCAAGGCACGTGACATATAATATTCCAGCGGACTTAATAATTAATTAATAATTATACTCGATATTGGACCTCAAAATTATTAAGCATCCACGTAAAAAAGATCATGTGAATATGGGTCGACTGACCTCATCATGTGTACGTACGTACATCATGTATTCGCACAACACGATCATTTATGCACATATATAGATCAGTCAGAAACTCCATTAATAATAATTGGACTCGATCTTGTTCTTTAATTGTCTTCACGCCTGCTCAATAACATATATATCTTGCAGCATAAAAACATGTTTAATTATGTGGGACATTAAGCAGATCGAGTAAACAAATGCATGATAACGCGGAATTATTGATGATGGATCATAATTCATACATGCTGGTGACGTGTGGATAAGCACATACGTGTTTTTTTTTTTTTTTTTTAAATATTGAACGTGTTGTCGAGATTGATGGAGAGACGTTAACTTTACATTTTTCACAAATAAAGGCATGCATGGCCTACACACACGTATATGTACATAGGTACGTAGGACAGCCGTGGGGTTAAAGAGAGATGGACAGCTGGTTGGGGGTATTGCTGATTGGATATATGTCTTCTTGTTCATTATAAATTAAATTAATTTAATATATATGATTCGTAAAATTATAAAATTATTTTTATTATAAAATTATTTTAATATATTATATTAATAAATCTTACGCATTAGTTTATAAAGTTATTTGTCTAAATTTTTTATGCAGATCTAACAATATTTTTTTCCCAACTATGTATAAACAATTGGATTTGATTAATCGGATATGGATTGAATAATGGCATCCCAAGAATGCAACGTGGCAGCCAACATGTGATATTCAAATAGGAAATGATGGTATGGTTGGAGAGTCGGGATATTAATTTCAGATATTCCAATCTCTGATTTCTGAAAGATAGATCGAAGAATATATCAAATATCATATATATTTTTCATATCAAGGACATGCATGAGCATGCATGATCTTATCCCTGATGATCTAAAATCTTTGGAACAGCACATGATCATGTGCACATGAACTTGTCACCGAATGACGATCGACTGGGTTTAGTTTATTCTGCAAATTAGAAACTGTAATTTTTATATAAATGCATGCTGCATTTATATAAAAATTCATGCTGTCCACAGAAGTACTCACATATGGACGAAAACATTGATGGAAATATATACCTTTGGCTGACATGTGAGCTACCGATCATGAACGAAAATGCGGAGAATCGGACACGAATTCAATACCTGCAACAAAGTGATCAACTATTACTCAATAATTGAGACCCAAAAAAAAAAAAAAATCTAGAACAGTGAAACAAAAGATTTTATATATCTCAATCTTATAATAAAGCCATTATGGTATTATATAAATCTAGAATTAGACCAAGTCTTGATAATATTTTATATGTATGCAGTATTAATTTCATGAATCGTGACATTGATCTTATCATGTTGTAATTAGAATTGTGATCAGAAGATGCATCTTGTCATGTATTTTGAAGAGATTTAAGGTATTAAATTAGTGTTTAAATTTTTTTAATTTAAGCTTTAGATTTTTTTATTTATTGTCGTTTTAGGTGAAAAGAATGTAGAATATTTTATACATTATTAAAAATTAGAAGATTAATGTTGGGACCAAATGGAGAGAGAGAGAGATGTTAATTACATGCATTAAATCTTAAATAGATATGTGATACATAGAAAATCATAAAAAATCACTAAGCAATAAAAGTAATAGTAGTGCTACAGGACTGATAATTCAACCGAAGATTTAAACCGAATAAGTGCAAATATATTTTTTTATTTGTTTATTCTTTTTCTTTAATTATTTTTTTATATATCTTTAAACATTTTTAAAAAATAAAAAAAAATATCAATTCATTAATATTCCCTTTCTTAACCAGTAAAAATATAAATAAATAAAAATCTTCAACTAGCATTTTCCTAAAAGCAATAAACACTTATTTTGCTCGGATTGAATGATCTGTCACTGTTGTGTCCAATTACTAAGACCTAAACTGAAAAGGCAACTTAATTTTTGTCACTATAAAGTCTCAACGACTGCAACTTTCCTTTCCTTTAAGCGCCGGTACTGCCGATTGAGTACAATTTATAACTGTTGAAATCACTTACCAAATTAAAAGACGGCCGGTTACGACCCTAAAATTATTTTCAATTTAATCACCAAATAATTAAGCTAGATTCTTCTTTATTATCTTTTGATAAATGCAACTATATTTAAGAAAAACATAAAAAATACTTATTATTGATACGCTAAAAATTATAAAATTTAAAATTTAAAATTATATGGTTTTATATAAATTTAAAATTATAAAATTTTAAATTCAAATTTTAAATTCTCATCTATCTTTTATATGGTTTTGACAAAATTATAGAGCTACCCCAAGGGAACCATTATTCCAACGATTACACTGATTAATTATTTTTATAAGGTACTCGGGCTTTTGTATTAAATCTTTTCATATTTCACTCTTATTAAAGAGAAAAAAGAAAAAAAAATATTAATTTTAATTTCGGATTTAATTATTTTTAACCATATTACCATATAAAAACAGACGGGTAAATAATGGCAAACATTATGTTAATTCTATGGTGAATAATGATAGTCCATCAACTCGTGTACAATTTCTTCACAACTTAATTAATAAATAATAAGAAAAAAATGAAAAGAAGGACAAAATAGTATTATAAAAAATTATTTTATACTTCTAATTTTTATTCATAAATAATAAACTGATGGTAAATAAGTTGGAATGCTATCATTGCCCTCCTATCCAGCAATGATAGTTCCAACGTATAAATATATAATTGTGTTGGACCGAAATTATAAAATAAAATAAAAAAGTGGGGCGGGGTGGGGTCACATGAGTGGTTAGATCCAACGGCTGACAAGAATCATGACGTGGAGAGATAGAGTGCCAAGTTGGAATTAGTTTCAGTGTTCGTTGTCATTTGTCCCGTAGCGTATTAAAACCCCTCACATTCACAGAGGCTAATAGGCTATAAAGGTTCAATCACCGAGCATTTTCACGTCCACGACTTGATAGAGAGAGCGCGCTGTACAAAGAGCAGAGCAGTCACCCTGAGAGTACGGGAGAAGATCTCCTTCTTTTTTCTTTTTTCTTCCGCACGAGTTTCCTTTGTTTTTTTCTATTATATGTATTCGTGTTGGTTTATTTTGTCCGATGAAATCAGCTTGTTATAAACTTCTTACTCCTAAATGGATCATTTTTGTTCTTGAAATTGTCTGGGCCTTCTTTCATAGTCGTTGAAAGGTTTTTTAATGTGTACGAGTTTTGCAGAGTCAAAGATCTAATAAGACAGGAAGATGAAGAACTCGGTCTCGGATCACAGCTTCTACATTGATAGCGACGAAGAAGTGGATGCCGGGAAAGAATTTGACAAAGGTGAAGACAACAACGATGGAAATGTTTCGGATTCATCCGTTTCTTCGGCCGAAAACCAGCAGCAGACCAAGCCCGGTTCTTATAACACCTCTTGGCCACAGAGTTACAGGTTATACCTTCTCTCTAATAGTATATCTATCTCTCTTCCTCTGCCTGTGTTCTCTTCCCGCTCCGTTCGACTTCACGATTTTTTTGATGAGTTTATTTATTGCACTCCATATATAGTTTCTTACCCGGCTTCCACTGACTATGGCGATAGTATCGTTTTGCGTCTGGAATATTTTTTTCAATTGGAGAAATGAGGTCAGGTGGGATTTAATTATAGAGTTTAGAGAACAAAATTGGTGAATTTGTCCGACTTGGCTAGCTTTGAACATGTTTAATTTGTTTGGGAATTATATAGGTGGCATAGAGTGTTGGGAAAATAGTTTTTCCTGGCTTAGCTGTACGATAATATGTCTTTGGCCTGCTTTTTTATCGTCGGAAAAAATGGCGGATTGTCTTAGTATGGGAGATTAGTTATATAATTCAATAGAAGGTCTCTGGACTAATATGGGTTGGCTTAAATAACCTGTCTAGTAAAGGAAAGGAAGCGCTGTTGATGTGCTTTGAAGTTTGACGTGTTCACTGATCTTTCTGACCATGACTGTGGCCCAAAAATGCAAGAGTTGCATATGCTTGTAATAGAATGTCTGGATGTGTCTCAAACACAACATCAATAAACATATTTCCATATGTCCTTGGTGATATATCCTCTTTCTGATTTCTGGATAATGTTATTGTAGTTGGTTTTGGTGACATATCTATTTTCTTGGACCTACAAATGGAACCTTCAGATCGATTAGTTTGTTTACTGTATTGAGATTTGTGATGAATTAGTCTCCTACTTAGTACTTTGGTCATCCGATTTCTCTGAGTGCAATATCTAGTCAAGCTTCAGAAATCATAATTTCTAATTAAAAATCACAATTCTAAAAACAGTGGAATTGGCTCAGTCAGGCACCAAAAAACTCTGTTATGATTGCACCTGCCTTCAAATAGGTTTTTTGATGATGGTTTCATCAAATTTTCCTGCTGCATTGAAAAGTAATTTGCAGATTGGCTTGTACATAACTTGGGAGGTAGGAGATGTAAAATTGGCAATCGCAACAGGAATGTTATAATCCACATGAATGTTCATTGCATGAAATATTTAAGTGATGTAGTCCGCATGGATTTATCTGTTGATATTAAAATGCCTTGCTTCCATGTTTTGTTTCAAATACTCATTGCTGCTCGATCAATGTTTCAGGCAGTCTATTGACTTATATAGCAGTGTACCATCTCCAAGCATTGGGTTTCTGGGCACTCCCACATTGTCAAGATTAGGCAGTTCATTTCTTTCCTCATCACTAACAAGAAGATACACTCCTGAAACGTTGCCAACTGTGACAAAACCTTTGTTAGATGAGCAACAGCAGCAACAAAGACGTAGTTCGCATTCTCTGCTTCCGCCTATTCCATCACGGAGATCATATATAAGAAAGGATGAGAAACCATCCAAGGTTTCACATGAGCTCCCAATTTCTCACCAATGCTCGTATGGGCAATCTGTGCTAAATGGTAAATACCCCCCCCCCCCCCCCCCCCAAAAAAAAAAAAAGGAATCGAGAACAAGCTCATTCTCTATGTTTGTTAGTGACATGGTTAGTTTCACATAATGATTGTGACTGTGTGCTTGGTGTGATTGCTTTTGTTGGACTGGATCTGTGGTAGAGACGTAGAGACATGCAGTGATGCAGACATGAGACAAGTGCTTTAGTTCTGTTTTTTGTAATCTAGCACTCCTAAAAAATGCTCTTCAGTTATCAGCATATTCACTCTGCACTGAATTTCTATAAACCTTAAGCATTTTCTAGAGGTTACCCACTTTTGAGGTTTTTCTCATCCCTTTGTATAAAAATGCACCTACATGGTTCGATGAGTTGACTGCATTTGCAATTTATTGAAATAATAAAATGAGTTCCTTTAAATGCTAACTGAGACTTCAGATCTGTTTTACATGAAAATCTACTATTATGTAGCACTATACTGATATGAATCAGTTGTTGGATTTTCAACATGTTCTCTTCACCCATATGATAACATTAACACCACATCAACTTAACTAGGCCATGGAGACTGGCTATGTGTGACTTTTGTAAGTTTGTAAATTATGCTTTTCGGTCATCCAATATGTTGTTGTTGCCACCTGCTATCTTAGAATTTCTACAACCACGGAGCACAATCCTAAGTTAACTTTTCACGTGTGGGGACCATATATTTCTACCCTGTGGTTTCAAATCTGGTTCTGTTCTCATTAAAAAAAAAAAAAAACTTAATAGAGTTGGCATCACTTAGTCATCTTCACTTTCTTTAATGGATGTATGTAAAGTTAGCTGCCTATAAGTACATCTTCGTATTATCACATTTGTTACTTTATAGACATAGACACAATGTGGTACTTTTTTTCTTATCTTGTATATAGGCAAGTCTTATTTAAGCTAATGTGAACGGCATGTTACTTTGAAGAATAAAATATTACTTGGATGTGCAGCAGCTATGGAAAAACAAAAACCACCTTCAAACCTGACACAGAATTCTTGTCATCTTTAAATATTATATATTCATAAACAGATCTGCCTCCTTACCTTTGTCTGTAGCTAATTATTATAATTAGTTATGGACTTTCCTACAAAGAACCCTACATTTCATATGAATCATGATGCGATGGTTTAGTCCATGTTGTACATAGTCACATGAAGAGATCAACTATCTAACAAGACTATATACCAGTAAATGTACATTCTCATTGACTGTAAAACTTTTTTTTTACTTGTATATATACGGTTGTCAAAAATAGCGAATATATATGTAACTTGTCAGTATTGGTAATTGAAAACAGTGTACTCATATGCATATCAAAGTTTTACCCAGGCTTAATTAAAGGTTTCTGATGAATTCCAGTTATGCAGGTATAAATGTTCTATGCGGAGTTGGCATCCTTTCAACTCCTTATGCTGCCAAAGAAGGAGGATGGGTTGGACTCTCCATATTGTTTGTATTTTCAGTGCTTTCCTTTTATACTGGACTCCTCCTGCGCCACTGCTTGGATAGTGAGCCTGGGATTGAGACATACCCGGACATTGGCCAAGCTGCATTTGGTAATGCTGGCCGAATTTTCATCTCGGTATGTCTTGTTCATAATCTTTATCTTCTAAGGCGCAAAGGTTTAATGTAGGAGCCAGATATGAGTTTGCTCTTTCTATTAGTATTTCATCTCTTGAATATCAAATTGTTTCCAAAAGTATTGCAATGGTACTAATAAATTTCAAAAGGTTTCTATTTTCATATAATTGATACCTAATGTCTTTTTAATATTCACTCCACTACTTGTATGTTGCTTTCTTTATATCTTGTCCTCTACTCATGTAAGTTTGTATAGTTTCATTTATGTGGAGATATCAGACTGTAAATAATAAATGATTAGAGCATCATGCACAAACTTTGACTGAATGCTAACGTCCTTTAACCTGTTTCTTTTTGTGGGTGCAGATAATCTTGTACATGGAACTATATGTAAGTACAGCTGCCTTGGCTGAGTGAGTTTTCCTGTTGATGGACGTGTGTGTGTTGGATTCTTCTACCCATAGTTGTTTAGTAATGATGAAAGTGGAAACAATATACTAGATTCCGGTGGGACCACCAATATATACCTGAGCCCCATATCTAAATATTGTTGATTGGGCCCCATTTTGTCCTGGATCCATCATTTTGGAACTTTCTTGTCTGAGCCCCTTCTGTTTCTGACTAGTCGATCATCGACATGGCTAAAGACAAGATGCCAATGGCTTATGTCTCATGATACAGTATCACCTCGGTTCCCATTTGTCTGCATGCTCACATTATTGTGGCCGATAATATTGTAGGCTTAATAGAACTCACCATACTGGATACAATATCGATTGCTGCTACACGTGTATTCAAAAATAAGCTTAATTTGATCATTCTCCTGCTAAGTTTGGGCCCATTTAGTTTTGGATTTGTGAGAAAGAAGTAGATGTAAATCATAATCCTGTCCTCATGCTAACATCATGGAACTTTAGTGCAAAGTGGAGGAGAATAATTATTTCAAATCACATGATTTTTAGCATAAACTAGATCAAGGGATTTGAGGCTCACCATCGGAGGGTTCTATGCTGTAGGTACATGTTTCTAAAAATCATCTTGCTTGACCGTTGTTAACCCTTCAGTATGGAATAAGCTATTTAATTACGGCAATTGGAACCACTGGAGAAACTACAAATACTAAACTAGTAGAACGATCCTCTTTCATGAGTACTCTCCTCTTGAATGATGTAATCTATTTTGCATCTTACCCAAGCTTGCCATTACTTCCATGTGAAATGGTGCTTGCTTATGAAACTATAACCTTTTGTTGAGAAATAGCTAAATGTCTAGAAAGATGACAATTACGGAGAAACATGGATTTCTTTATCAGAGTCAAGGTCTAAAATGGCATTGCCAAGGGATTTTGTTGGATTGGATTATTGACTTCAAATTTCTGTTTTGAATTTTTATATTGAATTGAGCACTGAATCGATCTTACTGGCTACTCTTTTCAACATTCACCCTTGGGTTGCATAATATCGGGTGTAATGCATATATACCCATTACAAATGTTACTGTATTAGCCTTTGCTGTAAGTCTTATACAACATAGAAGATGTTTTCCACTATGAGCAACGGAATTGCTGAAATGAACGTAAAAGGCTTGCATTATATCAGCTCAGGACCAAGTGGAAAGAACTTTGGAAGTGTCATTTGATTTAAGATATACATTAACTTCCACTTCCTAGAAAATTTGAGTATTTTTTAGTTACTCATGTGCTTCTATATCACTGACTGACAGTGAGAGTTTCTCTCCATCCAGGCCTGTTGCATTGAATATATAATTTTGGAGAGTGACAACTTGTCTTCACTGTTTCCAAATGCACACCTAAGTTTGGGTGCATTTGAGTTAAATTCGCACATTTTGTTTGCATTGCTGACAACCCTTGCTGTTCTTCCTACTGTTTGGCTTCGAGACCTCAGTGTTCTTAGTTATATATCTGGTAAGTAATTTTTACTTTTTTTTTTTTATAAGTAACAAATTTCATTACAATTTTTTTTTTATAAGTTAAAATTTTATTACTTTTTGTAACTCATATATAACTTTTTACTCTTATCTTTTTTTGGGCATTTGGTGAATCAAGTCATACTTATTTAGCTATATTTAGCCGTGTGGGTATTTTTTTCTTATTATTGCTTAACCCAATTGGTGATCCATGCCATGCTTTCTGCCACACAGCACTGTAATTGGGTACTGGGGGAACAAAAAAAACAGAGCCATTTTTTGCATTATAATGAATGGAACGGTAGAACAATCTTGAATGAGGTTATCTGCACTTGCAGGCTAGAGTTGTGAAGTGTTTTGTTAGAATTTGTTTCTCTAGAAACCAAGACAGGTGATGAAAAATCTAAGATTAGATATGCAGAGAGTTGGTGGGTCACGAATAGGTCAGGGGTTAACTTGCATCAAAATTGTCTTATTCTTTGCACTTTTTCCTCTTCAATTCATCGGTGTGCAATGCAATGCCAAAGATTACAGTATTCAAAATTCCAAATCCTTGATGGTCTTTGAGAAATTCTTATATCATGCATTCTCACCTTCCAGCTGGTGGAGTTATTGCATCAGTCTTGGTGGTCCTTTGCTTGTTTTGGGTTGGTCTGGTAGATGGAGTTGGCATTCAAAGCAAAGGAACTACACTGAACCTTGCAACTCTTCCTGTTGCTATTGGTCTCTATGGTTACTGCTTTTCAGGACATGCTGTTTTCCCAAACATCTACACTTCAATGGCAAGACCAGGCCAATTTCCTGCAGTCCTCTTAACATGGTAAACTCAAGATGCTCTATTATCCTATCACTAAGACTTGTTTTCTAATTTTATCAGGCAGTTAAAAAAGGAATTCTTATGCATTCTGGCACTTTCTACATTTGATTTCTGTTTAAAATTTCAAAATTATTTTAGTGGTCTTGTAAGACCTACAAGGCTACAGAGGATACTTTAGAGTGAACTTCGATATTAACTATCACTAAATAAGAAAACAATTCACTTAGATAATCCTAGATGATACAATGGTGCATCCTCCTGTTGCTATGCGTTCACTAACCCATAACAGTATATATCCCTGGTTCTATCCACATCTAATTTGTTATCTCTGCAGTTTTTGCATTTGTACTGTGATGTATGCTGGGGTTGCTGTTTTGGGATACAAAATGTTTGGAGAATCAATACAGTCACAGTTCACTCTTAACATGCCCCAGGGTTTGGTTGCTACCAAGATTGCCGTCTGGACTACGGTATGTTCACTAGATTTGAGTTTCTTTGTTTCATATTGGCACGCATACATCAGGCTTCATCAGCTAGTTTTTTTAGCTGTTACAAATGTTGTCTTTTTCATGGGTTTTATTAAGTACATATAAACTAGGCTAACAGAATCTCATCCAATTCATAGCTGCATTTTCTTACACGGGTATCAAAATCTAACAAATATTTCTCGTGCTGCTGTATCTCTTTGAGATTTATTCTTCAACTTAGGCAGTAGCCAGTTTAGTTCTGTCAACTGGAATGTTGCCTGGTTTTAAAGCAGTTGTTGAGTTCTATTTTGGTTAGCTGACCTTTTAGTTTAATATTATTTTGGTTTAAATCTATGACGGGAGGTCTGAGCCTACTGGAGCTACACATTCACCAGGCTGGTTTTGGGCTCAATTGTATTTGCCCACTTTGGAATTTTAGTGTACATAGTAGTTTCAGCATGTTATGATTCTTAACCATTTAACATACAAATTAGTGGCTAAAATGATTTTTGTTGTTCTTTTGCAGGTGGTTAACCCTCTCACCAAATATCCTTTATGTGACATATAGCTAACGTGCACAGTCTAGCATGTGTTTTTGTAGGTAAGTAGTGTAGCATGTCTGGAATTAAATCTTTTCTTAGACAACAGAGGGATGTCCCTTCTCCGTTTGTCAACAGTCTGTTTGGAACTAGAGTTTTCAACAGGAAAAAACTTAAATTTAATAATCTTTTAATTTAGTGAAAAATTCAGAGGGAAGGGAAATATTGGGGAAAGGTGAAAATTTCTGCTGATTTCAAATGGGACATTCAAGATCTTTAGTTCAATGATGCTATATGCATGCAAAAGATGTGTAGTGGGCACATTTTTTTTCCAAGCATGATGAACTAAAATGCTTCTTTATTAGCATTTATGCCTTCTTTTCAACTGAAAATGGAGAAAAATGTGAGTAGACACATATGCTAACTGATATATTCCTTTCCAGAAACAAACAGGAGAATTGACATTAATTTCATATCTTTAGGATTTGTTTGTATGTCCATCAAAAACTGTCTTTCCCATTATATTTTTATAGCATTTGAAGGTCCAGTCTATCATTCCAAGTAGGGCCGTGAAGGAACTTTGAAGAAATTGCTAAGATATGTTCCACCAAAACTGAACAGCACGATCCCATTTTGGCTGGCAATTCAAAGTTCCAAATTGGCTCTCTTTTATCTTCTTCAATTACTTTTCTCTTCAAATAAAAATGCCAAAATGTAATGTCATTCATCATAATTATCTTGTATATTTTAATACCTATAAAACTTAAGATAAAGAAAAATGTTTCTCCTTAATCAGAAACACATATGCGTTAACCATGTCTCCTGTTGTGATGTGTCTGGAGGAGTTGATACCATCAAACCACAGCAAGTCGCATATATATTCTGTATGCATTAGAACGACACTGGTGGTTTCTACCTTGGTTGTAGGTCTTGTCATCCCCTTCTTCGGTGAGTCTCTCTCTAAAGTTTTTCTTTTGTTGATTTGTTTCTTTTCCAAGAAAACTGTCTTTCATCTTTCCTCCATCTGTGGCCAATTGTATGGGCCTGCAGAAATGAAGAAACAGGCAAAATAACAACACTATTAGCATACAGCATAATCAAGGATAGTCTTGCAGTGAAACTGTCATTAGAAAGCCAGATTGTCCCACCTATATCGTGGGGGCTTATTGTTGGATTATAGCAAGCATAGACGTTATATTGTTAAATGTTCTTTACAGACTGCTACATTATCATTGTATCTTTTTCTTTTTGCAGGTCTTGTAATGTCATTGATCGGATCTTTGCTCACGATGCTTGTGGTAAGTTTTCTTCTGCAAAAAAATTCGTTTGTTCCTTATGATATTGCATTTAGTCAAATCATATTTATAAAATCCTTAAGCAGCACGCGTTCTTTCTTTTTTAATATATACATCAAAACTGATTTCTGTTGCAGACCTTGATACTTCCTTGTGCCTGTTTCCTAAGCATATTGAGGAGGAAAGTAACCCGTTTTCAGGTATGGCCTCAACATACTCATTCTTACTATGATTTCTCGCGATTTACTTATATGTTGTTGTTGTTGTTCTTCTTCTTCTTTTCAGGTAGCCGTATGCATCATAATTATAATAGTAGGTGTTATATCATCTGCGATCGGAACATACTCCGCCCTTTCAAAAATTGTTGAAAGTTTGAGGCATTGAAGTTTTCGTGAGAAGACAGTTTGATTTATGTACTTTAAATTCGTCTTAGCCTATCCATTCCCTAATCCCAATTTTGGATTTTGTATCGCTTTTCTTCTTGGGTGTTTCTGTATTTCACGAGGATCACTTCTGATTACTGCTGAGTGCTGAGAGATTATGTCGATTCACTATAACGACGGTTTTTGTTTGTTTGCGTGTTTGTTTGTTTTTAAGTCAATTTATCTATTTAAGTTCCCTTTTGCTTTGCGTTGTAATTTGACAACCTTATTAAGAGGGAAGTCGAGAGGCTGGTACTCGGTCCTAGTTACTAAGATTTGAGGTGGTCGTCTTTTCAAAGACAAACAAAGACATTATTGATTATACCCAATAAGCAAACATATTAACTTTTAATTTAAAAGTATATTTTATATTTTCAATTTATTTATATTTTTAATTGAGAAATGATATTTGTAGTTATAAAATACGTAAGCGTTGAAAAAAATAAAAAAATATAAAATTTATATAAAAATATTAATTTTTTAATGATGGACTACTCTCATTTAAAAAAAAAATATACAATGTTTGTATAATCTATAATTATATATATCATATTTATAAAAAGTTATTATACAATCAGAGGCTATTTGATATAATATTTGAGATATCTTTTAAATAATTTATGATCTAATATACAACATCCCAAATTAAGTTAGTTTATAAATTAATTTCTTATTATATGAATTTTTTTTTTAATAACCTAACCTCCTAATATTCTGTTATAAACTCAGATATTTACGATTTAATAATTTAATAATTATTTACGATTTTAAATTAAATGAAAGGTAATTCTATAAAAGTACAATTTATTTTCAACGATTAGATGTGATTACGGTAAAATTTAACAGCCGATGAAACACGGTTGAGCTTCGAGACAAAAGCGCAGAACCGATTGATCCCGCCAAGTCAACTTGGGTCCAGACTCCAGCAGATATTTTACATTCCGGCGGCTACAAACGCAACTCCGCGAGGCTAATCGACATCTGGGACCCACCCTTCTCTTCCGTCTACCTTGTTAACTTTTCTTTTCTCAAAGCTGTTTACCGTTCTTCCTCGCACGCCACAACGGAAGTTTTCGCACTCTCTCCCTCTCTCTGATCCCGATATGTCCGAGGTTCTTTTGCGGTTCCAAGTCAGTCCCAGATTCCTGAGAGCCCGGACCCCACGTGATTTCCTGCGACAACCACTTACGAATCTCGTAGTTTCGGGCTCCAGAATACTTTCTCTGCCCAGAAAACACCAGGTTTTTCCCGCGAAAATTGATGTGATTGGAGGGGAATCTTCTTGGAAGCTAAGCGCTTGGACTCGGGAGGGGTCTTTGCAGGAGATAGATGACTCGCCCGTGTCCGTGGAGCTCCACCCCATATGCAGCGAGACTCAGTTCGATCGGGTTCTTGCGGAGGCCCAACAGCTCGAGGAATCGATCATCATTGTTTGGTGGGTTAATGTTTTATGCTAGAAATTTATGAGATTTCAGTGCCATCTGGGTGGTGGAGAAAACAGAAGGGAACGTGTCAAATTTAATCTAGGGAGTTTTTTGTTGCATAAAATTTGCGGATTGCTTGATACGTTAGATCTATTTACCATTTATCATAAAACTAACTTTATAATTTGACGTAAAAGATCAAACTACGTCATTTTATAAAATTTCTTTTGAATAATTTCTTTGTGGCGGTAGCATTTCTCGCTTTCGCATGTAGTGAAAAGAAACATGAAGTTCGGATCTGCTTTTAGGTTTGCTTGTCATTTTCTGGATACAAAAGATTGAAATGTTATTTTATTTATTTTAAGCGGTTCCTAAGTAGCCAAACTGGCGATTGAGCTACAAATTTAAAATCTATTTTGTTAAAATTGTCAAGGTTTTTTATTTCTCTACTTATAAAAAAAAGGGTTTTTCATTTCTGACTGCGGGTTCTTTTTGAATGTCTTGTATGGTTATAATGGCTTACTTAAGATGTGAGGATTCATTTTGATGGCTCTACTTGCGAAATAACTGATTCTTAGTATCGTAGATGTTTTTTATACATTTATAAATATTGAACCTAAATCTTCCTTTCCCCTTACACATGAATCAGTTCATTGACATGGTTTTAAAGTGAGTGCATATAAACTTGTAGGATGGCAAGCTGGTGCAGAAAATGTATATATTTGAAACCCAAACTGGAAAAGTTGGCCGCAGATTTCTACCCAAGGTTAGAATGACTTTTTCTTCTGATTAGTTAGAACAATTAAGTTGGTATGTTACAATGGGATAACCAAAAAGAAAAAGGGGGAAAATCTGGGATTCAAATCCTCACATTTGTGGGATCTTAAATCTGAGAAGTCCAAAGCCACATGGAGTGTATGATAGTGACTGCATAATCAAGAATTGATTTGGTGCAGGATTCGGTTCTACCGTGTTGATGTCAATACAGTTCCACACTCGCTCGTTTCTCGTGCTGGAGTCACTGTAAGTTCCTCATAATGCTCCAATTTATTGGTTTCGAGTAAGTTGCAAAGGCAAACTTAGAGTAAAATAAGCAATGTCTTGAGTAAAACTATCAGTGTTACTATATGGATTTGCACTCGTGTTTGTTAAGCATGAAGTTTGATTTATGGAATTTATATTTAAATAATTATGAACTGTACAAGCGTCAAATGATTGCAATTATTTTAGTTGGGCATGATGTTAGCTAGCTTTTCAATTCTGTCAGCCGTACAGTCTGCACCATCCAACTTCGAGGCATGCTACTATCTAATTCAATGAATGGCAGCTTGGATGAAATATAAATTGATGTAACTAGGAAATTTTCATTTGCTTGGCCCTTCCTCCTTTCTTCTTCATTTCTTCTCACTTTTTCTGTTTTCCTGTCCATCTAAATGGAGGCACTCACGAATCTTATCAATCCCATTGTTCTGTTTGCTTCAGCCATACATATTACATGTGTGCTGACTGTTGACTTGATTGTATCTTCTTTTCCATGCATGTGTATGTGGTGGGCTTCTAAATGTGTAGAAAATGCCTATTATACAGGTAAAAGTTCATTGCAAACGAATGTGTTTGAGGAACTTGGTATACTCTTTCTTTTGTACTAACAAAGAATGATTATGTGACAGCTGTGGAAGGATAGCAAGAAACAAGCTGAGTTGATTGGTAGCCACAAAGCATATTTAGTTATCAATGAAGTCCGACAAATGATTGAAAATGAGGGTACCGTGTAAGCATTTTAGTACAGCAGGCAACCTTCTTTTTTCCTCGTTTTCCATTTTATGGTTACATGTAGATGGAAATCAAATTTGTAGTTTTTTGTCATAAAATTTTCCGTCAATTTCTTTGGTAAAAAAATTATTCATGTTTGCCAGTGCTTTGCTCTAGGAAAAGCATATACAAAGAGGTGTTTTATGTCAGACAATATATAATTACCATGTAACCTTCAAAATATAGCTGCTTGGACCATTATCGTTCTCTTGCATCAGCAGTTTAATTTTGCCCCTCTTTCTCTGAAGGATCCCAACAAAACCCACCAAAAAGAAAAAAACACATTTAATTGTTTGTTATGGTCTTCTGTTTCGGCAGAGGATTTAACTGCAAGAAGTATTGATTTCTTCAACAGTGGAAAGATACTTGTCACTTGTATTACAACCAACCACTTAATGAAGCGGAACTGGCTGCAATCTAAGGATTAGGAACAAAACTATTGAACTGGCTCACTGAAACCTTAGACTTCAAAGTTCGATCATAAAAAGGATATGCATGTAACCGTAGCATTTCCTTCATACATTTGGATTCACAAACTGGTGGTTTCATTCATGTGAGAAACAAATAAACTAGTTGTCATAAACTGGTGGTTTCATAAAAAAACGCTAGTAGCCGGATACAAAACAATATATTCTTTGATCTTGAGTCTTCGCCTGAACTTGAAGCGGCCAAGAATAATCCTATTCTGGGTCGGTGGCTCTTGGCATCATTGAAATGACGGTGGAAGATGACTTGTGTCCCTTTCTAAGCTTTTGTTTGTGGGCATCTCTTCAAAACAAGAACCCACAAAATGCCCCATTTCTTGTCTTGTCCCTGACCTTTTCCAAACTTGACGGATTGGGAGAGCCTCTTAGCATAGGCCCGAGCATCCAAAAAATTGGAGTTGGCAATATATTATTCGCAGTTGCTTTCACACTGATGCTAATGCCTATTTCAGGTTGATAATGTCAACAGCAAATTAATTCTATTTGATCAATTCCAGAACTTGTAAAGCTGCATTGTTTGGCCAGGGACATATGTAATTGTGTGTCTGCACTGTGTGGAAGGACAATAATCCTGTGTGTTTTCACTTTATCCATTTTTAGTATAAAAATGCAAAATGATTGGGACACGGGGAAGGAGACACAGGGTAAGTCAAAATTATTTTACTGTTCATTAATGTTCATCTCGTATGAATCCTGTGTCTCCTCTTGAATTTGTATCATATCATTCATCTCAAATGAAATACAAGAGGATTTTAATCCTGCGTGGAAAAGATAGCACAAAAGCTACAAACCCCCGTGGTTCGATCAAACCGGCAACTTCGTTTGGGCAAACTATGTGATTTATTGGTACAAGTAGGCCAATGGATTTAAAGGTTAATGCTACTTAGGCAAACTGATTTAATTGTTTGGTAAGCAGCCTTCGAACTAATGGTTTCAAAGGCGGTTGGGCCTTTTTTTTTTTTATCATTTATTTTTTAAATCACAAGTTAGCTGACGTCTGGTTCATACTTCATTATCAACTAAGTACGAACCAGTAAAAGGGTGGGAATGGGATGTACCAATTAATTGTAACGATTAGTCAACTTAATATGAAAGAAGCTGAGGATCTCTCTCTCTCTCTCGCAAGGTTTTAATTTATATATGTGGTATGAGTCACTCGTATATTGGTTAAGAAAATATTTTAACTACAAAGAAATTTTATAAACGTAAACTTATAAATTTACATGGTATGATAGATTGTAAAATTATTTTCATCGTAAAATGAATCTAAAGTATTACATGATGTCATTTTAGTTTGTGAGTTTGTTTTTATGAATTCTTTATAACACTTTTTGGTTAGTTAATGCAAGATAAAAGTTATAGCTTATAAATAACTTATATTAAGTCACAATCTGTTTTAAATTTTTATCACCAATGTAGGACTTGAAATTATGAGATTCATTCAAAGCAATCTCTGTTCTTTATTTTTTTTTCTAAGCAAAAGGGGAGGCGGGGGCGACCAACGTATCAACCTTTCCTGAGCATGACCATAGGAGTCATTCCCCGCTGCAGAATGTCCAGTTTGAGCCATAACTAATGTCTCAAGGATAAACCCATCACCACAATATCACCAAAGTATCCAGTTGGTTCAAAACTCATCCCATGGCATAAATCAAGCTTTACTACTATTGGATCATAGTGGAATACATATTTCTTTATATGATTTCCAATATTTGTTTTATTCAATTTTTATTATTTTCATATTCCCCACCTTGTTACCCAATCAATACGGAGGAAAGTATTTTTTTTTTTTTAAATTACAAAATGAATATTGGAAAAAAAAAAAAAACCTATTTGCCCAATACCTGTACCAAACCTCACAAATCTTCTCCCTCTATTTCGCTCACACACAAACACCCGCTATTTCCAAAAGCACAAAGCCACAACAGAAATCCTCACCAAGTTTGCAGTACCGCCCATCACCGTCGCTCCCCAATCAGACGGCCCAAAATCATCTCAGGCCCCACCAGATGACTCTCTCTCTCTCTCTCTGAAAAAGCCGACCGTTTTGAAGAATCTCAGGCCCACGCGATCACATTAATATACCAACAACTTCTCTCCGCCCCACTTGTTCTGAAAATTCTTCCGACAGATTATCCATTGTAAGCTCAGCTCCATTGCCTTCACAATTCATCTGTTTCATACAAAAAACAAATTAAAAATAAAAAGGAAAGAGACACAAGTTGATTTCGGGCGTCATTTCCATTTTCCACTCCTAAGTGCAACGATACATCGCCGTTAGATTCTTTCTGGAGTTTTCGCACAATTCAATTCAATTTACAAAATTTTCATTCCATGTGTGTATAAAATTGTATAGATTGCACGTATATTTCCTCGGAATTGTGAGTTTTCATTGTTATGTTTTTTTTTTTCGATTTACTTTCAGGAGGATCGATTGTGGGTTTTTGCATATTGATGTGAAGGTTCAGGTTAAGGTGCGGAATTCTTCTTCATCTTTCTCTTCTTTTTGTATTTTATTTTCTTTTTGGTTATTAAATGTTGATGATTAATTATGCTATGTTTGTTTGCTGATAAAAAGGCTAGAAAAGATAGAATTGTAATCTTTATTTTGTGGGTTGTGGCAATTTGGGTTAATCAAAAAGCAGAAAGTAAAAAAATCAATTCTACGTAAAAGAAAAAAAAAAGTTGGCTGATTGCTATGGAATTTAATTTTGTGGAAGCCGTAACCCAAAATCTAAGATTCTTAAAATTTGTTCGAGATTTTTTTAAGGATTAGAGATAGAGCTAGATTTTTTTTCGTTTCAAGTATTTTCCATCTTTAATTTTCAACTTACTGAATTCTGTCAATTCTAATTTTTTCCCTTTTTCTTTTGGGTAAATAAGTGTTTTTGGAAAGGTAAGTGGGAGTAGTATGGATATAATATCAAGCCTTGATGATGGCCTGCAAGGACCTGATGGGAGTTTAGAAGATAGTTTGCAGAATGAGCTTGAATTGATTCTGCGTGAGCAGCGCAATCAACACTTTATTGAGCGAGAAAGGGATCTGAATATATATAGGAGTGGCAGTGCTCCACCGACAGTTGAGGGATCACTGAGTGCTGTTGGTGGTCTTTTTAGGAACCCTGATTTTAGAGAGTTTAATGGTAGTATTAGTGCTAAAAATGGGGGGTTGTCCGAGGACGAGATTCGCTTGCATCCGGCTTATCTTTCGTATTATTATTCTCATGACACTATCAATCCAAGACTACCCCCACCATTGATGTCAAAAGAGGATTGGCGTGTAGCACAAAGGTTTCAGGTCGGTGGGTCTTCATTTGGGGGGACTGGGAGCTGGAGGAAGAAGTTTGTGAATGATGATGATAACTCATCATTGTTTTCAATGCAGCCGAGACTCTCTGTGCAACAGGCAGAGAATGATTTAATGGAATTGAGGAATGCCAGTGGAAGGAATCTCTCGAGGCAGACTTCATCTCAGTGGCTTGATAGAGGCCCGAATGATTTGATTGGATTGTCAAGCAGTGGCCTCGGTGCGAGGAGGAAGAGTTTTGCTGACATTGTTCAGGTAATTGACAATAGTTTTATCTTTATTTTTTATATTTTGGGTTTATCTTCAGTCGTGAACATTGTTTTCTGAGGAAAAATAAAGATTGTGAACATTGTTTGCAAAGCACTCTGGCTTGCCTGATAAAAGCAATTTGCTTGCACAGAGCATGTGTTGCGATAGCAAAATGATATGGGCATTTTGTTTCATTGACGACTTAATTTTTTTTTTTTTGGGTAAGTAATAATTGAAATTAGTATATGCAGGAAGGACTTGATCGACCTACCTCCTTATCTGGCAACATGTCACATGCAGCAAGTCATACTGCTTTTGGTGATATTGTGGATATTAGAGGTAAAGGAATGGCCGATCCCCATCCAGTAGGATTATGTAATGGAGTGGGATCCATGGAGGGCTTGCATTCTGGCTCTTCTCCCCTGCGCTTGGTTGGGGTTCAGAATCACAGTACAGCAGTTTCTCATAATTATTCATCTTCTCTGGGTTCATCTCTGCAAAGGAGTGCAACCCCTGAACCACCTCACGTTGGAAGGGCTGCTGCTTCTAGTCTTCCTCCTGTTGGGAGCAGCAGAGTTTCCCAGATCAAGGAGAGGAATGCTGCTGGGGAGGCTCTCCAAAATGGTCACTACTCTGGTGTGACTGAACTTACCGATATTGTAGCTAATTTATCTGGCTTAAACCTGTCAAAAGCTAAACATGCACATGAGGATAGTCATTTGCAGTCTCTGCTTCAGCTTGGTCTTGATAATCAGCCTGATTTTTTGTACAACATGCCCAATGATCACAAGCAGAGTCTGCAGCGAAAACTCACTGACAAGTCCAATGCTGAAAAGCTTTATTTGACTGCCAACCGCATCGATTTAGCCAGGAAAAATGGGATTGTAAATAACCTCAATGCCTTCAAGATAAGTTCCAATGGGCAAGTTAACTTTCCCAAAAGAACTTCTTCTTCTGCCTGTCTTTATTCAAAAGTTAATTCTTCAGGGTTTACAGGTTCAGAGGGATCCAATTTTCATCACCAAGATCCAAATATCCCTAGTATGGGCTTGACTAGCCATGCCAGTGATGCTTATACTGTAAATGAAAAGTTGAATTCGTTCATTAACAACAATCTTGATTCAGGTCCATTTTCTTTTTGTTTCTTCGTGAATTTTTTCATGCAACATTTTATATCATCTCAAAACTTTCATTAACTTAGCTAGCCTTGACAGTTTGATATTCTTATATCTCAGCTCTGACTGCTTCTGGAAATGAACAAATTCTGAATAGACTGGGAAACCAGGTGTGGCCTGATATTCATTCCCCATCTGTAGACCCTCGTTCTATTCAGTACTTCCAAAGAGCTTCTGATTATGCTACACATGCTGTGGCTAGTCCAAGTGATCATGCTCAGGGTAGCAATTATTTTATTAGTTCACATGGGAACTTGGAGGGAGTTCAGAAAGCGTACCTTGAGACGATTCTTGATCAAAATAAGCAAGAATGTGAACTGCCACATTCAGGAAAATCTGGTGGTTTTAGTCATGGGTGCTATGAGAATCCATTATATGGTTTTGGCATACCATATCCAGGAAATCCAATGGCGGATTCTGTACTTCCTTCTGTTGGATTGGGAAATCCAGTGTTTCAGAACGAGCGACTAACACAGTTTACTTCTATGATGAGAAGCTCAATGGGGGGATCAATTGGGTCATGGCACTCAGATATTGGCAGTAATATGGAAGGAAGATTTGCATCAACATTATTAGATGAGTTCAAGAACAGCAAGACTAGGTCTTTTGAACTTTCAGACATTGTTGATCATGTAGTTGAATTCAGGTACGCGCATAATGCTTTTTTAGGAGTTTATTCTACTCCTTAGCCCCAGAGAGGGTATTGAATTCGTTCTCACCTGCCTATATTGCAGTACTGATCAGTATGGAAGTCGCTTTATTCAGCAGAAATTAGAAACTGCCACAGTGGAAGAAAAGACCAAGATTTTTCCTGAGATAGTTCCTCATGCTCGTATCTTGATGACTGACGTCTTTGGGAATTATGTCATACAGAAAGTAGAAGCTTTGTTTCTTCAAAACTCTCTATAAGGCTATATTACACTTTTCAAAGTTCTTGATTAATTAATTATTGCTGGTTGGATTTGTAGTTTTTTGAGCATGGTACAGAAAGCCAAAGAAAGGAGTTAGCGAGCCAACTGACTGGCCATGTTTTGCCATTGAGTCTCCAAATGTATGGGTGCAGAGTGATTCAGAAGGTACTTTCATATACAAGCATCTAGATTTTCTCCCATATTCTCTCTCGAAGGGCAATATCCTTTCAGGATGTTCTTGCTTCACTTCTTTTATCTGCTTGAAGTTTCAGTACTTTGATATGAACTTATCTGATTCTTTTGTAAGCAAAAGTAAAACTTTATTGATGGCAAGAGGCATAGCCCAAGTACACAGGAAGTATACACAAAATACACCTAATAACCACTAAGCACTGGTGATGGATACGAGCACATTATGAAAACTGTCCCCTTTACAAACAATGACCAAAGCCCAGGAAAATGGTGTTGCAAAAGAATCTCTTCAACTCGTCCAAGGAATGCTCCCGGTCTTCAAAGCAGCTACAATTTCTCTCCATCCACAAACACCACGTAATACAATGAAGAATCATTTTCCACACAGCGGCGATGTGAACATTACCCCTAACACCTTTCCAACACTAAAGGATATCCATTACTCTTTCAGGCATAACCCATGCCACACCCGTCCCTATGAATTTATCTGTTTCTGTCTTGTTTAACATGTTTTGTTATGATTACCACCTCACATGATCTATTGCACTGTGTAAGTGACCTGTTTGATCCTTTTCGTAAGAATGTAGAATGAAAGAAAAATACATATCAAAGAGATGAAACCTATGATTTTCTCTGTTTGATGCATATATTTCTTTCATTTTACTTTCTAGGAAGTAAGGGCATAAATGGATATCATGGTTGTATATTAGTGTGCTTATGCATGAAGAACTTTAATTTATGAGTGCTGAAAATAAAAGGGCTCTATCTTCCTTGCTTTAAGAATTATTTCATGGTCCGAAATGAAGCATGATGTCTTTATTATTTAAGAGAAGGTTTTAATACTCTAAATTTGATGACAGGCCTTGGAGGTGGTTGGTGTGGATCAGCAGACTCAGATGGTGGCAGAGCTTGATTGTTCAGTCATTAAATGCGTTCGTGATCAGAATGGAAATCACGTTATTCAGAAGTGCATAGAGTGCGTCCCTCAAGATCGAATTCAGTTTATTATCTCAGCCTTTTATGGGCAAGTTGTGGCGCTTTCCACCCATCCTTATGGCTGCCGTGTTATTCAGGTTAGAAATTTTTTTAGAGTAATGTTTAGTTTCTTTGAAGGTGGTATATAACCTTTATTGACTTGATTTTTTTATGCTGACAGCGGGTCCTGGAACATTGTGATGATCCCAAAACTCAACAAATGATTATGGATGAAATCATGCAATCTGTATGTGTTCTGGCACAAGATCAATATGGGAACTATGTCATCCAGGTATCCGGTTTTCCTTTTCTTGGAATGAAATTTTTTATTGCTTATAGTGTGTACTATTTTAACATTGTGGATGTTGTCAACTTTCATCTTTGTAAAAAAATGCAAGAAAGCTAACAAAAACCAACATTGTCCCTACTACCTCAAAATCGTGCTAGTTGTAGTTGACCAGTTTATGGCATGTTTTTTTTTTTTTTCGAGTGAACTCCATAATTCGCTTACTCAACAAAAGCAAAACGACATGCCCTAACACTTGTACTTTAAGGAGTACACTTGACCATCCATGAAATTTTATCATTAGCATGGTCTAAATTTTCATTTAAAAAGTTCAATCAAACCTATCAAACTAATGGCTTAGGATTTTTTATGTACTGACAATTATTTTGGTTTATTCTTGTTTTTCGATTACCCTGAGATATTTATACAATGCTGGCTTATGGACAGTACGAATCTAACTTTTTAATTCATCCTCTTTAAAGAGATAATGCTTAACTTTCATGTACTTCTTTGTATGTATATTTTGTTAACGTTTGAATGCTTATCTGTTTTTTGCGGATTTGAGTAGTATGAATTGTTTTCTTGTCAGTGCTGTATTATGATATTACCAGTCATGGACCCATGAGATTTATAATTTTATTTTTGGTAGCACGTCCTTCAACATGGTAAACCGCACGAAAGGTCTGCTATTATTAGCAAGCTCGCAGGACAGATTGTAAAAATGAGTCAGCAGAAGTTTGCTTCTAATGTGGTAGAGAAGTGCTTAACTTTTGGCGGTCCTGAGGAGCGTCTACTGTTGGTGAATGAGATGCTTGGTTCCACTGATGAAAATGAACCCTTGCAGGTCTGTGTTCCTTTCCCGTCTCTAAAGTGGCCTGTACATGCCAGCAAATATGGTCCAGCATGCGCATGTCTTTAGGATTTCTGTAATTGTAGGAAGTTGTCATTTTCGTTAAGTCTTTTTTTCAGGATTCTGATTTTCAATTAACATATGAAGAAATTGATATTCAAGACATCTTTATTCTTGAGAGCATCGTAATCACAACAGATTTACTTCCTACTTTCTTTATCTTCTCTATACGGTTTAGTATAAAGCCAAAAAGTGCAAATTGCAAGTGAGTCCTGTTTGTTTCTGGGTGAATAAAGGGTCCGATACAAGTTGTCTTAATAATTAATAATAATAATAAAGGGTAGTATAAAAAGTTTGTGTCAAAATCGCAGGTAATGATGAAGGATCAATTTGGAAACTATGTTGTACAAAAGGTTCTTGAGACCTGTGATGACCGGAGTCTTGAGTTGATTCTTTCTCGTATCAAGGTTCACTTGAATACCTTAAAGAAGTATACATATGGTAAGCATATAGTTTCTCGTGTTGAGAAGCTCATCACAACTGGAGGTGAGGAACCAGAGCTTTTTCCTACAGAAATTTCAGATTTTTTTTTTTTCTGCCAGGTTCGGTAATCATCCTGACCACTCATGATTTTAACCCCTTCATCTGCAGAAAGGCGCATCGGCTTGTCAGCAT
Organism: Cyclocarya paliurus; assembly: GCA_029856935.1. Lineage (NCBI taxonomy): Eukaryota > Viridiplantae > Streptophyta > Magnoliopsida > Fagales > Juglandaceae > Cyclocarya > Cyclocarya paliurus. The sequence continues at coordinate 3,902,627 of JARVXP010000207.1, read as the reverse complement.
CATTCTCTTCTGGAGGCATCGCAATTTAACCTAGGCTTCCTTCTTTTGCCACAACAAATGACACTTTGTACAGCCAACATGGATGGTGATTTGATCAAGCTATCATCTGGAGTACTACTTATGTTCGAGGAGGCTATAATAGTTGTAAATAAACACAGGCCCACTGGAATAAGAATTTTTTTAGATAAACTGCAAAGAAGAGGCCAACTTAGGAAGTCAAGATCAACGAGAGGGTTACATGAATTGTTTATAAAGCAAAAGTAACTGTAAATGGTAAATCGCAACGGTAGAGAGATTACTGAAAGAGTCGATATTAGGTTCGGCTTGTTGACATCGAGAACTTTTCTTGAGATATATAATTTTTGCTTCCTTCTGCCTGTCATGTTGCTTCTTGTGATTATAATTGATAAGGTCGTTTAAACGATCATATATGACTACGCCCTTGCTTTTTCATTGAAATAGAAAAGAAAAGAGAAGGGGAAGTTCCCCCAGTCCCTTTGAAGTGCATATACATCCATCACCTCAAACAAAATCTGTCACTAATCGGGGCCTGTAATTAAGCAATCTGCCATCTCTCTTTAATCTTCATACGCAGCATCCAAATCTAAACCCAAGTTCCAATTCTCACGTTTGATAAACCGATTGCTGGATCTTCTATTCTTCAAAATCTGCTTGGAGTCCTGCATCAACCTGATATACTTCTTTCTCACACTTAATAGAGGATGCTTCTCTATAGCTGACGTATCACTGTAAGCCTCCTTAAGAATAGCCGTACAAGTCTTGTTCCTCAAAGACAAATAAAACAGATGGGGATGCCTCTCAAATGCTTTGTGAACTTTCTGTGGCAACCCAAAATATTTCTTAAGGCATAGAAGCTTCCTCCTCTCTGCTGAATGCTCAACAAAGAGACTAAGCAACTCATGAAGAAATGCCACCACCCGCTTCTCCGCTATATCACTATTCGGGTCCAAATGAGAATAATCCTCGTAAGGTGAAATATAAGGAAGCTTCTGAAACTCTTTCAACCAACCTTCAATCTTCCTCCTCAACCTCAAACCCTTTGAAGGGAAAAGTGGAAACTCGATTGCTTCCATTGGCTCCCCAAAATAAACCCCTCTCTTAATAGCATTTCTCTGTACCACAGACAATACCTTTTCCTCGCTCTCAACCGTCAAACACTTCAACCCGTCTTCCATCTCCACAAACCTAAACGACCCATCAAGATTCATTTCCAAGCACCTTAAAAAATCCTCAGGCAAGCCTAAATACCACTGCATTCCCTGGATAATCTTTAAAGGCAAAACTTTCCCGTTACTCATCAGAATCAACCTCTTCAACCTATCCTTAAAATCATCCCTGCATTCCTCAAAGACCCTTTTCTCCTCTTTATCAATTTCGATAGCTTCTGGGGTCAGCCTGAACCAAGGTAAGTTATATTGGGGACCCGTATACTCCTCAAAAATTGCTGGGTATTGCCTCAAGAAGCTCGCAACCTTTTTCCGTACACCCAACTGTAGTCCCCTCTTGGAGACTTGAGAGATTGGGATGCACCCATTAGGGTCTTCGGCTATGCAGTTCTTCAAGGAAACGATGGACTTGAGTTGTATGGACCCGTGGATGTGCTCAATTGAGTCATAGTACGAGTCTTTCTTCCACTTCATGTACACATCTACATAGTGGGATTTCTGGGTACGAGTATAAGGAGGGTTTAGGGGCTGGTATAGGAAAAAAAAGTTGGGTCTTTTACAGGAAGAGAGCAGCTTTTTAAGGGTTTTGGAGGTGGGGTTGGTGATGAACATGGAGAGAGATTAACAGGCTGCTCTATATTTGTTGGGTTTAAAAAGATAGTTGAGTACGGTGATTGGAGACGGTTATGAGGATTAGGGTTTTCTTTGAAGAGAGACTGCAGGCTGCTCTGTGCTGCTTCGCCTGATTCCACCGGAATCTCTGACGAGTACCGAGGGATGAAGTAATATTAGGATGGATGTGTATAGTATTCAGAATTGAATCTATAAAGATGCATGATATGCATCATTAACCGTACGTTTTTCTGCTACCCACTGGTCATTTACTTTCATTTATGTATTTTATTGGCGTCGTATTAGAGCATGCCATCCCCTTCTCTGTGAATTTTCATTAAAAAAATACATTTTTTAAAATTCTTTCTTAAATTTTATTCATTTTTTAAAAATCTCATTTATCGCACTCTCTTTTTTTTTTTTCCTATTCTATTAAAATAATTTTTCTTCTTTTTTTATTATTTTTACTCTCACTTCCTTTATATTCTTTCTTTATATTCTATTAAAATATAAGTTTAAAATAAAAAAATCAAAAGAATGATCATTTAGGACGTGTTTACTGTACACATACTAAAATAAAAAATTATTATAGAGAACCGAATGTAGCTAATTTTTCTTTCTGTTCTATATTTTTTTTCCTATAATTTAATTAAAGACTGCATACGAGGAAGGGGATGAGAATGCTAATGATAAAATCTGAAAACCAGAAAGTTGAATTACGATCGACGTTTTATTTATTTTATTATATAGGGGAACATTCCTCTTTTATTTTGGAGGGTTTCAACTGAAGAATAGATCATAGAGTGCATCACTCACTGGACGTCTACAGTAATGCTTTTGCGTGTATGATCTTATTATTGTCTCTTGAAAACCACAAGAACATGTGCTCTCATATTTTAAGCACTATTTTTTGGACATTTATTTCGAATTTAGACAATTTAATATTTGAATTAAACAAAAGTTTGGTTACGTCCTTTTATTCAGAGAACTCTGAATCATCGAGTCATGTAATTATGAGAGAGTAGAGAGGATATTCAGTTTATCATAAATCTTATAACGGCAATGGTAATTCTAAGGAATTGGATATCACCTAAAATGGTAATGAAAAATAACAATAATAAAACGGATGGAAAATCCACGTATAAACTAACGATACATAAATGATTGATAATATATAAATATTAATATATATATATATATATATATATATTTATATACACAAACTAGTAAAGGGGCCCTTTGACCAAAGGACCTTAAAATCAATAAAATTATAACGTAATATGTACAAAAGAATCGGACGCGCAGCACCAGCAGTCACCCAAAACAAAACCCACCTAAACACCATCACGAGCTGATTAGGCTTCCTAAATTCCACCATTTTTTCTTCTTCTTCATGGATGCAGGCAGATCTAGACTTGAGACAACACAGCAAATTAAAATCATTAAAACTTAGCAAATGTTGATAATAAATATGATTGATCTAGTTTAATGCCAAGGGTAATTTAAGATGTAGGACCTTATCTTGGCTCTGTTCTAGCATCAATAATGTTTATAATCTCTGTAAACCCTCAATAGCTGTTTGCATCATTAGTTTTTTTTATAATGTTCGTTCTATTGATAATTTTTGGTAATTTTTCCTTTACTCATTCCTCCAAAGGCAAGTGGGGCTTTGCAAGTGAAGACTAAGGATAGAATAAATCCAAACGCCGAGTACAAGCTTAAAGGTTTTGAATGAGTATGGAAACGCTATTGAGAACAAGCAGCAAGAAAAAACATTTTAGGTTTCGGGTTTGATAGAAAAATCATTTCCAAGATCATCCTATGTACTTTAAGTGTCACCTTTTCATTTGTATTATATTCCAGCAGATTCATATCACAAAAAGTTAGCTGTTTACCTCCTTCCGGATAAATTGAATTGTAATGCACCTCAGCCCAAAAGCTCAAGAAAATAACTGCACGAGCCAAAAATAAGAAAGTATTTTATAAACATACTCTAACCAAACAAGTCAAAATACCACAGGGTTAAAGATAGGGGCATGAAAATTTATCCATTCAGATTATCATAGTTACTAAAAATGATTCCTACCTCACTGATTGTTGTTTAAATGGCGAAATTTAACAAGTTTGGTACCCAGCTTAAAGAAGTTTGATGTTCAAGCCAAACAAAGGGAAAAAATCATAATGGAGGTATAGAACGAGTAACAAAGTCAATCAAGCCATCACAAGATCTGTAAAAGTTTCATAAGGATCGAATAATATTTAAAAACCTCCTTGCATCCAAGAGAGTGATGGTCAGATGGTGGAGTTGATATTGATTGATACAACTTTTTACTTCCCCACTGTTTTAAAAGGTACATAAGGAGGGGGCGATTTAGATTATTATGACAGCATGATAATCTAAAACATTTCCGCTGTTTTGATCTCCATTGGTTATAAAACATCATGCTCAACATTGATGAAAAGCTTTACAGTTACCTCTGTTGGACTTCTGGATATGTGGAAGGATCTCAATATAGCATGTGTCCTTAAATGAAGTTAGCACAAATATCTTGACACCATACTGCATAACATATGGTAAAACATTCATTATTCATCAACCGAATAGGTTTTAACACAAAAACTATTGATATCCATGTAGAGGCTAACAAATTCAAGAAGCAAAAAGCAGTAAAACACTTGAAGGAAAAATTACATTAAATGAACTAGCAAAGGGACTCAGGCTGAGAAAGTTTTACTGGATATTTTAAAAAATGTGAAAAAAGCAACACATAATTTCCATATGCGTGAACCAAACGGTTCTTTTGAGCACTCAAAATTATCTTCCATATATATTCACTTGCAGCACATATTTCTATTCAAGTTCATTAACATATTACAATAGAGATAAATACTAAAGTTTCTAATTTTGATCTCAAGAGTTATAAACTTCCCTTCTAAAAGAAAACTCAAAAGACCCAACTTTCAATTGTAATTTTTTTAACAGTAACTGATATAGTAATATTAAACTCTTAGTATTGCTTTCAATATCAGAAAGGCAAAGCTAGCAGAAAGTAAAGGGAGATAGAAAAAGTCCAATAGTTCCTTATACCTGATCTGCAGCAGCTTGCAATGTCACATGGTCACCCCATTCACCACTCCTATTTCATAAACCCAAAAAAGAAGGCATACAAGTATGAGAAATATATTCATAAAGCTTTTAGCAAATGAAATACCATGAACGCAGAGAATAGAACAATACTTGCTCATTTTCTTCAAATAGTCCTTGTAGGCCATGGGGACATAACCCTCATACATTCCCGGGTGAGACTTAAGCTGATGATATCAATACAGATATTATTACGCTACTATAAAATTGAAGATTTGCATCACAAAATAAGAACATATTCAAATGCAACCAACCTGTTGAATGATCTGTTCTCTTACAAAAGCATGGTGCTCAGGAGAACGATACAGTTGATCAGATAAAGCACGAAACTGGAAAAATACAGACCAAAAAGATGTCTCTTAAGTTCATAATATTGGGAAATGCATAACTGCAAGGTATTACAAGAAACAACAATAGCTAATAACAATACCAACTGTAGCTGACAAAGGAACCACACCTATCTATCATACAAGGTTTTTTTTTCTTTCTTTTTTCTGAACTGATAATATGCTCAAATTAGACATTTAAATAGCAGGATTACCCTCAATCCCAGAAGAAAACTCAAATAAAGGTTTGTTACCTTCATCGGATGCTTATTAACTATTAAATGCGCTTCCATATACACTAAGTCCCAAATTACTTGGGACCCCTTTCCCACTTTGAAATTGAAGAAGTCTGAACCCTAACTATGCATTTTCATAAAAATAAGGCTGATTTCCTTTTGCAATATATAGCTTTTTTAGGTTATGGACTCAGAAAGAGAATAAAAGATATGATCAGCAACTGACATAAAACATGCACTATAAAGTGACCGCTTATGTTGTGGCAATAAAAACTGATTACCCAAAAAGAAAATCTGCAGAGGCATTTGATAAATTACACCACTTTATCGCTCTCTTTTTTTTTTTTATATTATTTTACCGTCCACAACATGGAAACTATCATTCACATTTGCAAGAATTAAGTACTTAAGCAGAAAGGTAATGAGAAAAAAAAAAAAACTAACCTGACACTTACCGTCTCCTTGAACCTTAAGCTCAATCAGCTCATATAACTGCAGTCTGAAAAGACCAAATATCTTAACACCAGATATCCAATAATTTCAACACCTTTCTACTTGTAGAAACTATCCAAAAAGGAATATAAGGCACTACAGTTTCTATAACTGATAAAAATGTACTAACAACTTCTTGACAAACAAATTTCATTCAAAGGCAATTTCACAAGGGCCACCACATAACACTTGTGCATAGCCAAGCAGATGGGGTCGACACAAGAGAAACATGGACCGAATGTAAATTGGGGATTCCTTAAAAAAAAAAAAAAAACAATGTATGCAAAAATAATTAACTAATGTATCCAAATATTAACTTGTCAAATATTATTTAACTGTGTGGACATAACATAAGATCAACTTGATAATGTTTGCCAGATAACATGGGAAACCATAAATCAATATCAATAACACTCAATTCTTTAGGCTTTATATGAACAGCTGCTTACTAAGTTGAATTCAAAGGTGAATTCAAAGGTAGAACCAAGTGATTTAATGAAATCTTTACTCTAATTCTCCAGCCATCCCCCCTATCCCCCTCCTTTTTTTCCCTATACCAAATTACAACGCTGCCCAAATACCAAACAACATAGTAATTGCTTTCTTTTTTAAGCAATATAGTAATCACTTTCTCAACAAAGCTCGTCAAAATGAACTTCATAGTCCTGTCCTATCTTAATATCAAGAAACCATGTCCCAGAAAACCACACAAAAAAATAATAATAATAAAATTTAAAAAAAAAAAATTCAGTCACCCATATATCCATCAGAACAGAAATCTAACATGATAGCAGCGCAAGGATCATTCAAAGGTTTCTTTTAATCATTTACCAAGTAATGGCTGCTTCCATAGATTTCATATTTCCTTCTAGGAAAAGAAAAAAAAGAAAAAGAATCTAAACAGGAAGTATCATATCTATGGAAACAGCCATTACTTGGTAAATGATTTAAAAAGAACCATTATAAATGTATAACCTTGAGCACTCAATAACCAAGCATACTAAGCATGGCAATAATAAGGGGCAAGGGCACAATACCTCTCTAGCAGCCTTTGGTGATCTGATATTTCTTCGTCAACAGAGGGTATTTTCTCATTTGTTTTAGGAACATGCTGAAAAACCAAATGAGTGAAAGCCTCAGTTGCAATCGTTCAAATGCTAAAGGTCACCACAGCCGCAACATTAGGAAAGTATGTCTGCTCAAATGTATGCTATACTTGTTGCAAAGATTTTTTTTTTAAATGCACAAATAGGGACACAACTATAGCACATGGAAAGTATAAAGAAGAAAAATCCAGAAGGCTAAACTAACATCTAAAATTTAAAAAATAACTCCCACAAACTTGAGTAGGAGAAACATCTTGTAGCCTCCGTCCAATCATTCATACCCCCCTCAAACTTAAGTAGGAGAAACTTCAACTCTGCCAGGGGTAATTCATCCCCTTCAAAATTCCATGCACTCCTCTCTCTCCAAGGATTTTTCAAATGAATTAATGACCAATTATGCTACTAATGAGATAATTTTCTTCATAAGAGATCTGAAAATTTTATACCCATTCTATCCCAGACAGCACCCCTGAAAAAAGTAAGAAAATTCCTACAGCATCCCTAAAAAAGTAGAAAATGCTGCTCCTTCAATAAAAGCAGAATTGCCATTCTCCTAATGCTAGAATAATAAAATATATCCTATATCATTTGTGGAATCTGCTTTACAATGGCATTGGCTTCAACACAGGTGAAACACAATATGCCATAACTTTCATATTTCCAAAAAAGATATTCTCTCTCATATTTTTTCAAAACGACACAACACTACACATAACATATACAAGGCAATTCCACTTTTAGGCCTTGTTTGAGAAATGAGATGAGATGAGAAATCTGTTAATAGTAGTGAAATGGTTTGAATTAAAATGTTTTATTGGGTTTTGGGAAATGAGAGAGAAAAAGTCAAATAAAAATATTATAAAGTTAAAATATTATTAGACTATAATTATATATATAATTTTTGTTTTGAAATTTGAAAAAGTTGAATTATTTTTTGTGTTTTGTTTGGAAGTTTGGGAAAGTTGTAATGATAGGTAATGATTAGATGAAAAAGTTGAAGATTTGAAATTGAAAAGTGTTTGTATTTGAGTGATGTTTGGAAGGAAATAAGATGAGATGAGATGAGATGAGTTCCCAAACAAGGCCTTAGTCTTTGAGCTCTTCAATTCTCCTCTAAGTTGTAATACATTGCAGAATTGGGCCCAACAAATGAAAATGCATGTTACCAGCACAACAACTTCAGCTACTATAACTAAAACTTGAAAAAAAAAAACATATCACTTACAGGAACAGGAACCATCTGATCAAATCTTTTGCCCACTTCACCATCCAGAGCAAACTCATCTGTTATGTCCAATGTATGCAACAGGTCCTCGACATTTGATGAATGTTCTCGTGGGCTAGAGCATGAGCCAAAAATTTCAATTTCAGCCACAACATCATTTTCAGTTGCCCTATGATCATCAGCCTTTTCTATTATGTTTATGCTGGGATTTGCATCCTCCGTCTTTCTGCCAGGATTATCTGCTGCTTTCTTATCATGTCCATGCCCTGCATATTGTTGGCGATCTAGCATGATAAGAAAAACACGAAATCGTACCAAAAATGAAAATTAATCAGAATGGCAACAGTGAAGTTATATTCACCAGAACTGTGGGGTCTTTCTGAAGGACTGAGCCAATCTTGTGCAAGAACAGATGCTTGCAAATGCTCTTCCACAGCATTAGATAATCCAGAAACTTCAAAAGAATCGATTCGTGTAAATTCTTCTTGAAGAGCACGTGCTACAGCCTCATCATTCTCCACATAAGCATTCTCAGAAAAACCTTCTCTGACATACTCAACTTGACTCAAATCTTGGTCATATTGAGTAATGGTGCTACAATAACCGCTATTTGTAAGGGTGCAAACATCTAGTTGATGGAGACCCCATCGAGTAACATCAGGATCTAGCTCATATGTTTTCATTTGTGCATATTAGGCCCAAAAGGAGCTCTCGATCCTTGTAACTACCTTGCTTTATCTCTAAGCCCAAAAAAATTCCAATAATTGGGTGAGACAATTAAATAAGCCATAATCACATTGCACCTAAAATACATATATGCATAACCCACTTAAGAGGTGCAAGTTAAAATCAACAAATAACATTTCCAAGGTCTCTTTTGTTTTTCCTTTTTAATCCTAAGTTCCACATGCACCAATTGAGTATTGAAATAATATCCTAACTCTTCACCATATTCTCATAAGGAGATGCCAAAAAGATCATTGACAAGTAAGCACAAACAGCTATCAATAAAATCTCCAAGTTCAAATCAAAAGTAATTTGTACACCTAATTACATAGCATACATTCGACCTAAAAGACACTGAGGGTGAGAAAGTCACAGATACGATAAATGTAGATTATCCATTCATTTTATAATTTTTTATATGTAATTTTAAAATTTACCCATAAATATTTTTTTTTAAAGAGACTACTCGGAAATATAAATTTAAAACTTTTAAAGACTAATATATGCGGACAACTTTCAATCATATAGATGAAGTTTCTATTGCAACATAAAACTGATATGAGTTTTACAGTAATTCAAAACAAGGATCACAGACGTGCCTTAATTAACTGAAATTTCAAAGTTATTCTTACGCCAAAAAAATCCCAAAATGTCTAAAACGTCCGTATTGAATTCACATCATGATAGGAATAGTTCAATCTATTCTGCACCCCATGCCCTTTATGAGCTCCAAACTCAATAATTCCGAAAATAAATAAATAAAAAAAATACGAGGACAAGGAACTCATTCCATAGAAAAACTCAAGCTTCGCCCATGAATGACAAGAATCGCAAAACCCTAAACCAAAAAACGTCACCTTTCTCAAATTTCCCGATGTTTAAGTTCAAAAAGACCCAAGAAAATCATAAAAAAGAAAAAGAAAATACATATCCCATAGAGAGAAAGGCAGAAAGAATGAATTCTGCATTGCGTAATTCTCAAAAGCACAGAAACGTACCTCTGAGAATCCAAGAATGGTTTGAGGACAGGACAGCCCAAGGGATGATTGTGAAAGCGAGCGATGCCAAGAATCTTGAGAGAGAGAGAGGGGGGGGGGTTAATGGAGGGGTGTGAATTGCACGCGTCAGCCTTAGGAGGGATAAATATCGAGCAGCTATGGATATGGATTCGTAACGGAAAGAATAATCGGGAGGAGACGGTAAAACATTGGCGTCCGTTATTCTGTATCGGTGCCCGTCCCCTTTTTTCTCCAAAAGCGGCTTCTCCTACTTTTATAAATAAGTTACGTAATGTATATTCTAACCCGCCGTAGGAAATTGAAGCCGCCGCTTTCTGACGTGGCACGTACGAGGTTAAGATATCTATAGGAGAACTAACCGACCTTGGTAATGACTCAACTCTCAATCGACCCCATCTGCCGTTATGATGTTGTCCTTTCCTTTCGTTTTTTTTTTTTTTCCTCTTCTCTTTTGTCGCGCTATAAGGAAATAACACGTATTAAAGAATAAATAATTACCAAAAAGAAATTCTTGGATTCGACCCCCTCTCCGAATCACTAAAAAAAGAGAAAAAGAAGGAAGAAATAATTCGAAAACACTGATGATGGTCATAGGCTTCATCTTTTTCATTTCTTTTTAATGTTGTAATTCACAATATCAGTCCTTCAAATTCAATTGTGCTTCATATGCTAATATCATGTCATGTCGTCTTCTTTCAATCAACGTCCTCTTTTTATGGATGGATGGATGGATGGATTATGGATTATGGAATATGGAATATGCATATTCTGAGAACTGATATAAAGTTCTTGGCATAAAAAAATAATAATAATGAGTTTTGAGGCCAACAATGAGGAAGTATAGAGCACCATCTATGTTTATACATGCACTCATGACTCATCTATGTTTATTCAATCCAGTACTGCACAATACATAATGCACAGAGTAATTGTCAAAATCAGCTAAAAAGGGGCAGCCTTGTCCCTGACTCACGTATCCACTCTCCTCGTGAAGGAGCTGGGTGGGACGGAGAGCGGTCCCAGCCCAATACAACTTCCCCCCATCTCTTCTTTCCCCCCAAAAATAAGGTATTACTTCTCAGGCCATTCATTTCTACCAAGCATGTTAAACATGACAACCTTAGGTCTCCATGTTCCACAATTCAAACAACTATTTTCTCCTGTAAGTGGATCCAAAAAAATTCTCTTTAAACGTTCTCTTTTGGATTCTATGGAGTCTTCTTCTGCAGCTAAACTCATGATGGGGTGTTCGGGGACTCCAATATCTGTTGTCTCCATAATTGTGTTCACCATCTCTAAGATTTCACTCATTTTGGGGCGTGATTTAGCCTGCCGCACCAGGCAGCGGTTGGCTACAGCAGCTAACTTTTGAGCAGACCTGAGCGAATACTTTCCTTCGAGTTTGGGGTCCAAAATCAGCTCAAATTTTTTCATATTAGACAGGTGTGGCCTGACCCATTCCAACATTTTTTGCTCATTCTTGGGGCGGTTTCGATCAAAAGGGCGCCTGCCAGTGATGAGTTCATAAAGGAAAACACCATAGCTCCAGACATCAGTTTTTGATGTAAGATGCCCAGTTTGAATATATTCAGGAGCCGCATATCCAATTGTTCCTACAACCTATACGAAAATTAGGAAAGTCAGTTCCTCTATTTGTGCGAACTAGTATTAACATACATAGAATGCATGAGACCATAATGGTCCCAACAACAAGAAGAATAAGACATGCAAAAAAAAAAAAAAATTCAAAGTCAGAATCTAACACATTATACACAGATTATCTTGTCAAGTACATCTATTAAAATGATCAACATAACAGAGGCTTTCAAAGTTAGAAAGAAGATAGATACTTTAGATGAAAAGGATCATTATCATTAGAAAAGTTAGAAGATAGTTTCCTCGAATTTGTATATAAGTTTAACCATAAAGAGCCATCTTCTTTTGATAAGTATAAACGAGACATCTTCCGAACATGGTATGCATCCCTAATTAATGAAAATAATAGTAAGACGCTAAGTGTGAGAAAAGCCAGTATAAGTGTAGTAGACATACCGCAGTTGAGACATGACTTAATCCATCTGAAGGCCCCAGCCTGGCCAATCCGAAGTCTGATAACTTTGCATTCCATTGGTCATCCAAAAGAATATTTGAAGACTTGAAATCCCTAAAGATAATCTGCACCAACAAAAAAAAATTTATGGAACAGCAACAAATAAGACAATTTTTTTTTCGGACTAGCAGCTTTGATGCACAATAGATTATCTTAGAATTAAAAAGAAATAGTTCTACTAAAGCTTAGACTTAAGAGAATGCAAAAGACCTGAAAATCCATTCCTTCATGGAGGTATGCTAAGCCGCGAGCAGCATCCTGGGCTATTCTCATTCTTGAAGCCCACGAAAGAGGTGTCTGAAATCGGCTTGATAAGTGATCTTGCACACTTCTGTTGGGCATGTATTCGTATACCAGCAGCCTCTGGATCCCTCTTTCATCATCCTCAGCACAATGGCCCAATAATTTAACAAGATTTGGATGTTGAACAACCCCTAAAACGTTTACTTCTGTCACCCACTCTCTATGGCCCTGTCAACAAGATATGATAACACAAAAATTGTAACTCTTAAGTCGTTAAATATTTTGAAATGCTGCAAAGACAGACATATAACAGAGAAAACAATAATAAGATCATTTCCTTTTAGTTTTTCTTATTAAACTTCACCAATAAGAGGGTGAAGATAATTTTTTTTTTTTAAGGGTGAAGATAATATATTACAAAAAACAGACCTGTAGTGTTTGTGGCATAAAGCTAATACGTTAGTATCAAAAGTTCGTACCATTACCATGAAAAACATGCAAAATACATGTCTGAAAGTTTCTAATTTTCCTGCCGCAAACATTCTAACTAGGTTATTGCATAATCAAATACACTAGAAGCATATTTTCACTCGAGGACAGAAGAGGAAGAATAACCTAGAAGCATACACTAAAACTTGCCTGCAATCCTCTTCTACTTAGTTGCTTAACAGCGACATCTATCTTTTTATGAAGATCATCTGTGCTCCGGATCACGCCCCTATATACACCACCAAACCCACCCTCTCCAATCATGACAGAACGGCTGAAATTCTTTGTGGCCGTCTTCATCTCCGAGAACGTGAATTCTCTGAGATTACTTTGTCTTTGAGACATGATAGCAAATGACTTGACAGAGGATGCAGTGCTTAATTCTGAGACATTCTGAGAATTGAATTCAGAACCAGATCTCCTCATATCCTGGTCTGTGGACATGGATGTGGAAGTGGACCGAACAGAAATAGACTTTATAGTCCCTGGTTCATCATTTTTCTCTTTATTGGGGAAAGGAAAACACTTCATGGCCTCTCAAAACTGATTTCTTCGCTGCATATCCAACAACTGCGTCATGATGGGAAAAAAAAAGGCTGATGCAAGTAAGTAGCCAAGGCACCATTTTATTAATAGACACAACTCCAAATTTGACTTGGATTCATAAGACCCATGAATGTTTAAGAAATACAAAAGTGTAACTTAAATTTTCCTTTCACGTATTCAAATAGACAATTGTCATTTTATTTTGCTTAAATATCCCCATAAATTCACCAGGAAAATAGGTAAGTTAATTGTCTTCGACAAAAACATTATTAAAAAGCAAGAACCAAATCTGCCAACAACAGCATCCAACTCTCTTCCCAAAGAAATAGTTATAGACTTGAGAAGTGCTATAGCTACAGAGAGATTTCACAAAATTAAATTTACAAAACTGATGTGACTTCGTATGATACGTTAGATCTAATTTACAATAAAAATAATTTTAGAATATGATGAATCACACCAAGTCATGTCAGTTTGTGAAATCCCTTTGCGGCCAAAGCATTTCTCGACTTGAGAAGTGTGATACTTGGAATATATAGCTTATCACTTTTGAGTTTCCTACTGCCCTTCAAGAAATTCCCTTCACTCAGGGTTAGGGCTGAGCTCAGAAAAGTAATCCACCGTTTATTTGCAATCTCCACCGTTTTCAAACAGCTAAATATATTCACATCGTCACCCTATGGTAACTTAACAACTTTCATTGCTAGCCTACAACTTTCTCACTTGAATACTCAGAATCCGGGGAATGAATCCGGGGAATTCAATTATAAAACATCAGTTTCAGAAATTCAGCAGGCTAAAACACAGAAAACAAAGGATAAATTGATAAGAAGAATAGGAAGACTTACCTCTCATACAATTCAAATAGATAGAAGTAAAGGAACAATTTTTTAACAATCAAATAACTTTATTCTAGGAGTTTCCGAGCGAAACCCAAAGACCGAGAAAGAGAGATGAGCGTATCCAGGGACACGACGAGCACTCCACGATCCACGGCAAGTCAATACTACGCAGCTGGAATTTAGCTCAACAACCAAAAACCCCATTAGACAAAACAGACAAAAGAATAAATAATAAGTATGGGAGCGTAGACCCAGAAAATGGAGGGGTCAGGGGCGTTTGAATGAAACGAGTTTATGGTGTGAAAAGGAAAACCGAGTGAGAAGATGGATGGCTTTCTTTTGGAGAAAGGCATGGAGCGTGTGAATCGCGGAGACCGAGTCTCGTTGAACATGGGAAAATGTTTTAAATATTTTAAGAACTTGATCATTTCATTCGGGTCGTCCTCTTAAATTGCAGTCGGAAGTTGAAAACCCAGGGGTACGGTTGTCCGATTCGGCAAGGGATGCGCTCCAACAATTTGTCATGCCCAGAATGCATCCAACTGCGTCTAGTCTTTACGTGTGCAGGGATTACTCAATTATTTATTATACAAAATCCACGATAAAATTAATTGATTGCATTTTTTTATTGAATAATTAAAAAAAATTAAGAATTTGTAATTTTTTTAATATTTAAATAATTTTAAAAAAATTGAAAAAAATACTAAAAAAAAAATTTTGGTAGTTCGGTTGCTCCCCTCGTGGGTGTATCTGCACCCTTTAATAGACTATAGTTGAGATTATGGTCTTTGCATTTTTTTTTTTTTTATCTAGGTCATGTTTGGGAATAGGGATAATCTCATATCATAATTTTTCAAAACTTACTTTACTATCCAAATATCACTTAAACATAAAATATTTTTTAATTTTTAATTTTTAACTGTTTTATCTTATTGTTATCTAATCGTCACAGTTTTTTCAAACTTTTAAACAAAACATAAAAGAGAATAAAATCTTTTTAAATTAAAAAAAAAATTATGTTCAAATAATTTTTTAATATTTTTATTCAATTTTCTATATTTTATTTTTTAAAATTCAATAAAACATCTTCAAGTTATAACTTTTTATTATTATTTATAAAATTATCATCTCAACTCATTAGAGATGCTATTAGATAGTTTAAACTATTCAAAAATAGAGATAGTGTAAACTTCATTATATTAAATACTATCCATGAGTCTCAAATTACTATATTGCGTAGTACTCTTATTTTCTTTTAAAAAGCCATTTTTTCAAAAAAAAAAAAAAGGTTCGGAATTATCAGAAATATAATATAATGCTATCACCTGCTGCCCAATCTATCAAATTCTTGTGCTTGTCTTTTGCCACGTGTGCAAACATCGTTCGATTAGTAGTCAGCATCTCGTAATTTGCTTCAACGTTACTAAAATACAATGGTTATCTAAGCAATTACATAATCTCTTATTATTCATCCACACTCTACACTCTATATTTTTTAATATTTTTTAAAAAAAAAATTTTGAATTTATTTTTTTAAACTATTTTAAATTTTTTATTCACTATTCATATAAAAATTATTTAATAAAAAAAATTAAATTTTTTTTTTTTAAAAGATGGAGTGTGGAGTGTTGGGAGGTTGGGAAGATTTATTAAATTTTTATATGATAGGGCTCAACTGTAGTGGTGATCTTACAACTCGATGATATTTACCTCATTTCTCGCAAAAAATACTAGTAACTAATCTCAAATAACTCTATCCCTTATCAAAAGAATAAAAATGACAAGAATAATACTATTATCATTTTGTTGCTATTTTATGGCGTGATATTAAATAATTAAAAATTATTTATTATTTATTATTTATGAACCAATTACTTGATACCACGTCAAAGAATGAAGGGAGAATCCATACGATATGTCCTAAGCCTAAGGTACTCCCGAACCAAAGACTCACATCTCATGAGCCAGAGACGAAAGTAAAAGACATGCTGTCCATGATTTTAGTTTAATTTCCACCCTTTACGGGGGTTTCTTATTGCAAGTCATTCATCTGCAAGCACGATCGCTTTTAAATACTCGATTACGTTTCTGGTGTCAACGATTATAATGACAGCAATACCGAACTTGTCTGAAGGCCGGCAAAGCCAAGTCTTTAGAACGTGGTTTCCCTGCTTGGTCCCACCATATTCCCTTCACTTCTCCCTCAGTCTCTCTCTCTCTCATTGCCACATTCCGCCTCTATACTTCCATCCACATTCTGACCTCTGAAACCCCCCCACGTAGATCCCCAGCCACGGATGAACCAGACCAAGTTGTCCTGACCCCAGTTCAGCTCGTCCCTGGATCTCCCACCCGCACCGATCACATTCTGCAGACTCCGTTTCCCTTTGATAATCTCAGCAGTCCTTGTTTCATTACCTCCATCATCTTCCATTGCCCAAATGAGCTTAGAGAAGAAGCTCAAGACATTTACCTCGTGGACAACTCTCAGTTTAGCCGTTGTAATTCTATGTTTGGTGCAGTCGGTCCGGTGCCAAGATGCGACTGGCGATACTAACCAATTTGACAACCCTGCAACTCTTGCGCTTATCACTCAGGTTGTCTACGGCCAGCTTTCCAATCTGAGTGCTGTTATTCAGAAGGATGTCGGCAACCAGTCCAGCTTCTGCATTAAGGATTGGTCAGTGATTCTTTTTTGCTTTGCGCTATGCTCGGTTGCTCAGAAAATACGTGTCACGAAACTAAATCAGGATTTTGAATATATGTTTTTTTCTTTTTTTAATTAGGGTTTGCAAAGTCAAACTCAAATTTAGTTGAATTAGCTCGGTTGAATTGAGTTATTGCCAGTAACGATAATACAATGGTTTGATCACATAGTTGCAACCAAAGCTTAAGCTGGTAGAGAATGTAGTTTGCATATTTATGTGTTCAAGTTTCAACGTTTTGGTTTCTTTTTTTTTTTTTCCTTCCAAATTCTTGGCTACATAATCAACGATTCCCTTTAATTTTATTTATAAAATGTTAGAACGTCATATATAATCATATATGTTTACACATGCTTTGGTCTTTCATTTTAATCGAGTGGGTTTTGAAGCTTGCTTTGTTGGTTCAGGGATGCTGATTGGGACCGAGCATTTGATTTCTCATCCAACTTGGACTTCTTGTCTTCTTGCATTCAAAAGACTAATGGTATAATTACTAATTAATAAGTAGAAAGAAAAATAATAATGCTGCTCTTTTGATTGCTGAGAAAATGCAGAAAAAGCAGAGATCTTCCTTTTTTCCCCAGATTTTTGTTCTCTTAGTATCTAGTCTGCTGATTAACACGCAACCCATATGAGTCAGTCAAACTGACATTTTCATTTCGGAGAGAAATCAACAAAATATCAATCAATGCTCTAGAATTTTTGCGTTCTTCTGTTTAGCTTAAGTGTTCTATCTCCAACCAATTTAGGTGTTCATTTCTCAGCCCAAAACTGCACTGGTGTGAAACTCTGAAAGATTACTGATGTAGTGGTAGAAATCTCAGAGATACAAGACAATCACGCGTTGTATGGTTGACTAGATGGAGGTAAATAGAATTTTAGTGTTTGGAATGATGTGGGGTTGCTAGATCTCACATTTTAAATTTCAGTATTGTATAACTAGTTCAACGTAATTATCATATTACTCTAATGGTTCACACCATCTTCCATAGCTACTGGAGATGTCAGAGAAGAAAATTTATGGTTCACACTCATCCGATTTGTAATCAGAATAAATTTTTACGACCCTCAATTTATTCTGGTTAGCAATGAGTTAGTTACTATTTGTGGCACTAGTGTGCTCCTCAGCCTGGTTCTGCTTTGGCGAGTTTATGGTTAAGCATAAAGGACCATGAGTGCAAGGAGGGCCTAGAAAATTCATCACCAAAAATCTGAGTAACATGCAGTTTTTCCTTGCTGAATGTTCTCAATCTACTGGTAAATACTTTTAGTTATAATTCCTATCTTCTCATACTTTTGTGATGATTTTTATTGCTCGCCAGGAGACATTACACGGCGCGTGTGTACAGCAGCAGAAATGAAATTTTACTTGAATAGTTTCTTCGAAAGTCCGGGAAGTGAAAATTACTTGAAACCTAATAAGAACTGTAATTTAACTTCATGGGTTTCTGGTTGTGAACCAGGATGGGCTTGTAGTGTTAATTCAAATCAGCAGGTTAATCTTAATGATGCAAAGGTCATCCCTGCAAGAACTCTGAACTGCCAGGCTTGTTGTGAGGGTTTCTTCTGTCCTCATGGTATTACATGCATGATACGTAAGTATTAGATAATCCTTTACATAATACTTACATGTTTTCTCTCTGCTAAAATGGTAGTAGGTTAGAATTGAGAAACCTTAAAAGCTAATTTTTCTTAGAGGGCATCAATTACCTTGAAGAGATAAGTATCCTTTCGGTATACTGATAAAAAAAAAAAAAGTATCCTTTCGGTATATTTGGGCTCTTGCCTATTCTTGATCAACAAAATCTTGTTTACTGATAAAAAAAAAAATTACCATGAAAAATTGATGATTGTAAGTTATTGAATAGGAGATTGCATGTAAATTTCTGCCCTTAGGATGAACTTTCAACAGTCAACCAGTTCCCTTCTTTGAAGTGTGATATGTTCTTGAACTTGGTAAAAAGATGTTACTAATTTTTCTTCTGGTTGTTGCTATTGGATATCATATTCTTGAAGCGTGCCCGCTAGGTTCTTATTGTCCCCTTGCTAAGCTCAACAAAACCACTGGTGTTTGTGAACCGTAAGTTCATATTTGGGCCTACTATCACTTAATTTATAATTTTAATTGCCGTGCATGCATGCAAATCATACACAGATATATGTTTCTGCAGATATCTATACCAACTACCTCCTGGGCAACCAAACCATACGTGTGGAGGAGCAAATATTTGGGCTGATGTTGGTAGTAGCAGTGAGTTATTCTGTTCAGCAGGATCATTTTGTCCAACTACCACCAGAAGAATTACTTGCAGTAGTGGGTATAAAAAATTTCCTTATTCTTGATTATGTAGCAACCTTATATAACTTTTTGTGGGTTGCAACCTTGTACCATTTGTTCCATCATGTTTCGACAAGATAGTACAGTAAACTTTTTGTTTTTTCTTAATCATGTTGTACTCTTTTTTACAATAATATAGTTGCTTCTTGCTGCCTCTATACTTACCTATCTAATGCTATAAAATATTTTTAATGGAATGGCAGAAATTACTGCAGGATGGGTTCTACATCCGAGAAAAGTAAGTTCTCTATCTTCTGCTTTTTATTGCCCAAAATTATTTTAGTTTAATATAATATATGGTCATAAGGCATACATGCGTATGCATTAGTGCACATAGTGTTGTGGTCTCAGTAGTGTAGAGGTGAATTTTAGAATTTGTATATATGCTAATATTTTAGAATTTGTATATATGATAATATTTGATGATTATGTCCTTATTCCTGTATTCTTGAAGTTACATTTTTCTGTTCTGCTGGCTGCCATGTGCATTTAACTCTTTACCAATTATCCTGCAGGCTGCTTCAAGTTGTCTTCATGCAATCCAAACTCTGCGAAACAAAACATGCAGGCATATGGAATTATGCTTTTGGTAAGTTGCCCACTTTACTTCTGAACTGAAAACTTGATAACTGATTTTGGACTCCATGGATCAACATCATTGATTTTTCTTTCAAAAAACGGTGCCTTAATGAGATATTCCCTGAAATCTTTTAACAATATTTCTTGATACAGCGTTGCATTCTTTTGACTTCCTGTTTCATATAGTCAACAAGAAGTGTGCTTTTAGCTCCTAATGAAATCATGGTTAATATCTGCCAAAAAAAATCATGTTAGTATAAACTGACGCCTTTCAATTACTTATGCAGGCTGCTTTAAGTACTCTGCTACTCATCATTTACAACTGTTCTGACCAAGTTCTAACCACTAGGGAAAGGAGGCTGGCCATATCCAGAGAAGCAGCAGCCAGAAGTGCAAGGGAGACAGCAACAGCACGCCAGAAGTGGAAAACAGCAAAAGATGCTGCTAAGAAGCATGCAAGTGGCTTGCAAGCTCATCTATCACGCACTTTTTCTCGTAAAAAAGATTTTACACATCCTGAGAAACTTAAGATTTTGGATCAAGTCAAATCAGATGATGATCCAATACAGCATCCAAGTACTTCAGGCTCGGTTTCATTTCTGTCTTCAAGAGTGACATCAGTAGAGAAGAAAACAGAACCCAGCGACCTCTTGCGGATAATGCAAGAAATTGAAGATGACCCTGATGGCTGTCAAGGTTTCAATGTTGGAACAGGAGATAAGAATATGAACATACCTGTGCCAAAGGGAAAACAAACTCATACCCAAATTTTTAGGTATGCATATTCTCAACTTGAGAAAGAAAGAGCTGAGCAGAAAGAGAATGAGAAACTTACCTTCTCAGGAATAGTAAAACTAGCTACCAATACTGAAATTAGGAAAAGGCCTCTACTTGAGATTTCTTTCAAAAACCTGACTCTTACCTTGAAAGCAAAAAACAAGCATTTATTGAGGTGTGTTACTGGGGAAATAAAGCCTGGCCGCATTACTGCTGTCATGGGTCCATCTGGGGCTGGAAAAACAACATTTCTCTCTGCTGTGGCGGGAAAGGCAATTGGATGCAAAATGACTGGTTTAATTCTTATAAATGGAAAGAATGAGTCAATCCACTCATATAAGAAAATTGTTGGTTTTGTGCCACAAGATGACGTTGTGCATGGAAATTTGACAGTGGAAGAGAATCTCTGGTTCAGTGCAAAGTGCAGGTACATCTCATTTAGCTCCTTGCAGATTCCCACTGCATATTCATATACTATTCATATTAACATCTTCACTTAAGAATATTTGGTACTAAAGTTATCATCAAACTGCCATTGATCAAAACTAATGAGCAAAAGGCAACAATCTTTTTCTCTCAGTAATAAACTATCTATAGCTTTACACATAGTTGGGTGCCATTATGATGGCTATATGCACCATATATTAAGAACAGCCTCTTTGAATGGCAAATCAAAGCCAATCGACTGGCAGTTGAGAATTCAGGGCAGTTTCTTTTCTTAACTTTCAGAAACTTTCTGATTTTGAGTTTCTACTAGTTCAATTTGTTTCAGGCAGTTTTATTGTGTTATCTGGCTAGGCTTTAGGAAATTCCCCCCAGAAGCGTGACTCAGAAGACAGTAATGTGTTGTCTGATACTGTAGTCTAATTCCTTAAATTCCACAATTTCGATCAGCATTGAAACCACATGTAGCAGGCTTAGTTTGATTCTGAGATCTAATTTTGATTGGATGACTGCCTTGGGCAGTGTACATTCTCCCTTCTTCTTGGAGTTTTTTTATCTTTTAAACTTTAGGTTGTAGGTTCTGGGGGACCTTCTATACTCCCTGTGTACTTGAATGGTACCCCCTCTTTTTTACTTTATTTCATTTGATGAGTTTATTTAACATGAAAGAGGAATAAATGCACAAACTATGGTATGCTGCATGCTTGGCCGTGTAATTGTCATCCTGTTACAATAACCACACGAGACTAAACCTGGAAGTCAACTTAAAAGTTGTTCTAAATGAAGACTGGAAAACGAATCACTCAATAGCCTCATGATTATTTGCTCAATCCCCTGTTTTTAAGCAAAGCTACAAAAAATGGCAGCTCATTTAGTACAAAGAAGTACAACCTCCTGCTCTACATCATGGTAATGAAATTTCTGTCAAAAGTGTTTTTACATGTTTTGAAGATCGAGACTAGTCAATGGATGAGCTTAGAAGTTTAATTTTCAATACTTTACTCCATTGGTCGATTGTAATTGATTTTAATGGCATGTACTTTCACCACTTCCTTGTATCGCTAAACTAGCATGCACAAGCAACGCTCTTGTCTATGTCCCGTGTACTCAGGCTTTTGTCTATTTCATGATCAATAAAATTTTAGTTTATCAATAAAAAAAAATGCTTTGAAGTAGCTTCTGAAGTCTATTCAAAGTTTACCTTCAATTATAGAGTTTCCTGTTGTAGCATGCCAATGACTTGAAGATTTTCTTTGCTTGTCTTGCTCCTTTCTGTTGTGCACTCTTCTTAGCTATGTTCTGCACAATGATTTTTCTGTCAAGCTTCCTGTATAAACTTTTGGCATTTTTTATGGACTTCTGATTGTCGAAGACTATCAACCGACTTGTCAAAACGGGACAAAGTTCTAGTTGTTGAAAGAGTTATCGAGTTCTTGGGGCTTCAGACAGTGCGGTCATCTTTGGTTGGAACAGTGGAAAAACGAGGAATATCTGGAGGCCAGCGGAAGCGAGTAAATGTGGGATTGGAAATGGTAATGGAACCTTCACTTTTGATCTTAGATGAACCAACATCTGGTTTGGACAGTGCATCGTCTCTGCAACTTCTTAGAGCACTTCGACGTGAAGCTCTTGAAGGGGTAAACATCTGCATGGTGGTTCACCAACCAAGGTTAACTTCTCCAATCAAAATTCTGCATTTTTGGAAAATCTCTTTTCAATGTTTTGCACAATTATGTTAGAAGACCGAAAAGTAGTCTTTGGTGGGTAAGGGGGGACCTTTCAGTTAAATTCTTACTCTTGACCTGTAGAAAAAAGAACTTTTTAGCAAGTCTAGGACCAGGTGTATGTCATAACTCATATAAAGTAATATACAGTGGAAGGAAGTTGCTTAGAAAATTACTTTACATGCTTATCAGAATTATGCGCAGACTGAGCAGGCAAGATAAATTCTTGTAACTGGGATAATAAAATTATCTCGGAATTCATCTTAAATTCTATGGCATATTCTTCAGTGTAGTTGCTGGTAGGACTACTTTACTTTCTATTATTTATTAATCGGTGAAATTTCTGTTTCAGCTACGCCTTGTTCAGGATGTTTGATGATTTGATACTTCTAGCAAAAGGTGGTCTAACCGTCTATCATGGACCAGTGAAGAAAGTCGAAGAATATTTTTCTGGCCTTGGGATCCATATCCCAGAGCGTGTGAATCCTCCAGATCACTTTATTGACATTTTGGAGGGTATAGTAGTACCCGGAGGCAGCTCAAGAGTGAGTTATAAAGATCTTCCAGTCAGATGGATGCTTCATAGTGGGTACTCGGTACCCCTTGATATGCAGCAGAATAACGCTGCACTTTCTAGGTCTTCTATGGATGTCATTCCAGCTAATGAAACAAATCCTTCTGGTACTGGAATGGAGGATCATTCTTTTGCCAGAGAGATATGGCAAGGTATGAAAAGTAATGTGGTGCTGCAGCGGGATAAATTGCACCTCAATTTTTTGAAGTCCAAGGACTTGACAAATCGAAGGACTCCTGGTGCATTCCAACAATACAGATACTTCCTTGGGAGGTAAATAGTTAATTACGTTGTAGGTACCTCCAAATATCATAATTTTAGATAATTGATTCATTAAATCTGGAGCATGGTTGGCATTTTGAAGATCCGAAGTATTTTCATATGCTTTTTATCTGAAAAATCATTTTGTCCTGTAAATATTATGAATTTCTGCTTGGTTCTTGAGAGTATGGGGAAAGTAGAGGAAAATGTGATAAAATTTTTCTTTGTTTAGAACTTTAAAACAATTGCAAACACTAATCTTCCTTTGACCTGTACTGAAAGCCAAATGAAGGGTAAAAGGTGGTCATGTGAGTCAAGTTTGTTGGCCTTTCCAGTGAGTCAATATTTTGGAGAAAATCCTTGTGTTTTTCTTGCATATTTCACAGCACAAATTAAGTTACAGAGTATTCTTTAAACATACATGTCATTCTGTATTATCCCTCCATAGCACTATGCTTTTTTTTTTCATACGATAGGACTATTAAAGGTTACCCATCCACTGCTAATTCCATTTCAGCATCTTTTTTCGTCTCTGCACCCATGAAATTTCTTTTCCCCCCATATTACTCTCTTTTCTTTTTCTTTTTGTGTGTGTGTGTGATATGATTGGAGTTCCCATGCAGTGTTAGTTCATCTCCTGTTTCCATGACATTTCAGGGTTGGCAAGCAGCGACTACGGGAAGCTAGAATACTAGCAATGGATTATCTGATCTTATTACTTGCAGGGGCTTGCTTAGGATCACTTGTTAAAGTGAAAGATCAGTCATTTGGTGCAGATGCTTATACCTATACCATTATTGCAGTTTGTAAGTTCAGAAAATTCCTAGTTACCTGCTCGTAAGGCTGGTTTTAATTTTTATTTTCTTATTTATGCATAAAAAAGCTTTATGACTGAGATACCTAACATTGGAGGTATTGTTACTCGTAAAAGCAACAAATTTCAATCTTCTTATATAACCTGAACTCCACAGCAACAATCATAACAATTGCCAAATTTGGAATTAATCAATCAGTCTTGTTAAGTCAAATGATACTACCAAGCATCCATACACACGAAGGTACTACCTTACTCGGATCTTTGTTACTTATTTCAGCTCTTCTATGCAAAATTGCGGCTTTGAGATCATTTTCTCTGGATAAGTTACACTACTGGAGGGAGAGTGCTTCTGGGATCAGCAGCTTGGCTTATTTCCTCTCTAAGGATACGATTGACCATTTTAATACAGTGATCAAGCCCGCAGTATATCTCTCTATGTTCTATTTTTTCACAAATCCAAGATCTAGCTTTGCAGATAATTACATTGTTTTGTTCTGCCTAGTGTACTGTGTAACTGGTATAGCCTATTCATTGGCCATTGTTTTCGAACCTGGTACAGCCCAGCTGGTGAGACATTAAGAAATTATCAGCTTATCGTTTTAATATATTTTCTTCGTTTTATTTTTACTGAAATGGTGCTGTTCCTTGCAGTGTTCTGTTCTTCTTCCAGTTGTTTTAACTCTCATTGCAACACAGCCGAAAGATAGTGAGTTTATGAAGATTTTAGCTAATTTGTGCTACCCTAAGTGGGCTTTGGAAGCATTTGTCACTGCAAATGCTGAAAGGTAACGCCGTCAAACACCCCCCCCTTCTCTCTCTCTCTCTCTCTCTCTCTCTCTCTCTCTCTCTCTCTCTATATATATATATATATATATATATATATATATAATTTGTTTGATAAGCGATCGTGGGTTGTTTTTTGTTTTAGCTGTTTTTAATAAGCCATAATGCTACTTGTCGTGTTTGCACAACAGGTATTATGGAGTGTGGCTCATAACTCGTTGTGGTTCTCTTCTGAAAAGCGGCTATAACGTTCATGATTGGAATCTTTGTATAGCAATCCTCGTATCCATTGGTTTAGTTTGTCGTGTGATAGCATTTTTTTGTATGTTGATCTTCCAGAAGAAGTGATATCAGACTCATTACCACTTTTGCCCGTATTACTTGCACATATACAGCCAATACATACTGCTTTGTGAGGATTGTATCACAATGAGACGAAGATTGGAAAACTTGGTTTCGTTTGCTGTCTTATATTGGCCGAGGGAATCATGTGAAAGGCTTTTTACAAAATAGTTCGAGCCTTGAAGAATCCAAGTTGGCTCCATAATACGTTTAGCTTTTTTCTTGGTCTTTTTGGGATAAATGTTTACGAGTGCTTTTGACTTCTAAACCTCCATATTCACTTTTCAAATGCAAGGAGTTGCTTCGTTTAGGCATTTTCTGGGAATCCAAACGGAGGGATAAACGGAGATTGAACTTCAAAAAAACCATTTGGTCAAGATGTATTACTCACTGAATAGTACAAGTTGATTGAAAGAAGAGAATTATATATGAAAAGAAAAACGTTGAATGTATACACGTCTCAAAAGGTTTTGGCAGTAACAAGAATTGTGGACCCTTCAAAATTTAAAGTTTGGTGGGGGTACGACCCAGTTTTCTAGCATCTCAAGCTAAAGATTTGTGGTATAAATGGATAGCACCTCTTTGGAACTGAGCGTTGACTCTTGACTAATGAACTGGCCAAGCTATACACACTCGTATGTGAAATATCCTCAGCGCTTCAGTTAGACTGCTGGGAAAAAAAAATAAGAATTTGATCTCTCAGTTCAAACTTAGTTCTCCCAATTTCCAGAAAATAAAGTGGGATATTAGAGAAGAAAGGTTACCTCGCTATCGCTTAATTGAGTAGATGGTCATTTCCAAATGATATCTCCCAAAAATCGAAGAGCTGGAACTCCTCTGATCTCCACGTCAACAAGTGGTGCCTGGATTAAGGTCAAGCTGGAGAGCTCTGGATCACCTCGAATCATATCGAGAGCACGCATCTGATCCTGAAATAATTTAAACACGAAAACAGAAGAAACAAATCAAACCACAAGACATTTTCTTCGTGTTAATGACAAATGTTCACAGTTTGGATTGCTCTAGCATTAAGAGTTATGCTCGTACTGAAATTGAGAGAATCTTGTCAACCAATGAGAGTGTGCTGGTTAATACCTTTCTTTTCATAGCACAAAACTTGCAGTCTGAGACAGAAGGAGGAAGAAGCTGGTTAACAATCAGACTCTTTACAGGAACATTTTCCTTCTTCAAGGAGGCATGCAACCTTGATGACTCACTAACCGCCATCACCTTGGAAAAATAAAAAAATAAACCAGCTAATCAGCTATCCTACAATTATGTCAATCACCACTGCTTTCACTCGAGGAAAGCAAAAAGAAAATGGAAGTAAAACATAGAGCAAATATACCATTGCCGGTTTGGATTGAGAGATCATCTCACTACTATTCACAAACTATCTCAACTCATCTCTCAATCCAAACGGGACCGACACAAAACAAACAATTAATATGAATGTACTTTGAAACATTTTTACCGTTGGGATTGTTACTATGACGAACTCAGTTGAATCTGTGTCACGAAAAAGCTCGCGCACTTTTATCATCCTCTCCCGCAGTCGCTCTAATTTGTCCGCCTGCATTTTGGTGAATATTAGAATATTTTTCCAAATCTTTATCAAAAGAGAGAGCAGCACTAATTCCTAGTGATGTCAGGCTTACTGCATCAGGCCGGGCTTCTTCTTGCCCAAAAACAGATTTGATGGCTGAGGTGGCTGATGCTATTTTCTGTTTAAGCTACCAAAGCCAAAACAAATAAAAGAAAAATGTCAATGAAAATGGCACCAATAGAAGCACTGTATGGTAAGTAGTATCAAGAACCAGTTTTAAATATAATTCTGAATTGGTAAAATGCTTTTATTAGAAGAATAACCATCATTTTACTAGCAATCAAAATCAATCCAATATGGTACGATAAAGTGATGCAAGCAGAATATAATTTAAAATATGGCCTACCTACCAGTAAAAACGCATGGAAATTTACATATATGGGTTTAGAAACTGTTTTATCAAATGTGTCAACCACATAAAATTCCAAAATGGGTGTTAGGAAGAACTTATATGGGGGAACCGATTACTCGCACACAGAGAGAGGGAGACAGAGATCGGCCAATGACGTGCCGACATATAATTACTTCAAATGCATTCGGATACCATCCTTTTCCGGTTGGGTATGGCTTTCAACTATTTACCAATCAAGAATATTAACTTGAATAATTCTTTGAGTCCTGGCCTGGTTTACCCCCACTACCAATTATGTAATGACCACTAAACAAACTTGAAGAACAAGGTATGCACATAAATTCATCATCACATCGAAAACTAAACATCATCTTCCAAGTTCCAATTGCTTAATCCAATAATTGAAATTTGATTCCATCCAAAATATTATAAACATCAAGATTCTCATAGTTAGCTTTACATTGGTGGGGAGATTGCAATACATGCTTTTTCAACTTCAAATCCAGAATTTTAAGCGGAAAGAACTTTTTGGTCTGTTTCCTTACACTCCATTCACATTCCTACCTTCAATATCTTCCCTATGGATGCATCCAGGAAGTCTGGCAAAGACAAAAGTCGCAAGGTATGACCCTGTAAAATAAAACTCGTCAAGTTCAGCGCATACTCTAAAAACTGGAAGTTCAATGCATAATCTAAAAACTCAAGTGACAGAAAATATTCTTCATGTACTCACCGTGGGTGCAGTATCAAACACAATACGGGTAAACATGCTATATTCTTGAGATTCAAGAAATTGGATCACCTGACAGATTTGTAGTTAGTAAGCAAGCAAGAAAACCACAAAAACACATGTAATGAGCAAAACAGCAAGCAAAATAAGTATCGTATATAATGCATACCTTGGATATTGCAATAGCTTCATCTAAACCAGGAGGAGGTGTGTCTAATAGCTCTCCTAGTTTTAACTCTCCTAACTTTGTCAATAAAAGAAGAAAAACATCAATCAAAGAGACGGGTACCGTTAACAAAGAAGTAAACATATTGCCAGATTTATAACTTCTTCTGCTTCTTTATTTCACTTGTTCCTTCTTCTTTTTTATATATTTATTCTAAGGATGGGTATATCCTAAACTGATTAGAGGAAATATATGAAGGAAAAATAATTGACTTCTCCATGGCTCTAAACCCAATCTCACTTGCAACATAAGTGAACAGCTCTACTTAAGTGCATGAGCGTGCAACCTACTACTTAGCCAGTTAACCAAGTACAGAGAAATAAACCATGGAACAACCACTAAACTCAATTCAGGTTAAACGAAATTCTCAAGTTATTTCTTTTTGGGATAAATATATTCTCAACTAATTTCAAGCTGTGATAAAGGCTAAACTAAAGCGAGCATCCATGATGTATTGTTATGCTAAATGTATTAGGGGAGATAACTACTTATCAAAAAAGGGGAAGATAACTACTGGCTTAAGTTACAATATTGAGAATTCTATAGAGAGACCTGTTCCGCAAGCATTCCGAGGCCCATACCATCCATGAAATCTTTTACCCCAGTAGTTCCACCATTTTTCTTGGTTGCACTGCGGAATTCTTCTCTAGCCTTCTCAGGGTTTATCTGTAATAAAACTAATGAAATGTAACTTATTAAGTATATGAGACAAACCATCAACACATACTATAAAAAGTGAGTTCTACAAATAACGAAAAAGGAGAGGGGGAGAGAAGGGGGGGGGGGGGGGTAAATCATACAGGGAGTTTTCTAGATACCTCAAGAGCAAACAATGGAGCATCAGGTCCTTCAACTGGTACCAGTGTCCCTCCAGTCAAATCCTAGGTAAATATCAGATGCATGCACACTCGATGAAATTAGTTCAGTGCCACTTGGCTTGCAGATATTTGAATGCAGAACAATAAAAAAATCTTTTAAACCTGAGCAAAGGAATCACTCAAGGAATGTGCAGGATCAGTGGAAACCACAAGAGTGGGGTGCCCATTATTAGCAAATTTTACTGCAAGTGAGGCAGCACAACTGGTCTTCCCTACACCTCCCTTGCCACCTAGCATGTAATACTTCCTCTCGGTCCCAGAAACCATGTCATCAAACACAGCAACACCTTCAGCAGGAGTAGCGACTGATCTCACTGCCAAAAAGAGGGATACAACAGATACTCATTTCTGACACTCAACTTGTGTCTTTGGAAATTGCACAAATAGCATCAAATTCAGAACGTTATTCTTCCAAACTGCCAAGCCTCATAAGATGAAGCAAAACTCAACTCATCACATCTATTGCCTTCTAAATGAAAAATAATGAACTTCCAGCAATGAAAGGGAATTTCATGTGCATAAGTTTGTCCTTATACAAAAACCAAAAGTACGTTTTTTTTCAGTTTGTACAGTACTGTGAACTTAAATCATGATGTAACGTGATATGCTGTTGATTAATCAAGGTAAGAAACTCCAACAACTTTCATCCTGGTTTAAGATAAAAAGAAAAAGGAAAACAGAGAGAGAGAGAGAGCCAAATCAAGTCCTATATATCTCTAATTATATATTACAAAAACAATAATTGTGCTCATTCCAATGACGATCTAAAAATTGAGATTTTAGACACAAACCCATATCCAGATCCATAAAAATAGAGATGAAACACAAACCCAAATACATCAAGAAATTTGCAATCCAACTCACATTCCATCACGACGTTCATTCGGGAGAATATAGACAGTAGACCAGTGCGGTGTCAACCAAAAAAAAAAAGGACAAAACGTCAACGAATACTGCGAACAATAGAAAGTTCGGTATTGGGGCTAATACGTTTTACTTTTTGGTGGATTTCTTCCCCATAAAGCAAACGGAGGCTTACCGTTTGTGTTCAAACTTTCCTTATGCCACAAACCAAATAAACACATTAAGACGATTTTACAACAAACTAAATAATTATCTTCTATCCTTTAATTTATTCTTCATCTTCCCATTTACCATTAATTTCCGCATTCTTCCTGTTGTCTCCTATGTGCTTTCTACAGGTTTAACCATGCAAACCACCAATTACAACCAGATAAAATTGTGGCCCAAAATATATAATTGAATACCCACAAAAACAATCAAATTTCATAATTATGACCCATAAAAACTCAGGCTTGATTATAATCCCAGTGAAAGTTCCTGTCTTGGGATTAATACGCGACACATACATGTCGAGCATCCTAAAAGGACTTAAGAAAGAAAAAGATAAACTAAACCCACGAGATAAATCATAAGAACTGGTATTGAAAAAGATTACCCAAGAGTGATTTTGTGAGAGGTTTTCTAGTGGCGGAAAGTGAGAGGATGCTGAAACTTCTGGCGATGGATTGTGTTTTGAGGGTGTTGAGTGGGCAAGAGAGCAAACCCACCGTTCCCATGGAAGTTCTAGGGGCAAAACTGTGAACGGAAGGTGAAAATGTGGAGGCAACACAACGACTAGCCATAACGTCTGCAACAAAACAAATTTACAATTCCTTAACCCTTTGGGATTTGCTTGATTTGCAGGTAGAAAAGGAGAACACTGGCTAAGAAACTTCTCATGCCCGACCCGTAAACCCGTTACCAACTCGATTCTCCGGTGGGACCAGTACCCTGCTTAATATTAGGGCGTAAAAAAAATTAAAAAATCGATTCAACCAAATTAGATCAGACCGAACTGGTCGGTTCAGTCGAATTTCTAAAAAGTCCACTGCAATACTTTTTTTTAAGAATCGAAACGTCCTAAACCGGTGCGGTATTAATTTTGATATTTAGAAAATTGGTATATATATTTATAATTTTTTATATATGTAATATAAAATAAAATTAATTTTATAATTTTTAATATAACATTTGATATAACATATAAGTTTTAGGATATGTTTGGGAGTAAAGATGAGAAATCTCATCTCATCTCATCTCTATCTCATCTCATCATTACATCTTTTTCAAATCTCCATATAAAATATAATAAACAATTTAACTTTTTCAAATTCTAATTTAATTTTTTCAAATCCCAAAACAATAATAATATTAAAAAATAAAATTTTAAACTTTCATCTTAATACTATTCACAAAATTTTTAAAAATTCTCATCTTATCTCATCTACCAAACATAACCTTAATCTTATAATATAAATTTAATATAACATAAAATTTAATCTGAAATATAAAAATTAATATTAAGATATTAATATAAACTTACTTTTGATATATATAATATACTCATACTATAATATAAATAGATTAATAGTTTAGTATATGTAAACATCATATTATTACTAATATAAATAATACGTAAAACTAGAAAGATTGGACCAAACCGAAATCGAAAGTTTTAATTTTGATAATAAATCTGTCTGGTATGGATTCTTAAAATTTTAAAACCGGTGTATACCGATTCGGTTTTAAAAATGTACAAGACCGGACGTGTTACACCCCCCTTAGTCTACAACGTAACACCCTAGTCTACAACAAACGCTGTCGTTCTAATTTACACATACATCATTCGACAGTCGTTTACTTCGTAAGGGTGGCCTCTCAAGTCTCAAGCTCCGACACCTTCCACGTCCAACAGCTCTTGTCATATTTGTCCCAAGCCAGGATGGCTCGATTGGAAAAGTTTGTCACATTCACAGAAGAGTGGTGATATATGCTTGACACAATGCTGTCCCATTTCAAATTGAAATTTATTTACAAATCTGTTTATTGATACACCAAATACATTATCAATGTGAAAATTCACCACATTCATTATCATAAAAACATATTAATGTTCAGATGTTCTCAATAAGTCGTGTATTTATAACCGACTTATAATGAGCATAAAATTCTTTCAACTTGTTGGCAACCAACCCTATAATCGGATGTGAAGGATGGCCTTCATGCTAACAGAACAGCACCATCCAGATCATTGGCAATAAGGTTTGGTTGGGAAAGTCAGCTACTGCTGCCAACTTGCAGGATTCATTTCTCATAGCATCTTCAAGCTAGAATGCATCTCTCACGATAAGAAAGCAACGTGTACATTAAGAGGATGCCTCATGTTGACATTTTCCATCTTTGTTCAAATGGATACAATACTCACAGCGTTGACCAGGAAAAGAAAACCGATACCCACAGCTCAACATTTTTAATATATACCCAGGTCGAGAAAATGCTATCCGCACGTACCACAGAAGCATTTTCTAGTGGTTTTTGGACTTATGAATAGGTAACTGGATTTAAAAATAATAATAATAATGAGCAAGCCTTTGACAAAGCAAAATCAGACTAAGGTTCAGAGATGAAGTAAGACATAACACAGAAACCTTTTCTGATGTACTGCTGTATAATTCTGTCAAAGTTCCCTTCCAGCTAAATCTTCAAGTGTCAAATTCAGGGTATCAACAGAACCTTTCTTCACTTCCTCACCGCGAGCAGCCAAGTAATCTTCAATGCTTCCTGGTTCTCCGAACCATCCAAGACGATCTGCAATCAGGTGTAGATTATTACACCCGCCACACCGAGCCACCACTACTCCCTTCTCATATGATTCGCGACAAACTGTCTTGATGGATCTTGTTTCACAGACCTTGCAAGTAAAGATCATTGCAAGATCATGCCTTGACGATGTTTTCAAGTTTGAAGTGGCAGAATACTTAATAGTCGAACTTTCATTACTATGTATATTGGAGGGAACATTAGCTGAATCGCCATCAGGTTTCAAACTGCCAGCTTCATGATTTTCTGAATCCTTATTAACATGGCAGGTTGGATTTATTTGAGTCTGAATCTCTCCTTTACAAACTTCGGAGCTGCTAAAGGATGCAGTTGCTGAAGGAAGAAGTTGCCAAAAAGGTTCTGCCACCAATAAGGGGAAATCCACGCAAACAAACACAATTTAGACACCCAGCCTTTTTTTAAAAAAGCAGGAAATACGTAACTAAGAAAGTCTCCAGCGCAATCATAGAGATGAAAAACAATAACGATAAAATTTTCCGCTCTAAAGTCCAAACTGAATCAGGCATATGAGGTCTTATTTCTCCCAGGTGTCCGAATCCATCCATAAGACAGGATTGTTAAACATTGAAATGAAAAAGAGAACCAATAAACCTTGACCATTTGTTATGCCTCTAGCTTTAGGGCCTGTTTGGGAACTCAACTGTTCTCAGATATTCTCATACTACTTCATTAAACTCCATTCTCAATTCCTATACTAGCTCAAGAAAAAGTTTGTTTCTTGGAGGAAAATACTAATGATGAACTAAAAGTCTAAAACCACAGGAAACTTCCACTTCCTGCTGAGGATGAAAAATGCCCTTCAAGCTCACTCATCAAGGAATTAGTAGATAGGAAAAGGCCAAAGTTTAATTTTTTTTTTTTTTCTCCTTGTAGAATCCTCAATTTCATTCAATTTAAAAATTAAGAGTGGGCAAAGTTTTTACATTGAGAACGATTCTTAGCAGAACCCAACGGAACCTACGTCTTAGCTACGTGTTCACAATATTTCAACTCAAAAAGAAAGTGCAAGGCTTCAAATGCATAGCTTATTTCATTCAATTTCCTCAGTTTTAGTCCATAAGCGAACATAGAACACGAGACTTTAACCTAACCAATAACAAGAACATCATCAGAGCCAGTATAATCTTATAATTGAAAAAAAAAAAAAAAACAAGACCCATGATTCCCAATGACCCAAAAAGAAGAAGAAAGTCATGGTCCCAGATACAATTTAAGCAGATAAAACACTCACGGTCATAACTGAACTATAGAGAGCATCCTTTCTAGGGTTTTCCAATGAAGGTAAAGACAGTGGCGCGCACCTTTGAGGGAAGCGGAGTGGGGCTGAGTCTGATTACGGACGAAGAGAGAGAGCAGCCTCTTCTGCAACATGGTCGCCGCCATGGTGGGTTACCGTCCAAGTTCGCAGGTTAGAGACGGATCCACATACGACCAACGTTAGGGATCTAAACGAAAGAGTCGGGCTAATCTGCCGCCTCGCCCGCTCTCAAGTTTACCGCTTTTGTTTTTTGGATTTTTTTTTTTTTACATATTTTTTTAATATTTTTAAATTATACAAAAAAAAATTAATACACTTAAAACACTTACTTAATCATTAAATAGAAAAATAAAATAAAATTGGTCAAGCAATCGAAAGGAGCGGTACAAGGGATAGGCAAAGTAGTTTTTTCCTAAACAAAATTATGTTATAACCTTATGCTATTCGCTCAATTTTCATGCATAAGCACACGTGGTTTTTAATTTTTTTTTTCAATTTGTTTAATTTTTTTCTCAAGTTTAAACGTGCATGATCTGCAAATTCATTTCAATTTCTCCTCCTCCCCCCTTATTCTCCCTCGCGATCTCTCCCCCACTCCCCAAGCTCGTTATCCTTTCGTCCACCTCACCTCCGCCCACACCATGTGGCTCCATCACTCCGGCATCGTGTAACAAAAGTTCTTCATTGGCTTCACCATTTCTGCACGGCTTTAATCCTCCGCTAGCATTCTTGATGCTGACACCCACCATCTATCGTCTGTCGTCTGTCGTCTGGCTCCACCTACAAGGGTAAGAAATGAAAGAAAATGATTTTTATTTTTCTCTTTTCGTTTCATCTCTCCATTTGTAGCATTACTCATATTGCGTATTTTTGTGTTTAATGGATATGCGTTTGTTTAATCTGTGTTTTGTAGGGATTTTGGGTTGTTGATGTTGTATGCCATTCACTAGTTTTTTGGTTGCTGATTTCGTATACCATTCTTGGTTTTTTATTTGTTGATTTCGTATATCATTCATTGGTTTTTTTGTTGTTGATAACATCTGAAATTGAGTAGCTAATTAAATATTAAATGAAACCAAGATTTAGTTACCAAAGAAACATGTTTTGCTTGCTAAGATCAGCTATATTGGCTAAA
The DNA here is from genome assembly GCA_029856935.1 of Cyclocarya paliurus. Classification (NCBI taxonomy): domain Eukaryota; kingdom Viridiplantae; phylum Streptophyta; class Magnoliopsida; order Fagales; family Juglandaceae; genus Cyclocarya; species Cyclocarya paliurus. The sequence goes on along the minus strand of JARVXP010000207.1, from coordinate 3,867,110 downwards.
GGAATAGCATTTCACCAACAAAATTAGTTAACTTTATCCATTTTAAAATTGATTTATTAAAAAAAAAATCTGAATGTGATTAAAAAGGAATATAGGCTATATAGACAGTTTTATAAGGCTTATAATCTGTAGCATGATTGCATTGCTGCTCATTGTAAAAATCTTTGTTATAATATGTATATAATCATTTTTGTTTTAATATCTATAAACACATGGTAATGTAATAGACTCAGTTGGATAACCCCATTTGGAATAGAATTTGGAAGTAATATTCCAAAACATTGGTTTAAATAATATATTACCGTCAATAACTTTAATCTTATATTGCCAAAAAAAATATGTTTTGAATACTTAAATAAAATCATATGATGAAGGTGTCATTTTCCATTGAATTTGAACCTTCAAAATTTTAGGGTTCATGTTTGGACACTCAACACATTTAAAAGTTACAGGTATTGTTCTAAATAGTATTTCAGCATAAATTTTGATGGTATTGTTAACGAGGGACCCAACAGTTTTAAGGGATTGTAGTTCTAGGTAACCCTACCTTGTATCTTCCCCATTGCATCCTTGTGCATTCAACATGTAAAATGCTCCCACCAATTCATTTTATAGCATTTCATCAAATCTATAGCATGGCAAGTAAACTCCTAAAATAAACAAAAGATTGAAGTGTTTTTTAATGGGGTAGCATGACGAGCAAATGTTAAGAAGCTATAATGAACTCTGATATTATCCATCATTCTTCATAGAAAAACAATACAACCCTGAAGAGTGAGCATTAGACCCCATTTTGCTATGGATCAGTCTATGCAGTATCAGACAACTAGATCTTTCCCCTAGTAGGACTCAAAATAACAATTATAACAGTGGAAGAGTGGAAGAGTGAGCATTAGGCCCCATATTATAACTAGACACATTTTCCAAATACTTTGATGTTAATTGTTATCTTTGCTAGTTGCAGCAAAAGGATTTATAGCCATCTTTTTCTTCCCTAAATGTCAACACTGGAATTTGATGATGAAGTAAGGTTGAAACCAAAATATCAACTGCATTTTTTTTATTTAAGGAATATGTTATCGCTAATAAAGAGAAACTTTGGTGGCATTGGCAGTTAAAGTAGTTTTCTGACGATACATAAAAGTTTTGTAGGTATTCAGACATATCTTGATGCAAAACATTTTGCAATATCTGCAAAGATACCAGAATTCAATAATAAGAATAGAACATTGGTCCTCCAATACTCCATAAGATTTGAGCAGGATATTGAATGTGGTGGTGGTTACATAAAGCTGCTCTATGTCAATCAAAAGAAATTTGGTGGGGACACTCCATATAGGTTTGTTTCTAAATTCTAATGCACAAACTTAATATAATCTACACATTCAATTTGTCTTCTTTTTTAGCTCTTTAAAAAAAATATGTATATATTTTGTGAAAGACAATGGATCTGTTAGATTTGGATGTTAAGTGAATAGCATGAAGAGGAAGAAAGTCTCAAGTTCTGTTAACGACAACTTCCACCAATTGTCTTATTCAAGTTTGAGGCCGAAGCAAACCTAAGAATGTTGGCAGTTCCCTTCCCATCTTCCTAGTGAAGGAAAACTTATATAGGATTTAGATTGTGTTGTGAAAGCTACAATGATTTATGACGATTAATTTGCATCTTATCATTCCTTGGAGAATCTAAGACCATTTCAGACAATGTATTGTTTTCATCAAAATGTGGTTGAGGAGTAGTTTGTAGAAACTGTGATTTGTAATTAGAAGCTTGAAGAATGTTGAAATTTCTAGTTTTTATCAAATTGTGGTTGTAAATTTACACTTTGTAGTTTGAAGAATGTTGTATCTAAGAGTCAAGATCTCTAAATTATACTTGGAACGTTTCATCTTGAAAGTATGAATACAACTAGCTGAATTGTGACAATTTTAGCATGAAAATATTGGACAATGATAGCCATGATATTGTTTTACTTTTACAAGTTCTTTTCTTCTTTCTTTTGATTGGGTTTTGTTTTTTAAACTGCTGATTGTGACATCCATTTCCATTTTGGCTTGATGACTTGGATGAAGTTAGTGAAAATTATTTCTCCATTTCACAAATCTTTAGTTCTCTTTATGTGAGGATGGCCTGATGAACAAGAGGAATGCATACAGTTATGCTAGCTGATTTTTTAGCTAAATAATAACCATTTATTTAGATGGAAAAGTATTAATATCTTGTGCAAACTAAATTCAGGCAAAAACTCACATCAAGACCAAAGGCTTTTTCAATACAAATGTTAAACTAATTTTTACAATGCTTCCGTCTGTTGATCCAAACCAACCAGAAAAATTAAATATTTGATTTTGACACGATGCTTCCAGCTATTTACATATTTGATCCATAACAATTAGAAAAAATTACAATAAATACAACCCAATACAAACACAACCATATTCGTGTACATGACCCTCCACTTTTTAAGTTCAACCTTAACCTTGTGAACATTTGTCTCTCTCTTAATTTATCTTCTTTTTTCGAGTTTCATACTCGTACAACAATACATTATCCTCTCTCTTATAATCTTGGTTCTCTTTTGTCATAATGTTCTCCTCTATCAGTTAAAGTATATACACCCATACGGAGAATTCACATCTTACTTCTCCCTGCACACAGTCCAAATCTTTCACATGAAAAAATAGATCTTGCAAATTCAAAAGCAATACAAAAGTATGGCAATAAGTTTGCTTTACCATGTAATTCTGTACCAAACAAAATTTCATTAAAACATGCTTGCTTAACTCACTATCTACAACACATTGAATCATGAAAGTCCAAGGCTTGCCTTCTCATACACATACAAATTTCCTTTAGTATGAGCTACAACAAAAGCACCATCACCTCCAAGTACCCATGCAACACTAGTGCAACAACTATCTAAAAGAGGCAAGGTTAATCGTAACAGACATTTAGACTACTTGAATAAAAATAGTAACAACAAAAGGTCTTGCATGTATGCAAGCACTACAAGAAATATAGGTTTTTCCCATGAACAAGTTTTGTGGCAAAAAGTAGACTTTTGTGGGAAAAATCATATTCCGACAAAATTTTGTCGTAGGAAGCTCATGGGATAAAACTTGCTGAAAAAAGTATTATAACCCAAGAAAGGTTTAAATCGTGGCTAATACGTATATTTTTCCACTACACTTCTCGCAGTAAGAGCTAATGAAGTTCGCCGCAAAGGCACGTACATTTTTGTTTATGCTCGTGGGAATATGAGCAATTACCACGAGAGGTATTGGTGGGTATTAGTATTACTCACTAGAACATTTGGTGGGAAAAAGTTTCTTCCGTTAAAAAAAAAAAAAAAAATTTGGCGCGAGTTGTTTTCGCGGAAAATACTAAAAGAATTCAGGAAAAAAAATTGTAAAAGCAAAAAAAGATAAGAATAAGCCAAAATTGATCATAAAGAATTGTCTAACATAGGTTAAAAAATTATATACAAATCTTGGATATTCAAATTGACACTAATAACAATTTCAAAAAAAAGAGCTAAAATTATGCTAACATGTTTTAAAAAAAAACTCCTAATGAGAACCTAAGAGCAATAAAGAGTTTAGTGCTTTGGCACTAATAAAAACATTCATGTGGAAAATAGCTATTTCATATTTCTATTTCCAGAACTATTTACCTCAATTCTTCCATCACGAAAACGCCCACAAGTGGCTAACCAAAAATCACAACAAAATTACAAATCAAAATAGAGATAGAACTCAATATGAGGAAAATAGAAAACTCACAATGCATGCAGGTTCTTCTTGCTTTTTCAATAAAGGTAACAAAGTACACAAAATGTATACAAGAAACTGACCAAACTCTTCTTACCTACATGCATGCAGGTTCTTCTTGCTTATTCAGATTTTTTTTTTTTTTTAAAAAGCAAGTAAATGATACTAAGACAAAAATACTCAAAAGAAATAGTCTAATACTAGGACAAAAAAATTGAACTTTTGGTACTTTTCCCCCTTTCAAGTTTTGGATGATCACAATGAGTGAAGGGTGTAGGTGTATTTGCAATCACTACTAATGTTGGAGCATTCTCTACTAGTATACTAAACTGCTCATAAATTTTTTATTTTCAGAAATTACATGCTGTGGTAAAATACAACTCTGTCCTAAACTCTCACCCTTATTTCTTCCATTTTCTTGAACCAACATCACTTCAGGCATATAAACAATTCAACCTTAATGATTACTCAAAAAGCACAATCACCAAGGACTTAGTTTACATATTTAAATCTCGAAGAAATAATTCCAATTCCTATTTGACATCCAAAAATATGGTGGGTACTCTATCTAATCAAATGGTTGTAACTATTTGTCTTACCTCATCCTCCTCTTGTGTTTCCACTTCAAGGTCAAATAATGGGAAGCCCACATAAAGTAGTGCATACCCCTGCATTACAGAGGAAACAGACATAAACCTAACACATTTTTGCAGGAAAAAAAGAGAAAAAGATATATGAAAAAGCATATAACTACAAAAGACCTCACGCACACAGTAACTGCATATGTGCTTCTGCAGTTTAATGTTGCCACAAGGTCTTCCAAAAAGGTAAAAAGCAAGTGCCTCACATCTAATATAGGATGATGACATCATAGAGTTATTGACATTGTTTGTATTGAATGCAGATCATAATCTAGGAGTCAAACAATTGATTTTTCAAGCACAATTATACGAGAGGAGCATTCAAATAGAGAACTTACCCTTAATTGAGACCCTTATTCATGGTCATCTTTTCCACCCTGCCCTTGCAATCTTATCTTAAATTTAAATTCACAACATAGTTAACAACATTCAGATATCCACTAATACTTTCAGAAAGAGAAAACAAGTATGCTAATCAAAACTTGAGAATATTACCTCAATGAAAAAATATTGAGTGACCAGGTTTTGAAATTACTTCATATAAATTCTCCAGCCCTTTGTATTCAGTATTCGTTAGATAAATGTGTGATATGTAATCTTCAACATGTGCAACAAAAAAGCATGTGGATCTTCATAACATCCTCTGCAGCCCCCTTCTCCCAAAACAAACAATCTATAACAACCCACTATAACATACACTATCTGCAAAAGCATTATAAAATCAAGTGAGGTTTTATGGAAAGATGTGACTTGATAGGGATTAATGCTAAGTTCGGTACCAAGTGTTTTTAATCCAAGCATATTCATTCCACCCCCTAGCATATCAAGCTATTTACACATGATGACCAAACTATGCACAAGAATAGTCATAAGCCCAAGTACACGTGATGTATACAAAGGAAATACTTTCTAATACCAAAAGGAAATCTAAAACATAAGCCCAAGTACACAGACTAAATGAATAAATTATACGTAGTTTAATCTATAGAAATAGAAACATTGAAGCTGACAAAATAACCCTTCCTCTCCATTTAGTTTCTGAGTGGTTGTAGGCAATGGAGAAGAAAGAAAATAATTCAATTTAATGCTAAGCTTTCCTTATTTAGAAAGTGACAAATACCCAAGAAAATGAAAAAATAAATCTGTAGCAACGACGGGTACAACTAATTCCCGAAAAAATGGAAAAATAAAAGCTCGGTTCCACAAAGAGGCTTTGGCAATGGCAGCCGAAATTTTTATTTTTAATAAACAAAAAGGACAAAATAGATAAGAGTCAAATTTAGTTTCTTCCCTTTTCCTCTATTTTCACAGCAACCAAACCGAGTCTAAAGTGGGAAATTTTCTCATAAGATCGAGAAGAGAACACCATAATTTGAAGTCACAATCAGTGATGAAACCAACAAAGCAACGCAAAACGAAAATATGAGCTGCCCGAAAGCTGCCCAACCCTAAAACACAAAACCCTAGCATAGATTTACTTGATAAATAGAAATGGTCTCTAGAAAGTGAAAATTAGGGATTTTAGAAGGAGAAAGAGATACTCTAGACTCACAATCATGTCAAGCTACCTCCATTGAAGCTTGGAACCTATCCACTGATAGTGTCTGATTCTAAAGCCTTAGGATTTGAATCAGAGAGAGGTATGGGTGTCTGGGCGTCTGAGAGAAATAGAGATGAGGTCGCGGCTTGTAGTCGCCAGGATAGAGAGAGACGAGAGTACTATCACGGGGTAAGGGTGGGGGAAGAAAGGAAAATGGGGGAAATGTGGTTTTTAATTTGATTAGCTATTTGCGGCGAGTACTACTCGCCGCAAAAACTAATAACATCACCGCAACAACAAATCACCCCAAGTTAAAAAACTATTTTAGGTTAGTTTATTTGCGGTGATTTTATATTGCCACTAAAAGGTAAATACCCTGTCGTAAAAACTAATATCCCAAGAGAACATTTCTATTTTGACGATATTATTTGCGACGATACAAGTTGACTCAAAAGACCATTTTTTCGCAGCAAAAAAGTTTTTTACCCACGAATTTGTACTAGTTGATGATATCCCGTGGACAAAGGGCATTTTTTTCCCATGACCAATTTTCGTGTTATTTGCTAATTATTTACCACAAATGTATATCATAGGAAAAAAATCGTGGCAATAAGTAATATTTCTTGTATTAGTTACTAAATCACTTTTCATTTTTCCAACCCTCAATGTCAAGGGTAATGAGTCTAGTGACAGTAGAGTGAAGAAAGGTTTTGGACTTAAGCTTTGCCTAATATATGTAGCCTACATCCAGAATTTACTAGTTGAAAGTTGTTCTATATATGAAACTACATATGCATGTATGTGTGTACGTATGTATGTATGTATGTAAATTTTGACAGACTAATTTGCATACCCACACAAAATAAAGCAGTTATTTTGAATTAATATTGGCATCCACAACTGTTTCAGCTCACACAACCCACACCCTTATAAAAAGACTAAAATACTCTCTGTAATAAAACCAAATTTCCTTCATTTTTCACATTTCAAATTCTGAATTTTGAAAGAATGAGAAGAGAGAGAGACGATGAGAGAAAGGAAGAGACTGAGAGACGGTGATGGATGAGAGAGAGAGTCGAGGAGAGAGAGAGCTGGCGTCGAGGATGAGAGAGAGACCGAGAGGATGAGAGAGAGAGCTGATGAGAGAGAGAGACCGAGAGCAGAGAGAGATCGAGAGGATGAGAGAGAGCGTCGAGGAGAGAGAGAGACCGAGATGATGAGAGAGAGACGGCGAGGGAGGAGAGAGAGAGCTGATGAGAGAGAGAGACCGAGAGCAGAGAGAGATCGAGAGGATGAGAGAGAGCGTCGAGGAGAGAGAGAGACCGAGAGGATGAGAGAGAGACGGCGAGGGAGGAGAGAGAGCTGATGAGAGAGAGAGACCGAGAGGAGAGAGAGAGATCGAGAGGATGAGAGAGAGAGACAGTGAGGGAGGAGAGAGAGAGACGGAGATGAGTGAGAGAGAGCGAGGATGAGAGAGAGAGCGAGATGAGTGAGAGAAAGCGAGGATGAGAGAGAGAGAGATGAGAGAGAGGGTGCTGTTGAGAGAGACGAGAAGGATGAGTGATAAAAAAAAATGCCACGTAGGGTGTGCGAGAACGCACACCGCTACAATGGCGGATGCGTATCAGTTCTCTTATTTTTAAGCAACAAATCTATTCATCCTTTGGTCTAAAACAACACACACCGCACACATGACGTGGCAAATCGGTTTGGTCGCCCAAGTCACGGTTTATTTGAGGAGAAGTGCTACGCATCAGCCACTGTTCACGGCTGATGCGTAGCACACTTTACGTGTCACCGTCTCTCTTATCTCTTTTTTTTTTTTTTTTTCTCTCCTCTCCTCACTCGTTTCTCCCTCTCCTTCCTGTGTCCCCATCCCAGCCCAGATCCGGCATCGCCGCCGCCGGCTCAGCCTACCACCGACCACCACCACCAAGCCCGTCCTCCTCCCCCAGCCCGAGGCCTGCCCGCATGCACGCTCGCACGCCACGCACCCACATCACGGCTCACATCCGCTGCCTATTCGGCCTCCCACCGTAGCCACCGACCACCACCACCGAGCCCGTCCTCCACCCCCAGCCCCCGAGGCCAGTAGCTCCTCTGCACGCAGCCCGTTTCTCTCTCCCGCACATGCCCTCTCCCTCACGGGTCCTTTCTCCCTTACGGCCAAATCTGTGCCACCGGACAACCGACGCTACCGTCATCTCGCAACAATCGACGGCACCTCAACAGTCGCCGCATTCCGGTAGTCAATGCGAGAGGATGGGCGACGGGTAGAGGCCTTAGGCACAGGGTGAGTCCGTGGTCGACGCAAAATTGAAATGTGAAATGTGAAATGAGAGAGAAGTGAGTTTTATTAAAGGGCATTTTTAGTCATTTTATATCGGTGTGTGTTGGCTGATATCAAATAGTGGCTGATGCCAATATTTTCTCTTATTTGAGCCTGACAAAATGTTCTATTCTCCAACTCCCTCACCCCTCAGTTGAGTTTCTTCCACTCCCTCACCCCTCAGGCTTCTCCCTCACCCCTCACTAGCGATGACCCCCCTCAGCAACGACCCCTCATGAGAAGGTGAAGAGCGAGTCAGTCGTGAGTTTCCGTCCGAAAGTGGAGAGCAAGATACAGAGGTCGGAGACGAGGAAGGAACTCAAGAAGAAGGTAAAATCCTTCTGTATTCCCTTTTAATAAAAGTATCTCTCACTTCATTTGTATAGATCTGAACCGAATCTTGGCTTGGAATCGATCGAATTATCATATTTTCAAAAATGTCATATCTATGTAAAGCAAAGTTGGTGTCAATACTTTTGATTACAGATGTTAATGGGGATTGCAGTGACTAGTTTCTTGAAAGGTACCAAAAGGGGATGAGGATGACGCTTTCCTTTCTTAATTTTGGAATTTGTTGGTCTGCATTTCTATTATGTTCATTTTCTTGCATTGTGATTTCTATTTTGGGGGCTGGGATTGCAGAGTGAGATAAGGTGAAGTGCTCATGGACTCTCGAAATAGTCGACGTCTTTAATCTGCAAAATGAACTCTTCAAATTGCTCAATTTACACACTGCATTATGGAAAATAGGTATTTCAAGCAAAAGCGCAACTCATATTTTGCCATTTTCTTAGCACAAACTCCTTTACCCTTGTTTTGCAGATATATCCCACAATCGTTGTGGTTGGTGCATTGGCAATCTTCAAGCAAAATTAGATTCCCGTTTGAAGGGACGTTCTTGATTATTAGCATGTGTTTGAAATTAGGGGCCAATATGGTCTTAATGAATGAAAGTGGGGCTCCAATTTTGGAATGATTTGTTTGGAGTCCTACATTAGGACACAACGCAGGTGGTTGAATTGCTGATTATTATCTTGTTAGTCTTGTATTTGAATTACTAATTATTATCTAGTTGAATTACTAATTTGGATTTGTAGATAAAATAAAATTTTCTTGCTTTGAACGATACCATTGAGAGAAGCATCTGGTTTAATTTTTTTGCCCAGAATTTTAGACTGTGTTCATAGCTATTTTAAGATTTTGTTGGTTGTTACTGCTGTGATGACCACTATATAAAATATGTCACCCAAATTTGAAATCCAATGCACTTTAGAAGTAGTTCATGGAAGGCTCTTTGTGAGCACCTGGGAAACATAAAGATTTATGTCCATCTCCTTCACATGAGTAGCTGTCAAAGATGAAGGTTAATAGACTTGGTGCCATTCTGGTCAGATGCATGACAACATTTTCTACGGTGAATGATTAAGATATTACTATTGATTTGTGCGAGTCAAAAGTTCTTGGAGGAGTAATAATTATTGTAAACATAGAACAAAATAATTGCCGTCTAAATTTTCTTACAAAGCAAGTTTTTTTCAAGTAAATTGATCAGCATACTAACAAATAAATTCCTCCTAGATTTTGCAGGTGGTTGCAACGGCTTGCTTCATTTCAAGCAATGCATTTGCAAAGAACTTGGCAAGAAAGTCTGGGTCAAGGATGATATCTTTTGCAACCAAATTTACAAGCATCATGGTGGTAAATTTAGGGGGGGGCATCTATTCGAGCTGCAACTGTGTTGGGAGAAGCTGTTGCAAATGAAGAGATTACTTATTTTGTTGAAAAGTTTAAGGAAAATAGCATCAGGATGGAACACTTTATTTTGTATTGTTGTTTATTCTTGTATGTTGCAGCTCATTTAAGTCACTCTCATATTTTTGAGTTCATGTGGTTGATAGTTTTGTAGAAAACAACCAACATTGAAAGTGTAGAAAATTGACCTGTTACGATCTTTGGATTTCTGTGGTTGTGTTTGGATTATTCCATTAAATAGTTGCAGATTGGCATAACAAATTTTTGTTAAGGGAAAACCTTTATTTAGTTTTATTCTACCACTTGCCTATTTAACATGTTTCACTTTTGAAATGGCATGTTTAGTTGAGTGGGTTCCATCTTCACTCACAAATTAACCACTTTCGAAATGTCAGCAACTAAAACCATTAACAACAATTTATTTGAACAATTAGCAAAATGTTATGGTTCAAAGGCCAATATGTTCTCACTCATATATACTTTGTCCTCACCAAGTTCCTAAACTAACAAAACATAGAAGAAATACATTCTACTGCAATCTTATATGAAAGATTGAGAAAACAAACTGCAATATGAGAAGTAGCAGTGAATCTACAAATGTAAATGGAAACAAACCATTTTTAAGAAAATATTATATTGCACTTTACATATCAAATTAAATATCTGGTTTACCCCTTTACATAAAAGAAACTATTACACTTAAATAAAATAAACCCTGCGTGACAATATCTCGTTTACCCCCTTTACACTTCAAGAAAATATTACCCCCTTACATATCATATTATTCATGACAATATTACACTTCAAGAAAATATTACACTTCCATTCTCATATCTGGTTTATCCCCTTTACAAACCTGTTGCACAAAATTACATTAAAAAACAAACACAAGTCACGCTCATAGACAAGCAACACCAAGTCAGCTGATTTCACAAACACATATACACATAATGCATGCCCAATCTTCATTCGTGTATACTGAAAGCATCAATCCTCTGCACGCCCATATTTGATTTCACAAACATATATACACATAATGCACGCCCATGTCTAGTTTATACCTGTGCCAACAATGCAAAAATCAAATAACTAAACTTAACACTAACTAACAGCTTGAAAAAATCAAATAAAATGTTATTATTTATACCTGTACCAACAAAGGAAAAATAAAATGCTAACTGAACATATTTTCACTAGTTGGTGAAAATCTGGATATGCTAGAAGATACATTTTAATCACCAAAAGTAAAAGCAAATGAAGTGTTCAGGTCTAAAGATTAGATGACTCTCTCCTTAGGGGATGAAAAGTATAAATTCATTATCAAGGGGGCCACATCCAAATGAGGCCTTAGAATAATCAGAGACTAATCACCATCACAGAAGCAACATCCAAACGAGGCTTTAGAGAAGTTGGAAATGAAGAGTATGAATGTCTTGATTTATTTTTTCAGCCTGTATAGTTTTTCAAGTCCAACTTTTTCAAGACCATAGCTATGGCTTAATCACATTCAGATTTATTTCATTTCATAAATCAATTTTAAAATAGATAAAGTTAACTAATTTTGTTGGTGAAATGATGTTCCTTTGGCCAATATAGCAGACCTTAGCAAGCAGAACATGTATACGGGGGGCTGGCATCTTGGTAACTAAATCTTGGTTTGATTTAATATTTAATTAGCTACATAATTTCAGTTGTTATCAGCAACCAAAAAACTAGTGAATGGTATATAACATCAACAACCCAAAAACCAAAATTATGCATTGTGTGGCATGGTAAACGAAATTTATGCGTGCTATGGACAGTTGAAGCCATTCTCGGATGACAAAATATCCAAAAAGTCAGCAACCAAAAAACTCAAAAATACAGATCAAACAAACACAAAATCGTAAATCTATTAAACACAAAAACACACAATATGAATAATACTAGAAATTGAGAGATACTAGGAAACGAAAATAGAAAAATAAAAATCCTTTTTCTTTCATTTCGGACCCTTATTGGCGGAGCCAGACGCCGCTAGAAGTAGCCGATAGATGGTGATGATTTTATTAGCAAGAATACAAGCGGAGGGGTGAAGCTGTGCGAGAATGGTGAAGTTGGAGGTTTGAGTAGATTATTTGAAAAAAAAAAAACCATTTTCAAATTTTTGTTAACCTTGTTGGCTGAGCCACACGGTACCGGAAGTAGATGAAGGATAGTAATGATGTCGGCCACAAGAATGCGGGCGGAAGAGTGAGGTCGGCATAAAGAAAACGAGTTGGGGAGAGAGAATGCGGGGGGAGAACAATTGGGGGGGGGGGAATTGAATTTGGATCCCTCCACAAATAAAAACACTACATTTCATATTTTTTAACCAAAAAAAAAATTAACTGTCACATAAATTTAGTGTGTGGAGGTCGGACAAGAGTAATAGTGATCTATACCAATTTCGTCAATACATCAGTAGTGATCTATTATCGACAGCTTATTACGTAATTTCCTGGCGGTCACGGGTCGGTCTATTCCACTGTTTCTATACCATTTGCTGAAAATAATGATTTTTGCTTCCTTCCATTATACCACCGTTATTCATATACGGTCCCTTGTCCTACTCCCTTCCATCATAACTCTTCGGAAAAAAGAAAACGATAAAGAGGGCGAGAGAGAGACCTTCTTTATTTGATTCTTCTAATGTCAAGCTCCCCCCAACTTTCCGCATACCATTTTCTCGGCACCATTTTTAATATCTTCGTTGCACCCACCCACCATTTAGCATGGTTGTTTTCACATTTTATTTTAATTTATTTTATCTTATTTAATTATTTTAATTTTTTATATAAAATAAAATAAAAAATTTAATTTTTTAAATCTTAAAATAAAAATAATATTAAAAAAATATATTTTAACAATATTTTATTTAATTTTTAATTTTAATTTTAATTTATTTCATCTCATCTCATCTAAAAACAAAACATGCGTTAATTTTCTTCTGACTTCAACCATCTTTACTTTGGTCAAGATCTTAGGATTGGCCTCCATCTCGTATTATTTTAAAACAATATTTAAATAATTAATAGACAATATCATAGCTCTCAACATTGCACCTAATGAGAGCACGAAATAACAAACAATAAATAAAGAGCAGATAGTTATCATAGATTACACTCAGAGCAGGACGTCAAGAAAATAAAAAATTCCGTCTGTTATTCACAACACATGCAGTGTCCGCAGCTCCTCTCGGCCTTGTTTGGATATATTCTGAGTATTTTTAAATATTTTTATTATTATTTTTTATTTTATTATTATTATTATTTATTTTTATTACTATTTATTATTTTTCACTTACTTTTTATTATTATTTAATATTCTATTATTACTTTTTATTAATATTCACAAATATTTTTAAACACTTTCACTATCCAAATCAAAACAATCTCAGAATTGAAAAAAAATTAATTAAAACTAAAATTAGATACTATTATAGATTGTGTACATTCATTTTAAAAAATAATAGAATTTATTATTAAAAATTTAAAATTTTTATTTAAATCTCATATTTACATTTTTTTCTTTAAAGAATTAACGATACATTTACATTCTATAACAGATTTCTCACCTTTAAAACAAAAGAACTTCCGGAAAAAAAAAAAAAACAAAAAAGACAACTTACACAACCCACTCCTAATAAAGAACCAAAGGGGGCGGGGGCGGGGGCGGGGGCAAAAATGGAATCCAGTGCCAAAAAGGTCATCGGGGGGCCATCGAAACCGAGAATTCTGTCGGCAGGCCTATCCGCTCCGCCCACTTCTGTGACTCCATATAGAATTTGGATACCGTAACCGCAACCCGACCCATATCGGGCCTCTTGTCCGGATCCTCCTCTACGCACTCCAACGCTAGCCCCACCATCATCTCCGCCACCTCCACCGGGTACGAATCCCTCATCCTCCTATCCACCCACCTCCTCACCTCCCCACCACCACCACCTCCGGCCACCGCCTCTCTGGCCGTGTCGATCACGCTCACCCTCCTATAAACACCCCCATCGCCATTGACACTAGAGCCCTCGTCCTCAAACCTATACTTGAGGGCCTCCTCTCCGGACAACAACTCCAACACCACCACTCCAAACGCGTACACATCGCTCTTCTGCGTCGCAATTCCCGTTGACTGAAACTCCGGTGCCATGTACCCTCTCGTCCCCTCAAACTTAATTTCCCGACTATCCGACTTCTTCCATTTCGCAGAATCTGAGGTATTGTTTTCGGTGATTTCTCCGCACAACTCCGCGGTGCCGAAGTGGCAGATCTTCGCGTTCAGAGACTCTTCGGTTACGATAATGCTGGAGCTCTTGATATGGTTGTGAACGAAGCTGGAGTTCAGCCCCGTGCAATGGTGGATGTAATCGAGGCCGTGCGCAAGGTCCGTGGCGACCTGCATGCGCGAGAGCCAGGAGGAGAGGACCGTGAAATTAGGGTTCTTAGGATTCCGGAGACAACCAGCGAGGTTTGCACCTTCAACGAATTCGTACACGAGGTAAACGTAATTCCCGGACAAAGACGCGCCAAGGAGCCTGATTATGCTGCTGTGGTGGCTCCGACCGATCGTCAAGACACGGTCTCGAAGCTCCAGTAATTCGATAGGACGGCGGAGCTTGCGCTGGAAGACGATGGTGTCCTTGTCGCGAAGAGAGCAACGCCACGAGGCGGACGAGGAAGATGAGGAGAATCGCTTGGCGTGGAAGTTGTTGGTGGCGGCGCGGATTTCGGAGAACTGGTAGATGTGAGGGTTCTCCGGGAGAGAGTCCTTGAGGCTCGAGAGAGAGGCTCGGCTTGAGGCGGAAGACTTGGACCAGTAGTTATTGTAGCTGGAACCAGTGGTGTTAAAGTTGGTGTTGCTGGAGAAATTGTTTGAGGTAGGGTCTGGTGGGATAGAAGAGGGGGAAGACTTGAAGGATTTGCGAGATTTGGATTGCGCGTTCTTCTGGGGTTCGATCACGTCTGTGCTTTTCTTCGTTTTGCACATTGGGCCAGGGTGAAAAAGGCGAGATTGATGGTCGGAGATGGCGTAGCATTAGCAGAGAATCGGATCCTGCCGTTGCTTTTGGGAGGTGGACTGCGCACGGCGACAGTCCGATCCTTGTCAATATTTTCTCATCCACCTGACGTTATATTATGTTATAATTTTCTCTCCCCTTCTGCCGTGGTCAAATGCACTAACGATCAAACCGCCTTTAAAAATAATAATAATAAAAATAATAAAAGAAGCCTGATTAGGGGATATATACTCCTGCTCGCATTTCTGCTTTCTCCTTTCTTTCTTCCTTACACAAGGCGGCTCTTCTTGCATACCAGCGATAACCACAGTTACAGGTTCTCTCTCCCTCTCCCTCTCGACTTGTGGATGCATGCCTATGTGTAAATAGATGCTGAAAGACTTGCAAAAACTTGTATGGTTTATGCATTTATGGAGTATTTCTACGTGAATCTACATATTATTACTGAGATTTAGAATTACCCTATTTATTTTTCAAATCTCAGTAATGATATAATCCCATCTCCTTTCTACTTCACTCTCTTTCTTCCTTCCATCGAGGCAGCTCTGCTTGCATACCTATGGGTATTTCTATGTACATGCCTATTTATTTGACAGACTTGCAAAAACATGTATGTTTTATATATTTATGTGAGTATTTCTAATCTACATATCATTACTGAGATTTGGAATTATTTTGTTTGTTTTTCAGAAGATTAGAACATACGAAATGGAAATAGAAGACTCTCTTAAACTTTGACCGTTAAATAGTATTTTTTTCCTTTATACTTTCTGGCACTATTGCTTTTTTTACAATCTACAGTGTATAAATTATCTAGAACTTAGAGGAATATTCGGCTTAATTATGTGCAAAGTATCTGGTTTCCTAACGATTCTTTTTTTTTTTTTACTTATCCCTTGTATTTTCATTGTATTGGACTTCTACTTCTTTGAACTCTTCATCTTACTTATTTTGTTCATATGTACAATGGTTTTGACCAACCAGCTTTATCTTTTAGGTCAAATAAGATTTCTCTAACGATGTTGATTTCTAAGGCAAGTCCTATTGCCCCCTCTACCGTATATGGCTATCATGATTACATTTAGTTTAGGGATATGTAATTGATTGCAAACTACAAGATAATTGATTATCAATCTCAACAGAATGAACCTACTAAATATGAGCTCTTTGTCTTTGAGCATGTGGCCGTGACGTGCAAGTAAATTGACACAACCTAAGATATGTAAAGTGCCTAGAAATACCGAAGTCTTGGTTATGAGAGCGAGTTGTATATATATATATAGCACTCTTTATCACTGATTGGTTGTCCAAATTTATGTTCTGCTGAGGAAGAGAAAAGTTGATTTTGGCTCCCTCGAAGTTGTTTTTAGACGTAGTTGAAGAGATTATTAGATTTTTACTGCAACTAAGCTGCTTAACTGTTATGCCTTCTATATGTTGAAAATAATTTGTTAATGCTACTCAACATTTATCTTCTCTGTACACAGTGAGAACAAATTGTCAACACATGGAGCAAACCAAGCTAATTAGGTCTAATCTAGGCCAGGTCTCCGTGCAGTTTCAACCTTTTGATAATAGAAGCGGACATCTTCGTATTGCTAAATCTGTTGCTATGCCATTTTCACATGTGGATAGAAGGCAGCCCAGA
Organism: Cyclocarya paliurus; assembly: GCA_029856935.1. Taxonomy (NCBI): domain Eukaryota; kingdom Viridiplantae; phylum Streptophyta; class Magnoliopsida; order Fagales; family Juglandaceae; genus Cyclocarya; species Cyclocarya paliurus. Next base: position 3,850,394 of record JARVXP010000207.1, on the reverse strand, counting down.
ATGCGTTCCAGTCAAATGCGGCAATCTAGTTCAGTTGTATGCCATGTTGGTTTGGTATGTTTGCCTTGGCGTATTTATAATTTGTATTATATGTCTGTTTCTGCATTTTCTCATGCTATTGGATAGAATATAGCCTTTTTTGCATTGGATTACCTCCTATAACCTTAAAAGTTAAAATTTGTTGTGGCAAGCCCAAGTTTAGACCTTTCACGAACTGGATATGGTTGTTTCTTTTGTAAAATTTTTCTGCTATGCTGGTTGAGATTTACAAGTTTTAGCGTTCAAAAAAAGAGTGGGGAAGAAATCAGTCAATTGAATACCAGATTTAGGAACCATACACTGATGCATAGGAGTTCCATTACTTGGTATTTATGCTACTGCATGTCTGTCTAGAGATCTGGTTATGCACGAATCACTTATGTCTTGTTCCCGCACTCTTCATTCTGCAGAATGCAAGGTGCTCTGCAGCGACTTCAGAGCAAACAAAAACCGTGACGCGGAAGGCTCCAACAATTACTGGCATTCCTGGTAAAGGCTATTTCTCAATATTTTTCACTTGTCAAAGTACGTAGGAATTAGTTGATGCACTGATGTCCCTAGCCAGACGACTGATGCTGCCTTTGCTCAGTTTATTTCAAGAGGGTAACCTTATATAGCAACGGTCATGTGCATTTCAACTGTACTTTGTTTTAATAAGTAGGATTATATTGAAACTCAAAAGAAGATGCAAACAAGAACAATGGAAGTATACAAGCCACGCATTTTACTTGTACTTTGCACTGCATCAACTTCAATTCCTAAACTTGTCTCCTTTTCCATTTTTTATGATATAGTTTTGGCAATTATTGTTCCTACTTTTCATCTCGGTGGCTATGCAATGTCCAGTAATATATAGGTGTGCGCGTGTGCCCTCTCTCTGTTGAATTGTGCTTTTACTTCGTGGCATTTGTTGAACATGCTTATATTGCATTATCTAGTAAACCTTCCACTGGTTTTTTTTTGGAAACTTGGGTAGTTTAAGATGTCATAGACGGGGTGCACTAGACAATATGATTATTATGCAGGAGAATCTTCTAATTTCTGAGGGGAAGATAATCTTTTGAAGACTTACCACTAGCGCATCTCGAGTTAAAAATTTATTTGGAAGGTTAAATTTGTCTACCTATGGATTGACAGAAGAATGCTGCCAATCCAGCTTTTATGTTTTGTTTGGTTCTAGAATTGAATTAGAATTCTAATCCTATTTTTATTTAGAAACTTAGTTGGAGTTATTAAGAGAGATGCTGGTTTACTTTGTTTTAAAATTTAGAATTCCCTCTTGGGGATATATTAGATCATTTCAAATAGCAGCATATAATGGTTTAATGCATTTCAGGCAAGGAGAAGGCAGCAAAACTTGATGACGGTGGATTTGGTTTCCCACCCTATCATTATGGTGGCGGCGGCGGTGGAGGTGGAGGCGGAGACAGTTCGTCAGGTGGATGGATCCTTTTTGCTGTTCTTGGTGTCTTAGGCTTTTTAAAAGATAAAGAAATTGAGTGGCGTAATCAGGAGGATAAATGAAGATGAGTGAGATTTTTCACTAGTATAAACAAGGACATTTGGCTTACATTATTGGTATTAGAGATTTTTTGTTCTAAATTTCTTTGACTAGATGACTAAAGTTTGATAATTAGAGAAGGTTTATCTTGAGCAATGATTCATTACCTTTTGGCTAGTAGTATTATTTTGCATTGAAATTTATTTATTTGTTATGTTCTCTCTCGACGAGTCCGAGAATTTGAGAAATATGGGTGGCAACGAGTTTCGGTCGCAAATGCAAAACTTGAAAAAGCCCTCCTTTTGTGTCCGATCAATTCAACCATTTCTCAAAACATCACTTTGTATATCTCCTCCACTCGATTTTGTGGGATAACATGTCTTCAGCTACTTTTGGTTTCGCTTATTTGACTGGCTTGGTAAAGTTCTGGGGAGAAATGGATGAGTTGGTGTTCTTCTTCTTTATGGTTTCTAGCTAGTATGGGGAGTAAAGCTATGGATGATAAACTCACATACATGTGCATCAAGGGCAGGCAGTCGGTAGCTAAGTAATCCATCGATTATTAGATTATTTCTTATTTTCTAAATTAAAAATTCCAAAATTTTATTACCCTCGTCAATGATCACATAGGATAGAATTCCGACAAGGATCACAAACTTAAAAATTCAATTTAAAAAAATTCTAAAGAAAATACTAAAAAAAAAACCGACGCATCCTTGAACCGAATCCCATTGGGATTCAGCCGCTCGGGACAGGTTCTCATATTAAAATGAACAAGGAACCCAAAAAAGGCAAAAAAAAATCCCGCTAGATCGATGTGCGTAGTTGTTTTTTCCTTCCCATTTTTCAATTCGGTCTAAGATAAATTGTATGCAAACGACAACAGTTTCAAACTGTTTAGAAAAACTATACGTTTATTCAAACCAGTGCTAAACAAATTGCACTTCCAAGTAAATTCAGTTCTAAGTTGATGTAATTCAGGTTCAATCATCAGCAATGACTGTGGATGGTTTGCAAAAGACCATCCATCCTAGAAAGGAAAATACCACCCATCCTAGAAAGTACTGGCAATTATAAAGGCTAAAAGAAAAGAAAATGGGCAAAAAATGAGAGAAATAATGGAAACAGGGAACAGATAAATGTTAAACTCAGCAAAACACAGTTCAATATGAGGAAACAGCAAGCGAAGCAGTGAAATTACTTGGATAAACCAGAAAATAAAGTACTCAAAAACTACAGCCATCAGATAAAGCTCCCCTCAGTCATGCTAAATCTTAACAACCAAGATATATATATATTTTTAAATATAATAAAAGCTATGTTCTTTTTCAATTAATTAGCAGCATTTCCATAGGCTTGGAGTTCCTCACCAGTAAGCCTGCAAATCCTCCACTCCTCCAAGACCTTCGCACCCATTTCCTCATAGAACTTGATAGCCTTCACATTCCAGTCCAGAACCACCCACTCCACTCTCCCGTACCCCATCTTCACCGCCTGTGCTGCCACAGCCGAGAGCAGCATTTTCCCAAGTCCCTTACTTCTATAGCAATCCCTCACAAACAAGTCCTCTACATAGAACCCGGGTTTCCCCAGGAAAGTAGAGTAGTTGGGGAAAAACAAAACGAAGCCAGCAATCACAACGTCAAAGCCGTCGCTGTTGACGGATCGGAAGGTTTCCTTTTCTGGGTCATCAATGGGGAGGTCGAGGGTGAGCGTCCGTGTAATAGGAGAGAAGAGAGGATGTGAAGGAGGATGAAGGAGAGTGGGTAGGAATGGGTTCGGGGAGACCTCGAGGACGAAGATGGTGAAGGACTGGAAGGGAGGGGAGGTAAAGAAGGTGGAGGAAAGAGAGTCTTCGGTGGCGGAGAAGAGATGGGTGAGGTGCTCGAAGACGGCCAACTGGTGGATGAGCTTGTGGATGTGGGGGACGTCAGATGGATCGGCCAAGCGGACACGGGCGAAGAGTGGGTGTCCCGTTGGGGTTGGGTTCGGCAGGGTTGTGGGCGCTGGGACTGGTGCAGGTGGAGGAGCGGCGGCGGCCATTGCAGCTTTCGTATTGATCGGTTGGTTTGTTTTGGAAATTTGTTTAGAAAAAGAGAAATGGGATTCTAATTTCTAGACTTGTACGCTCGCCTTGCCTTCTAGTTCCTTATAAGCGATGGTTTTGCTCTGGTCAAATCATGAAAATATAGGTTGCAATTTTGAGTAATTTCATATGAATATTAGAGAAAAAGGTGCTTTTAAATTTTAATTCTTTGAATCGGTGATTTTTTTTTTCCCTGAAATAGTCTCGAAATGAAATGAATTGATTTATAAATAATAATAAAATTTATGAATTAAAATTTATAAATAATAGTAAATAATAATGATGTCTCAATCCAAGATCCTCGTTATCGAGATACCCAACAGGCAACAACAAATAGACCGAGTCAAAGTATATTTCACGGATGTCCAGTAGACTCTCTCTTTTTCCTTATCATAAAATGTGATATTATTAAATATATAATTGTTTTAATGATAACAAATAGGAACATCTTCATTCTACTTCCATTTTAATATGGGATGTATTGATGGCAATGGGATTTATATATATATATATATATATATATATTTATCACATTGATGAATATGCTATTCATTGTATATCAACTGTTAAAATTATAGTTATAAAATAGAAATCTCATATAGACAATGTCACATCAATAAAGTAAAACATGAGCGTAAAGAGTCTTGAAAATTATTCATCCAACTAGACGTATTAAACTGTAACACGTAGAAATCTCATGCTTTGAACAACAAAGGTGTGAATCATTTGTTCTTTTCTTGGTTATTTATCAAAAGCCTAAGGGATTCGATGCATATGGAGTTCACACAGTCACGCATATCTTATAAGAGCAAATTCCAAGGTTTTCAAATCCACTTTTATACAGACCAACCTTCGGCATGTTCGACTTGATCACTAATCGTTTGGTATTTGGTAATAGAAGTGAAAGGGGAACACCGAAAGCAAAAGCAACAGTTTTTTTTTTTTTTTGGTAAAATAAAAAATGAAGTCAAGTCCCGATTTTGTCTCATTTTCAAGCTTTGAGCTGGCTCTAGAGCCGTTTGGTCAATTATCCTCAGAAACAAATAATGAAATCACACGACTCTTCTACTACTTTCTCCGACTATCCATTTAGAGCAACCAGAGACCATCAAAATCTATTCACTTAGAGAGAGAGAGAGAGAGAGAGAGAGATAATCTAGACAGGGCACCGGTGAGTTCCACAAAGTGGCCAGCAAGGATTTGACCACCCAACGTGTAGATGTAGCATCCATTTGGAGAGCTTCTTCTCCTGCTTGATGCGACTGCTGCATCTTATCACGAACAATTCAGAGAGATCAAAGTTCGAGGGCTTTCATCTATCAGTGCATTCAAATGATTAAAGAATGCCAAACTACAAAAAGATCACTCTATATCCCTAGCCCTACACCTAAACAGAATAATGTAAGATTATATACGATCCGCTGGGGCTCACCCCCACCCCTTGGGCCTCAGAAACCCACTTGCTCATTAACCAAATATTACAAAACCAGCCTGACCAGAAGGACATTCTCAGGCAGGTGAGCTCACATAATGCCCGGTTTTTCGTCTGTGCCGGCTGAAATCTGATACGAACCTGAAAGAGAGGCCACAGCCCTCAACCTTACACTTGTAGGGGCGCTCACCGGTGTGCACCCTTATATGCTCTGTCCTAGCCCATGCCCACTTAAATGACATTAAGCAACCTTTCCACGGGCACTTGAGGGGCCTGTCATCGTCGTGAACACGTTGATGAAGCATTGCATACTTGTGGGAGCTGAACCTCTTCCCACAGCCTTCATGTGGACACCGGTTGCGTTTGTGCAAGACAAGTTCCGCCTTTGTTTTGAAACTCATGCGGCAACCTTCAAGGTCACACCTGTGAGACCCCTTTGCATTCTTATTCCGAGGATGAGAAACATCTGAAGGTTTGCTCACCTTTCTTACTGGCTTTTCCTCCACCGTCTTACTCACGTCAATTCCACATCTATTTGTTGCATCCTTCTCAGCCCTTGGTCTCAACCCTTCACATGGACTTCTGATAAAAGCACTACAACTGAACTTGTTTTCTGTCAAACGTTCCACCTCTCTTTTTCTTTTTCCTCTGCATTCAGGTTTTGGTGTGGGGTCTAGAACAGTAGACTCGATGCTTTCCAGCTCTCCATCATCCTGTGGTGAACAAACTTCACCACAAAGTAGATTTTCTGCAGCAGGGGACTCTCTTTGAATCATGGAATGTTTCTCGAGCGAGGCAGGACAAGGACGATTTGTAAGTGTATCATGGCCAGAAACCTGCTCATTATTTTCATTTGTCACCCTCTTTTTCTGTTTCACTTCATTATTCATGTCTTCCTCCGTAAAGTTCCCTCTTGGAACTTCAAAGCTTTCTCCCCCTGACACAGTTACAGGCTCATTTTCCACTTGCATAATGAATCTAGAGACAGATTCCCCCACATGAATTCCATTTGTAACCTGTATTTCTTGCTGCATTTCAGTGTCTAAGGTGGCATCATCATGCAAATCTTTGTCAGAAGGGCTCCCTCTTGGACCTTCAGAACTTCGTTTCACCGGTACACAAGGCTGACTAACTTCCACTGTTGAAACAGAACTTGAGACAATTTCCTCGTTTCTGTCTGGGCACAGGATTTCTCTTGATGCAGGAGTAAGCTCATTTGCTAGTCGAACACAACTTGAAATTAGCTCGGCCTTGTTACTTCCACTTTTAGTCTTCAGCTCTTGCGCCCTTGTATATTCCGAAGACATAGCAATGCTAATGTCTTTGGCATCATGGTTCATTCTAGGACCCTCACAACTTGCTTGCGCTGAGGCAAGAGTAGGGTGGGTTTCCACTGCAACAGTACAAGAAACGCCTTCCACTGGGGCAAGAGAATGCTGGTTTGTTGGTGCAAGATTACCTGAAACAGGCCCGTCATTGTTAATTCTGAAGGTGGCCTGGATCTCTTGCTGCTTCTCATTATCTAAACTCACGCAAATATGAACCTTACTGTTGACACAAGAATCCTCCAGAGCTCCATTACTTGCAGGGTTGGAAACATCGTTCATCAAACCTTCAGCTGAGACATTGCACTTCTCTTCAGAAATCAGATGACAAAACTCATTTGAGATGCAGCTTCTTTCCATACTTTGATTCTCTCCTTGCATTCCAAACTCTGCACCAGTTTCAATAGAAGGTGGACTATCACATTTTTCAACATCAGCGATCTTGTCCTCTCTGGTTTCATCAGTGGCCTTGGTTTTGTGTTGCATCTCAGAATTATCTCCCATTGCTAAATTATAAGCTTTTCCATCCATGTCAGAATCATGCAGAGTGTGATGCTCACTTTGCCCCTCAAAATTTCCAGCCAATGGTGTAGCAGCGCTAGGGGGATCTTCAATTTGTGAAAGAGCCAAGTTCAAGCTCATACCCCTGGTAACTGTAAGCATCGGGGTTTCATCTTGCATTTCAGATATTCTAGTAGCAGTAGAGAAGACCAATCCTGCAGATTCACTTCCTGAACTTCCTTTGTTAGGAAGATCAACTTCAGAATCCTTTCCACTTTGCTTATCAAGATTTCCATACATAGCAGTTGAAACATCCTTTGACAAATCTTTTCCAAGGCATCCATGTACCGTACTTGCCCCCGTGGAACCACCCAGTTTTAACTTATGGTTCCTTCTCGAATATTGAATTAGTTTTTCTTCTTTTTTGATGAAGATCCCATCTGACCTTCCCCCCATCACTTCATCCTTCTTTAATTGAGCATCATCACATGCTTTATTATGGGAAGGATGATTTAACTTTTTTGAACGTGATCTTCTGGACTGCCATTTGATGGTCAACAATTCTGAAGTGGGACTACCGTCAGAGAACAATCCATCCAATGTCAGTGCATACTGAATTGGCATAGATGGAGACTTCTTTCTGACCTTAACACAGTACCGTAAATTGATACCCAGTTTTGACGTCCAGTCTTCCCCACATTCATCATGTTCTTCATCATCAATTGCAAGATCTATCAAGTTAAGATCTTTCTGGGATGCAATATCTAATGGAACCTCATTATAATTAAAAGGTCTACCAGTTTCCTCTGCAATCGCCATAGCATGTGCCTTAATCTTCTCATAGTCTACACATATCAAGAAAATTAAAGATAATTATTGCTATGACCTAGATGCTTTGACTAAGAATCTTGACCCAAACAAAGGGACTAAGAATCCTAACAGATAAAATGATATCTGTCACAAGCTTAAAGAGAGTGCATATCAAACTCCATCTGATTGTGTCCTGTTCGAATTTTAATTAATTTCAAATTCATCCAAAAGCCTAGTCTTTTCCTGGGAGAAATTTAAAAAAATCATAGAGAAGAATGATGAAATGAAAAGGGAAGAAGCGACTTAACTTTAATTTAACTTTATAATTTGGGGCAGGTATGCAACTCTAATTTGCATATTAAATCATGAATGTGGGTTAAAGCCTATATACCTGAATGACAGATCACAAGCACCTTAGCTCCGCCTTTAGAGTGCAAGAGCTCCACAATCTGAATGGCGTGTTCCAGGCAGAAAATCCTTGGCCTCAGAAATTTACTAGAGGTGTTCCATTCCATATCAAACTTGGTTGATAATGGTATTGGCAGATCCCTTGGCGGTAGGGATACATCAGGATCAGGAGGAAGATTCTCTGCAAAACAAAGCATAATTGATTCAGCAGCACTTGATGAGGCCAGGTTAGGTGGTAAAAAAGATTAAATTTAGTGATTGCATTGCTTTGATGAGAAACTACTAGCAACACCCCTTGATTTTATGAAAGTCCCAAAGACATGCAAATTGAAGCCCATTATGTGGGAAAAGAGAAGCTCTTACCGGACACTCAAATATTTTGCACATATCCAACCAACCTATAAAATGTGCTAAACTAGAGGGTAAGGATTTCAAATTTTCAATTGGCTTAAAATAGTATCATAGATTCCAGAACTTATTATTTCTTCTAACGTCTAACGTGCCATGTCGGCCAACAGATTGAAGTTAGCCTTCAACATATAATCCAGACTTATTAAATGACATCGACCTTTGACAGATTAAGATAAAGGATTAGAAATGATTGAGAACGAGAGCAAGATTTTCAGGCAAGAAGTACATAGACCAAGTACCTGAAATAGAACTTTTAACAGACCGATCAAGTTCTGGAGAACGAGTAACCTCAGGTGCTGGGACACTTGGGCCTCCTTCGACCAAAAGATTATCTGCAGGAAGAAGCTCCATGGATGCCTTTTCAGATGGTTGCAGAACACACATAAATGGAAAACCAAGGATTCCACAAGCCACACATGCCAGTGTTCCGGAATCAACTTGAAAGTCACAAGATACATCATCGCCATCCAGATATAAATCATTGAGAGTCTCCATATACAAGCTCATCTCGTGAAGGAGATCACTCTGACAGCTATTTTTATTTTCAAAATGAAAATGGGAAGAATTTTCTGTTGGTGTGGTAGAATCAGTAGCAGCTACACTAGGCAATTGAGAATCTCTACTTGTATATGGTAGTAAATCAGCATTCCATAAAACAGTATGGCAATTTGCTACTTTTCCAAGAAGATCAGATAGCAGAATGTTTTCAGTCAACATATCTTCTATAAAAGCCTTCTTTACTAACAATTCTCTTTCTTCTTTTTGGCGATCTCTCAGACGAGAACTCCGCACACCTGGTAGTAAGGATCTTGGCACTCTGGAACCAAAACAGTCCAGCAAAACAACATAAGAAACAAAGAAAGATTCAGTGTCCACATGATATTTTTATTGACAAATTAAGTAAAGACATTTGATGTAAAAGCAGTATCTAAGAGTGGCACAAACGTATGGAAAGTGAAACCAAGCAAGGATAGAACGTGTTAAGTTGGATGAAATCCTAAACAAGTTCACTAAATTAATACTGAACATAAGCCAATTACTCCTCTGATGGTCTCTGAAATTGATAATGTATTTTTCAATTGTAAAATTAACTCACAAGACAGCTTCAAATGCTAATGTTTGCAATGGAATTCTGCCCACTTAGCCCTGGTTATTCATCTATGACTTCAAGTGGTAACTGACAGGTTACTTATAAAAGCACTATCATAGACGGAAAATCTCTTGCTGTTTCATCCAAACTTGCACTCACTCTAATGAACTAAATAAAATCAGCAGTTAATATCTATTTTGGCTTTCCCCTTTCCAACAGCAATTATACATCCGCTGAATAAGCCCTATGATAAACGAGAAGTAAAACAACTGTGCTCACAATTCAGTTTTCATATGATGTAATCCACTAGTTTGAGAACAAGAGGTGAAGACAAGCTGCTTTGGGCCCATCCAAGAAAGGGAAGTTCAATATCTGTTCTTTCTATAATATCCTTCCCTCATAATAACAACCCCTAGCCTCCATGACTGCTCTTTCTATAATATCCTTAGCCCTCATAATAGCAATCCCTTCCCTTGGACGAGAATATGGAAGACTTGGGTATTCTAACCATGGACAATCTAAGGAAAAGACACATTGGTGTGATTGAGTGATGTTGCCTTTGCAAGAGTTCAGTGGATGATATTTTACAGGTTTACTACATTGCCAGGTGGCTAGAGCTCTACGGTTTGGATTGGCAGTCATGCCCAGAAGCATAGTGGACCATTTTAACTCATGGAGGAAAGGCGGAAGTCCACAAATCTCAGCAGTGTGGGAAATGGTTCCTCCATATCTCATATGGTGTATTTGGAGGAAATTGAATGATACAAATTTAGAGAATGATGATGGAGGAGCTGAAATTTTTCTTTTTCAACACTCTCCTCCTCTGGACAGCATCCCGATAGACTTTAATGGGCTTACTCTCCATGATTATCTTGTATCTTTTCTATTTCTAGCTAGATGGCTTGCTTTTATACACCCCATTGTACTAGGAATGAGCCTTTAGTGTTTTTAATGAAATGATTATCTATTTATTTTTATAAGTAATAAGAGATTTTATTAATGCAAGTAAATAGGCATAGCCCATAGCCCATAGCCCAAGTACACAGGAAATATACAAGCGGAAACACCTAAATACAAGCTAGGAACTAGGAACTAGTAAAGTCTGAAAGAAAAACATTTAAATTATCCCCATTCAATACAAGAACTTTATTTATTTATTTTTATAACAAATACTAATGAAATGATTATTAATGATAAAAAAAAAAATCATATAATGTGCATTGAAGCACAAATCAACCCAAACCGGTCTCATTACAAAACCCAGGTGAAGCTAGTCAGCAGTACCAGGTCCCAGACGATGCTCAAAATTCATGTAAATAACAACCCCCCCCCCCCCCCCGGGCGCCCAAAAACAAAAAAAGAAGAAGTTTACAAACATTTACATAATCATGAGCCCATTCATAACACGCTTTTGATAAGTAAGATTAACTTGCATTCGTAACAAGTTTTAAAATACTAATACATACATGATATCCTGCACAATTATTATTATTATTTTTTTTATAGGTAAAAGAGGTTTTATTGATCCACGTAAATAGGCAAAGCCCGAATACACAGGAAGTATACAGGAAAAAGATATCTGTAAACATATTTCAAAAGTTGTAAATCGCAAAGGTCCATGGAAGGAAAATTGATGGTCATAGATGCCCAGATATGGCAACGGAACCCTGGATAATTGGAAAGAGTCTTATATCATAATGAAGGCAGAATACTTTCATTTCACTGTAATGAATAAACTTTCATGATTTTTTTACAAGTGCCATTCCAGAAAATTATCTCATATAAACCTTCATAGAGCAAGTCTATGAAGCAACACAGACGGACATTTCAGTCACTAGTTTTGCTCAACAACTTAGGCTCACTAGAAGATTTCAAGGAACTGTAGTAGGCTAACCTTGAGACAAAAGACATGGTCAACAGGTATAGCAGCTGCTGATGAGAGAGCATGGGAAGATAATTCATAGCAGCTCTGCGCACTGCAGCTTCCTTGGCTACTTTAAGCCATTGTGGGGTTCCAAAGTTAGCAGCTTCCCCACAATTAAAACCTAGTTTAAAAACAAAAGAAGAAAAAAAAATGCTACAACAATCAAATAAAAGAACCAAGAAGAATGCACAATTTAAACAAAGAATCAAGTAAACTCTTCGTAAAAGCAGCATGCCAATATAAAGGCAAGCTATGTGCGTTATTGTGATTATTGTGGAACATGCTTTGGGTGGGCAATTAATAAGAACTAGAGTTTCCATGAATTTTTTATTTCTTCCACTAGTTTATCTTCAGTATATGTCTTGTTACTTTCTTCGGAGAACAACAAATAAATTCCAGAGGGGTCACCTCTGCCCCTTGTTCTCGTTTTATAATTTTCATTATTTTCTTTTATTCCTTTTGTTTTAAAAGTTCATAACACTAATAATACATCAGCTATTACAGAGATAGATTACCAATGTCTTGTAGTTTGTAGCACTAGATCATTTCTCATAAGTAACTTGGCAGACACTTAAGAAGGTGCCGCATTAATTCTTTTGAACATCATTCGTAAGCCAAAATTGACCTTGCTCACAAAGAAAGTGAATCCTTTGCTTTTGCAAGAAACAAAATGAACGGTGATAAGTGAGTCAGGAATTCATTGATATTGTATAAACCAACATTCACTACAAGCATTTGCAGAACTTCCATTTACTAAGTTTGGTTTTTCCTGGCCATATCCATCTTTTAAGTTGGGTCTTATATTAATATGTAATTTCTCCGATAACCTAGGCAAGGTGTAATGCCTTCAACATAGTAAGAGCAGTATGTTCAGGGAGGAGCATATAAGTTCAAACCAATCATATTCGCAAAGCAATTACCGTGGCTGAACCCCACATGGTAAGCACTTGGGAAAGTCACAACAAATTCGCCAGGGTTCTGTATTAACCTACAGAAAAAACCAGAACAACATAAGTAGAACTCCAACAACAAAACTATCAGAAACAACAACAATCCCAGCCTCAGCAACACTAATCAAACCTATAGAATGATTAACTAGCAAAGTATAATCCTCACAAATTTTGTGATGCTGACAGGCCAGAAAGGCCTCACTGAAATAGAAAGAAAGCAACCCACCTACAACAAGGAATGCCCGATGCAACTACTACCTCAGGTGATAGAAGAGTTGTCTTCTCACCCAATAATGTGAGAGCAGCTGAACATAAGAGAAACTGGACCCAAGTTATAAATATGCTATAGAAGTAATAACACCAAATTAATTTCAGATGGAAATGACCTATCCACATAAAAGAAAGTAAAGTGAAATGTAAGACTAAGAATTGTGCCTCAAGAGTAGTTCTTAAATCAGTCAAAAATTTTAAACTTTTGGACAGTAAATCACAGACAAAATGGAACTGAATTGCAAATAAAAGTAATTTTTTGAAACTGCCAGGAAACTCAATTTACTTGTGGGACCAACTTCTGATAACGGTTCACCATATTTTCCATCTTCAATTATTTATACAATCACCTTCACTACGAGTGGCAGGAAAAATTTGGGCACAGAACTTAATTTAGTTTCAGCTAGGTACATCTTCATGATACCTAGTTGAAATTCTATCATATGTTCCTTTTATACTGATCCTAATTATTAATAACTAAGAATGACCAATTAATAGTTAAGATCCCACTAGTTCACTCAATTCCCATGCCTGTGCAGTTTCCGTTTGGTGAACCTGCTTTACGTAGACTTTAGAGCATCACAGTTTTTACTCACATAGCTACCTCTTTCTGATTTTTCATATAATTCCCATTCAATCTGAGAATTATCTCAAGTACTAAACCATGGAAAAGTGCACTGAATGAGTGAAAGAGCAAAAGGAAAAAACAATCATATTAGTATGTGTTAATTGTTATTTGATCATTTTAAAGTTAACTTGCTCATCAAAAAAACTTATTTGGTCAGTGATAAGCTAAACATGACAACTAAATGCAACATTTTTTTTTATCGGTACAACTAAATGCAACATTATCAACCACATAAACGATTATATTCAAAAGTAAAGCATGAACTAGAAATGTTTCCATATCTTAATAACAAAAGTAAGATCTGTTTCTGCAGTGGCTCATTATTGTAAAATCAACAAAATCCACCCAAGTCAGTCACTTGTGCTTGCTGTCATATAGATGGCATACATGCAGAATTCAGGAATATCTCTCAAAATTAAAGTAGAATTTTTCAGCTTATTAAATTCTCACATTAAATAAGCATCTGTAAAAGATATCAAATACCTAAATGATCAATATTGCCACCATAAGCTTCACGGTGAATTACTTCCTCAAAAGCAAATGCATCATCTCCAGGGACAGCGTACCAAGTCTTTGGCGAGCCAGTGTGAAGAAAATTCATGCTGTGAAGCTCATGATCTTCAACATGCCAAGCAAACCAGCTAAAAAGCATACCAATGTAGATCATGGGAGAAGTAACACCTGGAATATCGTCCGGCATGAAACGGGTAAGTGAGCCTGGCGAACGTGCAATGACTTGTAAGTTCCATGGGCTGTTTGAGAGCTTCCAACCCGCAGTACCTTCCATCTCATTACTGGCATTTGAACTCTTCCGCCCAGAACATCTTAAATTTTCATCCACTAACAATGCTGATGAAGAATTAGATGGCTTTGGTGCCTCCAAAGATGTATTTGGTTCATTTTGGGTAGAAGAACTTTTCATCTCATCATTAGAAGAATCCATTACGCCATCTATCTCATTTTTATTGCAGTCAGAGCTCTCTTTACTCCTCTGGTAAAAATTCCTCTTCCTTCTCCTCCTATGAAAAAAGCGAACCTGGCCTTCCGGTTCTCCAAATCCAGACCCAGGAACGTCATTTGCATACTCCACATATATAGCCTTCTCAGAAGCTGCCTTCCAAAACATCGCTTCTACAACTAACGGTGAAACCTCCTTAGTCATTCCCAATACGGTCCGTGCAAAAACCTTTGACTTAGACTCAAACTGTTCTAACGTATAAACCTCTCCGCTTTGCCATACTTGCTTATGAACAACTGATTGCGGACTTTGCACCGCCCATTTTGTTTTCTTCACACTCTGACCCAATTCTTGGTGCCTCGTAGTAAACACGGCCCGGACCTCGCCCTCACTATCACTATCCCCAGAAACAATTTTCAAAGAAGAACACAAACTTGAAGAATTTACATCAGAACCCAGTTCCGGGCACTTTAAAAGTGACTTATTTAAGTTGCCAAACACGTATCTCTTTGAAGGTTTTGGCAATGGCGGGATAATCTTACAAATACCAAAAGCACTAGCTTTCTTCTCAATTTTCGATATGTAGGCAATCGGGTCAGCAAACTCAGTGTCAGTTGGGCGAAACTCAGGCGCCAACGGCAACCCTTTTAGCCAATTGGGTATTTCAACATTACCCATTACAACCAAGATTGACAGCCAATAACAATTGGATGGTATATATGATATAGAGCACTCAATCACACACCATTGTCTTGTCTTCGTTGAATGATAGAAAAAAACACCAAAGAAAACATCAAAATGTCTTGAAAATTGAAACCCTAGATTGGGAATTTTATGGTGAAGTTGTAAAAGGGTTTGTTGTGATTCAATTCACATTAAACGTAGAAGAGTTGAGGGAAATAGCAGAAATGGAAGGGAAATTGAATAAAGAAATAAGCAACAAAACCTGAAACAGCGAGGGGTAGTATATGTTTGACCTTCGAAAGCACGATAGAGAGAGGAGGGGGGGGCGAAGGGGATTGGGGGTATTGTCTAGGTTTTGAGCGACATTTTCCGCTCGGTGCAAGTTAGTATTCTATGTAGACACACACCTAATTTACGCGGCAATGGTATAGCGCAATGCTAAGTTCAACCAGCTGTGGAGTGGACGATTTGTCGGTTTTTGTTTTTTGTACTATTAAAGCATTTATGTATATTATTTTTTAAAATATATCATTAAATTTTTTTTTTATTTTACATACTAATTTTTATAATATACTATTCATTTGTTTATTTATTTATTTTTATATTATATTATTTAATAATTTATTAAAAAAATACAAGAAAAGAAAAATTATTGTGAGAGATAAAATATATGAAAAGAGAATAAATAAATAAAATATTTTTATATTTATGAATAGTTCATATTAAATATAGCTGAATACTGTAATAAAATGTAAAATAAAATTAAAAATAGATAATTCGTTGAAGTCACTTTTCTTCAAATTTTAGTGAAAATGAGTTTTACAAACCCGTTAGAGCATTGGCATTGGCTTCATCAAAAGCCTAGCCAAATGTAAAATATGATGAATCTCATAAAAAAAGAGTTGCATTGGATTAGCTAAAGGCATAAATGTGAAGCTTTTAGCTACAGTAAATCTATGGGTTTCTTCAAATTTGAAGGGCTACTATTCACTCATCAAATCTATTTTTTATTCACTTTTAATCTCTAAAAGTCTTTTCTATTCACATTTAATCTCCAACCATCTTGTAATAATAATGTAATAATCAAATTAAATTATTAATTAATATATAATTAGTGTGATTATAAAATATGAAAAAAATAAAAATATTATTATTAAAAAAATAATATTATATTATTATTTTGATGAATCTAATGGCTAATCCAATGTGGGATTATAGATGTGAAGGTATTAGATTTATGGAAAATATGTACTTTTCATCAAATTTTGAAGATGAATTTGATGAATCCAATGCTAGTGCTCTTAGAGTGCTCTAAGTGGGGTTTCGATTGAGGAAGCTGAGGTCATAGAACCGGGGGCGCACGTTAGAATGAAGCGGCGCACTAGATAGGGACATGTAGGGTGTATAACAGGGGCATGTTATCCGGCAATGATCAAGATTCAGAAATTTTAATGGGATTCCAAAATTATTTTTCAAAAAAATCAATTGAAAATATTCAAAACTTATATTATTAGATAATTGGGTCTGACAGTTCTTAAATCGAAAAACTATTTAATAATGTCACGTTCGAATTATCCAAAGATAAATATCCAATGCATACGTACCTAGCAGCAAGGATACATTAATATCATGTATATATAGACTATAATATTATTAATTTATTTTCCTTTTAATTATTATTATTTTTTATATATTTTCATAAGTGAAATTTGAAAAAATGACATTTAAGGTTAAAGGATCCCTTTCAAATCTTCTAATTGTTTTAGATGGGCAGTACTTAATTGCTAATTATTGCTATTCAATTATATAACAGTATTAGTGACTAATTAATTAGCATTAATACTAGTAACATTTTGATTTTCAGTGAAACCAAACATCCGAAATACATCCAAATGCACCCAAAATACTAGTAACATTTTGGCCAGCCAGCCTCTGCATGCACCCACACGCTTTGAAAGTACTCTTGCTGGCATGCAATACAAGCTGATCTCCTATGTCTGCTCATCGTCAAAAAGTCTGGCCAGCATGCCTCACTCGCCTAGCTCCCTTCTTTTCTTAACATCCTCGCTCGCGCGCACTCCCTTAATTCACAAAGGCATATGTAGCTAGCTCGGATCCCGTACCAATCAAAATCATCTCCGCCATGCGCGTCATCTTTCCCAGAATTATCACTCACAGTGTATCCACCTCTCTCCACTCCGCTAATTGCTGATGTTCTTGCTTCCAAGTTAATTTGCAGCAACCTTGTGCCTTAATTGACAATGCATGCAATGGCACTGGGAACATCTCGGTTTGCAACAGCCACGTACTTTGTCAGCTAGCTCCATGCAGAAGTCTCGTGTTGCTATCATCGGCGGGCCTAAACTAAACACACTGCACGCGCGTACGTGCATGCCAGGAAGATCGGTCTTATTATATATTGCTATCAAAGCGATCGAGGTCCCCGATTAATAATATTCTTCTAGCTTGGCAAACAATATATCGGCCATCTTTTAATAGCAAATAATAATAATCTTCTATCGAATCTATGCCTCTTCAATTCTAACCATCATGCTAAGAAGAGATAATATAAAAAAATGGATATGCATGTCTTGGAATAGCTAGCAATTAGCTGTCTAAAACTAGCGGATTTGATCTTGAATGTCATGTGAGAGAGACCTACCATTACCAACTTCCGATCAAACAATATCTCTCTAGAGTCTACACATCTCTGGGTGCAGAGTCAGAGTGGGACCGTGGGTAGGGAGACGAGTGACTTAAAAAAAATCCATGTTTATTTTGTTGGCTGTTCGATCCACAGATCAATGGCCTACCCTATAAAGGATGATCATTTCCTTCGTCAATATTCCTACTTACCATATCATGTCCTATTAAATTAGAGAAATACGTGTGCGCTTGCTCATGGTATTGCATGCCTCCATGTTCAACAAACGAAACAAGCTAGCACACAGAAATTAACCTAGCTAGCTATGAATAAAAAAAATTTAAATATATTTAAAAAAATTTATAAAAATCTTACAAACTCCACTTGATTATATTATATTAGCAATTTAGCGGCGTTGTCATGACTAATATAATATATAAGTTTTTAATTAAATCTATCTTAATTTTTATCGATGAGATGACTCGTCACTTTATAAAACATATATTAATGCAGTTGATCACGATCATGCTTTAATTTTTGATCTCTCGCTCGCACAGGAACACATGATGTAGAAGGACACGCAAGTAGACCAAAATGCTACTTATTTTACAAAATCCAGCTAAGGAAACCAAGTTACAGAAAATTGCTATTAATTTGAATATTCATTGCATATATATTTGATATATAACATGATATCATCGATCGAGCAACTTCTCCCTAACCCATTTGGAAGGGATGTTTAGGTCCCTTGGTAAGGAGTCCATGACTAGAGGACAAATTCAGCCTATGGGCTTAAGAGTGGGGGCTCACAACCCAAGAGTCCATGGAATCCATGGTCCCAATCATGTGATATAATAACGTCGATAGATCAAAGTGGTGATCTCATCCACTTATTAAGGAATAATTAATGCTCATTTATGTTTTCAGCATCTCTATAAATAACATTTTAAGGTAACAAATAATACACTTTTTACTTATATACTCGTATTGAAATTGCGTCTCTTTAACTTAGGCATTAAAATTTCCCTGGGCACCCAATGCCTCCCTCTCATCTGTTGCAAGTCATCCGAACAGTTGGTGGTGTGAAACATGTCATTTACACCATTCTTCTTTTATTTGTTTCTCCATTTAGCTACCTAGCACTCTCACCATGTGGGGTACTATGTCCTTCACGTAAATCAAAGAGAGTGCAAGTGCCATTCGAGCTTTCTATATATATCATTGAAGAGATCTAACATACGTGCACATTCTTACATTTTCGTGTAAAGTTGCAATGACATATTAAACAAATATCCATCAACAAAATCATGGATCCTTGCCTCTCTTGATCTTCATGAGCCTCATCGTGATCTTCGTATCAAGAAAAAGATAAATTAAGTTCTGGCCGCTTAACTAGATCATGTACGTAGCAATATATAGACCAACCCTGCATGTCCTTCCATATACTTCACCATCTCCTCATCTCTCTTCACACAGATACAACTAATAATGACGATTATCAAGAAGGAAAGGTTCCTCTATGCATGCTTTCATAACCGTAGAAAAGCGGGCACTCGGGTTCTGAAGTACTTAATGTGGGAAGACATTGGCAAGTGGAATATATGGTCCTACCTGCATAAAGAGAAGCACTCCAAATATTATATCCCTGAAGATGTTCCCAAAGGTCACCTAACAGTCCATGTTGGCAAAGAGTGAAAGAGGTTTGTAATCGAGGTTACCTTACTCAAGCACCCTTTTTTTCAAGCATTGCTTGATCATGCTGAGCAAGTGTTTGAATTTTCCACCGGTTCAAAACTCCGCATTCCTTGCGACGAGAACAGTTTCCTCGACATTCTTCGCCGCACAAGCTAGCTAGCTAAGACAAGATCGATCGCAAGTTTTCACTTTGCGTTTTGCAAGGTACTATTTTCGGTTTTCCCACATGGTGATCATCTCATTAACATGATCAGAAAAGAGATCAAACAGAAAAGACGTTAGCCGGTGTGGATTGAGAGATGAGTTCACATTACTATTCATTATTATTGACAAATTTCAACTCACAAATATCACTACTATTCATAAACCATCTCAACTCATCTCATCTCATCTCTCACTATACTGTATAAAAGTTATCTATCTCTTTTAGTTCCTTTTGAGTATTAAATAATTCTTGACTGAGTTGTTTGCCCACATAATGCATGGCCACAAATCATTGGAGGATTGATAAATGTATAATTAAAAACAATCAGCTGGTACTTACCTTGGGTCCTTGTATTTACCTTCTTAATTTTTGGAAATAATGGGGATCCATTGAGACTCTCTCTTGATCAACATATATAACTCTGATTCTAATTATAGAAGTGGTAAGACTTGTTTTGTAGGAACAGGTTAAAATAGGAGAAATAGTCATTTTCAACCCACAATGAGTGTTTGGGATTGGATCGATGTCATTTAGAGTCCCCGACTATGGTCTAGAGTGGTCGTATGACGTTCGTATGTACAACAATCTCAATAAATAGAAAATAAATACAGCAAACATAAATGGAGAATGAGACACGCATATTTATGTAATTCGGCACGAGCCTAATATGAAAATTACACGAGTCGCTTGGAGAGCTAATCCACTATAAATGGTGTATTTTACAATCGTCCATGGTCTGTCATAGCTCACTATACAAATGGATCGGTGACTCCTCATGCTATCTGAAGAAAAATAATAAAACTGATCAAACTTTCGTTTGGAGGTTGAAGAAGTTCGTTCACCTATGAAGTCCCTGCATGATCTTTGATCTTAGATCCCTTTTTTTTAAACCTCTATTAATGGTTAGTGAGAAAGTCAGCCTTATGTGATCCGTTGGTCCATTTTTCCTCGTCTTGCCTTTATTGCAGGTCTGTCCTTGTCCTCTCGGCCTTTTCCTCTTTTTTCCCATGACATCTATTTTTTGTTGTCTCCTCATCTCCTTTTTCCCACTTTCTTCCCAGTGCCTCTTATGGTGGACCGACTTGAGATGCCACGGATACATTATCCCTTCCAAGAAGAAAATAGCGTTTTGGACTTTTGGTTCCATATATACGAGGGAACCCTCACCAAACCCACCTACCTTAAAATAATCAATAATGGTAAGAGCAGATCGAGATTCTACGGCAATATTTACTGAAAATGTCACAACAAGAAATTTGCCCTTTTGCGGAGAGGTGTGTTCACCGCAAAAGGCATGTAAATTGCCACAATATATTAGATCCGGCCAAAAAATTTTTGCAGCAAACTTGTCGAGAATAACAAGTCTGAGTTGATCAATTGCGGTGGCCTTCGACTTTCGTTGCATGGAATATCTTTTTCCACGAAAAAAGTTCGTCGAAAATAATAGTTTCAATGAGGTATAAACAGTTTTGGCACTTGATCAGTTCTCTGGAAATAATTATTTCCGGCGATTACTACACGCCGAAAAAAATTATTACTGCGAAAAATACTCGCAGGAAATAAAGTTAACATTTAAAAAAATATTTGGGGCGAATCCTAATTCGCCGCAAAAAACAATTATCCTCCAAAAAAATATAAAAGCTTCAAACCGTAATCATCAAAATCCAAGCCATGCACTAATTTTATATTTCAAGAAAAATCTATAAAAATCCAAGCAAAATAAAAATTAACCAAAAGAATAAAAATAAATGTACTCTAAAGGTAAAAATCATATAAAAGTTGAAGATGCAAACATGACACATGGATTTCACCTGTATCATTGACAAAACATCCTCTATAATATGTTTGCAATAGATTCACCAAATGCAACCAAAAAATGCATTTGAAAATTGTATAGTAACCAAAAAGAAAACATCAAAGTTCTGATATGTACTAACCTCTAGTTTATTTCTTTCTTCTGTGGTACTAAGTAATTGTCTTTTCAGATGTTGAACCTCTTGTTTATGATTCTTGGATAACAGGTCTGAGAGAATATAATGAGTCCAACCAAAACAAACATAAAAGCTTAGGCTCCAACATAAAAACTGAATGATACAAACATTAAAAAAGAACCAACTTATTCTGCTATATATTGCACACTACAGAGCCTAAACCAAAGTCCTCATGATCATCAAAATCCTCAAGAAGTTAAGAACATCAAAATTTGTAAAGCCACCTCCTGCTGGATGTAGTAAACAGAAAACATCAAAGACAAATCTGTTCCATTAAGCTGTGTTAGGTTTAGGGGTTCAGACAAATCATGTTTACTATTTTCCTTTATCATAGAGTTTCAATAGTCGCTTCAGCACTGGTTTGACCATTTATCCTACAAATAAACATTGCACATAAATTCAATGTTACATGACAAGTCGTGTCAAAACATTGCTTTGAAGATGAACTTCTGCATACTAATTGTGCTAAACTGACTTGAAGAAGCAATGCAAAAAGGCACAAAAAGAGAGAAGAAGCTGAAGCGTATCTAAGCAAATATCTAAGCAAAGATGAACCTGCATACTAATGGTGCTAAACACTATGTCTTTGCTTCTAGTAATTGTCCCTTTCCAGCAGAATATAATGTCTTCTTCCGGGAAGGCAGATATTCCAGATTCACAACTCAGATTGTAACCTGTTTCACAAGAACAATAACGCAGGAAACAGGGTTAGAAACCCTTCAAAACTGGGAAAAAAAAAATACAACCTCAATTAATATTCCAAAAGAGATGATAACCAAGTAAAAAACCATGCGCTTTTAAGCACCATTTCAATAGAAAAAATCATGGAGAAGATACGTACAACTAAAGAAAAATTACACCCATAATTTTTTTATTTTTTTCTCTTTCCAAATGTGTGATGTATATAAAAGAACTCAATTAGTTTGAAAAGATCCTTCAACATCAAAAAGTCCCTAATGTAGATAAAGCACTGCAATTTGTAACAGATTCACAACCAAGAAATGGGTAAATATCCAAAAAAAAGTGAACTTACCCAAACAGTACAAAGGAACTCCAAATCTGTGAAATCAAAACAAACATGCCTCAATTTCTAAGTGGCTTGAGTCAGTGACCCTAAATGACATTTTCAGAGACTTATAAATCCTAGAACGTTTGGAGATAAGTGGAATTAGGGTCAATCATTCAAAGAGCAAAATGCATAAAGAAAAAAATAGAAACTTGAGAGATGTAGAAAAATATTTCGCACCCATATTTTACTTGCATAAAAAAAAAAAAAAAAGCCTCCATAAAAGGGTCAATCATGATACAACTACAAACAACCATGAGGAATTCAGAAACATATAGGAAAAAAAATTTGGGAAAATAAAAGGCATGGACCTGAATATACTAAAAGCTCCCACAACATAACCCTTCAAAATTCACAAACCAAATGAAGAATCGAATTTTGTAGAAAAATACGATCAACCCACTCTTTCATTCTCATCCAAGACCAAAATCCAGCGAGAAAAATAAAGTACAGTTGCAAGATATTTCAAGTAAAAAGAAAAGAAGAAGCCCGCTAGACGAAGAAGCAAAACCTTACCAACAAAGTCAATGCTTGTGATCAGCAAAAATTCAACATAAAAATCTGAACCTAAGAAAGGCCCTTTTTATAATATAAAATCTGCAAATTCAGGGCAAAGTACCCGGAGACGCTTACAGAGAGGGAACAAAGAAGCTTCCGTTCAGAGAACTGTCACAATCGAGTTCCCAAATATCCCCCATTTACCCAAACAGTACACAGGAACTCAAAATCTACGAAATCAAAACAAACATAGATCCCTCACATGCGACGATGGAACCGAGAGAGAGAGAGAGAGAGATAATTAGGGCGAAATAGAGAGTGGGAGAAACGGACAGAGAGAGAGACACACACACACACACACACACACAGAGAAGAAGATAGAGAAAGAAACAGGCGGAGGATTGAGAGACTCACCTGCTCGGTGAGGTGGCGATGGCACGGCAGCAGGCACGGCTTGGGAAGGGCAGCAGCAAACTCAGAGAATAGAGAGTGAGTATCGAGCTGGGGGCAAAGAAAAAAGAGGGGAGAAGGAAAAGAAAGAAGGGGAAAAAGAAAGCAGGGGATTCGCACGCAATTATCCAAAACGTTGCCGTCTAAGACCCACAAAGTGATAAGTTAGGCTATTCTATTTGCGGCGACAAATTATCGCCGCAAATAGTCTTTTTAGCGGTGATTCTCTCGCTCTCCACAAGTAAAACACGGCTACAGTGACAAATGGGTCAAACACGTCCAATTCTCGCTCCCCGCAATTTTCTTTGGCCACATAAAAGACTTTTTCTTGTAGTGTGTGGTTCATGAGCAGAATGTGGCATTTTCACCGGTAGCAAAGAAAAAAGTATATGACCATTTTAGAGCATTAGTAGTAATCTAGTTATTCTTTGATCAAATTTTGACTAAATGACTAAATTTAATTAGCTAGTTAATTTTCAGCAACACCAATTAAGAAACTCTCTAAATTTATCATTATTCTATTAAAATATTAATTTTTTTATTTTCATTTATTTTAATTCTAATTGCAATTAGAATATTTATTCGTTATTAAAAAAGAACATATTAACTTTCTAGCTTTCATATTATTTCAATAGATATAATTTTTATTTTTTTTTACAACGATCATTATATTCTTCCAACAGATATATTTACCAAAGAGAAAAAGTAGGAAAAATGAAAACTAAATGAAATTTTCATCTGGGAACCAGGTTGGCAACTGCGTGAGTCATGAATTATATCTCCCATGCGTAGGAAAATTGTGAAGTAAAACAACACCCAGGCGGGAAGGATTTCATCCACTTCGTTCAACAGTAGTTGCAAGAGATCGAACAATTGGGTTTGGATCAGAAGGAGACTTGGAAGAATATTTGACGGCCAAAATCATGATGGATAAAATTATTAGCTAAAATTTGACCATGCTTAATTCACTACTAATGCTCTTATAGGTGGGACGTTAGCGTTACAAAGAAACACACACAACACTGCAGAAAGTCCAGCAAACAAATTATAATATCATTCCTCTCTGCCTTTTTTTATTGGAGAGCACCGATCATGCAGTACTGCAGAGAAAAATATGATAGTGTTTATAAAACAAGAAATAAAACATGAGAGAGAATTTTGTATTGTATTTAATTAAATGTACATCATGTGTGGCTGAAACAGAAGAATAAAAATACGTTGGCATGTGCTCATTCTTGGCAACAACAACTTGATATCATATCTGTTGACAAAACAATCAACGTACGTATGGGACAAAACATCAAGTACTACTGAACATTCATTCAGCTTAATTTCAATAATATATATAAGTAATGCTATACATTACACCACAATTTTACTTTCATTCTACTATATAAGATATGGTATATTTATCATCATTAAATGATAAATAATCATTTAAGAAATAATCTTTTAATGGTGATAAATGTGTCACATCATGTATAATGAGATGAAAGTGAGATTGTGGTGTGGTGTATAGAATTTTCCATACAATTCCGTTGCGGAGCAGTCCAGTTGTTAAGCTGAGAATAGCAACCCTCCATTCACACTATGACACGTAGACAAAAACACAATAAACCCTTTATACCTCACCACACATAATCACAAGCAATTCACATAATTGGGTTTCCAAGTTTCACGATTTCTTTTATTGTTTTCGTGCACTTCCAGCCCACCTCCTTGCTGTGCCACCAAGCCCGTTGTGACTACCAGATTTTGGCCACCACCAAAGTAGGTTTCTGATTTACTCCCAAGATTCTTTCTAACTCTCAATATGTCAAAACTCAACACTCTTAAAGAAGATGCAGTCCACCTTTCCAACTGAATATTTTGAAAACCAATCTGATTTGTTTATAACACAGCTAACACTCTCCAAATGGTTGGACCAAAAAGTAAAGCCACTTGAAAAACCAAGTTTAATGACAACTGAACTACTTTGCTTGTGACGCCTGCATATTTTAAACACAAGATTATAGGGCTGACTATTTAGCCAGCTACTAACCGCCATGACAACTTGAACGAAAAGGAAGGCAAGAATATCAACAAAGTTCAAATTAGCAAGTAACAATAGAATATGAAGTTTCCATCATATGCCCAGTCATTACAAAATGCCTGCCACAACACACCCAAAACAAAATCTCTACAAAGAGAACGTAGAGTAGAATAGCTACTCTCCCTCCCAGAATGCCAAACTTCAATGAAAATGTATCTTTGAATCCAATAAATCCGAGACAGTTAAAAGCCCCGGAAAGATAAAACAATAATAATAATATAAGATATAAAATAAGGAAAATGGTGATTAAAAAAAATTATAGAATAATGGCCTCTAATAATACTCGTATACATAGTCATTCATCTTAACTTACCCAATCGAATTTTGTATTATCAAGTTCCTGCTGCAATTCAAGCTCTTAGCCTGAAGCTTTCATATGATCTATCAAAATGTTCAATATACCAAGAATTTCAGTCATTATGGTGTTTGATGTGTCTTCTACTCTAAATTGGTAGACACTATCTTTAACTTCAATCCAGCTGTAACCTGGATTCGTTGTCAACCCTCTATCTTTCATTAATTTTCGCACCCTTGCAACCTGGTTCCAGTAGCCCACACTGGCGTACAAATTTGCCAATTGCACGAGGGTAGCAGGGCAACCTGGTTCCAAAACCATCCTTTTCTCTGCAGCCTGGATGCCAATCCATACACTCCCGTGAAGCCTTGAAGAAGATAGCAGGGAACCCCATATAACAGCGTTGGGAGAGATTGGCATTTTTTCAATAAAATCTTAAGCCTCTTCCAATAAACCAGCCCGGCCAAGAAGATCAACAACACATGCATAATGATCTAATTCTGGTTGTACACCATAGTCAACCATTGAATTGAAATATAACAAGCCTTGTTTAACAACAACTGCATGGCGACAGGAAGAGAGGACACCAAGGAAAGTAATGGCATCAGGTTTTACGCTTTGCCTCCTCATTTTTTCAAAAAGATCAATTGCCTGAACTGAGAGCCCATGCTAGGCATAACCTACAATCATGGAGTTCCACGATACAATATCTTTACTGTCCAGATGTTCATCTGGGTCACCGCCACAGTCTGGATCGAGCACCGCCACCATCTAGGTCGAGCGCCATGCGGGATGGTAATGTTGAGATCTTGAGCCCATCGGGGTTTCTCAAGAAAAGGGGTGTAACGGATTCAATGATCGAGTGTATGCAGATGTAAAATAAATACAACAAATTACATACATGTCACAGTGTGAATGGAGAGCTACTATACTCGATTTAATGGGCTGACCGTTTCCCAGAATTTCTCTTTTCCATATATAACATATACATATGTAGTCTAAAGTATAGGTATTCTTAATTATTTTTATGTAGACATTTCAATTATGAACGAAGGCATTAATGAAACATACTAAACTAAAATGACTTGTAGAATCAGGTAAATAGTTCGATTATAAAAGTCTTTGACATGTGATCATCACTAGTACTTATCTTGAATTTTTTCTATTTACACAGAGTGTGTTTGCGTGTACGTGAGAAGCTAGCTGTCAGGTTCTGTAGTGTTGGGAAACTTTGCATCAAGAATTTGGGCCATAGATATTGTACTCTATCGGTCGATCTACGTCAAGATGGTCCTATTTTTGAAAAATTAATGTTGGAGTAATCGTTTCCTTTCATAAATGGATTTAAAGTATGGAAAATGATAATTTTATAATTATTTTGTAATTTTACATAATTGTAAAAGAGTTTAAAGTATATTAATACTCTTAGTCCTGTTTGAATATAGAAATGATTTCATCTCATCTTATCTTATCATTATAAATTTTTTAAATTTTTACATAAAATATAATAAACAATTCAACTTTTTCAAATCTTAAAATAATAATAAAATTAAAAAATATTATTCTAACAATATTTTATTTAACTCATCTAAAACTATTTCATCTCATCTCACTTTGAAAACGGACTCTTAAATTATTTTTAACGAAAACTGTATTAAAATTAGAAAAATACTAGTATGCTGCTTGAATTTGCCACCTCATTTTGACCGCTCATGTATTTTTTTTTATTTTTTATTTTTTTTTACTTAATAATTAAGAAGAAAGTAATTTTTAATGTATTGATGTATTTTAAATATATTAAAAGAAAAAAAATAAAAAGTAACATTTGTGCCCGGCGGCAGCAACCTAGCACTTCTTTTGGGCTTAAGAGTAGAATTACTCTACTAGATTTGGGGATGTTTGGAATAAAATAGAAATTTCCTAAATAATAATAAAATAATGTATAAATAATATTGAGATAGTTTGACTTAACTATTTATTGAATTTTGAGAAATGAGAATATTATAAAGTTAAAATATTATTATAATATAATTTTTTAATATAAGTTTTATTTTAGAATTTGAAAAAGTTGAATTATTTTTTATTTGAAAATGTTATAATAATTCATTTGAAAATGTTTTTATTTGAATGATATTTAGGAAGTAAATGGGATAGAATGAAATGAAATTAGATGAAATGAGATGAGATAAAAATTATTTCCAAACATCCCCTTAAGATTCATAGGTGTCAACTATTTGACCACCGATCCTCTACCTCGTTTGAATTCAAAACCCACCTCAACTCATCTCAACTCATCTTAACTCATCTCATTTCATCATTATAATTTTCTCAAATGTCCACACAAAATATAATAAATAATTCAATTTTTTCAAATCTTAAAACAACAATAATATTAAAAAATAATATTCTAACAATATTTTATTCTAGTATTCACTAACCATCTCAACTTATCTCTTAATCCAAACAGGGCTATGGCCAACGTGAGTATATACATAGCATATGGTTATTAATTTAATCGAGATTTGCAACAACAAGACTTAGTCTAATTTTTTTTATTAGATATCATAAAATTAAATCTATAAATTTGCATTACTTGATGTAGTACGTTAGATTATAAAATTATTTTTATTATAAAATTATTTAAAATATCATATAAAATCATGTCAGTTTATAAATTTATTTGTATATCAACTCATTATGACTATCACTTCTCCGGAATACTGACCTCGTTTTTAATTTATTTGTTCATAAGCAATGATATTTTATTAAGTAGATGCTTATTTTTTCATGGGCGCTGATACAGCAACCGCTCTTCCTTCCCGCCTGACGTGGAATGTCACATTGCCTATTCCTTCTTCTTCTTCTTCATCATCATCATCTTCTTCTTCTTATTCTTCTTCTTCTTTTTTTAACTTTCATCTACTTCGTCCCTGTAAAAAATAACCCCAAACCCCTCCGTGTCAGATCTCGTTCGGCATTGATGCCAGTCCGCACAGCACAAGAGACCCATTTTCGACGTTCTTTACTGTGGTTCTCGTCCGTCTGACTTCCAATCCAAGAGGTAGATTTCTTTCCTTCTTTCTCAAACAAAACTATCTCTGTTATTTTTTAATTTTGCATGGTTTGTGTGGTTGTGTAGAAAGTGGAGAAAAATAAGAATGGATCGGAAAAAGGGGGATGGACCTGATCGACAAATGTCCATTTATTTATTTTTCAAATGTAGAGAAACTTATTTAGGAGAAGAAATCAAGAATTTATTAACATGGGGGCAGGTGAGGGGCTTCGGTGGTGATGGGCTGGTGGTGAGCTTTGATTTCAGGTGAGAGATCTGCATGGCTTGAAGAAAACGAAATGCAGGGAGAGGAGATAGCATTTTTGGGAGGGACGACATGGCTTGACCCATACCAAAATGCAGAGAGAGGTGAGAGAGTTTTTGGGAATGAATGGTGGCTTGAAGAAGATGAAATATAGAAATTTTTTAATCAAATCAATAATTATGTTTGGGGTAAGATGAAAAATCTCATCTCAATTTTATCTCATCTAATCATTACATCTTTTTCAAATTCCTATATAAAATATAATAAACAATTCAACTTTTTCAAATTCCAATTTAATTTTTTCAAATCTCAAAAAAATAATAATATTAAAAAATAATATTTTAAACTTTCATCTTAATACTATTCATAAAATTTTTAAAAATTTTCATCTTATCTCATCTACCAAGCATAACCTAAATCATGTCACCTAAATATCACATCAAGCAGACACTCTAGCGGGAAGAAGGAGTGGTGGGACAATCATTTTCCTTTTTTTTCATATATACGAACGGTACCACATTCCTTCCTCTCACCACATTTAAGAAAAGGAAAAGAAGAAAAGAATTAAGGCTCTGTTTTCGTGACAATAAAGTTGGATATATGCATGAATTTCAGGGTAAAAGTCAGAATTTTGTTATATCTTTTCGCTTTATTTCTCTGATCGATTTGGACGGACAAAAAGTGTATTTATGTTAACAAAGTGTAAGGTTAGGTTTAGATAGATAGTTTAGATGAAATGTTTTAAATAGTAATTGAATAAAATATTATTAAAAGATATATTTTTTAATATTATTTTTATTTTTTAATTTAAAAAAATTAAATTATTTATTATATTTTTATATAAAAATTTAAAAAAATTATAATAATTGAAATGAAATAAAATAAAAAAATTGTGTATCTGAGCCTAAAAAGATTTTTGAGGATTGGCCCAACGTAAGAATGTATGGGGCAGGATGCCAGAAACCACATCCACAAAGACCCAGCCTAATAATGGGTTACAACTCGCAATAACTAACCTTTCCTGCTATCTTCATTCAAAAATTATTCACAACTTCCACTATTTACATTACATTCCACACTCTACCTTTTTTTAATTTTTTTTATTCAATATATTTTTATATGAATAGTGAATAAAAAAATTGAAATAGTTTTAAAAAAATAAATTAAAAAAAATTTTAAAAAAATATTAAAAAATATGGAGTGTGGAGTGTGAATGAATAGTAAGAAATTGTATAGAAAAACCCATCTTCATTTGGTGCGAAATCGGGTCGAATTTTTTTTTTTTTTTTCTGATCATGTCTGAAATTTGAAAATTCGGATGAATTCGGACAGTTATTTGTTTGAATTGGATCTAGGCAAGTAAGATAAAATTGGATTCGGTATGGCGGTTATGTAACGGATTATCCGTAATTGGATCTTATTTTTAAAAAAATAAAAAGAATAATAATTTTTTTAAATTTCAAAATAAAAATAATATACAAAAATTATATTGTAAAGAGATTATTTTTGTTTGTATGGAGCATATCAGGATCGGTCGAACATGAACTTGATATATCATTCTATAATTATATTATTCTAAATTTTAATTACAAAACTATGAGTTATTTTAAGCTCTCTTTTTTTTTCTTTTTTTTGGATTCAAAAGCTAAAAAGAAGTGATGTCTTTTTTCTTTCTTTCTTTTTATCTTCCATCAAGATCTTTTGGCGTTAATTAGAGATGGATGATTTCAAAGAGGAGAGAACACATTTAATTTATGGAGATTGTTCAATTAAGATTGCTAAAGTACGTAGTTGATGCACTAGCTAACTATATTAGATGATCGGTTTCAATTAATTAAAGGTCGAAAAAAAGGGATAAGATCATCATCCAGGTTTATGGGGAACACTGAACAGTATGAACTTTATATATTTCAAATAAACTTATCTTGATCAAATTATTCTATTTTCAAATATATAGATACGACGTACGTACTCTCTTGATCTGATACGAAAAACTTATTGTGCATGGAATGTAAGGGACAAGATCAACACTAATATAAGAATCATGCATGCATGGTTCTTACGTACTACAATAATATTAATGGATAGAGAAGATCTAACATCTTGATATTGTTGTGATGTATTATTATTTATTTTATTATTTGTAAATTGATGTTGCATTGTGATATAACTAACAATGTAATATTGTATTGATGTAATATTGTTTATTTTGTATTAAAATTTTTTTAAAAAAACATAAAGGCCTATAAAAAAAAAGCCTTTTGAATTGTTAAAAAGATTTATTTAAAAAAAAAACTTTAAAAAAGTGTTTAAAATATTTTTTTAAGAAAATCTGGATTAAACATGATATCCGATTTTTTTTTTTTTTTTAAAAAGGTGCTATAAAAGCATTTTTAAAAGTTTTAAAAAATCTTTAAAAAAAAAGAAAAGCAAAAAAAAGGCAATAAACTCACATATCCGGTTACAACCCGAATATCTAGGTCTACATCTGGTTATAGTTCGGATTTTTTTTTAACTTATCCAGATAAATAACCGCCCAATTTTTAAAATCCAAACTCAAATCCGATTATGGCCTAATATCCAATCCAGTTCTACCCCTATGTATTTGCTATGACTGCGTATGATGTTAGTATTTATGCAAGTTTTGTCTTGTTTAGATTTAGAGATGAGTTGAATAAAATATTATTAGAATATTATTTTTTAATATTATTATTATTTTAAGATTTGAAAAAGTTTACTTATTTATTATATTTTGAATAAGAATTTTAAAAAATTGTAATAATGAAATGAAATGAATTTCCAATCCAAATCAGGCCTTAACATGTAATATGGTCATGTTTAGAGAGAGTTTATTATTCTTTTACATTTCGTACAACGTCCTAAATTTACAGATCATCATTATGCTGGTAGTTGTTTTTATTATTACAGAACAAAGTTTAGATGTTTCTTAGATTTGCCAGGTATTCATATGTAACTTTGATTAGTTATTTTGCAGATGTCCATGTGTGATGGGGGTTTTCCTTGAATTGAGTCAATTGATCTCATAACCAGATGCCATGTCAATAGCATGGGATGGGGCTCCGTGAACGCTGCATTCAGAAAGGTAGCGAATACCTCTCTCTCACAAACACGCGCACACAGACGTGCACACAGAGTATAGCAGGGGAACTAAAAGTAGTTTGATCTATAGTACATTTCCCAGAACCGAGCTCAGGTACAAACGCAGATTATATGAAAACCAATGAACAAAGCTCTACCATTGGGATACAGTTTTGCAGTACATATACCAGGTACATTGACAGTAAAAACAATTTTAGTATAAAACAAAAGCGTAAACAAGAGAAACGGAATTCAGGGTAATAAGTGGCATCTTAGTTAATAGGCAGAGGAGAACCATTCCACTCCTTCAGACAATCCAGCATAGGATCAATCAACTTTCCTGCGCACATTGCCGAGAATACCTTGTCGAATTCTTCACCTGGTGATCGGATTTTCTCACCAGTTAGCAAATCTGTTCCCAGCTCTTCTCTCACAAACTTGTATAATGGGTAGGACCTGCAGTTCCTAATCTGGTTAGGAATGGGCGCTTTTCCATTTTCAACTTCGATCCTCGCACTCTCTACTTCCTTGGGCAAAAGGGCCTTAAGCTCCTCCTCAAAGGCTACGATCTTTTGGAAGATGGAAGTGTTCAAGTTCCTCTCTTTCTCGCCGTTGTTCAAGGCGTGCTCGACTAGGACTTGCCTTAGTTTCTGCATTAATGGATAGGTTGCGCTGCAGGGGTCGTCAGCGTAAGCAAAAACGTACTCCCGGTCGACAACTTGGAGCAAGTCCTTTTCACAGAATCTGGACGGGTGAAGCTCACCATTAGAGCCCATGGTAAGGACTCTCTTGGCCACTTGATTGACAGTGTTCTTGATGGTGTTCTTCAAGTTCTCCTCCAAATGCCTCAGATCAATGGCTTGGCATAACGCAACCAAGAAAGTAGATGACATAAGCTTCAATATGTCCACTGCCTCGGCTGTCTTTCTCGAGGAAATCAAACCCAGGGAGTTCACATCTTGGTTATGTTGCTCCGCACTTTGGACATGGTTGGTCACAGGATTGGCTAGGAACTGGAGTTCCGAGCAGTAAGATGCCATTGCAATTTCTGCGCCTTTGAACCCATAATCCAAGCTTGGATTGCGGCTTGCTGTGAGATTGGAAGGCAGCCCGTTGTTGTAGAAGTCATTGACAAGCTCAGAAAATTGAGCAAACATTAGTTTACCGATTGAAGCAATGGCTAGGCGGGTGTTATCCATAGAAACACCAATGGGGGTCCCTTGGAAATTCCCTCCATGCAGAGCCTTATTCCTCGAAACATCAATCAACGGGTTATCATTCACGGAGTTGATCTCCCGCTCAATCATTTTGGTTGACATTCTGATCACTTCAATTTGTGGTCCTAGCCATTGGGGAGAGGTTCGAAGGGCATAGCGGTCTTGTTTGGGCTTCTGGAGGGGGTCAATCTCATGCAACTTTTGAGCCGCTTTAACATAAGCACTTCCATCCAAAATGTGTTCCATTATAGCTGCTGCCTCTATCTGTCCAGGGTGGTGCTTCAATTTATGTGTCAAGTGGTCTGTGAACTCGGGTTTCCCTTGCATGACTTCTGCAAAAATTGCTGATAAGATTTCTGAAAGAACTGCAACTATGTTGGCCTCAAACAGAACCATGGAAGCTAAGCCAGATCCAACTGCAGTGCCATTCACAAGTGCCAGACCCTCTTTGGGTTGCAACTCAAAGAACCCGCCATCGATCCCGGCTAATTGAAAGGCCTTAGCGGCGTCCAGGGACTCTCCATTGGGTCCTACAGCCTTGGAGTTAGGCCTGCCTATCAAAAGACCAGCGATGTAAGACAGAGGAACCAGGTCGCCCGATGCACTGATTGTACCCCGGAGTGGTAAGCACGGGGTAACGTTATGGTTGATTAGCTTGGCTATGGCTTCCATCACCTCAAATCTGATGCCCGAGTAACCTTGGAGGAGGGTGTTGATCCTCACAAGCATCGCCGCCCTCGTCGTAGAGTGAGGTAATGTGTGGCAAGATTCAGTGCCATTGCCAAAGATTCCAGAGTTCAAGAATCTGGTACCACAAAGTTCCATCGTAACATATTAGCAAAGATCGATACTTTCTCATCTAATTAAATATTTTACATATTGAATCATCCATTAAAAAAAATCAAATCAATAGACTAAGATAAAGATTGAAATATAGATTAAAGGGTAAATAATGCACGTCGATATGTTCTTTTAAGATTAATGCTTGGTTCATTTGGGACATATTTAATTTCTGTTACTTGTCAAGGCAAAATGGAGAAGTGAGTTTTCAAAACGCAGATAATTTTCCAACATAAACTAGAAAAACACCCGGATATATTAGAAAACTTCTTGTAAGAGATGTCAGTGAGACATAAATAAATTAATTAAGAAATCCCACTTGTTCACAAATTTATTTGACTGGTTAGTTGGGTGGACGATGACTTTTATAGCTAGGAATTAAATAATAATGATCGATGTTACTGATGATCAATGAATAGGGAATTAATGTGCCGATTTTCCAGTTTAGCCCCCAGGTAGAGCCACGTACCAAAAACCTACAACAGCGGCCATTAAATTCTTTATACAATAAAGCTATATATAGGAGTTTGACACTTTGCCCACTCCTACCTCCCATACTTTTTTCAATCTTTGTTTCTTTCTATATAGAAAATTCGTAATTGAAGTTAATTTCTAACCACAAGAGAAATAGAACGAAAAGACAGAAAAATACTATTTGAAACGATAAAAGTTAACAATAAAAGTCATTGATTGAATTTTTTATTATTTTTTATTAAAAATTAAAGAAGTGAATTTTTTTTTTTAATATTTAAAGATATCTAAAAAATTAATTGAAAAATATATAATAAAAAAAATGCATTGCACTTTGATCGATTCATCATGGTCGCTGTAGCATTACCTTAAGAAATTGCAATCATTTTTTAATAGTCAAACCTTAACAAATCAACGCTTCATATAAACCAAGTCGTCGAAATAATCTCAGGTGTTAGGTTTTGGTTTTTTTTTTTTAATTAAAAAGGTTGTAATCTTGCGTTGGTGTGCTATCGTAACAATCTGGCCATAATATATGTGTCACTTCCACGCCATCTCATATTAATGGAAGCACGATTGCGAATCAAAAACAGAAAAAAAAAATTATAATAAATAAATAAAAGGAAAAAGGTTTAGTACTTTACTTTTAAAAAATTGATATGATTTGTGTAATTATTTCAGTTTGTAATTGTGATTTTTTTTTTTTGTCATAATTATTATTTTGTGTCATTGTTCCTTTTAATTTAAAACATAGGACTATTTCCTATGCTCCGAGCTCACACGATGTGACGCACCCCGATAAATAATTGTTCTACCAAATGAAGTGAAAATTAACAGGTAATGGCAATTAAATATCGCAGCCGTACATGTTTCTAACTATATTTTTCGGCAATCAAATTAAATTGTATTTATAAGTTTAGAGCCTAAGATTAAAAAAAATGATAATGATAAGTTTATTATTTCTTACCATTCATTTACTAATTCTTTTATTTATTTGTATTTTTAATTTTTAATTTTTTTATTTAATAATTAAAAAAGTAACTATTAATAAAGTTGTATATTTTTTTACTTTTTTCTTAATGGTTAAATATGTTAAAAAAATATTTAAAAAAATAAAAATTTAAATACACTAGAATAGTAAAAAGGTTATAGGATGATGGAAATGGTTGAGGATAAGAGTCTTCCTACGATTAATTGTATTTAAGAGAGAGATAATTAAGTAGATCACTAAGAAACCACCTACTTCCATTCATGAAAGCCTTGTGGTTGAACTATATAACATCCAAATTAACTAACATATATATACACACAAATTAGATTTAGAAAAATAATTAAAATTAATTACCTGATAAGCTCCTTCTGAAGGGCACCACCCTGCTTGGTCCTCCTATGAGAGGTTGCACCGAAACCGGTGGTGACACCATAGCTGTCGGTGCCGTTGTTGACGCTGTTGATGACCCAGTCGCTGCTGGCCTTGACGCCGGCTCGAGCTTCCTCGGAAAGCTCCACCTTGACCCCAGCGTCGTGGGTCGCAATAGCTGCTACCTGCGAAACGGTCAGGGTCTCGCCCCCTAGCCGGACCACCGGCTTCCGGTACTCCTCCACCATGCGCTTCACCTCATCAAGGTGACTGCCTGAAAGTGACTCCGCAGCCACGCCCCAGTTCAAAGGGTCGCTGTTTGTGCACAGGTTCGTCGCAGTACCGTTGCCATTGCACGCCATTGCTTCAATCTCGGATTGGGATTGGTTGGTGGGAAGAAAATGCAAGGGTAAAAACTTCTGATCAACTCGCTCTTAACTAAGATCTATCGGTGCATGTGAACCCAACCAGAAAGAAGAAAGAAAGGAAGGAGACAAAATGTGGGAGGAAATATTTCAGGTCGGAGTGAGTAAAAATATTCCTCTGAGAGAATTTGGCCAAGCTGTTTCGTTTATATATAGTGGTAATAGTTCTCAGTTGTCACATTGAAGAGTGTTGGGTGGGTAGGCCGATGGGTTAGTTGAAGATTGCACTAGGCCGTCGGATCGTCCCGAATTCGGACGGGGAAGATGGAGACACGTGGTGAAGTTTTGGTCCACGACATAAACGAGGCAGGGTCTAACTCGTTGAGGAGAACTGAGCGAACGGGCGGACGGGGTTGGTGAGTATGGGAGTAGGCATGTACATTCCTAAACAATAAGCATAGCGTCATTTCCTCAATTTCTCGTCCATCTTGTACATTAATCAGCACACACGCACATAGTCATGACCACTTGACGAGAATTAAAGATAATAATACTACAAATTATACTCACAGCTATGTATAAATCATGTGGCACTTCTTCTGTAATTTTTTTTTATATAAAATATTCTTTTGTTTTCTTAAATATTTGAGTAAAATCATAATTAAAAAAAAAAATTGAAGGTGACACTTTTATTATTATTAAATCATTCTTTATTTAAAAAAAAAAGATTAAAAATTTATGGATAATGCTATTTCATTGAATTATTATAGTGAGATAAAAATAAAATAACAATGTGATATGTAGAATATTCTTTAAATTTTTTTAACTATCATTTGAGCTTCCCAATTCGATTAAAATGAATGAATGAATATGTAACGTAATTATTAATAGTAAGATTTCCAAAGGAGAAGTCAAATTACAAAGTATAGTTTTGTATTCCCGATACAAAATGAGTGGAAGCTTGATTTATTTATTTTTTTGTCCCAAAAAACGTGATGATCAAAAACGTAATTTTCCTATTATATATATATATTTATTCGAAGACAAATATCCCATGATACTTGTACACAAGTCACTAGAAACAGAACAGATTGACGAGTCGAATCGGTACCCGTGTTGTAAGTGCCAAAGGTCCTTCACCATTTTTAGCATGTAACACGACAAAGGGCAAAAAGCGAGATTCCCAAAAAATAAAAATAAAATAGAGGGAATACAGAGACTTCTAGTCCAACGTTGTTCATGAGTTCTAGCCCTGATACCTGCTGGTCTGCCCAATATATATGTTCTTCCAAATTACTTCTCCTCGAGAATTAATGCTCGAGTTCCAGCAGCTTACTGTCAATGATTTCCTTTTGAGGTCTGGAGTGAATAATAATATCGTGTTTGTGGTTCGTTTATCATATATTCTGAACATTTTTTTTTTAGACATAATTATGGACATTAATATTATTGTAGATTGTCACAAGCTTATATATCGTGGGATATTTAGGGCATTTCTTAATTCACAAAAAGTTGATCATGAGTCAAATACATCGCAGTACATAACTATTTAGTCCTGTTTGAATTTAAACAAAATAAGACAAAAAAAAAATTCCATATTATCAACAAATTGTTAAAATATTATTTTTATCTTCAGTTTTGTCATTTTTAATTATACGGATCGATGCAATTTATTTTAAGTAAAATTTTATTTAAGTAGTCGACATACATAATAAATCATTTTAAATATTTTATTATGATGTCATGTTTAATATAAGGACATCCCAGAATGTATTGTTCATGAATATAAATTTTTTTAATGAATGAATAATGACAGTTTTTCCTTAAAAAAAATAGGACTAAAGATAGTAAATTTAAAATCGAGATTAACATTATTTAATACGAAATGGAGATTTGTCTATTTCATCAAATTATCTATGGTAGCAATATGATTAATCCTGCTGAATGATTGGGAAATTTGACCGAGTAATTAAAAATCAAGTATAAACTTCTGTCTTTCATGTCATTATTTTTATTACATTCAAGTTGATTAGGAATTAAAAAGAATATCAGAGTTGGGGAAAACAATGGGACAAAGAAAGCAATGAATAAAAATATGAATAAAAACATTGGGGTTGTTAAGCTTATAGATAAGTCATGCCCACCACCAACCACCACTGCATTTCTTTGGGGTAGGTGAACCCAATGAGATATAAACGATATCTGACTATATGTACACGTCGAGATGGTCCAACTTCTCGTGATAGGTCAATATATATATATAAAATCTATAACATTTTGGATAATGTACTTTTGTTTCTTCAACATTTATTATTGTCGGTATTTTGGACGTGGAATAATACCCATCTCTAATTCCCAAAGGAGGAATTTCGCCTCCCACAGCGTAGATCTCCTACTAATTAATATAATTTGATCAGAATTTAAGATCGACCATGAAAGAAAACAAAAATAATAATAATTAGATTAAAACCTATTTATTATTTTCGATTTGAGAATTCATTAAACTCTCGTGGGGGGGTTGATCAACAAAGCCACCAACAAAAGAGTTTAGAAGTATGAGATCGAAGACGTGCGATTCAATATTGTCCAGTGACTACCGAAAGCAATATTCCACTATCATTGTAGTATACTCGATCGTAGTTTCTTCCTGTGTTTGGTGTTGAATATTCTTCTTCACCCACCAAACTATATATGTAAGAAGTAAGAACAACCCACTTTAAAATTTGATTTAGTCCTACAATTAAATGATCAATTTAGCTTAATAGTATTATTTTCACCCACCAAAATATTTTTGTATTGTTTTTTTTTTTTCTTGGGTATTATCCTTAAAGTTAGAATATGTAGGTAGCCAATTAAAGAAAAAATAACATACAATTTAGTTTAATTAATATATATATACACGCCTGATGAACTCTACCTACTATCACCTACAATCATGTTTTTCTTCGGTATTTTAATTAATTTCCTGTGTTCGGGTTGTTTTGCACTTTCTTAACTTCTCTGTTTTTTTTTTTTTCTAATCTCTTTCGCCCCCCTTTTCTAGATTTGTTCTTACCATGATTTTACACGATCTCCACAAACTTGTGGTGGATATATAGTCTTTGAAACTTTGAAGAATGCATATCGAATAAGTTAATTATTTCAAGAGACAAGAACAAGAGGTCGGTCGAAGTTAATTTGATCAACCCCGGCCTGTAATGCCGGTTTTGTATGTACATTAGTCGTTTGGTGACGTACAGTTTCAAGATTGTCAAAATTTGCCCTCATTATTTTATCTTCATTAATTAATCCCTTACAAGTTGGTATTTAACTATTATTCGCCTTTGTTGATCTGATCAATTATATTGGAACACGTCAAAAAGCATTAAACTATATCTCCACTAATTAATATACATCGACAACTTTTTCATATGCATGGGATATTGTTTTGTTTTGATATTATAAATTTTAGCCTTTCTAGGTACAAACGATTTGGTACATATTAATGATACTTTTTATTAAAAAATAAATAAAGAGAAAAAATAATTTTGAGAGAAGAATAAGATTCTCTATTTTAAAAATTATTTCTATATTCAATTCGTATCGTTTTATTAAACCGATGTCTTACATGTCAATATTAATGTGCAGTTTAGTATGCAAACAGCTCACTTGTAAGAAGACTTTTTCTGTAAATTTATCTGTGTCAAAATTAAATGCATATATCGGCGTACTCATTTACATTGTTTTTCAAATAGAATTCTTCTTTATCCTAGTCAATGTCTTAATTTTATTTTTTGTGCGCTTAAATTCGGCAAAAAATCTTTAATCTCAATTTGAAACCTTTCTCGTATATATGTGCGTGGCCGAATCATCATCAGGAGAAGATGAAGAAAAAGTGACAAAAAAATGATCAGTATATATATAATTATTATATGCAGGCCAGCCATATTTTATGTCGAAATTAATTAAGAGAAAGCAGCTGCGCAAGCTAGTAGTACTACTGGACCTTCAAGCACACATGCATGCAGCTTAATTTATACAATTAAGCTTATTATGTAATTACAAAAAACGATTAGGGCAGCTAATTGCAACTTCGGTGTATTAAATTTGGGTGGTCCAAGTTTGGCGTTGACTTCATAGTAAAAGCATGCATATATAAGAATGGTGTGTATATATATTATATATTAATGATCAGGGATCGACTGGTAGATCATTAATATACGAGATCGAATATCATATCATATGCAATATTGTTGGCGGCCGGATAGTTACAATGCATGCATGCATGCCAACCTGGCTAACTACTACTACTTGGGTGAAAATATGGCACTTTCACGAGGCCCCCGTCCCCATTACATAATACCTACCACTTCTACACATGGGCGGCGCACGTACGTACTTATAACTAATCTAGCTAGCAGTCCTCCTCAATTTTCATCTCTATATATAGAATATTTTGCTACACAATTACCACCACACTCCACACTTCACAATTTTTTAAATTTTTTTAAATTTTTTTATTTTAGTTTATTCGTTTTAAACTATTTCAAATTTTCTATTTACTATTCATATAATAAATATTTGATAAAAAAAATAAAAAAAAATATGATATATAAAGATTATGTGAATAGTAAGAGATTCTAGAGATTTTTTCATATATAATATTTGAGCCTCTACTCATATGCCTCTTTCCACATACATCACACGAAATTGATGATGTGACTTTTTTTTTTATATTTTTTAATGAAGCGCATGCGTTTCAATCAAACCTTTTAATGCCTAAATATCCATTCCTAAAAAGAAAAGCTCACCTGTAACAACATATACTTGTTGTGACGCCCACACCTACTGAAACGCAAGAATTGTGATGTTGGGATGATGACAACACGAGTCACACATCTCAAAGATAAATGCTTAAGTGTGTGCAATACGTAAAAAGTGCACAACAAAACGCAGCGGATAAATTAAATAAGTCACCTAAGTATCAGAATTTTAAATCCAAGACTACCAAGATAAAGGTATTACTGAAAATTATATAATTATCCATAAAATAAAATAAAAAACCAAATACATAAACAAAAGGGAAGCAAATCCCATAATCTGAAAAGCAACCACATGTCACTTCTTATGCGGAAACGATCCTACAGGCTCTTCGCCTTATCTACATCAAAATCTACAGTATCATAAAACGGTACCTTAGGTAAGTAATAATCCAAATAATCCATGAGATAAAAATGCATTAATGCAACCAACAAACATGCATGCATATGATGAAATATGCATTAGACTTAAAACCACATTTTTCCCGAAAAATTATTATTTTCCAATGCACGCAAAACCCCATTTTGGCGCAAAATAATAATCCATCATTTTTCCATAAAATGATTTACATAAAAGCATTTATCGGACACTATAGGTGGGAATCACAGGCGGAACTCTATTATCATCTCTACCGCGTGCACCGTAGACGGGAATTATAGGCAGGACTATACCATCATCCATACTTACCACAATCCCCACAGTTCCTTCTACACAAAGGGTACCCATCAGAGTACTGTAGGTGAGAATCACAGGTGGGACTCTACCGCCATCCCTGCTTATCACCATCCCTATTGCATGCACCGTATGCGGGAATCACAGGCGAGACTATACCACCATCCCTGCTTACTACCATCCCTACCGTCTGCACCGTAGGCAAGAATCACATAAGGAACTATACCACCACCCTGCTTACCACCATCCTTACAGTTCTCTTTCACACAAGAGGTACCTATCAAAGCACTGTAGGTAAGAATCACAAGCGGGACTCTACCACCACCCTACCGTATGCACCCTAGGCGGGAATCACATACGGAACTATACCACCATTCCTGCTTACCACCATCCCTACAATCTCTTTTCCTTTCTTTCAAAATGATAAATCTAGACATCTCAAAACATACTCAAAATCATCTTTCACATGAAAACTCAGTTTTTAAATATACACATGAACATGTATGCAATTATGCGAAAACTCTGTTTTCATTTACAAATATGAACATGCGTGTAAATATACAATGTACAATACACAACACAAATATCCAACAGCCAACAAAACCTAGCACAATCCAAACACACAACTCCATCCTCCAATCCAACCAACCCCCTTACTCATCGGACTCAGTTTGGTACAACCAACCAATTTATAGTATAAATGAATTAGTGCAAAAATACATTTAAATCTCAAAAATTATTTGAAAAAATACTTACAGCACTATAATATACTTTTTGAATGATCATGGAGGTGTAGAAGTGGCGGCACAACAATGGAACAGTGCAAAATGCACTATGGTCGTGGGTTTCAAAATGGTAGATTTTGAACGGGGTCAAACGAAGACTTAAAATTACTAGGGAATGGCTTAGAGTATTAGCATTGGCTTCATCAAAAGTTTAGCCAAATGTAAAATATGATGAATTTCATCAAAAGAGAGCTGTATTGGATTAGCCAAAAAGATAAATGTGAA
This sequence comes from Cyclocarya paliurus, assembly GCA_029856935.1. Lineage (NCBI taxonomy): Eukaryota > Viridiplantae > Streptophyta > Magnoliopsida > Fagales > Juglandaceae > Cyclocarya > Cyclocarya paliurus. Next base: position 3,807,290 of record JARVXP010000207.1, on the reverse strand, counting down.
ACTTTTAGTTACAGTAAATGTATGTGTTTCTTCAAATTTGAAGGGCTACTATTCACTCATCAAATCTATTTTTTATTCACTTTTAATCTCCAAAAGTCTCTTCTATTCACATTTAATCTCCAACCATCTTGTAATAATAATGTAAGAATCAAGTTAAATTATTAATTAACATATGATTAGTGTGAATATAAAATATGAAAAAAAATAAAAATATTATTATTAAAAAAATAATATTATATTATTATTTCGATGAATTCAATGGCTAATCCAATGTGGAGTTATAGATAACTCCACATTGGATATATGGAAAATATGTACTTTTCATCAAAATTTGAAAATGAATTTAATGAATCCAATGCTAGTGCTCTTAGGGATGTTGATGAAGCTAATGGTGGCGGTAGTTGGCCATGGGTGGCGGCGAATGAGGCGTTTGGAAGCCAAAATACCCAACTTGAAAATCACAATGGAGGAGATTCACCGGTGGCGAATCGGAGCTGAGAATGTGTGGTTTGGGTTGTTGGGAGGTCACCGGTGATGTGATGAAAAGCTGGTGGCCGGTGGTGGCGCGACGACGGCACTAGAACACAATGAAGGTCGTGGTTTGAAGTCGTGCGTGGGGGTTAACGACGGCACGAGAGAAGATGAAAATGGAATGGGGTGGTCATCGGCCGGTGAAGAAGAGGTTGGGAGGGGCGGTGATGGTCACGGCGGTGCACGACGGCCTATGGTAGAGGAAGAAGAAATGGACTAGAGAGAGGAAGGGGTTGTCGCTCTCACGGGCTGGGAGAAGCAGAGGAAATAGGAGAGAAAGAAAGAAGAAAAAAAGAAAATGAAGGAAAATAAACGAGATCCAATTCTCGCAACTTGGATCATAAAATTGATTTAGCGAAAAGGTTTTAAAAAGATAATTTAAATTAAAAACACAGTAACTAAATAAAATAAAATAGTAAATCCAACAATAAAATAATTTTAAATGCCAACATCACACTAATTTAAAGAAAAGAGCAATTTAAATGCAAAACAATAATTACTATAAAAAAACATATCAAAATAAATTTTATGACTTAAAAATTATAAAAATAAACCAACGAGAAATCCGATAAATTTAAAATAAGAGAACCATATTTAAATTAATTAAAATAATCATTCAATTAAAATACACTAAAATACGGGATATCACACTTGCTCGATTAGTAAACAATACGTATTTGAATAAACTCGACTCGACTAAGACTCGTTAAAGTCCACTCGTTTAAACTCGAGTCGATTCGTTAGCTCAACTAGATTAAAACTCATTTATACATTGATAACTCTAGTATGTATCAATCGTGTATGAAATGTTGATATATATTATCATATTATCTATATGTATTAGTAATTTATGTAGGCAAATATAATATATGGTTATTATGGATAAATATCAACTAGTTATATATCAATTATTTATAAATTTTTACAGTTTCGTAATTCAATAAAGGGTCTACTTGTTGGTTGTAAAAACTTCATTACATTTAAATTGTTTATTTATCTAATTTCTTAATTATTAATTAATTTTATTTTAAAAAATAAAAAATAAATGACTCAAACTCAACTTAGTTCGACCTCGTTTAAGATTGAACTCGAGTTAAAAACTTAACTCACCGAACGGAACTCGCTCAGTTAAATAAAAATCTGATGGTCGGATTCGAACTCAAATTTTTTGAATCAAACACAACTTGGGAATGTAAAGAACGGCTCAACAAGACTTGATTACAGCCGCGGTGCATGCAAGAAATTCTGAGGACAAACCATAGTTATTATTTAATTTCAAACTTTATTAATGAATTTAAGATATATATATATATATATATATATATATATATATATAACTTAGTTATTATTCAAGTTGAATTCAGTACTCTTTGGTCAAATAGCTAGCTGACTTTATATTGTACGGAACAAAAACAAATCCACCACGTGTAACGCAGATCACGTATAATTAAGAGGTAGCGCAAGCACCATTATACTCATGCACGGATGCGATCAATCTAATTAATTAAACACGTACGTTAACAAGGGTTTGACTGAATTAGTTAGGTCTGCTCAATCTCAATTTATTACTCCAACCCAAGCATAATTCAGTTGGGCTGGTGTTGTTGTTGTTACTGTTTTCATGGATTGTTGGGCTGGTTCTGTTAAAAAAAATAAAAAACCTTATAAATTGAAGTCTAAAGCTGTTGGAGTGAACTCAAGTACTCGTTTCAAATTAATTATTGATGAATTTATTTTTTTTTCAAATTTTTATAAAAAAATTTAAACTCATTTTAACTTACTTCATATATTAAAACACATATATCAATTTATTAATATTTAAATACATCTCAATAAGACTTACAAAATATTATTATTTACAGATTAATTCAGATAATCTAAAATTAACTCAACATTTAAACTCAGCCTAAATACTCTCATTTCCAGAGTGCGAAGCAATGTTTTGAATACCATTTTGGTCAAGGTATTGAAACGAAATATTTCGGTACCATGACTATTTCGAAATAGTTTATATATGAATAAATTATATATGAATATATATAAATTATAAATAATCTTGTCTGAATTGGGAGTCCAAAAATGAACTTGCAGTTTGAAAAAATGGGGAAAAAAAAATAAAGGCCAAAATCTATACATTGGCTTAAACATGAAATATCGACCGGTACGAGCCGAAACGATTGAACTTCTGACCAGTATGAAACTATATCTTTCTCTGTACAGACTACCCAGCCAGTATGAAATTCAAAACTTTGGTGCGAAGTCTAGGACATCAAGGTTTAGGGTAATATACCCTTAGAGGACTCTCAATGGATGCTCTAAAATATATTTTTCTTTAAAATATGAAGAAATTTGTTCAAAAATGACCTACAATGGATGTTGTATTTCATCTTCATTTTTCATTTTGCTACAGTGATCCCGCTTCAACTAGAGGGAATTGTTCACCCATGTAATATATTTTTGATTCATTTCTCTATCCTTGTCTGATTTTTTCCATTTCTTCAAAATCTTTTATCTTCATTTCAGACCCCATCTCTCTCTCTTTCCCACACTTTCTTCTTTGTTTGGTGTCAAAGACTCCGAGTTTCTCTCAAATAACACCCCTAGGCACTAAGTTTTGCTCAAATAATGATTTTTAGCTTCTGGGTTCCTTTCAAATAACAATTCTATATCTTTAAGTGAACTATTTTTCGAAATCTGACAAATTTTTTTTTTTTAAATTGATTTATATTTTGATTTAGCTTATAAATTTGGATTAATTTAAAATATAACATAATTATATAATGTTGTATATGAGGAGATATTACAAATATCAAAAGATGTGAGGATATTATTGATAGTTAGAGAAAATATTTGAAATAAATAAAAAAGATTAAAAAGTATAATATTTAAATGATTATGAAAAAAAAATAGATAAGCTAATGTATGATATATTGTAAAAGTTAATATGTAAAATAGAAAAAGTAAATTTTAGTGATGTATTTTAAAAGATAAGATGAGGAATGTATTAAGAGTGTTCGTACGTTTAATTTACTACCGCTCTGCTACCCACAGCCCATGTGGCTTTCTTTATATTTATTTTCTATCTTTTGCTCTCTTATAATCAAAAAGCTGTTACAAAATCTCAAGACCCAATCTCCCCTTGCCGCGCTTGCTCAAACTCTCCCCTCTATACCGAAAAGCCATCATTAAGATTGGGCAACCACTAGCTCAAATCATCCACCCAAAAGCCACACATAGGTAAAGACTGTGGCACAAGCCCCAAATGGAACTTTCCTATCAAGAATTATCTTTAAACTGTTCTACTTTTGACTATTGATCTTTGAATTCATTTTCTTCAGAACCTTTTATGAAAAAGAATTATCTTTTATTTTCTCATTCATGATTTTTTACAATACATATTAAGAAAACAGATGAATCAAAATCATCATCTCAAGATTATTCTGGATCTTTGACGAACGAATCTCAAAGAAATTGACCTCCACTTCCTACCAAAACATTTCTTTCAAGCTCTAAGATTTCTAAGTATTTAAAGATGGCAGGAATTAGCCAAAAAGTAGAATTTTTGTTTGCAATGGCGTGAGTATCATAATATTATTCCATGAAGCTCACATTCCCTTGAAAGGGTTTTTTCTGCTAAAGATGGATATAGACAAACAAGCTTAAGTTGCAACTTGGAGACCTTAGATTCAGAAGTACCGGTTTTCTTTGGTAAGGAAAACAACCTGGATCTAAAATTTAAACATCCAGATTCCTGAGCATTGGTTTGGCTAAATGCCTTTTCATCTTTAAATTTGACTAGTTTTATCAATAGTTGGCCCACATTGAATTAGCTAAATCCATTTCATCTCAAATATGAGCTATAGTAATTTCATATTTCTTTCCAAAGATGAAAAGTCCTGTAGCAAGTCTAAATCCATTGTTTATTATATTTCGGCTCCCTCTCTCTCCCGTGGGTCTTCTTCTTCTTTTCTCTCCCGCGTCTCTTCTTTTTCTTCTTCCCTTTTCTCTTTTGCGTCTCTTCCTTCTTTCTCTTTTTCTAGTATTTTTTTTCCTCTTCTTTTCTCTTCTTCTTCCCTCTCCCGCGTCTCTTCCTTCTTTCTTTTCTTTTAATTTTTTTTCTCTTTTTTCTCTTCTTCTTCCTCTCCCGCATCTCTTCCTTTTTTCTCTTCTTCTAGTTTTCTTTTATCTTCTTTCTCTTCTTCTTCCCTCTTTCTCTTATTCTTTCCTTTTCACTTCATTTTCTCCAGCACAGCACCACAGCTCAAAAAGCTTCCCTCTTTCTCTCCTGCGGCTATTCACTCCAGCACGGCACTACAACAGCTTCTCTCCAGCACGGCCAATCCAATAACACGGTAAAAATCTGAAACCCTATTCTTGATTTTACTCTTGATTTTGTTGTTTGGGTTTTATTTTGTTGATGTTGTTTGGGTTTTATAATTTTTTTTCCAATTTCTAGTCTTGATTTTAACATGGTTTTTTGCCATTTTATTTTATGAAAGACAATAGTTTTGATTTCCGAATGGCACTATTTTATGAACCGCAATATCAGGAAAGCAGTATAATTTGTGGGGTTTGTCTGAGTCTCGGGCCAATCCAGCAGCAGAAGTTGCTGTTGTAGCAGTTGCTAATACAAAGCAAACCTAGAACTTAATTACTATCGACAAACCTTTTGATCTCTGAATGATCAGTTTTTACTTCAGAAAATTCACGCCCATGATATCGTTTTGAATGCCACATATAACCGTATATGTATTTTTTGCTCTTGTGGTTGACTCTTTGAATCTGTTGTCTTGCTATAATTTTTATTATTAATTACTGGGTTTTAGAAAAGTTTCTACTTTACTTTTGGACTCATGGCATTGTATGCTTCGGTTTTTGGTTCATAAGGTTGTTCTGAAAAAAAGTGTCGTTGTGTGCATGATCATTTCTTTTACGAATCGAACAAATGTTTGTATTTGTGATGATACTCTGAAGCATGTAAGATTTATATTTTTTGATCATGTTTTCTTTAAATGATCATTTTTCTTTTCTTTGTTTAATTTTGTGGTGTATCTGTATCGGGTCGTTTGAAAGATTCTAAAATAGATATTGCTTCTTGAACTTAATTTTTGATTGGGTTTCAATTGATCGGGTACTTTGCATGTTGATTTTGATCTTTTCATCAAAATTCTTGAGAACTTGGTTTCTCAGAATAATTATTCTGATTCATCTGAAGCTGAATTGTTCTCTTTGCCGTTCATAATTTGTTTACTATTGTGGCCGTAATATTTGTTCCCTAAAGTCCCTGAAGTAGGCTGTTTTCTGGAAAGCAGTATCCCATGGCAACATATAATGTTATTGACACTTGTGTGCATATTATTTGTTCCCAGTGACTATTTCAAGGAATTAAGGAAGCGATTTTCATCTCCATCTCTATTTCAACCTTTTGAAGATGTGTAGCCTTTTGTTGGTGTAATGTTTTGGGGTTGTTTTTATTTTGTGGTTGTATTTGTTTTGGGGTTGTAGCCTATGCTATTTTGTAGTTTTTTGTTATTTTGGATCACAAATATGGGTGTTTGTGAATGTGGGCAACAACTATATATGAATGTTGCACTGTTGACAGTGATGAAATTTTTATATTTATGTATATAAAAATATTCCTTTGTTTATTGGATTGTGAAAATGAAAATGTGAAACTTTTATATTTGTGCATATAAAAATATTTCTCTGTTTATTGGATTGTGAAAATGAAAATGAATATAATTGTTGGAAGTTATTGAAGATTATGAAAAATAAATTAATATAAAAATTAATTAAAGAAATATAAAAATAAAAAATTATAATATTTTATTATTATAGAGAGTGTGATCAATGTAGACTTTAAGTTTTGAATGATTAGCTAAAAGTGAAAAAATTACATATTCTTCAAAATTTGAAGAATATGATAGCCAATCCAATGCTAATGCTCTTTACTCGTTTGGTTAATAAATCCATCTCAACTCATCATTATAATTTTTTAAATTTCAATACAAAATATAATAAATAATTCAACTTTTTCAAATTCTAAAATAATAATAATAATATTAAAAAATAATATTCTAACAATATTTTATCATCTCAACCGAACTCAATTCAACATCTAAACACAACCTACTTTTTCACCAAACAAAGAGCAATTAAAAAATAAAATGCCATTAATTAATTTTCCCAGGCTTTCAGCAGCCAAACATAGAGAACAGTCAATCGAGATACACGGCATCAAAAACATAAAAGGCTAAAGAGTGTGTCTGTAGGATCCGGAAGTATCTTAATAGCAAGATATTCAAAGGACCGTAACGAGGTAGATTGCTTTCCTGGCATAAACCATCCAAAAGTTATAAAAATATAAAAACACGTGCTAGAGAGAAGAATCTTAATAAACAAAAATTGATTATAAAAATATAAAAATCATACCTGCAGAAGCCATTTTGAAAGTAATATTGAAACTTCACAAATAATATTAGTGGCCAAATCTTCTCCTCCTCCTTACAAAAGTATTAGCTATCAATGGGGCAAGCCAATAGACATACATGGAAAGGAGAGGGGACCTAGCCATATATATAGAAGTCTTATGTGGAGTCCTCCCATTAAAAACTCCAAATCCCAATGGGTCTAGAAAAAATCTAGAATAAGACCCTTGAACTTCTAGGCCTACATACAATTAACCACATTTTAAATAGGATATAATCCTATACAATTAACCACATTTTAAATAGGATATAATCCTATTTTACTAAGGTGCAATAAACCCCAAAATGATCACTTAACTTAATGGGTTTAACCAAAGCACCATTGTGAGCTATTTATATCTAACCCGTTTTTTATAAAACATGCAATCAATATAAGCCCATATTTGAAATTATTCTAACCTTCTCCCACTTGGGCGAATATTGATTGCTATAAAATAAAAACTCATTTTGAAAATGACTCTCGAGTTAGACTACATAAATGGCCACACAAAAATAGCTCAAATGATAGCACCTTAGAAAACATGATCCGGTCCAACAAGAATATCAACATCGAACATGGAAGTCATTACACCACTTAAACGATATAAAATCACTCCACAGCTACAAATGCTAATATCCTCATCGACATAGATCCCCATCTACCGACCAAATGTGGTAGTATGTAGTATGAACTTAGCACCAATGTGATCAAAAGCTGTGCTAATTCATATCAATCCTCATAATGCTTCAAAATAAAGCCACATATCTCTAAAAGAGACTCATTTTATGTCTTTATCCATAGTATTTCGAGATCTTAATAATATCATAACAAAAGACATAAGCCTTATGCATGCTCAAAATATAGTTTATGGATAGGGGAGATATGTATTATTATTGAAAGAAGTTGTACCCATATAACATGTGGGTTGCCTACGTACCCCGTAAAGAGATCAAGCCAAAACGTAGTTCTTTTTACATAAGTAACTCCCACTAACCAAAAATATCAAAAATTTCCACAATTCCCATATTATCAACATGTGTTTTAAAAACTTTAAGAGCAAGTCCCTTAGTCAAAGGATCTGCAATCATCGCCTCTGTATCTATATGCTCTATCTTTGTTTGTCATTCCTTGACTTTATCTTTGACTACCAAATACTTGATGTCAATGTGCTTGGATCCACTGGAACTCTTATTATTCTTTGAAAAGAACACTGCTGCATTATTATCACAATAAATAGTAATTGGCCTCAAGATGGAATCAACAACTTTTAGTCCAAAAATAAAATCCATTAACCAAACAGCTTGGATAGTAGCTCCATAACATGCTACAAATTCACCTTGCATAGTAGAAGACGCTACCAGAGTTTGCTTAACACTTTTCCAAGAAATAGCACCCCCAGCTAACATAAAAACATAACCTGAGGTTGATTTTAAATCATCTTGACATTCAACAAAATCATAATAAGAGAAACACCATTCTGGGAATCTTGTTTAAAATGTACATGGCAGTTTTCAAAACTTCTCCCCATAAATATTCTGGCAAATTTGTTCTGCTCATCATACTCCTAACCATATCCTTTAGAGTCCGATTTCGTCTTTTAGAAACACCATTCTGCTCGGGTGTCCCAAGAATAGTGTATTGAGGCACTATTCCACACCATTATAAAAGTTTTGCAAAATCATCCATATTTTGACCAAATTCATCGTACTTCCAATAATACTCACCACCACGGTCAGATCTTACAACTTTAATACTTTTTTCACATTGATTCTCTACTTCCATTTTGAATACCTTAAATTTCTCAAGAGCAAGTGATTTATCATTAGTCAGCTAAACATATTCATAACGCGAGAAATCATCAATAAAAGTTATGAAGTACTTATTTCCACATATGATAGAAGATAAAGGTCCACTGATATCGGTATGTATTACGTCCAAAATATTGTCACTCCTAGCAGAACCCTTCCATGTGGATTTAGTCAACTTTCCTCTTATACAGTTCACACAGGTGTTAAAATCTGAAAAATCTAAAGAGGGAAGTATCTCAACTTTTATCAATCTCTCCATCCTTTTCTTTGAAATGTACTCTAATCTCTTGTGCCACAACATAGAAGATGATTCGCGGATTAAAGACCTTTTATTTGCTATATTGGTAACACAAGAGATTTCATCAAAAGAAGTCAAAGACATTCTATATAATCTATCACATAAGAGACCATTTCCAACCAAACGAGAATCATAAAACAATTCAACTTTTCTATTACCAAATTTAAAAGGAAAACTAGAACTATCAAGTTTTGATATAAAAATCAAATTCCGTCTCATTGTCGGTACAAAAACTGTGTTCTCCAAAACAAAAGAGAAACCAGAATCCAAAAGTAACTTTATTACTCCTATAAACTCGACCTTCACATGAACTCCATTCCCAACACACAAGTTCACTTCATTCTCACTTGGCCTCCGTTTGCTTACGAACCCCTGCAAGAAATTTGCAATATGAATACTTGCACTTGAGTCTATCCACAAAGGATTTAAAGGTATATTTACCAAAGAAGACTCAAAGCAAACTAAGGCCAAGGAGATACTTGCCGAGTTCTTTTTTTTTTTCTTCTCTAACCAAGTCTTAAACTTAAAACAATCATTTTGCAATGACCCTTCCTTTATCAAAACTTACACTGATCATTTTTCATAATAATTTATTTAGGACCACCAGAAGACTGACTTCCAAACCTTTTATTATGTTGATTTTAGTGTGACTTATTGTCTTTTTGGAACTTAGACTTATAATAATGAGAAGACCTCTTGTTTTGTTGTGGCTAAAAAGCCAATTGCATAGTTTCAATAGTCTCACGACACATCCTATACTCCTCTTAGGCACATAATACAATTAAATCATTTATATCCTATTTATCTCGCTGAGCATTATAAGCAACATTTAACTGATTAAACTGGCTAGGAAGGCTATTGAGAACATGATAAACCAAAAAATGATATTTTTGTTTTCTACTTTATTGCACATAATATCTTGTCCGCTACTCAAATTCTGATTTTGTTGGATGTCAAGATGATTTGAAATCAACTTCAGGTTATGTTTTTATGTTAGTTGCGGGTTCTATTTCTTGGAAAAGTGTCAAGCAAACCCTGGTAGCTTCTTCTACTATGCAAGCTAAATTTGTAGCATTTATGGAGCTACTATCCAAGCTGTTTGGTTAAGGAATTTTATTTCTAGACTAAAAGTTGTTGATTCTATCTCGAGGCCCATTACTATTTATTGTGATAATAGTGCATCAATGTTCTTTTCAAAGAATAATAATAGTTCCAATGGATCCAAGCACATTGACATCAAGTATTTGATGGTCAGAGATAGAGTCAAGGAAGGACAAACAAAGATAGAGCATATAGATACAGAAGCGATGATTGCAGATCCTTTGATTAAGGGACTTGCTTCTAAAGTTTTTAAAACACATGTTGCTAATATGGGTATTGTGGAAACTTTTGATTTTTTGGTTAGTGGGAGTTACTTATGTAAAAAGAAATACATTTTGACTTGATCCCTTTACGGGGTATGTAGGCAACCCATATGTTATTTGGGTACAGCTTCTTTCAATAATAATACATATCTCCTCTATCCATAAACTATATTTTGAGCATGCATAAAACTTATGTATTTTGTTATGATATTATTAAAATCTCGAGATACTATAGATAAAGACATAAGATGAGTCTCTTTTAGAGATATGTGGCTTCATTTTGAAGCATTATGAGGATTGATATGAATTAGCACAGCTTTTGATCACATTGGTGATAAGTTCATACTACATACTACCACATTTGGTTGGTGGATAGGGATCCATGTCGATGAGGATATTAGCATTTGTAGCTGTGGAGTGGTTTTACATCGTTTAAGTGGTGTAACGACTTCCATGTTCGATGTTGATATTCTTGTTGGACCGGATCGTGTTTTCTAAGGTGCTATCATTTGAGCTATTTTTGTGTGGCCATCTATGTAGTCTAGTCTGAGAATCATTTTCAAACGAGTTTTTATTTTATAGCAATCAATATTCGCCCAAGTGGGAGAATGTTAGAATAATTTCAAACCTTTGTCCTATGGCATCCAAAAAATTCTTAGCATTATCATTGTCCGGAATAGCTACCATAATGGAATCAGATATAGAACGTTTGATGATCTTTAAACAAAGTCTGTTAGCTCTTTCCCACTTTTGATACTCAACCACATATTCAGCAGTGCTCTTATCAGTAGGTCTTCAAGGCTGCTCCTCCAACACAAAATCCAGACCCAAAAGTCCAAGTGCTATTTCTACATCTCGTTTCCATCTCAAATAATTATTTCCAGTCAAAGTTTCAATAGCAGACAATTGACTTGAAATAGAGGAGGCACTCAAAACTATGGAAACATGAAATAATATATAAATTATTTAAGTATCATCCAAACATAATGCATGCAGTCAATGGATGATGACAAATCTATCTAATTAATATGGGCTATTAATTAGACAGCTCAGAATTAAGCTCGGAACCATATGAGCTTCATTACGATAAGAGTCTTGGCGCATCATTGTAAAGCACATTTAGGCTGACTAAACAACATGCTATAAGGTACTCTTAAAACATATCGGTAAGAGCCTTGGTGCATCATTGTTTAGTCACATTTAGGCTGACTAAACAACATGTTATAAGGTACTCTTAAAACATATCATGAAGTAAATTAATAAAATCACATCAGTTTTGAAATACCATCACATTTAGGCAGAAGGAAATTTCTAAACTAATGTAATCTCATTAACTACTTCTTACCATCATTCTCTAAAATATCACACACAATAACACCTTTGGGCAAGATATCATGTGCAATAAATTAGAAAACAAAGATATCTTTTTTTTTTAATACATATCAAGAGTGTGCCACTTTGGCGGCTACCACCCACAAAAAATTTCAAAAGATTTCTTTTAATGGAAAAATAAGGATAGTTAACATGCCCATGAAATTTCAATCACAAAATGATAATCATAATCATCAACTTGACATAATCAAAGTCAAAATTCAAATGTGATTGATAGACAATATAAATAGATCAAGCATATATTTATAAAAGAATGCTTATAAAAAGTTACAAAAATAACATGCATCCATATACATGCTTAGAGAGAGTACACATATGCATAGATCTTATAAGGCATTGAATATTCACTAGAAAATTTATCACAAATTTTCAGTTCACTGTATCCCTTTGAAAAATGTGTAAATAATGCTCAAAATTATCAAACAGTGTCTTATGATGGTACAAAAAATTTTCAAAAAATATAAAAAAATTTAATAGGGCGAATAAATAAATACTGGAAAAAGAAAACAGTGAAAATCACTGTTACTGTAGCTACAGGCGCCGCACGCACCCCCTGGTGCGAGTGGGCGACATTCTGGTTGGAGGTGAATTCATCTACAACCTCTAGCCGGGTCAGAAAATCGGGTCACGGGTCTTCATTCCGAGTCAACAGATTTTCAAATGGATTTTTCTCAATTTATTGCAATTCTTGGGTCAAAAAACAAAATTAATATAGGGGAAACAATATTGAATACCCGAAAAATACATATATGATGTTTTGAAACAATGGGTATCCATATTTAGTGTAGATTATTCAAACCTTGAAATTGGTATGAACCCTAGTTATGAAAGACTCAAAACTGAACCAAACAATGTATAAGAGATATCTAAAAGGCATTCCAAAAATATATTTTGACATGAATTAGATAAGTCCTTTACGTAATACGATTTTCTTTTCAAAATATGGTTCCAAAAAATATCAAACGAATTCATAACCATAAGGCCAAATGAAAGAGCAAGGAGATTAAGAAGAATATAAGCCCATACGATTCGAAGATATACAACAAATAAATTTCAATGAATTTGATTTTGAGTGATCGGTTTGTATAAAGAAATGACCGAAAACACAATCTTACGAAAGATTCTAATCCTAGCAACCTGGTTCTGATACCATATGTAAAAATCTAGAAACACATGCTAGAGAGAAGAATCTTAATAAACAAAAACTGATTATAAAAATATAGAAATCATACCTGCGGAAGCCATCTTGAAAGCAATATTGAAACTTCACAAATAATATTAGTGGCCAAATCTTCTCCTCCTTCTCCTCACAAAAGTATTAGCTATCAATGGGACAAGCAAATATACACACATGGAGAGGAGAGGGGATCTAGCCATATATATAGAAATCTTATGTGGAGTCCTCCTATTAAAAACTCCAAATCTCAATGGGTCTAAAAAAAATCCAGAATAAGACCCTTGAACTTCTAGGCCTACATACAATTAACCACATTTTAAATAGGATGTAATCCTATTTTACTAAGGTGAAATAAACCCCAAAATGATCAATTAACTTAATGGATTTAACCAAAGCACCATTGTGAGCTATTTATGTCTAACCTGTTTTTTTATAAAACATGCAATAAATATAAACCCATATTTGAAATTATTCTAACAAAAGCTCCTTGATAGGTACGTGGACTCGGCCGATCTCTCTTTTTCCCAAGCTCCTATCGAACTCGAGGTTGACGATGAGGGTGAGGCGGTTCTGATTAGCAGTAATGTCTTTGATGGTGAACTTGACAAGGAAGTTCTATTTGGGATTGGTGCCATAATCTTTGTTGATGGGCATTTGTTGGATGGAAGATTTGAGGTAATGGTTGTGGTCAATCTTAATGACGGCATTTGGGCATAGAAGGTAGAGTTCTGAGCTTCTAGGTGTGTGTGAATTTTGGGCGCTAAGGGGAGACGAGTCTGAGCCTTTTTAACAAAATTTTTAATCACAGAATGCAAAAGGTAGAAGAAAAACGTAGAAAAAGAAAGTCACATAAGCTTAGTGCATGTTTGGAACTGTGGTGAAAAATATAATTTATAACTTTAGGACTTATAGCTTATAACTTAAATAATAAGGTCTATACTTTAAAAGTTGTTTACTGTTTGATAAACATGTATCTAAAGCACTTTTAAAGTTAGTTACATTAGTTTTTTAAAAATATACAGTTATCTGTAAAATTTTTTCGATAAAAACTTCAATTTAGTACTTTTTTTAAAAATAGAGTTTCAGTTTTTTTAAGTGATTAAAACACTTTTTATAAATTTACTAAACATATTATTTTTTCTTTAAAAGAGTTTTAAAATAGTTAAAAATACTTTTTAAACTTTCAAACTCAATTCCAAACAAGCTCTTCATAACAGAGCGGTAGTAGTAAAAATGTAAGCGTATCATTTTCCGGAAAGGGAATACTCAATTAGTTATTTCATTGAGGCGACGAGGTCCATACCTTGCCCTTACTGCCCACCACTGGGCCTAATAACTTTGGGCCAAGATCTATTATACATTATTTTTTGGGCTGCCACGAATTTCCCACATGCATCGCCAAAGGCCCAACAGGTCACCAAGTTGATACTAAAACCAAATGGGTGACCCATGACAAGGCCATCTCACAAGTGGAAGTGAATTTTAATTCTGTTTAGATATAAGTTGGATTGCATATTACATTCTCTATGTAATATTATCCATCCATTAGTTTTTAATTTAAAAAAATTAAAACACAATCACACAATAAGATAAAAATGCACTATATAATAATTTTTTTCCAATATAAGAAGAAATTATCACATTACGAATAATATTATTTGAAAACTTTTACACTACACACCATCTATATGGCATAATTTAATTTATAAGATTCAAATTTTAAAATTTATCTTCAAAATCTAATCATGCAACGTAGATAATGTGGTATGTAAATGCATTCAAATAATACTATTCAAGAAGGTTGATATTATCTAGATTCTAGATCATTAAACTTTCACCTAATTTGAAAATTTCATATGAAATGTCAAATGATCTAGAGATGCATTGAACTCCTAAGAAATTAGACTATTCAAGTCAAAATACTTTTTATTTTCTTTACTTTCATATTTTTTTAATTGACTTGGTTTGGGTTAGGTGTGAAATGCTCGCTAGAAAAAATAAAAAATAAAAAAAAGTATATAATAGTTTCGTCATTGACAACGTTTACAAGAAGAAACACGTACGTAGATTGTGCCGTTCGTTGGAGGATGGTTGAATTTCATATGGAAAAATCATCATTCATTAGTTGGCTTGACGGAACGACTTGGGAGACAAAGACAGGGAAATTGATGACAGGTTTGAGAGGAGAGAGAGAGAGATGAGGCATGGACGTTAATTACAAAACCGGTCGATAATTAACACGTATAAGCAATTGTTCTCACCTCCAATAATAAGATTAAAAAAAACAGAGAAAGGTTATTAAATTCATTAAAAATTGTCTATATATGTTGATACAGTCTATCCTGTTTAGGCTTCATCTACGTTACGTGTCATTTCCATTTTTTGCCACGGAATGTCTTATCTTATTTCATTTCAATTCAATATCTTTATCAACGTATAAGATCTCAATCATCTACTTATATTTAAAGCCTGAAAGCAATTTTTTCTTAAATATAAATATATTTGTGCCTGCTTTTGAAAACAAATGGCAACTTTCCAACGAATCACGATTGCTTTAGAAAGTGCAATTCGCAAACCCATCCAAAGGTTCCAGGTGGATCAAAATCTCAATATCAAAATTAATAAATCGATTAAGACATTGCGATTACTTTTTTCCAATTTAAATTTCTTGTTCCTATCATATCCCATCCAATTAATTCCATAATTTCTAAACTGATTTTATGGTATATTTGAATTTTACAAATGATTTCCTCGATTTTCTTGTTGAGGAAAAGATCTTAGAAATAATCTAAAATTTTTATGGAAAACTGATGAAATTTAATCATCTCTGTCTATAAAGAAGAGATTTTTTTATAGCGGCTGAATAGGTGTCACTTAAAAAAAGTTAAAATCGAAAGAAATGTACGTAAGAGGAGGTAGGATGTGATGCGACGGACCACATAAATATTATTTATTTTAAAACAATGGCTTTCTAGTAATGTGAGTAATGTCAGCTGGGATGCCGAACTTGGGAGAAAACAGCTCGTAGTTGTTTCTGAGTTGTTCAAAAAACGTCTCTTTTTTGGCGGTTTTCTTGGCATTTTATTTGTTACGTTTCCTTGTATAATCATTATCGAGTTTTCTTGTTGCACATATTCTTTTTTTTTTTCTCTCAAGAAACTCTCGTACTTCATTCGTTCTTGATTTTTCTACCTATATCCTATCAGTTTCCGTAGTTCCTTGGATTTTCGGGAAATGGGGTTTCTCAGCACTTTCTTGGGAATTATTGGTTTCGGTTTTGGGATTCCTATTGGTCTCTTGGTGGGGTTCTTCCTCTTCATCTACTCTGAAGCCAAAGATGTGGAGGTAATATCTTTTACAGCTAAATGGTTTTTCCTATAAATAAAGAGTATAGCATTAAACCACCGGCTAGGCTATTTTTTATGGTCTAAGAATCTGTTGCAAGTTTGCAATAACACCGGACAGAAATCTCCTAGCTTTTTTACGTTTTTTTTTTCATGAAGTTTACTGAGCCCGGTTTTTCTGTTTTACATCTTTTTGGATCAATCTAATTGAAAATCTCTGGATTTATAAATTATCAAGCTTGTGTTAGTTGTTTGCTTTGTTTGAATTCTATTTCGATGGATAGTGGATATCTAAATTTCCGAAAATTACGAATGTAATTCTAATGTTATCTCCTCTCAAAATGAGTGTTGTCTTCCTGTTCACTGAGCTCATGTCGTGAAATAGTTCGGTGGGAACCTTATAAATTGGCGTCATTATTATTTCGGAACTTTTGTTGAAGCCATTGAATTATCAGGGTTATATATATGCGATGTTTTCATCTTATACTTTGTAACGATCGTTCGTTTCCTGGTTTCTTTAATCTGTTGTTTTTCTGCAAAGTAATTACACTGATCATATTTTGTTCAAACCTGACTGAGATCACTATTCATTTCTTGGTTTTTTTCTTGACTTTTTAATCCTAGACTCCTATGATAATATTCGTATAAATCCTGGACTTTGTAGCTCCCTTGAAATTTTTGCCGCTATGACATCATTTATATGGTTGGTTGCTAATGGTTGGCCAGAAATGTCGTGTGGCTTTCGTTGACGATGACATCCTTATGAAAAGTATGTAAATTGGGCGTGCCCCCGTTGCGAATGAAGTATGTGGTGCATCCAAAGATTGACATTTTGTGGAAGAGAGTTATGAATTTTAAAACCCTAAATTCAATTCTTGATTGAAACTCTCATGAGACACAGAACTAGTAAAATCAATTAGCAAATACATCAACTTGACTATATGGGATGCTTTAATTTTTCACAATGAAGTGAATGGTTTCATTTCTCTTGAAGGCAAAAACATGTACTTTATATAATGTTGTCGCTGCAGAAATAGGAACAACCGTATAAAAGTTAAGCTCGGAAATGAACCTGAGCATAAAATGGAGACAAATCCATTTTTGAATTACTATAAACAAAATGAAGTCTTTCAAAATTCTGTTCAACTGATGCAGTGGTTTCTTTCCACGAGATGTCAAAAATGCCGTCAGAGTCATGTAAAGTAAAAGTGCTGAGTCCCTGTGTTTTTTTTTTATCCATTTTTTTTTATTTAGAGTATGATTGTCTTCTCTGGAGAAGTTCATGTAGTTCTGAGAATTGTTTCCCCAAAAGTTTAATGTAATCTGGTGTTCTATAGAGTAATAATAAGTTCCAAGTATGTTTACGGGAAAAGAAAAAGGAAGTTCAATTGAATATTTCCATAATGCTTCAATAATTCAAAATGGTTAATGTTGCAGGATCCAGTTACCAGGCCACTCTATGAGTTAGATTCAAGTGCTTTACAAGATATTCTTCCTGAAATTCCATTATGGGTGAAGAGCCCTGATTATGATCGAGTTAGTATTGCCATACAGCCATCTTATAACTTTAATTCCTCTTTCTGTGGTTGCTCTTAAAATTAATTAAATTTCATTAGCATGTTGATCATTTGCACAATTGTGCAGGTAGACTGGTTAAACAAATTTATCTCTGATATGTGGCCTTACCTTGATAAGGTAATTATCCTATCTCATAGCCTTTTTGGCTTTCTGTTAGTGTCTGCGACTGAGTGACTTTCAATGTCTAGGCAATTTGCAGTACGATTAGAACCACAGCACAACCTATATTTGCAGAGTACATTGGGAAATATCATATTAAAGCAATTGAGTTTAAGAATCTTAGTCTTGGAACTCTTCCTCCTGCAATATATGGTGAGTCTAATGCTATTGATTTATCTATCCAGTACATTTTATGCTCTCTTTCAAGATTTAAAATTCATTAGTGTTGAGGAGTTTAGGTTGTGATCCATCCATTATATTATTTAAGTTGCTTCAAGAATCCTACAAGTATCTTCTATGAACTATGACTTGACTTAGAATGAGAATTATCTCTATGGCTGGTTTCTGTTCAAATAAATTCATACACGTCGTGATGCCTATTAAATTGAAGCCACAATCATCGATGCTAGGGTTCATCTGGCATTTGAGGTTTCTTGGGAAAATTTTGTGGAAGAACTTTCATGCCTTTGATGATGACATATTTTGAACCAACAGAAGTTAGAGAAATGACATTGAGTCGGGAAAAACTTCTGCATGGTACCAAGGGAGAAAGCAAGCATAAAACAACAATTAATAATTGTTAAAAATAATTTAGGTGTGAATTATCCTTCACAAATTTTTATATATCCGTTGATTATTAGTATGTGCAACACGCAACATTAGGTTGCTCCCTATATATAAAATTCACATATTACATGAGGCTTTCATAAACTTTGGACAAAGCAGATGACGTACAGGATTTTAATGTAAACTATCAACATTCACTAGGACATAGCAAGCATTTAATGGGTAGTGCACCACATTTAATAGCTCTTCAATTATTCATTTTGGTTTATTTTATACCCCAGGTCTTAAAGTCTATGAGACTAACGAGAAGGAACTGGTCATGGAACCGGCAGTCAGATGGGCTGGCAATCCCAATATAGTTTTGGCATTGAAAGTATTGTCTCTAGAAATAACAGTTCAGGTCAGAAGAGCCTAAAGGCATGCTTCTTAACCAACATGTGTGTCCGTGTGCCTTTCAGAAATTTGACTATGCTTCTTTCAGTTGGTGGATTTACAGATATTTACTTTACCGCGGATAGCTTTGAAGCCTCTTGTGCCTACCTTTCCATGTTTTTCAAGCATTGTGTTATCTTTGATGGAGAAAGTAAGTAGGATCATTTTGCACGTTGAATATATTTTTCCCTTGAATTTTCTTAATCTAAAGGTGAATGGATATTATTGCTTTTTAACTAAGGTGACTGATAAGATTCATTCGGGTGTGATGATTTTTCTTAATTATCTGCAGCCGCATGTAGATTTTGGAATAAATGTATTGGGAGGTGACGTTATGTCCATACCCGGCCTCTACAGATATGTTCAGGTGCTGCACTAGTAAGTCCTCTACTAGGCGTTATTTTTTAATGACTTTCTAAAATTGGATCTTAGGCAGATAACTTGTGCAAAATCAGGGTATGACTATGGACTAACCAACTTTTCAATGTGCTTGCAGGAGACTATTAAGAAACAAATTGCAAGCCTCTACCTCTGGCCCCAAACACTTGAAATTCCTGTTCTTGATGCTTCAACGTGAGTTTATGTGGGATGGCAGAGTATGCTTCATAAATTTAGTCATTTCTGTTCCTAAATATTGGTTTGTTCAGAAAAAAATATGGTTTTGTGAAATTGAATAACGATGGTTGAGTTTCTCTACCACATATTTGATGCCTGGGTAGTTGACTCTATTGAGTATGAGCCTCAAGCTGTTTCTCTGTGAATGTTAAAATCTCATTTGGTGACCTGAATTTTCTAAGTGGACTTGGTGTAATTTCCTGTCAGTAAGGTTCATACAGAAGAGGTAGAAGTAATAATATTAATTTATCATCTTTTTTTATTTTGTCTTCCTATAGAGCGGCCATAAAAAAGCCCGTGGGGATTTTACATGTGAATGTTATTCGAGCTCTTAAACTTTTGAAAATGGACATCTTGGGGACGTCTGATCCTTATGTCAAGCTCAGCCTTAGTGGAGAGAGGCTCCCTGCAAAGAAAACCACTGTCAAGAAGAACAACTTGAATCCTGAGTGGAATGAGAAGTTCAAGCTTATTGTGAAGGAACCTGATAGTCAAGTTCTTCAATTAGAAGTGTATGACTGGGACAAGGTTTTTTCCCTGCTCTCTGGGTTTATTGCTTAGAAAATAAAGGAAAGAGATCCAACTATGTTTAATACTTTTTGTCAGGTGCAGCAGCTTGGCTCAAGCCACAATAGAATCGAAACTAAAATCTAAACTTCAGATCTTTTTTCTTCATTTATATAATGTGCAAATAAAGCCTTATGTGCAGTTCTTTGTCTTTTGCTAGATGTCAGGCATGTTTGACGTTTGAAGTTACTATTATGCCCGGATAGTTTGAATGGATGAGAAATGATGAATCCATTTTTTTAATTAATATGTTAACAAAACCTGAATTCAAGGAAGAAAGAATCCAAATAATTGCCATAAATCATGATGCAGTTTTGCTAAAGTGCACTTGAAGCTTGGATATATATTTCTATAGAAAGCATATGTGAAGCAGTCCATATAAAGGTCAGAACACACATACTTTTTCTGACAAATTAGTGAAGCATTCTTTAGAATAAAAAATCGAGATCACTATTTTTTAAAAGAAATGCAACGAATACCTGGTCTTTATTTTGTTTTGTATTTATCTAGCATCTAGAAATACCATCCAAATGTGTCTAGTTGAGCCTTGCACTTGTGATGAGGATTAGTTCCAGGCTTCAAATATGTTATTATTTTCTTCTACCTGTTCTTCGCAGGTTGGTGGACATGACAGGCTGGGAATGCAGCTAGTTCCACTGAAACTGCTTACACCCTATGAGACAAAAGAATTTAAGCTTGATTTGCTCAAGCACACAAACATTAGTAATCCTCAAAACCAGAAAAAGAGAGGGAAAATTCAGGTGGAGATGAATTTTGTTCCTTTTAAGGAAGACAGTGCTAAGTTTAGTGGGCCACTGAATGGATATGGAAGAAAGGAAAGCAGATTTAGTAGAGCCTCCGATGATGAGGTGGAGGCTGGAGCTGGTTTACTTTCGGTAACTGTCCAAGGAGCAGAGGATGTAGAGGGGGAGCGCCACAATAATCCTTTTGCATTGGTTCTCTTTAGGGGAGAACAGAAGAAAACAAAGGTGAAATTTTCTTTTAGCCAATGTTGCATGGATATCGACACAATTCATATTGCAAGTTGTATTTAGAAGCCTAGAATTGCTACAAAACTTTTCCATGTAGAATAAAATTCACGGTAAAACAGTCTGGTTTTTGTTGTTGTTGTAAAAGCTCCCATATGTCATTGTACAAAGGTTTTGTTTCTCCAGTCATATGAACTGTTGCATTCCTTTTCATCTACGTTCAGTCTACCCTCCGAATCTCCGATTAACTTGCAGATCAATTTGATTTTACATAGATGATAAGAAGGACTCGTGACCCTATTTGGGGTGAAGAATTCCAGTTTATGCTTGAGGAGCCTCCTTTACACGAGAAGATTCATATCGAGGTGAAGAGCAAGCGAACGGGAATTAGTTTTCGATCAAAGGTATGACTACCACCTTGTTTCTAGTCTTTGTTGCATTAGTTTAGTTTGTTCTGCATACTTGTCAATGCCCAGACTTTAGTTTAAATTGTTGTCTATTATTTAGGAATCATTAGGACATGTGGAGATTAACCTTACTGATGTTGTCCACAACGGCCGAATCAATGAGAAATACCATCTGATCAACTCGAAGAATGGAGTGATACATGTTGAGATACGGTGGAAGACAGTTTGAGACACAGGAAAAGACAAGACAAGAGCATAATATGTTTTTAAGTAATCTGTTCTTTCACGGTACAGGATTATTACAAAGGAGTTGCAGCTTATAGAAGGAGGATTCAGAACAAGGCAGAATTTTGGAGTTTTTATTGGTTAAATGCTAAAATGCTGCCCGAGTTTTGAGCCGTTTTCATTTCAGCTTCTGTCATTAATTTATTAATTTCATTTTAGATCAAGATCCATACGCACAAGTACTATGGCCTAGGTGTTATTCTCCCTTACACTTGAGGACTTATGTTCGGACAGAAATTTGTGAAATTTTTTTTCCCATCATTTTAGTTCATGCGCTTGATCAAGTTATCATAAAAATCTCCACCGCTAATTTACATTTTAAATATTTTAAAATAAAAATAAAAAACGAAAAATGATTTTTTTTAATAAGTGGGATAAAATCATCAAAGAAGAACTTGTACAAAAAAAAAAAAGAGGGTTCGAATTATGGAAGAAACCACACTGAACCGAAGAATCTGTCTTTCAAAATCATAATTATGGAAGAAACTATTTGTGCAAACTTTTCCCTTCACATAATAATTAAAAAGAAGAGTAAGAAAGTAAGAAAGAGAAATAGATGGCGACAATCGGTGTCGGACATGATGTTGAACATATGACCCCACAGGATGAAGGGATTAGGTCTGACTTACCCATACTAATCAACAAAAAGTGATATTATCATTAAGAAAAAGTTACTGCATGGCACCTTCTTTCCTAGTAGATGAAATGCAAAAGTCCTGGCTGTGGCTCTAAAAAGTACTTGAATATTTGGTACTTCTCAATGCCCTGTTATTAGGAAATGAACTTGTTAATTAGCTCATGTGTAATTAATTTAACAAAGGTCATGTATAACATCATGACAGCTTGACCCAACTTCACCTTTTAATTAATTAGCTTTCTTTAAAATGTTATAAATAGTATTGGAGTTAGTAAGCGTTGAGCTTGAATAAAATTCTTATCTTTTATATATAATGATTTTCATATCTATATTATTTTATAATATGAAATATAGCCTTCAACTATAGCATCAAGGTGTTAATTCTCAATTTTAAACATTTTTTTTCCAATTATAACCTTGGCTTTTAGAAGGAGCTCAGTCGCCACCTTTTTCATTAGAAAAATTTTACTCATCGTTCTCACACATCACATACCATACATAATTTTTTAATTTTTAATTTTTAATTTTTAATTCTTTTTCTCTTATCAAATGTGTGATGTATGTACGATGAATAGAATAAATACTTGATTATTTTAGAAAAAATAAAACCAACAAAAATTTTAAAAAATATATAAAATATGATGTGTGAAGATGATGAGTACTGAATACTGAGTAGCAAATATATTTTCATTATCAATACGGTATATTACAAAGGTACTGTTAAATTTATTAATTTATTTATTAAATCTTGGTTTTGACTTGAAATTATATCCATCATGCCGTGCGATAATCATTAATGCGAAGAAAGTTAAATTTTTTGTGGTCAAGCCCTTGTATGTATATATACTTTGGAAGAAGCCCGGAATTGAGGGACGGTCACATCTACGAAATAAAGTAGAGGCACATCGAAGATCCAGCCCAGTCCATGCGAATCAAATGACATCGTTCCCGGAATACGACTCCTCCAAAATTAATGTAAGAATCTGCTGCCACTAGAGACACGGCATTGCATCAAGTTCTCTTGGAATATTATATCACGTTTTAACTTCTATTAAGCTGCTTGCAACGAATATTAGGCAAATCAATTTAATAAACAGTACATATATATAGATATTATTCTCTTTGATTGAAGAAAAAAATCCCTTCCAATTAAGACCGGATGTAGAAGGTGAGATACTTACAGCATAGGCGAATATTGTAAATAACAAATACAAGCATTCTTGTTTTTATTAAAAAAATAATTTTATTTGGCAATTTGAAACTTACCTCTCATATTACTCGTGGTGCCACGTGATTTATTAAATAAATAAATAAGTACAAACACAAAAGTGGTAAAAAGAATTTAAGGTTAATTTCAATTTTCTTCATCTTTTTGTATTTTTAGATGCTCTTTTATTTTGAATATATATATTTTTAATAAACTATGGTGGTGTCACGTCAAGAGATTTATATGACTATATAATCTTTATAATGGAAATCATTTACGAATCTATAGTCGGATAAAGATAAAAGAAAAATAATTTCCTTATAACTATCTTACAACTATTTTATAACTCTATGTTAAATTGAGAGTAATTATGTAAAATAGAGATTTTTTTTTTTTTTAATGAAGAAGTATGATTCTATTGGTCCATAGTAAAATGAGTTATAAACTAACTATATAAAAAAAAAAATTATAGATCGTGTTTCGTTACTCAAAATAAAGTATAACGAGTGGGCTTTACAAAATCTAACATTACTCCTATATGAGAGCTTTCATAGGTGTAAGCCCCACATTGCGTAGAGTACTGTCTATGTTCCTAACAGTATTCATATAAATTCACTAAACTCACAGGATCGAGACATTGAAAAATATATGAAACCAACTCATTTTTAAATATAGTATTTTGATTTAACTCATGATTTATGAAGCCCTTGATATATAAAAATATAGCCAATTAAACATATATATCTTAATTTGATGCATATATATCTAGAGAAGGAGCTATATATATATTTGCGCCTTTTTTTTTTTTTTATGTAAACCTGCTCGTACGTATTTACCATGCATATATATATATATATATATATATATATATATATATATATCCCTCTCTCTCTCTCACTTCGATGCAAACATGGCATGGCATGTGCATATATTGTTAGAGATGATAATCATCACTTAGCTTGCATATATATATATATATATATCAACATAAATTAATATGCATATTGCATGGGACATGATGATGTTAGACATATCACGTACGCAGGACCCCACTGAAGGCATGGATTAGGCTTGACTTGTCGATGATGATCAATACATGTGGCATCATAATTAAGGAAAGCTACTGGCCGCTAGTTGGATATGCATGGCTAGATCAACTTACAACGTCTACTTTAAAGTTTAAAATAAAAAATAAAAAATCTTTTGCAGGAATATTAAACATAGTAATGAAAAAACTGACTTCCAATAATAATGATGTCACTTTTGTTTTGCACTATAATGTTCTAAAGACAATCTCTTACACTACATATATATATAGTATTACTATATATAGCCCACCAAAGTAAACTAATTAAGCAACAACTTAATTCGATTCTCTAAACACAATCTAGAAACGAATCTTTTTTTTTTTCTTCTCTTTTTTGAAACATTCATACAGCATTAAAAAAAGACAACCAATTAATGTGCGGCGAGCGATAAGCTGATAATGTTAATTTCATGGTTCTGAAGCCCCCCACTCCAAGATTTCACAAGTATTAGTTTAATGACTTCGTGGCCGTGTATTAATACCGAAAAAGAGAGAGAGATCTAGAGATCAGAATATTGATTAATAAATGGTCATGTACAGTGAGTTCTAAGTGCAAGACATCCCATACACCACCCAAGTGGGGGGCACCATAAGAGGAGAGAGAGGTTCCCTAGCTAATTCTTTTGTTTTTTAGAAAAAAAGTCAGCTTTTTCGTTGACTTGCCCCAGAAAGTTTGGCCAATTTAGACGTAGTAAAGGGAATCCAATCCCCTGTCCACAAAGGTTTTTATGAGGATTCTTAGTTAATGGATATCCACTCATTGCTAGCTAGGAAGAAGAAGCTGCTACCCTTATTACTACTCTCTCTCTCTCTCTCTCTCTCTCTCTCTCTCTCAAGTTGTGCGAGGCATGGCATGTGTTCTCTCAAAAGGAGGTGTGAAATGAAATTAAAAGGAGTCAGTGCCTTGGTTCCTATTGATGTTTTTTGTGGGGGAGAGGAATAACTTTTGCCTTCTAAAAGATGGAGCATTTTTTTTTTCTTTTAAAAGGTCATCTTTTGAAGCTGGGTAAAGTGGGAATAGGGAGCTCCACTTTAGAGCTAGCCATGCCAGCTCGATCATCACGTAACTCTTTACAGTACTAGTACTACTCGATCGTATGTTTGTCATGGGATGCGTAGATATTATATATTGCACTTTCAACTTGAGAGAGATAGCTAGCAAAGCTGATGATGATGATGATCTGGTGCTATCGCATGATGAAATTACTACTGATTCCCAAATAATTCAGGGCAAGTTATGTCAATTTTTTTTATGCCCTGTAGGCCAGTTCGTACCAAACATTTGAAAATGGACTAAAAATTCTTCCTCCACTCAATATCTCTCCAGTTTTTCAAGCTTAATTCCCTATTCCACTGATCTCGTACGTATTCCCCTCAATATAGGTTTCCTGATCTGGGAGTAGTGCATTTCTGTCATCAGAGATCAACAAAGTTCCATAGATGCCTGCCTATACCATTCTAAAAATAATGGGTAGTAAAATTGGACCCAACTCAACATATTCTTGCTTTTATTGGTGACTTCACATAGGGGTGGCAGATTGTATTTTCGAGTCGTGTTCATGTTGTGTCAAGTTAAGAACATTCAACTATATAGGTCAACTTTGACCTAACCTATTAAGTTAAATGTATCAAATTTTCAAACCTTAACTCAACTCATTTAGATAACGGGTCGTGTCGTGTCCTCCGTTTAATAATTAATTATAAATATGTTAACACGACATGACTCATTTAAATATTTTTATTTTATGTAAATAGGTTGAACCAAAGCGCATAACACATTTGACCTGATTAACATAATTTCACATAAAAGTTAAAATCTATATTTATTAATAACCACAATATCTTAAAAAATATGTATCAATATTTTTCAAATTTTAACATATAATAAAACTAATATTACAGACCATACAATAACAAATACGAGCATAGGTCTAAAATTACAATAAAAATATAATTATTCTATGAAATACTAATATTACAATTTAACAATAATAAAATTCTAATTTTGAAATAAATTCTAAACAGATCAAGATAAGTTGATTTCGTATTAAGTAGATTAATTCGTTATTATCCATTATTAATCTGTTTATAAATCATGTCTTAATAGATACATCCCTTTAATTCAAACCCGCTAAATTCGTATGTATTAGATTCACAAGTCTTATCACGTATTACTACCCCTACCTTCAAATAAATTTTAATGGTCCAAGTTTAGGGGCGCATGTGCTCCAGAATCCTTTCTTGCCCATCAATTTTGTCTTCTTGTAAGACATGGAAATACTACAGCTTTCTTCTTTTTCTTCTCATTTGTTGCGGTGGTACCTGTCAGCAGAGCATTACAAATCCAACCAATGCGCGCAGAAA
The DNA here is from genome assembly GCA_029856935.1 of Cyclocarya paliurus. NCBI lineage: Eukaryota > Viridiplantae > Streptophyta > Magnoliopsida > Fagales > Juglandaceae > Cyclocarya > Cyclocarya paliurus. The sequence continues at coordinate 3,780,014 of JARVXP010000207.1, read as the reverse complement.
TTGGGTACCAATGGCATTTTATAATCATGTATTGAAACTTTGCACTCAAGCGTGTTTAGACTAAAGTAATACTTGGACCGATAACTTCTTGAAAAGTTCTCACATTTCGCCCATAAAAAAAAGAGTTCTTTAATGTGTTACGAGGCTATGAATGCTATTAATGACTAGTAGATCTTCAATGACAATATTCAAAGTTTGATATACGCATGCACGTTACCGTTTTAATAATATATATATATAATTCTATTTATTATCTCACATATTATACATCATATTTTTTTTTATTAAATGTGTGGTATATAGATGATGAGTTAAAAAATTTAAAAAATTTTAAAAAAATAAAATAGAAAAAAAAATTTAAAAATTTAAAAAAAAAAAATATAATATATAATGTGTAAAGATGATATATATATATATATATTTATATATATGCATGTCAGTTTTAACAATTCAAACTCGGTCCGTGCTGAAAATTCTTAAGAGTTGCAGCCCAACCTTGAGGCTGGAGGTTCGTCGACCAAGGTTGTGATGACATTAGATTTCGTAGTAAATCTATCTTAATTTATTTCAACTCATTATTATAATTTTTTTAAATCTTAAAAAATAATATTCTAACAATATTTTATCATCTTAACTCAATTCATTTCAACATTCAAACGTAATTTAAAAAAAATAAGAAAAGTTCAAGATGGATTTCAATATTATGGAATTATTTAGTGATTATTATTTATTATTTAATGATTAAAAAATTATTTTTTAATAATATTGAAATTATTTTTAAATATATAAAAATATATTTAAAGATATGAATAAAATGAATAGAAAAAATCAGAAAAAATAAAAAAGATACAAGATAGCCATTCTCGTGAAGCACGGCTCGAAAAGAATTGAAGAGCGCGAGCGAACATCTGGAATTTACATTGGAAACTTCTAATGGAAAATATTGGAAATCGCACTTATTTCTCGAAATTATAAGTTGAACACCTCGTTTTAGGTGGAGAGTCCTACATTTTTTGTTTTTGGTGCTAGGAAAGTTCAACGTTGTTGTCCAATTACAATAGGCTTGTACAAATCAACGAATTCCAAGGGAGCCTATGTTGTCCCGAAAAAATCTATTCAATTTTTACTATTCACACCATATTTTATATTCTATATTTTTTTTAATTTTTTTATCAAATATATTTTTATATGAATAGTAAATAAAAAATTATAAATAGTTTAAAAAAAATATATTAAAAAAAATATATTAAAAAATATAAAATATAAAATGTGAGGAGGATGAATAGCAAAATCCGTGTTGTCCCATATATGAATCCATGATGCTCTAAATTCCCATGCATTCTTTTTAGAGAGAGAAATGAAAGATAAATTTTTTAGCTATTTCACGTAAATAAATAATTTAATATTATATATTAGATTATAAAATTAATTTTATTATAAAATAAAATTATCGTATTATATAAAATTATATTAATTTATAAATTTATTTTTATAAAATTTTTGTGTGGTTGTAACAATTAAAAAAAAAAGATAGAAACTCTCATGACCTATTGATTAGAAAAAAAAAAAACTAATAATATCTTATGTGGCTGCAAAAAATGGCTCAAAATTCTCTAAATGAAATTAAAATAATACTCTGTGGGGGTTGAGAATATTATGTGTTTGATAATTATTTGGGATAAAATATCAAAATAATAGAGAGAAACAAAAGGAGATCCAACTAAAGCCATGAGATAAGATCCGGAATTGATGTCAACAGGGTTGACATGGGAACCACAAAGACGACCACTGTGATGATGTGCACGTGTGGCATATACTTTTCATCATCTCATGTGAGAGGAAGAAAAACGAACATCATTAGGAAAAATCCCCACCCATCCGACGCATGCCCAACAATGATTCATCATGATGCATGGAGGGGGCCAGCCCATTCATTCAACTGACTCATACTGCATCTACTAACTAATGGGGAATCCTTTTCTTTCAAAGATAATATATGAAGAGGGCCTCTTGAAAAATTAAAAAAAAACAAAAAAAAAAGGTATTTAATTAGGGCGTAATCCACTAAACAACTTGATTGGCATTATTATATTTGTCAATGAAAATATTTGTGTTTTTTAGAGAGAGAGAGAGAGAGAGAAGAGACTTGACAACCAGCCACTAACACTAAAAATACTGCGAACTGTCGCCCATTTACAAAAGGTGAAAGGGGGCTTCGTGGGTACCCAACCATAAACCAAGAGCATATCGCCATGTTTGAAAAATCAAAGTGTGCACACTATTATGTACATGAGAGAGAGAGAGAGAGAGTGGATTCAACAACGACGCACCAATAGACATATGCCGAAATTGAATGCTTTTCCAAGCAGAGAACATTATTTATTTTGACTTTTTTTAGAAATTATAGCATTGGGACAAATTCAGATCATTTGGTGGAACGGAATAATTCCAATAAGGAATTATATTCTTTTTTTTTTTTTGGTCCTCGGCTAAAAGGAATTCAGGAGTGGAAAATGTGGCACATAATCTGTAAAATTCTGGTTGAAAATCAGCTTGATGGGTAACTCGGATGTCTAGAAAAGTGGGTCGACTGATCGATCATGTTGGGAAGGAATATACAAGAAGAGTGTCATGTTCTTCGAATTTCAGTTACTCCAATAGACCCCCGCCTAACTAAGGTCGTTTCCTCAAAGACTCTGCAATTATGGCTTAGTATCTTATAGTTCAGCAGAGATGTCAATCGCAGTGCCATAGAAGCTGCATGAGCACGGATTTTTCTTTCTCTAAACGGCAAAAAGGGCAAAAAAAAAAAAAAAACAAACAAACTATGGTTGATACTGATGCAGCTTGGGCTAGTTGAAATGACAGCAGGCAGGTCCGCCCCCGCCCCTACAGTGATAACAAGCTTGGTCTATCGGATGCTGAAGGGAGTTTGAACATTCTGAGAAAGGGACTAGATTCGAACAGCGATGGTGTCTGTTGTGTAACCAGTCATATGAAATTTCTTTTAAGTGACAATTTTTAAAAACTCAGGATCTTTTTTGTTTTTGTTTTTGTCTGATGCATTTATTCAAAGCACCGATGGTACTTCGCCGGACAAACTTTTGTATATTTTTATTTAAATTTTGTTATTCATCATCTAACACTTTACATATTAATTTTTTTAACTTTTTTTGTTTTATTCATACTAAATTAATGAAGTTATTCTATTTATTATTCATATACCACATATTTAATAAAGATAAAAAATAAAAAAAATAAAAATTATATATGATGTGTAATATAAAATGATGAGTAAATTTTTTCTAAAATGATAAAAAGAAGAAAAAAAAAGAAAGAGAGAGAGAAGACAACATAGCACTACAGCTCCGTGACAATGAGTGGCAAAATTGATAAAGATACGAGGGAGGGGTAATACAGGAAATGGAAGCTGACAAATGTATAAAGCAGCTTGCTTTCCCAATTCAACCAAAACGTGCTTTTATCTGTGTCCTTTTACCTCCCATCAAAAATCTCAAAGCAAAGCAGAGCAGGTCAAAATCCTCAATAGACAACCTCTCTCTCTCTCTCTCTCTCTCTTCCATGGCGGCCGAGAACACCAAGAAGAAGAACTATACATTCTCAAACAACCCCATCCTCCTACGACCCAGTTCCTCCCTTTGACATTTTTAAGCCTCAAAACCCACATTGAACCTTAAAACCCAAGTCTTTTGCTTATTTCTCTGCAACCATAACCCCCCATTAACCTTCCACTCTCTATCTTGGTATTCGTGCTCCATTCCTCTCTCTCTCTCTCTCTGAACTCTCAGCCAAGAGAGAGAAAAAGAAGAAGCTTAGCTGAACTTAAGCGCTTCTTTGAGATCTTGGTTTTGCTTTATTTTTCACTTTCGTCGGCTAAGTATTGTGGATTCTTGGATTTAGTTCTTTGTTTGAGATCTGAAAGCAAAAAATGGGAAGTAAATGGAGGAAAGCGAAGGTCGCACTGGGTCTCAATCTCTGTATGTTTGTCCCAAGAACTTTAGAAGACTCACCTCCTTCTCTAGAGGCCTCTGAGAGGCTGTCTGATGCTGCTCTCCTCTCTCCGGCCAATTGGAGCACGCTTTCTTCGCGGCCGAGCACGCCTACGCCGTCTTCTTTTGGTTTAAGGTTGTCTAAAAGTGGTAGCAAATCGTCCAAGGTATCATATCGTTAACTTTAGTAGTTCCATGGTATAGTGTATTTGTGCGTGTATTATTATTTTTTCCTTCTTTGGTTCTGGTTGGTTTTTGATAATCTTTGAATATTTGCTTTGTTTGGTTGCCAAGTAAATGGAGGCAGAAGAAAGTATAAAGTCCTTGGTTTGTGTTCTCTGTTGTGTTGGTAGTAAAAATTTTGATCGAACCAGCTCAAGTAGAACAACTGAGCCCAATAGTTCCTTTCATGGGAGATAACTAAATAATGGAAAATGGATTTTCTTGGGTACTAAAAAATAAATAGCTGTGTGACAAGAATTCACTTGATCATCTTGTCGATTTGTTTTTCAATATAAAAACTGGGGCATAGTATTTTCCTTGAAGCATTTCGCGTACTTTTCTCGTGACATTGACCAGTAAAAGATCTTGGAAAAGTTGAATTTTTGCTTCCTCAATTATGATGGGATTTTCCGTTTTCAGATTCATACCAGCATATGATTTAACTACAGGAACCGTTACAATCGTTGGAATCTTTATTGTTTGCTTCAATTTCCCCATTATAAGTCATACGTGTTCTTCTATCTATCTCAGTTTTTTTCTTTTTTTCTTTTTTGAAGAAATATGCATAATTTAGTTATTTCATGCTTCTTTCTTCTTTCTTTGGTATAACTATATTTTAGCAGTTTTAAGGTGTGTAAGAAATCAACGAGCTTGGTATTTGATGTCATGTCATATAGCTTTCCCCGCCTTAATTAGGCTTGTGGTGTGACTGTCATCGCACAGGTTATGTTCAGGACCATTCTTGTTTCCCTTACTATTAAAAGATGGCCACGGTTTATACCTTTCCTTCTCCTGCTTACCTTGGAATAAGATAGTTTTCAAGCTTTATAGCCTGCAATTTCAGTAAAAGTGAAAGAAATCAAAGAAAAATAAATATGATAAAGAAATTCATGATTTTCATCTCTTTGATGATAGTTCTTGCAATTCTTTCTTTGGTTGTTATAGAAGCCCCGGTTTATACGTAAAGACTACAGCAATGTATACTTTCTTGATAGCCACTCAAAATTATAATCTTTGATTTTTATTTTCTATTGTGCCCTCCATATGTTGGATGCCACGTGTTTGACTTCCTTTTCTTCACTGGTTTGTTCTTTTGTTAGATTATTCTGCTTCTCTTCTTGCCTAGCCCATAGGAAAAGCTACCCATAGCTAAACGTAATTGCTGCTGGGGAAACAACCACTTGCAATCTCCTTTGCCCCTTGGATAATGGGGAGGGAAGAGCATAGTCCTTCAAATCTCATGCTCTGCATACATGCCAAAAAAAGAAAAAAAAAATATTAAAGAAAAGTGAATATCTCATGGCTGCGTGCATGCTATAATGCTAGAAAGTACTGAAAATTTTCTTATCAGTAAGAAAGTACTGATTACCCTCCTTGAACTGATAAATTGATTAAGTAAGATCACAAGAATATTGCTAGAATTAACAAACTTTTATGTAATGCAATAACAACTACTCTGGCCCGGTTTACTTAATGTTTGGATCGGAAACCTTATTTGATCACACGTTAGATTCTTCTCTATCCCTGGATTAAGGAAAAACACATGGTTATAAGTCATGAACTTGTGTTTTTCTTTTTCTCCATCCACTTTTCTCTGTGATAATTCAAGCAGAACAACTTGGAAGTGGGCACATGGTTTAATTGAAGAGGAGAAAACAGCCCAAAGAAGCAATTGAAAAAATACAATGGTATCGGCACCACATGAGAATTAAAAGTAACAAAGCAACAGAACAAAAATAAAGCTCCTTAGTTTTAAATATTTTTAAAATATTAAATGAATTTAAACTTGCTAAGTTGGGCATCCTGCTCATCCCATTACCTCTCTAGTGCTCACCTAAATAGGGCTTGAAGTTTGAATATACAAATATTGGAACTGAGATTGTTCTGTTCGGAAAAAAAAAAAAAATCCTTAGTTTGTGGGGGCTAACTACTATGAACATGCCTGTGGCTTTCAGCCACACTTGCATCAAGCTCCGGTTCCCAACTTGAGAGCTGGGGTTGACTCCCCGTTGACATGGTTTTATTTACTTTCTGTGAATTGTGTGGAAGCTCATGGTTGTGTTGTCCATAACAATATTGTCAAAGCATGCCAGATACAAATTGTGGAATTAAAACCAAAGTATAAAATTCATAAAACATTTGAGTTGGTTAAAGAATGTCATCTTTGGTAATCTTTGACAAAATATTGTGCGTATGACTTTTCAAGTACTTTCATGATTGTATCATCCTTTGTTTACTCATCTTGCTTGCTTCATTTTATGCTCTCAGCAGACCTGCTCAATATGCTTAACCAAAATGAAACAAGGGGATGGTCATGCTATTTTCACTGCGGAATGCTCTCATTCATTTCATTTCCACTGCATTGCTTCAAATGTCAAACATGGCAACCAAGTTTGTCCAGTTTGCAGAGCAAAATGGAAAGAAATCCCTGTGCAAGGTCCTAGTTTAGATCCTTCCCCTGGGAGAGCATCAATTAGTCCAGTTGGTTGGCCCCAAAATGATGCTTTGATGACTGTGGTCCGCCAACTTCCTCCCACTCGAAGAGATATGAATCGGCGGCATATCATGCCACTTTGTCAAGCTATGGAGCCAACCATATTTGACGATGATGAAACCTTAGATCACCAGCCTGTATTTTCTGAAAGAAGCTGCAGCGATAAGAATGCTACAGATTGCAATTCTATTAAAACAATAGAGATAAAAACATATCCAGAGGTTTCATCTGCCCCCCGGTCCAATTCTTTCAATAACTTCACTGTTTTGGTCCATCTCAAAGCCTCTGCTGCAATTACGACAAAAAATCCCAGCAGAAACCTGGCTAGCTTGCTACAATTTTCTCAGACTCCTCGTGCTCCGGTGGATCTAGTCACAGTGCTCGACATAAGTGGTAGCATGGCAGGAACCAAGCTTGCATTGCTTAAACGAGCCATGGGATTTGTAATACAGAACCTTGGCTCCAATGACAGGCTTTCAGTTATTGCCTTCTCCTCCACAGCCCGTCGCCTGTTTCCTCTTCGTCGGATGTCTGACTTGGGGCAACAGCAGGCACTTCAAGCTGTTAATGCTTTGGTTGCAAATGGTGGGACCAACATTGCTGAAGGCCTGAGAAAGGGTGCCAAGATAATGGAAGACCGAAGGGACAAGAATCCTGTGGGCAGTATAATACTGCTGTCTGACGGGCAGGACACTTATACTGTCAATGGCTCTGGTAATAACCAACCTCAACCAAATTACCAGTCGCTCCTCCCTTTATCTATGCACAGTGGTCACAGTACAGGATTTCATATTCCAGTGCATGCTTTTGGATTTGGTGCGGATCATGATGCTTCATCAATGCACTCAATTTCAGAGATTTCTGGAGGGACCTTTTCTTTCATTGAAACTGAAGCTGTAATTCAAGATGCGTTTGCACAATGCATCGGGGGGCTTTTGAGTGTTGTGGTGCAGGAGCTGCAAGTGGGAGTTGAGTGCGTCCATACAAAAACCCACCTTGTCTCACTAAAAGCAGGAAATTACCCCAGCCATGTGACGGCTGATGGTCACACCGGATTTATTGATGTTGGAGATTTATATGCAGATGAAGAGAGGGATTTTCTGGTATCTCTCAATGTCCCTGCAGAGCCTTCCAGCAGTGAAACATCACTGATAAAGGTGAGGTGTATGTTCAAGGATCCCTTAACTAAAGAAATGATGACACTAGAGAGTGACGAAGTTAGGATTGAGAGGCCTGAAATTGCTAAACAAGTGGTAGTGTCAATAGATGTAGACCGGCAACGCAACAGGCTCCAAGCGGCTGAGGCAATGGCACAGGCACGAGTTGCAGCTGAGCAGGGAGACTTAGCTGCTGCAGTTTCAATTCTTGAAAACTGCCGGAGAGTGTTGTCAGAGACCGTGTCATCCAAATCTCATGATCGGCTTTGCATTGCATTGGATGCTGAGCTCAAAGAAATGCAAGAGAGGATGGCAAGCAGGCATGTGTACGAGGCATCTGGGAGAGCCTATATTCTTTCTGGACTGAGCTCACACTCGTGGCAAAGAGCAACAGCAAGAGGTGACTCCACCGATGGTTCAAGTCTTGTTCAAGCTTATCAAACTCCATCAATGGTTGAGATGCTTACTCGATCTCAAGCCATGTTACTAGGTAGTCCCTCAGGCCAGAGGCTTGTGCAGCCATTATTGTCATTCGGGTCTCAACCGAAGCCAAGGTAAATTTTGCAGGATTATTGTGGGGGTCATCTTCAAATAGCTTTTTTGTTGCATTTCTCATTTTCCTGTATTTTTAATTTTGTTGTGGGGAGGGTGATAAATTGGAGAGTAAGAAGAGGGTTTTTTTTTTGGCTGTTTATCTTATATGTGTAAATGAATAAAGCTTGGGGAAAGTGAAAGGGTGAAAGAATATGCTTGGGAGTAAAAAAGGACACTATGTAGGGTTCATAACATTATGTTCTCCATTTTCGTGTTGTGTTGTGTTGGGGGTGTACATAGAGGAATGGTTTTTCTCTTTGGGAGACCTGGGTATAAAGTTTATAATTGTGAAAATGGTTGGATGCTATATTCTTTCGCCTAATATATAATTTACGTGGTCTCGATAATCTTGCAAAAAGGCTTTTGCCTCAGCGAGTTCTTGAGCTTATTCATCTCTCTCTCGCTCTCTCTGTCTCTCGCGCTCTCGCTCTCTGCACGTATACCTGCTCTCGATTCATTCATGTATACCAGCACTTGTACAAACAATTCATTTGCGAGTGAACTTGCAGGGTAACAAGTAAAACAGGGAAAGCCGCTTGAACGGAGAAGTATTGGAGGTCTCTTAAGATCCTCATCATCCAATGTAAAATGTTTATGAAGGATTACCATGCAAAAGTCACCATTGAATAAGAAACGTCAGTGTAGATAATCAGATTGAACTACACGGAAGTATTCTAAAGCAGAGAAGTAGATACGGCTAACAAATACAGTGAAAATTTATGCTAAATGGCACCCTTCGATTCCGTAGAAATTGCACAGCTCTGGGTCATAGAGGGAGGGACACTGGCCTCTTCGAGTCCAAATTGAAAAGAGCCCGACAGCTCAAAATTGAAGGACAGGCCTTTTAGCACCGAACTTGATATAGCTTGCAAGGGGAGATAGCCAACATTAAGAGTACAAAGTAAAACCATTAAATCGGAAGCAAATTAAGCTTTTCTCTAATCTCGCAGATCAGGGATTCAGACCTGCCAACCAGTGCACTAGAAGGAAGAACGACATTTCTGCCAAACTAGCTTGGACAAGAACGTGCTCAGCAGAGATACGAGGAGAAACAACGAGAATGCTTGATCAAAACTTCTGTTGTTTCAAGAATCTTACAACCCAGTTTATCTTTTTTGCTGCAAGAGTAATTTATTTTAGTAGAAAAGTACATAATTCTAAACAAAAGCCGCAGTGGTAAAATTCACTAGTGAATCCAAAAAATTGATAATGTTTTGAAAACCAAAACCAAAAATTGAAAATTCAAAGGGTGAGATTATCCAGCAGGCAGCAAGCAAAAACTAGCCCGACTTGCCATCATTCGGTCTAGGTATTCTCACGTATTCAGTTGTTTATGTCCACTTTCCCTTGCAAAGCCTATATACAGAAACAGAAAGGAGAGCTGCAAATGCTCTCAATTTTGTATTGAATAATGCCTGCAAAAGTCCTTTAGCTCCTTCTGAGAATTTTTTTCGGTTTGTATGCTTCTACAAGTCCTGTTCTGGACAATGCTTTTCTTGTCTCAATAATTTCCCATTCTTGATCATCCTTCACCTTTTCCGCAGAGGGGAACCCAATGGCATCATGAATGCTATCTGTCTGTCGCACTATCTCTCTCCCCTTCTTAGAATATTTGACTAGATTCAAGAGCACTTCATACGATATATTTGCATTTTTACATAATCAACTGTGAGACCAGACATTTTAGAATTGTAAATTGAGAATAAAAATAGCACTAACATGTCTTGCAAAAGATGATCAAGACCCAACCGCCCCAAACACTGTGAGTGAGACCATCGGAAGCCCATATCTGATAAATGGGTATTTTCTACCCCCATCTTTTAAACGACTCGAAACACTGAATATTTGCAGTGGCAAAGGAAATGTTAGTATTTTTACGAGACAGACTCGTCACCGTCTCAATGATTGTCACTTCTGCACACCATCAGAGCACCTACATGGCAAGTTGGCAACATCAGAATCACTCCTAAGCATAAGATGCCTTCTTCGAGTAGTCACCAGTAAACAAACCAAATTAGCTGAGTTTCTAACCTTTGAGCTCCAAAGGTTAGGGTGGATGAAATTAGGATTAGTAACCTTCGTCATCAAAAGACAGAAGATAGTACAGAGAGACAGAGAGACATAGGAAATTAGGGTTTTTGGTGAAAGATTGAGATGAGAGGGGGGGCCCCCCCCGGGGGGGGGGGTGTTTGATACTTTCGTAAACGCTATAGATTATTGCATCTGCAAACAAGGCCCAACATAAGTTGGGCTTCACCAGGCCCAAACGAGTCTAAGAACATAATATGTATGGGCTTTTGTTCTTTGAGAAAAACTAAAAGAAATCTAGAGACTTGCGAAAAAAGTTTCTAGCTAATCTTTGTATTCCCAATCTACATAGGATTGATCTCCCTTCCCTCTCTATATAAATCCTCCTTATTCTTTCCTACGCCGTGTATGTTTTTTTATACTTCCTCTTGCTTCTCCACCTTTGGTCTCCACATCCCATGGCTCGTACTTCCCAAACTGTGTCTTCCTTGTCATGTGCCGCACTATCTCAAACTCCATGGCTCATGCTTCCCAGTGACCAGGAAGACGATAGCACTGATACTCGCTGCTTCTTCAGCCTCGCAGAGAATAAGATTTACAAGATCAAGAACTTGTTCGACGGGCTTCCTGATACTTGGTGCGTGGGTTCGTCTCACGGTTGGATGGTGGTTTTGGATCAAAGAGGAAACCCGCTTCTGTTTAATCTCTTCTGTAAGGCTAAAGTAGAACTTCCGGCGTTTCCTCGTGAACTGAAACCCAGCGTTGGTGAAACTTACTTTGTCGAACAGTTGCGGAAGGTTTTCATCGTCAAGGCTGTCGTGTTGTTCGTGAACCAGTCTTGCAGGGTAGTGGTAATCTATGGAATCCAATCAAGCCTTGCATTCTGCACGCTCGAAGACAACACTTGGACCGACCTTGGTGACGAAGGTTACTGCGATATCATATGCTACGAGAATCAGCTTTCTGCACTTGCAGCCAACGGTTCAATTGCAGTATGGGATTTTCGTAGTCCTTTTCCCACAAAAATCATCAGTCCTGCACCATTTTCCGAAGTTGATCACTACATGAACTTTCCACGAAATAAGTTCTTCACTCAATCTTACTTGGTGGAATCATTGGGAGGTCTTTTGCTTGTAGATCGGATCGTCGGCTACTTTGTTAATTCAGAGGGGATAGCAGTGGATGAGTATGATCTTCTTATCCCTGAGGATACGCAGCCTTTGGTTTGTCCATACCGAACAAAGCTATTCAACGTCTATGAGTTAGATCACAAACAGGAGACATGGAAGAAAGTGGAATCATTAGGTGATCGGGTCATATTTGTGGGTGGAAACTACTCCATGTCGTTGTGATCCATTCATGATCTTGAAGGATGTGAATCGAATACTATTTACTTCTCGGACGATAACTGGAATCAGGTGGATGAGGATTACATGTATGGCGGTCATGATTTCGGCACGTTCAAGTTGACAGATGGAAGTTTTGAAACGCCAGATTATTGTTCGAAGCTTGATCCACCACCCTTTTGGATAATTCCTGCCCGGTGTTGAAGAGCTAGCAGCCATGACAAAACAGTTTTCCTAGCTTCTTGTTTCTATACATGGTTATAATTAGATCTTTGGTGTTGCTAACCATTATTTTCCTTTTCTTTCTTTTTCTTTTTTCAAAAAAAGATTTGGGTTCTATTTTTATTTGAACTGAATCGACCATGTCTCGTATGATCTCATGGATTCAGTTTTTATTTTAATTGGAACCAAACCAACTTTAGTCAGTATTCACTTTGATCTATAGTAGCAGTTAATGCATCTGAATTTTGTGTTTTTTTTTTTTTAGAGTTGTATCGTTTTGAATGGACGTATTGAGTTTTATGTACTTAATTGGTTGATGTCTCTTTATTTTAATTGGAACCAAACCAACTTTAATCAGTGCTCACTTTGATCTATAGTAGTATTTTTTTTTTTTTTTGTTGATAAAATCTATAGTAGCATTTAATGCGTCTGAATTTAGTGTTTTTTTTCAAGAGTTGTATCGTTTTGAATAAACGTACGTACTATTATTGGTTATTGCATGAGTTTTATGTACTTGGTTGATTTGTTAAGTAGCTAGCTAATCTAAGGCATTTCTCTTTAGGATCCGTTTTAAATGAAATAATATTGGGAGCAACCACTGTTTTGACTCATCCGGATCACACCTTACGTGTCTCCAAGTAAAATGATAAAAAATACCCCACAGCAAAACCCACTTCCCTCTCATTCCACATGTTTAATTTTTCTTCCTCTCTCTACCCATGTTGCCGAAGAACCCCCGTCCCCGCCCCTCACCCATCCTCCCCCCCCACTCCCACCACCCTCCCGCGTCAACATCCTCTCCCCCACCTAGTGTCGATATCCTCTCCCCCACCCCCACCTGACGTCGCCATTTTCTCCCCCACCCGCAACCCGCATCGCATCCTCTCCCCCCTCGTACCCCCTGTAGGCCAAATGAGAGGCATGACTGAGCATGGAGGGCTGAAGGAGGTGCGGTGGAGCTGGTGGTGGCTGAGGGAGGCTTGAGGTGGCTGCTGGAGCCGTGGGTGGCGGCATACAACTCAGTAAGGGGTAGAACCCGTATGGGTGAAACCCATTTCGGGAAAGAGAGGGAGAAGGTTGCCATGCTTGATGGGGCTAGGGGGGAGGTGTTGCTCGACAATGGGACTGGAGGTTGACGACGGCGGTGGTAGCAGTGGCAAACCATGTAGGAGAACCCATTTCGGGTTTCGCGTGGGGGTGCTATGTGTGGGGGCTTTTGTGGAGGTTTGAAGGTGGCTAGAGGTTGTCGGCGCAAGGGGGAGCCGATAGTGGTGGGTGGTGGCATTGCAGGTGGCGCACAGTGGAGCTAGGTGAGGCAGTGAGCCAAGAGAGAGAATCGAGTGGGGGAGGAGAAAATGGGATTTTGTTTTTTTTTAGAAAAAAAAATAATAATAATGGATACATAATGTGTGCTACGGATCAACCGTGAATGGTAGCTGATTCGTAGCACAGCTCGTTCTAAATTAACAATCTCGTTATTGGAAGAATTTGGATGGGTTTCAATTTCATTAATTACGTACCATAGTTAAAGAAGACATGAGGCTTTCCATAAGAATCATATTTATTTTAACCTGTATCAATTGATGACATGGATTTAATTCACACGACTGGTTTCTTGAATATAGCTTAAGACCAAGGAACAATGAATAGTTAGAATAAGGGAACAGACGTCGAGAGCTAGTGATGAAGAAACAAAATAGTAAAAATATATGAGGAACAGGAGGAAGAATTGTAATTACAATCTAATGTGTGACTATTATTACAATATTAACTAAACCACAAAAAAACAGATAATTAACAACTAGATTTCATAAGTTAATTAAAATAAATGGAAACTAAGAGAGAGAAAAAAAAAAACTTTTTTCTTTTTGGCTTTCAATATGTGAGATGAGAAAATCACGAATCAGCTCCTTATTCACCAGTACTGCCATGGTTTTCTTTTCCGTTCACAAGTGATGTTTTTGATGCTGGTGGGGTTGTGGAATTGTTACCGTGCTTCGATGCATTTGGATCATAGGTCTTCGTCTTTAGTCTGAAAGAGAACTTTTTCAAGATCGCGTTCCAACTTCCCTTTGTCTTCACTAGCTTGTCAATCTCTTGTTTCATGGTTGAGCATTCTTTCTCAAGCTCAGACACCCGTTCCTTCATGTCATCGACTGCTACAAGGTGATTTTGGGTGGTGCCTGCTTGAATAGAGGCGTCATGTCTGACCAGAGCAAGATTCCCGCTGTGATTTTGAGTGTTCTCAAGGTTGTCAGAGACAAAAAACCAACCAGCAACAGAGGTGCGGAGCCTGAGTTGTTCAAAGAATAAAACTTGGACAATGACACGAAGTGGCAACCTCTCGTTCTGGGCTGCATGGGTGCTGGCTTCCAGGGAGAGCTTCTGGCAGTTCATGAGCCTGCAGAGTTGTTCCCTTTCGGAATCTGTTAGCCAGGGGTGAGCCTGAAGTTGAGAAACACACTAGTTTTCTTAGGAAAGACATATAAAATATCCAGCGCGCAATGAATAACTTCAAAGAAAATAATCTAACATGTAGTTCAATCTAGTATGATTGTCTTCAGTAAACTTGAAAATGAAACGAGTTCTCAACAAAATTCCTTTCATAATACAGTAATATATTTTAATTCCACCATGAAAGTAAGTATCATTTCTACCTAAAGGTAAAAGAAATTGCCTGCTAAAGATAGAAAAAGTTTAATGCCCAAGCACAGTATATTCATTGCTACTTCTCTAAAAAAAAACAGATTTATTGCAATTGAAACCCAATTCTCCTTTTAACATTTCCATGAAATATACCAGAATTGAGTGTTAATTACGAAGCATGAATCTCAAGAGAAACTCTAAAATTAATAATTTTCAAAAGTAGACCTAAGAAGCGAGAGGTGACAAAACAAAATCATTCCTATAAAAGTACGGCAACAGTGCTCCAGTTTGAACTATGTTATCAAATAACAGTCTTTGACCAGAACCAAAGATCTTTGCAATAAAAGTCATCAATGAAGAGAAGCACATATGAAAAAAAAAAAATTACCTTGAGAAATATATCAATTGCACGGTAGATTCCGTCATCTAATGGCCTTGCATAATCAGGGATAACAGCAGCCAAGGACTCAAATTTTGGTAACTTCAAGTTAACATCAGGTGCCACCTCAGCTAGATAACCATCCACTAAATTAGCCACCATTGTCATAGGGGTCAGTGGATGTGAAGCTCCCATCAACTGCCCTTCATATACCATACAATTAGAATCATGATCCACCAGCATGAAGTGATCAAGAATCCGCTGAACACAATCAATATCATAAAGGGTCTCCACTGAGTACCCCATATTTGGTATCAGAAGATCTTCAAGAGCTGCTTGATCCAACTGAGCACCAACCCTTTTCTCTAAATTCTCACGACATGATAGGCTAGCATGTAAAATCATTGATGTTCGCAAAAGTCTAAGCAGAAAGTTTGTTGCTGTGACACCCCTTCCAATGGGCAGTAACTCCACTATTTCTTCAAGGAGATTCCTTTGATCCAAGTCAGATGAGGCAGAAATAGCTGATTCTGGGGCATCACGGTTCCCATTCTGGAAGCTTGATTGCCTGCCCAACAATGGGAGATGACTCTTTGCATAGTAGACCACAGACCCAGCAATCCTCTCTGCCTTCATGCCCCTCAATCCAACAGCCAGAATCAGTCTTTTGTACAGAGGGAATCTCAGGAAGGACACATTCTCATACCACCAATCTTCACTCACAGGATTTGGCTTAGCTGCTGTGCGTATTCCATTCCAAATTACAGCTCCACCTGGGCTTTCCACAGCACTGCATCCTGACATGGGCCAACTAAACAAGCTAGGATCTGCACAAGCCTTTATTGCCAAAGAATCAATGCATCTTGAAACAATATGAAGGTCTTCTGCACATGGTAGAACCTCTTCGCAGGTTTCAAGAGCTTTAATTGAGTCCGTCCAATAACAAAAAATTTCATCGAGAAAATGTTCTGTCTGAATTATGAGATTCCCCTCTCCATAGTCTTCAGTCATCCGAAGATACTCGGCTGCACACCTGAGACTGACTACATTCAATGCAGTGAGCTCCATCTTAACACCATAACAAAACTTGGCTACAAGAAGAAAGGTTCTGGCTCCTCCTGGTAAGTCATGAAGCTGCAAAACACACTTCTTCTCATCCTCACCAGAAAGCTCTCCAATAAGATTTTCTAATAATCCGCTTCTGGAAAGCAAGGGAAACTGCTGGGCGTGCCAAGAAAGTGAGGAAATGCAGTATGATAAGTAAACGAGGAATATAACTAAAGATCCCAGAATACCAAAGATATGCACACAACTTAATGTCTACTAAGAATTGAAGAATCAGGCCAGCCATTTGACTTTTCAATGGGCAAGACTGAATGACAACTCAATAGTATCACAACGAAAAAGAAGAATAATAATATGGATTTCCATACACCCACAATTACAAGAAGTCTAAAAACAATATCGTAATTAAGCTTCTATTCGGTGCACATTGTTTTTATCACTTACCTGTAAACAAATATAATTGACAGTTTTTCTTCTTTTTTCTTTTTACCTTCAAAATTCCAGGGCTACAATGAAGAGGAAGAAGATGAAGAACAATATCAGATTGTTTCATAAATTTATATCACAGATTTAAAAAGGGATTAACAAGATAGAGAGCTCCATGTCCATATATTCCATGCATCCACAATTATAAGAAGAAAGAAAACTTTCATTATTGAGCTCCTATTCAGTGCACATTATTGAACCCATCACTCATTCTCTCTCTCTCTCTCTCTCTCTCCCTCCCTCCTGCATCAATGTTTAAAATCACAGAAGTCACACAAATAAATGCAGACAAGATGTTTATGAGCACCCATTTCTAGTTCTACATCTTGTAGTGAGGGTTACCTCAAGCCACAAAACACACAACCAAAGGAGATCAGAGACTTAAGGTTGCACTTGAGGTGCTTTCTTCAAGCATCATCTCAATGTAGTCTGGATGCAAGCATTGCATGCCTCTTAAAGCATGGTGTTGAGGTCTATATATGCCATAAATAATGACAAAGCGAGTAAGAGAGCAAAGAAATGACCGAGTAAAATGCACCTTGTGGAGATGGAAGGTCATCTCTCCAACTTCAATGATGACATCGCTAGGAAGCCCAGTTGAGCAAAGCCTGCGAAATTGCATTTGGCTTAGAAGAAATATAGGAGAGAAGAATATATTACTCAAAGACATGTTGTCAACACAATAATGGTCATTAAGTCAGCATTCAGTAATAATCAGGATTCAGAACCAGAAAGAATTCAGAGCTGATCATAGCACATATCAATATAATCACATAGATTTTGTTATTTACCCAACAGGAAATATGAGCTTTTGTTAACCTCTTATGAAGGAAAAAGTTACTTTTATCTATTTCTGTTATTTATAATGGCAGGAACCATGACAAGGCAAGTCTCAATTCAGTTTACATGCAAACATCAATCAAATTAATCTCAGTCCTTATCAACTTTTAGAACAATTTTACTTCCATCTTCTCCACTTCAATCTGTTTTACTTTCTTCTTCTTCTTCTTCTTCTTCTAAACTCCTGTAACTGTTAGTTTGATGGAATTGTACATATCACCCTGTTACTGAACTGCTACTCCATTCCAACCAAGAAAAAAGAGCCAACGTGGGTAAATACCGCTATAAAATTAACCAGCAAATAATCTCTTCATAACCAGCGGATCCGATCAAGATTTCAGAAATCAATCTGGTGCCCCAAAATCTCATTAAAATCCAAGCCAACAAACACAGACTTCCTAAACCCCAGAAACTTCATTGTACATTTCAGCAAAGTATGAGACACTTCAGAACAGACAGTAAAAACCCGATGCCAAATTGTCCCGAGTCGAAAACCCATCAGCCAAGGTATTTGACAGAATAAATCCGACAACTCAAAATTAAAATATTTCCATATGAGAGGGAAAGTGGCAGATTCTACTTATCCGAGATGAGAGGGACAGTGCTAGATTCCAGATAGTGAAGGTTAAAACCGGATTACATTATACGATGTCAAAACCTACCCATACAAAAGCCGTGAAATCCGTAAGAAACACACGGGCAGGCTCACTCAGTTAACGATGGTGGTGACAAATTAAAGGCTAATGCAACGAATTATCTCTTTCATAGAGATTCATTTAAAACGTCACAGCATTCTCATAAATAAAATTCACACAATCAATCCCAAAAGTTTGAATTCAAAAGCAAAACAAAACGAGTCTATCACGTAACATCAAATCTTATCACAAACCCACGTTGCAAATTTTCCATTTTAACAAATTACAATCACCTTATCAAAAAATTGAGGGCAAATATCAAACGGAAAAGAAATACAAAACGATAGCAGAAGCAAGAAATGACTGACCAGGTTTGGCCATCGAGGTGAAGGACTTCGGATTTGGATCCCAGCTTCATGCACGCCATGTCCAACTCTATGACGTCAGCTACTAGGAAAAAGAGTTGTAGCCCAATAACAAAGAAGAACGTTGAAGGAAGTAAAGGAACAATGTCAATTACGACAGTGATTAAATGGGTAGGGAGCTTAAATGGCTTTTCCTTTCCTCGCCCAAAAAATCTTTCTGTGCGCTATCTTTTCGGTTTTCTGGTTAGAGAGAGCGCGTCGATGGTCCCGAGTCCAAAGCGCAAAATCTAGGAGAAAATTCAGTTACTGATGTTAGACGAAAAAGTCAGTGTTTGGGGGGCGTTCAGAGTTTCGAGTTTAAGCCCGCTTCAATGCTTATTTACGTTGAGATTGTAGTACCATATAAATATGTATGCATTTATCGACTGGATCGTTGACATTCTCTTTACTCTTCGAAATCATCTAAATTCCAAGGTTTATCCGTTTCAAGAATGTGGGCCAGGTTGGGTTGAGATTGAATGTCCTTTGCACTGCCGTCTTAATATGGGTCCACGTGCTAATCACATTCTTAATAATAAATATTATTCATATTTTTAATTGTAATTCTTTTTAACAAATGATTTTCTTCCTCCTAAATTTTTCGTATCTCATCGTGCCAATTATGGTACGTGTTAAATGTTATCGTGTAAGTGTTTAACTCGTGAAACCATTTCAAATTTGTCACTAAATGTAATTAAAGATGATGAGATTTAAAATTAAGATTTGAGTTTGATATATAATAAAGAGTCCTGGGCGTGTCCGCTAGTATAAAATTATTTTTTTTTATTTTTTAAATATTTTTAAAAAATAAAAAAGATATACCAATACATTAAAAATTATTTTCTTAATCATTAAATAAAAAAAAATTAAATACATGAGTAATCAAAATGAAATGACAAACTCAAACGACGTACTAACATTTTCCTATAATAAATATCAAGAAACATAATGTTTTATATTGGTAACATTAGTAATTAAAAACACCACATCAACATTTTTTAGTATTAATTAAAGAGTTATCTTATAAAAAACATTTTTATTCCGCTTCTCTGCGATATTATTCATTATTAAATAGATTAACTCTTATTTTTTAAAATAATAAATTCAATAATTAATATCACATTAAGCGAGTGAGATGGAGTAAGATTTATAGTGAGAAGTAGAGGTCCTGTTTATATAATGAGATGAAATAATTTTAAATTAAAGTTGAAAGTTGAATAAAATATTATTTATTATTATTATTATTATTTTGAGATTTAAAAAAATTAAATTATTTATTATATTTTATATGAAAATTTAAAAAAATTGTAACGATAAGATGAGATGAAACTATTTATGTATCCAAACGGGGCCATAGTCTCTTACTTAAATGAATAAGGATAGGTTACTACCCTACTACCACCCTTTTACTACTCTACAATGTATTTAAAATTTTTATTTTTTGATTATTTTCTTTTAAGTATTTTTTAACATCCTTAATTATTAAGAAAAAAAATTTAAAATATATAATTTTACTAATAATTAATTTTTTAATCATTAAGTAAAAAATTTAAAAAAATAATAATAAATGAGTGGTAAAAAGTAGTAAGTCTATTTTAAATAAGAAAAATGATAAATACAACAGACGAATACCACCTTAACGTAACCGGCTGACATCGGGGACCCACTTTTATCACTTTCTTTATTCACTTTCACTTTTCACTAGGAAAAAATCTCCTTCCAATTGCTCTCTTCATTGACACGGACACAAATCCATTCCTACTTTCCAAAATTTCAGCTCTGAAAACAAAGTGCGTCAACAATGGAGCTCATCTATGGGCTATCTGCCATATTGTTCACTTAGCTATCATGACGTCCATATTATCAAGTTGTTATCTTGTCGGACTTGGAGGGTGACTACATAAACATTTACGATACATTGCATGATTGTCCCCGAGTTCACTGCACAGGGAATCTGTCTGCCATTTTCCTCGTAACATGGCTATCATGCCTGCCATTTTCCTCGTAACATGGCATTGGTTCATGTTTCTGACGATAGTTCCCCTTACTTACTATCATGTGAGGCTGTTTTTGAAGCAGCAGCATCTTATTGATGTCACTGATCCCTTCAGATTTCCTTCTGCTGAGAAGAAGTTTCGGTTGATCAAGTTTGGTTCTACTTAGTGGTCTTTGCAATAATCATGCATGCACTACCTGCACATCGCAACTGCACCTTCACATAAACCTCCGCCAGTTCCTCCATCTTCACATAGACCTCCACCCAGTTCATCCACTGCCACCGTATGTTAAGCCTCTACACAACCCACATGCACGGCCAGCCACCTCTGTTTTTCTTCCATAAAACAGAGCAAGTTTACGCAGCCACAGTGGGCCTTAATTCAGCGACCTTGCACCGTCAGTCCTCCACGAAGCCACTGCCCAGCCTCTCCGTGAGCCTCGTCATGCACCTCATCCACTGCAGCACCCTCTGCACAGCCCACATACACGGCCAGCCACCTCTGTTTTTCTTCCATAAAACAGAGCAGATTTACGCAGCCACAAAGAATTCTTTTTTCTTCTTTTTCAGCCGAAGGCTCAACTTGAGTGTTGCTTTCGGCGTCCAATTGTTGCTGTCGTATTCCGGGTCCAAATACCCCCATGTACCCTTTACTATGGTATTGACTGCGGTGTTATCTAGAGTCTAGACCCTCTTTGGACAATCCAAAATCTGAAACCTTGGCCATGGCAAAGTTGAGAGAGCATTTCGATCTCTGTCAAGAACTCGTGACGACCTTGCTTCGACCCCGGGTTCAAGCGCTTGATCGCCAGAGTCTCGGTACCCTCGTCAACGAGACCCTTATATACATTGCCGAAACCTCCCTCGCCGATAATTAACTCTTCGTGGAAGTTGTGTGTTGCTATTTTGATTTATTGTAGTGAGAAGTGGCGGCATAGTTCTTCCGACAGAGACGAGGCCTATGACTGTTTGGACTTTCCTATATCGGCAAAGCCTGAATTCTTGTCCTTCTTGCCAGTCCGGAAAATCAAGAATCCGAAAATCAACGCCATAATTAATCCGATTACTCCACTAGCAGGAACGAAAATGGTCGTTCTTCTACTATTCTTCGAGTTCGTCGATTGTCTTGGTGGCTCAATCGTCGGAGGGGTCACCAGAATTGGGTCGGGGTTGGGTCCGGCGAGATTGCCGTTGGAAGGGTCGCTTACTTTGAAGATTTCGATGCCGTTCATGATTGCATCTTGGTAAGATGTCGTCCACCTCTGCAGTTATGCTCCTATAGCAATGTAGAGGTTCACCTTCTTGCCTCTTTCTTTAGTGAACATCGAAACGACGTAGTCTTTATATACGGGCACGCCATTTCCACCACTCCAGAGAATCACGTCGGCATCTTTCTCAGCGGTTTGATTGCTATGAAAATACGGAACATTCAGTCATTTCTGTGGACAATCTCTAGCTGAAACTCGCAAAAGTGTAGCCTTATTGATGCTATTCAGGTTTTGGCCGATAAAAGAAAATCCTTGATCGTCCGCCGGAGTGTAATAGAGATTTGGAGGCATCAATAAGATTTCGGTTATGTTCAACCTCTGATCTTCCTCAATGTTGACACAGTATTCTCTGCATATGGTGTCTCCCAGATCCCCATCAGCATCTATCGTGAGTGAAGCGTTGAAGTTGCTAAGAAGAGTTAAAGGACCAGCTTTGACGGAGAAGAGGGCTTTAGAGCTATCAAAGTCGGAGTAGGAAGCTGGGTAAAAGTATAGTCGAATGAACTTTTGGCCGGCAATGACAGAGAAATCGTAGGTGAATGTGGAGAGAGAGATGCGAGTTGTGGCAAAGGGCACTTAGATAGTAGTGGGGGATTTAGCTTGATGGAGGACTTGGGTTCAGGAAAGAAGATGAGAACCTGCAAATGAGGAGCTATCAGTTTTATTTTTGATTTTTTCTGATTTTAATATAAGCTGGATACCGAGCCGTTCCCCACCGCGGTTGTATGTAGCAAAACTGTTTAAATAAATAATAATTTCAATATTTTTGAGTCCATTATTATATTGGGCCCAAAATGCTAGCCCAAAACAAATGCACATGACCATCGACGTCACGAAAAATGAGCCCAAACTAATTTAACACGCCAACAAACTCACTGTGCCTCCACTCTCTCTCGCCTTGCCTTCTAGTCTTTGGCCTTCGCAGTTCGTCAACTGCGACGAGGAGAGGAGCGCATCCATGGAAGCTATGCTCAGAATCCGAGCTGCCTTGCTTCTCTCTGCCTTAGCTCTTCTGTCTCTGCTCGTCAGATCCTACTCTCAGGAGATTCAGATCGCCAACGCTGACCGCCGAGTTAGTCGTAGATTCAGATATTTCTAAATTTCTAAATAGCTTTTTTTTACTCGATAATGCATACTATTGCATCTTATAAGATAATGAAACTAGAGAAAAACGATTTCGATTGGAAACCTGTGTAATGCTTTCTAATTTGCATGTTCGAGTTTGATTTGCTTTGTTAGTAGAATATGATAGGTTCATCCTGACGATTTTTTTAGATGCTTGCTAGTTATAAATATTTCAAGGTATGGACCTAGGATTCTCCGTTCGTATCTGTCGCGGCTGCTCCTTTTTGGCGTTGTTACTTTAATATTAATTTGTTATTCCGACAATTATCTTTGAATACTGCAAGCTTTTTTTGGCTCTTCGGAAGATTGGGACAGAAATACTTGGAAATGTTTTTAGTACAAAATGGACAGAAAAAAGTGGGACATGTTTTTAGAGCATAAACCGGTATGTTCGTGCTGATCAGAAGCCGAGTATCAAAAATCTCCTCTCAACTAAGCCTAGATCTAATATTTGACTCATTTGAGCTTAACTTTTGTACCCTTGATATTTTAAGAAATACAATTTGATAAGAATCCTACACCTACATAATTCTTACCCTCCATTTCGCTGGCAATCTAAGGAATCCTATAAATTTTCTTATCACATTCGTAACGGTCCTCTCATTTTATTATTCTCGTTTTATATTTTATTTCTGGTAGACGTACTCATAACTTTATCATTGCCACATTGGATCTTAGATGATAGCCCAAGGAAGCCTGATTGATTTTCTGCTGATATTTCCGTCATCTCTGAAGCCTCATCTTTCAGTTACTGTCACCACTAATTTGCTGATCATGTTTGCAGATTGACTTGACTTCTCACATTGTTAAGGTGTTCCTAACCTTGAAGGTATTTATTTCTAATGCTTCTTACTTATCAAAAAAAAAATTATTTCTAATGCTTCTTCAATTGATTTCACATAGTATCAGTATTTGAAAGAAGTTTTTTTTCTTTTTCAAATTCTATTTGAATTAGGGTGGGGAGCTTGAGGCTGTCTTTTATTTATTTATTATTTTAATTATTATTGTTGTCGTTGTTGTCATCATCGTTGTTGTTGTTGTTTTTTATGAGTATTGTTGTTGTTGTTGTTGTTATTGTTAGTGTTATTTTGAGATTACCTTGTTGGGCTTGTATCTAATTTTATTCTTTTAACTTGAATTAACTTTAGGGAAAATTAAAAATCATGTCCATGTGGTTATGGGTATTGTGAGTAAACCTTCTCATGATTTTTCTGGCTCAATTGGTAGATTCTCCCTCTTGACATGCACATATCACATAATACGTGAGATTTGGCCCTCATTTAGCCCCCGAGATGTGTGGGAACTTAACCAATCTATTTCCACAGCCAAGAACAGCATTGTTTTGCTGTCCTTTCAATGAAGTTATAAAGCTCATTGAGGGCTATGAAGCCTAATTTCATGTTTCATGTGAACGGGCATGCCACGTGGAAGGAAGAACCCATCAAAGATGGAATGTATGAAGATTTCATTTTATTCCGAACCATTTGGAAGTTCAGTGACAGTTTTGTAATGAGAGTAATTAGTTACCCATTTGAGCAGTGGTGTCCGGCGAAGAACCGATTATTTCTAATCACAAGGTGGCAATTTGATATTTTACCACTACATGTAAAGTTTAATGTCATGGAGTTTCTGTTATTTTTATAAATATTTTGCTAAAACTGGCAACCAAATCTCGATCAAACTTCCTAATTATTCGTTTGAATTGCTGTATCTATGTTTATGGTCTAAAATTCTACAGTTGATCTCTTATGGTGGGGAGGGGTTTAGGAACTGACTAGAACGGAATTACAATTCCCAACCTTGTTTGAATAGGCTAATTATGGAATTATATTTTCGATTTGAGATCCCATATTAAAAGGAGCGTTTTCTCCATTTGCACGAACTCATGCAGAGAAATAGTATGGAAGTTAAAGGTTTGAGAGCTCTCTTGTGATCTTTTCTGCTCTGGACTTTGTCTATGTCTGCCAAATCACATAAATATTGTGTGTTGCAGGTGTGATAGTTTTTTTTTTTCTTATGGTTAAATTTTGGCACAATTCAATTCAGAGTGCCTGTTGAAACCAAAATTTATTCTCTTGGTCTAAATTTTGAAACCGTAGTCTTTTTTTATGAGTAAGAAAATTTTAAACCATGGTTTTAGTGAAGGTTCATGCTAATTATTGAAAATATGTATTAATTTCTACGTTAAGTGCTAGAAAGTGCAAATATTTTGTTGCAGATATTTGATTGATGGTTTTCTTTCAGGTAGAAAATGTCGGGACATCTCCTGCTTCAGAAATACTTCTGGCATTTCCTCCCTCTCAAGTTGATCACCTGGCAGTTGTCAAAGCTGCAGCAACTGTCGGAAAACGGAAGAAGAAAAGTTATTTGGCCCTTGATGTGATTCCGACTGAGCTACCTGATGCACCAAATGGAACTAAGTATTTCTCTATATCTTTGGTCAACCCATTAAGCACAGGCAAAACTGCAACACTAGAAGTTCTTTACATATTGACACATTCTCTGGAACCTTTTCCAGCAGAAATAAGTCAATCAGAGTCACAGTTGGTCTACTATCGTGATAGTGCACTAATATTGTCACCATATCACATTAAGAAACAAACAACTTTTTTCAAGACTCCAAGCTCTAAATTGGAATCATTCACGAGAGTGGAACCAACCAACCATGCCGGTACAGAGCTGAAATATGGACCATATGAAAATCATCCTCCATATTCATTCTTGCCCATAATACTTCATTTTGAGAACAACAATCCATTTGCCATTGTTGAGGAGCTCATCCGTGAAGTGGAAATATCTCACTGGGGTAATCTGCAGATCACAGAGAGTTACAAGTTGGCACATGCTGGTGCTCGACACAAAGGCATGTTTTCGAGGTAAGGTTTATTGTTGTGTTATGTCATATATTCCTTAGTCCTTTGGATTATATGAAAATGTTGTCTCCTTTATGGCTAGAATTGGCTTTGATTTCATTATAAACTAAATTTCAAATTTTCATTCAACATGTTATATAAACAGATATAGTGCTGTATTAATATGACATCACACTGCAATGTCAATATATTTTTTTTCCAGTCTTTTTTCCTTTTTCCTTTTGATTTATCACTTGATAGCTCTAATAATAAAAAAACATGGCATTTCCCATTTATTTGTTTTGGTTATTTTTTCTCTCTTGATGTTTGCTTCATTTGAATGTTCATACTTCTTAAGTTTCCTTCTGGCAGGGTTGAATATCAATCTAGGCCATCTATTAGCGGGGTGTCTTCATTTAAACATCTTTTAGCAAGACTACCTCCTAGAGTTCACTCTGTCTACTACCGTGACGAAATAGGGAATATCTCATCCTCACATTTGCGTACAGATCCCTGGAAGGTAGCGTGTGATCTCTTAACTTAGATTTTAGAAGATCTTTTGAGGAAATTAGTGTGGAAAAATATACTTATGTAACCCTCCCTCCCCCCAAAAAAGGTTAAATGTGTTTTCAGATATCGTAACTACCATTTGTTCTTACAGTCAGAACTTGAGATTGAGCCACGTTATCCTTTATTTGGAGGTTGGAAAGCTACTTTTGTCATTGGATATGGGCTCCCATTGGAAGACTTCCTTTTTGAGTCACCTGATGGCAGGCGATACCTCAACTTCAGTTTTGGATGTCCTCTTTTGGAGACAGTGGTGAACAAATTGACTGTCAAAGTAAGTTTAGTGACATGAGTCTGTTCATATTATCGCTGTCTTATTTTTACCACATATCGCTTCAAGGCTTATGTTTGAAATTTGGATGATATGTTTACTACCTGTCACATTCCAGGTTGCACTGCCAGAGGGAGCAAAAGACCCTTCTGCTGTCATTCCTTTCCCGGTGGAGCAGCATCTGGAGGTAACCTAACTTGTCAATTCACACACGCATGCACTCACACTGGTGCAGAAACTCAACAGTGTGTCAACTCACGTTGATCAAAACCTACTTATATATTTAAGTCTATTACTTTTGTCCTTTTTTGAATTTGAGAATGACAATAAATTTTTGTTTTCAAGATGCTAAAACTCTAGACTTTTTGTTCTGTTTAAATAAACTTTTAATGGTTTGCCATTTTAACCACTAAGCTGTTTTAACTTATTTGTTGTGTAAAGGCATCGTTTAGCAGAATTTACAGCATCAGAAATTTATGGACCAACTATAAATATTTACATTTGGTGCCTGCAGACCAAATATTCTTACCTTGACATCGTTGGGAGGACTGTGGTGGTTCTGGAAAAGAACAACGTGGTTCCTGAGCACAACTCTCCTTTCCAGGTGATTGATAAACACGTTGTAGAACTATACACCGATTTTAAATGTTTTCTATTTGGGCTGGTTTGGTTACACAAAACCAAACTATCTCACCTCAACTCATATAATCTTTTTTTTTGATAAGTACATCTCATCTCATATAATCATTACAACTTTCTCAAACTCTCACACAAAATATAATAAACAATTCAACTTTTTCAAATCTCAAAACAAAAATAATATTAAAAAATAATATTATAACAATATTTTATTCAACTTTCAATAAACCATCTCATCTCATCTGAACTACGTAACCAAATGAGGCCTAATCTTCTTTAGTGGGATTTAAGCTGATAGTTTGCCAGAATAAAGTCTATCGATACACAAAGGTTAAACTACAAATCAGTTATGCTCTGCAAAGATGGGTCATTCTTACGATCAGGAGACTTTGGGCCAGGCTTGTGTCTATGTTTCTGCTTGCCAGAGATACCCTTTCTCTATCCTCGTGATCTTACTATTTCTTGTAGTGATATTGTTCATCCAGAAAAGAAAATTCTTTTGTTGCAGATATTGACTCTATTTGTTTGATCTCTTATTAATCCAGGTTTACTACAACTTCAATCCGATATTCATGCTTGCGGAACCATTGATGTTGACATCTGTGTTTTTCTTATTATTCATTGCTTGCTTGGCTTATCTACATGTTGATCTTTCCTTACGCAAGTGATTGGAACTCTAAAAGGTAATGTTCACGCAACTTGGTAGTCATATATATGAAATATTTGTTATTAAGACTACTTTTACTTTCATGGGGAGCTAGAATTGTGAGTAACTTCAACTTGGTTGACATACAGTGACGGCCAAATCTGGAGCTAGGGGTGTTGCGAGTGTCAGAGAACATAGCATTTAGAAATTTTGCTCTATGCGCGTAGTTGTCTTTCGGCCACTATTTAGAAATTTTGTTGTTCGTACACTGTTCCCATACGTATTGGTTCGCTTGTCTTGATATCTTTTTCAAGTAATATTAGGTTTCAGATGTGTGTTAAAGAGAGTAAAACATTTTATCAGCTCTCCTCATCTTTCTGGGAATCTAGTGTGGTTGACTTGTTTTTTACCGGGCGAGCGAGAAGATTGGAGTAAGAAAGAGAAATCAGCAACCCACATGGTTGTGTTGGTGATCACTGATAATTTCTACTACGCAATATTTTATATTTCTTCCTTCTTGACCAGACTGAACACTGTGTGCAAATATTGAAGAACTGAAACCATAACGAAGATTGCTCCCCCAGGAATTTTTTTGTGGGTTGTGTGCACCATGAGGTTGAAAGGTTGAAATTCAATGAACTATAAAGTGACATGCATCCATCATCCATACACTAGACACTATACATATTTTTTATTTTTTATTTTTTTTCTTACCAAATGTGTAGTGTATAGATGATGAGTAAAATAATCCCTTTAGTTTAACAAAAAAAAAATCAAGTGTGATGTGTGGTGTAGGGATGATAAGCAGAAGACTCGTGCCTATGTAAATCTACTTGAATTTAATGGGAATACTGGGGTTAAACGATACATGAAGCGGGCTTTCACCATACGTATTATTGTGTACGTATTTCCTGAACTTTAGGGAATTTTAACCTTTTTTAAAATGTGTCAAATTCCTAAAATGGTCCGGCCAAAAAACTTGTGAAATGATACGTAAACATCCATGCGCTCAACCCGTCATCTTCCTGTTTTCTCGATAATTCCATTGTTGCAGATCAGCCAATACCTTAACCAAAAAACTTAAGTTGAGGGCTTGTTCTGTCACCCATAACTCCAATCCATTAGTTTTCTTAGTTTCCTAATATTTAGTTTCGGAGTAGATAGGACGAAAAATAAACAGAATTAATCAAGACAAACTCGGACACGCTATCATTAGCTCAGCTGCTCGTTGCATTGTAATGGATTACATCTTCGAACCCCAGAGCTGAAAGTGGGAACTATTCCAAAAAAATAAATGGTTCATTTTCACAGCTAATTTAACTTACTAAACCAATGTCAATGATGTGGGTTGGCGCCGCTAGACTTGGGTTTAAAGAAATCTTGAGTACAGACAGAGCACCCTTAATATTAGTAATCACACCAGTTTCTGCATATCATTCTGTCAACACGTGTAGTAGTAATTTGGTTGTTTTTTACTTATTTCATTGTTTGGTAGGGTGAAAGAAGAGAATGATCATAGAATGCTAAGATATGTCACATGAAGCTTAACGTTGACACTTTACATTATGAAGAATATATGCTAAAGACATTCGATTAGCTACTGTTAAATATTCCTAATTGTTTATGTTCCTGATTTATACCTTGTCCCTACTGCAAATTTTCCTTTTAAACCACCTTGTTTAACAAGAAACCAATGCTAGTTACCTAGGATATATACAATCCACACAAGAAAACCTACCTAGGACATAAATAATCATACAAGAAAAACCTATTTAAGGCATATACAGACAGACAGAAGAGAGTTTTGCCCATTTTGTTTGACCAAGTAAAAGCATTGAAAGAGAGAGCCAGAGAAGCATATCATAGAATTTAGCAAAGTTTGGTGGAAGGGTGGAGGAATTAATAGATTGGGTACCGTCCACTTGGATTTGCGCTTTCATAGCCCACAAAAGTTCTATTTTAAGTAAAAACAAAAAACAAATAAACAAAAACAAAAACAATAGCATTTCCATTCTATTGGACTGTGCGGCAGTTATATCTCTCTTCTTACCATTTCACAAAATGTTTCAAAAAACCAAAAAATAAATAATAAAAATTCAAGGGATAATTATTGTTTATGATTAATCATGAGTACAAAAAAAGATGATGATGTTTATGCTAATCATTTTTAATGCTACTCTATATATCTTTACCATTTTGAAATATATCTTTATATCCTTGACTAATTTAGAAAATTAAATAATCATGGCATCCTTTATTTCCATAGTTAAAATTGTAAACACACCCTAAATTGTACAATTTTATTTGACTTAGGATTTTGCTTTTTTCTTTTTAAATATTGTTTTAACAATGGTTGAAAATTGAGACTATGAATTCCTTGATAATATATGTTTTCGATGTATCTATAGAAGCTGATATTTTATTTTATTTTATTTTTAAAGGGTAAACAGATATACAATTCACCCAATAATCTTTGGTTCCAAGCATCGAATTTTGTTTGGCATTTAGTTCCAAGAAAACTCCAGTTCGTAAATAAAAGGGTGATATTGTAATTCCAACATATCTGTGTCTCATATACACGCCAAAATCAGTTGTTTCAAACGGGAAAGGAGGGGAAAGCTTAGGAAAAGGAAAAGAAATACGAAAGCAGTGCCTGAACAATCCAGGACTGAACTTTCCTGCTATTGGTTCTCTGATTCCATTTGGTGGAATCAGAGGATCATTCTACCTTTCCATCATTCACAATCTTTTTTCTTATAATTCTTTCTTTCTTTTTAGCATGATGTATGCATGAAACAATATATATATACGTACTAGTAAAAGAGCCTACCAAGAAAACATAAAGATTTGTGATGGGTTCAAGATTTTGAACAATCGTAAGGTGGTCATTGTGTGATTCTCGCAAATGGGTAGCTCACAAACCGATGTGACAATGGAAGGATGGCTTTATCTCATTCGGCTCAATCGGTTTGGGTTGCAATACTCACGCAAGAGGTACTTCACTCTCAAAGGCAATTGCCTCAGGTGTTACAAAACGACACCCACCTCTGAGAGAGAGGTAATCCATTTTATTTTATATTCTTATATTTTCCTTATGTTTTTTTAATGGTAATTATGGAACTCTTGGCGCGCTAGTAAGATTTTTTATTTTTAATTTTAATCTCTAGAAGAACCCGTTGCAGAACTAGAAATTATATGAGGAATTCGTTTGTTTTGATTGTATATAATGGAGAAATCTCTCTCTCTCTCTCTGAAGAGAATCAATGAATTGGATCACCATATTCACGTATGGCATTGTGTGACCAAGTCGCGTATCTTCTTTGATTGCTTGACTTATAATCTTGGTAATCTATGTTGTGTTTAGAAGGTTTTACCTTTGTTTAATTCTATGTCCTTGTACGTGAATTGTATTGAATAGGGGTTTTTTTTTTTTTTTGCATGATTTTTATTTTCTATTTTTGGTAGCAATACGCTATTTGATTTCTGGGTGATGTTTTTACCTCATATAAAATGAATAGAGGTAATCATCTAGCAAAACTGAAGGAAAGAAATAAGGAGTTTAGGAGGTTCTTGGGGAGGCATTGCTTTCTTTTTCATTTTTGATTGATCACTGACTCTGCCACAAACATTTTACATGGATCTTTTGAATTTCTTTTGACTTGAGAGTAGCATTTTGCAGAAGTAAAGCCTCTGCTCAAGATTTGTCCTGGAATCTCTTGTTGGATGTTTTAAGGCCCAATATCAGTGCACATGTTTTATTGATAAATTATTAACTTCTGCTGCTGGACGGTAAACTAAATCATTAATCATTAAAATTTGTGGAAGGCTAAGGAACTTCAATGAATCTCCCCACCCCCTCCCCCCGCGGGGGTTGTTCGTAATTTGAGTTGGCATAATACTTCTCCATTTGGTTATTATTTATCACTTTAGGTCTTATATTAATGTGGCAAATATAAAGGATCCCATCAACCTAAAAGATGAAGTTTCAAACGAAATGGAAGCTTTTTAGGAGGCTGAAGAGACATGAGGGATGGAACTAATCAAATTTGAAATGATTAGTACATGATTGGTGCTATATTTGCCCCGTGTTCTTAATTTGAGTTGGGATAATACTTCCCCATTTGGTTATTATTTATCACTTTAGGTCGTATATTAACGTGGCAAATATAAAGGATCCCATCAACCTAAAAGATGAAGTTTCAAACGAAATGGAGGCTTTTTAGGAGGCTGAAGAGACACAAGGGATGGAAGTAAAACTTGAAATGATTGGCACATGATTGGTGCATACTTTACTCAAGATAGGTTTTGGCAAACAGCATTGAAATCTTGAAACTGCTATTGTTTGATACTGTGTTGAATAACTAGAACTCTGTAACATAAGTTCCAAAATTTGACTAAGCATCCAACTATTTAACATTCATAATTAACAGTATGAAGGGGGTCATTTGTTGATTTTGCAATTTCAACCAGGACAGTATTGAGGTACTAACTGAAACTGTTAATTCCTTTTTATTTTTATTGTTTTCTTTTTAACTCAGGAGCCAGTTAGAAGTGCAATGATAGACTTCTGCATTCGAGTTTCAGACAATGGAAGAGAGACCATTAATAGAAAAGTAAGAACTTCAGAAACATATTTATAGCCCTACAAATGATACAGTTTCTCTTATCAAAATTTAATTTAAAAAATTACATGCAACCTGCAGGTAATCTTTATTTTCACACTTTATAATACCTCCAATCACAGTGATCAGCTAAAGGTATGCTAGACCCCGATTCCAAAATATATCTTGATTTTTCCATATATTTACTTGATCTTGACGATTTCAACTCTATAGTTGGGAGCAAGTAGTTCAGAAGAAGCAGCAAAATGGATACACTCCTTGCAAGATGCTGCGTCAAAGGTTCCAAAATCTTAATGGATATGAACCACTATTATTATTATAATAGAGAGTCCAAATTCTTGACGATTTCAACATATTATTATAATGGTTGCTCTCTTATGAAAGCCTTGTGTTTTACTGCATTTTCAGGAGTGCCCAAATCCAGCAAAGAGGAAGTGCCTACCATTAAGGTATATCAAGTGCACTTAGCATGTAACTTAATGGATATGAACTACTTATTTAATAGATATTTTACTTGTCTGAATTTAAAAAAAAAAAAAAAAAAAAGAAGAAGAAGAAAGATAGGAACCTCTCTTCTTCTTTTTTTTCATTTTCTTTTCTGTATTTTCATGATTTCTCTTTTATGTGATTCTCTGCCTTTTAGGATTTTTGGGTGTGTGGAAATTTTTTAGACAAAAGCATGTGATAACACCATGTTCTAGCGACATGGAACAGTTTTAGAATTTGTGCTCCTTCTATCCATTAATTTCTTTCTCACAGCAGATTAGGTGGTTCAGAGAAAGATCATAAGCATTCTATAGAATCGACTATTTGCTCATCCATGCACATGGAGGCAATGACATCTGATGTTATTGCACCCTCACCATGGAAAATTTTTGGCTGTCATAATGGTAAGATATAATTATTGTATTGGCTTTTCGAGACTTACAAGCATATGTATTAAAATTTCATTACTTGTTGCAGGATTACGGCTTTTCAAAGAAGCAAAAGATTGGGATTCCCGTGGGAAGGTAAGTTGCTCTTTTGATCACTACTCATTGATTATTTTAATCAATATATTTGTCTGACAAATGTTGCTTTTGTCAGCATTGGGATGATCATCCAGCAATAATGGTAGTTGGTGTGCTTGATGGAACTTCAGAGGCCATTTTCCAGACTCTTATGTCACTTGGTCCCTCGAGATCAGAGTAAGAACACTAAAATGTTACCTATATGATATATCTTCCTACCTTAAAGTTTTGGTGATATGGAATCCTGACTTGGCTACCAACTTGTCCTTTGTTTTTTGGAAAATTTCATACCATTTTTTTTTTTTATTTGAGTTAAGCTAATGTAGGAAAGGTATTTTTTTCCGTAGAAATAATCTAAACTGAGTTGCAGTTGTTTTTTATTTTTTTCCTGATGATGGGCTGTTCTCATTCCAGAGGTAAAATTCCGAGTGTCTTGCAGATGGGACTTCTGTTTTTACCAGGGCAGTGTGGTTGAGCACCTTGATGGTCACACAGATATTATTCAGAAGCAGTTATACAGCGATTGGCTGCCTTGGTGAGATTTGGAACCTAATTCGAGAGGATTCTCTTTATATTATTTCTGTTGGTAACACGTCATCGTTTGCAGGGGGATGAGGCGAAGAGATTTACTTTTGAGACGCTATTGGAGAAGAGAGGATGATGGCACATATGGTCATAATTTTTTGAAGAAGCTTTTTAATACAATATGAAGCTTTGGGGCCATTATTATATTATCTTAAGTTCTAACCTTTTTTTATCTTGCTTCATTACAGTAATTCTATATCATTCTGTGTTTCACAAGAAGTGTCGACCACAAAGAGGCTATGTTCGTGCTTGTCTTAAAAGTAATGCTTTGAATTTGAAATTTAAAGCATTTTTATGTTAATTAATTATACAAGAATTTTCTATTTTCACTTTTTTCAATCCTTTTACCTTCTCTCAACAAGTTTTTTAATTTGGAAGCTAAACCAAAGCATGTCCTTTTATCTTATTTTTTACTAATATTTTCTGGCTGATGCCAGAAAGGCAGAAACTATGATAGGCCATTTTCTTTTCTCAGTCATATCTCACATTTTTTGGCGATGAATATAGAAATCATCTTTTTCACTCTCTTTCAAACATATATGAATCAGAGGTTCCAACATATTGTCCAAGAAATTTTTACTTTAACAATAACCATGTGGATTCTATGAAGAATTTATTTTGCAGATGTACATATGTATATACGTATATACCATATAGACACACACATATACGCATATACATAAATATATGTGTGTATTATTGAACAATAGGAGACTATTGCAGGTGGAGGATATGTAATAACTCCTGTGAACCAAGGGAAACAGTCTCTTGTAAAGCACATGCTTGCTATCGATTGGAAGTTCTGGAAATTATATCTGCGCCCATCATCTGCAAGATCCATTACTATCGCCATGCTTGAGAGAGTCGCGGGTACCCTTTTATTACTTGAAAAGAATTGCACTTTTTGTTACTTGTTGCTTTTCCATGTCTAAATTGTTATACATAAAATTGTGAGCACTTTGCTTATACAATTTTCAGCATTGAGGGAACTGGTCAAAGCCAAAGCAGGAAATTATTCCTCTGAGTTCGAATCTGGAGAGTTCACCAGTGATGTTAGGTTGTCCCAGAATAAGGAGGAGGACATAAAAACTGAAGTTCAGAGCCCAGAAGAAACAGGGAAGATTGAGGAGGCTGTTTCCTTAGAAGATGAGGTAGAAATACCACGCCGTCCAAGTTTAATGGGACTGAATGATGCCGCCGATGAGTTCTTTGATGTTTCTGAACCAGCAGACTCCGACTATTTTGAGAATGAGAGGCCTTCTGGCTTGACTACAGAAGAGCACTCTGTGGTACTTGCTAGTCACCAAAACTAAATTTTAATTTCCAGAAGTAGTTGAACATATTTGGACTTTGCTTTTATCAGTCTTCTTACTAGTGTTTTGTTCATACTCCATGCATCTTTTATGCTGATAACAGCGGAGAATTTCGAAATTATGGCTAGGACAACTATTGAGCTTTAATATATGTCTCTATTTGTTATATAATGAAACTATTTTAACATACCATTTGTGTTTTTTTATCAGAAAAGCATTCTTCTAGGTCTACATTCTACCTCATGCTTATCAAATTTTGTTTTTAGCACTTAAGTTTTTCAATTGTGGCCTCTGACATTATCATCTTTTTCTGGTGATCCTTGATGACTCGACTGGACCGAATGCATTGAGTTTAATAAAATACATACTTGTCACTGTGTCAGGGTAATATTTAGTATGATAACTCAATAGCAG
Organism: Cyclocarya paliurus; assembly: GCA_029856935.1. Lineage (NCBI taxonomy): Eukaryota > Viridiplantae > Streptophyta > Magnoliopsida > Fagales > Juglandaceae > Cyclocarya > Cyclocarya paliurus. The sequence goes on along the minus strand of JARVXP010000207.1, from coordinate 3,744,178 downwards.
TATAAGAAATTTGAGCCATTTTTATTTTATGCTTATAAAAAAATTAACTTAAGACTGCTCCGAAAGGCAAGCATAAAAAGATCTTCTCCCTTTTTTCATTAAAATCGATGCGACTGAAAATTTTGATGATAAGAAAATGGTTGGTTTTGATGTCCCTCGAGAATAAAAGATACGCAGTTTATTCTGGGGAAGAGATTTGGAAAACTTGATTTTGGTGGACTTCTGCTTGTTCATTCCCAGTGAGAACTTTGGTTGAATTAACCCAGTATTGTGCACTTTATATTATGTGTGGTCTTTAAGCTTTACAGTAGAGATCTGCTTTCCTTTATTTTCTAGTGCACATGAGTTGCTTCATCATCATTTTGCACTTATATTTCCATGTGAATTTCTATTGTTTTCTGATCTAACCAACTGCATTGTTGTTCTGAACAAGTGTAAATTATTGTTTGTTGAAATATTTTCTACACTATGTACAGAATAAATACCAGCCCAAACTGCCGTCAGCAGCCAGTTTTGTGAAAAAATTGCATGATTTTGCAGGTGAGTCTCATTATGGTCGACAATTAGTTTTAGCATGATTGAGGGGTGGGACCTGTGTTAATTTCTTGTTTAGATTATTCTATGCTTAAGAAATTAATTGAAAATTCCATTATGGTGCAGTTCAGAAGAAAGGCTATATGGACTTGCAAGATCTGGCCAGGGAATATGGTGCACGGTGCTCTTATGGAGCCACTCTACAGAAAGACCCAAGTTGTAGTTTACCTTGCAGTTGGGCAGCAGCTGATCCTTCTTCATTTTTAATACGTGGAGAAAGCTATTTACAAGACCATATAAAGGTATCCCTTCATTTCTGGTTATTGTTTGCAAAGAAACTGATGGTGTGAATTGTTCATAACAATAATCAATATTCACTTATATTAAAACCGTAAATTATTTAATACACCTAAAAACATATATATTTTAACCTCAACCCTGTTTTACCCTCTGGCTGAGTTGAATGGTGCTGTTTTAGAAGGCTTCAAGAGACTTTAGACCTTCAAGGGCTCCAAAATCAATCCATGGCTTTTCATTATGTGTGCTGTGGTATTATTATAAATTTTATGATCATCACTCTTGGTATCAAAGGAGGAAGATGGTTATAGGTCTAACAAGTGGGACATGGGTTGTGTTGCTTTAGTAAGGTTCATTCTCCACTCACCTTTTCCTACCTAAAAATGTAAATATGACAGATCCATTTTCTTATGCACAAAAGTTATCTTACTATGTTGTTCAAGACTCATTCAAACATTTAGAGGGCTCAGGCTATCTATATGTCAATGTTTTCTGTTTTGAAATGAAACTCTCAGTTTCATTATTTTCTGTCCTGGACTAAATAATTTTCTCTCTCCAGATTAAGGCAAAAGGCACCTTGATGCAAATGGTTGGTGCAGATTGGCTAAGATCTGACAGGCGAGAAGTTTATCTTGGTGGCCAGCCTGGTAGTATCATTCAGGTCTGAACTCTCATTTTATGTGATTTCTAATTATTAAGAGCTAATTGATAAATAGCATTTCTACAAACTGTATGCACATTTTTACAAAAGGAAGGCAAATGATTGAAAAGTAGTTATTCTCATAAAAACTATTGATTCGTCTAGAAGTCTGCGGAACAAGGTGGACCCGAATTTTTCTTCGTTGTCAACATACAGGTAAGTTTGATTCAAATTATTGGTCATCTTCATCGTCAAGATTCAGAATTTTACTATATACTATGGATCAGGTCCCGGGTCCAACCACGTATACCTTGGCTCTATATTACATGATGAAAACTCCTCTAGAAGACAATTCGTTGCTACACGCTTTTGTCAATGGAGATGATGCCTTTAGGAATTCAAGATTCAAACTCATACCTTACATTTCAAAGGTTGGTAAGAAATCAATCAGTTTTACAGTTCTTAAAAACCAATATCGTGGTATCAGGTGGCCATGTTCTTCAGATTTTCCATTGGTTTCAATTAATTTATCAGGGATCGTGGATAGTCAAACAGAGTGTTGGGAAGAAAGCATGTTTGGTCGGTCAAGCACTTGATCTACATTATTTTCATGGGAAAAACTATTTTGAGGTAAATTAATTGATCTTTACATTATGGAATGCAACTTATCAGAATCCATTTGTAGATGTTCTTTGGCCAGTTGTTCTGTCCTGAAATGCTAACCTTACATTGTGTCTGAAACCAGCTTGTAATCGATGTTGGATCTTCAACAGTGGCAAGGGGAGTGGTCAGTCTTGTTCTTGGATACCTGAACAATTTGGTCATAGAAATGGCATTTTTAATACAGGTAAAACAGTTGAATCGTTCACTACACATACAACCATTCAGGTCATAGATAAATCACATCAGTCTTTCACGAGTGTGTGTATATGCGTGTGCAGTCATTCAGGTAATCCATTAACAAACAACATTCAATGCAAAAGAACCGACGCTAGAATGTATGTCTACAGAAAATTTTTAAAAAATATATAGAGAGAAAAGAACTGAACTTTCCATTGAATACATGATATGTAGTTTATGAGATATGAAGTAAACTAGAGGCATGAGGTGCAGTCATTTGGTGAATTGTTTTGGGCAAGTTTGCTTTGCTATAACCCCATTAAAAAAATTGCAGGGCAACACGCAGGAGGAGCTCCCGGAAGTTCTTCTCGGAACATGTCGAATTAATCATCTGGATGCATCGAAATCAGTGGTGGTAGAACCATAATTTTTTCCTGGAGGATGCATCCAAATAGTTCCCAGGTGCTGTGTGTTGACTCCAAGACAAAACAAAGATGATGTCAAGAGAGTCTGCCTTGTTCATAGAATCTACTTGTGCGTAGGCATTTTTTCCATCCAATATGGATGCAATGTAATGTGTAACTATAATTTCAAGTTGTAACAATGCAATTTGTAAACCGTGGGTTCCTTAATTGTGCTTTCATTCTTCGATTGTTCTTTTAATAGTATTTTTATAATGATATGTAACATTATACAGTGCAAACACTGTAACATTGGTTTTTAGAGCTACATTTGAAACAGGTGGGATATAACAAAAATTTTGTGTTTTTTTAAGTGATAGTGTGATAGATAGATAGATAATTGCAGACAGCAACTTTGGGCCGTTTGCGTTTGTTTGTAGACTTTATACATGGGCTTATAGTGTAGGCCCAATTTTTCTCTCAACAGACTCCACCCGCGGTTCGATCCGCATCCATTGCAGCTGCGCAGGGAATAACAGCCTCACGATTTCATCTACTTCGTGGAAAATGTGAGAGAAATAGACACATTAAATGAATTCAAAAAATATTTATTAAGCATTTAATATTACTTGAAATAATGCAGAACCTATTTTACATGTTCTTAAGGGCATGCCTTGATTAGAAGACAATGATTGATCAACATTAAGGTTTGGTAAGAGATCACACCTTATCCAAGTGCAACAGGTTTATATGTTTCATATTTTTGCATTCCATCCCTTCATAACAGGTTATGAATGTTTGCATTCGCATCCATATCCTACTTACCGACATCTATGGATGGAAATGTTTGAATTTCAAACTATGATATTTTGTTTTTAGGAGGTGAGATTTTGAATTATAACCTTGTAAATTGTCCTACCGACACGTGTTTGAAGCACGCAACCTGCCAAAATTGGCCCCTATACTACTGTACACTGCAATTAATAATGCTTCAGAATATTTTGAAATTTAACATATATAGTTTTCGAGGGAGACTTGCTCGACAATAAATTCAGAGTAACGTTATTTTAAATTGTGTCATTACTAATCTTATTTGTTAATACGATCGGTTTTAAATATTTTTATGTGTCGATCAATTAAAACATATCATATAATAGTATAACAATATTTATTTTTTATTTTTAAATGCGAGCTACGAACTGCTCCCACCCATTGGCCAGCCTTTAAAGAGGTGTGGGCTGCCACTCTCCATTCTCTACTATTTTCAACGTTTGATTGAATGGCAGCAAACTCAATCAACCAAACACTGTATTTTAAGGTCCAATTTGTCATTCAGGCCGCATTATCTCAATAGTAAATTTCCATCGTTGTCTTCACGTTTTGTCCACCGATGGAGGAACCCACGTGGCACATGGCCAAATTTCTTCTCTTTTTTTTTTTGTTTTATTTATTTATTTTTATCTATGAGCTATAATTATTAATTATTCTTGAGAAAATCTCTGGTTTTTTTTTTTAATGGAAGAAAATTTGGTTATTGTATACAATACATGACTACTTTTATTCTAAATAAAAATCTCACATGCTTTCAATTCCGTATTCTCGGCGCCTATAACGGTACTCATAATGCGTGTATACATTAATTTTTCCACGTCACCATCACGATACTAGACTGTTTTATCACAGAGTTATGTGTATAATTATTTTTACGTATTTTATTTGTGTGATTAATCAAATAAATTATTTTATATTAAAAAAATAACAGTTAAATGTGTAAAGAGTATGTAAAAATAACGTAGATTGAATTTTTGTTTATGTACAACCATTTTTTAAAAAAATAATAAAAAATTGTACAACCACGTGCCGCTCGTACATGCTACTCTTTCATTCTTCTTTCCACTCCAACCCACTCATCCCGGGCAGCATGTCCTCAGCTCCGGACAAAAGAAGGAACATGTTATATTAAAGTCTCAATCGAACCTAACAATGAGAACAAAATGGGATGGTTCCATTATAAATTATGACAAAATTGTCTCTCTTTCTTCGATATTTGAGAAGCTTTTTGACTTAAATCAGACAGCAATATATACTTCTAATTCGTTTAGGATCTTATGGTATTTTTTCATTTTATGTGAAGATATTCGAAATTCAAATTCAAATTTAAATTCGAATTCATAGTTTACTTAACATTTTTATTGAATGAAATTACTTTTATCGATAAATGTTACTACTGCCTTAAATTTTGTTTTAATTATAAGAAAATTAAAAGAAATTAAAAAAAAATTGATCTAGAGTGGACGTCCAGCGGTGACTGCTGGCACCAGCACTCAATCGAAAATCGTAGAAGCTACCGAGTCAAAAATAAACGCACCGACGCGGTGATACTCGTCATGCATTATATTCTGTTCTAGCAACCTCACGTAGCCGGTGACCCCCAGTCTTTATACTTCTCCACCTGATGCATCCGGTAACTCTGTCGGTGAGCAAGAGTGTCGGCACCGACACGCGAGATCTATTACCGGTAGTTTCTATTTTCATTTTTCCATTTTTTTTTAAGTTTTGGTGCTTGCAGTTGCTGCCTGCCGGTTGGGGATTTGTACGATACATGGAGTTATGGCCACTTGGATGCATCGCGGAGTAGGGTAATACGGTGGGTGTGAAATATAAATGCACTGATTGGTGAATGTGGGACCACGTTTTGCTTTCGGACCTTCGTTTCCGTAAGCGAGAGGTACTTTGATCCAGCTCCACATGCAACCAGTGAAAAGGGACATCTGCTGCAATCCTGAACCCACAATCCTGAACCCACTGGATCCTGACACTTCAGCCTCCACAGCCCACAAAACTAATTTGGCTGCGTTTGGTTGTAAGGTTTAATTGGTTCAATTTAATTTTAAATTGAGTTTAATATTTAAATATTTAATTTTTAAATTATTAAATTTATCTCAATTTAAAATATTTTTATGTGTGAGATCTACAATTATTTTTAACATAATACATTTTTATACGTAAGACTCATAACTTTTCTAACTTCTTATAAAAAGTATTAAACTTATCTTCACATCTAAATACACTTTAAACTCAATTTAGATAAGTCTCATATAATTTCATTCATTACTTAACTCACTATTATTTATAAAGAATTAAATTCAAATCACCATCCAAACGCAACATATACACATTTTATAAAATGAAAATAAAGTTTATTGTTAAAAAATTAATTTTTATATAATCAATCAGCTTAATTAGCTTCTTTTGTCTCTTCATTCTTCTTAAAACTCTTTAAAAAAAACAAAATCTCATATAATGTCATTTATTTCCTTCACAAACATTATTTAAACATAAATATTTTTCAATTTCAAACAAATACAAAAAATGATTCAATTTTTTCAAATTCTAAAACAAAAATTATATTATAAAATTATATTTTAGTTTATAATATTTTTATTCAAAATTTTCTTTCTCATTTTTCAAAATCTTATAAAACATTACAACTCAAATATTTCATTATTATTCATAAATTATTTTATTACTATTTATAAAAAAATTTCACATCTCATTCTTGCATCTTGTCATTAAGTAGAATCTACGTAATATTTCGAAATTTTTAGAAAAATATAAAATAATTTGAAATTTAAAAATATGGTAAACAAAAATCTTGGTCCGTATGTAGCAAGAATCCTCCGGGCAAACTTTGGTTAGAATTGATTTTCGGACTACAGTCCACAGGCGAAAAGGCCCACAAGGAGTCTCTTATAGTTCACATTCTGTCGCGAACCCATTTTTTGTACGGCTGTAAACCAAAGGGCGACACAAAAGCTTTGGTCATCTAAATTCAAAAAAAAAAAAAAAAAAAGCTTTGGTCATCTTGGTCCCACAGCCACATGATGCATCCTAATTATCTCAACGAATCAACAATGTTCAAAACGTAAATTGAACAATTCCGACGGGGCAGTCTCGTCCAGTAAAAGTCAGAGCCCACAACCTGGCGGACAATCATAAGTCCAAGTAGACCAAAGGATTAAGCGTAAGCAACGTTGGGAATCCCGAGACAAAGTCACGTGACAATGCCCCACCTCGCATGCTGCTCCTAGACCCGAGAGAGAGAGAGCGCATACACAAACCAGCTGGGATTGAGCAGACGATTCGCTGTGTGGGCTCCACCGTAACACGGTAAATCTATGCCTGCCACGTTGCCCAACGTGGGAAGGGGGTCCCACAACAACATGGGCTCTTACATGCTCGCACGTAGGATGCACGAAAAAAAAAGGATGCATATGCACCCCCGCTTTTCGCGGCGGATACCGCCACATCAGCCCGTCGATCAATGTCATTGCAATTTACTGTAATACCCATTCCAAAATAATTAGGAAGTGAGATTCGAAGGCTGGTATTGTCAAAAGAACCGCTGAGCGAAATTGGCCTAGTTATTTTTTTTCAATTTTTTATCATTTTAAAAAAATATAAAAAAAAATCAATACATTAATAATCACTTTCTTAATTATTAAATAAAAAATAACTAAAAATACATAATATATCAAAATAAAAGACAAATTAAATAGACAAAATAACATTTTTCTTGTCAATATATCTTACGAAGGTTACGCAGCCATTCCACGTATGGAACCCCATGTGTGACAACCAACATGCTGTCCAGAAATATTAACGCTGTCTTAATACAATCTCGTATTATATATAGAAAGCACATAATATATGGATTTGTTTTTTGTTTTAAAAAAAGAACAGAGTTTTAAGAAGAATAAAAGAGACGAAAGAAGCTAATTAAGATGATTAATTATGTGAATTGAAGTCCTTGTCTAAAGGGATTTGCTATCAATCAAAGCTACATGAATATTGAGTACTCTAATTTCTTTGTATATATATTCTGATCATCTTGATCTACGAATGCATGCATGAACACATGTTGATCCTCACCGACACAAGGCCATTAATTTGCTTCAGCTTTTTATTTATTTCCTCCTCGATGGACATGACCACATCTTTCTTAGAGTACTAGTATTGGATTGGCCAAATGTATCTTCAAATTTTAGTCAATATCACACTTTTTTACATTTGTATATTCTATTTAAATTCAATCCCCGCATTGGATTAGCCATTTACTCTCTCTATAATAATAAAATATTATTAAATTAATAATTTTGTTATTTAATTTTTTTATATCACATTTTATAATTCTATCAATTTAATATTAATAATAATTATATTCTAATTAAATTAATATTAAAAAAATCATATTTTTAAAAGTCATTTAATGCTAATAACAAAAAATATTTGATTAAACTCATCAAAAGCTCTATCTAAATTTCTTAATTACAAATCAAATAATATTTTTATTGGAGTGAAAAATTAATATTTTAATGTTTGCTTGGAGTGAGAAATTATTATTTTAACTTTTGGTGAATCAATTTGGTTCTTCAAATTTGGCTAATCACAGTAGCTAACATTCAAATTATTTTAGAGATGCCCAATCCAATGTGGAGACTTTTTAGTACATATTATCTAAAATTTGGCCAATCTTTAGTTTTAGCCAAGCCAATGCTAATTCCCTTACCGACACAAACTGAAGCTAGCCAGAACGAAATCAATTAATTATAAAAATAATTGTTTTTTGTTTTTATTTATTTATTTCATTTTGGGGTTGGGGGGAGGTTGCTATATATAATTTTCATTGTCACGATCACTTTCTCAATAGGAAGTCATCGCTATCATAATATATATATATAGAGAGAGTACATACATATATGCATGCAGTGTCTTGTTAATTTTATAGTCCATATAAAACAAGTTCAATGACTTTTTTTTTTTTTTTTTTTTTTTTCTGAAAGAAGCGGATCACCCTTTATTAAGATAGGACATACAACTCTGACTTGAAAACAAGTCATTTACAAACGTTTAATAACTCCCCAGAACACATACGTGTCTGACAGGGTCTAGTCCAGACAGCACATCTCTAAAGATCTAAGTCTTAGAGAGATACCACCTCTGTACACAACAGAGGTTAAAAAGCCCCCATAGCCCGACAAAGCAGGGTAGGACTCTCCAAACCCCACCATCCGACAGCGCGGAGGGGGGATTTCTTTTTGGATTTTTATTAATTTAAAAACAACATTACATAAAGAAAATTACAAACAAACAGAATTACAAAAATACTACAATAACACGAGTACTACATAAACAATCACTGCAAAAACAATACACAAAAAGAAGCTGCTGTAGCGCGTGTAGCCCACGCGCCAAACAAGTTCAATGACTTAAGTGTTAACTAAAGACACTACGTACGTACATGCATTTTCGCTAGCTCGTGTTATATATATTGGTTTTTAATTCTTCAATTTTTTTGGTTTGGAAAACTCAAATTACAGTACTATATATTGTGTCTACTACTCAAAGTGCATATATATATATATATATATAAAAATATATACATGCACTGACCTCTGGAGTTGTAGTATATGATACTTTTGCATGCCTCACTTTTAAAGATCGATCCCAAATAGGGACGGGACGTATATTAAGGAGATAATTGAGAAATCGTGATACACGTACGTACGATACATTCAGTTTTTCCATCCCGATTTAACAATATATATATTTATATATATTTCTCCATCTGTTACATTTCTATTTCATTTCCCCCCTTCATGCTACGAAAACATGAGTATTAATTGAATCTTTATACTAAACTCGGACGATTTTTTTTTTTTTCTCAAAGAGGATTAGACCTCAAGTTTTATTTGCAACGAGATGATTATTTTGCGATGATAATGAATTCATTAATTAATAAGAAATTGTAATTTTCATAGTAAATAATTGGTCACAAAGAAATATTTTTTTTTATAAATATAATTATATACTTAAAAAGCAACATTTTTCAGATCAATAAGGAAATTTTGATAAAAAACAAATTAACATACTCACGAGCATGTTCTCGAACGAGCTAGCATTAATCGGAAAGATATGTTTCTATATCGAAATAAAGAAAATCTTGAAGTGACGAGCACTATACATCTGAATTTGACTCGTGTTAAAATATTATATAGTTTTCTTTTGGGTTTCTCCTACATCACCATGTGAGCTAGTGAGGCTCGATGGGCTCGTCGTGGACCGGAGTCTATATATATGATCGATATTGTGAGATAAGATATATAGTATAAGGGAGAAAATAGTTGTAAAAAGTCACTAATTACTTCCTAATATATATTATATATTATCAGTAGACTTGTTTAATTTCTTCTTAAAATAAGTAAAATTTGTAGATCGTGAACTAGTACTGTTGCCTTCATTGCTCGCAGCTCGTCGTGGCAACTACTCCATATAATATATATAGTGCATGACGCCCAACCCGCCCTAAGTCCCTTGACTCCGTTAAAATATTATTGGGTTTTACCTAAATCGCCTCCTTTCCTCAAAGAGGCCAGAGAGAAGTGTCTCTGAAGGAAGTAATTCAAAGAGTGCAATCCAAGGTAGTTAAAAGAAGAAAAAGAAGAAGAAGTAAATAGAAGAAGAAGAAGAAGAAGAAGAGAAGATCATATCGAAGCAGCAGCAGCTGAAGATGGGGCTGCATGACTTTGAATTTATTGAATATGTTTGAACTTTTAGAGGGAGAGTATTTCTGAAGGGATTGACGCAATTAAGAGTACACCTCAAGTTAGTTAAAAAGAGAGTGAAATAGAAAAAGGTAGGAGGAGGAGTCCTCCATGTGACTGAAGCCTATCATTTCAGTCATGAGGTCCAAATCAAGTTAAGAATTAACACTTTTATTTATTTATTTATTTTATAACTCCAATTTTGTAACATACTCGTGGCGCACTAAAGATTCGGCTTTAAATTTGGCGTAAGGTGGTAAAGGGTAGGACCGTCAAAAAATATGCCACCCCACCCCACCCCAGCCCTCACCCACCCATTTTATAAGTTATGATCACATGCATGCAGCTTGATCAGATATTTCCACTTTGTGTAGAGCTGCATGTGAACTTCCTCTTCCTTAATTAATATATGCTCGATCAGGAACTCATGATCATCCCTCGAATTACCAATTTACCATACTATGACTAAAATATATGCCAAGTTGATTTGATTCTTCTTGCAATATACTTTGAATTTGGACCACCCAAAAGATATATAGGATCCTATTATTATTATTATTAGAAAACTTTTACATACACAAAAGAATTATACAAAAATAATCATATAAACTAGCGTGGTTTTATTTTAGATCTATTTTATAATAAAAATAATTTTACAATTTGATGAATCATATCAAACTATATCAATTTGTGAGATTAATTTTGAGTAATCATTTTGTAATTAGAATATTTTCCTTTCAGAAATATATATCATTAACGATGGCCAAACCTTGGTTAGCTTCAACTTTGTTAGAATTTAAGATATTTAATGAGTTTGATCAACTTTGTTAGAAAAGATAATAAAGTAGAAAACAATGTTTGCATGTCAATAATTGGAATAGTTTGAACAACTTGTATCTTTTTAAATTTATTCGCTCGAGAAATTTGCTGGGAATAGCGACTTTTATAGGCAAAGTATTGCGCTTGTAAGTACAACCTCTATTTTGCTTCGTACGCAGTAGAAACAAAAGAGCCCACCTCATATGTTTGTTCTATAAATTGCCTTTTTAAGATGCTGACCTATTTTCCCATAATAAATACACATACCTGTAATTTCCTGACTATCTTAATAATCATGTAGAAATAAACCTCTTGGATAAGTTGCTCATAGGCCAGGGTTGATTATTTATTTATTTATTTTAAATCCAAGCTCAAGTGTTTAATTTCTTTTAATCAATATTGCTACTAAAATAAATGGCAAATTAATTTGGACCGATATTACTTGGCCAAGTTAAGAAAGGAACCGTTCAAAATGATGATATTTTGTGCATGTAATCCATCCAATTAAATGAGGAGTTAAGAGTTAAGAGCCGTAATCAACGAAAAAAATCATAATAATTTATTTCTGACGTGTCCAATAAAAGTATCCATAAAATATTTGCAGTAAAAATTCAAACTGGTGGATTCTAGTAAAGACAAATACGCTGAATTATGAAACCATGTGATGGATGCAATGACAATACGACCCTTGGGTTTAACATATTTGGCCAAAAAAAAAACAATATAACGTTGGAAGCTGCCAAATGCAACGATTAATAATGCGTTAGGTAATTTTGTGTTGAGGAATGAAGTCGTAGTTCGGAGTAAAAGTTGGGGGCAAAATCCATTACTGATTACTGCAAGCAATTTGGCAAATCAGTTACAGAACCACTCTGATTACAGGCAGTGCATCTCACGCGTCAAAACAAAAGAGTGACAACCGAGAGGTTTTAATTACGTCAACGTTAATCTTAATTAGTTGGTCTGATGTTATTAGCATTATGGCCGTGAAAACCAACGGTTGAAGATATGCAGTAAGATAAAAAACAATGGCTGTCGGAAACAACGGCGGTTGAAGAAGAAGACTCTTACAATCCTCAGGATCAGACTCTATAAGTAGAAGGACAGTACAAAATCCAGTCGCTTTATCTTTCACAAAAGAACACCCAGAGTCAGAGTCAGAGTCTGCGAGCAGAGTATTCGTAAACCCAGACTCAATGAACTGAAGTGAAAGAAAGAAGGCGTCGTAGTAAGAAAAAAAAAGGTAAGCAATCCCCTGCACTTTCTTTTTCTTTTCCCTCTGTAACTCTTTTGAAAACCATTATCCTTTTCCTCTCTGAATAGAGAACCAAAGAAAATCCGTGAGAAAATAAAAGTTTGGGGGGGGGGGGGGGGTGGGTGCGGTGGGGTGGTGCGGGACCCGTGGGCAATCAGACCAGAGAGAGAGAGGAAGTGTTCTTCTTTAATTTTTTTTTTGGAAAGAGAGAGAGAGAAAGAGAGAGACTTCAACGTCACGACAGTGGAGGGGATAGTAAAAGACAGCTAGCAATGAAGGAGGAGGCTCACCTACCGTTGCAATCTCTCTCCCTTTTTAGCCTTTCTTCCTGTCCTCTCTCTCCTTTCAAACCTCCCTCCCACCGCAATCTCTTCTCTCTCTCTCTCTCTCTCTCTCTCTCTCTCAAAGAGGTACGAATTGATCACTAGACTATTAGTAGCATTTCAGTTTACAATGGAGGAATAGGGTTTTCGGGGGCCTTGAAGCGAAACTTTGTCGTTTCGGTTTACATCTTCCGGGGGTTCTTGCTGGAGAATTGTTTTTATATTCTGGGTTTGTAATTGTGCCTTTTCATTTGGTCGTTGCAACTTGCAAGTATTTTGGGCGGGAATTAATTATAGGTTCTAAGCTCAGGTTTGGCTCTGCATTTTTTGGGTTTCTCATTTTCTCATTTCCGGAACTTTATTTTATGTGTCGGCAACATTTTGAGTCTCATAACTCAAAGTGTCGGCGGGGCTTGAGTTTGAGGTTTTTGGCAGTATTTTGCTGTTTGGTGGCTGAGAAACCGGAAAGAATGAAAAGAAAATTTTAACTTAGGACTTATCTTGGTTAGGAAAGTCTTATAAACAACTTAAGGAAAATTAACTTCATTTGCTCTTTCCTTGTCCCGGTATTCCCCGCAACAGAACATTGCACAGGGTGACATTTTCTTAAATGATTTTGGTTTTCTTTTAGGAAATTCTTGAACTCTTCTACATTCTGTTTATAAATTGAACACGCTGAAGAGATTTGGGTCCCATCTGTACTCAAATGACCTCTCTTTTTTTTTTTAATAATTTCTGCAGGACTCGACGCAGAATCCCTTCAATTCATCTTCAGTTAAGAGTAAAAGCTCCATTTTTGCCTCTGTTAGGGGAATATCTCGACCTCGTTCAAAAATCTCAGCAGCTGTTTGGTCAGAAATTTGCAAGGTCTGCTTCGCAAATTGGTTCCAACCTCTTCATTTATTTTCTGTACAAAACTTTCCTTTTCTCGAACGCGGAATACTTTTTTATCGAGTTTGGACAAAACAATCCCATCGTCGGAAACCACAACTCAATTTGCGAATTACTGCCGTGCTGGCACTACCTTACGCCATGTGTTGGTTGCGCTCTTTTGAAACCTGCATTTCGCTTTGAAATTTGTGCTTCCTAAGCGTATATTTTTGAACACCTTTTTTCTTCTACCTTTATTTTTTTGGGAGAACGTACACAAAATTCAGTAATTTTATGACTTTTAACGTATTCTAGTCGTATTTGCTAACATACTCCACACGGCTCATGCGTTGGCCTCAGGATTGACGCATTTGCCACAAATCAACAAAAAAGCGTTCAAAACTCTTTCCCTCATTGCCAATCCTATGTCTGTTTCTCAGGAAAATTTTGGGACCATGATCGGACCGAACTTCATGGACGAGATAGACTGCGGCAGCTTCTTCGATCACATCGAGGACCTGTTGGACTTCCCAGGCGAGGACGTCGACGTGGAGGCCGGGCTCGGCAGCACGGACTGTAACTCCTTCCCCAGCGTTTGGCCGACACAGCCCGAGTCGTTGCCCAGTTCCGAGTCGGTCTTCTCCGCCAACAGTGCTTCGGACCTCTCCGCCGAGCTCTCCGTTCCGGTGAGTATTTGAGCCTCGCGCACCAGTGGCCACTTTCCAGGGTCTTCTGTGGTTTCGTGAATGAAAAATGCATGCTGACGTCATAAGTCCTTGAAATTTCTTAAAACTAGCAGTTGTTTGATTATTGATAATTTAAAAAAGAGCTATTAGGCTCACTCACAGACCTGATTATTTGGCAGTTTTAATTATTTTAACGTACAAATAAGCGTATGTTTAACATTACTATAATATATATAGTTTAACAGAAACTTCGATTGCGCTTCAAAATTCGAATTGCTTTGGGGGGAGGGGGGTTTAAGGGAATTTTAGCAAATCAAAGTCGAAACGCATGTGGGCGGAAGGGTGACATGGCATGTCTATCGTGTCATTAATGAAGGTCACGTGATCTGTCGTGTGATTTTATTAATAAAAGTTTAATTTTTTGGGCTGAAAGAAAGTCAATTATGATCATGTGCAATGATATGTGGCTAAGTTAACGTGTCAACAATAATTGTTGGTTTTAATGGGTGGGTTTTTCCACTCCCTAACTAACCCGGCTCGTGTCACCTCCGTGTGGGTCTAATATTATAATAATCTGATATATTTATATATTATAAATTTAATTTTGAATCGTGATTGAGATATAAGTTTTATGCAATTACTACACAATTTATCTACGTGTCACTGTAACACACTAAGAATTGATTATATTATTTTGGATGCATGTGAAACATCTCTTTTCTGACATTCATTCTCATTCTGGTTTTTGTTTTGTTGCTACTCTAGTACGAAGACATTGTTCAGCTTGAATGGCTTTCAAACTTTGTCGAGGATTCCTTTGCTGGTGGAAGCCTTGCCATGAAGAAAGAAGACTCCTCCATCAAGAAGGAATCATCCCACCACCCCTTCCAGACTTCAAGCCCTGTTTCTGTCCTTGACAGCAGCAGCTCCTGTTCTGTTGAGAAGAATGTGCCGCGCAGTCCAGAAGCAATCACCCCGGGCCGCTGTGGGCGGGCTCGCAGCAAGCGTCCTCGCCCTGCAACCTTCAATCCACGCCCTGCAATCCAACTTATTTCTCCCTCCTCCTCTGTTACGGAGACACCTCAGCCATTCCTTGCACCAAATAGAGTCTCTTCCGATTCTGAGAGTTTTGCCGAGTCTAGTCTGTCGATCAAGATACCTAAACTAGTCACAGCAGAGCACAAGAAGAAAAAGAAGATGAAATTGACAGGTCCACAAGGACCTGTAGAGACCAATCAGAATTCACCTTTGCAAGCTGTCAGGAAATGTATGCATTGTGAGATAACCAAGACTCCACAATGGAGGGCAGGACCAATGGGGCCAAAAACACTATGTAATGCATGTGGTGTCCGCTACAAGTCAGGTCGGCTCTACCCTGAATACCGGCCTGCAGCAAGCCCGACATTTATTCCATCTGTGCACTCCAATTCCCATAAGAAGGTGCTTGAAATGAGAAACAAGTTTGGTGAGAAGGCTGCTATAACGGCAACACGACCCAATGTGACTGCCTTGCCAGAACTTATTCAGAATAAAAATAGCAACCTTGGACTTGATTACATGTAGGGAGGATGAATGAGAGAACTTGTTCCCTGTAGGAACCTTTTTTCTTCACTTCCTCCCTCTTTCCTCTCTTGCGCTGTTTCTCAGTTGTTTCACTTATTTTGTTCACTGCTTTATGTACAGGGATGGAAAGGGAGGGGCTGATAGGAGCAATAGATGACCATATTGTAGCATGTAGAGGAGGATTGTCACGAGATGACTGAAAATGGGTAGAGATAAGTGGAAGTTCTTAAGGGTAGAATGTAGGTTCAGTGATGGTTAATTAGTAGTTCCTTGAGTTAAGTAGCCATGGGAGTGAGTGAGTGAGTGTGTCTCTCTTTTTAGCATTCTTTTCCTTTTTCTTCCTTTCCATGGGAATTCTTTTTGCAGTTCATTTGTAGTAGAAAATTCTGAGATAAGTAATGGAATTTGAGATTTGTTATGCTTCACCTAAGTGCCTTTCTGTGGCACTGTACTTTCTCTCCCCCACTTACTTCTTTCCCGCTTCTTTTGTCCCCACCTCAAGCAACTTTCGTTTCTTTATTAGCAAATCGAAGTTACTGCTTCTTAGCATTTAAGTGCAACTAACCAAGATATGTCCTTGATATTGGTGGGTAGTGTTTTTGCTTTTCGATCGAATCAAATATTGACTCCAGACTGGCTTGAAAAAGTAAGAAAAGTTAAGTATTATCCCTCCGGCCTCTTCCTTTCCAGCTTTATATTCTTCTTTTAGATCCTTTCCTTCCTGCAGTTATTTTTGCTTTTCCCTTTGTTTGTAACGAAGAGTTAACATATGTTCTATACTCTGGCGTAATTAAAGCTCAAAAGTCAGTCAACCGGTTTTTATCAAAATGGGCTGGATCTGGCCGACACCTGAGTTGAACAGTGTCATGCTAAGATGTATTTGATCGATACGGGCTTGTGTCACAATCGAATCGGCTCAACTCTCCAGCAAGTTATTACGCGAAGAAATAAATATGTGGTACAACAGATAATGCAAGTGCAAGAATGTCAAACACGAATGCGATGCAGTCCAACTTGTCGAAACTTCGTTGTCATGTGTTGATTGATGTCTTGTTTGTAATCAAGTCTTTGAGCACGTTGCAAGGGAGTGGTTTTGAACTCCCACCACCAAATGTTGGGGATAGACACAACGAGGCATAGGTCCTGAGATTCCTCAGCCTCTTCTAGTCTTTTATAATAATTAAATTTAATTATTTAATTCACAATTTAACATTAATATTCATCAAAATCTGATCACTTCTGAGTTTTGATGGATTAGTCGCTACGTTTGGATGTTGAGTTGAGTTATGAATAATAGTATTTTATAGGTCTCATTGATATAGATTTAACTTTTTTAAGTTGAGATGAATTTAACTTTTTAAATTAATATATATGAAGTAAATTGAGATGAGATTAACTTTTTATGAGAAATTGAAAAAGTAGTGTCTCGTTTGAGATGAGTGATCAACTAGAATTATTGTGTCTACATGAGGGATATCAAAATCCTCTCATTCTTTAATCATGTGACCTAGAAAATATAAAGCTCATCTTATGAATTTGCCTGTTTTGCCAACTTTTAGATGGTGATGATAATGTATGAGGGTTACGAGAGTATATATCTTCCTGTAAAAACGTGTTTAGGTGGGAACCGATGGACATGACAATTGTCAACACGTTTATATTCGGCAGTGTGTTTCTGTCCAGTTGCAGGGTTTAACAAACGGCCCAAACTTTACCTGAAAAACATCGTTGGGTTGGTAGTTTAATGATTTTTATAGATCGCTTTAGGCTTCAGCAAAATGAAACCCCATCATTTGCCTGTGGTCGTTTTGTTTTGTTTTATGGTATTTGGCATTGCGTCCCAATCCCGACCCACCGCAACCTAATGATTGAACATTTGCAACTTTACCACCAACAAATACACAATGTTAATTTGAGGGCGTAAAACCGACTCAATTACATCCACCCTTTTCAGCTTCTTTTTTTTAATTTCTTATGCTGATTGAACTTTTTAATCATTTCGTGTGTATTCCTTTCAAAGACAAGTCGTGAAACTGCGCTTGATTATGACTATTCTTATAGGAAACATTAGAAAGGTGTCCCTTCTCACTCCACTTAATAGGAAAAAAAATTTGTCTATTCTCCCTCCTAACATGAAAAGCTTAGCCGACCTGATTTATTTTCCTTCATTGCCCAAACAAAATGTTCTCTTATAGAATTCTTGGGGTAAACTTTGATGCAATCTTTGGACTCAGTTAGGAACGGCTTGGCTTGGACCTTTTGTACTTAAAAAAACAAAAATTCTCTCTTCTTTGCATAAGTGTCTGTTGTTGTTCCTTTGCGGAACTGTATTTTAAGGAAATTGGGCCAGTGTTTGACAATGTGGTTTTGTCGGTTTTATAGGTTTGGGTTCTCCGCCCAAATAAAGTTTTGGGGACAGTGTGGTCTTCCGAGACTCAAATAGTTGAAA
This sequence comes from Cyclocarya paliurus, assembly GCA_029856935.1. Taxonomy (NCBI): domain Eukaryota; kingdom Viridiplantae; phylum Streptophyta; class Magnoliopsida; order Fagales; family Juglandaceae; genus Cyclocarya; species Cyclocarya paliurus. The sequence continues at coordinate 3,725,897 of JARVXP010000207.1, read as the reverse complement.
GCCCAAATCGTGATCCTGTAAAAAATATTTGAACCCATCAGCAAAAATAGTTCCTTGAAAGTGGGAACATATTTTATTGATAGCCTCGAGGATGCCCAAGTTTTACGGCGTCAAAATTGGCTTTGGTAAGGCCATCCTGAAATTGTAAAGGACCTTCTTTCGAGATTTGAATCTGAATTTTGAAAAGCCTTGTAATTGCTAATTTCGAAATGAATGAAACTAGCTGGCACTTATTATATATGGGCTGGCTAGGCTAGGTAATTACCAAACTCGAATGGCTTGTATTGTAGAACGAGTTCGTCGATATTGCGTCCTAACCCAGAAAGCTCGTATTGCTTAGCGTTTCCCAACTCGGGTCCCCGTCCCAGTACTGCAATGGGCGATGGACTCCTTCCGGCCGGTGTCAGTTTGAGCCGCTAGTCTTCACATGCCTGGCCTTTCATTTAAAGTCGCATACTCACATCTTTTATATTAACTTGACTATTCCGCATAATTCAATGATGCATTAATGGTTATAACCTCCATTAATGTCTAATGTCTTATTAATCGAGATGAAATTTTGTTTTTGAGTGGTGGGAACCCACGAGTACGGACACCATTCACCATTAATGAAAGTTGGGTTGATGTTATCGAAGCCTCATGATATCCAAGCTATTGTTGTTGTACGTAACCCCCAATAAAAAGAAGAAGAAATAATTGCCCTCTTGGTAGTTGACCAAAGGCTGTTAGCTTTTAATTATGAAACAAAAACACATAAGCGAAGGCGGTGGCCACGCCCACGGCCATCGGAGCGGCATTATATGAGCAACAGCCCCCGGCCCGTATGCGTGTGGACATGTGCGGCATTCATTGTCGAAGCAACCGACGGCTCATGCAACGACGAGCAGGCCAGTTGGGATCATAATTTATTGCAGGCCTTAATTTTGCTGTCCCTTCCGACTGGGAATCTTTGTTTGCTCATCACAATGCCAAAAACTTCACTGCCCCACCACACCAATCACCAATCACGATGTTAGCAACTAGCACCAATCGACGTCACAAAGCAGGCCACACCCCTCCTGCGTCCTCATTGAGAGCATTAAATTTTTCAAACCATTGTATTAATTACTTGGAAACTATTATATAGGCTAAATATATACTGCATGCGCTCCATGTTTGTCATTACATGTGATCTGTCGGTGTCTCTTCGGTTATCTAAAATAAAATAAAAAAATCGATTTGACTAAATTTGATTATCAATCACAAAATTACAAAGAAGAGCGAAAACAAAAATGGAAGTCAGGAGATGTTTGAAAGGAGGCTGAGAATTTACTGTAGGACCAGAAGTAACGACAGAGATTCCGACACGGGCCCACCTCGGTTGTCCTCGCACGTCACGTCCGAACCTGTCATTACGAGATTCACAGAGCATGCATGTGGGGACACCACGTCATATCGAGACACGTGGAAGACAGCAACCCTCTCATCGCTGCACGTGAGAAAGACCGTTTACAGTTTAAACACCCATATCACCGAGCTGCAAGTAAAAAAAGGAGAACCGGGGGGTTAAACTTTATAGTACAGGCTAAGCGATTGCCGTTTTGGTTGGACCACTCCGCAAACGTTAGCACTGCTTCGTGCTGACTTCATCGGCTGTACTAAACAGTTCCGATCATATCAACTTAAACACCTAAATTGAACGAGAAACTCTTACCGCTTACGCGTGGACGTCTTATTTTCGTGAATTATTTTTGGCAAAAACAAAGAACAGTACACGTACGTTGTAAATGTTGTTGGTCCTGCATGCATGCGTTGCGTGGTCCTAATCAAAAGGCCATGCGAAGAAAGACAACCACAAGACAATCGCTTTTACGGGGACACCTTTGTGTGTTGGACTGTATAGGTTGTGGTGGTATGCAGTTTGTTTATGGGGTAAGTTATCCAGAAATGCAAACTCACAAAAAAAAAATAATAAACGTCCAACAATATTGATGAGGGGTCAATTAATTAGCATTAATTCTTGGGTCATTTTGCGAAGAAAAAACAAATACAATTGTTGAAGAAGAGGTTTCCGTAGAAGGACCGAGACAAGTTGGTGTCGTTGTCCCTGTTTTGTTTTCTTTCTCGTCTTTTTGTTTGATTCCCATGACCCGGTCCAACATCTCTAGCCAGTAGCCACCAGTGCTTCTGGTTAAAGTGTCGATCTCTTTCTATTAAAGCGGTATGGCTTGTTCACGAGTTTCTATAAAATTGTCTAGTTCTTGAGTTCAGGATTGATTGATTTTTTTTCCTTTGGCTTCGCACGTACGAGAAAAATCGTCTCGTCTCTGATTGTCGGAAGAGAGAGAGAGAGAGAGAGAGGCACCTTAGACTATAAATTTTAGTATTTTACCACAGAGACCCGCGAAGAATAACATATAGGTCCCCGCCCAGCTCTTACCAGAGCGCGCGCCGTGATCACTAATTTATTTTTATTTTAAAAATATTTAAAAAATATATAAATTTACTAGTAATAACTTTGAAAATATTTAAAAAAACAAATAAATTATATTAAAATATAATTAAATAGTTACGACTATAATAATAAGAGTCTCTTATCATTACTATAAGCATGTATAGTTGTTCCGGTAAAAAGTCAACATAGAACTAATTACCCCTCAATACGCTACGTACTATGTTACCGCACACCACCATTATTAATTATTCATTCACTTAACTTAAGCTCGAGTCGTCGTTACAAACTAGATATATGTGCCTGCCCGTAATAAACACAGCCAACAAAAATAAAAAATAAAAAAATCTATTATTAGGGATTTCTTTAATGTTATGATCTTAACCAAAAAGAAAAGAAAAGACAAAGCCTGTCGGACTTTATTATAAGCTGAGATTGAAATAACTTATGTCATTATTCTCTACGAAAATTAATTTAAGCAAAACAAACAATTATTACACTAAATTTAGCCATAAGCCAGATATATATATAGACATACTCGATCTGTACGTGTGGAAAAAGTCAAGAGTTTTAAACATAAGGTCGTGTTTGGACGTCAATAAAAGGTAAGGAAAACGTCATCAATTGACTTTATAAAGTTAAAAAGTTAAAACTTTTGGAAAATCTTGAGCTTTTTTTTCCCCCGAATCTCAAGGGTCAATTAGTTTAATGGGTCACATAAATTTTGCAAGATCAGAGGCCATGGGGTACACGTGCAATCCCCTTGACCCGCAGCAGCTTGCGCATGCATGCATATCATGTTTCCTATATAGATTGGTACAAAGTCTATGTTAAAACAGGTTATAATCTTCAGTATACATACTTGATACATATATATATATATATTTATAGATGGTACAGAGTCTACTTCAACCAATATATATAACCAAAATTGGCAGGCAACTTTGTATTCGGGGTGGTTAAGGATGGTTACTGGTTTTCGCTTTCTGGTGGTTGAAGAGCAGCATTATTAATATTGTTTGTTGTTGCTAAGTTTTCTTTCATCTACTCCATTAGTGTGGTGTACGTCTATTCTAAGAACATAATAATTATTCATTACGAAATTAAATAGAGTGCTCCACGTACCCATATATAATCAAGCCACAGAAAACAGATCAATGACTTTGCAATTTAATTAGGTCCACCCATCATCATTGATCTTCAAGGCCTCATTTGTTTTCAAAAAACTTTTCAACTCATCTCATCTAATTATTACAATTTTTTAAAATTTTTATACAAAATAAAATAAATAATTCAACTTTTTCAAATCTTAAAATAAAAAATAATATTAAAACGAGCTAGCAATGATCTCCTTCGTACGTATTCAAGACTCAAAAATATACATCTATATGTATATATATTTAAAGAAAAAATGTGTAAAAGTTACACATCTTAAAATTGTATATTGGTATAAATCCAAGTAAGTACTGTATCAATTAGTTGAAAAAATCTTAAAGTCGTTGGCATATTATATTATATAATATTATATATATATATATATAAATGGATAATCTTTTTCTATAAATATATGGTTCATTCTTTATGCGGCTGGCTTAGACAATGGCATCGTTGATGACCGAAACGGTGTCCTATAGCCAGACCGACCAAGGTCGTCTGCCGAACATATTTGGCTTTTCCCAGCAATCGTACTTTTTGGCAGATAACCATTTGAACTTACTCCCTGTGTCATTGTCGCAACATTAGATTATAAATTAATTATTCCTTCCTTCCTTCCTTAATCCATAATCAGTTGCTTTAATCTCCCACTCAGGGCACATTAGGACAGTACCGTCCCTACCCGGATTACGACCCAAAACCATTCTTAAATCCAAACCTTCATGTCGTATTAAAATCTTGACACCAGAGGTCGATATTATTGATCAATTTCCCTGACTAAAGGATTTTTAGTTTTAATTCCAATAGTCTACAATTCAAGTACTTAAAAGTCCTGATTTGACCAATTTGTCCCTCCTTTTCGTCATAGGATAAATGGGAACACACCAACACAACTCATGCACCTGAGCTAACCAATGACACATGGTCTTTGGCTTGACCGATGACTTCGGTGAGCTAAACTAGACATTAGGATTAGTTAACCGTGGTTACATCGTAGAGTTAGGGCCAGACGACGTGAAATTTACAATACGGTTTGGTGTTAAGGTGGTTGAGGGAATGCATATGAAACTCGTGATATTTTATGTATTTTATCGGGTTTTTCAGGGGATATATATATATATATATATATATATATATTATATTATATTATATTATATTATATATATTATTAGTAATCCATCTGATTTTAAGGAGATTTGCCCCTACTCATTTTTCGTCGCGTGCATTACACTTGCTACAAGCAAGATACCGCGACTGTCAAAATTATATATATATATATATATATAAAATAAAAAAACCTTGTTTTTAAAAATATAAAAAATAAAAAAATATGAGATTTTAGATTGTGTCATTCTAGTGCATTAACGCAAGACATGAATATAACTCGAGACACACACAGACAGTTACAATCTATGTCGATAAGAGTTCATTTATCATTTTCCTTAGAGAGTGGTGTTAGGTTACCTCTCGGCAGTTATTAGCACAAATTAGATTTTTTATTTTTTTTTATTTTCATATTTTTTTAATATATGTAAATATTTAAAAAAAAATAAAAAAATACATCAATATATTAAAAGTCACTTTCATAATTATTAAATAAAAAAAATTAAATATATGAAAGATTAAATTAAAGGGACAAATTCAGAGAGCATAATAGTATTTTCTTTAAAATATATTGGTTTGAATATGGATTTTTAGACTAATTTGTATATCCATTAAGCAGGTTCCAATTTTAATCGACGTTAGATCTGTTGTGCCTATACCACGTGTCACAATAATGAAAATCCCTTTTCAATAGGAACAGTTGGAATTGGACCCAAGCTAGTTCCTTGAATTAGAGAACACAACCTAACAACACGCGCTGAAAAACCGAGAGTAAATAAGAGTGAGTAAATAATGAAGAAAAACTAGTGCGAGTGTTCGGTATTTTAAGATCTGAAATAAAAACAGAAATAGCGACAGAAAAGGAAAAAGAAATTCACCTGAATGTTGGCAATTGGTCTGCCTTGGACTTTTCCGATCCCCAAAATAAAATGAGAATAAAAAAATATATGTCAGTATTTCCATACTATTTGTTCTGTTCCGTCAAATCTCTCTCACTCATTTCCAGTCTGGTCGGCAACGAAGCAACTTCAGGTGCTTCGCTTCCTTTACAGTAATACACACACACTGTTTCTCACGCACGCTCCATACCACCGTCAAAATCTTCCTTGGCCAGTCTTATTCATTCTTCTTTTCCAAGAATTTTTCCTTGTGAAATTCTGTCTGTTTCTTGGGCGTCTGGTTTTCCGTGGAAAAGAGTGGTATGTGTTCTGGTGGTAGTACTTCGTGCTCGTCGAAGGAATTGCAACACTCTTAGAGGCGGAAGAAAGTGTTTTGGTGAATTCCTTCTCGTTTTCCGTTGATTTAAAAGGTAAACGAGCATCTTCCTTCGTCCCTCTTCAAAACTTTCTCTCGGAGTAATGTTATTTCGTTTGGTTGCTGTGAATCCCGAAGGAAAGTTCTCAAAGTTTAATCTTGTTTATGTTTATTTCGTTTAATGGTTAAAGAACTCAAAGAAAATGGCCTCAAGTCTCGCCTGTTTTGTTCTGATTTTCTTTATAAGCAAAACTTTCTCAGCAGCCAAACAGGGGACAACATTCACTGTATAGTTAATATTTCGGAAAATAAAAATGGTTTTCTGTTGGAATTTATTCTTACTGGGGTTTAATCTTTGCTTGCTAGCAGTCTTTTTACTTGGGAAAAGAAAAAGGGAACCCCGTAAAATTAGGACTTCGACGCTTTAAAGGCTTTGCTTTCCACAATGATTACGGTGATGGATTCTGTTAAAGAAGTACCTGTGAGGAACTCAGACAAGTGCTTGGACTCTCAGCTATGGCACGCCTGTGCTGGTGGTATGGTTCAAATGCCACCCATTAACTCAAAGGTCTTCTACTTCCCGCAAGGCCACGCCGAACACGTCCTCTGCGGGGCCACAGACATCGGGAATTCGCGGATTCCTTCGCTCATTCTCTGCAGGGTCTCTGGTATAAGATACATGGCAGACCCTGAGACCGATGAGGTTTTTGCCAAAATAAAGTTAATTCCTTTGAGAGACAGTAAATGGGATTTTGAGGATGATGGTTTTGCGGGAAATAGTGGGATTGAGGGGCAAGAAAAACCGGTTTCTTTTGCTAAGACACTGACACAATCTGATGCAAACAATGGTGGGGGCTTTTCTGTGCCTCGTTATTGCGCGGAGACCATCTTTCCGCGCCTGGATTATAACGCGGAGCCCCCGGTTCAAACTATTTTAGCGAAGGATGTGCATGGTGGGATTTGGAAGTTTAGGCATATTTATAGAGGGACGCCTCGCCGTCACCTTCTGACGACAGGGTGGAGTAATTTTGTGAACCAGAAGAAGCTTGTTGCTGGGGACTCCATTGTGTTTTTGAGAGCAGATAATGGGGATCTTTGTGTTGGGGTAAGGAGGGCTAAGAGAGGAATTGGTGGTGGGACCGAGTACTTGTCTGGGTGGAACCAAGATGTTACAAAGACTGGCTCTCCATTTGGTGGGTACTCTGGGATTTTGAGGGAGGGCGAGAATAAATTGAATAGAAGAAATTCTGGTGTGGAATTGAGGGGAAGGGTCAGCGGTGAATCTGTGGCGGAAGCTGCTACTCTTGCTGCTAATGGGCAGCCATTCGAGGTTGTGTACCATCCGCGCGCAAGCACGCCAGAGTTTTTTGTCAAGGCCTCTGCAGTCAGAGCTGCTTTGCAAATCCAGTGGTACTCTGGGATGAGATTTAAAATGCCTTTTGAAACTGAAGACTCCTCCAGGATAAGCTGGTTCATGGGAACCGTATCTTCTGTTCAGGTTGCTGATCCTGTTCGTTGGCCTGATTCTCCATGGCGTCTCTTACAGGTTCAGTTTTTCTTCTTATGCACATTTTAGTATCTATATTATCCAAAACATAAGATTTTATTTGTGTGATTTTTAGAGACATGCCACAACATGAACCATAATAGATGGATATCTGAATTTCTACGAGCGAGCACAAAAAGTCGTAGTCCCACATTAAACAGAATTCATGCAATGCATGGCTTGTATTATGGTGATAATTCGTCATCTCGGCTGTAATTCTAAATTTGGCCGATTGTACTAAAACTTTTGTGCTGATGATCTTACTGGCTAATTCCCAAATCTTGAGCAATATGCCTTATGTTCAATATAAATGCTAATTACAAAAATTAAAAACTCTAATGCTGCAAAGTAGATAGACCCATTAATTCATGGTTGTCGAACAACTGATATATCAGTTGTTGTACAGGTCCTTGGTAGGGTTCCTTTTTGGGCTTTAATCTGTTTCGTTTATATTCATGCTTCTAATGACCTTTTGCCAAATACCATCTGCCAGGTAGCATGGGACGAACCAGATTTACTCCAGAATGTGAAGCGTGTTAGCCCGTGGCTGGTTGAACTGGTATCAAACTTACCAGTCATCCATCTCCCCCCATTCTCACCACCAAGAAAAAAGTTGCGGCTTCCACAGCATCCAGATTATTCCTTAATTAGTCAATTTCCAATGCCATCTCTTTCCAGCAACCTCCTTAATCCCAGCAGCCCCTTGAGTCGAATATCAGACAATATTCCTGCAGGCATACAGGGAGCCAGGCATGTTCAATTTGGACCATCTTCAGGAGATCTCCAAAGCAACAAAATGCAGACAAGTTTGTTTCCAGTTGGTTTTCAGCAGCTTGATCATGCGGCTCCTCCTCCTAGAGTCCCTTGTGGTAAGTTCATGGAAGGCGCTGATAAGAATGATTTATCTTGCTTGCTGACAATTGGAGGTTCCACCCAGAACCTGAAGGAAAACAAACAAGTAAAGGCGCCCCACATAGTATTGTTTGGTCAACTCATCCTGACTGAAGAACAGCAGGGTTCTAAGAGCTGCTCTGGTGTTGCAACTGGAAACAGCTCATCAGATGGGAGCCCCGAGAAGATGGCAAACTTCTCCGATGGCTCTTTTTCTGTGTCACGGCAGAATGGTTCAGTGGAAAATTCTTCGGATGGAGGGTCTCCCTGGTACAGAGATCACCAAAAACACGATTCTGCTCTTGAGACAGGTCATTGCAAAGTTTTCATGGAATCTAAGGATGTAGGTCGGACCACCCTTGACCCATCATGTCTTGGGTTATATGAAGAGTTCCATGGAAAGCTGGCCAGCATGTTCGGCATGGGGAGTTCTCATTCACTGAGAAACATGCTCTACCAAGATGCAGTAGGTGCTGTTCATCACACTTGAGATGAAACGTTTAGGTATTAAATTCCACGTCTTGACTCTTGATTAACCAGTTTATTTTAGACTGGCATTGTTGAGTTTTAAACAGTCTAAACAGAGTCTAACAATTTCACTTTTTTTTTTTTCAAAAAAAATCTTTGGCAGCAAATTTGTGATGACAGCAAGAAGGCTAACCATTCTTACAGATTCCAGCAGTGACAAATTTGAATTGTACAGTTGAATTTCCAAATTTGTTTTTCTATCTTCACCTAACTATTGTTGGAGAGGTGTGGAGGAATCCATCTTCATCCAATTTTGGAACATTGTAGCTTATATTCTTGTAGCTTAATTTAAGTTGTTTTCCTATAAACTAGTTTTGTAATGGTCTGATAATGCCAAATTCCATTATGCAAACCCTTTGTATTATGTTCTAGTTTCTCTCACAAATATTATAGATTCCTGCAAATATGAAGAAATTAAGCTCCTTTTCCAGCTCGCGATGGCAGGGGGGCAGGTTAGAGTGTAGAGAAATTGTTGTCCATATCTGGTTTGAGTGGATGGAGGATTTGCTTCAGCTGATTCTATGTTTGGGAACATATACATATCAACTCATCAATTTTGATTAATTTTCACTTATCCATATCAAAAAATAAAGGATTGATTGTCGTCAAAGTATGGGTAATAGTACAACCGACAATGAAGATTGGGGAGCAACTTTTCTCAGAAGCTCAAATAAACAGTTTCAATTGTTTCTTAAATAAACCCAGATAGAATACCATTACCTAGTATGCCATGACATTGTGGGTCAACCGATCCGAGTCACCAGGCATGAAAAGCAAGGCACTTGAGTGCCGATATATCTCCGCAGAATCAGAAACAGTTTGCCAGTCAAAAAATAGGTTTCATATGTGCTTGTTACATGTTTAAAGATTGCATATCAATTTTTAAAATAGGTTAGCGGAAGTTTTCTAAAAACACAAAATAACATGTCTTTCTACCTATTCCGAACTAAATAGTTGAAACTTTGGAACTATCCTCCTCCCTAGCCCCCTTGTTGAGATTGTTTTCTTTCAATTTACACTATACATACCGACTCAGAAGTAGAGAAATGCCCGAGGCAACGACCCTACTCGTAGTTTGAAAAATGTCATTTAAGATCATTAGCTGTAAGCAGAGACATGCAATAAACATTGTACAAATCAAGTAGACCGACAAGACACTCGTGCGTGGAAATGGGATCGATAAATAATGAACTCCAACGTGTTTTATATTAAATTGTTCATCGCGCAAAAAAAGAGAGTAGCAAATGCAAATCCCCAAGTAATTAAACAAAAAAAGAACAGAAAAAAGTACAACGGCTAGACACAGAAGGGCCACTAGGGGAAGGGACAAGGTCAACCCTTGCCGCAATATTAGGAGAACCCAAAAAAAAAAAAAAACAATTTTGATTGCACTGATTTTTATATTCAACGAGACAGAGTGTTGAATTTGAGAATCGATTACAGATTTCAATGGCTTAGCTATAACGTGTAAATTGAGCGACCAAGATCCAAGAATTTCATGGATAATGTTGTGGTCAACCAATATATCGGATTTCCCAACATGGGAAATCAGGAATTACAACCTGTTCTCCAATTTCATGTTTCTTTTTTTAATTAAAACATTTAGATCAGGTTTCTACATTATTAATGTTGTATGTTTGAAAATCTAACTGTTTTTAAATATTCTTAAATTATTTTAAAATTATTTACAAACTAATCCAAACGGTGGAAAAAGGAAACGGTGGGCCTGTGAATAGGCTGCTTTATTCTTGAAATGTTGGGTTCAGCATGGGCCATTCGGGGGGAGCATGTTGACATCATTTTTTGTAAAGAGCGTTGAAAGAGAAGAGCCCATACAGAGGCCCAATGGACTACTACATCCTATTTAACACTTCAGTGCGGTACATATCCTGATAACTGGGCTTTAATTAACAGAGTCCACATATATCATTGACATGCCATCCATCAATACTTAAAAAAAAAAAAAAATCTCAAAGAGTGTATTATGATAAAGACTAACATTTTTCATAATTAAAGTTATATTTTGTATATCTCTTTAGTTTTTATTTCTTAAAATAAAAATTTACGCAATTAAACACATTAATAAAATATATTTATCACGCTTTAAATGTTAGCATTAACATAATAAATAATGATACTCCACCTACAACTATTCTAAGAGAGAAATGATTTATATAAGTTCTAAATAGACAAATTTTACAGTAAAAAAATATCATAAAAAAACCCTTTTATGAAAATAAAATGATTAAACTGCAAGAACTATCATTAGAATATTTTTAAAAAATGACGAGAATAATAATATTAAAATGAAAAAGAAAAAGAAAAAGAAAAAGAAAAAGAAAAAGAAAAGAAAAACAGGGGGAATGGCATATTCCTTCGTTCCTTGGGAAAAAACGACGCAACACAATACAAGAAACGGCCAGCAGCAAGAAGCCTATAATCACCCTCTCCAACTGCTTCCACGTATTTAACACACCTACTCTTCTCTTCCAGACTTCCACTACCGACCGTCTTCTCCATCTCTCTTCACCCTGGAAATCCGACTCCAAGCTATTGCCTTCACTCACTTCAACTCATCGAAATGTCAGGTCCGTTTAAATTCGATTTCCATTTCTTCTACTCTCTTAAAAAAAAAAAAGTTTGATTTCCATTTCGTCACTCTCTTTTATATTTTATTTTTATTTTGAATTTGTAAACTTTTAATAGTATCTTTATGTTTCTTTCCCAATCGCTTGGTAATCTACCAATTATTCGCTCTGTAGTTTAGTCCCACCGGCCCGTATTATTAACCCTTTTCTTTTTTCCGGATATATGTTGATTTAACAAATGGAAATACAATTTTATCAATATCTCTAATTTGAAGTGTGTTAATGATACGAGAACTTCTCAGAATTAGCTTTAGTAGCTTTATGTACAATTTTATTAGTGCGCACTATTTGCTTAGAATATTTCCTCTTAAGTCCATGGCCACTTCAGTAGCCATTTCTGGCCTCTCCTTTCATAATCATCCATTTGATATGATTGCAGAGATACTTGATTCTTGTTGAATGAGGTATTGGTAAAGGAGGTTTCTTGTTTTATAAGTTTAAAGGTTTTCTTAACCATCCAAAACAAAATCGAAGGAATAAAACCTTTGTTTCGTGGCCCGTACAATCAAATTGGGGGGGGGGGGGTTGATCGATAATTTAGTCGGAAGATTTTGAATGGGTTGCAATAATCAGTCTGTAATTGATGCGGGTTTTATCTGCCGTTCTTACCCTTAGAACCCAGATTATAGGGGCAAAGGCTACTGATAGGAATGTTCACCTCCTGCTCGATAGCCCAATTTGGTTGAGCATGGGAAAAATTAAATCATTTCTTTTTTTTTCCTCTTGGAAATTACGAGAAAATAGTAACATTGTAAATAAAATTTTGATTAAGCTTTGATGACAATGGAGTCTAATAAAAATTGAAAATTTTTATGCAGCAATGTCAGGGAAGGTTGTCCATAATGTTTGTGTATCACAGTGCTACCAACAGAATAGGCAAATCATCAGCACCCAATATCGAAGGGACCGTTGTGCCCCTTATGTATGCAACTTTCTTCCCTTTCAAGGAGGGAAGTTGGCATGGACTGGCATTTCTTCCATGCAACAGCACACCTTATCAAAACACCGGAGTGGTTTTGTTAACCGTGGAACTGTTCACTGCAATGGTCTGTTCTAGACTCTCGCTATCCAGGTTGATATGAAGTGCAAAACTAGAATTTAAGACGCCCTTAGATTACTCACCTCTTTTCATTTTCTTTTCATTCATCAAATTCAGTCCATTGTTTGTGCATAGATGTGTATTTTCATTTTTTCTATTGGATTGGCCTTGCTTGCAATCCAACTTTTTGAATATCATAAAATTTTCCTAAAACTATTTTTAATCTATCAATATTTTTGCATTTGGAATTCTCTTGCAGCTGCTCCCACTACTTCTGTAGTGCCATCTCTTGACAAAGTTGATTTCTTGAAGCTTCAAAATGGCAGGTATAAAATAGGCCATTCTCAGATTTTAAAATGTTCTGTTCTCTGGGATAAATAACAGTTGCCGTATCATTGATTAACATATATTTATTTTCTCCTGTTTTAATCTTACGAGAATTGTGAATCACTAATGGATTTATGATTTTCAATTGCTCCTTGCATGATTTGAAGTTAATACTTGCCAATCATGGTTTTAAGCAAAAGTGAGAGATCTGGACATGAAGCAGGGTCCAGACAATGAGAGAGTGGTGTAAAGTAAAACCATGAGTAGAACTTTCCATGAAATTACCACGAACCCTTGAGAGTGTTATGTAGAGCTCTGCTTACGTAATGTGAAATGATGAAAATATATGGTCAACTTAAGGCCACTATCACCCCCTCAAGCATACAAAATTTTCAATGGTCAACTTTCAAATCTATGGCTTGTGATTGCATTTAACCGGTAGCAGTAACAGCTTCCTGCTGCTGGTCTTTTGGATGAAAATATCGCCCATGTTAATTTCGTTTTCTCTGACCTGTTTTACAGATGGTGCCTTATCCTCTATTTTCTAACAAGCATATGATTGGTGTCACTTATGGATGATGTTGAATGTACACAGTGATATACGAGGTGTTGCTGTTGCTGGTGTTGAGGGAGAGCCTGTCAACCTCACTGAACCAGTCGCAGAAGCAATAGCAGCCGCCTTTTCTGGATGGTTAGTTGAGAAAAAGACAGCTGATGCATCTGGTCGTTTGAGAGTTTCCATTGGCCATGATTCCCGAATATCTGCTCAAGTGTTACAGGTTTCTTGCCCGAATATATTAGTGTTTGCAATCTTCACAAACACAGATATATATATCTTTGCTGGAAATTACAGACTTAATTCCTTTTTTGAGAATCTATTTATGTTTTAAGAAGGTTTTAGAATCGATTATCTCGACTGACAAGTTTAATCTAACTTCAGGATGCAATTTCACGAGGTATTGCTGGTGCAGGCCTGGATGTTGTTCAATATGGGTGAGTGATGACTTTTTGTATTTTTTTTTTTTTGTGTCTTGATCCTCTTGTTGGTAGATGCTTTAGGATCTGCAAAGATCAATGGTTTTTGTTCATTTGAGTGGTGCTACTGATGTAGATCATACCTGGTCTAGCAAAAAATGTTGACTAGTTGGATTAGAACTCATGTTTCAGATTCATATCTACTTTAAATATTTTTCATTGCCTTTTTGTAGATTAGCATCTACACCAGCAATGTTTAACAGCACACTTACTGAAGATGATGCTTTTTTATGTCCAGTTGATGGATCCATTATGATAACAGGTAGATTAAACATTACCTATAAAAAACAGTTAGATTAAACGTGTTATTATTCTGGTATAATGTACATTACTGTTATTGTTCTGGGTCCGTTGTAATCCATGTTACTTTATGATCAAAACCCTTTTTCTTTTTTTTTTTCCTTTTTCCTTTTCTTTGTATCATAGATCCAAATTCTTAGTGACTAGCCTTGGTCTAATTTCTATGCTTGGCATGGTTCAGTGAACTTGGATTTATTTCTAATCTTCATGAAACTTTGTATTTTTAAAGCACTTTATCGCTCATATTTGGTTATAAGGTTAATTCTACTTAATTGAAATTCCAATTTGTATGTCCTGCAGCAAGTCATCTGCCTTACAACAGGAATGGATTCAAATTTTTCACAAATGCTGGAGGGCTTGGGAAAGCTGACATCAAAGACATCTTAGAGCGTGCTGCAGATATATATAATAACTTTACAACAGAAAGTTTGATGACTTCAAAGGAACAAGCTCATGCGTCAATAAAGAGAGTTGATTACATGACTATATATGCATCTGATCTTGTAAAGGCTGTCCGCAAGGCTGCAGGAAACATAGGTATTACTCATGAAAGTATTTCATTAAAGCTGAAATGTGTCTGAGATTAAAATCATTTTCTCCTGTTACTTTCGTGCATATCTGAAAATGTTGGTATCATTGTTTTTTTTGTTTTCTTCCAGTTTTGTGTCACCAGGGTGCCATCTTTTCTTTCTCGTGTTTTTTTCTTCCTGAGATTTTTTGACTTGTTTGCTAATCGCAGAGAAGCCGTTGGAGGGATTCCATATAGTTGTTGATGCAGGGAATGGAGCTGGAGGCTTTTTTGCAGTAAGTTCCCTTTGCGATTTTATTTCAACTTTTATTTGACTCTTTCTGGGCATAAGGTTTATTCATAGTGAACTATATTTTAACACAAGATCATGGGGATTTCAGTTTTGAATTTTAATCGATCTCTGCTTGGCATTGTTAGTGCCATCATGTCCACCAATATTAAAGTATTACAATCATTGAATTTGGAAAACCAATATCCAGCTCTATATTGCCATTACAATATAAACCCTTATTTTTTCCCGCGCTGAAGTTTGTACCTCCATACATGTTACCTTGACTGTTGCATGCCTTTGTGAAGTGATGATCCCTAGACAACTGATGCTTGAAACTCCCACACTTTGTGTATTATTTTTTGTTCTGAATAGTGGTATTGTCCCATGGTCTTCGGACCAAATGGCACTTCCTGCCTCTTTGAATAAGGGGTAGAGGGTGAGGTGACAGGTTCAATCCTGTGTGGGTGTGAGTCATGTATTTGCCTATAAAAAAGTAGTGCTCAGTTAGCTTTAAAGTACTGGATTATGAAATTTTGTTCAACTGTCAAATACTATTGCTTGATATAAGTTGTCCTTGGTTTAGTCCCCTTAAGGCAATCCATAAAATATGATAGATAATTCATATATTCAACTCTTATGTGATCAATGTGTGATATCCATGTGTGTTTTGATGGTTTGTCAGGCAAAGGTGCTTGAGCCTCTGGGGGCAGTTACTGCTGGTAGTCAGTTCTTGGAGCCAGATGGTAATATTTAAAATTGCCGAAAAAAAATTTGATTGCTTCATTATTGGTATTTGAAACAGAATTTTTTTTGGGATCAGGTATGTTCCCAAATCATATTCCAAACCCGGAGGACAAGACAGCAATGAAAGCTATAACTCAGGCAGTTCTTCACAACAAGGCTGATTTGGGGATCATCTTTGATACTGATGTTGACCGGTAGTGTTTATTCTCTCTTGTGAGATGATCTAACAGGATCTTATAATGTTTAATTTTAATAATTTAGTTTTTTCTATATAGATCTGCTGCTGTTGATTCTACCGGCCGTGAGTTCAACCGGAATCGCTTGATTGCCTTGATGTCTGCCATTGTTCTTGAGGAAGTAAGATCCCCTTGTTTCTGGTGTCTCAAGAACATATTTACATTTGAGACGCTGCTCAAAATTCCTCTTCCTAATCTTTTCTGTATGTTTTCTCCGCTAGCATCCTGGAACAACTATTGTTACAGACAGTGTGACTTCAGATGGTCTGACCACATTTATTGAGAAGAAACTTGGTATGGAGAGATCTATGTAGCAATATGACATTGTTTTGTCTCACATTGAAGGCATAATACCTTGAAATTTCTTACAGGTGGGAAGCACCATCGGTTCAAAAGAGGCTACAGAAATGTCATTGATGAAGCTATTCGTTTGGTAGTGCACTTTTCTTATTTGGTAGAGTTTGATTAAAACTCACATTGATAGGAAGTAAATAGAAAAATATTGAATCTGAGGCTTGGAACCTGACAAATTTCTTTTTCCTTGCATGCATGGTCTTCATATCAGAAATTTGGGATATTATTTATATATAGCTTTATATATATATAAGATATTTGGTATTATATGCTAAAACTAGGTCCAGCAATATTTCTTGGCCATTTAGGTTTTTGTCGTCCATTGAGAATTAGAACGTTGATAATGAAATCAATGGATTTTTTGTTATTGCTTCAGTAAGGCCATAAGACATGCAGCTTTTCTTTATGATTTGAAGCTGACTAGCTTCTATAAGGTACTTCTTTTAGTAGTAATCTTTTTGGTCTTGCTTTGTTATTTATTTTTGTCTATCTTCTTTTGATCGATGGCAAATTTCTTGTCTTGTTTTCTTACATTAAATCAAATGTAAAAGTGAAAAAGTGAACTTAAAAATTGTGGTGTGCTGGTTGCAACATCTAAGACCCTCATCTTACTTTTTATTAGCTTTTAACTGAAATAATTGCATTTCTAACAGAACTCTATTGGGGAGGAGTCGCATCTGGCTATTGAAACCAGTGGCCATGGAGCTCTCAAGGAGAATCACTGGCTTGATGATGGTGCATATCTCATGGTAGGCTTTATATGTAACATTTCATTGGTGTTTCTTTTAGCTTGCTTAGCTGTCCACCATTGGCCAAAACCCAGATATATAGAGAGGATTGCTCCTATCATTCTGTTGTTTATTGAACACTGTCGCCATATTTGCAGGTCAAAATCTTGAATAAACTTGCTTCAGCCAGAGCTTCAGGAGTGGGTGGTGGCAGCAAAGTTTTAACTGATCTGGTACAGGGTCTGCTGGAACCAGCTGTTGCTGTAGAATTGAGATTGAAGATCAATCAGAATCACCCAGAACTTAAAGGAGGGTATGCCACATTGCCAATGTATATGATTTCTGTCAACTTTATTCTTTGTGCATGTGCCGTGAAATCACCGATAAATTTAATTGTCCAGATCTTTCCGGGACTATGGACAGGCAGTGCTGAAGCACTTGGAGAACTCTGTTGAATCAGACCCAAAGCTTCAAAAAGCCCCTGTTAACTATGAAGGGGTAAGCTCAGTCCATATCAATAAATTCTCTGGAAAATAATAATAATAAATTAAAATTAGAAGAAGAAGAAGAAGAAGAAGAAGAAAAGCTTGATTTAAGTTGACTCATTTGGACTTCTTATAGATGCAATCATGACATCACTGCCAGCCATGACTAGTTGGACACTTGTTGTGGCATTAACACTCACTGAATATTTGCTCCTCTCTCTTTCATCTGGTATTAATGCTCATCCACTGCCCCCAGAAAGTTGATGTGTCGTCCTTTTCATTGTTTATGATTGATGGTTTTATGTTTTGGCTGTGGAGAATAAAGATTTAGATAGTCATGACATGCATATTATGCATGGAAAGATAAATGGAGGGCAATTTATTTTATAAATTTTGGATGAGTAGTCCTGCAAAATATTTACATCAGCAAATTTCTAGTTGTGTTAATTTAAACGAAGCAAGTGAAAGAGTTCCTTCGTATTTGTTATCTTGCTTCTTGTTGTCATCATTATTTGCTATTTTGCATTTTTAAGGTACCGTAAATGCATGTTTCTAAATATTTCACATGAACAGGTCCGAGTGTCTGGCTTTGGTGGGTGGTTCCTTCTTAGACTCTCACTACATGATCCTGTACTTCCCCTTAACATCGAGGTGCAGAAGTCTTCAAGATTCTGTCTAAGCCGTTATGGTCATGATTAAAAGATTATTTTGACTAATTTCAAACCACTGTAGGCACCAAGCAATGAGGATGCTGTCAAACTTGGGTTTCATGTTCTTGCTGCCGTCAATGAGTTCCCAGCACTGGATACGTCTGCCCTGGATAAATTTGTCCAAGCATAGACTTTGGAGCTATCCAAGCTGGCAAATTAGTTGTGGCTTCCATGCGACACTCCTCTTGAGAGGGGGTACCCTTTTCTTAATGCGGATGATCTGCAACTTTGACTCTGGCTTATGAACAGGAAGTTCCAGGTCAGGCCATTGATATAATTGCCTCAAAAAATGGCACTTTGAATATGACGATATTAATGGTGTGGCAATTTCATTGTCCATTGTGATGTATCGCCGTCTTGGATTGCTATTCTGGTGGGAAGGTTCATATCATATTCCGTGTACTCAAAACTTGTTTACTCATCAAGACATGATGGGCACCACCGGCCTCTTTCCGTCGATTGAATGGGGTCTGCAGTTAGTTCTGGTTTAAAACGGAGGTTTGAACCTTTTTTTCCTGTTGAATCGAGTTCCCATTCGCTGTGCTTGTGGCGAATAAATTAACAAAACAAAAGGTGTCCCGTTGCATTTTTTCAGTTTTACCCGAACAACCAAAACGACATGGTAGATTCCACAACTTATATTTTTCTGAGGGGGAGGTTAGCTAATATGTTGTGATTTTGGGAATGGACACGTGGGAATTGTTCTTGAGATATGAATTATTGGGCCTAGGCGGTTGATGCACCCATGATTTAGAGGTGGCATTACCTGAGCTGCCATACACAAACGCTAGACACACCAACACAAACCAAATAATTACACTAAACCAGAGGGAAGAAGCATCCATATGAGCTAGCAAATATGTTCCTCCATTGTGACTTGCGATTGAATTGTATATATGAAACACAAACAAGTCATGGCACGATGACATGCTCCAGAAATAATACATTGCCACATGATCGGCAACAGATTCCTTCAGTTAATCTCATTATCTATATATACAACAAACTAATCTCGACCCCCTCCTACTCTTTGAGCTTTCTATTTTAATGGTAATTTAAATTTTTAATTTTCACATTAAGCAGTAGCTTAAGTGTTTAATAGCTTCATCATGAAGCTGAACATAATATCCGGCGAGGTCTTGGGCTGGGGCCATTTAGCTCCTGCTGGGACCTTGATACATCTGAAACCCTGGCCTTTATATAGCTTTGAGGCCCCGGGATTCTTCAAGTCACAGTGCAATGCAATGGCACGGCAACCCCAGCTCCTGGCTTGAGCCTCGGCCTTTGCTATGAGCTTTTTAGCTATTCCCTTGCGTCTGAATCTCTCCCGAACGGCAACATTTGATATATATGCAATTCCAGTCCTGTGATAAATTCATCAATGCTGCACTTATGAAGAATCACTAATTAAAAAAGAACCATACGAGCCAGTCTCCTCATTTCCACCTGAGAGAA
This sequence comes from Cyclocarya paliurus, assembly GCA_029856935.1. NCBI lineage: Eukaryota > Viridiplantae > Streptophyta > Magnoliopsida > Fagales > Juglandaceae > Cyclocarya > Cyclocarya paliurus. The sequence continues at coordinate 3,706,127 of JARVXP010000207.1, read as the reverse complement.
CCGCGGGCAGGGAGTCTAAAGAGATAAAGCAGTCTAAACCAACTCGAACTATAATATTACATCTTTAACATAAAGCTCATAATAAAACCACTAGCTTTTTCACAACCACTTCGTGCATGCTGGATTTGATTCTTTTGGCCCTCTTAAGCAACATGCTTTTGTAACAATTGTAGGAACACTTAAGGAATTTTTTGACAATTTATTTTAGGAAAAATTCAAAAGGTGACCCCAACTTTGTCAATACGTAACCTGAGAAGAAATACAAACATACAAATGAAATCCAAACACAAATGAAGTTTTGTAAAATTAGCAGCAATGCATTCACTTGCACACCTAGCAAAATCAAAATCATGTAGTCTCTGTTGTATAGCACACAATTGACTGCCAAAGGACTGAATATAAAAAGCCATGATGAAAATGCATGTTGCCTAATGGTCATCTTATATATACACACTTCAATGCCAACAACCATGTCTCTTGAGTAAAGTGAGTATAGTATATATCCAACTCAATAATTCTTCTTCTATAAGAGCATTGGTGGACGCCTTAACAGATGAAACACTTTGTTTCCTGTGTGATTCAAATGATGGTTCTGAGATAATAAAGATTTCTGGGATATTATGGTTCATCTAGAAAGTCAATTCACTATAATAAGACTACAAAAGTGATATTTGCTTATATTATTTAAGGTTGCACAAAATCAACAGAACATAACCTGAAAAAGAAAATAAATTTCATAGGGATTGTACTTTTATAAGCAATCGAAATTCATAGAAAACCAAAGGGAGAACGCAAGTGCACAACAATTTAATCAGGAACTTAGAAGCACACGAGAATTGCTGCACAAGGTTTTGGAAGTATGATAAAAACCCAACAAGGCCAGGGGTATATAATGAAATCACCTTCTCTGACGGAGTGGTCCTTTCCGAGGAAGGAAATCAGCCACAGTATCCACCGTTAAAATTCCAGCCACATATCCTCTATTGAGATTGAATTTCCCATCAAAAGCACCAATTTTGAAATCTTCACTTCCAAAACAGAAGGCTTCATTGACAGTGCTACCAATTACAGCAACCAAACAAGTTCTCCTGCAACCATTGGGTAGAGAGAATCCCGCTAGCATTGCCATCAGCCTGTCAACCCTCAGCACAAAATCTAACGGGAAGGAGTATTCAGGGAAGAAGGAGCTGCAGTGAGTCTCAGCCACTTCCCAACAGTCCTCTAATCTGGCCTCCCTAACAACAATCTGGGGGGAGACGATGGGAAATAAATCCACCACTTGACTGGCTCCGCAAACTCCTGCACCCAAAAGAACTTTTAATGGCGCAAGTGCCCCTGAGTATTTAAATAAAAACCATGAGGCCCTTCTTCTTTTTTTTCTTGCGCCGCCACCACCAACCCCCCACCACAACACCCCCCCCCCCCCCAAAAAAAAAAAGCGCTGGTAGGTTCGTGCTAGTACCTTTCTTAACATAGATCAAAAGACTTTTCTTACTGAAAATTAGAAATATTATAAATTAATTAAATGTAAATCCACCAATCATCCAATGGCGCTAGTGATGGTTCATACCCAAAACAATACGCAGCTTCAAGGGGGAAACAAAGCTACAAACATTTTACACATGCATATACATAAAGACTGAGAAAGGATATTGGGGGGTACCTGATTTGGAGGGAGAGAATCCATGAGAAGAGCGAGGAACCCTAGAAGGGAAAGATGGGTTCGGTGATTTCTTGAAATTAAAATTGAGGTTGTTGAGACAAGACGAGGTTTTGGAGTTGTTTATGGAGGCAGAGGTTGAGGAGACCGAAATTCCCAACGGTATGCTCTTCATGTCTCGGACGATTTGTATCCCCTTCTTTTGCTAAAGAATCGGAGATTCTCGTTGGTATTGCTCTTTGTGAGGGGACTCGGTCCGACGACTGAACTCGGTCTCTACGTAACGAACTCACTTATCACACCCCGTTGGTGACCCAACTTCACAGTGGACACGCACGTGTCACTATAGAACTTTCACTGTTAAGCCGCCATGGACTGACTTACCAAGGTTGTACCGATGTACCATTGCCACTCAAATTTTCTTGTCAAATAAAAATAAAAATTGCTTTCTTCTCAAAAGGATTTTACTTGCAAATTCAGCAAGTTTGATTATTGTAAATTTTTTATTGTTATAAAGTAAATCTGGCACGTCACATTAAGTCCTACTTATAAATTTTATTTATAAGATTTCTTTATAGACCAAACACTTATCTAATTAATAATATATAATGATTTCGTCATTTTTATGGGTTTGTAAACTTTACTTCAGTGATATTTTGTCGTGAACCACAATTTGTTCTAATATAATTAATTTTAGATTATCAAAGGTCGAAATTTTTTTTTATTAAAAGAAGAAGATATCCCGCAATCTCGTAATTTAATTACTAACTCTCGGCAAAAGAATACTATGATTGCATAATTCGATGCATTGACAATTACAAAATCTAAAAATAGGTACTCGTAAAAAACTTCTGCTAGAATGAGGCCTAAGAGCACTAGTATTGGATTCATCAAATGAGTCTAATTTTTAAAATTTAATGATTTTAACTTTAAAATCTTAGCATTGGATTCACCGTAGGCTCAAATGTCAAGCTTTTAGCTACAATACATTTTCCTTCACCTTTAAATTTGAAGATTTACTATTCACACTCTATAACTATTATTTTATTTACTTAAATTATTGTTTCCTAATTTTGAGCCACAATATATTTAAATTGAGAAATAATAATGTAAGTATTAAATTAAATTATTAATTAACATATAGTTATTGTAATTGTAAAATATGAAAAAATAAATTAAAAATATTATTATTAAAAAAATATTATTATATTATTATTTTGATGAATCTAATGGCTAATCCAATGTGGGTTTATAGATATGAAGGTTTTGCATTTATGAAAAATATGTACTTTTCATCAAATTTTAAAGATGAAAATGATGAATCCAATGCTAATACTCTAAGCGGTTACAATAAATAGATGCACGAGTAATGATAGATACATAGTTTATGTAAATGCCTTAGACTCATTTTAAAAAAGAGTAAGATTTAGGACTGTACAACAAATCGTAGAACCGACTCAAACCGGTCGGCCGAGCTCGAACCGGGCGAAACCGGTGGAGAACTGGTCGGCGTGCGGTACAAAATTAAGAAAATCGATATCGGCCGGTTTGGCGTCGGTTCGAACCTGGTTCAAACCGCTGAACCGGCCGACTAAATAAATTAATTTTTTTATATATATTTTGTACTCAAAACAACGTCGTTCTACTTAAATGTAAGTAGAACGGCGTCGTTCTAATCCTATACTTGTGTTTTAAAAACAACAGAAACAATGGCGTCGTTTTATTCATAGAGTATAAAAAAAAAATAAGTAAAACGACGCCGTTTGATTTAAACCAAACGGCGTCGTTTTGATATCAAGTCGTCTTCTACCTCACGCCTTCTTCCTCGCCTCAGTTCTCCTCGTCTCTCTCTCTCTCTAGTCTCTACTCTCTCAGACGAAACTTGATCTGAGAACCGACCGTGAACTGCCACAGAAATGAAGCATCGGCCGGCATCGGCGTTTTGGCTGGTTTTCTCCCCCAGAACTTAAGCGTCGGTCAGCAGCAGTTTTGCTCAAAAATAGCGCTAAAGAGGTCAATTTTCACCCCTAGTAATATTCACTATTAAGGGTGAGCATCTGGCGGTCCGGACCAGCCAATTCTATCCGGTCCACGATCTAGAGGCTTTTCAGACAGGACCGAATGTAAATAATTTATATATATTTTTTATAATTTATATATATAATTAATTATATAATTTTCATTTAACCTAATCCTACTACTAACTAATATATAATTATAATATATTATAATTAAGTATAGATTATAGTTATACTTATATAATTATATTTATACTAATATTACTAATATATAGTGATACTATATTACTAATAGTCTAATACTTTATACTAATACTATTATATAATTATACCAATAGTTATATTAGTTGTTATATTAGTTATACTATATTATAGTGATTTATTATAACTATATTATATATTAGTATAAGTTATAGTGATTCAGTATAGGTATAAGTTATAATGATTTAGTATATGTATAAGTTATAACTATAGTCTATATTAGTATTACTATTACTATTGCTATATCACTATAGTTAATAGTATCATATAGTGATATAGTATTAGAGTATTAGTATAACTAATACTATAGTGATTTATATAGTAATTTATATATAGACTTGAAGTAGATTACTAATAGTCTAATACTTTATACTAATACTATTATATAGTTATACCAGTCATGATTCATAATAACTAATTACTATAAGTCTATACCTATATATATTTACAATTTAGTATCAATGTATTAATATATTCTTTAATGTATTACTAATGGTCTAATAATATTAAGTATTACGAGTTATAGTATAAATTATAATATAAAAGTTGTATATGGCTCAATGGCCCATTTGGGGCATGTTCAGACCGAATGGACCAACCTTGGACTGGACCGGATCGAACCGGTCCTATATATACTTAGTTCGGTCTAAGGTGGAAAATTCCTGGACCGAATAGGTCCGGTTCGGTCCATAAAACTGCTTAAGATTGGACCGGACCAGACCGATATCACCCCTATTCACTATTAATAAATAATTTTTTCACATAAATTTTATATTTACTCATTTAAAAAATATATATATACAACACTCTATGATTGTAAATATCATTTCTTCACACAAAAAGTCAAGTTGAAGAGCTTGTTTATTTTTCTTTTAATTGTTGGGTACATCTTGAAATAAATATATGGCCTGATCCCGTTCTTTAACAAAGATTACAACATTCATCATTTTGCACTAAATCATAGCACCTATTTTCACGATGATATGATACCATTATCATGACAATCTTGTTTAGCAGCCCCAAAGGGAAGACGGAAATGACAGAAATTTTGCCAAATGTCCCTTCGTTTTTTTTGTTTTTAAAGTTCGGTGAATTGTTGAGACACAGACAAGCGCCAAACAATCTTAATTTGACAAACAAAAACGTCCCAGCGTTCTGCCTAATTTTGGGTGGTTCTACTGCCACAGTTGGTAGCAAAATTTTGAATATCGTTTTAGTGGTCGATTAAGATATTGGAATGAAATATTTTAGTATCGAAATCATTTTGAGTACCGTTTTGAGATAATCTATATATAATAAATTAATTATGAATGGAAAATAATCATAAGATTGATAGAATGAATCACACTTATTCACGAATTGCAAAGTGTGATTCTCTCCTTAGGGATTCACGAATTGCACCCCAAAGAGCCCAAGTGCTAGGCACCGAAAATGATCTCAAATACAATAGCCGTCCACAAAGGAAAATTGTCAAAAGATGTGAAAGAAATGACTAAAGATCCTATTTATAAAGGTTACAACTTGGAAACCCCAAAAGACCCATTTGTAATAAAAGAAATAAGATTAATAAAATAAATAACATAAGTGAAGATAGTGGCATGGACCACATGGCCGTGGTATGCATGAGCCAAGGGTTCGGCTAGGATGGTGCATGGTGGTCCTCGGTTTGGTCCATGGCTAAGTGGCTCGGCATGGCTAGCTGTGGTGCATGACATAGTGCCATGCATGGGCCGGTTGGTGGGCATGGCATGGTGCCATGTTCGGCCTGCTGATAGTGGCTAGCCATGTGAGCCTGCTGCAAGGCATGCGTTGGATGGCATGCCACTGACCTGCTCTGCAACGCACGGGTTGGAGCCGTGCGCTGGATGGCATGCCTGGTGGGCATGCCACTGGCCTGCTCTGCATGGCACGGGCTGGGCCCGTGCGCTGGATGGCATGCCACTAGCCTCGCTGGTGTGCGGCAGGAGGGCCATGCGGCTGGGTGCATGGTTGGCTGCAGGTGCATGGGCGCACGCATGGGCGTGCGCCTGGTGGGCGCGCGCATGGCTGTGCGCCTAGGCGTGTGCATGGCCATGCGATCAGGGTGGGGGCGCAGGGCCATGCGGCCTGAGTGCGTGCGCGGGGCCGTGCGGCCTGAGTGCGTGCGCGGGGCCGTGCGGCCTGCGTGCATGCGCAGGGCCGCGCGGTGCATGGGCATGCGCATGGGCGTGCGCTGGGCTGCGCATGACCACTAACCTCGCTGGGACCGAGGTGCGGCGCACGCATGGCTTGCATGCTGGGCGCCCCGTCCGTGTCAAGGCACGGGCCAAGGCATGCATGTGGCCGGTCCATGAGCATGCTGGGCGCCCCGTGTGTGACAAGACACAGGCCAATGCATGCTCGTGGCATGATCAAGGGGCATGTCCCGGACATGGCTAAGACATGTGCGGCTACTTTGGAGGCAACTTTACGTGGGGGTCTAACAGGAGAGTCGTTGACGCCACGTCAACTGAAAAAAAAAAAAAAGACAAAAGGACAAAACGCGTGAAATAAGAAAGAAATAAATCAGGAAAATCTCACGCACACGCACATGCACGCGCTAGATATCTCTCTGCCTTACTGTGGGGAGCAAACGTAAGGAACTTGAAGATGGACGAGTACTTGCAGTACATGAAAACCTTGCGGTCTCATATGAACGATGTGGTGGATCAAGCGGCGAAGATTTCAGTCGAAGAGCAAATGCAGTTTAACCACCATTCAAACCATGGAGAACGATCTTAATTCTGCAAAATTTGAAACAACGAAACTAAAAGAAGATGCTGAGCGAATGGGAAAAGCGAAGGGTCAGATATGCTTACAGATATTAGAAAAAGAGAGAAGGATTGCCTCTTTGGAGTCTGATTCATCAACACTTACACAGACGTTGGACCTTATTCAACAAGAAAAAGCCAGCTTGTCCGCCAAACTTATAGAGAAAAGCATCTACTACACCAAGTTTGCAGAGGACATCAATTGCAAATTACAGGAACAATAGGATTGGGTCAATTCTCACAACATTAGCAGAGAGTTGGGGAGAACATGGTTTGGACAAGACGAGTCGATGAGCAAACAGGTTAAACTGAAGGGAAGTGACAACATCCCTGGGAGCTGCAGGTGAAAACATCCCTGGGAAATGACAAGAATTTCCCTTACACATTCACTTCGTCGCGCTCGCAAGGTGCTCCCTCACAGGCTGGAACAACATCGCTGGGTCACTGTTTTCATCCTACTTGTTGTTCTTGCCGGGATGTGTCGTCTCTAATTGTGGAATGATTGAGAGAGGGAGTTCTAATTTGAGGAGGAGAGGAAATGCAGACGTAGTGTGGGAGGGAATGAGGAAGAAAATATTGAGGAGGGAAGAGTGGAATCGAAACGGTGCGTATTGATTAAATTTCTCCACGTATGCAGCCGCTTACGCGGCGTTTGTCCCAAGCGACTGAACTTATCATTTTTCTATTAAAAAATACTTACTTAATCATTAAATAAATAAATAAAATTAGAGTTGCCGGAGGTACTAGCACAAAGAGTAACATTCTCTTTTAATTTTATTCTCCACACAACTAGGGGTGTAACCGATCCGGTCCGGTTTTGGACAAAATCTTAGACCGAACAGGTATAACCGGTTTTGCATTTTTCAAAACTGATTACGCACTGGTTACCCTCTTAAACCGATACTTCCGGTTTTACCGGTTTCCGGTCCGGTTTTTTGATTTTTTTAAAATGTAAATTTGACATTAATATAATATTAGACTAATAGTATTGATATTAGACAATTAGTATAGCTATATAATACATGATCAATTATATTTTCATTTTTAAGATTAAACTTTTATTTTATAATAACATTATCTTATATATAATTATATTAATAGCATATAATCAAACAAATTATAAATGTTCATATTTAAGATTAATATTTTAAGTTATAATTTATAATTATATGTGAAATTTTTATATATATAAACTTATATATGAATATATATAATATTTTGTATAATTTTAATTTTTAATAAAACTTATATATGAAATATTAGTTTTTATATATTTTTTTATCAACCGGTCCGGTCCGAAAAATTCTAAAACCGGAACCGGACCGGTTCCAACCGGTTTACGCATTTTAGAAACCGATTCCGGACCAGACCGGTTCAAAACCGATAAAATAGGTCCGGTTCGGACTGGTTTACCAGTTTAAATTTACACCCCTACACACAACCCGACAAACCAGAAATTGAGAAGTGGAGAGGGGAGGATAACAGAAAACTACCAGGCTGCCAACAGAAAAACTTTTGAAAACAGAAAGAAATCTCCCCGTCGCAATCCATAAAGAAATCTCTGATAGATCTGACCTTTTTATTTTGCTTTTTTCACCCTTGAAACATTGAAGCTGCTAGGGACACCGAGGATTTCCAGCATATTTATTTCTTATTTTTTTAAAAGCATTTTTTATGTGTTTAAAAAAAAATACAAAAAAATAAACAAACATAATACTAAAAAAATAAACAAACATAAATGTTTAAAAAAAAAAACACATTTTCTGTAGCTTTTGTCGGTGGAATCCTTCCATGGATACATTATTTCCCTCGAAACATTGAGTTTCAATCAATTGTAGAAATACAATATGCAACACTGGGAATGAAATTTAGGTCCTTAGATATTAACGGGAAGACTAGTTAGAAAAGCCAAGGTGTGTGGAGACGTGGACTTGCCAAACAGGGAACACCAAGGAGGAAGCTTTTTAAGAACTCTCTCAGTTTTTGATGTTAATCTGTCCACATCGGTTCTCAGCTTCAAAAGGGGTCGCTCATCCCCTCTCCCCTTTTCCACCTTGTCACCGGATCCTGTAACATTTTTCTTCCATAAAAGAGTTAGACTAAATATAGTAGGTGCACTCTTCCCTCCTGAAAATTGAATTATGTGCCATCCATCCACACTGCTCTTGCCACCAAGTGGAACCAATTCCTCTGCATTTCCTGCATTCCGATTGAACATTAAAGAAACTAGGGTAGCTCAAAACGATCAATGCGATGATAATTGAACATGGAGGAGGTCTTCCCGCTTGGAAGACCAAGAAGTTGATGATGGAAGTATCCAGAATAACAATGCCTTCTCTAGGGCAATAAAGAAATAGGATAAATGAATGGAAGAAAAAAGCTAGCTAGAAATAAAGAACGCATATTGATTAAAATCCCTCATACCTTTAAACTTAAAATCTTCTATTTGCTCCAAATTGATTGCAAGAGACCAGCGTATTGAACCTTTTGTATCAACTGAAACTTGTGTGATTCTTTCACTATTCTTGGTATCACTATCGACACGAAGCATGGGAATCTCTGATTTGCTCCACCCACCTTCAGTGTCATCATTCGTCCAACAACCGTATTTGACTGAAAAAGTTACAAAATCGATAACTTTATCTCTACCACATTTGAAACCTTCTTTAATATGTTCCACCTCCTTGTTCAACTTTCCAGGAGTTACAGAAAACAGAGAGATGTATGAGCTAGTATCCTCCTTTCCCTCAAATCTCCCCATTGTATCTACAACGTGCACAACCTGGGAAGCATAAATTATTTGAAATTTCCACACGTACAAAAGAATGCAATAAATTGACCAAAGGAGTGGAGAAATTAGAATTATGATGTAACAATGGACAGATAGTAGTTAATACAACGACCACATTATTCAATGATAAATTGAAAAGATGAACGCCCAAAAAATGAGAATCAAGAGCCTAGAACCCTAACTTTTGGTAAACGGACTACTCTGAGGTACTCTGAGGTACTCTCACTACTATTCTCTACTTTATTATTACTTTTCACCTACTTTTACTACTATTCATTACTTTTTACCTACTTTTTACTACTATTCAATATTTTATTATTACTTTTTTACAACACTTCTCAACACTTCTCGTTGTCCAAGCACAGACTTTGTTATGTTTGTGACTTAGTTATAGTACTCCAAGCCCGGTATGTTAGGTCCCATAATTGGCAAAAACAGAAAAAAAATGAAAACCTTTCCCTGACAAAAAGTTTTAAAACCAGGGAAGTTAACTACTCATTTGCTCAAAGATGTTATGTGTATGACCTGAAACTGACATTGTCATGGGACTTAGCATGTCCAATCTTTTCCACCTTCCCTCAATTTTGTATCTCAGCTGTCGTAACATAAATGTATCACTCTTTTCTCTCAATAGGTGTGTGTGTGTGTATGATACAAACGCATGTGCATGTGCATGCGTGTGAATTACATATAGATCACGAATGATGCAGAAACAGGACAGTGCCGTGTGCATAATGCAAAGTACAAAAACTATGTAAGTGGCAAAGACAAAAGAAAATAGGTACAAGCGGAAATTTACATTTACTGCTCTGGCAGCATCTTCAGTAAACGGTGGAACAATACCCGATGCAATGACGGCTAATGAGAGGCCAAACAGTAGGCAAGTGGAAATGAAAATTGATCTTTTTGCACCTAGACAGATTGTATGCATAAATAGTGTTAGAACAAATAATTCCCAAGTACAACAGTCTCTCATATGTAATGACTAAAACTTGATAATGAAGGGGAAAATATGCCGCTTACAGGAAAAAAGGAAACAGATAAAATATGTTTTTTTTTTTTGGGGGGGGGGGGGGTATGTCATCATACATATTCAACCTAATGAAGCTTTCAATCCTTACCACCAAGATTTATTAATTTTTTGTGTAGAATGCAAAGACAGTTTCTAAAACAAGGTAAAAACTGATGCCCTGTAACTTCTAAAGCCAAAATGCAATATCATGCCCTGCAATTTCTCAATTAAGGAGACATCTGAAGCCCGTGCCCTTTTCTGTTTCCAAGTGATCTAAACAGCCACATATGTGCAAAGTGCATTCCACTTGCAGTCCGACTAGTTAACATTGACAATAGCGGCATCCAACAATGAAAATGATAATCTTACATGCAACAGATAAAATAGATGCAAGAAACTCACACCTGAAAGATGAACATATGAAAGGAGGTACACCAAAGTCAGGCACGTGACAGCAGCAATAAAAACAGCAACTATCACATTGCCTAGCCACTCTGGAGTGCTACCAGGATTCCTGCATGAAAATACAAGCAGGGTAAGCAATGATTTCCTAAATTCTAGAAAATGAATAATAGAAGTTCAAATGCCAAAGAGGGTACATGCACTATATTCACTAGTAATGGTTGAATGTGCTAACATGCTGAAAGAAATCTCAAATGGATCACGAAATAACAACGCATTATTATTGGTAATATTTATAAGGTTTTTTATAAGTAATAAAGCCAATTGGTATTATTTACTGGTAAGGGTTATCAATGATTCATATATTCCATATGGAAGCTGTGCATGCTAAACAAACAATTAGAGCATGGTAAAAGAAAGCAAGAATTCAATTCAAAGGCATATTGCTCTTTTAACAGTCACATAATGGTTGTAGATTAACAAGAGTATCATAAGCTGTACCTATCAAATCGAACTGCAGTCCCAATCATTGTGCCAGCCAATTGTATAAAAATGCCAGCAGAAATTAAAATTGGTACAGCTAAGCCCATAAGCAGTGTTGCAAGCTTGAGTGGTTTTGGTAAACGGGCTGGGCTAAGAGTAGCTTCAAGCAAGCCATCTGTATGGTCAAGCATACCGGCTCAGTTAGAATAAAAAAGTAATGAGCCCCACGTCTTAAAACAAGCATCCCAAAAATAAAACAAGGGCCAGGTTATGGTAGCTATAAATATCAACTTACATGCAAATGAAGGTGGAACCAGCCAAACAAGAGCCAAATAAGATGAACCAATTTTATAATAGGTTCCAATTATGAGAAGAATGAGCCACTGAACAGATCCAGCTTTATAGAGCCATCTTTCAGCCTCGAACTTGATCAAATCGGCTTGAATAGCAGGTGACAGCAGCTTTCTCTTGGAATACACATTGGACAAATATATTTGAAGAAAATGATTACCTAAGTGTTGACCAGTCAGTGCCCCAAGAAGAGCAGGTGCAGCAAATAACCCAATCACCAACCATGGGCTTGCAACGTAGGGCACTGGCGATGAGGATACTAGGGGCAAAATAAAGGCAACAAGAACAGAGAAGCCTAATGCGAATATCCACATAAGAAGAACACTCAAACACGACAAGACCAGTGAAACCATGGCAGGGTAACCTCCCATAAGCAATGATGTAACCCAAATAAGAAGCGATTGCATTATCACTGAATTGTGAAGTATATTTGCGAAACGCTGGTGGTATACAATCATATATGTCCCCTGAGAGTGCAACAAGTCTTAGAATCACTGTATTGCAAACTTGGAAAAAGAAGCAAACAAATGAAGGTTAAACCAAGAACACCGATTAGATCCTGCAGAATAGTTACCAAAATGTCAAAGAATGTGGCAGCATTCTGGCCTGCATTTTCTTCTTCATCAAATGCATTGCCTTTCGGAATATGAGAGGACGCAGCAATGTGAATCAGAAAGGAAAGCATATTTTCTCCAAGATGTTGAAGAGACCCTGATTTCAGAAGCTCTAACTTGTCATTCTGCATGAGGAAAAAACTTCAAGTGGTACTCAGTAAATTCAACATAAGAAATCTAATGAAAATATTATTTTTTCTTTTTCTAAGGAACCTAAAGGAATTCTTGTATGAGTTCTTTTGCATCTTGTTCCTTCAAGGAGAGTATTTCAGAGCTTCAAATGCACTTAGTAGGCTTAACTTGTTGACATGGTTATGGCACATTTTTACTGTTTCAAAGTGCTTAGTTTTCTTTTCCCTTTTTTACCAAATAAAGTTATAATGTCTTAACAACCCTCCCTCCCACCAAAGCATGCATGTTGCACGCTACAGTAAACCTAGCATGCCATCCACAAAGAATTACTGTGCATTTTGTTTTCTAGCGGCTCCTTACCCCTGAACTCCCCCAAGGGCCAAAGAAGGCCTTGGCACACAGCGAGTAAAAGGTTTTCTGTTCGATCGTACTATAAGGTGTTGACTGTTCAGCATCACTTTTCTTTACCGTGGAAGAGTATTTGGAGAGTTCATGTACCGTCCAAGGTTTCTTTTTTTATTTGGACAGCATCACTTAGGAATATTCTGACAATTGATAATTTGAGAAAGCATGGCATGATTGTTATGGAGTGGTGCTTAATGTGTAAGAAATATGGTAAATCAGTAGATCATTTACTTTTACATTGTGAGGTGGCTAAGGCATTATGGGATGGTGTGTTTAGTAGAGCAGGGCTGGTTTGGGTAATGCCTAAAAAAGTGGTGGACTTACTTGCGTATTGGAAGAGGCCTCATAGTTTTTCTCAAGTGGCAGCTGCGGGGAAGATGATTCCTTTGTGCATTATGTGGTGTATTTGGATGAAAATGAATGAGCAGTGTTTTAACAACAAGGAGCGTACTGTAGAGGAAATCTGGAAACTTTTTGTGTTTTCCTTGCTTCAATGGTTTTCAGCTATTGTATTTAATGGAGGAACTGTTCACGAGTTTTTGTTTTCATTTCATAATCCTAGAATGTAATTAGGAGTTTTTTTTTGTATACTTCCTGTGTACATGGGCTTCACCTATTTCATTCGATGAATAAAATTTTATTACTTATAAAAAAAAAGGCCTTGGCACGACCAAAGTCAAAGTTCAAGGACAATCAAACTATTGGACTGCAGAATCTTAGGATTTGATAACTATGAGATTATACAAAAGTCAACAAATGGTTGCATATTGCTCTGTCATACAAAACTGATAACCGTGAGTGTCCGGGCCACCTTGCGCGCACCTCAACTAATCCCATGGGACCCTGAAGTCAACGACCAGGTAAACCTCTAGTGGCCCTAAGGGGACTTTATCATACAAAACTATAAACAATTGCTCTTGTATTTTCTGATCCCTTGACAAAAAAATGAAATAGAACTTTTTATGTAAAATGATGACAAGCAGAAAGGAACTGTGCATATGTTTTACCAAAAAAGAAAGGAAAAAAAACAAGAGGGAAACCTTAGTGTGGTATACTGCAGTGTTATCCGAGTATGCAAAATCAAGACCTGAAAGTCCAGCAACCTCTTTGTATATTTGGAAATCTGTTGAAGATTTTATGGCTCCAGAAGAAAAAAGATCCTGCAATCCTAGAGTCACTCAGCTTAAGTATTCTTCCTGAACAAATACACATAAACCATCCAAATTGATAATAGGAGGGGAAAAAGCATCAAGAACAAAAATTACAAACCTGTGCAATGATTTGGCCAGATGGGTATTTTGCTACATGGGCAAAGTTTTCAATAGCCCATGGATGAGGACCGGCCTATTAGACAAAGAAATACATTACACTAAGCACATAATGGGGACCAATGAACAACCTTCAAAAACTAAAAGGACATATATATAACTATCAATTGATACCTAGCTATTTACTAGCAGTAGTAAGTTAAAAAGCAATACATAATGTACAGCCATAACAATCAGACCATTTGCCCAGTTCAAAAAAAGTCAATGGTCCATCATTATCTATGATCATGACCATCTCAGATCTGCACTGTGAGAGGTTAGGAACCCATGTAAGATGCAACACAATTGGGGCGTGGCTGGACATGTGCCCAACTTGTCCATAGCCAGCACTCAGAATGGGAAAGAGAAACAAGCTCTTGACTCCTGTTAGTTTCCAAGATGGTTTCTATTATGTTCCTTTTATGATCTTGTCAATTGAATGGAAATACTCAAAAAACAGTATTTACATAAGCATAGACTCAAGAAAATATAGGAAAGAAGCCGGACACTGCGAGAATTCAGCAGTGATGTTTTGTCCCATAATTTTGCCAACAATTTGCTATTTGCTGTAAAAAGAGGGAAGACTTGATAGAAATAAGAACATAAGACCCTGACAATGATCCCATCCCCTTACCTCGCTGCTCATTCTCCAAAAAAGTGAACCTAAACCCAACCTATTGATTGAAGCAGTATTCGACATTAGACACACAGCTGCATCTTACACAGCTTAGTCAAGTTAGTGCAACATAGATATTTTCAGAAAATTACTGTTATCTGAAACCATCTAGGTGGAATCCAGCTAACCATAAAAGTTATGTTAAGCAGAGTCTTATTGTGTGAGCTATAGAAAAATGCAACAATATGGAGACTATAATCCACAACTAGACCTGAAATATGCCAGACTTCCCTCCAATACCCATGGCCTCCAAATCAATAGCCACACGAATAGTTTCATTCCAGAGATGCTGCATCAATAAAGTCAACATTAATAATTCGATCGGTACAATAAATGTTTTAGGTACTCAAAAACAAGGTAGGGCAATGCTGAACAGTACTCGCATATCAATATGTGCAAGAAAATCAAATAACTTAAGAGGATGAAATAGAGAAATCCAGATTACTGGAGCAACTGAAAAGAAAAGGTTGAAAAAAGAAATCAAGATTAGAGGATGCGTTGAAAATGCTTCCAACCTGAGTTATAAAGCTATGAGCACCATTTAGACCATCCTCCTCCCCAGTGTTAAATAAAAATATAATAGCTTGCCTAAATCCAGCCCACTGAGAAATCCCTCTAGCAAGTTCCAACATGACTGCTACACATGAACTGCAATCTCCAGCTCCTTCCCTGGAACATGCATGAAAGCTTATTTCAGGTAATGAAGTAGACTTTAGTATAGTTCAAGGATATATCCTGAAAATGAACTTAAAGCATCATGAATCACAAGGGAAAGGAAAGCAGAGAATATGCAACATCTTTTGTAACTGCCCATGATAATCATTGACTGAGTAGAGGGAGAGTTTTTTTTTTTTTATAAGTAAAAGTAAACCTTTATTGATAGTAAAAGGCATAGCCAGAGGGAAAAAGTAGGCATCTCCTGATCAAAATTTCTAACTAGCAGAGGTGACAAATGGCTGTAGGCTGCAACTTCTTGAATCTAGGCAAAGAATGATCTTATAGGTCTTAGAATCTCATTTTTAGTTTCACAAGGAATATCCATACGGTATAAAAAACCTTTTCTTTATTGGCTAATAAATTAGTGTTCATATACTTAGAGATACTTTTCACTTGTCTTCTGCGAGTCTGAGACTAAGTTTCCAACAATTGAAGATACAAATGAAGAAATAGAATTTCAGTTAGTTGGGGAAACATATCAACTGGTAGAACAATTGATAGGAGAAAGAGATGCTGTATATGAATCGCTCACATATTCTTGTGAATTAGAAATGTCAGCGGGATTAATTTGGAAAAACAGTAGAGATACACAAGAACAAAATTTTTTATAGGAAAGATTCCTCTAATGGATTCCTTCAGAAAAAATAACTGTCACAAATGCTCGGAACTTTTATTTTCTGGCTTTCTCTCAATTTACTCGCAAAATCTCCATTGTCCAGAGAGATATGCTCTTTTATTCCACAAAATTTCGGTTTTTAAAGTTTGTCCGATGACACAGGAACTCTGTGGTGAATACCGAAATTAGTGCTGTCTGATAGCTACACATGCATAAATTTCATCACAAGAAAAAAAAAAAATACTACTTTCTATATGGAACACGCATTCTTCAAAATCGATAGATAATAAGCAAAGATATGAAGTACGAGATAAAATAGATGAAGAAAAACATACGTCGAGAAAACGGTATCAATGTGAGAAGAGACCAATATAGCATTTTCTCCTGCTTCAGATACATATTTTGGCAAGATTCTTAAAACGATGTGATTTAGATCCGAATAAACAAGAGTTTTCCCCTTAAACAGACCACTGACCAGACGATTTGCACCGTGGTTCGAATGAAAAACCTCCACTTGCACATCGACCTCCCAGTGAGCCGTTTCCTTAATTTTCTCCGACGCTTTCAAAACGTACTGCGTAAAAGAAAAGTATCGTTACACCGATATGTCAACCAAACGAATGCAAAATAGAGGAAATAATTAAAAAATATCCATAATTATAATCAAAATTCTCATTGGTCTTGGCGGTGTGATAGAAATTCTACCGAGCCAAAAGAATAGAAAGGCAAATTTACAAAGCACAATTCAGTGCTAAAACCTGCAAAGCGAGGTCAAGAGCATCGGAACCGACGGGATGAGGACCTAATTGAGTCAAGGCCTTGACATGCTTCAAGGCTTCGACCTCAGCGAAGCCTCTTTTGCCGGCCTGCTCAGCAGTGAGAGGGAGAGGCAAGTTCTCGAACTGGTAGTGATAAACCGCCCAAGAGCTATAAATGATCAGCAAGTACAAGGTCAGCCACACAACCGGTGACCTCCGAGGGCGGCTCTCCACACGAACACTGGCTTGAACATCTTCATCATCAGCAGCGGATGCTTCGGGTTTTGATGAAGAGCTTTCGCCGGGCCTCCGTCTCATATTTTTCCGACGGAATAAATAAAGCAAAGTGACTGCTAGATCAAACTCACGGGGTCGGGTGGTCGCTCTGGACTTCTGGGTGGAGGTCGTTGAGGTGGAGAATTCAGAAGAAGGTCTACGAATTCTTGGTGAGTAAGACGTTTTTTTACCTTTAAGGTGGTTCGCGGGGGCATTGGGCCTGATGAAGCTCTCCAATCCGTTGCCACGGATTAAAACAGTTCTGACCGGAGTGGAGGCTCCCTTTGACCCCCACATCTTTTATCTAGTGCACTTGTACATCCACTTTAACGGTGTATAAATATAGCGGGGAATGCTATACATTAATTATTATTTAAATTTTATTTTTATATTTTATATTTATAATTTTTTTATAAGATGAGGAGATATTTTTTATATAATATCGAGTTATTTTTTATAAAATGTGAGATGATGAATAGTAATAAAGTATTTTTCAAATACAAATATAAATGCAAATAATCTCATTTTAAAAAAAAACTAGAAACAATCTGCTTTGAGAATTTAAAAAAAAATAATAATAGAATAATATGGTTTGAAATGCTTTGTTAATCATTTATTAGAGTTTATAACATTTTATTTTAATGTTTTTTAAATTTGTTTTGGAAATGTAACATACAAAGGTTGATAAGGTATGTTATATAACAATCGAGGTCTTTTTAATTATTTAATTAAATTTGATAATCTAACATATAAAGATAGACGTATTTACCTTTATGTGGATCTCACACTGAATGAGTATTTATACCATTAAATATTATAGAACTTATATGATCCATTTATCTTTGTTCAAAGTTGGACGATCTAATTCAAAATAATAATAAAATTTATATTCGTACAGCCTCTTTAATTTATTTGTTTTGATTGGCGGTTCTTATTGAACGACGTCGTTGCCTGCACAAAGCAGTCGAGGTGAACCAAAAAGCGACCACCTCCCACTTTCTCCACCAAAAGCCGAGGCTTTTCTGTGTCTGGAAGAGAATCTCAGGAAGAAAAAGAGGGGCTTCAGCTTCTGATGTCTGAGATTCGAATTAAGTGAATAAAGATATTTTCGTTCATCCAATGGTATAGGAGTGCGTATTGTTTTGCGAGAGGAAAAAGGAAAAAAAAAAAAAAAAAGAGGCAATGAACGTGATCCGCCCAGCGGTGCACCCGGTAGAGGCTCCACCGGTGGCTAACGAAGCCAATGATGCGATGCCCAGAGGGCGGATGAAGGATATCCAGGGCATGCCCGGTACTCCCGGTGGCCTCGCCCTCCGCTTTTCTCAGTTCGCTTTCGCATTCCTCGCACTCTGCGTCATGGCCACCACCAGCGACTTTCCTTCCGTCACCGCTTTCTGGTACCCACAGCCATCATTATTTTCTTTTCATGCTTTTTACTTCGTTTTCTAGATTTCGTTTTTTTTTTTTTTTCTGATAGAACAAGTTCTTGGAATTTATTTATCAATGAAATAATTTATTACTTATATAAAAAAAAAGTTCTTGGAATTTATTGGGTATTTGTTGGAATTGGGAACTGGATCTCCTTATGAATTGGGGCTTTTTTTCATGTTTATAGTCACAGCTACTGAATAATGTACTGTTCCGTTTCTCTATTTTGATACGACCAATGCTTATTACAATCAAGTATTAATTTTGTTTAGCCATTTCTAGTTCACTTTTTCCGACGAGTAAGTTAATTTTTTGAAAGGCTTTCTATTTCTACCACTACCAGAGTCTTATGCCAGAAAGGAAAATATGCCTTATTAACTATATAAGATGGACTATTTCTGGGGCTGGATTAGAAGGGGAGGCTTTTTCGGCTTAGGATGGAGCTAGTGGAGTGACTAGCAACAGTTTCTTCTCTTGAAGTTGGAAGAAAGAGTCAATATCAGAATTTATAGTTCTTGGATCAACTCCACTTGCTTGGTTTTTAAGTATGCGAGCATTAGCAGGATTGATCACAGTTTGGCCAAAATTTAGCTAGAGAATTCACTTTTATAAATTTAGCTACCCACTTTTCAACAACACCAAATAATAGACTCCAAATCTATTAGTATTTTATTAAAATATTGATTTTGACTTTTTCATTTGTTTTAATTCTAATTGTAATTTGAATATTTATTCGTCATTAAAAAAGTACATATTAATTTTCTAACATTGATATTAGATTTTAAAAGAAAAAATTAGCATCAACTAATAATAATATTGCAAAACTAGAACTTGAAGTATTTCGGTAAGATGATGCCACGTCATTGAAATGATGACTGATGGAGATTGGCCACCTTTTGAGGTTGAATTTGGGATTTGGGCGCTTTGTGCTTTTGAGACGAAGATGAATTTTTTAGAGTTGTGAACTCGTGCGAAATGAATAGCACGCGGGAGAGGGAATTTTTTATGCCAAAATAATATTTAGCCAGCAACTTGGACTTAACAGATTTGGCTAGTGAAAATGATAAAAGTTAAAAGTACTATAGCTTTGTTGAGTCCACTACAGTGAGTTTTTATGCAATCTAGTTAAACTCTGGCCAAAATATAATTTTGTTGAGTCCACTACTAGTGCTCTTATTATAGGAAAATTGATGTTATTCTATTATATCCAACTTTAGTATACGCAACTTGGTTTATGGAACATTAGCCAATTTGTTTAAAATACAGACTTTTGAGTCTGATCTGTTCTGTCTGTAAGAATTTGCAAGGCATTTGCTGTTTTTAGTTTTTGTGTGTGGTTTCAATCTCATACTCTTCGATTCTCACCTCAAAGCATAAACAGGTTTTATGGTATTTTGTGTGCCAGCTATCTCGTTGCTGCTGTCAGCCTGCAGAGCTTATGGAGCCTCACACTAGCCATTCTTGATGTATATGCCATTTTAGTAAAGCGCCGTTTCCGGAATCCTAGAGTTGTCAGCTTGTTTGCAATTGGTGATGGGGTGAGAAAAATTTTGCAGGAGATCTCTCAAATTTGGTTAATTCCTTTGAATGGGGGGAACATGCCATCGTTGAGTGCCTTTGTGAAATTTTTAAAATTTAAGACACCGGCTAATATTATAGGTCCTGTTATCTTTTATCCTTAACTTGTTGCCAGCCTGTGTTTTCACCCCCATCTTATATGACTTCTAGTGATTTATGGACGATTAATAAATTCTTTACCTATTTATGAGCATGGAATGGGAACTAAGATTCTAACATTAGTGTCTGTATCGGCTTCCATCTGCCAAATCTGCTCAAAGTAGTTTCTCTTCATCCCACCCTCAGAGATATAGAGGCTGCTTCTTGTTCCATCTTTTTCACATCTGTTTTGGTGCTCAGCTTGCTAACCTCTTATTCCATGGTGTTTCTATTGCCTAACGGCTTGTTGATTCTGATGGTGCATCGAATGTTAAAACAAGACTAATCCTCTTATTTTGGTCCAATTATTAAAACCAGTGTAATTTTCTAGAAACAACCAAAACTTTTCTTTAGACTCATTAGCGAATCATTAGGATATATCAATACGCGTGTTTTTTATTATGATGATCTGTTTATTTATTTACCAACAGGAAATATGGTTTTCTTTACCTAATTTACCTTATTTTCTTTTGTTTTATTGATAACTGCAGATCACTTCCACACTAACATTTGCTGCAGCTTGTGCATCTGCTGGTATCACTGTCCTTATTGGGAATGATCTGAATGATTGTGCAGAGAACCATTGCAATAGATTTGAGACTGCAACAGCCATGGCATTTATGAGTTGGTTTGCTGTCTCGCCGTCATTTATTTTGAATTTCTGGACTCTGGCATCCAAATAAGAGACATTGTGGTTTGGTGACTTGTAAGTGAAATGATGTGATTTTCAATCTCACCTCCGATGTAAATTTTGTAGCTGGACCTAAAGCGTCCTTCCTTATCCTGTATTTGGTGTACAATGTCTTTATTACAAGGCAGAAAATCGATTATTTCGAGTTCATTTTCATGAAATATTAGAGACTTGTATGCATGCATGGCCGTGCTCAAAGTGGGGAACACTTCAAATAATTTTCTTCCAAAATATATTTCCAATGGGTTTCGCTATTTTTACGAACCTCAATAAATAACAAAAAATAAAATAATATAAACCTTCTGATAAACTTTCTCAATCTATGCATATTACTTACGACTCCCACCATTTTGACAAAATTGCAGAAATCTCATCTCAAAAGCTTTTTCCAATGATTTCTAAAACTTCTAGAAAATCTTTTATCCAAAATATGGGCCAAGATTTTATCAACTTTTGAAAGAAATTCCACATTTCCTTATAACATTTTGTTTTTTGTTCTAGAAATCCATTACTATTTACTTGTAAAAAAGAAAATAAGAAGGGGAAAATCCATTAACAGGTTTGTTCTGATTCGGTAACCGCACTCTCCGGTTCTCTACAATAACGGAGTTCAGAGAGCGACGAAAATTCAACAATCCTGGTCCTGGGGAACGAACCCACTGTTCCGCTCGTGTACATTTCAAAATCGAAAAGCCATGTCCGGCCTCCACCGGTCCTCTAGTGCTTCCCTGAAGAGCGGCCTTCCTCCCCAGGAACTCCTCGACGATCTCTGCAGGTCCGTATCACTCCTCTCGCTCTATTTCCGATTCTGTCATTTGTTGGGTCAATGTTGGTTTTTCTGTAGTGTATCACATGATGAACTGCCTTGATTCGATGGAAGGTTGACTTCTTTTCCCGATATGGCAATGCTACAATAATGAACTTTAGCTGGTTAGGTTGCTGGCAGTCGAGTGTGCTTGTTTAAGCATCTTTCTTTTGTTTTTCTTGGCTGTTTAAGAATCTGTGACTAATTTGTGCTCGATTTCTTTGAATGAAATTCTGTTAGTTAGTAAATGGTACTCTAGCTAATATTCACCTTTGATGCGACATTGTTTCGTCTCGCCATTTCATTAATGGATTGTGAAATTTTCTACTGCAACAATTCCAAATCCTTCAGAGAGAAGTGACCTGTCTGCGATTTTTTTAACGTAATTACATGATCTCTTGTTATGTGAATGTTAGAGGAATTTGTAGTTGTGTTGTTGGGATAATAAAAAAAAAAAAAAACCTACTGTTATGGTTGCAGAAAAACTGGTTTCAGTTACATGGTAATTTGATTATTATAATCGTGTATTTCTTTTCTTAAATTTGAAACGATTCCCCTCCTTTCTCGTGTGTTGCTTTAAAATGTTTTTACGCCTGTTTCATTCTAGTTCTGAATTTTTTATTTTCTAATTTTCTGCAGTCGGTTTGTTTTAAATGTGCCAAAAGAAGACCTCGAGTCGTTTGAAAGGATTTTATTTCTTGTGGAGTATGCACATTGGTTCTATGAAGACAATTCTGTGGAGAAAAATCCATCACTGAAGTCATTCACTCTTAAGGAGTTCACTTCTTTACGTATCCTTGCATTTTCTGCCCCTGCCCGCTGCTACCCAAATTATTATATCTATTATTATCTGATAAGCTGCTGCTTGGTTGTGAATTCAGTGTAACTCTATTCACTTTCTGTTTGCATCTTCTGGTGGAATAAGCTATCACATGATCTCCTATTTGGCCACCTTTTAGACTTTTAGTTGTCGAATTGCCGTTCACCTTCAGGGCATGCACCTGCACATGCGCCTTCAGGCCATAAGACACAAGACTCCTTCACCCATGCACTCTGTAACGCGGAGTATGATAATGCCATTTGATATAAGGTTGCACTGAAGGAAATATTCATGTTTGTCCTATATTTTACGTCAAAATTATATATTTTCCGGAAGATAAAAAATTCAGTGTTATGCTAGCGTAATATAATCTGGAAAGCTTGATGGTTGTTCTTGAAGCATTATCATATCCTCTGGCTATCATGAAATTGTATGTTGGCTGGTGTGGTCTTTGCTCCTTTAATGACCTAGTGGCAAACGTATGTATATTCTTGTTCCTCTTTTGTAACCTCTGTTATATAGGCATCTGATATCCCTTTTTGTGAATGTAGCTTTGATTTCCTTAATACATCCTAGTATTCAACAGTTGTGACGTCTTGAAACCTTATGTTGCCCATCTAGATGACATATTTAAGGACTTCACTTCCTACAAGGTCCGAGTTCCTGTAACTGGGGCAATCATTTTGGATGAGACTTTTGAACGGGTAAACTTTCATAAGATGAAGGCTATGATAATACTAGTCTTTGGGCCCTTTATTAAAAAAGTTGTTATGCATATGAATAATGAATCTATATACATATGGTGGCGCTTTCAGTCTGATTTTATCTTCTTTTAAGAAGTCAGAGCAAGTGATGATGTGATTTTGTTACTGACACGTGTCTAGCATCAAGCACTATTAGTTGAAAATTGGAATTTTCTCACAGAAAATTAAATTATTGTGTTTTACCTTTGTGTCTTCATCATCATGAGTGATTGAGTTCCGGGTAATTAGACCAAGAAGAAAAGGGTAGAAACATAAAATGTAATAATTTTTTTTTTTTTATAACCGTGGGTGTTCGGACCAGCTTGCGCACACCTTGACTAATCCCATGGGGCCCTGAAGTTAATGATCACATAAACCTCCAATAGCCCTTAAGGGGACTCGAACTAGTGACCATTGGGGAGCAAACCCAAGGCCGGACCAGCTGAGCTACCCCTCGGGTTATAAAATGTAATAATTTATAATATAAAAGATTCTAATGAAGTGTTTGCAGAAAATTGCAAGCATTAAATGCTGTTTGAAGAAACATAGAGTTTACTTATAAAAAAACACTAAATAAGAAGTTAAAAGTGCGTAGAGATATTTCGAAGGAAGTGGAAAGGTTAGGCATGTGTACATTAACCTCTTGTTTGGATTCGAGACTCACCTCAACTCATCTCATATCATCATTACAACTTTCCCAATTCCCACACAAAATGTAATAAACAATTCAACTTTTTCAAATTCCAAAACATAATAATATTAAAAATATTATTTTAACAATATTTAATTCAACTTATCTAAAACCATCTCAACTCATCTCTTAATCCAAACAGGGCAGACATATGTAAGAGATCATTCACATAGGCTGCAAGTTGAAATATGATAATTTCTTGTTGTGACCATTCTCTTAAAGCTATCCTGCCTGACTTTCCTTTATTGGTCCTAGGGCCCCTATAGTTCCGATCTCCAGCCATTGTTTTGACTAGAAATGTTGTATCAGCATATCATTCCTCGTTAAACTCTATGCAGAGTGTTTTTACCATCGATAACATTTTCAAAGGATTTTCTGTGTGATTCAGGATGTGAGATTTTACCTATTATACACCTTATTTTATTGGATGAATGATTTGAGTGAGATTTATATCAAATCTGGTTTTTACTGTTGTTGCTATTGACAGTGTCTACTAGTGAAAGGTTGGAAAGGGTCAAGCTGGAGTTTTCCACGCGGCAAAAAGAGTAAAGACGAGGAAGACCATGCATGTGCCATCAGAGAAGTAAGCTTCTTTCCCAAGGTGTTTCCTGGCTGTTTTTGTTCCTGATTATTTTATATTTGTGTTCAAACTGAATCTCTGTTTGAAATCATTATACATGCGAAACCAAGTTGTAATGAAGTTTTCGATATGAATAATTTCTTACCTCGAATCAGACCATGGTATTTACTTCAATAAAAGAAGCCTGGGCAGTTTTTTATTTATTTGAAGGCTGAAAAAAGGTTAGCATTGCTTGCAAATTTTGTTTCAATGCAGGTCCTGGAGGAAACAGGTTTTGATGCTTCTAAGCTTCTTAACAAAGATGAATACATTGAACTGATATTTGGACAACAAAGGGTGCGTCTCTACATAATTGCAGGTGTGAAGGACGATACTGCCTTTGCTCCACTTACCAAAAAAGAGATCAGCGTGGGTGTTTATTCTTAAAAATGTAGTCATTCTCAAATATCCAAGTGGCACATTTATCGAGCTTAATATTTTCTGTCTCAATTGATAGAATGTTGTATTGGAACGTGTGGAAATTTGCATTTTCTTGTTATCTGCTTGCAGGAAATTGCATGGCAACAGCTTGATGAACTTCAGCCTGCAAATGATGATGTGATATCTCGTGGGATCAGTGGCCTCAAGCTTTACATGGTGGCTCCTTTCTTGATGTAAGTACTATTGGTCAATAATGTCGTTATCTCCTCGGGTTTTTAACATCTTCTGCTTGTGTTTATCTTGCAGATCTTTGAAATCATGGATTTCAGCACATCAGCCCCCCTTGACTCCAAAACTTGATATGCCACTCAAAGGTTTTCCACTCTTTTGTTTTCAAAAATCACACAACCTACAAATGTCAGGTTAATATAAATCTAATGAATGGATCCCAGAGAAGGGAAAGAAGAAGAAACTCATATGGTAATAAGATTTATCAGTCAGAAAATCTTATTCCAATTGATTCCTTTTAAAACTAAGTAGATTTTATCTTTATAATGAAGAATATTTCATTGCCCTTTCTGGAAAATTTATCATCGATTAAGTGAGAACTGTAGGTGTTTCTTAATTTTGTCATTATTTTGCTGCTATATGGCATTAGAGTTATCCAGAATATCTATTGGGAAACAATAAGGGAAGTTGGAAAATATGAGAACTTAGCAGCTGCATCCAAGTTTGCATGTACCTTCCTCTGCACTTGGCACCGTAATGATACTTGCCCTATGTTGAGTGCTTGAGATAATCTAGTAAGGTACCCCAAGCTAAATTGAGATTGACTGATCAGAGTGGATCATATGGAGTATTTTTCACAGCTCTGCCCTATGTCAAAACGCTGCCCGGTGAGAGTCCAGGCTGTGTCTCAGTCCCAGTGTAGCAGCAACCCTACTCTTTGTTGCCTGCCTAATTACCTTGTCAACTATTTTTACCCAGGTTATTTAAGACGTTACCTTCTTTTAGGTTTTACTCCCTCAACTGGATTAAATCAATCTCTCTCGCCAATATCTTAATCAGTCTTCATGGGTGAAACCAGCCATGTTGTTTGACTCTACCATATCTTTTCCTCAATGTGGGTCACTGTTACCTTGTCGTTCCCTATATTCTCACCATGCATCTTAACATTCTCATTTTTGCTATACACTCATTTTATGAATACGCTTCCTTTTAACTGCCCAGCAGCTATAGAAAATAGCCGGTCTATAGGCCATATTACCAAGAGTTTCCTTAAAACCTCAATAGGTACCACATCTTTCTGAGTCACCCTATCTTTATGAATTATTGATCCAAGGCACTAAAAGTAAACAGTCTATACCAACATAAACAGATTTTTTGTTAAATTAAGTTTTAGTTTTAAAGGGAGTTGCTTTTCTCCTGTGACCAGTTTTGCATAACTGAAATGGTTAGGAGTTTATTTGAACTTTTGTGGAATCCAAGGGGGTGTGCTAGTTTTAGTCAGTGCTTTTGATGAATAGCAGTGTAATTGGTATATATATTTATTTCTGTTTAGGAATTTGTGTGTGGAAAGCAAGGAACAGTTGGGCAGGGAGTAGCTGCACGATGATAATGGAGAGCCAATCAACGAAAGCTGAGGCTGATGTTTACAAACCTGAAACAGGGCCTGGCAAGAGCTTGAGAAATTTCAGATTTGATATTGGACCAATCTTGCAAGCTATGGAAGTTGCTTTCTCTGCTTGAGATGATCGGAAGGCCCCCAACTGACTTTTTTATTTTTATTTTTATTTTTTCTGTTTAATGTGAAAGTTGATCGAGTTCACGTATCCAGGTGTATATGTTGGCGTCAGAAGATTTGTTGTTTCGATCGCAATGTAGTACGTACAGT
The DNA here is from genome assembly GCA_029856935.1 of Cyclocarya paliurus. Lineage (NCBI taxonomy): Eukaryota > Viridiplantae > Streptophyta > Magnoliopsida > Fagales > Juglandaceae > Cyclocarya > Cyclocarya paliurus. The sequence goes on along the minus strand of JARVXP010000207.1, from coordinate 3,679,071 downwards.
GAACGGAATCTGAAGAACTTGGCAGTTGGCAATGCTCGAAAGTTCTATTTTCATGCTTTTCTTTTTCTTGTTTCTCCAAAAAGCTCGATTTTCCGTTTTCATGCTTGGTTGAACTGACCCTAATGCCTTCATCGCGGGGTGCGCCATTGTAGGCTATGCTGCTGATATAGTTATATCACAAACTGTGTATCTGTTGGCAGTGAACTCTGGGAATCTTGATCCTCGAAGTCATTTTCTTTGATAACATCCATCATCAAATAATTAGTTGCTCCTCCTCGTTTACGTATCGCATAGTTTGTTCCCTCCCATGTTTATTTTAAGGTTTATTGGCAATTAGTCATCCCAATTCAATGCCCAATTATGAATTTTCGAACTTGTATAGCTGGGAGAGTCCCACCATTTTGTGTGTGAGGGGGTAAAAATAATAAAATTCAATACAAGCCCAATCCACTGAGTTAGTAGCTAGGGGGGTTAGGAGTCAGAAAGTGAGGTGGGGGAGTTAAAGAGGGTCAGGAGGCATGGGGATGTCGAGGGGGACATGGCAGGTAGGTGGCAAGTTTCAGAGCATCAACATGAATGGCGCAAGTGGGAAGGGAAGGTTTCCTGACACACATAAGGGACCGGTCCCACCATTACCAACTGACACACGCAACATGGGGGTAGATAAAAAGCCCTCAGCCAGGTGACCAAGGAGATCTTGGGCTCTCGACCTCTCATTCTTCCTCTCCTTCTTCTTCCAGGGAAAGGAGCGCACTAGGGATTGGCTTCTTCAGTTCTATTTTTTCCTCTTCAACGACTCATTCAATCCCAAAATGGGAGAGCTCCAGCGAATACTTCTTCTCCAATAAATTTATATTCAACATCATCATTGTACAATGAGATATGAGGGACCATGAGAGACTGTAAACAAGAACATTATAGTGGATTTTTTCTCCCCAAACGCCCGTGGATGTAGGCATTACGCCGAACCACGTAAACTCGTGTGTTCATCTTTTTTATTTCTCTACATTTATATTTTCTAATCACTGCCATGGATGTACGAATCGCCATCGTATAGCCACACTGGAACACTATCAGGAGCTCCAAATAACACCATTCGAGGCTCGATCAACCATTGTTGCCCAGACCACGAAACACAACATCAATATTGTGGATCTTAGAAATTAAAAGGGTCATAAAACAGAAGTTAAATTACTTACCAGAAGAAAAAAGTTGCATCAACTCAAACCAAATTAGATTCAACTCTTTTCATCCTAGACGATGGAGTATATAATTAGGAATATCCTAAAGTAGTCAGTAAAATTTGATGGATATTAAATTAATCTCATTAGCAAAGTGCAAAGGATTGTGCAACCATAGTATATAGGAAGTATACAAAAACATCAAAAACTACAAAAAAAAAAATTATCGATCGAGCGTCTGTTGATAGAAGAGAACATGATCCGCGGTAATTGATTTTGGCTCTTGAAAGCCATTAGTTATTGTTCTTTTAGAATTTATCGTCACTATTGATGTAGTATTTTGTGGTCCTGGGTGATTCAGCGCTAGCAATGCTTGAGTAATGACCTGCATAGTGAAGAAGGGGGGACCTTAGGGTTCGTTGCGGTTCCGATGCTTAAATTAGTTTTAATGTAAGAGATGAAGAGAAAATAATAATGGAGACGAGTGTAAAAATTCACCTTTTTGTTAGCTGCGGGTGGTGTCTATTTATACTTATCGATCTGATCTCCATGGTAGTGGAGTCACTCTGTAGAAGATTGTTCATGCCGCCTACTCGCTGAGCTATAAGGCATCTAAGCTTGATGTCAGCATTTCGAGCACATGCTGCATTGAATGTGGTGAGCTTTCTTTTCTAAATTTCATTAATACTCGGTGTGAACTGCTTTGAATATTCTTGGGTTGCATTGAATGCGACATTTCTTATTTCTTAAGTCTCCCTGTCTGTCACTTTTCGGTAGCGATATTTCCAGTTGACAAGCTCATCTGTTTACTGGTTATTAGTTTCTAGACTGTCTTCATTGTTGTATGTTCCTATCTACTCATTTCCCTTCAGTATACCTGAGGCCTGGCCCGTTTCCCATGTCTAGGTTTGGGCCTAGATCCGGGCCTAGACCTGGATCCAACCCAGGGAATAACTCCCTTCACAGTCACCTTCATAGACTACCTGTTTGTTTCGTGAGAAAATTGTGGAGTGATGGGCTTCCACTCGTGCTTTGTAGTAGGTTTAAGATTTTTCATGACTTGTACATTTGATGTTGCCAAAATTTGGGGACCACGAAGATTCTGGTTATCAATGGTATAGAATAGTTGAGAAGGCCTCGGATTCAAAAACGCCTATGCCGAAATTGCAGGTGGTCCAAGAACTGAGGTACACTCTTATATGAGTGGCCCGAATTGTTGTACATTTCGTTATTTCGTACCCTTTGGGTTGGACCCGCTACCAATTTCAAATCTTTACATGAACAACTGTCCAGTGCTTCACAGTTGTGGTCAGTTAGCAATGGTTACTAAAATATCTCATATAGAACAATTATATTTACAAACAAATTCTAATGTGAAAACTCTTGGTTTGGCTTGGCTTTGCTTTGGCTTTTTATGGAATGTCAGGGAGCCCAATTTGTGTGTCCTAGAATCATTCAATCTCCTTGCCTTATCCCTTCTTCTCACGTGTTGGTATTATCTTGTTAGCTTAGCTAGCCGTTGCCAAAGTGTGTGGAAACTTGAGATAGAGCACGAGAATGTCAGCTTCAACTCTAAAATCTGAAATCCTTTTTAGTGCATATTTTGCACGCATACACTGCCAGTCTGCCACTACACGTAGCTTTCTTAATTATGTTCCCCGAATATTATTTACGAAGCAGGAATTTGTCGGTATTTTGGCAGAAACGCCATTTTAACCATTCTCATACTGACGATAGATACAAGAAGTGTCCTTTCTTTGTTAGAATCAAGAGATCACGCGGCGTTGAAATCATAATGGAAAGCTCAGATCCTGCATCATGGTTGATAGGAATCTTTATTACTGTTTTAAATTGATGTGAAGATTTGTGGAATAAAGCTTAATGAACAGTGAGAATGACGGGCTTTAAGGACAAACTTCTGAGGTAAATCAGGGGGATATTAATCTCCGCATGCTTGAGCTCTGAGTCACGTGCATTACTTTGCTGGCTTGAGCAGCCAATGACATAAGGCTGCCTGCAATTTTGTCCCATGATTCGCAGGACCCCCAGAGCTCAAAATTAGTACCGTTTTCAACGACTTCTAGTTATTATTATTTTCCTCATTTACCATAAAAAAAAATAAAGAAGATCTTTATTCGTTAATTTATACAGATCATAGGAGTAATTAAGAAAATATTATATTATATCTAAAAAAAAATAAAAAATTAAAGGTCTTTGTTCTATGCAACTTACAATGTCATGCAAATTTTCCCAAATCATACAGCACCGTTCCCAAATTAACTTGGGAAAATTTAATATTTCTTAAACGACACTCCTCCTCTCTCCTCTTTCACCTCTCGATTTTTTCAAGTACCCTTAACATGACCACTAAAGCAGGTTCTTGAATGCTAGAGAAGATGACGTGGACAGTGACCTCATCTCGTTATCTTTCTCAGCCAGTAAAAGATGTCTGTGACTGTGGAGTGGGCCTAACTTCCCACGCCTCCGCCCTCCTAATATCTGTATCTAGAAAGAAGCCACCGATATCCACCACGTGGTTACTATTTTTTCCATTCTATTGGGCTTCCAAAAAAATCAAAACGACGACAAGCTCAGACCCGTCCACGTCTTCTGTTTATGAACACGTGCTTGTTGGATGTGCTCCCTTCCGTATCAATTTTTTTTTTTTTTTCCACCGGGTTTAGCCCATCGGCGATACTGCTCACTGGTCCAAATCGTTCAGATATCACGTTTGATATAAATTATTATAAAAATTAAGTCGGCGTAATAGCCAATCAGCCATTGCCAGATGTGCCTGGTCCCACCTTTTCAGGTTTTTTTTTACATCAAATAACCAGTGAGAAATTGTGGCATCTCCTTTTTTTTTTTTTTTTGCCGGAGAAAGATTGTGGCATATCTTTTGTATATATTTTTTGCCGGACACTTACATGTAACAGAAAATTTTGTTTTTTGTTTATTTGGTCTCTGTCCGCCCATGCAGTGTCCCCGTGTAATTGAAATTGACGTTCCTTTCAAAAAAAAAAAAAAAAAGAAATTGACGTTAAGCAGTAGAGAAATGGTAGTTGTACTGATAAGCTTATAAATATCGCATAATTATTATAAAAAAATAAAAAAATATGAAATTTATATAAAATAAATTAATTTTTAATAATAAATCTTATTTTTTATTTAAATAATTATATAATATTTATACAATTCACGATTATATATAGTATTATTCTAAACTATATATAAGCGGGTGGCATGCTGGAGTGGAGAGTTGCGTTGGATAATGAACTGATTTTAAATATTTTATAAATAATAGTAAAAAAGTAATATAAAAATAATGATAAAATATTAAATAATATAAATATAAATAATTAAATATTCTATATCCAAACTATTCCTTGATGAGGGTGGCGTGGGGTAGATGACAGCCAAAGAAATCAGAAGTTTTGGCTGTTCTGGGTCTCGATTATATTTGCAGGCTTAATGCAGCAATTAATTCCAAAATTCCTAATCCATCTTGCTTAATTCGAAACTCCTTGACTTCATGCCCTTCCCCACCATTAATTCCCCTTCCATTATATATACCCTACCACTCCCTCATTCCTTCCACACACAAAGCATCCCACACGAACGTCCAATTAAGCCTCTGCAGGCTTCTTTTTTCTCTCTTGCTCGTGATCATCTTCTCTGTATTCTCTTAACCTTTAATGGCTAAGGACGTGGAGGTGGCAGAACATGGAGCTTTCCCGCACAAGGACTACCAAGATCCACCTCCGGCACCGCTCTTCGACACCAAGGAGCTAGGCAAGTGGTCCTTCTACAGGGCTTTGATAGCTGAGTTTACAGCTACTTTGCTCTTTCTATATGTTACGGTGCTGACAGTAATAGGCTACAAGAGCCAGAGTGATGGACTTGTCAACGCCTGTAATGGAGTCGGGTTTCTCGGGATTGCTTGGGCTTTTGGCGGCATGATTTTTGTTCTTGTTTACTGCACTGCTGGGATTTCAGGTGTGGGGGCTTTCTTTTTTCCTTCTTTCTTCGTTACATTTTCCCCCCTGCAAGGCCTTGTTTGCTTGTACGTATAGAGACATGTAGTTGAGTTTAGGGTGCATGGTTTTTCTTTTTATGTTCTTCATTAGTTCTGTTTTCTTGTATTGAAAGTGTTTCCGCTATCCAGAAAATGCATAGATAAGGTTTCAAATAATATGAAAAATACTCTTCGCATAACGTGTCATTTGTTGTTTTCGTTTTCAGTTCTCCCAGCTAGCAGTAGTACTTGCATAAACTTGTTTGAAGGGGGAAAAATACGTAACGAAAGCCGAAAGCAAGTTTCATGTTTCTTTCGGTTGTCTTGGAAACTAAAAAGTCTCTTCAGATCTTCAGTTTCTTGGAAAAAGAAAAAAAAAATTTGAGGCTGTAACGTTATATCATATGCAGGGGGTCACATCAACCCGGCCGTGACATTCGGGCTGCTCTTAGCTCGGAAGGTGTCGGTGGTGCGGGCGGTGTTGTACATGGTGGCTCAGTGCTTGGGAGCCATCTGTGGCGTGGGGCTTGTGAAGGCCTTTAACAAGGCGTACTACGTTAAGTACGGAGGTGGGGCTAACACGCTCACCGTTGGCTACAGCAAGGGCACTGGTTTGGGCGCCGAGATCATTGGCACCTTCGTCCTCGTCTACACCGTCTTCTCTGCCACTGATCCCAAGAGGAAAGCTCGAGATTCCTACGTTCCGGTATGCACCCTAGCTATTAACACTCACTCTGTAAATGCTATATATTATTGAAAAAATCTATATTATTTCTCAATTTTAGAAGCACCGAGTTTTTACCGACTCTTGCTCGATCCATTGTTTTAACTTTTTAATTTCTACGTACGACCATATATCTTTTTTTTGTTTTGATTGGTGAACTACAAAAAGATATTGGCGCCACTCCCGATTGGATTTGCGGTGTTCCTGGTTCACTTGGCAACCATCCCTGTCACTGGCACCGGCATCAACCCCGCTAGGAGCCTCGGACCCGCTGTTATTTACAACGAGAAGGCGGCCTGGGATGATCAAGTTAAGTCTACATTCCAATATCTTACTGTTGTTCATTCTCTTAATTCTCAGCAGTAAGTAGTATTATATATCCAAAACGACTTACACTGTATTACTATATCTTAATTATGTTCTTCTGGGTTGTTGTACGTAGTGGCTGTTTTGGGTTGGACCATTCATTGGAGCAGCACTAGCAGCTTTCTACCACCAATTCATATTGAGGGCAGGTGCTGCGAAAGCTCTTGGGTCATTCAGGAGCAACCCTATTGTTTGATAATTTCTTCATGCTTTTACCTACCGGAAATGAGATTGGAAGAAGAAGGCCGATTTGGTATTTTTAACAATCATAATTATTAATGGATGACTGGTTGTGCTTGTGTATGAAGTTTTTATTTGGCTCTTTCTAAGTATCCTTTGCAGCAGCAGCAGAAGTAGTATTGCTTTAGGATGTTTTGGTCCAACTCCCCCCTTCTAAACTTCTATCTCGTCAGTTACATCAAAATTATCTCGTACACATTTCAAGTGGTTGTTTATATCAATCGCATAAAATGTGTCATGTGACAAGTGTGACCGAGACGTATAGAATATAGAATAAAGAAGGGTATTAATCTTTAAAGAGTTGTCTTTTATTTTCAATTTCAGATAGAAAAATTAATTCATAATTCTTAAATCATGTATAATTTTTTATTTTTTTCTTATTAAATATGTGATGTATGAATATGAATAGAAATTTTTTTTAATTTAACAAGAATAAAACAAAAAAAAGAAAATCAAGTGTGATGTATAATGTATAAATAATGAAGAGAATGGCTCTTTCATATAAGAATAAATCTACATTCGCCGAGGATCCATTCCTAGAAAGGGCCCTATGCAAATTATTATTATTTTTTATTTAATGATTAAGAAAGTATTTTTTAAATGATATTATAAAATAACATTTTTAAGGATACGAAAAAAAAATTAATAAAAAAAATTATAACTTGTACGTAGCCATCCTCGTGCTACACCCCGGCCCTTCATATAATAGCATTGGTTTTATTCAGTCCCGGAAACTTCCTTTTTCATTCCGGAAGAGTAATTAATTTGGAAAAGAAAATGTCTTAACTTATCGGATTATGAAGTAGGAATTAGGAAATAGCCCAATAACTCATCTCGCATGACTGTCATGTAGAATGTAGAAACCCCCAAGGCTCAGGGTGTTACGGAGAGCGAGCCCATGAGATGAGAAGTGAACCAATTAAAACCAATGGGCCAAAGAATGTCCGTCTAATTTAAAGCCCAACCAAAATGTCAACTTAAAATCATCTACAGCCCAAACACTTCCCCTGCTGTTAAATGGACTTCGGCCCTTGCCTTTGCCTAAGTTACTTGGGCTGTAAATAATAAAGGCTTAGCTTAGCTTGAGATTTTTTGTAAATGATAGTTGGTGGAATTTTGAGATCATTTTCTAATTTAGGAAAAATAAAATATTGAAATTGGAAAAAAACATGATTCGTGATTGAGAAAGAGAGTTTCTCTTGATTTATCTTTTATTTTAACACTAAATTCTAAACTAAAACAAAAATTAATAATTTAATAATAAATCTTCGCAACCTCCCAACACTCCTACTATTCTTTCCAATAAAGGCGGATTTTGCTACACAACCTCCTACTATTCATCCACACTCCACACTCCACATTTTTTAATATTTTTTTTAAATTTTTTTTTGAATTTATTTTTTTAAAACTATTTCAAATTTTTTATTCACTATTCATATAAAAATTATTTAATAAAAAAAATTAAATTTTTTTTTAAAAAAAAGATGAAATGTGGAGTGTTGGGAGGTTGGGAAGATTTAGGCTTTGTTTGGTTCCTTAACCAAACTCATCTCATCTCACTCATCATTACAACTTTTTCAAATCCCAACATAAAATATAATAAACAATTCAACTTTTTCAAATTTCAAAATAATAAAAATATTCAAAAATAATATTTTAACAATATTTTATTATCTAAACTCAACTCAACTCAACTCATTTCAACAACCAAACGCACCCTTATTATTCTTAATCTCACCGCATAATCTAAAGCGTCTCATCTTTACCTCAAAACGAGGACTCTTTAAAGCTTTTTGATGCAGTGATGATGGCAGCACCCCTTTTACTTTGATTACAGATTGTACGCCGTCTATCAATAATGACATATCTTTAATGTTGTCTTCACTATTTTTTTAATATTTACTTTTAAAAAAAGAAAACCACCGATTCAAAAATCTCACTTAAGCAAGAGGAATACCATAGAATAAACAACATCAACAATACCACTCCACCAAACAAATAACACCAATCACAAACAAAAACCAACTCTAATTTGTGGCAGAGCGAGCTTATCCAATCTAAGCATACCCTTCAGTAGCCTTGGTAGAGAGCTCAATTTCGTGTATCTTCCAGCCATTCCTTCCTCCCCCTGACGCGCAAGAAAATCTACAAAGATGTTGCCTTCTCTATATTGATAAGCAATAGAAAATCGAAGTCCATCAAGCAGTGAGAGGAGCTCATCCTAGTAGTCCCACAGGTACCAGATCAAACACTTACTAGCCGACACCCAGTTGACAACAAACATTGAGTCACACTCAATTTCCGACCGTATAAAACCCATATCCTTACACATGCTCACACCCACTAGCAGGGCTCTCAACTCTGCCATATTATTTTTACCATGGCCAAAATATGCAGAGAAAGCTCCAATAAAATTTTTCAAGGGGTCCCTTATCACACCTCCACCACCACAGTTGTTGGGATTCCCTCTACAGCTACCATCCACATTTAGCTTAATCCAACCTTCAACTGGTTTCTTCCAAAAACTCAACCGAGACCTTCTACTCTTCACATGACATAGAGGAATATCCAAGGCCTGGAGAATTGCTCTATCAACAGAAGAAAGGGATGTGCTTTTCACAGGAAGAGCGAACAACTTCTGCAGCCACACCTTGACTGCCAGCCACACACTCTCTGACGATTCAAAAACTCCCTCCATCCTTGCTTTGCAACGCCGTAGCCAAAGTTGCCATGTGATAATACATGGAAGTATACCAATGAGGACACCACACTGAGAAGACTCTTTGGCAAAAGAAAACCAGTGCAACACCCGCGCCCACCAAGAACGTGTCATCAAACGCGAAATTCCCAACTCATTTTCAGCAGTTTTCCAAACTTGTGCCGCTATATCCCCTGAGACCAATACATGATCAATAGATTCAAAACTTCCTAACGAACAACAATCGCATTGTGAAACGATGGGAATGTCCCGTGACTAAAACCGATCATCCGCAGCCAAGCCATTAACCTTAGTTTTTCACATACAAACTGCAATCTTTTTGGGCAAGACACTATGACAAATCCACTCCATCCCTGGTTGTTCAATCCCTCTTATCCGAATAATATCCCATGCACTTGCTGAGGAGAAACGTCCATCACTGGCTGGCTTCCAAATGACCATATCCCGTCCCTCCTTCCCAGTTTTTTATTTGGTGCACTATCTACCTCGTTTTATCCTCTCCGACCAGAGTCACAAGTTTTTCTTCATCCCCACCTTCCATCCACCCACACGTCCTTAGTACACAGGCTAGGTTGTTGAATTAAAACATTAGAAGCACAAAGAGGCGCGCCCGCAAGCCAACGGTCAAACCAGAAAGATGAGCCACCCTCTTTAACTTGAACTTTGATGTATCAATGACCTTCGAAAGAACATTCCAAACTGACTTCCAGAATCTAGAAGCAGTAGCCCTTCTTTCAATACTTGCTTAAAGGAATTTTTTTTTTCTATGTCAAAAGGTAACGATAAACAATCCGTACTCATGTTTTATTAAATATAATTTTTAAACTAATTTTTAAAATAATAATCATAAAAATATTATCATTTAATAAAAATATATAATTTAAAATATAATTATAAAAATAATTTTGTGTATGTCATGCATCCCAAAGTTGAGAAAAATAAAACAAGAAAAAAAAATTAAAAAACAAAAATTATTGAAGCTGGTAAGTCATGCATTACTATTGTCATTAATTTAACTAAAATTATTCCAATAAATTTTCAGTTAAAGAGTTCATTTATTTTATTTTACCCAAAATCACTTGAAATGTAATCTACATGATTGTATTACTAATTTACCATTCTTTAATTTCAACTATTGTAACATTATTTATTCATTTATTCCGTCTTTTCTTATTTCTTTCCAACAATATTCTTATTTTCTTTTTCAAAATCTAAGAGTCAAATTTATTATTTAATTTATCTAATAATTATTTCTTAATCCAATTATTATATTATATATATTGGTTTTCAACGGCAATATTTGTTCTTCTATCTAGCGGCCCTTTTGTTTTCAATGTAACATTCATTTATTTGTTTTATATACTTTTTTTTAGCAATCATATTTTTCAAAATTTAACTACCATAGAAAGGAGATAAGACTCATTTAAGCAGAGAAGGGCTAAGTGGTGAAATTAATAGGGCGGAAGAACAGAAGTTAGGTTTGGGTGATGATCAGAGGTGAGAAAGAAAAACTAGTTAAATAAGTTTTGGCCATTGATATGCACGGTGTAGATCTACGTGAAATAGACTTTACAATATTTATAGATATTTAATGATGTATAAGTTCATGATCTCGTGTATCTATCCTTCTCCTACTCTGATGTACTCTAGATCTTAAACAAGAACTCTAGGAGATACCAATCTCCTAATAAATTTTGTAGCTAAAATTAATACGTACCAATGGATTATGCCTAAGACAATGTTAATGGGCGAGGAATGGTGGCAAATTATAGATTGGAGGGACCTCAGATCCACAAACCTTACACACTCCATCAAATTAACATTGCCTGCATGGTATTATTACAAATTTACGCGTAAATTGGACCCTACAAACTTTATGTTTGGTATAACTATGGCTGTTCAGATCTAGCTAGCACTTTAATTACCACCAAAACAGACCGACTTAACTTTGTATTAACACGACAAGCTATGCCAACTTCTGGTCACGTGGGCTTTGGTCCCCGGTGCCGGCTTTAGTTTTGATCATCAAGCTGTTGTGCCATGCAGGCCCCAGTGACCCACATGCAGTCCTGTCTCCTATTCGCTTAATCATGCTCTTCAAAAAGAATCCCAACAAACGCAATCAATTCTTGTTTGCCTTTTGAGATAAGATCAAAGCGAAGGAAACTTAGGAAAGGGAAAATATGTTAATTGTTGCCGAGCTCAGGACGATATATGGTACTGGCTTAGCCGTGTGGTTAGGTGTGTACGTAGCGCGCGCATGCGCACTCCCATCATTAATTTTCTCTACTCATCCAGCCCCAGCTCCCTCCGGCCGGGCTTAAACAGAAAAATTCAAGCTAATGAAGCAGAGCTTGCATGCTAGGGAGGAATTTATAAAGATCCAATGGCACCCATCACCACCCTTCTCTTCTTCATTTTCTCTGCACTTCGTTCTCTCTTGTTTCCTGATCACCCACCGACAGTTTACACCTTCACTTCTGACAATCATGAAGTACTGCCCGCGTTTTTCCCTTGGGGTTTTGGTTACGTTTAAGCAGATCATGATGTTCTTCGCGTTTGATAATATTATTATTGCTTGTTGGGACGCGATATCAATTTGTGATGCTGAAGGCTGTTCATCATTGATCCCTGGAAGCAAATTAAAGAGCCAGCCATGCATGATCCTGACGTTGGACCTAAGTGCAAATTAAGCAGTCCCAATTTAAACAGTACTGTTCTTCTCATGTTTGCATAAAATATTCCTCTTGAATCTCATGTCATTTGATTTAATTCATGTACTGGTATCATCTGAGATTGTAAAATTAGAACAAGGTATCATCATGTGTTTGCTCATGTGGGAGTACTTGGAGAACCTCGGTTCATACATATACATATAGATACATATCTATATATTTAAGTAATTGAAATTATGTGAGAAATGGTATCTAGCTGGTTAAAGAAAATCTATTTCGATGCCTCATTTTTTACAGACCCAGCACACCGTTGACATCGATTATGCTAAAAAATGATTGGTACTGTTTTAATTTCTAAAAGTAATAACGCATCCACGACAAATAGTATGCTAATACACCGGCATAGATATAGCAAAACTCATCTAGTTACCGGAATTTGTACTCAATTATTCCCATGAGGCATCAAGGTTAAACAAGAAATTAACAACATGTTTTTTTAAATATTCTAGTGTTACCTGCCGCACGATATACGGTAAAAATGAGAGAGAAATTCTTCTATTCATATTAAATTTAAAGTGATTAAGTATGATTGGGAATGACAAAATTGTAAATGAAAAGGGTTGGAAAAAAAATTGTTAAACAAAGTGTGTTGAATTGAAGTGGAAAATGATAAAGTCAATTTGGTCGTTGGGGCGAATAAAGCGCTACAACAAGATGAGTTTGATCTCAAACATAAAACGACGTGCTGTTGTGTTCAAGAAATGGAAACGGCATGTAATCGAAACGACAATAAAGCTCGTCATGTTAGATTCTTTGGCGACGGTTTCAAAGTAAGTCGTCACAATACATTTTTATAACGGCGCTGCTGGACGTTTTCACAATCTTAATGGATCTAAAAGTCATCTTCCAAAACATTCTGATCCGTCTTCGGACTTGAGAGTTGTAACCCTAATAAATTGACCTCGTCTCTGTATTTTCGCTTTTCAGTGTTTCAATCTTTTTTAGTACAATTTAGGAAGGCAAGAGACTCAAGAGAGTGAGAGATGCATCTATGGCCGTCGATGAGGATTAGGGACTCATTCAGGCTTGGATACCTGAGAAAGCTCGAATGGAACCTCAATAGAATGGAAAGCGAAAAGCAGAAGTCTTCAAGCAGACAGAAACTGTTGGATAATGAAGAACCTGTTTCCGATCAAAAAGAAGCTGCTAGACCTGTTTCCGATCGACAAGAAGCAGCGAAACCCAATTCAGAGATTCTTGGTTGGCTCCTCGTAGTGTGCAGGGAGTCGCTGATGGTTCTCTCCTGTTGCTATTGCTGTTTCTGTTGCGGAGGTAATTGATCTCAGTATCCCTTTTGCTTTCCTCGTGCAAATTTCTGTCTGGATTGAGGGCTTTTTTTGGTACGGATATTATAAATTCGTTGATCACCTTTTGTTGGAAAATTGATCTAGGGTTGTTGAGGGATTTGATTTTATTAGTCTTTCCTGGGCACCTTTTTATGGTGCTGAATTTTAATCTTCGTAAAGGTTATGGTCAGCCTTTGTTGAGCATAATTTCGTGAAGCTAAGCCTATAGGATTTGTAGTCCATTGGCTGTTATCATTGCAAACATAATTGACAGCATAAGGATGCGCAAAAAGGTTTTTCAAAACCGTCGGGGATATCAAATAAGCAGCATTCTTATAATTGGCCCCCAGTATGGTTTAGATTATGGCGTTTGGGAGAAGAAAGGATTAAGTTGGGGCGGGGCAGCAGGGGGGGTTTATGAATTTCATATAGGAATGTTCTGAGCTGATTAGTTTAGGTGGTGAGATGTGTGAAGAATGAATTGCCTACAGGGCTTGAAAAGAAGAGAATGGATAAGGATCTAAGCTTCAAAATCTCGAGTTAGGAGTAGTATATATTTGTTGTCTTTCCAGCGTAAATTTCTCGAATTATTTTAATTTACCAGGAAATTATTCAGTTTACACTGCAGTGGGTAAGATAGGAGTTCTGGATAGCCACCAATTCATGGTGCATAGTAATCTCTCCGCTGGTTCTGTCAATTACTTGTTGTTTGCAATAGCTCTGCTTGGATTTTTCGCAATTCTTTTAAATCTATCTTTCAGTCTCTCTGCATATTCGATCATAATTTGGTGATATTATGTTTTGAGTGATACCCAAATAAATTGGTTGAGTGGACCCTTGCCTCTTAACAAAACTAACTTGAGTTGGCTTAAGCTTCAATGAACTGAAATTTTACCATTTAATGTTACCAGTGGACGGAACCTAGTCAACATTTTAGCCATCTCACTCACTCTTACTGCACACATGCTTGTGAATCATGATTTTTATATGCTAGATAATTTGCTCTACATGAATTTCATCGAATTCCTGGAAGTGGTGTTGTATCATCTAGCTTTCTGCAATTGTTTTTGCTTTTAATTTGTGCGGTTTTCCCCCTTGATCGAAGAATGTGATCAATTGCTTCGCTGGCATATTTTTTTAGTAATTTATAGGCAATGTTTTCCTCTTTCAGCTTGCCTGGATGAAGATGAGTATTGATGCAGTATCTGGCAGCGCATTTGGAATCTGAATCTATCCTGGAAATAACAAAAATGTGTATACTGGAAATTGGCTAACCCTCTCTAAAGCTTTTGTTGCTGGAATGTTAATTATAAATAGGCCCTTTAGTTCGTATGCCATGAAATATATAAAGGTAAATGTTATTTTTCACCCTAGAAGTTGTTATACCAATGGTTGTAAAGTCACCTAAAATGTACCGCATCAATAGACGTGAGTGGGGGGATGACCAAATCTAGGATGATGACTGGCACTGCTTTTTTAAATTTTGGGCTTAATAACTCTCTCTTGGATTGAAAGCAACTTCCAACCTATCAAATACAAAATACATTGCTTTGAAGAACAAACATTTTACTGAACAACATATTCTTGTGTTGGGCTTTTTGTGAGTTTGATTTTGTTTTGTGGCGGTTTAATTTGATGATCCGATCTGACAACGATTGGTTGCGATGTTTTATAGATTTTCAATGAGATTTGGGTCATAGAGCGCAGGCTTGGGTTGACAGTATTAAACCTATACATGACTGCTAATTAGAGTTTATTACATGTATATGCATATGCATTATGAAATAAAATTCTTTGTAGTTTCGTGGACTTAAGCAACCTTTTGAACCACGTAAATCTTGTGTTATGTGTAATCAATTCTTACTTTTTCTCTTAGAGTTCCTAGTAACTTGTACCAAATAATGTCAAATTTTCAAAGAACCCTCGTCCGGAAGGTATAGGAATAGGATATCCTTATATTTGTTGGGTACGTAACTTTATATTCTCTTCTTAAAATCCAACTTTAAAAGAGGTACGAAATGGTACAAACAGAGTGAACCAAGAGGGCTAAAGAGTAAAGACAAAGAAGGATGAGGGCTAAAGAGTAGAGACAGAGAAGGAACGTTCACGATAAAAACAAGAGCAGGGACGGGTCGTCTCATCCCGTCTCTTACCAACAACCTCTTGCTATCTCATTAAACTAAATGAGAAAACTTGGTGTGATTTTGCATTTTACACCCTCCAATAGAAAATGGACACATAGGAGATTTACGTATTTTACCATGAATTCGAGTTGAGGCTAGTGATTTCGTTCAATCAATCGATCTCTCCCTTCTCCCTTTCTCTATTTTCCCCCCACTCTTCTCCCGTTCAATCGATCTCTCTCTCATCTCTATCACCACACCTATTTCGTCGTCACGACCTCTCTCTCTCTCTCTCTCTCATTTCATCGTCACTCAACTTGATTTGGAAACCATTTCCTTCGACTTGATTTAAAATTCATTTTCGTTAATTCACTCAATTTGCTTTGTAAGTGATTTATTTTATTCGATCTACGTGGGTTTGTTTTTTGTATGGCACCTTGTAGACAGATTGATTTTGATGAATTTGTTTATTCAATTTTCTGTTATTTGAGGATAACGAAAGTTCCTGTAATGGTTTATTTTAAAAATTGTTGTACCTTGGCAATTAACTCATGCACCTAAGAGGACCTAGAAAGTCTAATTGGTCTGAGCACGTCAGTTGGTCCATAGCCCATTGGCTCCAAGATTGATAAATAGTGTCAAATACTCCTGTAATTGATTTTCTATAGAATCATATTCAAGCAGAGGAGAGGATGTAATGCCTCACTGGTTAAGTAGTAGAAACTTTGGTGGTTCCTATTTTATCGAGACTTTCAGAAGGTCTTCTAAATTTACGCTTTGTTAGAAGAGTGCCTAATCATGTGCAAAGGTCCTACAAAAGCGTTGTTCTTTTTATTTTTTCTTTCTGTTGGATAGTTTCTCTGATTTAGATCTTGCCGACCCAGAAAGTATTGTCGGAGGTTGATTCAAGTCTCAATCGATTCAGGAGAGGAAACAGATACGATGGCTTCAAAGTATTCTATACGTACGTAGGATGCGAACACACCCATAAATATATATATATATATATAATATATATATATATATAGACACGAATTTTATTTATAAATCGACGAGTTTTGTTATGGTAAGTTCAATTATAAATTTTTTTTTAATATAAATTAGATCTTTTGTAGTTTACAACTTTTTTTATGTTTTTATTTATAAACTTAGCACTTATCTATCGTAGGCATGCGTTTATCTTGGATGAGATAAATAAATTATTAGAAAAATAAATTTTTTTCCTAATGATTTATGATTAAATATATAACTTCCTATTCAAAAGCATGTCCATAACAATATAATATAGCTAAAAGTACATATAATTAAGTTTATACATAAAAAATAATAATTATACTAGTTCTTTTGAAAAAAAAGGGGACCATATTTAACAAAGACCGAACATTTAATCATATTTAAAAATTATATGTTCGGTTGTGTCAAATTATAGACATTTGACTATATAGATTAATCCGAACATAACACATTAAACTAAATGGGTGAGACCTACAAATTCTAACACGACCTATTTAAATAAGAGTGACACTACAACCATCGAGGATCCTCTGGATAAGTGCATTCTCATTTTTTTTCATGTATTTTTTTAATCCTCTTAAGCATTTAAAACAAATTTACAACATCATTAAAAATATTTACTTAATCATTAAGTAAAAAAAAATTGTTAGGACCCATGTCGGGACCCATTATCGGGATCCCTAGTATTTTCCTTTAAATAATGTGTCATGTTGTGTCACGCATTTAACTCATTTAATAATTAATTAAAAATAGATCAACACAACATAACTCATTTTAACCCGTTTCATGTAAATGAATTGAATTAACCCACACAATTTATTTAACTTGATTAATATAATTTTACATAAAAGTTAAAATATATATCTAATAGTAGCCACAATATCTCAAGAATACAATAAGACTACCTACTAACAAATAATATCAATATTTTTCAGATTTTAACTTATAATAAAACTAATATTATAAATCAAAAATTACAAATATGAGCATAGGTCAATAATTACAACCCTAACTAGGGGTAAAAACCAACACAGGAGGTTCGGTTTTGGTCCAAAATCAAAACCAAACCGACAATTTTCTTACATGTTAAAAATCGATTGATTAAGGGGGAGAAAACTGCTGGCTCGATTTTGACGTGATTCTGATCAGTTCATTGGTTTTTTGTCGGTGGCACGATGGGAGAGAGAGAGAGAGAGAGGGTGTGCAGCAGGAGAGCTAAAGAGGAATCAAAATGAAGAAGATGGGAGGGAAAAACTAATAACACACTAACCAAAACGACGTCGCTTGGTGTATTAAACCAAACAACATCATTTTTCTTATTTATTTTATTTTTTGTAAATCTCAGTTATAAAATGACACTGTTTAATTCACTTATGTTAATCGCATCGTTTTACACAATAATAAAATAAAATGAAATATAGATTATCGGTTGGTTTACACGCAGACTATACTGGGACCGAATCGACCTACATTGGTTTCTAATGTTTTGGACTGTTGGTTGATCGGTTTTATACTAGTTTTGGCCAAATCTAGATTCCGACGGCCAGTTCACATCGGTGACGGTCAGTTCTGTCGGTTAGTGTACACCCTTAGCCCCAATAATAAAAGCATAAGTATATTAAAAAATATCAATATTACAACTCAATAATAATAAAATTGTAATTTTAAAATAAAATTTAAAGTAGTTTGATTTCAGATTAAGTACGTTAACTCGTTAATAACTCATTTATTAATCATGTCTTAACGGATCAATCTGTTTTGATTTGAACTCATTTATATAAACCACAAACCTATTAATTTCGTGTCTTATTCGTATCAGATATTGGCACCTCTACCTATATAAAGAAGAACTATATAGCTAATCTAATTAAAACCAAACTGCACAATTGCTGCCATTTATGAAAATTAGGTAGGCGTGCTTTAAAACTCTTCCATCTTGTAACCATTTAATATATATCCCCCTTATACTTAAAAAGAGCCTATATTTCATGAACAGTAATGAACAGTTGTTTTGTTTGACAGTTTCCTTCTTCCGCTTATATCTCTCAGTATATCCTCACATCAATTATCTTCCTCACAGCAACGTAAACACAGCACAATTTCATAGTAACTCATCACAAAATCACAGCCAATCTCACCGTAAATCATCATTTACAAAATCTCACCATAAATCATCACAAAATCATTATATACATATATATATATATATATGAATATATGTGTATGTGTGAAGATTGATTAGAAAAAAAGAAACCCATTAATAACTGAAGCAACAAAGATTGGCAAATGCCATTTGCTAAGCTTTTACCTTTCTCGTATACATTTTTAACCTCAAAACCCATATGAGCTTATAATGAACTTAAATTCATGTCTAAAACTTAAAATTAATTATAAGAGTTGAACTCAATTGTTCAATAATTAAAAATCATTGATCTTATGCAAATTTAAATTATAGAAACGCTTCGAGACGATACTTGCTGGTTTCAACCCTTTAACAACAACTAATAAGAAGTTGCCATCTTAGCATTATATAAATTAACACCATGAGTTTCAGCACATGTGGTTTCTACCTAGAATGAAATACCCTATGAAAGGAAATTTTCTTCCCTTCCCTTAGCTCTGCCTTCCCTCTACCCCTCGTACCCGACGAGTTGTGTTACTGCCACCAGCGGACGACCACTACCAGTTCCACCACCCATTGCTGCCACTAGCAGACGACCACTACTAGTTCGATGCAGCCAGTCCGTCGTCCAGCCACCCAAAATGTTACAGGAAGCTGAAGTTCACCTTCTCCACCAAGAATTGCACAATTTCTTTGCCGATCAACTAATCTTCGGCGCAATATCTGTTCTCGAAGATAATCAGGGCGGTGATAATGTCCAGAATCATACCTTACAATGTACATTGATAGAGAAATTGACGTCCAACCAGTAAGTATGCTAACAATTTAAGATATATTAATGAAAATGAAAATCATCCATAAGGGTATTGATAAAGACAAGGTTGATTTCAAAAATAAAAGGACAAAAATAGAATTAGAGGCTATTCGGGATTAAGGAACAACAAAAAGCAAAAACCTAGTAGTAAGTCTTTAACAATAAACCACACAAGGATATGATTGGTCAGAACTTAGAGAGAGAGAAAAGAAGAAGAAGAAGATAAAGCTCCACCTCTACGTAATAGAGAAAAAAAAAACCCAAAACTCGTTAAAATTTCCCGAAAGTTTGTTGAATGTTAAAGACTAGGCGGGATTAGGTCCACCAATGACCAAACAAGTAAAAACCCAGGAATTAATGTAAAGCTCCACCTCTAAAAAAGTGAAGGGAATTGGTTTCGAGGGTGACGACTGGAGATTACTCAGACGAGAGTGAGGGAGGGATTGGTTTCAAGGGTGAGGGCTTTCTTCTTCGATGCGGTGAGTTCCCTTCCTAGTCTAATGGGTGGGCTACGTGGGCTTAGTGAGATTAGACGTACCAGTAAGAAGATATTCCATTTAAATTAACAAAAATGCTGGATGCAACCGGCTCATGCAACAGATGTGCAACCATCAACTCAATTTAATGAAACGATGTGTTTCATTTAAGAGAAAAATGAAATCCGGCTTTCATTTTAGAGTTAATATTCGCATCCGCCCCTATTCATGATCAGCCAACACACACCGTAACAAAATGACCAAAATAACCCCATAATAAAATCCACGATCCCTCTCATTTCCCTTCTCATTTTTACTTCCTCACCCTACTGGCAGAATCGCCCACGGCATCCCCACCTTGCCCAAGGCCTCCCGCCCGTCGCCCATCCTCAGGAGTCAACTGTTAAGGTGGCGGCGACTGTCGAGGTGCCGTCAACTGTCGAGATGGTGGCAGTCGGTAGTCCGGTGGATAGATTTGGCTGTGAGGGAGAGAGAAACGGGCGTGCGTGCGGAGGAGAAACGGGCCTCGGGCTGGGGGAGGAGGACGGGCTCTGTTGTGGTGGTCGGTGGCTGCTGTTGGAGGCCGAATAGTCGACGGCGGCGACGAATGTGAGCCACGACGTGGGTGTGTTGGTGGGGCGACGGGCGTGCAGAGGAGCTACGGGCTCGGGCTGGGGGAGGAGGACAGGCTCTCTGGTGGTGGTCGGTGGCTGCGGTGAGAGGCCGAAACGGAGGCGGCTGCGGATCTTGGCTACGACGGGCACACGCGGCGGTGGATCTTGACTGCGACGGGCACACGGGTGGAGGAGAGAAACGGACGGGTTTCGGGTGAGGAGAGAAACGGGTGAGAAGAGAGAGAGAAATGAGAGAAATGGGTAAAGAAGAAAAAAAAAACTAATTGAATTACACGTAAGGTGTGATACACATCAGTCGTGAACAGTGGCTGATGCGTATCATTACTCTTCATTTTAAGGGGGAATTATCTAGGGAGGTGAGACTTGTTTCACTAAGTCTGTCAAAACACACCGTTTTGACAAAGATGAATTCGACAGGTTCAGTCTCTCCCTTCTCCCTTCGTCGTGCGTCCCCTTCTCCCTAACCCTAACACAATCGAATTCATCCCTTCTTGAAACCAGTGACAGAGATCATCACAAAGCTAGCCGTGGAGATCTACCATACGAAACGGAAAGCTGAGATTTCACGGGTAATCATTTCGAACGGCAATGAATCAAGGCCAGGTAACATTATTGAATCAATTTCTCTGTGAAATCTGAGAAGATGCAGAAATTTTGGTCTATGAAATCTGAGAAGATATATTGATCTTCTTAGATTCGCTTGGATCTTAACAATAATCTTCTTTTGGTCTATGAAATTTGAGAAGATGGAGAAACGACTCTCGATTTGGACGATGATACTTTACCTACAAGGCCTCAAAACAGAGCAGCTCCGGTTTCACTCTCGAAGGACGTTAGTGATGGTGGCGTTTCTGTGTTGAACGACTGAGGAAATATGTGTTTCCCACTTCAAAGAAATCAAAGAAAATTCAAACCACCGTAATCTTTATTTCATGAAACAATATCTCTGCATTACAATGCCAGTCCTTATTATAACGGAGACTCGAGCAAACTAAGGGTGTGTTTGGTTGTTGAAATGAGTTGAGTTGAGTTGAGTTGAGTTTAGATAATAAAATATTATTAAAATATTATTTTTGAATATTTTTATTGTTTTGAAATTTGAAAAAGTTGAATTGTTTATTATATTTTGTATTGAAATTTGAAAAAATTGTAATGATGAGTGAGATGAGTTGAGTTTGGTTGGGTAACCAAACGAACCCGGAAACTTTCTCAAATGGAAACCTTTTTGACAAAATAACAAACTTAGGAAATTTGTTATAATGGAAACTTGTTGAAAAAATAAAATCTGCAGGATGACGATTCGACCAACATTGGAAAGTTGCAGACTTTCTTTTTCCAAAATTCTTTGCTGGTTTATTTTTTTGTTTATAATGGCATGAAGCTTAAAAAGATTCTAATATCTTTCTTCTTTCTCTTATATATTGAGCTTATGAAAAAAATTAAAGTATGGTCTACACAAAATAGTAAAAAAAGATGTTTATAACTTAATATAATATGTTATATGTATTTTATAATAAAAAGAGCTTCAAAAATTAGACAAATAACATTAAACTATGTCAATTTATACATTTCTTTACGTAGAATATATGTGTAAATGCTAGTATGATAAATATTACGGATAGAAATTAGTGTGAGGCAAAATATATAGTATATAGGCTCGGAACGGAGATTATTGGAGGACCAAATAATGTGGAGAAGGGTTTCGGGTTGGTTCCCGGCCTATCCGAGTTTTTAAACGTTGTACCACGGTCAGCGAGCCAAAGTATAGTTAGGTTGATTTGGCTATTCTCCTGTTTTATAATTAAGGGATTTATTGAATAATTCTATTTAAAAAATATTTACATTATACATCATCTAAGTTGCATAATTTGATTTAAAAAATATATTTTAAATTAATTTGTGAGATGAAACTTTTATGAAAAATATTTATTTTAAAAGGAAATAAATTTATTATTGCATTTCAAACTCCTAGAAAACATTTTAATTTTTTATAATTTCAGTTAAAGAACGAAAAAGTACTATAATATTTAAAATAATAAAAAAACCATAAAATAGTTTAAGCGATGGGCCTAGCTTGGGCCAAGCCATCATAACAAATCACGGGATTAACAAATGGTAACCGTTCCTCCATGGAAACAAAAACCTGTTTAAGTAGAGACTTCGAAGCTCTAATAGTGCGATCCATATATAATATTCACGCAACAAACACACACTCTCTCTCTCTCATTTTGTCTTGCACTTCTTCTGCACTGAAGTCGGTACAACGTTCTTCTACCCCCGCCTACCATAGCCAGGAGAATGGTGCACCCAGTAGCGGAGGCGAACGAGGAGAGTCCCTTTGGCTCGCTGACTCCGGACGAGTTCTACACGCACCATTCCGTTACTCACGGCTCGGAGTACATCACCAACGACAGGGGCCCCAGGCTCTTCACCCAGTGGTGGACCCCACTCCCTCCAACCGAGCTCGTTGGAACCCTATCCGTCGTCCACGGCTTCACCGGTGAGTCCAGCTGGTTCCTCCAGCTCAGCGCCGTGTTCTTCGCCAAAGCCGGTTTCGCCGTTTGCGCCATTGACCACCAAGGTCACGGATTCTCCGACAGCCTCGTCCACTACATCCCCGACATCAAACCCGTCGTCGACGTATCTCCTTCTTCAACGCCTTCCGTGTTCGCCATGCGCCCTCCTTGCCCTCCTTCCTATACGCGGAGTCCCTCGGTGGTGCGATCGCCCTTCTCATTACGCTTCACAAGGACACCGTCTGGGACGGCCTTATTCTCAACGGAGCGATGTGCGGAATCAGCGCCAAGTTCAAGCCGCCATGGTCGTTAGAGTACTTCCTATCCTTGGTCGCCATTTTGGTCCCCACTTGGCGCGTGATTCCCACCCGGAGTTCTCGTTCAAGGAGGAGTGGAAGCGGAAACTGGCGTTGGCCAGCCCGAAAAGACTGGTGGCGAGGCCACACGCGGGTACGGCGCACGCGAGCTGGTGAGGGTATGCGACGAGCTGCAGGGCAGGTTTGAGGAGGTGCGGGTGCCGTTACTGGTAGTTCACGGCACGAAAGACGTCGTGTGCGACCCGGCGTGGGCGGAAGACCTGTACAAACGCGCCGCTAGCAAGGATAAGACTCTCAAGATTTACCCCGACATGTGGCACCAGTTAGTTGGCGAACCGGAGGAGAACGTCGAGTTGGTATACGGGGACATGTTGCAATGGCTTCTGAGCAGGGCGAAAGGCGCCTCTGATGCACACCCCGCCTGAGATGGTAAGCGGGGCGTAGTTGACAGAACGGTTGGCAATAAGTTAAAAGCATTTGAAATTTGTAACGGCACTAGTTTGGGAAACGAGAACGAGAGAGCATGCCGTAGGTGTGGCTAACAATTAGTTGTCAACTTAAAAACAATAATAATATGGGACTTCAATATCGTTTAAGCCGGTTTGGATTTCGTGCTAATCTCGATTATCTTATTTTATTTAATTATTACGATATTTTTAAATGTTTATATAAAATATAATAAATAATTTATTTTTAAAATAATAATAATATTAAAAATAATAATTTATTTATCTTTTAATTTAATTTTTAAATCTCCCCTCACTCATCATTACAACTTTTTCAAATTCCAACACAAAATATAATAAACAATTCAACTTTTTTAAATTTTAAAATAATAAAAATATTCAAAAATAATATTTTAACAATATTTTATTATCTAAACTCAACTCAACTCAACTCATTTCAACAATCAAACGCACCCTAAATGTTTGGAAGGAGAAGGGATTGTGAAGGTCACACTGATCGTATGTACGTAGATTACTCTCTCTCCTGCTTGCACCCAACTCTCAGAGCAATTTCAGTTACCTCAATCAAAAAAATAGAAAATGATAGGTTTCTATTTATCATTTTCATACATCATTTTTTTTATTATTATTAAATATGTGATATATTAATAATGAGTAGAATAATTTAATAAGTTTAAGAAGAATAAAATAAAAAATAATAATTAAAAAAATATGGTATGTGGAGATAATGAATAATAAAGCTCTAAATAAAAATATGAAAAATGTAACTTTGTCTAATGAATTATTGCTTAATTATGCCCTTTTTTTTCATCAAATGAGTTATTTACTTTTTTTTCTTGTTTTAATTCATAAACATATTCGAAAGGTTTTAAAAAATAAAAAAAGAAAGGAAAAAGAAAAAGAGCGGTCGTTGGTGAATAAAAAAAACTATTCAACTCATTAACATTTTTAAACATCTTCAAAAGTGAATAAAAGGTTTTATTTTATTTTTTATTTTTTTTAAAATGAGTGTAGAATGTGATACCGACCTCTGGGCAGATGGTCCAAGATCCACATCTTCGATCACCCATATTAAAAAAAAAAAAAATGTCAGTTTAGTTTTCTTTTTACTCCATTTTCTTCTTGTTCGGAAGAATGGGTCAAGCAAATCATCCACTTTTAGAGGGACAGATGAGAAAAGAGTGGCCATAAATACTCAAATTCAGAGCTCAAGATTCTTTCTCCTGTCTGTTTCTATTATGCTCTGCTCATTCCATAGATGACCGACCATTAAAGTTATTAGTGTGTAGATATTATTTAATTCCATTGTTTCTTGGTTAAAAATGGATGAGTTCTTTGCTGGTGGGATGGATGGCAGGTTTAGAGTTTCAATAACAGATTCGACCATGATGTCGATTGTGCATCATTCAATGGATAAAGCACACGAGAAAGTAAAATCAAGAGAAGGGATTATCGAGCGCTTGAATGAGATGTCAAAGTTCTATGAGTTGGCGGTAATGCAGTTAGAGGGGTGTCTGATGTTTGTACAAGAAGAGACGTACGGCTGCATACTTGAAAGCAATTACGAAGAATTACTCGCAGACCTAAAAGAGATAAGAGACCACCTTCAAGGACGTCTAAAGGAATCTCAGCTAGCTATATCCGATAAAGACAGGGAGTTAACAGAAAGAGCAGGAAATGAAATGAAGCTTAGGCAAGCATTGGAGCTAAAAGAAAGAGAGTTGGTTTCATTGCGTGCTAACCTTGAGATCGAAAGAACAAAGACTGAAGGCATTGAGGAGTTTGTTCTAGGTAACCGGATAGATGGAGATAGAGATAGAGATAGAGATCGAGATGGTGAATTTTGTGAGCTGAAGAACTCTGTGCATCAACAGGTATGGAATATCAAACAAAAACTAGGCCCTGATAATAGCCTAATTGAGGAGGAAAGAAGTAGAGGTTTTGAGAATGAAAAGATTGAACAAATGGGCTTGGACATAGATATGCTGAAGGAAACGTTAGATCTTGCTTTTGGAAAGATGCAGAAAGCCATATTTTTGTCTCACATGGGGCCAATAGAGCAGCAATGGAGGTGGTCTATAGAGAACGATACCATCTCTATTTTGATTAGAGGCTTAGTGAGGAATCTCGAAGAGAGTTTTGAAGCAAAAGTAATGAGGAAGCAAGAGAAGCAAGTTCGTGTGTGCTTGAGTGAGCATTGGTCAGATTTGATGAATGAAGTTGCAAGTTTGCGTCGAGAACTTGAGCCCCTTTGCAAAGAAAATGATATGCAGCAGGCGAATGGTATTAAGACCCGTAATGCTTCAGCCCCTCCATCAATTTCTGGACGCAAGATTTCTCATATAGCAAGAGAAATGCTTTCACCCGATTATGATAGTTGCAACAAAACTGGAAATTTCTCCTTGAAGGTTGGGGAGGTAGATGAGAAGGAAGAGCTTACTGGGAAGGAACAACAAGAGGGTAGAAGCCAATATGTGGCTAAAATGATAAAAAGTCATGAATCTATTATTCGGAGGCAAAGTGAAGATCTGAATAGGCTGAAGCGAGAAATTCTTCGAGAAAAAGGATGTTTTTCCCTTAGGGAAGAAAAGGATCCTCTAAATCTTAGAAGAAGGATCCAAGAAATTGTTGTGAGACTGAACAATTTCATGGAATGGGATGCTAAGATGGGAAAAAATTTTGGTGATCTTACATCCATACATGGAAATGAAAGTTTTATCGAGAAAAGGGTGTCACAATTTGATGAGAGCATCAATACTTTGGCAGATGGCTGGGAGAAGATTAATAGAGTTTCATTTAATTCTCATGCAGTAAATGAAGAGCAACAAAATGAGACAAGGATGCTAAGACAAGAAAAAGAAGACGCAAATCTGAAGGCAATGATATTAGAGGAGATATATTTTACCCTTCTGAGAGGACTAAGGAAAGAATTTTACATTGAGTTAGATTATTATGATTTAGAGATCCTGATACATGAGGGTATATGTAAATATTTGTTCAGGGAAAAGGTAGAACAGTGGAATGAGAGCTTTGAGAGCAGCAATATTGAAGCCCAGATCAGAGAGGAGATACATTTCCTTGCCTTCAGCGAGGCATTGAAGGATTATAAGATTGTGGAAGACTCCAGGTATACTGACGAGTTTGGCAGTGTAGAGGGCTCTGTAAGAGAGGGCATATGGACAGCTTTCTTGCGGCAAGTTTTTAAAGAATGGAACGAAAGCACAGAAGGTCAGGACACTGCAAGCTTGATTAGAGAAGAGATACATAGAATTGTCTTTGGTGAGAGCTTCAAAAGTATTGCCTACAGCGCCAGTTCTGCATCAAGTCAACTTCAAGAGGTCAAACTTCCTGAGGATTTTCTCCCAATCAACAGTGAGATGGTGAAGGAATTCGAGACGGACATAGATTCTTATAATGTAGAGAGTCTGATTAGGGAAGATATCTTTCATTTTGTGATTGTCGAGGCAGTGAGAGATGCCTCCATCTTGCATAGAGAAGGCGAGTCTAGAATTCAAGGCAAAATGTTGGGAGGCCTGCACTCTTCTAGTGCTGAGAATAAATTAGTTCGGAAAGTAGATTCTCTATCACAATGTTTTCAGGTGGAGGATTTAAAGCCAAGTGCAAGTACTGAGTTAAAGGAACGAACTGCACACCTTGACCTTGTGAGCTTGAAAAATGAAGAGATGGATGAGAAAATTTTATTTGGAAAGCTGTTAATTGAAGAGGAACACAATTTAAGCTCGGGAAATAGCAAGCTAGAGAAG
The DNA here is from genome assembly GCA_029856935.1 of Cyclocarya paliurus. Classification (NCBI taxonomy): domain Eukaryota; kingdom Viridiplantae; phylum Streptophyta; class Magnoliopsida; order Fagales; family Juglandaceae; genus Cyclocarya; species Cyclocarya paliurus. Next base: position 3,651,557 of record JARVXP010000207.1, on the reverse strand, counting down.
TCGTCCCAACAGTTGGTCACAAGCAAGGCACTGTTCGGTGAGTTGGGCCCTAGTTTAGGCATAAGTATCGCTGGTGATCTAGAATGCGTTCATGATGAGATGACTCCTATATTCGATGTTTCACAAGTTGGAGAGGCCTCCTTCCATATACCCAATGATTATAAAGCGAGACAATCAACTGAAGCGGATTCTGTCTTCTCGCCTCTCTTGGGATTTCAGCAAGCACTTGCAGATTTTGAGCATCTAGTGCTCGAAAAATTAGGAATGAACATTTTGAGGTACTTCACTTATTCATGAACGTACATAGTTTCACAAAATTAGATGTACTTTGTATGACGAATAATGTTGCTGTAATACTTCTTTATAGGTTGATAGAGGTGAAGCACAATTTAGACCCGCTTGTTGAGCTTGTTGCCTCTCTGAGAAACAAGGAATTGCTTTACAGGAAGGCCTTTGTTAGGAGATGTTACAATCTGCAGAAGGCTGAACTTGAGGTTCTGATACACATTTACGTTCCCCACATTATAAGTTCATCCTGAACATGTTGGTAGAAACGATCAGGCTGCCCAATCGGCCTTTTTTTTTTTCTCCTATTATTTATGTACTGGGTCTTAACAATTCATTCTTAATCATGTAGTGTCCTGAAGATCTTGATTGTGTTGTTATGCATTTCATTCCTCAAAATCCTGCTTCTTTGTTGGGATATAGGTAGATTTGCTAGGTGATCAAGTGGATGTGCTTCTAGGTCTACTTGAGAAGATATACGCAAGACTGCATCAGTATTCACCAGCTCTGCAGCAGTACTTTGAGGTAACCCGTCTCTTAAGAGTATTGCTCATTTCATAACGAGAATGGCGCATAGTTTTATCATCCTTGTGCTCATTAGTTGTTCTTTTCTCCACTCAGGTCTCAGACATTTTGAATTTGATTAAGAAAGAACTAACTGGAGGAGTTGTTCGTATACCCAATAAATAATTAGATTATGTCATGGGAGAAGAAGTTTGCATGAGTTACAAATGAACTTGGGGCACACTGCAGTCCAGATATTATTATTTACAGCTCCGGCCCTGTTTATGATCAACCCGTTACAAGATCCTTCACAAGAGCTGGCAATAGATTAGACTTCCATCTAGTATTTTTAATTTCGAACCGTATCGATCGGTACGGTCGGTATTTTTCATACCAGACACCAATTCGGTATAGATATATTATGTATTTCGTACCGCTCGTACAAGTCGATATTTCGACCCTTAATTTTTTTATTTTATTTTTCATTTTTTCAAACTATAAGCTTATTTTTTTACCCCCAATTCAGATTAGACTATTTATAATTTATATATCTATGTATTTATATTTAATTTATTCATATATAGACTATTATTTTGAAATATAATTTATATATATATATTTATATATATAATTTATTCATATATCGATTATCTTGAAACGGTACCGATATCGAAATATTTTGTTCCAATGCCTTGACTAGTACGACATCCGGTACGGTATTCAAAACATTGCTTCCATCCAAACCTCTCAAAGTTTATACACGTTTAGATTCATTGCCATGTGTTGATGTATCTTGTATTCTTTGCACTTAATACGGCGGAATATCTCTTTCTTTTGTTAAAGTCTGGAATAAGGTCCAAGATGATCGAGATATGTTTGGGAGGTGAGATGAGAATTTTGTATTTTGTTTTAAAGTTTAAAATATTATTTTTTAGTTTGAAGATTTGAAAAAGTTAAATTGGAATTTGAAAAAGTTGTATTGGGATTTGAAAAAATTGAATTGTTTATTATATTTTATATAAGAATTTGAAAAGGTTGTAATGATGAGATGAGATGAGATGAAAATTTTGATTAAGATAAAACATCCAAGCATAACATTTTTGTATGATTTTCTCAAATAGTATTAAGGCATCGTTCATTTTTACAAAACTTCTCAATTCATCTCATCTCATATCATATAATCATTATAACTTTCTCAATTTCTCACATAAAATAAAATAAACAATCAAAATAAAAATAATATTAAAAAAATATTTTATAACAATATTTTATTCAACTTTCAACTTTATCTTTACTCATCTCATCGCATCTATAAAAATAAACAAGGCCTTAGGTGATATTGCTTTGGAGGTTTATTTTCATTTAATGAGACCTCATGAACTAAATTATAATCTATGATTCTAATCCCCACAACGTCGTGCGCACAAGTCATGCTCTCACTTCTGTATATTCAAAATTATTAAAACCAATTGTAGGAATGTCATAAGTAATCAAATAATTACTGTAATTATAAAAAGATTTCATAAAATAAATTCACAAATTAGTATGATTTAATATGATATGTTAAATATATTTTAAAAATAATTTTATAATTTTGTGATCGCGAACACGGTAATAAGATCAAGTGGGAAAAACCAAATAAAATAATACTAGATCAAATAATAATGTTACAGCCAGAGAAAGAGTTGGCCGGGGTAAAGATGTTGGATATGGATGAGCCGGCAGCCCTTTCTGTCTGGAAGTCCCTGAACTGATCAGAGTAGGCTAACTATATATGCAGTAGTATTCTTTTCATTTCGTATTTAAAACAGCCGTATTGGCGTGATAAACCATGCATACATTCTCTAAGAAGATCCGATCGAGACAGAAAAACTTTGCCATACTCACTCCATTTCATTGGACATTCAAACTAGGTCTCTCCGCCGTTTTCTTTAACCTGGATCTGATTTCCCGAAGTTATAGATACATAGCCATCTATATATACATTCTCTCCATCTCAAAACCTTCTCCAAAATTTCGAGTGTTTAACGTTTTGTACCTACTTGCCAATTGCCGTCATGGCGGGTCGACTGTATAGAATGTGTTCCGTCTCTATTTTTCTAGCATTGTTTCTCATCTCAGGCTTGAACAAATATCACTGTTTGGGACCTTTGAAGTTCGATGCCTCACCTAACCCGGCGCCAACTCAAGCACCCGCCTCACTTCCGCCGGTTCCTGATTATAATCATGTTGTACCTGCAATTTCTGGTCCGCCTGATCCTCCTACGGCATCCAATCAATTTCTGAAAATATGGGTCTCTCCTGGGGTGTTGAGTGCCGGACAGAAGGCAGGAATAGTGATTGGAGTGCTGGCTGGCGCGGGTGCTTTGTGCGTGGCAGGGCTGTGGTACAAGAAACGCCATTCCTACGTAAGAAGAAGGAGGTTTGGAAATGGACCCAAGAGAGCGATTCTTTGAGGTTGCAAATGGGTCCCTGACTTAGCTATAAATGAATTGAAGTTTAAGCCCTTTTGAGATAGCAAACGAAAGGCTGTGTTGTTCTCTTCGGCGGTCGTTTGAACTTTGATGGGCTTCATGTGCGGTGCGGCTTCGGAAGATTGTAGTTAGCAAGGCTCAATTTGTCCCGGCCCAAAAAGAAAGGCCTTTTCGTTCATCTATTCGTGTTTCGCTGTCTTTAATGAGTTACTGCATGCAGTTATTAGAGCACTAGCATTGGATTCATCAAATTCATCTTCAAAATTTGATGAAAAGTACATGTTTTCCATAAATGTAAAACCTTCACATCTATAATCTCACATTGGATTAGCCATTAGATTCATCAAAATAATAATATAATATTATTTTTTTAATAATAATTTTTTTAATTTTTTTTTATATCTTGCAATTATACTAACCATATGTTAAGTAATAATTTAATTTAATACTTAAATTTGTGTGTCTCAATTAATTTTTTCCCTCAACCTAATTATCCAACAAACACTTGCTACCAACCCTTCTTCTACCAAACAATCATGTATATAATTTATGAAACCAACAAACACATTTTGTCAACATTTCTTCTATCCAACAAATACATATACAATAAATAGATAGCTTGCGATGTCCTTAATTGCCAAGAAAGTGTCAGATTCTATCTTCTAGCGTTGAATTGAGAATGGATAGATGGACTAAGAATTTATCACAGTATATTCTGCAACTCTGCCCCAGTAAAATCATCTGTAAGATCTGCAATCTCCTGAAGGAGAGCTTCCTTTTCTCCCTCAGAACGAAAATACTTATTTCTAGCATGCACCTGTGTTGCACAAAATATAAATTAAGTAAACAAGCAACAAACGGGGCACCAGAACACTCTTCTGTACAGCTCTTTCTTTGTTAATGTATTACTCAAAAAGTAACTTAAACCAACTGTAATACAACAAAGATAAAAGATAGCCCATTCAAACATATAAAGCAAGTAAGATGTATCAAGTCATCATTATCAATTGAAGTTCTGATTGTAAGAGGTTCATACATTACCCATTTGTTCTTTACTTATTTATCTTTCTAGTTAATATATATGTATATATTTATGTATGTATCTACAACCAACACACACAATTTTTGGACTCCATTAGTTCATTCAGTCTTTCCTGAGAAAACCAGTCGGAACAGACATTAGCAGCAGCCATATCAGCACATAGCGGGCTGAACCATTCCAGGACTAAAATAACATGTAAATGAGATATCCATATCCAATGCGATGGAAAACTCTACAATTCCAAACAAATACAAGAGAATAGTATTTGCCAAAAGCTAAACTGTAACTGCAAAAGTAATAACACATTTCGAATATAAAAGAATAACCATTCTTACAAACGTCTCTCAACAATAACTAGAATTGCCTAAATCAATACACAGACTTTCCCTAAACATAAATTTTAGAGGGGAAAAACATGATTTAGAATACCAGGAAAGAAGTCTTCGCTCAAAAGAAAGATAGCGCCAAATACAAATGAAAGCATAAAAAAAAGTCAATTAGAATTGACTAACAGATTAAAAATCGGATAGAACCCCCCAGATTTATACAATCTAACTTAACATTAACAGCCATAAAACATCACTTGCTGCCATCACACATGTATCTAAATAATTATCAAATGCATTAATAATTCACAACACTTGCTGCCATCACACATGCATCTAAATAATTATCAAATGCATTAATAATTCACAACACATCTAAATCAACCCACGTATCAGCATGCTTTACCAATTTGAACCTCAGCATGGCAAATATGCAACAATAGCTTCGGAAAAACTACATCCCAGTGAAACATTAATACCGGACAACAAATCCAACTTTTTTGATTTTGACTTCAGCAGACCCCATCACACCACATGCTGCACAACTACTACACTTCCAAATTGAACCAGGTATTCTCCATTCCTTTCAACACTCTCCAATGCAGCCACTCCTCTCTAAGTCCATGCACATTAACAGTGATCTTCCCATCTTTGTAGATTGACCAAACCTACTAGAAGATAGCATTAGGCTTTCTAAGGTGTCATACGCCTATTAATTAATCATAGAAAATAGACAACCTCAATTGGCTAAAACAACCAATTTCTTCTGCACTCACTTAGTCCCACCCTAAACCACAATCTTTCTTTTATACCCCTTCAACAACCTTCAATCCTCATATGTTAGAATTTGCCCACCAAACTAACCCCAAAATCTAAATGCCCTCTTTTAGGGCAGTGCAAAGGGGCCATATAAGTCGGCCCACCTGGCGAAATCTGCCCACCCACAAGGGTTACAGGCGGATTTTCCATGCATTACCAAGGCAAGCAGGTAGCTTCTAGAAAAACCAAACCTGGGGCAGGCAAGGAGCAGATTCAATCAAAATCTTCTTGATATATACCCACCCGCCATATATTATAAACATATATAATACTATATTTTTATTAAATAAAAATTGTAAAAATGATAAAAATGCACGATTTAAAATCAAAGGCGTCCATTTCGGTATGCAATTGAATCGAATTACCTTTTTCCAGAAAACTTTTCATTCTTTTTCAAGGTTTCAGAATTTTGATATCTCTGCAGCTCTTCACACACCAGCCACAATGGCAACGCAAGTATATCTCTTTCTCTTTGGCACTCGCACCGCAAAAACGAGAGAAACAGAGAAAGGGGACGGTGCGCCTATGGAGGTGATGGAGATCCTCTGAAACCTGAAACACTTCGTTCGAAGTTCAACCCCATTGGACGAAGATGAACTGCTCACTCTCACGACAAAGGGAATGGATAGCTTGGCCAAAAACTGGAGAGTAAACGGAGGGAAGAAATGGAGAGGAAGAAAGGGAGAGGAAGAACCGTGCTGAGAATCGGAGAGGGAGAGGAGAGGAAGAAAGAAATCAGGAAGGGAGAGGAGAGGAAGAAATAAAGGGATTTCGGATTTGGGGTAGGAAGAAAGCAGAGAAGAGGAAGTGAAAGAGAAAGAGAGAGAAAGAAGAGAAACGAAATCGCGTGCGAAATCGGTACGTTTTTGTAATAAAATAATCAGATGGATGTTGAATAGTCCTTCTTCAAATTTGAAGATAGATGAGAGTATACTGTAGCTCATATCTTCACAAACCCACCGAAGATGAATCCAATGTCAGCCTTTTTAAATAAAATTCATCAAATTATAGATATTGGACTCATTTGATGAGTCCAATGCCAGTGCTCTTATGAGGTTAAAAAAATTGGAAGCTTTTTTTTCTTGTCCAAGTGCATGAGGTTTTGTTAAGTTGGTTTCATAAAGTTTGGATTCAAGAAAATTTTGTATTAATTTGTATGTTAAGATTGGTTTTTAGGAAGTTATCTTATGCGTTAATTGAGTTATGTTGTAATTATTGCCTTGGGTGGTTATGCTTGATAGATGAGATAAGATGAGAATTTTTAAAAATTTTGTAAATAGTGTTAAGATGAAAGTTTAAAATATTATTTTTTAATATTATTATTATTTTGAAATTTGAAAAAACTAAATTAGAATTTGAAAAAATTAAATTGTTTATTATATTTTTATATGGAGATTTGAAAAAGATGTAATGATGAGATAAGATGAGATTTCTCATCTTTATCCCCAAACATAACCTTAACTTTTGTCCCATTTTAGCATTTATAGTTGAAAATAGATAAAGACATAAAGTAGATTTTGTATTATCGTTAAATATTTAGGCGTTGAACTGAACTCAGTTCTTTATGAATAATAATGAGTTGAATAGTGAAATGAGTTATGTGAGATTCATCTAAATTGAAATATTTAAAGTGTATTTAGAAGTTAAGATAAGTTTAGTATTTTTTATGAGAAGTTAAAAAAGATTGTGGGTCCCACATATAAAGATGTGTTAAGTTGAAAAAATTTGTAGGTCTCATGTGTAGGGAAGTTTTGAGTTAAAATGAGTTTTAAGGTAGGTTTGAGGGGTAAGATGAAAATTTTTAGTTTTAGATGAAAATTTAAAATATTATTTTTTAATATTATTATTGTTTTGAGATTTGAAAAAGTTAAATTAGAATTTGAAAAAGTTGAATTGTTGAGTATATTTTGTATGGGAATTAGAAAAATGTGTAATGATGAGATGAGATGAGAATTTTGTGTTTTGTCTCAACCCCCAAAAAGTTGAATTTAGAATTGGTTGTTTGGATGTTAGACTCGGCTTAAAATTAGACTGAACTCAGCTAAATCTTGCAACCAAATGCAGCAGTGTTGTCAGAGAAATTCACTTAACCATACAAATTATAATTACTCTAGAAAATTTTAATCACTTAACCATAAATTATTGTTGAAAATTTTATACAAAAGAATAATGGATGGTTTTGTTTATTTATTTATTTTTTACAGTATTTTTAGCTTTGCTTATATATATTCTCAAATTAAATTTAAAAAGACATTGAATGAGATTTTAAGTTGTTCGACAGAGAAATTCTTACTTGATGACTCTGACTCGATGTTAAATGATGCTTCATAATCTGAGATTGTGTAAACTAAAGTTTAAGGTTGGATAAATTACAGCCTTCATAAATAAATAAAAAAGGGCTAAATTATGTAATTTTTCAAATCATTGTTCTGATCTACTCCTACCCGTTCAAATTAAGTAAAATAAATTCAGATGGAAAATCGAGGCTTAATAAAAAAAAAAAAAAAATTGAGCCTTATTGTGGCGCTCGTACGAACCGACCCGACTTGATAGACAACAGCAATCGACGCATGATTATTGTTTGAGCGTTAACAAAATCGTTGTACGCCTATCGCCTTAGCAACCTGAAAGGGCGCCACTATAGAAAAAGAAAGAAAAGCAAATGCAGAATTTGGGAAGGCAAGACGAGGAGGCTTAATTTCCTTCTTTACGTTAAGCGGTTCACGGTCCGGTCGGTTGAAATAAGTTTCTAGCACGGTCTCGATTCTTTCTACTTGCATCTTCAGTACCACCGGATCTTCTCTCAGAAGTACGTTCCCGCCTCGCATTAAAACCTCTCCGTATATCTCTCTCTCTCTCTGTAACTGTGCTTCCTTGTCTCTTAATTCCCATACTAATCACTTACTCATGACATGCATGCAGCATTACAATCCTACATTAAATAGTTGATCATTCAGATTATGTGATCATATTTGTTCGAATTATCTACAGCAAGTATGGACCCAGATTTGTGGCTATTTTTTAGAGAGTTTAACTGATTTTACTAAAAGATATGACATAATTATGATGAGGCACTAACAATCCTAACCTATTTTTAAAGGAATATGAGTCGCCAATAATTGGCTCCTGATTTTGAACACGACACGATGACCCTAACTATATATGTTTCTGTGGAAGCATCTTGTTATTGGATTCTCAAGCATGAAACTTTAATTGCATCAAGCCTATCTATCTTTCAGTTTGGCTGCATTAGCAATTTCAGTATGGAAGCCAACATGGGACAGAATGCAATTCAACAACTGCTAGCTGCTGAACAAGAAGCTCAGCGAATTGTCAATGAAGCCAGAAAAGGTATCCTTGTCTGTTATTGAATGATAGTATGGTTGTACTTGTATAACCCCTTATATTTGGGGTTTCTCTGAGATTATATTGATGCAGGTTTTCTAAAATGTAGTTTTCATCGTGTTTGAAGTTTGAACTGAACTTGTAAGCCTATAATTTTTGAGTCATCTGAATTTATTACTCCGTGAAAGAGTTGATGATAGGTTGTTGTTGAAAAGCTTCCAGAATTCCACAATCTTTTTTTTTCCCCTTCTCTTTTGGGGCGTTTGCATTCACATGCCCACTGAAGTGGTAGATTCTACTTATGAGATTGATGGCAGAACGAATAAACAGAGGGACTAACATAAATATGAGGTATTGGTTATTTCTGACTGGCTCTGACTGAATTCAAACTTGGGAGTTTTCTTGAGTGGGCAGGACGTATCTGAGCAATAACCTTCCAATCTGTTGGGACTTAGTCTAATCAATATCAACTTCTGCATGTGCAGGATTTCTTCTATGATTAGATTGACGTTTATTGTCATGCGTTAGATTGTTAAGGCTATGAAGCCATGTTATTTGCATTTTAAGGAGGAAAAGAAAACATGATCTTCTGGTCACTCACACAACGGTGAAAAATACATTAATGTAGCCTTAACTGCAACTAGTTGAGTTTGCCATATACATCCTTTTTCATATTTCTGTCAAGTCAGACAATACTGTTTATTAGTTACTGTCCCTTCCGATGTGTTAATTGAATGACAGTTACCACTCTATCCTCTTTGGATGGCATCAGAAAACAGTTGACATTGTTGAATATTTATGACATTTTAATTTTAGATCTTATTCATTAAAACTTATGTTTTGTACTAAACATGCACTGGTTCTGGGTGGGTGCGTGGGTGTGTGTTTTGTATGCATGGCTTTAGAGCTGGAAGCCGGTACTAATAATACCCTCTTCATTTTCATTTCGTCAGCTAAGTTGGCCAGATTAAAACAGGCCAAAGAAGAGGCCGAGAAGGAGATTGCCGAGTTTCGTGCTCATATGGAACTTGACTTTCAGAGAAAGGTTGCAGAGGTAAGTATATGATTCATCGAAAACTTCATGTTTAACAGTGGGTTTTTATGATCATTGTATACCGTGTCAATCTGGGGGGGAATTTTTATAAATGGATATGCCTTCTACCAATGTATCACCAAGCAGAGCTATGGGGATTCAGATGCCATTGTGAAGCAGCTGGAGCAAGAAACAGTGGCAAAGATCCATCACCTGAAGACACAGGCTGCAAGAATATCCAATGATGTCGTACAGATGCTTATAAATCATGTGACCACTGTGAAGAAGTAAATTACTGAAAAAGCTTTGTGGTTGGTTGTCTTTGCTTGTACTTAACTAACACAGTTGTGATATGGGTGCTCAATGCTATAGACTTTCTTTTTGGGTGGTGCTCTTTGAACTGGTGTGTACATCTAGATGTGATTATTGTAACCTTCTGTGATGGTTGTGCCCACTACAAGAAATACTTGGTACTTGGTAGGATAGTTTATGCAGTAAGAAAGAGTCATTTAAAGCTTATAGAATTTAGTTCTTCAGAATTATCACTGGCAAGTAGTTAATATGTTCTTCTTGTCGAAGAATAGTAACAGACTTACAGTTGCTTCGGCAGAGTATGTTGTGCATCTTGTTGCCAATATAATACTCGCTAGGAATGGAATGATATGATATCCTGCAGGATTTGCTCTACCACTATACCGCATGCAAATAATCCTACTCCAAGCAGTACTGGCCTTGCTTTTGAAAATGCCTCGCTTTCAGTATCCTCGGCTTCTCTGTTAAGCATCTTCCATGCCATTGCGGGTGGAAGAACTCCATAAAGCATCGTCATACAGTAGCCTCCCTAGTCCACATTAAAGCATGATGATAAATGCCCAAACCTGATCATAAACAAAATGAATCATTACTGGAGATTGAGTCTGTAATTTCCCCTTCTCCCTATACTTACAGCAATGTCGGTGGCCGCTGAGAATGCATCTGGAACGGTAGTTGACACAAAAAGAGATGGAGCAACAGCCATTGTCATAGCCATGAAGCTAATTTTATTCCTTCCCCACCATTTTCTCATATTGAAAACATTGTTTAGTCTCTGCATGGTTATGCACAAATATTAATGTTAATATACAGTAATGATGTTTGCTATCATGACATACATAATAATCAATTTTAACTTATCATCAAAGAGGACCTCCGGATATAAAAGCTACCTGTATTTTTGGTGTTGATGAAGGCTGCCATGAAAAGTTATTAAGTTGCTCCTTGAAGAACTCGGAGAATCCCAGGAGTGTGCCAATTAGCGATGTTCCGACCGCAAGGAGGGAGAAAGCCTCAACCATAAGCGATACCCCTCTCCATTTTACCCTGACCAGAGGTAACAATTACGCTTTGGGTTTAGAAATAACGTTTGGGGTAAAGTCAAATTGAATATAAATTCTTCTCAGATTATTTCAAGAGGGTTATTTGAAGGCAAGAGGCTCTCCAGAGATTACCTCGTGAGCAATTCCACGGGGTCAACAACTTGGTCGGCCGGGGCAGAGAGACCAAGTGCAACTGCATCCCATACAAGCAATGCCAGCAACGGAAAAAGACTACCAAGCAAAATTGAAGTCCTTATGCGTTTAAGATCACCACCCAAATAAGCGCAAAGAACTGCAGTAAAATAACGTACCATGAATTGGTAAACATCACTTTCATTGCTGAACTAAACCAAGTAAAAACTTCAAGAAGATTGTCTTTACCAGGTGCTAGATCATGATAAACTAAAGAAAAAATAATGACAGGAATCGTAGCTGGAACTTTGCCCCAGTTACCGCTTCCCTCCAATCCCGACCACCCTCCATAAATAACTGCTATCACCTCAATCGCCAGAAGCAGACCTGGGTATCGGTTTCAATGCATTGTTAGCGTTCAAGTGGCGCCAATCAGACAAAAGTACCCTCATACTTTGAACTGACAAGAATCCCTCAGAACATGTCCGACTCGGTTATATCATATGTAGAATTCAAGAATTCGAGAGGGTTACACTCAGATACATCAATATGTGAACTTGGAAGTGATCAGCAAAACATTGTGAGAAAGACAACTTGGACCAACTAAACTACCTATCATGGAAGTTGTGAGCCATTGGTTGACTTGATCTGTGACACGAGTCCCGCCAATGGAGATGAGCATGGTGAAGATTACAGTGAAGAAGAAGCCTGAAAACGAGGCCGGAAAATTGATCAAATGGAAAAGGATCTCTCCAGACTTGGAACTATAGGCAATAATGGAAGTGTAGCCCAAGAAAACATAGGTCACGGTGGCTAGAGTTCCACCCCAGTCTCCTAGCGTCTCTTGGGCCATTGTCCTAATAGAAATGACCTCTAACTCTTTCTCTTCCTCTTTCTTCCTCTTCTTTCTCCGCAGCGCCACATTGACTTCGACAAGCACAAGCGCCTCAATTAAGAGAAATGCCCAACATATTATAATTGAAATTGAACTCGGAACTAGTCCCTGCAACATATTATAATTGTTTCAAAAAATGGCCAAGAAAGAAAGCCACTTTTCAAGTGTTTCTCATTCATTCCACTCTTAAAAAGTCTTAATACTTCTCCAAAAACGAAAGATCAAAACAGTAAAAGAGAGATTTTGAGAGTACCGCGGGGGAAGCCTTTTGTGGCAGAGCAAGTATCCCTGACCCAATACTGGTGCCAATAATGAGAGCAACAGCGCCGGCAATACTTCCCTTCCTAGCTATACCGGTTGGTTCTTCTCTCGATTGTGCGAAACATTTCTTCGTCCTTTTAGCGTAACTTTTCCTACTAAATAGCATATTCTGCTCTTGCTCCTGGTAGAAGAAACAAGAGTAATAGCTGCTGATGGCAGAAACAAGTGGAAGCAATCTTATAACATTGAGATGAAGCGAAGGGAATTGATGATAGAAATATGAAAAGGAAGTTTCATGTATCATACATCCTGGATTCGAAGCAAATTCTTTTGTTCCTCAGATGACTTCTCGCCCATGGCCATGACAGACTTATTTTCGCATTTCTGTGGATTTTGGGATGTAGAGGGTAAGATGGAGGCATGCGCTGCGACTCCATGAAGGAGATAGAAAGAAAGAGAGATATGAGTGGAGAGGAATCGAGTTAAATCCAGGTGCCCCAAGTATGTTGGAAGTGTTTTGACTTTTGTTAGTTTGTATCACAAAATAGCGTACACCTAGCAGCGTCTGATTGGCTGAGTGGTGAAATTCATACAGAATAGTGGAGTAAGATGGTTATCTTTTAAATTAAAAGTTCAAACCCAAATAAAACTCAAATAAATTCAAAAAACATAATAATATTTTATTAAACTTGTATAAAAAATTATAAAATAGTTGCATCAATATCATTTTTTACCTACTAATTACACCATGAAAGACATCCTAAGAGCACATCCGCTTCTTATAAGTGGTTCTTAGATTTTAGGATTTGTACAGTTGGTCCTCAAATTTGGGTAGTAAACTATACAAATCCTAAACCATTCTTTTGATTTTTTTATTTATTTCAAATTTAATAATACATTTAGATATATTTATTATTCGTACTCCTTTTACAAAATTAGAAACAATATCATCAAAATCAAAAATTTTTATGTGAGGCTGATTATATTTTTATATCTTTCAGTAATATTAAATAAAATATTTTTTTCTAACATTTAGCTAATTTTTATTAACAAACACACATTACCATAGTACTATGTACTATTTCAATTCCCTATTAATTTTTAAAATTTAACCCTTACAAAATATTGCTGTTGGAAAAATTAAATTTTTACAAAAATTATATTATTGTTAAAAACATAATAATTTTGAAAATATTATCATACCCGCAAAAAATTAATTTAAATTTTGTTTAAAATATTCGTTAAAGGGTAATAGTTTCAAAAGAAAAAAAAAAGATAAAAAGAGGTGGTAGATAATATTATAAAGGAAGTGAGAAAAAAAATAATAAAAAAATATTATTTTAATAGAATAGAGAAAGAATAAAGAGTAGGAAATTTTGAAAAAATGAGTATAATTTAGAAAAAGATGACTTTTAAAATGAAAATTTTGTTCATCCGGATGTGGATGCTCTAAGCAGTAAGCACCAAGTGGATTTTCTTCATAAAACTTGGCCCAAGCCCAACTCCAAGCACATCCAGTTGAGAGCTGGAGGCCCAACTTACTTTAAAGCATTATTTGGTCTCATGAGTTGCCTAGTGGGCCACTACCGTTGTAGATTACGCTACCTCTAAAATGGGGAAATAGCGTATATAGCCTGAAGGCCCTGAACAACCGAAGGCAAATGCTCGAACAAGGCCTGGCCGCAACATTTAGGATATGTTTGGATGGTGAGATGAGAAATTCTTATTTTAAATAAAAATTAAGAATATTATTTTTTAATATTATTAATGTTTTAAAATTTGAAAAAATTGAATTGAAATTTGAAGAAATTGAATTATTTATTATATTTTATGTGATAATTTTAAAAAGTTATAATGATGAGATGAGATGAAAATTTTGTGTCTCTTCCCACTTGCCAAACCTTTCCTTATAAGCTGATCTCAGAAATAGTGATCACAATCTCTACGCTCTATGCGACTTCAAATTCATGTTGAGCCCATAAGCAATGGATTCTTGAAAATCTATGTAGCAATAGATTATACAAAAGTATTAAAGATATAAAAAGATTATACAAAAGTAAACTTATAAGTTGATATAATTTTATGTGATCTGTTAAATCTATTTTATAATAAAAATAATTTTAAAATTTGATGTATCGCATCAAGTCACATTAATTTATAGATTTATTTTTATATAATGACTTTATGAATAAAGTATTTCTTTATTACACAAGTATTATTTCCAAATTAGGAAGTACAAGTTTTGGGATGAGATACAGCCTTTGCTATGCTTTGTTTTTTTTTGGGTCCATTATTCAGATAGTCATTCGAGTAGAAGAGGTAATTCATCCTTCGCCGAGCCACCTTTTACTTTAACATGGATTTCACTCTCGGTTACCATCTACTAGAGTCTTAATAGGATAGAAGAAGAGAATCTAGGGGGTTCAAAACTTCAAAGACTAGAATTTGACCCATGATTACAGGTAAGAGCTAGTGAGAAACGCAAAAAGAAGACAAAAAAAGAATAAGAACAATGAAAGATAAAAGCGGTGTCGGAAATCAATATGAATAGGTAGGGGGAGGGCGGTTAATAGGGGTATGGGTTGGAGTTAAATGTGAAAAGGACGAGGTGAGGAGAGGGAACAAAGATATGAGCAGGGAGTAGGGGATGGTGACAAATGAGGAGATGAGACCGACAGAGACAAGTTGGGGGGGTGAGTGAGAGAGAAACAGAGAGTCATTGGAAAGAAGGATGCTTAATGGTTAAAACACTTCAAGGACTTCTTGTTTGGTCCACTTTGGAATGAATAACTACAAGCCATATATATCCATTCAATTTCAGACTCTGCACACACCATTTCCCCCTGCTCACAAGCTGCCAAAACACATCAACACCCCCCCCCCCCCCCCACACGTGCGTCTATTCTGCTTCTGTTTCAATGTTTATTATCTTGGTAAATGTCCTTTTTTTTTTTTTTTAATTTGAGATTTTGTTATTTTCAATCACGTTGACAATTTTGAAATGGTTAAACTTAACATATAAATTTTACTTAAAAAGCTATAATTGAGAATGACAAAATATATGACGAGAGAGAATTGTTTTTCATACAAAATACCCTTCAAATTAAATTATTTCCTATACTTTTCATTCTAAATTCTATAATCTTAAATGATGTAGACACAAAATTTTAAGATAAAAATAATATTTCTTAATTCATTATGTAAACTCTGAAAAGAAAAATTCGAAGTTATTATTTTCTCCGCGATATCATTATCTGAACGCCAATTATTGATACATTAGTTGTTTTCAAATCAATCTCCATTATATGGTGACGTGATATGCAGAAATCTCTAGAAAATCGAATATGGATGGAGACGACTTGCTATAAAACAGAGACAATAATGCTGTCTGTTTATTTTAATTTAGTACATCCTTAGCCGTTAAAATTAAGGAAATCAAAAACGCATTTTCAGAGAGACAAGAAATTCCATCCACCTACTACTGCTGCCACTGAGGATATCGGGAGGATTCGTATGGCGCATTGCATACCTAAAAGATGAGTGTCTGTCCAAGTGGGGGGAAATATCATGAACCAACGATAATAACATTCTGTTTACTTTAAGCCCCAAAAATTATGATGGTTTTGATTTGCGTCACCAAGGAGATGAGATGAGATGACTAATCCTTTGCATTGCATTGCCTCAATTTGAATCTTATCTCTTTAATAACAAACATTAATCGAGCCGAAAATGATTTGAGTTCCATTCACCACCCTTTCTTTCTATCAATTCAATCCCAACTTTCTCTTTCTTTTTCTATAACTAATCGAGTATTTCCACTATAACCACACCACGCGAGGGCTTTATTAGTGCATTCTTTCTTTTTAATTATTTTTTATTTTAGTAATTGTTATTAATCCTATAGATTACTTACTATTCCTACTATTATTATTATTATTATTGACGTAATAAATTCTTATCTATAAAATTTTTAATTTTTTTTTTTCAAATCAAATCATGGTATATTATTGATACAGAGTATGTGTCTGTTATACTAATATATAAATAGAATTTTTGTAAATTTTAACTATTAATATACTTATATATGTGTGAAAATTAAGTCACGTGACGTGATTATGATGAAACTTATTAAAAATTTAAGGTGTGAATTTAAAGGTCATTTTTTAAGAATCAGTGGGGAGTTTCATTCCGGGTATTAATTACTATTTAAGACGAGTTTCATTCAGTAGATAAATAGTAAATGCCCCTCATAACTCATAAGTCAGAACTGGTATCAAGTACTCCTAACTATTGCTATTCACTCCCATAAAACCGACGCGAAATTCGTCATAAATGAACTCGACCTTTCATATTACAATGAGATGAAATGTTTTATAAATTATAATAAAATAATTTATAATTAATAATAAAATGATTTGAGTTGAGATGTATTATAAAGTTTTGGAAATAATGAAAAAAAAAATTAAATAAAATTATTATAAAGTTAAAATATTATTAATATATGATTTATGGATAACAACACATATTTGGGATTAAAAGAATTCAAATCTAATCCTCTTTTATTACACAACCTATTTCATTCGGTTCAGAGTTTGCAAAATTTTATTAATTAAAATATCTTGAAATTTTTAAAAATCTGAAGGCAAAGAGATAGAAGAAGCATGTCTTCCACTATTTCTCCTCAGATTTTCACATAGAGGAACTATTATAATGGTTTTACAGCTTTACGGGATTGCTATAAAGTTTGAAGCCACCATTAATCTAGATTATACGTTTACATGACTTTCAATTAGATTAATAAAAAATGTCAGAATTTTTTGGGGGGCCCTAAATTCGTCCCGATACGTAAGGGTATAAATCATAAGAAATAATCTTCCCAACTTCCTACTATTCACCACACTCCACACTCTATTTTTTTTTTTAATTTTTTTTTATCAAATATTTTTTTTATGAATAGTGAATAAAAAATTTGAAATATTTAAAAAAAAATAAATTCAAAAAAAAATTAAAAAAAAAAATTAAAAAATATTAAAAAGTATGGAGTGTGGAGTGTGGGTGAATAGTAGGAGGTTGTGTAGCATTTCTCCTTATTTTATTTTGTATAAAAATTTAAGAAAGTTATAATAATTAGATGAGATAAGATAAGAGCATTCTCATATAGTTCCCTGAATTTTTTTCCTAAATTTTAGTTAAAAATGACGCTCTCTATAATTTTATCCTAAATTTTACTCATCTTTTAAACACATTCTACATATCATTCCCTATCCTTTCCCTATTTTATTAAAATAATATTTCTCTATTCTTTTTTTATTACATTTTTCTCTCACTTCCATGTACAAATTTAAAAACTCAATATTTTTTTTTTATATTTTGAACTATTACTCTAGTGAATATTTTTTAAATTTTAAATTATTTTTAATATTTTTAAAATTATTATTTTTTATTTTCATAGTTATTTAATTTATTTTTAAAACTATTATTTAAAACTATAAAAAATATATAAGTATGAGAGAAAGTGTAGATGATTAGAAGAATAATTAATTTAATTGAAATGAATAAAATATTGATAAAAGTGATTTAGGAGATGAATAGTAGTTCCTTATATTTGAGAAACTACTATTCATCCCCTCAACTTTTTCTTTAAAATAGGGATCCGGATGGAGGAAGGTTTTGAGTACAATCCAAAACTTATCCTCAAATTATAGAGAAAAATGGATTATAGGGCATCAGATTGGAATGCTCTAAGATGAGTTGAGAGAAACTGTGAAAACAAATTATGAAATAAATGAGATAAGACATAAAGTATGGACATAGACCATAAGAAAGGGAAAATAGAGAATGGGGTTTCTAGTTTTGGTTTCCTTGAAGAGAGAACGAAAATCAGGGAGTAGGAAGGACAGCTCAAAAATAAGAGAAAACTGTGGAAGCACTTCTAGAGAACTTTGTGATGATTGAGAGTTTGAGAGTTTGTATAAACTCTATTTATAATTGATTTACATCTAATATTCATGGACACAGGTCTTAATATCGAGCCATGTTGATCTTATTTATTTTCAATTATTTATGATTAAGCAATCCATAAATAAGAGTCTTAAGCACATAATCACTGGGAACCACCACATGAGATGGGAGATTCATCTGATCACATTGTAGGCATTTGACCGTGATCGAAAAATACATCAATAAAAATAAACTTATAAATTGATATACCTTATAGGCATCTGCCTGTAGTTTCTTTTGAAAAGTTCATTAAATGTATCCCGTCTCTTTTTGGTATCTAAATGACAATGAACATCCACAGGGTAACCTACCTCTTGTTATGTTAATAACTTATATAAATGACATGAAATTTGTACCTTGACCTCTTCCATCATATGGATCGTAAAAGTTGTTGAGTTTTGCTACTCATCATCTTCATATACTATTTTTTTATTATTATTCTTAAACTAATTGAATTATTATATTTATAATTTATATACCACACATTTGATAAGAAAATAAATATAAATAATTAAAAATAAGTGTGGTGTGTGAGATGATAAATAAAATTTTTCAAAATTATTTTTTGTATAAAGTCGTCCCTTCCTTCTATATTTAATTTTCTTGTATAGACTTTATTATTATGATAAATTACCACAAGATACAATTTTCATGATTTTCAAGTAATACATAATTTTGTAATGAGTCTACAACTACAACAAAAAATAATGAAAATATGATTGGAATGGATGTTTACACCCCTTATCGGGTTGGCCTAACTTATCCAGGGTGTGATATATTGCATTTTAGTTGAATGAGTATTTTAATTAATTCAAATATTGGTTCTCTTATTTTAAATTTATCGGATTTCTCGTTGGTTTATTTTTATGATTTTTTAAGTTGTGAAATTTATTTTGATATGTTTTATTAATATTAAATATTGTTTTGCATTTAAATTGCTTTCTAATTTAAATTAATTTGTTTGTGAGTTTTAAAATTATTGTGTTGTTAGATTTTTATTTTTATTTTATTTTAGCAAGTCACTATGTTTAAATTATTTTATTCAACTTATTGTTTTGAAATTCTTTTCGTTAAATCAATTTTGTGACCCAAGTTGTGAGGATTGGACTTCATTTTTTTCTCACTTTTTCCTTTTTTTTTTCTCCTCTTTTTCTTTTTTCTTTTTCTCTTTTCCTTCTTCCCACACGCGACCCTCTCATCCCTTCTCCCTCGTCGTTCTTTTTTTTTTATTCCTCCCAGTGTGCCGTCATGCACTAGCGTGGCCGTCACCGCCCCTCCCAACTTCTTCCCCTCCGGCCGTCGACCTTCCCCTTCCAATCTCAGCCCCTCTCGTGCCGCCTTTAGCCTCCACGAGGGAATCCAAGCCGCAGCCCCTTTTCACTCTAGCGTTGCCGTGTCACCACCATTGGCCACCATCTTTTTACCACACCACCATCGACCCTTCAGCTACTTAACCCACCCTTCTCAGTTTCGATCCGCCACCAGTGAAACCCATCCATTGCATTTTTTGATTTGTATTTTTTGGCTTTCGATTGCCACCCGCGGCCAACCACCACTACCAATAACTTCACCAACACCCCTAAACATTTCCCTAGCCATCCTAAGTCTTCGTTTGTCCTTGTTCAAAAGTTTGATTTTTTAGACCCACCACCCTTGTCCATTTTGCACTGTGGAGTTGCTATGTCGCCACTTCAAGCACCTCCTTAATTCTCTGAAAATTATATTGTAGTATTGTAAGATATTTTCAAAGAATTTCTGAGATTTAATTATATTTTTGCACTAATATGTATTTATTGTGAATTGGTTGGTTGTGCCGGACTGAATACGAGGAGTAAGGGGGGTCGGTTGGATTAAAGAATGGATTTGTTTGTGTGATTGGATTATGTGGGGATCTGTTGGGTGTGAACATTTATATCGTATCATTTATCATTGCATAATTGCATGCATTTTCATGTTTGTAAATAACAACTGGATTTTCGCATAATTGCATGTATGTTCACGTGTGTAATTGAAAATTGGGTTTTCATGTGAGAAATGATTTTTAGGTACGTGTGTATCACGATCCCAAGTCGAGATGGGGTATTATCTCCATGGAGCTCCTCTGGTGGCTCAGGAGCGGAATATACTAAGTGGTGTCTCTTGGGTTGTCACTAAACGACAACAAGATTGAACGGAATGGTAATACTCTCGTGCTGACTCCGTGGCCTAGCGAGGCTTAGAGGATGCTTGGTCACAAGTGCGCTAGGCGCGAAATTAGGCATTGTTCATTACGAAGTCACTTGCATGGTCGTTATCCATGGTGTGATGAAGGGAGCCAGGGTGTGCAGATGGTTCATAGGGGAGATTATGGTGCATACGGTTAAACTGGATATTTAGGCCATTTCTGGAAAAATTGTGGGTTTTGATAAAAATGATTTTATGTGAACCATTTTATGAAAAAATGGTGGATTACTTATTTTTGGGTCATTTTCAGAGAAAATGGTGAGAAATGTGTTTAATTGAATGTTTTGGGTCAAAATAGGATTTTGACGTGTGTTGAAAAATAATCATTTTCAGAAAAAATTATGTTTTTAGATTTTATGCATATTTCATCTTATGCATGCATAATTGTTGGTTGCATCAATATATTTTTATCCTATGGGTTCTTTGTATTGTTACTTACTGAGATTCACATCTCATGTGGTATTCCTTACCATGCGATATTGTTTTATGGTATTACAGACTTTGATGCAAATGCTGATGTTGAGTTTAAGGATTTGGCTTCGCCGAATGAGTGATTTGGGATCACTCACTCATATTTGAGAATTGTTTCCTGTTTTAAATTATGTATTTGGTATTATGTTTTTATGGAATAACTGTATTGCTCTTTAAAACGTTTTGGTTTAAATGAATTTGTATCAAACAATTTTGGTACTTAGTCAACTTATGTAAATTATCCGCTGCTTTGTCTTGTTGTACACTGTTGCATGTACACACACTTGATACTTATCGTTGGAATGTGTGACCGTGTTATCATCTTTCGAGCGTCTTGATTCTAGAGTTTCCGTACGTAGGGGTCGGGGGCGCCACACAGGGACCCAGCAACCAAAGTATAATCAGCCCACTAGTCAAAGAAATAAGAAAGAGGCCCAGAGCCCACGCCGGAAGGAAGTAGACGTGGAGTGATGGGATGTTGACATTTCTGACACTGTCCTGCGCATGCATGTAATGATAGGGCCATTACGTGTGGCACTATTATGTGCGACACTACCCCTGTCCCTAACGGAATGCACGGAAGGTGGCTGCACTTACCAACCTACTACAATGATGTAACGTGAGAAGGCCAAGCAGCATCAAAGGCGAAGGCATGGGGTCCCATTCGAAAGATAGACACCTCTGACGTGGAGTACAGATGACCATCTTAGTAGGCAATATAAAAACCGAGCACCAAGTTAGAATTACTCTCTACATTCTACCATATACTAAAATTCTCTCTAAGGAGGAAAAGACTGATTTAGGC
The DNA here is from genome assembly GCA_029856935.1 of Cyclocarya paliurus. NCBI lineage: Eukaryota > Viridiplantae > Streptophyta > Magnoliopsida > Fagales > Juglandaceae > Cyclocarya > Cyclocarya paliurus. Next base: position 3,629,587 of record JARVXP010000207.1, on the reverse strand, counting down.
ATCAGAGATGTTTCATCAACTCCAAGCCTCCACTTTCCTTGTGTTGTAGGTGATCAAGTCCGGTGACTGATATGCGAAACACGTCATTAACAATGATAATTAAAAAGCTCATGAATAGCAATTATCTAATTTAAGTGACCTAGTTGGTGCAGCCCATGAGTTGGTACAAAACAAGTCAATACTAATATGATGTTGGTGCACATAAAATAAAATAATCCTTTAACATGATATAAATGTTTAGTTTTTTTCCCAAAAAAAAATGTTTAGTTTAAAGTACAAAATCCTTGATTTTTATTTTATGGAATGTTATATAAATTGTTTTAATTGACTTTTTGTTATTGTCAAAATAAAAAAAGGGTAATGAATAAGATACAAATTACTAATAATAGGTAGGCCAGTGCAAAAAACCCGAGAACCAGGCCCACTATAAAGATCCAACCCGACCCGTCCGTTAAAATTAGTCTAGATTACATTTCAGGTCGATCCTGTTAAAAATTGATTTCAACTCAATCAACCCGACTAACATGCGTTTATAAATTCTTAGTTCAAACCCTAGTTGCTTACCCTGCCCATTCTCTTCGTCATCACCATACACACACATAGATTTTTGAACATTTTTTCAAAGGGAGTTTCAAACGTAGAGAGAGAGTGAGAATTCTTGGAAATGAAAGACGAGGCTGAATCTTGGAGCTCCTTCGCCTGCTCCACCACTGTCCCAACTTCTTCCTTTACATTCTTCATCGAATCCTCCAATGCAGCCTTCGAGGCCGCCATCTCTCTCTCTTCTTAGTCCAACCCAATTCTTTTCTCTTACGTATTCAACAATTTACAAAACCACACCACACGACATCAAAAAAGGAAGGAAGCAAAGAAAATCTTCCTGGATTTTTCAGCTTCTACACACTTGCTTTTCTCGAGTTGTGCCTTCGCTTTCTTTTTGGGGAACTGAAAGCTTGGACTGGAGGTGGAGAATTAGAATACAATACCCACCCTACTCCTTTATTTTCTTTTACGTCTCCTTCTTAATAATATGAACCATTTTTCATACTTTTTTTTTCTTTTTTTGGTATATCCATATGTAATGAAAAATGATAAGCTTATATTCATTTGCGGATGGGGCTCAATTAATGAAGAAGAAATATATATATATTTTTAAAAATTCGGTTTGACTCGACCTGAATATGGTTCGGTCGAGTTGTTCTTTCTTGTTGTCGGGTTGGGCCCAAACCCAACTCTGACTGACTGGGTTGCAACCATTAATAAGGTAAAACATCAGCATAATTTGTGCGGAGTCAAAATCTCGACTTCAGGTGTCACCAATCGTTTTTGTCTCGTTGGTTGCTGTAATTCTAGAGCTACAAGAAAGAAATTCAAACCTCTTATCCACTGTGTAGGTCTACCAAATTACAGTTAAAAAATCTCAACACAACTGAAATTATCGAAATATGAAGCACTAGATTGCCCAAATCGAAGGATCCACAATTCCTCTTGAATTCTTCAATCTGGCCATTTATGTTTATGTAAAGATAAATATTAAAATTTGGAAAATATCAAAAAAATTATTTTAAAAATTATAATATTTTATAAGTTTTTTTTCCTAAGAAAAACTGTTATCATTCATTCATCAAAAAAATTTATATTCATGACCAGATACATTATGAGATGTCCCCCTATCAAACATGACATCATAAACCAAAATAATATATTTGGAACTCCACCAGTACACTACTTTCTTTTGTGATTGGTCCAGTTTTCACTATTACTGATACTCTCTACTGACAAATATCGAAGAGATAATATTCTCTGCCTAAACAGAGACTCAATCTTACTTTTCATAGAAAGAGATGACTCAACCTCTACAAACAAACATCCGAGAGACTAATTTTTTGTTTTAATTAACAATAATGAAACCAAAAATGAAAGTAGTTTGATAGATGTGAAAAATGATGGATTACAATTTGGATAAACTCCGTTAGACTTTGGAATATGTGGCAGCCAGTGCAGGCAACACATTTGCTTCTTTTCAGCCACAAATGTCAGATCTGAAAGGTCTGAAGGTGGCAAGTCCAGTGATCTGACGTATGTGTCGAGAATAGCTATTGAAAGGGGTGACGCATAAGGACCATGCGCAGATGTGGGCAACACGTGAGAACCACGCGCCGTGATTTTTACAAAACCACCACTTTCATCCGAACGATTTTCGACTTGGAAATCTGCTTCTGCCGCGTGTGTATTGGTAATTGCCGAAAAGTTGTAAATGACTTTTTCAACCTTGAAGAAAGTAAAATAAAACTAAGCAAAATAAATATTGAGAGACAAAGTGGGTGAATGAAGAAATGAGAAAATAAGAGAGCAAAAATCAGATGTAGAGGGAGAGAAAGAGGGGGGAAGGAGGCGCCTAGTTTTCATAAATTAAGTTGATTATAAAATTATATACTAAATTTTAAAACATATATTTTAAAAAAGGATATGATTTATACAATATGCATGTCTCACACATTAATTTTAAAAAGTGGATATATTTAAAATAAACATAAAACATTCATTTTTAATAATAAATTCCAAATTTTTAAGTGAAAATTTGTGCAAAAACTGAAGCATTCATAAAAAAATAATGCTACTTGATCGCATGAAATTTATCACTCAAATGACCTTTTTGACGTAGGATTACCTTGTGATACTATGTGATTTATTAAAAGAATTAAAACACAACTATAAAAGAGTAGAGAAAAACTAAAATTTCAATTTTTCTTTTTGTATTTTCACAAGTCATTTGATTTGATTTGATTTGATTTTTATGTTTTTAATAAATTACATAATACTAAGGTTTGGTTTAGATAATGAAAGCCCATCCCATCCAATTTCAACTTTTTAATTTCAATTTTTGTTTATCTAATCATTACATAATTATTAAAACTTTCTAAAATTTTTAAATAAAATATAAAATTAATTCAACATTTTCAAATAAAAAAAAAATTATATTTAAAAATTATATTCTCAATTTTAATTTTATAATATTTTTATTCAGTTTTTTTTTTCCGATTGTTCAAAATCACATAAATTTTTTGTTAACTCAAATAATTTCTAACTCATCTCAATTTAAATATCTTACTACTATTTATAAACTATTTTAACTCATCTCAATTCAGTATTCAAACCAACTCTAAATAATAGAGCCGTAAGAGCAATCTCAATGATTTAGTCGAAGGTTAAAAAAAAAAAAAAATACATGTTGGAAGGTATCGGGACAAAATACAGCCCGCATTGGATTATGCAAAGTAAACAGTTGATTTTTGCTATAGTATATCTAAAACAAAAGTCATATTTGATATACATTGTAGATGAACCAAATACTTTTTTTTTTATTACTTTTGGAACACTCTCTTCTCTCGACATTTTCTATCACAAACAAGTTTAATTTAATTTGTAATTAAGACATTTATATTGAGTTTTAAATGAGTTTAATTAGACATTTGTGATTATTAGCATTAAAGTTAACCAATAATTTAATTAGAATATGATTAGTGATGAATTTATAATGGATAGATTGGTAAAATATGATAAAAATAAATAAATTTAAAAGATAAAAAATAAATATTTTTTTATTATTTTTTTATTATATAATAAATAAATAGATAATCTAATGTGAAAATCAAATATGATTAAATAGATAAAAAGATAAATTCATATCATATTAATTCAAAATATTTGAGTTTGATTTTGTCTCGTTTGTTTTCAGAAATGAGATGAGATGAGATAAGATGATATAAAATTAAAGTTGAAAAATTGAAAAAAATATTATTAGAATATATTTTTTAATATTATATTTGTTTTAAAATTTAAAAAAATTGAATTATTTATTTTATTTTATATAAAAATTAAAAAAAATTATAATAATAAAATGAAAGATTTTTAAAATTTTTAAAATTTAAAATTTTAATCTTAAAAACAAACAAATCCTAATTAACTACCTCAATGAGATTGCTCTGAAGGAGTACTATTTGACGGTAAGTTTCAAAGCCAAAGGTACAGCAATACTCTTCCTAAAACTATAACTACAGATGATATCAGCAGACACGGATGAAGTGTTTAAGTTTGAAAGACCCATGAAATAGCCCCGTCCGGCAAAACCTACTGTACCAGGTCGTGACCTAACATTGACCCACTGTTCCCGTCAGCACGTATAGGCTAATGGACCCCCACCACCCAATACACGGCATAAACAAAGGGCAATTTCGTCATAAAACGTAGAGGATTAGTGGGTCGCCATTTCCCATTTCATTGCCGACGGGGTGGCTGTGGCCCCACACGTTACGACAAATGCGCGCGGGAGAAGAAAATTTACCGCAGTTTCACCGTTGATCACGGACACACTGGGATGAAGTCCACATCCTAGCCGTTAGATCCTCCAGAGAACTGGGCTGACCGAGCGCAACCGTCGGTGACCAATATATTTACAGGAACAAACTGTAAACCAGGGTTAGGAGAGAGCCGTACCTGACCATCCTGTGCAGTTAAGGTGGCCACATATATCGGAGAGAAGAAACAGTAAAACAGTCAAAGAGAGAAACAGAGAAAGAGAGAAAAGTGTTATCTATATATAATGGGTTCTTTTAAGAGCTGTATATATAAAACAGACATGCTCTGCAACAGTTGCGTTCTTGCCTCGTCCTCTGGTTTCTTTGGCTTTTTTCGTTTTTCTTTTTGGTGCTAGTTGGTTGGTTGGTTGGTTGGTTGGTCCGTTGATTTTTTCCCATGTATGTTTGTAGAGCGCTCTAGCTTGATTTGGATTGGCTTTGCTAAAAGAAACAAACCAGAGAAGAGAAAGAACGTGTAGGAGATTGAGCAAAAGGGTTGTGAGGTTTCTTTCTCTGCCCCCTTTTTTTGGTGGAGAATGAAATGATTAGTTTGGAGCCGAACTAAGAGTGTGTAAAAGCGAGCGAGTGTGTTTTGGGGGAGGAAACGCAAAGAAAGAGCGGGCTTTGGAGGTTCTTGTTTGGGTGCGTTCTCCTGAAGGGGATGCGTGTTGGGCCAGTTTAGTTGAGCATCCTTTTCAATATAAAGTGTTGTGTTACGGAATGTTCTAATTGGGGAAGGGGATACATTTAAGGCTGAGATTTTGAGACCTAAATTCCTGAAACTGATTTTTATTTTTGTTATTTTTTTATGACAAAAAGAAAAAATACAGGAATTTCATGGGCGTGAGTTTCAAGGTCCAAAGTCTTGTTTCCGAATTAGAGCACGGTAGAAGTTTAAGCTGCTCCCATTCAGCTTGAGAGACAAACGCATAACGATTGGTTCTACAAGCTCTGTCAAAGGTGAACAGGCGGGCATGCAAGGAATCTAGTAGTTAAACCGAAGGCTAATTAGGTTCATCGAAGAGCAGAATACCAAGTGCTTTTTCTATCTGTAATTTCCTCGGAATCTTTGAGAAAATGGGTTCTAATCCAACGGAAATGCAGGAGCCGAGCATCGACACCGACAAGCTCAGCTACGAAATCTTCTCCATCCTGGAGAGCAAGTTCCTCTTCGGCTACGACGACCAGAAGCTATGGATCCCCAAGCCGATCACTCCTCCGGACAACGAAGCTCAGCCTCAAGCCCATGTCCAAGTCCAACCCACCACCATCGATAGTAGCGTCTCGGCGATCAAGAACCAGAGAGGTAAAATCTGCATTCTCAGCATCGACGGCGCTGGCATGCGGGGCATTCTCTCGGGCAAAGCTTTGGCCTATTTGGAACACGCGCTCAAAGTGAAATCTGGCAATCCAGACGCCAGAATCGCCGATTATTTCGACGTCGCGGCCGGTTCCGGGATCGGAGGCATTTTCACAGCGATGCTGTTCGCCACGAAGGACCAGAACCGTCCAATTTTCAAGGCCGAGGAAACTTGGAAGTTTCTGGCTGAACAAGGAAAGAGATTTTACCGTTCCTCCTCTGGTTCGGGTTCTAACGGCAGTGGTTTCTTCCGGCGGCTAGTTAGAGGTTGCTCTTCTAGCTCTGCCGGCGTGTCCACGGCCGGTTTGGAGAAAGCGATGAAAGCGGCTTTTATCGAGAACAACCGGAACTTGACGCTGAAAGACACGTTAAAACCAGTGTTGATCCCTTGCTATGACCTGTCCAGCACGGCGCCGTTTCTTTTCTCCCGCGCAGACGCGCTGGAGACCGACAGCTTCGACTTCAGGCTATGGGAGGTCTGCCGAGCCACGTCGGCGGAACCGAGCCTATTCGAACCGGTCCAAATGCGGTCCATCGACGGCCAAACCAGGTGCGTGGCAGTCGACGGCGGTTTAGCAATGAGCAACCCAACCGCCGCGGCAATCACGCACGTGCTACATAACAAACAAGAGTTCCCATTCGTGCGAGGGGTGGAGGACCTGCTGGTGCTATCTATAGGAACAGGTCAGTTGGTGGAGGTGAACTATGATCGGGATCAGATCAAGAACTGGAGGGCCAAGGAGTGGGCTCGACCCATGGCTCGGATTTCAGGCGACGGTTCGGCCGAGTTGGTGGACCAGTCCGTAGCCATGGCCTTCGGCCAGGGTAGGAGCAGTAATTACGTGCGCATTCAGGTAAGGCCGCCCGCTTGCTACATTCTAACGTGCGCGTACCGCATTTAATTAAAAGTACAGTATTACATTACACACACTACGTAAATATTTGTCACCTCGTTTATTAAGTTCTAGAATTTTGGTTGGATTCTTTTGCCGGTTTCGGCGCAAAGAGACACTGTTGGCCAGCCTGGTAGCCAGGTAGTGCACAAGAACTTTGTCATTTCTTGCTCATACACTAGTACACACATATCCATAGCTCTCCGTGCATGTAAAGATACAAAATTTATATGGCGAGAATGGCTAACATGCGCCAGAGTTTTGGGTTGATGCAATTAATGATGTCAGTCTTTTGTAACGTATTGTTGTTGGTGGTTTCGTATTTTACTGGTTGGCCAATAGGAGCAATTGGGGGGGACCTGTGCCTCTGCCTGCGTGCATGCGTGGGATTTGTACTTAGAGCCTTGGGGGTTTGCACGTGATGGATGGAATTGGCACTGCTTTCTTTGCCAAACAAAGGGGTTTTGGTTGAATCGAGATCTTAGTTTGTTTACCGGGTTCCGGTTAAGCCCATATTTTCATCAGGTTTAGGTTAACCAAGTCCCTTCTTTAAATTTTGCTGTCTTGTGCTTTTTGGTGCCGGTTACTTTAAACCTTAGAACTAAAGTTGCTGGATTGTCCGGGAAATTCTGCCTGTTTTGGCTTCTGATTACGCCTTATGAGCAGTATTTGCCACCATAAATTATTCTTTCCCCTTAGAATTAAACAATTAACAATATTCAATAGTTATTAAAGCTATCGAGTTTGCAACTTTGTTCCCGAGTATCAAACTCAAAAGTTTCCCATCTGAATTTCAATTGTCATTTAACTATGTCCCCCTATGGCTAATCCAACTGCGGCCCAGTTTTAGAACCATTAATTTAATTCTATTTTTATCATTACAGAACTCTGTTAATCATATTACTTTTGCCTTTTTGCGGGGTTAATAAAAATGTACTCTTGCCAAATTTAACCAGCTGAAAATAGCTGTCTTCTTTATTTTGTAGATATTCTGACCTTTTTTGGGGTATATAGGAAAGTATTCTCGGTGAAAATAGCTGTCTTCTTCTTCATCTTGTTTTTTTTTTTTTTTTTTTGAGCAAGTGGATTATAATGGTCATAATATTTACCCTTGGGTGCAAACAATATCTAGGGGCCAATCAAAAAAATATTTACCCTTTGTAAAGCCACTATATCTTAAAATCTTAATGTTATTAAAAAGGCCAGCTATGGTATCCCATTTTTGGTGACCATGTACCAGAGCTTGGTTTCTTATTTTGTTGTTTTCCTGCTATTCTAATGCACAGCAGCTCGATTCTACATGAGGAGCACAGTTGAGGGTTTCCCATATTTGGATAGCTCCTCTCAATTTACCAAATAAGCCAGCTCCTTTTTCCTGGACTGGCATCCAATAACTCCATTAGACTTCTCATTCCTGCTCTTAAATAGAAAAGAAGCAATTTTGAGATTTTTACCCTCTGGTTCATGCAATATAACTGTACGGATTTACTTCAAGGGAAAAATGGAGCTCAATAAGGGCTCTCACCTAATGTAGTTGTCAATTAATATCACTTTTTGAGTCCTATTACCTCCCTCCCCAATTGGTTCGTGCCTAAGTAATGGACGCCAATACTTAAGCTGGCTCACTCTCACCTTTATGGTTTCTCACTTCCATGTTTTTGGGGGGTTTTTATATTTAACTGAAACACATCTTTCCAATAAATAATGGCATAACAGGCAAATGGTTCGAGCTTGGGGAGGTGTGGAGCCAATGTGGATACAGACCCAAGTCCCACTAATGTAAACATGCTCACTGGACTAGCAGAGGAGATGCTAAAACAGAAGAATGTTGAGTCGGTGCTCTTTGGAGGCAAGAGGATTGGAGAGCAACGCAACTTTGAGAAACTTGACTGGTTTGCTGGAGAACTGGTGTTGGAGCATCAGAGGAGGAGTTGCAGAATAGCTCCCACTGTAGCTTTCAAGCAAGCTGCACCAAAACCCACCTAGACTGCACTACCAGTCAATACCACAACCTAAAAAGGTAAGCATTCCCTTTCTGCTACATTTTAGTAAGTTCCAATTATTTAAAATCAATTTCAAAGGGAGCAATACCAGTGGACCATATTAGAATTTTGAAATGATCTGTCGGGAAGGATTCCGTCTTAATGTAAGTTAATATCACAGAAGGGCCACTGAACTGCCTTGTATGATTGGATTCAATTTTAGCTTTGACTTTGATGCTATGCTAAAAGACTATGGTCGTTGAGGCCATAATTGAATGACAGTGTACCTTCTTATCATAACCTGTGCCCAATTTACCTGTGAACAATTGGGTATACAGCTACAAATTCTCATGAAGCCAAAAAAAATTTCGTACTACTGTTCAGCTTTTGTAATTTTATGTAAATTTTAGTTTCCTTGTATACGTTTGTGTATTTGGACTATGGTAGTCAGTTTCGACGTCCTTGTGTGCTAATCATGGACATTTCCTTTGTTTTTCAACTTTTTCTTGTCATACTTCGTTTTAGATGATGTGGGGTTCATAGACCCCGCTGTTGTCAGCCCACCGACACTATTCTTTGGAATAGCCATGGGTGACATTTTAGTCATTTAGAATGAAACACCTGAAAAAGTTTTGTTGGGAGGTTACTTTGGTAATTTGGTAGATACCCAAATCATTGTGGGTGTCGAAAGTGAAGGCATTTCCGTGGTCCGGAAGAGAGTTTTTCCGGGTGATTATCTTTGGTTTGACCATTGGGAGACTAAAATTATTTCTTTGCTAGTCTGACTTTGGCCTACAAAATCGCATCGACTCTTTCCGATTCGGATGAGGGAAATGGTTTGCCTTTGAGTTGTCTATTATTGTGCTTTAAGTTTACCCCCATTCACATTTGCTCCATTTTAAATATATGTTTTTAAGTATTTATTATTACCTACTTTTAAAAATAAATTATTTATTAGACATTGTATCTACTTTAATATGAAGTTAATGACACTTCAAAAACTATTATTTTATTTTTTATTTCAATATCCGTGCCATTTTAACTTCACTCATCATGCATTTCTTATCTGGTGTAATTTTCATGTATTTCTGGTACCTTATGCACTTCATTGAGACTGTGTCCCATTTCGGGCTTTTAAATGATCAACTCTTGTCTCTGAGATGCAGGTGGAAAAAATATATCTGAAATAAGAAGAACAGAAAGGTAATATAGTAGCAGCTTTTACTTTATGGAAGTGAAGTAGAAAGACAATGGGAGGAGGCCAGGGAATCGAGTGAAAAGGACAAGTAATGTTAAAAGGGTGGAAGATCTTATGGGGATACTTTGCCTGCTAGAGGACAGGCATTGTGGTGTCCACTCCACCTTTCTACAATGGCAAGCAGCCGTGAAGAAAAAGCTAGTTAGTTCAAGCTTTTCAAGGTCAAACAAGGATCAGGTGTGAATCTTTTTCATTTCAAATTGAGATGGTAGGGTGGGAAAACTGTTCCATATTTCTTCCCATGCCTCCTTTACTTTTCCTTTTTTTTTTTTCTTTTCCTTTTTTAAAAATTGCTTTTTTTTTTTACCATCCCGGTTTCAAGAAACTTGAGTGTGGGTGGTGGGCTGCTTGTGATAAAACCCAGAAACATGTCAAAATTATTCTTCGTCAGACTTTGGTCTTATTATTTGTCGGTTTTTTCTTTCTTTTCTTGAATATAGTCTTTTAGCAGCCGACCATTCATCCTGAGATTGGGATTGATGGATGTACCAATGTGGCGGATAGTAGTTGGACCCTTTCTACAAGATCACATGTAGATTTTTATCTATACATTTTTGTGGGTCTACTTGAATTTTCTGTCTTCCAATTCTGATTATTGTTATCAACAACTTGTAAATTTCTGCGTGGTAAGAACTGAAGTGGTGGCAGTGGTTGATCTTTGGCTCAATTCTCTGTACCCTGTTTGTTGAGTTCTATATAAAGCTTTCTTTCATAATTCTTATCATGAATAGCTTTGTTGGTTGCCCCTTGTTGACTATGAGCAAAGCTGAGTGGGCACTTAAAAGGCAAATTGATGGGAGGATTTGCTTTGCCAATTTTTTTTTGGAAGAGCTCGTCTTCCTTCATGCAGTAGGGTAGGCCAGGTTGCTGCAAATACTTTTATAGGTATTTGGATAATCAAATAATTTAGTGATGACACTTATTTGCCTATCTCGGCTACTTTGTCTTGTTCTTCTTTCACAGAAGATGCAGTTTAAGATTAATCCGTCTTCTACATCTGATTTGAAACATGGAAAGGGTTTCTTCGAGGTTAATGCTGTGCAAATAAAACTGATCATCGTGATATGATGCAGTGTCTTCAAATAGCACGGATTCTCATTCCGTTTAAAGTTTTTTTTATCCGAAAGTTAAAGAGAAATAAACACAAGAAATAAGTGTTATTGGTTGGGACATTAGCCCTAATAGTGAGGGGGTATTTGAAGCCCCAACCATAGACCCAATAGTGAGGTGTATTTGGGAGCTTAGACGTTAGACCATTTCACATTACTTTATTACTTTCACATATATACAGATATCTGAAATACTCTTAACATCCAAATGTTCATATTTTCCTTTTATCTCCTCTTTTTTTTTTTTTTGAGTAAATTTATCTAACACAGTAATAGCCACTAACTGCGACTACCCTTTTCTCTTTACCTTTCGCTATTCCCAGCGTGATTCCGTGTTGGGAAAACTATGATTAGACTTGCTTGCTTTTTGTTGCAAGCTCCCGTGATTAATCATTTCGAGCTATTTAGTTCAACACAACTATAAAATATCAATACAGTCTAAGGTTGCGTTTAGATGATGAGTTGTGTTAAATTAAATTTTTTATAAATAGTAATAAGTTAAGTAGTGGAGAGAGTTATGTGAGGTCTGTCTAAATTGAATTTAAAGTATATTTGAATGTTAAGATGAGTTTAGTATTTTTTATAAAAAATTGAAAAAAATTATGGATTTTACGTATAAAGATATTTTAAGTTGAAAAATATTGAAGAAAGACACAACTCCTCTTTATATAATAAATTTTCAATCTAGTTCGCCATAAGGCATGCTAGCAAGGAAGCAAGCCTATTAGTTATTCTAGAGACAGTTATAACTGAGAAAGTGCTTATGTCGACACTAGCAAGTGACTCACCAACTCGGAAGTAAGAAAGAGGAAAGACGGGTATGACAACCAATCTACCCGTCTATTAGCTATTCTAGCCAAGGCCAATTTTATGTGTTAAGCATATAGACATCAGATCGTTTTCTTGAAGTTGGAAGAGTGCCCGAGGACGAATAGAACTTAGATTCAAAAGAGCGCGAAGAAAGAGTTTTCGCAAATGATTGCCCTTCTGATTGCAAGTTCCACGTGTAAGAAGGTTTTAAGTTGTAATAAGTTTAGTAATTTGAGAGTTAGGTGTTTAGATGTTAGATTTAGTTTAAAATTAGATTGAACTCAACTGAGTTTGAGAATCAAACGTAACCTAAATGACATTTGTTTAGAATTTGCCACTTTCAGAAAATAAAAAAATAAAAACTTTAAAATTCAAATAAGAGAGGTTGCGGCCAACTTCATGATAGTCTCGCTCTTAAGCATGACATTGAGAGGTTAAAAGAATGTTTGAGAAATAGGTGACAACTATCTTTTCCTTGTGGCTTGTTTGGATCTCTTATTTTTTGGGGAACAAAAAACAGAACAAGAGAATAAACAAACAAAAGATTTTTAGTAGAGTTTGTACGTTCTTTCCAGCAATACCAATGAAAACCAAATTAGCAAAACATTTTCAGACATGAAGAGCCCTCACTACTTCCGCCTATGATAAAGATGCTATCAATATCATCATCTCCATCCAATCATCAATATCTGTATTATTCGTTGCTAATTACACTCGGAAAATAAAACCAAAATAATTGTATCCATACATTACTCTCACCCTGATCAAAATGAATGTCTCTTTCGTGAAATCATGTCCTTTCATTTCCTTTTTAGTATTAATAATATCAAGGTCATTTGCATTAGGTCTCCATCTCCATATTCATGTATTGGTTATCTGGAATGCATTAAAATCCAATATCCTAAAGTTAGGATTTTACCCCAAAATTATAATCTGAATAAGTTAATTTGAAAATAAATATTATCTTAATCCATTAAAAAAAAGAAAAACTTTCGGGTTGAGATTCCCTATTATGAGAGTGTTTTTCACTTGTGAGATGGTGTGTAGGGTGAAAGAAGAAAAACAAGGAAGGAGTAACATGGGCAAATGAATGCGTTTACTGTAATGGAAATGCAAGGAATTATGTCCAATTCGGCATCATTATCGACAATGTACAGTAAATTAAAGGCAAAAAGCTCGATTAGACCAAAAGGGAAAAAAAGAAAAGAAAAAGAAATTACTCCGTCTTAACAGGCTTTTTTATGCTTGATTTTACCAATCAAGACCCTACCAAAGTCTCAAACCAAACATTTTTCTGTAGCAAATATCAAAGTGATTAATTTTCGCACTTTGAGCAATGATATATATGTCAAAACCTATTGTCCTATTGTTCAAGTCTTTTCCGTCCTATTTCCCCCAAAAGTTTCTCACTTTCGTTTGCTTTAATCCTTTTTCCATAATCTTTTTCTGGACAATTTAGAGGGTCTGTCTTAGTGATGATGTTGATTAGGTATATTCTTTTCTGACGAGTAAAGAATAGTATCCTTATACCTAAGTTGTTTGTCGATGTTTGAATCTGCACTACTTAAGTCACGTTTGTTTTCATAACTTCTCTCAATTTATCTTATTTCATCTGTGAAATCAAACAAATTAATTGAACAAGTGCATTCACGTGATTTTTCCTTCATGTACTTACAAAAGAAAATAGATCCCAAAAAATACACAAATAATTTCAGATTAAGACTGCCCCAAAGAGCTAAGATTAAAAAAAAAAAAAAGGAATCGTGAACAAAATGTCCTTATTTTTTTATCAGTCGGTGGTTGCATGGAAAAATACATACAAACCATAGAAAAAGAAAACAAAAAGGACTGCTAATTTTTTCTTCTTTTTTCCTAAAGATATTAAGAACCATGTGTTGTTGGTGGATAAGTCACGAAATTAGTCCAAATTCGTATTCTGGTGCCAAGTCCTTATTAAAGACGTGGAGGGTATGTTCCAATCTGTCCTCTTGTTTATTTTCTCTCTTTTTTTAAATACAATAAAAAAATTGTTTTTTTGTCACTCTCCTAGCTAGCTAGCTAGCTTGATGACGCGCTCCTTCTTTCTAAAAATAATACAATGCATGGTCGCCCCCATCAAGCATAAGTACGCCTTTTATTTGTAATTTAGCATCCATGCAGTGGATGCATGAACTTTTGCTTTGGCCTCTTATTATAGGCATGTCCTTTTTGAGCATTAGATCGACCCCTTCTCATCCTGTTAATGCATATCCTTATCTTAATGGATCGATTAGGACGTTTATGGAGGGTCTAATCAAAGATGACTCTTACAAAACCATGAATTAGAATTATATATGTAATGGGGTCATGATCATGGAGGTGATGATGGAGACTATAACTTATTGAATTATTTTGCTAATTGAATGATTTTATTTATTTTGCTTATCATCGGGTGGTTACAACTTACAGGCTTCATAGTCTGATGTTTACTGAAAATGACAACAAAAAATGAGAAGCATATGAACTTTCCCAAGCTGACACGACTATTATATACGTGATGTGGTTGCAAACCTTGTGTTTGCTTAATTGCCGCAGAAAGACTTGAAGCATTATGATTTGGTAAATGATGACAAAACACAACACGATGTAAAAGTGCAACATAGAGTAGCATTTCATAAAAAGATTGAAAATTCTTGTGCTCCGAATCCCCTTTTAAAATAGCATTACTTTTGAACGAGTTTTAGAACTATTGAGAAAGCGTAAAATATGTCTTAGGGAGACGGTACAACTACTGGGGGGAGAAGAAAGAAAAATGGGATGGTAGATGAATGTGGCACGTAGTACTCACGGACACTGCAAATTACGAAAACTACAGAGCTTCCCTGACATGAAGATGGTAGGTGTTGCGGGTTTTTCAATCATGCAATTTGTTTGTGATGTCAGGAGTAGAAGAGAAAAAAAAAGCAAAAACAAGAAGAAAGAACCAGGAAAGGTAGGTGTTATGCATTTTCACTCACGTAATTTCATCATAATGCAAGCGCAGACAAAAAGAAGAATAATTGTGACAAGAATGAACGTCCGCAGTAGACCATGGATATTTGACAAGCCGATTAGACCAAGTCAATGCTGCTAATGGCATTATTTTCGAGCATTTCTCGTTATTTTGTTTGCTTAAATGATGATGAGGACAGGAAAAATGGGACAATTTAAATTATTTTATTTTATTTCATATCAAGAACTTCCCAAAAGAATATAGATAAAAGGCTTTATACAAGCTTTATAGAGTTTTGGAATCACTCAAAAGTCCGAGCAACAATTGGATACTACGGGATGGCTCAGGCTAGCCCCCCAACGGAATGGGCTTTTCCTCCGAAAATATACCAAGTTTCGGGCGTGAACGCTGAGCGGGTTTTCGCCATCCTGCTCCGATTATATAAAGTATAAACCTACATTTACAAAACAAAGAGAGTACTTGGCTATTGAAACGCTCGGATGACGCTTTTGACATGACATTATTAATAATATTATGTAATGCAGTGTAATTTATTAAAAACACACACACAAAAAAAAGTCAAATAAAAAAGAGGTTCGAAAATACAGAAATATAAGATTATATTTTCTCTAATCTTTTTTTGTTTGTGTTTTTAATTTTTTATAATAAATTAAGCGACATCACATGGTGTCATGTAAAGAGGGTCATCTGAGTGATAAGTTTCAGATAGTTAAGTAGTATTATTCTTTGGATAAATGTTACAAGAAAACTTTACATCGCATGCATCCATCTAACCAACATGTGGTTTGTCATTTTTATCTTATTTAGACACATATTTAAGCATTATGGTAGAAGGATGAAAATGAAAAATGACAAATTGAGTAGCTGAATGTGTGTGATTAAACTTCCCATCAGAATTTCTCTATTGTTATAAAAATATATCATACCGAACTCATCCTTGGATGCTACAAAATATATGTGCCTTTTCTTTTATCACTTGGAAGTTTGTAACTTGTTATATCACACGGCACTTTGTTGTAGGATTTATTAAAATAAAAAATAAAAAATAAAGTCAATATTATTTTATAATTTTTTAAGTAATATTATATACAGTCGTGAAATGTGCAAGCGTTACATAATCGTTTTGAAAAAGAGTGAAATTTACTATTAAAAAATTAATTTTTTTTAATGTGATTCGTATTTAATCATTTTTTTCAAAAGGATTGTACATCACTTTAGGATTACAAATATCATTTTTCTAATTTTTATATACACTTTTATAAATTATAATATATTGATTGCATAAAAAAACAAGTTTATAATTAGATTTTTTTTATTAAAAGAAATATTCTCGTAGATAAAAGCAATGGCTAGAGGGACGGACATTCTTCTACAAGCAATATAGGATTAGTCTATTAGAATTTAGAGGGCAGATGCCATAAAAAGAAAGCGTCAGAATTCCATTATTTCACATTATTTCTACAAGATATAAGATAGTGTTTGTAGAGGAGAAAGCAATGAAGATACGAACAATTCATACAACACGAATACAAGCCCCGCCCCCTCCATGCATGTGCATAGAAAGAAGAAAATAAACGACAAAAAAAAAAAAAACTGAAATAGCGTTCTCTAGACATGCAAATCTCTCTACAATGTTCGAATATTTCCGCTGACAAATTACACCGAGTGGACGGTAACTAAAATGCTACAGATGCTTTAGCATCTATTACAAATTTACAAGGGTACTTTGTTAGGCTCCAGCCCCGGCAAAAACATGGGTTCTTGTAGATTTGGATTGATTGGAAACAGATTGCACTGACCATGCTGTGCCATCGATTGATCTAGAAGCACCAGAGCTACCATGGCTTCTACCATCGGCACAGCTGCATCACCATCCCCAACCAACCAACCAAACAAACTTTGTAAGGGAACATTTCCTCCCAAATAAATCCATGATTAAACAAATCAACAAAAGATATGAATTAAGTATGTGATATGCTTCTTAATATAATGTTTTATTATAGACGATGATAGTATGCCACATTAAGGTTCTCGAAGAGTTGGACTATCCAGGCCACAGATCCCATGCTAGTTAGATTTTTTTTTTAAGGGTAAGATAAACATACAAAAAGTAGATCTTGAAACCACAACCTCACCCAGTGGATCCAGCATCCACTCTTATGAGAGGTGCTAATTGAACTAGAGCTCACTGCAAATTTCCAGTACTCATGGACATGGGTTGATGGGAAACAAATCACATTCTTAGATTCCACCATCAATCTATCCACAACTACCAGGGCAATGTCTTCTACACTGGTACACCATTACTGCTGCATCACCATCCCAACCAAACACACAACAACAAACTTGTTTTTGATAAATCCTCTATTTGTTGATATAAAAAAAATGGTGAAAACATAGTGTGAAGTATAGAAGAGAAAAAACTTGAAGAGAATTTTCATCATAGTAAATTTATAGAAACACAACAAAAATAATGGAACAACCTCTGAATGGAGGTTTATTATTTTGCACATCTTATACTTTGAGATATTGATGATAATGTCACAGTTTTCAAATACTCAAGTTTTAGGCTTTTTTCTTTTATATATATATATAATCTTCCCTCATGGACTCAAACCATTTTATAAATGATTATTTTTGCATGTCATCAATTTAAGAAAAAAGAAAGAAAAGAGAAGATCCTAATCAGTTGATATGGTGAGTTCTAATCATCAACTGCAAGAAACTTAATTGGAAAGATTGGCCAAGGTGATGAATAAAATTCGACCTACGAACCAGGGTAATACCTCATGGGACAACACAAGGATCACGATGACCACGAGCTATTAGTTCCATCTCTTTTTTGTCACTAGCCACTGTATGCTGCTTCTTCTGCACAAGCATCATAAAAAATATCAATCTAAACCATTAATCTAAAAAGGATAATATGAAATGCCAGGCAAGATGTAAGTATTCAAAAAGTAGACTTTTCATGCCAGGAGAGCTTACTCCAATGGTAGCTGTCGGCTTGAAAGCTATTCTCATGCTTATGATTTCCCCATTTGATATTCCTCCCTGCTCGTCAACATAGGCCATCTTAGTGAACCATTCTTTCTCAATTGGGAATTTGGGGGGGGGGGGGGGGGTGACTCGGGAGGGAGAGAGAGAGAGAGAGATTAACAAGTCATCTGCAGCAAGTTAAAAAAAAAAAATCAATCACATAACAAATACCTGAATCCCACCAGAGCGGTTTGTTCTTGTCCAGATTCTTCCATGTTCATCAGTGAAGAACTCATCATTATGTTCGCTCCCAGTTAAAAAGGTTCCTAGCACGATTTCACAGATAAAGTATTAGAACACACTCGAGACAAATTATAGCCTTTCAAGTGCGATGTAAATTAATCAACCTGCAAAGCCACTGCCACTCTCAAAGCCCTTTGTTGCAGGTAATGACATAACAGCTTTAGCAAGCTGAGCTTCAAATTTGTCAAAAACTGGAGAACCAAGGCCCTGACACAAAATAATGTAATTGATACCTTCAGTTAGAGATTGCAAAATGTTAAAGATATTGCAGAAAAATTTATTTGAACAAGTTTTCAGTGCTAAGGTCAAGAAAATGTCCTCTAAATTTCACACGTGGAGGTGCAATAAACACATTTTGGGTTCTTACACACGGGCAACTCCTCACAATGCAAGTGACAACACCACCAATAGAATTTCCCCTCACACGGACAGCATCTATAGCATCAATCATCTTGTCAGCGTATTCCGGATCTGGGCATCTAGCAATATTACTCTCGATCTGGTAACATTTTATTAAGAGAAGAATCAGGCAAAAGTGTACACTCAGAATTGAAGGCAATGCATCCAAAACTCTTCAATCTCTAAAACTAAAGCATGTCAGGAAAAAAAAAAAACTTTAGTACATAATAATCAAAATGAATTTAGGTTGAAGAGAGTGACGGAGAGAGGGACAGAGAGAATTCGTGTCTAGCGTGCTTGCATGGGTGAACCCTTAATGCATTCAGGTCATAATTTTAAAATTTATTTTTTTGTGTGTTAGGACAGGAAACAGCCTGATATACATAATGTGTTTATACCATTACAAGACATCTATGTAATAAACACTGTCATAGTGTTGGTGTTATTCATGTCAAAACTAGTTCACTTTAAGGTTAAGTGGATCCATTGAGAAAATAAAATATTACAGAAATTTGAACTGTAAAAAACTAGCATTTCCATCAAGAATTTGTTTCTATTCTTCTCTTTGTCAAGGAAAACAGCGATAAGTTAACTCTAAGACAGCGTGGAGCATGAAGGAAAATGTTATTGACATACCATTCCTGATTCATGAAACGATAGCTAACTTTTGGCAACAAAAACGTTTTTATCTCAAATCAGAGCAAAGCATTACCACCATGTACCACGAGAAAAAATGGAAATTGAGGAGCAGCAAACACCCATGATAAAGGTATAAAACGAGCTTTATCACTTTTTCGTTATACACAGAAATACAAATTTTTATTTAGTGCATGGCAATAGTCCTATTGATGCTGCTATTTTGTCGCATCACAACATTATAAGATTAAAACTAGCACCAGTTACTTTACCTGATCAAGTGTCAGGGTGTCATGATCAATTACATCCTCAGGAAATACAACCTTATGAACTTGAGAGACATAAGCAAGAATCTGAAGATCAACAAAAAGAAGTTTAGAAAAAGAAAGATAAAAGTGTCGCAAACTACAATCAGCAATATGGTTGTAGCATATAATATATTTATGGATGCACTTTTCCGATGATATATTAAAACAATGTCAACTGAAGAGGTCTCAAACCTTTTACCAACCAAATAATAGATAGTTAGCCAAGGAAAATTAAGAGCCAGCAGTCTAATTAATTGTTCAGTAACATGTAAGTGGGACCTTGCAGTTGCCAATGTCAGCATCAGGTCTAATTCAAACTTCTGTCAGCAAGCGGCATTTTTAATTTTTTTAACAAGTAATCAAAGATATTAAAAACTGAATAAGTATAGCCTAGGTACACAGGAAATACACAAAAGGAATGCCTAACTAGAAATAGGAGGCATTTTCAATTTGATGAGGGGAATCAACTTCACTCTACTAAGCCTTACTTCCAACTAATTTGCGGTTATATCCATGAATCCTCATTAACATAATTTGGGCCAGCCACATTTTTAAGAAGGGGAATTGAGTGCAACAGATTTATACATCTTAAAGTGACTTAGCCAACAAGATTTTTCATGCACGTTTATATTGCTATACAATTCCTAATAAAAAAACCAAATGAAATGAACTTAAAAAATATAGACAGACACACCAAGAGGAGAACAAAATCCTGAGCATCGAATACAAGAGTATGCACTACTAATTGAGACCCTCATAATCACAAAGAAATGGACAACAGACAGAGAGTCTGAACCTGCAACTCAAAACCACAAATGCAACTCAGTTCCAGCGAGGCTCTTTAGGATTTTCTTGGCAACAGCCCCAGCAGCAACTCTCCCAATAGTTTCTCTTGCTGAAGATCTACCACCACCCTTCAATTATAGATTGAACCAATATGTTTAAATTTCCAAAATGCAAACACTCCCATCAAACTTCAACTCCAAGGGGAAAACATGTTACCTGCACTGCCCTGACACCATACTTCATGTCATAAGTCGCGTCTGCATGAGAAGGCCTATTGGCTATTGACATTTCGCTATAATCCTGAAACAATATCATTTGAGATATTATGAGAACCACAAAAGCTGCAAAACAGTTCCAAATGATATCAATTTGCTCAAGAATCATTGTGTCCATATACCGAATAGGTAAGAAATCAATTCACACCATCCTAAACTACAATAACTTGCTAGGCAAGAAATCATAGCATCCTAAATAACTAGCCAGTACACATCTCCCCAACCTTTGAATGGAGTTTACCAAAATTTAGCACATTTAAGAACCTCCAAGAAGCTGAAAATATTCCGTTGTGTTTACCCTCGAACAAAATAACGATAGCATCCGGAAATGAATCGTCACAGAAGCCATGATTATAAACAATTAATAGTACTATTTCAACTGCAATTATTCAATGGGAAAATTCATTCCAAATGCAATATAACAAGCACTTGAAGGATTGTCTCCATGAGATATCCACATGCACCCTGCGACCTAAAGAGCCCTTTACAGGTGCCCAATTATTTGGAATTAGTTGAGTATAGAATACATGAAGAAAACAAAGACCTAAGAATGGTCTGTCCATTAACCCTCCATACTCGCTGTTTATACTGATTAACATTTCCTCTTCAAACATATTGTATTATAAGCACACATAAAAGTACATACTCACATGTCCTCTTTAATCGGTATTGGGTACAAGTACAGTAATTGGGGTTTCAGTAGTCACTCCTGCATTTAACAATTTTTTCTTCTCAATCTGAACACCACAAATGAGTAAGTTATTCAATGGCAATTAAAAGAAAGATCTTAACCTTCAGAAATGCCCGAAAGTATTCAGCACGTATCAGTCTCCTTCCTCGGTGTAGTAATTCGACTCTGACCTGGCCTCCTAGACATGACAACTCCAACAGATTAATCCTCAAAACATTTATCGCCAAGCAAAAATCAGTATCCCAGTATTTTTGTTTCGAACTCTACAAGCTTTAGCACGATATGAAGACAAATCAATAGTCATATCATACTCATACACGCATGCTACCATGTAAGTTAAGAACCAAATGTTCATCAGTAAAGAATTTGTCGAATGGTTCCATATCATCTAATACCTTCTGTCAAGTTCGAATTGCATATCAGCTTCGGAGAGGCGGAGTCGAGGAGGGCATCCATCAATGACACAACCAACGCCACCCCCATGACATTCTCCAAAAGTTGTTACCCGAAAATAATTCCCATTCGTACTCCCGGCAGCCTGGATCTCTGTGATTTAGCATTAATCATGTCAGAATCCAAAGATCCAACTTATTAGTCTAATCCATCAATCCCATAACTCCCATATCTCTCTCTCTCTCTCTCTCTCTCTGGTTCAATCATCAATCAAAGTTATGAAGTTAAATTCCATTTAAAAGCAAACTGCCGTGGATGAGTCGAAGAAAAAATAGCTTATATGAACAGTAAACTCGACATCCGATAAAATTTCTGAAGATATATATTGAAACATAGCAATAAATTATTAAAAAAAAATGGGGAATATGGGTCAATTGCATGTAAAAATAGACAGGAGAGAGAGAGAGAGAGAGAGAGAGAGACTAACGGAGCCTCTTGGGAGTAGTGGTAGGGATGGAAATGTGTAGGGATGAACGAAGAAGATGTGAGGGAAGGTAACGGAGTCCGGAGAAGGCATCGGTTCGGGAGGCGCCGAGAAATGGCTTCGTTGAGAGAGAGGAGGAAGCCATCATTCACCGTATCTCACTACAACGAAGTGAACAGGGAGAGTGAACAGAGAAGGGTGGTTGTTGATTCTTGACTCTTTAGTAGAGAAATGCTACACAACCTCTTCAATCTCTACATATCATATTTTTTTAAATTTTTAAATTTTTTAATATTTTTTTTTAAATTTTTTTTGAGTTTATTTTTTTTAAATTAAATTAATTTTTCTATTCATTATTTATATATTAAATATTTGATAAAAAATAAAAATAAAAAAAAGTGTGATGTGTGAAGGTTGTGTGAATAGTAAGAGGTTGAGTAGAATTTTTACTCTTTAGTATCCATGCTTTCATTTAGGAAAACAAAAAATCTTCCCAACCTCCCACTATTTATCTACACTCCATATTTTTTTAAAATTTTTGTTATTAAATAATTTTTATATGAATAGTGAATAAAAAATTTGAAATAGTTTAAAAAAAATAAATTCAAAATTTTTTTTTTAAAAAATATTAAAAAATGTGGAATGTGGAGTGTGGGTGAATAGTAGAAGGTTGTGTAGCAAAATCCGAATGTAAATAGGTCCGGCCTAGGATGATGGACCGAAACTTTTGATTCATTTTTTGGGACCGGACCAAACTTATCGCCCTTTGTAATCGTTGGCTATTGGTTCGGTCGGATTATTTTGTTATTTTATTTCTTTTTTTATGTGCAAATAAATTAATAAGAAATTTTTTAAATCATTAAAATTAAAATTAAGTAAATTATTAATATAGATCATGTAACTAACTCATTAAAAAAATATTTAACTATAATTATATTTATGATATTGATAGTTATTACTTACTAACTTAAATTTTATTATTTAGTATGCATAATTATTAATAATGTCTTACATTTTATATATAGTTAGTGAATATCAAATAATTTCAATTTATATAGATTATTCATGCTTCT
This sequence comes from Cyclocarya paliurus, assembly GCA_029856935.1. Classification (NCBI taxonomy): domain Eukaryota; kingdom Viridiplantae; phylum Streptophyta; class Magnoliopsida; order Fagales; family Juglandaceae; genus Cyclocarya; species Cyclocarya paliurus. Next base: position 3,606,498 of record JARVXP010000207.1, on the reverse strand, counting down.
TGCAACTTAAGTATTTAAAAAGATACCTAATTAATTTATTTAAGTGTAAATAATAGAGTATATATGAATGTAATATATATCTACATATATTATCATATGATTTATGATACAATATTATTAATTGATAACATATATTATTTAAAAATAAAAAAATATACCAATACATTTAAAATTAAATCTTTATTCATTAAATAAATAAAAAATTGACCAACAAATCAAATATAGTGGGCATACAAGCATTTCCCCCGGTCAAAAACTTACAAACTCTGAGACTGGATCAAACCCTTTTGGTCCCACACATTGTGGACCGAAACCACCCACACCAAATTTCAGTCCGACTGGACGAGACCGAAATTGTTTCACCCCTGTAAGGAATGTTGGTTACTCTATCAACGCATGAGATTAGTGCGTTTGAGAAAAGGGTTTGAGTGGGATGGGGTACATTTCTAAAATCAAAATTTCCTAATACCATATATTTAATAATTGAAATTATAAATTTATCGTAATACGTGAATCTCACGTGTGACATTGGTAGCTCATGTGTCTAATGGTCATGGTTGTTAGCTCAACTACTCAAGACTATAAGAGAGATAAATTAACTCACAACTCTCTTAAATCTTAAAAGAGAAATAATATTTATAATTATAGAATGTATAAATATTACGTATGTATTCTTTTTGAAAAAAATAAGTAAATATAAAATACACATAAAAAATTAATTTTTTAATAGTGTATCATACTTTTTTTTAAAATAGTGCGCGACATTTGCATAATTTAAAATAATACTATACATAGTTATGAGTTGTGTATACATCGCACACTTATTTTGAAAAAGAGTAGGGTTTATTATTAAAAAATTAAATTTTTTATGTGTATCTCATATTTATACTTTTTTCAAAATAACTGCATAATACTTCGGTACTCTATGATTGCAAGTATCATTTATATTTTTTCTTTTGATCATTTTTTTTACGTGCATAGAGAAGAAGAGTAATATTACTCATTATCATTTTTGTCATTATCCTCTCATCATTTTATGATCTGACATTAAATGATTAGAACCTGTTTATTAAATTTTATTTGTAGGCTTATTATTTAATGTCAACTCAAAAGAGGTTGAAATACGATGATAAATAGATTTATCTCTAGAAATATTGTTGATCACGCCAACGGGCCCTAGATCTTTTTTTTTCTCTTTTTTTTTTCTAGGCAACAATAAGGGGATTCTATATTAAGAGTACTAGTATTGGTTTGGGTAAAGTTGAAGATTGGCTAAAATTTAGATAATTTGTACTAAAAAAACTCCACATTAGATTTGGCATATTTAAAATAATTTGAATTTCTGCTACAGTGATTAGCTAAATTTGAATAACCAAATTGATTCATCAAAAGTTAAAATAATAATTTATCGCTCCAAGTAAACATTAAAATATTAATTTCTCATTCCAATAAAAATACTATTTGGTTTGTAATTAAGAAATTTAGATAGAATTTTTGATAAGTTTAATCAAATATTTTTTGTTATTAGTATTCAATGACTTTTAAAAATATGATTTTTTTAATATTAATTTAATTAGAATATAATTATTATTAATATTAAATTGGTAGAATTATAAAATGTGATACAAATAAATTAAATAAAAAATTATTAATTTAATAATATTTTATTATTATATAGAGAGTAAATGACTAATCCAATATGGAGATTGAATGTAAATAGAATAGACAAATATAAAAATGTGTGATATTGACTAAATTTTGAAAATGCATTTGGTCAAACCAATGCTAGTGCTCTAAGGGGTTGGGTGGTGCTACTTCCACGTAGTAAGACCACCAAATAAGTAAAAAAAAAAGCCTTTTTTACCAAATATTTTTTAAAATTCATTAAATTTTAAAAAATAAAAATAAAAATTTATTTTAAAATGCTTACTTAACAATTAAGTAAAAAAATAAAAATAAAAAAAATTCGATGGTGGCCACCTTACGTGTGAAAAGCATTTCCCCAAGGGGTCAGTGCCGTATGGAGCAGTGTTTTTAAAAGAAGTGGGGGAAAAAGTTAAAACCAGGCAGAGATAGAGATAGAGACAGAGACGGGTCACTTCGAGTGCTTTTATTTTTCTCAATGGGCTAAAAGTTTGTGACTTAAAACTAGGGGTGGGCAGCGGGTACCCACCCCCGCTGCCCCGCCCGGCTTCCGCCCCGCCTCCGCATGGGCGGGTGGGCTACCCCGCATCGCCCATGCGGGGGCGGGGGCACCCATGCAGGGGCGGGGGGCGGATTGACCCCAGCGGGGCCTGCCCCCCGCTCCGCGCACTCCCTCCCTTTTAGTATAAAAAATTATAATTTTTACTATTTATATAAATTGTATATAGATATATACAATTTGTAAAAAACTTAAATTCAACTTCAAGTTAATGGATTGCCTTGGCTTCCTAGCCAACCATTATATAGGAGGCTAAGGCAATACAATAGTGATAGTTAAGCAATGTGGGACTTAGTGTATTGCCATATAGGACTTAGTGTTAAGTCCCACATTGCTTAACTATCACTACTGTATTGCCTTGGCTTCCTATATAATGGTTGCCTAGAAAGTCAAGGCAATCCAAAATATAACTCTAATGAGTTTACATTTTTTTTAAATGTATAAATTTTAATTTATACTTTAAATTATATTATAATTTGGGTCTAAAAAATTTTTTAAACAATAGGTTGAGTGGGGTGCAGGGCGGTTTCAATTGCACCCCCGGTAGCGGGGCGGGGGGCCCCGCCCCCGCCGCCCGGGGGCGGGGGACGGGGTATAAAACCCCTCCACCCGCATGGTGCGGGGCGGGGGGCGGGGGGCGGGGAGGGGGTGCCCCCGCCCCCCACCATGCAGATAGCACCCCTACTTAAAACCACAGGAGTTCCCGACTCGGGACGTTTAAAAAAACAACAAATCTTATAGGATGTGTTAAAAATATAATATAAATAATTAAATTTATATTTTTTTATTAATTTAAATTTTTGGACAAGTAGTAACTTTATATGGTATTAAAATCGAGATTTTGAATTTGAATTTTGACTCTACACTTTATCTTATTTAATTAAATATTCTATAGGTTAAATCTACTCGTTGAAGAGTCTGACCTATACGTGAATGAGAGTGTTGAGAATATAATATTAATAATTAAATCTACCTCTTCTTATGAGTTTAATCTCATGAGACAAGTAAAGTTCATTCTTAATTTACATGGCAAGGGCCAATTAGTTGTACTGAAAATAGCAAACATAATGAACCATTAACCATCATACGACTGAAAAGATGAAACAGCAGGCATAACTTTGCATGATTCGTGTCAGTTTATATTTGTTTACAAAACACTGGAGGTAGTTTTCACTCAGTTTCTAAGAAAGCAAGATAATGAAAATTGACAAGATTGACATGAACAGGATGCCAGACGGATGGAAGACAGAAGAAATTGAAGATCCATCTGTTAAGACCGTGTAAATATAAGTTAGTAATTTATGTCTTAACTAAAATCTTAATAAAATAAAACAGAATCCACGAATTAAAGAAAAGTCGATTAATTCACCTGGTATTGAATTTACTTCGGAAGAGTTGGCTTGAGTATTAATGTGGGTATTTAATTCTTGTATGCTCTGTGAAACTGAAGCTGATTTTCCCAGATAAGACCTTGTGACCATCTTGACCGCATCTAATCCTTGAGTGCTACAAAAAAAGAAAAAGAAAATGATGAACTTAGCTTGCTTAAGAGTTTGCAATATAAGTTTTCACAAGACAGAGATTAATATGGGAATCTGGGAAAAAAAAACTCATGCCAGACAGCCTAATTTTATACCTTGGGCTAATTTGATGGCTGGCACTAGCTTTTCCTTCATTGGTAACGTTCATTAATGCTTCCAGGACGAACAATTTCTTTTTGGTTGCGATGGAGTTACTTGCCATAATCATGTTTGCAGGAACACTTCCATATCTAATTGTGACAAACAAAACTATTTCAAAATTATCATCGAGCATAGAAAAACTACCACAGATATATACCAAGGCAAAGTTTTAAAGATCTGTCTTTGGGGAATGCTTTCAGGTTGAAAGTTCGAATTTTTAGATTCCTATAATCGAAGGGGGATAGACATAATATGTAGACCTCTAATTTTTCGAAGTTTCTTGTCATCATAAAATAAAAAAACCATTTATAAGGCCAAGGACAGGCTGTTCCTAATGTTGCTACGGAAACCTTAGGTGACTTAAACCATGAGAAATCGAGAATCACTGTAAAAAGATTAATAACATAGTATGAAGCTGAAAAAACTTACGAACATGCTCCGGGATAACCGTTGATTTCTCTGCAGCCTCCTTGAGGACAGAGATACCTGCATTGAAGGAAACAAAAGTAGCTTTAAATGAGGGAATCAAAATAAATTATCTTTAAAAAGTAAGCCAATGTTACCCACATGAAGTCTCTAATTGACTTGTTTGACCATGACTGGTTATGAGGTCCCTCCATAGAATAGAGCAAAGCAGTCTCCGCTTTGAGAAATGCAATGTCTCCCATTTCCTCCGCAAGGCACCTAAATGCTCCCGAGTCACCGAAATACAAACTCTTGGAAGGGCAAAAGCCATTTTCATCACCACATCCATTACAAACACCGGACACCTCAAGCTCAGAAGGAGCACAAACCTCGGAGAAAAAACTCCCCGCAATCTCCCTGTCGTTCAATTTTTCATAAGCAAGCAATGTTTTGATATGAGTAATGGGGTAGTTCCAACCGGCTGCTGTGGAGTAACCTCCATGGCAAGACTTCTTGCCCTTGAAATCCAATAAGCTGATTCTCTCGTTGTCCTTGCAGGCTTGTCTGCTAACAACTGCAACCGCAAGGTAGCTTTTGGCTTGATCACAGTAAACTTCATTTGCAATGGCTTTCATGGAGTAGTTAAGGAATGCAATATAAGCCAATCCTGCTTCTAAGTTTATCAAATCTGCTTCTCCTTTCTTTATCGATTCCAGACACCCTTGAGTTGTGTCCCTTTTGACACTAAACAGAATAAATAAACAAATATATAAAATTAAGGAAATAAACAATAATACGCCAATAAAAGCGAGAAGTGAATAATGAATTGCTAATAAAAGGTAGAAATGCACCACATTTGATAATTACAAAATTAAAATATAAAATAAACAAATTCTGAACTGGCGCAGTATTACGATGGTATTTTAAAATTAGAAAATGTAGTGTACCTCTTAATTTATACCATTCAATTTTTTTCTGTGACGCATGTTAAAAAAATTAAAAATATATATTTAAAATAAAATATCGCCTGAAAGTTTAGAAAAGATTAAGATTAAAATTCTAGATTTTCTTTATTTTTTATGTTTGTATTTTTAATTTTTTTTAATAAATAACGTGATACTACAATTAAGGGATAAATTGAATAGTATAAATTAGGAGGTTCACTTTTAAATATAAACTTACCATTTCCACGTGTAACCTTCAGATTGCTTGAAAAGGCTCACGAAGTACTCGCAATCATCGAACTCGTCCCTCACGGTACACCACCTCACCGTATCTGATCCCGTATCTTCTGTCGGGGCACGACTCGGTGCAATCTGGCCGGAATACTCACCTCTACTATCATCTCCACCATTCTCCGGTGCTGGAGCTGGAGATCTATACAATGCGGGAGACAGAGGCGAGAATTCGTTGGAATCAGGTGATGGAGATCCTGTCAACGACGGTGACAAAGATGGTGGCCAGAAAGCCACGTCGCTGGAATCAGGCACCGGCGGCTCCAAACCTGAAACGAAATGAAACTTTGAGAATTCCGAATCTGAAGTTCTTTAATTATATGGATATGCATACCAATGATTAGACTAGTGCACGTACCTTGAATCGGGAGTAGTTTGAAGGAGAAGGTGAAGAAGAAGAGTGTAAAAGAAAGAAAAGTTGAGATCTGCATCTGAGAAGATGGTGTACTGTGATGTCAGTATGGTGAGGAAGAATGGAGAAGTGGGATGAGACGTAGAGGATCGAGTAAACATCGTGAACCATTGTGGAGTTCATTGTATGTCAAACGGCTAGCGTTAACGCAAAGGAACAACTTTAGGCCACAGTAATTAATGTAAAGCGACGTTTAAAAACAGGGAGAGAAGAAAAGCTGGTGATTTTATTTACTTTATCTATTTTTCTCTAATTTCATGTTTAGAGAGGTATAATTTCTCTCTCGTTGAAATGACTGATTTGGCAAAATAAATAAATAAATTATAAAAATAAAATACACACAAATGATATATATACTTTCATTAGAATTTGGATCAATAGGAACTTTCCATTCCGAAAGATTCTAGAGGCCACTCTTTCTTTTGGGAAGATTATTTTAATTTGAGAATTGATATAGATACAAAGAAATTACACAAAATAAACTTATAAACTGATGTAATTTTATAGAATTCATTAGATCTATTTATAATAAAAATAACTTTACAATCTGATATACTATTAAAAACACATCAATTTGTGATTTTATTTTTGTGTAATCTATTTTTTACCAAAGTATTTTACTGTTATTTTTTAGGACAAAAGGACTTATTTAATTTTTCTTTAAGCAATTGCCACTATTTTTATGTTTCATCAATTCCAATAATATTGACTTGTTTCCTTCCATGCTCCAATAATGATCAGTACGTACCGCAAACGGTGTCTGTTGTCCCCATTGATCACTAGCTAAATGATATCTCTGAGTTTGGTTTGGAGGCAGGGATGCAAGGATGGTACGTGTTTTATCTATTTTATAATCTGAGTTCTACACTCGCCACTCAGCTAAAATCTAATTTCTTTAATTTTTAAAGTAGCCTTCTCATCTAACCAATGCAATACATTTTAAATAATTTTAATAAACCAAATGGAAATTTGCTTACAAATATTTAACACACAAGCTAATTATATTTATATGAGTTTGAGATAATACAATTTTTAAGATGAAAAAAACAATATTAATTTTTCACATATTTTAGAGAAGATTACCTCTCTTGAAGTGTGTTTGTTCAATGTTCAACCGCACACGAGCGATCAGATGATGATCTGTCCCGAATTCTTGTTCATCGTCCTGAAAGTACAAAGACGGTTGACGGCGATCAACGACTGCACCAAGCAGAAAAGGCCGAAGATGCACCACTGCAGCTTGAAGCCCTCAAAGCGTGCAACCTAATGAATCTGTCCATTTATGTCCTCTGCCACGGTTTTTTGTCTTTTGGGTCTTCACCAAAACCCTATATGAGGTAGAGGCCCATGAAAGAGAAGGCCCAAATATCCTCCAATCAGTTTATTTTGAAATGAAAAATAATAAATACAGTCACTTTTCTCAACACTTTATACAACAATATTTTAAATTAATAAATATTTTATTTTATAAAATACCTCATAAAAGTATTGGTTTCTTTGGGTCATAAGAAATGTTTCAATCCAAATAACAGTATAGAAACTTTCGATAATGTACTTTCTACTCTTTCAATAATAATGCATAAATGCAGACGAAATTACGGCTTCTCATGAGATGAAATTTGAGCGATCCTCAGTCCAACTACATAAAAGTAGTGTTTTTCTCCCCCCAAGGAAAAGGAATTTATTTTTTCGAATAATATAAAAAAGATTTCTCATTCAAGATCCCCCCCCCCCCACCCACCAGTACGCTGACATCCAAAGTGCACACTTTCTGAGCAAGTTTTTGGTTTATATATATATATATATATATATATATATATATGGGTCCCTCAGCATTTTCAGCCATTAGGGAAGCACTGTCGGCAAGCCCAATTTAATTTGAGAGATGTAAAAATATATACGATTTTTCGTGTAAAATCATGTAATCTTGTTTAAAATAATGGTTACAACGTTTAAAAGAATACAACAATATCGTCGAAATCTGCCTAGCTACTCATCGAGGTAAAGTTACGTTAAATCTTTCGATTACCCCTTTTAGTCGAAGGAAAATCGGCATTCTCTAAATCATCATTCTTACATTATACACATACATTTTTTTATTTTTTATTTTTTTTCTTAATAAATATGTAGTAAGAATAATCAACAGAGGAATTCAATTAATTTAACCTGAATAAAAAATAAAACACCAGATATGTGCGGTGTACTAGGCAAGTCAGCAGCATTCCTCTTTCACAATATCTGTGTGCATGTAAAGTTGCTCATTTATTTGTGCAGTACTACCCATGTACCCATAGGACATGCATATTGATGTGGGATAAAATAGAGATTATTCTATAAATTAATTTTAATAGATATTTAAAATAGAGAATATAAAAGATTCTTTCAAAATACAAAAAAAATTTTGAATAATATTTATTGTAAATACTGTCAAGTTATAAATTTCATTTTAGTCCAAGTTGTAAATTCCACTTTAGTCTTTACTGAATAGATTAGTTACCTTTTAGTAATAAAGGGTAACTCGATGTACAGTACACATTGAATAATATCTGAAGTTTTTCTTCTTTTTCTTCTTCTTTACTTCATTAATTGAAGTTGCATTAATATTGATAAATAATAAAATTTGAAATTATTTTATGAAACCCACAAGTTAAATTTAAATAACTATAAAATTTGAAATTATGATGATTTAAAAATAGAAAAATATAAATTATTGTATGAGAAATAAATACATAAATAAACAAGAATCCTACCAAAAATTTAGCCAAAATCAAAATCACTTCTAAAACTTGAAATCAAATATTTAATAATAAGATAAAAATGAACGTAAATATATGATTTGAAGAAAATTAAATAACTAATATTGTCTTTAGTTAAAAAAAGATATTAAATTTTTTCTTTCATATTTGTACAGATTCATTTTCTTAAGATAATACTTCAATACCATCAACGCAAATTAAAATTTAGACCTAAATACCCCATATAAATTTTGGTTTGGATCAGAATGCAATAGTTAAACCGAAAACTACTTGGGTTTATTAAAGATTAAAATACCAAATAGAAACTTGATTCATTTGAATCTTTGAGAAAATGGGGCTGAAGTATTAATTGCAGGAACCGAGCATCGACAACAACACAGGCAATCTGAGCTAGCCAGGAAGTGATCATCTCCACCCTAGAGACTGGAGAGCAAGTGCATATATATTGGGCCACGACGTCCAAAATTAGCTCGATCTGGATCCCCAAGCTGATCACTAGAGAAGCGGCGGACTATATAAATTTTATTGAAAGGGGGTGCAAATTAAAGAGCGTGTATAGATGGGAGGCCGTAAAATTACACCAACTGGAACTATATGCATGCGTGTTGCTTGGGTTAAATTCGAGATTGAAAAAAAGCACTCAATTGGTACGTAGATGTGCGCGCAGAGATAAAGATCAAAAAGAGTTTTTGCTGCGCAGCACATGCTCCTCTGTACCAGTTTCATCATCCTCAATTCTAATACCAATAGCTGCGTGCTCCTCTGTGCTTGCGTGCAGTTCGAGGCGTGTGGAAACAGACAAGGTTACAAACGAAGCCAGTCACTCCAGTAACATATACAGCTTGAGAGAGAGAGAGAGAGATTGGAGTAGAATCTAACCGCGAGACACTTAGATACAAACACGAAGGGAGCTGGGGAGTGGGGACACTGGGGGAACAGGACCAAGAGGGTCCAGTAAGTCTGACACCAGGATTCCCACACTTGTTGCTTCCAACACTCTACACGATAAAGCTTTTTCAATTTTTAAATAAATGGGGTTCGTTCACTTTTTTATTCTCTCTTTCCGATCACTCGCCATTTTCTACATACAAGGAAAGGAAAGGTGGAATTTTTTTGCAGCCTTTTCTAGACATGAGAGATCGATCACTCTCTTCATCTCAGACTACCCCCTTCCACTAGTTCTCCCCTTTTTTTGACCTGCCATACTACTCTCTCTCACACACACATATGCTATATATGTTGCATCCCAAGTGGGCAAATGACCTTTTCTTTACTTTTCTTATGGAGGCTTAACACTTTTGAATCTATATATATGTTTCTTGAACTTACTAACCATGAGTTTAACTAGATCTAGTGAAGGTGGGGATCTTGCATGTACAGAGACTTCACATTAAGTGCGTGTAGGAATTAGACTTTAATTTGCGGTTTTGCCACTTTGTACTCCATTTTGAGTAGCTGCATGCATTCCTAAATATATAATTGTTTAAACTTCCACTATATAAGATGGGTAAGAATGGTATGATCTTTAAAGCCACGATACGCGAGTACTGGTCATGAATGAATATTAATTGGATAATATTATATATGCCCATTTGTTGTCTGGATTAATTTCTACCCTTTACTCAGTTCTGGGTGTTCGAATACTAATCGATTAATTAATTAATGTCAAAATATAGTTCTGACCGATCGAACTGATCCATTCTCCGGCGCATGCATGCAGCTTCTTTCTTTTTTGTAGTTCACGTATAATATTATTGATGAAAACAATAAATTATATTCTTCATTAATATTACACATAAATAATTAATGGTATTTTTAATGCATGCTGAATTGGAATATGTATATATACTACTCGATAATTCAAGATATATATATATATATTACGTAGTCACGTGTGCGATCGAAGAGAACAATTGTATTATTAATGTCTTCTTCTTTTTTTTTAATTTGGATTTCCCTATTTTGGGTAATCGGTACCTAAAGTTACCCCCCCATTCGCTGTAATTGAAACATCAATTTATTGTCGACGCAGTAGCACCGCAATTGGTCATGTTGCCTTTTCATGATGATGAGGTAACTTGTCATGTACAACACTCAAAATATCTTGTTGCTAAATTTACCCTAAATGAAAATAACCCTACTTGATGAGTACTTTTACTTGATCGATCTGGTTTCACTAGCTTGCATGCTAGCTTTCCGGCCTTATCCGATCGAATTATAAACTATATTTGTACGTGTATTTTGTCAAAATTTTGCAGTTTTTTATAGTAAAACTTCCAAGATTATTAGATTAGACCTAGTTAAAAACTCCTAATTCTTTACTCGTTTACTGCATGGCCCAGATCAGAAACCGCCCTTGCCGTACGTTGTTTGCGTGGAACCGATCGAGAAAAGACTTTTAACAAAAATAAATAAAGTCCTTTTACCGAATTAGCTAGAAGATCAGAAATGTACTGGACACATCAAGCTCGTAAAAGTAAATTTTTAAATTAACTTGATTTGATATAATATATATATCAAATTATAAATACATTTTTATTATTAAATAGATTTAACGTATTATATAAAATTATATTAGTCTGTAAATATATTTTTATATAATATTTTTATAGTTATAGCACTTATGATCTTCTTAAAAATTTGGTTGAAAAACCCGTTTTCTAATCAATTCTATATATTTTATGTTTCGTGCATGCATCTTAATTATTAACAGCATGCCCCAGATTAATTAATTATTTTAGAGCATTCACATTAGATTTCTCATAAAATTTCTTATAATTTAATTAAAAAGTATATTCTCTAAATTTTATTCATCTTTCAAAAACATTCTACATCTCATTCCTCATCCATATCTCTATTCTATTAAAATAATATTTCTCTATTATTTCTTTATTACTTTTTTCTCTCACTTCCATTTACAAATTTAACTACTTAATATTTTTTCTTATGTTTTGAACTATTATTCTAGTAAATATTTTAAATAAAATTTAAATTATTTTTAATATTTTTAAAATTATTATTATTTTATATTTTCAGAGTTATTTAAATTATTTTTAAAACTATTATTTAAAACTATAACAAATATGAGTATAAGAAAAAATATAGATGATTGGAAAAAGAATTAATTTAATTAAAATGAATAAAATATTGATAAAAGTGATTTAGGGAATGAATAGTAGTTTCCTAAAATTTTTGAGAAATTATTATTCATTTCCTAAAACTTTTCTTTAAAATGTAGAATGAGGATGGACTTTTGAAAAAAATCCTATAATTATTCTCAAATTATAGGGATATATGGGATATATGGATTTCAATAAAGATGCTCTTAAAGATACTTTAATTAGCTGAAACTTCCTACTATTATTTTTTATGGGGCTAAAGTACTCCGCCATTTTTGTGATCAATAGATAACCAACATGCTGCTAGGGACAAGACTGGCCTGCGCGCTAGCAAGCACTAAGGAGCAATATTTTAATATTGTACAAAAGGGACAAGACATGATCATCAATATATAGCAAAAGAAACCCCATGTATAATTACTGCTCTTCTTCTACCCCGCGGCGTCCATGCTTGATCGTTTTTTAAACTGTGAGTCATGTTTTAGCTAGCTAGTCTAAATATTAAGGCTGATGTTTTAATTAACATATATAATTGTCTTGATCATTGCCGTCACCGGCGCCCCAGCCTGCTGTCAAAATGAAACGCGTATATATGTCTTTCATGATGTTCTTTTTCAAAAGTAGAACTTTAATGAGTTGAGCCTATCAGGAGCACCCACTTATAATTTCTTATGAAACGCGTAATTAGAACAAACTGATCTCAAGTTCTAGCTCTCTTTATATTTTATTAATTAGTTTAGGTCATGATCCGTTGATCTTCACGCAGAAGGGACTCAAACTTGTACGTCCATCTGTTCAGTTGAGTTGGTTATATTAATTAATTAATTAATTAATTAATTCAATACAATTAATGTTACTAAAACTGATAATTTTTCAACAACTGATGATCTAATTAATTGTTTCACGCACGTACAGTACTCATCCAGAGACGTGTGCATGTGTGTATATATAATATAGCTAGCTCAATAAAAACAATCCACATGAAAGCGGGTCAAAGTCCGGATAAAAACATATTAAGATAATGTAGAAATATATCATTATCCCTTCAATATTAACAAATTAAATATTAAATAAAGACACAAATTAAAGATTTTATCTCTCTATAATTTGAATTTTACCTCAGTCATCAAAATGAAACTCGAGAGAAATTTGCTATGTCGATGATCAATTAGTACCTACTGCTTTCGATCGAGCCTTGGGGGAAAAAAAAAAAAAAACTGACTTTAGGCTGTTCCATCGTTTTACCAAGTCTTGCAGCCAATTATAGATATATATCATAGGTACTTAATTATCTTATTTTGATGAAAAATTATTAATTTTGTAGCTGGTTAATCGATCTAAAATCATGTAGGGGAGGGGGGCATGCAGCCCGCTGCCCATATATACCTGCAGCCCTCCTCTGGGTCGGTCTCTGCTCCTAGCTGTCTCGGTATCCATGAAATATAAATATATATATGAACCATGAGACCATAAATTACCCCACGAGATTCATTCCAATTGCAGATCATGATCGTCGCTGACTGGACTGAACATTTTTAGATACTAATTAATTAAAGGTGTAATGTTCTTGTGATCAAAATAGGTGCTAGCTAAACTAGCTACGTACATAATTAGTTTATAAATATATATATATATATATATATATATATATATATATATATATATTCCAGATGCTGTGTCTGTATTAATTTTTTTTTTTTTTCAAGGCCGGATGTAATTGGGGTTTTTTTTTTTTCCTTTTTTTTTAATAACGCATTCATGGCATCATGCCCCTAATTAATTTCACAGTTGCACAAATATATATCACGCGTGGAAACTGCCATATACGGTAGTAGAAGCTCTCCCCCACTTTAGGAGTAAGGATATTTTTGAGCATGCTAATTGATCAGGCACGCTCCAATATTTCAGTACTTTAATTATTAATTACTCCTACCACGTTCTCTCTACATTCATGTCATTTCATGAGAGCTGGTTTGGGTGCTAAAGTGATCTCACATCACTTGAGAGATAGTTTCGTATGGATGGATATACTCTCCATCCATACATACACCGTGTATGTATACCCGGTATGGTTTGGGTGCTAAAGTGATTTGCGCTTCTCGTCAGCTGAACAAAGCCCATCACAATCTTTCAAATACCAAGACATTTTAACCCATAAAAATATTCCTCAAACATTCTGATCAAAACAAACTCAAAATCAATAAACAAAGAGAAGAAAACATACCCATGGTTGAAGACGACGGCACGAGGATCTAACCCATCAAACTACTCAAACATTCAAACATTCTCATCAAACAAACCCAAAATCAACAAAGAGAGAACAAAACAAATAGAGAGAAGAAAACATACCCAAGGATGAAGACGACGGCACGAGGATGAAGAAAACAAACAGAGAGGGTTTCGGCATCTCAGAAAAGAATAAGAAAAGGATGAGGAAATCGAGAAAATATTTGAGGCCGACGGCGAGACAGATCGTGGTCACTGGTGGGAAGTGAAGGATGAAGAAAGACACGGCAGCGGCTACTGTTTCGTGGCTAGGGTTTCGCGTGATAGAGAGAGCGAGAGACAGGTTGGGCGAGTGATGAGTGACGAAACGAAGCGATTTTCTCTACAAACCTGGGTACCGGCTTTTTAATACGGAATCCGGATTTCATACCCGGATCCGGGCCGGCTATATCCGGTCTTCATCATGCGGGTTCTGGCCTGGATTTGACCCGGGCCGAAAACCATAACCGAAACCCGATTATCCGGGTTCCGGACCCGATCGGAAAAAAAATCCAGCCTGGATGAACAGCCCTACATACACGTATAACTTATTTCATCTAAAATAACTTTGGTTTTTTCATCTTAACTCAACATTGTTCATTGATAAGACTTTTATTATATATTATTCCACCATTACTACAATAATGAACCAATTATTGATGAGATCTACTATCTTTTCAAATTCTCGTGAAAAAGTTAAACATATCTCAACCTATTTCATACATCTAAATACATCCCTCAATGGGACCCAAAAAATTCACTTAAACATCTTAATTCACTACTATTTACAAATAAACTCATGTAATCTAGGATATTCTTACTATCCACATAGAGCCTAAAAGTATACGAGGGTGATTGATCATGTCATGCTTCGATATGCATGCATACTTGCATACAAATTTTAACATACAATTACCTCATCTTGGTTAATTAATTTTAGAAAAATGTTTTCGTAAAAAATAATTTTATAAAATTAAACTCAATAAACTGTCGTGTCTTGATTTGGTACGTCAGATTATAAAATAAATATAATAAATAAGATCATGTCATTAATTTGTAAATTTATATTTGTAAAATCTCTTTGTAACTATAATATTTCTCTTAATTTTATAATGCCAACAATATGGTAGAATATCTTGAGTTCATTGTTAATTAGAAACTTACAAAAATAGCTAGGCTTATTCCTATTTATGTGCTGTCTTAATAGCTAGGGTTTCTCCCACTAGGACTGTAGAATTGCATCGAGAATTAGGGCAAGCAAGAACTCAAATAAGATCACTGTAGAATTTCGTATTCAACTAGCCAACTTGGTTAAATTAATGTAATACAGCCTTTTGTGCCTCGCGCATTTATGATCTCTTTTACGTCAATGGTTGGAGGCAACGAACGCGCTTTTGAAGTATAGTTTCTTTATTACATTTCTAGCTACTTTCTTTTGTATCCTTATGTTTTTGGACTGAGTTATTTTGTTTTCTATATATTGTTGAAAGAAAAAAATAAAAAAATAAAAATTTATATAAAGTTATTGTGTACAATTTTTCTTTTTAAAAAACGAGGTCTGACAAATACTGTTGAGTAAAAAGAGATGGGATCAGAGAGGACAAAGCCAGATCATCATGCGCTCATAATATTTTATTTTTCAATGAAATCAAATAATTAATTAGCAGATATATATATACAACTCTCAATTACTTCTCCAAAGTCCAAATTATAACAATTTGTTCTTTCCATGGAATTAATCATCAGTTAATTACTTAAAGTCTCGCAATAATTAGCTTTAGATTATAATTTTCATCAGATAAACAACTAATTTTTTTATTAATTATTTTTCTCTTAATTAATTATAGAATATGAAAGATATATTTTCTTCCCTTTTTTTTCCCGGGGGTAATAATTATAATTTATTTGCCCGCTCGAGAATGAGATAAAAAAGTGTACGCATATATGAAAGTATTGAACAAATTAAAGAGGGGAAAAAAAAAAGCGAACCTGCCTCTTATATATTATGATGTCAGCACTGAATTTTAGTAATTGGTCCACGTTTTGATTGATCATTACTATTTGTAGAACATTCACATATACATAATATAAGGGCCATATGTAAGGCCAAGTCAGAAGGATCGATCATTGCATGCCTGTATAATATCTATACCAAAAAAAAGGGGGAATTTTTGAAATTTTGGCTATAGTTGATCATGTACAAATGAGATCATTCACGTACGGTGCTGGCAATTAGTTATAAGAGGTCAATTTGATTGAAACTTTCTCCGAATGAGTAATGATACACGCAATATTTTTTACAATATATAATATAAATTGAGGATATTTTTGTAAAATAATATTATTTTTAAATAGTATTTTATAATAGTACGCATCATTTTAAAATATAATTATAAAATATGCTGTAAAAAGTATAGTGTATTTATTATTTTTTTATGCCAAGATGGAAAACAAGGGGAGAGAGAGAGAGCGCGCGCATGGCCTTCTGAAAGATTGGGCAAAACATTATATATGGATTAATTTGGAATTCCAGTTTGCTTTATTGAAAGAAAATAATGATGCTGACTAAGTGAACAGCAATAAAGATGATCGAGTTAGGTAGCAAAGTGGCATGGGTTATTCTAAGTTCTCAACAAAAATGGTAAAGTACTGCTAATCCGCGTCCCAGCTTAAACAACGTGGCACTATAAATATTATTATTTAGTATTTCTTTTACAAAAAACCTATTCAACCTCTTACTATTCACACAATCTCTACATACTATATATATATTTTTTTTATTAAATATTTAATATATAAATAATAAATAAAAAAATTAAATTAGTTTAAAAAGAATAAACTTTAAAAAAATTTTTTAAAAAATATTAAAATTAAAAAAAAAAAGTAATGTGTAGAGAAGAAGTCGGGTAGAATTACTATTCCTTTTATGATAGTATAAAAAAGAAAAGGGTTGATAAAGATCAGAAGTGACGGTGGAAAAGAAAAAGATGTTAAATTATGGTAGTATTTCTCCTTTTTCTTTCTTTAACTGATTTATTTATTTATTTAAAGTAAGAAGAGGGATGAGGAATCCATGTCTTCCAAGCACTCCCAGACAAAATGAGCTTCAGAGAAGAGAAAAGTAACCTCTGCTTTACGACCCAGAAAAGGAGATTTCAAACACCATAAGGTTACTTAGGAAATTGCGTGGTTATTAGCCCAACCCATTCTCTCTCTCTCTCTCTCTATCTCTCTCTCTCTCTCGGTCTCTATATTTAGTGGGGAGCTGGGTGCAACTCCAACCCCACATCTTCCTTCTTTCCCTCAGAAAACCACACACAAACCCCACAAACACTAGCCAGACCTTAACTCCCCCAAGTTAAGGCGCCCGCTTTGCTTGTGTTTTGCCAATTTCAATAGGGTTTGTGGGGCTTTGAAACCCATTTGATTATGACCTAGTTCCCATCTGCCTCAATATTAATTCCTACATCCTCAATATATACCTCCCTCTTCACCTTCTACTGTCTCCTTCAATTCCTTCTCCGCCCTCACTCTCTCCCCAAACTGCTACATGATATTCATGATCTTCCTCCTCTTCATGGGGAAGATTAGATATGATTTGAACTCCAGTACTTATCCATAGATATACGGACTTCAAGTCCTCGCATCTGTACATATTTCTACATACATACATATGTATATACATGTTTTCTAAACCTTATATAGAAAACATGTATATACATATAAGGGGGTTGGAGAAAGTTTTGGTTAGAAATTTTTGTAATATTAGGGAATTTTTTTCTTCTTGACATGATGGCATCACGCATACAAACATGCATATATGTGCCTGGCTCCCTGTATGCCATTTGCAGAGCTCACCGGACAATCGATGGCCTCCGTGGATGGCGTATGAGGAGCCATGCATATTCCATGTACATACATGGAATTAGAATTTCCTGATTCCTTCTCTCTCTTTTTTTCCTCTCTTTCTCTCTCTTCAAGGAAGTGTTGTCGTATTCGATCGAGACCTAATTCCACACGGGCAGCGTTGTAATTTTAGAAAGCTGCGGGTGTTTCTCTCATGTCTGAATAAAAGGTGGTTCTTCTTCTTCTCCGTCGGGAGTAGTACACTAGTACTACTGAACGGGTTTAAGGGTTTTGATCATGATGACTTGATGTCTATGTTTTTGCAGAGAATAATAGTAGCTTCCGTGAAGATGTTCGTCTCTCACCGATGGTCTCATGTGGTTTTTCAGGAGACCATAATCATTTTCACTACACATGTAACGAGGTTTCTGTGAAATCTGTAGCCCAAATTATGGTAAATTAGAAGTGTACCTGACAACATGGAAGCCACAACTACCATGTTGCCTTCCATCTTGCTCAACGCTTGTCCGATGGACATTTCATATGACCCCTAGCCTGTCGTATAATTAATGTACTATAAATTAGAAGCATTGTTTCACATACCATTTTTTTTTTTTTATCATGCAAAACAAAAATTACCCAAATCAATCTAGACCTTTGCAGGTTTGATGGATAATCAGAATTGAAATTTGAAACCCAGAAGTTCTTTTGGTTCTGTTTCTTCTATCTTCTACCAGCAAGTTTTTGCTTCCCTATCATTAATGTTTTGGTTTGAAAAGCCTAGCTATTACTGATCATGAATCGATTCGCTTTTTCATCACTAATGCATTTTGGAATAGATCATGTTTATTTTAATGCATTTGAACTTGAAGAAAGCATATGTAACAACAACGGATCGATTCTAGACCTTCTGTTGATGGAACCAGCTCTCAGCCATGTGGCCTATGTTTTCTATTATATGGGAGGGTAATGATCGATTTAGTACATGAGAGGCATAGGCATAAGGGAACCCTCAGAGTCCACTAAATGATCTACCGAGCTGCTTTTAGGGTAAATAATATAGATATAGGTTGGTACGTTATTAATTAAGTACTACGTACAAATTGGGGAAATAGTATATAGCTAGGGTGGTACGTTGTTAATTAAATACTACGTCTAGCTCATCAACGAGCTGTTCCTACTTCCTGGCCAATGGATCATAGTTATTAATTAATGTTGTGGCCGAGTAGCTAGCTAACTACTAGAAAGCTCCCTGAATATATATATATATAGATATGCATGCTTAGGCTTATCTGCATTAAAACCTTATGTCCTTTGTTGGCAACAGACCTCGCCTCGGGATATCTAGCATGCATGCAGCTGTTCCTACTTCCTGGCCAATTGATTGTAATGATCGGAGTAGCTACTAATTATGCTAGCTGAGCTACCCAACTAGAAATTTCCCCGATTGGATATGCTTTTAGGCTAGCGTATCTGCATTAGCAATGAACCTCCGCAAATATATATCATGTTAATTCCTAGCTCAGATCGATGCCTCTCTCTCTCTCTCACACACACACTAGTACTACACAAGTCTGGCCAGGCCATCTATCGAGAAAGAAAAGTATGGATTCTGGGAAAAGTAAAAGTGTTTTGCAGCAGGAGGAGGATTATCATCATTACCGGGGAATCTCATACAAGCAGTGGACCACCCGCTCCCTCTCTCTCTCTCTCATTTGCTTGGAGGGAATATATTATACGGTCAAAGCAGGTCAAAAAGAAAGAGAGATTGGTCAGGCAAAGAGAGGGGGAGGGGACCACCTTTGCGAGATCTACTGGGAAAATCAATTATATGTGGGGTTTTAGGTGCATATATTAATTATATATAGTGATAATTTTTAATTTTCAATTTCATAGATCGCTAACATTAATCTCCGTACGTGTTGATGATCATCATGACTCTGGTCAGGCCGAGGCTGGTAGCAGCTAGCTAGCGTGGAAAGAAAAATAAAAATAGTAGGAAAAGAAAATGTACGGGCTCGGGAGTGGCTGGGGGTTCCACTTCGTCAATTTGTTGTCCCCTAGTACGTATTTTAGTCCTATATGTTTACTTTCATAGTAGATTCTGTCCTTTTTAATTTCTATCTGCTGTCCTTTGTTATCAGTCTCGCACATATTTTCTTCGTCAAATGCCTTCTCTGGCTTCCATAGTTTACATTTCTTGGTTACCTTATGATTTTGTTTACCGTATTGCGATAATGAAATTATCAGGCAGATTAATACTATATATATATATATATATATATATATATATATATATATGAGTAATGATATAGGTACAACTCATTTTATAATTATATTTTAAATTAAAGATATTTTTTATAAATAGATATTATTTTTATAAGTTATTATTTATTTTTTAAAAAAAAGTTGTACTCTATCATTAATCTATGTATATAGCTAGCCCAAGTTCAATGGTTTTGCTTGATATCATTCACACCGATCTAAATTAAACGCGATAGATGGTTCTAACTAATTAATTAGGGGACTTGTTTTCTAATTCATTTGGTGAACAAGAACTAAGTGATTCTACATGATATCGAGGACAAAGATTGATGTTTCCGAAACTTCCATCAAGATGGAATTTGAAGTACTAGTACTTCTGCCATGCTGCATGCACGTCTTTTAATTTTTTTGGTGTTGTTAGCCAGAAAAATGAAGATCAGAGCCCAGCTAATTAGGGCCTAGCAAGATATATACCGTTGGTCCGTTGGTAATGGATTGGAAATCCTAGCACGACCAGAGTACTTGAATGTGCACGGCTTCTTCTTTTTCCTAGCGATTGCATGAACTAGGGTTAATTAAGTAGTGAGATAGAGAGGGAGAGACAGTACTGTCTGTGAGTTTCCTATTTAATCGAGTAGATCATCTGCACAATGTCACAGCTAGCTTGCATGGTGTTTTGAAGAGTCAATCGGCATGTACATATACGTATATAATATCTATTCTCCACCGCGTAAGGCCACGTACGTTTCGTTTTCCGTTCTTGATTGATTTTCTCCGGTCCTTTCAGAAGTACAGAGCTAGCAGTTCAGACTTAAGATCACATGCACCCACGGTACTATTTTCTGTCTTGAGGTTTTTGTTTTCTATTTTCGAGAACATGAATATGCACAGAAATTTGGTTGAAATAAAATTTAAGAATATTTACTACGATCAACCATTTTTTTGGGGGAAAAAAGGTACGCGAACTTGGTTTTGAAAGACTGCAGTACTTTGTTGTCCGATGATAACTAAAGTTCGTTTCAATGGCTGATTAGACTAATGCAATTCACGGGCAAATGTTTTGTCTCGTATGATCTAGTCCTTTCATGGATGGACAGTGCTAGCGGGCCGCCGCTAGTCTTTTTTTTTTAATAATTTTTTAATATTCTTAATCATTAAAAAATAAAATAAAATAATACACAATTTTATTAATAATTACTTTTTTAATCATAAAATAAAAAATTTTAAAAAATAAAATAATTGAGTGATAATCTTGAGGAGCTCCACTAGCAATTTCCTTCATAAATTACATATGTTCCCCACAATATTTTTATAAGCAAGTACGTAAAGTGATCAACATTCATATATATATATATATATATATATATATAGAAAAATGATAATATGATCGTCAAATATGTCTATTAAATGTGTTCATTCATATATTTTTATTTTTATTTTTTTTAATAGTTAAGAAAGTGACTGTTAATAGATTTATATTTTTTTTTCTTAATGATTACATATATTTAAAAAATGATTAAAAAAATTATTTGTACCGGTGTGAACATTTATTGAGCACCTTGGATATATAGTTACCCTAGCATTGTCAATGGAAGGTCCAACTACTGATAAAAGTATCTGAAGTCACGATTTCTCTGAGCCAGTCAAATGTGACTTATACATAATATATATATATATATATAATATACACTACAAAAACTTGTTTTTCCGCGAGGGCTTGGAATGGCAAAAACCCTCAATTCCATGGGGAAAATATTTTTTTCACAAATTTTAATTGTGGGGAGATCGAGGAATAAAATTGGCAAGATAAAGAGTTCTTCTGAACCAAAAGTCTAAGTACTCATGGGAAACACCTACGTTTTTCACAATATTAGTGGCGAGAAAAAAATTGTTTCACTGTAGAAAATATGATAGCTTATGGTTCTAAATCGTTGGAAAAAAGTATTTTGGTAAAAAAAATTTAGCGAAAAATACTATTTTTGGCAAAACATTTTGTCGGTAATATCTATTTGCAAAGAACTCTTACAATGGGAAATAATCACTTCGGATAAAAAACAAAAGTATTTTTCATGAGTAACATTTGCGGCAAATACTAAAAGATTTCAAAAAATAAAAAATGTTAAAGCAAGAAATTGAGACTGAGCAAAAAATAATCAAAAGAAATGATCTAATATATATACAAACCCTGGATATCCAAAGAACATTCATAACATGTACAAAAGCAAAAACAATTTTTACTCAATAACATCCTAATAAGAGAATCCTAATAACAAAAAGCGTACAACTGTCTGAGAAGTATATATATACAAAACCATATAGACATGATTTTAGGTAGGATGCGACATCAGCTTACCCCGTTCAAAAAGCTAACAGAGATAGATGGTATAGTCAAATGGCTCCTCCAAACCCATTATATAGGAGAGCAACGGACAACATCTATTTCAGCTTGGTCTTCTTGTATGCAACTTAAAAATAAAGGAACTAAAATTATAGCTTAATCAATCCACACTAAATTAGCTAGTGAAAAAGGAGGAATAACCCAACAAATAATATACTCTAACTTTATTCTTTATAATTTATTCTAGTGCCAACCAGACATGATTAAAAAAAATCATTCATCTGAAAATAAATATTGTATGTGTAGTCAACAAAATCAAGAAAAAGGAGGATGTAGTAGACAAACTTTAGCTGGAATTTATGTTATCTTTAAACCATACCCTATCATATATTTATATAAAAGACTCCAGTTGAATCATCACACATAGCCAAAACTTCATTAGATAACCAAAGAGCATTTTTACAACATGTAGATAGTTTACACATTATGAACCAAAACCTAGTCAAGCTATAAACAAACACAATTGCATGTAGAAGATACATATTCATTGCTTCTACTACCCTTTCTTGCAACCAAATAAGAAGGCATCAAAATAAAATCACATCAGTCAAAACTTAAAAAGAAAAAGTTCAAAAACCTTAAAGGCCAATTAAGATGGCAGAAATAAATGCAATAGTAGTTAGTGTTATTTATGTTTTGAACATATATAACTGGGTGCAAGAAACTCTATCTCTTAAACCATATACCTATGTTATCAAATTAGAAGGAAAAAAGCAAGAGGAGAAATAATGGTTCACCTGCACAAAGTCAACCTACAAACATTTTAATTGGTGCAAAGCTTGGAGTGTAGCTCCAATAGCTGCCACAATCTACATATGCATCAACAGCTTTATCACTTCAGTATTTGTATATAATGAATATTATTACTATAATATGCTACAAATTATCCATATTTATATTTTTGTTTACACACTAATTGCTGAATTCTCAATCAATTCACCTGCAAGATCGATGACACCCATCAGTTTTTATGTTAAACATGTCAAAAGTATCGTTAACCATCGTTAGCATGGAAAAGATAGTTGAGACATTTGGATCTGACAATTCAAACCTGTCTAACATAGATACAGTCTTTCACAAAATAATCGCATGTAAAAGTTTTCTCACTTAGTTGGACTCCCAGCCTTCTGCACCCTAGATCTGAAGAATCTAAAACCAAAATTAATTGGAAACAATACCATGATCACTTATTTGATTTCTTCAACTACTAACCAAGAACCATTAGGGAATGAAAAAGAATCTCTCCAAACAAGAAGCAGGTAAAGTCTATCAATGCATAGATGTATAAAAAACACTAATATTTCATATAGATTCAATAAAAAAAAGAGCAATCATGTGAAGAAAATATGCTTATTTCTGGAAAGCACAATGTATAACTCAACATACCTAAGTAGTGTGTAGGCATATTAAGTTCTAAAAAATATAAACTAATGCAAACTGTGTAGAAACCAACATGAAAGATGAGTAAAATTCTCTTGGTGCTATCCAATCGATTGTAAATTATGAAGCCAAACATACAAAAATTTAACATTTATCGTTGACCTTTAATGTGCATATATCTAGTTGGATATTGACTTATAATTACTTGAACAAGAAGCAGAGTTTTATGCAATTATCAATTAAGTTTCAAATATCTTTTGTTTAGTCACGACTTTCTTTGGTAGTATTGATTTCTGATCTTTAGTATAATTAATTTTTTCTTTAAAAAAGGCACAAGTTGAGATGGAGGTAGTGAATGTGAAAAAATGAATAGAAAATGGAATGCATAAAGGAGTGGGGAAATTTTATAGGAACTTCAAACTGAAAATGGATTACCGCACGAAAAATTTTTGGGCCAAAAGCCAACTGTGTTAATTTGGTAGCTCGTCCAAGTAACCCTCTTCTTGTTTGTTTAACCATCCTCTCATCATATGCTAGACTGATTATTATATATATTTGTGTCCCTCTTTTCTTCAACTATAATATCAGGGAATATAGAACTAATTTCTCTTATTATCTTTTATTGTTATATTAGTTTGTTTATCTTTTATTATTATATTAGTTGAACTAATTTCTTAATTCATTCATTTATTTTGCCCCTAAGAACTATAACTATGTATAAAAATAAACTTTAAACATATCAAGGAATAAAACTATAATGATCAGTTGCAAGCATATAAAAAATAGACACACACAGGTCTTAACCTACCAAGATAAACTTTACAGAGAGAGAATATAACTAGGGCTGTAAATTTAAACCGAAAAATTGGTCCGAACCGAATCGGACCGGACCGATTTTATCGATTTTGAACAGATCTGGTCCGGAACCGGTTCTTATAATTCATCCTACCGGAACCGGTCCAGTTCTGGTTTTAAGATTTTCCTGACCGGACCGAACCGAATCGGTTGATAAAAAATCTATAAAAAATAATATTTGATATATAAGTTTTATACAAAATTAAAATTATACAAAATATTTTTTATATATTAATATATAAGTTATATATATAATATATAATTATATGTGAAATTTTTCTATATAATTATATATCATATATGAAATAATTTCATATTATAATTTTAAATATAACATAAAATGTTAATTTTAAATATGAACATTTGTAATTTGTTTGATCATATGTTATTAATATAATTATATATAAGATAATGTTATTATAAAATAAAAGTTTAATCTTAAAAATAAAAATGTAATTGATCATGTATTATATAGCTATACTAATATATAGTTTATCACTAATACTAATATATACTAATATATAGCTATACTAATAGTCTAATATTAATACTATTATATAGTTTAATAATTTATATAGATATACTAATATATAAGTTTATAACTTGTGTTAATAGTCTAATATAGACTAATAAAAGTATAACAGATTTTTTTAAAGCAGTTTTTTTAAACATATTTTTAATGACAAAATGTCAAACTTACATTTAAAAAAAATCGAAAAATCGGACCGGAAACCGGTAAAACTAGAAGTACCGGTTCAGGAGGGTAACTAGTGCGTAATCGGTTTTGAAAAATACAAAACCAGTCATACCGGTTCGGTCTAAGATTTTATCCAAAATCGGATCGATTACACCCCTGAATATAACATATCAACATAATATATGACGAAATCAAGTCCTCATGACTCTTCCATAAGATCTTTACATATACAAAGCACTACATTTTTATTGGCATAATCAAAACATTCCCCCACATTTTCTTCTTGTTCTTCTAACAATTAATCAAAACATTAGTCAATGGTCATGTAAAAAGAAGTAAGAGCATAGAACAGAGTAGTAGGATTAACAATTACCTACAATAAGCTCCTCAATGAACCCTACTCGAGGACATGGCCCTTTATCACGCTCGGGTCGAGATCCTCCATATACAATGACAAAATCGAGAGAGAGAATTAGGAAGAAATCGAGAGTGGGAGAAACAAAGGAAAAGAGAGAGGGAAAGAGCTTACTACAATGAAGAGCGAACGAAGGAGATGGCGATTGACCTTAGTTGCAGCAGCACGATGGTGGGGTAGCCTAATCAAGAAAGGAGAGATAGAGAGAGAGAGACTCACTGGCTTCTCTCAGTGGTGACGACATGGCAACGATGAGAAGATTGGGAAGGGGCAATAGATAACTTGAGAATGGAGAGAGTATCTAGCTAAGAAGAAAGAAATAAAGGAAAAAATGAGTGTATTTATCTTCAAACTTATTGCGGCTATTTTTCTCGCCGCAATAGATCATAATAAGGCTGTGATTTTAGTATTTTATCTGGTGGACTTATTTGTGGCAATAAAAGAACGCTGCAAAAAATTGTTTTACTGATGAATTTATACTCCACATGCGTAATTTCACTGCAAAAAACTAATATTTTTCCCACGGAGGTGGTTTGTGTCATAAACTAACTAGTATTTGCCACCAATGCAGGTATTGGAAAAAGAAGTCGTGAGAAATGGACAAATTTATTATAATTATAATTATATATATATATATATTATATAAGAAGAAACAACGTGGTTTGATTAATGATATGTATGGATGGCATCTGCGGCGCGGACAATCATATTTACGGTACCGCGAGTACCATAATATTTACAAACAAAAGAGGACTTTATATTCGCATTTGATTAGATCTACATATATAAAATACAACAATCTAAAATTATTAAGATGTAAGTTGTAAGCATGAAACACCACGAAATCTTGTCATCCGTATGTGACACGCACATGCCGCACGTATAGCCATACAATTTAATTCCTAAATGTTTTAATTAGATCAAAATCTTCGATCCCTAGATTATTATTAATTTTGAAATGTTCGATCCCTAGATTATTAATTTATATATCATGCGTGTATAATTTTAGTACCCGACTTATGTTAATTAGCTATATATCAAGTGCTAGCTCGTACTGTTCCGTAGGAATTATATATATATATATAAATGATTACTTGTATTATTCAGGGTTTTGATTTTAAATATTATACAACTAGAAAACCAAATATTAATTTCATTTATATATTTTTCAAATATAAAACTTAGGTATTGCCCCAAAAAATATGATCTGCTGTATATCACCGTTTTTTAAAAGGATTATTGACTAGCTATTGCAAATTAAGTTCGTACGTCGTACATATATATTTCTGGCAACAGCATTTATAATATCGCAATTACTACAAATATACATGAGCTGATGGTATTTAAAAAGTTCGTACATATATATTAATATGTTGGTGATGTTGATATATGCTTAGTACTGCATGCTGAGGCTCAGTACTGTTTATTCCCACATCCATGATATTGGTGACCACCCCGGCCTGCCTCCCCAATGCCACTATGTACACTAAGCGCAGCGTTTGTACACTCAGACTGCAGACTCGAATGACTATTCCTTCCTTGAGTAGTTCCTGTTAAGCACAGTACTCTTCCGTGCAGGCAGCATAATCTTGTCAATATTATTGCCACAGTTATGATAAATTAACTGGATAAGTTTTACAGTTATAAATAAATTTTATAAAATTAAATTTATAAATTAATATATTTTTATATGATATATTAAATTAATTTTATATAAATAAAAAATTTTATAATTTAACGTACGTAACATGTTAAATTAAACATGTCAATTTATAAATTTATTTTTATAAGACTCTTTATGATTTAAGTATATTTCAATAAATTTATATTTTTTAAAAGAATATGATATCCTAATTTTATTTGTAGTCCTATTTTTAACAAAGTATATCCATCATACACAAAAGGATTTCTTAAAGTTACAAAAAAGATAGCTATGGTATACTAACTATTTTAGACCTCCCATTTGGATATAACAAAAGTTTCATCTCATATCATAATTACAATATTCTTAAATTTTTGTACAAAATATAATAAAAATTTTAATTTTTTTTAAATTTTTAAATAATACTAATATTAAAAAATAATATTATAACAATATTTAATTTAATTTTCATCTTAATTCATCTTATCTTAATTCACTATCTAAATGGTACCTTAAATGCAAAACACAAATAAAATCATTTTAACACGTCATATAACAAGTACGATGAAGATCGATATTTCTCATCCAAGTTTGGCTACAAAAATGCATATTATTCACGTTAAGAGTGGCGGGGGAAAAGAATAAGCAAGGTTCAAAACACGTAAATGAGGGGTGCGCGCGAGAAAAGATCGCTTAGAGCATTGGCAATGGTCTAGCCATTTGCCAATGCAAGTTCAAAATGAAAAGAAATGTGTAAAAAAAAACCGGCATTGGCCTAGCTAAATTCCTGAAGTTTAATATTTATGCTACAGTAAATGTTAGCCGCTCTCCATACCTGGCGAGGGACTGTACAACCTTCATCATATTATTTTATTATTTTCATCAACACCCCTTCTTTCTTTCCCTCGTTCTTTTCTCTCTCCTCAACCCGCAAGCTTCCTCGCCCTCTTCTCTCCCTCGTTCGTCCCTCTTCTCTCCCTCGTTGCAGGTGAAATGTCGTCCAACGGTTGTGCGATTTCCTCCACTTCATCCAGGATGTTGAGCCTCTAGACAAAACGTAGCTAGAATGAACAAGATGCTGAGCCTCCCAATTGCTTTCTCTTCGTCGATCAGCTTCTCTTCGCAACCCCGTTTCCCAATCTTCAAATCCTCCTTCAATGGCGCTAAATCCAACACATTAGCACGATTCGCGTGCCTCCTCAGACGGCGTCGTTCCGAAACCTTTCATCCTCGATAGTGATGATGGCGAAGCAGAGGAGGTAATGCATGAAATTTAGGTGAAGACCGCAGAAGAAATCAATGAAGGGTGGTCGACCTCAAGGGAGAGCTCCTCATGCTTCGCCTCCAGAAGCTCACCCACATCGAGTTCAAAGTCCAGCGAGTTTCATCGCATGCGCAAAAGGGTACTTTCCCTTTCGTCCTGTCTTATTTTTTCAAGACCGAGATGACTTAACTCATTATAGATTGATACTTTTTGCTGAAAATGTGGTGTTTGTTTCTTTACTTCACTGATCTTGCAAGACTTTTATATCAGTAATAATATGGTTTGGTAGGAGAAATCACCTTCAGATTAAGCTGGGATGAATGAACGGTAATAACCCCAAGTTTATGTTTGAATCTAGATTAGTTAGTTTGAATGTAGTTAATCAACAGTCTTTAAGTTGTGGGGCAGGATTTGGGAGTGAATAACCCCAAGTTTATGTTTGAATCTGTCTCTAGGCCACTTCATTGAAGTTCTTATTTAGGAATAATTCAATTCTCCTTCAGTTTCTCCTTCAGATTCGGATTCGCTATTTTTCAAATTTAGATTCAATAGTTATCCGGATAAAATTCCTTTCTCAAAATGGTATATCGTTGTGCATGTTTCTGGAGAATCTTTGCAGGGAACTTGAGTCTTTCTTGTTGGAAGTGAACAAACAGTTTGCCTTTCAAGAAATGGAGGTAATGAATTCCAAAACTTCCTTCTCAATACTTGTCATCAATACATTATTTAGGAATGTTTTTCATATTGCCATCATTTGACCTTTGTTGAATTCCTAACAGGTATTTCCCATTATTAGCAAGAACTGCAGCCATGAATTGCAGCAGAGACTTCTGAGTATGAGCCTTAATATAATAATGCCACTTGGATTACTTAAATGCATAATCATGTGGTTTTCAGCTAAGTGCATAATCATGTGATATTATTATGCTGTTTTTGTTGGTTTGCATTTTATCATTTCTGGAAAACCAAGGCAACTGGTAATTTGTGGACTGTTATCAAATATGTATATATATTATTTTGTTGAGAATATCTTTTATTAAACTAAATTGTGTGTTTAGATTATTTTGTTGAAGACCTTTGAATCCAAGGTATCCTAATATGTATATATAAATAATTTGTGTTTTTAGGTTGTAATTAGGAACAATTTAATGTCACTTTTGTGTTTAGGTTGAATGTCACTTGTAATAGAATACCAGTACTGGTCATGCTATTTTTTATTTTTTTGGCTCTTCTTTAGTTGATATTTTTCTTTGTTGGACTCTGCATGTTTGGATGATTTTTTTCACTTTTCGTGCAGACTACAAGGGTAAAGTGCTTTGATAAGTGTATTACAAAACCAGGGCAAGCCTTCGTGGGAGTGATGAGAGTAGCTGCATGCATATCTAGGTGTGTGGATCGCTACCTTGAGGCCACTGGTCTCTATTTAGTGCACCACACTGAAATTTTGGATACTAATGTTTATTCACAAATAAATATTTATTTGTTAATGTTTATTCAATACTAATGGTAGAATTTTTTATTTATTCTACTTATTTATGAAGTGTATTGGGAAAATATTAAAAAAAAATTTGTTAAATATTATTAAAATATATAATATTTTATTATTATTTTTACTTTAAGATAGCTAGTCTAATGTGGACTAACATTTTAGCTAGTCCATGGTATGGCCAAAAGATAACATTCTAACTAAATTTTAGACTTGACAATAACTAGGCCATTACCAATGCTCTTAGATCCTCCCAGCATTCTCAGCTCCTTGGCAAACTTTGGACACTCGGAACCCGAACCAGCATTGACTTCAATGAGGCAGGCCTGTTTGCAATGTTGGGCCAGGCGGTCTGACACTAGTTATATGGATCAGGATTCGCCACCCATCGGAACCCAGCAATATGACGTTGGATGCATTCTCTAGTACTCGTATATACGAATTAAGCATGTCCCGCTTTATAACGTATTGCAGCAGACTGTGATCCAGGTAGAAGTAAATAATAAAGGAAAATGCTACTCTTAGATTATTTATTTATTTATTTTTATTTAGTGATTAAGAAATTATTTTTTAATAATATTTTATTTTTTTTTAAATATTTAAAAATGTTAAAAAAGACATGTGAAAAAAGTTAAAAAAAAAAAATTCAAAATATACTAACGGGAGCTCTCCAATTGTGGCTGTAGAGCCACCCAATAATAAATTCTGGGGGGTCAGATAAATAATTTTAAAAAATTATGCAGGGCAGTCTGGCTTAAGCGATACATATAACTCTCTTACAACTATTTTATAATTTATTTTACAAGCAACTAATTTATAATATATAAACATGTCACTTTATTGAAATTAATTTTCAATTTTATAAAACTATCCTATATATATTTCATATAGAGTTGTCAAATAATTATAAATTGATTATTTTTCTTATTAAATTTTATTAGCAAGCTAACTCGATCAAGCTTAAGGGACAGTCAAATTTTATGCTTTCCTTTGACCCTGAGGATTAATTTATATGGTCAATATTCTCATCCATCGATTTTAACCGTGGGATATCCCTAATCAAGCGTATAACTGTCAAACATCGAAATTGTAAGCGTGAGATGTGAGAGTAAATAGTGAGTGATGAGTAGAATTCCTCAAATGTCAAACATCATGCATCCTGCCGATTGGACCTTAATTTGTTCGCAGCATTCTTTAAAACCAACAAAAAAAAAAAAAGGCATTAATTTACCATTGTCTAATAGTAATCTAGATATATAATAAATAATTTTCACAATAATTTTAGGCAGGTACTAAAATATTTTTAGTGGCAACTCAATTACTTCTAAACTTAATTACACAGACCAAAGATAGGAGATGGATCGAGATTCATTAATACAGGCTCATGTTACATGGACTTTTACAGTGAGAAGTATGATTAAAATTTCCATGCTTCAGGGGGAAATTGTTGTGGGAATAATGATATCCCCAATGTTGTTGTGCCATGGATCAGCCAAGTGGGTGGCCAGGTTCTCCAATGGTCCTGTGCCAGGGTAAGCTGATTGTTGAACGCAGAATCCCACAAAAGCCAACAGAGCAAGCCGGCCTGCTCGCACATATCACTCATACAATCAATATCCCAGACTAGGTAGATGGTTAATTATAAGAATGTCAAAGTTGTTTACAACAAATGAACATGGAAATTATATATTAAGGAGTACGAGATCGATCTGGGCGCTAACCGTTTTTGATCTCCTTGACTTTGTATTCCTTGAACTTTTCGGGGTCCTTAGAGTAGCCCAAGGGATCAAAAGCACCGCCAGGGTACTTCTTCTTCTCCGGATCTTTCTCCATGCTGCGTTGGTGCTCCACAAAGGAAATGGCGAGGAATTCAATGACCAAGATGGTAGGGAGAGTGCCCCATGGCACTGGGTAGCCCAAGTAGGTGGCTTGACCTCCAGGAACGGCAGCCCACTCCTGAGCCTTCACCCAGTTCCCCAACCCCAATGCCTCTGGTACTAGGATTCCTGGCTACAATTTTGATCAAGAGATGGAAATTAATCACATTATCTCATAACTCTAAAACTTCGACAAGCTAGGAGACGAACGGTTTTGCCTGCCAGTCTTGCTAATTATGAGAATTAATTTGAAACAAACGTTTAAACAATGCGAATTAAGTCTGCTTGAAATTAAAGAAGACTTACAACGGCAAGCATGGCCCATCTACAGTGAATGAGTTCAGACTCCTTGAATCTTTCAAGGTTCTCTGGGACCGAACCGAGCCCAAGTGGGTCAAATCCGAAATCACTGCATTCCATTCAAAAAATATGCATATTCAGCGATGTTAATTATACGAAAGAACATAATAATATTCAGCTGCACTTTTCTCTTCGTGTATATATATATATATATATAGTCCATTATGATTACGTACCCAGGTGCTGAGCCGTCGAGGTGTGGAGGTCGAGGCTGGCCCGGCATCCACTCGGCCGTCATGGTGAAGCGGGACGAAGAATTGGCGGCCCCAACACCGGGAAGTGGGAGAGCGGTGGCAAATTTGGACTTGGACGAAGAAAGGACAGATGGGAAGGCGGTGGTGGCGATGCCATAGCTCATCGTCAATGTGTTGGAAGCCATGCTCTCTGACGTCTCGGAGTTGAACCCTTGGGGGGGAGGGGGAAGGGAGATAGAGATCGGTTGGATATGGGCGGTGGAGGAAGGAGTACTAGTACAAGTATGTGTTTATGTGGAGATATAGGCGGATCCAGATGTGGATTTCCATTGGGTAATGATGCTTGGATTTTGTTATGTCATTGGGCCACGTGTCATCTTTCAATCCATTGGTCTACGTGGCATATCCCGTCGATATCAGATTTCTTTGCAATTTTTCCATGGTGGAGGTTGAGTGCCGTCAGAAAAAATCAAACATGTTTTGGTGGCCTGTATTGAGGGAAAAGATTTTATAGAAATTGACACCTACTGCTGTGAAAGCTAGACAATCCATCTCCAATTAACCATATCCACTGAATTAACAGTTCTTCAATTTCGGGGGTTGTTGACAACAAAAATGGATCCTTGCTTCAGGTTGTGTGATATGGACTCATCTTTTTTTTTGGCAAGTTTACTACATTGATAAAGATAAAAGTTAATATATAATTGCTTATACGCTATTGGTTACATCAAAGTAAATTAAAGAGGAGGATCATTGCCATTATGAAAATGCAGTAAACTGGGAGGGATAATGGAAAGGGTTATGTTTTCATAGAGGTTGATGGATGCTGCCGATTGCGTTATGACATACGCGCATCGATTTTGGGATCGATGAATTTTCTTTATTGTCCTGGCTTTCATGGATTTCAATAATTGTAGCATATCTGCAGTAATATTTTAAATTTCCCAATTTGAGTTTGGGACATCTAGTGAGAGAGCTTCTACTACCTATTGGGAATCTCCTTCAATGCGGATTTTTTTCAAGTTCCCGCTAAGAGCTTCCTGAATGCCTTCTAAAGCTGCTGAGGCTTCTCCCACCTTTGAGTTCATGCTACAAATGAACTTAGTGATCACAAAAATGGGCTTTCATCTTCAAATCTACAAATTGCTGCAATGATACTTCCATGTTCTTTTATAGCAACATCCAACTGCAATAGATGAAAGCCTTCCTTTCCTTTTTGTGTGTTGTTGGGAGGGAACCAAGATCTTGTAACCAGAACTGATTTATGCTCCAGGAATTGACTATTGACAGTTTCAGTAAGGTTACAAGGCAAGGGGTAATGGTATTGTGGATGACTTTGTTTCTGAGGTACCAGGTATTGTCCATGGCTAGTGCAGCAAAGATTTGGAAATCTTGGGATTCATCAGCTGGTATTGAGAGTTTAATAGCAGGATTAAGGATGACCTTGGTCCATCCAAGCAGGGGTAGAGATGCGAAATTATCAATATTGATGGGCCATTTTGATTGTCTCCAGAGGATCCGGAAAAAATGACAATTGAGAAACAAATGATTAGTGGTTTCAATTTCAGTTTTGCAAAGAACACAAAGTGTTTGTTCCTCATCCAAATTAATAAAAAATTTCAACAGAGCTTTTGTGGGAAATATGTTGTGAATGATTTTCCAAATGAGAAGTGTTAGTCTGTCCTGTATTTTGAGTTTTCACAATTTTTTCCAGAAAGATTATTTATCACTCTTTGAGATTTTTTACATCACATAAAATTATTGATAACTTATTAAAAATTAACACATAATTTTTGAAGCATTTGACACAATGATAATTAAAAAAAAAGAATAATATTAAATATAATTTTAAGTTGTAGAAACACTTTTAATTATTTTTTTAAAAATAGTGGAGTTTATCATTAAAATTTTTTTTTTTCATATAAGTCCTGTATATAATCACTTTTTTTTTTTAAGGAGTACATTATATATACGCATTTTGTGATATTTATCACTATAATATATATATAAAAAAATTACTACAATATTTATCACTATTATATATAAATAAAATCATCATTTCATCATTTAAAAAAAAATTAATTGATGGGACCTACACATTTTTCAATCCAAAGTTCAAAAATCAATAACTCAACATACTTCATACATCCAAACAACTCAAACTACTCTCAATGGGATCCACAAACTCACTCCAACCTCTACTCACAACTATTCACAACACTTCTCGTACCCAAACATAGCTTTAGTCTTTTTAATTTTTAATTTTTGTTCATTCATTTTTTTTATATCCTTACATATAGATATTTTAAAAAATTCACAACATTATAAAAAAAACACTTCACTAATTACTAAATAAATAAAATAAAATAAAATTTGTCGGGACCATTTTTCGGACCGGGACAAGTGGCATTATTCATTCTGGTGAGGTATAGTATAAATTGGTAGAGTAAAAGAGGGGATTAACTGAACTAAATCAACCTATCTTGGATGCAAGAACGTTGGCGTCTCTATCTATTTTTAGCTAGAAGGTGGGCAATTTTTGTCGGGACAGTTAAAAGACAGGTATGACAAATCCATTATGATGGTCACGTTAAACAATCAGATTTTTGTGTTGAGATTTTCCAAAATAATATATTTGATAAATCTTGATTGCATACAAGAACTTAAATAGTTTAAAAATCAAATATGAATGATATCATTTACTAATAATGAATAGGTTTAGATTTTGAGAATCCCATAGAAATCCACCTCTTTGAACATTTCCAATATATGTTCAGTCAATTTTTAGAATCTAGATCAACCACCGAGCAAGCACCTTCAGCTCTCACACACAAACACTTTTATATATAAAAAAGATAAATATATCATAAACAGGCATGAAATATATACTTTTACACTGTTTTCTTGATATAATTTAATTAATAATAAAAATTTGAAATTAAATTATATTACAACTCAAATCATGACGTGTTATCGATACAAAGTATTTGTTACCAACTTGTAAGTAGCATGTGTAAGATATTTGGCAAAGTTCTTCAAGAATTTGAGAAATTACTTGGGTAATTTACGGTTTTAACGTTATTTCGGTTTAATAGAGATATCATTGGGCCAATGCATAAGATATTGGGCTTGTGTCCTTTCTCCCCCTAAATTAGGCTTTTGTTATGGGTAAATTCGATCAATTTTATTTCCTCGTATCATACTCAGCTTTCATTCACTCTCATTAAAAAATAAAAATACAAACTTTTATTCCTCTCAATATTTATTTATATATATATATATATATACAGAGACGAATCCATCAAATTTGTAGACGGTTGATTTTATAGCCAAAAAAAAATCTATGACAAAGTGAAAGATAAATTATTTGTATAAGCTTCAAATAGATAGATAAATTCTATGTAAGTTATTATAAAAAAGTGAACTACACTTTAAAAAGTATAAAATAAAATTATATTTTATTAATGAGATCTATTTTTTTACTAAAAATTTATATAAAACTTACCTATTTAGAGCACTCTCAATGATTTTTTTTTATCTTATCATTTAAAATACATAATCAAAATTTATTTTTTTTATTTTATATATTAACTTTTACAATACATCATATATCAGTTTATCTATTTTTTCTTTATATCATTTAAATATTATACTTTTTAATATTCTTTATTCATTTCAAATATTTTTTTAACTATTAATGATATCCTTATTTGCAATATCTCTCCATATACAATGTAATAATTATGTTTTATTTTAATTTAACTCAAATTTATAAACTAAACCGAAATTTAAATTTATTAAAATTGAAAGATAAGAGATTTCATCTACTCAAGAAAAAAAATGCTCGAAAATCCAAAATCTACCCTAAATATCATACCAATCCAAGAAAAAAACATAAAATGGAGAAAAAATGAATAAAAAACTTATACATTTGTCTACAGTATCCAACTAAATATAGAGGAGATACTATAGCAAACTCTATAATAGTGTTGAAATACATAATCTATTGAAGGTATATTCTAAGAGTATTAGCATTGCCTTGGCCAAATGCACCTTCAAGATTTAGCCAATATCACACTTTTTTACATTTGCCTATTCAATTTAAATTCAATCTCCAATTGGATTAATCATTCACTCTCTATATAATAATAAAATATTATTAAATTAATAATTTTTGGGTTTTGCTACACAACCTTCTACTATTCACCCACACTCCACACTCTACATTTTTAAATATTTTTTAATATTTTTTTAAAATTTCTTTTTGAATTTTTTTTTAAATTATTTCAAATTTTGGGATTTGCTACACAACCTCCTACTATTCATCCACACTCCACACTCCATACTTTTTAATATTTTTTAATATTTTTTTTAAAATTTTTTTTGAATTGATTTTTTTTTTAAATATTTCAAATTTTTTTATTCACTATTTATATAAAAAATATTTGATAAAAAAAATTAAAAAAAAAAGATGGAGTGTGGAGTTTAGTGAATAGTAGGAGGTTGGGAAGATTATTTCTTTCGAAAACCCATCTCGTGAACCGGTCCAAATTATATTGGCAATCTCTCAATTTCCTCGCCCAACCCAAAACACCGACAAAACCCAACATCAGCCGCAACCTACTCGGCCTGTACCTCTTACATATTACTGTTGCTCCTTCGATCCGACTCCTTTCTCAAAGACCAGAACCCCCACCCCCCTTCCCCTTCCCCTTCCCCTTTCCCCGCAGATCTCCGAGTCCAACACTCGGATCAACGACGTTGAACTCCCAATTCCCACATCAACGGCCGCCGTTTGTTCTCTACCGCCATGAGCACTCCAGTCCTTTCAGGAGTAAGCACTATTAGATCTTCAACCCACCACATAATCCACCCTCTCTTTCTCAGTTTCTCCTCCGCGTCTCTCTTCTCAGATCTCCATTTTCGATTATTAACTCCAAATTTCTAAGAATTTAAATTGATTAAAACGTGTAATTTAATTTAATTTTTTGTACGCATGTATATGCCACTAGGGCACGAGCTTCTATTCTGGGTTTACTCGGCTATGCAAGGGCCTTGCCGTGGTTCTCCTAGGTGGGCACATTGTCGTCCAGCTCTTCCCTTCGGCTATTACTTATCTTGCTCTTATACCCGCCAGGTATCCCTTCTTCTGCACCTCCAATTCTGAAAGCTTTAACTGCACGATTGTTTCAATTTACAGACGCTGCATTTTAGATTTTATATTTGCTAGCTTGCTTAATGAAAATGATATGCCAAAAGTTGGAGATGGTGGCAAAACGGTTGCGGTTGTGGACTTTGTCGTTGCCAGATATGAATACAATCAGGAGAAGAGGGTTTAGACCCGTAGAATTAATGATAACGTGACAGGGAATTCATATGTTCCTCATCTTTTCAGATTAGATGACCGTTTCCGCTGAAAAATCCATAGATTATTGCTATAATTTAGATGGATCTTCCAAAGTCAACTCAGGCCCCTTGTACTTGGTTGGTTTTGCGTATTCATATTTCATGGGCATACGAGTCTTACCTGTTCATAATCTCAGGCGTCCGAAAGAAAGTGATACTAGGGCTAGCTTGGATATGTAGATTTTTATTTCTAGCATCTGAAGGGCCTGGAGTTCAATTTACTTAGCTTGCGTGTTATAAGATATCCATGGATGATGGAGGCTTGGGCTCCGCCTGGTGACATTTGCAACATTCAATTATGCTTATAAGTTTTTCCAAAGAATGGATTTGGTCTAGGCTCAAATGATCAAATCTCTCAGCTTTTGTACATCCATGGATCGAAAAAGTTACCTTAGAGATATTTTGCTGAAGGTGATCAATCTGTTGTTTGGCTGAATCTTTTTACTAACTTTGCGTCTTTTGCTGACTTATACGGAGGCATGCTGATTTTGTAGATAAGCTCAGTGCCGCATCCTTAGAAAAAAAGGAAACATGTTATTAATCATGCTTTCTTGTGTCTAATTACTGTGCGTGTTTGTTATTGTTGATTATTGGCATCCATTCATTACACCGAAGTTGTTAAAGAGTCAGGCCTACCCATTTTTAGAGATGTGCAATTGTTGTTGCCTTGTTTGAAGAAAACATAAACTGGCAGGGAAACTCACTGCCTGTAGAATTCAGGTAGTTTTCAGAGAAAAAGGTCTCTGAATGGGGGGGAATCTAATAATGTCTTTTTGATCGAAGGGAACCTAATAATGTCTATGGGGAAACATTCTCTAAGAACTTATAAACATTATAAATGGTTCAATGCAATGATTGCTTTGAATACAACCATATTTGATTCACCATCGTGGATAGTAGCAAATTTAAGTCCAGTGCTATAGGTTGTATTGTTTACTTGAATTTCTCAGAATCTTTGTTCATGTCTGAGCTTTTCTTTCACAGGACAATTCCTTTTGGTTGGAACCTCATAACAGCTGGTTACATTGAACAATCAGTGCATGGGGTATGCACTTTTGTTGCTATAAACAGTTTCTTCATGGTGTACTTTCACATTTCCTGAAATGTCTCCTATTACATATAAAGTAAATAACTTGTTTTGTAGGTGGTTGCCAGCACAGTTGGTCTCCTTTTCATTGGAAAGCTGCTTGAGCCTGTATGGGGTTCTCGAGAATTCTTGAAGTTCATCTTTGTAGTTAACTTTCTGACTTCTGTATGCGTTTTCATTACGGCTATCGCCTTGTACTACATTACAACACAGGAAAATTACCTGTAAGTACTCGATCTTTATGCATCTGCCTGTCTTTACCCTCTTCTTGTTTGGACCACTTTCGCCACTTCTCAGTCCTCACCCTCAATCGTTCTTTAGCACTCCATTTGTGAGGAATGAAGGAAAAATCATTGGAGATATCAATACCATCTTCTCCTTCCCATATTGGCAGCTGAATTGTGATAGCGAATTGCCCTTAGGTTGAATCAGATCGGTTGTTAACTACTTCGATTCATCTATTGGATTTTGTATTATGCTTATCAACATTGTACACCTTTTGATCAATCCTGTCTCATCCTTAGCAATTGCTGATTTTTTATATTTTATTTTGTCAGTTACATGCCTGTTTCTGGCTTCCATGGGATTCTTTCCGGGTTTTTGGTTGGCATCAAGCAGATAATACCCGACCAAGAACTGCCTTTGTTGAAGATAAAAGCTAAAGTACGACCCTTTTTACAAATTGCTCCTTAAAGAATACCATACCTTAAGAAATCATTCGATGTAACTTTCTTCCCCATTGAGTAATTGTCTCTCAACCTCTATTTGGCGCTGATTCCAATTCTAATTATATGCAGTGGTTGCCATCTCTTACACTGTTGCTTTCTATTGCTGTAAGCTTATTCACTCTTGAGTCAGCAACATATCTTCCAACCTTAATATTTGGCACATATATGAGCTGGATTTACCTCAGATACTGGCAGAGAAAACTGGAAACAAAACTTAAGGGTGATCCAAGTGATGATTTTGCATTCTCTACATTCTTCCCTGAATTTTTAAGGTAGTCTACTGTGATCTCT
The DNA here is from genome assembly GCA_029856935.1 of Cyclocarya paliurus. NCBI lineage: Eukaryota > Viridiplantae > Streptophyta > Magnoliopsida > Fagales > Juglandaceae > Cyclocarya > Cyclocarya paliurus. The sequence continues at coordinate 3,566,230 of JARVXP010000207.1, read as the reverse complement.
ACAAGTGATGCTTATCAAATTTTTATCCTATACTACAAAGGTTCTTAAAAGTGCTGCCATGACTCTCTCTCTCTCTCCCCCCGCACACACATCTCTTGTTGCTTGGAATGCAGACCAGTCATTGATCCCATTGCTTCTATATTTCATCGGATGCTCTGTGGGAGAACTGAAGCTTCTGCTGAAGCCCAGGGATACACACTGGGTAGTGCCCCATTGCCTGGCTCTGATCCCATTGAGGCTTCTCGAAGGAGGTAATTAACCTTGTTCTATGCTGCTGCCACTAAAATGTTTAGATTGCATGTATAAGTAGTAAAAATGCTATATAATTTGGTTTGGAAAAAGGATATAAGATTTCTTGCAAAAAGGTTGCCCCCTAGGCATCAACCACAGAAAACCATGTAAAACTTGGACATAAACAATTTAAAGGTTTGAAATAACACCATTTCCATTATATTCGGAGACAATATACACGTTCTAGAATGGGCCTTTCACTGGATGAGAGAGAGCCAAGGGTTGAATTGGAAGTCATTAATAAAATTGGTAATAGAAAATTGCCCTTGTATTAAAAAAAAAACTGAACAAGAATATCAATACACTCTTTGAAAGCAGTTTAATTGTTAGGTAGAAAGAAAGGATCTGCAAGTCTCTGTGTAATCCTATCCTATGCAGGGAAAGGGGAGCTCGAGCACTTGAAGAAAGATTAGCATCTGAGAGGTTGGCCACTGCAAAGAGCGGAGAAGAGGTGCTAAAAGATGCCACAGAGAATGTTTGATTGCTTGGAAACGCTACTTTTGGATCCAGTGAACCGGCACTATTGTGTCTTTTCCATTACATCTCAAAAAGGTTTTGCTGTATTTGGGGAGAAGCTTGGATTCTGGAGGAAAGTTGTATTGTACATTTTAGCCTTGGATTTTAATTCTCACGTTACAAAAGATCCTCCTCCTCTTGTATTTCCTGGGTATTATAATTCGTCTTTGTTCGTGCTCAAGATGTGGAATTGGGATACAAAAGAATTGCCCCCATATGTTTTTCCCTTACGCATATCAAGTGGAACATCTTTTTCCAATTGTTTTGGACTGTTTCGCACATACATACTTGTAAAACATATTTCTGGACAGCATGACAATTTTTTTTACAGAAAAGCTTTACATTCTATATGAGGTATCGGTCTTCATTGAATTATATATTTCCGCAGTCTCTGCCTTGAGTTTTCAGGGACTCGCAACAGCATATGGATGCTGGTGTGTAGTCAGTCATCCAATGTGCCAGTTCGAATGGACAGCCGACGTAAACTACAGGAACACCCCAAACTCCCAAGTGTCGATTTTCTCTTTTAAGCTCGATGGATGAACCGAGTACTTTGGTAGAGCTGCTGCAATCCAATTGAGTCGAGTCAAATTCAAACAAGGGTACTTGAACTTGATTAACATGTTGGCTCACTCGAATTTGAATAATATTTTAATATTTTTGTTCGAACTCAGTTTATTAATCATTAATATTGTTCGAATTTGACTCGAGCTCGACTAAAAATAAACATACGACTCGAACTCGAGTAGCTTGATTGAGCTCGAACTAAAATTTTTATTTTGAAAATTTTGATCTCTTGATTAATAAATTTTTTTCAAATTTTACAAAAAAAACTCAAAATAATTTAACTATTCAATCAAATAATTTTGATTCAAAATTCTTATGGCATAACTTTGTTATAAAAATAACTTATAGCTATAAATTAAAAGAATAATACAAAAGATAAATGTAATAAACTAAACAATTTAATACATATAGATAATATAATAAATCAATAGTTGTAGTTGTAGTTGTATGATATAAAATTATCCTCTACACATTTTGAGAACATAACGTATATATTAAATAAGTTAAACTATAAATAAATTAATAATATATAATTAAGTATATAAAATATAACTAACATGTAATATATATAACATACATATATAAAACATATTACGAGTTTCAAAACGAGCTCAAACGAGTCTAGTCGAACTTATACGAATTTAAACCAAGTCGAGCCAAATTTATACAAATTTTGCTCGTCTAATATTCGAACCTATATTAATAATTATGAAAATCTCATTTATTAAATAAACCGAATTCGAATCAAATATATAGGAGCTGGCTTGTTTGTTTTCAAGACCAAAACCTAAAACTTTGAAAATTTTGAAAACTTTCCATCATATCATTAAAACTTTCCTAAATTTCTATATAAAATAAAATAAACAATTCAATTTTTTCAAATCTCAAAAAAATATAATATTAAAAAATATATACTAATAATATTTTATTCAACTTTTTAACTTGAATCTCAATTTATCTCATCTCACCTTTAAAAAGAGGCAAGTTCACAAACTGCTCTGTTTCATTTGCAGCCGTATACGTAGGGCGATCAACTTCTTACGTGAAATCGCTGTATGACCCAACTTTTATCGATATTCAAGTTGGAGCCCACTTGTTGCGTACGTACAGCCCCCTTTTTTTTTTCCGCCTTCACTATATCCGCTTTGACACGCCACTGTAGTCTGTAATTGTATTCCCCTACGTAACAATTTTTGGTTTTGGCATATCCCCATGAATGTAATGAGTGGCACAAAATTCCTACAGCAATTGAAAAAATAAATATTATTATTACAAGGGTTCAAGTTTCTGTGAAAATATTTCCTATTTTATTTATTATTTTAAATTACATAAACTCATTTTTATAATTATAAATTATGTAATATTTTCTAATAAGTTTTCGGACATCGAAGCGGCGCCTCCAAGGGTTATCTTACTGCTGCCATTGCACGAAAAGTACCTAACAGAATATACCGGCCTATTTTATTTTTTTATGTTAATTCTATTATCTTTTAACAATATAAATCTCTCTCTCTCTCTCTCTCTCTCTCTCTCTCTTATATGGGGAGAGTTGGTATATTGCGTGGGATTAACTCAGATTCTCTATGAGCAATCTTTCCTCCGTTTCTTTAGCAAAACTACATAGCCGCTTGTAATAATAATGATATTCTCCCTCCCCCTCGCGCCGTTAGATTCCTTGACCAACCGGAGACAACCTTAAATCCAACGCATAAGGTATGCTCTCCGGCACACATTCACGGTTTTCCGATCCGGCACCGCTTGAGAATTGAGATCAGCTTTACTAATTTTCCACACCATCTTGTATTTACTCTTCTTTAATAATTAATCCATCATCTGATGCGGTATCACTAAATTTGTTTAGGTCTTCCTTGTGCACTAATTTGTTCGAATCTTAATTTTCTTTTATATTCTTTGTGGACTAATTATGACGCAGGTCGAGGAGGTTGATTGTGTTTTTTTTAGTGAATTCTGATTTTGTTCTATCTATCAGTAAGGCTTTTTATTTTTATTTTTGTTTGTGTTTAAAAATTTGATGTTTTCCTTATGATAGCAACAGTAATAATAAATAGTTTTTAAAAGTAATCTTTTCATTTATCTATCCATTGCTCTCGTATTCTGTATTTATTAGAGTTATTACGTTAATATTTTATCTGAGTTTTTATTTTGGGTTTATGTTCTGCTTGATGGCGGGCGTTTTGTTCTTCATCCAACGGGCATGGATATTATAAGATATTTGGTTTAATCTGCTAGTAAGTGGAATTGAATTACATTGGGTGATAGAGGCTGTAGAAACATTGATAGATACTTTTATAGTGTTGTAGTGCATACATATATAATATCTTATTGATGAAATCGGTCATTGCCAAGATCCTAGTTTGAGAAAATGCTTTTGATGCCATTGATTGTTCGGTATTTAGTATCAATAAAAGTTATTGATAGTAAGTAGAGAATAGAAATTTGAAAGGAAAGGGAATCAGCTTCTAAAATTCAAAATTGGAAGGGGCTTAATGAACCAATCCCGCAAGCGGATGAGATTAAGAAATTTTTCGAAGGATTGTCTCATTAGTTTGGGAAGGACAACACATTGTGATATCAAAGACCATATATATATATGGTGGATTAAAACAAGTATTTGAGGTAAAGATATTGAAAGGATTACACATTTTTTAGTGGCTGATCCTTATCTTCTTTCTTTACAAGTTTTTTCTTGGGTATTTTCTTTATTAACCTAAGCCTGTTGGAATTGGTGCTGCGTTGGAAAAAAACAACAGCTTCCATTGTCTATATTCTACTTAGAAATGCAGGTTTGGTGACCTTTTCATAGTGGGACTTATAGCCTTTTTTTGGGGGCATAGAGAGATCGAGGAGTAGAAGCATGATGGGACTTAGGGTAAAGGGGATGCAGCAATTTTGATCAGATGATATTAAATCTTCCTAAGGCCTCTTCAGATACTTCCACAAGTTGACGTAAAGTTTTTATTTTCGAGAATTCCGGGCTACCATATTCATTGTATTCTAAACTCTGCAGATGAATATTTTTTCTATATTTTGTGTTGTGGCAAATGGGGCACTGTATTTCTAGAATTCTATGTTGAAAATCTTGTCCTTGCAGCTTGATGGGCATCCTTGAACAGTTGTACTTGCCTCTTTATCTCTTTTCTCAGGTTGTAGTGGGATTGATATTTTTTGTTCTCGAGGAGTTATACAAATTTTCTGTATTTGTACCCTTTTCTTCTAATAAAAAAAATTGGGTTTCTTATAATCTTATTCCTTATAGACTAAATCCATCTACTAAATATCAGTAGCTGTCTAAGGCACAAGGATTGTGAAACGTACATGGGATTGTATTAAACACATCAATTAATAAAATCCCTGGTATCTAGAAAGGGCAGTTAGAGAACAGGAGAGAGAGAGAGAGAGAAGGGGGGGGGGACCCCTGCAATAGGACCACAATTTACCATCTAAGTCATGGAAATTTTGTGAAACTTTCTCATTGAATTCAGATGCTATTGGCATTAAAGATCAAGCAAGTTTGTAACAGACTAAGTGTCCATGACCTTCTTCTTTCTATTGTAACCTCTAGCTAGGCGTTTCTCATGTATACTTCCTGTGTACCTGGACTTTGTCTATTTCTATGAATATAATATCTATGATTACCTATAAAAAAAAAAAAATTAAAGATCAAGCAAGTGCGACAACTTATATGTATATATATATTATATGATATCGAAGTATTAATCAAACTTATGGGATTAACTTAATGTGTTTAGCAAAGCTATATTAATAGTCCCACTCCCTGGAAAAGGAATTGGGCATGTGAATTCAAGTAATGGCCTCCGAGGTCTACATATTCATCATGAAAGCTCTAAGTAAGATGATTGAGGGCTTGGTGGATGGGGTGTTTCTTTATGGTTTTCCAGTGGGGAATGACAATCTTAACATCTCTCACCTGTTATTTGCCGATGACACTCATTTTTTACGGTGCACATCTTGGACACATTCAAGCCTTGAGGGCGCTACTCCTTTGCTTTGAAGCTACATCAGGCTTGAGAATTAACCTTTCAAAGTCCGAATTAGTGCCAGTGGGGGTTGTCCATGAAGCGGAGTCTTTAGCTACACTCTTGGGATGCAAGGTATCTTCACTACCTCTAAAGTATCTTGGCTTACCATTGGGTGCCTCCTTTAAATGTGAAAGGATTTGGAATGACATGTTCGAAAAGGTGGAGCGCAGATTGGCTTCTTGGAAGAGGTTATATTTGTCGAAAGGTGGCAGGTTGACTTTGATCAAAAGCACTCTTTCAAAACTTACCCACTTACTTTTTGTCTTTGTTCACGCTTCCTACAAAGGTAGTTAACAACATTGAGAAGTTACAAAGGGATTTCCTGTGGAGTAGATTGGGGGATGAGTTCAAATTTCATCTGGTTAATTGGTCAATGGTTTGTACTCCTATTTCTGGGGGAGGTTTGGGGATTCGCCACTTAATGAAATTCAATCAAGCTCTCTTGGGTAAATGGTTGTAGAGGTACCAACTCGAAAGGGAGGCCCTATGGAAGTCGGTTATAGACTCTAAATTTGGAGAGGTTTGGGGAGGTTGGTGCTCGAATGAGGTACGAGGCAAATATGGAGTGGGGTTATGGAAATATATAAGGGGACATTGGGAGACCTGTCGAGGACATGAACATATTGTGGTGGGTGATGGTTCTCGTGTCAGATTTGGTATGATAAATGTTGTGGTGACCATAGCCTTCAAGACATATTTCCTGCTATTTTTGAGCTCGCTAGAGAAATGGATGCAACGATTGCTGATGTTTTGGTCCTTTCAAATGGCCTCCCTCAATGGAATATTGATTTCATTAGGGCAGCACAAGATTGGGAGGTGGAGATTATTTCAGAGTTCTTTGCGACATTGTATTCACTATTCAGTAAGTATGCCAGGGGATACCGGGGATAAGGTTCACTGAAGTCATTCTAAGAAAGGCAACTTCATTGTTAGATCATTTTACCAAGCTCTAGCAAGTCCTGGATTGACCATGTTCCCGTGGAAGAGTATATGACAAACGAAAGCTCCTTCAAAAGTGGCTTTTTTTGTTTGGACAGCATTGTTGGACATGATCCTGAGTCCTGACTACAGATAATCTAAGGAAGCATGGGGTAATTGTATTGGATTGGTGTTGTATGTGTAAGAAGTATAGAGAATCAGTAGATCATTTGCTTCTACATTGTGAGGTGGCCAGGGTCATGTGGGATGATTTTTTCACGAGAGTCGGTTTGTCATGGGTCATGTCTCTTAGATTGGTGGACTTCCTTGCAAGTTGGCGAGGCATTCAGGGTAACTCACAGGTGGCGGTCATTTGGCGTATGGTTCCTATTTGTATGTGTTGGTGTATCTGGAGGGAAAGAAATGCAAGAAGTTTTGAAGATTATGAGAGAAAAACAGAGGAACTAAAACTTTTCTCCTTTTAAGTCATTGCTTTTATGGGCAGGAACCATTATTTGTAACGGTCTAAATGATCATGACTTTCTTCTTTCGATTGTAAACCCTAACTAGGTGTTTCTCATGTATACTACCTATGTACCTGGGCTTTGCCTTTTTCTATTAATAAAATTTCTATGATTACCTATAAAAAAAAAAAGAGAAAAGAACATGATGGTTTCACCCGTGATGTAAACCTCAGTACTATTGATTGTGAAGCTGACTTCCTTCCCAGCTTAGATTATGATCTTTTGCATGTAGTTCCATGCATAATGTGATACCATATGCACGTGTATGGAAGAATCCATTGGGCCAGTTCAGTGATTCTGATGCTGTTCGTTGCTTGCATACATATGTCTCCAACTGAAACAAAATCATTATTTGGTTGATGAGTGAGAAGCTTATTTTAAATGCACTCCCTCTCTGCCTGCCTGTCTTTGTACATCCCAAATATTTTTCTGAGCCTAATCTGTTCAATTTGAGATTTCTTGTTAGGGACACAGAAAGTGGATACTGCTTCCTATTTTTTAAGTACTTAATCCTTGACCATCATGTAGCTTTCTTCATTTGCTTTAGAGGGCAAGTTTCTTAATGCTGCAACAGAGACTTGAAAAGAATCTCAGCCATTGATTCGTTAGTTGTTTTTTTGACAAGTAAGAAAATGAATCAATGGCTTAAAATTCACCAGTTTTTTTTTAGTATTTATCTGTATATGTTCTGGAGGAAACCAGTTATTCTGAAGCCAATGAAAGGGAAGCCAAATCTGGTTTGTGCATTCATCTGATGTGTAATTGGTATTGCAGTGCAGGCACTTTGGTCTCATTGAGCAACAGAGCTAGGGGCTTTCAATTTTGAGATTTTTGTTCATATTGGGATCTTTTATGCTAGGAGAGACAATGTGCTATTGCGTGCTGGAGATCACCCTTTGTGCTAGGAGAGCCTTATGATCCTTAAAGATTATATTATTTTCATTTGCTGGAAAGTTATTTCTTGATGACATTGCAAAATCAATTGCAACTTAGCCTTGTTGCTGTTGGCTTGGAGAACATGGCATTTATTAAAAAGGAAAAGAAAGTGTGGTTCTTTCCAAGAAGTATATTACCTTAGAAGTAGTCTAAGGTAATAAATGCCAAGACAGAAGTAGTCTTTTTCTCAAGGGGGATTTCGCCGGGTACAAGACAGCATGTAGGATGTAGTATTCTTTTCTAAGAAACTTATCAAAAAAAAAAAAGTATTCTTTTCTAAGAAGGCTATGGGTAAATTCTTGGTTTCAGTACCATGGATGGTAATGAATGGCAGAGATGATTATTCTTTTTGTAGTGTAATGTTTATATGGGCCTTTACCATTTCCTAGGGCAGTTGTCCATCTTCTATCCATAAGCATTTTTAATGGTTTACATTTATCATAATCAGCTTTCTTTTGCTCATTGTTCGTTGGTACTGGTGATGCCTCAAATTCTTGCTGCGTTAAGTGGAGATTTTGAAGTCAGGTGTGACTGAATGAATAGGCTGACTGCATCCTTATGTGGTAGTTTAAATTTCCTATGGTTCTGTGCAACAAAAAACTAATTAGTACACCAGGTACACCTAACATGTGAGATGGGTGAAGGCTGTTTTGCTTGGCCTAGAATACAATCATGAAGTTGGAATTACCAGAATTTCATAGAGCTGTAGTGTCAGAAACTCCCCAATGGTAATGAAGTTGCCTGTTAGTTCTCCTCCTTTAATATTGGCACTATAGTTCGCAATTAGATGTATAGCTGTTACTGATTGGATATAGAGAATCGGCATGCCTTTTAATGTAAAGGGCAGCAGTTTGATGCCAATGAAGGTGACAATGGCTAATCAGGATGAAGGGAATGCTTAAGTGTGTGAGATGAGACAGATGAAGAACCTGGGTTGCTTTTAGTGGTTGATTTTTCCTGAAAGCCTTTCATAAAAAACAAGGGACTTTGGTAGCAATGGGACATCTGAGAAATTTTTAAGAAGATGAATTAAATTTTATCCTATTGGCGATTAGATACTGCTTCACTTAGTTAAAAACAGTCCAGGGTTCGATTCTGCGCTAGAAGCTCTCCTAGATTATTTGATACAGAACCTGGTAGATGGAGTTGTGCATCCACATTTTACGCTGGGGTGAGTCTAAAAGACCCCGCCTTGGCAAGGTTCCACCTCATAAAAAAATATATTCTTTAGTTGAAGCCTTGTACTTTTCGCTTTAGGGTGGTCATTGATGATCATGCCTACTTCGATTAGCGTGGTCTATCCGATGATACTTCTAATCTATTACTAATCTATTATGAGAATCCAAATATGTAAATAATTGTTGATCTTGGAAAATGATATATGCATTCATATACACACCGTACATACATGAAAGAATTTGTTTTTGTGAGTGTTTTTGTCTCTGACCCTTTTTTTTGTTTATTGAACCTTCAGACTCCTTTTTACTTATATGCAAGTGGTGCTCTTCCCTCCTCTTACTCCATATTTTGATCATCTTGAAGTCTAAGGCGATATGGGACACAGGCCCTTGTCCAACTCAATGGAAATGTCTGAGATAGACCAAGATCTTTACCAAAGTCGTGGAACTACTGAACAGTCTTACATTCATATGGGTACTGTCCACTGAATGTTTTATATGCTCAATTAGCCAATCAATATTGCTTTTTTTTGGTGATTGTTACGTTATTTGATTAAATGGTGCTGCTAGCATCTAATAAATACTCCAGACATGGAGAGTAAGAATTTGGACCGAAAGAAGGTAGCAGTGATGTTTTAACTCTCCTATTTTAGTATAAAAGTTATGAGGTACCTATAAAAAAATAAAAGTTATGATAAATATTACGTCCAGTTTGCTATGACCTTTCCAACATATTTCCCTTCTATTTGACTTTTCAGCTATGTCCTAGATCGAATGTCAAATAATATAATTTCTACCAGTTCTAGAATTCCCAAAGAGAAACTTTGGCACTGCAATGTTCTGCCGTGGAAATTGAAAACTCATACTGTGGATTAACCTTAAGTTTATCTCTTATATTGTAAATTCTATATTGCAGGAAGGGGTGCCACTCCAGAAAATGGTTCTGTTGTTTATCCAATAGAAAATACACTGAGTGGAATATACTGTTCCCCTTACCAGAACTTGGAATACAGGCCTGTTCAACATTCCTTATCAAGTGCAAGAATGGAAGGTCCACAATTTCGAGTGGCTGATTCAGGTGCATCTTATGATCCTTTTCTACACTCTTCAGCTCCTGGAAGCTCTTATATGGTCCCAGAGAATAGTGCTGGCCATCCCCATATGAGTTACTATAATAGCCACACTACCCAGGAAGTAGAGAGTGCTTTACTAGATCCTACAATGGGAACTGGAAGAAACCCTTTCAAGAGAAAAAGCCCTGACCTTTCTTTAGGCTGTGAGACAGGCAGCACAAGCAGATTTTATGCCACTGGAAGTTCCTCCAGTTCTTCTGAATCTCAGCCTGAAAAATCAACTTCAGACTATAGACATTTCAGTTCAAGTTCGATTGGCTTACCCCCCTACAGGAGCGGCAATTTCCCATTTGGTAGTGAAGATGCTCTTAGGAATGTGAGAAGCCGATCTAGACTTGATGTGGATCCCATGGGGAGAAGTTATATATCAAATCAATCTTTTCACCATTACCGTCCAATGACTCATTTGACCAGCCATTCTGGAACAGTGGACATTACTAATATAAATGCAGATATCAACACTCATGATCAGAACCTTGTCATTCCACCTCCTGCCGCACATCGAAGGCTTCCGACTTCAGGTCAGTTGAAATATAATCTTTCTTGTTGCCTCTTCTGCCACTATTCTGAGAATTGACATATTTTTATTATAATTCCAGAAACCATTGGCATTAACCATGAGATGAATCAGTTTCTTGTTGGGGGAAGGACTTTAGATACCAGTCGTCTCCATCGTGATTCCTTACCGATTAGAAATCCTGTTTCACCACCACAATATCCTAGCGGTATTCATCCTCAGATCATGAGTGAAGGTCGTGGAAATTATTCTCGAAGAGCTATGTCTTCATACAGAGCCAGTCCAAGTTGTTCCCAGTTGGGACATGAAGCAGCTCACTCAGAAAATGGTCCGCAGTTTCTCCCAGAAACTCATTCTTCCAGATATTTAAGGCCATCATCTGCCAGAGGCTGGTGTAACAATCATTTGGATGGAAGGTCGAGGATATCTAGTGAGAGGTTTGAATCACTTTCTAATGCTGGGGAAGCACATGATAGGATGGGACCTGAGGTGCGTAATTTTCATTCTCTAGTTTTACCTGTGGAAGCATGGTCCTGAGGTGCTTGATTTTCATTCTCTAGTTTTACCTGTGGAAGCATGGTCTGGTACAACCACTGGATATTGAAACCCATAGAACTGATAGGGCTTCGAGTTTCATTGTTTCCGCTATGGAGATTTCTGAGTCCGACAATGATATGATAATGTTCTTAATCCTATATCTACAAATATCACCATGGGGCTTTTTTCATGACCATAATTAAGCACAGATATGCTGATTGGATCAAAACCCATTAGAAAGGATATTTTTATGGGTATAATTTCATGAAAATACTGCAATTATGACCTTGCTAAAAGTGTGTGTAGTTGTGCCTCTTGATACCAATGCGATTATGAACATGCTAAAAGTTTATGCAGTTATGCCTGTGGATACCTGTCAAGATGACAGCACAAAGGGCATAAGGACAAGGGATGCAGAGGGAAAGGATTGTGGGGGACTGGGTTTAGGGCTTTCTTTTTCAGATTTTGTAATATCTTGATGGCATTTATCGTTGTGACGTCTTGGGTTGTCCTTTTGGTCTGTCTGACAGCTCCATGGATTTACTTTTTCTTTTCATTTGATAAAGCATGCACTTCACTGATTGTGGGTGTAGCTAAACGTGATTGAGGAATCTTTAAGATGAATTGGAGATGTTTTCATTACACAATTTTATTGTATCCCAACATTGAAGCAAGCCATTGTGGTTTAGTGAGCTTAGCCTTTCTTTACCCTTCTTGTTGGTGCCAAGCTTTGAAGGTGCTTTGAGACTGTGCCAATTACACATTCAATGGCCTTCACCTCTGAAGTCTGAACACATCTCTGCCAAGCGCCCAACTCTCTACAAACCAGATATTTGTTCTGTTTATTAGTTTCATGCAAACCGGATATATAGCTCTTGTACTGAAAATATGATGTCAGAACATATAATTGTTTTATGTGCAGGCTCTAATGATGGTGGATCACCCGCCCATTTATGGCTCCAGAAATTTGTTTGATCAGTATAGGGACATGAGGCTCGACATTGACAACATGAGTTATGAGGTTATTACCATTAATACATCAATCCACTTGTTGTCTTGGTTTTCCCAGCTCCTGTTGACAACAATTATTGGCTTTGGACAGGAACTACTTGCACTAGGAGAAAGAATGGGGAATGTAAGCACTGGCTTGTCTGAGAATTTCATTTCAAAGTGCTTAGTGGAGACAACATATTCTTCAAAACTTATCCTGGAGGAGGCACGCTGTGCTATTTGCCTTGTAAGTTTTTTACTGACCCTGTCTCATTAGTATTGGTGTGCATCTGACTTGTAGACCTAAAAGGAATGGCCGCTCATCAGAGCGTTATGTTTATTTAGTGATGAACCTCATAATTAGAATGACCCATGAAAATTTCCCATGGTTAACAATTTTGAACCATCTTACTTTCTTGTAGTTTTGTTCAAAATTGTTGAGGCCCTAATGAGGGAGTTGGACAGGATATGGGGCATCTGAGTATGCTTGCCCACAGCTTGGGTTGGTACAGGAAAATGGACATCTGAATATTTTCAATGTTTAAGGGATTGGCAAGAGGAAAGAGGGGGAGGGGGAGAGAGCATGGTATATTTTTTTTAGTTTTAAGTTCAATGCTCTTAATATTGGAATGTACATTCTCTGTGATCCAAGATTTTCTAGTCTAGACATGCACTCAGTGAGATTCATACACAGTACATTTTTTTGTTATGCCAAGCGCATGAATCTATATTCGTGTATATACGGCTCAGTAGATAAAACATATTACTTTGTGTTCATGCTGACGTTTTTTTTTCCGCTCTAGATAGAAGCATGATTTTTTATGGCTTAAGCTTGGGTGCGATTTATCAAATATTGGGTCCTGATTTTCTACTAAAGTCACGTTTACAATTATAAAAGTGCTAATAGAGAGCTAATTTTTTCAGGTTCAATAAAATACTGAATAAAAGATGTATGGGTTGCATTTTCTTCTTGAAAAACAGTTTATCTTCTCCTTCTGAAGAACCACACGGGGCCAATTGTGTCACTTTTGTTGGCTAATTATTTTCTGTGAATGACTTTATCTTGAAGGCCACTTATCCTAAGAGGTCTAGGAGCATTCTCATGTGAAATTTTTGGGCAAAATAAGGAATTTATAATTGAAAATAAAACTGATGCTAATGTTTCGTGGGTTTCCAGCTGTCCCCTTCTTAGAGATATATATATCTAATTTTTCTGCATTTTGTTCAATTGCGATTCACAGGAAGAGTACAAGAACAAGGAGGAAATTGGGACAGTGAACAATTGTGGCCATGACTACCATGCGGTCTGCATAAAGAAATGGCTATTGATGAAGAATGCCTGCCCCATCTGCAAAGCTCCTGCTCTTTCAGATAGTTTGAAGGAGCAGTAATTGACATTTAGTTCTCTTATGATTTTTTCGTGTCTCATTCTTGTAAATATACAAATCATAAACGAGAGTTGGTGAAACCTCTCTCATGGTGTATGTATAGAATGCTTGAAAAAACTTGAATTAATATTAGTCTACTTTTATCAGCTATAACCAAATCAGACATTGTAGGTAGTAGAGAATCAGTCAACTGTGCCAAAAGCCTCTTTCTAAATTGGAAAAGATGAAGGAAACAGACTTTGCATTTCCACAAGTTCTCTTGTGGATTGGGGAATATAATGATTTGAATTCATCAAAACAAAGCAAATGGCAAGAATCATTGGATGATGTTTTGATTAAAGAAATAAAAGAGTAATGCTAGAAAAGTGGGGTTTATTATTAAAAAAATATTTTTTTCATGTGTCTCAGGTTTACCTATTTTTATAAGAGAATGTGTAAGACTTATATATCCTTAAAAATGTAAATATCATTTCTGAAAGAAACATGTTTAGACACCTTCTAACGAAAAATTTTCCCTATTCTTTTTAGGATGTGTTTGTTTACATTTCAGTATTGTGTTTTATTTTATTTTATTTTTAAAAAATACATTAAAAAAATACTTGAACAAAAAAAAAAAAGAAAAAAAAAAGGTTTTATACATATGGTAGAAATCCTCGGTAGCTCTAGCAGCTCCCTTTCCAAAAATGACAAGATATATATCACCTAATTCGCATTAGCACCGCCCATTTAGAGTCAATACGACCGATCAATTACAATTTACAACCCCATCACTGGGACATGATTTTGACGTAAACCAGTAAGTCAAGCACTAATTATTTTGCAGCAAGCCCAATTCTCTGGTGGGTTTACGACTTAACTCGTTCGGACCAATAAGCCTAGTGGGATACGAAAGCAATCCCTCTAAATTTCTAAATGAAAAGGACAACTCAATATACTAATCCTACTCACCAGCCTACGAGAGTCAAGCACTCTTGATAAGGGACAGCATTAAAAGCATTAAAACCTCAAATACCAGACATATATTTTTGCGATACTTATTGCTTAGCTACGTTTGTTGAATGAAAAAATATTATATTTCACTATATTGACATACTTTGGACCGTTATTCAATAAATAATACCTTGAAAAAATTGTCAATATTAGCCCCTTGATTATTAAAAATTGGTCGGACATCTTTTATCTTCTTTCTCCTTATCCTATGTTTGACTATAGAAAGAGACCAAAAAGAGTTCTTTATATGGTGGGTCTAAGTAACATTGACCATTCAGAGGAATAACTTACAGGCTATGAATTTATTGGTTACAAAATTAAAGATGAATGAGTTAAGAAAACAAAAATCTATAATTATTCATCTTATGCATTACTTAATTTTCATTTGAAGTCATGTGATGGGAGAGTGAATGGTTAGGATAAATGCTTCCAGAATTTGTTCCAAAAGGAAAAAGTACAAGAAGGGCACTTTACAAACGTTGATGTCTTTGGACTTATTTTGCAACTACGGAATAAATACCAACTCCATTGATTACAGATTGACAAAAATAATGATGCAAATTTACCATATTAACACATCAATTTTCCATGATAACAAGTTACAAATCCAAATTTGGGAGTTTGAACTGAATCTAAAATTCCATCAGCTTTACAGATTGTGTGGCAACAATCATCGAAATTTGTGGTCTTTGACGAGAGAAATTCTACAAATCAGCTTTCAAACGCCTCTCCAGAAAAGTACCGTTTGCGGACCATTTTTCGGTAATCTGCCAAAAGCATTCCACTTGATATTGATTAAAATTCTATTATTAATAGTAAACATCGATTACAGACGTCTATACAAATTACATGAGGAATGTTTCAACAGAGCACACAATATCGGTGGCATTGCATAAAATTATGTAGGAAATACAATGTTCAGAAATCAAACCATATTTGGCAGTTTATGAGCAGTAGCAACAATCTCATGGAACTTAATACCGAGAAAGTACAAATTCACTGGCTTGAAGCAGGAGATTGGGTGGTTTAAGACATACATAACCAGCAACAAAAATATATTATCTAGGCCAAAAATTGTAGAAAATATGGCAAGGAGGAAATAAATGTATCTAACCTTCCTTATTGTTCCACAACGCTGCAGCATAGCTGTTGAGAGGACTCTCTGGGTTAGGCTCTGCTTGTGGGAATTCAAAAGTTAGGTACTGAATGAAAGGATAGAGAAGCTTAAATACAGGTTATAGCAACCAGACCTCCCAATAGACTCTGAATGGACAAAAGAATTGTTCTGCAATCATAAGCTGAAGACCATTTGTCCTAAAGCAACATACGGAGAGAATTGCATTAGTTCCAACTTCCATACGAAATTATAAAAACTGAATGTTAGAAAACTGAATAATTGTATGCATAAACCATCAAATAGCTTGTCCAAACCCTTCAAGTATTTAGAAAACAGACCAACAGTGAAAAGTTTGTTTCTCATGTTTCATTATTTCTGAGTTTAGTAGCATAAAAATTTGCCCAAAGTACTCAACTGATACCTGAAGTATGTCAAGACATATGTTTCCAAACTGATCAACATTTGGATGGAAGCACATTGTCTCAAACTTGACTTGGGGAGGTTTAAAAGGGTAGTCAAGGGGAAAACACAAGGAGAGCTTGTAAGATAACCCCTCATACATTGTTTCTTTTCCACCCTCGATTGTGCCAATCCATGTAAAAATGCTCTCGCCCTCGGGAAAAGCTGATACTCCAAGATCTCCTCCGCTCATCTGCACAAACAAACACTATTAGAGAACAAAGAAAAAAGGCAAAGACAATTAAAGAAAAAGGTATAACATGAAAGAAAAAAAAAAGGCTGACAAAATTAATTACTTTTTTCAATTAATATATGCTGGTGGAAAATTATACATATAACTATTGCACAACTTTCACAAAATAAATCAATATATTTCTTTTGAAATTCAAACATGTCAAAGTGAAACAAAATTTAAATGAATTAAAAAGAAAATGAATCTTTTTTAGATAGTTGTATGCAAGTTGTGAAGAAAGGAACCTAGAGCTACATGTGTGCAACTATTCCTATTGGTCAGAGTAGCCTAATTTGGGTATCAAGGTGAGAATACCTCACTACTATTTATTATTTTATTATTATTTTTCACCTACATTTTACTACTATCATTACTTTTTCACTATTATTCATAGAATACCTCAGAATACCTCACTACCCAAACGTAATCTTGGAGTAAGGTTGAACACCTAAACCCTCTTAGAACAATGTTTTATTCGCAAAAGTTTTATCACACTGGTTTGGAAGAGTTAAAGAAAAATTCAATGCCTAATAAGTAACACACGAATTAATTTAATTTCCACGAGCATTCTCTTCAACCTTTCATGAAATTTTATTCAGCATCATAGAAGTTTCCCAAAAGAAAGAAAAACCTAATGCACTGTCTACACTTGGGCAGTGATATAAAATGCGGAAGAGAGTCGTGTATTTCTAAACAATCACGCGTATATAAATATTAAATTATAGAAACACGAATTCTAACCTTAACCCCAATGGCCTTTCTACCAACCGAGCATGGAATAACCCTCTATTTTTTCTTTTTTCTTTTTTCTTTTTTATAGGTAATCAAGAAGTTTTAGTCATAATAATAGGCAAAGCCAAGTAATTTTCCGCTCTGTACAGCTTCAGCTCCCGTGAGATAAATATTGATCCGAAAAAATTCGAGATTCAAGAAAATTGAAAGCAACAAACGGGAGAACCATAGATTTTTTTTAAAAAAATGGAAACATACATACCATAAGAGACATCAATTCCTTTTGAAGCCTGCGAAAGTAATACAAAAATTCAATTTTAAGCAGTGAAAATCTCATTAATGAAGCTTGAAATGCCAAGCATATAATTCAACGATACAAGAAAACCCTATTGCTCTTCGTTGGCAGCGAACCAACAGAGAGTAAATAGAACCGCCGAGAGTTTGGAATTTCATTTCTTTCCCTCTTCACAAGTTATCGGCAACAAACAGAATATTTCAAGAAAAATAATCGAGAAAAGAAAGAAACCAACAGAACCAAAGCGTTAATCTTTTGATTGGATGCCGAGCCAGTGTGAGTAAGAAGTCATAAGAAATTCAAATTCGCGAATTTACGTTTCTCCTTTCTTTTTTCCATTTTCCCGAGAACCAAACAGAAAACTCAGGATGAGAGTGAATGGTAACCTGTTACCTATGACAGACAGAGGTGGTGTCGACAGAGACAGGCGAAGCAGCGGGTTGTTTGAGTGGAGCTGCTGCGGGTACATGACGGTGGCGATGCTGCTGCGGGATGGAGGAGTTGTCGGCCGTCGGATTGGGGGGTCGGACCTCCATCAGGTCGATGGAGATCGACAGCCCTATGTAACAAATTGGCACGGATGAACGGTCCTGATCCGATCAATCAGGCAAACGACGGAGAGGTCGGATTCGCTTTGGTCTGAAATGGGAAGAGAGCAAATTAAGCTGGGGATAATGTATATAATATGAGTTGGCAATTAACTTTAAATTCTGCTTTTATAAATAAATAAATTAATAATATTAACAAATAAATTAACTTTAAATTTTGGTTGGCTTTCGGTTAGTGACGTACTGTGCTCTGATTATTCTTTATTTAGTATTTATTTTACCACTAATTTCTAGGTGACAACAACTAAATATATATATATTTATTGGAACGTAGAAAGGATACAAATAAGTAGGTTCGGTCATTTGTCAATTTCGATTAGAATTAAGAACTCACGGTAAAAATGTATATCTGATTCTTACTTGAAATTAAATTATGAAAACTAATATTATGAACTATATATTAAAAATAAAAAAAATATTATATAGATCTACTTGGATGCTTAGTTTAATTTGCTTTCTCTCTCGAAAAAAATCGTGGGTTCTAGATTTGATTTTCACTGAAATGAGAGAAGATCTCGGCTTCCTTCTCCTCTTCTATCTCCTTCCCTCATTCCTTCATTTATCCACATTGTCCATCAACATTTTTTTTGCTTAGTTTTATTTTACTTTCTTCAAGATCGAAAAATATAGATATATAGCTTTCCGACTGCTTGAGAGACACGTACAATAAAAGCAGATTCACAGGTCGAAAATCATTCAGAAGAAAGTAGTGGATTTGCAAAAATACCACACGTGGTTCTCACCATCCAGTAGCTCTTCTCGACACACATGCTAGATCACTGGATTCGCTACTACCAAACCTTTCAAATTTGACACTTGTGACTGAAAAGAGACAAGTGTGTTACCTTCATGAGCCGTCACAAATTTTGAATTTTACTGGAGTTGGTCCAAATTGTAATCCGTCATTTTTCGCATTTATTTTACTACTTTCCTTTTTTATTTTCTTATTGTTAATTAAAATAAAAATAATAATTCGTCTCTCAGAAGTTTGTCTGTAGAGATTGAGTTATCTCTTTCTATGAAGAGTAATGTTGAGTTTCTGTTTAGGCAGAATATGTTGCCTCTTGTATGTTTGTTTGTAGAGAATATCAGCAATAGTAAAAATCAGACTAGTCACAAAAAGAAAAATAATGTACTGGTGGAGTTTCAAATACATTATTTTAATTTATGATGTAATATTTGATATGAGGACATTCCAGAATATATTTGGTAATGGATATAAATTTCTCTGATTAATGAATAGTGAGAGTTTTCCTTATAAAAAAAAAAAAAAAAACAATGAGGTTTCGAAATATATTTACTCTTTAAAAAAATGAAGAATTAACCCCATATATGTAGAACCTGGAAATAATAGATATTATCATTTTAAACCATAAGCATTGCGTTGATAAATAACAAATAAATTAAAAAAAATCATTCAACATCTTTGTTAGTAGCATCTTTATTTTTTTTTTATATCAAATAATTAATAAATAAGTAATAAATACTAAATAATTTTATATAATATTAAATCAACGAATTTTCTAGTTGGCAATGCTTCCTGAAAATTAAGAAGTCAGAACTTGCATATTTGGGATTTCGGAGGAAAATATAATTTATAGGTTTGGAACTTATAATTTATAATTTATAGCTTTAGTAATAAGTTTTAATATTAAAATTTTATTTCTTATTTGATAACGATATGTTTAAAACACTTTCAAACATGTTACTTTTGCTTGGAAACAAGTTAAAAAAATATATTCTAAGTTAGAAAAGACGATCATTTGATTTTTTTTTTTTAAATTATGGTGATATTCTTAAAAGTTTGAAAGTTATAATTATTTGAAAGTTGTATAGGTATTTTCATCCATTAACAATTTTTTAAAAATTTGAATTACATTCTAAATTATCCTAAAAAACAAAGTCCACGAGAAAAAGCATTAAAATCCTCAAATATACTTTTTTAACTTGTTAGAGATTAAAAAATACTTTAATATATAATATCCAAACAATCTAATTTTTTCTTTACAAAACTTTTAAGATTATTTAAACACTTTTTTAACACACATAACACAATCCCAAAGAGGCCCATAGGCACAACAACAACAACAACAACAAAAAAAAAAAAAATTGTGTTGGCTTCTACGAATTACAACCTTAAGACGAGGGCGAAGTTAGTAAAATACCTTAAAGTTAATAATAGGTTGCATTTAGCACCGTCAATGGATGCCTTTGTTTTTATATATTAATTGGTCGGCCATTTGAGTGTAAGATTCGCAGGGAGGGAGGGTTTCCACGTTAGAATTAAGTACTTAAGAGATTATATGCATGAGCTGGTTGATTAAATGCCACGAAATGTCCCCCAGCAATATAACATTCAAATCATTGATGGGGTCACTAGAATCCACTTTACTTACTCATGATCAAATGGAATATAAATTAATCATTTCATATATATGATATTGTTCCAACGATTCTATATATATGTAGCCATGAATTGTAGGCCAGCTTTGCGCCTTGTACGTACGTGTCCTGGGTTTACAGCCATTAATCCTAATTTTCAGATCATGCTTATCCAAATTCATATCTTAGAGCATTTGTATTCAGTATCCTAAATGTCATTTTCTTTTATAATTTTGGAAAAAGTTTAAAATTTTCACCCCAAACTCTCATCCATCCGAATCCCTAAAATAGGGTGTTAGAATTCGGATGCTACAATGGATCCGAATGTATTTTCTTGTTGGTTGCTGCTCGTTGCTCTCGTGTCTCCCTCCCCAAACTATTGGGTGCCTTCGTCGTTTTCTCCCCTCCCTCACACCGCAGCCACCGTCGACAACAACCTCTCCATCGGTTCATCATTGTAAGTATCTCTATCCCTTCTCACTTTCCTCCATTGATGGGTTCCCTCATTCTCATTCGCACACACTGATGATTCAGTTTCATGCAGTTTTGGAATTTCATCCATTCGGGATCCTCCATAGTTGTTTGCATCGAGCTTCTCTATCCCATTTCATTGACAATAAGGTTCCTTAATGGTTGGATTTTCAGATCCAATATTTTGACAAAAAAAAAACCCTAGATTTCCTTCGGGTTTTCATATGTCATTCGAATAAATACTTTTCTCAGATTTTTGTTGCAATGTATATCCTCCATTGCTGTAATAATAATTTTCTATGCTTAGATTTAGGGCTATTTTTCACTGATTTGTGAATTGCAATTTAGGGGAAAACCCTATATTTTTTTGAGCAATTTTTTCCTCTATGTACTAATATTACCATTTTCTATGCTTAGATTTGAGGTTATTTTCCATTGACCTACATATTGCAGATTATGAAAAAAAAAAAACTAGATATTTTTGCCGGTTGTTGGATTGATCTACGTTGTTCAATTGCTCTATAATGTTGGATTGGTCTGTGCTGTTTCATTGCTCTGTGATGTTGGATTGCGACCATGCTGTTTCATTGCTCTATGTTGTGAATTGCTCAATGCTATTTCATTACTTTGTGTTGCTTCATTACGACCATGCTATTTCATTGCTTTGTGTTGTTTCATTATGACCATGTTGTTTCATTGCTTTGTGTAGTTTCATTGCTCTGTGTTGTGAATTACTCAGTATTGTTTCATTGCGACTATGTTATTTCATTGCTTTGTGTTGTTTCATTGCGACCATGCTGCTTCATTGCTCTGTGCAGTTTTGCTCTGTGTTGTAAATTGTCTAATGTTGTTTCATTGCTCTGTACAATTTCATTGTTTTGTGTTGTTTTATTGCTCTATACATACCTTATTTACTCTGTGCTCTTTCATTCCTCTGTGATGTTTCATTGCTCTGTGCTTTGAATTGCAATTATTTGTGATTTGTGAATAAACACACTCCAATGCTGTTTATATATATATATATATATATATAAGTAAGTATAATATGAGCAAGATACATGTTAGACTCACATTAATATATAACAATCACATTATTACTTCTATTCATGTTCTGTTATGCTATTGTCAAAACATTGTTTTGATATTGCATTTGCATGCTTTATGTTGATTTCCATATCCTTTATCACTTCTATCTTTCTTTCCATTCAAAATTGCTCTGTGCTATTTGATCCTTTGTAGTGTTTGGCACTGATGAATAATTATTTCTCGTGGAGGGTTGCATGTCTACTGTTAGACTGTATTGATGGTGTTAGTGGGGCCCCATCGAAAAGAGGTAATCCTCACCCAAATGGCCGTATTGCAGTTTGTGATAATTTTCACAAAAGGCAACTGGGGTTTGCGTACAGTTTTGTAGCCATTCGATATTGGTCTCATGGCTTACGCATGTTGTAAATAGACAAATCCTTATGAGTCCCATTTATTTATACATTCGATATGCGACACCGAATGCAAATGCTCTTACTTAGCATGATTGTTTTCGTGAATTTGCATAGTGTTTGGATTTGTTTTGATATTTTGTAAATTAAATTTATTTGTATTATATTGTGATAGAGAAGTAATGTGAGTAGTTTTCTTTATTAGATTAAACCCCCTCGACTGTGATGATAACAAAACCTCATTGGGACATAGGAAATCTAGTACATAGCTCAATGGCTAGGTACCCCAGACAGCCATCAAGCAGTGGCAACCGGTTGTTGTAGCTATTCGAGGTGCCAAATTTCCTAGATGTTACCATTTGGTTCCTGAGTTGGCTAGCGAAATCACGTTCTTCATTTGTTTTGTTTGGTATGATATTGGTTGTGTATCCCTCAACTATGATGATCACACAATTGAGTTAATGGTTTGGATATGTTTGGGGACCTCACAAGAGAAAGTTGAGTGTCGAGAATGGAAATACTCATTGTTTGTCTGCAAACTTAAAACAAAACAAAAGATAACATTATCCAATGCCTAGGTCAAGTAATAGCACTAGCAATATCTCACACTCAGCAAACTATCGTCAGTATGAATACCTAGTATGTTATTGTGGTATTAAAGCATCTCGATGAATTGTTCATATTGAGGCTAATGAAGGCTGCCGATTTTCAGTTGCGTAAACTATGAGGTAATTTTGCAAATTATTGATGGTATTTTTTTTATACCATTATTGTTGTACCTAGATCATTTACAAATTTCAATACTTGTCAATTGTGAAGGCTGGGCAGTCTTGCAGGTTTTTTTGTTAGTATGATCCTGAAATACAAGCATATGGCCAAAAGACAATTCATCAAGTAAAAACTGACCTTCATAAGATACAAACCTCAATGGACATCCAAACCATTAGATGTTGAGTAGAAATTGATTTAGACACTACAAGAAAATAGACCTTTTCCAGCGATTTTTAGATCACTGCAAGAAAAATCGCTACAAATAATGCCTATTTGCAGCGATTTTAGATTCGTTGCTTAATTCTGTCACGAATTTGAAAAATGTTGAGAGAGAATTCACTGTTAAATTTTTTGCGGCGACTTTTAGATTTGTTGCAGTGAAAAAAATCCGCCGCAACAGGTATAGGTAACTGTAGCGGCATTTATTTCGGTCGAATATTAAAAATCGCCACAATAAAACTTTTTGCCGCGAAAAGTGTCGCTGCAATAGGTATCATGCGACAATTAATGTTTATTAGCGGCAATATGTGTAACGCTGGAAATAGGCTTTTACAAATATTTGCGACACTGTAGACAAGACTATTTGCGGCGAATTTTTGTCGCTGCAAATAAGCAATACCAACACTTTCTCATTCGCTAAAAATGAGATTGATACATTGGCGGCGACGCTTTGCAATATTGCGGCGTTATGTGGTCGCTGCAAAAAGCAAATAAAATTTAAATTCTTCTCCGCATTTTCCCTTGATCATTTTCCTCCCATCTCCCCCCACCTCCTCCCTCTCTCTTCTCAATCCCTCTTCTCCCTCAAGCCTTCGTCGTGCACAACCCTCGCTGCGAGCACAGCCCGTCGCCAACAACCCCACCACTCCACCGCGATCTCACCTAGACGGCTGCCCCCTCCTTCTCCCCCAACCCGTCGCCAATGAATGTTGCGCATTTCGTCCATAAATTTGTCACAAGAAAATCGCGGTTTGGGTATTTTTTACAAACTGATTTGTGATTTGGATTTTGCCGTGTGTTTTGTTTTACATGGGTTTCGATGAACACTCTGTTTCGATTTACACTCTGCTTTGATGTGAAATTTATTCTTTTATTGAGTTGGGCTTTCTTTTATTGACTGCATTTTACCCACCAGAGCTTGGAGAGGCAATTTGTTTGGAAGGGCAGTTTTAAAACAATAGTTGGATGGTGTGAATAACAACGTTGATTTTTGCAGGAAGATTTTAATTTCTTGAAAAATTGGGTTTCTGGTACTATCGGTTTCTTCTGGCTCTTCGGAATGGTTTCTATTTTCTTTTGGGATTGTGAAGAAATGGTAGTTTTTAAGGGTGGTTGTTGGATGTGATTTGGAATCTAGGAGCTCAAGTTTCTTCTGGCTTTTCAATTTAGTTTCTGTTAATGTTAAATTTGTATCACATTGATGTACTTTTCTGAGTTTATTTGATGCTTATCAACAAAGGAATGTTAAGTGAGGGATGCTAAATGAGGAGGTTGGCTACCTAGGGAGAAGAGAAGAGAAGAAACTTTTTTTTTTTTTCAGGAGAGGGGGTTCTATACGAGTGAGGGATTTTTTTTGGGCCTTGTTGATCATTTTTCGAGATGAAGTAAATCTAATACGAGCAATGTTTGTTTCTTCATATGGTTGATACAAGATTTGGTTTTGCTCATTTTATTACAATATAGTTTTACAATGCTCATCAGGTTATTCTAATTAACTCTTCAACAACATGTCAACTCTTACTTTTTTTTATTTTTCACTTTAATTACTTCATAATTGTTTCTTGCTTTTTGTATAAGAACATTATGAA
Source organism: Cyclocarya paliurus (assembly GCA_029856935.1). Lineage (NCBI taxonomy): Eukaryota > Viridiplantae > Streptophyta > Magnoliopsida > Fagales > Juglandaceae > Cyclocarya > Cyclocarya paliurus. The sequence continues at coordinate 3,541,373 of JARVXP010000207.1, read as the reverse complement.
ATCCATCATCTTTACAGGTTGTGAGGTAGATTAACATTATATTCAAATGGTTAAGGAAATCGAAGCAGTTTATTAATTGAATTGAACCTCTTAATTTGCATTTTCTGCTACGAAGCTTAGGAATGAATGCATAATGGACTTGCCAATTGATAGTCAGGTTCTTGGCAATTGGCGATAGTCAATCGTGCACCATATATAAATAATTATTTTTAATCCTCTACAGATCTTTTGATATAAGTTTGGAAATCCTGGTTTTTTAGTCTAGTAATGCTTTATGTTTTTGCTTAATCTATATATATAGATTGGTGGCTAAAAGTCCTATGGAGAATTATCTCTTGCTCAAGGAACCCTAGTTTCATTGATCTGCTTTTGTTTGTTCCACTTGCAAGCCTATGTGTGAATATCTGTATTAACTTTGTCTTTTTATTTTTTGGGTGGTAACATGCTAAAAGAATGTTCAAGTGAGATTTCTAGCATACAGTTAATTCTATAATCTTAGCACTAATTTCTTATTTTTTATGAATCTCTAACTCTTTCCCAGCATGCAAATATCACTTGTCCAATAAGAATTATCAAAGCAGTTACAAAATCTTATGGTCATTCCCATGCAACCCAATCCAGCAGCATTCCCTTTCATCCCAGTGGGTAAAACATTAGTGTTGCAGGCTAATTTTGGGACCATCACCCCCTTTCCTTGCAAATTATTCTCAACATCAATTAGACTCCATTTCCCAGCTGCCAACTTTTCTCAGCCTTCTTAAATTTCTAGTACTTTCTCTTATCTAGCAAGAATTTCCAACTTTTAAATTGAAACTCGCTTTCTTCAAAAACATTTTCTAATGTATCTCTTTGTTGTATTACTAATTGGAATGATACAGGTTGTTGACATCACAAAGGAAAGTAAGGTGAAATATGAGCTTGACAAGAAGACAGGACTAATTAAGGTATTGACCATTTTGTCCTCTTAAATGGAAGAGTTGAATGCTAGTCTAGAAAGTATATTCTTTTGGCTTTGCGTTGAATCATACTTAACATGTTACTTGTATGTTACTGGATGGTGTTCAAATAGTTGAAATCGTGTGGTATCGTAATCATTATGTACTGCACAGTTGATTGTACTCAGTTATGTTAGCCACCTTTCTACATTTATAAATATTTTTACTCATACCTTGTAAGATTGAAGCATACAAAAAGTAGGTTCTAGATAGGAGGAAGTTCTAGGTATGCGAAGTAAGGCTAAGCATAAAAGCAACTACTAGCAACACCCATGGATATCCCATCAAACTTTTTTTTTAAAGTGTCATCACTTAGATGAATACATGTTGGTTAAAGATACATGTTATACTTGGATGAGTGCCTGTTAAATTTGTTGTTGTACTTACTGGCACCATCCTAACTATTCTAAAGTTCTTTGGGCGTGTTATTTCCATCTGCTTTACCTTCCAGCCTCCCATTCCATTACTTATTCTTCTTTTCTTAGCAATTAAAGTTTTTCCTGAAGATTTTGTCAATATTGCTGCTTTTCTATCTCCACATTTCTTTTATTGCAGAACTTTCCTAGTGAACGCTTGCTACTAGTGAATGAGATGCTTGGTTCTACTGATGAAAATGAGCCGCTTCAAGTTTGCCCTTGCTCCTGGCCTTTAAAGTACAGACTTCTGGATTCTACTGTGTCTTTTTAGTGTCATGTGATTAAATTTTTTTACGAAACTCAAGGAACTTTTTGTGGTGGCCATCTAGGATACAAATGCATGCCATGCTGCATTTGTGTCATTAATGTACTTGGGTTGGTTCTTTGTGGACACTGACTCAATTGGCTTAGCAAGTAGGTCTTGTCAACAAGACTAAGGAACTGCTATACTGTTATATATATATATCTATCAACAGGTCTTGTTTAATGCGATGGGAGGCATGGCATGGGTTTCTATGTATATATCTATCAATCTGGTTTAGAAGGCTAGGAGTTATATATGCAATACACTAACAATAACTTTATAAGCTAAACTAGGGAAATGTCTGCTTGGCATTAGAGGCCAAGCAATTGAGTGATGTATCTTCTAGCAGTTGATCTGTTTATCAACTGGCAGGAGTGCCTCTTCCATTTTGTTCCATTTGGTGCATTGGAGACCTACAGAAAATCTATTGAATCTCATCTGGCTACATTCTGAGGTAAATATTTTTTTTCCTGAAAATATTTCTTCCATTCATGTTCATTGTGTATAAGAGTGCCTATATATCTTTTTCCCATGCTCTATTGATTTGTTCTATGGTTGTGAGTGAATGCAGATTATGATGTTGATTTTTAAATTTATATTATTGTGTTGTCATGTCTGTCTGCTATCTTTTTCTATTTGCTGCACAATTTAGGTGAATTAATTATATCTTATAGTTATATATACATATATTATATATAAGGGTCTCTAATATGAAGGATAACTTGGGTATAGTTCATCTCTATTTTGGGAGTAGCATAAAAGGCCTAAGAATGTATAAAAATAGAATCTTAGGAATGTGGGGTGAGAGAGGGAGAGAACTATGAAACTAACTGAATTTGTCATTACAAGCCCTATGAGCCAGGTTACTTGAATTCGAATGATTTTTTTCTTCTTCTTGATAAATAATAGTTACATATGGGGGGATACAAAAGACAAAGAAATTGGTCATGGAGGGGTGTATTTCATTTGCTACTTTTTGTTTACCAGGTCTACTTACTAAGTTGATGACAAAATGTCAAAAACTAGGGTCTTAAAATCTAACTATAACTTAAAAGAAATGGATTACAGGACCTATTTTTCCTACTTAAAAAAGTTAGAATTCAAAACTTTGAAAAATGCAATTTGTGGCATGTTTCATTTTGAATTCTGTTTCATGTTTGTTTACTTATAGTGATTAGTGATTAAATAGATCTTGTTGCTTAAGACCAAGAACTTATTTAGTTTAATGAATTCTGTTTCATGCTTGTTAGAGGAATCTCATGTTGTTAGAGGAACTTTGCTTGTGAGGCCCAGTGACCACTTTTTCCTTATATATAATCTAAGAAAATACATTGTTTAATCCTAAGAAAAAATATTGATGCATTAAGTAGTATTTAACAGCTTTATTCTGACTTGGTACTTATTGTTTTTGGGTTTGCATGTAGAATTCCTTTCAGTCGGCATTTTTTGCATGGTCTTGGGTAAGGATCCTTGAGTACTTTGTTGTTATTTCCTATGTACCCTTCGTGTTATTAAGTAAAGGGAATTAAATCCTAGCTGATCTACTAACTCTGCTTCAAATTAATTAATTAGCATAGCTGTGAAACTTTTCTAAATAGTGTAGTTTATGCAAATACATACTATTTGCAATGATCTAAAAATCGCTGAAAAATACCTAATTTCTTTACCTCTTGCATTACAAGACCTTCATATTAGAGACCCTTATATATAATATATTTACATATATTATATGTAAGGATATCTAATACAAAGTATAACTTGGGTATAGTTCATCTCTGTATTTGTGTTTTTTTTGTTTTTGTTTTTTTGGAAAACTCTTTTGCGGCGAGTAAAATTCGCTGCAATTATTTTTTATTTTTTTCGGCGACAATTACTTGCTGCAAATACATCATGGCGGCGATAACTAAATATCGTTGGGAAACGTATCGACTCATTTGCGGCAATTTACTTAATTTTTGCGATGATTTTTATCAAAACAGTTGACTTTTCTCAACAATTTAGTGGTAAACAGAAAGGGCATTTACGTTAATTTTTGAGACAGTTGCAGCAGACAAAAATCATTGGAAATGGTAGTTTTTTGCAGTGATTTTTTTTCTATTGCTGAAATTGATCAGAAATAACACTTTAATTTCGTCGAACATGCAGCGAATTAGAAATCGTTGCAAATAATCAAAGTAATTTTATGTTGACATGTAATAAATTTTTGGGTTTGGTGTATGGCCATTTTCAGTGTATGTAACTATAACATTATTTCATTCACGGTACATACAATTTGTGTTTTGAGACTAGTGTGAATGGGCAAATAGTAGTACATTGTATGCGATAATAATTTTTGTTTCAAATACAATACTATATTATTATTTATATTATTGCAACTCTTGTCATTTAATTATTGGTTATAAATAAAATACCATTTGAAACGGTAAATATTAATTATTATTAAAATCGTAATAATTTTGTCACTATTCTCGTACCGGGATAAAAAATATCAGCTTCATGTTCAACAATTAAACTTATGTAGAAGCTGATATTGCTTAATCTAGGAAAAAGACAAGATGTAGTTGTTAAGATTGTAATTGGAAGTGAGAGAAAAAATAATAGAGAAACAGTATTTTGGAGAATTTATATTGAATGAGGTGTAGGAGGTTTTTGAAAGATTAATAAAATTTAGGTTAAATTTATAGAATAGTATATTTGAGTTAAAATTTAGAGAATTTTATAGAGATTAGGATGTGAATGCTATTATACCTATATATGCTGCCAAACAGCTAGCTAGCTAGGATATATTAAATGCCCAGTGTATGTGATCAGAAAGAAAATATCGAAGAAGCCGTTGTTGCAGAATGTTATGCACTGAGGGTAGCAGTAGAATTATGCAATACTCTTAATATCCAGAAAGCAAACTTTGAAGGGGATGCAAAGGAGATCATCATGACAGTGTGCAGTGAAAAAGATCAGGTGCTTACTTGTTATGGTTCCTTAGTATAAGATGCTAGGTTTTACTTCAAAAATAGTTCAAGAATCTCCTTATTAATTAATTTGGCTCATCCTGATTTGCGAAATGAGAAATCAGACACAACCATGTCAATTTCATGTTGAGTGCGAACGGCTGATTCCGGTGGCGGAGGCAATTGCGATGATGAGCTTGGCTCCAGATCTAGACGATCAATTGGCCTCATGAGCTCTTGCTTAGAATGCCTAGTACTCAAGCTGGAATAATGATGAGAGTCATCGAGTACTCTCCTTCGGGTCCCTGGGGATATGGATGGTATTTCTCTCATGTCCCATTGATCGTTTTCATTAGCATCGGACTTTCTGGGAGATGTATGCAAGCTGTCAAGGCTTCTATGGTGATGCTTGTGCAAGAGGTGAACTGGGGACATTCCGTGTGTTGGAGACGCTGGTCTGCTTGAAAATGGTGAATTGCCCTCCGAATGATAATGCTCATGATGATGGCCATGCTTCTTCTTTTTTGCCGTGTGACTCCAATTTTTTAAAGCCTTGGCTACTCTATCATTAAAGATGGTGGGTTTCATGGTAGAGCCCATCTGCAAAATCAGTCCAATTAACAATAATATTAATTAATACTTGATCGTAATTAATTAATTCGATGGTAATCATTTATATATCTTAACACGCGGTAAATAACACGTAAAATTAATGTTCTTTTTAATTCTAACCTGAGTCACTAGAGCGTAGAGAGGCAAAGTCACATAACTACACAGAAACTGTATGATGACCCTGATCAAGAAAATGACATAGCCGTTTAGAATACTAATTTATAAGTAGCCATTAATAATATTGGTTAAACCTAATGAAAATCATCAACATATAATTAATCACTAGTAATATCATGCGCGCATATATATATGTACGTGTATTATTTATGATGAAACTCACCCCAATGAGACTCTGATAACGATAGCTCCGGGGCGCTCATGGAAGCAATTATCCACGCCTTTAAATGCATACTGAAAGATAGGGAAATTAAAAAAACATGACACATGCACAAGTCAATCATCATGTTAAAAATTTGTAGATGATCAGTAATTAGCTCGATCGTGAGTCGAAAGTCACCTGGAACTTTCTTATTCAAGAACCGACATCATTAATTAATTATTAATTAGTACGTTATAACTTGATGAATGAATTATAAGTTAAAAATTTGTGAAAGTACTGATCCAAGGCTTACCATACTCCACGCAAAGAAGGCCAGTTGAAATGCATTCTGCAGTTTATAATTAAAATACATCAAAAAATTAGAGGGCAAAAGCAAAATTAGGCTACGTTAATTAGAATGATCAATATTATAATACACTGACGTATTATGGACGTACGCAATTTGTTCTGTATATAAAGACGCATGATTCATGTGTGTGTGTGTGAGAGAGAGAGAGAGAGAGTACCTGAAAGAGAACAAGGTGAACGAGAAAGAGAATGAAACGAGGATGTCCGAACCAGAAAAGGTCGTCACCTGGCTGCACCACAGGTGTGCCCTTAACCACATCCCCTCTGTCTTGTATACTAAGTCCCATTTTTGTAATGATCATGTGTAGCTTCGCACCCACCAAGAGGATTATCTGTAAAATTCATAACAAATCACTTCAATTCAAAACGGATCGATGACCCAAATGATGAGAATGCAAAAAGAGTAGCATAATATATATATATATATATATGGGGAATGTACGTATAAAGTTAATTTGTTTCCGGTTCTGTAACTTACAATCAACGGGATAAATGGCAGCCATAGATAAGAATACCATCCTGTCCATACATAGAAAGAAACATTTCTTAGTTGTATTCACTAAACACGATAAATATGGACTAAAAAATGATATTAATGTGGAACAACAAGAGTGGACTGCGCATGTTTTGACTTTGCCAAGCTCAAATTTGACTTATACCCATATTCCAAACAGGCAAATATATATAAATATATATATATATATATATGTTTTGCTTACCATATACGTTGGACAGTAGGAATAACACCGCAAAGAACCATAGGATAGGACTGCGCATGAGAAGTAAAGGGTACTAATTAGGAATCCAAGAAAATTGGATCAGATCATGAATCGAAGCAGAAGAAGAAAACAAAATTAATTTGTACGTTTGGGCACCAACCTGATCCCTACCACAACTACAAAATCCTGTTCAAGTGATTTGTTGATGTACTTTTGAAAATTAAATCTGGTTTCACTGTCGGGCGCCAAATGTGCCTGAAGGTCAAATAATATAACATTAATATATAATTGCATCATTAATGCAGCTCGATCGATCCAATTATCAAAGTGAATTTGGAAGCAGGCACTTGATGAATTTGGAATCCTTACCACGATAAATCCATGTCTCAGTGTAAGGTAATCAACCTTGGTAACTGATCCCAAGAATTGTCTGAAGAAACACACCTGATACAAATTAAGGAGGAATCAACCAGCTTTTAAGGTTTTGTTACACAACTTTTATCATATTTTATATTTTATATTTTATATTTTTTTAAATTTTTTAATATATTTTTAAATTTTTTTAAAATTTATTCTTTTTAAATTATTTTTAATTTTTTACTCACTATTTATATAATAAATATTTGATAAAAAAATTTAAAAAAAAATTATGTGTAATAAGAAATTGTGAAGATATTTTGAATTTTAAAATAAAAACAAAAGACGATCTTTCCTTGATAAGAAAGGTAGTAGTTAGAAGTCCCTATCGGACTTAAAGACGAGGCACTGTCAAAGTTGAATTAGGAGACAGCCAGCCAGACCAGTCAGTGCATGTGGCCATTTAATTCAGAATTAAATTGATCTGGATTCTGGGGCCCCTCATCGATATATATATATTATATTACAATTATTAATCAATCATTGAAACACCACTATGTTCTTTGCTAATTACGGCTGAAATTGATAACATGATGATCTTCATGATGATTAATATATATATCATTTGGAAACCTAATGCATGTTTCTGTACTTACTATCCAAAGCGAAATTGGTGATTGGCTCCAAGAGTTCAAATGTCTTCGTCCGAACGATGTATCCCTTGCAAACCTAAATCTATCTGGATCTGCATACGTACGTTAAATTGGAGTACTTAACAAACAGTTACATGACTTGTCAAAATATAGCTACATGATTTACCCAGTTAATTTATATAGGTTTACCCTAAAGTGCTTACCATTGTGGTATTGATATTCAAGTGTCTGTGTTTCGTCCTCCCAAACCTTCCATTTTCTCATCTGCAATCCAAACAAGCTTTGTGAGAGAGAGAGAGAGAGCAGTTTTGATCAGTATGTTCAATTAGTACATACCTTGGTTCTGCCCAAAGTCAAGGTGATGATGCAGTAAAGCACATGAAAAAGGGCCAATACAAAGATGAATATATGGAGCTGGTGAATCGCATACGCAGACATAAAGGCAACTTCATCCTGCCAAAATATTCAACCAAAAATTTCTTCAGCCATAAATATTCAGATAAAAGATCAGATTTTCAAAAACTATTTCCGTTAGATAAAATATTCAGCCATAAATAAATGACGCTTCTACTATTTCCGTTAGAATATTGATCAAGTGAGCTGTATAAACTTCATCATATCTTACAAATTTCAAATGGCAAATAAGAATTTATTATCTTCGGCTATATAATTTCTTTATATTCCAGAATTCCAGTCTTTTTAAAGGAGCTAAAACTAACGGAAACAGATTCCAAAACACACAGAGAAAAAAAAACTATTAAACAAAGAAACCGTTTCGATAGAGCTCACCTTTTTTGCGCAATTGTCATATCCTTTTGTAGCTAACCTTCGCCTCTCACCGAAGCCAGATTCCAAAAATTGTAGTAGTTTCCGACCTTCCTTCTTTTTGTTACCTCTCCCAGGTTCGCAGGGATGCCAAGTGTCTCCAATGCTCTTTGGTATACATATGCCAGAAACGGGATCTTGCAACACCGTTAGGAGCAAGGATATGAATCCCAATAGCATAAGCTCTGAAAAAAAAAAACCGAAAAATAATTAGCATCTATATGAACAGATTTGATATTTAATTTTGAGGATAAATGAACGATCAGAATGGTTCACTGGCTACCTGCTTTGATCTTTTCAAGCGCTTCGCCAAGAGCTCGCTTGTTTCTGTGTTTTAGCCACTACAAAGAATGAAAGAATTTCAGTAATCAAGAAAGTCATCTTCGAGAACGAGGTAGATTAATTATATGAGGAAGTGAAATTAACGAGAAACGTTTGGAATTGTGAGTACTAACTAGCACCTTGAAACTTGAAAGTTGAAACTCTACCGAAATAAGTATTTTTCTATTTTTATGGATTAATACTGAATAAATAAACTGATGACGCTTACATGTTCAACGACATGAATAATATGCTCGATGAGGATTGAAATAACGATCAACACAAAGCAAACCACCGCCACAGCCCATGTTGGCGTTTTCTCCATTGTTCGCTCGGGAACAGGAACGGGAACGTCGTCCATCGGATCAGAGTATCCCTAATTCTATGGATGCAAAACTCTGAGAAACTTGACAACAAACGTTGGAGAAACAATATTGGAGAAGATCGATTACAGAGATGATGATACAGATGCTGGCAGGCAACCTTTTGCAAAACTCTCCACAGAAAAGATTGCAGCTTCTCTTTAGTTCATCTCTAGATGTACATGATGTGTGAGGCGATGAGCGTTTGCTTTTTAATAGTATTAATGACGGAAGTCTGAGCTAGGCATACCTACGAGAACGATCGAAGAGATCAGTCAAGGGATTAATGTCGTCGTTAGAAGCTTTGACATATTCAACTAGCAGTGATTACTGGGTATATATGTCTGACTGCAGAGAGCGCCAGATAATTATTCCAAATTATTGCGTAAAGGAAATGAAAGAAAAAAATGCAAGAAGTGATCTCTCGAAAAAGTACTTGAAGGGCCATTCGTCCCACCTAATTTTGCTGACCAAGCTAAATCATAAATGGATAATTCACGCCCATTCCCCAAAAAAAAAAAAAAAAAAGGGAAAAGCCCAAACGTGTGTAAAATATATAAATAGTGGGAGTTACTGGAGTTTCTTCGTACGTTAAGATAAATATTTATAAAAAATATTAAATGCATTTAAGAAAAAATTATAAAAAATTTATTTCTGTTAATTATTGATATTTTTAAATTTTAAATTTCAAAAAAATGTTAAAGACTTATAAATAAAAATATAAATAAAACTGTGTAATACTGCTCAATATTTATTCAGTCCTCCTCAAAAGACAAGTTGCAAAAGAATTTTCTTCTTCTTTTCTTTTTTTTCTTTTATTTCCTTCTTCTTTGATGCCAAGAAGTTGACCGTTGTCGCTTCTCAAATTTACTATTTCGGCCTTTAAAAAAAAAATTCGGATTCAGTTTACTAACGAAACTTCTATTATTCCGTGTCGTATTTTACCACAAGATATCAATATAATATATATATATATATGATATATAATATAATTTATATGCATGTTAAGTTATCTTCTGTCATTTTCGGTCTACAAAATGATATTTTACCAATATATACAAAAATCCCATGTATCGAAAAACCGTCGAGATCAGAAATGAATTAACAAGTTATGAGGTTAGATAAAGGAAGAGATTCCATGGCCGTCCCAAACTGTGAAGTGGCATGGCGCATTAATATCCACGTTTTTTTTTTTTTTTTTTATGGAACAGACTTATTTTATTCAATAAATCGAAATTACATTTATAATTTATCAATACAGAAAAAATCTAGACTATAAGTCAACCTACGCATCTGCTCTAGAGCACCTCTGCACACAAATTTTTTTGTGGCCGATATTGTCTTAACTTCTAAAAAACTCTCTCCTAACAAAGAAAGCATTCTGTAAAAACAGAACTACACGACCCCTCTTCCAAAAAAGAGAAGCACCCGCCCCTCCATCCTCTCAAGGAGGAAAAGTATGGGACTATGCTGCTATGGACACCAAGTCCATGAATAGCCTATTTCTTTTTTATTAATTACAAAAACAAAAACTACAAAAAGAACACATTAAAAAACTACAAAAACACATAAAAACTCTCTGCCACTGTCGCCAGCCACTAGCACCTGCATGAGCCCAGACGGCACGCCCACTGCAAGCATCAGCTTCACAAGCTCAAACGGCACAAGCACCCAGCTCTCGCATGGACACCAACCTCCACTGCGTAGGCGACTCCTACGCATGACCACTGGCCGCACAACCACTGGCCATAGCATCGCCTGCTCCTCTCGACCAGCTTTTGCTCCAGATTGCATCTGATCTAGGCGGCTCAACATCTCACTTGGGTAATGGAAAAACACTAAGAAAACTCTACAAAAACGGAAGTACAGTACACAAAGAGTCGGCAGTGGCACGTGCAAGACAAGCGCCACTCTGGAAGGAAGGCCGATGGTTGATCTTGGAAGTCTTAGAGTCAGAGGACCTAGAAAAGCTGAGTGTTGCGTCGGCAAAAGGCTTCTCGATGGCGCGTGAAGGCCACTCCCCTACAAGTCCCGAGGCTTCAACTCGCATGTGCGGGCCACGCCTCACTATATTTGGCACCACATTCGGTGGTCTTGAAAATCAGCATCTAGGCAACATCCAGGTGGGTGTGTGTTGGCTAATGTACGTCGGAAGGTCCCAAAAGGTGATTCTCTCTAATTTGGCCTAAAAAACACAAAAAACAAAACACTACATAGGAAAAGAAATCGAACAGAGGAGAATGGAGGGGGGGAAGGAGCCGAAACTCCCACCCCCTCTAGCCGGATCTGGTGTTTGAGGGAGTTTAGAGAGAAGGGAGAGAGTTTTGGGTTTTAGAGAGAGAGTGGCATAAACTTTTACCATTCAACTAATAATATCCACATATTACGTATAGAGAAGTCTTCTATTGTTTATCAAATTTTAGGTTTTTCTGCTAATTGGAAGAACTTGACAAGACTAGTTTTCCTAAAATGGATGATCTCCGTCCAAGAGAATGAGTTTGAATTTTAAAAAATTATATTCATCATTCACACACATTACATATATATTATATTTTTTTTATTTTTTATTTTACCAAATTTGTGGTATATGAATGATGAATAAAAGAATTCAATTAGCTTAAAAAGAATGAAACTAAAAATTTCTTTAAAAAAAAAAGTGTGGTGTATAATATGTGGAGATAATAAGTAGTAAAAATCTTGAATTTAACATTATCTAAATAGATCTATCTCAAGTCAATTATTGATGAGATCTATTATTTTTTAACTTTTTTAAAAAATAAAAATTCATTTTAACTTAATTTATACATTCAAATACATATTTTTACTCATACTCAAATATGACATCTCAAAAAATAAGACTTATAAAATATTAATACTATTTTCAAATCAGCTCATATCATATGAAATCATCTTATTATTCAAATGCAGCGTTAGGTATGAATGCGGCATTCTTTCTGGCTATGGATGAATTCTTTGATTTTGGACTTCCATCTTCAACATATTAGAGATCAAAATGGCATTTCAATTTGACTACATCAAGAATATTTAAGAAAATGTCGTACACGCATATGCAAACAGCAGCTAATCTTTGCATTCAGAAATCCTGATGATCATCAAGTTTGGATACAAATTCATCGTTTGATGATAGAGTAGTTTAGGAGTGCACTCCGAAACTTCAGTGGTACTTGGACTGTCGTTAATATTGCTGCTTTTTACTGATGATAATTTTCTCGAAAATAAAATTTTTGTAAAAACAACTTACAACATTGCAGCAAAAAAATCAAATATCTCGCTATCAATCTTCCCAAACCCTTTTTAAAAAAACTGATCTGGAAGCTCCACGACCGCCATAAATTACTTATCTGGAAAATTATATGGAACAATATCCTCCCAGCTAGAGCAAGATTGAAAGCAATTATCCCAATTAATATACCTTCAACTACATGTACTCTATGCAATGAACAAAAATAAACCATGTTCCGTCTCTTTATTGAATGCTTAATTACCAGAATTCTATGGAATCAAAGTAGCTAGCCTCTAAATCTCACATTGATATCGATCGAGATAATGCAGGAATGGACACAAATTATCATTAATTAATCTAGAGCATAGATTGAGATTAAATTCTCAAGAAGAACATCCATTCCAGATTTTTGCAATATTAATGTTAGATTTTATATGGAGAACAAGAAACGATCTAGTCCACAACCAATCCACTTTCTCTATCAGGAAGGCAAATGAACAATTGGAGAGTTCTTCTACCAAGAAAGTATATAGGCATGGAAACAAAAGTAGGAATCTCAGTTAGTAAAGGCATGGCAACCCCCTTTAAGGAATCAAATTAGCATTTCCTTTGATGCAGCAGTGAGAGTAGGCATGGCAACCCCTTTTAAGAAATCAAATTAGCATTTCCTTTGATGCAGCAGTGAGAGATTCCTTTTCTATGTCTTCGACAATATGTCGTGACTCATATGGTAAAATATTGGAAATTTGGACATCAAAAAATCAATCCACTAATTTGACTTTCGCATAAGCATCTTCAGCACTACTCGTAGTGAAGATGGCAGAGCACTTGCAAAAGGGAACCACTATCCTAGAAGGAGATGCCCAACTGGTAATAATTTCCGCCATAGAAGGTGGAGCCCCAATATGGCAAATTACACCAATTATTGAAGATATTGGTCAGTTTCAAAAAAAGCAGAATGGTTGGAGCTTTAAAAAATTTTATCGATCGCAAAATTGATATGCGCACTCAATGGCGCAATGGGCAACAACTAACTTAATTTTTGGTTATATACATTTAGATAATCTACCTACGTGTATTTTGCATATTAGTAGTGACAAGGACCCTCCCCTTAATGTTTGTAAATATTTATATCAATGATAAGCATGCTTGATTAGATTAAAAAAAAAAACTCAAGAGCTTAACTTTTTATTTTTTTCTCTCAATTTTGCTCTTAACTTTTTATTTTTCTCTCTCTAGGCGCATCTTTTGTTTAGTATCTTCCTATTTTTTCGCGTCTCCTAATCAAGGATTGTGGAAAATACAAATCACATCACTGTGACTTCCAATCGCAGTATTACAATATGTTTTTCAGATTGTATCAAAACTGTTTCAAGTGGCTTCCCCTTATGGGAAATGGGTGAGGGTCAAGACACTGGGCCCAAATCCCTCTTTTTTTATTTTTTTGTTGTGTTGTATTTCCTAGTTTGGGATGAATGACGTTGAGATCTTTCACCTTGTTGACTATTGGATCATGTAACTATTAAATAAATCTATAATATGCTTGCTTAGGGAAAAAAAAACGTTCTAGAGTGAAAATGAATAGAGACGTGATATTTTTAATTTGAGTATTTCAAATAGAGTATGTTACATGCCACATTTTTAAAAGATTTTTTTTTCGCATTTGCTTCAAGAGTTATCATAAAGAGAAATATTGCTACTTATCATTCTCGCACTACATACCAACATGTGATTTATCATTTTTATCTTTTTATTTAAATATATATATTTACACATTAATATATGTGTAGTTAAATAGAGTGATAAAAATAAAAAATTATGTATTCATGTGTAGTATACAAAATAATAAGTAAAATTTTTCTATCGTAAAACTTCAGATATTAATCTACTGGCCAGATTAAGGTTATAAGTAGACCACATCCACAGAAGCAGCCAATTTGGACAAGATTTTCCACAAGCCTCAAATAGCTATATATCGACATCAAACCAACAATTAGTAGCAGGTAGCAGCCTGCTAGCTAGCTGCAAGTTGGCCATCTGAATTGAATAAAATTTCAACAACAATATTTGACCATACCCATCGAAACGAATGAAACGTATCCGTGCGTTTCGATATTAAAATGAGTTGAGTTGAGTTAAATTTAGATGATAAAATATTATTAAAATATTATTTTTTAATATTATTATTATTTTAAAATTTGAAAAAATTAAATTATTTATTATATTTTATGTTAGAATTTAAAAAAATTGTAATGATGAATTGAGTTTGATTTGATAACCAAACAAAGGATTTTGCTATCCAACCTCTACCACACTCTAGACTTCATATTTTTTTAAATTTTTTAATATTTTTATAAAAAAAATTTTGAGTTTATTCTTTTTGAACTATTTCAAATTTTTTATTTTCTATTCATATAATAAATATTTAATAAAATTAAAAAATTTTAAAAATTTTGATATATAGAGTGGGAATAAATAATAAAAAATTATGAAGATTTTTTGTTTTAAAAATGCCATTAATGTTTATCCTGATCTTGAGTCTCGACGCAGTCAGTCTCACCCACTCCCATATATGATTTTGCACTGCAAAGGATCGAGCCATGCATGACCCCACTTGAAATAATGGTATTAAAAGTAATTGGCGGAAAGGACCACCAAATTTAAGAGCATCCATCTCGTAACTGCAGGAAAAATATTTATGTGTGTTTATCTTACTTTTTTGCTTTCTATATAATAAACTGGATCTCTGAAAATTTTACACCCATCATGATGAGATAATTAGCTCCCTATTTCAAAGAAAAGACGTACGGGGACCTTTAGTACGGGGACCTAGGGCTGTGTTTGGACACTGAAGTCTTCTCAGCTACTCTCAAACACTCTCACTACTATTCATTACTTTATTATTACTTTTCACCTACTTTTTCTACTATTCATTACTTTTTACCTACTTTTTACTACTATTCAATATTTTATTATTACTTTTTCTTAACACTTCTCAACACTTCTCAACACTTCTCACTATCCAAACCAAGCCTAGTCTTCCCAAACCTTCTTTTTTCCTAGTGTATATAAATATCTGTTAAATCTGGCGTAAAACGTACGGGGACCTTTCGAACATGACTGGCGTTGAACTAGTCAAACTTATTCAAATTCTGATTTTTTTTTCTCTACCTGCTTTTCTACGTACAACATCATACTCGTCACTTACTATAAATATATATTTCTACTTCATGGTTTCAATATTGAACTTTCCAAAAATCATAACTAGTACAATAATATTAATTAATATTGACCCTGTACTAGATCGACCATTAATAATATTGTGCTGTGGCGGATAATACCCGTATCAACCAATTAATAAACAGAAACTCAACGTAGACATTTCACTACTCTCGCATCACTCATATCATTCAAATAAAAATAAAAATAAAATTATGAAAACTATGATCTTAATTTACAACACAAGAAAAAGTCATAAAATCCAAAAACAATATATATATATATATACATGCACTAAAAAAAGTGAAAATTTTTCAATTTCTTTTCGTTTTTATATATGGGTGCGAAAGAAAAGTACTATTAATTTATATCATGTCTCGAAAAGCAATCAAAATGCACGTCGCCCTAAAGAGAAACGATGCCATGATTGCTGCTGCTTCCTAATCCACCAGGCACCAACGACGTATTTCATGCACAAACAAATGTACATTGTATATGCTACAAGCTGCGTTGGCGACATTCAGCTCCGATCCTATGTTCCGTTCCAACCTGCTTTGGCTTATTCTTTGCGAAAATCCGACAAGTTCATGTTGATTTCATGTTGAGAGAGATCAAGAGCTCCCGGTAGTGCTACTGGAGGCAATTGCGACGAGCTTGGCTCTTGAATTGGCCTTATCTTCTCAGAATATTCATGATGATCAGCTCCAGTACTTGGGTAATTATTTGAGGATGGTAAGTACTGATCTTCTAGCTCTAGGTCGCAATCATAAGCAATATTATTTTCAAGATTGGACTTTCTTGGAGATGCATGCAAGCTTTGGAGGCTGCTATGGCGATGGTTGCGCAAGAGGTGAACTGGGGACATCCCGTGTGAGGGAGTCGCTGGCCTACTCGACAATGGTGAATTAGCCTGCTGATCATGAGAATGATGGCTATGTTTGGTGTTCTTTTTTGCCGTGCGGTGCCAATTTTTTAACGCTGCTGCCACTCGATCATTGAAAATGGTGGGTCTCATGTTAGTGCCCATCTGTACAATCAATATAAACGGTATGTATATTTGTCAAATAACCTCTCATGCATTGGTGAAGCTGTTTCCCTCAAAAATTCTTTTTTTTCAGTACCGCATGTGGCAATTAAGAAAGATGAATCACCTGAGTCACTAGAGCGTAGAGAGGCAAAGTCACATAGCTGCATAGAACTTGTACGATGACCCTGATCAAGAAAATGACATCCATGAGCGTGTCGTCATTAGACTTAATAAAAATCAATAATCATAGGTCATGATATAATCTTGATCATCCAGTTAAACATGCTGCATGCCAAAATTGACACCAGTGTTGATCATGATGTTGAAACTCACCCCATTGAGATTCTTACGACGATATCTTCGATGCGCTTATGGAAGCAATTACTCTTGCCAAATTCATACTGAATGAGATGAAAAAAATATATATATTAGGAAAAATTGAGAATTTAATCATATATCATGTATTTGCTCCACTATATATAGACACGTAACAGAGTTACATAATGCATCATGTTTCAGTACTACTACTCAATAAAGCCTAATAAAGATTCCCGAAAAATTCTTATCTAAATTTTAGGGTCTAAAATGAGAGGAAGAGAGACATATTTATTGAATATTCAATATTATCCAAAAATATTCACAGACAACGACATGCGCGCAATAAATATATGGTGAAGTGTCCAGTACTTTATATATTTGTATGTTTCTTTCTCACTTTAGGTCCCCTTTAGGAATGACTTTCATGAGCACTATGCACTACGAATGTCACATGAGGCTTTCTATAGTACGTAATGACGTAGCTAGACATGATCATAATTAACTACTTTATACGTATAAGATGATTGAATATAAAGTATATGAGAAAAATGGAAGGCGTACCAAACTCCAAACAAAGAATCCGAGTTGAAATGCATTCTGCAGATCACAAAGAAGCCAGAAGCAAAAGGCCAATGTTAGAATATTCTACATACGACTAGTGTCATGCATCATGCATGCATATATACGTCATAATTTTTTCGAGATACGGAAAATACCTGAAAGAGAACAATGTGGATAAGAAAGAGAATGAGCCGAGGGCGTCCAAACCAGAAAAGGTCGTCACCTGGACGTACCACAGGCGTACCCTTGACCACATCACCTCTGTCTTGAATTCTTAGCCCCATTTTTGTAATGATCACTTGTAGCTTTGCTCCCACCATCAGGATTATCTGTAAAATTCACCACAAACCACATGACTTCCACTGAACATTAAGCAACACAAAAATGAGAATCTAAAAGAGAAAGCAATAGGCTAGGTATGTAGAAAAGTAGTTTGTTTCTGGTTTTGAGCTTACAATAAATGGGAGAAATGGTAGCCATAGATAAGAATACCAGCCTGTCCATACGTAGAAAGAAATATTACTCAGTTTGTAGTCAATATGGCGGTCCACGATCATAAATTTGGACAAAAAATGAGAAGGGAACAAAAAGAATGGACCCTGTTCGTATTTGGGTCAGACAAAAGCCAAACATTATGGTATTGTCAAGCTCAAATTTGACGAGACTCTAATTCAAAATATGATAAAAACTGTCCAAATTTGTTGAGAAAAAGTAGATTTAGCTTACCATATGTGTTCGACAGTAGGAATAGCACCGCAAAGAACCATATGATTGGACTGCGCATGATCAGGAGTAAGTTGACGAGTTTTAAAGTGAATTTGAAAACCAATCAAAGAAGCTAGCAGAAACCTTTCTATCTAAAAAAAAGAAGCAGAAACCTGAAAATGTATGAGCACCAACCTGATCCCAACGACAACTATAAAATCCTCTTCAAGTGATCTGGTGATGTATTTTCGAAAATCAAATTTTGTTTGACTTTCGGGTGCCAAATGTGCCTGAAATCACCCAACGTAACATTGCATCGCGCAGCAGCTCCATTAATTATCAGTGTAAATTTGGATTTTCTCTTTCCAGATGAAGTTTAAAAAAAAAAAAAAACTGGCACTTACCATGATAAATCCGTGTCTCAGTGTGAGGTAATCAACTTTGGCAACTGACCTAAAGAACTGTCTGAAGAAACACACCTGATGAAAGGAGAAGGAAATTAGGGACTTTAAACAATTGATCTGCATACTTGATCAGGTTCCATATTATAACATCCATACATGCAGAGAAAGGTTAATTCCATATATACCGATTATCTCCTTAGTTCTTTACCAGTTAATTATGAATGTAAATCTAAATCTCAGTAATATCTCAGTAACTTACTAGCCAAAGGGAAATTGTTGACTCGCTCCAGATGTTCAAATGCCTCCGCCCAAATGATGTATCCCTTGCAAATCTAAATCTCTCTGGATCTGCATCAATTATAGGATTTTATTATTATTATTATTTAACCACACAATTCACGCTATCAGACTGAAAAACTAAAATCATTGAAAGAAGAATCTCCACCAATTAGATATATTAATGTGGGGAGAGGGAATAAAGATTATATATATCAAGTCACGTCTTTATTTTTATCGGATCTGCTCTCCAAATTGACCATATTTATTTTTTAATTTTTATAATCTACTATGCTGAGCATTGTCAAAGGAAGAAAGAGAGAGGTCTCCCTGATCTGGAGAGCAACTGACCAAGTCCATACAGTTGTATTAATTTTATAAAATGAGTATATTTTTTTTATTATGTGTCAAACATAATTAATTAATTTTACTAGGCCAAGTGGTGTGGTAGGTTTCATTAAGAGATATGTAAACCCCACAAATAATATATGGGAAACAAAAAATGACCCGTTGCGCATGCACTCTGAAAGTTGAGACCTACCATTAGAGTATTTATATTCAAGTGTCGTTGTTTCATCCTCCCAGACCTTCCATTTTCTCATCTGCAATCCAAACAAGAATTTTGATATGATCCATACAATAGTGAATAGCGAGGGGAGAATTAAAGAGGGTGAGGGTTGATATTGTAAATGCATGTTATTAAACTACCTTTGTTCTGCCCAAAGCCAAGGTGGCGATGCAGTTAAGCACATGAGAAACGGCTAAGACGAAGATGAATATATGGAGCTGGTGAATCGCATACGCAGACATAAAGGCAACTTTACCCTGCCAACACCACGTAAAATATTAAATTAAGTGGATATAGGACTAATATTCACAGCTATTTCGCCTACTAGCTAGTCTTCATCCACAAAACCGAAAAATAAATAAATATTAATTGGTACTATGTAAAGGAATGATAGAGCTGCATGCTTACCTTTTCTGCGCATTTGTCATATCCTTTTGTAGCTAACCTTCGCCTCTCACCGAAGCCAGATTCCAAAAATTGTAGTAGTTTTCGACCAGTACTGTTCTGATAATTTTTCTTTGTCTGACTCTTCACCTGTTCACAGGGATGCCAAGTGGCTCCAACACTCTTCGATATACATATTCTCGAAATAGGTTGTTGTAACACTGTTAGGAGCAAGGATATGAATCCCAGTAGCATCAGCTCTGACAAAAAACAACCAAAAAAAAAAAAAAAGGGTTAGGCTATCTATGCATGATAACAGGCAACCATTTTTCTAAGACAGAAAAAAGAAAAGCGCCAATGAGCATGATCCTGTGAACTACCTGCTTTGATCTTTTCAAGTGCTTCGTAAAGAGCTCTCTTTTGTTTTTCTTTTAGCCACTATAAAGATGCAACAACTTCAGTAATCAAGAAAGAATTTCAAACAAAAGAGAGGGGAAAAAATCAGGATCGAGGCAGTTCTAATGAGGAAGTTTAATATATAGCTCTGCCCCAAAAATGGGACAGGAACATGTTTTGGTTGCGGTTAAAGCTTGAAGTAGTTTGATCGATCCAACCAATTACAAAACTTCAATATCTAAGTCTGCTGTATGAAGAAAGTTTATTTCTTAAACTCCACCTAGAGCCAGCTTATAAAGCTAAACTAAAGTGATCAATGCTAATTACTGGACAGATAGATAATGCTTACATGTCCAATAACATGAATAATATACTCAATGAAGATTGAAACAACAACCAGCACGAAGCACACCACCGCAACAGCCCATGTTGGCGTGTCCTCCATTGTACGCTCATATTCGGGTTTGGAGGCCATCCGATCGATGCAAAATCAATATTAATTAACGATGCTGAAAAAATTAGAACGAAGGAGGTTGCAGAGATGACGGTGGAGGTAACCAATAGCAACGTCCTCTTGCAAGTGCCCCACAGAAAGATTAATTGCATGCAGCTCCTATATATATACAAGTATATATCTCTTTATATATGCATATATATATATATATATATATAGTGTCTGTTGTTTATTATACGAAGAGTAATGTTGGAGTCTGAGAATAAAACATGGGATTGAAAAAGAAAGTCAACGGAATACAAAAGGACTTATTGACAAATTCAAAGAGAGGAAGTTAGCCAGTCAGAGAGAGAGAGATTACCACTAAATCCCCCGAGCCTTCCCCAGGGGGTGCGAGTCTAGAAGAGAATTATCCCCAAGCTTTAAATAATTATTCTTCCTACCCAATTTTATTGACCGTTAATCTAATTAATTAATAAATGGATAATACACATTCCCAAAACAAAAATAAAACTAATCATGATGTAGACATGGAACAGGCTAGCTAGGGCGATAGTCAAATGCTCAAACATTATAACATACCTTGTTTAATTAGAAGAACAAGACGAATGATTAGTTATCATGAGTTTTACTTGGGGGAAAAACTACTGGTACCTTCACTACCCGACCAATGATCATGATATGAGCTAGCTAGAGCTATACCCTTCCCTGGTTTTTTCTTTTGACTAATTTCCTATCGCTAAAACCCCATGACTAGGTCCCTTTTTCATTTTTAATTTCCAAAATATCACCAATATTATTAATTGAATATTGAATCAGTAAGTTCTTCAATCACAAACACCGTTCAATATTGTTCTCTTCGACAGAGACATGGTATTCTAATTAATTGTTTAGGTCGGCTAAGAATTATATGCACGCAATAGGCCGTGATCGATAGTATATTACTATCTACAAAACTCGCAAAAGACTACGACTACGTACGTACTATGATGTTCTTAATTTATAATTTGGCATTTTCCATGAGGAAGGAAATGAATCAAATGATATATATTCATGTATATGCAGGCGACATCAAGCAGCCCTTCAAATTTCAAAAAGATCATGAATTAATGGTTGACTTTCGTATGCACGACGGACAAATTGATCAAACTACGTACGTGGATCGCTTGATGATCTGATTAGGTCAGTGGATCATGAAGATAGTCCAAGAATATGATGGTCATATATATTTCGACGTTATTGTTATAAAAACAGTCATCGTAATCGCTTGTGAAAGTTGCTTCCAGTGTCCACGTACGTACCTGGCCGTAAACATATTATAATATGGAACTTGACGTACATGCATGCAACAGTACCCGGCCTAAGAGTCCATGCACCCATCTAATTATATGGCACTAGTACTTTTTTAATCTTCAAAATGACATCTTTTAAAAATTGATTTTGCATATCAATAAAAACCTCCACATTAGATTATGGATCTTTGAACCAAATAATAATAAAATATTATTTTTTTAATTTTTTTTCTTAAAATTATAATTTTTATATATTTTACAATTAACACCATGTGCTCAAAAATACAAATTTCATATATCTAAATATTACCAATTTTATATATCAAAATTATCAATAAATATTAATATGTATTGAAAATACACTTTGTATCATCAACTTAATACAAATTTCATATATCAAAAGCATCTTAATACAAATTCCATAAAGTTGATTTTAATGGGTAGGAGAGAAAAAAAATATTAAAAAATATTTGGAGAGTGAATAGTGCTTCTTCAAACTTGAAGAAGTACTACTCATAGCTATGTAAAAATTTAAAGATGCATAAGCCAATATAGATGAATTTAAAGACATATTATGCAAATTTGAAGATGAAGATCACAAAGATGAATAAGCCATTGCTAGTTCTTTAACATGGGTGATGGGAGAGTACTTAGTTTGGATATATATAGAGTGAGTTGAGATGAAATGAATTAAGATGAAAGTTAAAAATTAAATAAAATATTATTAGAATATTATTAGAATATTATTATTGTTTTAATATTTGAAAAAGTTGAATTATTTATTATATTTTGTGTAGAAATTTAAAAAAATTATAACGATTAGATGAGATGAGATGAGTTAAAGGCATATATTCTTGTATCCAAACCTAACCTAAAAGTCCCATAATAATTAGAGGCTTGACATTATTTTTGTGTAACGAATTATTTACTATAGAAATGACTCATTTTAATATAAATATTTATTTTCGTAATAAATAATTAACCACAAATAAGTTTTCTGTTTTTTTTCGTAGTATATATAATGAGCTTTAATATGAGCCTCTAGCTGGGATGAAAGTTACCTTTTTGCTCAAAAAATTCTTACAATAGTATATAATTTATAAAATTTCTCAAATATGATCAACCATTGTTTCATACCAAAAACTATTAAGATTTTATGACATCAATATTTACAAATTTTAGAATATGGTAGAACCAGCAACCTACATTTATTCATCTGCATTCCTCTATGACATTAATCTGAATTAGCCGCCGATCTTCCACATTTTTTGGGAGACTCACTCATTCATAATTAAAGAGATCGGATGGGATAGGATAAACCAAATAGTGAAGATATGAGGTTGAAGAGTTTAGAATTAATGCAATATCATGTGTAGTAGCGGTTAGGGGCATAAATTTCCAAAAAATGTGGCAGACTAGCTAGTCACTCATCGATTATCCTATCCCATGCATCTCTCTTTAACGCGTGCTGCATGCAGAACTTTAATTTATGCGGTGGTACTCCAAGAGCATGTGGCTTTGACGATACTTTTTTATTTTTATACACTACCCTGATTTTCATGGTTTTTTTTTTTTTATCCCTACCCCTTCTCTTCTTTGGTTTAATTTTTATGCAGTACTGTTGAACAGGGAAAAAAAGGTTGCATATTCCAACAATTTTCTTAAGAAAATGAAAAACCAATTCCATGTGTTAAAACCTCCACATCTTTCTTTTTCTTTTCTTTTTATCCTTTAGCAAACCTCCGCCAATGTCAAAAGGCAAAGTGAAAAAAAAAAAAAAAGCAACCGGTATGATCTTTGAAATAAAGGCAAATCCCATCTGGGTTCAAAAGCAGCAAAAGAAGTATGTAAAAAGAGGACCTTGAGAGCTCTAATGCCTGTGCACTGTAAAATAAACTGAATTGTCCCGTCTTAATTGCTAGAGCACCCAAGAACACAAACGTGGGAGATACTGAGAGATCAACACAAGATTAACTTCTTCAGCTAATAAAGCTGTTCTCTTTTGTCATGAAACCATCTCCACCTGTAAAGTAAACCAAAAGCAACGCTTAGCACGGGGAGAGAGAGAGAGAGAGATCATAAAGCTTCAACTGGGCCTGCAAATCTAAAAGTGAAAAGGGAAATTAAGCCTTTAGAGATACCCTGAACCAAGTTTTAGGGCCACCGGACCATTGCTCTGTTTAGACTTTGGAACTCGAAAAATGAAAAAACAAAGCGATTCAAAGTTGTGCAACGTTCCCTTTCCTTTTTCCCTTAATTTTCTTTCTTTTACACGACCAAAACAAATGCCCTGTGAATTTGAGATTGAATGGTCCACGATTGTCGCTTACCTACGTATCAAAGCGGGAAAAAAAATTAGAAGTATCTTACTCACCAGTAATAGTCCCATCTGGGTCGAACTTTGGTCATCCGGTTTTGACCGTAGGGGTAATCAGACTCGGCTCGTTTTGTGTTTTGGAAAGCACAGCACCCGACTGAATATATTCCAATGAGAAACACAAGCATGACAATGTTAAGAACAGAGAGCTTGTGCCAATCCCTTCTCACGTCCTCGAGCACCCCGGCCTTGCATGAATCGCACTCGTAGCACAGCAAGTTGGGCGCATTGTTCCACCGGTAGCAGTCAGAGTCTTGGGCAATCGTCGTTGCCATGTTGTAATTGCATGTTGTTGGTGGCTTACAACAACCAGACTGCATACAAAATCATGATCATTTACCGTAAATTAATTTATTATATCACCAAGCACCCTGAAATTAATTTAAACATAGATAGAATTATATATGTATAGCTCTAATGCGCGCTTGTATTAACCAGTAGGGGTTACTGCAAAAAAAAAAAAAAAAAACTGGTAGGGGCTAATTTTGTAATGGTATTTCTTTTCAGTGTAGACTCATGAAAAGTGATTTGAAAATAATTCTTTTTTTCAAAAGAGTAAAATAAGGCTGGAAAATGGAAATATATATAAATAGTTTCATATAAAAGGAGCCAAAAGGTAGAAATTTAAGGTTATAAGTACATGATAAAACGTAAATTAGGGTCCACAGATCTCTCTAACCATGGCCAAGTAGATCGAGGATATCCGATTAATAAAGAACAATCATTATCTTGAGCTTATTTTGTCTTAAAAAAAAAAAAACTCTTGAAAGAATAAGGATTCGTGTCAATAAAAAACTAATAAAATTTAGCCATTAATTAATCCAGAAAAAAAGAAGTTCTTTCTTCTGAACCAAAAAAGAACCAAAACAACTCAAATGAGAGAGAATAATATTTGTTAATGAATCAAATTGACCCATACCCATGCAGAAATTTATCGGACAGAAAAAAAAAATGTTGCCGTTAAACCGGCCAGCTGAAAACAAAGCGAAAAGTTGAGAACTCGTTGAAATTTTTGCAATCAAAATGATCATGTCTCCCCAAAAAAAAAAAAAAAATATCAAAGACACTACCACGTACACACACATGACATGTACATGAGCCATTTAGAAATTAAAAGCCTTGAAGAAAAAAGAGCAAACTGATAATCGATCACCTGTATGGGAGACATGTCCCTCTCCAGATAATCAAGAGGTGTCCAAGAGGCAATCTTTGCACAAGCCTTGGAACCCAATATGCAACTCCTAATGGTCATCCAATACTGAGGATCCTTAATCCTTTTCTTCAGCCACGGCGAGTAGTCTTCTAGACGATACTCCTTATAAACCCTACCTGGCACTGCAATACCACCACCTTGGCTCGTCACCACGAACCCGAAAACAGTGAAAGCCATTAGGGCTGCAATAATGAACAACATGACCACCAAGTAAACCCAAAGTGCCCATGCCACATGAAAGCATGCCCCAATGAATCCGGCTAGCGAAATAACAAGGACAACGAAGCCTATGACGAGAAGTGGGGTCTGGAGGAAACTTTCGCAGGTTTTGCTATTCCTCGCCATCCATAGTCCCGCCCCAATTATGGGTATCGACGCTAAGAGCGTAAAAAGGTTCAAGAAGCCGATCACCGTGTTGCTAAACCGATACATGATCTCTTTCAGCTCTCTTTCTCTGATCTCTCTCCCTCTAGTCGCTTCCTTTTATTATCGTGTGGTACTGTGTTTTTCTTCAGCTTTCTCTCTCCTTAATTAATGGGTGGCATTGCTTTTGGTTTGTTTGGATTCTGATCACATATTGAGAATTCAAAATGTCTCTTACCTTTGCTCTATTTGCTTTCCGCGTATTAGGGTATTCATGAACTTTATTTTATTATTTTTTTTTTTTTGAAGGGATTCATGAACTTTATTAATAGATCAGATATATACTTTAAAATGGATATGACTATATTATACTTAGTCACTAAGCAAATATATATGTTATAGTACTTAATGACTAAAATAACATTCTTAACATTGTGCGAGTAGTGTCTCTAACTCGGACCATAAGTTTGCATGCTCTCATGTATAGACGATCGAGATCGATCACTAGCTAGCATCTAATAAATATTGGGATAACAAATATGAATTAGAGCAAATCATGATGAACTAGCTCTCGGTGCAAGCCAAGCATATACCGTTGAATGATGTTGATCTTTCAGTAGTTTAAGATAGCTTCGAACCATGTACATGTAAGAATTTAGCTTACGATCGAAAGATGCTTCAATTCGCTGTGCATTTTACAAGGCAAGAAAAGAATATAAGAATAATTGGCTTTTTGGTAATTACAAGTTGGGTATTCATTGAATTGCTTAGCTATGGTTCATGGGCCCCATTTGGAATTCTTTTTGAAGAATAAACAGAATCAGATGATCAATCGGACTCTCTATGGGTGGTGGAGATGGAACATATAGAGGTCTTGATCATCTTATCCTAGCTCTCTCACATTCTTTGTTTAATATTGTCTTTATACGATTCTCTTTTCGGCTCCACTAGACCTTGTTTTTTTTTTTAATGGGAAAATATTCCACTAGCTATATACAACTAAAAATAAATAGCAAGTGGTTAATGATCATGATGTTAATTGTCTATATATATTTCTTGTCCGTGTTACTTTTCCTGTTTTTTCTAGTACTTAATTCTGCTTTTCATTTGTCCTCCTAATTAAACACAGCCGCCACGTAGTTTTAAGAATTTTAATTTCCCTCTAATATTATTTGCTAAACACGTGGAAATGACACTGCAAGCTGTAGTATATATGAATGTAGTGAAATAAACTAAAATGATCGGTGCAGATGTAAATCCAATATACTTAATTAAGTTTTCCAAAGAGTACGAGGAACCCATCAACCCTAGAAATTAGCGTTGATATGAAAGCCATTTATTAATAATTTGCACCCTCTCGTGCTGTTGATTTATTTTCTTTCGTACATCTCGATCGATCGGCCCAGTAATCATGCATGCCTCTAGATGTTCATGATGTCTGAAACTCTAAAAAATGTTGCACAGAACTGTAAGGTAATAACATTAACTAGAATTCAAGAGACACTATGCATTTATATATATATATTTATATATATCTTCACATATCATTCATTTTCTATGTAACTTTCTCATGTTGTGCTCATCAGGAAACTAACAACTAATTACGCCCTACCGAGACAACATGCATACATGTTCACACACGCAGAGTACCTTAAAGTACAACTTGATGTCGACTCCATACAGCTCCAAGTTATCAAACCATTGTTCCACCAATATTCTTTTTTCTTTTTTTTATACAAAAAATAAGAGATGCAACACGAGGACTTCCAGCATTCCAGTACCAATACTCTTATATACATACCAATTAGGCAATTATATAATTATCATGATAATCATCGGTACGTTGATATATCATGACCATGCATGGGCTTACGAGTATATAGTATTTATCTTTTTAAATTAATATAAAATATTATATGTCAAAATTGCAAAAGGGATATAAAAGCTAAATAGGTAAAAGCATTTATTACTCTTTTTTTTATTAAAGT
Source organism: Cyclocarya paliurus (assembly GCA_029856935.1). NCBI lineage: Eukaryota > Viridiplantae > Streptophyta > Magnoliopsida > Fagales > Juglandaceae > Cyclocarya > Cyclocarya paliurus. The sequence goes on along the minus strand of JARVXP010000207.1, from coordinate 3,513,384 downwards.
TTGTGCTTTTTGACAATGGACTGATTTAAAGATGCATTGGAGTAATTTTCATAGATCCGATAACCCTATGAAAATTTTGAAATTAACGACCGGATTCTAATTCCTTTATCATGGGATACTACTTTGTGAAAGCTCAGGAATGTAATGACCTGATGAGCATAGATCGATGTAAAGTTAAGGCAAACGTTCCACTTCAAAAAAAGTTTAAGATCGTGATCAGTCATGACGATGTGTCTGCTATATATGGAACGTCCTGCATTGTCTTTCTCTTTACATTCTCTTTAATTTGGGTATTGGTTTGGTGCTGTTTTGTACAATTTCTTCATCGGTAGTTGCTGCCGATCACCTTATAAAAGATCGCGGGAGAGGAATAAACGTGAGCTTTTTTTTCTCGATATTCTGGCTACATAACTGAGGAAACGTGAGCAGGGCAGGCGGGCAGAGGGCCACTCGTCAAGGCCACTCATTTTGTAACTCAGTGGTGGGCCACGGTGCTCCTCCGTGGCTTATGGGGCCCACGAGGAGGTGGGCCCTCTGTGAAAGGCCGGGCTGCAAAAAGTGCTCTTTCACAGCATCCCACCGAAGTCCCTACGTACGCTCGGAAGACGGGCACATGTTTTGTACAGTAGTGATTGGATAATCTTACTCGTCCACAATTTTCTTATGGACGGCCTCGATTGATCAATGAGGTTGTCCTTCAAGTAAAGTCGGACCCAAAACATGATGGGTAATGTGAGATGGGTCTTAATCTTGTAGTTAAATTGTTGTTTTGGGTCATTTACTCGTTGAAGGATGGTCTGAGATGGGGCGGGCCAGTATCGCATTTGTTCAGTGAATGGGGGAGCAGCATCTACTTCACAGGGCAGGCTTTTGAGCCTCATTAGAGAGACTGCCAAGGTTATCAAATGGTTGCAGGAACTCAATCCTCTTTTAAAACCCAAAAGGCCACATCCAATTGGTATGACATTTATATTCTCAAATTTGAATTATGTTCCGCATGAAATATTTAGGCATGGTTTGTTTTCCATCGCATCTCATTCTATCTAATTATTATAATTTTTTTAAATGATATATAAAAATAATTTAATTTTTTTAAATTTTAAAATAAATTTTTAATCTTCTTCTTTTTTATATTTTAAAGGTTATTTTATTTTAAATATAATTTTTTTTAATAAGTTAGGCATCACATTTGAAGTATCCCGTCAGTGAAATAAAGTGAATAACATCAAATAAGTGACATAATGACATTTTTTTTTCCAGTTTAATATCACTTTCAAAGGCTCTGGAGGAATTTGACTTAAGGCTACGTTTGGATATTAAACTAAATTGAGTTGAGATGATAAAATATTGTTAGAATATTATTTTTTAATATTATTATTATTTTAGAATTTAAAAAAATTAAATTATTTATTATATTTTGTATTAAAATTTAAAAAAATTATAATGATAAGTTGAAATGAATTGAATTTAATTTAGAAACCAAACGTAAATTGGAGAAGCCCACCTTTATCTTCAAATATTTAATGACTACCGCTTTACCTATGCTTTCAAATTGCTACTGATTCAGGGCCAGAGTATGGTTCGATATAAAACTTCTGTCTCCTTATTTCTGGGATTAGCACATTAACATGATATTCACAGTCCAGTTCTTTTTTAATTTCTGTCTAACAAATACTTCTAATTCCTGTTCACAAAAAGGCTGACAAATCAATCACCTTTGTAACAAATATGTCAAATACAAAATACATTCTACATAAAATTAACAACACGTGACCAAGTTCATTATCATCACTGTTATTAAGCTTTGGCTTGCTTCCTACGAGTTTTTCGCTGGAGAGTTTCTGTTACATGTTTAGATGGGTAAATTCATAAGATTGGAAAGCACGAGATGTACTAATTTTTAACTTCAAATAATATTATTTGATAGTGCTGATCGATGCATTTTTCGATGATCGGTGAATTGCCAACAGCAAGATGACCATATCCTCTCAGGCAGTAGTTTTTTATGGTGATATGTTGGGGATGCTCATTCATGACTTATTTAGTTATTAATTATTGAAAATATATAAAGCTGTGATTTACGTGGTTCAGGACTAAAATTGGGTGTAAAATTTACTATAAATATGGCTTGCATTAATCTCGCTAATGAATGAATTGAAGTTATCTGAAAAATTGTCTTGGACCTCTCTGATTCATTTCTCTCCGGAAGTCGATTAGAGCCTAAAGGAAACAGATCATTCTCTTTGTTACCTCTTCCCCTTCTTCAAGTCTCTTATCTTTATTTATATCTTGTTGTTTTAGCTTTATGATGCAAAGTCAAATTGATATGGAATATCTATGTCCGGATTCTACGTTAATTGTATTGAATTACTACTTTAAAAAGATGAATATATACAAATATAAAAGAAAAACCTTAATATCTTATTTAGATTAAGGACAATATTAATCATTTTCTCTTAAATCATATATTTATGATTATTCTTGCTTTGTTAGTAAATATTTGGTTTCAAATTGGAAAGTGATTATGATTTTGATTTTGACCAAATGTTTTGTATGATTATTGTTTATTTATGTATTAATTTCTCATACAATAATTTAGATTTTTATATTTTTAAAAAAATATTTACAATTTCAAATTTTATAGCTATTTAAATCTATATTATGAGCTTTATAAAATAATTTCGAATTCTATTGTTAATCAATAATTTTCAGAATTCTCTCTATATCTCTTGACAAATTTCTTGTATTCTCCGTCTTGTTCATATGTTAAAATTAGTTTGTAAAATAATATTTATTATGTTCGACGTCACTTTATGTGTTATAAAGCCTTGTCGTTTTTAAATTCTCTCCTCTTTGTACCTTTCATCCTATCATAAGAGTAACAATCTTCAACGAGCCTTTGGTGAGTTCAACATTTGCATTAATTTTACCCATAGCAGATAGTCTGTTTATTGGCATATATTTTTAGCTAATTGACACGCTAAAGACAACTTATGCAGAACTTTTTTACATAAAATAATATGAAAAAATACTCCACTTTAAATCATTTTACCATAGGCAGAGTGTATACACGTTAATTTATAAAAAGAATAATTTTTTTACCGTAAACAATCCCACTATTAATGTTTAACAGTCTGGACTTCACTGTTGATACTTGTGGAGTTCTAAGGGATCGTTTAGATTTAGAGATGAGTTGAGATGATTTGTTAATAGTAGAAAATAATATTTTTAAAATAATATTTTTAATATTATGATTATTTTTATATTTACAAAAATTGAATTATTTATTATATTTTGTGTAAAAATTTAAAAAAATTATTTTGAGATTTGAAAAAAAATATATTATTATATTTTGTATGAAAATTTAAAAAAATTGTAATGAAGAATATGAGAAGAGTTGTGAATTAAAATATCTCCTAAATTATTGATATGGAGATATATCCGTATGTTAAATGTAAGTTTAACTTGATAAATGAATTAATAATAATATTTTTTTTCAAAAATAAAAGGTTTAATAGTCAATATTTAGTTTATATATATATATATTTAAGCTTAGGCGACCCTACAGTGATATGATGCAATATGATTGAGTGGAAAACTATACTGATGAAATATGATCAAGAAAAAACAAATGAAAAAAAATAAAAATCTACAAAACTGGCACCCACTCTAATTATTTCACCAGTTGACCCTGAAAATTTAGCGATTATTCATCTTAAAAAGCTCAGGGGTCACGAGTATAATATTGCAAACTTATGGAGTTGAATGTAAATTACCAAGAAGGAAGGCCTGCAGTAGAAATACGTGAAACTATTACAAGGAAAGTTAGGAAACGCATATTACGGACGGCGCAAAAGATGCCGGGGTAAGATTCCCCACGTCAGCCCTAGATTTATTACACGCGCACATTCGGGGCGTGAGGTGGAGTTGGCGGTTTCAACTTTCAAGCTAGGAACTTGAAGGTGAGCGAGCACTTGGGCACGTGTTTGGTTGTTTGCGTCCCAAGGGGAACGACAAGGGACTGAAGGGAGTCATACGTGTCGTGGTCTCCATAAGGCAATTTGTCGCGGTTTGACTACTTGACTAGTTCTAATGAGGCGGGAAAGTTTTGAGATTCCGGAAATGTCATCGACTATTGGCGATTATTGCATTAGACTGCGTTTCGTTTCCAAATTTAATTGAATTTAGTTAAGTTTAATCTAATTTTAAATTGAATCTAATATTTAAATATTTAATTTTTAAATTATGAAATTCATCTTAACTCACCTTTTTATACGCAGAATCTATAATTTTTTTTAACTTAAAATATTTTTATACGTGAGATCTACAATCTTTTTTAATTTTTCATTAAAAGTATTAAATTCATCTTAACATCTAAATATATTTTAAACTCAATTTAGATGGGTACCACATAATTTCTTCTACTACTCAACTTACTATTATTCATAAAAAACTCAATTCAACATCTAAATGTAACCTTAATATCATTCGCTTTGGGTAAACGTTATTTTATTTAAAAATTATAGTATTTATAGATGAAAAATTATATTCATTATCTGTATCATATATTATAATGATTTTTTTGTTTGTATTCTTGATAAATATGTGATATAAGAATAACGTACAAGAGAATTCAATTAGTTTAATAAAAGTAAGAAAAAATTTATTTATTATCTATTTATTTATAATCTTTTTATTATTTTATAATATGATATTAGATGATAAATTTATAAGTAAAATATAATAAGTAATCTTTAATCATCTAATGACATATAATAAAATAATAAAATAATAAATAATATTACTCTAAAAATAAATATAATGTATAGTATATAGACGATTAATAGTAAAACTCTTTATAAATTATCCTGATGAACTTATTAATTATTATCAATATGTTCAGGCACTTTTTGAATTCCTATTCACCTTTTTTTCTCGCCTGCCACAATTATTGTCTACTGACGCATGTGTGGATGGTCCAATGCATGCATTTATTTCAGTAAATAATAAGAAGAAATAAAAAGGAAAAATTAAAAACAATTTGCATTTTACCCTTTTATGCTTATCTCAACTTTTGGTATTTTAGCTTGGATTCATTTCACTTAATTTAGAATTTCCGAATAATGGCTTGAGATAATTTATTAATTCTTGAAATACGTCTCCCTTCCAGATAAATACTATACGAAGAAGAAAGATATTCATTTGTTCTTTTTTCTCTTATTTTTTTCGATTATTTCCATGTACAACAACCCATCTAACCTTTATTCATAGTTTTTAAAAACTATATTTTTTTTCTTTGCAATTATTCCCATCTCTCTACTTGATATAAGATGTTAAATCTAGCGTTGGCCACATTCACCATTAACTGGTCTTTATACCCATATAAAATATCTATGCATGTATCTTACGTGCCATCCATTGTAATGGGCGTATCTAACGTTATTTCTTCTTATTTTATATAGAATATCAAATACAATAGCTTTTAATTTTAATATTGTCATTTCACGATGTTTAATACTTTAATAATTGTATTCTTACCAAATACCCAACAATATCCTTGATAGAAGACTACTACTTATGTCAAATGCATCTAGAAGTTATAGATTTCACATTCAATAATTATTGTTACCCATGCTGCTTGCTCAATTTGTCAAATGTTTCTTAAAATGGCCAAATTGTCATGTTGTGACCATACATGTAAGAAGGGCCTTTCTTGTCTCGTCATATCATGTCGTTACAAAATTTTCGATTAAACAATTAATGAGAAATATGATGTATTAGTTCCTATTCATTTTTACACTTTATATTTATAGTTTTTTTTTATAGAATATATGAGTATTTTTTATAAAATATATATGTATTTTTTATAGAATATAAAATGATAAATAGTGACTGATAATAATAATTTTTTAACAACTAATATGCATAAAGAAGCTCGCATTTAAGATATTTTGTTAAGAGCAAGAAATGTGTAATTTCTTTTTTAGAATAATAGTCTCGAATAGATAAATTATATATCTATTTTTTGGTAAAGGAGTAATTGTTATTAATAAATCATATTTTTTTTATATTTTTTTTAAAGTGAGATTTACTTTTTTACAAAGACGTGTACGAGATTTATCTATTTGAGATTTATATAAAAATCTTTTTTTTTTGTGGTATAAAACGTGAGCTTTCTTTCTATGGCGGGGGAAGAGTTAAGGCAACACATCCACCACACGTCTAAATGAATAATAAAGTTGGCAAGGAAGCAGCATACATCATTGTTGGCAATTCAAAATTCTGTACTCAATTTCATATTCTATCTTGCAAACATTTTATATACTTAGTGGAATAAATGTCTAAATAATTATGGTACGTCATTTTTCGTTGTTTGGCACCATGATAGTCTCTATATTCACAAATATTTAATTTTAATGCTAATAAAATGAAAAATACTGACCTTTTGTTGAATTCAACTGTCATCCAAAATTGATGCGACCCAAAAAAAAATTACACAAGTTCACAACAGAGTTGGTGATGAAGACAAAAACCATTTGATCTGAAATAGAAGACCATTTTTGCTGTTTTTTAATGAACATGTACAATCCAATCACAAGATTTCAAAATTCAAACCCAAAGCAAGTTGAGGAAATGTTCCGTCAAATAAAGTTGAGAAAATCTACTTATAAATTCACTTTTGGATATATTGAATGGACATTCATATAGAAGTTTGATACATTGACCACTGCAGAAGATTACTGTTTTGCTTTTTATTTGAATTGTAATAAATAGCATAATTAATGCAAAAGACCAATTCGTTTTATAATAATTTGTAAAATTATGTTTTAAACTAAAGATATTTATGTAAAATGATGTTATTTTAAAAAACTCTCATTATTTAAAATAGGATTATGCAAAGAATTGTGAGAATGATTTAAAAAAAAAGTATAAAATTATTTTATATGTATTATTTTTCAAAAAATAATAATAATGGATTGTTCACTCGTTATACCAATTATCAGTAAAACTCGTGTTCAAAATTTAAAGAGAAATTATATGGCCACCAACAAAGTGTACATTTAGTTTAACCAGAACTGGACCGATATATATTTATTAATTTTTATATTATATTATAGATTATATATATTATACGTTAAAATGTTAATTAATATAATATGAAATTCTAATCTTATCATTCAAGTATATTAGTCTTATAATATAAAATTAAGATCTTGAACATAAACATTAATATTAAGTTAATACTATAAACTTGATTTTTGTAAAAAAGGGTAAGGGGGTTTCAAACCAATATTTTTTATTTAAAAAACCAGATCATATGCTATCAAACCATTAGTCTCTTGGCAATATAAACTTACTTTTGTTATATATGTATATATAATATATTTTTGGCATAATAAATTATAATATATATTTTAACGCATTTGATCATGTATACTCATATAAAAAGTCTATAATTTATATAGACTATATTTAAATTCGATACTATATTAGTATGTACTAATTATTATAAAATAACGTACTTATACTATAATATAAATAGAATAATAGTTTAATATATATAAATATCATATTATTATTAACATAAATAATATGTAAAACTAAAAAACTGGATTGAATCGAAACTGAAAGTTCAAAGTGATCGATTTGGTATTACTTCTTAAATTTTGAAAACTGATATATACTGATTCAATTTTAAAAAATATATAAAACTGAATTGAACCGGACCAGTTACATTCATAATCACTCCATTTTAAATCAAAAAGAAAAAAACCGTGGCTGGGAGTTGACACGAAGGCGCTGTCTTTTTGAGAAATATCCAAGGCTAAACCCGTCATTAAGATAAAAAAAAAAAATGAGAGGTGTGGGTGAGGGGTGCGAGTGCAGAACACCGCTACCCCCCGAAATAGTCCCAAAAACCAGGGGCATTTTCCAGAGTCCGAATGGGGGAACACAGGGGGCCAAAGTAAAAAGGAAAAGTTGATTGGAACAAAAAAAAAAATAAAAAATTGACATAAAACAAACTCAAACAAAAAACTAAATAAAAATATTTTAATTGCGGACGCGGAATTAGATTGAATATGGTTTAATATTACCGTTGAGATCCGGATGCCAACGCTCTCTCTCTCTCTCTGTGTCAAGGCTCGCTTTGTAGTTCGTCCCCTTATCGGCTCAGGTTCTCACTCTTCTCGCTCCAAAGGCAGGCTTTCGTTCACCACCAACCAGCCAAGAAATAGAGAAAGGAAGCCGTAGAAAGAACATTCTCGAGCCCTAGAGGAAGAATAATCGGAATCCATTAATTTGGACTCTGGGTCTAGATACCTTCTTCGATCGCGTTCTCAACCAAATCAAAACTCCGCGGTTTGGTCCGTTCTTGGGGCGAGGTGCCGCATAGGGTTGGCGTTCGATCTGGAATCGACGGGATTCAGCTCCGTGTCTTCGTGTTCATTCTTGCGGTTCAAGCGCTAGATTTGGCGCTTGTAAGGGTGAATACCGTTCCTAGGAGGCTGCCCGTACGATCTGGTTTTAGCAGCCCCGGGTATTCCTTCCCTCGGTGGCTTGTTCTTTTGTTTGGTTTCTGCTTTCGTGCGGTGACTTCGGTTTGGTGTTGCGGCAGCCCATGCGATTGGGTTGGTTTTCATGCCGCCAGAACCATTGCCTTGGGATCGGAAGGACTTCTTCAAGGAGAGGAAGCACGACAGGTCTTCGGAGTCGCCAGGGTCCATAGCGAGATGGAGGGACTCGTCCCATCACGGATCCCGCGAGTTCAATCGCTGGGGATCCGCCGATTGTCGCAGGCCACCAGGTGAGTTATTTCGATTCGACTCGTCCTCCTCTTAGCCCCTTGTCTCTTTAAATTTGTTCCGATTTAGAATATCAAAATTTTGGGTTTCCCTTGATTATGATGATACTTGAGGAAACAAATACTAGTATTTCTATAACCTTGGGTTTTTATCAATAAAAACGAGTTCATTCCGAAAGACCTTTTTTTTGGATTGGTTTCTGAGCTGCCGTTTTTGATATTTCTGTAGGAATTTGTATTTATTTCATGATTATTGCATAGATCTATGATTAACGTACGCCTTTATTTTACTGAATTTCCGGGGTTGTGATTCTCATCTGGAGAATAACTCACTCTTTTTTTTTTAAAAAAAATTTTCTGGGAAAAATATTTATTTTTGTTTGCGAGAATATATACGTTGCTTGTGTTGATATCTTTGGGTTTTCTCTCCTTTTTTATTTGTTTCCCAAATATTCTCTGAAGGTCATGGTAAGCAGGGTGGTTGGCACCTATTTTCCGAAGAATCTGGTCATGGGTATGTGCCTTCTCGGGCCGGTGACAAGATGCTGGAAGATGACAGCTGCCGACCGTATGTTTCGCGTGGAGATGTGAAATATGGCAGGAGCAGTAGGGAAAATAGATTTAGTCAGAGAGGTTGGAAATTTCATTCCTGGGAAACAAGCAACGTGTCTCCAAATACGCCTGCGAGGCTGCTTGATGTGAGTAATAATGATCTGAGGTCAGTGGATGATACCATACCTTGCCCTTCTCATCCTAGTTCTGACTTTGTGAATACATGGGATCAGCTTCACTTGAAAGACCAGCATGAGAAGATGGGTGGTGTCAATGGGTTGGGTACAGGCCAGAGATGTGACAGAGAAAACTCACTTGGCTCTACTGATTGGAAAACTCGCAAGTGGAGCCGTTCTGGAAGCTTGTCCTCGCGGGGTTCCAGTTTCAGCCATTCAAGTAGCTCGAAGAGCATGGGAGGTGTGGATTCCAATGAAACGAAGACTGATATACAGCTGAAAAATTCAACTCCTGTCCAGTCCCCTTCAGGGGATCCTGCTGCTTGTGTGACATCTGCTGCCCCATCAGATGAAACTACCTCCAAGAAGAAGCCCCGACTTGGATGGGGTGAGGGACTAGCAAAGTATGAGAAAAAGAAAGTTGAAGGCCCTGATATTAGCATGGAAAAAGATGGAGCTGTCTTTTCTACTAGTATTACAGAACCCATCCATTCTTTCATTTCAAACATGGCCGACAAAAGTCCCAGGGTTGCAGTTTTTTCAGATTGTGCATCGCCTGCAACTCCATCCTCAGTTGCTTGCAGCTCCTCTCCAGGTAGGATCCCTAGTCTTTTGGTTTTTGTTTTCAATTTTTTCATCTCTGCAAGTTACTCCCAAGTACTCACTTATCTAGTTTACTGGTTCTATTTGAGGAGGGCTCTTTCAGAACCCTTTTTTGATACACCAATCTGTTTACTATCCATTAGTCAAATGGTAGTAATTTGCAACTGGTAACAATTTGATTTTCTTCAGTTAGAATAATTTTTGAAGTAAATAAATAAAATAAAATGGAGTAAATTTCTATTCAAGGAGCTCAACATTACTTATGACCTTTTGCAGTATCAAGTGAATGAGAAAGTAAATAATAACTAGATCTATGAAGTTCAAATAAGCTGTAGCAGTCGGTGTTATCAGTGTTGGTAAAAAGCACGCATAAAGTGCGAAGTGCAAATCGCCAAGCCTAAAGATCTTTGCTTACCAACAGAGAAGTGCGCTTACAAGTTGGCTTTTTGTAATTTTTTTAACAATATAAAACATCAGTTCGAGACACAGTTATTAAACTAAAATTCTTAAGTATATAGTTGAGATTGGAGATCATTTACGTTCCCTGGTGCCAAAGGTTTTTGTATGTGATGTATATGCTTTGAACCCAATATAATAGTTCAAGTTGGCTTTCTAGATGGATTGATGATTGATTGCTTATGTTAGTGAAGAAGCTGATACATACAATTCATGAGCTTTTTTGTTATAATTCGATTCTCCATGCACTTCAATTTGGATATGGCTATCAAATCAAATATCATAGATGTGTATATTTAGTAAATCATGAGAATTATATAAAATGCTATGTTTAAATTTTATGTAATTAGATGATTACTTGATTGTCATGTTGCATAGTACTCTCATAAATTGAGTTAATAGATGAAACATATTGCCATCAACTTTTTAAAACTTATTTTTATTATATTTTATGAATTTTGTTTTCTTATTATAAGTAAATTTTTAATGAGTCATAGAGCAATAGAAAAGAGACACTAAGCACGATTGACAACCGACTGATAATAGAAAATCATGGACACGTGGTCCGTTAAAAAATTTATTTGCAATTGACCATTGAAAAAAGTGTTAAAGAAGAAGACTCTAAGCTCATCTCTTGTTCACTCGTGATCGTTGAAGCTTCTATTATTTCTTTCCCTCCAAAGGCACCACAAAATGCAAATAGGGGCCATTTTTCCGTATTGCTGAAATTTGGGGATTGCCATGTTAGCCCCCTGATTTTCTAGGGAGTCAACCAACCTTTAAGGACTGGATTTTATTTTGCACAAAAGTAAGATCATGTATCGCTAGGTACCGTGAGATGAGCTTGGTGGTTGAAGTCTTATTGGTCTGGGAACATACTAGCTCGTGGAGATGGTGGCAGATTAATGATCCAAGATGAACTGTTTTCTTATTTAAAAGAAATCTAATTATTGCCATTAAACAAAAAAAGAAATCTAATTATTATAAAAATTTAACTAATTCTAAAGGCATCATTTTATACTTTGTTTTTAAAGAAGGATGTCTCTCTTTCTAAGATTGCAAGATTATTTCTTCTCATTTAAGAATTGAAAAAAAGAACAAAGAAAATAAAAATTGAATATCTAACGTGTTTCACCCAAAGGATCATTTAATGATGGCTTCTTTAAGACTTATTTTATACTTATCTAAACACCGGGGGGGAGGGGAACTGATTGACTAGGTGGAGAGCAGTCGGTGACTTGGTGTGATTTTTCTGAGAGAGAGATGGCACCGTGTATGTGCCTGTTTCTATCTCTCTATGCACCCTCTCTTAATATCTTGCTAATTTGACTGGCTTAAAATTTATATTGCTCTATCTTCCATTTACAAAGAATCATCATGCATCTCGGCCTTTCTTACATCGTCGAGTAAAAGTAATAGGAAACTTGACTCATGATGAGACTGTTATTCCTTGAGAATCTGAACTATTGTAATACACAATCACACTTGCATGTACAATATATGTGCCAGATAGCATGTATATGTGTACTACATGTGTATATGTATCATAAAGGGTAATGCCAGATACAGTTCTAGGGTGTGCAAGCTCTGAACGCTCCCTTTGAAAAAGGTTGGGGTCCACCATTAAAAAAATAACTTTTTTAGGTGAGTTCCATATTTATCCATTTTTTTCAAAAAGAGCGCGTGAGACTTGCACATCCTAAGACTGCAAATATTATTTTTCATCTATAAATAAAATAAAATTGTCCACAATATGTACTTTGAAAACTATTTAAATGTTTCTTTCCCTGTGATGTGGCTGCTATTTTCAGAGCCTTTTGATGGATTTTTTTTGTACTTTTCTTTGTATATGAAAAAAAGGGAGCAAAGGGTCGGCCAAAAAATACTTGCGTGTGTTTTTTTTAGTGAGTTAGAATATCACACTTTTATTTACCTTTTTCTAATGAAAGTTCCGGCAATTGGCGTAGCAGGTGTGGAAGAGAAGTCATTTGGAAAGGCAGTGAATATGGATATTGATATTAGTAATATATGTGTTTCACCTAGTGCTGGATCTATAAATCATCTTGAAGGATTTCCCTTTGATTTAGAGAAGGTAGATATGACCTTGATGGCTAATTTGGGCTCTTCATTGATTGAGTTGTTGCAATCCGATGACTCAAGCTCAGTGGATTCAAGTTTTGTGAGATCAACTGCTATTAATAAGTTGCTGATATGTAAAAGTGAGATTTCAAAGCTGCTGGAGGTGACTGAGTCTGAAATTGATTCACTTGAAAATGAACTAAAGTTTTTGAAGTCTGAATCCAAAAGTGGCGATCCCTATCCAGCTGCATCCAGTTCTGTGCTAGCAGAGAAAACAGTAACACCTTGTGTAGAACAAGATGTTGCCTCCAATTTGTTCCACAGACCTGAGGCATTGCAAGTTGTTTCTTCTGGGGAGGCTGCTTTGGAGAAGATGCCTTTCTCTAATGGTGATTTGGAAGATGTTCATGCAGCTATTAAGGATGAGGATATTGATAGTCCTGGAACTGCAACGTCCAAGTTTGTGGAGCCACTTTCTTTGGCGAAGATGGTTCGTTTATCTGATAAGGTGGAACATGGCGATTCTTCTGGTAATTGCAATGCAATTCAAATTAAGTCTCAAAACGAGTATGTGAAATGCTTGGTGCCTGGTTCAGTTGGGGAAAAGACTGTTGCACCTGTTTCCAGTGAGGTGAGTCTATCTGCTGATGGACAATATATGTTGTGTGATTCAATAGTGGCTTCGAACAGAGAGTGTGCAAACAGAGCATGTGAAGTTTTTGATAAGCTATTACCAAGAGAGCAACATATGACAGACGTCTCTTGCACCGTCAATTTCTCATCCTGTCAGAGTGCCTCTTTGGTCAAAGAAAAATTTGCAAAGAGGAAGCAGTTTTTAAGATTTAAGGAGAGAGTTATAACCCTTAAGTTTAAAGTTTTTCAGCATCTTTGGAAGGAAGATATGCGATTACTTTCTGTGAGAAAACACCGTCCAAAATCTCAGAAAAAATTTGACCTGAGCTTGCGGACAGCTCTTACTGGGAATCAGAAGCCTCGTTCATCCATTCGCTCTCGTTTTTCTTCTCCAGGTAATAAAAGCTTGTCATCTACTTATTCATGCTAAGAATTTTTATTTCTCTGAATTTGCTTCTCTGGCTGCTTCAGTGCTCAATTCTCTCTAGTCTCTAACTGCAGTTTTCGATATAACAAAATTTGTTCTGTTTTGGTGGGATATTGGTGTGGATATAGCCTTTGCTTAAAATTGGCTTCATTTCTTTTCAAATTTTGCTCCTTGTGCTTTGCTTAATGAGTTATGGTACTTAAGGGATTGCCATTAGAAACTGAGATAGAAGACCCATAAATTATACAATAAATTATTTGTGGCATGTTCACAGAAAGTTCTCAATGTCAAAATAGCTTTGTGCAGAAAACTCCTTACAGAGGATCTGTGCCCCCCCAATAAAAAAAAGGCTTTCTGCAGTTTCCTTTCGGTACAGTGAACAATATTATATTTGGTTTAACAGAGCTTTGTGCAGTTTCCTCAATTTGTTGGCATGTTATAGATTTTTATTTGGTTTAGGCCTGGTTTGTGAAAACAAACCATCTCATCTCATCTAATCATTACAACTTTCCCAAACTTCCAAACAAAATACAAAAAACAATTCAACTTTTTCAAATCTCAAAACAAAAATAATATTAAAAAATGCCTTAAGATTCACAGGTACACCATAGAAACAGGGCGCTAGATTATCAAAGTGTCATGGTGCCTGAGGGACTGCCTTAAAATTGAAAAACAAAACCCAAATGGGCCATGTGAGTGCATTGTAGTATATTTTTGAAACACCATAGCTTGGCTAAGTATTTTTGAAGTTCTTATCTTATTGATCTGAGTGTGTTTTGTATATTGATATGTTAATCTATGCATTTTCTAATTTCCTGCATCTTACTTTGTTTGGAGAGCTTCGGGATCATGAGCCTGATTTAGGTAAAGAAGATATCAATCTTAATACTTGGTTTTCCATTGATCAACAATCGATGTTCTGGAAGATTTATTTGCATTGTTGATGGAACATACGACGTGGATTGTGCCTGTTTGAGGTAACTAAATTGGCCTACCACGTCTAATGTCAAGAATCTTCTTGAGGATGCAATGGGTTGGAAAGGGTGTAGCATGCTTTATGATGACGATGATGTAGTGGTACTTGTATTAGATATGAGATGAACTGGCTATTGTAAACCTGAAGTAATCTGTATTTGTGGAAATGGCTATTTAGTATTGATTTTTTTAATATATGATTTGCCTTACTATTAGGACATGCATACAAGCATGAACCATAGCAGAAGATACTGAATTGCGTTATTATTAAGCACAATGAAAGTTTTACATTTGTGGGGCCGTGCAGAAGTTTATGGGATATGAAAGAGGAATATGGTAGAACTCTTGAAAGTATTTACATCTCTCTGAGTGAGCTTGCCTGTGATATTTCGTATGCATCTTCTAGTGTTTTGCACGTGCCTCGACATGGGCAGGCTGTATATAAAGGTGATTGAAACTCTACACCCCTTTTTTGCCCCAAGTACAGTGATTTATGGTTCAAGAGAGATCAGCTGCAATCTCTCTCAGTTCTAGTAAGTTGGATCTGATATCAGGGAAGAGTAGAATGTCATGATAATGATGTCAAGTGTGATGGTGACCGCATCTGAGATCACTTAGATTGTGTTAGAACAGTATTGATTTGGTGCTACTTGGTTCTGGTCATCCATCTTTGAAGTTGAAAAGGCCTTTTAAGTATGCGGGAGGTTTCTTCTGGCTGATTTGTTTGAATATGCAAGTGAAAAACATGTATTATTCCTGCTCTAAAGTTACCTCAAAAATTTGTTTGAATGCTACGTTGTCGGTGTTGAAACCTTTAAACATCAATCTAGTTATTTCTTGAACTACAATTTATGCTGACGTTCAAAATTTACCATCCCTCACCCCTTCAAAACAATAAAAATAAAATAAATAATTAAAAAAAAACTTAAAAAAAGAGCACCTGAAGATGGTTAGTTAGTGTTGCCAAGTATTTATTCTTTTTCAAAATAAATTTATAATCTGTTTTTGCAGCAGGAAATCTCAGCCTGGTCCCTGCCGCAGAGATGATCAATTTCACAAGCAAACTGCTTTCAGATTCCCAAGTCAAGCTTTGCAGGAACGCTTTGAAGATGCCAGCCTTAATTTTGGACAAAAGGGAAAAACTGTTGTCAAGATTTATCTCCAGTAATGGATTAGTTGAAGATCCCTGTGCTGTTGAGAAAGAACGAGCTATGATCAATCCCTGGATGCCTGAAGAGAGAGAGACTTTCATGGATAAGCTGGCCACGTTGGGGAAAGATTTCAGGAAGATTGCTTCTTTTCTTGACCACAAGACAACAGCAGATTGTGTGGAGTTTTATTACAAAAATCACAAATCCGATTGTTTTGAAAGAACAAAAGAGAAGGAAGCAAAGGCCTTCTGTACTAATACCTATCTGGTAACTTCAGAGAAAAAGTGGAGTCGTGAGGTTAATGCTGCTTCACTTGATATATTAGGTACAGCTTCAATGATGGCAGCGCGTGCCGATGACTGTGAGAGGAACCAGCATTCTAGTGCTGAACAAGTCGTTTTGGGTGGCTATGGTGATTCTACAACATCATGGGGTGATGACGGTATTTTAGAAAGGTCTAATAATCTTGATATTATCAGGGATGAAAGAGAAACAGTTGCTGCTGATGTTTTAGCTGGTATATGTGGTTCCTTGTCATCAGAGGCTATGATTTCTTGCATCACAAGCTCTGTGGACCCGGGAGAGAGCTATCGGGAGTGGAAGTGCCAAAAAGTGGACTCTGGCATAAAGTGGCCTTCGACACCTGATGTTATGCATAATTTTGATGATGAAACTTGTTCTGATGAGAGCTGTGGGGAAATGGATCCTTCTGATTGGACAGATGAGGAGAAATCTATGTTTATACAGGCATTGTCGTCTTATGGCAAGGACTTTGTGATGATATCACGATGTGTGAGAACAAGATCACGGGACCAATGCAAGGTTTTCTTTAGTAAGGCTCGGAAGTGCCTTGGCCTAGATCTGATTCATCCTGGGCCTAGAAATGTAGGAACATCAGTGACTGATGATGCTAATGGAGGTGGAAGTGATGCAGAAGATGCTTGTGTTGTAGAGGCTGTTGAGACTGGCTCGGTTATCTGCGGCAATAAGTTGGGCTGTAAACTGGATGAGGATTTGCCTTTGATTACCAGAAACACGAATGATGACAAATCTGATCCTGCTAAGATTGTGAACTTTGAATCTGACCAGAATAGGTCAGAGGAAAACAATGGGATGGGACATATGGGCTATGAAGATTTTGAGGCTGTAGAAACTTCGGTGTCTGATGCATGCCAGGCGGAGAATATACCTGAGCTTATTGTTCATGGTGACAGCAATATTATGAATAGCGTTGAAAACCACTCAGATTCAGTGCATACTCGGAGAAGCACAGTTGTCTTGGCCGCTACAGAAACTGGAGGAGATCAAGTGATTGAACAGAGTACTTCAATTGCAGAAATGGCATCTGTTAGAGAAGGAATTAAACCTGTTTCATCGAGTCCAGAAGCATTGATGGAGAATAAAGGGCTTGCTTCCGTGGGGTTTGAAAATGAATTAAGGGGGCAAGAATTGCTGTTGCCAAAATGTAGTTTGATTCGTACACATGAAACATGTGGCCCAAGTGGCTTGCAAAGCTCGGTACAAGATTCAAATACAATAGGAAATTGTTCTCATCCGGCTGCTGAGAGTTCTTGTTCTGGTTTACATCTCAACCCTGAATACCAGCAAAAAGTTTCCTTGGAGTTGGATTCTATGGAGAAACCTTATGTCATCTCCTTGCCACTGCAGAATTCCCCTCCTACTGCAACTTCTCCATCTCAAGATACTGCTTCCATTTTGTGTGATAAAACACTTAATCAAGATAGATTGTCATCAACACTTGATTTTCCTGAGAATGGGCCTAAGCAGTCTCCTAAATCTATTAGTAGAGATGATTTTCACCAGAATTTGTCTAGCCATTCTATCTTGAGTCATGATGAATCTTCCCAGGTTCTCAGGGGCTATCCATTACAGATATCAAACAAGAAAGAGATGAATGGGGATGTTAGTAGCAGAAAGCTTTCTGAAGTTCAAACCCTTTCACAATCAGAGAGTAATGTCTCCACTCGATCTGTGGCACAGGATTGCTATCTTCAGAAATGCAACAATTCAAAGCCTCACAGCTCAGTGGCTGAACTTCCTCTTCTCTCTCAAAAGATAGAGAAAACTATTCTTCATTCAAGAGCTCATTCACGGAGTTTGTCAGATACTGATAAACCATGCAGGAATGGTGATGTGAAGCTTTTTGGCCAGATACTCAGTCATCCATCCTCTACGCAGAAGTCAAATTCTAATACCCATGAGAATGAGGAAAAGGGGATCCATAATTCAAAGTTAAGCAGCAAATTATCTAATCTAAAATTTTCTGGCTATCATGATGTGGATGGGAATTCAGCTCTCCTGAAGTTTGACCGTAACAATTACCTGGGCCTTGAAAATGTTGCAATGAGGAGTTATGGCTTCTGGGATGGGAATCGAATACAAACGGGGTTTTCTTCTTTGCCTGATTCTGCTATCTTGCTGGCTAAATATCCTGCTGCTTTTAGCAATTATCCTACACCGTCTTCCAAGATAGAGCCACTGCCATTGCAGACAGTTGTGAAGAGTAATGAACGAAATTTGAATGGTGCATCGGGTTTTCCCAGGGAAATGAGTAGCAGCAATGGCGCGGTTGATTGTCAGTTATATAGGAACCGAGAGGGCTCCAAAGTGCAGCCATTCACAGTAGATATGAAACAGAGGCATGACATATTTTCTGAGATACAAAGGCGAAACGGGTTTGAAGCAGTCTCAAGTTTACAGCCGCAGGGAAGGGGGATGGTTGGAATGAATGTAGTGGGAAGAAAAGTTATTGTTGGGGGACCCTGCACTGGTGTTTCCGATCCTGTGGCAGCCATTAAGATGCACTATGCCAAAAGTGACCAGTATGGTGGGCAGACTGGGAGCATCATTGGAGAGGAGGAATCTTGGAGAGGTAAGGGGGACATAGGCAGGTAGCAGATGTGCTCGGAGGGCCTAGAGGCCCTCAGCGGCAAATTTTCTTTGCCGTCTGTATAATAGTTTTTGTATTGTTCAATCAAATGATAGGGCAATGGACGGTTCTCAAAGGCCGTCTTTTTGGTAAAGTATTTAGGTGTTGTAATGTTGTAGCAGCTTTAATTTGTTGTATTTCATGGAAATACAGAAATAATCTGTGAAAGTTGGAGAAGGAAAGTTGGAGAAGGCAGTTCCGATTTCTTATCCAATTCTTTCTCGTGGCATGACCTATCGTGCAATTGACCTTTAATTCTTTATCGGGTGCTGGTTATTTGTTTTTGTTTTGTTTTTTTTCTAGGGCTTTTGTGATTCCTTTACAGGTGCTCGCTTTTGGAGAAATTCCTAAAGTGCTGGAAATTGCTCTTCCCGTTGTTTTCAATTAGCACTGCAAGGGGTGTTTCTTGATCTTTTGCTCTCTCATTTCTTGTGTTTTTTGCCCTGCCTTAGGCGGTCTGATATAAAAGGTATACTGCTGTGCTCGACTTGAATTTCACTGAGGCAGCATGGCCAATTCAGAGAGTTTATTCTGCTTAAATGCAAGCCTGAGTGATTATTGGAGTTTTCTTTGGTTTTGGAATTGTATTTCAGCTGGTTGGCCACTGGAAGCCGAATTCATTTCTGGTGGCAAGTAGGCTGTCATTTTTTACTCTCTTTAGCAGTGTTGGGGAGTAATATTCTTTTTTAACGAGTAGCAGCAGCTAAAAAGTTATGGTGGAGATTTACCATTCGTGTGAGAGGGAGCATTTCTCCGTAAATCTTTGGTGCATTGGGACAGCTGTAAACCTAGAAATGGCTTTACATGAATAAAATTAGAACATCAAAGAACTAACTGATTTTTAATTTCCAATCCAGAGTATCCATGCATTTTTGTTTAAAACCCTGAAGTAGCAAATATGTAACTGCAAGAAATGTGGAATAAAGCAAACTAGTTATGAGTATCACACAACTTAATGAAATAACTTTCATCCCCAAAAATTTTCAATTAAAGGTTATTGGCTAGCACATGCACCAATGCTGTTCTATTCTGGAACTATTTACATAACCAAGAGCTATGAAAAAAAGAAGTCATGATGACGTGATGGCCATTTGAATGGTGCAAGGTCTCTACTTCTGTCACTTAAAAGTATAAATAAATAAATAATTTTCCAACCTTTGATAGCAAGGCTGTATGCTGTCCTTTGCTCTCAAACTCTCTGCAGTCGCATGTTGAATAGTGTTGCTGCTAATGAATGCTGTTCACTTTGGCCTCCTCCTGCGTAAGGAGAACAGATGGAAGAGGTGCGGTAATTTTGGTCTCCTGCAATGGCAGCAGTTGTAACTGACTTTAATGGATATAGATCAGATTTAAGTAGCAGTTGGATTATGCTGCATAGCATCGTGATTCTGATATTTGATAACCAGTTAAAACCACGAACCATGATATATACACCAGTCAAGTAAAATTTTGAAGGTCCTGAGAGGAACAAAGAAAAAAGATTCCATGCGGATACTTGTGTTACTGGAGCGAGGAAAACCAAATCTTTTTACTAACAAAGAGTTCTAAAATGCGTATTCCCTGAATTGACAATTATAAGTTCCATTCTGAATCCGTAAGCAGCAACTAATTTTGACACACATTCCTAGACTCACCTGATTGGTAGTTGGGTGAGAGAGAACCACTTGATGTGCATGCAAGTAGTAGCCACAGTCACCTGGAACAGGTTTTGTTGGTCTCTGGTACCCCCTATAAGTCAAGAAACGAATAATCACTTGTGAGTCATTTTAAAGAAATTTCTTGTTATACACCCTTTTCTGTTCTCCTCCAATTTCAGTGGCAGCATTCATATTGTCAAACAAAGGAGATCTTTATAGCAGTTTTATGACATGGATTTGACAGAAGGTGAAGAGTTATTGCTATATAGTCGATCCACAATGATCAGAGTAGATCAACAAGACAATACACAACAGGCATCAAACCAATCATTTCCTCACCAAAATCAAAACTATTTAAGGATCACTAATTGCCTTGATAACTCAAACTATTCATATATTCTCCCAAAATTTAGTGTTGGTGCTATGAAATTTTCACTAAGGAATGGGACAGGCAATTTTTGCAAACATAAACACCAATTATGAGATAGGGCATAGTTAATAACCAATGTAAAAGACGTAATCTTCTGGCATAAATAATGTGCTGAACGAGGCCTAATTTGATCAGGCCACCATCTGATAAGTGACCTAAAAGTTGTGTCCGACTGGTGTAAGCTCATCTAAGAAAGTAAAACGTAGTTATGAGAAAAAAATACAGCAGAAAACAGGTAGTGGGATACATACATCCGTTCAGTGATCTAGCTTCCTACCTATATGTTTTCTAGTAATTTATCTACTAGCTAGTACGAAAAGATACGGCGGAAAAATAGAAAGAAAATTGACCTTGTAAATAAAACATTTGCGTACCCGTCTTTTGCAAAATTCTCATCAATAATTTCAGGATCAAAGCACTTTGGTTGTCCACCACCAACATAAAGAGGATCACCTGGTAGAGGCAAAATCTCAAGCCCTATACCAACACAATTAATCCGGACTTTGCACTTCATAACCATGTAAAGCACTTTGGCAGCCAAACAACAAAAATATTATATCATAAATGTACGGGATGTGAGATCCAAAACGCTTTTTCAAGGGAAATAGTTTGTCTTCTAGATAAAGTGAGGCTTTCTCATGGGAAAGTGCATGAGATCTGCAGTAAAATCTGGCTCATGACCTCCCATCGTGTTGGGCATGCAGAAGCTCATGGTTTACATGTTGACAAAAGATATGTTCCGGTGTTTCAAAGTCAAAGGTGATATTCATTTTCATAGCATTCTGGTTCATGTTCTTACTAAAAAGTGCCCCACTCTTTAAACCAATGATGCAAAAGTAGAGAGCAGAGCTAAAAAGCAAGACACAATGATGTTGCTACCCAGAACTGTCTTCATGCACTGTAGAGAGAGAACTTGTGCAAGAAAATGGGAAAACTTAGGATGTAAAGCTGAAGATTGAATATACCATCTCCTGAATGGGAAATAGGTCTCAAGTCTTGATCTTTTGGCCCTCACAACAATGCCCTATCTAGGCAATAGTCTCAGCTTCTCGATAGGTATGACTAGGCTCCCACAAATTAAAATTCACTACAACAGATTTTTCTGAACAGTAGCAGGGCTAGGAAGTGAACTTCCCGCCCCTGTTTGGAGGGAGAGGGGGAGGGGGGAGAGAGTTTGAAAAGTAGTTAGAAAATATTATATGTTTTGAAAAGCTTTACTTTTTTGATAGGTATAATTAAAAGTACATATAGCCGACAATCACAAAAAGCTTAATTCACAGACGAGCATAATGATTGATAACTACATATTAATCGCTTACTACAATATTAAAGAACTGAAATTTTCCTCAAGTCCAATCTTAAGAATTTATACATCCCATATTTACTGAATCTTTTTTTTTGATAAGTCATATTTACTGAATCTTAGGCAAGTACTATGATAACAAGCAGCAGTTGGAAGGATGAATGTATTGCATAGACAAACTACTTAGCTGCGAAGAGGATTACTTATAAGCTAACGGGAGAAATCAATGCAATAGTCAAAACGTTTTTTAATGTTTTTTGTTGATATAACATAATGCTTTACTATTTTGATCTTTATCAAACTATTGGAGGTTTCTTTCTTTCTTTTTTCAGTAGCTCGCATTTTATATAAGTATGATCACAAAATAACAATGAAATGCAAGGGGTTAAAAAGGAGAAAAAGAATTCTACTACATTTTTTTTCTCAGACTTCAAAATGTACCTAGACAGTCTCACTCTTATTATATCGATATAAGGTCTGAAGGTAGTCTCTTTAAAACAATGTAATTTTTGTGAGGTTGGAAAATTAAAATGGAGTTCTTTCTGAGGGTTGAGAGGGGCTTTTGTAAAAGGAAAATGATACTTGGCCCCATGATTTTGCCCCTTCAAAGTTATCGCTCGGGTATTTTAATTTTGTTTTCCTTAATGGTTAAAAAAGTGACTATTAGTGAAGTTGTGTACTTTTTTTAAAATGTTTAAAGATGTTTAAAAAATGTTTGAAAGAAAAAAAAAAGTTGCACTACGGGTAAGTTTGAGGGGGGCAAAATCATGGGGCTGAGCAGTGGCACCCTTTGTAAAAACTGGTACATATATGTTAAGTAGGGCTGAAAACCGACGTTGTCGGCGCTGTTTTTGGGCAAAACCGACGCTGACCGACGCCTGAATAAGTGGGGGAGCCACCGACCGTAACCGGTCGATGGGGAGGAGGAAACCGATTGAGGCGGTTCTCGGTCGGCGTCGGTTCCCCAAGCGCCGATAATCTACAGAGAGAACAATGAGAGAGACTGCGAGAGAGAGGGTTGCATAGGAGAGAGAGAGAGTTACAGAGGAGAGAGAGGGAGAGAGAGTTGCAGACGACGGGAAGAAGACGATCGTGAAGAAGAAGACACATCACGCAACGACGCCGTTCCACTTAAGTTTAAGTGGAACGGCGTCGTTCCAGACTTTTTTTTTTTTTCTTAAGTCCTTAAAAAAACGACGCCGTTTGGTTTAATGCCAAACGGCGTCGTTTCCATTATCTGTTGTAATACATATAGTTATAAAACGACGCCGTTACACTTAAACTTAAGTGGAACGGCGTCGTTTAGATAAGGGTATATTAAAAAAAATAAAGGTTTTATTATATCGGTCGGTTCAGCGGTCCAGTCCAGCATCAAACCGGGACCGAACCGCTGAACTTCGGTTTCTTCAAATTTCCACCGCACGCCGACCGGTTCTCCACTGGTTCCGGCCGGTTCCTGACGCGGCCGGTCGGTTCGCGTCGGCGGCGGCCGGTGGCGTCGGTTTCTGTACAGCCCTAATGTTAAGTTACTGGCCTCTGCAGTGCCCTATAAAGTCATAAGGAAATAAAAGGAAAAAATATGCACCTATCTGGAAACCAAAACACATCATCTCCATGAATTTAATATATTTTTCTGCACCAGGGTGGCACTTGGGAAGAATACGTGCTCAAAATTAATTAAAATACCATAAAGATATTAGCACTTCAGACTTTACCTAACAGAGGATGCCCAATGAAAGAAAGATGGATACGGATTTGATGGGGCCTTCCAGACTGAATCTCGACCTGTTAAATATTGTCAGAATATGAATGTTATTTGTGCTATACAAGAAAAGGAAAAGAACATAAATTCTTGTTTTTAATAGGTGGGAAGGAATATAAATTCTTTCATCAAATAATTGTGTTCCCTATTTTCCCTATCATGAATTCACCAAGTAATTCCTACATACGCAGGTCATCTCCTTATCAGTGCTTGCTAACATTTGAAAATTGGCTTGAAGTTTCCCAGATGGGCCATTGCCTTACATGTGCCAGTGAAGATTATGCAAATTAATGACAACTCATTCAGCTACCTTCTAGAACTTGCTGACATTTGAAACTCAGGTCCATCATTTTACTTACACAAAGATTTTTTTTTTTTCTCAATGATTGTAAAATTCCCCTTGCACAATAATGAAATTTCTTTCAATAATATCTTGTCACAAATGGAATCAAGATTTTTTTTATGAACCCTAATTTGTTGGGTAAAGTACATTTTTGGTCCCCCAAATTTCTTCCTGTTTTGATCCCCTTCCTGTCTTTCCACTTGCAAAAATTTACCAGAAGACTTTTATCATTGTTTCTATTGTGTTCCTCTGTCCAAATATGTTTGTTGGGTAAGGTAACACTTTTGGTACCCCAACTGTGAGAAAGTTCAGTTCTCCCATCTACCGTTGGTGTTAAAGAGGAAACTGCAAGGAACCAACCAAGTGGATTAGAACCCCTAATAAGGTTGGAGCCTTGGAGGACCAGGATTCTTTATCCGTTGCTGTTTTAGGGACTAGGAGTCCCTTGATTCTCTTTTTTTTTTTTCTTAAAAAACAAAACAAGTGGATATGCCCAAGTTTCACAGAAATGCTTTACTGATAATGCAAGTTTGAATTAGTGAAACAGTATATGATCAGTCAAGATATAACATTATAACGAATTAAAGCCGGTGGATATGATTACGCATCGCCATGCAAATATAAATCATTTTTTTGATAAGTACCATGCAATTATAAATCATAAACAGGGAGAACCTGCACCAATGTGTTGTTCCCTTGCACATCCCTCTCAACAACAGCAACTTTACTCAGAGCTGGTTTCCCTGTTCAAAATAGAAGGGAAAAGGCTGAATATGATAGGAAAGATGTACGTGATCGAAAAAAAAGAATCGATCTGCCAGCAAAAGATGATAGCGAGTACTCTATCAGTATTTTGATAAGCAATACTCTATAAAAAAGATACGGGAAAAACCAAGAATCACTTTTGACATAATACAAACATACATGATATTTGCTTAATAGCAAGCAGATGTTTACTTATAAAAAAAAAAAAAAAAAAAAAAAGCAAGCAGATGTTACATAAAGTCATTCTTTAAGACGTCACATAATGAATGATATTAACCTGAGGGAGAAGCAACATACAGCCCCTTGGCAACACCAGGATACTGCACCATTCCAATGGGCTGTTTTATAATTACCTGTAATGCAAAAATAACTTTCAGCTCATAAAACTGCTAAAGCCGAATTATAGCTGAATATAACACTCTCTCTCCCTCCCTCTCTCTGTATCCATAATTTACAAATAAACCCAGTCCCCATTGACCTCATTCTTTGCCTTATTATTAAAGGGGAGGACATGGCATTTGAGTTGGGTCTCATTGGCAGAGTTCAGAGTTATAAGGGACAATGTTTCCATAAAAAACAAAAGCCTAAACAGGAAGACCGTCAGAACTCCGCTCCACAAAATAAAAATAAAAAAAATGACAAAGTAAATAAGATGACTGGAAAGAGAAGAAAAGATGCATCAAGTGAGAACATTCATTAAAAATTATGTCAAGCACCAACAAAGGGAGAAAGTTATGCAGAGGATTCAATAGTACACACTCCCACACATAGATGCATAGATAGGATAAATAGAATATATATTTGATTGGTAAACAAGAATTTTATTGATGTATAAGATATGTACATACAATATTTTTTTTGGAGGGGGGTGGTGGAGCAAAATAGAAATCATTTCAATAAAGTCCTTCAAATGTAGAATTCTTTGCGTGAACTGCAGTAACAAAGAATACATGGTTTTAACAACCATATGTGGAATTCTTTAAAGTTAACTGTGCGGCAAGCCTACAAAACCAGTGAACATTAATGGCTCTTTGAGTCATTGGTCTTATTTGCTTGTAAACATAACCTAGACATAAGAGATTAAAAGCTGGCAATATTATTGTCAGCAAAGACAGATACATACACTTGCACACAAGAGAAGGAAGAGACAATGTCGTGATAGGGTTTACCTTATCATCACTAAGTATACCAGTTACTAGCGCCCGGTATATCTTTGTAATTTTTCTTACTTCACAGATCTCCAAATTGGCATTTCTGTGTTTGTGAAATTGCATATTTCATCAGCAACACATGGTGTGACAGAAAATGAAAGCCATCACTAATGCTTAATACATGACAATATAACACACAATTGGCCTATTTATACTATATCAGGCATTGAAAAAAAACGGTTGAATATTTTATATTCATCTTTTAATAGCTGTTCCATTCGTGAGTTGTGGGTCTTTCAAGTTGTCGAACA
Source organism: Cyclocarya paliurus (assembly GCA_029856935.1). Classification (NCBI taxonomy): domain Eukaryota; kingdom Viridiplantae; phylum Streptophyta; class Magnoliopsida; order Fagales; family Juglandaceae; genus Cyclocarya; species Cyclocarya paliurus. The sequence continues at coordinate 3,486,877 of JARVXP010000207.1, read as the reverse complement.
ACACAAGGAAAGTTAGATATTTGTGCCCATATAGTTCCCACCCAAATGAAGGTAATGACTTTTTTAAGTATCTATACAAGCATCATTGATTTTCTTTAGACTATATTTTACGGAGTTTTTCAAACCAGAGATTCTTGACCTTTTAGTGGGACCAAATATCTGTTCCTCGCAATTAGGTCAACTGCCTATCATTATCAACAGCTCAAATTATTATAAAAATGGTCGTCCTTGGCAGCTTTATCGGCATCCTGGAAGCACATACACAAAGCCTATACGAGCATCTTCAATTGCATCTTTTTCAAGAATTTTTGTGCCACCTAAGGATACATTCTAGTTAACATATTGTGATGCGTGCCTTTGTGTTGTATTCTGAATTTTTTCTCTTTCAATGGTGCCCCTACCCCTCACTTCTTACTTCTTCCTTCTTTTCTTTAACCAAAGGATATTGTAAATATTTTGCCAATGGTGAGGTACTTAGCAGCCAAACTTGAGTTCCATGGCCTTTTATTTTCCTTTGGAAATCTCCATAGCCACTAAATAAGTTGGGCTGGCTTGGTTGAAGTACACCTCCTTTATTAAGGTGATTGAAAAAATCCATACCATAAGATAGATTCCATCTTTTGTATGTGACAATGTTAGAAAGGATGAACATGATAAGGTATTATTAAATTAATGTTTTTTTAAAAAAAAATTCAAACATATTTACCCATGCTAGGAATTCGGATTATGGTGGGGTCATAAGAAATGGCAGGGCCTACACAGTACACACACACACACACACACACAGAAATAGTCAACGTTAATGGAAAAATGAAGTATCAGTCAGCAGATAAAAGATAACAAGATCTCTAATGGAAAAAATAAACCATCAATAGAAAGAAGATTATGATCATGATTGGCCAACACAGAAACTACAAGCAGGCAAAAGCAGAATGAAAATGGTGATTTCTTCAAACCTATTGCCTTCAATACTAGATGTCCCATCAGCAAAGTATGCTGCAAGGTGTGTTTTGGAAAGCTTCGTCTTGGCACAAAGCAATATTCCTATAACAAAATCAAACCAGCAAACAAGAATATAAAGGCAGTATCATCAGCAGTTGCTTCGTCACCGTGAAAGCAAATATGTTTACTGGAACATTATTGGAGATAGAGGAGAAAGAAATATCTACAAAAGATCAAATATAACAATAGAACCTGTATAAGGACATGGCAGATTTTTTATGGAAGATGGATAAGTGGAATAGGCCTGTCGGATCAATTGCTAAAGAATCACGGGCCTGGCAAGGGCCAGGATAGGCTGGGTCATCTTGCATGAAGTTGGTCCAAAGGGGAAAACAAAAACAAGCAGGCGGACCAGGGAGATCATGAAAAAGGCAGAGGTGGGCCAACGAAAGCCCAATTGCTAAAGAATCACGGGCCTGGCAAGGGCCAGGGTAGGCTGGGTCATCTTGTGTGAAGTTGGTCCAAAGGGGAAAACAAAAACAAGCAGGCAGACTGGGGAGATTATGAAAAACACAGAGATGGGCCAACGAAAGCCCACGAATTCCCCACGCAGAGGTGGGCCAATGAAAAATGCTTTGTTTGCAACGAAAACACAGAGCAGGCAGACTTGCATTTCAAGGCCAATTTGATTTGGGAGGGCATCCTTGAAAAGGTGGAAAAGGGATTTATTTATCTAAGTGAGAGAGGATTACTTTGATTAAGATTTTTCAAATTTACCCCACCTGTTTTCCCTTAGTCCCTTTCCCTGCCAGTGTAACCAATCGCATTGAGAAGTTACAAATAGATTTTTCATGGGGCAGAATGGGAGAGGAGCTGAAATGCTACCTAGTAAATAGGCCTAAGGTCTGCTCCCCAATTTCTAAGCGTGGTTTGGGTAATAGGAAATTGTTCACATTCAACCAAGCCCTCCTAGTGGTTTGGGTAATAGGAAATTGTTCACATTCAACCAAGCCCTCCTAGAGAAGTGGCTACGGCGGTATGCCCATGGAATATATATCATGTGGAGAGAAGTGATTGACATGAAGTATGGCAGCGTTTTGGGTGATATCATATATGAGTTGAGGTTGGACTAGGGAAAAACATATCATATATGAGTTGAGCAATGGTTCTGAGATAATGTTTTGGCATGATGGTGTAAAGATCAGCCTCTAAAAGAGGCATATTCAAATCAGTTCCACACTGTTCAGGCTAAGGATGCATCAGAAGCAGATTATTTACAATCCCCAAACATGTCTCCTCAATTGCAGTGGACCATCAGAACAACACAAGATTGGGAGATGAATCTCTTCGACTAATTCTATGCTCTACTATATCCCTCTCAGTTGAGACAGGATGGGAAAGAAGAAATGTGTTAGACCATATCTAAGAGCGCCAAGGAGGGGTGTTCAAAGTCAAGTTGTTCTATAATGCATGGATCCCTCATGATAGTATTGGCTTTCCATGAAAGTCCAACAACTGCTCTAGGGATGATGAATCCGTGGATCACTTCATACTCCATTGTGAGATAACTAGCACTTTGTGGCAAACAGTTTCTGGTCTGTTTAGGCTAGATCAAGTGATGCCTAGATGTGTGGCAGATTTACCAGCGTGCTAATAAGGAGAAGTTGAAAATGATCATAACCGACTCTTGTGGAGAATGATTATGATATGTTTAATGTGGTGCATATGACAAGAAAGAAATGGTTGGAGCTTCGAAACAACACAAGGACAATGGAGGAACTCAAAACTTTCGTTTTTTATGCACTATACAATTAGATGATTGCCCACTTATGTTTATCTAGATTTAGCTTCCAAAATTTTCTTGACCTCTTTACTTCCACAAAGGAGTATCTGATGTATACTCCTTTTGTAATTGCATATTGCCTCCTAATCATTAATAAAATTTATTTTACTTGCCAAGAAATAGTAAGTACCATTTCTTTATGAATTGTACCCCTATTGTGATATTTAACAACATGAAATCCATTAGTAATGACAATCTATCATGAGTTAAGTTTTGATTTGAAGTGTGAGACTTCAACCACAAACCCTAAAAAATCAATAGATTTATGTCCATCATTTGAAATCTCTCTCCTGTTATTCTGATTCTGCATTGATCACTACCTTTGTTAAGTGAATTTCCCTCAATCAACATCCACCCCTCTTATTGGCAGCTTGAATCATAGAGTTGACGAATTAGATTTTAATTATACTCATTTACCCAGCTCTGCCTAAACAAACTACGCCAAGGTGATGGAAATTTCGATTTTGGTTATGTTATTCCGCAATACCATTCATGGTCTAACCTGAAGTGCCCCTTCCCAGGCGATGAACAGGAACAGGATGTGGTTCTTGGCGTCCAAGAGAAGAGCCTTGCTTGCTTGCCCACCACTGAAGCTGTGTTAAAGCTGTCCGTTGCTGGAAAAGGCCACCAGGTAAAACTTGTAGGCCAGAAGGCTTATTAAGGGCAACCTGAGACGGTAAGAATGAAAGAATTAAAATGATCCGTAATACGGTAATAGTAAAAAGAAAGGATCTCATATTACTTGACGCAGAAACTCCGCTGTTTCAACTAGTTAAAAAATTGTGTTCATAAAAGCTATTAAAATAAAAGTCTAAATAGCAGCCAGAAAAAATAAGATTTAAAATATAAACAATTCCACGTTCAAAAAACCCGAACTTGAAGGAAAATTATAAGTCCTTGACCTGGAACCAAAAATATAATGCATATAAACGTGCTTACCATATCATCATCTTCATATAAAACTTCGAGCAAGTATGGCGCCTCAGGCTCTCTCCAAGGAAGTCTGTGGTAGACAAGCTCCGAACCAACTCTAGTAATTGGATGACATAGAATTCAACCAAGAAAAAGCAACGTTAGGAATTTCTCGAGCACAAAGTTTGTCGATTATTCAGAGTCATATTTTCGATAAAAGAACCTGAGGATTGTGTTGGGATCGGTATCAACTCGACCATCGACTGTTATCTGTGCAAACCAGCAAACGCAAGGATTTCGAGAGTAACTATATTTGCAGAAATCATTCTCAGAAACAATACTTTTTCGGAGGTGGATAATCGAACCTGTCCATTCTCAATTCGCTGCACCCAACTGCTCAATAAATTTTCGTTGTTAATGATCATCTGGTTGTTTCCCTACTAAACAGCAGGGAGAGAGAGATGTTGATTGAATTTTATGTATTTATTTAGTTATAATTTTCCTTCCATGCCTAAGCAACCAAACCGCATCTACTTGTAACTTGGAAAAAGAAAAAAAGAAGAAGCAAATAATGCCCCGAAAATTGGATTCGATAGAATATCAAAATTATCAATAGGCATACGGCTTACCCTAGTCGAGGGGCTGAATTCTTGTATTTACTAGAGTAGAACTCTATCAGCGTCAATTCTGTGAATCAAACGCACATTCAAGGTCAAAATCAGAAAAGAGAGTGAGAAAAAAAGAACATCTTCGATCCTAAGACTTTCTAATAGTTAAGGATCTCAGAAAATTTGAAATATTTAAACGAGCTTAAGAGAAAAAAGAAAAAAGAAAGAAAAAAACATAATTTTGTAATTTTCTTTTTCTTTCACTTGGTCTTCTGAGCAATCTAGCGTTTCATTGATTCTAAAAAGTATATGTCCATAGGAAATGAGAGGACCGGAATCGGAGGGCCGAACGACGTCGTTGTAGAACAAGCCGTCGTTGAGATCGGGCCAGGGCAATCCGAATGTCTGAGGCTGACGTCTTTCTGGAGGGTTTGTCATGGCACTGTAATGGACCCGATGGACTTCGTTTGGCTAGTTGAAAAGTGATGGAAAATGGAAAGAAAAAAACGGAAATTCAAGAAAATACAACTGCCTTTCCGGGAAAGCCAAACTCCAAGTTTTTTCTCAACAAAATTATTCTACAACGAGTATCAATGAAGGCTTCAGCCCTTTTTATAACAATTCTGTGAACCTCAAGCAACTCCTAACCAATCAGCTCACAATCCGGACGGTGAGGGACGAGCTTGAGCTTGACGCCGTTGACGGTGACTACGGTTTTTCGTCAGAGTTCGCTTCCAAGGAGAATGTCGAAGCGCCTGGTTACTAGATGGAACGGTGATGGTCTATCACGAGCAATGCTACGTACAGTTCGGGACTGCAAGGTAATTTTATCTTTAAAATTTTTTAAAATTATAAAAACAAAAATTCTACTAAAAATATCTCTCCTAAAATCATGTTTTTTCTCATTTAATAAAGACCTGCACATAAGTAAGTAATGCAAATAGAATTTCTCGATTTATCACTGATAGACTTGAACGAGTCCGAAGTTTCTACCTTCTAATGTTGGGCCCATTTTGAGTTTCTGGCCTGAATCCGTTTGATTTATAGCTCAGCCTAATCCATATGGTGTTGGGCTGAAGGTGTGACCTTCAAAATAGCTAGGCCCGGTAATCATTATATGAGAAATATTAGCTTTGCTTTGTTTTTTTTTTACCTGGTCTGAATTGTTTCGAAAAAAAAAAAAAAATACACATCGGCCGTTCAACGCCAGACCAAGTCAAAATGTCAAATATACATGATGGATGAAGTATAGTTTGTCAGCTCCCAATATAAACTCAATTGAAATGGGCTGTCAAAGAATCATGTAGGCCGGCCGGCTTTGTTGAAATTTCCATGGAGATTGACGTTATACCTACTGCACCGCACATCATTTGCAGCAAACCTGATCAGTTCCAATGAAGAAAACAGTACAGAAATAAGTAAACCATTTTCATGGTATTTCATTTATTACATTATTTGCCGAGAAGTATCCTCAATATGAACGTAGCAAAGAGCCAAGACAATATGAAACTGGCACGCATAATTTGTTGAACACAGAATTACACCTTGTAATAAACAAGGATATAACATACGATGACATGACTTGTGAAAAAAAAAAAAACATCAGCAATAAACATCTGCTGGAGAAGAAGACCCAGACAGCTCAAGGGAAACTGGATTCCAGTTCACAATTTCACCACAATGTCCGCCTTTTGATTTAACCACACTTGGCTGATTTGACCCAGCAGGTGCTCCTGCAAGAACCAATTTCTTTGCAGCTACTGCCTTCATTCGGTGACGTTCTGCTCTAGATCCAATGACCTGTCCTAACACTGATGCTGCAATGGTAAAAGCCATAGCTGCTTTGGGCATCAACACAGACTTCCTCAGCATACCTATGAATGGAACAGCCGCATGAACTGCAGCGAACCAGGCTGGTGAGAATTTCTCGGTGTGTTCTCTCCATATCCCTAAAGGAACATTTGCTGCCATGCCCAGTAATCCAATCACAAGTACTTTTGCAGGCAGGGGTTGTGGCCGGAGGTTCTTTGCGAAAGCAGTTTGTGCTATAGCTGCTCGGGCTGCAACTATTGCAGGCGGGCACTTGAATTTCATACCTGGAGGGGGCTGAAATGCCTTAGCAACTAAGGGAAGAACATTGCTAACTGCTCGATAGGACTTTGCAATGGGGCAATTTCCAGTTTGAAGCCACTCGTTGCTTAATGCCTCATGCTTTGAATTTCCTCCCTGAAAGAGGATCGTACAAATCATCAAGAAATAAATAAATGAGAAACATGAATAATGATGGAAGTTCAATCAAAAGCGATGAGCTGCTTTGGTAAGCGATATGAAGTATACTGAGGCATTCTAAGAATTTCAGAGAACTTAAATTTCACCATGCATTGTAGCATGAATAAAATAGTTCCCCAGTAATAACTTAGACCTTGCTTTGAATTTTATATAAGAGAATCAATTGTGAAAATCATAATTTGAAAGATCTATTTTTTTTTTTTTTTCATATAGGTATATAGTTTGAGTTTGAACAAAAAGGACAATAAATTACCTGTGAAGAAGACTCTTTCTTGGATGACTTGGATTTTCTTTTCTGACTCTTCCACTTCTCGGAAAATGAATCAAAACTGAAAGGTCCTCCAGGTCCAAAGGATGACAGGCTGATAGTGGCTGCCTTAGCCGCTAAAGGATTGAACTGGGCTGGAACTTGCTCAGGCATTACTTTCTCAGAACTCACAAATGATTTTGCAGAAAGGGGGACTACTCCATCGCACCCATGGAAAAGCCTAAATGCCATATCAAAATTGGGACCATCTTCAAAAATGGGACCTTTGGCTCCACGTACCTGAGCAGGAAAAAGTTAAAGAACACATAAGAATTCAAAGTTGAACAAGCATGGAAAAGCCGAATCAAAGCATAGTATGCCAGCCCAAGACATGCAGGCATAGGTTTGAAATTAATAGCTGGGTCTGCATCACGAAGAGACAACTCAAGAAGACATCAGTTTCAATCTAAATATTAAGTCAATAAAATTGTGCACGAAAGATGAGAGAGGAATACCTTTCAATCTAATACTAAGAGACACCCATATTACAGATGTATTAAATGAAAGGGCAAGCCATTGAAAATGGGTAACTCACAGGCATTGGGAAAGCCAAGGATGATGAGAAGGAGAAGTTAGTCGGTTCATTGATGTTCCTTAAGAATGGACATCTAAGCATGTCCAGCTCAGAAGGCGTAGACTCTTCATTTAGGTTTCTAAAGAAAAATTCCATATCTATTAAACAACGAAGTGTCCTGCACATAAACAAAGGAAAATCAAGATTTGTTAAGGGAAAGAGCATAAAAAATTCAAATCAAGTGCTACAGTAAGAAATGCAACTGATTGAGAGTGACATCAACTAAAGAAATAAATGCCTATTATGACTTTTCGTCTTAAATTTGCTATACAGCTCGAGCTTAAGGGTGTGTGAAATTAAAAAAGAACTAGCGTCAGAAGCATAAATTACTTAAAGGAAACAAATTGAGAGAGAGAGAGAGAGAGGGAAGAATCAACTGCAGTGACTAACCCAGACAAAATGAAATCCCAAGGACCCAACAAAATATCGAGAAATCCCTTTCGTAACCACCAAAATTACGCATGCAACACAGTTTCTGAAACCCAATTCAAAATCCATCTAGCAATCCCAAAGTCATCATGCCTTAACGTATTTAAAAAAATATCGAATTACATGTCGCACCCAAATCTCCTTATTATCAATCTCCTGCCGAAATCCTTTAATTCAGAATAGAGTAAACCTCAAGGCCATAGGCCCACAGCAGATATGCAAGACACAGAATTTTCCATCTTACTCTACAGAAAAACCAATAATATTAAAAAAGAAAAATCAGGAGCGTGTATTACGAGAGAATCGATTTTGAACGAAAAAAATCCGAAACCAAAAATCTAGTACCAATATTAAACGTATCACGCAAACTGAATGTACAGCTCTCAGAGATAAAAGTTAAAGTCACTAGAAATACAATAAAAATGAGAAAAAGAAGACCTGGAAACTAATAATAATCTAAAACAAAAAAAAAAATAATGAATTGCGCGTTGCAATGGAAACGATCCGCAATATCAACCCAGAAAGAATTGAGGATTAACGGAAGATTATAGACGTATTTACCTCGAGAGGCTTGGAAGGGCAAAGAGGAACAGCGCCGGCCAATTACTGGAACAAAAGCAGGAGAAGCGAGAGAAGCCAAGAAGGCACAAAGAAAGGAATCGGAGAGTGGTAGGTGTGAACAATGAAAGATGGTTAGAACATAATAGAATGCTTTTCTTAATTTGGTGAGAGAGTGGGGGAGAGACACGCCGTGGTATGCACACGCCCTTTATCACGTCGTGGTATGCACACGCCCTTTGGCTTTGTTGAGAGGCCGCCTAGAGAGAGAGAGAGAGAGAGAGAGCAGAGCTTAGGTCAGCGACTCAGCGCATACGCTTCGTCAAGATTTGCTGCTTATTTATTCAGAAGACAGATTGGGCTCTAGCACGTTTCATAGAAATTTGGAACTTTATATATATATATATATATATATTTTTTTTTCAATTTGTTGGGATCACAGAAAATTGAGGAACGAGTTAGGTACTCGTTGGCCCGCCTGTCTGAAAGTATCCGTGTTGCCCACCTCAGAGTTGATATTGATCGATAATAAATAAAAATATATAGGAACAAAAAAAAAAAAAAAGCGTGGGCAGGCATGTGCGTTGGGCTTTGGATTTAGGATCATGCTTTTAGGATGAGTATGATGATAGATAACTAGGATTCGTTCCCTTCCCATCCAAAGCGAGTGATTGAATAATATTTAGGATAATAGTTGTTACATAGGATGTGTATGTGTCATTGTGGTCATCGCCTAACCACTAGATGATAGAAATCCAAAACTTACTGTCTAGACAGGTGTGTACAAAGTAGTAGATTATGTTTGGAAGTTTCATCTTCAATAAAATTCTCATCTCATCTCATCTCATAATTACAACCTTTTCAAATTCCTATATAAAATATAATAAATAATTCAACTTTTTCAAATCCCAATACAACTTTTTCAAATTTCAATTTAACTTTTTCAAATCTCAAAACTAAAAAATAATATTTTAAACTTTAAAACAAAACACAAAATTCTCATCTTACCTTCCAAACATAATCGTAGTTTTCCCGATTCTGAAAAGAGTCGAAACGTTCCAGTTTCTCTTATGGCATCGACTTGACTAGTCTATGCTTAGGCCCCACACAGCTACAGTACAGCTTTAGAATTGCACCGCGTTGATTAGAATGTAGTATTATTATGCCCATGATATACATGCCGTTTGCTTTGCACATAAAACTCGAGAGAATGGAGTAGCCCATCATCTTTTCATGCTTGCATTGACGAAAACATTATAATTCTCTATAAAATTAAAGGCATTATCTTGTCTTCTGAAAGGAAGGGAAAAAAAATAGGTAGTGCTGGTTATCAACTTATATAATTCAGTACCAAAATTCTCCATATGGAGTAAATCTATAATCTGTGACCTATTTGGGAGTTGGCTCCTCATTTGTTCTCCTGTATTCCGGCTTCAGCTCATAAGATCCTTGGTTAGCTCCCTTGTTATTGTAGACACACAGGTCTTTGAGTATGTCTTTCATAAATTGCTGCAGAAAGACAAAAAAATCAGTCCTACAATCACATGGGAGATAACACAGATAAGAACATTAAATACAAGGAAGAAAATAAAAAAGTAATTACCAACGTTGGCCCATAAAAATCCAGTTGGTTTCCTATCAACCACTCTCTTTGCCGAGAAAAAAGTTTTCCTCCAAAATGGATTACAGGAAAATCATCCAACTAAATTTTATTGTATTTTCATGTGCTTGATAATGTGAGAAGCACATGCTCTATTAAACCTATTAAAAAAATTATGCGAGAAAGCTCAAGGGACACATGAAAGTTCAAAAGACTGGGTTGGAGGAAGTTTGCAGGAAAACTGTCTTGTTGCTAAATAATCATTCTGCAAACTATATCCCTAGTTCCAGACGCAATAAATCATTTTCGTAACTTAAAGATTGGGATGGATTATTCAGAAAAAAAAACTAAGTTTTGATCCTTGTAAAGTTCGTAGCATCCATCAAACATGGATCAAGAATGTATCAGTTAGCATAAGAGGGCACGGTGCAAGATGAAATATAGTTTTATTTGTATATCAAACTAATTTCATGACATGTTACTAAGTGACAGGGGGAGTCATACTCTAACAATTCCGTGTCACAGAAGAGGAGGAGAAGGAAATAAAGTAGTCAGGTGCCATAAATATGGTGAACATAAGTGGTGAAAAGGCTCTTAGAGATATACGAAGATGTTACTTCCCTCCACTGAGCTAGAACATATGTAGATATATCAATAGAAAGTATCAAAATGAGAACATCTGAAATTAAAAAACCTACTTCAGGCTGGTCTGTCTCCTGGATAAGCTGTCTTAAAGTCCAATTTGGTTGTCTTTCAAATAGCTTAAACATAATTTCTTCCATTTCACCGCGATCCCTTCTTGTTCTTTTCACGTCTGAGCCCTTAGCTGGCATTTTCTTCTTATCCTATTCCAAACAAAGCAGCTCTCTTTATACATCATGATTAAAATCAAGACGAGAAATATACTCTGACATGCATATACAGTTGCAGAATAAAGTATGTAGCCAAAATAATTTTAGAGAAGAATATACAAACAAAAAGAAAGTAGCAGTAATTACACTCGGTCCAGAAGCCACACTAATCATCCCTGGCATAGGCCTCATATGAGCCCCATTATCATTGTCAATCACCTGGCATGGGAATTTGGAGGAAGTCAACAAACTTTAAAAAAAAAATGATTAAATTATTGATGTCAAGTTGCATTTGCATATGAAGTAAAAAGGGAAACCTGTATCTGTCTACTCTTAGTCATATATTTATTTGTTCTTTCACGGCAGAGTTTCCCATAGTTCTCAATATCCTGGTTATGGGGCTTCATGTCAAATTTGTTCAGTATTTTTCCCTCCACAGAACACTTCCCTACAAATAAAAGGAAATTTAATCAATTGAGTCTGCCAAACCGACAGGCCTAAAGAAGAATTAGAAATGTTTTAAGAGCAATCCAAAATACAGCAAGAAATAATCAAATTAAGAGAACAAGTAACTTATGGCTCTCTCTATAAATATTCAGGTTACGGAAACTCCTTGCCAAGGACCTATGCACCTCCGGGATTAGTTAGGACGCTGTTCCCAGACACCCGATGCCAATCAATAAATAAATAAATATTCAGTATATCCTAAGCATTCAATCCTCACTGGTATACGTTAACATTATAAGCAGCATACATAAAGAGAACTAAAAGAAATTAGATGCATGAACATTTGAAAGGTAAACTTTTTCCCGGGGCAGAGTGAATTCTAATGTAGATACATGTCGAATCAAGAAGTCTAACCCAGGAACTTCCATATTTATTTTATTCTCTTCCTCTGAATGTTTAGCCTGAACTCCATATTTAACTTTGGAGGCCAGGAATATAGTTCTCACTTTTTCTGCAACAATATGACGGTTGAGTTTTCTCTCGCCTCAAATAGGTTGGCTAATACAATAGTGAATTCTGATACTTTTTTTTTTTTTATAAGTAATAGTGTATTCTGATACTCCTACTATTTGTTCTAGCAAATCATTGTTGAAAAAGTGTTTCTAGATTAAAGACTGGACTTGTGATCAAATCATGCGTATCGTTAATTCACGAGAAAGGCTCATAAAATTAACTTAGTTTAGAATCTTGGATGATAGTTCCCGAGTATTTAGAATTCATGTTCAAGACTTGAAGTATTAAACAGTTGGAGCCCTTGGAAGTTCATTAGAAAGGGGTGGGAGAGTTTTGTTAAACATGTTAGCTATGATGTTGGGGAGGGTTCTAGGATCCCTTTTTGGTTTGATGTTTGGTGTGGAGATCTATAATGCTCCAATGGAAGGTCCAAGTCACACGGCCTATACTTCAAAATGACTAGTTTTTTTTTTATAAGTAATAAACTTTTATTGATCTAATGCAACCAGGCAAAGCCCATGTACACAGGTAGTCTACAAAAGAGACCCCCTAATTACACTCCAGAAAACTGAAAAGAAAGTAAAAACTCATGAACATTCCCTCCCTTTAATACAATAGCAGAAAACCATTGAACCAAAGAAAATACAAAAAAGTTTCAGATTTCCCCCGTTGTTCTCTCCTTGTTGTTGAAGCATCTCTCGTTTCTTTCCCACCATATACACCACAATAAACACAAAGGAACCATCCTCCTTGTTGCAGCCAACTGTGAACTAAGATGTTGCCTATTCCAGCAAGCTAGAAGTTCCGCCACACTCCTAGGCATAACCCAAGACAACCCAGCCCTACTGATAATGCCATCTCATAACACCCTCGCCACCTCACAATGCAGAAAAATATGATCTATCGATTCACCAGCTTTCTTACACAAGTAACACCATTCAAGAATAATCAACCCTCGTTTTCTTAAAGTTGTCAGCTGTCAGAATTTTACCTAAAGCTGCAGTCCAAACGAAAAATGCAACTCTAGGTGCAACCGGGACTCTCCATATACCCTTCCATGGGAACACTAAGGGCTGTTGATTTTGCAGCACCTTGTAGAAGGATTTGACAGAAAAATTCTTGTTCTTAGAGTGCTTCCACAACATTCTATCTCCCACAATACCACCTATCTTTCTTGAATACAAGAAGCTGTAAAAACCTGCTATCGCGTCCACTTCCCAATCCTGCACATTTCTTGAAAAGGTCAGGTTCCAATACACTGTGTCATTGGCTCGACATATCACCTCTGACACTGCAGCTTGTTGATTTCCAGCTAATCTGAAAACTCAAGGAAATGCAGAAAACAAGGCTCTTTCACCACACCATTCATCAAACCAAAAACGGATCCTTGTGCCCTCACCAACCTCCAAACGAGTATGTGTTACAAACTCTTTCCACCCCTTTCTAATAAACTTCCAAAGACTCACTCCGTAAGTCCCCCTACCCTCCTTGGAACACTAACCCCCCCAAACACTACCATACTTCCCATCCACTACCATTCTCCATAGCGAATCCACCTCCAAATGAAATCTCCACAACCACTTTCCTAAAAGGGCTTTATTGAAAGTAATCAGGTTATGCACCCCCAAACCTCCCATCTCCTTAGGACAACACACTTTTGGCCAACCCACAAGATGAAACTTGTATTCCTCACCCATCCCTCCCCACAAAAAGGCTCTAAAAAGTTTTTCGATCCGATTAGCCACCCCCACCGGTGAAGGAAATAAAGATATAAAGTACGTAAGAAGGTTAGAAAGTGTGCTCTTGATAAGAGTTAACCTCCCACCTTTTGAAAGATAGAGCTGCTTCCATCCCGACAACCTTTTTTCTACCTTCTCTACCACTCCATCCCAAATAGATTTTACTTTAAAAGATGCTCCCAAAGGAAGACCAAGGTAGCTCATAGGAAGTGCTGCCACTTTACAGCCCAACAAATCAGCTAGATAATCAATATTCCCCACCTCCCCCACCGGAACCAATTTCGACTTTCCCAAGTTCACCTTGAGGCCCGATACCGCCTCAAAACACAACAGAACAGCCCTTAAAGCTTGAATATTTCCACTATCAGCCTCACAGAAAATTAGAGTGTCATCCGCATACAATAAGTGAGAGATGGATAACCCATTACTATTGCTTCCCATTGAAAAACCAGCCAAAAAACCCCTCCGTTTAGCAGCTTCCATCATCTGGCTTATCAAAAGGACTAGTCAATGATACAATTGGAGCCATGTTGGAACATTATAAAAAGCAAGAACTCTATTCCCAAGCAATGTGGGATCTCATACACCACCTACCCTTATTCCTATCATATGGGGGTATCACAATCTCCCCCCCTTAAATTCCCAACATCCTTGTCGGGCCAATCCATCGTAGGTGTCACAGCTCAAGTCTCATATTTTTTGTTGGGATAGGCTCTGATATTATTTGTAACACCCTAATAAAAGGCCCAAACCACATGACCTATACTCCTAAAGGACTAGTCAATGATACAATTGGAAACTCATTGGAAGATTATAAAGAGCAAGAACTTTTCTTTCCCAAGCAATGTGGAATCCTATACACCACCTACCCTTATTCTTATCATATGGAGTGTCACAAGATCGGGCCCTTAATACGGTGTTTCCGGCTATTTTCCATATGGTTTCTGCTCAGCACACTTTTGTTTCTGATTTGTTAGTTTGTTCTAATGGTTCTTTGCAATGGGATGTTTGTTTTATTAGAAATGCACAGGACTGGGAACTTGATGATGTTTCTGATTTTTTCAGCTTCTTATATTCCCTGGGGATTGGGGGTAATGAGAGAGATAAGATGTTGTGGAAGCCTATGGGAAGTAAAAAGTTCACGGTTCGTTCATATTATAAGGTGTTGACTGTTCAGCATTGCCCCCCTTTTCCTTGGAAGAGTATTTAGAAGTCTCACGTGCCTTCCACAATCATTGTTTTAGATGGATAGCCTCACTTGGGAACATTTTGACTATGGATAATTTGAGGAAGTGTGGCCTTATTGTTATGGAGTGGTATTTCATGTGCAAGAAGCAAGAGGAATCCATGGATTATTTACTTTTGTATTGTGAGGTCACAAAGGCATTGTGGGATGGAGTTTTTAGTAGAGTTGGGTTGGCTTGGGTGATGCCTTTGAGAGTGGTGGATCTTCTTGCGTGTTGGAACATGATATATGGTTGTCTCAAGTGGTTGCTGTGTGGAAGATGATTCCTTTGTGTTTTATGTAGTGTATTTGGTTGGAAAGGAATGAGCGGTATTTTAAAGATAAGGAGCGCACTTTAGAGGAAACTTGGAATTTTTTTGTGTACTCTTTATTGCAATTGTTTTCGGCTTTAGCAATTAATGGAGCTTCCACTCACAACCTTTTGTTGTCATTTTCTGCTTCTTAGAAATTTAAGTGTTTTCTTTTGTATTCGTCCTTTGTACATGGGCTTTAGCCTTTGCCTATTTTGTTCTTATTAATAAAATTGTCTTCTTATAAAAAATAAAATAAAAACAGTTGGAGCCCTGATCTGTACAAAAGGTTTGAGATACTATGAGCTCCTCGACTTTAACAGTGACATATGTGGTCAAACCTGTTCTAGTATTGGCAAAGATGACAAATTACCATACATAGCTGATCACTGCTCCTTCAAATCGGCACGTAAAAATACATTTATATTATATACCTACATGCATTCTCTCACTCTAAAAGACTTTAGAAAGAAGTTATTTTACCTATCAAAAAAAAGAAATGAAGTCTACTTCAAAGGAACCAATAGCTTCATACAAGCCCAATTGTTGATCCATTTATGAACTTGCTCTTTGGCAACTACAGTACCAAATAATCTCAAGTTCCATATAAAGAACAAAAAATCTTCACAACCTCCTACTATTCACCCACACTCCACATTTTTTTTTATTTTTTTCTTTTATCAAATATTTTTTATATGAATAGTGAATAAAAAATTTGAAATAGTTTTAAAAAAATATTAAAAAATTTAAAAAAATGTGTAGTGTGGAGTGTGGATGAATAGTAGGAGGTTGTGTAGCAAAACCCTATAAAGAATAGGGCCAAAAATCAAGAGCAGAAGTTCTGTAAATAGATCTCAGCATCATCATGTTAGAGCAAAGTGAACATTAACTATAACTAAGCAATCTATTCTCGCAAATGGAATTTCAGAACAAGAAGACCATAGATAAATGGATGCTTACCTTGTGATGACTCAGAAAACACAGACATTGGAATGAAGTCTTTAGACATATCCATAGAGTAACACTTGGGTATATGTCCAGATTCAGT
This sequence comes from Cyclocarya paliurus, assembly GCA_029856935.1. Taxonomy (NCBI): domain Eukaryota; kingdom Viridiplantae; phylum Streptophyta; class Magnoliopsida; order Fagales; family Juglandaceae; genus Cyclocarya; species Cyclocarya paliurus. The sequence continues at coordinate 3,470,681 of JARVXP010000207.1, read as the reverse complement.
GCCAGCCAATTCCATGGTGAACTGAGCATCATTTAAGCAATACATGTAAAGACAAAGGCAACAAGAGGATGGATATAGAAAGAACAGATTCCAATGCTTCTCCTTGAGCTTAAATATTTCATATTAAATTCTGAATAAGGACATTTTATCCTCAAAGAAATATAGGCATATTCACAAAGAAACAAAGAATCATATTTACTTACATGTACTGAAAAAAAAAAGGATTTATTTTTTCTAATAAGTGGAAAAAATATGAAGGCATTATGAGAGGAGATCATAGCCACTGGATATGATCAAAAGGCCTAAAGTCCAAAAAAAAACAAAATTAATGCATTTCATTAAGAGCGTAGAGGGGTTGTACACATGAAATTGAAAAGGAAACACCCAACTAACATGATGAAGGACAAGGGTAAAAGAATTTAGTGCATAAGATTCAAGAAACTTTTATTATTATTATTATTATTATTGGCATCGGGCGTCTAGGAACAATGTCCTGACTAATCCCAGGGGTGCACAGGCCCTCAACAAGGAGTTTCCTGCAAGTGCACCTCAGGTAATTTAAGGAAAAAATCCCCCAGTCTGATAGTCCCTAGAAATTGTTTGCACCCAAGGGGATTTGAACCTTAGACCTGAGGGAGTATACCCCCAAGACCAAGGCCTTTACCACTTGAGCCAACCCTTAGGGATTCAAGAAAGAAAGTACCATAACTTATAAAAAAAAAAAAGATAGTACCATAACATCATCCAATCTGGAATCCCATAGCCACAAAGATGACAAGAGTAAATCTTTTAGCTAGCGGACTAAATGCACAAACCCTCAATAGATTTTTTTCTCTACTTTTGACATTAAAAAGGTGTGACCTGAGAAAGGAATGGTCGTTGTTTCGACAATAGAGAATGTTCGTTGGGAGGGATTAGAGATTTTTTCTTCCATACGTTGTTACTTTGGGCTTCAGCCATTGTATTGGATGGGATTAGTTTTAATGATTTTTATGCTGCTTTTTCCAGCTCTTTGCTTGTAATTAGGTGTTTTCTCTTGTATACTTCTTGTGTACTTAGGCTATGCCTAATTATGTGGATTAAAAAAATTTCTTACTTAAAAAAAAAAGGTGTCACCTGAGGGAGCCCTTGTTAAAGGGATTGAGAAGAGTTTTCAAGCTAGTTAAAGCACATTTAAAACAAAAAAACAAAATTATTATGGCACAAAGGGGTGCAATCCTATGCACACAAGGTGACAAGAGGTATACAAAAGAAAGCACTCACGTAGGGAGAAGAAGTAAAGCAATAAGAAACAACTGATTCTAGTGGTTTCAAATGAAGGAAATGAGCCTCATCCACTCTAAGTGCCTTCATTAAATACATCGCAAAACAAGAGATGCTAAGAAGTGAAATAGTTGTGGTACACTAGTTTTTTTTTTTATAAATAAAAAAATATTATTAATAGGGATAGGCCTAGCCCAAGTACACAAGATGGTGTACAAGAGATAAGGCCAATCTAGGACGAAGTAGTGGAAACAAGAAAATCATGAAAATTTAGGTCATTAAAAGCTAAAGCTCTGGCCCATAGAACTAAAGTACGGAAAAAGAAAGAACGAAGCTCCTTTGGTGGCTGCTCCTTGTTTTCGAAAATCCGATCGTTATGCTCTTGCCATATACACCACATAATGCATATCAGGATTATCTTCCACATGACCTTAATTTGTGGGACACCTCTTAGGAGTGACCAGCTTGCCAGTAGCTCAATGACTGTGAAGGGCATTATGAAAGTTAACTCTACTCGGCTGAACACTTCAATCCACAAGGCTCTAGCTATCTCGCAATGTAACAAGAGATGCTCAACTGTCTCACCTGATTTCTTGCACATACAACACTAGTGTAGAACAACCACCTGGCGCTTCCTCAGATTATTGGTTGTCAAAATCTTCCCTAGGGCTGCTGTCCAAATGAAGAAGACTGCTTTAGGAGGCGCCTTATTCCTCCAAATTTTCCTCCATGGGAATTGACTATTTGGTAAATGTGTGAGGGACTTATAATAGGATCTAACCAAGAAAGCACCCTTACCCGCATGTGTCACCACAGCCTATCGACTTGCTGTCCATTCGGCTTCACAGAATATAGAAGGCCGAAAAAAGCCTCAAAGCTGTCTACTTCCCAATCTTGCTCCGCTCTACTGAAAATGACATTCCACTGAACCTGGTCCCTTGATCTTAGCATAAGGTCCGTTACTGAAGCTCCTTGATCACATGCCACTCGGAAAACAAAAGAAAAAGAATCCTTTAGAGCCTCATCCCTACACCATATGTCCCTCCAAAACTTTATCCAGGAACCTTCACCTAGCACTAATTTAGAGTACGATCAAACTCCCCCCCACCCTTGCCTTATGTGCTTCCAAACCTCCACTCCATGAGCCCCATTTACCTCTCCAGTACACCAACCACCCCATAAGCTTCCATATTTGCAATCAACCATCAGTTTCCATAGAGTTTCTGGTTCCAAATTATACCTCCATAGCCACTTCCCAAGTAGGGCCCAATTGAATGTTCTCAAAGTTTTTATGCCCAACCCACTTGACAAGATTGGCCTGCACACCTTATCTCAGCTGACTAGATGGAATTTGAATTCATCTCCCATCCCGCTCCATGAGATATCACGATATAGTTTTTCAATCCAAGCCACCACACTAGCTGGAATTGGAAACAAAGACAAAAAAATATGTTGGTAAGTTTGAGAGATTACTCTTGATGAGAGTCAACCAGCCACCCTTAAGATAAGTACAATCTCTTCCACCCTACCAATCTTCTTCCTATCTTCTCGATAATTGTGTCCCAAATGGATAGAGCTTGTGAGGCAGTCCCAAATATGTCATGGGAAGAGAGGCTACCTTACACCCAAGTATGATGGCTAACTGTCGAGTGTTACTGACGTTCTCTGCTGGCACTAATTCTGATTTATCGAAATTCACTTTCAATCTTGATGCTACTTCGAAGCATAGTGATAGTGCCTTTAGTGCTCTCAACTGGTTTTGATCCACCTCACAGAATAGTAGCGTGTCATCTGCAAATAATAAGTGAGATAAAGTAATAAGACCCCGATTGGGGTCACCAATCGAGAATCTAGCCACAAACCCATTCATGATCAGGGCCGATAGCATCCTATTGAGGGCCTCCATGATGATAACAAAAAGAAGTGGAGACAGCAGGTCTCCTTGCCTTAAGCCTCTAGAGTTGTTGAATAAACCAATAGAGCTGCCATTAATCAAGATTGAGAACCTTACCATTGAGATGCACCACCTGATCCACCTTTGCCATCTATCCCCAAAACCACATCTTCCCAGCAAATATAAAAGGAATTCCCAATTTACATGGTCATATGCCTTCTCCATTTCTAATTTACCAAATAATCCCTGTGGAACTAAACTTTAGTTTGCTATCCAGGCCTTCATTCGCTATAAGGACTAAATCCAGGATTTGCCGACCCCGAACAAATGCATTTTGTGGCTTCAAAATTATTTTACCCAAAACCTCCTCTAATCTGTTTGCGAGCACATTAGAGATAATTTTGTACACTCCATTAACGAGGCTAATGGGCCTAAAATCCTTAACCTTCGATGCTCCCATGTCCTTCGGGATCAGCACGATAAAAGTAGCATTTAAGCTTTTCTCAAACTTCCTAACCAAGAACAATTCCTAGAACACATTCATGATGTCCTCTTTCACTACTTCCCAACATGTTTGGAAAAAGCCTATCGATGAGCCATCTGGACTTGGTGCTTTATCTTTAACCATGCGTCTCACTACATCATATACCTTCGCTTCCTCAAAAGGTCGCTCCAACCAAGACGCTATATGTGCCTCAATAGAGTCAAAGCTAAGTCCATCCAGCTTCGGCCTCCACCCCTCCCGTTCTGTAAGCAGTTGTTCAAAGAAATCAACCACGTGATCCCCAATCACAGGAGCCTCCCTGCAATCTGTACCATTGATATTTAGCATCTCAATGGTATTATTTCTTCTATGAGAGTTAGCAACTCGGTGAAACTTCAATGCCTATACATTCGTTTCTAATAAAATTTCTTCTTGCTTATAAAAAAAACTAATGGTGAAACTTTTCTATCATTATTATCACTTCATTATTACCCTACTTTCCAAACTAGATATTCAAAGTAGGTTTGACGTCAAATGGAAATGACAAGGCCTAGCCAACAAAGTACTTTTTCCTACATATATATTGAGCAATAAGATATGGTCTAGACATGGGCTTTTATTTTGTATATGTCATTACACCATGTTTTGCTTCACTCAAGAAGTAGCTCTCTTTAAGGATTTGAAAACCTCTTTTGTTAGTCTCTGAGGATTGTAAGTCCCACTTTTTTATCGGGGTAAGATGACTTTACTAATGAGCAAAAAGGCGCTATATAAGTACACCCGGGGGGGGGGGGGGGTATACAATAGATACGCCAAGTTATAAAGACCACAAAGGTTATAAAGACCACAAAGGTTATATATAAAGACCACAAAGATTAGTAAAGTCCTAAAGGCTAAAGTTGGACGAACATATGTGTGCTGACATCCACCAATAAAGTGTTCTATAAAATGAATTCTTTAGCTCATTCTCAGTCTTCTCACAATCCTTGAAGCTTTGATCATTCTTCTCCTCCATGTGCAATACATTTCCCACAAGACTTCACTCTGTTGACTAACTGGCCTTTTCAACACAAGGAAAGGTTCATGGGCATCACTCATTGTGGTATTTACCCAGTTCAAAATAAAGAGGCTAAAGACAACTTGCCACAAAGCACAAGCAATGTCATAAATCTCATAACACATGCGCCACACTAAGAATTTCTTGTAAATATATCGTTTGTAAGTTTTTCAAGATGAAATGGAGTAAAAAATGTTTTTGGTAAGTACACAAGACTAAAAAACTTACGAGTATGGAGCCAAAGGTTCGAGCTAAAGCATTTGGAAATGCAGTAAAATCTAAAATGGGAAGTAAAAAATAGAGTACTGCAAAATCCAAAAAAAACAAAATCATAAAACTCATCCAAACAGAGCATAAGCAGCTAAGAAATTCCACATAGCCCGACCCAAACAAATTAAAGTTCTGATTCAGAAGCAAATGTGTGCGAACAAACTATGAAATCAGTGGACAAGCTCAAAGTTTATTTTATCCAAACCCTACATCTTTCACGGCCACTCATATTTTCGTACTGATCTTCCCTATCGGGAGTTTCTGTTCTGTTTTTTCTTCTAATATTTAGGTTCATCTACTGTATTCTCCCTGTGTACTTGGATTTCTCTCTTACTGAGAAAACCCAATAAACACCCTGTTTGGAAGAAAACAAGCGGCAAGGTTCACAATTGCTGACCATAAGTGAAAATCTCCAAATGATGAGAAACGCGAACGGCGAGATGGACTAACCCAACCGCGATGAGTATTAAGAAACTGAACAACTTAAATTAAAGGGAAAAAGTTCCATACAAATATAAAACATATTTTTTCAAGATCCCTGACTATGTCAAACCCAACAAAAAAAAAAAAAAGAGAAGAAAATTCTCAATTCAAAAACCAAATGCATGGCCAGAGACAAGCACAAAACCCTAAAATTCACGTAATGCAAGGGAAAACAAATATTCAAATTCAAAAAAGAAATGCATGCACGGAGATAAACCATAGAACCCTATAAATCCACACAGAGATGCATATTGCATGCATACAGACATATTTATATGCGTTTTTGTGGAATACCTGAGGAGAGGAGTCATCGTTGGAGCGGAGTGGGTCGATGGAGAGGACGACTTTGGCGACAGGGCGAGCAGGGTCGGGCGCATCCGGAGGAGACTGAAGAGAGCGAGAGACGAGGGGAGGGCATTTCATGAGCCACATTGCTCTCTCCGCTTTGCTCGTGTCCAAGAACTCGTCGGTAATATTGTTGCCGTTGCCATTTTTCGGGCCGCTTCTGGTGCTGCCTCCTTGCTCGTCCATGGCGCCACCGAGAGAGAGAGAGAGAGAAGGGGCCTAGAAGAAATGAAACGGATTTTCAAGATTTTGCTGTTGTAGAGTAAACAGTCCCAACCATTATCAGCAAGCACGGGCACAGCTTCTAGTGTTAATGTTATTCTTAATATTAATATACTCGAGGCCGATGGAAACGGAAGCCCAACGCCACAATAACAGCAATGGATCATCCACATATATCGTATAATTTTATATTATCTTCACAATTTCAAAAAATTGTCGATGATAATATCTTTACAATTTGAACATTTTGTCTATCCACATTTTTTCATCCGTATATTACAAAAAGATTTAATAAAAATAAACAAAAAATTTCATAAAAGTAAACTTACAGAATGACTGTTACATGATGCATTAGATACTTTATAATAAAAACAACTTTGCCGTCTAATACACAATATAAAATTACATCAATTTATAGATTTATTTTTATAAAATTACTTTGTGATTAAAATATTTATCTTATATTTATAAATATAGATTATAGAATTTATTTTATCATGAATTTAATATGTAAATTATGTTAACAATTTTTTTTTATAGATAATCGGTAAATTTTATTCATAAAAGAAAAAGTCATAGCCCAAATTCACAAAAGTTTATATGAGAAATACCTCAATAGAGTTTACAACCTAAAGTAGAAAATCATAGGCATTTAAAATTGACCCCCGCTCAAACAAAATTATGTAGATAGTACACATCCATATTTCTTTTCTTTTTAACCAAGAGGACAGTACTCAGAATTTAATTAAAAATACTTTAGTAGACCCAAGCGTTATCTCTACAAGTATAAATATAAATGATAGCTTCTTGCAAGAAACCAGCCCTATTCATCATGACTCATAATAGTTCTACAGAATACAAGATACCATAGCAAGGGTTCCACATTTCTAACCCTTACTATTAATAAACAATGAAACTTTGCTATGCCTCTGAGATTTACTAAAGACAGACAGATGGCGGTTGGGGGGTAGAACAATGTTCGGTGCCTCCAACATCAAGTACATGAGAATTTCCTATGTATGGAAGAATCTTGGTATGCTAAAACATTTATAGATCATTTTGACTAGTAGGTCAAGTGGGACAAATAAAAATGAGCCCCAATAGCAGAGTTAAGGCTTCCCACAATATCCATAGATTGACGCTCTGGGAAGTATGCAATCAATCTGCCTCCTTTCCTATTTTGCAGTTATGGATTGTTGCATCTGGACAAAGCCAAACCTGAAAATATTCGAGACATCACTAAGTATGAGAAGGAAAAAGAAGAATCTTCATTTCGTACACAGTCGGGTTTTTTTTTCTCGTGAGAGAGGGGTGGAGGGTGGGCTTTTCTATCTCTTTAAAGAATTATAGCAGTTGATGCATAACAACTAATTAATTGATCATTATACTTGTTCTACTGTAATAACTTACAGAATAAACACTAGGTATATTACATAGCAATTTGTATGGTTTACATGGGTTCAAATCCAGGCACAGTTTGTTCATTAAATTACATCATTACAGAATATCACTATATGTAGTTCTGGGCTCAGTTTCCCACCTGTTCAATTTCCTCCCAATCCTCCCATTTACAGTCTAAGATTTGCCCAGTTTATTTTCCACTCATCTTACAGCTCAAAATAAGCCAAGTCATTCAAGACAAGTAAACATGCCTATATATTACATAGAAGAAACATTATGGAATTGGGGTTTTCTTTCTGAACAAAAGTGTACTGTTGTAGTGACAAGGGTGTTTCAGTGACATTATAATTATGGTCTGAATTTTTTCTGTCTTGAATTCTCCTATGTAATCCACATTGGTTCCAATTTCAAAAATAGTATTTAATATTGAGATGAGAAGGATTGAGGCCAATTTCAGTTTTTTTGAGGAAAATGAAGGAACGTCGAAGTTTTGGAACATTGTTAGTAAGATCATCCGGATGTATAAAAGTTAGAATGATCTGAGCTAGAGATAACCCAAGTAATTGATGCCAAAGGCCAATGAATCAAGCAATAAAGTTGATTTGTTGTTCTTGATCAATCCAGGGTTTGAGTTTAGTTCAACTTATGGCACTGAGAATGTTAGAAATATACATTTATCATGATGAATGATGCAGCTTACTTTTAAAGACTGGATTAGTTCTGAACAACATGGCAAATCTTAGACCATGAACAGGAGGAAACAGAACTGGAGAGCCAATGCCGAAAGTTTTTATTTTTGTACAATATGCATAGGGGTGATTTAGGTTTTAACAAGGAAAAAATAAATAAATAAATAAATAATCTTCACATAGATCGCTAACTTCGTTCTTTTTTATTCTACCCCAATACTGATCTTGAACTATCAAAAAAGCTGAAACTAATAACCAAGTTTATATATTATAGGGCTCACCTTTACACAGATCAATTCCTTAACTGCCAGTACCACGATGCAGATGAGAAGATCAATACAATTGCCATCAACACTGCTAAGCTTTGAGCACCACAGAGATGTTGAATATATTAGAAGGATTATGTTTGCTTTTCCTTTGTAATAAAGCAAGAGATGGAACAAAATGCATCATAACTGGCACCACCCCAAGCAAATACTGTTAATAAAACTTCAAGGAAGGTCCTGCTTATCTACTCAGTCTGACTCTATTGAAAAACACATGGCCGTTGTCTCACAGACCGTGGCTGGCGAGGAAAGGAGAAAGGGCCACCTGACAATTTCCTACTATTTGTCCTGTTAGACCTAGCTGCATCATTCATATCTGTATTTGTAGTAACTGCAAAGGACAAAAACAACTTCATGAAAAAAAAAATACATAAATTAGAAAGGAAAGCTGAAAAATCTACCAAGACATGAAAAAGTTGTATCCCAAGATTTCAACCATTTAAGAAATAAATAAGGTTAGCCTGACCATTACCCTTCTTTTCCCAACTAGATGAGGTTTCAACAACATTGCCTTGTCCTCAAATTAAACAAAAGGCTATATCAGGTGAACATGGTCTAATCAATAGATGACAATTTAAAATTGAGAACTTGATAACGTTTTAGAAAAACTTGAGTAGTAAGAAATTTCTGCCCTTCATTTTTACACAGATGAAAAGCTGACCTGCTACCCAAGCAAGGAGCTGAAACCACAATTTAAGATAGATTTCACCCCAATGTCCTTCACCAAAAAGCAAAATATTACAAGCACCCTATTTCCACCTGATCGGCTCTGGAAGCAGTGAAACATATTGATTTGCGGACATACATTAAAGAACATGAATCCCATGTCAAGTCATAACACTTTTGTATGCACACAGGCAAGAGAGTGACATCCTTTAACAAGACAGTATGATATTTTTATTTAATTTAATGACCTGCTCTTTACACCCTCTATGATGTAGCACAAGTAAACATAACCTGAGAACTCAGGTTTGAGGGCAGTTCAGGCCCCTAAAGAACTTAAAATAAAGTTTTTGACTGAAACTGCATCATGAATAGTACAATCTTCAAATTTCCAAGAGGTGATAATTGTTAAAAGATAATAATGTTGTATATTCAGAGGATTGAAATCAGATCAAACATAAATGATAAAACTTATAAGGTCCATTAAAGTATAAAATATTGTTTTCAAGTGTACAACATTTATTAGACAGTTTTCTACCTTCGTTTGATCCATTAGGATTTCTCAAACCTAGCCCATTTGCAGCTGCAGACACTGCATGAGCCCCAATATCAGTGTCAACAATTCCACCTTTGCTTCCAACGCTAAGAGAAATCCAATCCTCAAAACCACTCAATACAGGATGTGGGTGTTCAATATTAGACTGCTCCAACATCTCAGCCGGCTGAATTGGAAGGAAATTTTGTAGTGAGGGGTCCTCACTTATAAATGCCATGGGATTATCAACCATGCCATCATCTATTTCATTACTGGTATAGCAAACAGAAGAACCGAGGATATGTCCACCAGAATTTACAGTTGATCTTGAAGCTTCTATGTTACCATTCATAGGCACTGAACAAGGAACTGAAGTACGATCCAAATCGACAAAAGCATCTGAGACATCTGAATCTGTGCCAAATAGTTGGAAAGCAGAGCCTGCTTGAGTACCCATAGAATATGGCCAGGGAGACAATTCAAACTCACTGCCATTACCACTCTCACTGACATTAAAGAGACCCAAACAAGAGCTCACACCAATATTCAATGCTGGATCTTCCACATATGGGTCTGGAACACTTGGAAGAGCAGACAGAGAACGCACAAGATTATTCTCTTCTTCCGAATCACTAAGAACTATGATGTCTGCATCCTCCCTTAGTGCAGAACTCCCATTTTGAATTCCAAAAGTTGGGCCAGAATGGGACATTGAAGTGATCTCATTTCCATCATTGGTAGAGATTCGGATTCCAATAAGCCCCCCAGAGTCCTGATTAATACTTGGGTTTTCATCATCTCTGCCACTTCTACTAGTGGCACTGCTAGACATTGTTATGACATTTTGGCCACTATTCTCGTTATTTGCCTCTAGTCGATTCCTGGAGGAGAGGACAACATGCTGATGTTCGCTGACCGTAAACCCACATTGATTTCTTATACCTATATTTAGATCACTGTGTTCTTTGATATCATCTTCCTCCTTAATCTGCCTTGGGAATTCAAAATTTGATGCAGCTATATCATTAACAATGCAAAAGGAACCGTCAGGGAAATGCCATTGCGCAAGATCGCTAAATGCACCCCTGGTTTTTGCACTCCAAGAACCATCAGCTTTCACATTAATCTCCGTAATGTCTTCTCCACAGTGCCTCATCTGTCCCAAAGGATAAACAGCAACAAATGCTTTTATTCCACATCATAAAAACAACATAAGCTAAGATAAATTCCAGATATCAACTGTGAGGCTACCATAGTTGTGATGCGATTGAAATAAGGGTCAATGATGATGTCCTCCAAGGAGTAGTTCTTGAGACAAATGGGACATTGCCACTGCAACCAAATTAAATTACAAACTCATAACTACAAAATTATTTAATAAAACAAACAAAAATGGTCAAAGAAAACGGGAAATCAGCATACCTTCCTAGAGCGTTGGTTTAGCTCCACAAAAACTTCAAGATCAAAGCAACCCATGTGGGCACAAGATTTGAATCTACCAGCAACCTTCATTCTAGAGCCACTCATCTACCAATCAAAGGTAAACAACGATCAAGAGGCAAAATAACTGCTGAGCTCTAACTTACCAACGTAGCTGCATAAATCACTTAATGGATATTGTAATAAGCCAGTTAGAACAAAAACAATCCATATAGCTGCCATTAAACGTATTATTGATTCTGCAACAATGAGGGCCTTTCATGCGTACGGACATGCAGTGCTAAACTGATACTTGAAGGCATGACAAATTTGGCATCTAGCTGATGAGCATGTGAAATATCAGAAACCAAAGTTCACAAAGGGCAATCTGAACGAACTAATCAATGGCATTTGGACCACTAAATCAGAGGAACTAATCAACAGGCATTGAAAGGAACCGGAGCTTTTTCGGGTTTTGACCTCACATTTCTGCAGGTCCAAGTTTAGTATGTTTGTTTGCAAAATGTACAACCAACAAGGAAAAAAGTAGCATGCATCCAGTCAAATGTTCATATTTCCACAGAACAATTAAATTAGCAAAAGGCAGTAATGAGCATAGCACAAGGGGAATAAGTCTTCCACAGAATGGAAATAAGATACAGTAGTTTCAGCAAATCATGATTACATTAAAGGAGTAAACTTCTTGACCATAAAAATATCAAACGAAAATCAATGATTACTTACAGGGCAGCGAAGACTAACTGTAATTGAATCAGCAATGAGTTCCACATCACTATCACCATCTTCATTTGTTCCAGCATCCCCACCACGAATGCAACGACGAACACGGGCAAGTGCATCCTCAAAAGCCTCACCATCTGCTTCCCCAGGTATCAAGTTGAGAACCTTCTCATTGATTGGGCAAAAAGCAGCAAAAAGAAGAAGAAGAAGAAGAAGATAATGAGAAGCCACTGAAACCAAGCATGAGAAAAAGCAGCAAATAGGGGATTGACTATAGAACATATGTTAAGTATTCAAGTATATTCAGTGAACAGATACAGTTTCTGTAAATTGACCATAATAAATTAATAATGATAATAACAATAAGGATGATGTCAATTATTTATCAAACAAAAAACAATGATGATGATCAGAATAATGAATACATATCCAGCTAGTTGGGGAACTACTAACAGTCATATAATAAACATCTTTGACATTATAAATGCTACCTCAGGTAACAGACATAAGGTTCTCCATGAATGAACAAGCCATGTAACATGTTGATAATGATAAGCAGTTTCCCTTGACATCAGAAGTTCCAGGACAACATTATTTTTTCAAGTATCATCACATGGGAAAAACAAGTTCAAGTACCTGTTGAACGGTACGCCGCCTTACAAGTCTGATGCCAAAGCAGAAAACACGAGCATCACGTCCTGACAACGAAATCTCGTTAATTGCATCCCGGATGTATAATGTGATCTGATAAGAAAAAACAAGAGATTAAATTGAACTCTTGCCAGAGAATGTAAGAATCTAATTGGTATAACCAAGGATTGGGATGTTGGGGGTGGGGGAGGGGGGGGGGATGAAAAGAAAATTGCATGAGCATCTTCATGGACCATAACATCAACAAACACGTCAGTATATGAAAAAAAATGAAGGTTACTCACAAATGCACCGTCATCACGACCGTTAGCACCTAACAACTGAGATCCATTTCTATTAACTGTTTTAACTTGCATACCTACAAAATCATGTGCAAGAACCACCAAGGGAAAGTTCAGTCAGGAATAACAATTTTTTACTTTATTCTAACCCAAACCAGTGTGTGGGCAAAAGTAGCTTGTTACAGCAACAAAATTAGTTAGTGTGGGGGTAAGATGCCGACAAGGTCAGGATGAACTTAGTACCATGACCCACGTACTGAAGTGTCCAATTAACCTAATTAATTACGATTTACACGAGTGAACTCGGCGGAGTTATACAAGTTTAACCGAATTGAATATGAGTTTGGGCAAGATAGCTCATGGAGAGGTCCAATTATAGAGCCTGAGAAATTGACCAAAAACCAACGGTGGCAATATACGACACAACCCATTAATCCAAACACGAACACAACACGAAATTAGCGGGTTTGGGTTTGATGTTAACGGGTTCGAATCAAAACTAGTTGACCCACTAAGACACAATTCATTAACGGGTCACTAAAGGGTCAACCCGCTTAACCCGTTAGTGACCCGTTAAATTTTTTACTCAAAATTACAATTATATCCTTTTTAACCTAGAAACAAAAATACCCTAAACTTATTTCGTATTTCCAGACTCTTTCTCAGACCTTCACTCTCTCTGAATTCTCACAAGTCACAACCACCTCCCACACTTCCTTTGGATTGTAATTTTGGTGTTTTTATTGTTTGGATTGTAATTTTGAACTTATATAGTTAGTTTTATCTTTTTGGGAGATATTGTGATTTTGACTTTTATGTGAAATTATGTTAATCAGGTCAAATAGATAATTTGGGTCAATTCAACCCATTTACATGAATGGGTCGGGCCAATGTATTTTAATTAATTCATAACGGGTCAAAACAGGTTGTGTCATATCAACTCATTATTTTAATAGATCGTGTTAGGGTTTGAAAATTTGACCTGTTAAGCTTAACGGGTCGTGTTCGGGTTGACCCATAACGTAAAATATACATAACCTAACACGACATGAACACGACCCGTTAACACGATTTGCCTCCCCTACAAAAACCATAGGTAGTTGATGCCCTGTTTCCAACCACTTATGTTTCAATGTCCCAATGCCAATTTCAAAAGACGTCAATCATTTTCAGATTACTTGTGGGATATACATATTTTACACCTCATGAGCAAGCCACACCTAAGGGCTTGTTTGGAAAAAGTTTACATCCCAACATTCTCATCTCATCCCATCTCCTTCCCAAACATCACTCAAATACAAATACTTTCAAGCTAATCATTACAACTTTCTCAAACTTTCAAACAAAAAATAAAAAACAATTCAACGTTTTCAAATCCGCAAACAAAATAATATTAAAAAACTATATCCTAACAATATTTTAACTTTATAATATTTTTTATTCAACTTTTTCTCTCTTTTCCCAAAACCCCATAAAACATTAAGATTATGTTTGGAAGGTAAGATGAGAATTTTGTGTTTTGTTTTAAAGTTTAAAATATTATTTTTTAGTTTTGAGATTTGAAAAAGTTAAATTGAAATTTGAAAAAGTTGTATTGGGATTTGAAAAAGTTGAATTATTTATTATATTTTATATAGGAATTTGAAAAGGTTGTAATGATGAGATGAGATGAGATGAGAATTTTATTAAAGATGAAACTTCCAAACATAATCTAACTCAAACTATCTCACTACTATTCACAAACTATCTACTACTATTCACAAAATTCTCATCTCATCTCACTCCCCAAGCATGCCTTAAGTCCATCATACCTTGAAGTTCATCATAATAGCTGGCCTCAAGGACCGTCTATAAGTTTATTCCTGTATAATCACTAGCATATTTCGAAAACCTTTTAACCACTAGTCAGAGATTGTAGTTTTCAGAAAAACAGATGTGCCCCTCCCCCAATTGAGAGAGAGAGAGAGAGAGATGGAGTGATGGTAATGAGGTAAACCATTACATTGTGGATGCAAGTGATATATCACCTAATTACTGGGGAAAGATCTCCATACCATTAATCTTTAAATCTACATGCAGTGGCCACTGCATCCTAAATGAAACGCTATCATTGAGAAGTATGCACCAAGCCTGTGTGACAAGAATGTATTAAATACAAATAAACCCATCCACCAGAGAACACGAAACACAAGACCACAATCAATCAGTAAACATAAAATATCACTTGACAACTACCGAAGTGAAACAAACCTGAACATCATATTCAGTATTCTGTAGCAAATCTCTATCATCTCTTGTTAGCTGAAATGATCTTTCCACATTCTGTAATGGATTTGTACTAAAAAATCATCGGAAAAAAAGGTTAAATAGAACACATCAAAAGGACAAATGACATCAGTAATATGTCAATAAAATACAGTAATTAAATTCTCAATCCAAATAAAAAACTAAAACAAAGTTGAAAAGTAAAATATGCATGTACAACTCCACATTTTCTTGGTGTTTTGAGTCTGATTACTCTAAGGTATCTCCGCCACTTTCTTTCCAACCAAGTAAAACATTTTTTCTTCTTTGATAAATAGATATGAAAACACATTTAACTTTTATACATCAATCAAGTAAAAAGTTTCTTGACTGAAGACCCTTCGCTGCTGTTGAAGAGATAAAGCATTGGATAGTGAGTTGTAATGTGTTGCAAAGCTAATATTTTCATATAGATGTGATACCCCATATCATAAGGATAATGGTAGGTGGTATGGGGATCTCACATTACTTGGGAATGAGAAGTTCTTGCTCTTTATAATATTTTAATGGGGCTCTAATTGTATCATTGACTAGTCCTTTTGAAGTATAGGCCATGTGGTTTGGGCCTTCCATTGGGACGTTACAATAGAACTGTTTGAAACCCTTTTTTTTATAAGTAATAAAAGATTTTATTCCCAAGAAATAGGCATAAGCCCAAGTACACATGACGTATACAAAGGAATTTTTTTTTTTTTTTTTATAACCGTGGGTGTCTGGCCCAGCTTGCGCGCACCTCGACTAATCCCATGGGGCCCTGAAGTTAACGAGTAGGTAAACCTCCAGTGGCCCTAAGGGGACTCGAACTGGTGACCATTAGGGAGCAAACCCAAGGCCAGACCAGTTGAGCTACCCCTCAAGGTTAGGACGTATACAAAGGAAATACCTACTACTTTCCAAAAACGAAAGGAAAACTAAAATAGATTATGGAAATTATCTTCCATTACAAAAGCTTTAGCCCACAAACTCAAAGTACTATAGAAAAAATCCCTAAGCTCTCCCAATGAACGTTCTTTGTCTTCAAAGCATCTCCTATTCCTTTCATTTAATTGAGTTAGTTGATCTTTCAGTTGTCCAGTTTGCATTACAGTGATAACTCTGAGCACTAACAGAGTAGATTAGTCTAAATTATGACAAGTAAAATATTTTAGTCATAGTGAAATGGAAGGCATAGCCCAAGTACATGGTGCAGGGTAGGGGGAAGAAGTAACAAATTGAAAGCTACATCCATCAGTTTGAAAAAAAATGGTTTGGTGGAGAGAATGAAGGCATGAGGATTTTTTTTTTTTTATTAGCACCGGGTGTCTAAAAACAGTGTCCTGACTAATCCTCGGGATGCACAAGCCCTCAGCAAGGAGTTGCCAACAGTACTTGACTCAAGGCAAACTCAAACTCAACTTCTGAAAATAGGAAGAAAAAGACCAAGCCTGTGAGTAACAAAGTTTTGTCCTTCAAATTTTAAACCTTTGAAATTCTTATAAAATAAATTAAACTGTTGGAAGTTTATGGCAATGTGCACAAGTTTTGATGCAAATATTAATGCATAGATTTAGAAAACAAAACACTAATTTAATACAATCAGCAGTAAATTCAATCATATTAGATCCAGAGAGGATGCTTAAGAAAGCTGAACTCACCCATCAGTGGGAATATTTGAAGCAACTAACTTCACAGGAGATAGAATCTGTACAACAGTCTCCCAGAAACTGCATAAGGACAGATATATGTGTAAGAATACAAAAGAACTAACCTATTTCTTTGGCAGGGAGAGAGAGAGCAGAGAAACTCTTCTAGAACCAAAAAACTTCTAAAAAAAATTTAGAACCAGAATTTATACTTATAGAAGCAAATAGAACCAAACAACTTGGGGGGGGGGGGGGGGGGGGTTTGGATACGAGAATAGGTTGAAGGATCAGAATGACAACTGCCAACTCAGCAAAGAGAGTGATTAGAAGTTCACTAATTTTCACCGAGAAATAAGTATTGAAGAATGATTTCTGCTAGCAAAGCTTGCTTAACAGGGAAATACAACTAAAAAATAGTAGTAAAAAATTGCATAAAATGAAGGGCTCGTAATTTTGCTTCCAAATTATGTAAAATTGAAGACTAGTACAGGAAAGAGAATACAATATTTAAACCACACAAAAAACTAGCATTTTGCGACTCATACAAATAAAAAAATATTTATGGTTCAACATCTCCAAGTTATTGGGGCCCTTGTGACCTTGGCAGTTGTCTTCTTGGGACATGCCAAACTGAAATTGACTCTTCAATCGAGATCAAAGAATACATTCTAAAATCCTAGGGATCTTTCAAAATTTTTTGAGTGATGATGGTCTATTAAAATCTCAGGCTTCCTAAATATATTAACACAAATGCACATGTGTGCACACGCATGCACACACACACAGAGTTATTTATGGGTCCAGAATGAATATGCAAACACAAATACATAATCGTGTCCTCACTTCTTGGCCATGGGATGTTGGTATACATCTAGGTCAAAATATCTTAAAAAACACCCATTACAAGGCGAAATGAACATAGGCTGCCTGGTTGGACATAGTTAAATAACTGAACTGCACATAGCTGAATCATTCGTGGAAAATGTACTATACATACGGATCTGCTCGTTTGATTCGGCACATTTCACAATAGAATAGAGGAACTGGTGGGCTGCCCTCCAACGGCTTCTCAGGAACAACAACACAGCCAATATGTTGCTGCACTTGACATCTTGGATCTACACACTGCAGGTAGCGCATCTCAGTTAGACATCATAACTCAAGACTCCACAAAATAAGTGAAAGGAGGATCTATATGGCCTATGCAATACATACAAACTCTAAGGAGTGCCAAAAATATATGGTTTATGATTTGCAAAGAAGACAATACACAAAAGAAAAATGAAAATGTAAACAACTGCTTCCACTCTCAAGTAGAATCACTCGTTTCATGAGGGTTGCAGTTGCAGTCACGAAAAAACAAACGAAAAAAAAAAAAGTTAAAGGATGTACCAAAATAAGCTGGTAAGCAAAGAAGGGGGCAAAATTGAGCCAACTACTTAATTATTCAAATTCAGCCTCATTCAAAAGAAATTAAAAACCAAAACCAAGCTTATCTATAATTGTCACATCTCAGTTTAATAAGTCACTAGCGCTGAAGGGAGAGAGGAAGGGGATTACCGAAAGTTGAAAACAAACACTTAAAACAGTCCGTGATGCAAACTACTAATTATAGCATCCTCTAAAAGATACTAGACTCTTCAAAGTAAGAATGGTCAATGACTTCGCAATCTTTGATGACTTGTCTTTTGACGTGTTTTCAAAATAGTGATCTCCTGAAGAATCAACATAACTACCACTAATTCAAGCTTGTAAGAACTTAATGGGAAAGGTTTGTGTCTTAGAACATCCCGTAGTTACTAGGAAGGCCACACAGAATGTAACAGGACAACTTATATCATGGACCTTCTGTTCAAGTACGCATATCTCAACAGATCCTTCTGAGATAGGTACCTCAGCCTATAACCTTGCTATAAATCCAAACAATCGCCCACAGAAACTTTTGCAAACAATACACAAGGAAATAAGAATAGAAAGTGCCAAGGTGATCTGTTTGCTTTAAATAAAGGACAAAGTCACAGAATATTTTTCCAGAATTCTTTTTATTTATATCCTAATTAATTTATGGGGACAATCTTTTTTTAAATAAGTGATTATGGGTACAACTGCCCGATTTCCAGATTGCTTGTTTCTTTAGGGCATGTTTGGGTAACAAGACCCCATCTGAATGTAGAGGGGATTTTAGACAATTCAGAGATTTTTCATTCCCAAACATAAAACATCTACAGTGTAAAAAGTAAAAACTCCTCAGAATCTTCAAAAACACCAAAAACTCAAATAACCATCTCCCAAACAATATTAAAAAAATAACCATCTTTTTAATTATTTTCTACTCCTCTAAAAGTCCCAACATCTAAACATTCTCTTAGTCTTTAGAAGCACCATTGAGACAATTGTGTTTTCTAAGGCCCCGTTTGGATGTTGAGATGGTCTCAACCCATTTGATCTCATCTCATCTCATCACAATACCAAACACCACTCAAACACAAACACTTTTCAATTTCAAATTTTTAACTTTTAACTTTTTCATCTAATCATTACCTAATCATTACAACTTTCCCAAACTTCCAAACAAAACACACAAAAAATTCTAACTTTTCAAATCCCAAAACAAAAATTATATTAAATTTATATTCTAACAATATTTTAACCTTATAATTTTTTTATTCAATTTTTTTTCTCTCATTTTCCAAAATCCCATAAAACATCTTAACTCAAACCATTTCACTGTTATTCACAAATTACTTCACTACTATTCACAAATTATTTCACTATTATTTACAAATGTTTCATTTCATCTCATCTCAACAGCATGTGTTGTATATCACCATCATACAACTCAAAGGCCACAATGGGAAATGATTAGACTCTTTTTCTTCTTCTTTTTGTTATAAGTAAGAAGTTTTATTGATCCACGTAAATAGGCAATACCCAAGTACACAGGAAGTATACAAGAAAAAAGCCTAATTACAAACTACCCGCTACAAAAAGTAGCATAAAAGTCATTAAAGCTCGCTCCATTCCATACTATGGATGAAGCCCAAACCAACAATGTGTGATAGAAAAAGGCCCTAAAACCATCCGAGGAGCGTTCCCTAATTTCAAAACATCGACCATTTCTTTCGATCCATGTACACCACATTAAACATAGGGGCGCCATCCATCTTCCAAACAGCTGCAATATTACGATGACCCTAAATCCCTCTAGCAACACCACAATAAATCCGACACCCTCCTAGGCATAACCCATGCTATACCGAGCCTAGTGAAGATGTCATCTCATAAATTTTTTACTACTTCGCAATGGAGAAGTAGGTGGTCTACTGATTCGCTGCTGTGTTTACACATGAAGCACCAATCTGTTAAGTAGAAGCCCCGCTTTTCAGCTTATCAATGGTCAATAATTTCCCATGGGATGCCAACCAGCCAAAGAAAGCTGCTTTGAGGGGAGCATTGTTCCTCCAAATGCTCTTCCAAGGGAAGGCATTGGAGGGGTTAACCGTCAATACCTTGTATTAGACTCTTTAGCCATATTTATTGATTTTTTTATTAGTATTAGACGTATTTCTCAATGAAATGGTTATTGATTTCACATAAGTACCTTTTCATCTCATTGATTTCACATATGTACCTTAAGTCCTCACTATATTCAGTCCCATGATAATCAAACATTTGCCTTTATACAAATTGAGGCTTAGGACATTGAATAATTTTCTTGACAGTGTACCATATCCTAGATAGAATTCTTCTTGTGTTTATAAACTGCTTACGAATATTATTGAATAAGGATTAGAAATAAAAAAATGAAAATGATTTTGGACTCCAATGATAACAAAAATTAACTATTACAGAACCTGAATCATGGACTCAGTAGGCAATGAACTTCCACAGGGGCAGAAAATCTTCACATCCGAATTGATAGAATTTTCAAATTCTCCTTCAGGCTTCAGACTAATGGTTTCCAACACACTCTGTCCCTTGGTTGGCAAATCAGCTGATTCCATGTTCTGAATTTTCCTGGAGCAAGACAATCAATATTTCAGAACAAAGACCACGAGATGATAAAAAGAAACAATTACCGAGCAATTGGAGAAGCAAATAAAGAAGACTTAGAAGAAGAAGAAAAAGTTTATGAATCATACAAAAACCACACATCTGATCACAAATAGTCAAATAAAAATGAACTTTTGAGAAAGCCAAAAAATATTACAAGTCCAAGATACAAACCAAGGCGTATATACACAAGACCATTGAATTCTTCACCTGTAAGCATCATCAATTATTTTCACTGCTCCATTCTTCCCAATTCTGTTTTTCTTAGCTGAACCACGTGCAGTGGAAACTGCACAGAATGTTACACTCACATATGAGATGGCTTGATCTGAGGGATCATGAACAATTTGGAGCCAAAACAAATAGAGACGATCACCAAGAGCAATACTCTAAACTTGTAATGGAAAAAAGTCCAGTCAACTTAAACATGAAAATGATGGAACAAAGAATAGCAAGATGAAAACAATACAATGGAAGGGATAATGATGGATTTCAACAAATTACCCTCCTCATCTGAAAGCACCAACAAGATTCTGTCCACAAGTTCCTGCACAGTACATAAAAACACAAGTACATGTGCATAAATAAACATTATTCAGGGAAAGCCAATGGAAACAAAACGCACTTATGCATACAGAACAGTACTGAAATTATCTATACATTTCTGATGTTCTAGATGCAGAACTCCTAGTATAAAGTCAAGCATACATAAAAGCTCCAAATTTATAATCTGAGGGTTGCAGGCAAACATTAGATGAAGAAATAGAGAAGAACTTAAACTACAGGAATAACTGCTTGATTATTCCACCAAATGATGTACACCATATTGTCTGAACAAGTTGAATATAAGCTGGTGCAACACAAGAAGATGCAAGCATCCTCTAAACACAAGTCACCATCTCACAGACACGTTTAAATACTCACATGGTTGAATGTTTGTCTGGATAGCATTCAAATTCATAGCCCTGAACACTTAACAAAATACCTGTGCAAAACTAATCAGGAACCCAATCAACCATCACCTGCTAACTTGTTGACGCTTAGGAAGACCATATACCAAAGGCCAAAAACTACCTACTGGTGACCATTTTTTTTTTTTTTTGGTAGAGGTTGGAGGGATTGATCGGATAATATTGTTCAAGTTCACCGCAAGGAATTTAAATTGTTCATGCTTGTAATTTCATAATAAGGAGCAACAAGCAGTAGATTTGTGCCCTAAGAAACAGCAAACAATAAGTAATATATCTTTAAATAAATACCTGGATATGGAATGAGGTATTTAGTAGGCTAGACTTGGGTTGGGTTATGCCCGAGACAGTAGTGGCAATGTTGGCTAGTCGGACAGACATGAGAGGTAATCAATAGATCAAGGCTATATGGAAGATGCTTCCTATTTGCATCATGTGGTGTGTGTGGCGGGAGCGCAATGAACGGACGTTTGAGGACAAAGAGAGATCGATGGAGGAACTTAAAGCTTTCTTCTTTAGAATTCTTTGTACTTGGGCCATTACCGTTAATTTTAATGGCCAAGATTTCCCTGATTTCCTTGTATCTATTGCTCCTACGTAGTTAGGGCATTCTTTGTACTGAACATGGCTTTGCCTATTCTTTATTAATATACTTTTACTTATCAAAAAATAAAATAAATACCTGCTTCCTCCCCTGCTTTGAAAGACCGAGCTGGGCGAGAACATCCTTAAGCTCTTTGATTCGGAAACTTGCCAACTTTCCCTACAAGTTTAAGTGCATCAGTAATAGACCAAATAACAAAACAAAAAAAAAAAAAAATAGAAAAACAAATATACTAGAATTGCGAATCTTATACTGCCCTTAAACTTCTTAAACCAGAACACACAATAAAAGTTCCGTAGAATCCATTCTAATTCTACCTCAAGAAGACAATTAACAACTGGACTACGACATCCAATCGATGTACGTACCTGGCAATCCGACACCAAATCCATTTCTTTTTGCATGTACGCCCCCAAAACAATAAAATAAACTCCTGATCATCAACACCAAGAATATTAAAACAATTCAAACATCGGGAAAGAAGAAATTCTGCTCAAACTGGTGCGAAAGAAACAAGAAATTGATCGCGCAACATGTACTAGTCAAATTCCAGACCATGAAATTGGGAACGTATATATCAAATTCAAAATATTAGTAACGGTAATAATGAACAAGATAAAATAAAATGATCATATTGAAGCACGAGCTGCATGTAGAAAATGTAGAGAACGAGTTTACGTAATTACACCGAATCAATGAGACGAGTGAATTCGAGAATCGTTCACCGAGTTAAGGGTTGCAGGAAACTTTGCTGCTAAGGAATAGCACAATCAGTACTGGCGGCTGGTCATCCGAGACATTTCGGCATTGTGACAGGGCGGACGTGAAAGCGGCTACGAGATTTTATTTTGGATTTTCCAGTCACGTCCGGGTTACACTACCGTGTTTCCGGAGTTCTTGGTCAGGTTTCTGAGCGGCCTTTGATTGGATGGTGCGGGTTCCTTAGTAGGACGTGGACCAATGGCTCGTTGAAGGTGGTCTAGACCGGTGGGGTCTGGGGTCGGCGGGCGCTTCAGACATCAGTGGTACCAATGCACCAAATGCGCGCGTACAGCGGGGCTGAATTATAAGGCCTATGCCACGCTCATAACAATAAATAAATAAATAAAATTATGCCACGTGGTACCTTTCTTTTAAGGTTTGTTAAATCAACACGTTTTAATTGATCATTTATATTAAATAATATTTAAATTTCACATTAATCAGTGTAATTAAAAATGATAAAAAATTTTGTTCGAATGTTTAGCTTAAATTTAAGAATTGATATAAGATGTGTTAGACAACATAAGATCTCCGGAGTGACGGACGCACGTCATCTATATGAATATTATGAACCAACACGCATCATATGAATACATTTTTCTAACGAAAGGTAAACGAAATTCTTAAAACTGGCAATAAGATGAAGACATTATTTATAAAGATCATTGAATGTGTAAATGTTACAGTTTAGGAGGATCATAAAAGCAGCCTACGACTACACGCTATAGACATGGTTATATTTCTCGGAAATACTCAACACCTAAAAATGAGCTGGCCGCAAACAAATTCATGATACGGAAATATCTCTGATGAAGACAACATCAAGTTCCTCGGACTCGCCATGTTCTCTCGTTAGAACCGTCGCATCCATTCTCCAACTCTTGAGAATTAGAAATACACCCCGAGATTGCCTTCAAAGGTTCACAAATCCAACTGCTAGACATTATCATGAAGATGGCTTTTTACTCTTTTTCTTGACAGTTTTGGCAATAGCATCGCAAATCTCTCTTTTCCGTTTATTGTTACTGTTGTTATTGTTATTGTCGTTGTTATTGTTGTTGTTTAGACCACCCGCAACGGCTGAACTCTTGCCTTGAGCTTCCAGAGCATCCTTCACAAAAAACTTCAACCTCCATAGGGTAGATTCACTCTGCATACGAACCACAATGCACTCGATTACTCATTTTGTTACCAAGCAATTGTAATGAGAATCTATAAGATGGGAAATACTGGCCAGCACCGGTCAGGAAATCTAAATGATGACCTGAGCATCAATGTCAAGGTCCACCTCTTCAGCAGTTGATTGGAAGTATGGATTACTTTGAGCAACAATCTCCAAGGCCTTGGTTAGATCTTCAGGAGACAATTTGGCAAGTGCTGCCCCAAGTTTTCTCTTCTCTTCGGTAGTAATTTTTCTGAAAATAACGTTCTCAGCATAAGCTTTAATTGCTTCGGTAGTGATGCAAAAGTAACGAGGCATCCAAAACACTAACCCAATCGTGTTATCGAAGACAGAACAACAAAAAATGAAGGAAAACTGGATTTTGAAAGTTTTAACGACTCTTTCAAGTTAATTCCAAGTATACCTACGACCAGTCAAAATGTTGATACAAACCATTTTCCCATTTGTTGCAGTGCATCTATGCATTAAACAACATAGAAAACTAAGGTTCTTTAGGCTATTCACAAGCTAATGATAGAATAATACAACAAATCACTTCTATATATATTGCCCAGTGATTCAGAAATTTTAAGTTTGTTTTAAACATGTATTCCATCTATATGCTATGGATCCTAGAACCGGTGAAAAGCTCGTGCATTTTAAAGTAAGTTTAGTTACAAGGTTCCTGTTCCCAGTAAGAAAAACTATAATCAGCGGACAAAAGTTACTCTTGGTAATTATAGACAGTCAAAGTAGAACAGTTGCATTTGGAAATAATATAAGTGTATAAACTGCATATTTGACAAACCCCCCCCCCCCCCCAACAAAAAAAAAACAATCTAATCTAGAGCGCATCAAACTCAAAAGAGTCATTGGCCCGGTAGATGAAGCATGGGAAAATATGATTCCAGTTTGATCCATTACCTTCATTGGATGACATAACTTTCAGAATTACCGCAAAAACAGAATTAAATTTGTAGGGAAAAGGCAAATCCACATCAACATGCACATGTTCACAATCATAATCAACAAACAAATCCCAAGTTAATGCTGCTTTTGTTGGTCCCAATGGTTAGATTAAAAGGAAAATTTTATATGATATAAGTTAGCCTATAAAGCCATATTTTGCTGTATTAGATGATGCCATGGAACAAACCTGCACTTTTGAGCAACCATTTCCCGGAGATCTTCTAAATGCATATCAAGCTCATACAGCTGAAACGAATTCATCACGGTGCATTGGAACAAAGTCCTCATCAGATTCCCAATGTACAATAATTTTTTTTTTTTTTTTTGAAGGATAATACGATGAGAATTAATCAGACTAGAATAAGGAGATTAAAATTAAAAAAAAACACCTTCAACATGCTTGAAGAAGCTTAGATCTATGAATTATATCAGAAGGCTTGTTTAGTTTCAAACATATCCTAATAAGAAGCATTTGAAATTTTAACATACCTCATTACTCAAATCTCTCGCCATTTTGGCATGAGCAGCCTCCTGAGCAAGCTGCATATCAAACTGTGCCTCTGCTTCCTCCTCTTCTCGTCTTTTTTCCTGCAAGCAGATTACTACTAACTTTATAAATCATAAACTAAGATTATTTACCATATCTTTAATCCAAGAATGACCTGTTCATCTTGGGAAAGAAGTTACCTCTTCAGTAACTTTAGGCAGAAGTTGCAGCCACTTCTCCTCGAATTTTTCCAGCAAAGTTTTGGCCATAACATGAACATCACTTCTCTCATCATTATATTTCATGGCATTTTTGAAAACCAACCTCACATCAGCACATATTTCCCGAACATTCTTATATCCGGTACCATCCTTGGCCTCCATTTGATTTTTAATTGTACTGAAATCCATGGGCTTATCAATTACCTATTATTCATCATCTGGAGTGAATTAATTAAATGTGCATACAGAAGAAATTTAGGAACAAGAATGACAAGGCAATCAAGGACAGACTGTCAAATGTGAAGCAATGGAATATCCAACAATAAAGCTTAAGACCTTTTTTTTATGACAGGGGAACCACCCCACAGGTGGAGCCCTTAGGACTCACCCATGGAACCTAAACCCCCTAGCACAGCAACCCACCGCCATGGCCTCCCACTTAAATCGCAGTTTGATCCCAAGTGGAATCGAACCTGTGACATGGGGCTCATGCACACAAGTTCACCTTTACCACTTAAGCTACCCACGGGTGGGTCTTAAGACCTTCTACTGACATACTTAAGCTTAACACTGTCAAATGTGAATAGGAATGCAACATCACACAATTACTATTATGATTACTGACATACTTCAAAAATTAAAAACAACGAACTTTACCTCATAGTAGTCATGCAGCTTAAGACCTTCTACATCTACAGGTTCCATAAAAGGCCATGCCCACTTGTGTTGCATAATCTGGAAGCCAAGGCAAATGCATGTCAGGAAAGATGAAACAAAATGCACCTATCATTTTGAATCTTACAGCATCTAGTTGATGGTCCTTGTCATTGGTGCAATTTATAGCCAAGACAGTCCATCTGTTTGACTTCTAGAATAAAAGAAAGAATAATAAGTACAGCATTTATATATGCCTCTCCTAGATGCGAGAGGAAACTTGATTTGTAGAAAATCAACTTGCAGAGAAATACCACGAAAAATTTTATGGAGAATAAGGTGCACCATTTTGTTAATGTTCTAATATACAGCCAACAAAAAATAAAACTGCAACAAAATTGCCCAGCAGATCTTTTTGATGACGGGGGAACCACCCCACAAGAGAGTCCTTAAGACTCATCCATGGAACCCAAAACCCCAGGGAGACTAGCACAGCAACACACCGCCATGGCCTCCCACTTAAGTCACAGTTTGATCCTATGGCAAATCGAACCTGTGACATGGGGCTCATGCACACAAGTTCGCCCTTACCACTTGGGCTACCCATGGGTGGGTAATTTCCCAGCAGATCTTGTTAATCTAATAAGTGAATTTCGAACAGAGGGCATAAATAAAGATCGTTATCCAACTAAATTAAAAGAGGAAAAGTTGGCATCCATTAGGTTCCCAAAATGGATGGTAAATAGACTTTTGCATGGGCACAAACAAACACAACAGAGACGCACAGATGCACAAACACATCTACAGATACAAGAGAAATCATACATCTAGATATATATGTTAAGAACGCGAAAAATGCCTTAGCATAAATATATGACAGAATCTTTTACCTGGCGCAATATTGTGCCAAATTGGCGCATGAGCTCTTGCATTCTCTTTGCAGCAGCTGCTTCTCGACGTGATGCATCTTGCTGCTGCTTCTTGATGCTTGGAATATGTTTCTCCTTATCTTTATCCTTCACTATTGAGCTACCTTTGGATGTGCTAAGTTGCTTTTTACTTGTACTCGAGTAGAACTGTTCTATCTCATTCGCTCTCTGCTCAAGCTGCAAGGAAAAATAACATACTAACAATCTTTATAAATGTAAAACAATAGACTTAAAAATGACCCAACATGATTAAAATAAACAACAACACATTATTATATATGATTCTAAGCTAAACTCAATACGCGAAATTATAGCAGCATTCTCTGGATATGAAAAAGCACATGCTTATCATACATCCATCAGATACCTACAGGCTATCAAACGTAGAATGAACTCTTTTTTTCTATGCTGTAGATAGGTACATTTTTTTTTATAAGGAAACTGTAGATAGGTAAATTAATAAAGCAAAAGAGGTATAAACAGGAGACCACCTAGAGCAAAACAAAGAAAAGGAAAAACAAGCAATAGGTCTTCACCTCCATATTGCAGGGTAGATAAGGGCAACCTTCTTCTTTTTTTTTTTTTTTTTTTATAAGTAAAAGATAAATATTATTGATATAAATGAAGGAAGCATAGCCCGTGTACACAAGAAGTATACAGAAAAACACCTAAATACATTCTAAGAGCAATCAATTAAAGATAATAAATCATGAACATTGTCCCCATTTAGTACAATAGAGGAAAACCAAAGGAGTAAAGTGTGGAGGAAAAAATTCTTCAACTCCGCCATTGTGCGTTCCTTGTCTTCAAAACATCGCGCATTCCCTTCCGACCATATACATCAAATGATGCACAACGGGATCATCTTCCACACGGCTGCCACTTGATGACAACCTTGCTCTTCCTCCAACAACCCAACAAATCCACGACCCTCAAAGGCATAACCCAAGCAATATCAACCATTTGGAAGATCTCATCCCACAACATCCTTGTTATCTCACAATGCAGTAAGAGATG
This sequence comes from Cyclocarya paliurus, assembly GCA_029856935.1. NCBI lineage: Eukaryota > Viridiplantae > Streptophyta > Magnoliopsida > Fagales > Juglandaceae > Cyclocarya > Cyclocarya paliurus. The sequence continues at coordinate 3,442,205 of JARVXP010000207.1, read as the reverse complement.
ATCCACAGTAAGAGATGATCCACAGATTCTCCATTCTTTTTACACATATAACACCAATCCATCACGATACATTCCCTCTTTCTCAGATTGTCCGTGGTCAAGATCTTCCCAAGAGCAGCATTTCATACAAAAAATGCTACTTTAGAAGGCACACGAGACCTCCAAATATTCTTCCAAGGGAACAAAGTAAGATCCTGTGTTGACAAAATTTTATAATACGCTTTAACCTTACATTTCTTGTGATCATTAGACCTCCACTTCAAACTATCATGTTGTGCCGTAGGAGTCCCCATGGAGTATAGGAGACTGAAAAAATCGGATACACTAGATAATTCTCAGTCATTAAAGTCCCTATTAAAAAGTATATTCCACTGATGAGCGCCGTGGGAAAATAGCCGCATATCCGCCATTGAAGCCTCCCTATTGGCTGTAATACGATAGAGAGCCGGAAAAGCCCTTTCCAATGCATCTTCTCCACACCACACAAACTCCCCTTAAAAACTCTACTCCCACATAAAAGGGCCAAATACAGTCTCAAAAGCCCCAGCACATTTGTGTTTCCGCGTAAATTTGATAATAAAAAACAGCAATCAATCAAGGCACGAATGTTATAAGCCAATAAACACAGTGGGAAAACCAATGCAAAAATAAACCATTAACATGTTTAAAGTGATACTCTTTTTTTTTTTTTTTTGGCACTGGGTGTCTGAGAACAATGTCCCGACTAACTGTGATATTCTATGTTGTTATTTCCCAGCAACTACTTATAAAAAAAACCAGTACATATCAGCATCATAAGATCCTTACAACTGGCTATAAAGTGAAGAATGGGTTCAGATCTCTTGAAATTTAGAATATTGTATATCCATATAAAGAACTTCAGCAGTGTTCTAATGCACCCATCTTCCAAGTCAACAATATTGATCCTCCATTTTTCTGTTCAATACGCCAATTATCATGACAGGGAGGAAAATTTTATTTATGAAGGATACAAAGGCATTTGTGTTCAGATTGACCAGCAACCAAATTGTAGATGTCGCACTAACCATCTTTTAAGGAACTGATACGGTAGTGAATTACAAGTTTGAGTTGGCAAGACAATAATAATAGAAAGCATCCTATTGAAACATGCTGATTGATTATTGCTTGCTGAACGTGACATAAACCAAATAAAAAGCCTAAGACAATTTATTCCATTGTTTAAACCTGAGATGAAAGTAACGACTTTGAAAAAAAAAGACAGACATATGGAAAGGCACCTAGTATTAATTGGCATAATTGCTGCTTGTATTTTTACCTTGTCAACCTTCCCAAAAACTTCGTCAACCTGATGTCTGACACCCTCAATCCCTGCAGCACTATCATTAGCAATATTTCCTATTTCAACATTCCTGACATCTGGAATTGGTACTTCCATGGACATACCTGATTACAATTACAGGATCATTATGTATTAGCTGCTTAATGGGAATCTTCTATGATCGTAGATGCGTTGAGACAAAATTAGAGAACAGAAATTCAAACCCAATACTCACATGTTCATTATTACAGACAAGAGGAAACAAAAGCCTCCGCTGAAATTAGCTAAGCACCACTATTTGGTTCAATTGAGCTCTACCCCAACCCCCACCCCCCCTTCCCGCGGGAAACTACTTATCGAAAGGGGGAAAATAAAGAAACCTTGACGGCAAAAAAGATAGAAATCAAAATTTCTTTTCTATTATTTTCCTTAAGCAATAAACAGAGATCTTCATCTAGTGAAAATCCAATAGATCTCATGTCGAAACTAGTACATAGTAATTTTAAACAAAAAAAAAACAACAGAAGGGAAAAATATTATGGTTGAGGACCTGTGGTCCCCATCTAGTTGGAAAAAATAAATAAGATTATCATGTGGCTTTCTTAATCAATCTTCGAACTTCTACAGATAGAGAACATTAAGGAAATCGATTCCAACTAGCTAGAGATTAAATCGTTTGAAGCCCGAGCATGCATTCTACTTATATTTTGGACGCGCATACATATAAATATACACATACAGTACAGCACATATTCGTCAACGTATAAATAAATACATACAGAGATACAGAGAGATTGATAACAGGAAGAAGGACCCTAAATGTGATGCGCAGACGATATCTATTTACTGTAGCGAAGTTTGGGTTTTCGGCAGCGACTGTGTGTGAGGTTACTCCGCTGGCGAAACTGAAGTACTGATCCCAGCGACGTCGGCTTTTTCCTGGTTTTTGTTTAGGATTATTAAAACGCAGTCGTTCTCTTCCCCCTTGCTTCTTCTTCTTTTCGGTTTGTTTTTTTCCTCAGAGCATTAGCATTGGTCTATGCATATCTATATGCAAAACCATATTTGCATAATATGACTCAAAAAAACCTACATTGGCTTATGCATATGCATAACTTTAGCTAACAGTGAACAGTTGTTATCCAAATTTGGATAACAACTATTCACTCCATCAAACATATTTTAATTGTTATTTCTCTCTCCTTCCACTCTTTCTCTCTCAATCTTTTCCTCTTCTCCCACCATCAACAACACAACAAATCTTCACATACACATTCATTTTATTATTATAATATATTATATATATTTTTTTCATTTTATTATATTTTTAATATAATATATAAAAAAAATTATATTTTTTATTAATGCATTTGTATTATTAATGTCAAATGTATATAGTGGATGTTAATTACAAAATATATATAAAAATTTTGATTTTAGAAAAAAATTAATAATAATAAAAAAATAATATTTTATTATTATTTAGTCTCAAATATGCATAAGCCAATGTGGGAGTTTTGCTTGAATGGCCAAATGGTTATGCAAAAGAGGTAATTTTGCATATGCATATGCATAGACCAATACTAATGCTCTCAGTTAAACAGCCTAACAAATTAACAATGGCCGCTCGGTTATCAGAAAATTTTAAAAAACAGAAACAAAAACAATGGCCGCTTGCACTCGATATCGATAGTATTAGTCGTACAGAAAATACGACTGTCGTGAACGTGGTTAAATTCTGCGGGTAATGAACAAAAAAAAAAAAAGAGATAAAATCATAAAAATACAAAATGAGCTCTATAATATATACGATTACATGAATGAAGTAATTCTAGACATCTAAATCCTTTAAAAAGAACAATCAACAATTATTATTTCATCATTTTTTTATATATGCAATTTTTCAGTGTTCAATTTTTGCATATTTTCTTCAAAAAAAAAAAGAGTCATTATTAAAAAAAAAAAAATTTTGACTGCAAATATCATTGGTATTATTGATCATCCTTTTTTTTTTTTTTGAAAGGATATTATTTATCGTCTGTTATAATTTATTTATTTTTTGATAGGTAAGAAAAGAGATAAATAATATCGTCTGTTATAATATTAAACCAAATGATCTATAAATTATTTATTATTTTCACTTATTTGATGTTATATTAAGAGATAATGAAAATATTATTATTAGAAAAATATGATTAAAATTATTTGATGTTATATTAATAGATAGTGAAAATATCATTATTTAAAAATATGTTAAAATAATAATAAATAGTGTTTCTGGGTTAACTATTTATTTCTGCACCATCTAACAAAACTTGCAATTCTTTGCGAAATAATCGATCAAGGCAATAAACAAACTTGAAAGAAAGTATATTCTTTCTTTTGGGAGTTTTTTTTTTTTTAATTTTATTAATTAAGTAGATGAAGTTTAAGTTATTGGGAATTTTGAGGTTCAAAAAATGCTTTTAACCGTCCAAGAGGTCTTTTGGAGAAAAAATAGAATGTTGGGTAAATTTATCTAAAAAACTAAAAACTCACTTTTTAAAAAAATATCAAATTTAAATTTTTGTTAAAAATTTTTTGCATATAATTTTATATTTTTTAAAAACCACTTTAACTAATTTTACAAACTTTTAAGTATATATATTTACTAAACAGTAAATAATTTTTAATAATAGAGCTTTTTAGTAAAACTTTATAGTTAAAAGCGCTATTGTGAAAAGCTATATATCTTAGCGTATGTAATCTTATAACTTATAGTTTAAATAATAAACTTTATACTTCAAAAATTGTTTACTGTTTAATAAGCATATATCTAAAGTAGTTTTATAATTAGTTACATTAATTTTATAAAAATATAAAGTTATCTGAATGAGCTTTTCAATAAAAGTTTCAATTTGGTTTTTTTTTTAAATGTAGGCTTTCAATTTTTTTAGGTGATTAAAACACTTTTTATAAATTTATCAAACATATTATTTTTTCTTTAAAATAGTTTTTAAATAGTTAAAAGCATTTTTTAAACTTTCAAACTCAATTCTAAATAGACTCTTAAACTGACATGGTTATTATTATTACAATTTGATGTGAACGATATTCTCTCTATGTTGCTCTCATGTATAACTATAAATCAAGTTTCATTGGGTTACTAACATGATAGGTATGTCTTCCATACCGATTTAAAATTATAATTTTTTAAAATTATATAAACGGGACTTTATATATCAATTCAATTTTACAATTTATTGTTTGGTCTCTTGTTTCTAAAATAAGATCTCCTCCGTCCAATCAAAATGAATAACATTCATTGAGGTATAGAACATGCGATTTTATTTCATTCATATTTTTTCAAACTAAAAAATAACCATAGAAGGAAAATGATTTATATAGTCTAGAGTTTGTAAATTTTGTATACTCAATTAAAGAATAAATCTGAACCTGTGTAAAAAATTTAATATCTTTATATTGAATTCCATTCAAAAAAATTACAAAACTTACACATCCTAAAATTATATTTAATACTCTTTATATTTTATAAATTGAAACAAATAGAATCTCAAAAGTCAAAGTTATATATCTTATGATTTTTATCGGAGCTAAGGCCTAAAACAAGAAAGAGATAAAAATACAAAAGAGCTCTGCAATAGTTATAACTACATGTATGAAGTAACTATATAGATCTTTTTTTTTTTTTTTCAAGTAACTGTATAGATCTAAATACTCAAAAGAACAACCAAAATTTGAATAATTTACATATCATCATCTAATATTTGATTTGAAACAATCGCGCCTCGATTGGATAGTTACGTGAGATGAGATTATTTATGAATAGAAGTAAAATAATTTATGAATAGTAATTAAATGATTTGAGTCAAAACGTTTTATGAGATTTTGAGATAGGAGAGAGAGAAAGTTAAATAAAAATATTATAAAGTTAAGCAAATATTATTAGAATATAATATTTATTTTGGATATTAAAAAAAATTGAATTTTTTTTTTTTTGTGTTTTGTTTAGAAGTTTAAAAAAATTGTAATGATTAAATTTAAAATTAAAAATTAAAAAATATTTATGTTTGTAGTATTTAGATATTAAAATGAGGATAAGAGTATCTTGTAATCCAAACGGGGCGTTAGACTCACTTGGTTATACTCAATTTTTCCAATAAAAAATGATAGATACAACCGACAAATACAACCTTAGTGTAACCGGCTGACACCTGGGACCCATTTTATCACTTTATTCTCTTTCACTTTTCCATCTATCAATGAAAAATTTAGAAACTTGATTTTACTTCTCTCTTACGAGCTGGACTCCTGCGCTTTATCACTCAATTGTTATTCTCTGCAAATTGTCCTGGCGACCTCAATTCTCTCAAACAGCTCTCTTCTTCTTTTTTTATATTCAATTAGAAGTATTTTATTATTCATGAGAAAAATCTAACAGACGAGAACGAAAAACAATGGCGACAAACAGATAATTTGTAAATGATCTTCAAACATTTTTTATTCCTACTGCCATTTCTTTCAACTATTATGTCGAAAACAATTCCATGCTTCCAAATGAAAGAAACACAACGTGAGAAATCAAAACCGAGCAACACCCTCCACACTGCGAGCCTCTCCTCCATAGATGAGCAACCAACGGCAAACCGCAACAACCATAATGTCGTAAAACATGTTCCACTGTGTTCTATGTTTCAAGAAGTAAAAAACAAAATAAATTCTCTTGGCCTTTAGCCTAGCTTCACCTTGCACAGAAACTTTTGACCACCTCGCGGGTCAGCTTCTCAACAGACCATTCCATTTCGACGCTTTTGTCGTGGTGTGGGGCAAATGTACCGCTTGGCCTGCAGTGAGTTCCTGGAAGACAAAGAGATATGTGTTTTTTTATGGGTTTGTAATCACTATGAGGCATGTACACATGCATGCATGCACTACCTACAACTCTTGAGTCAATGGGGGCACTTTGTATATCATAGTATAGGGTAAGGCTACACAACATCATAAGAGATTGATTACATTCATCTCTAAATCTGTGAGCTTGAATTCTTTTTTGTTCTTGTATTGAAGAACTTTACAAGAAACAGACTTTACAATGAGTGGCTACCATACTGCTCAACCATTTGACAATTGAAACAAATAAATATCATATTTTCCATCACTTAAAAAGTTGAAACAAAATTTCATTTCACTAGGAAAAAATCTCCCTCCAATGGCTCTCTTCACTGACACAGACACAGATCCATTCCTACTTTCTAAAATTCCAGTTATGAAAACAAAGAGCGTCGATGATGGAGCTCATCTTGTGGGCTATCTGCTATATCATTCACTTAGCTATCATGGCGTCCACCTATTATCAGGTTGTTATCTTGTCGGACTTGGAGGGTGACTACATAAACATTTACGATACAACACCTCTCATTAATTGAATGACTGTCCCCAAGTTCACTGCACAGGGAATCCTGTCTGCCATTATCCTTGTAACATGGCATTAGTTCATGTTTCTAATGACAGTTCCCCTTACTTGCTATCATGTGAGGTTGTTTTTGAAGCAGCAACATTTTATTGATGTCACCGATCCATTCAGATTTCCTTCTGTTGAGATAAAGTTTCGGTTGATCAAGTTTGGTTTCTACTGAGTGGTCTTTGTAATAATCATGCATGCACTACCTGCACATCACAACTGCACCTTCACGTAAACCTCCACTAGTTCCTCCATCTACACATAGACCTCCACCTAGTTCATCCATTTCCACCGTATGTTAATCCTCTACACAACCCATATAAACGGCCAACCACCGCTGTTTTTTCTTCCATAAAACAGAGCAAATTTACGCAGCCACAGTGGGTCTCAATTTAGCCACCTTGCACCGTTAGTCCTCCACGAAGCCACTGCCCAACCTCTCTGTGAGCCTCGTCCTGCACCTCATCCATTGCAGCACCCTCTGCACAACCCACATGCACGACCAACCACTTTCATTTTTCTTCCATAAAATAGAGCAAATTTACGCAACCATGAAGAATTTTTTTTCTTCTTTTTTAGCCGAAGGCTCAATGTGAGATGGTTGGAGTTGCCTTGCTTGAAGGGATTCACGTGTGGTGATGGCAGCTACGAGGTGGAGATGCTTCACTGCAGCCTAAAGGTTTGCGACAGTGGTGGTTTCTTTGCTCAGAAAGGGGGGCCATACCTGTTTGGTTTCTTGAAGGAGACGGACGTGCATGGGGCAAGGCATCTTCAAGGGAGAGGGAGTGGTCCGACAGAAATGGAGGTGGAGGGAGCGAGAAATGAAATTTCGAGCAGGAGAGAGAGGGAATGAAATGGAGAGGGAGAGGATGGCAAAAAATAAAGTGGGTGACGTGGACACGCCGGTTGCACCAACCGGTTGTACGTAACATTTTTGTTTCCCAATTTGGTATTGAAAATAAGATTTTGGACCCACACCATATGTAGGATAATGTTTTCTAATTAACTACTTCCAATAAATTTATTGAAGATTTGGACACAAAAGTGAAGAGAAAATTGATTCGACGATCAAGAAATTTGTTTTAAAAATCTTCGAAATACTATATTTTTATTGTTACAATGCTGCAGCAAGGGAAAATGATGTCGGCACGAAGGAGAAGAGACAGAAGGGTTGATAGTTGAACTCGGATTGGAAAAGTGTAGTTCGAAGTGTCCAGGAGGAATAGATGTGTTACGGGCTGGGCTGGGCCTTTAATAAATCAAGTGGGACTCACGGGCTGAGTGTCCACGGCTTTACTTATTTTACTTAATTTCTTTTATGTAATAATTGGCCCATAGGCCTTAAGTCAGGAGATTATACTAGTCAATTCCTATTTCTAATATATCAATGGAAGATCTGACAAGTTAGTTACCTTTTTTAGTATTATGTATTTGTTTTAAAACCTGGAGGAGGCTCCCTCGATGAAGGCATTTCAGTATCAATATATGGAATTTAGCCTATTTCATGTCCATTTCTATTAATTACAATATAACTAAGTTGTTACATCCATACATATGAATAAATAATGTAAAATATAAATAAAAAATAACGTACAAAGTAATGAACTAATTACTAAAAGCCTAGGTGAAAAACAAGAAAAATTAACATAATGTACCCGAGCTCAGCATCACTTAAATAATTCTAATAAACAAAAATCCATGGACAATGATCAATCCGTGAGCAGACCGGATCCATCTAAAACCCAACACGTGCGAGGACCGGATCCACCTTCATATCACACGTGTGGAAAAACATCCAGAAGACGCCCGAGCCAGCAAGCTCGCAAGGTGGGACCTACACCTCAACGGCCGTAGCAGCCCCCAATGACTCCTTCCACCTCCGCTCTTACCACCGACTATCACCGATTGATCTCCACCGACGACCGGGAACATCGGTACCGGGGCCCGCCGACCCTGCCTCTTTCTAATCTCACTTAGCTCCATCTCCGGCCGAATCTTCACTGGCCCAATAAAAACCTTGTGCTTCCTAGAACAACTGTTCGTATAACGGTAACTTCCGGTTGCCGGAGCCGTATCAGGCTTCGTACCTGGAACCCGGAGCGAGTTGGAACGAATGGTATTGGTGAACCCAACCGAGTGCATCATATGGGCTTTGTCGAGAGACTCTGATCTCCACTTTGACTTGGTTTGGAGACTATAAGCCGATAATTCTTTCTGGTGCATGATTCTGCCGCAGAAAAGTATGGTGTCGATCGTGGGTTTCATTTCTGCGTTCGGGTTGGTGGAGAACTCGAACAAATCCGGTCGTGACGGAGAGCATGGATATATGGGAGAAAAAGGGTCGAATTCGGTACTTTCTTGGTCGTGAATGGGAAGGTCGCAGAGAGAGAGCACGTCTTCCTCCAGTTCTTCGAGGTCTTGGAGATATGTTTTCCCTTCCATTTTCTGTAGGGCTTCTTTTTGTCAGGAACAGGTTAAGGAAAATGATTGGAGCAGAGGATCAATGAGATAGGAGGGAGATTGATGGGGACTAAAGAACTCGTTAGTTGGTGTTTGATGGAGTGGAAACGCCAAGTTATATAAAAGGAAGAGGAAAGGGATGGGAGAGAGGATCCACAGAGACAGGCTTCTAGAGTAGAGGAAGAAGATTTCTGGGCTTCTAGAGGGGAGAGAGGGAGAGATGACGCGTCATTGAATGAAGGCTTCTGGAAGATAAATATTCCTTGTTTATTTGTAACTTAGGAGTGAAGTTGGTGGTGGTTGAAAACTTGAAAAGAGTAGTTATATGGAAGTGGGAGAAAAGGAGGAGAAGACCGAAGCACGAGATGATACGTTGCTACTTACTAGAAGGAGAAGACAAGACAAGAGCAGAGCAGGAAGATCTGACCGATACTTGAAGAACAAGGCAGGCAGGAAAGTCCGAAAGTCTGAACTAGCCCCCTTTCATTTTCAAAGATGGATTGGTCTTCTAGAGAGAATAAATAATTAAGAAGAATTATTTACTGGTTTAATTCGTCTCCGCTCTGCGTGTCGGCTTCACCTTTAACTAACGCTTTATGCAAAGAAAAAGAAAAATTATTATTAATAAATCGTTCTGATATTATGTATTGCCGAAATAAAATTGCGTTTTGCTAAAAGGCCTAATAGGGCCAGTCCATGTTAATCCACTACAAAAAATAGAGGGGCGATCCAGCGCCAGCCCAAACAAAATTGAAGTGGGGGCATTCCGAGAATTGAACTCGGGACCTCTCGCACCCTAAGCGAGAATCATACCACTAGACCAAATGCCCTTTTGTCAAGATGTCACTAATTTTCTCATTTTATATCAAAGGTTGGTTCCGCTGCCAGCAAAATCCTTATTCAAAGTATGTCGTTCGCGTACCTTGGGCCTCTGAATCAAAATAAAAAGCTCGAGCAATGACAAGGACGGCTCTCCTTCTGTTCCGTTCGCAATCCAAGCAATTGATCTCGTCCAGGAACTACTTCGCTTCAGGTTCTTCTCCGTACTCCTTCTCTCTGCCATGTCCTTTTTCGATTCTATTTTTCACTTTCGTTTCAACCTAAAGATGGAATTCCTGACTGCTTTGGTTTGAAGTAGTTGCCGTCCCCAGAAAGTTCGTCGGTTTCCTCTCTCTATATATGATTGAAAAAACTTTTTCCGCTGCTTGTTTATCCATAGCTTTGCAGATTACCTTTCTTGCTTTTCTTTTTACCTGTAATACTTATTCTTCTTAAATACCTTTCGGGTCCTGTAAAAAGATGGATCCGAACGATTACACAGTTGAAGGACCGCTTAAATTAATTAAAAAGAAAGAAAGAAAGAAGAACATTTTACCAATCAATATATTACTGTCTTGTATGCGTTAGGGATAGAGTGTGATCTCTAGTGATACAGGAGGATGTTATCATGTTACGGCTAATACATCATTACACCGTTTTGGAACTCAGTCCAACACTCCAAAAGGCTCATCTTGCTGTGTTACTCTACTGACCACTGCAACCTCTCTCTTTGTACTGCTCCGACCTCTTGTACCGCTTAATTAACAACATTCCAAAAGGCTCATCTTATTGTGTTACTCTACTGACCACTGCAACCTCTCTCTCTGTACTGCTTCGACCTCTTGTACCGCTTAATTAACAACATTATTCAATCAAAACTGCTGCATACAAACGGCATGAGCAAACGGGATGTAAGCGGCTGTACGTGGCAAAATTTACGTAGAAGTGAGAAAAATAAAAAGAAAAAGTAAAGAAAAGACCAATGTAAAGAAAAATGTAAGTTTCTTCTTCTTCCGAGTTCCAATCCTGTACGGCTTAGCTCCAACTATGGAGATCATCTATTCTTGTCCGAAAAGTAGATCCCTTTCTCGATAAGAATTTGGCTCCGCACCAACTTGTTGCAAGAAACAGAAATCTAAGGGATGCGTGTAAGGGGAAAAGAGGATGTTGCAATACTACTCTGTCGAGATCAAAGAAATTGGAAAAAATGGAACACATTTAATATGACTCATCAGAGAAATAAAATGCCTCATATTTTGCCCCCGGTCTTCTTCAATCGGCTCCCAAGTGCCCATTTCTCCAAACAATTCTTGGTAAAATAAAACAAAATTGCTACGTACAACCGCGATGAGAAACCGCAATGCAATCGGATGATGTCAGATGATTTAAATAAAATATAAAAAAAAAGTGGACGAAAGACACAAGAAGAGAAGTAGCTCAGGCTATGCAGACAGAGGTTGAAGGAGAAAGTATTCTCGAGTTTTCATGGCCAAACCAGCTGCACCATTTTCTCTTCAACAATTTATAAAACACTTTGTATGCATTCTTAACCCTCATCGCACCTGCTCTTGTGCATGTACACCATTTCTTCATTAATACAACCAAGCCATTAGCAAGTTTCTAAGACTCCAAATACAAGAAAATGCATCACCTCTCCTTAGCGGCCAAGTAGTGCCTCACTGAGTGTCCTCGTGCAGCTTTCTCGCCCTCCCTGAGAACAGTAAATTTATCGAACTTCTCATGTTCGAACCAAGACTGTGTAAAGTCTTCACGCCAGGTGATTGAGAGGTACTACTCTTGGATGACCTTGGACTTCCACACCAACAAGAAGATCTTGGAGGAGGTTGACATCATCCCCTCAAAGAGATTCCGCAATAAGATTGTTGGCTTCTCTACCCACCTAATGAAGTGGTTTCATAAGGGTCCAGTGCGTGGCATCTCACTGAAGCTGCAAGAAGAAGAGCGGGAGCGTCGTATGGACTTTGTTCCAGATGAGGCTGCTATTAAGACTGATGAAATTAAGGTTGATAAGGAGACCCTTGATATGCTTGCTGCTCTTGGAATGTCTAATATCCCTGGGCTTGTTGAAGCCGAGCTACAGTGAGCGTGGCGTTGTTATCGTTTATGAGGAGTACCAAGGAGCTCATGATCCTCACGCAAGTGAAAAACAAAAATGAGAGGAAAATCAGTAAATTAACTAAATCAATTCGTGAGATTAAAAAATTTCTCTATTTTCCCAAAACAATTTCTCAGCAACCAAACAATGGGCGGCCCCCAAAATTTTAGATTAAAAAAATAAAAAAGAACAAATTCGTGAAGTGGTCGAGTTCCTTGGCAAACTGGAGGGTCTGGAGTGATTTCAGAACAAGGGACTATGGTATTTGAGCATGCGGTAGAGGTAGAGGCAAGGGCCATGGTATTTGTGCTTTTGTTCGTGCAAAAGACTCATCTCCGGAGTTTAGTAAGGGAATGATTAGTGTCTTCGAGGGAGAGGGAGACGTCCAACAAAGACGAAGATGGAGGGGGGGAGGGAGAAGTGAAATTTTGAGAGAGAGGGGAACCGAAATGAGAGGAAGAGGAAGGAGAGAAAAAAAACGGTGACATGGACACGCTGGTTGCAACTGGAGGTTGTATCTATCATTTTTCAAAAAAAAATCCTTACATAATCATCGACCTTGAACCCACATGACAACCCCAAAATGGCAGGAGTTATGTGGAGAGGTAAGGTTTCTGACTCTTTTTGTGCTTTGATGTGATCTTTCTTGGAAAATGGCAACAAATATGATCTGGGTTGTTCTTATTCCTCATCGAGGCCTTATAGGTAGCTATTTCATTTTTGCAGCTTGTCTTCGTGGAGGGAACCAGATCTTACGAACACGAAAGCAGGAAACAGATCTTGCGAGGAAGAAGGGTGGGAAGGAGAAAGAAGATCAGAGGAGGAAGAGGAACAACGAAGTGGAGGGAAAAAGGAGAAACGAACCGTTTGGATAGCTTGTCTTCGTGGAATCCAAAAACATATGAAATAGACCGTTTCATTAATTACGTAGGGCATGGTTGCGGGGCCGACTACAAGCAGAATTTTTCTTATTCATTCAATTGATGATTGATCATGAAGCAGGCTTCTATCCATTGGGATTCTCACCCATGTATATATTAGAGCAATTTGAGAGTGTAAAGGGATATTATTCCTCCTTAATAACCAATTAATTATGGTTTAAAAACCAGATGCCATTTAAAAAATTCAACTGGTGACATATTAGTTAGTTGAAGTGCCACAATCTTGATGACCAATCATTTCTCCTCCTAAATCCGTGAGTCAATTGGTTGGCCCAAAGTAGTATACAAAGGCTTTCTTCAAGTCAGATTATAAAAACCGAGTTCTTTATTTGTTTCCATGTTTCAGACAAGAAAGAACCTAAGTTCATTATGGTTAACGACTCAATTCACTTGTACATGTTTTCTGCATATCTATGTATATGAGAGAGGAAAATTTCGATGACCCATATATGGTTGCGTTAGAGCTTTAAAACATCTTTGCACATGCCTGTCAACAACTAGTATGGTATATTTGTCAGCTGTACCGTCTTATATTTTTTCTTACTAACAAATCCTCATCCCCAAAGTCTCCACCCTTCCCCTTATGAATTCGATGAACTTCATGATGTTACCGTTAGGTTGCTCGCTGTTATAAGAGATAACATAATTTTGACATCTACTGTTCACCGGCAATAAGTTTTTTCTACGTTCTTCAGTTTATCATCCTTCTAGCTCTGGAGCATCGGCTCATGGCCTGAAGCCTGAATGCCAAACCCAACTTCAGTTTTGCCATTCTAGGTGCTGCCGCCCAAAAAAGATGGGCATGTCAAGCCACCACCAAAGAAGATGCCAGCAAGATCAGTATTGGACCTCGTAAAGGGGCAGAAGCCAGGCAAGATGAAAAAGATACTGGAGTTGTTTATTATGGTCCGATATCATCCACTATCAAGAAAGTAAACCTCCTTTCTCTTTCAACCTGCTGCCTGTCAGTATCACTGGGCCAATGCCCTAGTCATAACCTTCATGACATCTCCTGACATGAATGTGATCCTCAAGGGTGCAATTGCATCATCAGTGATATTTTTGAGTGATCCTTTATTTTTCCTTGTTCTGTTTGATTGCATGCTCCTTCCTTTTGCTTGTTCTGTTCGCATTTATTCCCGACAATACGAAAGAACGAGGCTCCGCAAAAAGTTAAGCAGGATACAAAAAATGGATGAACACAAGTGGCCGATACCATCAGCTGATCCAACACGAGACCAAGCCTACAAGCAGCATTTGGTACCAACGTCTGATTATAATTTATATTTCAGAAAACTAATTCATCGGGCGCTGTGTCTACTTCAGACACTGACAACCTAACCTAACGCCGTGTATCTGTTCCAGCCGGAATAGGAGACTAACTAACTACGCCCGCAATGTACAGAGTTAATAGCCAATTAGGTCGTAGCATCTAAACGCAATGTCAACTTGGATACAAAATTTTCATAAAACACCCACCCGCTGATCAATCTACAATGAAGCTGGTAAAAAGCACGCAGTCTACAAAAAGACTCACCAGCTGCTGCATGCAGCAAAATTAACAAAGCAGAGCGAGGTAGCTTCAAATACCACAGGCAAAAATTTGATATATTATGAATGTAAATGGAAAGCATCCCAGCAGCTAAGGAACAGACCTAAAAAACCCCATTGCTGCTTAAGAAATAGAAGTCTCACCAGACAGTACCAACGACAAAAGATAGAGTATCACAAGGATGGCAGTCCTACCACCGCCGGTCAAGCACCCAGTTCTGTGACCAGTACCTACGGAATGACTGTGCGGACTTGAAGCTATAGCCAACAAAACGAACACTTACTTCTAGTGGATAGATTCCTAGGAATAACCCAATCCTTACTGTGACAACTTTGATAATGGCCTTCATTTGCAGAAACCCCAAACCGCACAAGTCACTTGCCAGTCTTTTTAGCTGCAGCCTTGGTCACCTTGGCTCCGGAAGGATCCTTCTTCTCTACGCTCTTGATGACACCAACAGCCACAGTTTGACGCATATCCCTCACAGCAAAACGACCAAGCGGAGGATACTCGGAGAAAGTTTCGACCACCATTGGCTTTGTGGGAATCATCTTAACAAATCCGGCATCACCATTCTTCAAGAATTTGGGCTCCTTCTCAAGCTCCTTACCAGAACGCCTGTCAATCTTGGTGATGATCTCGGCAAATTTGACAGCAATGTGGGAGGTGTGGCAATCAAGGACAGGGGCATAGCCATTTCCAATCTGGCCGGGGTGGTTCATGATGATAACTTGGGAGGTGAAGTTGGCTGCCTCCTTGGCAGGGTCATCCTTGGAGTTTGAGGCAACAAACCCACGCTTGAGATCCTTGACTGCAACATTCTTCACATTGAAGCCAACATTATCTCCAGGAAGAGCCTCTTGGAGAGCCTCATGGTGCATCTCAACAGACTTAACTTCAGTGGTCAATCCTGTGGGACCAAAAGTCACAACCATACCAGGCTTGATAATACCAGTTTCGACACGACCCACAGGCACGGTTCCAATGCCTCCAATCTTGTAGACATCCTGAAGTGGAAGACGCAAGGGCTTGTCTGAAGGTCTCTTGGGCTCCTGGATCAAATCAAGGGCCTCAAGAAGAGTTGGGCCCTTATACCAATCAAGGTTGGTGGACCTCTCAATCATATTGTCACCCTCAAATCCAGAGATGGGGACGAAAGGAATCTTGTCAGGGTTGTATCCAACCTTCTTCAGGTAGGAAGAGACTTCCTTCACGATTTCATCATACCTTGCCTTTGAGTATTTTGGAGTTGTGGCATCCATCTGTCGAAATGAAGTGTAAAATGCATTAATCACAGCCACAAAAACATTTGGATGCTTAGATTAGATAGCAATAACAGCCATACCACTTTCAATAAAGAATAAATATGATGTTAAATAGGCTGGGATCATCATACCTTGTTGCAGCAGCAAATCATTTGCTTGACACCAAGGGTGAAGGCAAGGAGAGCATGCTCACGGGTTTGTCCATCCTTGGAAATACCAGCTTCAAAACCACCAGTGGTGGAGTCAATGATAAGAACGGCACAATCAGCCTGGGAGGTTCCAGTGATCATGTTCTTAATAAAGTCACGGTGTCCAGGGGCGTCAATGACTGTGCAGTAATACTTGGTGGTCTCAAATTTCCACAAGGCAATATCAATGGTGATACCACGCTCACGCTCTGCCTTGAGCTTGTCAAGCACCCAAGCATACTTGAATGATCGCTTGTTCATCTCAGCAGCCTCTTTCTCAAACCTCTCAATAACACGTTTATCAATACCCCCAAGCTTGTAGATCAAGTGGCCAGTGGTGGTCGATTTGCCTGAGTCGACATGACCAATGACCACAATGTTGATGTGAAACTTTTCCTTGCCCATTATGAAATCTTGGCTTGAAAATGTTAAAACTGTGCAAAACAAAGGGTGAGACCGTGAGAAAGCTACGTCTTTTCATTAACTTAAGAGATAATCGCAAAAACAATACGGCCATAAATTAACAGATAAAATGCTCAAACTCCAAATGCGCATCGAAAAAAAATCAAATGTCCCAATGAAATTAATTCTGGCAAGTTGACAAAGGATTCAAAAGGAATTAATTTTAGGCAAGAGCTCATTAACATAGTGGTTCAATTATACATGATAGACTATGGCCATGCATTCTTTATCCTTGCTGGCATTTGGTTATAATCTATATATGCCATTTCATGTGCACTAAACTACTGGTTCACAACTTCACATTAGTATTCTCATTTTCATTCACTCACGTAAATCTTTATAAAAAGATAGCAGCAGACAATCTAAAAATGCTCAAAACCAAAAATAAGGATAAAATATAGTAAAGCGAAAACTCAGAAATCTACACAAACGAAAAAAAATGTTTTTTAGATTACGAACCTATTTATATAATTTTCAGACTTCTAAAAGAAACTGAAATATATGCAACAAGAAATTCCTGAAAATATTCACAGCAGCACGAGGTCATAGCCTAACCTAACACCACAAATGACTTCGAAATCGCAGAGCTACTCACAAATATCACAACCTTCCGCTAATAAAGTCTCTAAACCCAATTGAACATACGCGACAATAATCAAAATATCTCCATCGGTATAATAGCAGATTTTGAGAATCAACTATATGACATAGATAATTCATAACAATCTAAGCAGCAAAGTATTCCTAAAAAAAAAAAAACTTAAAATCCCAATCCCAATTAGAAAAAAGGAGTACCGAATGGAGATTTACAACACACATTTATTCTCAGATATCAAACAAGAGCAGTCTGAATCAAACAGATAGAGAGCTGTACATCGATGAGAAATTGGATCTGAATATAGACCTCAGCCGCGACACACAGAGGGAGCAGAGCGTAAAGTAGGGTTTGCCGAAACTAAATTTATACAACATCTACATCCGTTAAGTTTACGTAAATACCCTCAGTTGCTTATTTGCGAGGTGATTACGCATGCATTTTTCAATTTTTTTTCGCGAGCTCACTACTCATCAATGGAGCCATGGCAGTGTTGGTATGTGGACTGCATACACTGTCAGGAAAATAGGAATAGCGAAAGAGATTGTAATGTAAAAGATATACCGCGAGGCGATTGTTAATATGTCTCTTACGTAAATATTTATTCTATTTGTATTGAATTATGCAAAAGAGAATTTAGTAATCATGTCTTTAGGATACAATATTATTTATATAGTGTGTAGATTATAAATTTTGAATACTAAATCATAGAACAAATAGATGCAATAATAACAATTGTAGTTTTTCAATTTGAATTTAAATGAGACTGTTATTGTCTAAAAATGTATAGAATAAATTGTAATTGACAGTTAATAATAATTGTCAAAAAATGAGAAAGAACACACATTTTCGTTTAAATAAAAAATCTCATCGCTTGCGGTGATGCGTGAGTGTTAAGTGCATCAATGCGTCTATGCGTTGCGCATGTGCATGTGTTCAGTGCTTGGCATTGGATGACACTACTATTGTGTGTCTACCATTGTGTTCTATTTTAAGAATAGTGAAACTTATTCACTTATAAACCACTAAAAGTTTTCTTGTCTTTTCAATGTGGAATATTTGAAATAATCCAACATTTTTTCACTTATTTCAAATAATAAGTAAAATTATTATTATTTTAATTAAAAAAATGCTGCTATTACAATTATATGTTGACTCTTAATATAAGTACATTTTGGATTTGAACTTCCATGTAGTGTATGATTATCAAAATTTTATCAATATGATAGTAGATATGATATCCTTGAACTATCATATCGTGTGACAAAACCAGAAAACCAACACATGTCAACACATATTTCTATTGTTCTTTATAGCCACGCATTAAAGGCCCTACGTGTTATCCCAACTTCATGAGTGCTATAGGCAGTTTACCAAACCCCGACAAAAGCGACCTGATTTTACACTCACATAAGTATAGTTCTTCTAGGTGCTCCTGCATAAACACACCTATTATGCAAACTCACTATGAGTTATACTCAACCTTTCCATTACATTGAAGGACTAGCACTAATCAATAATTTTGTAATGATAGTCTAATTTAGTGCTATTACATCAATAATAAGACTTTGTTTTTCCCATTGAACCTATAACTTAGAATTCCAAGTTTAGGTTGGGTTGCCATCTTTTAGTGATCTATTCCATAGGTTTTAGACCCATCTCAAGTGATGTTTTGCGAATCAGATCCTTATTTAGGCCCTTTGTCAGAGGATTTGCCAAGTTTGTACTTGACTTTATATAGTCTGCTGTGATTATGTCTTCTTCCAACAATTATCTCACAATATTATGTCGAAGACTAATATGTCTTGATTTTCTATTGTATGACTTGCTATATACTATTGACAATGTGGCTTGGCTATCACAATGTAAGGAAATAGGAGGCATTGGACATGACCACATTGGCAAGTCTATTAAAAGATTTCTCAACCATTCAGCCTCTTTTCTAGCAGCTCCTAGAGCTACTAACTCAGACTCCATAGTTGAGTGACTTATGCAAGTTTGTTTCTTGGATCCTCATGAGATGGCTATGCCACCAAGGGTGAACACCCATCCACTTGTGGATTTAGATCCATCATCCACACAGTTCCAGTTAGCGTCACTAAAACCCTCAATTACAAATGGATATCCTCCATAATATAGAACATAGGACTTAGTTCCTTTTAAATAACCCAATACAATGGAAATTGCTTTCCAATGTTTCACGCCTGGACAACTTGTGTATCTACTCAATTTGCCCACGTCAAAAGTTATGTTTGGATGTGTGCAATGCATTGCATACATCAAACTTCCAATGACACTACAATATTCTAGTTGTAATACACATTGATATTTATTTGTTCCAAACTTCAAAGTAGGGTTATATGGAACACAAGATATTTTTTCAAGTAAATGATTAAATTTACTCATAACTTTAACAATATAATGACTTTGTGATATAGCATAATCATTATCATTCCTATATATTTTTTATACCAAGTATGGTATTAGCAACGTCCAAGTTTTACATATCAAAATGAGATGACAAGAAAGATTTTGTATAATTAATGCATGAGCTATTATCACTGAAAATCATCATATCATCTACATATAAGCATATTATCACAAAATGATTATCGCATACTTTAGAATAAATACATTTGTCGGCTTCATTCAAACAAAAACCACTAGAAAGAACCACATTATCAAATCTATCATGCCATTGTTTGGGAGCTTGTTTTAAACCATACAAAAATTTGATTAATTTACAAACCTTGTTTTCATGACCCAGAACAACGAAACCCTTTGGTTGCTCTATGTATACTTCTTCATCCAAATAACCATTCAGAAATGTTGTTTTCACATCCATTTGATGAATTTCAAGATTAAATATGGAGGCCAAAGATATCAATGTTCTAATAGAAGAAATCCTAGCTACATGAGCATATGTATCAAAATAATCAATGCCATTGGACTATCTAAACCCTTTGGCTACTAGTCTAGCCTTATATTTATCAACGGATCCATCAATCTTTAATTTTCTCTTGAAAATCCACTTACATCTTATGGGTTTAGAACCGGAAGGCAAATCTACAAGGATCCATGTCTTATTTGACATTATAGACTCCATCTCATCATCAATTGTCTCCTTCCAAAAAGTAGCATCCCTAAATTTCCTTCTACGAGATACATTATAAAATCAGGACTAAAACCTTTTTCTTTTCTTATTCTTTTGGATTTCTAATTTCGAAATTCTTTTCATTTTTAGGAAAAACTTTTTCATGAGTGTTATCTTTATAGGAAGTAGTACCTCTAAGAGATTTTTGAAAATAATTATTTTCAAAAAATTCAGCATCTATTGATTTAATAATTACATTAGACTCTTGATCCAAAAAATGATAAGCTTTACTATGTGATGGATATCCAACAAAAAGGCATTTTGAAATTCTTGGTCCTAATTTAGATCTTTTGAGATCAGGTAATCTTACATAAGCCAGACACCCCCACACTTTAAGATAATTTTAAGTTAGATTTGCGTTTAAACCGTAACTCATATAGTGGCATATTATTCTTTTTAGAAGGCACTCTATTTAAAATATGAATTTCAGAAAATATAGTTTCTCCCCAAAAATTATCAGGTAGACTTGATTGGTCAAGCATGGCATTGACTATATCCATAAGTGTTCTATTTTTTCGCTCAACTATACTATTCTGTTATGGTGTATAAGGTGTTGTGCATTGGTGTATTATACCACTATCTTCACAAAAAGGATCAAAATCATTATTAATATATTTACCTCCTCTATCATTTCTCAAAGTCTTAATATTACAACTAAGAAAATTTCTACTTTGGCCTTAAAGATTTTGAATTTATTTAAGGCTTCATCTTTAGTTCTAAGTAAATAAATGTAAGCATATTTTGAAAAATCATCTATGTAAGTAATAAAATACCTTTTCCCACCTCTTGTTAGCTTACCATGTAAATCACATATAGCATTATGTATCAACTCAAGTAAAGTTGAAGACGATCTATTAACATTTAGAGGGAGACCATCTCTACCGACGGTATGAACAATGCCTCTTACAATCTCATGGAATTTCTTTTTGTGTCTTCACTTTCATTCTTTTTTTGGGGGCATTCTAAAAAATTAATTTTTGGTAAGTAAGGTTTCAATTGCCTCACCAAGGTTTCGATTGCCTCACCTTCATTCCTCGAGCTTCTTGAATGCATGAGTTTCTTATCTGTTGGTGAAAGGGGTTGCAAAAACAAAAAATAGTGAAAGAATAGTTTGTTTAAACATGCATTATAATATCGCTTTATTTAAGATAATATTTACTCTTACTAACAACGGTATGCACATGAGTTACAAGCGAATTTATCTAAAAAATATAATGAAATTCATAACAAGTCTATTTGTTTAATTGAGTTATGCACATACAAAATTAGACCCGAATACTAATAAATTTTTTGAAGAAATGAAAATTTTTAGGAGAGAGAATTTCAAAATTGCCTTCTTGGATCGTTCAATTCGTACGTTAATGAATCTATTTATAGATGGCCAAATGATGAATTTTTGGAAATTTAATTTGAACAGGTACATTTATTGTGTTTGTTACCAAGTGACACAAAGAGACTTTGTACAACAGTCACCTTGCTTCCCTACCAAACAACCCGTTTGGCTGAGCAGGTCGCACGCCCATAGGCCCATGCGGACTGGGGCTGCACACTGGGCATGTTGTATGAGGATTTGGCCATCCTTTCAATTAGGGGTGAAAACCAATAGATGCGGTTCGGTTTGATTCAAAATTGAAACTGAACCGACTAATTTTATACATGCTTAAAACTGGCTGAAACTGGCCGGTTAAGGGAGAGAAAGGTCGGTCTTGGCGTGATTTTGGTCAGTTCGCTAGTTTCTAGTCAATTATGCAAATACAAACACAAAGTTACAAACCCAAAAAACGACGAAGGTGCAAAGCAATCGGCAACGTATCACGATCCCCGATTGGTAGGGGTGTAAGAAAAAACCGGTGAACCGGACCGAACCGGTGGGTTTCATCTGGTACTGAGTTTGATTCGGTCTGGTATCGGTTTTATTTTTCTTAAAACCAGTCGAAATCGGTCCGATTCTGATTTTTTTTTTTCTAAGATCGGACTGGACCAAACAGGACCAATTTATATATATTATAATTTTTTATATTGTATATAATTTTTATATATAGTATATAATTATATATAAAATAGTTTTGTATTATATGATAAATTACTAATTAATATAATTTTAAATTTTAAAATCTTATATCCATATAATCTATTGTATTAATAGTTATACTAATACTATATCACTATATGTTATAATATATTATAATATATTACTATAGTCTATAATATACTACAATATATTATCACTATAGTATTATATACTATAATATACTATTATATATTATATAATAAATAATATAGTATATTAAAATTAAAAAATCAGACCGAAACTGGTAAAACCGGAAGTATTGGTTTAGGGGATAACCGGTGCGGAATCGGTTCTTAAAAATGCAAAACCAATGCACACCGGTTCGGTCTCAAATTTTATCCAAAACCGGACCACCCTTACTGATTGGTAATGGAAGCAACAAATATGAAAAACTTCAAAAATATATTCACTCATTTATATTATAAAATTTCATAATAAACAAACTCAAAAAATAAGAATCATACTAACATGCAGACATAGAGATTCATTGAGAGAGAGAGAGAGAGAGAACGTGAGCTACAGAGATGACATTGGGGCGAGATGGATCTCACTGGCAGCATGAAAGAGAAGGAGAGAGGATGTGCGGCTTTGTGGATGTCGGCTTGTGTGTACAGCATGAGAGAGAGAGAGAGAATGAGAAAGAGAGAATTGAAGGACGAGGAGGGGAAGGGGCCAAAGGGTAATAAACCCTAGATCTAAACGACATCGTTTAGTGTATTAAACCAAATAACACCGTTTCATTTTTTTTTTCTTTTCTTTCTAAACAAGTGTAAAATGATGTTGTTTAACTCATTTAAGTTAAATGATGCCGTTTTACATAACATATATATATATTTGCTATTGGCTAGTTTGACATTAGTTCAAATTAGGATCGAACTAGCCGACATTGATTTTAATAAATTGCTAACACTGGCCGATCGGTTTTTCACTGGATCCTGTCGATAACAGCTGGTCCGGTCGGTTCTTGTAGACTCCAACTCTCAACAAATAATTAAAATAATTTAGTAGAGACCTCCTTTCAAACAAAAAAGTTTTTTTTTTTTTGGTTGTTAAGGCGATTTGATCAACATTCTTTTGATAACAAATGCCTTTACAACGATTACCAATTTGCATTTGGCAGAGTGATAGAAGTACTTCACTACCAATATTTGTCCAAACTCTCAATTATCTCTTGGGTTATATTATTTTAGAAAGCAATGAAAATTACCAGTGGCTTGTTATAAAACTAGTTCAACATATATCAACCAGTACTGGACTCCATGGACTCTCAAGAAAAGTAGGCCGGCTGGACAAAGAGATGAGGTCCGTTTAGAATATTCAGCATATATACATGAATACTAACTATATTTTATTAAATTTTAAAAAATGAGAGAAAAAAAAATTGAATAAAAAAATTATTTGAATATAATTTTTCTAAATTTGAGAAAGTAGTATTGTTATTTTATTTTGTCTAAGAGTTTGAGAAAGTTGTAGTGATTAGATAATGATTATATGAAAAAATTGATAATTTGAAATTAAAAGTGTTTTGTATTTAAAAAAAAAAAAAGAATCTGATAACATAACAGTTGTGTTGCCGACCGTGACTCTGTGATCTAACAAAACAAAAACAGACATTTTATTCAAGAGAGGCGCGCTTCACAATGGTCGGGCTGCAAATCTCACAAAAGCAACCCTCCATTCATCTCAAGCCACGTAGGAAAAAACACACTACAAGAAATACACTCCATCACAGACAATCAATTCGTATGTGCTAGCCCGTTTCTCGCATCATCCTTTGCCTTTCTCTTCGTCGCTGCTTTCTGTATAGTGCCTCAGTTCGACGCCGACGCAAGCATCTCAGGCCAACGCATCTCTATCACCGATCTCACCATCTCTGTCGATCATCTCCATCTCCTCTCCATCAAAACCCAATAAAACCAAAATCAACCCACAATCAAACCAAAATCTACAATCAAATCAAAATCAACCCACAATCAAACCAAAATTCACAATCAAACCATAATTCATTCAAAATCACAGTGAAAACCATCTCAAACCCGCAATCTCAGATCATCTCCATCTCCTCTCCATCAAAACCCAATCAAACCAAAATCAACCCACAATCAAACCAAAATCAACCAACAATCAAACCATAATCCATTCAAAATCACAGTGAAACCATTGCAAACCCGCAATCTCGGGTTGAGCTTTGACTTCGGGTTAAGCTTCGACGAAGGGAGTGCGATTGATTTTCTTTGGGTTGAGCTTCGACCCAGGAGGTGTGATTCGGGGGTACGTATGGTGCGAGAGACGAAAGCCTGTGTGAAGGACGAGGGATGAAAGGGATAATCTGAGTTTTTGTTTGAACTCGATTTTCTCATCTTTGTTGGTTTAGGATAGAAACAATGGAAAGCATACGTGTAATGTGATAAGTGGCGGTCTGTTTTTGGGAGAAAACCAGCCGGACCGGTCCTAAGGATTTCTCTTTATTCAAATGTGTTTCATTCAATTGACTCGGCAAGTTAGGCATTCGGGCAGATTATTTACGTTTTCAAACTTTTGGTATTATATTTGGTGGATTTGGACTTTGAAAACAAGTCGTAGATGATGCACAAAAGGCTCGAAAATGTAATGATTGTACATTGAAAGAATAAGGCTTCGTTTGGTTCCTTAACCAAACTCATCTCATCTCACTCATCATTACAACTTTTTCAAATCCCAACACAAAATATAATAAACAATTCAACTTTTTCAAATTTCAAAACAATAAAAATATTCAAAAATAATATTTTAACAATATTTTATTATCTAAACTCAACTCAACTCAACTCATTTCAACAACCAAACGCACCCTAAAAGTGTTTTCTCGGAAAATATTTGTAACAAGTCATTGGTTGAAAACGAGCATCCAAGTTCTAGAGACAAGAAAAGTATGGCAGAAATTAGCAAAAAGGCAAAACTCAACAGGGTAAAAGAGTTGAAAACACGTTGAACGGCTTGTGAAGTTTTTCTGCCGAGCTTGATAAAAATTTCAAAGTTTTAACATGTGACCTCACATTCGTTTTTCTCCGTAGAAAGTTATGGTCCTGAACGTAAAATCAATGCAAGCAATGGAGGAGCGGTTCTGTCCAAATGTCTTATTTGGAGACATTTGTGTCCAACTACTTTGAAAGTCAATGATTCTAATGGTAAGAATATTGGCATTGGTATTGTCAAGTTTACAATTTGATTAAAAAATGAGATTTTGGCTAAAGTCAAAATTATAGGAGAAGTTAATCCACATTGAACTATCCATCCAAAAATCAAAATAATAATATAATATTAGATATTTTAATAATAATTTGTCTAATTTTTATATTTTACAAATACACTATATATATTAATTAATAATTTAATTTTTATTTAAAATTATTATTTTTCAATTATTTTTTTCCTCAACCTAATTATTCAATAGTAGTCATTGGGAATATTTTTAAAGTACAATATTTTTTGGAAGATGAATAGTGGCTTGACCAAATTTGAAGAAATAGATGAATTTATTGTAGTTCAAAAAGTAGAGTTTTAAAATTCTGACTACTGCAATACATACCACTTTTGAGCTATTTAGCCAAAATTTGGCTAGACACTGACATTTGGCTAGGCTAATGCCAGTGCTCTAATAATTAAAGAGAAATAATATTTATAGTTTTAGGATATATAAATCTCGCACACTCATTTCAAAAAAATAGATAAATCTAAAACTTAGGCGAAAATTTTATTTTTGTAATAATAGATAAAATGATTGTTGAATGCCAATATTTATTATTAAAAATCTCCTTGATAATTGTAATAAACTTGTAAACTGATGTGTAATCACAAAGTACATCTCATAATCATAAATATTTTTATTCTCTAATTCAATTATGAACGTTGAAATGAAAGTAAATTAGATAACATGACATAATATTGATGATAAGATAATTTGAGGTTCAATATATAAAGTATAATGTTACATACAATTATAAAATCACACTCATATTAAAAATTAAAGAGAGTGCATTATACTTGCACTATAAATATACTTTTTCACGTATAAAATTTTTGAGAATTTAGAGGGTAAGGCGGACATATAAAAATCTTTTTTTGAAGTACAACTTTTATCTTAAAAAGAAATTCTACTTATCATTCTTATACCACTTATCACACACATATTTTTTTAATTTTTTTTTAATTTTATTTTTTATCAAATATATAATGTATAGATGATGAATAAAAGAATTCACTTAATTTATTAAGAATAAAATAAAAATATGTATAAGATATGGCGTAAGATAATATGTAACAAAGCCTGACATTAAAATCTGCCGAAACTAAAGGACACGATTGAGATGCCATTATCATTAGTTGCTAGCCAAATGGCAACGTCAAAGTTAGCAGAGATGACTAAAATTGAGGGTAGATTTCTACGCCAACGAAGCAGGAATTAAGAGAAGTCCTACGCGATAGCGGAATTACAGGTATGATACCTGAGGTATCTAACACCCGCCGTATCTCTCAGCAATTAATATTGCCAATATTTTCGTGAGATTATAAAAATCTAGACCAAGTATCAAATTATACCCCACAAATCTACACCCAACATGTCAAACTGCTCCGACACAACGTACAACTACTTGGAGACAAAAACAAAATAATGCAGTCCCCCCACACATCCGCCATCCGGGCGGGCCCGGCCGAAAATTGCTCCGATTCCAATAAAATAAAACCCAATCTAGAAAGACAATTTGTCTCTCTGCGTTCCAGCTTTGACAAACACTACATGATGCATGGGTTTTCTCAGCCTTTCAGAGCCTGTTTTTCTAGAAGCCCAAGCACAATCTAAGAGTACTGTTGTATAGCTGATTTTATTTTTTTCTATCTTTTGTTTCTTTTTCCTCTAGAAGCCATCCCCATCAACCGCCCTGGGGATCTTTTATTTATAGCTGTTGTGCTCCATAGATTTATACATGGGTAGTTCTTCGGGTCCCTCAAATCGACAAACCTCTTGGCTCTTGTGCTCCCGATATTTATATATATGGTTAGTTCTTCGGATCCCTATATCACCAAACTAGAAAGAAATATTTCAGATATTTTCCTCTCATCCATTTGCTTCTCCTGCGACTCTTTCAGTTCCACGATGGTAGTTAAAGAACCTTACCAAGACCCAGTAGAAGAAAACACTGACTTGCAAGATCCATATGAGGCAGAAGAAACCCTCTCTCTCTGTGATCTTCCCATCTACAGCGATCCATCCGACCGGGATGACTACTCTAAAGATCAAGACCAAAGCTTGCCCCAAGACGACGATTTCTTTGAGTTCTTGAGCGAGGACTTCACAGCCTCCACTTGTGCAGCAACAGCGAATAAGAACATCATCTTCTGCGGCAAACTCATCCCCTACAAAGAACTACCTGGCCCCGAAAAAACCCGGAATCGTGAAAGCACAGATACACAAGATTTCACACGAAGAAAGACTTTCTTTGATGGAAATCACTCTGTCGATTTCAACAAGAAAAAAAGTTCCTCAAAATACGCGAAGCTGCAATCGGATAAAGATTCGAACACCTTGTCATTGGCTTCGCCAAAAAGCCACGTTTATGAAACACAGAAGTGCGATTTTGCGGTAGGAAAAGTATCATTAATGGCGTCTCCGGCGAAGTCACGATGGTGTTTGTTCATGTTTGGGATGACGAGGTTTCCTACGGAGATGGAGCTGAGAGATATCAGGACGAGACAGAACCGAATGAGCAGTCAATCATCGATGTTTCGCTCGATTGATTTTGATGAAATGGTCAAAGCCAATGCCAATGCCAATGGCGAGAGGAGGGGAGAGAAGGGATTGTGGAGGCGGCTAAGAAGAACTTTGGGATTGGGGTCCAAGCAGGGCGGAACTAGGAAATCTAATTTTGGTATAAAGTTATAAATAAATTAATTTTTATTAATTTTATCTTATGTAAAAAAGAATATTTAAAAATGAGATTTAAAGGCTTTTGGAATTTTGGGAGGGTTGTCCAAGAAACTTGATGGTTTTGATTATAAGAAATGATCTGCTCATAAATTTTAAAAATATATTGTTTTATAAGAATTATTATAGATACAAAAAAATTATATAGAGTAGATTTCTAAATTGATATGATTTTATGGAATCCGTTAGATTTGTTTTATAATAAAAATAATTTTATAATTTGATGTATAACATCAGTTTATAAGTTTATTTTTATATAATCTCTTTGTGACTGAATTATTTTCTTTATTTTATTGATAAGTTGTAAATAAATTGTAGTTGGTTATGGATCTATCAATACCATTATAAAAAGGGGCTTTGGTTATATGTTTGAGATGTGTTGGTACTAGATTGATCACATTCGTGACATCAATTTGATAAGTCTCATAATATAAAGAAAAATATTTTAACCACAAAGAGTGTTAACGTCGTGTTTTGCATGCCTTTGGGTCAAGTTTTAGTAACTCGGATCTTTATAGTTGGGCCTCAATTGGTACTGTGTGGAGCTCCCGGCAGTGGTTAGGTGTGGCTGTACGGTTTTGGTGCATACATCCATGACGATAAATAATATTTAAATGCAGAGAAAATAAATAGATGAACACATATTTAAGTAGTTCTACATTAGGCCTACATCCACGAGGATTTGGAGATGAGAGATTTCACTATAATAAACTTGTTTACAGTCTCTCATTGTCTCTAATTTTTCACTGTACAATGAAAGTTATAGATCTATTTGTTAGCGAAAAAGTTATCTCTAAAGCTATCAGGTTGAAGAAGAAGTCGAAGAAGAATCGAACAAGTTCGAAGTTCAAAAGAAGTCGAAGTCCAAAAAATAAAATCCCGCGAACTGTCGGCTCCCTATCCCTTTTATCTGACCCCTTTGCTTGTGTGCCCCCCATTTGCTTTAAGTTACTTCCATACTTTTTATCTCCTGACACCTCTATGCCTCTAGTCCCTTCCTGTCTCTCATTCTTATCTAATATTATGTCTTCTAGTGAGTCATCCCTCATTGGCTGGGTCTAGGAAATTTCATGGACAGGAAAAAAATTCCCTCACAAAAGAATTCCACAAATATAAACCTGTAAATTGATGTGGCTTAATGCGGTACGTCAGATTGTAAAATTATTTTTATTATAAATTAAATATAACGAATTCTATGAAATCACATCAGTTTAAAAATTTACTTTATATAATTTATTTTATCTATAACAGTTCTCTTTTAAAAAATGCTAATGTGTCCAATGCATTTGACCAAATGCCGATCATTGGTATGGGTCAAATGCAAGCAGATTCTATTTATTTTTAGGAAAAAACTACTTTACCCTCCTATTTGTAACGCTCTATTTGATTGCTTGCCAAAATTTTTTAATTTTTTTACTTAATGATTAAAAAAGTGATTTTAAGTGTATTAGGATTTTTTTTTATTTTTTTTAAATCTTTAAATGTATTAAAAAAATGAAAAATGAAAAATAAAAAAAAATGTTGAATTAACACTATTGGTCAAGTAGAGCAGGCTACTCTGGGTGGCAGAGTAGCCTGACTCTTATTCTTATTTGTACCTAATACCATTGTGAATTTAATAACCTCACAGATGATTCAAAAAAAGAAGAAATAACCTCATAGATGGAGCATGCTATGGCCACCGTTAAAAAACCTAAAGGTCTTTACTAATATTTGAAAAAATTTGCATAACCTCTTACTATTCACACAATTTTCACGTACTATATTCTTTTAATTATTATTATTTTTTCTTTTATCAAATATTTAATAAATAAATAATGAATAGAAGAATTGAGTTAGTTTAAAAAGAATAAACTCAATTTAAAAAAAAAAATTAAAAAATAGTATACGAAGATTGAAGAAGTTGTGTAGCATTGCTCCTAATAGGAGGTAGGCCAGAAACCCAGCAAGATATTCATCTTAAATGGCCGAATATAAAAAATGGCGTAGGTTGACCCCTTAGGATTTAATATCACAAAACAGAATCCAGAAGAGATTTCCGTAAACCTTACCTCTGCAAATATTAACATTGGCATTTGCATTTTAGTTTTTACAATTAGAATTTCTAAATGCCTAAATTAGGCGTGTACCAAAAAATTTGTGAAAGATGTGCTCTTGAGTCTCGTATAGAATAAAAAAGGAGGTCCCGGCTCGGGCATCAATTAATTCTCAAACTTTTATTTTCTTCCCATTCTTCCATCTCCCTGGCCATCAATACGCCGATCTATTTTACTTTTCTTTCTTTTCTCTGAATTTCGGTTGCGATTAACGCCCACATCGACCAAGCCATCTCCGGATGCTTTTGTATGTTCTTTTTTCAATTTTGCCGCTCCAGGAAACTGCAGCAAGTATTGTTGCCAAGCACAGTAACATCAGGGTGCATCAAAGAACAGTAATGGGATTTAACAAAGATTCTGTGTTGAATAAGTGAGAAAGTAGTTAATCACTAGAGAGGACAACAGTCTCGCAGGTTTTTGTGATGTAGAAGCAACACAAACAAAATGGAGCCAAATTATGGCAGCGATTAAAACCCATTGCTAGAAAGGATAGCATACACAATCAGCTGATTCTAGTCACCCAAAAATCATGCATGTTATTGGCCTAGAGTTCACCTCTATTTCCTGCCTCTAGCAGCCCTAATGCCTATACAATCACTCAACCACTATATTTTTTTTTTCTTTTTAACCCAATATCAAAAGGTAGCATATCCCATTCAGTAAAATGAATGAACAAGGAGAACAAAAATGAGAACAAAGAGGGGCAAAGGGGAATACAAAAAAAGGTGAGGCTTATCATACCTTTTCACTCAAAAACAGATTTCTAGAAGCAGCGTTGTCCATGATGCTTCTGTAATATTGTGTAAAGGGGAAGTTGCCATTATGCTTCTCCAGCTGCACATCAACCATTTAATACTTATTGAAGTAATTTGTACTAATCCAATTCACAAAAACAAATATTTTGCAGTGTAAGGAAACCTGGAGGAACGATTCAACAGATTGTTGATCTTTTGGTGAAAAAGCCACCTCATCTCTTTTCTTCTGCACAAACTCTACGTTCAGCTCAACCTACAGTACCAGAAAAAGAGAGGTGCACAACTGCTTTTATTCGGTAGTTGGTAAACCAAACCACAAATCAAACACCAAAATTATCCAATCATTAGGTAATTGCCAAGGGCTACATGCATGGCAGCAACTCGATCCAAAAGTGGGTGGGGCCTGGGAGAGAACAGCTACACCCGTAGTTAAATTTCTTTGTCAATTATAGACACCATACAAACTAAATTCTTTTATCATAACTTGTACCTGATCAATAAAACGCTTCACCACACGCCTGAACCTCTCAATAGTAGTTATCTCATGAAACTTCCTAAGGTGGATGAGAGGAATAGTTGCCACTTCAGGAAAAGATATGTGGTAGCTCCATTGAGCAAAGTGCACTGAAAGCAGTTCAATGGCCGATGAAACGCACGCCTCTTGGAAGTTTTGTGATTTTAACCAATATTTTGGCAACTGTACAGATAACATGTTGTAATTATAACCAACATACAGTAGTTTCTATTCTAGATGAGGATGTCAGAGACCAGCTGATGAGGATTAAACTACATAACGAAAAATGTATCATTGAAACCAAATCAGGAAGAATTGAGGGATAGAACTACATCAGTATTAATTCCTAACCTTGACAGCAGATGAAAATTTGAAGGCCTTCCCACGTTTTCCACCCTCCTTGCCAACTTTATATTCCAAAACATCCAACACCAAAGATGCAACAGGAATGAAAACCCCACTAGAACTGGAGAGATTATTCAGCCATTGGATGCATTTAATTCTCAAAGGTAGATATCTTGGTCCAGGAAACAGGAGAGCCACGCCATTTATGATTTGAATGAGCACATAAAGCAGTGGCTGAAGATCGTAATCATGTATGCAGGCTGCAATAAACATCACCCAGAGATCGATACAATTAGTGTATTGCCAACTGCATATTTTCTTGAGTGCTTCCTGACAATCAACAACAAAAAGCAAAGCATCAGAAAAGTTCCCCCACATCATGATATCATAACTCGTGATAAACTTCAGACACTCATGAATAAGAGAAACAAGCTAATATGTCTGTATCCAACAAGGCACTGAAGAAAACACATGCTCATTGCATACCTTCTTCTTCGTTTGCAGACCCTGCTGCAGTATTTTAGCAAGTTGCTTAATGCAAATCATTGCTCTACTAGATGATTTCTGTACATCTAGGGAGCACAGCTCAACCAAGGAATTTCTCAGAAACTGAAAATGTTTAAGCAGGACTGAATCCACAAATTGACAGTGACCAATAAATGCTTTGTATGTTTTAACCAAACAAGTGTCAAAGCAACTGGAGCTAAAAGCAGAAGCCACATCTTTTATGATGAGAAAGGAGTGTGAGGAGAGAGACCCTCCACCAGTTGCCCATAAATGAACTGAGATCTACATCAATTTTTCAAAAAGATAGTGAGTGAAACTTTACCATAGTATGAGACTTGCAAATAACAAAAAAGGCATAAACCAATAATACAATAACGTGGATATAACTACCCATCATAAGGATATTCAGATTTGCAGGACCCCATAAGTTCAAGGTATGGTTTAATTCTCTGTGTGAGTCCCCGTGGTATATTCAAACAATGTACGGCAATACAATGATCACAATGATTTAATAGCCATCCCATCATAATGTCCACCGATAAACATTCATATTTATGCTATGTAACACACACCCACACTGTGAAATCACCATTTGTCCCCAAAGCTTAAGTTGATGGAAAGAGGTAGATTTTATTATTTATTTTATATCTTAACAATCTCCCTCACATGTAGGGTAGACTATCTCTCAATGAGTGGTCCAACAAGTGAAATATTTAATTAAATGGGATAGAGTGTAGAATTAGGGTTCGAACTTAGGACTTTTGCTCTGATACCATGTGAAATCATCATTTGTCTCCAAAGCTTAAGCTGATGGGAAGAGATAGATTTTACTATTTATTCTATATCTTAACACACCCACACCCCAAGGGTTTTGAGATATAACAGTATCTTATCATTTAAACTGAAGTACCTTAACCAATCTGTGCAATAAAGAAGGAAAAGCAGCAAAATATATTATCGATGCTCTGAGCCGGGCTACAGAGAAGGCCAAAATCTCATGGTCTGTAACTTGATTCAAGAGATACAGTGTACTCCTCAAATAAGATTTGATTAGCGGCTTCAAAGCTTTCCATTTTGATGTATTCTTCAACTCCAAAATTGTCTCCCTCCTGCAATTGGAGCTTGATATTCCAAGTAGCCCCCGAAATATATTATCACCCTCATGAAGCATGAACATCAACATCTCACAGAAAGCTTCACTGTTCTGAATTATATGATATGAATTAGCACCGAAAACATCAGTCGATTTGGTTCCGTAGTGGCACACAGTCCGATATCCATTTATAAGACTAGTTAGTGCAGATAAACTCTTCTGCTCTTTGGCAAGTTGACACCAAAATCTAAGGGCGGAGATAGTCAAAACCTTGCTCTCATTTGACTGCATGCTTTCGTTACTTGTCTCACCCTCATCAGAAAACTGTTACAAGCAAAACATACTGAAAAGTTCTTTAAATAGAAAAAACAAATTACATTAGTGGAATGACCAGTGTGAGTTTGAAGACTTTCATTTCTAATAGACACATTCTCGTTTGATCATTCAGCTACATCAATAATTTTTTCAGGCCAATTGGGATCCACTAAACTCTAAACATTTTCTTTTCACCATTCAATTGTCTTAGACTGTAATGTATTTTCTTCATTAATTTTATTAATGAATACCCTCATCATAACTATGTAAATAACTTTTTCAGCATTATGAATGACTTACAGTCTCTTCATTTCTGAAAGGTTGAAGACCCTTATCATAGCTTTCCAGTAGCTTAGCAAAATCCGGATCCTAGGGAATTTTCAAGTGAAATGCTTCATTAAGCAACTTAATAAATAATTAATTATTATCAATTAACATATAAAAACAGAAAAACTTAACATCAAAGGAATAATGAAAGAGCAAAAGAAAATGGTCAAACAGTCCAAGATCTATGGCATATTTCACAAACTCTGATTTCAAAACAAAAGGAAAACACACAACATATAAGATATCGAGGTAAGAATATTGTGTTGATTCAACATCCCCGTAAACCAAACCCTATGATTCTCAAAATAACCAGGCATATATTTCCCACTTTCTGAAAATCTCCTGATACAAAAAATAATTAAAAAATATTTTTTGTTTAGAAATTGTTATTAAATTAAAGGAAAGATCACATGTATGCCTGAAGCCAGAAATTTCCCAGTCTGCAATTTTTCTTTTTGGGGGTTGGGAAGGAAAGGGGGGATTCAATTAATCCCTAGGACATAAACGGTAGTCGAACCAACCAATGATGGAATTTCTCATTATGATACCTGAATATATCCAACCAATATAACAATCATAAACCAAAAGGAACAAAATTATCAAGCAATTATAAAAAATGTCTAAAAGAAAAAAAGTCAATACATTAATACCTTTTCCTTCAACCTGTTCAATTTTTTTGTCTTCTGTGCAAGATCTAAATGAATTTCCCTGTTTTGCATTGATAAAGCACTACCTCTGTTGCCTGCATATAAATTCCATCAAAACACAAACTGAAGAGGCAAAGGGGAGAAAGACAAGATGATACAGGATTTCTGTAACATCATGTAACACTGTCCTCACCTTCAATATAATCCTCACTTCCACTTTCAATAACATATGTGCACTTTGAGTCCTGATTGTCCCATTTCAAAATTCAACGAAAATAAGCCCAATAAAAAGCCAAATCAATACTTTAAAAAAACTCTAAGCGATAAAAATACGTTCCACAACCTCTGAGAGATATCCATCGCTCTCTGAATCATCTCCACTCACATCACTGTCATCTTCACTAAATATTGCATCCAGGGATATATCTTCAATATCTCCACCTTCGGGCTTTCTGGGGAGAAAATGAATGGAAATTTCAACAACAGTTTCAAGATCAATTCGTGCGAACTTCTCATAACAGTTCTCTAAAGGATTTAAATGCCATGACATAAAAAATTTAACAAGGGAAAAGTTACAAACGCATTAAGTCTTAAGAGGAAAATTTGAGCATGTTAATTTCGAAAGAAAAAAAAAATTATTCGATGGCTGAAAATGAGAAAGTTGCATCAATTTCACTTTTTTTTCACCTTCCATTAGACAGCTCTATAGCGTCCCCTTCTTGGTCTTCAGCAGCATCGTTCTCATCTCCTACAGCAAGAACAGCACAAAAAGCCCGCATAAATTAAATTTGATTGAGAAAACACTCTCCATTAGTGGAAGAAATGTAAGAAAACGGATAATAATAGTAAGGTCACCCACCGCGTTACTCATTTTAAGACCACAGGGTTTAATAAGCCCTATACACTCTACATGTCAACCATTGATTTTAAGCATACATGCAGGCATATATAAGACGCTTAAAACGTAGCATGAACTGAAGATGAAACGCAGCTTTTAGAGAATAGAACCCGTACTTTTAGAAGTTCTCTTTTTGAACACAGACTTCTGCTTCCTCTTTCTTTTGAGCACAGACTGAAGATTTTTCTTGGCGAACTTCCTTGCCTTCTTGCCCAGTTTCCCCATTGCGTATAAATATCGAAAATATTCTCAACACCCACAACGGACTCAAATTTATAAGTATGTAGGTGAAGAAGAAGAACTGGGAAAATTCAAGTGCTGCGTGTTCGAAGCGTACATCTGAGAGAATGGATTGAGCTTTGTCGGAGTAAAGGATTGAGCCGTTGCCTCGCACTCGTCTCTGCTACCGGTCACGTAACTGAACAAAACCCTAATTGGAGATTGAATTGGGCCTGCGGATCCAATTAAAATTCATGCTTTGTAGCCCTTCTTCTTGGGGGCCCATTTCGGTATAATTCGAAATCTTAAATGGCTTTTTTGGTTTGTGTAATTTAGGACTAATTTGGACACCTAAGTTATTTTTATATATTATATATACATATATATATTTTTTAAATATCACTAAAATAAAATATATTTTTCATTTTAAATTTTAAATTTTTTTTCTAATAATTAAAACTTTTCAAAATTTTAAACAAAATATAAAAAACAATATAACTTTTCCAATTTTCAAAATAAATATTATATTAAAATATTATATTTAAACAACTTTTTAAATTTTATAATATATTTATTTAAAAATTTCTCACTCATTTATCAAAACTCAATAAAACATTTTAATTAAATCATTTATTACTATTTATAAATATTCTAAGTGTTCAGATGGGTATACAATAAGCAAAGGTATACAAAAAGAGAGGTCCGCAGCTGAATATGTTAGTTTATGGTCCATTAATAAGATTGTGTGTCGCTGAATTTGTTAATTTATTCAACTTGTGATTAGCTCTACACCACATACTTAAGTTTGGAAAAAAATAAATAAAAATAGGAGTGAATAAATGGTGCATTTCGTCACTGCATTTTTCGGTTCACTTAAGATTTTCCTTATTGTATCCTAAAACATGGTTAATTCGATGAACAAACGTAACGGGCGTACAAAATTGATACCGAACGTATGAAAGAATATTGTAAAAATATAAAAAATAAAAAGACTCACAAAGAGAAATAGCTTCTTTTTTTTAACATTTTATATCCTTTTTAATTGAGCGATCAACCATCAAAGATCGACATCCAAAAATTATAGCAAATGCCGACAACTTTAGATCTAGTTTGAATACAAGAATGCTTCACTATTTTTTATTATTTTATTATGATTATTTATCTAATTTTTATTACTATTCAATATTATTTAATATTCTATCATTATTTTTTTTTTACTATTTTATTTATTTATTTATAAAATATTTTATAATATCTCACTACCCAAATGCCAACCTTTATCAATTGCACCCGTAAGCAATAGATTAGGCTCATGGTACATACCAACTTATTAAAGCATCAATATTGGTCTATATATA
Organism: Cyclocarya paliurus; assembly: GCA_029856935.1. Classification (NCBI taxonomy): domain Eukaryota; kingdom Viridiplantae; phylum Streptophyta; class Magnoliopsida; order Fagales; family Juglandaceae; genus Cyclocarya; species Cyclocarya paliurus. Next base: position 3,404,785 of record JARVXP010000207.1, on the reverse strand, counting down.
TGCATATGCAAAATCACATATTTTACATATTCATTTTATCATTGAAGCAAAACTTTCACATTAGCTTATACATATTTGAGACAAATAAAATAATAATATTTTATTATTATTATTAATTTTGTTCTAAAATCAATTTTTTTATATATATTTTGTAATTAGCATCCACTACATGTATTTAATATTAATAATACAAATATAATAATAAAAAATATAATTTTATTATATATTAATTAAAAATATAATAAAATGAAAAATATATATATTATAATAATAAAATGAATGTGCAGGTAAAAGTTTATTATATTGTTGAGGGAGAGAGAATAAGAAAGGATTGTGAGAGAGAGAGGGAGAAGAGATAAATAATTAATAAAATAATATTTAAAGAGTGAATAATAGTTCTCTAAATTTAGATATGCATAAATTAATATAGAAAAATTTAAATTTATGTTATATAAATATGATTTTACACATGTATATGTCTATACATAAATTAATGTGAATGATCTTACACGACCTTTATTGTGAGAATGTAAATTAAGAGTAAAAAATATGTTTAAAGGAATAAAATAAAATAAAATGCGTGTCTCAACTTTCGAGATGGTCACGTGAGAGTACCCTAAAAGAATAGTCCCTTTTTGTTTAGTTTTTGGATAAAAAAAGAGGTAACATGTGATGTAATAAATGCAACCACCAAACACATGCCCTGCTCTTTTTAAGTGTCAGGAAATATTGTTGTTGTACCTTAGGGTTGCCTAAAAGGAGGCGGAGAAGGAGAACGGTATCTTGTCTCTTGACTCTTTGTTCGTGATATAGGTTTTTGAATTGAGAATTAAGTAACAACTATTGCCAGAAAAAGGAAAAAGAAAAAAAGAAGAAGCTCACGAAGCAAGTACTAAGAGTATTGGTATTGGATTAGCTAAATACTTTTTCATCTTTAAATTTAGTCAATATCATCCATATTTGCTCCATATTGAATTAGCTAAATTGTTTTCATCCAAACTATGAGTAATAGTAAATCTATTCTTCTTTTCAAATATGAAAAGAATTATAAAAAATCTAAAAATACTTTTTAAGATTATTATATTATAAATATGATATTTTTATTCATATAAGATTTTATCACCTATATTTATATGAGATTATTATATTATACATTGTTGGATTGTGAAAATGAAAATGAATATGATTATTGGAGGTTATTGAAGATTATGAAAATAAAATAAAAATTAATTAAAAAAATATAATTAATAAAAAATAATAATATTTTATTATTATAGAGAATAGAATGACTAATCTAATGTAGACTTCAAATTTTGAATGATTAGTTAAAAATAAAAAAATTACATATTAATTAAAATTTAAAGAATAAAATAATCAATTCAATACTAATGCTCTAACTTTCTATTATAAGAGAATCATTTTATTTAATCGATGGAATTGTTTTTCGTCATTTTTATTACTCTTTCGCAAGATAGTTTGAGAGGTCTTGTATTTTTAGGTCAGTGGGAGCCACCTGTGGGCCCTGAAATCATCCCTCTGTTCGGAGCAAAGCCTCATCGATGGGGCCATCCGGCCCTCCTCAGAGTCAGACCAAGATGTTTAAAGAAGACGTTGAAAACACAGGATTAGTAGACGTCAAACGAATTTACGTGACAGTTTGCGATTGGCTGAAGAGTGAAACTACCACCTGGACACGTTGCGGGCACATCATTATCCTTAAATAACTACCGATTGTACTTGTTTTCCAAGAAAGCAAACCCAAAATAAACCAAAAACAAAGACAGCAAAGGCCTTTTGCTTTTTCCAGTCGATTTGTTGCTCTATTTGCCGTTGTTTTGAGATCTCATAATAGCAAGCACAACCTGTTGGCCCCACCATCGCCAACCTCCGCCAAGCTGTTATCATTCCAGTACCACAGTTGAAATATTTCTTCGGGAAGATCTGGTCCCCCTTTCCCTCCTGTCTCTCTCTCTCCCTCTCTCTTCTCTTTCACTCTTTGTTCACAGAGGACGCGTGTTCATCATCAAGTCCTCTGGATGTTTTCTTTTTCCTAGCGGAAGAGAGAGTTCCTCAATCAGTCGAGATCCCGGAACTCCTGGCAGAGGTATTAGAATGTTTTGTACTGTTTCCGCGTTTGGTTATGGTATATTTGTCTATTTTTGTACTCATTTACGTGGGTTCTGTGTGTGTATCTCTGTAAGTGGGCGCGTCTGCAAATGATCATAAATTGGATAATTTGATCTGGGTTTTGTTGTTTTCTGTGGAAATCTTTTGCCACTCTGGCTTTTGGGTCTTGCACCATTTGTTGGGTTGGCGTATTTAATTGGTGGAAAGTTTACGTTTTTCTTCGTTTGACTAGATGGTTCTTAATGTTAACTAATGTTATTCGTTTTTACTTTTCCTCTCCCTCTCATTAATGGCTTTTCATTGGCGTTGGTCAGATCTGCGTCCTGTAGTTTTAACATCCTTTAAAGTCTTCACTTTCCTGAAGGCTTTATCTCCTAGGTTTTGGTTGTTTCTTTGTACAACTTGATGAATCAACTTTCTTTCTTTGTTTTTTTAATGGAAGTATAAATTCATGTACGTGTCATATATTGGTTCGTTTGAATTGCAGTGGGTTTGGGAAATTTGGTTCATTTGAACTCCTGAGGGACTAAAACTTTATACTTTGCTTTCCCTAAGGTGAATGAGCAGAGAGCATGGAGAAGAAAGGGAGCTGGTTTTATGCGGTGAAGGCAGCTCTCTGTTCTCATCCTAAAGACAAGAAAGAGAAGGTTTGAATGGTTTTTTATCCATGTTTATTGCGATTAGATTTGTTTTCAATTATTTTAACAAAGATTAGATTGCAATTAAACTACTTTCTATCTGTTTTGCAGAAAACCCATAAACCAAAGAAAAGTTGTTTTGGGAAGCTCAAGAAACGGGCTCCAGTTTCTTTATCCAAAGAAACTGCATTGACTATTCCCGCTCCTCTTGCCATTCCTACTTCTCCTCCTGTTGAAGATGTGAAATTAACAGAAACTGAGCATGAACAGAACAAGCATGCATATTCGGTGGCGATTGCCACTGCTGTGGCTGCAGAGGCAGCTGTTGCAGCTGCTCAGGCTGCTGCAGAGGTTGTACGTCTCACTAGTGTTACCTGTTCCTCTGGAAGATTGGAGGAAGTTGCAGCTATCAAGATTCAGACTGCATTTCGTGGATACTTGGTATGGGTTCTTCTCACATAGACCACAACGGTTTGTGTATATCATCTTGCATTTTAGTGATGATGCTTAAATTACTCTTCATCTGAAATTAGAGGTTTTATTTCCCACATGTATGAGTGACTTCTTCATTAGTTTTGGAAAATTACCGCTTATGTGCGTAATTTATGGTAATTTAAGTTGTTTGTCCCCTGTCACTGTTCCAAACAAGGGCATGGTCATTTATTTGGCATGAGTGCTTGGGAATATATTAAGTGTTATATGTTTCATTTAATTTGAGCAGATTTTAACATATTGCATTTAATGGCAATGGTCTTGGTACTGAATTGATTTCCTTTTCTGGGAAAAGATTTATAGTTTGTGGTGTCGACTGTCGACCCTACATTTGTGTCAATATCTACAAATTTTAAGGTTACGTTTTATATTCTCATCAAATGTTCCTAGCATTTTGAAAAGGCATTCTTTTATGTTTTAGGGAGCTAGTATGTAGTGATTTGCAACCATAAGCTCCAAAATATTGCATATGTAAAAAAAATCTGCATATATAAATTGGTTTTTACTACTGGGTCTTTCAGGCAAGGAGGGCATTGCGGGCTTTAAGGGGGTTGGTGAGACTGAAATCATTGATACAAGGGCAATCTGTCAAACACCAAGCAGCTACCACATTAAAATACATGCAGACTCTTGCTCATGTACAGTTTCAGATTCGCACAAGGAGAACGAGAATGTCAGAGGAGAACCTGGCTCTCCAACGGCAGCTCCAACAGAAAAGTGAGAAAGAGCTTGAGAAGTTGAGAAACTCTGTAAGTGCTCCCACCCTACAATATATTATTATTTTTCTTTTATGGAACTGTAGTGCAGAATCACGGGTTTACTGAATACGTAACTCAACTGCTGTTTTCCCACATAGGCTTTGCCTTATGGTTTGTGGTTTACTTGCCTTTTTATCAGTGAGTTTGTGTTGTCCTTTCTTTTTTGGCTTGTGTTTGGATTGATCAAATGGCATGTGATTTTGGTCAAAATTTGGAGTACAATTATGCTTTTTACATTTTTTCACCCGGCTTCCCAACTTCAAGGCTTTCCTCTTCTCAATCTTTGGCTGTTAGTTGTTTTTTCACTCTCTTCAAGACACGATATTTATACAGGGGATTTTTTTCATTAGGCAATATCTGCTATTCATTTTTATACAATAGAAGCCTTTTCTTTTGATTTTTAAAGGAGCTTCTCCATTCTTGCCGTTTATTGTGATTTTTATTGTACGACTCGAAGTGTAACACTTCTGAAACAGATGGTAGAAGACTGGGATGATAGCACACAATCTAAGGAACAAGTAGAAGCGAAACTACAGAGCAGGCAAGAAGCTGCTATACGAAGAGAAAGGGCGTTGGCTTATGCATTCTCGCATCAGGTAGGGAATCTTCTTCTTATCATGATTGTCAACTCTGGAAATCTAATTTCAACTTTGATGAATTAAATTCTCATTAACTGTGACCAGTAAAAGGCACAGGTGATCTAAATGTATTTTAGGCTACCAAGGACAGGAAAATTCCAAAGAATTTGTAATAGGTTTTGCAGTTGTTTTGGTTGTCCTTGATGGTTAAAATTGATTCAGGACATAATGTCAGATTTTCCAAGTCTCTCATGCTTGCAGCAAAAGTTTAATGTTGAGTTGTTGGGTCCACTCGTGCATGTATAAAGGGTTTTGTAAGTCCCATGTAACCTCAAGATGTATTACTTTTTTGGCTTGGTAATTTGCGTCACCACCCAAGATGCATCAATTTATTCTTCTTAGGATCTACTTTTGTTGCTTCATTAAAAATGGTTCCCTTGGGATTTTATCGTTCATCTTATTTCTATAGACTGACAAAGATTTTGATCATGATGATGATAACTCAATGTTGAACAAGTAATTTGTCTCTTACATAGGGTGAATTAACTTGAGTGCTTCTCCTTTTATGGGAGATTTAAATTCTTCTACCAACTCCAATGGTGAGTAAACTAAATGGGAAGTTGCCTTTTAAACTATAGACCTATTGTGCACTCTTTATAGAAATCTTATACAATTCTGTATCTGAGTTCGAAATGCAACACCAGCACGAGAGTGATGTTCGTTTTTTATTAACTTCTAGTGTTTTGGTGATCTTGATATTACCAGGCTTTGTAGTAAAATAGAGCTTTTCACTGATCAATGGCCTCAATGATTACATGTTTTCTGCAGTGTATTTCACTGGTGAATGTTGAATAGTAAATGCTCTTGTTTTCATCTTCTATCGAATGCCATATGGAAAAGTTAACAAATCATTTCAAGTCAATTTTTGTTGGAGGAGCAACTAACTTTAGAATTGGGCGTGTTGTGGAGATGACTAAAATTGTGCCTCTCATTGTATATTTTTAAAATAAATTACATAGATGTTCATCTGAAGTGCTATATTGCGTATGCCCCATACACATACTTGCATTGCACACTCACAAAAGTATTAATTTTCCAATCTGAATTCAAACTATATTATGGGAGCTAAACTGCATGTTAATTTTTCCAAACAGCAAATCTTGGCGAATTCCTCAAAATCTGCAAACTCAACATTTATGGATCCGAACAATCCTCATTGGGGTTGGGGTTGGTTAGAGCGTTGGATGGCGGCCCGTCCATGGGAGAGCCAAAGTACAATGGATCACAGTGACCGTGTATCTGTTAAAAGTGCTGCAAGCCGTGTCATTTCTGTTGGAGAAATCACCAAAGCTTATTCTCGTCGCGTTCTTAGCCAAGATAATAAGCCTTCCCCTACTGGCCAAAAATCAAGCCGACCACACAGTCGACAATCCACTTCCACTCCCCCTTCTATGGCACCATCTTTGTCATCAGTGACTGGGAGGAGAAAGCTACAAAGCCCTAAGGGTAGTGGCTGGAGCGGGGACGATGATATGAGAAGTATGCTTAGTGCCCAATCAGATCGCTGCCGGAGGCACAGCATTGGAGGTTCATCAGTGAGGGATGACGAGAGCCTTACGAGCTCACCTGCAGTTCCAAGTTACATGGCACCAACACAATCGGCGAAGGCCAGGTCCCGGCTGCCAAGTCCATTAGGATCGGAGAAAAATGGGACACCAGAGAAGGGATCAGCAGGTTCTGTAAAGAAGCGGCTCTCATTCTCAGCCTCCCCAGGTGGACCAAGAAGGCATTCTAGTCCTCCTGGTAAGGTGCATTCTACTCCCGGTAAGGAGATTGGAGAAGCATCAGCAGATAACGTTAACAACGATGGGAGCAGGTAGTACGGGGGGACAATAAAATTGTGAGTTTAGGCCGAATGCAAATGAAGAAGATTGAATAAAACACGAGTTGCAACTTTTGATCTTTACTTTTACTCTCGCATCATCTCATTCTCCAGCGACTGCTTTCTGTTATTGGTGCGAAGGAAGAAGAATGGATAAAAAAAGAGCGTTACTCTTCTTGTTCTCACTCAATATCTTTGTCATGTATTATTTTATGGGATTGGTTTAGGAATATGATTATAGTCTTATGGCAACAAATTCTCGTATCTGTTGTCGTTGTCCTCTGAGAATTAATTTTCTTTCATTGTCTTGCTTCTGTTTCATTTACACTACGTTTCTTGAGAGTGTGACACAAAACTGGTTCACCATGTTCGTGTCATGCTTTATGGTTTCCAACATCCCTACTAAAATGATGGAATAAAGCATAAATTAGACGATTTTTTATTTTCCTAATTGTTCGTCTTAAATATTCTACATATTTTAAGGAAGGAAGATTTTTTTTTTTTTTTTTTAAATCTTAAATAACTTTAGAGTGGCACTTGGAGCCGAATGTTGATTGAGAATAGAACTACAACATGCGGCAGATCAAATATTCACAGCCTGAAGATCTCCGTAAAAGTCTTGTGCCTCTCCTCCTTGCCCCACCGTCGGCCTCCTCCCGTCTCTCTCTCTGCTCTCCGTGAAAAAAAAAATAAAAAACAGTCAGTCTGCAACAAATACAAGTTCTCTGGTGTGTTGGAACTTAAAATCATATGGCAGCTATGTTCTCTGGTCGAGCTATGTTGGAACTTGAAACACCTGAACCAGCTGATTTCACATTGTCAAGCTGCAGAATAATCGAAAGTTGAATGGATCAACAAAGAACTGTCAAAGTCACAGAGAACTTGCAGCAAACAGCTTATCTCCACTAGTTTCTTTTATCTTCCAGAAACTTGCAGCAAACAGAACTTTCAAAGTCACAAACTAACAATTTGTTCAGCAAACTAACAGACTACTTACAGAAACAAAAACCGGAGTGCTATGTATGTATGTATATTGAAGATCTTCCTTCACACTAGCACCTCCTTCATATAGTATTGGTTTTTTACTAAATTCAACTACCATAACAATTTCTACGCATCACATTCACGAAAATGCATGCAAGCTCCATCTAAACCGAATCTGAAATTGCACCAATTCAGGATTCGTACTTGCACAAAATCAGTCAATTATCATCACCATGATTTTAGGAATTAGTCATTGATTTGTAAATATCAATTCCTTCCATACGTTCATTTGTTTCCATACTTAGATCCACTACATGTATCTATTTAAATAGCATATCCTTCATTGTAAACAAGCAAGTGACTGAATAAAAAGTCCTCAGTTTTATATTTCTAACACCCAGATCGTAATGGCTTTCCTTCTCACCCCATGATACATTCTCAAGCCTTTCACTAGTATTTCACCTCCTTCCCCCACCATTCTTCACAAATAACTACGAAAATCCCTCCAGTAAAAGGAAAATCTGCGCAGCACTAACCGTTTCAAAATTCAGACCCATTTTCCTAATGCCACTGAACATTCCACCCCTCTTTCAAAATCCTCTGGATCTTTCATAATACTTTTATAGATGACAATCTTCCGTAAAATGATAAGAAAACACACGCACACGCATACTGATAAAGCCAAGTTTGTATGATCAGAATAACATGAGATTTTAGAAGTAAAGAATTTCACTTTCTGCCCAGATATGAAGATCCCGAATCTTAACATCTTGCAGTACTTCATTTGCTCAGCAATCAAACAGAGGATTAATAAAATCATCATAGATTGCCAAGGTTTTACAAACTATAGCAAATCCAGTTGAATCGCTCAAGAACCATATTTGGGCCACCAGCTTTCGGGTTCTCCACCGATCAAGAACCGTATTATTGTCTCTCCGTATGCAACTAGTAGAGAATCGCTCCGTGGGAGAGGAGAATCGGGAGGGGAGAGGCAGAGCAGAGAATCGAGAGGAGAGGGATAGAGTTGATTCCGTGAGGTAAGATCCATTGGAAGAAAAATACATTTCATACCTGTTGCAATCCTATTGGCCGGTGTGAAAATAGGTGTTACACCCGACCCATTTTGAGCTTTTCCCTAACTTTATTCAAAATATTATCCATAAGTTTTTGTACGGCAGAGTACTACTGTACTATCGGTCATCTGACGCAGCCAGACGGAAATTATTTAACCTAACAAAAAAGAAATAAAAGTAGCGCATACATCGCTCAGACAAAAAGAAAAAGAAAAAGAAAAAAAATTAACAGAGCACATCGTTCCCTTCCAATTTCCATAGCGCGAAAAAAAAAAAAAAAAAAACTCAAGAAATCCTGAATGAGACGCCGGAACTCTTTTTCATATTCCGATATCACACCGAAATGGTAAGCAACGGACTCTCGTTTCTCGTTTCAATATTTTCACAATTTCTAACTTCGAGCTTTACTTGTTGCTGTGTGCGCGTGCGTGTGTTTGTTTAGCTTTTCTGTGCCAGTTTGATATGTGACGGGTAAGAGGGAAACGGATTTACACTCTGGCTCTGCCAATCAAACACTCCCTTGGGCTGGGAATCTACATGTTTGATCCCAATCAAAAAATTGTTTCCCCGAAATGGTGCTGTTTGAGGAGTTTTATCGAACTAGTAATAAACGGTATTGGGATGTTAAATTGAACTGTACAATTGTTTTATATGTGTCGTTGACCAGCCGAGGAGAATTGTGCTTTGGCTTACTATCTTGATTTGGGTATATTCAAGAAAAAAAAGACACTGGTATTGTTGTTTGATAAAGATTCGCATGTGCAAAGCTAGTTCTTTAATAAGATTCGTACATTCGTAAGCTAAGAGTATTATCCATTTGGTTCACTACTCGAGAAATGAAAATCACAGAAAAATAATGAATGCTTTGAGTAGTGAGGCATGGGAAACATTTGGTAATCGTTTGAAAGGATATTTTGTGGGGTTCATATGGTGGTTCCGGAGTCTTTGGCTAGTGCAAATATAGTTTGAAGATCCCGGTAATTACTCTGGTCAGGGCTTCCCTTATTTGTTAATAGACCATTCCTTGCGTTTCACATATTGGGACATGATGGGGCTCCTAAAAAGCCTGTCTTTTTTCCATTCATACAGTGTATTATTTCTTTCAGTGAAATGGGAGAAACACTCCTTTGTCATGATCTGGAGCATGGCATTAGGATGAAGTGTGGCGCTTCCAAGTTGAAAGGACTTGGACCTGAACTTGTTTAATTGTATTTGAGCTGCGTAAAACCTTTTCTATCAGTTGCAACTTAGGTCTTTGTATTGCTCAAGTTTAGAACTAAATTTATTACTTGATGTTTATCAGGCTACACCGTTTCTAGCTGGGCTTGCAGTAGCTGCTGCTGCTCTTGCTGGTAGATATGGAATCCAGGCTTGGCAAACATTTAAGGCACGCCCACCAAAACCCAGAATGCGCAAATTCTATGAAGGTGGTTTCCAGCCAACAATGACGAAAAGGGAAGCAGCTCTTATTCTTGGTATTAGGTAATTATCACTTCTTTCTTGCAACTGGATATGTAAGGACAACCGTATTGCCCATCTATACTCAGAGCCATGTAACTACAACTGCCATGTTCTAGATCATTTATGGCTGTTGTTTATTGCTGTTGTAATATTTAGGACTAAGCTGATCCATCAGCAGAAAAATGAAGAGAAAGTATTGATGTCATATTTTAAAACCAACATGCATGGCAAGATTTGTCTAAACAAAAATCCCTCAAGAGTTTTTTTAAGCCATGTTTTATGCTTTTTGTAGTCTGTGAAGAAATATTGCCTTTGTTAAGTCAAGGTGGAGCGTATTTCAGAGGTATTTCACTCGTAAAGTTTTTTCTTTTTATTTTTTGTTTTACTTATCATGGCTTTTGCAAAAAGAATTATTCTGATGTCAATTTGTTTCCGTTTAAGGTTATATTTCTCTGCTCACTCCCCGCCCCGTTCCTTTGTAATTGTGTGTAAACTAGCTTCAAAGATTGGCAACATATATACTTGAGACTTAGAGGAAAGAAAAATGGTTGCATGGATCATGTTGAGTGCACTAAAGGGCAGATTCAAGAATTTTGTTAGTTTTTTTTTATCAGTAAATAAGAATTTTATTAAAATAGGCAAAGCCAAGTATACGGGACATATACAAGAGCCACACCTATGCATGAGTGTCTAAAGACACAAGGAAATTATGTACGATCATGCCATTAAAGTCTATTACAATTGATCAATGGAATAAAGTATGAAAAAATAAAGTTATAATCTCGTCCATTGTCCGTTCACGAATCTCAAAACTTTGCCATTCCTCTTCATCCATGTGCACCACCATAGATAAGATTGGTATCATCTTCCACATAGCTGCAATTTGAGTGTTACCTCGGAAGCCTTGCCATCTGGTCAAAAAACCCACAACCCTTCCTCTCCAAGAATTTTGTTAGTTGAGACGACTTTCTAAACTTTTACTTAACATGTATAAAGTAATTACTTGGATTAAGCGAATACATCAAAAGTGAGAACTCTGGTCGTAGTAATCGGGTAAAGACAAACTTATGAAATTCATAATTTTGTAAACTTAACAAGGCTAGAATGTCATTTTTTGATTGCCTGTGGTATATACAGTTGGTAAAGCTCTAATAATGTTGTAGTTAGAAAAAGTCCTAAGATTTACCCCCAAAAGACTTGGAGAGCTGAGAACAAGTTTTGGCAATTTAAGGATCTGATTATATTAGTGGTTTTTATCTGGGCTATGGGTCATAAACATGCTGGAACTGACATGTTATGGGATTCAGTTCTGTAGTTCCATTTTTTATTTAAGGATTGTTCAAGATCCAAGAACGGGCTTCCCATTTTTTATTGTTACAAAAAGTTACTGTTGTGACTCAGTCAAGCAATCTTAGTAACTAATGCTGCTGATCTCATGCTATATATCGGTTTATTTCACCTTTGGCACCTCCTTTTTTGTTGCCACTTCTTGTTTTTTTCACAGCCTAGTTTTATTTACCCATCCTATCACGAATTTGTTTTTCTACCTTTTGTATTGGATGGACACCATTATTTTTTCATATGGTTTAACAGAGAGAATGCCACCCCGGACAAGGTCAAAGAAGCACATAGAAGAGTCATGGTCGCCAACCATCCTGATGCAGGTGGTAGCCATTACCTAGCCTCCAAAATTAATGAAGCGAAAGATGTGATGCTTGGAAAGACAAAGAGTAGTGGATCTGCGTTCTAATTCTATTGAAAGATTCTTTGATTTTGCAATACCAACGAACGAAAATCGTCCTTTCCTTTCATTCATAATCTTTAACTTTTAAAGGTCATGCTTGCCCATGAACCTTTGTGCCTATTTTGAGGTCCAGGAATGGAATTCCCAGACATTGCTTGTCGTCATTCTTCTGCCTTTTACTGAAGAGCTAGATTACTCCCTAATCTTTGTACCCTCATCGATTGTCAGCCATATATGCTTGTAAGATAATTCAGAGATTAATTTATCATGTCCCGCTGCATGTATGCTGCCTGATTAGAGCTTAATTTTAATTGATGTCAACTATATTACCTATCTTTCTTCGAATAGCCTCGTTTGTTTTCGCAACTATTATCATCTCATCTGATATAATCATTAAAATTTTTTCAAATTCTCACACAAAATAAAATAAATAATTCAACTTTTTCAAATCTCAAAATAAAAATAATATTAAAAAAATATTCTAACAATATTTATTCAACTTGTAATTTTTATCTGAATTTATCTTATATCATTTATGAAAACAAACGAGGTTATTTATTTTCTTTTTCTTCTTTTTTTTGGAAATGGAAAGCAATCTGAATTGAGAATCTGGATTCTGGTGTAAGATAATGGATTTTGAACGTTTTATTTTGTTCAGTTCTATAATAGCAATAAGCAAATAGTTCATAGCCATACCATTTTCTTTTATTATTTATGGAATGAAGCATCTTATTTTCCCAATCACAAAGCAAGCAACGACAAAGTGAAAATGGAATAAGAATCTCAGGCATCCGACAAAATGCCTGTATATCGATTATAATAAATATTAAAATAGACCAAAAAAGTCTTTATATGTGTGTAGTATGTATATACAAGCTGTGTTGTCACCTGAAAGAGAATAACTTATTCGTTTTAAAATAATTAAAAATAAAAAAAACAGTGGGACTGAAAACAATGGGCTCTCGTTTTTACTCGTGTAAGCAGCACAGGCCGCATGAATGCAACATGTCAGTCCATAATAGCCCCTCAAGGAAAACGAAAGCTAATCGATCGGATCCTATTATTTTTACATGAAGATAAGACCCAAATGAACTCACTTTTGCAAATAAATCCTGAAAACCGAATCATCTATCCGTTAATACGACTGTCCGTATCACGAAAAATGTGTAATATCGTATATTAAAGATCATAAAATTTAAAACAATATTATTATTTCAAATCCGTCCTTATACCGTTGGACTCCTTGCTAATGGCATGAGATTCCTTGCTTTTCAGTTCCGTGACATTGCTAATGCCCTTTTGTAAACGGACGGGACGTTTATTTTTGAGCTCTTTTGATTGTTTTCTTATTTTGAGCTCTTTTGGTTGTTTCCTTTCCTCATTCCGTTGACTAAAAACACCCAATACAAAAAAAAATGTACTGTTTGAGCATCGTGAATAGCATCCATACCACATTAATATAGTGTTTGGATAAACACGGCCATCTTTTTCCCTTTATTTATTTATTTTTTTATGAAAAAACAAAGGAAAGCAACTTGGGAGGAATTGCAGTATCCACAATCCACATACGAGAGTCGAAAGATCCGACGGTCCGAGTCCATTGGGCCTTGCGGCGTCAGCTTTTATCCATTTAGGATTCAATATTCATTATCCAAAAAGAAAATAATTTAATTTCTTATTCTTATTATTGTCAGTTTGAAAAAATAAAAATTTTCAGGGGAAAAAAAAAAATGAATGGCCTTTCCGCTGTGCGAGGCGCCGCTTCTTCTTCTTCCTCTTCTTCCTCAGCCAGTTGTCTGCCACCCGTAATCTCTCGGCCTGGTAGCGAAACAGCCACGCGCGCGCAACCACTCACAGAGTCCAATTTAACACTCTCCAAAATCTTCATCTAAATCCTAATCTATATAATCCTTTCCTTCTTCTTGTCTTTTCTTTCCAAACTCAGATTCCAAACTAAGCTAACCTTCCCACACTCTATTAAATAACTCTCTCCCTCTTTCTCTCTCACTTTCAAGCTCTTTTGGCACACATAATTGAATGCTTTTTGCTCTTCAGCACGACGAATGTACAGTTTTCCTTCAATTCCCAGTCTACACGGCTAGGGTTTCGTGGTCCAAGATTCATTTTCATCTGATCTCACTCGCTCGCTAGCTCTTTAAAATGTTCTGGTTCAGTTCATTAATCGTGTTTACTCTTTGTCATTGAAAATTAATGTTTATTTTTTTGATAATTCATGCTAAATTTTAAGCAAGAAATTGCCGATTTCTGTGTGGGGATGTTTTTCTTTTGAATTCGTAACCATTGTTTGCGTTATTTGATTATATAATATTATATCGGAGAGGAAAAGTGTTAGGGTTGATCAGGAATGGTTCCCGCCAATGACCCAATGGAATCCTTTTTCAATTCAGTTCAAGTTGTGAAAGAAGCGCTTTCACCCCTTGAATTGGGCATCCGGAAAGCGGCGAAAGATCTAGAACATTGCTGGGGTGGAGGCCTTAAGAACAAGGGAAACAGTTTTGAGTTGGTTAACCAAGTATGTGTTGATGATAGGAATTGCAAGGTTCAGATCTCTGGTGTGAAAAAGAAGAATGGCCAATGTGTTGTTGGTGATGAGAAAAAGAAGGTCTTGTCGATTAAGGTTCCGATTAAGGCCTTCTTGGGAATATTTTCGCCAAATTTGGGAAACGGGCATCTGGTCGAGGTTCCCGATAGAGGGTTGAAAGGGACGGATTTGGGTAAGGAGGATGCTGGTTCTTGTATGAATTGCTTGCAGTTTGCAGTCACCTGGTCTTTGTTGCTGAATAGTTTCGTACAGGCGTTTCCCAGCCCATTCAAAACGGGTAAGAAGCGGTTTAAAAAACCCGGGGATGATGAAAACTTGCGTACGTGTATAAAACCGAAGGTTTCATGTGAACTGAAACAAAGGTACTCGAAGGGACCACACTTGGGAATATTTCAGAATCAAGAAAAACATGTATCGCCTGAATGCTTTATTGGTTTTATTTTCGATCAGTTAACCCAGAACCTTCAGAAGTTTGATCGGGGTGCGCAAGAATATGATCATAAGAGTTGTGATACTTCCCTGTCTTCCTCTTCCTCCCATTCTGATCATTTCAGGGCACTCACTAGTATCTTGGAGGGCCGAAAAGCAGATGTAAATAGCTTTTTAGGAAACTTGAGGTTTGCTAGAGTGGGAGGTGTGCCGTCGAGTGTAGTCGGGGTGACTTCTTCGGTAAATGAAGAGGGTGATGATGGTGTTGCGGCAGGGAACGGTGAAGAAACCGGAGGCACCATACCGCAGAAGGTGGCCAGTGGTATACTTAGTATTCCTCTATCAAATGTCGAGCGCTTGAGATCCACATTGTCCACTGTTTCATTGACAGAACTAATTGAGCTTGTACCTCAGTTGGGGCGTACTACTAAAGATTATCCCGATAAGAAGAAACTTTTCTCTGTCCAGGATTTCTTTAGATACACAGAAGCAGAAGGTATGGTATTTTGAGTATCCTAATAACAAAAAATGGAAGTTTCTTCAAATTTGGTTACACATTTGTTTCTGGGGGATATAAATTCATGACATAAGTTTACTTATAAAAAAATAAAATAAAATTCATGACATAAGTCTTTTCATCCTGGTAGATGGGTCATCTTTTCCTTGTAGTTATAAAAACATAATGCTATATTGTTGAAGAGATTACATATAAAATGCTGACCAATACTGATGTGTCTAGCCATTCTCGTGGAAGGTGGCATCCTGAAAAAATAAAAAGGGCAGCAATTTTGTTTCTTTTTGGAACGATGAATAATTGTTATTTTAATAGCAAGAACATTTGCGTTTGGGTTGATTGAAATTAAGATCCTGTTGCGTAGAGTATTAAGCTCCTTGCATGTTTTATTTCTCAAATCCCTTATTTATCTGCAGTGGGTCATTGATCACGACATTATGTTGTTAGATATGTATTGTCATACTGATGAATATTGCAATTTTGAGGTTAACATACCTGCATTGTAATTTTGTCTAGCATACTATGGCAGTATAATCAGTGACATCATATCAATGCATTGTCAATTTTGGGCTATTCGGGTTAGAACTGGAAATGGGATCTAACAGTTCTTTCTGTCTAAAAGTTCTTAAAATCGACACAATGTTAGAAACATCACATGATCATAAAATTTACACTCCTGAAATTTCAGCAAGCCATCACAGTCAATCTGTGGATCAGTTGACCTGATCCGATTTAATTTTTATTCTATTCTACGTAGATTTCTTATTACATTTACGGTGGTGAAAATAGATTTTCGCTATCTCCTTAGGTTCTTGTTCCCAAAATAAATCTCTGGCCTTGTTTAATTTATATAAAGGTGTGTGCATTGCTAAATTGTTGGTAATGTTGACTGGTGTTTTGTGTGGACAATGGTCGGTGAAATATAGGAGGTGCTTTATACAAAACCACATGGTATAAAGAATTATTTACAAAAACCTTCTCAAAAGTTACTAATGAAAGTATATATAGGATATACAAATTATCCATCACTGTGGGTGGAAGAAGAATCAACCATATTACTTTCTTAATACTATTTGAGGGTACAGGTTGTTTTTCTTTTCAGTATTGGGGTGGGCATGTTGGTTATACACTCTTTTCGGCATTGGTTCATTTTTCTTAATATGATTTGAAGATACACCCCATTTATCTAAGTTTTTGGAGGATAAGATGCTTCGTGTAATGCAAGAAAGCAACTAAACCAAAATTGGTATGGTTTTTTCGTTGCAATTATTAAAGCATCATTCCTTCCTATTAAGAAGGGATATTATTATTTTTTTGTTTAGAAATTGGTTAACATTTTTAGTCAAAGCGTATTGATTTTTATAAAGTTATTATTCTGCTAATGCAAGTCAGCCAGTAAGTAAGTCAGCAGATAACTACGTTAAATTAAATAACGTGACTGATGCAGTTCAATAGAAATAATAAGATATTGTGCTGGAAATAATCAAATAATCTGTATGGGGGAAATTAATATTAGTACAAGCATTAAAAGTTGAACCAAAGCTACTTGTTTTACCTTTATTATTTTTTTTTATAGGTAATCAAGAAGTTTTATTCATAGAAGTAGGCAAAGCCCAAGTACACAGGAAGTGTACCTGAGAATAACCTAATTGGAGTTTACAATAGAAAGTAGAAGATCATGGACGATAGAAGTTTTTCCTTTATTATTATAGCACGAAATCAGAGATGACAATAATAGAGAAGACCCTGTGATGATATTGGATAATGTTGTTTTTTTGGTAGTTAAACATGTACTTCATGACTCGAAAAGTTCCTTTATACCATTTTTAGTCTAGTCCTATACCATAGGAAATATTTTTTATTTTTTGTTTGGTGAATTTCCTAAATAGCACTTTTGAGTAGTGACGGATAAATAAGAGTTTGGCAGTAGTTTCCTAGTAGCGCGTTCTCTGGATTTGAGTGGTAGGACTATGATATCTGGTTTTGCATCTCAAGGACTTCCAAGAGGATTGATATTATTTTCACCTAGGGGTGACTGCAAAGAGACTTTTGTTCTTGCATTGGTTAGCTGGCGAAGATTCATTTCTTTTGATAGCAGAACTAGCTGGTTTTAAATAGTAAGATGCTTGATGTCTGAGTCCTGTTAATATCTTAGCAAATAACTAACACTTTTGATTGAAGACAAAAAAAAGGATGTTTCTATATAAATGAGTTAAACTACCTATTGAATAGAAAACTAATTATGCCCGAGTCACGACAATGAATAACTGTTGTTTCCTGCTACTTTAGTCAAAACGGCCCTTGATAGATGTGGTTTATTAGTAGCTTGTTTGTCCTGACCTTAAGGCTGTGTTTGGTTTTCAGGATTAGGCTCAGTAAGATTTACATGTTTTGGAAGGAGGTACACTTACTTCAAGGTTTGGCTACCCCAAGAAGACAGAAAATCAGGAGGGCGGGGGAGCAGGGGTTATTATCTTATAAGAAGATACAAAATCTGGAATAGATACAAGTGTTTGCTTTGGATATGAATCATTTCACATAGGCTGTGCATTGGTTACTTTATCTGGGGGACTAAGTACGCATTGGGTTTATTTTTCAAAAATGTTCCCTGGTTGCATCTGGTCCTAAAATCAAATAAACCTCAAGTGAAAAATTGGATGCTTGGGAAAAAAGTAAAGACTTTATACAAATTTGGTCTATTCACAGGGGTTGTTTACAATAGTTCTTGAATGTAACATGGGTCAGGAACAGAAGTGGGGCTGAGAATTGTGAGCTGCTTATTGGATGCAGTACAATTGGGGTGTCTTCTTTACAATGCTGAACTAGGTTGGGAGTTTTGTAAAGGTTTTTTTTAATTGAATTGCTATGTATACTCTCTCATTTTAAATTGTTAAGCCTCATATCCTGTATGATTTAGGTTCATATCGTGTTTTGAAAAAGGCCCAGAAAGGAATGGATACAGGGAAATCATTTAGGTGGCCAAAAGTGGTGACATGGAAGTTGACCGTACTCAAAGGATTCTGTGTTAAACGTATTTTGCCAAGCTCCTAATGAATTTTGGTAATACATGGATTTGATGATCACCAAAACAGGCATTATATTAGTTATGAATTACTGTATTTAATAAGAGGCACTTTTATATCCGTTTCCTTTCATAGCCCAACATGATTTACATCTCTAGTTCTGACTTTCAGGATTTCCTAACCTTAGTTCCTTTCGATAGTTGTTGATTTAATGTATATGTCCTGCTGTATTATCCTCTATAACCATTAATAATAATCTGAACTTATGTTTTTAAAAATATACACCTATCTTAAGCTGCACAATCTTACAGGAAGGAGGTTTTTTGAGGAGTTGGATAGGGATGGTGATGGCCAAGTAACTTTGGAAGACCTTGAAGTAGCATTTCGAAAGAGAAAATTGCCGCGAGGATATGCTCATGAGTTTATGCGCCGCACTAGAAGTCACTTATTTTCAAAGTCAGTTGGTTGGAAACAGTTTTTGTCCTTGATGGAACAGAAGGAACCAACCATTCTTCGTGCATACACTTCTCTCTGTCTGAGCAATTCTGGGACACTGCAAAAGAGTGAAATTTTGGCATCGCTGAAAAATGCAGGGCTTCCGGCAAATGAAGACAATGCTGTTGCTATGATGCGATTTCTGAAAGCAGACACAGAAGGACCTATTTCTTATGGACATTTCCGAAACTTTATGCTTCTTCTTCCTTCTGATCGGCTTCAAGACGATCCTCGGTAAGGTCAATTTGATTATCTCAAGAGAGTTTTCAGCACCTGAGATAGTTTTCAGCTTGTGTTCATATGAATTTTTCTGTTGATTTGCCCTTGGTTCAAGCAGAAGTATGAATTGGTTATCAAATCTATAGTCTGACTCATAATAGTTGAATGACTGATGTTTTGTTCATTTACACATAAAGCTTTGTTATATTTGCTCTTTTTTATGTTTGGTTTCTTGAAACTGTTACAGTTTTATCATTTTCTTGCTGCTCAATACATAGTTTATGGAGACTGAAACTATGGAATAAGATTAGAGACGAGGTGGAAACAATTAAACATCCATAGGATATACAGTATAGCTATTTTATTCCTGATAGGACTACCATTTCAGATTTTTCTTAATAAGTAAAGGACTACTATGTCAGAAATATTTCAGAAATTACTAGGTTCTAACTGATTGTAATACTTACAGGAGTATCTGGTTTGAAGCTGCAACTGTTGTTGCTGTCGCACCCCCAGTAGAAATACCAGCTGGAAGTGTTTTAAGATCTGCATTGGCAGGAGGCCTTTCTTGCGCACTTTCTTGTGCTTTAATGCATCCTGTCGATACAATAAAGGCAAATTCTTTTGCTTAATGATTTGTGGTCATGCCTTGGAAGTTGGCACTTCTGTCCAAACTTCAGTCATGTACTGTATATTTAATTTTAAGGACTATTCCCGTGTACTTGCATTTATTAGTTTTCTACAACTGAGATGTTGTTGGTATAGGTTCCTTTATTAAAATAATTGGACTTTGGGGTTTTCAGACTCGGGTACAAGCTTCAACGCTGACGTTTCCTGAAATCATTTCAAAGCTTCCACAGATTGGTGCTCGGGGGCTATATAGGGGTTCAATCCCTGCAATCCTTGGACAATTTTCAAGGTTATCTTGACTTTTTCTTCTCCCTTTTGTCCTTAATATTCTTGTTCTTTTGGCTGATGTGTTCACTTGACATTGCAGTCATGGTCTGCGAACTGGAATATTTGAAGCAAGTAAACTTGTTTTAATAAATGTTGCTCCAACAGTCCCAGACATTCAGGTAATGGTTATCTTTGTAACTTTGACTATTACAGAACTCTCTCTCTCTCTCCCCAATACAGTTTAAAAGAAAAAGAATTCGAGAATTACTTTGTTGTTAATGCAAGGGACAAGCAACATTAGTCCATTTTATAAATGATAGAGTTAGGTCTTCTTAAGCGTGATATGTCCATTCCATTCTGTCCCGTCATTCAGCTCCGAGTTAGTCATTTAAGAGATAATGGAGGTTGACTTAACTCCTTTAGTGTACAATTGTCATCAATTTGTTGTTTCGTAGGTATTGAAACCAAAGTTTTGAATTTCGTACCGTACAGGCCGAAATATACCGTTTCTGTGGTCAGCTAGTATAGAAAAGGATATAGTTTCGTATTGGTCAGAATTTCGGCCGTTTCGGCCCGTACCGGCCAATATTTCGGCCTTTACTTTTTTTTTTTTTTTCATTTATTCAAATTGCAAACTCATTTTTTGACCCCAATTTAGACCAGACTATTTATAATTTATATATAATTTATTCATATACAGACTATTATTTTGGAATATAATTTTTATATATAATTTATTCATATATAAATTATTCCGAAACGGTACCGGTACCGAAATATATCATTTCACTGCCTCGACCGAAACGGTCACCGGTACGATATTCAAAACATCGATTGAAACATCTCGAGATGGACTCTGATTTGACATAGTTCTACTTCTTAATGGTCTTTAGAGCGTGTATTTGACTCAAAGAAAATGTGTAATTTGTGTTGTTCCCCCCATCTATGAGAGCATTCTTGTCCTAGTTTAAATCTCCTTCAGAAGATGATTGGTTTGACCCATAAAGCATATGTTCTAGAACTATCTTTATCTTAATAAACTGACTTTTGAATCAATTGTATTGCTTGGGATTATTGATTACTCAAAGCGCGTCTTTACACGCGTCTTCAACTTATGTGGATGTCATTTATGCCGTCAATATTATAGGCTTATATAAAGTTTTTTTTTATAGGTAATCAGAAATTTTATTCATAGAAGTAGGCAAAGCCTAAGTACACAAGGACTATACATCAGATTATAGGCTTATATAAATTTAAGGAGCTCTACTTTTAAAGCATAATAATAAGATTGAATTAAAAATAAATATTTTGTTGAACAAAGGTAGAAGAAGTAAAGTGCCACCATAACAATTCCATCCAGTTAGTTTCCACGTCCTGAAAATGTTGATGCAGTACGTTGTAAGTGGACCATGCTGTCATCATGGTGCTTGAACTTCTATTTTGCAACTATTGGAAGCAGGCTCTCTTTGTCTGTGCGCATGCACCCACGTACTTAGAGAACATAATCAAGACTAGGATTACACATGCTATAAGACTTTTCATAGCAAATATTTCTTCAGAGGAGGAATTCCGGTTTATGTGTGAGGTGATTGATGTACTTAAAAAAAATTCTTCGACTCGTTTATAATGATATTGTTTTAATTGATAAATAAAAAAGTTACCACGTTCCCATGTTGTGTAGGTCCAATCTCTATCATCATTCTGTAGCACATTTTTGGGAACAGCAGTGAGGATCCCCTGCGAGGTATTAAAACAGCGGTTGCAGGCTGGCATTTTTTATAATGTGGGAGAGGCTCTTGTTGGGACTTGGCAACAAGATGGTCTTAAAGGTTTCTTTCGTGGGACTGGCGCCACTCTTTGTCGGGAGGTTCCATTCTACGTTGCTGGCATGGGGCTTTATGCTGAATCCAAAAAGGTGTGGAGTTTAGTCATAGCTGGTTTTTTTATTCACCTGCAAACTAATGTTGCGGGTGCAGAGATGCCAGGATTATCTTTTGTTTATAGGGTTTGTTCGTTGTAAACTTCTTACTATATCTGTGGCTGAAGGGATTCCACTGAACCCAGAAAATGACCAATTCTTATTTACATTGGTATTGTAGAATGATTGGAGGGTTATACAAGAAATGAAACTACACGAAAACATGACTGATGGAAACTTAAGAAGTAATATCCCCAAATGCGTTTATATAGGATCCCCATTTATACTCCTCCAGGCTTTACCTTGACCTAAAAGTATGAAAATTAATTTGCTGTGTACACCAGATTTCAACCGAGATGATGAGAAGGCTCTAATGCTGTTCATAAATGGTTGTGCTGTTGATATTTGATGACGAAGCAGAAAAGCTCTAGAATGCTTTGAGATCATATTAAGTTAAAGATATCTGGTGTGACCAGATTTCTGTTTTATTTGTTGATTTGAATTTGGCATGCTTCTGAGGGACCATATGAAAGTCAATTGGCTAGTTTAGGAATTTGCCAAATCCTGTTGGACGTATCCCATATATAACTGCAATCCTACATGTAACTGCTGTCAGATGTTTTCATGCAGTGTGTTGTATCTCGTTTTTGTAAAAGATAATTGCTGACTAGCATGCTTGAGTGAGGTGTTGAATATTCAATGTATTGACTACTACGTTGGTCTTTGTATGCTGTTTTGAAGGTTGTGCAACAACTACTAGGGCGGGATCTGGAACCCTGGGAAACAATTGCTGTTGGAGCTTTATCTGGTGGGCTAGCCGCTGTTGTCACTACACCCTTTGATGTGATGAAGACTAGAATGATGACTGCTCCACAAGGTCGATCTATATCGATGTCAATGGTAGCCTTCTCTATCCTCCGCCACGAGGGACCCCTGGGCTTATTTAAAGGAGCAGTACCCAGGTTCTTCTGGATTGCTCCTCTGGGGGCCATGAACTTTGCAGGCTACGAGCTTGCTAGGAAGGCTATGGACAAAAATGAGGAGCTAGCAGGCGAGCAGCTGTATCAGAAGAAGGTGGCGAGTTCTGGATAAAGTTTTGAAGCACGAACAGTAGTATACAGCCTTTTCAATTATCATCTGCCGACATCTCTGTCCCCCTTTTGGGACTTTGTTTCTTTAGTTGTTTCAAACTTTTTGGCCTGCTTCTTGGTGGCGCAAACAGGATTCTATTCTATTCTGTATCTTGGTTACAGTTCCTGCAATTCTGTACATTTGTTGTGCAGTTAATCTATCCCTAACCCCTCTTTTTCTGTTTGTTTTTCAATTTCAATTCTCTGTATGATTAAGTGTACCTACCTGACATTCGTGAAGAACTATAAATTTTTGGTGATGCATGGTGTTTGATCTTGAAAGCAGAAGGTTGACCACAAAACAGAACGAGTTTACATACGAATATATGACTTCGATGAACCATCTTTTGAAGCCGTAATTAGTCCATTTATTAAATGCTACATAGCCGTACTACTCCATACTCGGCCATAAACAAGTAATCCCAGGAGGAATAGCCAACCAGGTTGGCCTCAAAATTGCTTTTCGGCATTTCTGATGGGCCAGATGAGATTGAAAGATGTGGATAATTTGCCCGGACTACATCCAAAACATTTTGTAATCATGGAGATGAATAGAAATCTTGATCCTTTAATCACCTTGCAGGTTCAAATCCACCTTTTATACGAATAAAAAGGAAGATCTCTGTCACCGTACAAAGAAAACCCTATTTTTGACATGGTTTTGCCAAGGCTCAAATCCTCAAACCGCAAGCAACCAGGTTACAGAGTATAAAAGACGGTTATATTTATTACTCAACAAACATGAGATGAGAGAATTTTGATGAGAAATTATGCTGAACTGAAACAAGTTGGTGGAAGAATCAATAACCCCAGTAATCATTATGGATTTCATCGTCGAACTTTTTCTTCAGCTCAGGATGCCTCTCAAAGTATTCATTTGCAGTCATAGTGCTAATACTTTTCTGTTGACATAAATGGAAAGCAGTGAAAAATACATAAAATTTGCGAGACTGAAGATGCTAAGAGCAGTTCTTTTTCTAATACCTTCATCTCTTGTACTTCAATAACTTCCTTTTCGAAACGCTCAAGACTCCTTCAAGGATTTCTCTTCTGCCTCTTTCAATTCCACCAACTGTATATAGAGTCAACATCCATACTTATCAGATGCCAATATTTGTAGAGAGAGGAAGAGGGTGTGAAGCAATTTGATCTTGTTTAAGTTCTCACCAGTGCATTGAATTTAGGCTTGTACGGAGGAGTTACTGTGTCTACATACTTGGGAATTTCTATGCCTGCAAATTTGAAACAGTTTTTGTCATGAGTAAATTTGAAACAATTGAAAATTGGAAAATGGATTAATAAAAACTCAAGAAAAGTTAACCATTTTTATTAAAAGGTGATTTCAAATAGACATGAAGTAAGACAGTATCTAGTGGGACAAATCATTTGGTATCTGGTATTTGAGACCAGATAAAAAAATAGATTTAGTTACAAATCAATTCCTGCTGCCTATATGTTCACACCTAAACATACTCCAGATTCAGAAAATCTCTCAAGAAAGTCCTGTGTACTTAGGCTATGCCTACATCTCTCATCAATAATATTCTTATTTATTGATCAAAAAGAATATCTCTCAAGAAAAAACTTGCCTCATGGTAAACCTATAAGTCCCTTTAGAGTTTGATGCAGCTGATAGTTTACTCAACACAGTAAGTGCAGTAATCAACATTACTAATCAATCCCACAAATCAGAATTTTAATTGAGTTCAAGAAGGTTCTCCGCTAATCTGGCAGTGATAATCAGCATCATAACAGACTTGCTTTGTGAATGAAAAAAAAGGGGTCCTCATACATATTCCCTAACATAGCCTATCTATTAACAAGCATAAGCTGTTTACAGCCAAATTGAGCTCCAGTTGCAAGGATTCTCATTTATTTTCCTTCCTTTTTGCAGAGCCGTATGCAAATAGTTAAGCTAAAAGCAAAAATCAATACACGGTACACCTTCATTGCATAGAACTCTAAGGATGATGCAACTCTAATAACAGAAAGTAGCCCCATAAAACTGACATACATGGTGGGTGCATTCACTGGTGAGTTAGAAAACATACTGTCGTAAGCCTCTTTGTACATATCCACCAAGCGAGACCCAATTCCTTTTCTATAGTACTCCCAATCTACGGGTTCAGGTTCCTGCATGAACCGAGGATCAATAATTCATAATCAATAGTTAGTAACATAAAAAGTACAAGCCAATAAATTACCATTGTCATTGACAACGATCAATCTGAATGAATCCACTTTTTTATATATAAATTTAAAGCCACACATAAAACGCTCCTGTGAGCTCCTACATGTCATACTTTTCAAGTATGCTCCCTCTTTGAAACATGGAGCATTAGAAGAATAGCACTACAGTCTACTATTATATTTTTTTTTATATAATTGTAGATCCCAGTCATTAGGCATTGTGAAGCCAGCATTTTTTTATCTTTAACAGCAAAATTGGCAATATTTGCGTTCCATAAACTTTCCAACGTTTTATTTAACTATATTTCTAACCAATCAAACAGAACGCAACAAAAGTCGCAAAGAATAAAAATAAATGAACCCACATTTTTTGTTCTACTTCCCAGAATTTCACCAAACCTTAACCAATCACAGATTATGCTGGTCTTACTTTCTAACATGAACCACCTGACCCGATGCAACAAAAATAATTAAAGGAACTGAAGAGACCCTCAATGAATCAAATTTATCAACCCTAAGCATAGTAAATCCAAGTTTTCCGACAAAACACAACTCAGAGAAATCTCTGATGCATCATAAAGAAAATATACTTTAACGATAAAATTAAAAAGGAATCAATCTAGAAATGACAAAGATCTAACGGAAATTACATAGATACCCACAAGAGAGATAAATGGAGGTTGATAGTTGTGTTTGGACCTGACTGAATTTGGTCTGGAGGGTGGAGTTGACCTCGTCAAATGCGCGGTGGAGAGTGGCGAACTCTTTGCAAGCCTCATCGGTGACCAGAAGCTTCGCCATCCTGTCCCAGTCTATGGCCCTTGACGCCTTCAGTGCGACATCGGCGACTTTCTTACCCGCTCCGCTCATTTTCTTGCTCACTTTCTCGGAAAATCTCAGAGCTTAACAGACGGTTTGTGCTGTCAGATACCTATCGATTATGCAACATGACTTGCTCCTAATAAATCAGACAAGTTTTTTTTTTTTCCTGTTTTTATAAAAAATGTGAGAAATTTCTTTTGACCACATCGACCCTTAATGGTTAGGTTTGTTGGTAGAGTACTCCTAGCTAGTGATTGGGAGGCAATATTTATGAATTCGATGTTTAATAATCCATGCAATGATGCTTATATCATATAACAAGAACTGGAGTGGCAGCTCATCACAGCTTTGATGCAATGATGAAACGATGAATTTGAGGCAAAAATAATATTGCAAAAAGCATAGGATCAATGAGTTTGACTGAAGCTCACATCATGTATATATAGATCTACCAACAAATCGATTAGCTGGATGTAGAAGCCAAATTCTAAAGATGCACATAATTTTCAAATGAAGAAAATGATCATTTCTTGTAGGATTAATCTAGCTAGACGCAATTGCTCTCTTTTTCTTTTTTCTTTTTGAGCACAAGGGGTTCTTCTAGATACCACTAGCTAGCGCCTTCAGATAATGATTCTAATTTTATTTATTTTTTCCCGAGTCTTTGCTAGAAAATGCAAATGATGGGTATACTATGCAGCATGTCAATCAAAGATTAAGGTTGGATGCCACTTCTCCTACCCCAACTCAAGAAATGATCAAGATCCAACTTGTGAGGAATGACATCCTCATGGGTTAATTTAATTCGTACTGCATGCTAGAGATTTTGGTCTTGGTGGGCTTCAAAAAAGCATCTGACTTGAACACCCTTATTGTTTATATATATCTAAACAAAAGCATTGCGTTCCCACCTAAGCAAGAAAATGGGGAAAAAAAGATTTAGAACCAAAGGGCAATTAAGATTCGATGATCTTCATTAATGTACCTGAAATTGCTCAGAAGATGATGAAGCGCATACCCAAGTTAAATTATAATAAAAAAGGAAATATCAAAAGGTAGAGATCATAATGATAGAGCATATTGGAAGATCATAATGAAATATTTACATATAATAATGGAAATCTTTATCGGAAAAAGTCTTTTAGGTGGTGATATTGGCAACCAAAACGGGAAGGAGGTTGGTGTCCTGGCCTACTCCCTTGTCCCCTAGTATACTACTATAGATAGTGCTTCGGTCCTATGACGATATATGACGATAGCATTGAATTCTTTCACGAGAAAAAACGAACAGCGTAAAGCAATGAATTATTTATTTATTTTTATTTAGAGTTTAAAAAAGAAGAAGAAGTAATGTTTTTCATCATGTACATATCTACTATTGTCATTGAAAGGAATGCATGGAATATGTATTTTATGAAGGATGAAAGATTAATTAGCAAACTAATTTGTATCCTTAATGCAATATGATAAGCTAATTGATAATCAAGAAAAGAATAGAATAATGTGGGCCCTAAGACAGCTATAGGGGAGGGGAAAGGGGAAGAGAATGGAATAATATATATATGAATTTATTATATTGCCCAAAACAGACGTTACCCTTCCATCAAGTCATAAGACTAACACCTGAAATTAATGGATCCCCACCCATCTTTTCATTTCCGCCAAAAGAAGACAATAAAATTTTTGTTCGCCGGACCAAAGTTTCTGTCCACTAAAAGTTGCTTAATTCCATGGAACATAATGAGTCTTTGTTTCGTTATAAGTGTGAAATGTGCCAAAAGGAATATGACTGACTGACATGAGGGCCAAATTAAACTGAATACGATCAAATTAACTAATTCTGACGTAATGCACAAGGAAAAACAAAGCACAGATCAGGAATTTTGATTAAAAAACGAAGTCAAAGGCCAAAGGAACCATCAAATTTCTTTCCGTCATCAAAAAGTGCAAAGCATGTATAGGAATGCACAGGTAACCGAAGTAGTACCATCTTAATAAAATTATGATGTCCCGTCCTCATAAAAAAAGAAGAGTGATATTATCTTCACTACTCATAATATATAGAATTTATTTAAAAAGAAAAGAAAAGAAAAGGTAGAAAGTAGCATTGATTGGAGTAACGTACGGCAAATGGAGGGATCACGCAATCACACTGAAGTCCAGCAAATTGCATCTGTAAGTGCACCGAGGATGGGATCACGTAATGCAAAAGGAACCATTTAAGTATTTGAAGTAATAAGAATGAAAAAAGTATTTAGAAAAAAAACCTGAATTTCTTCCCGTCTATGTGCAAAGCCATGCAGAAGCATGATGATGAGTAACACCATTGGATACCATCCATAAGAGATGTAGGAGTCACTACATTCGAGCAGCCTTTGATGTACTCTTTCGCCTCTTGATCAGCCCATCCATCAAATTAAATAAGGTTGATTTATTGAGGGTGACACCTTTTTGAGTCGATTCTTCATAAAAGTGCATTGCATCCTTGTATTTCCCTTGAGTACACAGCTCACTGATCTGTTCTGAATAAGCAATAGAACTTGAATCAGATTCCTCTAGGGATTCGTGAGTTACCACATCTTCCTCGGGCATTTGTGAGGGCTGATCAGGTAGAGTTTCATTTTCAACCATTTTTGACATGAACTCCTCTGCTTCTTTAATCCTACCAGCATCTGTAAGCGCACCAAGGATGGAATTATATGTAAACCGATCGGGCCCTAATTTCTTCTCTTCCATTTCTGCGAGAAGATCAAAAGCATCCTCAAATCTCCCTTCTTTACATAGGCTCGATATCAATGTGTTGTAAGTAACTGCATCAATAGATTTCCCCTTCGAAATCCACATGTTGAAAAGCTTAAGAGCCTTTTCCAGCATTCCCTCTCTACAAAGTCCATGGAGAAGAATATTACATGTAATTACATCCGGCTTAAATGAATTATCAACCATTTTGTTGTGGAACTGAAATGCTTTCTCAATGTCACCCTCCCGGCAATAACCATGTATAATTGTGTTGTATGTAGTTTCATCAGGGACAAAACCACTCTCTAGAAGCTCATTCAACTTGTCTATTGCTTGATCAGTTTTTCCAAACTGGCATAGCCCTCCAATTATAGTGTTATAGGTGATAATACTGGGAAGGATCCCTTTCTTTTTCAGTAAATCCCAAACCTCCAAGGCTTTGCTCGGCTTTTCATCCTTAAAGTATCCCATCATCAAAGTTCCATAACTTACCTCATCAAGAATATAACCACGCTTACTGGCACCAGTAAGCAACTTGTATGCTTGGTCAAGCTTCTTCTCCCCACAAAGAGTGTGTAGAATAGTATTAAGGGTAACAACATCCATCTTCAAGCCTTTCCTACACATCTCATCCATCATTCTAAACGCTTTCTCCATGTTCCCTGCTTTACAATACCCATTTATCAAAGTATTGTAGGTAACACAATTGGGAGAAAACCCACTTTCTTCCATCTTCTTAACAGCATCACTTGCTTCATCCATTTTCCCTTCCTTAGAAAACCACTTAACCATTATATTGTGAGTAACCGTATTCCGCTTCACCCCCCTCTCACCCATTTCCCCAATTAAGTTAAATGCATCCGAACTACTTTGCCACTCAAAACACCCATCAATCAACGTGTTATACGTGACCGCATCTGGCAACAACTTCAAATTCTCCATCTCGTCTCTTAGCCTTAAAGCTTCTTCAATCTTACCCTCTTTACACAACCCCCAGATCAACATGTTATAAGTCCAAACATCCGGCAACCAATTGTCCTGCGTCATCAACTCCATAATCTTTGCAGCGTCCTTCAACCACCCCAATTTACAATACCCACAGACCAATATGTTATACGTGTTCCTGTTTGGCAACAATCCTCTATTCTTCATATTCAGCAACAAGTCCCTCGCTTCCTTCAACCTCCCCTTTTTACAAAACGCGTCCAAAATCGTATTGTAAGTCACATTATCGGGTGAACAGCCAAAATCACCCATCTTATTAACCAAGTCCAGAGCTTCTCCAAACTTGTTCTCCAAACAATTGCCATATATCAAAATATTAAAACTGTTCGTATTTGGCTTCACTCCTAACTTAACAGCATCGTTAAAGACTTCCTTGCACAGGGCGATGGAATAAGAAGATGGGTGTCTTACCAGGGCATTGAGGAGAGTATTGCAGGTGAGTAACTTGGGAGGGAGGCGAAGCCGCTTCATCTTCTTGAAAATCTGCGCGGCGAGGTGGGGTTGTTTCAACTGGACGTAGGCACCAATGGAAGTGTCTAGAAGTGCTCTACAGGGCCTGGGGACGTTGGGACTAGGGTGGAGGATGAGGCGGTGCAGCTGGTGCTGGTGATCAGAGGCAATGAAGGAGACAAGGAGGGACTTGGCGTCGGAGAATTTGTTGTGGGAGAAGAGGGAGGGGAGGATAGAGAGGAGGCAATCAGGGGAGGTGGTGAGCGAGGGAGAGTGGGATTGGAGAAACCTGAAGAAGGAAAGGAGGGTGTAAGGACGGGAGGCTAGAGTTTTCGAGGAAAGGAGGGAAAGGAGGATGGGTTGGGTCAGGTGGGGAAGGTAGGGGGTCAGTGAATGGAGTGGGGCATTCGAGGAGGTCAGGATTTGGGCTATGGTTTGAAGGAGTTGCGGTTGGATTAATTGAGGCTTTGGAGGTGAGTGGGTATCCATGGCGTATCTAAAAGCGTGTTAGGGTTTTGGCATTTGGGCAATTGGGAGAGATAATGAGAGTGAGAGATTGTGTAGGGTTTCTCAGAGAAGAAGAAGAAGAATAATGGAGCTAGCCAATCAAATAAAAAACGACAATGTTGATATGCTGTTGTGGAAAAGGTATGTCGTATAGTATAAGATGAGGTTGTAGTAAATAAATCCTGTGAAAACGGCCTCGTCGTTTAATGAATAACTCCAGACTGCTCCGTGGCTTACACCAATCGTTGTGTTGCCAGTGATATAATCTCACACCAAATAATAGTCCATTGTCAATTCCTGCAGCCAAGAAATCAAAAAGCTCGTTAACTAGTTTTGCATATTATATTCAAATAGAATATTAAAAGAGAGTACAGAAAATGAGTATACAAATTGATGGTTTTATGTATAAAGATTGCAGCACCTCAAAATGGTCTTGAAATTAATGACGATACATCAAAATAATGTCAAGAAATACACCCAAACAGTCCTAGCTAGCTAAAGGGCAGTCATAGAAAAGATGCATATCAGATTCAATATCACCCAAAATAGTCCATTGTATGCTTGCAAATGCATGGGCTAGTGTTTGACAATAATGTTTTATAAGTACAATTGATTAGGTGCAGCAATAATGTTTGGCAAGAATCAAACATTTTATATGAGTTGAACTCAATAGTTTTCAATGAATAAAAGTATGTAACCAGATTTAAAAAATAAAAAAATTCAACTAACAAACGCATAATTCAAGCAAATGCATATAATAATAAAATTTATTCTTTATTTCAACAAAGAACTTCCCAACACTCTAGTTTTTCTTCTTATATTTATTTAATTTTCAATTTAGAAGGCAATTAATTATGATTATCCACCATTGTTCTTCAATTATGGCCATGAGATCTAACACTGTTTTAAAAGTTTCAATTGGGTCAATTATGATTTTCCTTCTTGAAGGACAGAAAATGCATTTGGATTCAAAGTGCTAGTTACTAGTATATAAGAGAAGAAATTAATACACATTGATTCAATAAGAATGATGTATTATTTAAAACTAATGTGGAATCCATGACTCAATTAATGCAACAACTAGCAAGGCAACTTAGAACTTCTTGCCTATCTGTTCAGAATTGACCAAGTAAATGCATTTAATTCACAGAGTATAAAACCTCCTGTTTTTTCAACCATAATTTTCTTTCTTCTTTTAATTGAGATTGTGTCCAATATATTGCAAGACAACAAACAAAAGCTTTATGAAAGATTAGCCTAGCTTAAAATGATGTCCAATTTTAGGGGTGTAACAGGTCCGGTTTTGAACAAAATTTAGGACCGAATCGGTATGTACCCGTTTTGCATTTTCTAAAATAAATTACGCACCGGTTTACCCTCTTAAACCGGTACTTCCGGTTTTATGATTTTTTAAAAATGTAAGTTTGACAGTTTGTCATTAAAAAACTGTTTAAAAAAAAAATTGCTTTAAAAAAAATATGTTTTATACTTTATTAAAAAAATCTGTTTTACTAAAAAAAATCTGCTACAAGCTTATAAATATAACTACTACAACTGAAAAAAAAATTGCAATAAAAAGAAAAATCTACTATGGAATAAAATAAGTTTAAAAGTCTAAATTAGAAGTCCAAAAGTCCAACAAATTACAAGTCCAAATTAAAACATCCAATAATGTAAGCCTTATTTTTATTTTTATTTATTTTTGTTGAGCCTTCACAGTTTATTCAAATCCTCAACCCCAATTGATAAACATTTAACAGGACACATATGTTATTCAAGTAGAAAAATTACAAAACCCTGTCAATGTAATTTCACAAACCCAATCACAAAACCCAATCAAAGTAAATTTCGGATTCAAAAAACCCTAATATCATAAATATCATCTATCATAATTTCAAAGTAATTTCACAAACCCAATCACAAAACTTAGATTATGTTTGGAAAGTGAGATGAGAATTTTGTGTTTTGTTTTAAAGTTTAAAATATTATTTTTTAGTTTTAAGATTTGAAAAAGTTAAATTGGAATTTGAAAAAGTTGTATTGGGATTTGAAAAAGTTGAATTGTTTATTATATTTTATATAGGAATTTGAAAATGTTGTAATGATGAGATGAGATGAGATAAAAATTTTAAAGAAGATGAAAGATCCAAACATAATCTTAATATCACAAACACAATCACAAAAAATCTTAAATTTCGGATTCAAAAACCCTAATATCATAAAACCCAATCACAAAATTTCCAATATCACAAAACTCAATCACAAAAACCTTAATATCACAAAACCCTATCACAAAAATCCAAGTATGTAAGTTAAAAAAAAAAAAAATTACCGTTGAGGGGGCAGACTCGGTGGAGAGACAGAGTCAGGCCGAGAGAGTTGAGAGAAGAGAGAGTGAGGTACGAGAGAGTTGAGAGAAGAGAGAGTGAGGGACGAGAGAGTCGAGAGTGAGAAGGGGCCGAGGCAGAGAGGAGAGAGTGAGCGGATGAGAGAGTGTGCGACAGTACGAGGCAGAACGAGACGGGTTTGGTTATAGGGGAAACGGCGCCGTTTCCTATTGAATTAATATTTGGTTTGGGAAATTGATAATTATAATTTATATATATTTGTAATACATTTAATAGACTATAGTGATTTAGTATAACTATATATATATTTGCAATACATTTAATATACTATAGTCTAATATATTAGACAATATAATATATATTGATAATTTAGTATAACTATATTAGTATAAGTATAACTATAGTCTATATTAAACTATTAGTATTAGTTAAATAGTTATAGACTTATATATTAGTATAGCTATATAATATATTAGACTTTATAATAGTATTAATATTAGACTATTAGTATAGTTATATATTAGTATTAGTTATAAACTATATATTAGTATTAGTTATAAACTTTTAGTGATTTAGTATAACTATATTAATTATAAGTATAATTATAGTTTATATTAGACTATTAGTATTAGTTATAAACTTATATATTAGTATAGCTATATAAATTATTAGACTATTAGCATAGTTATATATTAGTATTAGTTATAAACTATATATTAGTATAGTTATATAATATACAATCAATTAAATTTTAATTTTTAAGATTAAACTTTTATTTTATAATAACATTATCTTATATATAATTATATTAATAGCATATGATCAAACAAATTACAAATGTTCATATTTAAGATTAACATTTTATATTATAATTTATAAATTATAATATGAAATTATTTTATATATGATATATAATTATATATATTATATAGAAAAATTTAACATATAATTATACATTATATATAAAACTTATATCTATAAAATATTTTTTATAATATTAATTTTGTATAAAACTTATATATAAAATATTAATTTATATATATTTTTTATCAACCGATCCGGTTTGGTCCAAGAAATCGTAAAACTGGAACCGGACCAGTTCCGGCCGGTTTACACATTACAAGAACCGGTTCAATTGGTCCGGTCCGATTTTTCAATTTTTTGGTTTAAATTTACACCCCTATCAATCCAACATATATTTAAACCATCAGCAGAGTAACAATATGTCAGTAGTTTTGTTGTCTATCAAGTTACAAAAGTGTCATTTTTTTTATAGATAAGTTGATATTATATTTAGTTGAAACAATCTGGAAATGATTTAACATAACAGATTGAGCTGATATATAAGGAAAAGTTGGATTTCAAAGTTCATGTGAAGATTTGCAACAAAAATTAGCATATGTAAAATCCATAGAAACAACACATACAACAGAAATATGGAAAACGTCAAGTTATAATGTCCTGCTTTCAATGCTCTGCTTCCAAGTGAGCCTGCACCCAATATACATACATACAAAGTTAATCAACCAATTAACTTCAACTTCAAAATCAGTAGGCAACACAAAACAAAATAGATCCAAATAATAATAACAAAAAACCCAAGTTTAAAAACAAAGAGAGCAGATCTAGCAATCAATTCAAAAGATAATAATATTAAATAGATATAACCCTTAAAAATGCGGTTAAGGATTTCAGATGAAGTCGACCCTTTACGCAGAAAACATACCCAAACTGTTAGGAACCTCATTGGAAAGCACTCAAAGTTGTTAGATCTCCTTGAGGGCATTGACCGATTTTTGGCTCAATCGTAGGTAAACAGGGCTTCCACGATCACGCTCGTTGAACTCGTACACGTGAAGTTCTTGAACTTTGGCTGCAAAAGAGAGACAGAAACCCAAAAGGGTCAGATAGACTCCAACCAAAAACTTTGATTTTGTAGCACAAAAATTTATGGGCGAGTGAGAACTAATTACCAGGTCTAGAAGGCTCAGATGGATGTCAGTGAGAGATGGTTTGAGAGCTTGATGGATATGAGTGTGTTGGTGGGCGAAGAGGTGGACTGTGATCTTGGGTTGGCTAGTTTGGCCGAGAAAGAGATGATTCTCAAAGCTAAGCTTCTGCAAGCCAACAGTGAGAGAGTGTACTCGAATTCTGCTACTCCTGTCCATCAAGTAACCATTGAGATCATCACGACGACGACTAGGGTTTCATAGCTAGGGTTGTGAGAGAGAGAGA
This sequence comes from Cyclocarya paliurus, assembly GCA_029856935.1. NCBI lineage: Eukaryota > Viridiplantae > Streptophyta > Magnoliopsida > Fagales > Juglandaceae > Cyclocarya > Cyclocarya paliurus. Next base: position 3,369,564 of record JARVXP010000207.1, on the reverse strand, counting down.
GAGAGAGAGAGAGAGAGAGAGAGAGAGAGAGGGGGTCCGGGGCCACATGCCAAAGGAATAAGATTTTTTTTTTTGCCTTTTATACAAATCCGATCATACCGGGTTATGAAGACAAAACCTGGGTCTAGACCGGATATATTCAGTTTTTATAATATGGGTTTCGGGCTGGAACACGTAACTGGAACTCGATTATTCGGGTTTTGGACCGGGCTGGAAAAAAAAAATCCAGTATGGATGAACAGTCCTAAATATAGTTTGAAGATCCCGATAATTATTATGGTCATAGCTTCCCATATTTGTTAATAGACCATTCTTTGTGTCTCATATATTGGGACATGATGGGGCTCCTAAAAAGCCTTTCTTTTTTCTATTCATACAGTGTATTATTTCTTTCATTGAAATGGGAGAGACACTCCTTTGTCATGATCTGGAGCATGGCATTTGGATGAATTGGGGCGCTTCCAAGTTGGAAGGACTTGGACCTGAACTTGTTTAATTGTATTTGAGTTGCGTAAAGCCTTTTCTATCAGTTGCAACTTAGGTCTTTGTATTGTTGAAGTTTAGAACTAATTTATTACTTAATGTTTAAGGCTACACCGTTTCTAGATGGGCTTGCAGAAGCTGCTGCTCTTGCTGGTAGATATGGAATCCAGGCTTGGCAAACATTTAAGGCACACCCACCAAAACCCAGAATGCGCAAATTCTACGAAGATGTTGTAATATTTAGGACTAAGCTGATCCATTAGCAGAAAAATGAAGAGAAAGTATTGATGTCATATTTTAAAACCAACATGCATGGGAAGATTTGTCTAAACAAAAATCCCTCAAGAACTTTTTTAAGTCATGTTTTATACTTTTTGTAGTCTGTGAAGAAATATTGTCTTTGTTAAGTCAAGGTGGAGTGTATTTCAGAGGTATTTCACTTAGAGGGGTTTTTTATTTTTTTTTACTTATCATGGGTTTTGCAAAAAAAATTATTCTGATGTCAATTTGTTTCTGTTAAAGGTTATATTTCTCTGCTCACTCCCCCACCCCGTTCCTTTGTAATTGTGTGTAAGCTAACTTCAAAGATTGGCAACATATATACTTGAGGCTTAGAGGAAAGAAAAATGGTTGCATGGATCATGTTGAGTGCACTAAAGAGCGGATTCAAGAATTTTGTTAGTTTTTTTTTATTTATCAATAAATAAGAATTTTATTAAAATAGGCAAAAGAAAGTATATGGGACATATACAAGAGCCACACCTGTGCATGAGTGTCTAAAGATACAAGGAAATCATGTACGTTCATACCATTAAAGTCTATTACAATCGATCAATGGAATAAAGTATGAAGAAATAAAGTTATAATCTCGTCCATTGTCCGTTCACGATTCTCAAAACTTCGCCATTCCTCTCCATCGATATGCATCACCATAGACAGATCGGTATCATCTTCCACATAGCTGCAATTTGAGTATTACCTTGGATACCTTTCTAGCTGGCCAAAATATCCACAACCCTTCCTCTCCAAGAATTTTGTTAGTTGAGATGACTTTCTAAGCTGTTACTTAACATGGATAAAGTAATTACTTGGATTAAGCGAATACATCAAAAGTGAGAACTCTAGTTGTAGTAATCGGGTAAAGACGAACTTATGAAATTCATAATTTTGTAAACTTAACAAGGCTAGAATGTCATTTTTTGATTGCCTGTGGTATATACAGTTGGTAAAGCTCTAATAATGTTGTAGTTAGAAAAAGTCCTAAGATTTACCCCCAAAAGACTTGGAGAGCTGAGAATTAGTTTTGGCAGTTCAAAGATCTGATTATATTAGTGGTTTTTATCTGGGCTATGGGTCATAAACATGCTGGAACTGACATGTTATGGGATTCAGTTCTGTAGTTCCATTTTTTATATTAAGGATTGTTCAAGATCCAAGAACGGGCTTCCCATTTTTTATTGTTACAAAAAGTTACTGCTGTGACTCAGTCAAGCAATCTTAGTAACTAATGCTGCTGATCTCATGCAATATATCGGTTTGTTTCACCTTTGGCACCTCCTTTTTTTATTGCCGCTTCCTTTTTTCTCACAGCCTAGTTTTATTTACCCATCCTGTTACAAATTTGTTTTTCTACCTTTTGTATTGTATGAAAACCATTATTCTTTCATATGGTTTAACAGAGAGAATGCAACCCCAGACAAGGTCAAAGAAGCACATAAAAGAGTCATGGTCGCCAACCATCCTGATGCTGGTGGTAGCCATTAACTAGCTTCCAAAATTAATGAAGCTAAAGATGTGATGCTTGCATCCGACAAAATGCCTGTATATCGATTATAATAAATATTAAAATAGGCTAAAAAAGAGTATTTATATGTGTATGTATATACAAGATGTGCTGTCACCTGGAAGAGAATAACTTATTCGTTTTAAAATAATTAAAAATAAAAAACAGTGGGACTGGAAACAATGGGCTCTCTCGTTTTTACTCGTGTAAGCAGCACAGGCCTCATGGATGCAACACGTATAGGTAATGTTAGGTACAATCGTGAATTATGTAAATATTGTATATTTTTTAAAAAAAAAATAGAATATATTTAAAAAAAAAATAGTGCGCTGCGCTTAGATACTCCATAACTACAAATATGAATTTTCTTTTTCAAAACATAAAGATTAGGCCCAAATGAACTTACTTTTGCAAATAAATCCTGAAAACCGAATCATCTACTAAATCCTTTCGAAGAAATTTTAATGCTAAATGAAACCTAAGATAATCAGATGGAATTTTTGGATTTTAATCTAAATTACATCCGTTAATACGACTGTCCGTATCACGAAAAATGTTTAAAACAACATTATTATTTCAAATCCGTCCTTAAACCATTGGACTCCTTCCTAATGGCATGAGATTCCTTGCTTTTCAGTTCTGTGACATTGCTAATGCCCTTTTGTAAACGGACGGGACGTTTATGTTTGAGCTCTTTTGGTTGTTTTCTTATTTTGAGCTCTTTTGGTTGTTTCCTTTCCTCATTCCGTTGACTAAAAACACCACAAAAAAAAAAGGTACTGTTTGAGCATCGCCAATAGCACCCACACGACATTAATATAGTGTTTGGATAAACACTGCCATTTTTTTCCCTTTATTTATTTATTTTTTATGAAAAAACAAACGAAAGCAACTCAGAAGGAATTGCAGTATCCATATAGGAGAGCCGAAAGATCTGACGGTACGGTATTCAAAATATTGATTGAAATAGCTCGAGATGGACTGTGATTTGACATGGTTCTACTTCTTACATATCAAAAAGGTTGTTCTACTTCTTAATGGTCTTTAGAGTGTGTATTTGACTCAAAGAAAATGCGTAATTTGTGGTGTTCCCAATGTATGAGAGCATTCTTGTCCTAGTTTAAATCTCCTTCAGAAGATGATTGGTTTGACCCATAAAGCATATGCTCTAGAACTATCTTTATCTCAATAAACTGACTTTTGAAGCAATTGTATTGCTTGGGATTATTGATTACTCAAAGCGCGTCTTTACTCACGTCTTCAACTTATGTGGATGTCATTTATGCCGTCAATATTATAGGCTTATATAAAATTTTTTTTGATAGGTAATCAAGAAATTTTATTCATAGAAGTAGGCAAAGCCTAAGTACACAAGGAGGGAGTATACATGATGAGATTATAGGCTTATATAAAGTTAAGGAGCTCTACTTTTAAAGCATAATAATAAGATTGGATTAAAAATAAATAATTTGTTGAACAAAGGTAGAAGAAGTAAAGTGCCACCATAACAATTCCATCCAGTTAGTTTCCACGTCCTGAAAATGTTGATGCAGTACGTTGTAAGTGGATCGTGCTGTCATCATGGTGCTTGAACTTCTATTTTGCAACTATTGGAAGCAGGCTCTCTTTTTCTGTGCGCATGCATGCACGCACTTAGAAGTTTAGAACATAATCAAGACTAGGATTACACATGCCATAAGACTTTTCATAGCAAATATTCCCTCAGAGAAGGAATTCCGGTTTATGTGAGAGGTGATTGATGTACTTAAAAAAATTCTTCAACTCGTTTATAATGATATTGTTTTAGTTGATAAATAAAAAAGTTACCACGTTCCCATGTTGTGTAGGTCCAATCTCTATCATCATTCTGTAGCACATTTTTGGGAACAGCAGTGAGGATCCCCTACAAGGTAATAAAGCAGCGGTTGCAGGCTGGCATTTTTGATAATGTGGGAGAGGCTCTTGTTGGGACTTGGCAATTAACAAGATGGTCTTAAAGGTTTCTTTCGTGGGACTGGCGCCACTCTTTGTCAGGAGGTTCCATTCTATGTTGCTGGCATGGGGCTTTATGCTGAATCCAAAAAGGTGTGGAGCTTAGTCATAGCTGGTTTTTTTATTCACCTGCAAACTAATGTTGCGGGTGCAGAGATGCCAGGATTATCTTTTGTTTATAAGGTTTGTTCGTTGTAAACTTCTTACCATATCTGTGGCTGAAGGGATTCCACTGAACCCAGAAAATGACCAATTCTTATTTACATTGGTACTGTAGAATGATTGGAGGGTTATAAAAGAAACGAAACTACACGAAAACATGACTGATGGAAACTTAAGAAGTAATATCCCCAAATGCGTTTATATAGGATCCCCATTTATACTCCTCCAGGCTTTACCTTGACCTAAAAGTATGAAAATTAAATTGTTGTGGACACCAGATTTCAACCGAGATGATGAGAAGTCTCTAATGCTGTTCATAAATGGTTGTGCTGTTGGTAATTGATGACGAAGCAGAAAAGCTCTAGAATGCTTTGAGATCATATTATGTCAAAGATATCTGGTGTGACCAGATTTCTGTTTTATTTGTTGATTTGAATTTGGCATGCTTCTGAGGGACCATATGAAAGTCAATTGGCTAGTTTAGGAATTTGCCAAATCCTGTTGGACGTATCCCATCTATAACTGCTATCCATGTAACTGCTGTGCAGATGTTTTCATGCAGTGTGTGTTGTATCTCGTTTTTGTAAAAGATAATTGCTGACTAGCATGCTTGAGTGAGGTGTTGAATATTCAATGTATTGACTACTACGTTGGTCTTTGTATGCTGTTTTGAAGGTTGTGCAACAACTCCTAGGGCGGGATCTGGAACCCTGGGAAACAATTGCTGTTGGAGCTTTATCTGGTGGGCTAGCCGCTGTTGTCACTACACCCTTTGATGTGATGAAGACTAGAATGACGACTGCTCCACAAGGTCGATCTATATCAACGTCAATGGTAGCCTTCTCTATCCTCCGCCATGAGGGACCCCTGGGCCTATTTAAAGCAGTACCCAGGTTCTTCTGGATTGCTCCCTGGGGGCCATGAACTTTGCAGGTTACGAGCTTGCTAGGAAGGCTATGGACAAAAATGAGGAGTTAGCAGGCGAGCGGCTGTATCAGAAGAAGGTGGAGAGTTCTGGATAAAGTTTTGAAGCAAGAACAGTAGTATACAGCTTTTCAATTTTTGCGTCATGGTAACAAGTTTCATGCTGCGGGAAGTTTTGAGCTTTTTCCGAGCTTCTTGCTGGCATGTTCTTTAAAAATTACCATCTGCCGACATCTCTGCCCCACTTTTGGGACTTTGTTTTTTTAGTTGTTTCAAACTTTTTGGCCTGCTTCTTGGTGGCGCAAACAGGATTTTATTCTATTCTGTATCTTGGTTACAGTTCCTGCAATTCTGTACATTTGTTGTGCAGTTAATCTATCCCTAACACCGCTTTTTCTGTTTGTTTTTCAATTTCAGTTCTCTGTATGATAAGTGTACATATCTATCATTTCTGGAGCTATATGATGACCATATATGTCACCATTACATATCTATCAAGTGTACATATCTATCATTACATGTACCTTCCTGACATTCGTTAAGAACTAGAAATTTTTGGTGATGCATGGTGTTTGATCTTGAAAGCAGCAGGTTGACCACAAAACAGAACGAGTTTACTTACGAATATATGACTTCGATGAACCATCTTTTGAAGCTGTAATTAGTCCATTGATTAAATGCTACATGGCCGTACTAGTCCATACTCGACCATACACAAGTATTCCCAGGAGGAATAGCCAACCAGGTTGGCCTCAAAATTGCTTTTCGGCATTTCTGATGGGTCAGATGAGATGGAAAGATGTGGATAATTTGCCCGGACTACATCTAAAAACATTTTGTAATCATGGAGATGAATAGAAATCTTGATCCTTTAATCATCTTGCAGATTCAAATCCACCTTTTATACGAATCAAAACGAAGAACTCTGCACCGTACAAAGAAAACCCTATTTTTGACATGGTTTTGCCAAAGCTCAAATCCTCAAACCACAAGCAACCAGGTTACAGAGTATTAAAGACGGTTATATTTATTACTCAACATACATGAGATGAGAGAATTTTGATGAGAAATTATGCTGAACTGAAATAAGTTGGAGGAAGAATCAATAACCCCAGTAATCATTACGGATTTCATCATCAAACTTTTTCTTCAGCTCAGGATGCTTCTCAAAGTATTCATTTGCAGTCATGGTGCTAATCTTTTTCTGTTGACATAAATGGAAAGCAGTGAGAAATACATAAAATTTCGTGAGACTGAAGATGCTGAGAGCAGTTTTTTTTCTAATACCTTCATCTCTTGTACTTCAATAACTTCCTTTTCCAAACGCTCAGACTCCTTCAAGGATTTCTCTTCTGCTTCTTTCAATTCCACCAACTGTATATAAAGTCAACATCCATACTTATCAGATGTCAATATTTGTAGAGAGAGGAAGAGGGAGTGAAGCACTTCGATCTTGTTTAAGTTCTCACCAGTGCATCGAATTTAGGCTTGTACTGAGGAGTTACCGTGTCTACATACTTGGGGATCTCTATGCCTGCAAATTTGAAATAGTTTTTGTCATGAGTAAATTTGAAACAATTGAAAATTAGAATATGGATTAATAAAAACTCAAGAAAAGTTAACCATTTTTATTAAAAGGTGATTTCAAATAGACATGAAATAAGACAATATCTAGTGGGACAAATCATTTGGTATCTGGTATTTGAGACCGGATAAAAAATAGATTTAGTTACAAATCAATTGCTGCCACAGCTAAACATACTCCAGATTCAGAAAATCTCTCAAGAAAGTCCTGTGTACTTAGGCTATGCCTATATCTCTCATCAATAATATTCTTATTTATTGATCAAAAAGAAAATCTCTCAAGAAAAAAATTGCTTCATGGTAAACCTATAAGTCCCTTTGGAGTTTGATGCAGCTAATAGTTTACTCAACACAGTAAGTGCGGTAATCAACATTACTAATCAATCACACTAATCAGAATTTTAATTGAGTTCATGAAGGTTTCTCTGCTAATCGGGCAGTGATAATCAGCATCATAACAGACTTGCTTTGTGAATGAAAAAAAAAGGGGTCTCATACATATTCCCTAACATAGCCTATCTATTAACAAGCATAAGCTGTTTACAGCCAAATTGAGCTCCAGTTGCAAGGATTCTCATTTACTTTCCTTCCTTTTTGCAGAGCCGTATGCAAATAGTTAAGCTAAAAGCAAAAATCAATACGCGGTACACCTTCATTGTATAAGAGCTCTAAGGATGATGCAACTCTAATAACAGAAGGTAGCCCCATAAAACTGACATACACGGTGGGTGCATTCACCGGTGAGTTAGAAAACATACTGTCGTAAGCCTCTTTGTACATATCCACCAAGCGAGACCCAATTCCTTTTCTATAGTACTCCCAATCTATGGGTTCAGGTTCCTGCATGAACCGAGGATCAATAATTCATAATCAATAGTTAGTAGCATAAAAAATACAAGTCTTCCGACAAAACGCAACTCAGAGAAATCTCGGATACATCATAAAGAAAATATACTTAACGATAAAATTAAAAAGGAATCAATCTAGAAATGATAAAGATCTAACGGAAATTACATAGATACCCACAAGAGAGATAAATGGAGGTTGATGGTTGTGTTTAGACCTGACTGAATTTGGTCTGGAGGGTGGAGTTGACCTCGTCAAATGCGCGGCGGAGGGTGGCGAACTCTTTGCGAGCCTCATCGGTGACCAGAAGCTTCGCCATCCCGTCCCAGTCTATGGCCCTTGACGCTTTCAGTGCCACATCGGCGACTTTCTTACCCGCTCCGCTCATTTTCTTGGAAAATCTCAGAGCTTAACAGACGGTTTGCTGCCAGATACCTATCCCTGATGCTTGATAGTGATGCCCTTTTGTTGGTGGGGGAGGAATGGCTGTGCTCTATTATGAATCGGGCTGCAAATGTGGGTTTCCATCCATTTTAGATTGGGTAGGATGGATGGTCTGGTTGAGTCCAGCCCAACAAATTGTGGGCTACTTATAACAGAAGGAAACAAAAATTATATTATCAACCTCCATAAATATTTTGATTAAAACATAAAATATATTATTTGAACAAGCAATACAAAGTTAAACTAATTTCTTTTTTAGGTTTTGAGCAACAATTTCATACTCAACTATGTGATTGGTAAGGTATAACCTTAAACATGAACATGAACAAAATATTGGTTTTTGAGTAGAGAACAATGGTAACAGGTGTTTTGAGTGGCTGGGCTTGGAATGTACAAGGATATTGTTTAATGGGCGTGCTGGACCGAGTCTTAGATCCAACGTTAATTGAAATGCAAGGATCGAGTTCAGGCCTTGGACCCAAGACTTGTGGTCATGGCTGAGGTACTAAATGGCCTTCGAGACTTATCCCCAAGATGTAATTTTTTATATGAACAAGGATATAAGTTTTAAATAGATAAATTTTACTTAGGTCTTTTATAAAAAAGTAAATTTTATTAAAAAAAATGACTTTTTTTTACATTTTTTCAAGGTCTAATTTTTTACAAATGTTTGCGCGAGATTTGTATATTTGAGATTTATACAAATTATTTATCTTTTTATATATATATATATATATTTATTCTTATATAGCTAATTCCTCAATCATATATGCCACTACAAGAAATTCAATTTTTAGGGACGAAATTAGTTAGGGACGAACTAAATTTCGTCTCTAAAAGTCATTTTTGGAGACGAATTTTTCATTTCGTCTCCAAAACTGCCTCAGATACAAATTTCGTTCGAACGGAAAAATATCCATTCGAACGGAATATTTTGTGACGAAAAAAATCGTCTCAAAAAGAAAAACCGTTCGAACGGGGGATAAAGTGTTCGAACCACCAATTAATTATGTTCGAACAGTATATGATCTGTTCGAACAGTAATAATATTGGTGGGAAATTAAATTTGTTTTCCCGGGGAAAGTTAATAACCGTATGAACTTAAATTTATTACTTCGAAAGAAAATTTTTTTCATTAATTTGTTTATCATTATTAATTTGTACATATATTTTAAATTTTGTTTTTCCGATAAAAATGATTTATTTTCTGTTAAAGTATATAAATATAACTTTAAAGATAATATTATTTTGTATATTATCATGAACGCCAAGTAAAATGAAAAAAATAAATAAATTAGCAAACACGAGAAATAAAAATTATACATTAATTACATCTCAACTATATAATGTTCAATACAATATAAAAAAGTAAAATAATAACTAAAAAGACTATTTGGTGTTGAGCAGATCAACATCCTCTTGTAACATTTTCACGCGCCCATCCAGATCTCTAAGCTTCTCCATAATGGGCTCAACGAACTCAACAAATAGAGCTCGTACCTGATCCAAAGTAACCCCAGGAGGCTGTCTCTCAACAGCGGCAGTAGTACTAGTAGAAGCTGGATCAGTGGGCGGGGCACTAGGCTGTCCTGGTGCAGCCTTCCGCAAGTGCCCCTCGCTCTTGCTGAATGTGATCTTGTTGAGGGGCCCCATCTGTGGCGACCTCCGCTCAGTCGCTGAAACTGTAACCCCTGATCGAAGTAGGAAGTTAGATATCAGTAGTGCAAATGGTAGACTACCTCCACTAACATAGCGTGACTCCGATCGGATGCGGTAAAAGAAATATAAGTCCAGATCAATGGGGTCCCCCCGCCCTATCCTCAACAAAAATCTGGCTCGATCGATCCCAAAATCAGTCTTGTGTTTTTTCGGGTCGATGTTATAGCCGACAATCAAGTTAAGCATTCTAAAAAATGCTATGCAATCAGCCTGTCGGATCACTTTGCTCCCATCATATGGAGGAGCCGAAGGGTCTCGCACTAGATGACGCACCTGATCATCTGTCAAATCATCATCAGGTAGTTCCACATCCTCACTACCATCCTCACTATCATCCGGATCTACATGCGGAGCTGGTATGGGGGATGCGGCATGTGTGTCAGAATCAGATGGTGCAGCCGCTGGTCCCGAAGTAGCCGGTCCAGGATATGCGCCGACCTCGCGTCGGATGTCGAGGAACTCAGCAATAATACGGGGAGAGAAATTAAATTTAACTCCCCGGACTGATAGAGTGTAGAAAAGAGAGTCAGCACTCTCCTCTCCCAATGCACGGTAAAACTCAACGACCATATCTGGGTATGCAGTCCCCTGCTGCTGACAGATCGGTACCCATCCCCGCTCAGTGAAAATGGATTGTATGCTCCGTCCCTCCCACGAAAGATCAGAGAAGTCAGACAAAACGATCTGACGCTCGACGAGTACAGATCTCGACGCCTGAGTAGGAGCTGGTCCAGTGCTACTTTCACTGACTTGGTCTCTTACATGTTTTCTTCCGGTAGATGCCATTAATATACCTATTGGACCACAAGAAAATTAACAATATAATTATAAATATTATATTTAAAATATATTATTTAAGAATTACACTTAGATTGAACTGTATGGAAATAATCCGTTCGAACTAAGAATATTCCATTCGAACTAGCATAGTTGTTCGAATGGAAGATTCTGTCAATTCGAACAGGCAACTAATATTCGTTCGAACGGTAAGTTTTTGTTCGAACAAAAATAAATCTGTTTGGCACGAACACGTTCGAATGGAATGGAACCCGTTCGAACGAGATCGAACCCAAACAGCCATGGCTGAGTCGACTCAGCCATGGCCGAAACCCTAATCTACACCAAAATGGATCGATTAAATCGGTATAAATGATGAAGAAGTGAATCTAGATCACTTATACCGATTAAAATCCATAGATACAAACAAACCAAACCAAAATGGGGGGATTTCGAATCCGAAACCCCCCTCCCAAACAAACGTCATTAATCTCAAAAAAATTCACAATAGAAGCCCATACCTCTTAGAAGAGAAAAATGGGGTGTTTCTTCGGCGGTTGAGTGGCCGTTGAACGGCGGAGAGGAGCTGGGACGAGTCGGATGTCGTTTTGGGTTCGAATGCACAAGGTTTGTTTGATGGGAATCGAACTGGGTGTATAAGTATCGTGACACCTTGTTCGAACGGAATAAAACCCGTTCGAATGGTATTAAAATCCGTTTGAACTTGTCAATATCCCGTTCGAACGTTTAATACTATGAATATATTTCTAATTATATAACTATACTAATGTATAATAATACTGATATTACAAAGTACAAAAGTATAAAAATAATACTAATAATAGTATTATAATGCTTTAATATACAAGTTAATATTTTAATATAACTATATTAAAATATCCTAGTTTGGGTATAGTTATAACTATTGACTGAGTTATGATTAACTACATAAGAGGCATTGGCTTCATCATAGGCCTAGCCAAATATTGTAAAATGAGTAATAAGTACTATAACTAATATACTATAAGTACTATAAGTATATAAGTACTATTACTAATATAGTAATATAAGTAACTATACTATATAGTACTAATACTAATATAGTATTACTTAAATGTATCATATATATTTTATAATATATATACTGTAATTAATAAATTTAATTAGGCCTATATATTCATATAGTACTAAATTAGTATGTTAGTAACTATATTAGTATGTTAGTAATCTAATTAAATGACACTAGTGATTGCTGAATATAGTAATTAGGGTTCGAACGGTTTGCTATGTATCATTTCCCGTTCGAACGTTCTGTTTATCAGTTCGAACGTGAAACTCTAGGAGGGAATTTTCCCGCTAAAGGGTTTTACGTTCGAACGGTTATTAAATACCGTTCGAACGTAAAACTTTAGGAGGGAGTTTCTCCCGCTCCATGGTTTCCCGTTCGAACGATTAGTAAATAACCGTTCGAACGGGAAACTTTATTCAAATATTTGCAACAGATCTCAGAAATCAGAATCTCCCCATTTCCCACTCTCACTCCCTCACAAACAAAGTTGCGTCATTCTCCCTCCATCCAGTTCCAACTATTTTCATTTTAATTTTACTTTTTGTGGAGTTCCTTCTCAGTACACGCAATTCTCATCTCATTATTGGTATGTTTTTTATAATATTTTTAGTTTCCTATGATTTAGTTACTTTGTTGAAAAATTGTTGAAATTTTTTGATATTGTTGTTGGAATCCTTTAATATTATTGTGTTGTTACGGTGTTGTTATTACTATATTGAAAGTTTTTGAAAAATTGTTCATCTGTTTTTCGTAGTTGAAGTAGAATTGAAATCTGGAACGAACACGTTCGAACGTGTTATTCTTTACGTTTGAACGTATATTCCGTTCGAACGGTTTATATAAACGTTCAAACTTGTTCGTTCCAGATTTCAATTCTAGTTCAACTACAGAAAACAGATGAACCAAAACACAATACACAAACAAACCAAAACACAATCAAACTTAGAAAGATATTAACTGCAAAAGATAGCCCGTCTACAACTATACAAACATAAAAATTTTAGACACTTAGTCGGCTAAGGTCATATTTTGGTTGGGTTTTGGAGTGTTGGGTGAAGAGTCAAGACTTTAGTGACTCAATCCAGTCATTGAAATTGAAGTTATCATTGAAATTGAAACTTATCATTGAAATTGAAGACACTCATTCTTATTGTTCTTACTATACAAGTAACTCAATCCAGTCCCATACCATTTTCAAATTAAAACTATTATTTCTATTACTTTTTGTGGAGTTCATTCTCAGTAACAATTTTAGACTTTACGTTCGAACGTGTTATGTTTTACGTTCGAACGGCATAATACATATCATTGAATTTGAAGACCCTCATTCTTGTGGTTCTTAATATTTGAATTAATTCACAAACTTCCTCTCGAAAAAATAATACACAAACATAATCAAACTTAGATATAAAGTCATAGCAATATATTATACAGACATAATCAAACTTAGATATAAAGTCATAGAAATATATAATACAGACCATAAAATTTAGGTTAAAGTCATAGAAATATATTATACAAACATAATCAAACTTAGAAATATTAAAATTAAAATACTCCATCTCCCATCTTCCATGTCCACCACCTTAGCATTGCCACCACCACTATTATTTAGGAATAAATCCAAGCGCAACTAACTCTTGAAATAAAGCATTGAGTTGTGAACTTCCGGAGTTCCCAAAACCACTTTGGACATCTTGAGTTGGGTTTGTATTGACAGAACCGATAGAACCACCTTGGACATCTTGAGTTGGGTTTGTATTGACAGAACCACCTTGGACATCTTGAGTTGGATTTGTATTGACAGAAGCATATGATAGAAAATTTTGTTCTGTCTCATTCATTAGTGTTGCTAGTTGAGTTGAAAGATTTTCAACCTGCAGAAAACCAAGTAGGATTATAGATCTTGGTTGACAGAGCATATTAGTATTAAATATGATTAAAGAGAACCTGTTGCTGAAGAGCAAAAATATATGAAAAAATTCCATTGATAGGATCTTGAAGCCTAGCTTGCGCTTCATATATAAGTGTGTTAATCGCTTCATAACGATTATCGACCGGGATGCGATGTAGCAGCCTCTTTACATTACCACATCCGAAAACCTTATGAACGGCTCCAAATTGGATATATCCAACTGGACCTTTGAAATAAGGATAAAAAATACATCCCCCACTACATTTCCTTCTCACAAATTTGCATGCTTCACAAGCAGAACCTCGCCTACCTCGCATCTTGATTGGTGGTGAGAGAGCATCCTTCTCACAAATATATAGACGGATGATGAGCTCGCATCCTTCTCAATCCTGATGAGCTCGCATCTCGTGATGCGAGCATCACACCATAAAACCCGGCCAATTGAAGATGGAATTGCTTCGAGCCCCACAAAAAGAGAGCATAAACGGAAGGCCAAAGCTCATTCATCAATATCCATAAATCCATGTGCACCTTGTGCACATGACCAGACCGAAAATATCCGTAAATTATGGATATAGTATATCCGTAAATTATGGGGATATACATCCGTGACAAAACTCACATTTCTCACACACAGAGAGCATAAACCATCCGGGGCCAAAGCGAAGTTCATCAATATCCATAAAGAGAGCATCAACCATCCGGGGGCCAAAGCGAAGTTCATCAATATCTATAAAGAGAGCATAAACCAGACCGACAATATCCGTAAATTACGGATATAGTATATCCGTAATTTATGGGGATATACATTTCTCTCAACTCACAGATTTCTCTCAACTCTCATTTCTCTCAATTCTCACACACAGATTTCTCTCAACTCACAATTCTCACACACAGATTTCTCTCAACTCTCATTTCTCTCAACTCACAGATTTCTCTCAACTCTCATTTCTCTCAACTCTCATTTCTCTCAACTGACATGGCCGGCTATCGTCCTTATAATATTGTTCCTGATTTGAATCGAGAACCTAGTTTGCCACAAACATTATGTTTCACTCCTGATGCTATCAATACCATGATAGCAACAGATAATTATTTCTTAAACAAGAGTGATGCGGAGGTTGTGGATGGAGGTCGAATAATGACATCTCAGTATGCAGCTGTTGTTACTACCTTGAGCCGAAGGTTACTCCTCAGGGTAAGTGAGATAGAGATGCTTAAAAAACAAGTAAGTGAATTGAATACTAAGCTTGCAAATAAACGAAAAAAAAAACAGATATTAAAAGGATAAAATAAGGAATTAAAGTTGTCTATGGACTTGTATGCAAAAGATTTGGAACCAAAAGTAGCAGAGCTGGAGAGAATGCGAAAACAAGTAGATGAGCCAAAAACAACTGAAATAGCGGAGCTTGAGAAGGAAAATGCAGGGAATGTCCTTAACCCTCCGGAAAATACCTCAACAACGCTCAACCCTGATGAAGATGCTTAATATATGTTTGATATGTTCTGTTTTATGTTCTGTTTTATGCATGGACAACTCATAGTTTGATATGTTTTGATATATGCATGGACTCTATGTTTTAATATATGTATGGACTATATATTCTGTTTGATATGTTCTGTTCTATGCATGGAGATGTGTTAGTTTGATATATTCTGTTTGATATGTTTTGTTTTCAATAGGATATTAGACATGGATAAGAGTTGGATGTTGTTGGGAGATAGACTTGGGCGAGACTATAAGGAATATGCACAAGGGGTGAAGTTTTTTTTAGAGTTTGCTCGCATGATCGTTGATAGTCGAGGATATATAAGATGTCCGTGCAAGAAGTGCAAGAATCTTAGTTCTTATAATTTTTTAGTAGTAGAGGATCATTTATTTGTAAATGGAATCGATCCTAAATACTCACCTTGGGTCTTACATGGCGAACCATTTCTCAAAGGAGTTAGATTTGGTAGTCAAACCAATCAAGTAGATGAGGGTAACGACATCGAAAACGAGGACATTAATGTGGATGATCCTGATGACAGTGACGATAATGGAGAGGATATGACTGAGATGTTAGGTGATCTGGGTGCAGGAATGTTTGGGATGAGGGATGGAGAAGGAACATCTGCACAATCATTTGAGAGAAACGATAACTTTAGAAGATTGTGGGAGGATGCACATAGAGAGTTGTATGCTGGGTGCACTCGTCATAGCAAGTTGTCCTTCACAGTAAGGTTGCTTCATATTAAGTCTATTTGTCATATTTCTGCCAAAGCTATCGACATGTTACTTGAATTTGTTAAAGAGGCTCTTCCTCAGGATAATGTAGTACCCCGTAATTTTTATGAAGCGAAGCAATTGAAGCGAGGGCTAGGATTTGATTATAATATCATCCACGCTTGTAAAAATGATTGCATTCTTTACTGGCAACAATATGCAGAATTTGACTCATGCCCAGTGTGTCATGAGTCAAGATGGACATCCGATAAACGTAATGTACCCCACAAAATTTTAAGACATTTTCCGTTGATTCCTCGACTTCAAAGACTATTTACATCAAGGATAATTGCGAAAGATATGTCGTGGCATCACATAGAAAGAGTCCAAAATGAAAACTTCCTCTCGCATCCAGCAGATTCTTTACAATGGAAGAAATTTGACAAAGAGTATCCATGGTTTGCCGAAGAACCTCGAAATATACGTCTTGGTTTAGCAACGGATGGTTTTAATCCATTTGGCAACATGAGCACTTCTCATAGTACTTGGCCTGTCATATTAATGCCTTATAATTTGCCACCTTGGAAGTGTATGAAGGATCCTTATTTTATGATGACTCTATTGATACCAGGACCAAGGTCACCAGGGAATGAATTAGATGTATATCTGCAACCACTAATTGCAGAGTTGAAAGAGTTGTGGGATCAGGGTGTCAATACATATGATGCAGCGACATCGCGGGAGTTCAAGATGCATGCTGCAGTAATGTGGACAATAAATGATTTTCCAGCATATGGAAATTTGTCTGGGTGGAGCACAAAAGGTAAAATGGCTTGTCCTGTTTGTAATAAAGATACACATTCTCAGTGGTTGAGTCATGGTAGGAAATTATGTTTTATGGGACATCGTCGTTATTTACCACATAATCATAGATGACGTTCAAATAGAGCTATGTTTGATGGAAGGGTTGAGCGTAGGTTATCGCCACCAGAGTTATCTGGACATGATATTATCGTGCAGTTGGGGAATGTTTTAGAAAACAGATTTGGGAAACATACCAGGGTTCGAAAAAGAAAACGACAAGCAGTGGAGTTGAATTGGACAAAAAAAAGTATTTTTTTTGAGTTACCATACTGGTCTACATTGACACTGCGTCACAATCTAGATGTTATGCATATTGAAAAGAATATATGTGAGAATATATTGGGTACTCTGATGTCAATAGAAGGGAAGACAAAAGATACAGCTAATTCTCGTAAAGACTTAAAAGAGTTGGGGATAAGACCAGAGTTGCATTTGCAAGATAATGGGTCGTCAGCATACATGCCTATTGGAATGTATACACTCTCAAATGATGAGAGAAAACAATTTTGTGATTGGTTCTTGACAATCAAATTACCCGATGGCTATGCTTCACACATGTCAAGATGTGTTCGAACACATGATTGGAAAATAACTGGTCTTAAAAGTCATGACTGCCATGTATTTCTGCAGCGTTTGTTGCCGGTTGGTGTGCGTGGAAAGCTTACTCGAGATGTTCGTATAGCTCTCACAGAATTAGGAGGATTTTTCAGAGACATTTGTAGAAGAACGTTGAAAGTTGATGCATTGTTAAAAATAGAAGCTGATATTGCAGTAATATTGTGCAAGTTGGAGAGTTTATACCCGCCTTCATTCTTTGATGTAATGGTTCATTTGGCTGTGCACCTACCTCGTGAGGCTTTAGTCGCTGGTCCAGTTCAGTATAGATGGATGTATCCTATTGAACGATTTTTAGGAAAATTGAAGCGATTTGTGGGGAATAAAACTCGTCCAGAAGGTTCGATTGCTGAGTCATATATTGATAATGAGTGGCATACATTTTGTTCAATGTATTTTCGTGAGGTTGATACTAGATTTACAAGACCAGACCGAAATTATGAGGGTGGAAGAGAGGCGGGAGTCTTGTCAACATTTACCGTGTTTTCCCAGATAGTACGTCCCATAGGCGCACAAAGGGGTTACGACCTATGTGGGCGAGAGTTTGAAAGAGCTCGATGGTATGTCTTGAATAACTGTACAGAGATTGACCACTATTTGAGGTTAGTGATGATCTTCTAAATTAATTATGTATAATAATATAACATTTTTCGTTGCTACAAATTAATCATTCACACAAACCTGCGCAGTGAACATATACAACTACTTCGCACGAATGGTGTAACTGACGTAGAAAGAAAGCATGAAGAGGAATTTGCTTCATGGTTTGAACATACGGTATTACTGTAAAGTTTCATTTTATAATATGAATTTCATACCACTAAAATCTATCATTTTTTTATATAATAATATTTATTGATGTATGTTGTATCAAAATATGTTGAAAATTCAGAAGAAATTTCACCAGAACTGTATGCTCTGGCATGTGGTCCGTCTAGGCGGGCCATCCAGTACTCAGGATGTTTGGTGCGTGGATATAGATTTCACACAGCTGACAGAGAAAGATATAGGAAAACTCAAAATTGTGGGGTTGTAGTCGAAGGAAGTCATGGGGATGATAACATTGACTTCTATGGAATTGTGAAAGATATTATAGTGTTAAAATACGTGGGAGGATATATGGTCTGGTTGTTTAAATGTAATTGGTGGGATGTCTCAAATCCTAGGTTGGGAGTGCGTAACGATAATTACTTTGTGAGTGTCAATACATCTCGCACATGGTATGAGGACGATCCTTTCGTTCTCGCTTGCCAAGCGAATCAAGTATTTTATTTAGATGATCCGGAATATGGAAACCCATGGCGGGTAGTGGAGAAGTTTGCACCAAGAAATGTGTATGATACTATTCCAGAAACAGAAGAACCTTCAGAAGAAGTTGATACTCCAACAAATGAAGAAGCATATCAAGAAAACGAAGTAGGTATCAATCTATTTGTTGATCTCAGCCAATATGATATGGTCTCATTATATAGAGAAGATGTTCAACCCGAAGTAATTGATGGTGAAATATCAGAAGACGATGAATCAACTGAAGTGTCTAGCGAGGATGAGGGTGATTGGTCTAGCAAAACAGATAGTGAATGAATTTCAAATATCAATTTTTGTAAGTATAATTTGTTTAAGGATATCCATAATGTTTGTTTGAATAATAATTTGTTACAATTTCAAATAGATATGCCTCCTAAACGTAAAGCAACACGTGTGCCATCTCCATCCATTACTGATTCCCCGTGTGATTCACCTGTCATGAATAGTCAGCCAACACTATCAGACTCAGAACAAGGTATTTTATCAAATTAAATACTACAGTTTATGCTCAATTTAGATTATATATCTATAAAATAAAAGTATTTAATTCAAATACTTGCTTTAATTACTGTATATAGCTGTTGTAAGCCAGCGCCGAGGTAGAGGCACTACGAGGGGTGTCTGCATAGAAAAAGTAAGGAAAGTTGGTAAAATTAAAGTTGATATTCCTGATTATCACACCGGTGGCTCTGGAGATTCAGCAGCATGGCTTGCTTCTTTTGTTGGTACGCTTACTCGCACGTATGCACCTATTGCTACATCCTCTTGGTCTAAAGTTCCACAAGAAGTGAAAGATCATATCAAAAAATGTTGTTTGGTAATAACCTACATCTGAAGTAACTAAGTATTATTCATGTTACTTTTTGAATATTTAGTATTTATACTAATTGTTTACAATTATTAAAAGGATGAGTTTGAGCTTGATTTTGGCCGACGAGAGGATCGATTAACGGTTGAGGAGTTGATGTCGAATGCATTTCGGAGGTACAAAGGTCGATGTCATGCACATTATAAGAAGTTCAGTACTACAATAGAGGCGCGCCAAAATCCATTCCAAGCAATACCACCAAATGAATGGGAGAAGGTTTGTGATATGTTTGAAGATCCTGCCTATCAGGTAATTTCGCTGCTCTATTTTTTTAATAGTATATTATGATAGATGTATTAAACATATATATATATTTTTTATTTTTTTAGCAACGGAGTACTGTAAACAAAGCAAATAGATCAAACTTGAAGATACACCATCATGCGGGTTCTCGATCTTTTCATCGTTTGTCTAACAAAATGGTAATTTATTCTACTCCCTATTAAATATTAACATATAATACACTTTTCTGATTTAAATTCTAATATATATATATTTTTTTGTAGAAAGAAGAAAGTCCTGCTGACTATGATCTGACCCAATTGTATGCAAAATCACATAAAAATCGTGATGGTGTTTGGACCAGTCCCGAAGCAGAGGCAAATTATGTAAGTTTAAGTTTCTTTAATTCCATTGTGACTATAGTTTTGTTACTTATACTAACTAATATGTTTTTGTTTTTGTAGGACAAGATGATATCTCTCAAGGAAGTTAATGCGGATCCATCTGATGCATCATCTGTCAACGATGTTCAGATCATTTCTCAAGTTCTTGGATCACGTTCTGGATATTTGAGGGGCTTAGGACGTTGCGTTAAACCATCTTCAACATCATCATTCTCTTCTCAAACTAGATCGAATGACGACAAAACTAAAAAATTGGAGGAAACAGCACTTGAAATAGAGCGATTGAAGTCTAAGGAAAAAGAGTTACTGATCAGATTAGATCAAGCAGCAGATCTTGAGACAAGATTAGAAGAGAACATGCAAAAGAGATTGGAGATGGAGGTACAAAAAGCTATGCTTCAGTTGCAGTCAGTTATGTCACAAAACTCTACACCACCACCATAATTGTAAAACTTTTTTTTTTCTTTAGGGTTAATACATTATAAAGTTTCAAAAAATTTGAACAATTGACATTTGAATTATATTTTGTGTAATACTAATATGGTATTTTTAATTAATTTGGTTTTGTTCTGTATGTTTCATACCGTTCGAACGGTAAAGAACTAATTCTAAATCCATTCGAATAAACAAATAACCATTCGAACAAAAAATAACCCATTCGAACGAATATCACGGAATACAGTTCGAACGGACGTAATTTGAATTCGAACAAAATTTATTGGTTCGAACGAACTTTATTTGTTCGATTCAAAATTTTATTTCGTTCGAATGGACGGGTAGATTCGAACGGAAAATATTTCATTCGAACACTCATTTCGTTCGAACAGTATCAAATATGGTCATTTGTTCGATTCAAAATTTTATTCCGTTCGAATGAACCTGTCGGTTCGAACGGAAAAATATTCTATTCGAACAAGATATTGAGACGAAATTAGTTCGTCTAAAAAAAAATATCCGTTCGAACGGTTTCGACTGGTTCCGCATAATTTTGTCCCTAAAAGTGATTTTTGGAGACGAAATTCAAATTTCGTCTCCAAAAACATTTTGAGACAGCCTTTTAGAGACAAATTAGAGACGAAATTTTTTCATCTCTAATTCTTTTTTAGGACGAAAATATGATTTTTGGAGACGTATTTGCCTGTGCTTGCATTTTCTTTTGCACGAAACGAAAAAATACATACAGAAGCGAGAATTATAAATTTGTATGTCGAGGGAAGCTGAGAACTGCTATTTCTTATCTTAAAAATATTTGCTATGTGACATATTTTAAGTGATTATTATTTAAATAGCTACAACACTAACCACTTAAGATGTCGAATATTTAAGTAGTTCTATGCATCTTTCACCTTTTTAATTTTATCAATGATTTGTATACGGGCGGGTGAGCAGTGTAATCGATTCTTTGATTTTTAATAAGAGCGGGGATCATTGACATATATATATATATATATATATATATATTTATACTAGGACAGGAATTTTATTTTAAATATATATATATATATATATATATATATATATATATATGCAATTAGTTGTATATCATGACCAGCTAGCTCGTATTGACTACGATCGACAAATGTAATTAACGTCATTAAGCTTAGATTATGCTTATAGAAAGGTAGTGAATGAGATATTAAGTGAACTCCACTTAAAAAAAGTGTAAAAAAAACTAATTTTTTTAGTGAGACTCACTTTTTTACGAATAATTTGTACAAAATTTATCTATTTAAAACTTGCACCCATTATTACTCTAAAATTAAGTGGTCTATTTTGTCAATCTGACTATACTCTTTTTGGAGACCTTTTAAAGTTTTGTTCAGATTGTTACAGGGGAACACTCACGAATCGATACATGTACGTACGAACCTCTCAACCATCACTACAAGAAATAAAGCCTTTTCCAGCGATTTTATAATCGCTGGAAAAAAAATCGCCGAATTTACTCTTATTTCCAGCGATTTTCAAATCGCCGCATGACTCTAGTGCACTGCAACCGAAAATCGCATCGTGAAATTACTGTTCATTAATTTGCAGCGAATATTTGATCTTTTGTGGCGTGTAACTATCGCCGAAAATAGTATTTGTAACTGTAGCAGTGTTTTTATTGCGGCGAATGGTTAAATCGCCACAATAGTTACTTCTGCGGCATGATGGATTGGGCATGTTGACGCTAGGTTTGAAAGCTAATGTAACTTCGAGGATTTATTTTTTGTTTGTGCTTTTGCAGACTAACAGTGATTCTGATGCTAAACCCATGGTCATGCCCAAATGCAACTATCCAGGCTAGTTAAGTTCATTTGGATTGATGTTTTATGAGATAATGAAGCATATATACAAGTTGGACAGATTGTGTTTAGTTTTATGGCTTATGGATTGAATGAATGGATTGGATGTTTAGTGATTAAAGTTTGTTTGAAGTTAATAAGTTATGTGTAGAGCCATGGATTGGATGTTTCCATGTTAATATATTACTTAGTATTTTTGGGCTTGAATGAATGGATGTTTCCATGTTAATATACTACTTTTAATATTGATGTTTCCATGTTAATATACTACTTTTAATTTTTGGGCTTGAATGAATGGATGTTTCCATGTTAATATTTTAGCTACTTAGTATTGATGTTTCCATGTTAATATACTACTTAGTAAAATTTTTCTTGAATGAATGGATGTTTCCATGCTAACTTGAATGAATGGAGGAAGTACTTTTTAGATTGAATTTGAATAGGATATGTGTAGTATTCTGTTTTGTGCATTTTTTTTTTTAATTTTCTGTAACATCATTTCCGGCGAACTTATTTCGCCGGAAATAATTTTTTTAACAGACAAGTTTATTTGCGGCGACACAAAATCGCCGCAAATACTTATTTGAAGCGAAAATTACTCGCTGCAAAATATAAAAACGTTGCAATTATGTTATTAGCGGCGATTTGTGTCGCCGCTAATAATCTACTTCCCAACGAAAAAAAAATCATTGCAAATATACAGACATTTGCGGCGAAAACAATGATATTAGCGGCGATATTTATTCGCGGCAAATGGATTATACCGACGATTTTGGAAAATCGCTGAGAAAGAATTGACCTTTATCGGCGATTTAGTGTGAATCCGGGACCCCTATTTTTGACTTTTTGTAAGCCTATTGCGGCGAGTAAAAATCGCCGGAAATACTATTTTTCCCAACGAATTTTTGGTATCGCTGAAAATTCTCAGAATCGTCACTTTAAAATCGTCGAATGTGCGGCGATTTTAAAATCGCCGAGAAAGAGTAAAACCAGCGATTTTGGGGGGTATTTTCGACGATTGGAAGCGCTGAAAAAGACCTGATTTCTTGTAGTGCATAAGAGTCTATGACTATAAAAACAAGCTATGTGTGCCACAATCATGACTTCAAGCTTGAATCTATCGAGTATAATCTCTTATTCGACCTCTACGAAAGAATAAAATCGTTCATATGAATATTTTGATCTTTCGTATGTGATTCTGATGATCATCACAAATGATCATGATTCTCAATATTCTTAAACCTAGCCGACAACCCAAAAAGAAAAGGAAAAAAAAAAAAATCTTAAAGCCGACAACCCAAAAGACTCTCAGGATGCCCTTAATTAGTCAGTCAATATAAAATTAAAGGTAAACAATTAAGTCGTACCTCTTTGACGGTGCATGCATAAATGACATAACATATATATACATATTGTCCGTATTTAACGACTAAGCCTAAAAGTCTGTGTATATATTCAGGTTTTCACAATATATAATATCAAACGTAATTTATAATGACCATTAAGCTGGTAGTACTGGAAGCTTCGTTTAACATGTTTTTCTGCGTTTAGATTGGTATTATGAGAAAGCTGGAAATTAAAAGCTACTCCCGCATTAAGATCAAAGTACTCACATGCATGCATTGTCTTTTGGAGAATCTACATGAACGACGTCAATGGCACGGTCGCCAGCAAACGTCAAAAACTAGATATTTGACCGCAACGCTGCTAGCTACGCACGCTGCTAGCTAGTTGCACGGACCGGAAGCGCTCACGAGTACTCACGACGACGTACGACGTCACATTGAAACTAGGAAAATGGTAATTACAAGACAAAACTAAATATTCTTGTCTGTCAAAGTACTACATGTGAACTGGTTATCAATCTTGGGGACTTGTGTGCATCTCTGATTTCGTTGTTTATAAGTAATAATAATCCAAGCATGTTCTAGAATCTAAAGATAGCAACTAAAGTACTACAACCCGGCCCACATGTTTTTAGGTCTTTGGTCTTCATTGATTATTTATTTATTTTTATTTTTTCTCCTCCTAACAAAGTTGGTCCAAGTTACCCCAATGTGGGTATGTTCAGGAAACGTAGAAGTCACGTGGCTTAATCATGTTTTAGAGCACTCTCAATGACTATGGTAAAATATATTTTCTTGTATAATATAAAGGAAATTGATCAAAAGTAGCTTTCAATAGGTTTTGTATTCTCTCCTTTATTTTACGTTTTGCAATAGTAATTCTCTACATGTAGAGAATACTATTCATCCTCTAAAACATTTTTAATTATTCTCTCTCTCATTTGATAGTTGTTTGATGTTATGAGATTCATTTGAAATGAATAAAATAATATTAAAAAAAGAATATTTAAATGATATAGAGAAAAAATAAATAAGCGGATGTATGATCTATTGTAAAAGTCAATATGTAAAATAGAAAAAATAAATTTTGGTGAAATATTTTAAAGGATAGGATAAATGAACCATTGGAAGTGCTCTTAGCAAAGAAAAAGGCCTTCGCCAACTGTCGGTCAAGTACGAAAATGTGACCGACAACAACTGATCTCTTAATGTATAGTTGTGAATCACATGCATACAATCTAAGGTCTCGTTTGTTTTCGAAAAATATCTCATCTCATCTTATCTCATCTCAATTTCATCATTACACTTTTCTTAATTCCAATACAAAATAAAATAAACAATTCAACTTTTTCAAATTCATCTCATCTTCTCTCATCTAATCATTACAACTTTTTCAAAATTCAATACAAAATAAAATAAACAATTCATCTCATTTCAAAAGTTTTTATCTCATCTCCAAAAACAAACGAGGCCTAAGTTATCTAACACGGGAGCCCCCCCTAGCTGCATCATTGCCCTTAATACAATAATTATAAATATGCATGGATAACATTAACTCTTAATCATGTGACCGATCAAAGAGAGACACAACAACAAAAATTCGTTTTGGGACGATTTTTGTTTGGGACTGAATGAAAATCATTCCAAAATAGAGATATAGGGATGAAATTTAAATTTTGTTCTAAAACATTGACAGAAGGCATTTTTCATTTCCGTTTAAACATGTTCGAATGGTATATGTAGGGATAAATAAAATAACCGTTCGAACATTAAATAAAATGTTCGAATAAAATAAAATAAACATTCGAACGAATATTATATAGAAAAAATCTATTCAACCTCTACTATTCACACCATACTCTACACTCTACCTTTTTTTTAATTTTTTTTATCAAATATATTTTTATATGAATAGTAAATAAAAAATTATAAAAAATTTTAAAAAAAGAATTAAAAAAATATTAAAAAATATTAAAAAATATGGAGTGTGGAGTGTGGGGATGATGAATAGCAAAACCCTATTATATATAGTCAAACGACATTTTGACTAGTTAAATGACAAAATTTAGCAGGACTTAGCGTTTGCACAATATACAACAACGTTCAAACGTTAATGTTAATCAATATTCGAACAAATATTATATATAAGTGAACGAAAAATTAACAGGTTAAGTCACTAGTAGTTATATATTATATATATATATATTGAGTTATCATTCGAACATATTACTGTATCGATTTGAACTAATAGGATAATTTGGGATGAAATCACAATTTTTTTAGAAGAAAATTTTTATCCTAAAAAATCACTTCTGTTGTAGTGAGATACATGTGTTTTTATTTTTAAAGAAGTTTCTTATTTTTTGGGGGATTAATTGTAAGTGATCTTGAAACTATTTATATATAATGTCAATTAATTAAGCAGCACCTGGATCGACGTAAAATATATAAATGCATGTACTGGTTATAATTATAATAATTAATCGGGAGGAAACAAAACGGTTGGAGTGATTTACAATTTAGAATTTGACCTTTGAGTTTTCAATGTCACTTTTTGGAGGGATGTGACAGAGGATACTCTTGATGGGCCAGACGTTTGTTAGAACAGCTAGCAGTTCCTTTAGCCGGGAATATAACTCTTTAGATTCGATCGCATGGTCCATATATAAAATATTTCACATCTACCAGCAGATTAATTATGAAATATCGTTCAAGATCAAGGATCGATGAAACTTAACCCAATAATTAAACTTCTAGCTAGCTAGCTAGCCAACTCAAACGGTCAAAACCCATTCATACATTACATGAGTTGACTCTTTGGTTTATTAATCACGTTTAGTGCA
Organism: Cyclocarya paliurus; assembly: GCA_029856935.1. NCBI lineage: Eukaryota > Viridiplantae > Streptophyta > Magnoliopsida > Fagales > Juglandaceae > Cyclocarya > Cyclocarya paliurus. Next base: position 3,342,902 of record JARVXP010000207.1, on the reverse strand, counting down.
TGTTTGAGATTGCGGTAAAAAATATAATTTATAATTTTATAGTTTGCTTATAACTTAAGTAATAAATTTGATTAAAAATTTATTTACTGTTTGATAAATATATGTTTAAACCACTTTCAAATATGTGAATTTATTTGAAAACAAATTAAAAAGTACTTTGTGAAGTAAAAATGACGATAAGTTGATTTTTTTTTTAATTATGACTATATATTTGAAAGTTTGAAAATTATAATTATTTAAAAGTTATATAAATATTTTTGCCTATTGATAATCTCTTTAAAATTCGAATTATATACATTCTGCATCATCTGAAAAAGTACGTTTGAGAAAAAAATATCACAAACGTACTTTTTAGCTTAAAGAACATAGTTTATCTATTAAAAAACTTTTAAGACTATTTAAGTAATTTTTAAAACTCCTAACGCAACCCCAATTAAACATGCATTTATAATGACTAATTATCAATGAATTGGAATGAATTTCCCTAGCTAGATATAGCAATTGATCGAGCTCAATCGGTAGTGGATTATCATTTTTTGATGTAGCATTTCCGTTTAAAATTAAGCTCCATGCATGCATGCGACTTGCTGATCTTCACGTGATTTCCTGATCATCATCACATGTGTATAAATTAATTAATATATTAGTCCGAATTATTAATATAATGAGTATTATATAAATTAATTAAAAAGTTTGGTAGTGGGAAACAAAATAGCTGGAGTGGTTAACAACATATTTGACCTTGAGATTTGAATATGCCAATCTTTTGGCGAATGTGATAAAGAGGATCCGGAGACCCTAGCTAGCTGGGCCACATGCACGTAGTACGTCTGTTAAAACTTATATCAATTTAAAACACTAAATTATAATTATGAGGACATCATGTATTGATCAAAACTAATTACTGTTAAAAGTATCGGTCAAATTTCATTAGAAAAATCAAATAATTAATTACCAGCTAATAATTGGGTCATGTTAAAATCCCATCAACTTTCAATATTTCTTAATTATACTTGGTGGGTTGTTCTGATCAGTCTTTATCGATTGAGATTTGTCTGATCTCAATGCTCGCTCGATCCAAAAATGTGATGATGTGTCCTGATCATTAACACATTAGGACGGGGAAACTTGAAATCATGATAAAGATAGGATCAGGAGCAAGCAGCAAAACGATAGATCATCAGCTTAATTAAAACGCGTTTTATGATTGCAATTTATCATTCTGGGCATCAATCGATCATGCCCTTCCTTTATCATGAGCCAAAACAAACGTGTTGGATGCTCTCAAAAGTCATAACAGATCAACATAATACGCATTAATTTCTCTCTCTCTCTCTCTATATATATATATATATATTCACTTAAACTTTCCGGACTATTTTAGTGATGCCAAGATACTTTCAACTTTTAAATTTATATTTTTTTTTGGAAGTTCAATTTTAGCTGCGTGACTTTGAAATTTGCATTTGATCTTTTAGTATCAACATCTGTACAAATTTTTCTTCGATGTGTAGCTACCTTTAAACTACCATCTGATCATCCTCAAATGTCGGTATATACGTACATATATATTTATATATATATAATATACCAGTATTAATCAGTCTATTGCTCATGACAAAAGTGCAAGTCTCAAATTAATTAAAAGAGAGGGACAGACTAGCTAGAAGAAGAAATTGGTCAAGAACTGGTTTGACAAGGAACTCTAGCTCTTCAATTTATATCCATTTCAGAAGATAAAATCTGGTCTTAATTTGACTCGAGAATTAGCAGACTTAGATTAGCTAGGAGCTCGATCGACATGACTTGAAACGTGGCCCTTTTTTATTTGGTGCCGTTTCTTTGTAAGATTATAAATACTTGTAGGTAAATGAATTGATCACTTGTCAACATGATCAATTATGACTACAAAAACAACATCATGCACCACTGATCATAATATAATATACCATATATAATAAATTAATTTATTGCAAATCTTCTGGTATATTCCTCATCATGATCTTATCCCCATACGTGGCAGTCAAATAAAAGTCGATTAATTCACTGGCCTGTTGTTCATGTCCAAAGAGGTTCCCAAGCCGAGCCCAAATTGTTGTCGTCCGATGACAAACAGCTCGTGTCAACGTAAGGTTGTAATTGCTGAACGCTCATGTACTCTTCCTGATGAGGTTGTGTCGACATTTCCATGCAAATTAAGGCAACCAAGTTGGCTTGCTGGCATTGCATGTTGACGAGCTCAGCTTGCGCCTTGGCCAATTGTGCTTGCAGCTCGCTCACTTGGTTTTGAAGTTGACAAATCGCACCAGCACAACCGTAGACTGGGTCTCGAATCCTAGCATTTGCTTCGTAAACCATGCTGCTCACTGCATCTGCTCTTTGATATTCCGGAAGTTCCTGAGAAGTTTTTGCGAATTTAATTATTTGTGAATTGGAAGAATCTAACCATGGAAGTTAATAATATATATATATATATATATATATATATATATATATATATATATATATATATATTATATAAATAGGCATGGTTCCTTAGTATTTAACGGTCTTAATTTATTTACTCCTCTCCTGGGGTTACTCGAATCGTTTCTCAAGCCAAACCGGTGGAACTGATCATTGTTTTCTATATGATTGTCTGAAGGAGCACAAAAAATCATTGCTTTGTTACCTAACTTTGACCCCTCTGATCTACAAGTTATTATATATATATATTGTTGCCTCAACTTTTGAAAGCAGCTTGCATATGAGTGGCCATTACCCAAGCGTCAAAATTAAAGCGATCACCCAATTCACCGCCATGATTGTTATGAGATAGAAGCATGCTTTCGTTTTGCTTTATTTGGAGAAGCTGAAAAGACCCACTGGGAGATTCAAAGAGAACCAGCCATATATATTTTCAGATATAAAAGCTACTCAGCTTACCTTACTTTATGTGGGGGAGGGGTGACTCAGAGGGTACCATCTAGGCCGTTCCGACTCATTTTTCACAGACCAAATCAATCCATGAGGTATAATGTAACGTTAAAACTAAAATAACTCAATTCAAATGAATTTTTAAATCTTTAAGATAAGTAATTGTTTAAAAAGAAAATACAGATCAACATAACCAAAAACCTGCAAAAACTTGATGATGTTGCTTGCTCCAAAAACCCTGTGAGCAATGGTGAACTTGAGTGGATGAGTTGGAGGAAAGTATGGAGCTAAAACACATTTCTCCCCGCAGCGGCGGCGAAGGATCTTGCAGGCAGCACATGGGCTAAGAACAATGGCCGGGAGAGGAGAGGGAGGAGAAGACTGAGAAGGCGAAGGAAAACTTGGAGAATATTTAGAAGGGGAAGACAAACTTGGGGAGAATTGGGAAGGTGAAATAGAAGAGGATGGAGAGCTGGAGAATGGAGTGGGAACAGTGATTGGTGGTGTTATGGTTTTTTTGCCCTTGTTTTCCATTTTTGCAGGAAACAGAGAGCGAGAGAGACAGAGAAACAGAGAAATGTGGTGAGAGAGCAAAGAAGAGGGAGAGTTTGCTTGAAATATATAGCAGAAAGCAAAGAGAGATATAGAAGGAGGAAAAGCAAGGGAAGAAAATTAGCAGCGTCAGTCTACGGTCATTTGTATCCAATGTGATGCATCATGATAGTCTGAATTCCTTGTAATATCTGCGGCGACGACTTCTTTAATTTCTGATTATTTTTTATTTGCGTTTTTGTTAAAGATTTTCTATTTACTAAAAAAAAAAAAAAACACGAGCATTAGAGTATGTTTTCGTTGGATAGTTACTGTCTTTTATCTCGTCTCGTATTATTATTATAATATCTTTAAATTCTAATATAATATATAATTAATAATTTAATTTTTTTAATTTTTAAAATAATAATAATATTAAAAATTAATATTTTAATAATATTTTTTTTAATTTTTAATTTTTACCTCAGTTTACTATCCAAACGAGACTTTAATCAAAAGAAAAAAATAAAAAGTCATGAAAAAGTATTTTACTGCTTTTATATTGGCTTATAATAGAAGTAGTATATATCCTAATATTTCCCATCTAAAAAAATATTCCTGAAATAATCAGGGCAAGGTTTTTGCCTACTACTCATAAATAACGGTAAAATGACAAACATATATGGAATGATGCATTTTATCTGGTCCACCCGTTTGAGCATAATATACATGATGAAATTCCCTTTTTTTCCCCTGAACTCTCTATCAAAAATTTTTTTTTTTTTTGACAAAGGGAGCACATTCCTTCATTAAAATATGACATTACAAATTAGTTGATCTCAAACAAATAGTATAAGCTAATTACATCGTTAATAGCTTCCCAATACACTTCCGTAACTAACATGGTTTAGTCAGACGGCAAATTTCTAAAAACTTAGGTTTAAGAAATAGCGCAACTCTATCCACGACAGAGATAACAAAACCCCCTACCCCGACTAGGCGGAGTAGGGTGCACCAAACCCCACCAAATCCCGCCTAAGTGGAGGGGAGGACTCAGTCGAAGAGACGATGTGTTTTATTTTTATTTTTCTAAAAAGTAAAGACAATACAGAAAATAAAATACAATAGAAAAATACTAAGAAAACAATGCAAAAACTGAAAATACATAACACAAAGAGATTGCAAGGGCGCGTGCAGGACATGCGCCGGTCGGGGAAGAAGTCGGGTAGACGATCGTAAAGGTGCTGGATCCAGAGGCGCCGCACGTGGTGCCAGAAAGTGTTTTCTCATGGTGGCACATGGCAGCCACGCATAGCTCTGTTGGACAAAGCGCTCGGTAGACTGACAGATCAGCAGCCTCTAAATCCCCCAATGGGGCGCATGTAGTACTCCGACCACCGAAAAGTCTCCAACCTACACCTCTCCTTTATTTTGTCTGAAAAATATAACAAAACCAAAAAATACAGACTGGAAGAGAGAATGTACTGGGCTGAGAGGAGGAGAAGGGAGGACTAGGGATTCAGGGAAGCTCCCACCCCCCTCAGACTTGTTTCAGCGTTAGGAGAGTTTTCGTGTTTTGGTTTCGATATCAACTATATGTCTTCCCCAGTTTGAGGCCACTGTTAACCATGCAATAAGTTCTGTATCAATTTTCAGAAGTAAAGAATAGGAGGCTACAGATAGCTACTGTGTTTTGGTTCACACCCCAAGTGAACTATACATAAAACGATAGATCGTTTTTAAAAGTAATTTGCATCACTGTCTATTATATATATAGGTACATATTATATATGGGTATATGAATTATCTGACCAAAAACAAAATCTATGAATTTTTCTGGGTATATTTTGTTTGGGACACATGCACACGTACGCGTTTAATTCTGTATTGTAAAATGATAAACTTGAGCATTTGTCGACCGTTCTTTCAAAACCCAAGGTGCATGCAGGCAATTAAACATTGTGGTAGCTAAGAATTAGTAGGAAGTACGTAAGAGATCAACTAGTTTGGTTTGATCAGTAACAGGCCGTCGGTTCTGAAATTTTATGAACATTAATAATTTGGTCATAATATCGCTTATAATATATGTCGCAAAATGGACCCATCAACTTTCCGATGTTAAAGATCAAATCATTGATTTAAAAGTTCTAGAATTGTTGGATATTAATTTAGTTAAATTTTTAAGTTTCAGGATCATAACATTCCACCACGCTTCAAATCCGACGTTAGCGGTGGTCTACTTTATCGACACTGACCCAGTGGTAGCCCTTTTTCTTTTGACAGTTTCACTCATTTATTAATATTCAATGACTTAACACTATGACCATAAAAAATATCAAGAAATTTTAATCCAGTCTATAGGTCACCCATTCTGTGACTTGAACTCGTGACGTGGTCCCTACTCTGATACTAATTGTTGAAAACCCAACCATTGATTCAAAAGCTCTAAAATTGTTGAATACTAATTTGATTAAGGGTTTTGCTACACAACTTCAACCACACCCACACTTCATATTTTTTTAAATTTTTAAATTTTTAAATATTTTTTTAAATATTTTTTTTGAGTTTATTCTTACTATTTCAAATTTTCTATTCACTATTCATATAAAAAATATTTGATAAAAGAAAAAAATTAAAAAAAATATGATGTGTGAAATATGAGTGAATAGTAAGAGGTTGTGAATATTTTTTATTTGATTAAATATTTAACCTTCAAGATTATAGCAGCGGACATCACAAAAGCATTAATTTCATCCCATCCCTTCTTAATTCAGTCTCAATTATTCATAATATACATGATGAGATATATATATATATATATATTTCATATATGCCAAATTATAATTTATCTGTGCTTACGAAGATCAGATCATTATTATAACCAGATAGCCTTACAGTACTTAATTATGATCATGAGGCGGCGCCCATTCAGAAGTTTCTGAATTAATGTTAGGTAGTTTTCTACCATCGATTGTCATTCAAACATAAGTAGGTATTTGTCTGCTCAGAAAATAAATAAAATAAGTAATTATTTGTCTCTACTTACTCTACTGTTCGATCTCTGCCATTGTTAAAACATATATACATCGATCCCGGGCGGCCATGAGACCTCTTGCGCTCTGGTCATATAGATCATATCATATATATATATATATATATCCCTTATGCAGTTACAGTGCTTAATTTGGTTCCGTCCTCAAGTTCTCCAGCTCGTTTTTAACATGAATTCAGAATTTCGATGCGCGCCCCATGCTTGCACCCTTTCCAGTCTCCGGATTAAATAATGACATAACATGGTGGCTTAGTGCAAGATCCTGTGGGCTGCGGTCTTCCATCCTGATCTAATTATGCTACTCTTTTTTTATTAATTCTGACAGTAATCACAGATAATTATTTTGATAAAAAAAAGTGAAATTAATACATGCCACAATTTTAATGATCGGATCTCAACAGTAGTACGTAAATACTCATTACAACTTCTTTTTTTGATAATTAGTTATAATACAATGATCATCATGTGTAAGTAATATTATTATTATATATTTAAGCTAAAAATGTATAATTTTCTAAAGAAAAATAAGGTATTATCATTTCCCACGTACGTATATGACCTGATAAATCTTATATATAGATATCAATTAATAGTCCCATCTTGTTCCAAAAGAATGACACGTGGCTAATTTCATTATCATCAGAAAATAACTAATGATCAGACGCAGACCTTCTAGCAAACCGACTAGCTAGCTAGAAATACGTAGCTAGCAATTAGCTATCTAGGAGTAACATTATTGTAAGCTAGGAATGAATGCAACGCATTAATCATCATGCCACCACATTGTTTCTTGTAGTTTAGATCAGTTGTAGATGATGCATACATATATGCCACCTCGATTCAGACAGCAGGTATTGCAATCCACCAATATTTTTAACTGAACGACAGGACAGCTAGGGTCCAAGGGAGAAGAACGATCGAGTACTTGGGGGGCGGGAGATCACTATTTATGATGAAAATTGAGTATTTATGATGAAAATCACTATTTTTATAATGAAAATGAATATATATTTTTTATCGTAAATAAATTATCACAAACAAATATTTTTCTTGTACGTACTTCGACACATGTATTTTCAGTTAGGCAAGAATGCTGAGAAGTTTTGATCAATTGTAAAAAGTCATGAAGAATGTGACATTTAAAAGAGACTTTTGTATTATATATTGTACGTTATTTCTACGCTCGAAATGCCCTTAATTCTTTCCTCGACTTGGAAAAAATGGGTCTTTTAACATGGGTTTGTGGTGGAATTAGTTGGACTTTTTCTATAATTTCTTGAAACCGGTCACTAATATATATAAAAGCAAATGCATCCCGGCCCCTGGCCTCTTAAAGGGGTTAACATACATGCATGCATGCAGTAAAGATATATGCAAGCTCGAGTCGTGTTCATACACCTATGTGTGTATCATGTATACATGCATGCATGTACAGCTAGATTAAAATGAATGTACAGTAATATTCTAATATTGCTTGCATTTTGGAGGTATGTATATAATATGTCAGTTAAGCACGTGTATCATGATCTACAGTTGAAATTGTCTGTAAGTATTCGAACGTACGTAAGCACGTATGTAAGCAACGCAACATGATCACAGTTTTCCTAAAAAACAAGGCCATGTCATGTAAGCATGATCTAATTAATCTCTAACGCAACCCAACATATATAATTTGGTTAATCTTTCTGATCTTAGCATTTTAAGTACTACATTATAATCATGTTCATCCATACTGCATATCCTGTCATTTCTTCAAGAAGTCATGGTCCTAGAGTCTTTTGCGTGTGGACCTTAACTTGTTAAAAGACATTGAATTATTAAGCAAGAAAAAAAGCTACAGACAATGGTACTACTGCATGGGCCCTCCTTTTTACTCCTGAACAACATTAATATAATATTTATATTCACTAAAAAGCTGGATTAATGGACTAATCAGCTTATGACAAGTAACAGGTGAGAGCATTTTAATTACATTAATTAAAGATATACTAATCGAGGGTCATTATCAATAAACCAACAAAAGTTTACTTAGGTTTGTTAAATATATAAAGCACGTACGAATTATGTTTATTCCCTGTCCAGCTAATTCTTGGATCAAAAGTCAAACAATTGGTAGAAGTCGTTAACAGTGGAATTAAGAATTCTATATTGTAAAGAAAATGAACCCTAACCCTGATCGTCCTGATCTAGTACTTCTTTTGCGTAGGATCGAATGCTTCAGTACATGAAATAAAGAACCTAATTTATGGTTTTAACAAAGGCATATTGGTGAAACTAGCTGTATTTGTTTTCCCAATTAACTTTACTGAATAATAATAATAATCATGAAGATCTAGCAAGCAAAACGCATTAATGATCCAGATCGAGAAAAATAAAATATAATTAGTACACAGGGTTGACAATTATAAAGTACATTAATCTGATCATGTATTTGATCAGGACTCGAAGATTATAAACGTTCATCAAGATCCTAAATATTATGTATTAACTCATATTCTTTCTAATATAATAATGGCACCCACAGAATTTGAGACACGAAGGCAAGAAGAGCATGAAAAATTCTGCATCAATTGACTTCTTGTACTGCACGTACAAATCACAAGACGACACATACATTAGTCATGCAGGCTGTAATTTGTATTTTTTAACAAGAATTTATAAAACAAAAAAAAAAGATCAGCTTAACTTTATCACGAAATAGCTACTTCTAATCTTTCGGAAATTATTAATTTCTTCACAATTAATTTCGTATCATTTCATGATTTGAAAAATATAACAGTAGTAATTAAGATTACAAAAAAAAAAAAAAAAATCTAGAATTCTTGATGAAAATAATAACTAAATGCAGGCATAAGATTTAATTATTGCAAATGATAAGATTTTCCAAAGTTAATATTGAAAATCCATATTCCAATTAAGAACTAGGTGCATGTTCTAACATATATACCATTATATGTATGTGCTTAATTTAGAAATAGTACCACTAGTACTGTCAGTAATCAAATAAATTAATTTAGAACATCGGTTAAAATAAATAAATAAATTTACAACGAGATGATTAATTAATTAGCTTAATTAACTTGTGGGATCGATCTAAGTTCTAATCGATTGGGTCGATGACTCGATAAGATCACCTCGTGCAATTTTGAAAACTGGCCTCCATTTTAAGAATTAACATATATATATATATATATATATATATATAAGCAACGACGCGTACGTGGACCTAGTTGGACTTGTTTGGTAAGGTTTCCCACACGTACGTACGGTTTTCTTTTCAACTTCTAATTGCATAAAAAGAGATGCAAATGGGAAGCATGCATGCATGGGATCTTTCCCATAAGGCATAAGTAATGCTAGCTAGCGGGAATATTGTAGGTTTGTGAAAAGATAAATATAATAGTCATAAAGTTTTGCGTAAAGTTGAAACAAGTTATAAATCAAAATAAAAGTATATATCCCGAATCAAATAAAGACACAAGTTTATTTTGCAGAATTTCTTATGTTCGATAAATCATAAGCTAATCTGATAATTAATTAATTTGATTGAGCTTTCCCCTGGCCATAATATATACGTGTCACAAAAATAAAAACAGGGGGATTAATTATACTTTTCATTAATAAATTACTACCACCACTTATTTTGCGAGCATTTGTTCCCAAACTACGCACTATCAAAAGTTACAGTTTATGCCTTAAACTATGTACCAATATCTTCATTCTGTGTACCCTTAGTTAATTATTAAGAAATTAAATTATGTCACCTGGCAAATTTTTCGTTGGTCTCAACATTCATATCTTATAAATTGATTCTATTATAAATTAAAAATATAAACAAATTATGTTGCGAAATTAAAACTTTCATGAAAACATGTATAATAATTTGTGTGTGTGAAAGTTTGAAAAGCAAACCCATGGCTGCTTCCCAAAAGCAATTATTTAATTAAGTGTTTAGGTAATAACGGGGCATATATGCAACAATATCATGACTTGCTTCTAATAAATCAGACCAAATCGACCCTTAATGGTTAGGAACGTTATTTGGTAGACTCCTAGCTAGTGATTGGGTGGCAATTATGAATTCGATGTTTAATAATCCAAGCAATAATGATGCATATATCATATATATATAACAAGAACAACGGTGGCAGCTCATGATCACAGCTTTGACGCAATGATGAAATGATGAATTTGAGGCAAAAATATTACAAAAAGCATAGGAATGAGTTTGACTGAACCTCGATCTATATATATAGATCTACCAACCAATCGATTAGCTGGATGTAGAAGCCAAATTCTAAAGATGCACATAATTTCAAATGAAGAAAATGATCATTTCTTGTAGGATTATCTAGTTAGATACGTTGCTCTCTCTCTCTTTTTTTTTTTTTTTTGAGCACAAGGGGTTCTTCTAGATACCGGCCACTAGGGCCTTCAGATCATGATTCTAATTTTATTTATTTTTTCCCGAGTCTTTGCTAGAAAATGTAAATGATGGGTACTATGCAGCATGCATGTCAATCAAAGGTAAGGTTGGATGCCACTTCTCCTACCCCAACTCAAGAAATAACCAAGATCCAACTTGTGAGGAATGACATCCTCATGGGTTAATTTAATTCGTAGTACTGCATGCTAGAGATTTCGGTCTTGGTGGGCTAGCTTCAAGAAAGCATCTGATTCGAACACCCTTATTGTTTATATCTGTCTAACAAAAGCATTGCGTTCCCACTAAGCAAGAAATTAATGGGGGAATTAAAAAGATTTAGAACCAAATTAAGGGACATTAAGATTCGATGATCTTCATTAATGGACCTGAAATTGCTCAGAAGATGAAGCGCATAACCAAGTTAAATTATAATAAATAGGGAAAGATCAAAAGGTAGAGATCATAATGATAGAGCATATTGGCCGAGACCATAATGAAATATGTACATATAATAATGGAAATCTTTATCGGAAAAGTTTTTTAGGTGGTGATATTGGCAACCAAAACGGGAAGGAGGTTGGTCTCCTGGCCTACTCCCTTGTCCCCTAGTATACTACTATAGATAGTGCTTCATTCCTACATGACTATTTGCGTCACGAATAACATGATCGATGCATGTATACATGATGATAGCATTGAATTCTTTCACGAGACAAAACGAACAGCGTAAAGCAATGAATTATTTACTTATTTTTATTTAGAGTTTAAAAAATAAGAAGAAAAAGAAGAAGAAGAAGAAGTAGTAATGTATTTCATCATGTACATACTATTGTCATCGAAAGAGCATTGAATTCTAGTTCATTTAATTATTCATGGAAAATGACGTGAAACATTATGAAGAATGAAAGATAAGCAAAGTTTGTATCTTAATGCACTATGATAAGGTAATTGATAATCAAGAAAAGAACAGAATAATGTGGGCCCTAATTATTAAGACAGCTATAGGGGAGGGGGGGAAGAGATGAATGGAATAATATATATATGAATATATTATATTGCCCGAAACAGACGTTATCCTTACATCAAGTCACAAGACTAACATGACCTGAAATTAATGGATCCCCACCCATCTTTTCATTTCCGCCAAAAGAAGACAATAAAATTTTTCTTCACCGGACCAAAGTTTCTGTCCACTAAAAGTTGCTTAATTCCATGGAGCATAATGAGTCTTTGTTTGGTTAATTACAAGTCATGCGAAATGTGCCAAAAGGAATATGACACCGACATGAGGGCCAAATTAAACTGAATACGATCAAATTAACTAATTCTGACGTAATGCACAAGGAAAAACAAAGCACAGATCAGGAATTTTGATTCAAAAGGAAGTCAAAACTCAAGACCCATCAAATTGCTTTCCGTCATCAAAAAGTGCACAGCATGTATAGGAGGAATGCACAAGTAACTGAAGTAGTATCATCTTAATAAAATTATTACGTCCCGTCCTCTTAAAAAAAGAAAGAGTAGTATTATCTTCACTACTCATAATGTATAGAATTTATTTAAAAAAGAAAAGAAAAGAAAAGGTAGAAAGTACCATTGATTGTAGTAACGCGCGTATGGCAAATGGAGGGATCACGCAATCACACTGAAGTCCAGCAAATTGCATCGGTACATTGTCTTGAGTACGTAACTTAAAAATCAACATCTCTGCAAAGAGAAATAAAGTAGGAGGAACCTTATGAGTCGTGCCAGGTTGTAGGTCGATAAAATGTTCCGATAAGGCTAAATTTAATACATTTTTTTTTTATATGCTCGAGACCCAAAACCAAACCCCAAGCATTTCTCATAATATATACATGTCACGTTTAGAAGGCACATCAGCCAATTTTTGTCTTTTCCATTTTTCCCCTTTTTTGTACAACTTGGGAATTCTACAAAATGTCAAAATAATTTTTTTTTATAAGTAAAAATATTATATATATAAATATATATATATATATATATATATATATATATATATATATATCAATAGGAGGAACCAAGTACACTGGATATATACAAGAAAATCTCTAACCCATACTAGAGAGCTCATAATGTCCCCACGAAAAATTACGCACTATACATCAAGTCCAAGATAGAATAACTCACCCCTCTCTAACCCCAACCTCCTGTTTCCCATAGCCCAACATAAATCACACCTCCCAAAATACCCTCTATGCGAAAGACTTCCCAACATACATCAACTTCTATACCCTCGAATTAAGCTACCACTCTTAGTGTCATAATTGATTGCGCTAAAAAGACGCTTTAACTCCCTGTTTTTCTTGAAGCTCGATTTGGTATGCGAGTGGCTTGCCTCAATCGTAGTGATTAGAGCTTTAAACTGGTCTTCACATCCTCCATGTGAGATTCCCACAATATGCTGAATCTCATTAACCTTTTACAAAACCCAATCCGAAGATGATTCATCGATATTGTTTAATGGAGGAAGAGATACCAAGGGGACAACGTCTTCTCCCGATGTAGCGCTCGACGTAGATCCAAACAGTACCAACGATAAACTCTTGTTCAAATCTCGTGCCTCCTCAACAACACCAATGGTACTCTCCATTGGAGATTCTAGGTTGGCAGCAAGTCCTTTCACCTCTGGCGACCTTGTGTGTGCAACTTTATTGGACGGAAACAGAGCCAAGAAACACATCGTTGTTATCTGTGTCTTCCCACCGTGCTCCAAGCCTTCCACAGACTCTACACTTGTCGTGGACTTCTCAGATACCCTACATGTTGCCTTCTCTGACATTATAGTTGAGACAAGTAAGAAACCTCCTCCAAGTGTTCCATAGAAGCTTGCATGCACATATCTATATTTTAACTTATGTTATATACAAGTCAACGTGTAAACACATCACTTACTGTGAGACCTATTATAATTATATTAATAAATAAATAAATTCTCTTTTATACTAGTTGATGTAACATGATTCCTCATCTATGATTTATTTAATACATCAATAAACAAGCCTGCGAGTATATTTTTCTGATGTTATGTCACATGTAATTTCTTCAATTCCAATAATGTAAACATGAACAAAATATTGGTTTTAGTTTGAATTAAACCTTGTGTTTGAGTAGAGAACAATGGTAACATGTGTTTGAGTGGCTGGGCTTGAAAAGTATAAGGATATTTGGTTAATGGGCCTGCTGGATCGAATCTTAGATCTAACGTTAATTGAAAGAGAAAAGATATTTATAATCGTGAATTGTGTAACAGCTGCGTAATCATTTTTAAAAAATGAATAAAATATGAGACTCACATAAAAAAGATTAATTTTTTAATAGTAGATTTTATTCTTTTTTAAAACAATTACGCGACATTTTCACACTTCAGGATTGTAAGTTGAATTACTCTATTGAAATATAAGGATCGAGTTCAGGCCTTGGACCCAAAACTTGTGGCCATGTTTGAGGTACTAAATGGACTCCAGGACTTATCTCGAAGATGTAATTTTTTATATGAATAATGAATGAGACTTGTCTATTTAAAACTTGTATAAATCATTTATCTTTTTATATATAAATTTATTCTTATCTAGCTAATTCCTCAATCGTATATGCATATTTGCCTGTGCTTGCATTTTCTTTTGCACGAAACGAAAAAATACATACAGAAGCGAGAATTATAAATTTGCATGTCAAGAGAAGCTGAGAACTGCTATTTCTTATCTTAAAAATATTTGCTATGTGACATATTTTAAGTGATTATTATTTAAATAGCTACCATACTAACCACTTAAAAGGTCGAATATTTAAGTAGTTCTCTGCATCTTTCAGCTTTTTAATTTTATCAATGATTTGTATACGGGCGGGTGAGCAGTGTAATGGATTCTTTTATTTTTATTAAGAGTGGGGATCATTGACATATATATATATATATATATATATATATATATATATATATATATATATATATATATATATATATATATATATATACTAGGACAGGAATTTTTTTTTTACATATATATATTTGCAATTAGTTGTATATCATTACCAGCTAGCTCTTAGTTACTACGATCGACAAATGTAATTAACGTCATTAAGCTTAGATTATGCTTATAGAAAGGTAGTCATGAATGAGATATTACGCACACTACTCGATCTAAGTAGAGGAATAATTGATCAACTCTTTAGATATAGATTTAAGAGAAATGATTTGTGCAAGCTTCAAATAGACAAATCTCATATGATCACTAGTAAAAAAGTGAACTCCACTTAAAAAAAGTGCAAAAAAAAATTATTTTTTTTAGTGTGACTCATTTTTTTATGAATGACTTGTATAAAATTTATCTATTTAAAACTTGTATCTAACATTACTCTAAATTGAAGTAGTCTATTTTGTCAATCCGACTAGTCTTTTTGGAGACTTCAAGCATGCATCTGTCGAGTATTCTATTCTTCGATCACTCCGAAAGAATAAAATCGTTCATCTGATCTCTAGCTAGCTAGAATATATATTTTGATCTTTCGTGTGTGGTACTGATGATCACCACAAATGATCATGATACTCTTAATATTCTTAAAACTAGCCGACAACCCAAGAGACTCTCAGAATGCCCTTAATTAGTCAGTCAATATAAAATTAACAAAAATTCTACTCAACCTCCTACTATTCACACTACACTCCACACTCCATCTTTTTTTTAATTTTTTTTTTAATTTTTTTATCAAATATATTTTTATATGAATAGTGAATAAAAAATTATAAATAGTTTAAAAAAAATAAATTCAAAAAAAAATTTAAAAAAATATTAAAAAATATTAAAAAATGTGGAGTGTGGAGTGTGGGAGGATGAATAGCAAAACTCTAAAATTAAAGGTAAACAATTAAGTCGTACCTCTTTGACGGTGCATGCATAAATGACATAACATATATATATAAATATATACATATTGTCCGTACTTAACGACTAAGCCTAAAAGTCTGTGTATATATTCACGTTTTCACAATATATAATATGAAACTTAATTTATAATGACCATTAAGCTGGTAGTACTGGAAGCTTCGTTTAACATGTTTTTCTGCGTTTAGATTGGTGTTCATGAGAAAGCTGGAAATTAAAAGCTACTCCTGCATTGAGATCAAAGTACTCACATGCTTGCATGCTCTGTCTTTTGGAGAATCTACAACGACGTCAATCGCACGGTCGCCAGCAAACGCCAAAAACGATTGACCGCAACATGCTGCTAGCTAGTTGCATGGACCGGAAGCGCTCATGAGTACTCACGACGACGTACGACGTCACATTGAAACTAGGAAAATGCTATAAATTACAAGACAAAACTAAATATTCTTGTTTGTCAAAGTACTATATGTGAACTGGGTATCAATCTTGTGGACTTGTGTGCATCTCTGGTTTCGTTGTTTATTAGTAATAATAATCCAAGCATGTTCTAAAGATAGCAACTAATTAAACTACAACCCGGCCCACATATTTTTTGGTCTTTGGTCTTTCTTTTATATTGATTATTTATTATTTCTTTCTTTCTAGCTTTTTCCTGACAAATTAGTTGGTCCAAGTTACCCCAGTGTGGGTATGTTCAGGAAGAGTTGAAGTGTGGCTTAATCATGGCTTAGCAAAGAAAAAGACCTTCGCCGACTGTCGGTAAAGTGCGAAAATGTGACCGACATGCACCAGCACAACTGATCTCTTAATGTATAGTTGTGAATCACATGCATAAAATCTAAGATGGGAGCCCCCCCTGCATGCGGCCCTTAATACGATAATTACAAATATGCATGGATAACATTAACTCTTAATCATGTGACCGATCCAAGAGAGTCACTACAACAAAAATTTGTTTTTGGAATGATTTTTATTTGTGATAAAATGAAAATCGTCTCAAAAAAGAGATCTAAGGACGAAATTCAAATTTTATTCGAGAAAAACAACAAAAAGTATTTTTCGTTCCAACGGTGTATGCTTTAAACATAATATATAAATAACTTTTATCATAAATTAATTTAAATTAATATATATATTAATAACGATATATGCTTCAAACGTTGTACCGTTTGAACGTGATTCTAGAAAGGAATTCAATCATCAAAAAAAAAAAATATTCGTTTTGCTCAAGTTCATCTCAAAAGATATTTTTTGGGATAAAATTGATATTTTCGTCTTAACATATATTTGGGGATATTGTTATTGGAACAACCTTGTGTCGATTTTTTTTCATCCCAAGAAATAGTTTGGGACGAAATCACAATTCTTTAGGATGAAAATTTTCGTCTTAAAAAATCACTTATGTTGTAGTGAGATACATGTGTTTTTATTTTTATAGGAGTTTCTTATTTTTTGGGGATTAATTATAAGTGATCTTGAAACTATATATATATAATTTCAATTAATTAAGCAGCCCCTGGATCGACGTAAAATATATAAATGAATGTACAGGTTATTATAATATATTAATAATTAATCGGGAGGAAACAAAACGGTTGGAGTGATTTACAATTTATAAGAATTTGACCTGTGAGTTTTCAATGTCACTTTTAGGAGGGATGTGACAAAGGATACTCTTGATGGGCCAGACGTTTGTTAGAACAGCTAGCAGTTCCTTTAGCCGGGAATATAACTGATCTTTAGATTCGATTGCATGGTCCATATATAAAATATTTCACATCCACCAGTAGATTAATTATGAAACATCGTTCAAGATCAAGTATCGATGAAACTTCAACCAATAATTGATAGAAGAAGAGAGATTCCTCCATCAATTTTTATGAATTTATAAGAAGGGAATTAAATTGAATGAAAATTTGTCTAGAACCAATAATATTTATGAATGAATAATGTTAACATGAATTACGCCATTATATAATATTTCACTTGCACCCAAAGTACATATTAATAACTTGTATAGTTTTTTATATTTTTTAACATAAACGCCTCTAGTTTTCAAATAGAGTTTGATGAATGTGGAATAATGAGATTATAATATATAACAATATCCCTATGCATGATCACAAATAATCTCATGACCAGATATTAACTAAAAACAACTAAGATTATTAGATCTCATATGAGTATGTAATATTTGTAATCACATGATATGCAGCTAGCTAGCTAGCTAGCTAACTCAAATGGTCAAAACCCATTCATACAATACATGAGTTGATCACTCTTGGGTTTAGTAATGATGCTAAGTGCATGTTTAAGAATGCGGTAGAATATATAGCTTATAACTTTAAGGTTTATAGCTTATAGTTTAAGTAATAAATTCTATTAAAAATTTATTTACTGTTTGTTAACCATATGTTTCAACCACTTTCAAACATGTTAATTTGTTTGAAGACAAAATTAAAAAAATACTTTATAAAGTAAAAATGACGATTATTTGATCTTTTTTTAAAGATTATGATCATATCCTTAAGTAAAAAATTGTAATTATTTGAAAGTTGTATAGATATTTTTGTCCATTGATAATCTTTTTAAAATTCGAATTACATATGTTCCGCATTATCCAAAAAAGCACGTTTGAGGAAAAGTATCACAAATATACTTTTTAGCTTAGTTGAGATTAAAAGATACTTTAATATCTAGCACCCAAACAACCTAATTTTTCTATTGAAGAGTTTTTTAGACTATTTAAATATTTTTTAGAACTCCTAACGCAACCCCAAACATGCACTATAATGACTAATTATCAATGAATTGGAATGAATTTCCCTAGCTATATATAGCTATTGATCGAGCTCAATATCGACAGTGGATTATCATTTTCTGATGTAGCATTTTCGTTTTAAATTAAGCTCCATGCATGCATGCGACTTGCTGATCTTCACGTGATTTCCTGATCATCATGTATATTATGAATAAATTAATATATTAGTCCTAATTATTAATATAATGAGTTTTATATAAAATTAAAAAGTTTGGTAGTGGGAAACAAAATAGCTGGAGTGGTTAACAACATATTTGACCTTTAGATTTGAATATGCCAATCTTTTGGCGAATGTGATAAAGGCCGGGGATCCGGAGACCCTAGCTAGCTGGCCCACATGCACGTACGTACGCCTGTTAAAACTTATATCAATTTAAAACACTAAATTATTATGGGGACATGTATTGATCAAAATTAATTACTGTAAAAAGTATCGGTCAAATTTCATTAGAAAAAACAATTAATTAATTATCAGCTAATAATTGGGTCATGCTAAAATCCCATCAACTTCAATATTTCTTATACGTGGTTGATTTGATGGGTTGTTCTGATCAGTTCATGATCAGTCTTTATCGATTGAGATTTGTCTCTCGATGCTCGCTCGATCCGAAAATGTGATGAGGTGTCCTGATTACATTAGACCGGGGAAACTTGAAATGATAAAGATAGGAGCAAGCATGCAGCAAAACGATAGATCATCAGCTTAATTAAAACGCGTTTTATGATTGCAATATTTTATCATTATGGGCATCTATCGATCAGGCCCTTCCTTTATGAGCCAAAACAAACGTGTTGCATGCTCTCAAAAGTCATAACAGATCAACATAATATGCATTAATTTCTCTCTATATACATATATTTTCACTTAAACAGCTTCCGGCCTATTTTAGTGATGCCAAGATACTTTCAAATTTCAAATCTATAATTTTTTTCGGAAGTTCAATTTTAGCTGCGTGACTTTGAAATTTGCATATGATCTTTTATAGTATCAATATCGCTGTGCAAATTTTTCTTCGATGTGTAGCTACCTTGAAACTACCATCTGATCATCATCCTCAAATGTCGGTATATACGTACAGATATATACCAGTACTAATCAGTCTATTGCTCATGACAAAAGTGCAAGTCTCAAATTAATTAAAAGAGAGGGACAGACTAGCTAGAAGAAGAAATTGGTCGAGAACTGGTTTGACAAGGAACTCTAGCTCTTCAATTTATATCCATTTCAGAAGATAAAATCTGGTCTTAATTTGACTCGAGAATTAGCAGACTTAGATTAGCTAGGAGCTCGACCGACATGACCTTGCAACGTGGCCCTTTTTTATTTGGTGCAACGTTTCTTTGTAAGATTATAAATACTAGTAGGTAGATGATTTGATCACTTGTCAACATTAATTATGACTACAGAAACAACATCATGCACCACTGCTCATATATACCATAAAAAATTAATTTATTGCAAATCTTAATTCTCGTATATTCCTCATCATGATCTTATCCCCAAACTTGGCATGGCAGTCAAATAAAAGTAGATTAATTCTCTGGCCTGTTGTTGATCATGTCCAAAGAGGTTCCCAAGCCGAGCCCAAATTGTTGTCGTCTGATGAAAAACAGCTCGTGTCAGCGTAAGGTTGTAATTGCTGAACGCTTATGTACTCAGCTTCCTGATGAGGTTGTATCGACATTTCCATGCAAATTAAGGCAACCAAATTGGCTTGCTGGCATTGCATGTTGACGAGCTCAGCTTGCGCCTTGGCCAATTGTGCTTGCAGCTCGCTCACTTGGTTTTGAAGTTGACAAATCGCACCAGCACAACCGTAGACGGGGTCTCGAATCCTGGCATTTGCTTCGTAAACCATGCTGCTCACTGCATCTGCTCTTTGATATTCCGGAAGTTCCTGAGAAGTTTTTACGAATTTAATTATTTGTGAGTTGGAAGAATCTAACCATGGAAGTTAATAATATATATATATATATATATATATATATATATATTACATAAATAGGCATGGTTCCTTAGTATATATTTAACTGTCTTAATTTATATATATTATATAAATAGGCATGGCCTGGGGTTACTTGAATCGTTTCTCAAGCCGAACCGGTGGAACTGATCATTGTTTTCTATATGATTGTCTGAAGGAGCACAAAAAAATCATTGCTTTGTTACCTAACTTTGACCCCTCTGATCTACAAAGTTATTATATATAAATATAATATATAATATATATATATATATATATATATATATATATATATATATATATATTGTTGCCTCAACTTTTTAAAGCTTGCATATGAGTGGCCATTACCCAAGCGCCAAAATGAAGCGATCACCCAATTCAACTCCATGATTTTTATGAGATAGAAGCATGCTTTAGTTTTGCTTTATCCAAATTTGGAGAAGCTGAAAAGACCCACTTGGAGATTCAAAGAGAATCAGCCATATAAATTTTCAGATATAAAAGCTACTCAGCTTACCTTACTTTATGTGGGGGAGGGGGGACTCAGAGGGTACTATCTAGGCCGTTCCGACTCATTTTTCACAGACCAAATTAATCCATGAGGTATAATGTAACATTAAAATTAAAATAATTCAATTCGAATGAATTTTTAAATCTTTAAGATATGTAATTGTTTAAAAAGAAAATACAGATTAACATAACCAAAAACCTGCAAAAACTTGATGATGTTGCTTGCACCAAAAACCCTGTGAGCAATGGTGAACTTGAGTGGATGAGTTGGAGGAAAGTACGGAGCTAAAACACATTTCTCCCCGCAGCGGCGGCGAAGGATCTTGCAGGCAGCACATGGGCTAAGAACGATGCTGGGGAGAGGAGAGGGAGGAAGAGTAGGAGGAGAAGACTGAGAAGGCGAAGGAAAACTTGGAGAATATTTAGAAGGTGAAGACAAACTTGGAGAGAATTGGGAAGGTGAAATACTAGAAGAGGATGGAGAGCTGGAGAATGGAGTGGGAACAGTGATCGGTGGTGTCATGGTTTTTTGGCCCTTGTATTCCATTTTGCAGGAAACAGAGAGAGAGACAGAGAAATGTGGTGAGAGAGCAAAGAAGAGGGAGAGTTTGCTTGAAATATATAGCTGAAAGCAAAGAGATATATAGACGGAGGAAAAGCAGCGTCAGCCTACGGTCATTTGTATCCATTGTGATGTCATCACGATAGTCTGAATTCTTTGTACATATCTGCGGCGACGACTTCTTTAATTTCTTATTATTTTTTATTTGCGTTTTTGTTAAAATATTTTCTCATTACTAAAAAAAAAAAAAAAACGCGAGCATTAGAGAATGTTCCGTTTGACAGTGGCAGTATTTTATCTAATCTTATTTTATTATTATAATTTTTTAAATTTTTATATAAAATATAATAAAATTTTTAATTTTTAAAATAATAATATTAAAAATTAATATTTTATTAAACTTTTATCACAACTTACCATCAAAATGACACTTTAATCAAAACGAGAAAATAAAAAGCCATCAAGAAGTATTTTACTGCTTCTATATTGTCTTATAGCAGAAGTAGTATATATCCTAATATTTCCCATCTAAAAAAATATTCCTGAAATAATCAGAGCAAGGTTTTTGCCTACAACTTATAAATAACAGTTAAAATGACAAACATCTATGGAATGATGCATTTTATCTATATAACATGATGAAATTTCTTTTTTTTCCCCTGTAGCTGTCTGTATTAATTTTCAGAAGTAAATAATAGGGGGCTACAGATAGCTAGTCTATACTAGACATATTGTGGTAGTCACTTCGGTGATTTAAATTCGTGACTTGATCCTTATTTTAATACCAATTATTAAAGATCTAACTATTGATCTAAAAACATAAACTGTTCAATACTAATTTGATTAAACATTTAACCTTTATAATCATAACAGCGGACATCACAAAAGCATTAATTTCATCTTATCTCTTCTTAATTTAGTCTCAATTATTCACAATATATATATATATATATTTCATATATGCCAAATTATAATTTATCTGTACTCACGAAGATCATATCATTATAATAACTAGTCAGCCTCTGCACAGTACTTAATTATCAGGCGGCGCCCATTCAGAAGTTTCTGAATTAATGTTAGGTAGTTTTCTATCATTGATAATCATTCAAACAAAGGTAGGTATTTGTCTGCTCAGAAAATAAAATAAGAAATTATTTGTCTCTACTCACTCTACTGTTCGGTCTCTGCCATTGTCAAATTAAACATATATACATCGATCCCGGGCGGCCATGAGACCTCTTGCGCTAGCTCTGGTCATATAGATCATATATATAGCCCTTATGCAGTTACAGTGCTTAATTTGGTTCCGTCCTCAAGTAGATCTCCAGCTCCTTTTTAACATGAATTCAGAATTTCGTGCGCGCCCCATGCATGCACCCTTTCCAGTCTCCGGATAAAATAATGACATAACATGGTAGCTTACTGCAAGATCCTGTGGGCTGCGGTCTTCCATCCTCTAATTATGCTAGCTACTCTTTTTTTATTCTACAGTAATCACAGATAATTATTGGATAAAAAAAAGGTGACATTAATTAATACATGCTACAATTTTAATGATCGGATCTCAACACTAGTATATATATAGTACTCATTACAACCTTTTATTTTTATTTTTTTATAATCAGTTATAATGTAATCATGAGTACGTAATATTATTATTATATATTTAAGCTAAAAATGTATAATTCTCTAAAGAAAAATAAGGTATGATCATTTCCCACGTACGTGTATGACCTGATAAATCTTATATAGATATCATTTAGTCCCATCTTGTTCCAAAAGAATGACACGTGGTTAATCTCATTATCAGAAAATAACTAATAATCAGATGTAGCGTCGTAGACCTTCTAGCAAAACCGACTAGGTAGCTAGTAGTACGCTAGATAGGAGTTACATTATTCATGTGAGCTAGGAATGAATGCAACGCATTAATCATGCCACCACATTGTTTCTTGTAGTTTAGATCAGTTGCATACATTTATGCCACCTCAATTGAGACAGCAGGTATTGCAATCCACCTATATTTTTAACTGAACGACAGGACAGCTAGGGCCCAAGGGAGAAGAACGATCGAGTACTTGGGGGCGGAAATCACTATTTTTATAATGAAAATGAATATATTTTTCTCGTAAATAAATTATCACAAACAAATATTTTTCTTGTACGTACTTCTACACATGATTTTCAGTTAGGCAAGAATGCTGAGAGGTTTTGATCAATTGTAAAAAGTCATGAAGAATGTGACATTTAAAAGAGACTTTTGTATTATATATATTGTACGTTATTTCTACGCTCGAAATGCCATTAATTCTTTCCTCGATTTGGAAAAAATGGGTCTTTTAACATGGGTTTGTGGTGGAATTAGTTGGACTTTTTCTATAAAAGCAAATGCATCCGGCCCGGCCTCTTAAAGGGGTTTACATGCATGCATGCAGTAAAGATATATGCAAGCTCGAGTCGTGTTCATACACCTATGTATGTATCATGTATACATGCATGCATGTACAGCTAGATTAAAATGAATGTACAGTAATATTCTAATTTTTTTTTTTTTTATGAAAACAGACTCATTTCATTAATGAACCACCCAAATTACAATTGTGACTTATTAATACATGAAAAATCTAGACTATAAGTCAAACTACGCATCAACTCTTGGGCTTCCCCACACACAAATTTCTTTGTGACGGATATTGTCTTAACTTCAAAAAACTCTCTCCTCAAGAGAAAGTACGATCTGTAAAACAGATTGAGGGCCCCTCTGTCCTCCCAAAGAGGAAAAATACGGGACACCGCTATAGACATTAAATTCACTAACCTATTTCAAGTTTATTACACTCAAAAAAATAAAATACAAATGAAACAACAGACAAAAATCCACTAATATTGAATGCATTTCGGAGGTATGTATACAATATGTCAGTTAAGCACGTGTATCGTGATCTACAGTTGAAATTGTCTGCAAGTATTCGAACGTACGTAAGCACGTATGTAAGCAACGCAACATCACAGTTCTCCTCAAAAACAAGGCCATGTCATGTAAGCATGATCTTAATCTCTAACACAACCCAACATATATAATTTGGTTGATTTTTCTGATGATCTTAGCATATTATTAGTGCTAATTAATTAATGTTCATCCATACTGTCATTGCTTCAAGAAGTCATGCATGCTAGAGTCTTTTGCGTGTGGACCTTAACCTGTTAAAAGACGTTGAATTATTAAGCAAGAAAAAAAGCTACAGACAATGGTACTACTGTGCATGGGCCCTACTTTTTACTCCTGAACAACATTAATAGTTATATTCACTAAAAAGCTGGATTAATGGACTAATCAGCTTATGACAACTGACAGGTGACAGCATTTTACAACATCATGAATTAAAGATATACTAACCGAGGGCCGTCATTATCAATAAACCAACAAAAGTTTACTTAGGTTTGTTAAATATAAGCACGTACGAATGTTTATTCCCTGTCTAGCTAATTCTTGGATCAAAAGTCAAACAAATGGTAGAAGTCGTTAATAGTGGAATTAAGGATTCTATATTGTAAAGAAAATGAACCCTAACCCTGATCATCGTGCTCTAGTACTTCTTTTGCGTAGGATCGAATGCTTCAGTACATGAAGTAAAGAACCTAATTTATGGTTTTAACAAAGGCATATTGGTGAAACTAGCTAATGTATTTGTTTTCCCAATTAACTTTACTGAATAAAACAAAAAAGAATTAATAATGAAGATCTAGCTAGCTAGCTAGGAAAACGCAATGACCCAGATCGAGAAAAATCAAATATAATTAGTACATAGGGTTGACAATAAAGTACATTAATCTCATGTATTTGATCAGGACTCGAAGATTCTAAACGTTCATGATCAAGACCCTATAATTATTAACTCATATGCATTCTAATATAATAATGGCACCCACAGAATTTGAGACACGAAGGCAAGAAGAGCATGAAAAATTCTGCATCAATTGAGTACTTCTTGTACTGCACGTACATTAACACACAAGACGACAGATACATAAGTAGTCATGCAGGCTGTAATTTGTATTTTTAAAAAGAATTTATAAATAAATAAATAAACAGATTAACTTTATCACGAAATAGTTCTAATCTTTTGGAAATTATTAATTTCTTCTCAATTTATTTCATATCATATCATGATTTGAAAAATATAACAATAGTAATATTTAAGATTACAAAAAAAAAAAAATTCTAGAATTCTTGATGAAAATAATTACTAAATGCAGGCATAAGATTTAATTAATGCAAATGATAAGATTTTCCAAAGTTAATATTGATACATCCATATTCCAATTAAGAACTAGGTGCATGTTCTAACATATATACCATTATATGTATGTGCTTAATTTAGAAATAGTACTACTGTCAGTAATATTCAAAGAAATTTAGAACATCGATTAAAAAAAATGAATAAATTTACAACTAGATGATTAATTAGCTTAACTTGTGGGATCTAAGTTCTAATCGATTAATGGGTCGATAAGATCACCTCGAGCAATTTTGAAAACTGGCCTCCATTTTAAGAATTAACATTTATATATATATATATATATATATATATATATATATATATATATGTATATCTAAGCAACGACGCGTGGAGCAGTGTTTTAGATATTTAAACACTGCTCCACGCGTCGTTGCTTAGTTGGACTTGTTTGATAAGGTTTCCCACACGTAAGGTTTTTTTTTCGACTTCTGCTAATTGCATAAAAAGAGATGCAAATGGGTAGGCATGCAACAACTAATTAATGGGTTATGCATGCATGGGATCTTTACCACATAAGTACTTCTAGTGGGTATAATATTGTGGGTTCATGTGAAAAGATATATATAGTGATAAAGCTTGGCGTAAAGTTGAAACAAGTTATAAATCAAAGCAAAAGTATATATCCCGAATCAAATAAAGATACAAGTTTATTTTACAGAATTTCTTATGTTCGATAAATCATAAGCTAATTATCTGCAGGTAATTAATTAATTTATTCATATCTTAATTGATTCTATTATAAATTAGAAATATAAATAAATTATGTTGCGAAATGATAATTTTGAAAACATGCATGATAATTTGTGTGTGTGAAAGTTTGAAAAGCAAACCCATGGCTGCTTCCCAAAAGCAATTATTTAATTAAGTGTTTATGTAATAACGGGGGTATATATGTAAATCAGACAAGTTTTTTTTTTTTTTCCTTTTTATAAAAAAAGTGAGGAATTTCTTTTTACCAAATCGACCCTTAATGGTTAGGTTTGTTGGTAGAGTACGATCCTAGCTAGTGATTGGGAGGCAATAATTATGAATTCGATGTTTAATAATCCATGCAATGATGCATAAATCATATAACAAGAACTACGGTGGCAGCTCATCACGGGTTTGACGCAATGATGAAAAGATGAATTTGAGGCAAAAATAATATTACAAAAAGCATAGAATCAATGAGTTTGACTGAACCTCTCATCATGTATATATAGATCTACCAACAAATCAATTAGCTGGATGTAGAAGCCAAATTCTCAAGATGCACATAATTTTCAAATGAAGAAAATGATCATTTCTTGTAGGATTAATCTAGCTAGACGCGGTTGCTCTCTTTTTCTTTTTTCTTGTTGAGCACAAGGGGATACAACTAGCTAGCGCCTTCAGATAATGATTCTAATTTTATTTTATTATATTTTCCCGAGTCTTTGCTAGAAATTAATGTAAATGATCATGGGTACTATGCAGCATGTCAATCAAAGGTAAGGTTGGATGCCACTTCTCCTACCCCAACTCAAGAAATCAAGATTCAACTTGTGAGGAATGACATCCTCATGGGTTCATTTAATTCGTACTGCATGCTAGAGATTTCGGTCTTGGTGGGCTACCTTCAAGAAAGCATCTGACTCGAACACCCTTATTTTTTATTTATTTATCAGTAAACAAATTTTTATTGATCAAAAGAGAGACAAAAATGCCCAAGTATACGGGACATATATATGAGCAAGTTTATGTCTAGTTTAGAGATACAAGGAAATCATGAAAAGACCTGCCATGAAAATCAATTACAATCAACCAATAGAGTAAAGTATTGAAAAACAAAATTCTAAACTCTTCCATTGATCTCTCTTGATCTTTAAAACATTTTGCATTTTGCTCCCTCCAAATGCACCACCATAGACAAATAGATAACATCTTTCATATGGATGCAATTTAAGTGTTGCCCCTAATACCTCTCCAAGAGGCTAAAAAATCACATACCCTTTCCGGCATCACTCACACTAACCTCAAACGTGTTAAGACTTCGGTCCACAAGGTCATGACAATCTCACAATGTAATAATAGATGGTCAGCAAACACCCTTATTGTTTATATCTAACAAAAGCATTGCGTTCCCACTAAGCAAGAAAATGGGGGAAAAAGATTTAGAACCAAATTAGGAACATAAAGATTCGATGATCTTCATTAATGGACCTGAAATTGCTCAGAAGATGATGAAGCGCATACCCAAGTTAAATTATAATAAAAAGGGACAGAAAAGGTAGAGATCATAATGATAGAGCATATTGGAAGATCATAATGGAATAACATGTACATATAATAATGGAAATCTTTATCGGAAAAAGTTTTTTAGGTGGTGATATTGGCAACCAAAACGGGAAGGAGGTTGGTGTCCTGGCCTACTCCCTTGTCCCCTAGTATACTACTATATATAGATAGTGCTTCAGTCCTGCATGACTATTTGCGTCACGAATAACACGATCGATGCATGTATATATGATGATAGCACTGAATTCTTTCACGAGACAAAACGAACAGCGTAAAGCAATGAATTATTTACTGATTTTTATTTAGAGTTTAAAAAATAAGAAGAAGAAGAAGAAGAAGCAATGTATTTCATCATGTACATACTATTGTCATCGAAAGGAATGCATATTGATGGCTGAAATCAAAGAGCATTGAATTCTAGTTCATTTAATCATTCATGGAAAATGACGTGAAACATAATGAAGGATGAAAGATTAGAAAAATTTGTATCCTTAATGCAATATGATAAGGTAATTGATAATCAAGAAAAGAACAGAATAACGTGGGCCCTAAGATAGCTTTAGGGTAGGGGAGGGGGGAAGAGATGAATGGAATTTATATATATATATATATATATATATATATATATATATATATATATGAATTTATTATTATATTGCCCGAAACAGACGTTACCCTTCCATCAAGTCATAACACTAAGGGTTTGTTTGGTTACCCAACCAAACTCAATTCATCTTATTTATCATTACAATTTTTTCAAATTCTAACATAAAATATAATAAACAATTCAACTTTTTTAAATCTCAAAATAATAATAATATTAAAAAATAATATTCTAATAATATTTTATCATCTAAACTCAACTCAACTTAACTTAACTCACTTCAACAATCAAACGCACCCTAACACCTGAAATTAATGGATCCCCACCAATCTTTTCATTTCCGCCAAAAGATCGAAGACGATAAATTTTTCCTTCACCGGACCAAAGTTTCTGTCCACTAAAAGTTGCTTAATTCCATGGAACATAACGAGTCTTTGTTTGGTTACAAGTCATGCGAAATGTGCCAAAAGGAATATGACTGACCGACATGAGGGCCAAATTAAACTGAATACGATCAAATTAACTAATTCTGACGTAATGCACAAGGAAAAACAAAGCACAGATCAGGAATTTTGATTCAAAAGGAAGTCAAAACTCAAGACCCATCAAATTGCTTTCCGTCATCAAAAAGTGCACAGCATGTATAGGAGGAATGCACAAGTAACTGAAGTAGTATCATCTTAATAAAATTATTACGTCCCGTCCTCTTAAAAAAAGAAAGAGTAGTATTATCTTCACTACTAATAATGTATAGAATTTATTTTAAAAAGAAAAGAAAAGAAAAGGTAGCTAGAAAGCAGCATTGATTGGAGTAACGTATGGCAAATGAAGGGATCACGCAATCACACTGAAGTCCAGCACATTGCATCTGTACATTGTCTTGAGTAATGCCTCCCACAAAATATCTTATCTCATCTAATCATTATAATCTTTTTAAATTACAACATAAAATAAAATAAATTTTTTAAATTTCAAAACAAAAATAATATTAAAAAAATATTTTATAACAATATTTTATTTAATTTTTTAATTTTTATCTCAATTCATCGCATCTCATCTCAATCTCATTTACGAAAACAAACGAACAAAAAATCAACATCTCTACAAAGTGAAATAAAGGAGGAGGTTTCTTTTAATATGAGTTGTGCTAGGTGTAAGTCGGCAAAATGTATCGATAAAGCTAAATGATTTTTTTTTTCTTTTAAATTTTTTTATACATTTTTTTTATAGAGTCATGCTACATAGAAGCCTCACACTCCTATTTTTCATGAAACATGAAAGTAAAAAGGTACAATCACAGATTTTTAAGTGGTGTTCAGGAGTATGAGGCTTATGTTTAGAAATTTTCTTTTTTATATAATTAAATATTTAAAAAAATCGCAACATCATTAAAAAAAACAATTATTTACTTAATCACTAAGTTAAAAAAAATCTCAATAAAAATGCATGAGACCCAATATCGAACCCCAAGCATTTCTCATAATATATACACGTCACGTTTAGAAGGCACATCAGCCAATTTTTGTCTTTTCCATTTTTCCCGTTTTCTGTACAACTTGGGAATTCTACAAAAATGTCAAAATAAATTACATGCGAAATTAAACATAACTTCAACGAAAAGAAGATAAATTATGAGACCAATGTATAGAAAGCATGCCACAATGCATTGATCTTGATTGCAGTTTGAGTGTTCCATTGTTTATTGTAAGTCTCAAATGCACCCATTGGTATTAAATCCAGTAACCTTCCACTATTCCTGAGACGAGGGAATGCCGTTTAAGCTCGAGCTTATTGACAACCACAATGCTCTAATAATTAATAACAAGTCACTCTAGTAACTCATTTTCTGTCCTTTCCGGCCCAATCAATTTCGGTGGTACATTAGAGTTCTGCAGCTGAATCCTTCGAGTCTGGAAGAGATCAGTGGCACATATAGGTACCTAACAGGAAGACAACCTGCATTATATCCAAGCAAGCTCAAGATCTGTTCTTGCCAAACACGTTGCTCTTGTCAGGGTTAGGAGAAAGTCTGGAGAGCTGCCAAAACACATCAAGGCAGTAAGCAACACAGAGGACAGTTGGTTTAACCTTCACAGAAAATAAGGAGAGCATCAGCAAAGCACAAGGGAGGATATATTTTCCTCGTTCCTGCAGAGGTAGCTTTAATCTTAAGTAGAACATCCTCCTCTGCCTTGTGCCAAGCCATAGATGCCAGAACATTATGCAGAAGTTTCTCCTGTGTCAACTTCTAGCAATCAGTAGGTTCCCATTTTAAAACTATCCCCATTCTAGGCTAGATAGCCTTTAATTAAATTGAGAAAACATCAAATCATCCATCAGCCGGCCGTCTTCATCTTGAGCTATATCCATTGTTGAGTGAGCCTGTAACATAGGTAATTCTTTTAATAAAGAGTAAGAGAGGAAATAACTCACTCGGTATCATCGATTATCATCATATAACTGCAGCACCTCTTCTTACAGTTATTTCACCTTCCAACATGAGTCAAATGGTATACAAATGATTTTTTAAACATCATCCTCTCTAGGTCATTAATAGCTCCACTCTTCATCAGAACCATTTAAGTATTTGAAGTAATAAGAATCAAAAAGTATTTAAAGGAAAAAAACCTGAATTTCTTCCCATCTACGTGCAATGACCCAGATCGAGAAAAATCAAATATAATTAGTACATAGGGTTGACAATAAAGTACATTATAAATCTCATGTATTTGATCAGGACTCGAAGATTCTAAACGTTCATCAAGATCTTATTATGTATTAACTCATATTAAACTTTCTAATCTAATAATGGCACCCACAGAATTTGAGACACGAAGGCAAGAAGAGCATGAAAAATTCTGCATCAATTGACTTCTTGTACTGCACGTACAACACATGCACAAGACGACACATATATACATAAGTCATGCAGGCTGTAATTTGTATTTTTTTAACAAGAATTTATAAATAAATAAATCAGATTAACTTTATCACGAAATAGTTCTAATCTTTTGGAAATTATTAATTTCTTCTCAATTTATTTCGTATCATATCATGATTTGAAAAATATAACAGTAGTAATATTTAAGATTACAAAAAAAAAAAATCTAGAATTCTTGATGAAAATAATAACTAAATGCAGGCATAAGATTTAATTAATGCAAATGATAAGATTTTCCAAAGTTAATATTGATACATCCATATTCCAATTAAGAACTAGGTGCATGTTCTAACATATAATATACTTTAGAAATAGTAGTACTTCTGTAAGTAATCAAATAAATTTAGAACATCGGTTCAAAAAAATAAATAAATTATCAACGAGATGATTAATTAGCTTAACTTGTGGGATCTTGTAAGTTCTAATCGATTGGGTCGATAAGATCACCAGCTGGTCCACGCGTCGTTGCTTAGTTGGACTTGTTTGATAAGGTTTCCACACGTACGGTTTTCTTTTCAACTTCTAATTGGGAAGCAACAACTAATTAATGGGTTATGCATGCAGCATGGGATCTTTCCCATAAGTAATGCTAGCTAGTGGGAATAATAATGTACGTGGGTTTGTGAAAAGATATATATAATAGTCATAAAGTTTGGCGTAAAGTTGAAACAAGTTATAAATCAAAGCAAAAGTATATACCCGAATCAAATAAAGACACAAGCATAATCATGTAAGGGTAATTAGTCGGGTACCATCCTGCAACTTTTATATAATATGTGTCACAAAAATAAAAACAGGAGGATTAATTAATATACTTTTCATTAATAAATTACTACCACCACTTATTTTGCGAGCATTTGTTCCCAAACTAATATCAAAAGTTACAATTTATGTCTTAAACTATGTACCATTAATATCTTCATTCTGTACCCTTAGTTAATTATTAAGAAATTAAATTATGCCACCTGGCAAATTTTTCGTTCGTCGATCTCAACATGATTCACATCTTAATTGATTCTGTTATAAATTGGAAATATAAATAAATTATGTTGCGAAATGAGAATTTTGAAAACATGCATAATAATTTGTGTGTGAAAGTTTGAAAAGCAAACCCATGGCTGCTTCCCAAGAGCAATTATTTAATTAAGTGTTTTAAGTAAGGAAAATGATAGGGTTATTACCCTTCTACTACTTATTTACTACTCTTTTTGTATTTGATTTTTTTTTTAATTTTTTATTTTACTTAATGATTAAGGAAGTGATTATTAGTAAAATTATATATTTTTTTAATTTTTTTTTAATAATTAAAGATGTTAAAAAAATACTTAAAATAAAATGATAAAAAAATAAATACATTACAAGTGGTAAATGGGTAGTGGATAGGTAGTAAGCCTATTACTCTCTTTTAAGTAATAACGGGGGCATACATGCAACATGCCCCCCCTTATTACTCTCTTTTAAGTGTTTTAAGTTTGAAAAAGACGCGGTTGCTCTCTTTTTCTTTTCAATAAATCTTCCCAACTTCCCAACACTCCACACTCTATCTTTTTTTAAAATTTTTTTTTAATTTTTTTTATTAAATAATTTTTATATGAATAGTAAATAAAAAATTTGAAATATTTAAAAAAAAAAAATTCAAAAAATTTTTTTAAAAAATATTAAAAAATGTGGAGTGTGGAGTGTGGATGAATAGTAAGAGGTTGTGTAGCAAAACCCTTTCCCGAGTCTTTGATAGAAATTAATGTAAATGATCATGGGTACTACGCAGCATGTCAATCAAAGGTAAGGTTGGATGCCACTTCTCCTACCCCAACTCAAGAAATCAAGATCCAACTTGTGAGGAATGACATCCTCATGGGTTAATTTAATTCGTACTGCATGCTAGAGATTTCGGTCTTGGTGGGCTAGCTTCAAGAAAGCATCTGATTCGAACACCCTTATTGTTTATAACTTAACAAAAGCATTGCGTTCCCGCTAAGCAAGAAAATGGGGGAAAAAGATTTAGAACCAAAGGAACATGAAGATTCGATGATCTTCATTAATGGAACTGAAATTGCTCAGAAGATGATGAAGCGCATACCCAGTAACCCAAGTTAGATTATAATAAATAGGGAAAGATCAAAAGGTAGAGATCATAATGATAGAGCATATTGGAAGATCATAATGAAATATTTACATATAATAATGGAAATCTTTATCGGAAAAAGTTTTTTAGGGGGTGATATTGGCAACCAAAACGGGAAGGAGGTTGGTGTCCTCGCCTAATCCCTTGTCCCCTAGTATACTACTATAGATAGTGCTTCAGTCCTGCATGACTATTTGCGTCACGAATAACACGATCGATGCATTATGAGTAATATTATCTTCACTACTCATAATGTATAGAATTTATTTAAAAGAGAAGAGAAAAGAAAAGAAAAGGTAGAAAGTAGCATTGATTGGAGTAACGTATGGCAAATAGAGGGATCACGTAATGCACAAGGAACCATTTAAGTATTTAAAGTAATGAGAATGAAAAAGTATTTAAAAAAAAACCTGAATTTCTTCCCATCTATGTGCAAAGCCATGCAGAAGCATGATGATGTGTAACACCATTGGATACCGTCCACAAGAGATGTAGGAGTCACAACATTCGAGCAGCCTTTGATAAACTCTTTTGCCTCTTGATCAGCCCATCCATCAAATTAAATAAGGTTGATTTATTGAGGGTGACACCTTTTTGAGTCGATTCTTCATAAAAGTGCATTGCATCCTTGTATTTCCCTTGAGTACACAGCTCACTGATCTGTTCTGAATAAGCAATAGAACTTGAATCAGACTCCTCTAGGGATTCATAAGTTACCACATCTTCCTCGGGCATTTGTGAGGGCTGATCATGTAGAGTTTCATTTTCAACCATTTTTGACATGAACTCCTCTGCTCCTTTAATCCTACCAGCATCTGTAAGCACACCAAGGATGGCATTATATGTATACCGATCGGGCCCTAATTTCTTCTCTTCCATTTCTGCGAGAAGATCAAAAGCATCCTCAAATCTCCCTTCTTTACATAGGCTCGATATCAATGTGTTGTAAGTAACTGCATCAATAGATTTCCCCTTCGAAATCCACATGTTGAAAAGCTTAAGAGCCTTTTCCAGCATTCCCTTTCTACAAAGTCCATGGAGAAGAATATTACACGTAATTACATCCGGCCTAAATGAATTATGAACCATTTTGTTGTGGAACTGAAATGCTTTCTCAATGTCACCCACCCGGCAATAACCATGTATAATAGTGTTGTATGTAGTTTCATCAGGGAAAAAACCCCTCTCTAGAAGCTCATTCAACTTGTCTATTGCTTGATCAGTTTTTCCAAACTGGCATAGCCCTCCAATTATAGTGTTATAGCTGATAATACTGGTAAGGATCCCTTTTTTTTTCAGTGAATCCCAAACCTTCAAGGCTTTGCTCGGCTTTCCATCCTTAAAGTATCCCATCATCAAAGTTCCATAACTTACCTCATCAAGAATATAACACGCTTACTGGCACCAGTAAGCAACTTGTATGCTTGGTCAAGCTTCTTCTCCCCACAAAGAGTGTGTAGAATAGTATTAAGGGTAACAACACCCATCTTCAAGCCTTTCCTACCCATCTCATCCATCATTCTAGACGCTTTCTCCATGTTCCCTGCTTTACAATACCCATTTATCAAAGTATTGTAGGTAACACAATTGGGAGAAAACCCACTTTCTTCCATCTTCTTAACAGCATCACTTGCTTCATCCATTTTCCCTTCCTTAGAAAACCACTTAACCATTATATTATGAGTTACCCTATCCGGCTTCACTCCTCTCTCACCCATTTCCTCAATCAAGTTAAATGCATCCGAACTGATCTGCCACTCAAAACACCCATCAATAAACGTGTTATATGTGACTGCATCAGGCAACAACTTCAAATTCTCCATCTCATCTCTTAGCCTTAAAGCTTCTTCAATCTTACCCTCTTTACACAACCCCCAGATCAACATATTATAAGTCCAAACATTCGGCAACCGGTTGTCCTGCTTCATAAACTCCATAATCTTTGCAGCGTCCTTCAACCACCCCAATTTACAATACCCATAGACCAATATGTTATACGTGCTCCAGTTTGGCAACAATCCTCTATTCTTCATATCCAGCAACAAGTCCCTCGCTTCCTTCAACCTCCCCTTTTTACAAAACGCGTCCAAAATCGTATTGTAAGTCACATTATCGGGTGAACAGCCAAAATCACCCATCTTATTAACCAAGTCCAGAGCCTCCAAACTTGTTCTCCAAACAATAGCCATATATCAAAATATTAAAACTGTTTGTATTTGGCTTCACTCCTAACTTAACAGCATCGTTAAAGACTTCCTTGCACAGGGCGATGGAATAAGAAGATGGGTGTCTTACCAGGGCATTGAGGAGAGTATTGCAGGTGAGTAACTTGGGAGGGAGGCAAAGCCACTTCATCTTCTTGAAAATCTGCATCGCGAGGTGGGGTTGTTTCAACTAGACATAGGCACCAATCGAAGTGTCTAGAAGTGCTCTACAGGGCATGGGGACCTTGGGACTAGGGTGGAGGATGAGGCGATGCAGCTAGTGCTGGCGATCAGAGGCGATGAAGGAGACAAGGAGGGACTTGGCATCGGGCATGGGGACCTTGGGACTAGAGTTTTCGAGGAAATGAGGGAAAGGAGGATGGGTTGGGTCAGGTGGGGAAGGTAGGGGGTCAGTGAATGGAGTGGGGCATTCGAGGAGGTCAGGATTTGGGCTATGGTTTGAAGGAGTTGCGGTTGGATTAATTGAGGCTTTGGAGGTGAGTGGGTATCCATGGCGTATCTAAAAGCGTGTTAGGGTTTTGGCATTTGGGGAATTGGGAGAGAAAATGAGAGTGAGAGATAGTGTAGGGTTTTCCCGAGCAATAAATCTTCTCAACCTCTCAACATTTCATACTCTATTTTTTTTTTAATTTTTTTTTAATTTTGTTTATTAAATAATTTTTATATGAATAGTAAATAAAAAATTTGAAATATTTTAAAAAAAATAAATTCAAAAAATTTTTTTTTAAAAATATTAAAAAATGTAGAGTATGGAGTGTGGATGAATAGTAGGAGGTTGTGTAGCAAAACCCGGAAAAGGTACGTCGTATGGTATAGATGAGGTTGTAGTAAATAAATCCTGTGAAAACGGCCCCGTCATTTAATGGATAAATCTAGACTGATCCGTGGCTTACACCAATCGTTGCGTTGCCAGTGATTTAGGCTTTGTTTATTTTCGAAAAACATCTCAATTCATTTCATCTTATCTCAATTTTATCATTACATTTTTTCCAATTCCAATACAAAATAAAATAAACAATTTAACTTTTTCAAATTTATCTCATCTTCTCTCACCTAATCATTACAACTTTTTTAAATTTCAATACAAAATAAAATAAACAATTCATCTCATCTCAAAAGTTTTCATCTTATCTCATCTCCGAAAACAAACGAGACCTTAATCTTACACCGAATAATAATCTATTGTCAACTCCTGCAGCCAAGAAATCAAAAAGCTCATTAACTATTATATTCAAATAGAATATTAAAAGAGAGTACAGAAAATGAGTATAAAAATTGATAATTTTATGTATAAAGATTGCAACACTTCAAAATGGTTTTGAAATCAATAACGACACATCAAAATAATGTCAAGAAATGTACCCAAACACTTCTAGCTAGCTAAAGGGCAGTCATAGAAAAGATGCATATTAGATTCAATATCATCCAAAATAGTCTATTGTATGCTTGCAAATGCATGTGCTAGTGTTTGGCAATAATGTTTTATAAGTACAATTGATTAGGTGCAGCAATAATGTTTGGCAAAAATCAAACATTTTATATAATTTGAACTCAATAGTTTTCAATGAGTAAAAGTATGTAACCAGATTTAAAAAATAAAAAAATTCAACTAACAAACGCATAATTCAAGCAAATGCATATAATAATAAAATTAATTCTTTATTGCAGCATAGAACTTTCCAAGACTCTAGTTCTTCTTCTTATATTTCTTTAATTTTCAATTTAGAAGGCAATTAATTATGATTATCCACCATTGTTCTTCAATTATGGCCATGAGATCTGACACTGTTTCAAAAGCTTCAATTGGGTTAATTACGATTTTCCTTCTTGAAGGACAGAAAATGCATTGGGATTCATAGTGCTAGTTACTAGTATATAAGAGAAGAAATTAATACACATTGATTCAATAAGAATGATGTATTATTTAAAACTAATGTGGAATCCATGACTCAATTAATGTAACAGCTAGCGAGGCAACTTAGAACTTCTTGCCCATCTGTGCAGAATTGACCAAGTAAATGATTTAATTCACAGAGTATAAAACCTCATGTTTTCTCAGCCATAATTTTCTTTCTTGTTTTAATTGAGATTGTGTCCAATATATTGCAAGACAACAAACAAAAGCTTTATGAAAGATTAGCCTAACTTAATATGATGTCCAATATATATCTAAACCATCAGCAGAGTAACAATATGTCAAAAGTTTTGTTGTCTATCAAGTTACAAAAGTATCATTTTTTTATAGGTAAGTTGATATTATATTTAGTTGAAACAATCTGGAAATGATTTAACATAGCAGATTGAGCTAATATATAAGGAAAAGTTGGATTTCAAAGTTCATGTGAAAATTCGCAGAAAAAATCAGCATATGTAAAATCTACAGAAACAACACATACAACAGAAATATGGAAAACGTCAGGTTATAACGTCCTGCTTCCAATGCTCTGCTTCCAAGTCAGCCTGCACCCAACATACATACATACATAGTTAATCAACCAATTAACTTCAACTTCAAAATCAGTAGGCAACACAGAACAAAACATGCCAAAAAAAAAAAACCCAAGTTTAAAAACAAAGAGAGCAGATCTAGCAACCATTTCAAAGCATAAAACTATTAAACAGATATAACCCTTAAAAATACGGTTAAGGGTTTCAGATGAAGTCGACCCTTTATGCAGAAAACAGAAGAGGCTAGGGTTTCAGAAAACATACCAAGTCTTTTAGGAACCTCACTGGAGAGCACCCAAAGTTGTTAGATCTCCCCGAGGGCATTGAACGATTTCTGGCTCAATCGTAGGTAAGCAGGGTTTCAACGATCACGCTCGTTGAACTCATACACATGATGTTCCCGGACTTTGGCTACAAAAGAGAGACAGCAACCCGAAAGGGTCAGATAGAATCCAACCAAAAACTCTGATTTTGTAGCACAAAAATTTCCGGGCAAGTGAGAACTAATTATCGGATTTAGAAGGCTCGGATGGATGTCGGTGAGAGATGGGTTTGAGAGCTTGATGGGTATGAGTGTGTTGGTGGGCGAAGAGGTGTACTGTGATCTTGGGTTGGCTAGTTTGGCCGAGGGAGGGATGATTCTCAAAGCTGAGCTTCCGCAAGGCATCGCTGAGAGAG
Organism: Cyclocarya paliurus; assembly: GCA_029856935.1. Lineage (NCBI taxonomy): Eukaryota > Viridiplantae > Streptophyta > Magnoliopsida > Fagales > Juglandaceae > Cyclocarya > Cyclocarya paliurus. The sequence continues at coordinate 3,303,638 of JARVXP010000207.1, read as the reverse complement.
TGTACTTGAATCTGCTACTCCTCTCCATCAAGTAAACATCGAGATCATCACGACGGCGGCTAGGGTTTCGTAGCTAGGGTTGAGGGGGGGGGGGAGGAGGCTCGGGGGGTTCGGGGTCACGGGCCGAAGGAATAAGATTTCTTTTTCTTTTTTGCTTTTTATACAAATCCGGTTATACCGGATTATGAATACGGAACCCGGGTTTCATACCCGGGTCCAAACCGGGTGTATCTTTTTATTTTTTTATTTTTTGCTATACAACCTCCACCACACTTCACATTTTTTAAAATTTTTAAATTTTTTTAAAATTTTTTTTTGAGTTTATTCTTTTTAAACTATTTCAAATTTTTTATTCACTATTCATATAATAAATATTTGATAAAAGAAAAAAATTTTAAAAAAATGTAGTGTGTAGAGTGTGGGTGAATAGTAGGAAGTTGTGAAGATTTTTTGTTTTTATAATACGGGTTCCGGTGTCCTTTATATAATTTGAAGATCCCAGTAATTACTCTGGTCAGAGCTTCCTAAGAGCACTAGTGGGCTTAACAAAATTAAAATTTGGTCAAAATTTAACTAAGAAGCATAAAAAGGGTTGTAGTGAATTCCACAAAGTTACAGTAATTTTAGCTTTCATCAATTCTACTAACCAAGTTTGTTGAGCCCCACCTGCTAGCCAAATATTATTTTGGCATAAAAAATTCCCACTCCCTCTTGCTTTTTGATTCTTAGCTGATGCATTTCCTAGTTTCTATTTCTTAAACATATTTAATCTTTTGTGCAGCTCTTTACGTAATTTGTATTTGCATCTATACTATACTTGAAAAAATATGACCATTATATAAAAAAAAAAAAAAAAAAAAAAGACGGTTAAAAATTATCTATTGGAATAATATGAATGTTAAAAAATTAATGTGGAATTTTTTTAATAACAAATAAATACTCAAATTACAATTAGAATTAAAATAAAGAAAAACGTCAAAATCAATATTTTAATAAAATAATGATAGATTTGTTGAGTTTGTTATTTGGTGTTGTTGCAAAATGACTAGCTAAATTTGTAAAAATGAATTTTCTAATTAAATTTTGACCAAACTTTATCGAGCACACTACTACTGCTCTTATTTGTTAATAGACCATTCTTTGTGTTTCACATATTGAGACATGATAGGGCTCCTAAAAAGCCTGTCTTTTTTCCATTCATAGAGTGTATTATTTCTTTCAGTGAAATGGGAGAAACACTCCTTTGTCATGATCTAGAGCATGGCATTTGGATGAACTGGGGCGCTTCCAAGTGGGAAGGACTTGGACCTGAACTAGTTTAATTATATTTGAGCTGCATAAAACATTTTCTATCAGTTGCAACTTAGGTCTTTGTATTGCTCAAGTTTAGAACTAATTTATTACTTGTTGTTTATCAAGCTACACCGTTTCTAGCTAGGCTTGCAGTAGCTGCTGCTGATCTTGCTGGTAGATATGGAGTCCAGGCTTGGCAAACATTTAAGGCACACCCACCAAAACCCAGAATGCGCAAATTCTACGAAGGTGGTTTCCAGCCAACAATGACAAAAAGGGAAGCAGCTCCTATTCTTGGTAGTAGGTAATTATCACTTCTTTCTTGCAACTGGATATATAAGGACAACCTTATTGCCCATCTATACTTAGAGCCATGTAACTATAACTGCCATGTTCTAGATCATTTATGGCTGGTGTTTATTGCTGTTGTAATATTTAGGACTAAATCCATCAGCAGAAAAATGAAGAGAAAGTATTGATGTCATATTTTAAAACCAACATGCATGGCAGGATTTGTCTAAACAAAAATCCCTCGAGTTTTTTTAAGCCATGTTTTATGCTTTTTATAGTCTGTGAAGAAATATTGTCTTTGTTAAGTCAAGGTGGAGCGTCTTTCAGAGGTATTTCACTTAGAAGTTTTTTTCTTTTTCTTTTTTGTTTTACTTAATTTTGCAAAAAGAATTATTCTGATGTCAATTTGTTTCTGTTAAAGGTTATATTTCTCTACTCACTCCCCCGCCCCGTTCCTTTGTAATTGTGTGTAAGCTAGCTTCAAAGATTGGCAACATATATACTTGAGACTTAGAGCAAAGAAAAATGGTTGCATGGATCAGGTTGAGTGCACTAAAGAGCGGATTCAAGAATTTTGTTAGTTTTTTTTTTTTTTTTATCAATAAATAAGAATTTTATTAAAATAGGCAAAGACAAGTATATGGGACATATACAAAAGCCACACCTATGCATGAGTGTCTAAAGATACAAGAAAATCATGTACGTTCATACCATTAAAGTCTATTACAATCGATCAATGGAATAAAGTATGAAGAAAGAAAATTATAATCTCGTCCATTATCCGTTCACGATTCTCAAAACTTCGCCATTCCTCTCCATCCATATGCATCACCATAGACAGATCGGTATCATCTTCCATATAGCTACAATTTGAGTGTTACCTCGGATGCCTTTCTAGCTGGCCAAAATATCCACAACCCTTCCTCTCCAAGAATTTTGTTAGTTGAGATGACTTTCTAAGCTGTTACTTAACATGGATAAAGTAATTACTTGGATTAAGCGAATACATCAAAAGTGAGAACTCTAATTGTAGTAATCGGGTAAAGACGAACTTATGAAATTCATAATTTTGTAAACTTAACAAGGCTAGAATGTCATTTTTTGATTGCCTGTGGTATATACAGTAGGTAAAGCTCTAATAATGTTGTAGTTAGAAAAAGTCCTAAGATTTACCCCCAAAAGACTTGGAGAGCTGAGCACAAGTTTTGGCAGTTTAAGGATCTAATTATATTAGTGGTTTTTATCTGGACTATGGGTCATAAACATGCTGGAACTGACATGTTATGGGATTCAGTTATGTAGTTCCATTTTTTATTTAAGGATTGTTCAAGATCCAAGAACGGGCTTCCCATTTTTTATTGTTACAAAAAGTTACTGTTGTGACTCCGTCAAGCAATCTTAGTAACTAATGCTGCTGATCTCATGCTATATATCGGTTTGTTTCACCTTTGGCACCTCCTTTTTTATTGCCACTTCCCCTTTTTTTCACAGCCTAGTTTTATTTACCCATCCTTTTACGAATTTGTTTTTCTACCTTTTGTATTGGATGAAAATCATTATTTTTTCATATGGTTTAACAATGAGAATGCAACCCCGGACAAGGTCAAAGAAGCACATAGAAGAGTCATGGTCGCCAACCATCCTGATGCAGGTGGTAGCCATTACCTAGCTTCCAAAATTAATGAAGCTAAAGATGTGATGCTTGGAAAGACACAGTAATGGATCTGCGTTCTAATCCAATTGAAAGATTCTTTTATTTTGCAATACCAACGAATGAAAATCGTCCTTTCCTTTCATTCATAATCTTTAACTTTTAGAGGTCATGCTTGCCCATGAACCTTTGTGCCTATTTTGAGGTCCAGGAATGGAATTCCCAGACATTGCTTGTCGTCATTCTTCTGCCTTTTACTGAAGAGCTAGATTACTCCCTAATCTGTGAACCCTCATCGATTGTCCGCCATATATGCTTGTAAGATAATTCAGAGATTAATTTATCATGTTCCGCAGCATAATATGGAAGAAAACTAGACAATTCAAAATTTGGCGAGGATTGCATGTATGCTGCCTTATAATTAGAGCTTAATTTTAATGGATGTCAACTATATTATCTATTTTTCTTTGAATAAGGTCTTGTTTGGATACAGAAATACTCTCAATTCATTTCATCCTTACAATTTTTTCAAATTCTTATACAAAATATAATAAATAATTAACTTTTTTTAAATTTTAAAATAATAATAATATTAAAAAATAATATTCTAACAATATTTTATTCATTTCGTCTAAAATCATCTCATCTCACTGTCCAAATGAACTAATATCAAACTTATTCCTTTTCTTTTTCTTTCTTTTTTCGGAAATGGAAAGCAATCTGAATTCTTTTGTGAGAATCTGGATTCTGGTGTAAGATAATGGATTTTGAACATTTTATTTTGTTCAGTTCTATTATAGCAATAAGCAAATAGTTCATAGCCATACTTTTTTCTTTTATTATTTATGGAATGAAGCATCTTATTTTCCCAATCACAGAGCAAGCAACGACCAAGTAAAAATGAAATAAGAATCTCAGGCAATGACTTGCATCCGACAAAATGCCTGTATATCGATTATAATAAATATTAAAATAGGCCAAAAAAGAGTATTTATATGTGTATGTATATACAAGACGTGCTGTCACCTGAAAGAGAATAACTTATACGTTCTAAAATAATTAAAAATAAAAAACAGTGGACCTCAAAACAATGGGCTCTCGTTTTTACTCGGGTAAGCCGCACAGGCGTACATTATATAATTGTGAATTATATAAATATTATATATTTATTTAAAAAAATAAAATTTATTTTTAAAAAAGAGCAATACTACACAACCTCCTCAACTTCTATACACCACATTTTTTTAAATTTTAATATTTTTTAATATTTTTTATAAAAAAAAAATTTTTGAGTTTATTCTTTTCAAACTAATTTAATTTTTCTATTTATTATTTATATATTAAATATTTAATAAAAAAAAAATGTGGTGTGTGGAGGTTGTGTAAATAGTAGGAGGTTGAGTAGATTTTTTCTTTAAAAAATTTATTTTTTTATGTAAGTCTCGTTTTTATTTTTATTTTTTTAAAAGAGTACAGGTCGCCTAAACATTCTATAACGACAAATATATATATATATATATATATATATATATATATATATATATATATATATATTTATATATATTTTAAAACATCAAGATAAGACTCAAATGAACTTACTTTTGCAAATAAATCCTGAAAACCGAATCATCTACTAAATCCTTTCGAAGAAATTTTAATGCGAAATGAAACTTAAGATACTCAGATGGAATTTTTGGTTTTTTAATCTGAATTACATCCGTTAATACGACTGTCCGTGTCACGAAAAATGTTTAAAGCAACATTATTATTTCAAATCCATCCTTAAACCATTGGACTCCTTCCATATGGCATGAGATTCCTTGCTTTTCAGTTCTGTGACATTGCTAATGCCCTTTTGTAAATGGACGGGACGTTTATTTTTGAGCTCTTTTGTTTGTTACCTTTCTTCGTTCTATTGACTAGATTTTGTTTGGATGGCGAAGTATTATGTGATAATCTCAAATATTTTTATTATTATTTTTTATTTTATTATTATTTTTTATCTATTTTATTATTATTCATTACTTTTTACCTACTTTTTACTATTATTTAATATTCTATTATTACTTTTCACTTACTTTTTATTATTATTTATAAATATTTTCAAACACTTTCACTATCCAAACTAAGTTAAAAGAGTAAATATTGGCATCCGCCACTATTGAAGAGCATCCAATACACACTATTGTGAAATGACAAAAATATCCTCACAATAAAAACTAATTTCACTTTCATTTTACACTTTCACTTTCACCTTTCTTTGAGAGCGAGAGAGAGGCGGAGACCGAGAGAGAGGTGGAGAGCTTGCTGGCGTGGAGGAGCTCGGGGACGAGGTGGAGAGCGAGAGAGAGGTGGAGGGCGAGACGGAGAGACCGAGAGAGAGGTGGTGGAGGGCTTGCTGGCGCGGAGGAGCTCGAGGACGAGGTGGAGAGCGAGAGAGAGGTGGAGGGCGAGACCGAGAGACCGAGAGAGAGTTGGAGGGCTTGCTGGCTTGAAGGAGCTAGGGGACCAGCCGCGGGGGTCAGGGGAGGTGCTCGGTGGGGCTAGAACCGACGCACGGCGGCGATAGGCCCGTCGGTGGCCCCGAGCTCATGTGAAACCCATTTTATGGGTAGCTGCGCGTGGAGAGAAAGATCGGTGATAGCTGCGCGTGGAGGAAATCGGTGATGGCTGGCTTAGTCGCCGGCATGAGGGAGACTCACCGGTAGTGGCGGTGAGACTCGGCGGCTCAAGGTGGCGCCGGTGAGGCTCGGCGGCTCACGGTGGTGCCGGGGTGAGCTGAAGAAGAATCGGGCTGTACAGTAAATCGCAGTGAATCGGGCGAGAGGAGAGAGAGTGTGTGAGGAATTCGACTGAAGTTTTAAAAAAAAAAAATTGCTACATAAAGTGTGCGAAAATATACATCACTACAATGACGGATGCATATCACGACTCAAGTTAAAATACACGCACAAAAAAAAAAAAAAAAAGGAACTGTTTGAGCATCGTGAATAACACCCACACCACATTAAAGTTTGGATAAACACTGCCATCTTTTTCCCTTTATTTAATTATTTTTTATGAAAAAACAAAGGAAAGCAACTTGGAAGGAATTGCAGTATCCATATACGAGAGTCGAAAGATCCGACAGTCCGAGTCCATTAGGCCTTGCGGCGTCAGCTTTTATCCATTTAGGATTCAATATTCATTATCCAAAGAAAATAATTTAATTTCTTGTTCTTATTTGTTTAGGCTCGATCCTCGTCTGTGTCTGTGTGTGTGTGTCTCTCTCTCTCTCTCAAAGTGGGTGGGAAAATGGATGGCTCAGGTGACTCAAAGCCGGCGCCAGAGGTGATAGAGCTGCAGCCAATCGAAGCCACTCCGGCAAGCTTCGAAGAGTACGGCCAAGTCATCGAGGCTTCCCCCGACGGCGACGAGTTCGGACCCCAAGATGCTCAACTAGACCTCAGTCGTGGCGTTCCCAGGTAAAATTACTAACAAACATGATAAGGCTCGCTCTTCTTTTTGCCTAAAATATGTTTAGAGGAATCTGTGATGGTGGAATGCTTATATTAACAGGTTTTACATTATGCAACTCGAAAACCGACGACTTAAGTTCTCTACAATCACGCATCACGCAAGTGTGACCCAATGCCTTGGTTCGGTCGGTGGTCATGTTTGGTATCTTGGAATTGCTAAGCCGTCCATTGTGGACGGCATTGAAAAAGACAAGGATGACACGGGCAGGAACATTCTGCAATCTCCTTGTGGTCATTTCTATGTGCCTCCTGCTGTCGAGGATGTCCGCGTTTTCAGAGTTGCGGGTACCAAATTTCTTAAGCTGAACCGAGGGACATGGCATGCTGGGCCGCTGTTTAAGGATCATACAATGGCCTTTTACAATTTAGAGTTGAGCAACACCAATGTGAGCTTTCTCTCTGAACTAATTCTTGGTTTTTACATGCCTTTAGGAGAATATGCAAAAGCTACTTAGGAATTTGATTGTGTATATCCATTTATTTGTTTTCAAGATTAGCTTTAGGACTCCCCTGATTAGAACATTTAAGTTTTACCCCGTCAGGAATTTGGGGATATTTATTTCCCTCCCCTCTGGTCAGTGAACATTCAATTGGAATTCCAGAAGTTGATTGAAGTCGGCATTATTGTAGATGTAATTATTGCAGCCTACTGAAACTACAGGTCGTTCACTCCCTAAGGTTTCAACTGCAGGTAGCTCACATCCTTATTGATGAGCTGTGTAGTCGTTTTTTCTGGTTTTACAGTTAGGGTATAGGCAGCAAGCTATGTATATCGTTTTCTTTTTCCTCAAGTAAAAACAGACAATTAATTCAATTCAATCACAGAGAATAAAATTTTTCTCTGCTTCTCCATGGCTTCAATTGTCTTCTTCCTATTCTCTTTTATTTTGTTGCAGTAATCAATCAAGCTGATGATATGCCTCTGTGAAGCCAATTCTGCGTATACCCAAACCTTTGCGTTCTCATTGATGTACATGTCACGTGTGTGTTTATGTTCTAGTACTCGTTTTCTTGTCTTTGCTTTGGATGAAGTTGCAAAAATGTATGTAATCATCTTAGTCTGTATATTTTGTTAATGTTAGGTTGCTAACAAGCTAGAGTGAATTACTGGCAAGTATTGAAGTCATGGTTGGTATGCTAAATCTAATGGAGTTGGGTCTTTATTAGTACATGTTCAGAAGAATTAGGATCCTATTGAAGAAAGGCAGAGTGTGTAGATTCACTTATATAGCCTTAAAGGGAAATTATCAATACAAAAAAGGCAAAAACCTAGACCAGGAACTGATTATTATGGTTGGATTAGCTATAGTTTTGCGTCATTGCAATGCTATGAACTAATGGAACAGAAGATTCTGGCTGGCTTGACCCCGTTTTCTATGTCTCTTAACGTATAATCCGTCTGGTAACATTGTATGCCTCTCGGTATTACAGTTACTTTGCTCTATTTTGTGAGGCCTTTCAGCTGTACTCTGTTTCTAGACATGACATACAAGTATGTTTAACTTGAGGAGGACATGTTGTAATTTCTATTTCCTGTGTAGGTGGTTGATCACACGACACACAGCTTCATCCGAGAAAACAGAGTGATCTTTTCCATCAATGACTAGTTAACTTTCAACTGCTCTGTTTTCGGCATATGCTACTGCTATTCCAGATGGTATGTATTACGATATAATCACACAATAAAATGCCAAAGGAATAATCTAGATATCTCTCACAAATGCACTCATCTTGCTTTCTCTTTAATGCCTAGTGTATACAATCGTGCTTTATTTTCCCTATGGGCTCTAGATAGATACCCTTCTGAATTTTTCAACCTTAATGAAGTTCGTGCAATAGCCTAAGACAGACATGCGTGACAGCAAAATCCCTCAATTATTCTATGGTTGGAATATATGATTTTTCTTCAACAAAACAAGACATGCCTGAAATTTACTATAAATCATGTAAAAAGTTTGTCAACTTGCATTAATAGTGAAGTTGGTAGGACAAAGTATGTTTACAAAAACTAGAAGCTCCTTATTATCTAACATGGATAAGGTAGTATCTCTAAACGTCTATAGAAAAGCAATCAACTCCTTGGTTTATCAAATGGATGCAAGCTCAAAGTTGTGAACATATGTCCTTTTTGGCAACAAAAAGAGACTCCAAGTATGATATGAATAACGATAACTATATAATTCTTTTAAGGTCTATTTTTTTTAATCAACTAAAATTTTATATGACTAACTAGCATTCATTAAGATAAAATTGTAAAAGGACTTTTTTGTCTATGAAACTTCCGATGAGATTTCTCACGGGGATTCTCAAGGAACTCGTCTGTGAATTAGATGGTAATAGCATGTCCCAACCTCGCTATGTTTTGGTTTTTTTTAACATAAACATATCATCTATATATTGTTTTAAGCTCAAACGATCATGACTTTTTCTATTTTTCTAATAATAAAAAAAGAAGGGATAATCGAACGTAACTGTTTTTACTTGAACGAAAAATTTTATGCTCGAGGTGGTGTGTAAATTACTTATAATAAAGTGTTTACATAGCATAATTTGATTTTGAAGATAATTTTTAAAATATAAATTTTATAAATTAAATATTACCATTTACTGGATAGTGTGCTTTATAGATCAATTTAAGAATTTTTTATTGGCATTGGGTGTAGAATAGCAAATATCAATTTAAGAATAAGATAACTCGTTACAATAACACCCAATCCGTTGAGAACAAGACAAGAATAAAATTTAAAAAACGTTAGTTTGCCTCCGCCAAAGTGCCCCCCACTTTGTCTCATAGTGCAATTTTTTTATTAAGTAATACTAGATATAAGTTTAATTTTTTTTTTGGTGAAAATGTGTGATTAATCAATAAAAAGTGAGTTTTTCACACTTTTCATGATGGGATCTAATTTTTTTTTTATAAAGAACTTGCACGAGGCTTGTGCATATCAAACTTGTATATATTATTTCTCTCTCTCTTTTTTTTTTTTTTAGAAAATGCTAATTTGCCTCCCAAAATGTCCACACTTTGAAAGTGCGTTTTGTTTTTAATATTAAAAAAAAATTGCACTTGGGGCAAAGTGGGAGGCAGAGTAGCATTGTCCTAAAAAAAATTGATATTTATAATTTTAGAATGTGCAAGTTTCGTACACTTCTTTTTAAAAATATAGGTAAATTTAAAAATCACAAGAAAAATTATTTTTTTAATAATAAACTCCATTTTTTTTATAAAAAAAATTACGCAAAATTTAAACACTTTAAAATTATATTTGGGCCTCTAGCATTACTAAAAAATAAAACCTCCCGATTGAGCCACTAGATGTAACCTAGCAAATTTCGAACTCCAATCGTTGGATGAACTCCAAAATAAGACTATTCATCCAGGCTAGGTTTTTCCCCAGCCCGGTCCGAAATCCAGGTTGCAAAACCCAGGTTGACCTGGTCCGGGTATTGGGCCAAGTTTACAACCTGCTTTTTTTTTTGTGTGGTTAATATCTAGATGGTTAGAACATTCTTCTTCTCAAAAATCTAAACGTAAGCTTCGTTTGGTTGTTCAACTGAGTTGAGTGCAGTTTATTTTTAAACTCAAATTGTCATCCAAACAGCCTATCAACCGAATTTCAAAAGTAAAAAGCAGTTGAACTCATTTCGTTTTTACTATATTTTAGACAGGACACATACTTACTCTCTCTCTCTCACTCCCTCTTATCTTTCTCCCTCGACAAAACAAAACCCAACAGGTACAGAGCACAGTGATTCTTTCTGCCTAACCTACACGACCTAAAGTTTTTACTGCCTACTTTATTGGCCTGTAAATTTGTAATGCAATTCTTGTCAGCGAATGAGTGGCTGGAAAAAAATCATCTTGTAAATAGTAAATACTATGAAAATGAAAAAAAGTCATGGCTACTTTTCTACATTTTCAATTTTGACCATGCAATTTTTTTTTTCTTTGGCAACCATGCATTTCATTGGATCATGGCTCCGAGATTTCTATATTTTTTTTCTTTAGCTTTTTTGGCACTCCGGATGTGACCAAGGCAACGATATTTTTTTCCCGTAGCTGTATTTGGCGCTAGTAGCTTCGGATGCATTCGGAAGTACCTATTGTTAGGTGAACAGTACCAGTTAATGGTGAGACCCATTTCTTCTATAACTTTCTATAATATATTCAAACTCATCTTAACATCCAAACAGAATAAAAACTCATTTAAAGTGGACCCCACCAAACTCATTCAACAATCTTAACTCACTACTATTAATAAAAAACTCAATTCAGTTCAACTCAATTCACTATCCAAACGCAGCCTAAGAAGATGCCCTCGTCATCTTTCAACCTTATAATAAATCCCACAACAGTTTGCATTTTGTAGCATCTGGGTGTTTACCTCGTCTTATTGAGTATATCTGCATCATGTACATATGATTTGATTATGGATTGGTTAAGTGGTTGGGTCCGGACCATTTAGATGAAGGCCCTGATCCCAAAAAAAAAAAAACTTGGGCCACATTTTTGTTTCAAAAAGTCGTATGTAAACCATAAAGTTATTGTTCGTGAGATGGGTTCTGGATCGGATGCTCAACTTCATTTTTCTCATCTCATTACCAAACTCAATTTTTGCTAAAATCTTCAAGTTTCCTTTTACTGAATAAAGAAGGAAAATATCTCAAAATCCACACAAAACACCATAACTTAAAGTTAAAAGTCTAAAGTAATAACTTCATAACTATCAAACTCGTGAACACGGATTAAAAAGAAAAAAATAAAAAGTTTCGAATTAACAATCCGAATTCAGAACCGGATCTAACCCGGATTATTCCGATCTGGGTTCCGGTCCGGATTTAAAACCCAGATTCTGGACCGGAACCGGGATGAGTCCTGCTCCAGAAGCACCGCGCTCTTTTTAAAAGAACAGGGACCAATCCGTAATAATTTACAAAGATTATAACATTCCCGTCAATTGGAATAACGTAAGCTTCCAAACAGATATTTATATCACGCACGACGAATTTCAGGATTAGGGTTTCACCAGCCGGCACTTCCTCTCTGCTTCCAGCTCCCGAACCCTTTGCTATAGTCGAGGAACCTGCTACTCAGGCACCATGGGGTGAGTATTTTACCTCCCTTCTATTATTTTTCCTGCCTAAATTTCTCGACAATCTTCACTTATTTATTTTTCTTATATTATTCCTGTGTTTTTTTAGTTATGGTTCTTTATTGTTGGGTTGAAGGTACTCAGTAAATTGAAATAACGCGTATAGCGCTTTAGCTTTGCGTTCTAAGCAACCAAAAATTTATTTAAATTGTATTTTTGTCTCTTTTTTTATTGAACGTTGTATGTTTCGTTGCTTTGTATGTGGAAGTTCTCGAGTAGTCATACCAGGTAGCGTACCAGGCTTGTTTTCTACGGTGCCATTAGTTGGTTCGGATGATTCATGATGGCGTTTGAAGTGCTTTGGCTTTTTAGTTAATGCTTGGAAGTATAAATAAAACTGAGTATTAGTCTGTGATAGAAAATGTCCTATGTTATTGAGTCTAATCTAACTTAATGCAAGCCCCGTAGAATCATTCGTGGTGCGCAAGGTGATGCCCACGGATATTCCTTCGTAAAAGGACGTGGAAGGAACTGAACTCTTAGGATACTTTGTTTCTCATGGATGATGCCTAGGAGTATGGTGGATCTTCTAGCTTGTTATAATAGTCTAGATGGCAGTCCTTATGTGGCTGCTGTTTGGACGATGATTCCTTTATGTCATATGTTTGGCTTGAAATGAATGAGAGGAGCTACGAAGACAGAGAGCGTTCTTTGTATGAGCTTAGAAATCTTTTGTTTCACACTTTATTTCTTTGGTTTTCTGCTATTGTACTCAATATAACTAGCGTTAATGACTTCCTTCTATCATTTTCTAGTTCCCAGATTATAATTAGGTGTTTTCTTGTGTATACTTCCTGTTTACGTGGGCGCCCTTCGTTATCTTTCAGTAAAACTTTATTTTACCTAAGAAAAAAAAGACTGTCGAAACTGCCAACCTCTATTTGGGATCACTTCACTGCTACTTTAAGTGCTAATCTTATATGCCTCTCGATCTTACTGGTAAACCATTATTTATTGATCTGTACCTTGGGTTTACGATTGTTAATTTGGTGCATTGTTTTGGCGATCAATAAATTTATGATTTAAAGAAAATGCTTGTGTTGTGAATATATTTAGGTGTTTTCTTTTGTATACTCCCTGTGTACATGGGCATCACCTATTTCATTCGTATTAATAAATTTTTTTTTTTGCTTATCAAAATAAAAATGTTTGTGTTATGCAGGAAGACTCGTGGAATGGGAGCTGGTCGTAAGCTCAAATCCCATCGTAGAAGGCAGAGGTGGGCTGACAAGTCATATAAGAAGTCCCACCTGGGAAATGAGTGGAAAAAACCATTTGCTGGATCATCCCATGCAAAAGGCATTGTCCTAGAAAAGATGTGAGATTATTTTTACTGCCTTTCTCGTTTCATGAAATATTTTCTGCAGGTGGCATCAACTCACTGTGGGAACTAAATATTTAAATATTTAATATTGGTCGGTGCAGTGGCATTGAGGCTAAGCAGCCAAACTCTGCTATCAGAAAATGTGCTCGTGTTCAGCTGATCAAGAATGGAAAAAAGATTGCAGCTTTTGTACCTAATGATGGTTGCTTGAACTACATCGAGGAGAATGTAAGTGATGAGAAGCTGCAGCCCCCCCCCCCCCCCCCCCTCCCCAAACACAGAGTAAAAAACACAAAGGGAGAAGCCGAATTTTTTAATGTTTTTTACTTCCCAAATCCTAACTCATTCCAATTTGATGTCAAATATTGCTTCAAGGTGTAAACTACTTTTGACCCTTGGAAAAAAGGCCGAATACATGCTAGATAAGCTGAATGGTTGCTTCACTTCCGTAGAGACGTGCATTGAGGGTTTTAGAACGTGTAATTTCCACAATTAATATTGGAATGTTCCGTTTCTCTGTTTGATAAATCCCTGGTGTGTTTGGTGCAGGATGAGGTATTGATTGCGGGATTTGGGCGAAAGGGACATGCTGTGGGAGATATCCCTGGAGTTAGATTCAAGGTTGTAAAGGTATCTGGTGTGTCTCTGCTGGCTCTCTTCAAGGAGAAAAAGGAAAAGCCAAGGTCATAGGTTCATTGTGGGGTGGCCTTCCGTCTTCGACCTCTTTTATTTTATCTCACTTCTCTTTTTGGTTGATGATGCTTGGTATTCAAAGGGTACTGCTTGCAGCAATTATTCGGTAAGAAGTTTCTACGTGAGTTACTAGCTACTTTAGAACATAGTTCTGTCCTTAAAAATTCAAATTTTGGAAATTGAGTGCTGATTATTTTTAGGAAGACCTGGTCTGTAACTTCCTGGAATTTGTCCCAATTGAAATTATCTCTTGTACATTTTATTAGCACTGGTATTGACATAGCCAAATGCCAGTTCATCTTTAAAATTTGAAGAAATAGAGATGGAATCATCTTCATTGGAGTAGTCAAATACTAGTGGTTTCAACTATGAGCTACAGTATTTTTAAGTGTTTCTTTCATATTTAAAGATGTACTATTCATCTTTAAAAGTAATATTTTATTCTAAAATATCAGACCCAACTACTTTAATATTTCCAACGTTTTATTCTAAAATGTGTTTGTTAAATAATTAAGTTGAGGAGAAAAAATTAGTTTGTAAACAATAATTTAAGTAAAAATGAAATTATTAATTAAAATATAGTTAGTGTAAAAAAAATTCAAAATAATATTATTAAAAAATTAATATATTATTATTTTGACTAATTTCACATTAATTTTTAAAAATAATACGGGATTATGGTTTTAAATTTATAGAAAATATGTATTTTTAACTAAATTTTAGAGATTGACTTTGATGAAGGGATGCTAAAACAGATCCTTATAAAGACTATTCATTAGAGACCAACTTAATGGTAAACATGAGTCAAAAAAATAAAAAAACTAAGAACAATCATATTGGGCTGGCTGCAAACCACCTTGTTCTGAGGTGGGCTGCTGCACCCAACCGAGGGTGGGTCCCAGCCACACCTCTCGGAGGGCAGACAACTCGTGCAATTGGGTGGATATTCCTTTTTCTTTAACAAAAGAAAAGATAGTTTATGGAGAAGTGACAGGGATTCACCACTCACATCCTAAGTGGCAGTTTTATGTTTTTTTTTATTTTTTCTTCATCTTTCTTGGCTCTCATCTCTCTCTCTCATCCGCTCGTCTCAGTCTCTCTCTCTCACTCATCTTGGTCTCTCTCTCATCCTCACTCTCTCTCACTCATCTTGGTCTCTCTCTCTCCTCTTGATCTCTCTCTCTCATCAACTCTCTCTCTCCTCCTCATCGTCTCTCTCTCTCCTTGATGCTCTTTCTCTCCTCGACGCTCTCTCTCCTCTCAATCTCTCTCTCCTCTCGGTCTCTCTCTCTCACAGTCCGAGCTCTCTCTCTCTCATCATATCGAGCTCTCTCTCACATCGCGTCTTTCTCTCTCTCATCTCGCTCTCTCTCTCATCTCAAAACTCTCTCACATCGCGTCTCTCTCTCTTATTGCAGATCTCTCTCCTTGTCTCTCTCTCTCCTCGACTCTCTCATCCTTCACCGTGTCTCTGTCTCTCCTCAATATTGAGAAGAGTTTGAAATGTGAAAGGAAAGTAAAGTAAAGTAGTATTTATTAGGAGGGTATTTTGATCAAATTTATAATAGTGTGTATTGTGCGAGTTGAAATAGTGGCTGATACCAATATTAATTCTTATGTATATTTGATTCAACTGCAGTCGAGTCTATTTTATTCATTAATAACTGAAAAAACTGATACGAAAGGATCTAGATGCCGATTGCATTAAGAAATGATATGTTGTGATTCCTAGTGAATTCCCAGCTTATTTTCCTTGGGCATCCTCCTCAAATCGAGAAACTGATTCTCTTTTCTGTTTTATATCTTCAACTAGAAGTATAGATCTGTATAGTATGGTGCCACAGATTAGCATGATATAAATCAAACCAATGGATTGCAGTTTAAAAGCGAATAATTATACGATTAGGCTTGTTTGACCCAACAGAGCTCTAGGTTTTCAATTTACAAGATAAATAGAAAGATCAACCATGTACTGTTCGCATTAAAACCAAAGAAAATTTTCTTGTGGACGGAAAAGTACTATATATGCAATATCAATATGCATTCGAGGCCAAGGTATTGACAGCAACTTCAAATCATTAGATACCAAAGATGATCAACCATAATGCGGCGGTTATGGTCTCGCGTCCCATCATGCAAACGCAATTTGTCCGGCTTCTGCCTTTACTGCCACATTTCCGTCTATTCCTGCTAGGGTAAAATTTATGCCTCGTCTTCACTCTTTTCTTCTGCCTTATCTACGTTCTTTCACACGTTTATTCTATTGGCTGCTCAAATAATCCCCTTATATTGTGAAAGCAATCTTAGACGGCCAAGGAGAACTTGGACCGTGCACAATCGGTTCAGCTTCAACATGATTTTTTATTATTGTTATCAATAAAGAAGGATAAAAGAGTGTTACCTATGCATGGCTGGGAGAATTACTGAAGAGAGGATCCCCTCTTCTCTCTTAGCTCTATCACCATCTCACTGTTGAGATCAAAGGCTCCAATACGTCTACCTAAACTATCGACCTGCTTTTTGACACCATAAAAATTTTCCTTCTCGTCTTCAACGAGTGCATGCAACTTTGTTTCACGAGGTCGTAGGCTAGAATCTTCACGCTTTCTTGAAGATCGCTGCTTGGCCTTTAGGGAGCCTTGATCCTCGCACTCTGCGCCCATTTTGCTCAAGCTCTTAGCTTTCAAGCAATGTTTGCTGCCCATTCTGCCGGGTAATTTATTCTGAGCTCTGGAAGTTGTGGCAAAACTATCTTTCATGGAGGCAGATGCTTGCGGGAAACCTTTTTCTGCTTCCCCGAACTGCAAAGGATGTGAAGGCCCTTTTAATTTTCTTGTAGGTTGAAGCTTGCCATATTCAGCTCTGTTGCCAGTTCCACCAGTGTTGTTACCGGTTCCACTTTTAGATGAAGTACTTACTACACCCGAATGAAACTGTAGACCTCGATGTAATATCGGCGTTGTTGAATTTTCCTGGAAATTAATAACACCGTTTCTTCAATGCAATAAGTTGATGATAGATAACAACTATAACCAGGACAAAAATAAACACTAACCGCATCAAAAAATCCAATCTTTGGCGATGGCCTTTTAAGACATGAAGGTTTTCTATTTCTTAAAACATCTGAAGGACCAGGGCTACTTTCTGCTAAAATTTTCTTGGAATCTTGAAACGGAGAACTTTGTTCCCGGCATTCACAGCCAACGTGGTATTCATCATGCTGATGGGTCTCCATTGTAGTATCAGACCATGCTGTAGACTTATTTGATCCCTGGTTCGTGGAAGTTGAAGATGATTCCAACGAGCATCCATCAATGGAGCTAACCGGTGATGTACAGGAGGTGGAAACCAAATTGGCACGCTCAGTACCAGTTCCTCTCAAATAGCTTAAAGGAGATTTGATATCAGTTGCAGAGCAATAGAACCTGCTGTCTGGGGAACTAGAAACTGCAGATTCAGTTGTGGCAGTGGGAGAACTCAACAAAGATGACTGAAGAGAACTACGGATCCCACTTGATGAGACCCCCAGATAAGGTTTCTTTGAAACAGTCAAACAGACCCCTGTAACAAGTATATGAACACATCAAATTCCAGATCAAAGCTAATTGAAGAGGCATTCCTGTTTTGAGCGATCAAAATCTGATACTGCTGTTAATTCATACCAGATGTGGCTTTCAGAGTTGGAGTTTCCAATTTGACATGGTTTGGACCCAAAGAAGCCCTTTTGGCAAGAGCTTTCAAAGTTTGCCCAGTCCGACCTGATATCTTTCGGGGCTTGAGGGATGATGAAAGATGCGGCTCTCCATTTTTCGCTGCATGCTTTGGATTGTGTACTCCAGTGCCGGCACCATGCTTTAATTAATAAAATAGTAAGTTGGATCACATTTCAAAAAGACATGATCTCCTTCAATCAAAACTAAAGTTAGCTGGATCGTATTTTTGAAAAAATCAAGCTCATTTATACCAGCTTTGTTCACCTAGGCATAACCCAAGGTAATGGATCGTGCCTGCAGAACGGCCTTTCAATGAGTGGCTGCAGCTAAAACTTACCATTAACTTGGGTTATGCCAACTTCAATAAAAGCGGCTCCCGCAACGAGGTAAGTAATCTATTCAACGGCATGAAGATAAATAGCCAATTCAATCTACTCAATTAATACATGCCTGAGATTGAGCTGAAAAGGACTCATATGCGACCCTCCCTAAGCCACGTCTGGCGAAACTATTCCCTCTGGAAGTCGGCGTGTGTTTCATCTGAAATATCAAATACAATAACTCCATTAAAAACAGTGTTTACCATCATCGAAAGAATAATGGTACAACCTTCAAATCATACAAGAAATTACCCGAACTTGAGAGGAATGATAATCTTTCTTTGACGCTGTGAAGAATCAGTAGTACAAGCAAATGTTTACCATTATCAAATGGACAAAAAAAAATTTTGAAAAAAAAAAAAACAAAATATCTTCTAAACAGAGCACCAGTGACACGTGAAAGTATGTGTCTTTCACATGAGGAGTGACTATTAAATGCACACATTCTGTAGTTCACGTACAGGTGGGCGGGCGGCATTGCTTCTTTTGAGACACTTGATGAAAACATATATGAAAACGGCAGTTTACTTACAGTGGACATTTTTCATGTGTCTTCCTCCATGCAAATTGGAACTAGGAGTTGTTGCATTGGATACTCGAGTTAATTTATGTGCAGATGCTCTTATGTCTTCAAACAGATCCATCTCAAGGCTTGCTAAAGGGGAGCCATCACTGTCTACAGTAGAGTTTGATTCAGCAGACCTCCATTGCTCTTCTTCAATCCCAGGAAGTGGATGTGATTCGAAATTCTTGAATCCTTCATTTATTATAGATAATTCCTCAGGCTCCAGAACTCCTGAGCATGTAGAAATAACATTGTTGAGAAAATATAGGTAATAAACCAGATATATACAAACGCATGAAGACAATCATACAATGGTTTCTTAGCCACAAAATCTACCTGCACTAGTGAAAAAGGCACTATCCCAAGCTAAACTTTTGCGAAGATTGGATTTGCAAATTCCATTTGTCCTTTGTGCTTCCGGTGACTCAAACGGCACAACCTTCTGTTCCTCGTTTCCAAGTAAGTCAAGTGAATTTCCTGTATTCCCGAATTTAAGTGTCTGGAACAACTCTTCCGGGTCCAGAACTCCTGAGAAATGTACAGAACCAACTTCAAAACTACTGATTTGCCCAGAATCAATGTACTGGGAAATTCTCATAATTATCAATTAAAATCCGCTTTTTTTTTCTTTTTTTTTTTTTCTTCCAGCATAATAAGCATACCTGGACTTGTGAAAAAGGCACTATCCCAAGCCAAACTCTTGCGTATATTATACTTTGGCTTTGTTTGTAAACGTTCACTGTCCATTTTCCCACCTATGTTTGGCCAGTTGTCGATAGTTTGAGGACTCCCGGCCTCAAACACAGAAAAACCATCAACCTTCTGTCTAGTATCCGGAACTGCAGCCAGTTTTGAGTTCAAGCACTATTAGCAATAAAGAAACAAGGGTCATGGAAAGAGGGTACAAACAATAATCACGGTCAAATTGACAACTATTTCTCCATCCAGCAAACCAATCACAATGATCAGAGACACTCAGAATTCAAAAAGAACGAGATAAATATATAAAGGAAGAAACTGCAGATTATCAATACAAATTGATTTTCCTTCCTACTGAGTAAATTGAATTAGCTATAAGGTTAAAACAATTAACGGAAACAAAGAAAGATGCTGATAACATCTATAATTAGCTACTGAACCGTAGTTTTACACGGATTTTCTTCTGCGAATCTTGGTGGTCTTCATTCGAAAGTCCAAAGCTGACTAGATAAATGTTTAAACCCCATGATTATCCTTAAAATCATTGGTAGCGGAATAGGCCGCATATGAACCATGATTTTTCAAAAAAGCGACCACAATTCTAACTAATGATCGGTTGCTTTCTGCTGAGAAAGACGAAGGGAAAGAAAACAAAAAAAGAAGAAAAAGAAAAACTATACACACGGCAATTCGTTTCACTGATCGGACCCAATAGATGATACGCTCATCAAATTAATCGTTGCAGGAAGTACCACGTTCCTTAAAGAAAGAGTAAGACCTGAGAATTGAAGTTCTTGAAAATCGTTTTCAGACGCCATAGTAAATGATTGGAGCTCTTCTTGCACTTCGAGATTCTTCTATTCGTGATTGAGAGAGTGAGATAGAGGGAAAAAGGGCGTAGATTGGGAGGGAAAATTTTGAAATTTCAAGGAAAAGCATAATTGTAAAAATATTTGGTCATGAACTTTGATTTTAAAGAGTGATTAGGGGAGAGAGATGAAAACGACCATTTGTCCTTCCTGAGGGAGCGGAAAATCGGAAGTGCTTTCATCACCATTGTGGGAAGATTTGTGGGACACGGGCAAATTAAAAGAGAGAATGGGGTGAAACGATTCGCTTCACGCGCTTGTGAAACCGTGCGATTAATCAGATAAGTTAGGGTGAGCAATTCCAGGGTCCACCCCGGGTGAAGAAATTGTTCCTACGTAAATGTAACGTCTAGCGCGGGAGCTGAAGTTATTTGGAGCTTTTAATTCTGGTTCTGGTAAATGTTCTTACTGAATTTCAAACTCGAATAATTGAGGTTTCAATTCTCAATCATTATTTTCTGATTTTAATCCAAATAAGGAAAAAAAAATCTCATCGTTGAGTGCTGACTAGGAAAAGAAAAAGCGCCTTAAATTTTGAAATCTTTCAAATTACAACCCCTCAAAAAGTGTATTCTTAAATTGTTGGACATATATGGGCTTATCAGTAATGTTTAATGTATAATGGCAAACGGGTCATTGATGCAGGACCCACATATTGGGCCTAACATCCCAACCCACTTGTCAAAGCTTAAATCTTATTGCAATCCAAGCCGATGAGTTTTTTTTTTTTTTTGACTATTTAGGACACACTTTTAATTATTAACAATGTCACAATATCCAGGAACAATAAATTATTGATAATCTAATTACTTTTCTAAAAGATCAATTTTATATTTTAATAATTTGATTTTTTATACTTTATACAGATGGAGGTGTAGGAAGGTAAAGTAGTGTAAAAGAAAATATATTTATAACTGTGAATTATGTAACTGTCACGTAATCGTTTGAAAAAAATGAATAAAACATAAGATCTACATAAAAAAAATTAATTTTTTTTTAAATAATTAAGCAACATTTATGTATTTCAATTATACGCGAAATTAATCGAGGCGTAATACACAAGTGTATGCAAAATAAATGGAAGTGGTGGCTGGTTGCTGTGACGGTTAAAACACAGATATAATCACGACAGCTAGATTCCTAATGATATAATAAATAGTGAACCATGGCGACATTTTGCCGTATCCTCTGAAGTAATAGGTGTCTGTCTGGGAAAAAGACTGGCTAGCTGTATTCTTATATCTTTCACACCCATTGTGTGTGTATATGTAATTTATCATCCTGACTACATCACCGACAGTTCGTAACTAAATGATCTGTGATCTGTAGAAGGAAGAGGGAGAGATAAGCAGCTTGCTACGTGCAATCATGCATGCACAATGAAATGAATCGGAGAACACCAAATACGAGCTTATTGATTGTACTTATTCTAATTTTAATTGTTTTTTCTTTTCTGGGAAACATGTATATAGGAGGCTAGGGGTTGTAATTTTGTGTGGAAAGTAATAATCGTAATACTCTCATTTTATCTCATCTAAACTATATCTAAACATTCCCTGTCAATAGAACACATATTATTGTTATAAACAAGTCAAAATATATATTGCAATTGTTGAGACGAGATTATTGGTTAAACTGATCTTTTAGTTATCACGACGACAAAGGATATATCGATGGCTCACCACAGCGATATTTGCAGCCTTGACGCATGGCATTGCTAATTTAATTCCCACCAAACAAATGGCATACATATATACTTCCTTTCCTATTGGCAATAGGAAAAGCTGAAGTATGATAACTGCCAAAGCAGACAGTCAGAGAGACAGAGATAGAGAGCAATCTATAAATATTTGAAATGGAGGCTTTTTATGTAGCAAAGTAAACTGAAGCTCTGAAAAGCAACCCACGTACAAGATATCATGAGGTGATTACATATACGCATGGACTTCAGTTGCATTTGTTTAGTGGTTTACAGCTCAAGATGAGATGTTAGATAGAGAATGAGAATGAAAGAATCTTATCAAGCACCTAAGAATTAAATTAAAAAAAAAAACTAAAAATTGGAATGAAAGAAAGAAAGAGCCACAACAGATCAGATAATAATTTTGTTCTGAGTAGCCACCACCACCTCCTCCTTTGTTATTCCCAACCAAGTGCCAACCAGACCTGCGCCAACTGTACCTATTCCACAGCCAAGCAAACTGTCTTTGTAATATCAGTTTACATCCATCTTCCATTAAAAATAAACAAATAAGAAAGAAAGGTACAGTTGATATATTAAAATATTAATCAAGGGAGGGCAGTTTGGTCCTTTAGGCCACGTGGGTTGATGAAGGGCCAGTTGGCAGTCGCTAAACTCAATCACAGATTCACGTGACACCATGATACATGATCTGTTCTTCTCGAAAGACATTTGACTATCTTTGCGGGGGTGGGGGAACATGTTACCATGTGAGGCAAATACAACATATATATAAAATGAGTGTGTCTACCTGTGTTGGGAGCAATTGGTGGTGGTTTTGACATGATTGCCGGGACTGCGTTCATGGGTCTCGCTGCTGAAGCCGAGAAGAAATGAGCTGGCAGTCCCACTGTTTGTGATTGGTGGTAATTATGGTAATAGGGGTACATTGGCATCAGCGTGTTTCCACCCACAATAGGTTGCCCCGCCGGATACACTTGGGAGTAATGCCCATTCATGTACGCCCCGCCGGTGTAGCTTAGCTTCTGCATTAAGCACGTAAATACATATAAACAAAAAACGACCCCAGGCCTGCAGCCTTTAATATTTATAAATTAAGTTTATTATCCGTTCATGTCTTCTTATAAGATAAGAGAGATCAAGTTAAAGCATGTTGTATATGCCAAAACCAACGACTAAAACATTTGTCATGTAGATCTCCTGATCTGTTAATTATCAATCCCCAAACACCAGATCTTGAACTAATTTTTTGCTTCTAAAAAAATCTAACGTCCTAAAAGATCAGTTTGCTAAAGATTCAGATCACTTTATCATGCATGCATAGAGGAACAGCTTGCTGGTGGTTTTCACGTTCGTTAATGTGATATTATAACACACATATATAGTGATTTAACAACTAATTAAGTCATATATATACGATGAGATCCACTTACAGGATTGTAACTGATATGATCTGTAGCAATGTAGGTGGGAGAGTACCTGATCAAAATAAGATAATTAACTAGGCAAAATTAGTTATGTACAGCATAAGAGCCGGCGGTCTATAGACTATATTTATATTCCTAAAACGTGCATGTAGATTTACGTACCCATAGAAAGGAAGAGGCTGGTGATGAAAGGGGGATGGGGGTGTCCCCGCCGGATAGTACCATTGCACTTGATTTGCAGGTGCACCTGTCGTGGGCCTTGCTCCACCGTTGGGTCCTTCATTATGTACATCACACAACGTTATTAATACCCCCCATGCATTTATAAAATTACCCAAAAAATCGATTTTTGGACTTTCAGTTTCTACTCTTGTACTTAATACAACGCACAGATACCTTGTTGAGGAGGGGTGGTGGAAGCCGACCTTGGGCGCCGAGCTCCGAGAGAAGCCAAGTTGCAGTTGGCTCGGCGTCCGTTGATGATGGGCGTAGCATCCTCGCAAGCCTTCTTAGCTGCTTCAGCCTTCTTGAACGTCACCTACAAACCACCACAACACTCACACTTTAGCTGCACATAATAGTTAACAAGATCGACCATATTGGATGAATGTTTGACTTCCAAGTTCTAACACTTACGAATCCGTAGCCCTTGGATCTGCCAGTGACCTTATCACAGATGATCACGGCCTCCAATATCTCACCGTACTTCTCAAAGTGCTCTCTCATGGCCTCCTTCGGCGTCTCCCATGCCAGCCCTCCGACAAACACCTTGGTTAGTGTCGTGTCCCCAAACATTCCCATATTATTGTTGCTCATGGTCATCGTACTCTAGACTTAGGTCCCTCTGAACACTACTCCAATATGGGTATAATCTATAAAACGTATACAACTCGACTCAACCGCTATCTTTGGCAGTGTTGGGTCTAAATATCCGGGTGTGTATGTGTGTGTGAGGCACAGAGAGAGAGAGAGTGGCGAGGGGGATTGTGAGAAGAGAAGAGGGATGGCATATAAAGGGGAAGGGGAGGGCAGATAACATCATAACACAGGGTGTATGCCGTATGGCGTTAATAAAAATAAATGAAAATGAGAGAAAACATACGGGACAGAGGGGCAGACAGATGGACATGGCTTAGGGACATGAGTATCACCAACGTGATATCACACGCAAACGCACACCCCTCTCGTCTCCTCTGTTTCAGCGTTTTGTCTCAGTACTCGATTTGAACTATTCCACGCGCTTCCATTAATTTAAAACAGGCTATGCCTTGGATCGGCAGTATGAGATGAACCTTTGTTTTGGTCAGTTTCATGAAAATGACCTTATTTTTTGTTGCCATGTTCTCTGAATCAACTATATAATAGTAGTTTTCCCTCCTCTACATATATAATAGCTAGGTGGAAAACGAGATTTTATTCGCTCACAGATTTTCTGTGAACTTATATTTTTCTTGGAGAAAATCATTGTGTTTAGTTCTGTTTGATTGGACAGTGTTAAAGGTAAATGTTTAAAGGTCATCGTCCTTCCGCATGGTGAGATGCACCCGATGGATATTCATATTGTAAAATTATATTTACAAGTTAACATAGAACGTCCGTCGATGCTGATCATATGGCATTATATTCCTTGCCGAAACCAAATAAACAAATTGCCATTTTTTATTAATTCCTTGCGTGTTGTCTACGTGATGTTCTAACTTAACCAAGGACTTAAAACCGTTTAAACATTGGTTAATTCAAAATGTAACGTTCCCAGCTATATATCTGAAATTTATGGATCTTTAAGTTCAGAACCATCTACATACTTACGGATATACTATTTAAAACAAAATAATTAAGATGTTCGAACAGCAGAGTCATAATTTTCAGCATGTGCTTCTTCTTCTTCTACTTCAAAAATAAATAAAACCTCTAACGCAACCTTTAATCGCCTGAGGAAAATAGAACGCATCTAAGATAAAGAGACCCGGCCTTAATTGCATCCTTTCGTGGTCCATTCATCTGCGATCAATCGAGCAAACTATTACTTTTCGAGCCTCGATCTCTTGGTCACGCTTAAGTATTTTGTTGTAATATATCGTATTATAAAACTATTTTTATTATAAAGTAAACCAAATATTTGTAAATATTCACATTGATTGATGATTAGATTCATTTTAGTGCTAAACGTTTTACTGACTTATAAATAGGAAAAAAAACACTGCTTCCTTTATATTTTTGGCTAAAGCATTTCTTAAAGAGACAATGATATTTAAGTGAAGTCCAGATATGGCGTGGCGAATGATGATTGGCAAAGATGGAGGTCAAATGCAAACCGTTGGCGAGTGTGTGCAGTTACTTTCCATGTTCTGCAATATCATTGTAAGCAGAAGCGAAACGGTCAAAGTCAGAAACGTCTGACGTGCCACCTACCTCTCTACTCGATCATCTGGACCCCCTCAGGGGCTCTACTCTGGCCTATTTTGAAAGCAATTCAGTTCTAAATTCTAATTTCCTTTAAATATTAATTTTTTAGTAATTTAATTTTCATTAAAAATACAAAATGGCGCAATTTCAACGCCGTTACAAGGATTTTCCACATATCATACAGATCAGTTTTGTTTTATTTTATTTATCCTACGGTGACCAAAAGTGAGCTTTGAGTGAAGATTACGGTGGAAGTACAGTGAAAGATAATTGATTTAGGTGGAGAATCTATTCGGCATTATTGGACGCACGTCATTCTATGTAGAATATTATAGGTAGGCATGCAGTGTCTTTGTTCACTCACTGGCCACTCTTTTCGTCCACACTTACGTGATTATTGGGTGATTTGATTTCAATTTTCATATACAAATTTAGGCGCACGTCAAGGAGCTAGATCGGACAAAACTTTTTAGAAACATTTAAGATTTTTCAAGAATTTTTATCTGAAAAACATAAAGTAAAATAGGATGCCGCACAGTTATCATTCTGCGTGCTCCTAAGTTAAATTCTACTTTTTTTATTTTTATTTTTTTTCATATTCACATTTTTAAATATTTTTAAAAAATAAATAAATAAAATACAAACACACTAATAGTCACTTCTTTAATTATTAAGTCAAAAAAATAAAAAATTATATTAAATACATAAATGATCAAAATGTGGAAGCAAAATAAGAGAGTATATTATTATTTTCCTTAGATAAAATGATATTTGACATCAATGTTTTTGGTCTTCTCACGTACATCGATTTTTGTTTAAATGCATTACGCTCTTACTATCGCAAAAGGCTGGTTACATTCTTAGGCAACCCAAAGTCATTGAGATAGTTGATCCAGAAGGCTCTGTCCAAGAACTATAGGTAATCTGATTCTTGAATTCTTTTTAAACAACAATTAGAAAGAAGAAAAGAAGTTGGGGCCCTTTAGAAGCAATAAGAATAAAAACTAAAAAGAGAGGATGGAGCCGGTGCCTGATGCCTCTCTCTCTCTCTCTCTTGTCGCAATGCACTTCCATTTCGGGTTCAACGAACATATGGATAACCCCACGTGAGCACTTGCCAGATAGTACTGAATCTCTCTCTCTCTCTCTCTCCCAAACATCTTCTCTTTTATCTGGGTTTCTAACGTGGCCAGCTGTATACCAACAGGGGCCACTTTTGGTTACTACTGAAAAAAGAAATCCATGTATCAGAAACCGTTGGTTTTCATAGAAACTGCAGTTTTGACCGAGATCAGAAGAGCGAGTGTGAATTCTTGGGGGTTTTAAATGCGCTGAGAGGTCTGGTCTGCTCCGAATTAGAATATTTATTTAAAGGTGTATATATTAATTATATATAAGTTGAGCCTGAGGCATCAGGAAGGGGTGCTAGTGGTGTGAGCTGGACCCCCTCATGGTGTGAGTTGGCCAAAGCAAAATACATGTTGCCAATTGCCCCTCGCCCTTCTAACGTGATCGATAATACCCAAATGATTTGACATATGTGAATATGCAGAATAAAATCACGTTCTTTATAGTTTTATCTACTGGATATGCTGTATTTGTCTTAAAAAGTGGAGAAGTGGAGACTTGCTACTACGCAACCAAAATGTGTTGTGGATGGCAACTTTGTAGGGCCTGCGCACATTGGATATGGCAGCTTTGAGTTGCACCTGCTTCCAATAACACAATTCGACAATGACCTAAGAAAATTACTATCATCAAACTCGACACCTAATAATAATAATAACAGTCAGGAGTTTGGACCACCAACGCTGTGGACCTGTTATAGTTTTTAAGCGATCTTTCGTCTATTGACAGAAGCCTCCCGACTCATGCGTCGTTGAAATCAGTTGACCGAAATTCGTACACCTGCATTAACTTCTGCAAAATTTACGCTCGCTTAAAACATTTCCATATGTCAGCAACACTACAGGCAATGACAATGTTGTGTAAATCGCAACATCTGTCCGTCTTAGAGGAAAAGTTGTGCAGAATGAAAATGCTAGAGCTATAGGTAAAGGGTACGAGCTTTGACTTATAGCCCCGTTAAGCTGTTTATTTGGGCATGGTGGTGTTTTGGGCTGCAAAAATGGACACACTTTATCAACGTGGAGGAGGGAGGGGGATGTTGGGGGTGGGGGTGGCCGGCTAGAGCTAGGAGGCAAGAAATGATGGTCACGTCGTGGGTGGGTGCGAGGGAGACATTAGATAATCACCAAAATTCTTTCCAAATCTTAGGGGCAGAAAAGAGACCCCGCAATATGGGGATGTGACCATGCCCTCGCTTTGCATTATCACAGGTCACGTGCCTGTAACGTGATGGTTCAATTGGTGACGAAAGTCACGAAGCAAAATGAATTTTACTTGCTACTGCGCATGCCCGTGAACGATAAAGAAAGATTACTGTTGAACCAAATGTTATACCTGAGCCCACCCGTTTGAAGATTGCTCACAATGCACAAGTGCTTTCATCAGACGTTTGGGCGGACCAATCTGATAGGGTCCAACCGTAAAAATATTTTTTAAAAAAATGTGAAGATCTTCCAATTCATCATACTAGACATCTTGTATGGAAGTTATTTATTTGAAACTTGTAGTATTCTCTCAAACAAGCATTTATAAAAACCCATTGAATTTTTACTTGGTACGGGGAGGGGGAGAGAGAGAGAGAGAGGTCCTCCAGATGCCACGTTCTTTTTGGGGTGTAGGCATGAGATGCAGTAGATTTCATTGATGATCCATTATCCAAAGCCAAACAAAAGGGCAGGTCCTCTTACCAACTCTCCCACATATTAAAGCATTTTTTTACATCGTCAGGCAAACTACATTGAATAGAGCAAAATTTACAGACCACCTCAGACTCAAAATATGTTCTGATAATGAGACCAATCCTAAAAAAAACCCTCCCCTCCCATCCGTCCCTATGACAAAAACAAAGTTTCCAGACTGTAATAAGAGTATTTTGGATTAAAAAATAATGATAAATCCCCATAAAAAAGCTATTGGTGCTGGAACTTGACAAGTTCACCAGCCTTATAGGTAAAGGCAGTTAACAGAAACGCTCCATACTTGTCTCAAACAGAATGAATCGCCACATGCCCATGCACCTGCAAGATCCAGAAAACTAGCATTATTAGAACCCAACCATATATTAGACCCCCTTGTAAAAGAAAAAAGAAAAAAGGGGTCATAGTAAGTTACCACTTATAAAAGAAGAAATTGAGTCATTATAGATATTTACGATGCTACAAATAGACATCATGCCGTTACTAAACAAAACCAAAGGTAAAAATGGAATAATGACACTGCTATCAGATACGGGATAAATTCCATGAAAATAAAGCCACAGTAAGAATGCTTACTTCAAGGAAATACTACAAAAGCCACAGTAATATAAGGGTAGCTTTCTTATAGTCTTAGCATCATATCTCCCATCCTGAAGCAGCCTCTGCTACCCTACTACCAAACTTTTAAATGGCCACGTGATAGTGATAACCATGAAAGCACATTTCTAGTACAAGCTGATTTAGCAGCATGATGCATGTTCAGATTCTAGCATAAATGCAACTAATAAGCAATACAATATTTTGTCCACAAAATCAGCTTAGATGACTAAATAATACAAGAAATTAGCCTCTCAAAGAACAAAATAGGAGACTATGTTCTCAAACCCTGCTTAGGCTGCCTTTGGATTTACGGCAGCAATCATCAGGAAGCCCTAGGTGATGATCTACGAATCTTCAAACAACTACAAAAACATTGAAGAATCTCAATCTAATATTCAATATTGGTTGACAAGTCAAATATGGCAATGGTATGGTATCATTATCCACAGCCAATCATAGATGTGCTTAAAATTAGCCGGCCAAACACTTCCAGCATATATCTAAGAGAGTGATCGTATTATTTTATTTATGTGTCAAGCTATGCAATTTGCAATTTGAACAAATAAGTTATAAATGCAGCTTTGTCAGTAACAATTTCTGCAATTCAACTAAAGCCAGCAATGGTCTTCTGACATATTAAGTGAAACGTGGTTAAATCTCAGAGACAGAATCCAAGATAAATAACTTATGATTCCTGATTCAAAATCAAAGAGTCCATTACCCATTATTGCTCCTGCCAAAGCAGGATTCTGGCAGGGAAGATTTGGATTGTGGTCCTAACCGTCAGCATCAGCAAACTGAATACAAGAGAAACATTCAAGCTATTAATTACCAGTTATAAGATATGGTAACTTTTTCATAATTGAAAGATGAAGAAACGCTAAGCAAACTATGTACGTATGCAATTAGAGGCCCATATGCCAATTTAGCAGGTTGTTATGCAGAAAGCTATCAATTACCAATTCTAAGCTTAAATTATTTAATTGATGCAACATCTAATGTTTCATATAACCTACAAAATCCCCAAAAGTCACAAAGGGAAATGCACGCTTGTTTTGTCCCATAAATGCCTGCATGCACCAGATCGTAATGCTAGACTTAGCTATGCCAGGCTTGGCAAATGATAAGAAAAGAACCTTTCACAAGAATCAAGAAAAAGAGGCCACACATTTGGAGAATAATAGGAAATAGAAATTATGTAGAATAACATATCTGACATAGGAAGTTTTAGTACATCACACAAGATGTGCAGGTAATATTTGCAGACATGGACGTGCAATTTTTTTTATGATTATTATGGGCCGATACACAGCTTATCCTCTGCACATTACTTGCAGAACAGAGCATAGACCAATAAGTCCAAGGACCATTGGTGAGGTTGTGCATTTTAGCCATTGGTGAGGTTCAGCAGATTTACTTGATGCCTCCAGTCAAAGTGGACAACAAATGAAACATCTTCAAAGATAGAATGATGAGATACAAAAATAATTATAAATTACCAACAAACAAATTGAAATATTATAGGACTAAGAGGCCCACAGGTTTTCAGTAACTCAACAACAAAGGACTAGAATAATGAAAGGGAAGAAAGGGTGCAAATACACTAAAATGCATTGTTATATACTCGTTTATATCCATTTAAGGATTCAATGAAAGTCTTCATCAAAAAAGAACAAGTTCTATGGATGGGAAATGATGAAAGGTCAAGATTTAGGCAAAGAGGGTCCCAAATTAGTGACCATGTTTCTAGGTGAACACAGCCACATTGGGAACAATCGAACAATGTGTGATATAAACCGGTGCATCTTCTCTGGCCATGTTTAGCAAATGATAAGACAATGAAGTTGATATGACTTTCCAACCGAGATTGTTTGTCATTAAGAGAAAGAGAAGTTGGGCAGGAAATATGTAATCACAAAAAAAGAAATGAAGCATTATCCAGAAATGCTATTCTCACTTTTTATTATCACACGTGTTTTTGCTGAAGCATTATCACATGCAAGTATTTATTCACCCCCCGAGAGAGAGAGAGAGAGAGAGAGAGAGAGTTACTTGGGAGTTTATGTAGCTCAATGACCCCTGATGAGCAAACTTCCATTTTTTTATCATCAGCAATGCAGAAAGAAGAGAACACGGTAAGATAATGTTTTAGAATTCAAATTTACAAAAACAAATAACATATGCTAGCATTCAAAAAATTATCCTTGTACAGTTATACTACAGGTTTGCACCTGTGGATTTTGAGCGGCAAGACCAACCACATCCCTTTTAACAGATGCATCTCCACCCCTAGCAGATCCTTTGGAATCACCCTAATAAAATTCATAGTTCACCAACAATGTAATTCCTAATCTTACACGAGATATGTACACTAAGGGAAAACTAAGGGCCCGTTTGGGTATGCTTTCAAGAACAAAAAATTGATTACCATTTTAAAGGAAAAAAACAAAACTTACAAATATGATGTTTTCAATTGGTGCTTTTTCCAAAACTGGTAAAAGAAACAGTTTCGAACAACAGCCTCTTCATGCTCCAAAACGGCATGATTTATCACTGCTGTCTGTTTTTAGAGGCGATTTATCACTGCTGTCTGTTTTTGTGAATTTCAAACAGAAGACTGCTTCAAAAAATAGGAACCAAACGGGCCCTAGTTGACTCAAAGTGAACTAAATCGAATGAATTTACATTAAGGAAAAAAAGTGGATTCACTTACCTCTAACTGTGAAAGCAGGAACATCCCAATGTAATCAAGAAAAAACAAAAGAAATTGTTAGAGCAGATTAACAGGAATAGGACCTATACCAAGAGGTAATATGAAAAATGATTTATACTAATTACTCCATTTTTTTCCCTAAGCTACTAATATTCATACATGGAAACAACAGAGAACAAGATTTTAGACTACAGGTTTTTAATAATCTGGACACAGAACAGATAATGCCTCCAGCACATTGAGCCCAATGAAAATTAGTTGGCCTAAGGATTTTTTTTTTTTACAAGTAAGAAGAATTTATTAATCCAGATAATTAGGCAAGGCTCAAGAACACATGAAGTATACAGGAGATGAACAGTTGGCCTAAATAGTTCGTGCGCACGATTGGTTGTAAAAGAAATGAACGTTAAAACTAAATTTGAAAGTGGTATCCTATTCTCATTTCCTTACCAAACGAGTATGTCGATAGAAACTAAAGAAAAATAATAATCAAATACGGAAAGCTAATTACCTCTCTGTACCTAGCTAGGTACACCTTAAGTGGCTCGATATAGTCCTCAAACCCTAACGTTGCCATTGCCCATAACAAATCATCGCCATTAATGGTCTTCCTCTTCTCCTTCTGGCACTTGTCGCTCGCCCTACACAAAACCCCCCCTCAAACATTAATTGCATCTCACAAGTCCAAAACCCTAACAAATACCAATCGCAACCAGTATCAGAAATTCATTTTCAACAAAACCGTTAAAGCGAATTTGGCAAGATACGGACTCGCTGGTGATGAAGCTGATGAATTCGGAGACGCATTCCTGCATGGTGTCCTTGGCGTCCTTGGCGATCTTGCCGTTGGCTGGCAACGCTTTCTTCATGATTCTACTAATGTTCGCGATCGGTAAATAGCGGTCCTGCTCGCGCACCCCCGCGGAGCGTGGGCTCTGATCGCCGCCGCTCTCGTGACTCCCACCCGCTGGACTTGTCGGAGCCTCCGCCATCCCCACCCCCAAGAAAAAACCCTAGATCACTGCATTCACACGGTTACACAGACTTATATTTATCGATCTATAAAAACCATGTCACACACATGCACACAAATGCATTTATACATATATAGTCGGTGAGGAGAGAATGAATGGCCGAAATTGGAACCCTATGTCCGCCATGGAAGAAAATTCACAGAATGAGAGAGTAACCTGTGGAGAGAGAGTGGAGGTTAAGAGGCTGTGGTTTTGTTAGTTTTGTATTTGCCGCGCGTTGAGGAGAGAGAGGGAGAAGGAGAAAGGGGATTGGTGGAATTGTTTTTGTAGAAGAGAGTGATCGGACGCTGGAGAAGAATGAGAGAGAGAGATGAGAAGAAAGAAAGGAGAGTTGGATCTGAGAGGGCGAGCTTTTTGGCCTAAAGCTTATCACCACCGTTGGTTGCGGTTTGCGTTTTTATTTTGGTTTCCTTATTTATAGTACTAGTCCCCGTTGTCTCTCTCTCACGCTCCTTCCCAATTTTCCAACTTTGTTTTTTCTTTTTTTTCCCAACCCCGCAGAGCCGACTCAAGGCAGGTTCAACCATCTCAATTAATTATTATAAATTTTTTAAATTTTATTATAAAATATAATAAATAATTTAATTTTTATAAATTTAAAATAAAAATATAATTTTATATTATAATAATATTTTATTTAATTTTTAACAAAAAATAACAAAACTACGTAATCAAACGAAACCTAAATTTACTTGAAACGAGAAACTGCTTTCAATTTTCTCTTCACTTTTTTTTATCATTTAGGATTTGCTTGATAACACAAACTATCTCTATCTCCAATTTTTTTATAATTTTATTTATAAATATTATTTAAATATAAATACTTTTTAATTTTAAAGTTTAGTTTGTTTTTACAAATATTTCATATGGTCCTATTATCTTATTTAATTATTATAATTTTTTTAAATTCTTAAATAAAATATAAAAAATAATTCCACATTTTCAAATTTTCAAATAAAAATTATATTAAAAAATTATATTCTGATAATATTTTATTTAAATTTTAACTTTCATCTTATCTATATAACCAAACATGTTTAAATCTTTAACCTTTTTTATCTAATCATTAGCTAATCATTAAAATTTTTCAAAAATTCCAAACAATACACAGAAGACAATATTATTTTTTTAAATATTCAAAAAAAAATATTTTAACTTTATCATACTTTTTATTTCATATTTTTCAAAATTAAATAAAATGTCTTAACTCAGACAATTTTACTATTATTTACAAAATTTTCATCTCGTCTCATTTTCTAAACAAACTCTCACGTATTTTAATATTCAGATAACAGTAAGTTAGACTAGTATGGATTAATGTGATATATTTAAAGTAATTATTTAATTATTAATTTATAAATTAACTTCAAATATAAGCATGATATATATGCACTATTTCTTCTTGGAAAAAATCTATTCATCCTCCTACTATTCACATAATCTTCTCACACCATACTTTTTTTTATTGAATATTTAATATATAAATAATGAATAAAAAAAATAAATTAGTTTTAAAAAAATAAACTCAAAAAAAATTTTAAAAAAATTTTAAAAAATATTAAAATTTTAAAAAAATATAATGTGTAAAAATTGAGGAGGTTGTGTAGCATTCCTCTTCTTACTTACCTGTAACCTATCACAAAATGGACATTGCTCCCTGCATTTTGACCTAATTTTCATGATTATCTGTAGCAGATATTCTTGCGTGCACGGCACATTCTTCTACTTCCCATGGACACTGCTGTTAGTGGGCTTTAACCCTTAAAGTCTTATCGATTAAGAAGATGTCGGCATGCATGAACGGCAAATAATATATGGATAAGGACTGTAATGTATGGTGAGGTTCCTATATTGGGCAAGGAGACATCAGACACGCCTAATGCCTCCCAAACCTGCCAAGAAAAAAAAAAATCGACAGATTATAGTTTTCAAAAGAAAAATGCTTGGTTGTCCTCTAAATATGCCTCTCAAAAGTGCCACATGATGCATTTTATTTTATTTTTTTAAAATGTTTTAAAAAGTTAAACACTGGTGAATTTGTGTGTGTTTCTTTAATATTAAAAAACAAAAAATGCACTAAAAGCACATTTAGAAGACAATTTAGCTATAATCGTTGTGAGGGGAGCCCCTTTGGAGAGTGACCTAGGCTCAAAGAGACCAAGTCGCGGAGATCCCAGGCCCCTTAGGCGGAGATCCAACGTAGGCCAAGAGCCCAAACAGAGAAATCACGTACTGAGCCCATGACCACGTGGTCATCCGGAAAGGCCTTAGCACGGAACTTGGCCCAATCAAGGAGCCTGCCATTGAGTAGTGATCGCTTGGGACCTCAATGGGCTGCCAAGCCTTGCAAAAGGGTACGTAGCAGACAACTACCGTAGGGCACAGGTGGCAGGGCGTGTCCGATCGTGGGCACGCAAGGGTAGTGACAAGCTGCATTTAATGTGTGTCTGGAAACCTAGCACGCAACAACGTGCTGCCAAAGGTACCATAGGACAGCTCAACCATGACCTGACACACAGTCACGACATAAAGGGTGGTAGCAGGTTTGACCCGAGCACTACCTAACACCCCACAATCTCCCTCGACAGTCAAGTCCAAGTCAGGTATAAATAATGGCCATCCCTCCCAAGGGAAGACTCTCTCAATGCTTCTACTATTTTGAACTCATTTCACTTTATTCATCACTCAAATATTCTTTAGCATTGGAGTGACCGTGGATGTCACCGGAGCCCAATCTTTCTTTTAGCTATAAGTCTTGTGAATTTTGACTATCATGGTACAGCTCGGGCTATGTGAAACATGACATCAATAATCACTATTCTCAAAAAGGCATCAGGGCAACGCAGGGATGAGTATTAATCTACTTAATATGAACTTATTGTTTATTTGGAAATATAACATAAATCTCCACATTAATTTACTTTATTTTTCCTCAAAACTTTGAGAAACTAATGACCTCACCAAATCCAATTACTTGGCATTTGCGGCGTCTCTTCCATGACCCGCCACAACCACTCACCATGTTTTCAAAGAGTGAATGCACGAGACATGATACTGTAAACCTTGATGATAAGGGATGTAACGGGTCCGGTTTAGTTTTATTTTGGATAAATTTTGAGACCGAACCAGTATATACCGGTTTTGCATTTTCAATAACCGATACCACACTGATTACCCCTTTAAACCAGTACTTCCGATTTTATTAATTCCGGTACGGTTTGGTCTGATTTTTCGATTTCAATATTAGTACTACTAATGTATTCATCAAAATAAATATGTTGAGAATCTATTAGACTATAAAATTTAATTAATATATATACTTTATATTTAAAACATATGATCAAACAAATATTTATGTTTGATATTTAAATTTTATGTTATAAATTACATATGAGATTAAAAATATTATATATAATATGAAAAATATATATATACGAACCGGTTTGGTGCCCAAAAACCTAAAGCATGAACCGAACCAATTTTAACCGTTTTTCCTGCCCTACTTAACATATACGAATACTTGTGTTTATGCAAATCTGATATATAATCCATTTTATAACTAACCAATAAGATCAACTTCATCTAATATATTACATTTCTTATTTAAATCTCAAGTTTTATGTAATTATTGGCCTTTATTTAAAATAAATTATATACAAGAACATGAACAAAAACTCTATATACAGTTACTTTTGTGTACTCCTTACATACTCTACTAATGTAATTGATTGTATCACTTTTTAAATATAAAATAATTATTTTAACCAATCATATTAATAGAATGTATAAAAAATACATAAAAATAATTATATATAGTAGAACTTATTTTAATATAAAATATAATAAATAATTTAATTTTTTTAAATTATAAAATAATAATATTAAAAAATAATATTTAAAACCATCTCATCCGAAGATAGACTTTAACTGAATATTTGTCGATCCTTACTCAACGTAAACATCAAGAGGATCGCACGCCCTTTCTTCATCCACATCCTCGTGTCCGCTCGGATCTCCCCGAACTGCATATCTGACAAACCGTAAAAACCGAACAGGACCCTAGATCGAAAGACATTTGACCGTTGCCTTTGAATCTCAACACACGTGAAGTCCAGCGCACATACATATGTATATATATTCCTTCCATTTCTGCAACAATGGCACCCATTCGAAGTGGCGCTTCGTTTCCAACATTCACTTCCCAAAGGCCACCAATGGAACCTATTAATTCTTATAAAAGCAAATCCAATTCCGCCACAAAGGACAAAGCTATATTATCAACCAGTCCAGTCGACGTTCAACAACAATGGCAGGTTCATCTTTACCCCCTTCCGGATCCTCTTCTTTGGCAAATACTTCAGTCTCGCAAGAGGAATTCAACATGTTCCACGCCATCGACCGCAAACTCTTCAGCCGCTTGGTCTTTAACCTAGGCCGCGACCCTGCGGAGGCCACCCAAGTCATGGCGCTCTGGCTCTGGCTCGAGATGGTCGGCAAGGAAATCGACATGGTGTATTCCAAACTGTTGTCCTTGCCCGACACTTTGCTCAAGGAACTTGTCGAAGAGTCGGTCGTGGCCTTAGCTTGCATAGAGAGCAACATATTTCCTTTGGCTTCCGAGAGTGTTGATAGTATCCCTCTGATAAAGAACTTAACAAAAACAGGGGTCTCTCTCCGCTTCTTCCATGACAATCGCATTGGGATTATTCAAGAAGTCACCAAGATAACCAACGAGGTCTGCCTGAGAGCGTTCGAGGACATAGTCAAACTCGCACAGGGAATAAGTGAAAACCATACCGGGATTGGAGGCGATATGGGTCATTTTGGAAAGGGAGCACAGAACTTTAAGCCCTTTAAGTTTCACGGTTCAACCATGAACCCTTTTTTGCCTGTTTGGAATTACAATTCTAGTTCTGGGATTCGTCCTCCTCACATGGGGGCTCTGCCATACTTGCCTCTTCATGTCAGTGGAGGAGTACCTTCGGAGACTTCACAGGATTTTCATCCTTATGATCTTTCGGTGCAGAGGAAGTTTTTAAATAGCGAGATGATCAGTGAAGTTTTGAGCCAGATAAAGTTGAGCACTGATGAAGACGAGAAACAGAAAGAAGTCCCACCAGATGATAGGACTATTTTCTTGACATTCTCCAAAGGTTACCCCATTTCAGAAAACGAAATCAGAGAGTTCTTCACCAGGTACGTACTTTTTCTCTTATTATTTTTTAGGAAAAATCTAGCAAGCAATTTTATGCAGTAATATGTGTATTCATTCAATGTGATTGATCAAAAAGTAAATTTTATTAAAAACAGTATTAATTTAAACTTAGAATACGAAAACAACAATATTAATATGCAGATTAATACGTAAACTTGCTTGTACGTAACAAAACTTTATTTTTTATTAGGCAGGATTGAGAACATGCGGTACTAATCTTGTAAATTGATTTGTTGTTTTATAATAATAATAATAAAAAAGGAAATTTGGAGATTTTATTGAAGCAATCCATATGCAAGAAGTCCTTCCAGTGGAGCAACCGCTCTATGCCCGCCTTGTACTTCGTTTAGCTTCCTCCATTGCAGAGGTCCTTGACGGCAAGAACAAAGCCAATTTCTCCATCAACGGAAAGCATGTGCGTGCACGTAAGTTTTTGCGTAAAAACCCCAGGTCGCCACAAAAATCATCTCCACCGTCGACGTCTAGACCTACTTCACCAGAAAACAAAGCTTAGCTTTTGAGTTGAAATGTTGTCCTTTGATTGAGTGAATGGATTTCCGTACGATTTTTCCTAATTTCAGTTGGGTGGCATGCATTAAGCTAAGAGTGTTAATGCTCTGTCATCGGGATAACTACATAATCGACTTTGTAATATTTGGGACTAATCTATTTGTTTACATATAATTACACTTTGATTTGACATTTTTTATAAGGGAATTGCGCGATTAATAGACTTCTGAATATATTTTTTTTCTAAAAGTTTCGTACATACGAGAAGGAAAATGACAACGTTTGAATTTGTAAATGCATATATTATTACCGGGAAAAGTGTTGGACATCATTTATTTAATAATAACCATATACAAAATAATAACCAACTTAGAAAATCATGATAATCAAGTAATGTTAAATAAGTCATTGATTGTATAAAAGTGTCACACATTTCTTTTTAAAATATCTAGTGAGATATATTATTAAAAAATTAATTTTTTTTAATATACTTTTATTAAAATGAGTACGTACATACTCTATCACTATAGATATAACTTCTAACCTTATTATTGAGGCAGCCCCGAAGTTCCATCGTCAAGGTCTTCACGATCTTCAACATTTTGGTACTTGAAAAACCTGGCACAAATTAAGAAGTAACCAAAATTGACAGTTGCTATAACCACCAAGGTCCAGAACACACAATCCAATCGCCCGTCGTTAATATTATCCGGTAACCATCTTGTGGTTCTATCTATCAAGTCTGTAACTATCGTGCTTAGAAAGAGCCCAATTCCGATCAGTAACGATACCATAGCTGTGGACGTACTTTTTAGTGCCTTTGGAAATTCTTGATAATACAATGCAACTGTTCCTGGGAAATGGAAACCCTCGCTAATGCCCAAGACGACCAATGGCAGCACGAGCCATGAGGCTGACATGGGGACAATCGAGCCCTCGAGTTCATGGGTCTGGGCCACGTGGAGTCTTCTAGTTTCGATTAGGGCTGACCCCACCAATGCAATGATGTTGATGAAGTGGCCAATTCCAATACGTCGGAGAGGTGTGATAGGTCTGTGAGTTAGATTTTGCCACGCGGGGAGGATTAAACAATCCATGAGGAAGATTGATATTGCTGTAGCTAAGAGGTTGAACACTAGGAATGATGCGGCTGGGATTTTGAAATTTGGCCCAAGGTGTCGGTCCATGGTTAGGGCCTGGAGGATTGTAAGGCTATTAAAAACACCTATCGAGGTACTTAGGAAAATGCCAGTAGACCAGACTGGGATGATGGTCATTAGGTTTTTGAGGTCTTCCACTTCGTCCATGGTGCATAGCCTCCATGATCTTGCATACGAGCCGTCTGATTGCCTGTCACTTTCAGTCTTTAGAGCTGCACGATTCAAGAATCTGCATGCATAATAATTTATGGTACGTAGCTTTTAAAATCCACAAATCATTTATATATAGTTAACCAAGAAATTAAAGAAAACTATATATATATATATATATATATATACACATCATGTATGCTCACTAATCATGGCCCGGATGGAAATATAATGTTTCTTGTTTTACATTCTAAACATATAATATATATGCTTCGTGCGTATTCGTTTCTTATTGAAGCAATAATGGTACTTGGTCAGCAACTGCTACTATATTTATCTATAATTTTTGTTCTATTTTCTCCATGCTCTTGAATCTCTTCCAGATCATAATATAAGGACAAGTTTGTTTTGCACCATATATATATATATATATATATATGCTATATAATATTTAGTCTGACGTCCCAAATTCCAATATTATAATTTTCACATACATCGCAGTCATCCTTTGTTGTTTGCACTTGATTAGTATAGTAAGCATATATGAATATATATATAAGCACAAATGCAAAACATTAACATATAAATATTTGAGTAATACTAGGTACAAGTTTCAATAGATAAGTTACAAATCCTTTGTAAAAAAGTGAGTTACACTAAAAAAAAAAATTAAATTTTTTTAAGATGGAGTCGGCCAATTTTTTATAAAAGTCTGCACGAGGCTTGACTTATCCATTTGGAACTTCTCTAAATAATTATATGGTTAAAAGTAAGTACTACCGATCATACCTGAATGATCTTTTAGTTGGTACCCTGTCTTCCAAATATTTTAACATATAATTCCCGGTGGTTCCAAAATGATAATCTTCGTGGCTTCCAAAAGTTGCAGATGTTTTCCTTTTCCTAATTGCTGCAACCACCACACGAGCTATGCTCTTGAAGGGGCTTCCTTTTGGCTTAACGCGGCGATAGAACCTCTTTCCCAATACAAGGGCAGCCAAACCAATGGCATTTGCAATGGCACATATACCAAACCCTAATCCCCAGCCAACGTTATCCTGAACATAGATAATGGCAGTGAAGCTGATTACATTTGCAACGTACAAGGTGAGATAATACCAGCTAAAGAAAGCGGCTTGATCTTTGGGCTTGTCAAACTGTTCGGCTCCCATGGTTGCAATTGTGAAGCGTGTGCCTCCAGACCCCATTGAAGCCAGCGTTAAAGTCATATACAGCACTGCATATTGAAGATTTGATGGGCTTTCACACATAGATGAGCCGATTGCACATCGTGGTGGGGTGAAGGACTGTATTGTTGCGATTAGGGTGAACATGACCGTACCCTGCATTATTCTCAAGAATGGAAACAAATTTATTAGCTCTTTATTATTATCTATATCTAAGAAGTCGTTGATAATATATCTAGTTGTGACTCAATTAATTATAAATCTTAGATCTGAAATTATAAACAAATCCAATATCAGATTTTTTTTTTTAATTATTACCATAGACTGTATCATGTACGTTCGGCCAATTCACCTCCCTTCAATTTGGCAATTATTATTTATTAGAGCATTCGCGTTTGCCTCCCTCATTATTTGTCAAAGTTTAGTAAAATACACGTATTTTTTTATTTTAACTTCTCACTTTTTTTAAAACTTCTTGGGTCCTAGCTACTCTCTATTAACTCTCTATTCTATTAAAATAATATTTATTTTTTGTTATTTTAACTCATTTCTTTTCAACTTTTTTCAAACAAGAGTTGTTGTATTCTTCATGTTTTTAATTATTTATATTCTCTTACTATTTTTTTTAATTTAAATTATTTATTTATCACATACAATATTGTTTTCAACATCTATAATTTTCTATTAACGATAAACTCATTGTTAAATAATGGTAAAAATGTAACAATAATAATAAAAACATAAATAACAGTAGAAAAGTTAAATAATAAGAAACGACAAAACAACTATGATCACATTTGTAGGAAAAGAAGTAAAGAAGAAAATAAATAATAAAAAATTCTAACACGTTTTCTTATCCAAATTTTGGCTAGAAAGTCTTTATTAGCTAGGGAAGATAGTCTTAGCCGCATTTGATATAGAGGTGAGATAAAATCATCTCATTTCATCTTATATATTTTATTTTATCTAATTTTAATTAATAATTTTATTATTATTCGCTATCTCAACTTATCTCATCTCATCTCATCTCATCATTCAAACTGTGATTGGGAGTTTGAATCTTACTCTCAGCTTCTTTTTTCTTTTTGACTTAACCGATCGAGAGTAAAAAAGAAATTGTTGCAGATCGAAATCAAGAATTAATGAAGAATTGTACTGGCCAGAAAGAACAAACTCAATAAAACATTACGTACAAAATGTCGAGCCTTGTCATCAAAACCATCTAGCAACGACAATATTAATAAATACCAGTAAGGAAAAGAAGGCGAAGATGCTAACGACAGGGAAAGAGCCGAAGAAAGAATCGGCAATGATGGCACCGGCAATGGGGAAGAGACTGCTGCAAGCGAGGACAACGTTGCTTATTTTTGTAGCGGATATGCTTTTCACATGAAACTCTGTTATTAGAAACACTATCAGATTCGACCCCCACCCACCGACTGCTATCGAGAGAGCCATCATACTTCCTGCACCTCAAAATCAGTGCAATTTGCTACTTAAATATTAAAGGGATCAGATCTATCAGGTTAACGAGCTTTAAATAACCCTAGCTAAGGTCGGAACACCTTAATTGGTTACAACTATTAATATATGATTAAACAAAATGAAAATAAAGCAAAGAAAACAAGAACTAGACAAAACAGATAGGAACGAGTTGCTTAAGTTAACGCAACATGACAGATTCAGATGAGAGATCAAAAGTAGTGAGACCTATGATGAAGGGAAAGGTAGTCCACCCTCCTCGTTTGGATTCCTTATAAGATGCTCGTCCACCTTCAGAGTGCTGCTGAATTTCCGAGGCTTCCATTCTTAACTGGACTAGGTTTGAGCTCAGAGTCTGGGCATCAGATGCTTTGAGATAGAATTATAGGATAGGCTCGGTGTCTAGCTAGCTAGCTATCTGCTAACCGACACAGGACAACGAATTTTTAATTAAGAAAATGACAACATAAATTTACACGACAGAAACGCGCATGAACAATTCTAGCAATAAGTGCTCGGAGGAAATAATTGAAAAAGCAAGAGAAGGTGGGATGACATTCGCCACCAAGGTGGTAGCCCTGGTGGCAGCCCAGTTGGTACGGGCTGCTATTCCATAGCCTTGAGGTTAGGAGTTCGAGTCAAACGTAAGTCGAAACCGCTTGCAATAGTAGTGCCTAACCAAGGGTCTATAGGATGAGTCTTGGACTAGCTAGCATCTTGGTGGGGCTGTGGTGATGGGCTCATCCTTCTGGGCAGTAGCTATGGCTTAAACTGGACATTTCACAACGAAGAGGGGCTCTTATGGTCATGCCCAGAAAGAGTAGCTATGCCGGTCGCCCCCACCTCCCTTTATTGCTCAAAAAAATAAAAAAAAAGGTGGGATGACATTCGTGACAGTTGACAGACATTTGGCTCTTTTATGTTGCCCATCGAAAAGGCAAAATATATATATATATATATATATATATATATATATATATATATATATATATTTATGATCGCTGTTGCACTATAAGAAAGGGCAATACTAAACCTACAGATGGTGGTCACCGATTTTTTTTTTCTTTTTTTTTTTTACTTAATTGTTAAAGTAATTAAAGATAACGTTAGGAACTATATATATATATATATATATATATATTATATATATATATATATATATATATATATATATAAGGCTTCAGTTCTAGTGCCACCAAGCCCTAGCACTGAAGCCAGCGCAAGGTCATATATATAAAGATATTCTAGTTAAGCATGTCTAGTTTCACGTACGTTAATGAAGCAACCTAGCTAACTAATTTAAGCATGGATATAATATATATATATATATATATATATTTATATATATGTTTATAATAATATAAAGATATATATAGAAATTAAGCAAGGCAGCAAGCATTTTCAATATTGATTCTGTTGGAAATCGTATATATGCCTAGACCTAGTCATTTGTTCGCTAGTCACGTCAAGAAGGTGATGAATTATGCAAAGACGAAAAAGTAGTCGAATGTTTTGCCGCACTAAAACTGGCTAAATTAACCACCTGCCAATCGATTGATTTCTCTGATCTATGTAACTGTATACCACGTTGTCAAGCAAATCAAGATCTTCATTTCAAGGTGATTTTACTATTTATTTCAAAAGTTTAATTTCTTTAAAATGTAGATTTAATTATTTGTATTATATAATTTTTAATAGAATAGTCAGACTCCCTTCAATAAGTAGGCCAAACACATAAAATATTTAATTAAATAGATCAAATAGAGTGTAAAGTCATGATTTAAACTTAAGACATCGACTTTGATACCATGTGAAATTAGTATCTTTATCTCCAAAAGCTTAAGCCGAATAAGTAGATTTAAATATTTGTAATAAATTCTTAACAGGATAATAAGTAATAATAGTGTTCCAAACCATTCAACGATCAGCGAGGAGTCAGTTTCAACAATCCCATTATACAAGTCAAAGTTTTAAGTTGATGCCAATAACCGAATTGGAAAAAGTGAATACTTTAATCGAACGACAGAAAAAGCGTGTGGCCTTACTGACAAAAAAAGGCAAAAAAGAAGAAGAAAACGTGGGTATGCACCGTCACATGATATTCGTCGGTTTAGAAGTCATCGTCTGTACAGAATTGCGGAAATTAACAAATAAAGTGGAGTTTTCTGTTGAATCACAGTAGGACATCAAAAG
The DNA here is from genome assembly GCA_029856935.1 of Cyclocarya paliurus. NCBI lineage: Eukaryota > Viridiplantae > Streptophyta > Magnoliopsida > Fagales > Juglandaceae > Cyclocarya > Cyclocarya paliurus. The sequence continues at coordinate 3,258,885 of JARVXP010000207.1, read as the reverse complement.
TGGAGTTCTCTGTTACGCGTGTTAAATAATAACGTTGGCATGTGGCACGTTGTTGCTCAGATTCATAATCCCATTCGCACTATGTCTCTCTCTGCAACATGCACATACGGATTCCATAACTCTCTTTTTGCGGCATATTCATGATTGGGTACTTGATTTTATTGCTTTCAAACAGAGATTTGTTTAGGTTTTTTTTCTATTATTCTGGGAGGAAAAAAATCTCGCAGTGCTACCGAAACGATCCTAAAGTAACATTGTGGTAGTTTTAAGGTGAGCATGAGAAATTGAGACATGGATTATTAGTTCTGGGGAGGTCTGATATCCAAAAACTGCTCAGCAAGTCTGGGAATATTGGCTAGGTGATTATTAGAAGTGACGAAGTTCAGACTTATGAGGACACTGAAACACAAAGAATAACCAGAAAAAACTAGGACAAGATGTCTAGTACATGGGAAAAGCACACATTAGAGTGGAGAGTTTACATAACTCATGGCTAAAAACTAGGTGTGGCACTATTGAGGCAAGCTAAGTCTGCCAGAGGCTGGCTCCACAAGAAAATATTCCTCCGTAGGAGTGCACCATGCACAAGAGGAAACACTGAGGCTGCGTTTGGATCTTCAACCCAACTCAACTCAACTCATCATTATAACTTTTTCAAATCTCAATACAAAATATAATAAACAATTCAACTTTTTCAAATCTCAAAACAACTTTAATATTAAAAAATAATATTCTAATAATATTTTATCATCTCAACTCAACTCAACTCAACATCCAAACTCACCCTGAGTCTGTAAAAACCGAATGCACTATTTGTCGTATCCTGATGTACTAGTCTGATGATGCATTATGTGTATAAATAGCAGTGAACAGAGACAACAAATGCATGGGAAAATATTTTACGCAATGAATAGAAGAGTTTCATTTCAATAGCTCTCTCTATGACTTTTCGTCAAACACTCTTGTCTTCAATATTAGGTTGAGCCTCTGTTTTTATTCTTTTATAGTATCAGAGCCCATAGGACCAACGTCCACTAAGTTCAGCCATGGCCAACCTAGAAAAATCAGAAAAGATTTCTTCCCACCCAAAGCTTATCAACTCATCAACCCACTTTATTACGATAAAGCTTACATTGGAGAATTTTCTCCTATGGAAGGCACAAATCGTGCCCTTCCTCAAGGGACATAAGCTCTTTGACTATGTGAATGGTACTCTGTTAATACCACCTCCCATGGTCAATGGTTCTGTGAACCCCGAACATACCTCATGGGTTTTACAGGATCAGCTCATAATGTCAGCCATTAACACCTCCATCTCTGATGCCGTGTTAGCTCAGGTTCTCTCCTGCACCACCTCACATGAAATATGGTCCACCTTGAACAATTTGTTCTCAACCCAATCAACGGCTCATGTCATGCAAACAAAGTATCAACTTGTAACCTTAAAGAAAGGCTCGGATTCCATTACAGAGTGCTTTCACAAAGCTACTTCTCTGGCCGCTGCTTTTGGGGCTGCTGGTCAGCCTTTCCCTACCTCGGAATTTACTATCTATTTGTTGGCTGGTCTGGGTTCAGATTATGAATCCTTTGTGACCTCTTTAACAACTCGACCAGACCCTCTCTCCACCCCCACAAATTTATAGCTATCTGCTGAATCATGAGTCTCGGCTCAATCATCAGACCAACTCCCTCCTGTCTAACAGCTCCCTTGTTGTGCATAGCACCACCACAAATTCTTCTCACTCCCAAAATTTATTCTCTGGTCGTGGGCGTAGCAGTTTCTCTCGAGGGCAACATGGTCGTAGTGTTCATCGAGGGGGCAACTCCATATCTTCTAATCGCACTGCCCCTTGCTCGATTTGTCAAGTTTGTCAAAAACCAGGGCATACTGCTATTAGCTATTACCATCGTTTTAATCAAGCTTACCAAAGTCATCCACCCTCATATCTTTCTGCAAACTTCACTACCACGTCTCTCATTCCTACTTTCAATGCTTGGTTTCCAGACACGGCTACAACAAGCCATTTCACGTCTGATTTCTCTAACCTTAATTTAGATGCTACAATTTATCAGGGACCTGACCAAGGCAGCATTGGTGATGGATCAACTCTCCCCATTCAACACATTGGCTCTGCTAATTTAAACTCTTCTTCTGACAATTTTCTTCTTCATCAACTTCTTCATGTTCCTTTAATTACTCGCAACTTATTTTCTGTTTGTCAATTTTGTATTGATAATGCAATCTATTTTGAGTTTCACTCTAATTTTTTCTTTGTGAAGGATTCGCAAACCCGGGAGGCACTTCTTCAAGGACATGTTAGGAAGGGTCTCTATGAACTACCTACCGATGTTTCGGTGTCATCTCCACCTTCTGCTATGTCTCCACAAGCTTGTCTTAGTGAAAGAACTTCTCCTCAAATTTGGCATTTTCACCTTGGTCACCCGTCTTCTCGCATTACGTTTTTTACTATTAATCAATTTAAGCTTCCTACTACAACTAGTTCCATATCTCCTCAGCTTTGTATTGCTTGTCCACAAGCAAAAATACATGCTCTTCCTCACCCTCCTTCATCCAGAGCTAGATTTGGATAGTGAAAGTGTTTAAAAATGTTTGTAAATAGTATTGAAAAAGTAATGAAAAAGTAATAATAGAATATTAAATAGCAGTAAAAAGTAAGTGAAAAGTAATGAATAGTAGTAAAAGTAGGTAAAAAGTAATAATAAAGTAAAGAAAAATAGTGAGTATTTGAGAGTACTTGATGTACCCTTAGTACCCAAACCTAATCTTTGTCACCCTTTTTTCTTTTATTTTTAGATATATGGGGACCAGTGCCTGTGCCCTCATCCATTGGTTGTAAGTATTATTTAAGCATAGTTAATGATTTCTCTAAATATATTTGGCTTTTTCCTCTCCAATCCAAATCGGATGTCTCAACTATTGTTTTAGCTTTTCTCAACTACATTGCTACATTTTTTTCTTCAAAAGTCATTTCTGTCCAAACAGATAATAGGGGTGAGTTTCGGACACAAAAACAAATTTTTTAATCCCGAGGCATCACTCACTGGCTCTCTTGCCCATACTCTCATGAGCAAAATGGCACCGTTGAACGGCGCCATCGTCAAATAGTTGAAACTGGGCTATCCTTACTAGCCCATGCCTCTGTCCCACAAAAATACTAAGCCGAGGCTTTTCAAACGACTGTTTACTTAATCAACCATCTTCCCACTCCAATTTTAAAAAATTCCTACCTCACCTTCTCCATCACAAATCCAACCACACCACTCCATGGTCACACGTTCTAGAAATAACATCCATTGTCCCATTCAAAGAATCGATGGCACTGTCACTCCCCCCCAACAAAAAAATCCTCTCTGCATCTCACAATTACAGAACCTTCCTCCATTCCGGAAGAGCCATCTTCCTTTACCGAAGCGTCTAAACACCATCAATGGCGAGAAGCAATGTCCTCTGAGTTTCATGCTCTGTTGTCCAACAAGACTTGGGATTTAGTTCCATCCACCCCTCTCTGAACATACTCGGCTCCAAATGGGTATTAAAAACCAAACGAAGGGTCGATGGCACCCTTGAGTGCCGCAAGGCTCGCCTTGTGGCCAATGGGTTCCATCAACACCGGAGTTGATTTCTCTGAAACATATAGCCCCGTAGTTAGGCTAGTCACGATTCGCTTCCTTCTCTCCATTGTTGTGTCATCTGGATGGTCACTACATCAATTAGATGTTCAAAACGCGTTCCTTCATAGTGATCTAGAAGAAGATGTCTTCATTCAATAGTTAATCCTGACTTTCCACACCATGTATGTAAGTTGCGAAAATTCCTTTATGGTCTTAAACAAACCCCTAGGGCTTGGTTCTCTAAACTTAGCAATAAACTCTTGTCACTCGATTTTATTAACTCAAAGTCAGATTCATCATTGTTTAGTTGTTCAACTACTAGTGATTCAATCTTTGTGAATATTTGTAGATGATATTATTGTGATTGGATCAAACGATGCTCTTATATTTGACTGTATTGCTGCTTTACGTAGCTCTTTTCCTATTAAAGATCTAGGTTCATTGCATTATTTTTTGGGTATTGAAATTACTAGGACATCTCATGGTCTGTTTATGTCAGAATCCAAGTAATTCTAATCTTTTTGTCAAAACTAATATGCACAACTCTAAGCCAGTGTCTACACCTATGTCATCTTCATTGAAACTCACGGCTGTTGATGGATCTTCCTTTGAGGATCCTCAGTTGTATCGCAGTGTTGTAGGGAGACTGCAGTATTTAGCTTTCACTCTTCTTGACATCTCATTTGCAGTGAATAAGATTTGTCAATATATGCACTGCCCTAGACTTCCTCATTGGCAAGCTGTCAAATGCATTTTGTTATTTGTGTCTCACCTCTCATTTGGGTCTTTATTTCTCTAACAAATCTTCATTTGATTTATCTGTTTTTGCTAATGTTGATTGGGCTGGCTGCCCTAATGACCGTAAATTCATTGGAGGTTATTGTATATATTTCGGGTCTCATCTTGTATCCTGGGGCTCCAAAAAGCAAACCATTATGGCACGCTCGACAACTGAAGCTAAATACAAGTCTGTGGCTAACATCACCTGTGAAATTTTGTGGCTTCAATCTCTACTGAGTGAACTGGGCATTTTCCTTCCTGAATCACCCACTCTTTTGTGTGACAACCTAGGGGCCACTTATTTGTCGGTAAATCCGGTCCTCCACTCGCACAAAGCATGTTGCCCTTGATTACCACTTCATGAGAGATAGAGTTGTTGCCAAGAACTTAAAGTTTCATTTATTTCAAGCAAATAGCAAATTGCCGACATCCTTACAAAACCATTATCTACAGCTCAGTTCAACACTCTTCGATCAAGCCTCGCCATCTTTTCGGTGCTACTTGAATCAAGGGAGGCTATTGAGGCAAGCATTCCATCAAGTCTGCCAGAGGCTGGCTCCACAAGAAAATATCCCTCCGCAAGAGTGCACCACGCACAAGAGGAAACATTGAGTCTATAATAACCGAATGTACTATTTGTCCTATCCTGGTGTACTGGTCTGATGATGCATTATGTGTATAAATAGCAGTGAACAGAGACTACAAATGCATGGGAAAATATTTTACGCAATGAATAGAAGAGTTTCATTTCAATAGCTCTCTCTATGACTTTTCGTCAAACACTCTGACTTCAATATTAGGTTGAGCCTCGGTTTTTATTCTTTTAGGCACAACTCGAAACTACTTACATATGATTCAATAGAATATTTTGAAACTATTTGAAATAGTTAATTACAAAAAAATGGGCTGGTATGAAACGTTACAAAGTGGCAACAAAACTTGACAAGCGAGTATAAGACAACACAGAACATCAAGAGTCAACAAGACAGTACAATGTATGAGCTCTGAACTTATGCATAACTGGAAATTAGTGCTAAAGATTATTTTTTTCGTAAGTAATAGGAAATTAGTGCTAAAGATTAATTGCTGACCGGTGGACTATGTCATAAAGAGAGAGAAGTATTTCAGCACCTATCAGTGCAATGATGAGCCATTCTAGAAAATCTGATTTTCTATTTTGGAGAATTTCTTGAAGGAAGCGGATATTGTGCTGCAAAAAGAAAACAAGCAATCAGTACAACACATTGCTTAAAACACCAGATTCATTAACGTGTTGTTAGCTCAATAAGCTTGGATGTGAGGAAAACTCCCACCTCCACAAACTTCAGCTTAAAATCAAGACTTGCAAATCTCTGAGTCAATTCGAATTCATCTCTAAGATATTCCCATATTTGAGCATATTTTGCATCCTTCCAGGCAATGTCAGATCTGTAAAAAAGCAGTCAAGTTTTCATTAGATGTATCAAACATACACAGTGAATAAGCTAAATTTTGAGAGATATATATGATATGAGGTCAGCAAGCGAAGATGGATCGTTCATGATAGAAACTATCAATCCTGAAATAGGACCCCCCACAGTGCACTTAAAATTATCATCATCCTCACTATTCAATACGGCCAAGCGTTACTAACAGCAACATCCAGGGGAAAGAACAAACAGCAATAAAAGTGCTTGCCCACTCAATAGTCCAAGCAGCGACACAGGATGATGTTTAGTCAAAGAAGATTATGAAAATTCAAAAAACTTCTAAACAAAAATAGAATTGACTTGATTCATACTTACAAACCACTGTGGAAATTTTAAAATCTATATTGCTTTACTCAAAAAATAAATCTATAATGTTTTTTGTTACTTCCTTTTGGTTTAGTGATTAGTCTAATTCAAATTCATTTTGTTAATCTTAATTTACTCACTTACAAATCACATTTGCTTAAATCTTTATTATTTGTCATACATCATTAATTCAAAATATATTAAAAACTTGACAAAACCTAACATTTCTGATAGGGAAAAAGCTTCCACCCTACATGCAAACAGCGAAGAACAGGAGAAAACTGTATCTGTCCTGTATCTGTCTTCAATTTCGTTAACTTTTCTTGTCACTCATTTAAAAGTCTCCCGTTTTCTTCACACTCCATAAAGTCAAATCCAGCAGCTTTGAGAGAATCATGTATTTATTAGGCTTTACATGTTTTCACCATCGTCAACCATTCAATTAATGCATGCCATCAAACTTTTACCTCTCAAAAAGCCCAAGCTTAAGAATGACATCAGCAAGATTAGAATTTGCCTTTCCCACTAACTGAAACAGTTTTTTCCTCTTCATTTTGAACTTTCCAGTAGTTTCCATCTCACGATTTATATCAGTAAATTCTGCAACCATTCCATCAACCTGAGAGCAGAAAAAAGATTTGTTAGCACAAATTATAAAGAAATACCCTCAGCATAAAAACTTTCCATAATGATACAAAACTGACCTGGCGTCCGTAGTAATCAAGGGCAATGCTTTGACCAAGAACACTTCCGATCGTCCGGATCCCATCAATATTCAGGTACTGCAACATAATGTAATCTAATCCACCTTGCATCCATGTGTTCAAAGTTGGCTTCTCTCTCACCTCATACTCTACACTTACAAAACACATTCAAATTGAGACAAAGTTAGAACATCAAACATACAAGATCTTAGAATTTCTCATCCATTGGAGCATAACAGTTCTTAAGCAAAGAATAGATAATAGCAAAAGAGTTAAAAAAGTTTTTACTTGAAAGTTCAACAATTTTAAGTTCCCTTAAAGAACAAATGAAAAGGTTTCACCAGGCTGTAAAATGATGCTTCAAGACATTTACTCACTGATAAAATTCATGCTATTTCCAAGGGAGACCCCATTGACGTATCAATGACAAGACACAAGAACCTTAGTTATTCCGTAATTTATTTCCAATCAAACGAACACATAGTGCCAAATCTTTTCTATTTTATTTTTTATAATGACATGGTACCACACGAAGGAGGGCACTTCAAACCCACCCTTGGGACGTAAATCTTGAATGCACAACCCGCTCTCCATAGTCACGTATCAAATAACGCAAGAAAAGTCAGGGTTAAATCAACCCAGGATGTCTGAGTCTACAGCACATCTCAAACCTGCTCTTTGACCACAATGCTACACCCTAACGGGCTTGTGCAAAAAATTAATACAGACAAATACAAAGGTAAGTGTCTAAAGCAACAAATAGGATAAACTATACTTTCTATGGTATCAAGACGCTCAGTCATAATTTTAGCCCTGACCATTGCTACTACCCTTGCGTGCTGGATAAACATTTTTCCAAAAAATTTGCATTACACAATGATTTAAAGATATTTACAAACATGAACCCAGTAACCTTATGTGCAATCAAAATCCTCAGATTAAAAGTTTACCATCCTTTCTCATTTCAGGTAGCAATCCTGATGCATGTTTTTGTACAAGTTTCAAAAATCCATCTACATCCTCCTCACGGACATTAAACAGGACAATGGAGCCATACTGAAAAACTACCATGTAACAGCAGTTACTTCCACTCAAGGAAGCACCCAAACCCTGAAACAAAGAACTGTACTAATTAACTGGGTCAACTTAATCACAAAACAAGAGCATATACAAAACTTTGCGGTTAAGATGCAGAAAACAAGCACATTCACGTCACATAGACCAAGAAGAAAAACTTACATTGATCTCAGAAAGATTGCCAAACTTAAGAACGACATAATTGGTCATTCGAGATGTTGGTGGGATAAAGTTGGGTTTGTTCTGCTCCACTACGCTTCGCAAATCCACACTACACCGGAACAAAAGAATCACCAGAAATTCAATTAGGCAAATGTGTGCGCGTATTGTATGGGGAGGTATTAAGGAAGATTCCATGAATCAAGCCAAGACACAAGACCAGACTTCATGTTTCTGATTATTGACTATCATAATCTTTCCTTTTACTGTAAATTATATATTTCCTTGTATAGCTTTCCTTGTATAGCGTAATTTTGTATTTATTCCACTTGCCTTAAATAGTCTCTGGAACTTGTATATTTAATAGACAGAATACATCAATCAAAGTGTGGTGTTTTTCCAATACGTGTGTGCAGTATATTTTTCTATATGGTATCAGAAGTGTCCTCACTCTAACGAGCAATCGATCCAAGAACTACCAATGTCTTCTTCCACCTTAGACTCTAACCCCCTTCGAGTCAATACCCAACCCATTTCTTCTGCTGAAAATGCCCTTATTGCTCTCAACATCACTGCACAAATTAATGAAAAACTCACCCCTTCCACCTTCCCTCAATGGAGAGCTCAGTTTGAAGCTCTACTCATTGGTTATGATCCCCAAGACTATGCCAATGGAGCTTTTCAATGTCCCTCCCCTGCTGGCACATCCTCTTCGGATCTCACCAAAACTCATTGGGTTTGCCAAGATAAACTCATTCTCAGTGCTATCTTGGCCTCTACATCCACCACCATTACTCCTCTTATTGCTACCTCCAAAACCTCCCATGAGGCTTGGAAGAAGCTCAATCATATGAATGCTAATAAATCCTAAACCCGTGCCATGCAACTTAAGGAAGAGCTTACCTTAATTCAGCGCACACTGTAAAAGCTCTTGCCAACGAAATTGCCCTCATTGATCATCCCATCTCCGATGATGATCTCACCTTGTATGTCCTCAATGGACTTGGCCCCGATTTCAGGGTAATTGCAGCCCCAATTCGTGCTCGGAAAAACTCATTGGCGTTCGAAGAGCTTCATGATCTTCTTGTGGGTCATGAGAATTATCTTCGACGGCTAGAGTGTGCGAATCAACAACTTGTCGCTATTGCGCTGCTGCCAATTTTTCTCATCGGTAGAGGAACATGATGATCCCTTAGCATGGGTCTCAATTTAAGGGCTTCTCTAAGGCAAATGGGCCTCAGCGTTCCCAGGCCCTCCCTCGCAACTCAGCAAGCTACACCAAGGACTCTAGAAAGCCCAACACTCATTCGGGCAAGTCCAATCAGCGGCGCTATCAACCTAAATGCCAGTTCTGTGATGAAATGGGCCACACTGCTAAGTCATGTCCTCAGTTGCACTCCTTTGAGGTAATCGTTAATTGTGCCCCAGCTACAAATCAAAATGAAAAAAAATGGCTTCTTGATTCTGCAGCTTCTCATAACATTACTGGTGATTTGGCAAATTTATCCATTCACTCTGAGTATAATGGAACAAATGAAGCCGTTGTTGGTGATGGATCAGGTTTGGTTGTCTCACATATTGGTTTTTTGACTTTATATTCCCCCACACGAACGTTTATTTTACAAGATACGCTGTGTGTTCCTAATATTAAAAAAAACCTCATTTTAGTTCATCAATTCACCACCCAAAATCATGTCTTTCTTGAGTTTCACCTATCTTACTTTCTTGTAAAGGATCAGATCACGAGGGCGATCCTACTAAGAGGTGCATGTGAAAACGGCGTCTACAATTTTCCGGAATCACTAGTGGCTTCCCCTTCCAAAATGGTTGCATGTGTGCATGAACAGACGTTGATTGATGGATAGCACAAGCATCTTGGCCACCCCTCTCTTAAAATTTTCCAACATCTTGTTAATTGTTTTTCTCTTCCTGTTAAATCCAATAAAATCACATCATTGAGTGATTCATGTTCTATTAATAAAGCACATCAACAACCTTTTCGGTCAACAAGTTTTCAAAGTCATGCTCCTCTTGATCTTGTCTAAACTGATGTTTGGGGGCCCGCCCATTGTACTGGTCTTGATGGTTCTCGTTACTATTTACTTTTGGTTGACCATTACACAAAGTATATGTGGTTTTATTCTATGCTTGCAAAGTTGTGTGTTCGAAACATTTTTCCTCAATTCAAAGAACTGGTTGAAAAACGAGTTTGAACAAAAATAAAAAGTCTCTAGTCTGATAATGGTGGAGAATTCATCAATCTTAAGCCTTTTCTTTCTCTCCATAGCATAAGTCACTACACCACGACCCCTCATACACCTCAACAAAATGGTGTCTCCTTTCAAAGACACCGCCATCTTGTCGAAACTGGTCTCACTTTACTTCATGATACCTCTCTCTCTCTTTCATATTAGCCTCATGCCTTTCAAACCGCCACCTATCTCATAAATCGACAGCCCACTCCCCTCCTTCAAACTAAATCACCATTTGAGACCCTGTTTGGACAAAAGCCCAATTACCTCAAACTCAAAAAATTCGGCTGCCTATGTTACCCTCTTACCCGGCCTTATAACACTAATAAACTTTAGCCCAAGTCCATTTCCTGTGTCTTGGTTGGTTACTCCAAGACTGAGAATGCGTATAGGTGCTTGGACCCAAAAGCCCAAAGGCTTTATGTCTCTCGGCATGTTATGTTTGCCAAAGATCAAACTCATCCCCTCTTGAAATCCCCTGTTTCTTCTCCTTGACCCTCGAACACAAAACCCTCCCATTTTCTCGATGTCCAGCCGCCACTTGCACGCACTTTGCCACACCTGCCCTCTACTGCCTCAGTGACTCCGGGTAATCCCTGTATCTCTTCCTCTCCTGATTTTTCGATTTCTCTCGACACTGATGCACACCCATTGTTAGCACCGTGTGAGTTTTATTTTTTGTTGTCGTTTGATGCCACTCACTCAGAATCATCACCTCCCTCTCACAACTCCCTTCCCCTACGACAAACCGAAAACCCCCATTTCCCAACTCACAGATCACACACTATGGTTACTCGATCCATGAATAACATATTTAAGCCTAAACAGCTCAACACAAAAACCAAACACCCTCTTCCCGAAATTCTTGAACCAACATGTGTGACCCAAGCCATTTCTGATCCTCAGTGGCGTGCGGCCATGTCTGATGAAATTACTGCACTATGCGCCATGGGACTTGGGACTTAGTTCCCCCTCCATCACGATGTCACCCAGTAGGCTGTAAGTGGGTATTTTGGGTCAAGCGAAAAGCCGATGGCTCTCTTGATCACTTCAAAGCCTGATTGGTTGCCAAAAGGTATAACCAACGACCTGGGATAGATTACAAAGAGACTTTTAGTCCGGTGGTCAAACCAGCCACCATTCGATCTATGTTAACTGTTGCTATTATGAAAGGGTGGATTTTGAGGCAAATGGATGTTAATAATGCGTTTTTGCATGATGACCTTACTGAGAATGTATATATGATACACCCTCCTGATTTTAAAGACATGTCCAAACCAGATCATGTGCACAGGTTGCGCAAAGCCATTTATGGCCTTAAACAAACTCTTCGGGCCTGGTATTCTGGTCTCAAGGAAGCCCTTCTTGCACTTGGTTTTCGTAACTCTAAGGTTGATTCCTCATTATTCATTTATAGTTGTGATTCTGTTACATGCTATTTTCTGGTTTATGTGGATGATCTGGTAATTATTGGGAATGATTCAAACTTTGTGAAGTCCATTATTCAGCAACTTGGGACTAGGTTCTCTTTAAAGGATATGGGCACCCTTCATTATTTTTTGGGAGTGGAACTCATTCCTACTCCTGAAGGCTTATTTTTGTCACAACATAAGTATATTCATGACTTGCTGTCCAAAACAAACATGGATGGGGCGAAGGATGTCTCTACTCCGTTATCTACGAGTACCTTTTTAACATTACATGATGGTACAGCTTCTGTTGATAGCACTGAGTTTCGTTGTGTAATTGGGGGTCTTCAATATCTTTCCCTAACCCGTCCTGATATCTCATTTGCTCTTAATAAACTGTCTCAATTTATGCATAAGCCAACAACTACTCACTGGACAGCAGCCAAGAGACTTCTTCGTTATCTCAAGCAAACCATATTTCACGGCATTCATCTCAAGAAGTCCCCCTCTTGGCTTCTCACAACCTACTCCGATGCCAACTAAGCTCGAAATCTTGATGATCGCACCTCAACCTCAGCCTATATCAGCTTCCTTGGCTCAAATCCCATCTCATGGAGCTCTAAGAAACAGCGTTCTGTTGCTAGATCCTCCACGGAAGCTAAATATCATGCTCTTGTCAATGCAACCTCGGAAACAATGTGGTTACTTGCTCTTTTCCAGGAACTCGGAGTTTGCCTCACATCCCCACCATCTCTTCTATGTGACAAACTTGGAGCTACACATCTTAGTTTCAATCCGGTTCAACACTCACGGATGAAACATATTCAGATTGACATTCACTTTGTTCGCGAACTGGTGCAACGTGGAGCTCTTCATGTGCGGCATGTGCATACTCAAGACTAGCTTGCGGATTTAATGACAAAGCCTTTGTCTCAGTAACGTACTGAAATACTTCGTCACAAGAGGACTTGCCAATAGTAGCACAATCTTGCAGGGGCGTATTAAGGAAGATTCCATGAATCAAGCCAAGACACAAGATCAGACTTCATGTTTCTGATTATTGACTATCATAACCTTTCCATTTACTGTAAATTATATATTTCCTTGTATAGCTTTCCTTGTATAGTGTAATTTTGTATTTAGTCCACTTGCCTTACATAGTCTCTAGAACTTGTATATTTAATAGACAGAATACATCAATCAAAGTGTGGTGTTTTTCCAGTACAACGTGTGTGCAGTATATTTTTCTATAGGAGGGTCTCGCTTCAGACTTAGGCAGAATCTCAACAAACTGACGTGAATGTTCCAAAAAGCTATGGGTACGCAATAAGTTTACAATCAAAAGAGAATGTCTGGCATTTTGGTCTTATTGAATAGCGAACATAAAGGTAAAAGAAAATATGGGGAAAAAATCGTTTCTTCCATATGTTCCTGGAAAATAGTGTAAGTCATTCTGAATACATTTTAATATGTAACCAATAAATTTAAACGCTCAAATCCGTTTTCCACTGTAGTCAATTTACCCAAACACGCCCATCTTTTCTATTGCACTTTCAAATTGCCAAATGAATAAACTAATAGAGAACCCAAACAGCCATAAATTTATAAAAACTTTCTGAAAGTTTAAAACAGAAGTAAAAAAGAAGCAAACCTAGTAGAGAAGAAAAAGGCTCTGACGGGAATAGAGGGCTTAGTACCCTCCTCCACGCTGCCATTATTGCCGTCACCGACCTCGGAGCACGACACCGGCTCGTTCCACTCCAACGTGGGCGCTGAAGAGACCGAGGAAACGCACCGCACGACAATGAAACCGAAATTGGAACCGAAACCGCGGGCGCCTAGGCCGGGGGTGATCAAGGAGATGGCGGGACTGAAGATGGTACGAGAAATTAGGTTTTGGGGGACGGAGAGAGCATGAGGCCTTGGGTTGACAGTAAGGATTGTACGGATGGGTTTGAGCAAGAAGGAGGGTTGTGTGGAGGAGGGGATGAGACGCAAAGCTCTCAGGTGGACGTCTATGCTCCGCCACATTTTCCTGCGGCTCGAGACTTGAGAGAGTGTATGCGCGCCTCTCCGTTCGGAGGGTTTATGTATGGTCTTTTTCTTCTTCGTTTTTTTTAAGCTTTCAATTTTCAAAGCCGGATTGAAGCGGGCCTGCCTTCAATTGGGCCTAACTGTATCAAAACGGCACATTAAGTTATTGGGCCCCGTCCCAGCTTCTCTGGGCCCATGATCTATCAATAAAGAACTTGCACTCATTTGATATCATCAAGCACACTCTCCTTTTGGCAGCCCAATTTTTTTTTCAGATCAAAGAACAACTTTCCTTGACCAAATAGGCATTTATACGTTTCTGCAAAACAATCGACTTGAGAACAATTTGAAAGATATTCGATAAGAGTTTTGGTATTTAAAACACTTAACGTGGAACTCAATATCATTATAAAAAGTTTAAAAAATTACATACATTTTATGCCAACTAATATGACAAATTCTAGCACATTAATGTACACTAATAGGTAAATAAATAAGTGAACGTACTGTCAAAACCCTGATGGCCTGATGACATATGACCCGGTTCTCTAAATTGAAAACCGAAACCCCCACCCCCTTTATCAAAAAAAAAAAGTAAACATACTTTCAAATAAATTTGTTTATTTCATTATCCACAATGGCATGCTCCAAGAGCAATGCTTCCTTGGCTAAAACAAGAGCAGTTCTTGTACTATTTTTAGCGAGTTGATCTAAAACTGGTCGGAATATGGCATTAAGAAATCTTGTACTATATTTAGTGGCCCATTTCAGGATGAAGATTGGGTCGTCTGCCCAGCAATGCTTGTACTCTTTTAGCAGAACACAACGGTGGAACCACTAAAGGGCAGGGGGTGCCATGGCCCCCTTTAAAGTTTGAAATATATATATATTAATTTTTTATGATTTAATAGGATGATATTAATATCATCTTGTGTTAACCTCCGCTCTATATAATTATCTTAGCCCTCTCTGTATATTAATTTTTTATGATTTAAAAGATATCAAATACTTGTTTAATATAGTGATACAAATATCAAATACTTGTATATTTACTAGTTTTACTTGTTAAAACTTGTCTATATCGCGTTTCTAGTAAAGAATTTTGACTTAGATTCTATACTTGTTGATTTTGTTTTTGTTTTTTTTAAAACGCAAGTTACAATTTTAGATATTTTGTGTTTTTTTTGTTTGATATATTTGCAAGAGTGTCTTTATATGATTTTAATGATATATTATTCTTGACATATCATATACTTTTATACATAGATTGTATTAATCTTATTTTATTTTTATTTTATATCTTGCTATCAGATTGTTCGCAAGAAAAATTATTTAGAAATAGGACAAAAAATATTTTGTTATAGTTTTAGTTTTGTTTGACCCCCTGAAACAAATTCCTGTTTGGCCCCCCTAAAATAAATTCCTGGTTCCGCCACTGGCAGAACAGTAACTGTTCTGAAGGTGGTGATTGCAATACTGACAGGTAAAAGATTATAAATGCAGTCACTATAAAACCAGTTTTTTTTCCTAACTAGGTGACTAAAGACAGGCCATATTAATCACCATGATTGGAACAGAGCAGAAAATCCATTCAAGTCTTAGATTCAAGGTCTGTAATGAAATCTAACTCTATATTGTTTTGTGGGGACAAAGTTTTATGCATTAATGTCGTAGAGATTCGAGAACTCGCCAGAAAGAGCTGTCGCGTGTATGCTTGCAAATTGCCGTATGCTGAAGTTGACACGAGCAAAATCAAGTGCAAGCCGGGACACAAGTTTTCAGACCTGGGGCCCCCATTTTTGTCTAATAATCGTGACTGAAGGGTTGATTTCCGCATATGCAACGAACATTGGGGCAGCACAAAAACGTTATCTCGGTATTCCCAGTAATCTTGCAACTTGGGGTAGGTTGACGTTGATGCATACGGCCACCTAGCATTTTTAGCCACAGGATTGGATCTGGGTAATGATTTTCTTTTTCTCTCTGTCGGTCTTGTATGCTGTTCAAGTGCACATGTTTTATTATAGTTGCCCCCATCAACTTCATCTATTGAAGCGACAAAGAAACAACGATGGCTATTAGGTGAAATATACATTCTCTTTACTTCAACAAACATGTGTAAGACACTTTACACTTCCAGCTAGCTATTGAAATCGACAAATTACGCTTTTAAATTGTTAAAATTGTAATACATAAAGAAAAAGTAAAACAAAAGTGAAATCAGTCACGCACAATATAATGTTTACGAGTTTTGAGTCACGCACAAATTACGTGTTTTGTTCATCTTAACAAAAAAAATTGGGTGAGAGCTTTTGGAAATGAAATGGCAGATTAATGTGTTATTTTTTTGTAATTTAGGATCTAAAACGACTACAAATAGAGATGTGAAGTGTTTTTTTTCCTTAAATTTTCAAATAGAACCTATAATGAAGTTAGGGCTGTTGTAAGTTGTCTTTAATTTTTGATCCCAGAAAAGAATTCTTTGACTGTAGAAGTCGTTTGAAGAACAAAAGGAAAAAAAGACAAGTTGATGGAAAAAGAGAACAAATTACGTGTACATTTTTTGCTTGCGACTGAAATAAGCTCGAATGGAGCTAAGACGTGTGGCTTTCAGGCTTTGTATTGACTGTATACAGCGAGAATGTTACACTTTATATAATACTGAACGTGATAGGCGATGTAGAGCACACATCTATCTATATGTGCTCCAACCACACATTATTCACAGGCTTATATATATCTTCTGCAACTAAATACAAAATCATTCACAAACTCAAGGGGCTGGTTTATTAATAAGGATCATAATAATCAAAGGATAAGCTTACTTATTGGCAAAACAAAAGGCCTTCGTAAAGACAGATAGTGCATGCAAAAGGATAAAAAGTGTTTGGAGCAGTACCATATATAGCAACATATGCTTCATGTTATAATAATATTATTAGTATATGATACACATCTCTGCACAATGGAAGACTGATATATAATGATTGGCTAAGTTGGTCTTTGCTTACCTAACCTTCTAAAGGCAAATCATTGCATCTTGGGTTTCAGCTCCTAGAGCCGATATATAGAGTTAGAAATGTTGGTAGTGGATGTAGTGGGTAGATGGAGTAGGCCGCCGAGATTGTGGACAGAATTGTTCTGAGGGTTGAGTGGGAAGATTGCTGATGATGGAGCAATAGTACTAGTGGCAGAAGAGAATCCTGATGATGCTGCACTCGAGAATACTGGCGTTGAGCTAATAATTCCATTGCCCTGCATTTGCCATGCCCATTTCGCAAATCTTGCCGAAGAAACAGTTTCTACTGTCTTCCCTCCTACCCTTCCCTGCAAGTTAACAGATTAATATAAGTTTAGTTTTATTTGTATAAATATCAAGTTTAAATTTCCTTAATTATAAATATAAAGACATGGAAAATCAGACTATTGATGCTTGTTCAATTAAAAACATTTGAGGGCATATATGTGTGTGTGTGTGATTAGTGAAAGTATAAACCAGAATATTTATAAACCAGAATATTATTTCTTCTTATCAACATGGTACGAGTTACATGATCCTGTCATGTCTTTTTCAACCTGGGTTTGGATTTTCTGCAACAACGCAAGGAAATGCAAACGTGAAGATCTACCAATTGTTTAACCTATTAAGATATAAAATAAATAATAAAATCTACCCCTTCCCATCATCTTAAGTCACATGGTATTAAGCTGATGGGAAGAGGTAGATTTTATTATTTATTTTATATCTTAACATAATCAAGAGGCAGATAGTAACAAAAGAAGGTTTTTGATGGCCAATAATTTGGGGTTTTTGTAACTACTGCTAACCAGAATGGTCTCTGTCACTACTAAATTATTTGTGCCACCTACAAGTCAAGAAAGAATGACTGCAACATGTACTCCATACATGGATACACACACACAATGAGTCATGAGACGTAGAGCAATCATGAAATGGCTGACAACACGTGCTATTGCAGATATCACTAGTCGTATTCATGCTACTTCATTTCTATATGCTTCCACGTGAGAGGAAATGGTTTGCTACCAGACAATATGGGAAGGTGATAGCTATGTGAAAGATAAGTTGGAGAAAATGTGTCTAAGCATTGTAAAAAGACTGAATATGAGTAAAGTACCATTAATCTCTCTCTGTTGCAATGGAAATGAGATTCAATCCCACTGTCCTTCCCCTTAGAACCGTTCGAAATCCCGAGGCTTAGATCAAGATTATGGCCTCCTCCTGAATTCATGACAATAGAATTCATCTACATATTCATTAACCGGGAACTCATCTTTTCACTTTTAAAATGAAATAAAGATATTACCTTCGAAACAACATTAAATAAAAAGATTGAAATCTATTATGATATTACCTTGACCAAGGTCATCCACAATTATCTCCCCTTCATAGGTGCTTGACCCAAAGTTGGGTTCAGCTTCCCTCCCATTACATTTGATGGCTGCCATATCATAGGGCCTGAATTCGAAAATGAAGATTTATGTTAAGACTAAATCCCAACTAATTCCTGATCATAATTACCTGCAAGCAAGCATCATTATTTCATAGATAAAAAAAATTTGATTGACCAAGGACTTCTTCTTTAATTTGTATAACCATTTTAAACTTAGAGGAAGTCCAAAACGATAAGTTCTGAGAAATATCAGGCTGGTGCTTACAGCAATATATACCAAGTTATGACAACAGCAACCAGTAACAAAATCATCACAAGTACAATTTCAGCTAAGGAAAATGTTTCTTACTTCTTCCCCAGAAATTGTCCCATACGAGCTTCCCATCGACCACATTTGTGCAGGGTCACACCTCTGTATTTCGAGTTCCCTCGTGTAAATCCAGTGCTTTGGCGTCGAAGAACTTGAACAAATTCTTCTTTGGTCAGATTCATCATCTGCACATCAATGAAATTATAATTAGGACGCAAGATTCATCATCGGCATAAATCAGATATCAAATAATGATTGAAAAAACACATCCCACTCTCACCTGCTTCATCTCTTCCTCATAATCGTTTAAATCAAAATTGATATCTGCATCAATTCCCCGGAACTTGATCGCAGCCCGATCATATGCTCTGAAATCACGGATTCAAGAGGCCCATGATCATTAGGATAGTTTAACAAAGCATAAAGTAAATTTCCCTTATTCAAGAAAATAAACAAATAAACTCACCTAGCAGCGGCATGGGCAGTGTCAAATCCACCTGATAAATCCCAACATCCAAATTCATCAAGATATCCAAAAACCCTTTGAAATTTTCATTGAAACTTTTTTCCCCAATAATGAAGTTAAATTGCATAAAAGATCGTCCACTTACCTAAATATACTTGCTTCCCACAATCCCTGTAAATCAAAAAGAGAATGAGTTAAGACCATCAAAGAAAATATACTCTTAGGTGTATGTAAGGTAAAATAATTTACGTGAAGCTCATACAATTAGAGTCAAGATCAATAAAGAAAACATAATCATTGAGACATAAAACGTCTTATTATGATCAAACAAACATATATTCATTATACGTATAATCAATACCATATATGTGATTCCCATCGGCCGGTTCTCCGGTAGAATGTAACTCCCCGGTACTGCGAACTCCGAGACCTCGGCCCCCGCCTACTTTTCCTCACCTGCTGTTGCTTCTGCTGCAAAATTCTCAGCTCTGCCTGACCACCCGAGTCATGAGCAAACGACAAGTTCAACCATTGAGGCCTCGATGACAATCCCGGCCCGAAATCTGACTCCCCGCCTCCCGATTCTCCTGTTACGGGGAAAAGCGACCTCGTAACGAGTTCCAGTGCCGGGGTTTCGTCTTTGAATTCCTTGCCGGAACGTATACCGGGATTTTCTTTTCTCAAGATGTCGAAGATGAACTCGGGGGAGTTGTTGGAAGAGTCTTCGTCTCGGACGTTATTGGGTGCTTCTTCAGCGTTGACGACGGAGGACGTGGAGGTCCCCGAGTCTTCCATGTGGTTTCCTGAGCCCTTTAGGAGCTTCTCCACCTCCATTAACGCGTCCTCCTTCTCATCACAAAGCGAATAACCGGAGAGAATATCAACATTGAGATCCAACATATCTTCTCTTGCTCTGATCTTCCAATTAAAATTGATTTTACACAACATAGTACGCTTGACATGAAAAACCCATGTTCACAGCAAAACTTTCTTCAGGAAATACTGAACAAAAGCAGCTAAGAAAGAAATATATATACGAGAGATATAGAAGGTATAGCTTCCTCTCTGCAACGTTGTTGGGTAGAGAGAGAGAGAGGCTTTCGTAAGTTATTGGGGAAAGAAAACAGGCCGTCTCGAGGCTCTATGGCCACAAATGGATCGAAGAGAAAAAGCTGCAAACTGCAAAGCAACAGTCCACAGGCAGAGAGAGAGAGGACTAGGGGAGAGGAAGGGATGAGAAGAAGGTATTGAGAGAGAGAGAGAGACAAAGAGAGGCAATAATAGAAGATGATCAGAGGCTTGTGAAGCACAAGAAACTGGCAGAGGAACTTTGGGGGCTTAAAAGAAAGAGATGGGGACGTGTTAACTGTGAAGGTAGAAACAGAAGGTAGAGCTAGCGCGGTGCTTAAAAAGTTAGTATACCCATTACTGCTGTCCGTGCAATATTTTCACCTACGTTATTTGACTTTCTCATACATAGACACACACACATATATATGTGTATATATATATATATATATATATATATAATTTGACTCGATTACATAAACTAAGTGAAATAAATAAATAAACTAAGAGTGAACCAACCAATTAAATAAAAAAGATTAATTAGAAGATGCAAGAAAAAGGCTGCCAAATAGACATTGGCATGGATTGAAGACGTGGCAATTGGCATAAATATGGACTGTAGGTTAACTGAATTGAGATGAATTGAATTCTTCATGAATAGTACTGGATTGAGATAGTGGAGTTTTGTGAAATTTACTTAAGATGTGTTTAAATGTTAAGATGAGTTTAAATATATTTATAAGAAGTTAAAAAAAATTGTGGGTCTTACGTGTAAAAGGGTATTGAATTGAAAAATATTGTGGATTCTACGTGTAAGTAAGTTTTGAGTTAAGATGAGTTTAGTAATTTAAGAATTAGATATTTAGATGTTAGACTCAGTTTAAAATTAAACCGAACTGAGTTGATCTCAGTTCATTCCAAATTCTATACGAGGCCTAAACTGCTAAACTAATTCCAATACGACCAAATGGTAGAGAGTCATTAACTGCCAAACTAATTTCAATATATAGTCTACATGATACTGAGATCTTTTAAAAAAAAAATCTAATAAATTGAGGTAACTAGATTGGTCACAAAAATAGTAGACTTTTAACAAAAAATAAGACTTTTTAACAGGATTAATAAATGGATGAGTTGATCTGCGCAAGGGGAAAAAGCAATGAGTAACGCTAATACAAGTAAGATACGGTAATTAAAAGGGGATTTCTGACCTAAATCCAACACGTACTTGGGACTTAAATGGTATACATTTTCGATCATTTTTATGCTAATAAACTGATTACAATTTACAACTAAACTGGTCCCACTAAGCTGGTTATATCTTTTTTAATTGCGTATATGTAGGTAGAAGTCTCCACTCTCCCCAACATAGTAATTATAAGAATCCAACACGTACTTGCTTGCAATTAAAATAGTCTAATAAGTACCTGTCAATATTTTTTATGCTAATAAATCGATGGTTAATTAATTAAAGAGAAAACCTATTTGTAATTCTGAGTGAGAAATTGCGTATGCAATCTTATTGATGAATGAGGATAAAAGAGAAAAAAACATAATTTAAAAAATGATATTATTGTAATTTTAATTTTTTTTTAAATAATTGTATAGGTTTGTATGAGCAGTTCCCATTTTGAGACTATATATAGACTAACTCTTAATTAAAATTGGTCCCAAACTCTATTTTTTTATTTTTGGTACAAGTCTTGCCTAACTGTATAATTTTTCTTTTTTTTATTTAAGGATAATACAACCTCCATCACAAATATTATTTGAGAATATAATATATTCTTAAATAATTAAATGGATATCAGTTTGGACCCCCTCTCGACCTCCCACGATACAAAATTTCGTTTAAATTTTTAATAGCCGATATCTTAAAAATAATACCATTACTTATGATCTGGTACTGTATAATATATATAGACGACGATCCATAAAAATCTATTCATTATTATTACAAACATGATCCTGCGAAACACATACTGCTCATGAAAGTTATTTATGGAAGTCTCAATTGCATTATTAACTAGTATCAATTTTGTGCCAATTTTGGTACGTAGGAATGGCGTTCCCTAAGTGGTAAAGTCGTAGGTTTTGTTACAGATAAGAATAGCGGCCGCATTTAACGACTTGGACGGTCGGTCACCAATATACGCGTGACTGACTGACTTACTTTCCCACACTCGGAATTTTTTTTTTTTAAAAAGAAAGAAAAAAAAAAAGAAAAAACCGAAGAAAAATACCTAGTTCACACTTTTTTATTTAATTAATACGTAATTTATCATTATATTCATTATTTCTATATCATACATTATATATCATTTTTTTCTTATTAAATATGTTATGTATAAATTATGAGTATAATAATTTGTTTAATTTAACAATAATAAAACATAAAAAAAATAAAAAAATTCAAGTATGGTGTGTTGTGTGTTGTGTAGGAATGATGAATAAAAAAATTATTATTATTTTTATATTTTTATTTAAACACATATATATTTAAGTATTAAAATATAATCATAGAAATAATAAATTATATATTAATTAAATAAATGTATATGGCGTAAGGAATCATTTCTCAACGAATAAATCCCACACGTAAAATGCAGGAAAATTATCGAGAAAATTCATGCATTTTGTGGTGATCTGCGTGGCGACTACTGATAGGCCAAAAACCTTCCATGGGTGAACGGAGATATATCACAGCTAGGCCTGGTGATCTAAACTAAAAGACCTTTCTGGACAACGTTGACTGTACCAAACATGTGGACCTCTTATAAAGGACCACCTCCTTGGATTATTCATTAGATTTTTACATGCAATGGTCCCTCTCCACATCGATTCAATAAATCCAACAGTTGGGCTGGTGCATCTCGCATCCAAAACTACCAGTCGTACTTGCCACACTTTTATATTTTCAATAAGGTTTTAAAAAAATAATATTCAGAAGTTTTTTAATTGTTATCTTTATTTTTATTTTTATGTAAGATCAAATGATTTATACTTTTTTTTTACTTATTTAAATTCACATTAAAAATAATAAGAAATAACAAAATAGTATTATTGATATATCACTATATCAGTGTAGATGTTGATAAATGATATTTACAGTTATTTAATATGTAAGCGTTGCGCACTTTTTTATAAATATGATATTTATATAAAAAAAATTAAAATTTTAATTGTAAATTCTAATTTTTTTAAAAAAAATAAATGATATTTATATAATTTATAATTGTATTTAATATTATTATTTTTTTATTTATGCCGAACTTTAAAATGATTGGGGAACAAATTATAATTTTCGGATTCGTAACCTAAGTGAGGAAACAAATTGTTAAAGTGAGGAAAAGAATCTTCTGTAACAAGCTGTTACACAGTTTAGATCTTCTGTACTGCTATCATTATCCTTTCAATTATATTTCTACAAGTTGGCGTGCTGCTTGAAAAAGACGAAGAAACGGACGAGGAAAGATAATTCATACGGATTTGTCCTTTCCTTAAAAATGTGACTGACTTGTTCTCGGCGTTTACAAAAAAAGGGAGACCTCGTGTGTACATTGCTCAGACCAGAGTTTGCATTTGTCGGGGATTTAAAATTCTAAAATTAACACTCAAAATATCCATCCGTGAGATCACTTCATATCCACCCAATCAGAATGACCGCATTGACAAGTACCTACATTTTATGTTATGCATTTTCATTATCAAAAATTTTAGATGAAATCACTTTTACCTATTTTTTTGTATGTACTTTACTAATATGATTTATTGCATTATTTTTTTAATATAAAATAATTATTTTAATCGATCACATTATTAAAATACATAAAAATAATTGTTTGTAGTATAACTTTTTCATTATATGCGAACATTTATAGGGTATGCCTTTCACTACAAGTGATTCCGTCAACCTAATGAGGAATATTAGATATAGTATCAGATAGATTTGGATAGTGAGATGATAATTTTTTATTTTTGATGAAAGTTTAAAATATTATTTTTTAATATTATTATTGTTTTAAAACTTGAAAAAGTTGAATTGAAATTTTTTAAAAAATAAATTATTTATTATATTTTGTGTGAGAATTTAAAAAAATTATAATTATGAGATAAAAATTTTGTATCTCATCCCACTTGCCAAACCTGCCTTAGTGTGTTGTGTTTGTAAGTCTTGCAGTCTTTTAAAAAATAAAAAAATTGCAAGACTTCTATGTTTACCCTACTTTGTTTTAGGAAGATTATGCATAGCTTATACATTTTAAAAATTGTATAAATTGTTTTTCTTTTAACTACGATATTCCTAATAATTAATTTGTTATTTTTGAATAACTGTACATTCAGTAATAGATATATGGAATTATTTAAAATATACTACTCAATAATAAAATCTAAAAAAAAAACTTATTTAATCAAAGGGCTCTTATATCATTGTTATGCATTGAAGAAAAAGTCTATATCGTTATTTTTCATAAATTATCATATACACAACTAAAACACTGCGAACCAATGAGAGCCCAACTTTAAATTTTCTTGTTTATCATAATTGGGAGTTACATGCATGTCTCCCATTCACAAGAGAAAATACAATGAGATATTGGAAGATGGAAGTTGAAGGATCGAAGAAGAGAATCACGTGTTTAACGGAGCCAGAAAAGTGTCTCTTCCAATGTATGAAGGGCCAAAAGTTTGTGTCGTCCGTGGGCCCACAATTCTACAACTGTCGAATGACGTGTTTGCTGCCTTACACATCGAAATTATTACATTCTGACCCGTTAGAATATATTGTCAATTAAATTTTTGTATGCTTGATTACTAATTAATTACAGTACTACTTGGTTATTGGCATATTGCAAAAGTCATGAGAGTGCAACGTGACGTCCGAGGAAATATCAAAGAGCTGAACAATGTAGTCATAGTGTGATTAAGACTTGTCTTAGCCTGATTCACTTTGAATTAGATTCATTACTTTATAGTTAACATCGCTTAAATAACATATTCTAATAACGATAAGTATTGCTAAGATTACTTTATGTATCTAATTATCTTCCACTTGTAAGACTTAAATTTTATATAATAATTTAAGGTTACGTTTGCGTAGTGAGATATTTTTAGGTATTCTGTGAATAGTAATAATAAATAATAAATAATAATTAGATATTAATTTTGAGAATATTCTCAGTACCTAAACTAGGTTTAAGATATCAAAATCACATATTCAAGTGTCTCACATTCGACGAGTCTAATTGTAATATAAATTGAACCCAAGTTTTATCTAAATCAAAGGATATATTAGATGTGCAAATTCCATGCAATATGTCTCGCAAGCATCCCATTCAGGGGCGGAACCACATTGGTGGTTGGGGGGCTCCAAAATTTTTCAAAAATATGTTTTAGTATATGTTTTTTTCAAAAATATCCTAATATAAAGATAATTTGCCCCCGCAAACATTTTAAAAAATCTCATTTAGTACTTAATTGTCTAGGTTTTTTTTAGTTTTTTAATAATTTTTTCATAATTATACCTATTTTTTTGTCATTAATAAAATCTCACATTCTCATTTTTTTTTTTTTTACATCTCATAAGAGGTAATAAAATATCTTGATCTCTTTTTATAAGCTATTTGATAAATTTACAATCTCATTGTTCCTATTTATTTACACTTTTATTTTTAAGTCTTCCACTAGCTAGCTTGTTTGAATTAGTTTTGTTAGTAAGTACATACATACTACCATCGAGTTAACAATCAATAAATCTTCTCAACCTCTCAACACTCCATTATTTTTTTAATTTTTTTAATTTTTTTCTTTTATTAAATATTTATTATATGAATAATGAATAGAAAATTTAAAATAATTTTAAAAAAATAAACTCAAAAAAATTTTAAAAAAATTATTAAAAAATAATAAAAATTTAAAAAATGGTGGAGTGTAGAGTGTTGGGAGGTTTTATAGCAAAACCCGTTAACAATTAGGAGTGAATGCAACAAATCTCGCATAGCTATTTTTATCTATATTATAGAGACTTTACAATATTTAATCTTAGATTCAACAAAAAAGTTTATCTTTGTTTACTTAATTTTTATCATTTGCTTCAAAACATTTTATATGGCTATTTCTATCTTAATTTTATCTTTCACTTGAGTCCGATGGAGCTTAAGTGAGAGGTTTAGATGTGTGGCTTTAATAATTTAGTTTGTCTCTAAATAACAACTTTATATGGTTGATGTTAAATATCAGTGACACACTTTCCTATCTTAAATGTCAGTTACTGTTCATCCCTACATACGACACATTTTGATAATCGCCCTCCCAATCACCAAATCCTAGTTCCGCCCCTGATCCCATTTGCCATGCATTATACACAATGTGAATATTGTATATATTATTAACATCGTATCAGTATCATATACCATACCCTTGAAAATTAAGTTTGTGGACCAAGTAGTAAAAGAAATCATGTGATTTTATGTTGGACAATAAATTATATGGAAGCTGCATGTATCAAACTGTCCCATGGCACGATGGTAAAGAAATCATTGATCTTTTAAGGGAATAGAATAATGTTTGCGTTATTCTTGTCATGGTTGTTGTCACGAACTTTGACATTTAAGCTTTCTTAATTATATAGTTATATGTATTTTTTCTATTTTTTTAAAAGGACGTGAATGGTTATGAGTTTTATGATTTTATCTTGAGGCGCTATGTGGTACAGAATAAATCAAAATAGGGATATATAAATATTAAATACATATATATTTTTTTTACAAAATTAACAAAGCATCCGTGATATAAATTATTTTTCTCAACTATAACTCGTTATATATATATTGTCTAATTATATAATCTAGTCAAAATTTTGACTCATTATTTAATAACTCAACAGCCAAAGCAGTTATTTTAATTATGAAGTTTAAGATCAATGTTATAGAAGTTCAAAGATAGAGAAGATCAAAACTTTAAATCATGTATTATTTTTAAAGTAATTTGTGACTTATTTAAGAAAAAAGAAGGAAAATACAATTATTTTCAGCAAACACTATTTACCACTTTATATTTTACGCTTAATAAAAAATACTTCATATCTTATAAAAACTACATCTATATTCTATAAAAAAATTATATATATAAAATATAAAAATAAATAATAACCAATGGATATCATTTCTCTTCATAAATAAATGATGAACAATGACATTTCAGGAACGCAAGGACGAGCCACCCAACCCAACACCACTGAGTGTAGATAAGACTCAAAGAGATGAGAGAGAAACCTTAATGGAGACAAGAGGTCCTATCACTTGTCACTGACACAATCCAACCACACCAATCAATTCCACCCAAAAACAGTGCTAACAATGGACGCCAAATCTGAACCGTCAAATTGTCTCAATTTGGAAAGAGAATAGGAAAGTATAAGCGTTTGATTGGTGGGAGATAAAGATAACGAGGACAGGAGCATCTTTCATACGCTATCCCACGTAGGAACCTTTCCTCTTATGGTAACCCTTCAACCTTAAAAATCTTTCTTCTTTTTTTCGAGGGTATTATATTCCTCCTCCTCTACTTGAAGTAAACAGCCGATCCGGACCCCACTTGATTTGGCCGATCATGCCGGCTTTACCTAAGAAGTCTAAATTCTCCCTCCTCTTAACATAATTTAATTCATTGTGGGGGACCCTGGAAAAACCAAGTGTAACAACGAAGCCCGTCAATTACTTGATCAGCTTATAATATATGTAAATCTATCCATTTAATATTTAAACTAATATTAATATTTACAAATATATATCTTATTTATTAAATAAAATAAATTTTAATTTAATATATATATATATATAATAAGCTAGTGGAATCTTCAACTGTTCATGATGATCGACTCCGATCACACAAACCAGGATATCTAATTTGATAAAATTGTCTACGTAGGAGGTTGGGGGATGTGACCGTACGTTTCAAGGCGTGGAGCACACGCAATCTCATGAATATATGATTTTTTTCATAACTCTATTATTATATAAATTTAAAAATAATTATTCAAAGGTGTTATTATTTCAAGTTCTGACATTGGAAGGAACGAAATAATACATTTTTGTTCGCACGAAAGAACACTTTACTTTACTTTTTTTTTTCTTTTTTAATGATGCCATCAATTATTTATCATATTCTTATACTTTTTTATTAATAATTTATTATTCACTTCTTTTTTTTTTCTTTTAACTTTTGAACTTGGATTAAAAATCTCATTACATTAAAGGTATCATTAGACCCTTATTTATTGTTGTTGATTAAACTTAATTGAACAAAACTAGTTGTAAGCGATTTTACGTACTAATACGCATATCAATTCAATATGATTTGTTAAAAAGTAGACTTTATTAAAAACAATACTAATTTAAATTTAAAATACGAAAGTAACAATATTGATACATAAATTAGTACGTAAATTTATTTGTATATAACAAAACTCAACTTAATTAGCCAAAACTACAAAGAGGAGCTTCAAACTAACAATAATTGAATCACTTAAGACATAAAGGCAGTAAAATAATGGGTTAGGTGCCAATTAATTGAATCACTCAAGACATAAAGGCAGTAAAACAAGAGATTGGATTAGGTGCCAATTATAATCTTAAAGAGGGTATTAAAACTTGAAAAATTTCATTGTGCATTATTATATTCTACACGTAATCTTTTGGGGGTCGGTTGAGCATACGATTCATGATAGACAGTTGGTACTTGTAACATTTTAGAATATTTTAATGTAATATAATACGAAGGGACAATAATTGGATTAGATGTCATAAAAGGTTGGCGTCTGCAAGTGGGAACATAAAAATATTGCAAATTGGGAAAGCTGATAAGATTTGTTTAATGTTTCTTATGTACTTGTCGGCAGAATAGTGAATACGAGGTTTTAAACTTCCTTCACTGACGTGGCCTCTTCCTCTCCTTTCAAATTTCTGTATTGCCTTATCTCTCTTACGTTCCCTCATCAGAATTACTAAACTGTCCTCTACTTTTCTTCATGATCTGCACGTGCTATTGGAATCCCAGAAGCCCCCGGCCCCTTCCATACTGTTTATTTTGTGGCTCACTGGATAGCCATTGAAATTTGAGGGTCCTATATGAGTTTTGCTATTCATCCACCCCACACCCCACACTCTACACTTTATATTTTTTAATATTTTTTTAAAATTTTTTTTGAATTTATTTTTTTTAAAATATTTATAATTTTTTTATTCACTATTCATATAAAAATATATTTGATAAAAAAATTAAAAAAAAAATTAAAAAAAAGATGGAGTATAGAGTGTGGTGTGAATAGTAGGAGGTTGAGTATAATTTTTGTTAATATATTTTAGATAACTTTTTATATTTATTATTTAAATAAATAATTATTTATTAACGTTTCAAATTGAGATGATAAAATTGAAAAAATAGAAAACGTCTCTTTATTTTTTTCTTCTTTTTGACCAGCATTTTCAAGCTTTCCCTTTTCTGAATTTTATACCAGTGAGAGGTGGTACATGTTACATGCAGCCTGCAGCCTGCAGCCTGCAGCCTGCAGGACACATGTTTGGTAAATAATTAATCTAAAAACTCGAGAGTTCAAAGTGAAATCTTTGACTTTATTGTTATTATTTTAAAATTTTATAAGCAATATTGCAACAACGTACCAAATATTACAACTTCCTTAATTACTTGTGCATGCATAAGCGACAAGCAGCACTGCAGGTCGTCCGCATGCTCAGGCTTTTATTATATATATTGGTGGGATAAAAAGGATTATATTGTCTTCGTTTATATGAACACATGAATTAATTACCTTCAGATTATTGGAAAATGACACGTGACAAATTACTTCAAAACAGCGTGAGTCACACACAAGATTCTAAAGATCACAATGGTCAGTTAAAAAAGCTTACTGGTTTCTAATTTTCTGGCATGAATGGAAATGCCGGTCCCATGTGTTCCATCTGTAGCACACAATCCTTAGCTGTAATTAGAATAATTTGCTGCAAATATTGGAATATTTAAATTTTTATGGCCAACAATAAGACTTTGGAGAACCGAATTCCCAGCAATAAATTAGATCATGTTTATAGCCTTATCTTTTTGAAGGAAAAGTTCTTCCTCGGTAGTAAGTAGTAACACCTCCAACTTATAGCTAGGCCGGTCTTCATCATCATCAACCACCAAAGATCAAAAGCCATCTGTCTGCCAGAAAAATCAAAGCCATATAATTAAGGTGGATATGGTCAAATATTTCAATCTTCTATAATCTATCGTAATCAAAAGATTCAATCAAACAACATGATGAAAAAAAATCTATACTACATATATATAGCATTTCCAAGCTTTTTTTTTTTGGGTCGGTTGTGAAGTTTGTACCATAGACCTACCTCCAAAATTACATTTTAAACTTCTTTTTAGGATAAGGGCAATACCATCAATTACTGGGTTAATCAGCATTATATTATAAAAGATATAAAAGTTGAAAGCTGAGAGAGTTTTTTTTTTGCATCCGAGTGAACATACAAGAATTGATTTTACATTTAATATTTTGTGTAACAGAGAAAAAAGTAAGGCATGGAAGTTTTGCAACAAAGTAAAGAATAATGGTGGAATCTGTAAATGATGATCGAGGAGTGAATCCATCAACGATGAAAGAAAGGAATAAAAGTGGGGTCTATCCGTTATTTCCTACTCTTTAATTGTAGGCTTTTCGGGTCGATATTCGAGCTAAAAGAAAAGTGACATATTATATGTAACTTTACGTTTAACTTGAATTAATACCAGACAGGATCAGAAAGATTCAGAATTGCACGACGAACCAAAACATTTAGCAAATTTGGCCATATTTATGATTGAGTGGATGTGGATTAGACCCATCTCAAACTTCAGAAAAGCAAGGAAACAATGTTAAAACAAAAACAAACGAACAAGCCTTTCAGCAAGAATTTTGCTCAAAACACGAGCTGTAATTTCTTCAAATCGTTAAAGCCTTCGGTTTTGAGTTACTAATTCGAAAGGTAATTATGCAGGCCCGGCTAACAGTATGCGCTCCCTGATGTTCTACATTCTCAGTTTCAAGTATTTACGTTGTGCTCGGATGAATCAAAACTAGGCCATTAGGGATAACACAGTTTGGCTTACCATATTTTATTCGTCCCGTAACTCGTGCTGACCTGAATCACCTGATCGGTGTTCACACTTCGGATCACCGATAGTCTCAAAAACAACAAAGGCAACTAGCGTGTGCATGCATGCATACATACATACATGCATATATAAAATATTAGTATTAGTACTCTCAGAACAATAGCACAGCAAATTAGTCATCGAGTCCCTTACATATTCACAAATATACAAACGCGGAGTTTTTGGTCAAAGATGCTTCAGATGTAATTACAGAACAATTCCAAAGGTATTTTCAAATCGTTACACTCCACAATCATACCTGCAACTTCATATCCCAGCTTTTTTTAAGTCAGGCATTTCTTTCTTTCTTTTTTTCGTGTGTATATCTTCAATCGCCACAAGCACTACCTTCTGATAAGAAGTCTGATTTAATCCTTGCCAAATATATCGAGAAAAAAGGCAGAGGATAGCACAAATATGCATGGCCATTGCATAGGAGCATCGAATGATGTTTGTGATCGATGAACCACATTTGCAGAATTCTTGAAGCTCGTGAAAAGAGTGCCAACTTTGTAGCACTGTGACACAAAATTCTCACTTTTTTCTGCTGTAATAGAGTCCACTGCCTGAGTAATTATGATGCCGATGACGTGATCCACTAGCCCTAGTACCAGTTCCATCCCAAGTGTTGCTGCGGCTGGAACCTCTGTTGCCCGCACCATGTGACCAATTCATTGTTTGGGTACCCAATCCATTAAGCTCTTCTTCTTCTCTGTCATTATACTCCAATACCAGCCTTTTGATGTCTTGTTTCTCTTCAAGCTCAGCTGCTTCTTTCTGTTTTGTGCTCTGCACGAGTGAACTATCCCGAGGGATGTACATCTGCTTTGTTTGTTGCTTGTTACCACGCTTCACAAGAACTTTCACCTGAACCTCCTTACTTCCTCCGGCCTCCTCATCCAATGCCTCATCACCACTCTCCCCGACAACACCCCCCCTTCCATGATGATCCTTTGTGGGCCCCTCAAACACATTCATTGGTATCATCATATTCAATGCAGGTCGACCTCGCAGCTCTTGACGTCGCTGTTCCATGCTCTCCTGTATCCAGGTTTAAGATAAGAGAAATAAAAATTTAACCAATTAGAAACCTTCGCCTTACGCCAATTTATAAATAAAACTACTACCAATTTGACAAATTTTGAAATGCCAGCATCAGCATAAGAAGCAGAATTTAGTGATTACAGTGGTCACAATTCCATTCCATGTGAATCAAGTGCTGATGTCATTACTCACCCTCTGCTTTGTTTCAAACTATAGGTATGCCACACAGGTATGTGTGATTAGTGATAGAGAATCATCCAACTATTGTTTCAAAATATCATACTGAATTCTTCACAGAAAATTGGGCCTCCACCACAAAACAAATTTAAGAATATTGCCCAAAAATCGTAGCATTCCAATTAAGTTCCAAACAATATCTTCCAAGAAATACTAAAGAATCTAATTCAAGTTGAGAAGTACAACTAAATATTGCATGGACGAGGCACCAGCAAGTATGAATAAGAAAGGGTCCAAAATCATACCTGCACTACAGCCTTAAGCTCCTGCATAAAATTGGCTTCTTCCAGTGGGTCCACCTCTGTGACTTTCTGCCTAACGTGAACTTCATCTTCATCAGAAGCAGGTCCAACCCCGTCATCATCATCCTCATCTTCACTATCAGAGCCATCATCAGGATGCTCCTCATCCAACTCTTCCTCTTCATGTCCTTCAGGATCTATACTGCCACTCCCTGAATCACTATCACTGTCCCCAATGTCTTCATGCACTCTACCATTTTCGGTGCCATTCCCAATGCTCTTTCCATTCACTGAGTTGGCATTGGAAGTAGTCCTGCTTGAAGGATTTTCTGAGTCAGAGTACTTCTCGTTATTGGCCTTGTCAACTGAAACACTATGTTCATGCTCCTCAAGTTCTATTACAGCTGCGTTCGCTTCCTCAATGGAAGAGTATCTAGTCATGTTAGGCCTTAGTTCAGCAAATAAGTCCTGCAAATGCTACAATTTTAGGACCTTACCGTGATATAAATGGAGCTTGATATAATCTGATAAGTGTGTGCAAAGAACATATAATAGATCTTTTTTTTATAGATAATTGAATATTTTATTTTTTGATAAGTAAGAAGATCTTTATTAATAAGTGAATAATTGAAGATTTTATCAATACACAAAGAGTGCAGCCCGAGTACAGACAAAATATGCAAGAGGAACATCTAACTAGAAATATAAAAAGAGACAAGAAAATTATGAAGCTCCGTCCATTAAAATCTATACAAGAAGCCCAAAAGAAGGGAGTATTGAAAAAGAAAGTTTTGAATTCTTCCATCGTCCACTTGCAATCCTCAAAAACTCCTATCATTCTTTTTCCTCCAAATACATCACAATGGAGAAAAAGAAACCATCTTGCATTCTACTACAATTTATGGGTTGCCATATAACCCTCTCCAACTGGCAAAGGGGTCTATTAAACTTCTAATTAAACCCAAACCAACCCAACTTTACTGAAAAAGTTGTTCCACAGGACACTGAGAATCTCACAATTGAAAGAGATCTAGAGACTTCAAGATGCAACATTCAAAGTTTCCCATTCTGTAATTTGATAGTTGCTCAACATAAACACTATGATCTCAACTTGACAACATCGGGGCAAGGCAACTCCCTCACACATACACAAAAGGCATAAACTTCCTCATCCCAGCCAAAACAGAGTGAAATTTCGTTAACCTAAGGGTAAGTGGGCTTTCAACCAATCAGCACAAGAATTGCTTACCTATGGAGACAAACTTGGCAGATCCAGTCTTATCCCCACCACCATTCTTACTCTATCAATAAAAAGAAAAGGTTGGCAGATTCAATCTTGTTGCAGCAGCTCTTGGTAGGTTTCAATGATTCCTCCGCCTCAAGCAAGGCACAACTTTGTCCTACTCTATTCGTTGAGCCTCTAGAATCATATCCCAGAGGAACATCCCTAACCACCAACCCCCAAACAAACTGGACAGCAAATGGGCAGAGTTTGGCTGTGGTTTTCCTACTACATAAAAAAGTGTGGAATTTCAGACTTTTCATCCCTGTTCTGTGCTAACCATTGGTCACTTCCCATTTACATAAAATTTATACCATTACCACCCCTTCCTCAGCACACTCTTTCAAACTGACTGCTTAGAAAGCTTAATGAATTAACAATTAATATAGATTCTGATTGGCTAATACCCCATAATATTCAAGAACTATAGAAGTAGGGGAATAAATAAAAAGCTGCATGACTGACCTGTAAGTCAAATTCAATATCCAAAGGCAGTGCACCTTTGCTGAGAATATACCTCTGGAAATGTACTAAGAATCTATCAAGTTTCCTCTTGGAA
The DNA here is from genome assembly GCA_029856935.1 of Cyclocarya paliurus. Classification (NCBI taxonomy): domain Eukaryota; kingdom Viridiplantae; phylum Streptophyta; class Magnoliopsida; order Fagales; family Juglandaceae; genus Cyclocarya; species Cyclocarya paliurus. The sequence goes on along the minus strand of JARVXP010000207.1, from coordinate 3,224,234 downwards.
GAGCCTCTGTCAAAGTAGTGCCCACAGGTTTCGAGAAGTGTAGTAACCATCCTGATGCGGAAACAATCTTCTGGTGGATCTAGTGAATCTTGCTAATAGCATTAAAAAAAATCAATTAATATGTTATCCATGTCTGACAAAGGTAATCAGAAACATTAATATGCTATGTAAAATATACTGGCCTTTTATCCATGAGTTACATAGTCAAGGGCGTGCAAAGACATGATCAGGTTTAAGTTTAGTGAGCAGCTTCTCCGATGCAACTAATCCATAAGCAACTTTTTGGATGCATAAATGTTGATATATATATATATATATATATATATTTATGAGTAAACATAAATGTTGATATAATTATGATTAGGTCACTCACCCACCACAGGAAAGGAATGTCAGACTCATGAGAGGATGGCTCGTCTATTCAGACATACAAGGAACTGGCACCTCTAGTCACTTATGTCTGACTTGTGTTCGGAGAAATATAAAAGCATTTAACTTCATTCACTCTCCAGCAAGCAAAGAAAAATAATTTGAATGATATTAATTCAAAGAAGCATTCCCTTACTATGGGTGTGTTACAGGGGGCTGGGGTTTAACCAGGAATACAAAATGTTGCGTTTACTTGATATCTGGAGTTCCTAGTAAAAAAAAAATCAAAAGAACATATAAACCATGTTCTCGGGTTTAGTTTCTTGGGAGTTGCATGATCCAAGACTCATTTTCATGTCTACAGACAATCGCATTATGTACAATTGCTCATTCTTAAAGCGTGCCATTCACCAAAGATTTCTCAAATCCATATAAGAAAGATACCCATTTACAAAAACTAGTGCAGTTAGTGACAGTCTGACAGAACTGGAAGATGAGTCTTGTGAATGAGTAGAAGTCAGATAAAAATGCATGTTTGCATAAATATTGATGAAAATAGTGTAAAGCAAGCCACACCTATTTTCAAAACCATTGTCACTAAAAAACTCACATATCGTACGGAAAAAAAAGGAAGCTTTGGATAGATGTTCACAGAAATAAATAAATAAATAATTCCATACCTCTGGTGTGCCATGGCCGAAGACAAGAATCAAATTAAGTGTGTCAAAAATAACAGATGAATCTACATGCTCATAATTGTATAGCTCCCCTAAGAATCGCATGTGGGCAATGCGTCTTTGTTGCATCCCATAGTCATTTAATTCTAGCCCCACCCTAATCTCCTCCAAAACCTGAAGTAAAGTAATCATCATTGAATTATCAATAGAAAGTGAACTAAATACAGAGGAATGCCTGCAAAACACATACATGACATGCATGTAAGAGAATTTGTGCGAATCGTTCTTTTGATTTTCCTTTTTTTCCATCCCTTCTGGGGCCCTGTGGGGAGGGGCTGTTAAGGAAGGCCGCTTTGATTTTGCAGAAATAGGCCTCGACTCAAATTGTCAGCAAGGGAAACCTTCATTTGCCCAACAGAGAGCTCAATAGTAGACCAAAAATCAGTCATTTTGAGATTTTTTTTTGAGTTTGAGTTTTGGGAATGATGAGAGAAAATTTTGAATAAAACTTTATTTTGAAAATAAATTTTGTATTGAAGGCTGGAGCTTGTGAAAGTAGACAGGTAGAGTTGAAAAGTTTTCTTAGGCCTCATTTGTTTTCGCAGATGAGTTGAGATGAAAGTTGAATAAAATATTGTTAGAATATATTTTTTTAATATTATTTTTGTTTTGCGATTTGAAAATTTTGAATTTTTATTTTAATTTGTGTAAGAATTTGAGAAATTTGTAATGATTAGATGAGATGAGTTGTGAAAACAAACGAGGTCTTAATATAATTTTTTAAGAGTACTTTTATTTTGGAGTTTGTAAAAGTTGTATTTATTTTTATGTTTGGGAAATGATTGGATGAAAAGTTCAAAACTTGAAATAGAAAAGTTTTTCAAGTTTTACAGATGCTTGGATTGATTTGAATTTTTTTGAGATTTTGAAAAAAAAAAAATGTGTAACCAAACATGGCCTTACATTTTAGTTCATCATCACAAGAATCAAATAGATCTTGAACGGGGAATAAAAAGCCTTTCTAAAATTTTCATGCCGAGTTTCCCAAATAACCAACAGCACTTTCCAGGTTTTATGCACGGGTCTCAGTACAGCAAGGATAAAAAGCAAAAGCTCTTCAAGTTTTTTTTTTTTTTAAATGCTAGTCAACTAAAACTTCTAATTATTCTAACAGTTTTTGACCCTTGTATTTATGCTGACTTCAAATTGTACATACCAGTTGAGATTTATTGTTTCTTTTTTACTTCCAGAATATAAAGAGTACATCCCAATGGGCCTACTCTTCCCTAGACAAGCATTTTCTACAACTAAAGCATTCTACATGATGTACGTTGAAAGAAACACCTTGTAAGCAAAACAGACATATAAAAGAAGAAATGCTTGTCAAGAGCAATCTTAAGTGAGTTGACGAACCTCATCAACAACAGCCACAGCAAATTCATCATGATAGCGACTCAAACCAGCAGTGAGAGAAGCAATTAGGTGAATCTGACCATACTTCCCCTTGTAAACCTTCATAAAGCATTTTAAAAGGTATGGCTCACAATCACTCCATGGCAATTTGCGAAGTTGCCTCAGGACATGCTCAATGGTGGTCTTATCAAGATCTGAAAATAGTAATTTCCTAATATACTGGCAAAAATATCAACCAAAATATTGATTCAGCTTTTGAATATAAAAAAAGATAGATAGAAGACAGAGAGAGAGAGAGAGAGAGGGAGAGGTTGGGCGGCACCTGATGTAATGGAGGACGGACTTTTGCAACTCGTGCAGATCTTTCAGGTGGTTTGCAAAGATAGTAAGCATTTTCTACAAGAGTGCTATGGCGAGGATCCAGATTTTTTACATTTTTCAAGCGCATCAATATTTCCAACATGTTAGCCATCCGTATTGTAGTTTCAGGTGACCGATAGAGAAAACGGCCACATGTCTCAAGAAGATTGCAAGCAACATCAATGTTGTGGTGAGTGAAATCATCTAGACAAGCCTGGTGAGTACAGAGGGCACAATGCAAGCAAATGTAATATTTTGATAAGCAATCATATCATGGGCCAGGTAAGAAGAGAAAGCATCAATTGATAACCAGTCACATGAACCAAGGTCTCAACCTCAATAGAATGTATTTATCTCAAATCTCAACATATAACATAAACTACTAAATTCCTCTTTCAACTGATCCCCTTTCAATTAAATTTCAATCAACCAGTAGAAGTTAAATGAAACGTGCAAAATATATCTCCATAGTTGACTGCATGGTAAAATATCTCCATAGTTTCTTGTACCTTTTGCACAAAAAGATATATAGGACCCACAAAATACATCAAGCATTACAGGTAAAGCAATTTTTGAGTATAACAGACTTTCCCACACTAGTCTTAAATACCTTTTTTCCTCAATAACAATCAAAGTTGCTAACAAATACATATCTATTAACTAGCTACCACTCACATACCTTCAAACAGCTAAAAACAAGGCCAGCTGGTGCAATTTTAAACTTGCAGAGTTCTCCAATAAACCTAATATTCCTTATTTTTGTTTCGATGTTCATTTGATCCTGCAGGAAATTTAAAAGTCATGAATAATTAATGAAATGAAAACGAATACATAAGCAACAAAACATAAGAGATAACTAGCCTCTTCTATTTATTTATTTTTATGAGTAAGAATCTTTCTTGAATCGAATGAAACTAGGCAATGCCCATGTAAACAGGAAGGATACAAAATGAGACACCTAATTACATTCTAGAGAGCTGGAAAGTTATAAGGAAACACATATCGATATGTGAGATTTTACCTTTTTATTAATTAAAAAGTTAAATTCCTCCTCCAACATCTGCAAAAGCATGGAAGAGACATCCTTCATACAAGTTGACAGTGTGGCAACCATGCGTGAGTAGTACGGTAGAAGTTCTAGAGATGTCCGTGGGACATTAAACAGCCCCCTTACAAGTTTTTTCCGATTTGACTTTGAATTTAAATAACAAAATTCCACCTGAAAGTAAATAAACAACGAGATGTTCATTGCAAAGGCTCCGATACCAAAATATGAAACTTGGAACTAGCGCAGGAAAGCTTTAAGAAACAGAGATATGATTACAGTCAGTTGATCGATAAGATCACGGCTCACGCAACCTGGGAGCCTCTGTAATAAAGCCTCCAAATTTGTGCCTTCAAGACCTTTTAGTTTCTCCTTTTCATTTTCTCCCTTTTTATCTGCATCCTTTTCTTTTCCTTTCTCTTTGTCCGAATCTTTAATCTTTTCTTTATCTTTTTCCTCCTTGTCCTTTCCTTTATCTATGCTTTTTCCCTCCTGCAAAGCACCAGAATCTGAAGAAACTTCTGCTGCATCTTGGGTGGCTTGTTGATCTTGGTCTGATTCAGGTGTCGGTTCCTTATAAAAGAATCAAATTTTCATGTAAGATAGCATTTCCACAAAAAGATTCAACTGACCCCCTAAAGCTTGATTTTAAGAAATTATATATAATAATCTATAGCTTAAACAAATTGAGGGGGTGAACCCTAGTGTTCAAAGGTCTGGCTTAAAATGAGTTGTAGATTCAAACATCCTAGGTTCGATCCTGCACAAGTAGTTCCTTTGGATTACCTGATACATGGTTCTAGCGGGCAGGGTCATGTGTTTGGTGTTTCTGCCCCCCTGGGGGGGGGGGGGGGGAATTTAATCATTTAAAAAATAAAAATAAAAAGGAATAACAAAACAGCAGCTTGGAAAAAAATCATGTCACAAACTGCTAAGAATTTCCCCCATATGTTCTCTGATCATTGGATAGAAGAAAGCTTAATTTTGAGAATACTATAGCTAAATCACATAATAACTAGAGCCTTCAATAATAATTCAAAGCAATGGTTTCTTACAGTATGTTGCTCCTGCGTCTTCATGGATGGCTCGTTCGCTTTGGGATCTGCTTCTCCCAATAATACTGCTGGTACAAATGCTCTGAAAGAGATTTCATGTCTTAGAAACTTTTCGAATAAGAAAATTTTGCTTTCAAGTAACTACCATCAAATTGATAAATAATACACACACACAAAGCACATACACATATATAATAATGATTAACACATAGAACCAAGTGGAAAAATTAATATAATAATTTAAAAGTGACTATTAATCCACATATATTATCAGACCAAGACAAACCTAAGATCAGGTAAGCATTCATAGAAAGCCCTGGTATCTTCATCATCCCATATAGCTTCTAGAACAGAAGAATCTTTCCCAGAAGCAGGAGGTGAAGCACCCTCCCCAGTAGTAACCCTAGTTGTGTGACCATCCTCTGGCATTGCTGGAGGCTGCATATCAAGTGCTTCTGCTAAACTGCAAAAGGAATAATTCAGACACTAAGTGGAGAAAAAAGTAATAAGTTGTTAGGTTGACATGATGCAAGTGGAGAGAGCACGCAACCAAGAACATTCAAGCAAGTATTTATGATGAAGGGATATAGCAAAATAGCAGATGTCCATAGGCATGCTGCACAAGGCTTCGCTCTAGTGCTGCAGTATTGTTTTATCCATACTACCAAATTATTCGATAGCCACCTATTTTGAGCTCTATTCACCAGCTGCAGAAATTTTAGCTATCACACCATTGTCAGAAGCAGTAAGAATATAACATGATCCAAGGCAGCAAATATTCTAATCTCAAGAACCACCTGAAACCTTCTTGACCAACATACTAGAGCTCAAATGTGTCTGTGACTTGTGATTTAAGTGAAGAATAAGGCAAAGAATTAAAGCAATAATGCAAACTAGAAATTGCATCAGCAAGAGAATTACCATCAACTTGAATTGTTGCATCTTGTCCCATGTTTAAACAAGACATTCAGTCAATATCTACTGAATACACCCCTCAACAGCCATTCATATTTTGTGCTCTACCTACAGCTCATTGGTTGTGTCCACAGATCAAATGGTCCTACTCTACAAGCATGTATGAACAGCACAGTCTTACACCTCAACAGCCATTCATATTATTAGGCGTCGATAGATCAAGGGATTTCAAAACTTCCACTCAAGGTACTGTTGATACAAAATTACAAACAATGTCAAAAAAATGAAATTAGGTCCATAAGTGCATTTTTTTCAACTAATAATTCTAAAACTATCCCACCACCATTGCACTAGCATCCATGTTATAAATGTCTTAAAATGTTGAGTGGCGGTTGATGGCATACACAAAACTAGAAACAAAAAACAACAAAAAATTAAAGAAGAAAATGAATAATAACAAACATTAACCCCAAGGGATTGGCCCAAGTGGTGAAGGCCTTGGTCTTGGGGTATCACTCCCTTCAAGGTCCAAGGTTCAACACTTCATGGGTGCAAACAATCCTTTGGGGCCACACCCCCTGGTGAAAAGCCAGAGATTTAACTAGTTCTGTGTAGAGAAACTTCCGAGGGTGCAGTGCATGGGACCGGGGTTTACTCTGCAAAGGTGGGTCCGAAGGGCCCTACCTTGGAGAGATTCCCGACATAAAAAAAAAATAACAACATTTTCAATAGGTAAAGAACAACAGAAAATTAAAAAACAAGACAAATATGGAATCTTGAACCCAAATCCTTGTCACCAGCAGAATGGATGCAACAGAGACTACATAGTCATAAATTAACTTACGATGAGACATTGCGGTACAAAATATCATAAGACTTTCGTAGCTTTTCATATGAAGCAGCATTTTCATCATTGAGCTCTCCTCTAGCACTGAGGATCTTAGCATTTTCATGCTCCATTTGATTGAGGGACTGTAAAAAATAAAGCAGGAAAATTTGTAAAAAAATAAATAAATTCTTTGCCCAAATAAGTGCCACCAGGATCTAAAACAAGAAAAACAACCCACAAAAGAATAGAAGTGACTTGAATAATATCGAGTCTTACAGCATGCTCAGACTGAAGTAGTTCAGCTGCAGCATCATAATATGTATGGAATGCCTTCCTGAAGAACTTCTTTTGATCTGCTGTGACATTAAGGCCCTTGAAAAACTGCAGCGCAGTGTCAGTAGAGTAACTACAGAACAAAACAACACTAGAAAAGTAACCCTAAACACCAAAAGAAAATGCCAAAAAATGAACACAAATAAGACAGGCAAGTTAACAATTATCACTGATAGAACCTCTGAGATAAGAACCAATTTAAATAATAATTATGTATAGAAAATATACTGTCACTTCTAATTTGACAGCAATAAAACAATTACTAATATGAATGAAAAACCATAAACAACACTGGAATGGTGATCATACTGATAGAGTGATAAGAAGCACCAAGTTATGTAAAGGGCCGGCGATAAGCATTACCTCTTCATGAATCTCTTGACCAGAGAGTGGAAGTCCCAGGAAAATTCTTCCTTGTCGAGCAAAACTAGCAAGAAGGGTCAAATTCGTCTGAGTAGTATCCCTGTCCTTTAAATGTTCTAAGCTAGTGAGATCCTTAATGATATTCATGAAAATGCCACTGTCTTCTATAACTCCAACAAAGTAAAGTTCTGAAAGGAGTTTCAGTGTGCTGCGCTTTTTCATGGCCTTCAAGTTCCTGTCTGCATCCAAATCATCCCCAGACTTTCCAGGAAAAAATACCTTCAAGAGCCCTTGAATCAGGCTTGGTGAGAAATCTTTGTACCTTTGATGAAGCAAAGAGCAGATCTTTGAAAAATAGACAAGGGTCAGATCGAGTGCAGAAGAACAGGTAAAACACATAATTTATTGCTAAGCATCCGTGCAATGAGATCATATATACAGCAAATAATTTTAATAATGTTTTCACACATGGATATACATGGTCCATACCAGCTCAAACAAGAAACCCACTATAATATGTAGGAATATAAAATTAAAAAAGCCTTGAGATAATTAGTACAATAGTACCTGCACCGCTGCTTGTATATCTGATGTTCTAAGCTTGGCATCACAAATAGCTGTAACGGCTTCGCTGACAAATTTGCTTAGGTTGACACTCCGCAACTCTTCCATCAGACCTTCACGCTGCTCTTCATTTATCTGCTTTAGCTTTTTTATAACTGCCGTATTACGTTTAATGCTGGAGTCCAATGTCCTAAGAAATCCTGAATCTAAAAGCATAATAATTTAAAAGCATTAGCGATGTCATGCATATCAGTAATTTAAAAGCATAATAATTTGGAAGCGCTAAAGATTCTCTCCAGCAGTTCTTGACTAAAATCCAAAAACTCACTCCATCAAACAAAATCACCCGAGTTCTTGACAGTTTCAAAATGTCACTTATGAGCATAGTATTATCAGAAGTATTTATCGGCCATGTTTCTTCCATTCTTGCCGTGTTGTTATGCATAAATTATGTAAGATTTTATCAAATGTTTTGCTTTTCCTCAAAGATTTAAATACTTCTATACGAAAAGTCAATAAATAATTTGCATAGTGAACTTCGAAATTCTTGCAAAATCTACTAACCAGGCCTTTCAGGATTCAAATTGCTTTGACGAAGAGCCATTTTTGCCTCCATTGATTTCTTAATTTCCTCAAGATGGGCAACAGCTTCCTGCAACCAAAAGGAAAATATTAGCCTTGAGAATTCATTTCCAGAAATGCTAATCCAATGTGTACAAAGGAAATGAAAATAAGCATGCACCAGCTTTTCGTGACTGACAGTAATCTGACATTGAGAGAGTAGAAACTGACTCAGACAAACTAGAATGATTTTTTTTTTTTTTTTTGTAAACTGTGGGTGTCCAGGCCAGCTTACACACACCTCAACTAATCCCATGGAACCCTGAAGTTAACGACCAGGTAAACCTCCAATAGTCCTAAGGGGACTCGAACTACTGACCATTGGGAAGCAAACCCAAAGATGGACCAGCTGAGCTACCCCTCAGGATTGACAAACTAGAATGAATTTCATCATGCGCACCAGGTTTTTGTGACTGTGACAGGTGAATGCATGGTCTATGGAGACTTCACTATTTCAAATTAATTTTGTGCCTAGATAGCCAAGCCAATGAATCGCTTTCAGTAACAGATACACCAATCTCACCTCATCATCTTGCTTGCTGTGATTTTCAGCTCCAGCACGGCATTCATCGTCATGGTGATCCATCTTCTTATTTGTATCAATGACTATATTCCTAAATAACAAGGAATCAAAGAATAAAGCAGTGTAGCTTCAGGATAACCATGAGAAAAAAATCAAGTGCAACATATACTGTGCCACAAATTACATAACTATTACTTATAAAAAAACAAATTACATAATAAAAAAAGTACCAACTGCGCATACCAATCTCACATCAAAATCTCCTCTTTAAACAGTTCCATCTACCAAACTATGACCACATAATAAACCAATAATCCATAAATAAAAAGAGTTTAACAACCGCATATTTGAACTTAATAATGCATACAAGACATTAACATCAAGGAACAAAGAATAAAATCTAGAAACCATTGGAATACGTAGAATAACCGTACGAGAAATTGAAGTCATAAAAAAACACGAAAGAGAGAGTTTTCTCCCTTTAAGCTAAGGCTGGTTGAGGTCATTTTCATTATTATATCCCTTCAGGAAACAAGTTCTATAATTCAGAAAATATTGCGTAGTATTGTTATTTCAACATGAATCGCATGATGCACGGTTAAATTAGAACCAATTCGACCAAACCACGAGATTATTCATCAAATTTGACTCATGGTTACGAAATTCCCGATACGGTAACCGAGCACGAACACGATTGTAATGGCATTAACTTAGTTAGAAACTACAAAATTACATCAATTTGACATGAAAGAAGAAGAAGAAGAAGAAGAAACCTATGTACGGGTATGACATTCGCAACCGGATCTGGCCCGAATATAATGATAATAGGCGTATATGTGAGCGCCCGTGTCGTTCTGCGTGTCTATGCTCGCAGGTGGTGAAGTTAGGGTTTTAACTGATGCGGGATTTCAAAGAAGTAGCGCACGAATGGTAACGAAGGCACTACACAGTGAATAACACAGCACAGAGAGAGAGAGATGACCGAGCCCAAGAGTTGAGATTGAGTTGGGGCGAAATAGAATTGTGGAACCCAAATCAAAGCTCGAGTCGCATAAGGGTTGGGCACCGGTTTATACGTTTTGGGGTTTTCAATATAAGGCCTGAATTTTTAGCCCAGAAGAGGTACTATTTTACAGATCGGGATCCATCACAGATAGTGAAATGTCATGTAGAGTATTAAAAGTTTGATCAAATTACAAAGGAGAAAAGCTTCAAACCGGTGACGGTGTAATAGAAAGGGAACAAATAAGAAGTTAACTTTGTTTACCGTGGTTGTAACTTTAGACTAGTACCCATGTTTCGGTCGCATTCTTCTAAGAGCATTAGCATTAGATTATGCATCTGTATATACATTTAGGGCTGTAATCAGTTCGATTTGATTCGATTTTAGACATATTTTATAACCAAACTAGTATATACCAATTTTAATATTGGAAACCCCGATATGGCACCGGTTATATTCCTAAACCGATACTTCTAAATTTACTGGTTTGATCCAATTTTTTCAGTATATTATAGTATATAATAATATAGTGATAATATATTTTAGTATATTATAATATATATTATAATTGTATTAAAGACTATAGTGATATATTATAGTATATTATAATATATAGTAATATAGGATTTTAAAATTTAATATTATATTAATTAGTAATTTATCATATAATACAAAATTATTTTATATATAATTATATATATTATATATAAAAATTATATATACCATAAAAAATCATATAAAAATATTTTATATAATATAAAAAATTAAAAAATATATATGAACTGGTCTGGTCCGGTATTAGAAAAAGAAAAATGGGAATCGGATCTATTTTGACCAGTTTTGAAAAAATGAAACCGGTACCGGACTGAACCAAATCCTGTATCAGACCCAACCAACGGGTTTGGTCCGGTTCGTTGGTTTTTTTACTCCTATATGCATCTACATGTTTGCATAATATGACCTTAAATTGGATTGCATTGGATTATGCATATAAAAAAATTTGCATAGCTATTAACAGTGTTGCTACAAATTTGAAGATGCATTGTTCACTCTATCTTATTTTATTACTTTTCTCTCTTTCCTCCTCCCTCTCTCTCTCTCCACCAACAAATAGAATTTTAGGAAAAAAAAATCTAATGGTTGCTAAATAATAAAATTTGCAGTGGTGCTAATTGCAAAATATAAACAAATAATAATTTTAGGAAATAATAATAATAATAAAATAAAAATCAATCTCAATTTTGGATATGCATATAGAGAAACTAATATTAGTGCTCTAAAGGAAGGGCTTCCTCCATTCGATTTTATTCCTTTGGATTTTCCTCTTCCTTTCAGTCTCTCTCTCATCTTATGCAGCTTCTATCTCTCTCACACACAGCAATCTGCGTTGACAACTATGCATAGAGTGAGAGAGAAGGGGGGAAAGAGAAGTTGAAACTTTTTTATTTAGTTTCATACAAGAAACAAAACTCTGCTGCAAACCAAAAGTTTAGCACCTACCAAAGCTCGGAGGATTGATCTCTTAGCAAAAATGTAGTCTACTAGATCTAGATTCACTAGACCGAAAAACCTTTTGTCATGTGTAAATAGGTGATGCTATGGATTTAGCATAATAAGTTGCCATAATTATTCGCATAGAGCATTTGGCATACATGTTACGATTCGAACAATCTATTTACATTTCAAACTAATACAATATAGTTATAGTCTGAACCAACCAAAAACTATTACAAGATATGCGATCCAGTATAGCATCTTCGCTTTTCCGAACTTCATTCTCTTTTGTCAGAATTTTCTCCTATATTGATTGAAGTATATACTATATATATCCATATGAAGAATTGACATCTTCCTTCTCCCTACATACAATTCAAGACTTTCAAATTTAAAATATAACGTCTTTGTACATGCATTCAAAACCAATAAAAAAACATAACAATTAATTACCATGTTATAATCCGTGCAGGAGATCTTTAATGTTGCTTTCAAACCACACCAACAACTTGGTGATTTCATTTCAAGCGCATCAACTACACTTGATAATGATTGACTCGATGTCATAGGTGATTTACATTTAAATAGATTTTGTGATTGTATAAACTTTTAAATGGACTACTTGCCGATGATTGACTCGTTGCCAGTTTTCTTCCTAAGCAAATAACCTATTAATAACACAGGACAGACACAAGCGCATATAGCATACATGTGAATGAATAAAATAAATGTTGAAGAAGTATTTCAAAAGGTCCAGTACCATTTGCCATATTTAGCTAGTCAGGGTAAGAGTGCATTATAAATCATGTTGTCAAAGGCGTATAATCTCATGTGTTTATTGGAAAATATTGTAACAGGCGAAAAATATCCATTCAACAAGAAAACTAATAGTTGTTCTAATAACCAAACATAATAGAACATAATAGAAAAATAACCCAACGATCCAAACCCCAAGAAAGATTGGTAATGACACACAAAATTTTATTTTGGGGGTAATCCTTAATAAAAGTAAAAATAACTTATAAAGTGCATAAATTTGGGCAACCAGAATTAGCATGGCATGTCTGATCCAAAAAAAAAAAGAAGAAAAGGAAATAATGGTCAAAGTAAGTTTTTTTTTTTTTTTTTTTTTGAGAAAAGTGGTCAAAGTAAGTTGGAGGAGCATTAAGTGGCCTAAATCAGACGAAGGGACAAGCTAGCGAAGAAAATTGTCCATTTACTAACACGAGGGGAGAAAAAAAAAGGAAAGGAAAAAAGAATGAGGTCTAATAAAGCTAGGGCTATATTATGAAATGATGTTAGCTTTGGAGCTTTGGAAGCCATGTGCCTTAAGGTACATCCCAAAGAATGATTAGTTCAAAAGTAACACCCACTAAGTGATGTTTGTTCAATAGGCAATAATAGTGAGTTTGCTTGGTACATAATTACTAACTCAGGGGAATGATTCTTTCTCCACCCAGTAGCTTTCTTATACATTGTTTCTCCTTTCACAGTTTCACACTTCATCCCCACATAAAAAGAAAAAATACCAGTACTTTTGTTTGCCAAGAAAAGACAATCTTTAGATTCGAGGTGGTGCTTAGGGTGGAGTTATAATTTTCACAGTTTCTTAGAACCAAAGATTCAATGGCAGTTTCAACAGATCCTTTGAATATGATAATTTGTGATGGGCAACTTAACAATTGTTGGCATATGCAACTCTTCATCTTTCTAATCTTCAAGCTGCCCACCTTCAAGATGGCAAAAAATGGACAATTCTAGGCTTACTTCAGTTTGATTGGTTAGAGTTTGATGCAGATACAGTGCAGTTGGCAATGGTACTGATACTCTGCCTAAATTTTAGTACCATTGTAGGGCAGATATTGAACCCTTAATTCATAAATTCATGATCCGCAATAATAATTCCTAGAACTTCACAAATCAACAAATTACTTCAATTAACACAATCACAAAATCTACATAACTAGTCTATTTCAACAACACAACCACTTGTGTTAATATCGTGTTTCGTACGTCTTTGGGTCAGGTTCCAACAACTCAAGTATTCAAAGTTGCGCCTGCGAAAATGAAGAAGAAAGAAGCTGGGAGAGGGCAGCCTTGGGGTTGGGTAGTTTTCGATGCCAAAGTCCGTAGAGTATTTTGAAAGTTTGTAAATAGTGAGAGAATTTAAAGATCATAGTTTTTTCGTATCTGAAAATTGCTATTTATATTGAAAATCTGAGGGGATAGATCGTGCCTACTCCTGTGGAGCCCATGGCATTTTTACTATTCCTTTTGTCAGAGTCCTTTAAATGTGACGTGCCTTTGTGACAGACTCATTATAGTGGCGTGTTGCTCGGGTAGTAGTGTCATTAATACGGTATGATTTTCAGATTTACTTTACTGTGCTGGTGTCTTCGGTAATCCGTTGATGTTCCCATGTTAGAAGATCAAAGGTTCTCTGTCTTTCCCATTTTGCCATGTACGATTCCTCATGAGCGGGGTGCGGCCGAGTGACATTAGGCTTGTCCGTTCCATCAGCCATTATTATTTACTTATCCTTGTAGGAGAGTTGCTCGTGGACAAGTTTGGGCCTTGGAGACCGAGTATTAGGGCGAAACTCATTACTCTCAGCCGAGCACCTAGTGGGTTTAAGAGTGAGGGGGAAATCCCCTTACAAGTTGTATACTAGACATTTTAGAAATTAGTGTACATGCAAAAAAATCAATAAACCATGACGTGGCCAATTGTAACACCCCGCTCCCCAATAAAGACATTTTAGAAATTTTCGGGGAGCCAGTGTGCTACTACTGAACTTGACTAAAACTTTTTCTTTTAAATAATAAGCCAGATGTAAAAGATTCCATAAATAAAATATAATTTAATTAATACTTAAAATCCAACATAGAGTCTGCGGAAACACTTATTAAAAAAAAATATGGAAGTCTCGTGTGCTTATCAAAAATAATTTACTTAAATCTTAAACCATAAAAGCTAATCATATCATAATCTGTCTAGGCCTCTGCCTCGCCTTCTGGGGTCAAGTCCTATCCTGCAGTCTCATTCTCATAAATGTCATCACCTGGGGTGGTTTAAAAACATGGCAACAAACTAAAATGAGTCGAATACTCAATAAGCACACATCATACAGTAAACATAATAATAAACATAAAGTTTCTTGAAAAACGTGCATACTCATAAATATATACATAAATAACATGAATATGAGCTTATCTTTCACTTATCATAGGTCGTTACCCACTATTGACCCCCGTGAGTTAGGATTAGCGAATCTAAATAGATTCTGATTCCGCCCGTGGCCGCGGGTTGTGGAATCCATACATAAGGAAGACATACTAGGTGCACTACCAGCATATACGACCTGGCAATGCAATATGCCCATATCATAGGTACCGTCTTCATATCATAACATAGGTCGTTACGTATCTTATAATTCATATTTCATCATAATCATACTTGCATACTTGTCATATCATAGATTTCAAAAGAAATCACATACATACTTGTCATATCTTGTCATATCATATCATAGATTTCAAATGAAATCGCATTCTTTCATAACCTGTCGTGATGCATGACTTCTCACATAAAATCATGATTTTTCATAAATATTTTAATGCATAACTCTCACATAAAATCATAACTTTTCCTAAATCTTTTGATGCATAATTTTTTTCATAAAATCATGAATTTTCATAAATAAAATCATAAATTTCTATATTTTTATCACGTCCTGGGTACGTAAAAAGGGGCTTCCAATAAAGAGTATACATGCATAATATTTTTATAAAAATGTTGTATTACCGTACATACGTGTAAGGGTATGATCATGCTACTTATCTTGCAACGCTAATCCACTATTTTCAACGCGTAATCCACTATTTTTTATGCCTATAAAAATAAATACGAATTTGCATAAATTTCTAATTAAACATGTAATTTTATTTAAAACCTAAACTACTAAAAATATCCTCTATTTTCTGAACCTAAAATCTCCCAAAACTAAATTATTCTCAAACTGTAAATTTTTAAACAACAGGGGCATTTTTGTAATTAACCAACCCACTTAGCAATTTTATTCAACTGGTTACATGCTTTCGACTTAGGACTTACGTGAGGGGCGACGTGAGGGGGAAGTGCAGTGTTCATCCGAAAACAACTAGTGGGGCTGAGCAGCGACTGGAAGTGGGAGGGGCGTGGTGGTGCTTCACGGCAAGCTGGGCGATCACTGTGCAACTGAGAGTGATGAGAGAGAGACAACGTGATGAGAGAGAAAGATTACGGAAGGAACATGCGCACTGCGTGGGGGAGGTGACGTGACTTACCGGGAGAGACACGGCGAACCTGGGGTGTCGCGGAGTGCCCGTCGGAGTTCTCTGTGCCGGTGGTAACGACGTGGAGGGAGTTGGTGCCGTGGGGTGGTTGGGCTGTGGCTCACGGTGGGGAGAAAAAAATCCTCTATTTTCGGGTGGTAAAACAGGGGATGCCGTGTGTGGAGCTTGGCTTCGGGTGCGAGGCTTCTGATGGACTGAGGGGAGGTGGTTTGTTGGGCGGCTAGTCTGGTGGCTGGTTACGTAGAACGGAGGCTACCTTAATGTGGTTTGCAGTGGTGTGGATTTACATGTGATGAGGTGGTGGGCGGTGTCGTATGGCAAACAGAAAGAGGGCTCACGCAGGTCTGGGTAGTGGGCTGGTGTTTTGGGGCGTACGTGGTCTCTCGGTTGCTGAGCTACGGTGAGTGTATTGTGACGTTGGCATAGAGAGGAACTAACGTGAGGAAGATGGAGGTTGCTCGTGGCTTACAGGATATGGAGGTTCCGTCGAGGTAAGTGGTCCGGAGACAAGAGGGGCTGGTTTCTGCTTGAGGAAGAGGCTGGTGGTTGCTCACGCTAGAAAATATGGGCTCGGGTTGGACGTAATATATAGACCAATGAAAACCTAGAGGAAGGAAAGGGAGAGACATGTGCTAGGGGCGTTGCCGCGAGTGTGAGTTCGTGAAAGGGTGCTCTGCGTGTGTGAGTGTGTTTCGACGTTGGGCAGCAGTGTATTTATAGAATTAGCTGGTTGAGAAACAAAAGGAAAACCTAGAGGTGTCAACATGCATGTAGAAGAGAACTAGATTTCGTGCGTAGATGAAATTCATGGAAGAAAAATCCAGTAGCTAGGAGTTTGATTTTGAAAGGGAAATAATAATGGTAATAGTGTTTGGACTCTTAACACTCACGAGCTTGGAGTAAGAAAAATATAATGGAGTCTTACTCTAGGTTCAAATAAAATAATCTATTCGATAATTGTCTTTTTTTTTTTTTTTTACTTTAACTCATATATTGAGCCCAATAAAATTATCTGTAATCTATTTTTAAAAATATAAAATTGGATCGTTACACCAATAAACCGGATTCACCACATTAGGTGTATGGTGTGCGATCCGAGAACCGGATGATGAGTTGAGCTTTTGTATTGGCAAAGCTCAATAAGTCCAAAATAATAGTCAACACGGTACAGTTTCTATTAAGATGCTTCCACCATTCTAAGACCAACCTGACTAAGTCTAGATATTAACAGACTCCAACTGTATTGAACCAAATGACCAAAAATATCGCATTCACAACATACCCTACACCATCCAATTTGAACAAATAAATGGTTATCATTGCCTTCGATTGCATATTGAGACAACAAACAGAACATCAAAGTATGGGCTATATTTAGAACATCGCCAAAACAAAACAAAAAACAACTCTATTATTATAAAATCTCTCTCCAGCAATTTTGAATTATTTATTCGTCAAAAAAATTTGATTAGAACATTCATCGAAACAAGCTTAAGATGGCAACTTTGATCAAGAAGCTATCGGCTGGGTTCCTTGTTATGTTGCTGGTGGCCTTAATTGCACAATCTAGCTTCGCAGATTCAGACGAGGATTTACATATTGGAAGTATTTTTGAGGTTGAGCTTCGAGGGAGAGAATTTGAAGATTTTAAGGTTGGAATGCCACTTTATAGGGTTAAAGGCA
This sequence comes from Cyclocarya paliurus, assembly GCA_029856935.1. Lineage (NCBI taxonomy): Eukaryota > Viridiplantae > Streptophyta > Magnoliopsida > Fagales > Juglandaceae > Cyclocarya > Cyclocarya paliurus. The sequence goes on along the minus strand of JARVXP010000207.1, from coordinate 3,206,653 downwards.
AGCCTGGTATATTAATACCCGCCTCTAAGCTTGAGTCATCCTCGTATAACATTGCAGAGTCGCCATAAAATTGTGTATACATCGTATGAGTGGGGCACTTCTATCTAACCATGTAAGCGGTGTTTTTAATATTTGAAATGAGTTTGAGACTTGTAGACATTTTGAAAGAAGAGAATTGGTACATAAACAAAAATAAATTCACAAACTGATACGATTTTATAAAATCTATTAGATTTATTTTATAATAAAAATAATTTTACAATGTAACATATCACGTCAAGTCACATCCATTTATAAATTTACTTTTGTGTATAGAGTATTTCCATTTAAAGAATTAAAATGGTAATAATTGGTATTGATTTTGCTTATGATTGATGTTTTTCGTTGTATAAAGGTTGTGAAAAACACGAATCATATTCCCTTTGAGGCTGGACCCAATAATCACGTCAAAGGTTCAGCCAGTGGTGATTTCTAACTCTCAAATCACGTTGCAAGTATTTCTCTAAGTATCGATCCCTGTATCGCAATGAAAATACATCACGCACAGACAATATTCTGCTTTTTTTCCTTGATAGTTCATATTCAAGCTCGATTTAATAGAAAATCACTATGTGCGAAACTCATTACGCGGATAAAAACAAGGGATGCAGTTCCTAGAAGTTACCATTACTATTGATCTCATAAGATCCAATTCATTTAATTAGTTCCATTGACACCATTGAAATTGGAGTTTTTTTAGCATATTCCAATGTTATCCTTTGGCAAAAGCTCTTAATCTGACGTGTTTGGAAAGCAAAATGTCAGCTTTCGAATAGCAGGGAAAGGTTAGATCGAATTGCAGCAAAATTGTGATCGATGTTCCATGAAAATATAGAGTTGTCGGTAGGTAAATTGAGAACAGTGATGCTACTAAGAAAACTCCAAAAAACACGGGAGGAAGTTTACTCAGGACCCTCAGCTCTGTTATTTGTCCATATATGCTCCAACTATTCACGTCCTAAAAAACCGGCATGGAGGTGCCCCAAACTTAAAAGCTTATGTGCGCACATATCATATAACTCCTAACCAATGTGCGACTATAACATAAATCTTGCGCAATAACTAGTTCTGCTGGTGTATGAAAATTCTGTTCTTACTATTCTCTTGGTCTCTGAACATACACCAAAGGACACAAAATTCCTCAAATGTCTAAAGATAACATAATCTCTGAAATTGACATGTTTTATCACTTAATCACTAAGTAAACAAAAAGAAAAAAAATATCTCGTTAGAAATGCTCGACCCAAAATGGGGGACGCCAATCATTTCTCTTTTATATTATTCCTGCCTGCTCCAGTTCTGTACACAAATGCTTCTACATGAATTGCAATAAAACGTGCCTGAGCTTGTCTTTCCAGAGTATTGGTATTGGACTAGTGAAATATCAATGAAGTCAAAATATAGATAACTTTTATTAAAATGACATGCATTGGACTCATAAAAAATTTCTAGCTTAAGTTTTAAGCTACAATAATTTTAAAGTCTTCTCCAAATTTGAAGAGGCATTGTTCATCCATCAACTCATATTTTATTTCCAAATAATAATCTTAAATATCTGTTGTGTATATCTTTTGTGTTGTGAATTTGTGAGGAATTATATTTTCCTTTTGCACTATAAAATACAATAAATATTAGGGAATAAAAATTAATATTAAAATATATAATATTATATTATTATTTTAATTTTGAGATGATTAGTCCAATATAAATTAATTTCTTCAATAAATTTAACTTTAGATAAAACCTTAATTTTTAACCAAATTTTAAACTTGATTTTGACTAGACGAATTCCAATGCTTTAATCTGTTAATGATGCAAACATCTCTATCTTCTATCTAGTCATGGAAACCCTTTTAAGATAAAGCACTAGGGCGAGATTATCTTGTGTAAAGGTGATTAGAAGTTTGTTGCAGCATTAACCAACTGGGTTCTTTTCTTGCCAACTCACTAGTGTTGGCTGGAACTTGTGCGACGGGGAATGGGTTGTCAATGTACTGGTATCACGTCAAGAGTCCTGTAGAACTAGAAACAGGGGAAGAAGACCCTTAATTAGCAGAATCGCATCTCAAATCAGATGGGTCCGAGGATCCTGGGCTTCTAAAAATGTCAGATGAGGAGGCATCATTCAGACTTAGGCTGCATAGACAATCAACATCTACGGGTCCTTATAATGAATGGTAACCATTTCTGGGGCTTGGAGGGTAAACTTTTTTAAGTGCTGTTAGTATTGTAAGCCCAAAATTTACTTCATTCATTCATATACCATAAAAGATAGTTTTTTCAATAAATTAGGCGGGTCCACATGCTCTGCATTTTCTTCATTAACGAGGAAAACGGAATCGCAGTGAGAGTCAGGGGGTGGTCGGTCCAATTTGTTTCTATTCGAAGTTGGAATTTTCTTCGATCTCCCACGTCAATAATAGATGGCTAAGATCCTCAAGCTCGGTGCCTAGTGGGGTTCTTTCATCACCTTTGTTTACAGCTCATGCAAGCCTTTTGGAAACCGTTTCTCTTTTCCCCTACTCCATTACGATTGGGGATATTAAGTAGACTGTGCTAAATCGTTATCCCATATTTGTCAAAGGACTAAATAGCTTTCACATTCTTTTCAGTGGGTCTGCAGATGGAGTGGTTGGGGTTAGTTAATGCACGAATCCGGTAATTCTAATGAAAGGGATGCCCTTTTGACTCTCTTGTGGCTATTTGGCTGTCTTAAACACGAAAGCAGCAGACCTTGTCTTTTAGATGCATCTTTATGAACATTCCTCTTTTATGTGCTTTGTAGGTTACTGATTGAGGGAATCCCCTGCTTTTGATTGGAAGGGGTGACGCTCAGGCCGTGACTCAAACAATTGTTTACCAAAATGAAATGACCCTTTGTTGCATGGTCAGTGCCCTATAAGGGGGTGCCTTCTTTCGTAAACAGAAATTGCCTTTTTGAGTTTTGGGTGGGGTAGTAATTGGAACCCACTTTAATTATACGATGTTTCCTGAATAGTATACATTAATGTGTACGGTACATACATGCTGAATGTAGATTTTTTTTAAAAAAAAAGGGCAATAATACAAATAAGGAACCGGAATACAAATTCAAGGGATCAAAAAAGAGAAACCCAAAGTAAAGATATGGGCCGGGATGGACATAATTGAAATGTGTCTAATAGTGTCGTTGGACGCAACCCATTCTGGATCAGGTGTGCTCAATAAAAACGGCACAGATTTATTGGTGCTGTTGCTGAAAGAAAAAAATGGATTTGTTGGTGATTTTTGACGTTATACATGTTGGCATCAATGACGTCCTTGTTTTTGCTTTGTTTTTATTTTAATCAGAACTATTGATATCCATAAGAATTCCAAATGTCTGAAGTAAAAAACAAACCTGGAAAATGAATGAAAGAACAGCTGTATGATGGATAGTCACTTTAATCCATATTATATTTTCTTTTGTAACTTTAGTTGAAATCCAAACTTCAGTTGTCATTGAGTGTTCACACTGTGAGCCCCTCGTCAAACCGTTGTCACTGTCTGAAAACTTTTGACTCGCGAACTCCCACAGGCCCTCGGATTATGGCATTATGCATATAAAATACCCCACCACCACCACAGACTCTTCCCCCACCAATTTCTTTCTAACTGATCTTGAAAATTTCCTTTCCTCTCTTCTTTTTGTCGGAATCAAAGTCTGCATTCCTCTGTTTCTTACTCTGCTTCAGTTACCTCCTACACAAATCGAGCCAATGGAAACTGGAGAGAAGAATACCCCAGAGAAATCACAAGTAAGAATCCCTCCAAAGAGAGGTCAGGTTAAGGTTCGGATAGGCAAAACCTTGGTGAAGGGAGTAAAGATTGCGGCATCAATGGCTGCAAAGAAAGTAGGCTGCGGTGAAAGTTCGGCACCAACTGCCCCACTGCCGAGCTCCCACACTTCAAAACAGCATTCAGATACCTGACTCAGACGACAGCTTCATCTATTGGCATGTCCTTTGCATAATTTCCTTTCTTATGTTTCGAAACGTTCACCCTCTTCCTCTCCCCTGGTATTAGTCTTGAGTACAGTGAGTGTTTAGAATTAGAATGGTTTGTTTGCTTTGATAGGAATGTGTTTAGCAGTTGAAGAAGTTTAACGTATGATGGTATTTGTTAGATGAGATATGACAGGGCCTTCGAGAGAAGAGGGGGGTACTACTTTTATTACGTACGTGTCATGTCATGTGATTTTAGTAAATTATACAGGTTGTATTGCTGGGTTTCTTTGCACATGTAAACTAAAAGCTAAAAACATCTTGCAACTACATTTCTCCATTTCCAGAGGCTCTAGAACATGGACAGGCGTTTGGAGTAGTTGGGGTTAGACAGCTGTTGCAGAGCCCCTGCTTTTCCTTGGAATGTCCGATGTAGTTGCAAATGATTATGATAATAAAATAACCATCTGTTGTTATCTTCGAGTTCAAAATTACTCTTTTCCTAGTTTTTTCTTTTTGTTCTGGTTTTGGGTGTTGATGCTGTGCATGAGGGAGAGAGAGGGAGAGGGAGAGAGAGAGAGAGAGAGAGATTCAAATGCAGATCCTGGTAAGATTCTGTTTTTCCTCATCACTAGATATGTTTTTGCTTGCCAACATTGGAGAGTCCTCGTCGGTGAATGGATTCCTTTTGTCAAGATGACCAGAGAATATAGAATCAGCAAAGATACGATCTCCTCAACAGAGCTTAAACCCATTTAATACTCAATTGACACGCTGTCGTTATAAACAACATTGGTGACCTTAAGTTCAAAGAATGGATGCGTGTAGTTTGAAGAGAGGGAAGAAACAGATACTGAACAAAACCGCTTTAAGATTATAATCATGCAGCTGTACTCATGTATTCATGAGCAGACAGATAATCTGGAAGGATCCCTAATGCTTCGAATAATGGACATTTTTTAAATCTGTTTCTAGGTGTACAAAAGGCTGAGCCTTTCAGCATCAACAAGCCTGGTTTCCATAAGAACTTTACAACTAGTCTACTTCACAGATGGCATTCACCTTATTGCACGTATTCTAACCACCCTTCCCCTTTTCCCATCCATTCCTTTTGTCGCGAGAAAGCCTAAAAAATGAGAGGGAGGAGGCCTTGGTTTTAGGAAAATACCATCAAGGATTTGTCTGATGGCGACCTTTTTCATTAAATTAAATTGGAAATGGCCCACCACACATGATATCCATTCCTATTTCCTATATTCAGTCTATCCAGAAACTTTGCGTTCACACACACACACCATATAACTTCGTGAAAAATGTGGCTCACCACTCGTGTCGTATAGTTCAGTCTCGTCAAATTTTCTGATTATTTACAAGCTTTCAGCCTTTGGCGAGACAGACACATTAGAAATTTACTAAAAAAAAAAAAAAGTAAAGGCTCAAAGCCGACTATTCTTTTTTCTAATTTCCTCTTCTTTGTCACTAATATTCGGAGCCACTCCTTTCCTTACTCTTCCTAGAATCAGGGTACTCGCTCCTCCACGCAAATCATGAAAAAAGAAAAAATAAAAATTATATATGCAGTTATTTTTGTTTATTTTTTATACATTCTATTAATATGATTGATTATGTCACTTTTTTTTAATATAATATAATTATTTTAATCAATCATATTAATAAAATGTACAATAAATATATAAAAATATTGTATATAACACAACTCAAGAAAAAATAATAATAAACTTATGAATAGAGTGAAGGTCACCCTTCACCAAAGTGAGGCCAACTTTCTTATTTCTCATTTTTCTTTTTTTCTTTTTTGAATTGAAAACTAAATTTTATCTTGAAAGACAAACTTGGAAATGCAGAGAGTAATTTTTCCAACCCTAAGTATCTTGAAAATGTTTTAAATATATATACATTTAAAAAATAAAGTAGACCGTGACGGAATAATAATATCGAAGAGGATATAATTGTAACGGCAGGCACACCCAAATCCTCCTCTTTTTTTTTTTTTTTTTTTTTTTTACTTTGAATCGTTTGGTAAATTTTGGTTTGTTTTCACAAGTTATCTTATTTTATCTTATTTAATTATTATAATTTTTCTAAACATTCAAATAAATTATAAAAAGTAATTCAATTTTTTTTAAATATCAAAATAAAAATTATATTATAATAATATTTTTTTTAATTTTTAATTTTTATTTCATCACATCTCATCTCATCTCATATATAATTAAACGCAGCCTAAATTATCCAAGACCTAACAGGCGTGTATTGAATTCGCTATTGCGACTTTGGGGCATCCCTCTAAAATCCTACTAGAATCACTTCCATCGTTATTATGTAACATACGTTAATTTAACCGTTGATGGGTCTAAGAAACGAAGAGTTTGAATCTTTCAAATTTGTATAAACTTAACTCGCAAGAAAACTCTACTTTCTTTGTGGACGACTGGAGACAAATGACGTATTGTCGATCCTAACGCAAAAGTTTTCTTATTCTTTTTATTTTGTTCGACGGTTTTTCTCTTTCCATGGTACACAGAACTTATAATGGGGTCAAAACCACAGGAATTCCTTTATAATTGTTTGATAAAGAGAACACTTCTAAGAATTCAGTATCATAATAGTAATCATTAAAATATAAAGAAAAATCGAACGTCTGATATCCACAAGTTAATTAATGGGATTTTTATGAAATATTTAGTTCCAATCAACCAGAGCTGTGTTTTCAATTTTCCATAGAAAATATAGAGAAACTATTTACCAATTTCAGAGATCTCTCGTATATCTGCCGGCTGGCGGACAGGACAAAGACTAGTCTCACCCACGGTGATGAAGTAATCCAATTATAAAAAATATAATGGATTTGTGGCGCCAGTCCTACTATTAGTCATCTTATTGAATGTGAAGTGTGAACACATATCTTTTATTTTTATTTTTTAAGATTACGTATTAATTATGTTCGTATTATCTTCAAGACGTGATCTCTACGTTGTATAGTATCCGTGCCAACATTAACAATTTAACATTAGAAGAAATGAAATGAAAAATTTATGAATAATAATAAAATAATTTGTGAATAATAATAAAATAATTTAAGTTATAATTTTTATAGAATTTTAAAAAAAGAGAGAAAAAATTGAATAAAAAATTAAAAAAGGTTTATAATATAATTTTTTAATATTATCCTTGTTTTAAAATTTAAAAAAATTGAATTATTTTTTATATTTTGTTTGAAAATTTGAAAAAATTGTAATAATTAGGTAATGATTAGATAAAAAATTGAAATTGAAAAATATTTGTATTGAAATAGTATTTGGACGCTGAAATGAGAAAAGATAAGATGAAATGTAATGAGATAGTACGAAAGATCTGTGTAATCAAATAGGCCTAAGATCAAATTTGTGGTGTGCTTGTACTTCATGCCCATCGACGCAGTAAAAGTCATTAATTATTGTGAAAACAAAGATAAAGTATATAAATGTTAATTCTATTTAACCCCTTTTTTTGTTTACCTAAGCCTATTTATCCTATTCTATGTTCTTCTCTCCCACTCTCTCTCTCTCTCTCTGGTTTTTATGCTGAAAACATTCATCATCTTTTAAAAGCTATAAAAGTACTGAGTATATTAATAGATTTCTTAAGATTGTGTCATCACACCACAAAAGTAACCTTATTTGGTCCCCGGTATGCAATAAACCGGGAAAATGTCGCTGCTTTTCTCTGGAAGTGGTCAAATTCAGCACTCTAATTTATGGGATTGGGAAATAATGAGGCGTTCACACTTTATGAATAAAGACTCTATGCAGGCATAGATTGTGAGATACGTAGTAAAGCGAAATGCATGCACAAACATTTGGTTTATAGACGTCTCTTTGACAATTGAACATTGACTGGTAAGCGTCGATAACTGGCTTCTGATTTGTGAAGATGTTCCAAAACAAACATGCATTATTTGCCTGTTTGATCCTTTCTAGAATCCAGACTCTAGGCTCTAGAAAGCAAAGCAAGCCACGTTTTAAGTGGTGCTTCTCAGTCCAAGCAAAGGTTTCTTCAGGAGAGATTATTATTATTTATCAAAGTTCTTATTCTGCATTAATCATGACAATGACTATTCTAATATTAGAAACCTGAGATCATTAATATTGACTGATCATCTTTTATCGTAATCACAATGGTAAATATTGGTCCAAAGTAGTTTTTACGTCGAGCTTTGATTGCACTTTTTGTAAGTCTAGGATTTTCAGTGGCGAAAGTCTCGAGTCAAAAATATTAGTTGGGTCAGATTGTATTTTATCATTGAGACCTTGTCCTTGGCAAATGACCCACGTGACAGCCAACGGGTACCCTCAAATTGATTATCGTCAAGAAAGTCGTAAGCAAGAAAAAGCACCTTCTCTGCTGTCAATTGGTGTCTCGTCGACCACAGACCCTGCCATTAAGGATTCATTCTGGCTCCAGTCAGGCCGTGGGCATGATCGTCAGCACAGGGTCACAATGTTAGCATCATAGACCATATCCTCAACTTAGACGCATGGACTTTGATGAAAAAGAAAATGTTCCAACTAAATGGTTAATCAATGGTTATTTGGGTAATTGAAGAACAGTAGTTTATATTATGATTACCGCCGAAGGCAGGGCACAAGGTATCTACAAGCATGATGTGGTGACGTGCTGGCCGATCAAAAGTGAAGGGTGGTTGCATGACAGTGCTAGGTTGGTGGTTGCTTTATCTCGACCGAAAATTTTATTATTTTTTTCTAAATTTCGTTAAAAATGGTAAAATACGGACGAGGGATAGTATCTATCAAAATATTTCAGGTATAGTGATTCTATAGTAGTAAATAAAAATCCAAAAACAGATAATAAGCCCATAAATGGGGATAATCATACCGGTGAGGAAAGAAATAAGCTCTGTAGTCTGCACTCGGTAGTCCTACCTAGCTTTGGGCCAACAATTTTCATACCAATACCTGCTTCAAAAAGCTTGGCAAGACTGCAGGAATGCAGAACCAACTTCTTTACATTCTGATAACATATATCATGCATAAACATCAGCTTCTTTCCCCGCGCGTGTTTGTGCTCCAGTGGGCATGTGCTCGTGTTTTTTCGAAGGGCAAGGGAAAGAAATCTAAAATGTTGCGGACACCCGATCTTGATTCTTGATCAAGAGGCATAAAACTGAACCAAATTTTGAATTCGACCATACCAGTGATACCACTGCCCATTTCAAGCAATACAAGTCGGACATAATGTGCATTATCCCTGGTTATAAATCTAAATTATTTCCCCAAACAAGATAATTCAGATACTCCATACAAAATCCCTCATTAAAGCTATGGTTGGTCGCCAAAGTCTCTCTCTCTCTCAAGATGATGCCTCAACACCTGGCTCACGAATTTGAATAGACGTTCCTGACAAACTTGCTTCAAGCTCATTCAACTCATCCATGTCCAGCTCATCATCATCATCATCATCATCAATAAGGTCCTCTTCAGGATCAACAACGGCATTAGCTGAGGTGCTTGGTTGCCCTGCTGCTGAGTTATCCTTGACCTGAAATTGAACAACTGATTCATGCAAATGTTCTATGTGCAACACACCAGAACAAGCTCATTTTCCATATTTAGTGCTCTTCCATACCAAATCTAACGCAAATGTCTCGGTCAGACTCTTGCAAATAGACTTGTCAAAAGGTCTTATACTCTAAAAACAACAAATGTCCATAATTGACTTTTTTGAGAAGTTACAGAAGCTCAAGAACACATTGCAAAGAAGGGTACTAGTTATCATGATATGGAGTTCTGACTTAATTCTAGCAAGCATCAGGTAATAATATTTTTTTTTAATCGGTAAACAAATTTTTATTGATAAAAAAAATATTATTACCTAATCAAACAAGTAACTAATGCACTTTTCTGCATCCCCCTATTGCAAGTCTTTCTTGTGCACAGAATGCAAAACTATTCCATACTGTGACTGTCGGTATTTGAACCAGACAACTCACTTTTAGGGCACTTACTCCCTATTTCTAACCACACAAAACTGAAACAAAGACCAGTCTCAATCCCCATCATCTTCATGTTAATTGTTCTAAGATGGTAACTTAAAGTATCTGCTTGGGGAGGCATAAGTCTGATATAAGAGCAGCCATTTGAATGTCCCGAAAGTTAGATTGTTCCTTTTAGTCTTACATAGAAACTTGAGTGTAAACAACTTATGAATGTAGCCAATACTAAAATGATAGCTTTTGATCCAACCCATAGAATAAATTAAAAATGGATGCACTCAATCAGATCATAATAAATATATCAGTTTTTCTTTTCTAAGGCTGCAACTCTGGCAACTGATATATTTTGACAAAGAATAATGAACCCATTTCTTCTCTTGGGACAACCAGACAGGCACCAAGGACATTTTGAACTTGACCTCCTTTCTTTTTATTCCTGATTTCTGAGGTGACAACATCCTGCTCTCTGGTGTTGTGAAACGCAACTATTAAAGTTTTTTTATAAGTAAACGTAACTATTAAAGTTGTAACATTTTTTTATTTATTAGTAAACTATTAAAGTTGTAACATTGACTAGTCATTTTGGAATATAATCCCTTTTTTTGGAGTATAAGCTCAAATGTGGCTTAAGCCTTATTTAGATTGTTCCAATGTTGCTTATAGCACAACACAAAAGGGCTAGTATGACTAGATTTGTACCATGATTCAAACAGCATATATATAGTAGATTATAAAGTTATAACTAATAGCAATTTTATTGAATTCTCTACATTTCTACCCAAGACAAATGCATCCAAACATCATAATGGGCATTTTTCCTAAGAAGGCAAGAGACTTTATTTACAAGTCTAAAAAGGTAAGACGCTTATCAGCATCTTGTAGCATATACTCGTGGACTCCAATTAATATGCAAAAGATACATTTCATGCAAATCAGCTGTTACATAGTGTTTAAGTCATGCACAATAAAGATGTTGGGACCGATACAGGGGAAGGGGTATAAAATATGGGGAGACAGAGTTCATCAACCCTGGAACTTGAGTGCCACATGTTTCAGACGACTACTTATCTTATAAACGAAACAGAAGAAACAGGATTACCTTTTGTTCAGCAGCCTCAGCTTCTTCTTCTCTTTGGTATTTTTCGTAAGCCTCGACATCATCCACAAACAAGCTAGCATCCGAAAGAAATAACTCCCGACCACTGAAACATACAGAAACTTAAGTTAATAGCACAAACAAACTGAGACCATTTAACTTAATGCAGCATACAGATGAATCAAAATACCTCATGCGGTCATTCTTAGCCCTCTCTGCTTGTTGTGCAGCCAAGCCAGCATCTCTTTCTTCCATCTTTTTCTTCTTCCATTCAAAGAACAGCTCAGTGGTCATTGGAGTTGAGCCTGTTACTTTAGCACGCTGAAGAAAAGAGCAGACTAATATTTATTTATAAGAACCGAGAACAGAAAGTGGAGCAAACGAAAGAACAAATAATATGGGTTGAAATATATGAAGCTAAATTAGAACAAAAAAATATTCCCACTGCAACAAGAAGCTTGGGAAGAAAACAAATCTATGGTAAATGAATACAAATATCATTATAACCTGATTTTCAATCTCTTCTTCAATTGTAATTTTCTCAGTCTCTTCCTCTAGGAGTGCCTTCATTTGAGATTTTAAAACATATCCTGGAGGTAGAGCATGTCTGTAGTGACAGTCTTTGCCACCGTTTGGGCAAACCCAGAACCAACCATACTGTTTCTTTTCCACTGCGTCCAAAAAGTATTTGCAAACCTGTATATAAATTTATTAAAAAAATAAAATAAAAGGCTCGTTCTTGTACAGAAAGATCATGTGCACTAACAACTTTGAAAAATAAGCAAGCTCCTTGATGAGGAACAACATTAGATCAAACAATTTTGTTTCAAATGTAATAAGATTTTTTTTAAAATGACAAAATAAGATCAAATATTAATATATCGTGTAGAACTCTGACAAGACTGGGTCAACCAAGAATGATGAATGGAAGGAAACTAAAGCTGACCTGCATTACCTAAACTGCAGCCATCGACTCTACCTACAGGGGTCATTTTCACTCACTTCAAAGCTTCATCTTTTCAACTCGAGGAGCATATAGAGATAATCCTCCTCTAAACAAGAGCCAATGCATTGCCTTCAAATTGTAGTGCACCAACAACCCACATAAATACAAGAAAGATAATTCTCTATCTATTTGTCACATTTGAATCCTCACCTATTATTAAAAATGCTTCAAGTATTCACAAGACCACAAAAAATAACATCCAATAAAAAAGCATGTTACCTCTTACAAAATTTTCTTGTCAAACATATTTCCAATGAGCCCCACCAAACCAACTTGTTAACCTCCAATAAAAACCTCTAAAAACATTTCTCAATCTAAAAATGTTTTTAATGAGTCCTGCCACTTTCACAAAGCTCTGCAAAAAGCCATCTTTAAAAGTTCTCAAAAGTTTCAGAAATCTTCATGAAAATCTTATGTCTAAACATACCCTTAATATCCACCCTAAATGAGGGATCTTTCCACAGCTACAAGCCTACATCTATGAATGTAACCAGCAGATTATTCTAGCTTCAATATATTCTCAGAGAAACTTACACACATGCTTGTATCATAAGTTAATAGCATTTAATTGAGATTTGGGGAGCAATCAAGAGAGCACATCACTTTCCAATAGCATTTTTTTTTTAAAAAAAAAGAAGCAACTGCTAATATCAGACAGAAGAAAGAATCCTAGAGTTAATATGAACCTACAATATCAGTTGGTTTGTTCTGGTTATACTCCATCTTCTTCGACTCCACCACCTTCTCCAGTGTCTCTTGATCCCATTCCTCCATTGTTTCTGAAGAATATATGCACAAACAAACACCAACCAAGTCAAAATCATATTTAGGCGTTCACCAAGGGGGAAAAAGGCAGAGAGACAATAAGAAATGCACAACTTCATGACGCAAAACAAAGGTTTACTCAATCACCTTCATCACGCTTGTCACTGTAAATATCAATCTTCTCACCCTTCCTTTGGATATTGAGATCATGCGAGAACTTGCATTTGAAACCCTTGGTACACTGCCCCACCTTGTAAAATTCGCATAATATAGACTTTGGATCAACACCTATCCAAATTACCCATTTCTATCACAAACATACCATTCCATTCAAAAACAAAACCATGAACAACGACCATGGCAACAGACAACAATTCATTAAGAAAAATAGTAAAAAGCACATACCAACTGGAACTTTAGGCTGACTGACTGCAATCTTGAACAGATCATTTAGCTCTTTCTCTTTTGCTTTCTCTTCCTCCTTCTTTTGCTGCTCGGCAAAAAAAATCACTCAGTCTCCACTCACTTCGCCACATTGTCCTACCGGAAAAAGGCTTTATGGGGAAAACATGTATTTCCGCAACACTATTGCACCAATTAAAAATGATGATTTCTTGAGAAAAAAAATTAATCGAAGGGTTTTTCCCAGCCAAACAATAAGAAATCAAACCTAAATCTTACTTAATACATCTTCCCTGGTCTCATTAAGTCTAAAGTAATCTCCATAGTTTGCTCCAGTGATAGATTTCTCTATAATAACAAAATACAATTTTCTCTAAACAGAATTAAAATAAGAGATTGTAATGGTGATTACAATAACAAAGGGGGAGGTGAAAGAAACGCGGACCTTGGCAGCCACTTTCGGGTCGGTCTTGGGCTGGACCGATTGCTTGAGGCTTTGGACATACTTCTGGACATTCTTGCTCTTGTTCTTGTTCTTGAGCCCGAAGGTCTTGTCCTCCACGATCTTCTGCTTCTTCGCCAAGTCCGTCTTCGATTTCGGCGGCATGCTTGAACTTTACCCAAATTCTTATATAAAAAGAAAACCCGTGACCTTTTCTTCGGAAATAAGAAGCCCAAAGAAGATGACAAAAACAGATTTAAAACCAGAAAAGCTAGGAGGGAGATTTGTTTGAATCGGAGAGCGTGATTAGGGTTTTGAGCGGATTTCCCAGAGATGTCTGCTATCTGAGGATGACGGGACTGTGGGTGTGAGAAGAAGGGCAGGAGGATTTTGTTTTGTTCGGGTAAAAAATGGCCTATAGTCCCCTTTGGGATTTGTTACTCTCTAGCCTCTACCGGTGAAAGAAGAGTCCAGAGTTTGCGATCGGTGAAATGGGAAATTAAGTGAGTTCCTAGGGGTAATAGAGTAAATTAAGGCTACATCGGTCACTCGCGGACAAGTTGCTCAATAGCTGTTGTTTGCGAGTTAAAAAGGCACGATTATTAAACCGTGCAAATATCTGTAAAATTCTTCCGACGCGATTAATGTTTGTTAATAAATTTGTAAAAATTCACTATCTCATCTATGTCATCTTGATAATATTTTTAAATTTATATATTAAATATAATAAATAATTTAATGTTTTAAAATTATAAAATAATAATAATATTAAAAAATAATATTTTATTTAACTTTTAATTTTCATCTCAATTCTATATCTAAACAGCACCTTAAACTCGTTAGATTGTTTGTATATTAACATTTAACATACTAGTAACAGGGCTACGAGAGTCTAGTTGGAGGAAAAAAAAAACCTATCAGAAAGTAAACAAATTTCACATAAGAAGATTACAACAGAGATTACAACATACGCAAACGCTGCACAATTATTTTAAAAAAAAATTGAGTAAATACGAAACTTACATAAAAAAATTAATTTTTTAATAATAAATCTCATTCATTTTTAAAATAATTATGTGATACTTGCACACTTCACAATTGTATCTAACATTACTCTTAAATAAAATCTTATAAATAAGAAAACATCATTATCTCATACCAACATATCTTATATATAATAAGCGCCAATAATCAGGCAGGTGTCGTACACTATTTTTTTTCCACTTTTAACCCTCGTCTTGTTATTTAATCATAGCCAACATGTAACAGCTGAAATCCAATGCTTTTATTTCATCATAGTTCGATATTTGCATGCATGCCAATAAACAAGTGTGAGGCAGGTGACATGCGTATGTGGCATTCGCTGCTGCTGTTTACTCAAAAGTGGATATTTTCATTGCATGCAACATGTACAGGTGACATCCACTGAATTTATTTAATAAAACTTTGATATTTGCGTGCATGCCAGTAAACAAGTGGCAATAAAGTCCACTCTTAATCACAACAATTGATATTCATTTAGATCGATTGGCAAGTGACATTCACTGTCTCTCTTTACTCATAACTCGATGTTGTCATTGCATGCAACATCTAATATGTCTGCATGCCATCTTCAGCATTCAACTGACATGTGATTTTATGTTTTAAAAAAATTCTATTACACTGTAGACGTGGCAAGCAGGTGGCATCCAGATGTCAACTTCCTCCTTACTGTTTACTTCTGAACCTTCCTCTCCACCACTTGCATCTAACCAGCTTCTATTTGATCACCTCTCCAATCAGTTTGCATCGCATCACCTTCCATCGCATCTTCTTCTTCTTACATTTCCAAATCTGGTTCTGACTTTGGCTCTCAGCTCTGGACTTTTACAGGTACTTATTCCTAGGTAAAACAAATTACTTATCAAATACTACTACGAATAAGACCAAAAATAAAATAAACAAACTTGTTTCTTTTGTCCTTATACATGTCAGTGTTGTTGTTATTTTCCAGTGTAGGTGAGTGACAAAAATTGCAGTGTTCATCCTTCCAGAGTTCAATACCTCAGAATCAAGAGGGTATGTTCCTATTTGTTCATTTCCTCTGTGCGTACATGTGAAAATTTTTTGCTAAGGCTTTAGGTACACGGATTCATAAGGTTTCTCAACAAATATAAAACATAGTAAAATATAATAAAAAAAATAGGCATATATAAGAAATAAGTTTGAAGGTAACAAAAAAGAAATTCAAGATATGTGATGCATGTGTATCATGTACAAATATCCACATACGTGTATGTATGATTAAGAAAGATGCTTAATATGATTAAGAAATATGCTTTTACGTAAGAAAGAATCTAATATGTGGAGATGCACATACACATACATACATATTGGAAACAAATTGTACACATACATACATGATAGCATCTTAGACTTCAAACATTTAACATTTTCAGTTTCAAGGCAAGAGACATATGTCACAGACAAATAAATCGCCACAGCTCACAAAGAAATGATATTACCATCTCAGACTTCAAACATCCCAGATTTGGGATTCGAATATGTCACAAACCACTATATCTCCAAATATGAGAAAGAACTAATATTTGCATCACAGAGTTGAAACATGTAAGATTTCAGATTGAAGACAATAGATATATACGTACAAAACAAATAAGTCTGCACATTTCACAAACAAATAACATTAACATCTCAGATTTCATCTCAGGATTCGGATTTGAGATTATAAAAAATTCAACGATTAAATAACAGATCCAGAGATTTACAAGAGCAGAGGAAAAATCAAAACTTCCACAGTGCAAACATCTAAGAAAAAAAAAAGTTAGACAAGCCAACTTTTTCTCCTGATATCCATTGCCATTGCTTCAGCTTCCATCGCATCTCTTTCTCCTGATATCCTCAAATCTGGTTTCTACATTTGGCTCTCACCTCTCCAATTTTACAGGTATTTCTCTAATAGGGAAAAAAAATAAATTAGGAAATTCTACTACGAATAACAACAACAAAAATTTAAACAAAGTTCATTCTTTTGTCCTTATACATGTCAGTATTGTTGTTCTTTTCCCGTGTAGGTGAATGAAAAAGTTGCAGTGGTCATCCTTCCAGATTTCAGCAGCTAAAAAACAGCACCGGTATGTTTCTGTTTGATCTTTTTCTATGTAACATATGAAGTTCTATATGTTATGATCAGAAGATATAAGCAGCTTCAGTTAAACATTAATTTTCTCTATGTTCTCATGAAATATTTATACACATGCATGTGAAAATTTTTCTACCAAGTCTTCAGGTACACAAATTGACAAGGTATGCAAACAAATATAAAGTATAGTAAACTATCCTAAAAACAGTACAGACACATATATAAGAAAACAGTACAGAGACATATATAAAAATAAATAAATCACAACAAAACAAACACAGATGTAAACATTTATACCCACTAAAAAATACAAAAAACTGGGACAAAAACAATTATCACAACTGATAATGACATTTTTGATAATCGCATGTCAAATTTGAATATTGGAATATTTATAAAAAAAGAATCTTATCTAATAATCACATCTCAGAAATGTTGAAAGCTCAAATAGAAAACATACGATGTTATTATTTCAATATCTACCGAACAAGAATATTGAACTGCAAACCCAAAGTAAATAACATAATCAGCTGAAACAAAGCAAAAAAAAAAAAAAAAGGGAAGGGAATTACAAAATTTTAGATATTAAACATGTCGGATTTTTTAAAACAAAAAAATGTGAAATGTAAACAACAGATTCAAAAATCTACAAAACATAACTTCTACTTACATCTTAAGATCTATAAAAGAAAAAGAAAATCACAGACCAAACCTCCTAATTACACATGTAAAAATTTATAACCACTCGGGCATTTCAAAGTTCCACAATCATAAAATACATACTCGGTTTCATGGGGAGCTATACAAAAAAAGAAAATGATAAAATGTAAACTCTAATCAGATTTCGTGGTCTGTAAAAAACCCTAGATCTCAAATCCGCAAATTCACAAATTCAAAAAAAAAAAAAATCAAATGAATTAATTAGCGACGAATTTAAACATTGTGATCACTGAATAAACGTAAGATTTCGGAAATAAAAATGCCTCTATATGTTCGCATACCGATCATCACAGAAAGGGGGAAAAAATTATTTGTGATTTCCTAGCCTCCGGAACAAGTGGAAGTGGAGGATAAAAACACGGAGCAGTATTGTCGACGGCGATGGGCTGTCGACGGCTTGAGAGAGAAGTTGAGCATGGGCGATGGCGTGAGAATCACAGACAGCCAGACAGTGAAGGCACCGACACAACACGGAAGCTTATCGGTTGAAGAAGGAGGTTGTAAAAATGTCAAAGTTGTCGGTGATGGAAGCTGCATTATGTGGCTAATGGGTGGCGTCGGCAGCAGGTAGTGGGAGAGGAAACAAAAACACATGAAGAAGAAAAGGAGGAGGAGGAGAAATGAAGGGGGTGTCGGCGCAGAAGAGTTATATGAAACCCTAGGAGATGTATTCAATACTCACCGTTTTCGGCTGCATAACAATTGCTAAACTCATCGTTTTGGGCTGCAGATCATGTCTTGGGCTTCCATCCACACGGGCTGCACACGCAAATCACATACCTGGGCCATCATTTGAGACACGGGCTGGGCTTTCACTTTGTGCAAATAAAACATACACACACAACAGCCCAAGCAAATAAAAGCAGTCCAAAATCTAAAGCCCAATCCGAACATATACCAAAATAAATTAAAATACACATCAACTAAAAATAATTTAAAACTAATAATAATGATAATAATAAATTGAAATGAAATAGCTGCTAGGTAAAATAATTAGAAATACTAAAATTTAGGGTTGTGACTCATTAAATTAGTAAGTATTGTGTATTAGAATAAAATGTAACATAATGTGTATGTTTATTTCTCTGTCTTCATATACGAAGACATGGTACGCGAATATAGTAAAAAAATGTCCCGGAAATAAATTTCCAATCGCGGATACAATAAAAAAATATTTACTAACAATTTCTCTAAAGAAAAAAAAAATAACAATGCCATATGGAAAAAAAAAAACGAGAAAAGCAACAAATTGGTTGAAAAATTATAAAGAAATATTTTATTCATAATATATAGTCATCTATGTTTGGATAATATTATATTTCTTAAAAAAAATTCCAATAAAAAAAATATTAACAACTTCGATTGTGATATAATAATGATATTATTAATAATAATAAAATATTGAAAATTTCTACAAAGCAGATTAAAACTTAATAATGCCGTTTAAAAAAAACAAAAGAAAAAAAAAAGAAAAAAATTTGGTTCCAACATTAGAAAAAAATATTCTATTCTGCATATAGTTATTTTTTTTACGATAATATTACGACTGTTAGAAGAATTTTAATTAAAAAAAATCAACACCTTAAATTGTAATAACATAATGCATAATTATTTAACAAATCTTGGTAGATGACTAAAATTATAATATTATATTTTTTCACTATTTTCCAACAGAATTCCTGCTTCTATAATTATCTCCCTGTTATTCATTCTGATCGTTGTTGATTTGCTCTATCTCCAGTGATCGTTTATTTGTCCTCTACATCTGGATGCCAAAACGAGGAAAAAAAAATTAAACCCCGTAAATGGTGATAATCCAATAGCCGAAAGTCGTTAACTTATTGTGACGCCCCCAAATTCCGCTTGGGATTGGACGGACATTTGTAGCGTCGAGACATGCAACACAAGGTTACGTATCTCCGTTCATGACATATAAAATGCAATGTTCTTAACATACATCTAGCATTATGCAATATTCGCAGCGGATAATTTTTTTCTTTAGCAATACTATGCACCAAATTCAAATATCCCAAAATGCTTAAAATATACTTCATACATTAAGGCATACTAAACATCAGAGATCACAATATTATTCCAAAATGATTGTGATCAAATGAGTACTGAAGATGTAACTTCATAGTACATATAGTAATTTTAAGTTAACTACTATATTAACCTTGAAGCCGCACTGTCGCTTAATCGACCGTGTCCAGTTGGCTGTTTCCCAGTTCTTCTTTAGATCCTGTAACAAAATCTACCATTCGGGGGGAATGGTAGTTGGGACTACCATAGTGAGATTTGATTACAAATCTCAGCAAGTTAACATAAAACATACACACAAGTTAATAAAGCATGCATGACAGTAAAAGCATAAGTACATAATCAAAATCGTAAGTAATCATAACATATGGCATAACTTAAACTTGAAACATAACATGAATATGAATGAACTGAACTTGACTTACTTGTCATAGACTTGATCTGACTTGACTTAACGTGACATGAACTTGAAACATAACATTGTCATGGATTTGATCTTACTTGACTTAACTTGACATAAACTTGAAACATAACATGAACATGAGCTTGAGCATAACATGAGTTTGAATTCTTTTTCATTTAACTTGATTAACGTAACATGTGGGTGCTACATGGGTCCCCTAGAACCATGTGTCCCTACCGATTACCGCATCACAACACAGGTATCTACACCAGTTGTGAGTGCGTTAATACATACTCCACAATTGTTGTGGCCCCATGTATTCTACGTGTCACAATTGCTGTGTCTCACGTAGTGTATGTGCCACAATTGCTGTGACCCCATACTTCATGTTCCACAGTTGTTGTGACCCCATGACTTATTAAAATAAAATGTGGCTCCATCGGCGTTAGTGCCTGGTGCGCTCCGGTGACCAGCTAGTTAGGTCTCATTCGCAACCTGTTGACTATATTTCGTCAACCCAAGGAATTTCACACCTATTTAGACACTCCAGCGTGAACAAATGAGTTTTATTAGGATATTTTCTCATCCTAGTACTTAGGATCGTGATTGACCTGAATAACTTAATATGATTGTTCTTGAAATACATAAACTGTATTAGAAACAGAATATGACTTGAATATGAAAGTACAAAAGCCCTGATGTAACACAACATTACATTTTTAACATAACATGCTTGCAACAGTGAATATACATTATATAACATACATGACATTTCATTTTTTTCTGATAATATTTTGATGAATTTTTATCGTAGAAATGAATAATACTCACTAAGTAAGTTCCCAGGAAAGATCAATCTTTCCTAGACAGAACTTCTAGATTCCCAGGAAAGATTGGAGGGTCACGATGGACACATTTAGGAATTTCCAATCTCTTTAGACAGAATCTCCTTAGATTGTATGTATCCATACTACTTGCAATGTTTATCAATACATGACTTAATATCTTGTGTAGCAGATGAATAATTCATGACAGAATAAATTATATGTAACATATAAACATGTAATGACTTGTCATAGCACATATAATAACATACATACATATACTGTAGTTCATTTACTTATCACCCATACATAGTAAACTGCTAGTAAGTTAAAAGCTAACTTACCTCTGTTTTCGCGTTTCTAGGCAAAACTCAAGTGCGATCACGAGAGACTGAAAGTAGTGATTTTTAAAAGTTATAACTTAATCACTAACAATTAAAAATATAGAAAAATATCAATTTAAGAGTAAAATTATTAATTCACCCTCTACATGTGGAAAAAGATCATTATATCACTAACTTAAGGATTTTGTATCCTAACTCCAAAAATCACCAAAATTTATATATCTCATGTAGATTTTATTCTGAACTTAAATATGAATTCAGAAAAATTTAAAACTAAACACAACTATTAAAATTCTATAAAAACCGAAACTTATATAGGCCATTTTCCTTGATTTTTGTTTCTAACTTGTTTTGATCAACCTCTTGATCCATGACTTATAAAGATGTGATCTTCAAACCAAAACATCACATGGTTTAAAAAGGTGTCCTAAAATAGATCTAAGCTTTAAACTCAAGATCACATGGTTAAAAATCAACCAAAACATTAATTTAGCCAAGAACATCATCACTTGGCCCATTCGAATATCTCCTTGCATAAAAATTTCATATCTTTGAAACTAATATCAAATATCTTCAAAGCAACATTATATCATGTACATAAGAAGCTTAGAATCCTCAAATAAAAATATCAAAACCATTGCAATAAGATTAGACCAAAAAAGATTTAAACTTTCTCAAAACTGAAACTGTTTTTCCTCTTCCAGATTCGAAGTTTCTAACTCTAAGAAAATCTTTCACCAAAACTTTTAATCATGCAACAAATCTTCAACCCATAATCATATACCTATGTTAACAATACTTCATAATAATTTCGGACCAAGATCAATCCATTAACTTTGTCAAAAACTCCAAAATATAATATACTCTCTGGTTATCGCCCAGAATGACCTTTCTGGGTTTTAAATAACTTTTGACTGACCAAATGATTTTCAAATGGAACAAATAAGATATATACGTAAACTAGACTAAAAAATAAACAACTTTTATGAAGGAAAGTTTGTGAGAAAATACTTACAAGAGCTTCAAATAAGGCGTGCAAAAGAGTTCATAAAAGCTGCCCGAGAGTATTTTTTTGTATTCTAACAAAGCAAAGTGTAAAGGAGGGATGATTTTCGTTGGAAGGGGCTGGAGGGCTATTTATACAAGTTTTGGAAGATGATAGATCTGAAATGGAGGTTGAGTATTGATCTTTTCTTCCAATAAAATATACAAGATATTATTTTTTTCAAGGTTGAGTCTATAATTGAAAGAGTGGGGTGTCCACTTAGTCATCCACTTCAAGAACATTCTAAGTGCTCTTGAATAAATCTGATAAGACAAGTGGAGGGTGAAATATTTTAGACAAAATCATTGCTAAGGTGGCTAATTTCGTGGGCCTTAATGGGCTTAAACCGAAAGGGCCTAAATTCATGGGTTTTAAGAGGGTTTGGGTTGCTATCAAGTCCAAATCTGATTTCTATTGGCCCAATCAAATATCCAAGGTTAACTAAGTTGGATAATGATGTTCTAACAAAAATTTAAAAGATTAATAGCATATGAAAATAATTTAATTAAACGATTAAACACGATGCTAGAAACTGATTCAATAAGGTTTTGGATAAAACCATATAGGATTTTTGGTTTCTAACACGTTTATGGGTTCTTAGTTGGATTCCAACCATTTAGGATTTACTATGATTCCTAAAGACAATAGAAATTCCATCATTGAATTTCTAGCGGCTGTTACACTTATGCTCTCACCCGAGTAGAATGGGACACATAGAATTACGTCTGGATCAACAACGACCATCTTCCAAACCTAAGTGAATCATCAATCTCAGATATAAAATGACGCCATTTTTTTGCGCAAACTAGTGCAACACTTGCGACCGCATTTAAAGGAAAAAAAATGTTTTAATTAATCACGAAGCCGACAAATTTTACCGATATCACTACTTCGTTCTTTCACCCAAACCTAGGCGACACATTTCGCGAATCCAGTTGACAGCTTCCGTGATTTGCTCAGGCTGGGTCTGTCGACTGCAGTTATTTATCCCCCCCAGAGTGAAACAAATGATGAAAATGGCTGCCTCAAATTTCGCTTGCGGAGCTTGCAAATTTCTTAGAAGAAAATGTGTTAAGGAATGTCTTTATGCTCCTTATTTCAGCGATAAACATGGAGTAACCAATTTCTCCGCCATTCATAAAGTTTTTGGTGTAAATAATGTGTCGAAACTCCTTTTTAATCTTCCAGTGAGTGATCGTTCTGAAGCAGTTGCCACAATTTCGTTTGAAGCACATGCTCGGCTTGAAAATCCTGTTTATGGTACTTTTTTGCATATTTTTGCTCTCCAGCATCAGGTCTTCACCCTTACACTTCCTATTTTATTTATAATGCTTACAAAATTAATTTCAATTAAGTCTTAATTAATAAATTATTTTTTACTTTGTTTTTTATATGTTCTAAATTTACAAACTGAACTTGCATCTCTAAAGGAATCACTGGTTACCCAAAACTTTCTTTATGGTTCAGTCAATACAAACCCTAATGAAAACTGTTACGGAATACCTTTTCAGCCAAAAGATGCCAGAAGTTGGCCTCAATCAGAAATTAGCAATTACATGATGTCACAATTCAGTACAAACAATATCTCCAACAATGCGTCAACAATTACGTACGATAAGAATTTGTTGATAGAAGACTATTTTGAGAATTATCAAAGCTTATTCAATTTTGAGGAAAATGCTTTACACATCTCTTTTGAAAATAACGAAATTCCACCCAACCCTGAAGAAAATGCGTTTGATGTTTCGTATTTATTTTAGTTATAACGTTTTTTATTTGATGTTATTGTAATTTGAACTTATAATTTCAACATATGCTTTGTTAGAGCTTTTTCATATTTTAATTTGTAAGTTTTTGTACAATTGAAGTTATAATTTCTGCTTTCGGAATGTTGAGTTATAATATATTCTACTTTTGCACATTTCTCTTTTATTACATATTTTCGTTTCCCAACCTCTGTATTGTTTATATTTAGAAGGTCATACAAAGTTCTGAAAGATCAATTTTTATTCAAACATATTTTAAAACCAGTGGTAAAAAATTTTGAATTAAAAATATAAATCATATTTTATTAAAACCAAAAATACTGGTTTAGAAACTTAACCTATACATGATCGATTTTAAAAAATACAAAATGCGTACATATTGGTTTTGTTCTAACTTTATAAATTTGTTCCTTACATTCTTTATTCACAAATAAAATTAATAAATTATATTGATTTCAATTGTCATTTTCTAATTCAATATTAATTGTAAAGTAGTAAAATTTTCATATTTTCTCAATCGGGCACACGTGCAATGCACGTGTCTGCCCTTACTAGTATGTAAAAAAGTGCCAAAAAAGCTCTTCGATTCTGAACAACAATATACACAAGGCAACAGTTTTTTTAAGTTAACAATATTTTTTTGTAGTTTGGGAGAAATAAATAAATAAATATATTTATATATGGAACTCATGTTGTCGATTAAGTCACTGCTGGAATTCATCTAGTTCTGCACCAAAGTTTATGATCCATTCATTTTCTGAAGCCTGCATCGCAATGGTTTGCAAATTCTGTAAATGTTTATACATGAAATAAATTTAAAATTTTAGAAAATATTGGGAAAAAAATAATGTTATCTCAAATATTTATTTTAAATCTAATGGATATTTTTAAATTGAGCCACGTGTTTGAAAATATTCTAAATATTTTAAAAGTAGAAAATTATTTTAAATGGGATATTTTGAGTGTTAATGAACCAAACTTATTTTTCAAGTAAATATTTTTAAATTTTAGAACCCGAAAATAATACAGTTTTAAAATTTTATTTTATTTAAATTATTTTATTTGTTAGGAATATTATTTAATATTCATTGTTTTTTTTTTAAATCTACTTATTCAGATGATTTTATTTTCTCTTAAGAAATATTTATTGAAATTCATCATTTTATTTTATGATAAAGAATATTATTTTTGGATCAAGAATAAAAAGTTTGTTTTTAAAATTTAGTGTATTTTCCTTTCTTCTATGTTTTCTCTATTTCTTCCTCTTTTATTTCTCCATGTATTATTTTCACCCATTAAACTTTAATTTTTCAAGATTTAAAATTTTTTCATAAATATTTTATGAAGAGTTAGTATGAATTTGCAAGAAACAAAAAAAGAAAAAAGACTAGAGGCCATTTGTGAGAAATTTTTTATACGGGCTGATTTCTAAAATGGATTTTTCTACACAACTTTTACTACACTCTACACTCCACATTTTTTAAAATTTTTAAAATTTAATTTTTTTTTGAGTTTATTTTTTTAAAACTATTTTAAATTTTTTATTCACTATTCATATAATAAATATTTGATAAAATAAAAAAATTTAAAAAAATATGATATATGAAATATAGATAAATAGTAAGAAGTTGAAAAAAATTTTGTTCTAAAATTGTCTCGTTTTCCCTGAAAAGCCCAAAAATTAAAAACAAAAGCCCAGCCCCCTATTTCGCAGACACCGTTTAACCCAATCTAGACAAATGTTATGCATCATCTCATATTATATATTTTATATATTTTAATATTATTTTATTTTTATTAAATTAATTGAAGAGTTTTATAATAAAAAAATTAAAATAAATATTATATATAATATATAAAAGAGTTGTTCTATAGAGCAGCCCACTGTAGGGTGCACACTTTGCACACCCTACGTGGCTGCACTATTTGTATTATTATTATATTTTTTTTTATCCTTCCTTGATTTGAACGCAGCGACTCGTTTTGAATCCATGATACCCATCTACTCCCGCTCCCGCAACCCCCTCCCTCCCGTTGCCGAGCACCCTCGCCGCCTCTGTCGTCGCCCAACACCGGTGCCGTAGTGCATGTTCATGCTCTGAAAAGAAGAAGAGATAATTCTCATACTCCAATCCATTACATATCTCAGTCCTTTCTTTTCTTTTTCTCTCTATTTAGTTCGCTGCAAAAATTTTGATTGCGAAGCTTCTAGGTTTCCAGGGATTTATCAGCAGGTCCCACTGTCATTGGATCCCCTAACTCTTTCTCATTCGTTTATTTAATTTCGGTTTCTCATCATTGATGTTGCTCAAGGAGGAGAAAACAAAAAATGAAAAAAAGAGCAGTGAGATTTTGTTTCTTCCTTTTTTACTTTTTCTTTTCTGATAGGCCTGCTAGATCTTCCACTACCTTTTGTGTCTCTTCATGCCATTGGTAAGAGATCTCTATTTTAAGTGCCATTTTTGGTTTCCTTGTATGCTTGCTTTTTCTATGATTAGAGCCGGATCTATTTCCTGCTAGTAGAATAATATTGTGAGGGGATAGTCGAGCTTAGTTCCGAATTTTCGTTTATTTGATTACTTTTATCCGCTCGGGCTGCTGAGTGAGCCGAACAAAAGCTTTGATGAGTTGTTAAAGGGAACCCAACTAAGGATTAGTAGTTTAACTAAGCTGTGTGGAGTGAAGGAACGATTTTGGTTTTTTTTTTTATGTTAATTTATGGAAAGAGTAGTTTTAAGATTAAAACGTCTAAAACTTTATAGAAATGGGATGAAATGTTATTAATTTTATTTTCCTGTACTAAATTTTCTCTGAAAGCAAAAGGAGCTCCATTATGTGAAATATGGATGCTTGATTTTGGAGCCAAAGGAACACTGGAAAAGAGTTTCTTCGAGGTAGACTGGTTGAGGAAGTGCCATTTGAGACAGTAGATCTAGAGCTACCTTTTAATGTAATATATATTTTGAGTTCTTTGGAATTCTTGCTTTACACTGATAATTAGGGATGATTGAACATGGTTTTTGTTCTTCTCTGAGGCTTCAGTGGTTTCAAGCTTTATTTGCAGTTACGCTGATAATTTATAGATTTAATTGGCAGTTTACTTGTTAGTTGTTACTTATCAAAAAATATTTTGATACATTATGTTTGAAATAACTAGTTTTAATTTTAGGTACTATATGGCAATGAAGACAAATTGTGCTGACGGTAGGACAAGGAGCTTTATACAAATTTTTGTTGCAGTTGGTTTGTGTTGTTTTTTCTATATACTCGGTGCATGGCAGAGAAGTGGTTTTGGGAAGGGAGATAGATGGTATAGCTATGGAGATAACTAAAGGTGGGGCAGACTGCAATATAGTCCCAAATTTAAATTTTGAGACTCACCATGCTGGTGAAGCTGGGAGTAGAGTTGAATCTGAATCAAAACTCAAAGTTTTTGAGCCATGCCATCTTCCTTTTTTTTTTTTTGTAACCTTGAACCAATTTGGTCTTTCTTGCTGGACTTGATGTTCCTTTTGGTATGAACTAAATGCTGTTCTCCATTTATCTTTCCAGTACAATTGTTTCTTTAGGTTACCTATTCTGAAGTTAGTCCACCAACGATCCTTGAAAATTCTTGCCTAGAGAAATGTCCTGGAGACAGCTTTTTCAGGGGCATTATATGAGCCAGTTGGAAGTTGCTGCTTCAGACACTATATGAGCCAGTTTTGCAGATATCGCCAATTAGCTTGTACGCTGTAAATTTTAAACAACTCTACTGTTTTTCTTTCCTACATTGCAAAAAAATAAAAATAAAAACAGTTCGTTGAACATGATTATCTTTCATTCGAACCTGAAAAATATTGAAATCAACAGAGTTACCATATAATTTTTGGACAGATTACCATATAATCTTGGACATATATTGTTATCATTACAATCACAATCAACAGAGTGCAATGTAAACACTTAAATTCTAAACATGTTTTTGTAAGTAACATTTAAAGTTACATTCGAAAATGTCTTACAAATATTACAACATTTCAAAAAAAATTAACTAGATGAACATTACAAATGTCCTAATATCCATATCGTAGCACTGACTGACATACATTATTGTTTCTCAAATATAAAATAATTACAGCACAAATCACAATAAAATAATATCCAATCTAGCTTCATCTTGAGTTTATTTAACTTTCATATTGCTTGATTCTCGTGCAACTGTCCAATCATGGAAGGATCTACAGCCTGAATATCTTGAGTCCTAAGAAATCTGTAGTTTTCCAGCTGCTGCTCTTGTAACTCTGTAAAAGGAAGCTACTCATGTCAGTCATGTAAAAAACATGAGTTCAAGCGATGGAAGTCATATTTGTGTCTTCATCGACGTGTTCAACATCGACGTAGTTCTGTAAAATGCACTATGAGAATATCCTTTTTGATTCAAATCATTAAATTTAACCAATTGCAATTAGTTTTGTTTTAGAATCCAAATTAGTGGAGATGTGGGATGCAGATATTTTTCTTCAAGGGTTCAAAACGATGGACCACTGTCACGAGATCAGCTATGGTGATGAAACCTGCCTTGTGTACTTTATAAACTTGGAAACTAGATTGAGAGCAGGAAACCCTAATTAATTAGAAACACAATATATCCTTCAACTATAGGATACAACAAACTTTTTTATTATATAAGTGGGATGCAACAAACTAATTTAAACTCTGGAGTAAACAATCCTCCAATTCTAGGTTCACAGTCATTCTTTTATTCCAAACAAATAAAAAGGATGAGAGTATTGATGTGAAGGGAAGGTGGGAAAAACTCATAAGCAACCATTACATTTTCAGGCAACCAACAATGCTCATGAAAAAAGACCACTCAGATTTGAAAAAAAAAAATGCAAATGTTAAGCTCTCATGCATGTATCGCCTGCTTAACATAAAATTCATGGAACTCACATATGCCACTCAAGACATCTATCATTCAGTAAAATCTGGGGCATTCAATTTGCAAGTTCATCAACACTAAAGAAAATCCATTTATGATTTATCATAAAGATGCAACCATAATCCTCATATAACTATTAACCAATAATTCAAGCCCACAAGACAAAATATATATATATATATATATATATATATATATATATATATGGGAAACAGGAAACGAGAAATAATTTTAGAGCATTAAAGAGAATAATTCAAAAGAAGCAAAACTTTAATAATTCAAAGATGAAAACCATTAATCCTCAAACTTTCTTGGACAGTTTCAAGCAATGAGAGTCTCACCAGGTAGCAATATCAGTTCTCAAGTTTTGGAGCACAAAACACGTCAGTTGGAAGCACTCCATAGTTCTGGAAATATTACACGAACTTGCTTTTCAAGAACCATTGCAGTGGGGAGAGAGAGAGAGAGAGACGGAGAGATTGACGTTGTAAAAATTCCATTTTTTTGAGTAAATGTGAACAAATTACTTATGACGGCACAGGAAGATGTTAAAGATGCAAATGATTTCGACACTCCATGCCCTAAGCCGCAATACCCATCTCACAAAGGCCAAAATTTGCCCCAAAATTCACCTCTCAGTACACAAGTAGAATAATAATACGGAAGGAAAAATGCACGGTGGAGTTACCTACAAAGCTGAGTAGAGAGAGCTCACAAACTCACGAGCAGAGGCGCGGTGAAACAGAGCTCACGAACTCACGAGCAGAGGCCCGACGTTGGGCAGACCGAGGAGCCAACAAGGGGTGGCGCTAGCGCTGGACAGGGGGAGGGGCGTCGCAGGGTAGCACTTGGCAGAGGGAGGGAGGGAGGGGCGACGCGGGTGGGGGTGGGGGGAGAGTGCAGACGGAACGCAGGGGTGGGGATGGGGAGAGGAAGTCTGCTGGACATTTCAACTTTCAAGAGTGAAATCTGAGAGAAGGAACGAGTTTTTTGATACAAGGAGAAATTAGTCATTTTATCAGGCCACGTAAGGTGTGATCCGGCTGATTTGAAACAGAGGCTGCTCCCCAGCTTTTTCCTATATAAAAATGATAAGTAGAACTATCCATCTAGCAAACCCTAAAACCTTTTTCCTTCTCTATCTCCTCATTTCCCTCCTGTACTGACAGATTCATCATTTTCTCAAAAACCTCTCTTTTCCCATGTCTCCATCCGACCGACTCACCATCGCTCTCTGTTTCTGGGTCGCACCATCTCTTCTATCCTTCCTGTTTCGCCGATGTTTTCTCTATTGCTACTTTTCTGCGTTGTTTGATCTCATCTGTTGCTGCATGCTTCTCTACTTTTTTCGGCAGGGATTGAATCTGGTGCACTGTTCGTTTCAATGCGTTGGAGGTCCAAAAGGTATAAACTTTTTTGCACTTTTGTTAATTATGTTAAACCTTTTTCTTAATTTTGGGGTTTATGGTTTGTTTCTCTTTGGGATCTCATATCGTCTATATGGTTTTCTTTTTGCAAGATTTGTTTTGGAGTGAAGTGTTTTTGTGCAGGAGAGAGAGTACAAAAAGAACTTGCACACAAATACTGTGACGGTGAAAATGTTTTTCAACTTCCAGAAAGTCACTATTAGGACTGAAAATCGAAACCATACCAATAGTTTTTTAATAAGAAGGTGGTGTTGATCGAAACCGGCCGGTTAAGGGGCAGAAAACTGACGACATTAGTCTTGGTGTGATTCCGACCGGTTTGCCAGTTTCCAATGGATTATGCAAATACAAATACAGAGTTACAAATCCAGAAAATGACCAAGGTCCAAAACTCAATCACGATTCCGATTGGTAACAGAAGCAACTAATATGGAAATTTTAAAAAATATATTACATATTCATTGATTTATATTGTAAAATTTTAAAATAAACAAACTCAAAAAATAAAAATCATACCGATATAGAAATACGAACTTCAAAGTCACGGACATAGAGATTTTCCAAGAGAGCGAGAGAGAGATCAGACGTGAACTACAAAGATGATATCGGGGCGATGTGGATCTCACTGGTGACATGAAAGAGAAGAGATGATGTGCGGCTAACGGATTGTGAGAGAGGAGAGAGTGTCTGTGTGAAAGTGAAGGGTTTTGCTAGACAACTTCTTACTATTTATTTACACTCCACTCTCTATATTTTTTAATATTTTTTTAAATTTTTTTTTGAATTTATTGTTTTTAAACTATTTCAAATTTTTTATTCACTATTCATATAAACATTATTTAATAAAAAAATTTAAAAAAAAGATGGAATGTGGAGTGTTGAGAGGTTGGGAAGATTTATTGAAAAGAGAAACTGAGAAAGAGAGAATCAGGAGAAAGACGAGGGGGAAATGAGGAATAAACCAATCAAACAAAGTTGTTTGGTTTATTAAATCAAACGGTGTTGTTTGAATTTTTTTTTTCTTTTAAATCTTAAGTGTAAAATGACGCCGTTTAACTTAAACGAGTTAAATGGAATATTTAAGTAAGATATATATGTGCTATCAGCCGATTTGGCAGTTTGATATTGGTTTAAATTCGGATCGATCTAGCTAACGTTGGTTTTATCAAATTTCTACCACCAGTTGATTGATTTTCCACCGGTTCCTAGGGGTGGGCAGCGAGGGCCTGCACCTCGCTGTCCCGCCCCCACACTTATATATTTTATTATATAAATATATATATTATATATATTTATTATTTGTACTATATATAAATATAGTAATGTATATTAAGTATAATTTTTACTTAAGTGTGAGATTTGTATTGTGAAAACAATCTATAAAAGGGTCACCTTATTATACTATAATTTACGCAAATATGCACTAGCAGATTTTAAAAGTATAGTCATATTTACAAATTTAAATTTACAATTTGAGTTAAATAATGTGTTTTTAATTACTTTTAGACTTAGAAATATTTTGGGCCTAGTAGACTGTAATTCATTTTTGGAGTGAGTAAAGGACGGGGCAGATTGAGAGTCTGCCTACCCCCCGGCATGCTGGGTGGGGTACCTCGCCCCTGAGATGCGGGGGCCGAGGGTGGGGAGGGGGCTACCCCGCACTATATGGTGTGGGTAGTACTCCTATTGGTTCCTGACTTCGACAACTAATTCCCCGTCGGTGACAACTGGTTCGATTGGTTCCTATACACTCCTAGTGAGTACGGCGGTAAAAGAAGGCTGTACCGATGGATGAAATCGTAAAATGAGAAACATGAAGGGATAAATTTGGAAAGTAAAATATTAGACAAAAAATACTATTACTTTTCAGATAGCCACTTTTATATATAGAAGATATAAAAATATGTTTATATGTTTCTATATATAAAAATAATTTACTATTTATCAGTTTAATTGTATAAATGTTATAAAAACTTTAATACCTTATATAAGTATAATTAATTAGAATGTGATGAGAACCAAGTAGCCATATAGTTTAAAATAATTGCGATTTTAAGATAAAACTTGTATATAATTATGTATTGTGAGTATGAATATTTTATTATATTATTTTTAATTTAAAAGGTTGTAATGAAATGATAAATGAGTTGCGATCGATTTAGCGTTTGACTTGATTTTTGATCAAATTGAAATGTGAGAATGTCTTACTTAAGTAGAATTTGAGCATGAAAAGTTCGATTCAATTCGAGTCAAGCTCGAGCTCAATTTGTTAATAATCAAGTCAAAGTTTGATTGGGTATCGTTCTCTCATACTCGCTTGTTTACAACCCTATACACTGATATCTTATACAAATCGAACACAGGTTTTGAGTTGAGTTCAGTTGAATTTAATTTTTTTATGAATAATAGTAAGTTAAATAATTGATAGAGTTAAGTGAGATCCATCTAAACTGAGTTTAAAGTGTGTTTGGATGTTAATATAAATTTAATATTTTTTATAAAAAAATTAAAAAAGATTGTGAGTCACATATAAAGGTGTTTTAAACTGAAAAAGATTGTGGATCCTACATATAAGAATGTTTTGAATTATGATAAATTTAATAATTTGAGAGCTGAGTATTTAAATATTAAATTTAATTTAAAATTAGACTGAATTCAACTGACTTCGACCGAACTTAAGAACCAAACTATCCCCAGTTGTACGGCTGGCTTCATCCGTGTAACCAAACGCACGTTAGTTTGGTTCTTAAAAGCTCGTCTCATCTGTATACTATAGATGGATGTAACCATCCAACTTTTGAGACACCTACTGAAGGCTTCTGACAGGCTATGTGCAAATATTCAATCCACGCCTTCGGCCTTCCTCAGTAATTTGAATTAAAAGTTCATAACATTAATGTACAAATAGATGTACAGTAATTGGAATTAAAAATATTAGAGAAAAAGAATATTCAAGTTTTTGAATAAATATAATTTGATATTACAATATTCAATTTTTTTGCAGCACAAATATTTCGATTTCCTAATAGATAAAATAATCAATAAGTCATAATTAAAATAATATATTTTCACAAAAAATTGATATTTTTGAGAGTATTGAATAGTTGAACAATTTCGGCATTGGGGTTTTATTAGGAAATTCGAAACTAATAAATTGGAAAAAAAAAACATCTATCACACTTTTAATACATATAATTATCTACTACAATAATCAAAATTATTCTAATTTATAATTAGAATAAAAAATTTCAAATTTCTTATATATATAAAAATAAATAGGTCATAATTAGTGTAATATCTCTTAAAAAATAAATTTTAATTTTTGGAAATATAGAGTAATTTCTGCAAACAACAAAAAATATAATTTGGGATTTAAATTTTTTTATAGATTTGTAATTAATAATAAATAGTGTTGTTTATTAATATATTCATAACTATTACACAGTAATTATTAAATGATTTTCAATCATTTGTGTGACCTATCCCTTTATCAAATTCTAAAAAGTAAAAACGATTTCATCTCATCTTATCTCATTATCAAAACACATATTTTTTTACATATCATCTCATCTCATCTCATCTTAACTCGAAAAGTTTACTACTATTTAAAATATATCATCTCATCTCATCTAAACAATGTAACCAAATGAAATTTTAATTGACTTTTCAATCGAGTTGAGTTTGAACACGAGAATGTCTTGTTTGAGTTGAGTTTAGATAACTAAGACCTTGTTTGGAATATTGAGTTGAGTTAAAATGAATTGAGATCTTTATGAATAGTAGTGAGTTGATATGGTTGAGCGAGTTTTGTGGAGATCACTTAATATGAGTATAGATGTGTTAGAATATTAAGAAGAGTTTAGATGTATTTATGTGAAGTTGAAAAAAATTGTGGGTCTCGTGTGTAAATAGGTGTTGAGTTGAAAAATATTGTGAATTCTAAGTGCAAAAAGGTTTTGAGTTGAGATGAATTTAATGATTTGAAAATTACGTATTTGGATGTTAGATTCAGTTTAAAATTAGATTAATTTGAATTGATCTCAAACCAGTCTAAATTCTAAACGGACCGCAAAAGGCTCTATTATAGGTCAAATAATGCATGAGCATCCCTTTTAATAATGGACTTGACTTTGACCAAATATTGGGCTTGTTTGGAAAGTTAGATGAGATGGAAATTTTGTAAATAGTAATAGTAGTAAGTTAATTTGTGAATAGTAATGAGATAGTTTAAGTTTAGTAGTTTTTAGATTTTGAAAAAGGAAAGAGAAAATTTTGAATAAAAAATATTATAAAATTAATGATTAGTTTAAAATTTTTATATTTAAATTATATTTAGAAACTAAATAAGATAAGATAAGATAAGATGATATAAGATGATACGAGAATTTTAGGATGATATATATTTCTAAACAAGCGCTAATAGTTCGAACTTGACTCGAATAAAAAAATCGTGGAATTTATGTTTGGATAGTGAAAATGTTTGAGAATATTTATAAATAGTAGTGAAAAAGTAATGAAAAAATAATAATAAAATATTAAACAATAGTAAAAAATAGATAAAAAATAATAAATAGTAAAAGATAAAGATAAAAAAAAAAAATAGTAATAATAGTGTTTAAGAAATCACTATCAAAAAAAGAATATTCCAAGTAACCTCGTCAGCAAAACCTAGATTAGATAGGTGCGCGCGCCACTGAAAGTAACCGTTGTATTATAGCCACGAGCTCAAACAAAATGGAACCAGAAGAGAGAGAGAGAGAGAGAGGGGCGAGAGAGAAAAATGAGATGTCGAGCGGTTTTTAGGGTTTCCCAGAGCAGGAACAGAGCGCCACTGCAGCTCCAGCCTCAAGCTTCGCGTTTGTATTCTCAGCTTCAATCCAAGCACGAACGGTTCGTCAATTATCATTTCTAGTTTCATTACCATAATCCTGAAATAACTTTGTCGCGACGCTTGGCTGCCAAGAAATTGTAGGAAAAAGAAAGATATCGTAATCATGGACCAAATTTTGATTCTGTTCACAATAAAAGCATCGGAATGACGCAAGAAGTTGACTGCTACGAGTCACGACTACTGTTAGTATTATTGTTTTCTATGTTTCATTTGTTTCATTGGTAGTGGATTTTGTCTTAGGTCTTCTTTTGGAATTGCCTTCGACATTGATGGCGTCGTTCTTCGCGGTCGCTTTCCCATTGGAGGCTCTCCGCAAGCTTTGAGAAGACTGTATGGAGAATCTGGTACTCTACAACCTATGCATCTCTCTCTCTCTCTCTCTCTCTCTCTCTGAGTGGCTTGTGAATTTTCTCTATAAATACCTTTATCTGGTTGCTGAGAAATTGGAGGAAGAGTAAAGGGAATAAGAATTAATGAGTCCGTGTTTATCGTTGTCTCTGACTCAGATTATTAGAAATTCATTTCAGTATGTCAAAATTGTTGTAAATTGAGTACTGTTTTTTATATACGACTGGGCGGGTCGGTGTGTTTAAATTACTGAAAGTTGGAAGGTGGTGATAAAAGTAATATTTACTTTGCTACTCTGTTAATTTTTTTTATAAGCAATAATTTTATTAATAGCAATATAGGCAAAGCCCAAGTACATAAGAACTTTTCTACTCTGTCATTGAATGTGACTCGGCTAATTTTTGCTGCAGGTGCTCTGAAGGTGCCTTTTATTTTCTTGACGAATGGTGAGTCATCAAGTGATTCCATCTGTGGTTCACGAGAAGAAACATGAAGAGCTAATAAGGACAGTAGCCTCAAATATATTTGTTAACATCCATTTATTAATTAGGCTTAGTGAAGTAGATGTGCACAAACATGTGATGGCATGCATCGACCATAGAATGTTCGGGATGCATTTGTTTTGGATGTTTTTTTTTAAGTTGTTTTGGATACTTACTCGTCGGGTAATACAAATTATTTTGACAAACGCACACACATATAGGGGAAGATATTTCTCAAATTCCATTATTTTAGCATGATTTCAGTGCATGGATACACTGTATTTTTTGTAATTGTTTATACTTATCTTGAGTGATGTGTACACGACAGCAATAAAATGAAGAACACAGTTGTTTGATTTGAATAGGAGGTGGCATCCCCGAATCCAGACGTGCCATTGAGCTAAGTGATCTTTTGGGGGTATACATTTTACCTTCTCAGGTAGTGTTTCATTTTTCTGGTTGTTTATATTTTCTTTCAGTATAAATAGGAGATTGAAATATATTTGTTAGTGATGTTATGACTGGCATTTGATTGATGGAATATTGGGCAATTGCTATTCTTTTTGTGTTATCCTAATGCAGGTTGTACAGGGTCACTCATCTTTTAAAACTTTGTTGAAGAGGTATATATATATCACTTTGATGCAAACCTTCTCTACATTAAAGCATTGCATTGTTTTGCATCATCGTTGTCGTCAAGCCAGGTCTTTTTTCTTTCCATGACTGACTGGTGAAAGCTAAGCTTGGATAGGTCCGACTACAGTTTGTCTATAGGAAACAGTCTCTGTTTACAATAAGCTTCAGTCTAGACTATCAGTACCAAAGACAGATATTTTAAATGCATTTGTATTTTCTTGTCATTGAAATATCCTCCAATAGTTATTTGGTTTATTATATTGAATTGTTCCATCGTTCCATGATTATTGCCAATGTATTTTCAATGTTTTATCAGTTATTATGTCTTTCGCATCGTACTGACATATTATATTATCATCATCTTATATAAATTTTATTGATTTCCTCTTTAGATACGAGAATGAACTCATCATTGCCACCGGAAAAGGGGAACCTGCTCTTGTAATGTCTGAATACGGTTTCAAGTATATTTGCCTATACCTCAGTCATAATATTTCCTGATCTGAAGCCCCATAGCTTTCTATATTTTGTCGGAATTATGTGTGACTTTGTTTTTGGTGACAGAAAGGTCCTTTCATTAGATGAATATGCTTCCTACTTTGAGAATATTGATCCTGTTTCTCAATATAAGATGTGGACAACTAAGTGGGAGTCGAGTAAGGGTAGTTGCCCCAAGAACTTGGTTCCAAGTTTCAACATCACTTCTGACAGAGTTAAGGCAGCTTTTGTCGTCAGCGATCCAGTAGATTGGGGCAGGGACATTCAGGTGATCGTTTTCCTATTTCATCATTTTGAAAATTGCAACGAGCCAGGTGATGCATTGTACTTAATTGGTAAAATGTTACTTAAGTACCTATAAAAAGAAATGTTACTTAAATACCTATAAAAAGAAATGTTACTTAAATTGTATCGTATGTAAATAAATCTAGGAATTAGGATAAGGAGAACGTCTTTAAAAGGTTTCCAATATTGGTGCAATGGAAGGTGAAAAATTCAAATGCAATAAATTTTTGCGTATATTTTGCTTTTGTTGTCTGTAGCGGCCTCGGTTTTCCTACGAGTTCTCAGGAATATTATGTACCTTTGATGTTCTATTGTGGTTGATCTTCTTTGTTGTGATGCACTAACTTGTGCATACTACATTTTATCATCTTATCCCAGATAGTATTTATTGTAGCCTTGCAAAAGTGCTGAACTTATTGATGGATTGCATTAGGTTCTCTGTGACATTTTAAGCTCTGGAGGCCTTCCTGGAGATGAGAATGGACAGCAACCACCTTTGTATTTTGCTGCTGATGATCTTGAATATCAGGTTGGTCATTAAGCGAATTCAGAAATGTAGCCATGGTGTGTAGTCTATAAATGATTTTTATATGTACTTTAAATAGGATCCCCAAAATTGCTTTTAGAAAATGATCAATCCAAATTTGTTGATTTAACTGAGAGCTATTCATAAATGGTGTAACATTTCTACACAAAACTTGTGAATACTTACATCGATTACCTAGTTCATGGATTCAAAGAGGAAATTTCTTACCCGTGTGAAGTGCAGCAGAAAAATCATAGATGCTGGTCAGCTTGAATGGTTTTAACTCAGTTGCTGAAGTAACTTGAGAATATTACTTACAGTTGACCTACTTAATACAGGCAGCATTTCCATCTGAACGCCTTGGAATGGGTGCTTTCAGAATTGCACTAGAAAGTGTCTTCAACAGGTAAGGTTAGTGTCTCATGCCTAAAAGTGTTTTTAATCCTCACTTCCATCAAATTGGGGGGGGGGGGGGTGTTCATCAGATCGGATTTTAGTCAATGAGCAACCTCTTGGTTTGCATACCTACTCTTAAGAATCCAAGAGAGGATTTGCCTCTTCCTTAATTGTTCGCATTTAGAACCCATTTGGAGGAAGCAACACCTTGATTCTATGGTAAAATTATCATATGTTCTAAACACTATTTCACTCACCTTTATATGAAATTTATGGGTATTGGATCACTCAACATAAGTAGTAATTGTCATCAGCTCCCAATAGTAGAATAATTCCTATATTTGATTTTGGTTTCCAGAATTCACTGTAATGCTTTGGACTGCGTTATATTTGGGAAACCAAACCCGTTTGTATTCAAGAATGCAGAAGCCATACTGAGACAGCTTCGCTCATCATGTGATGATAATTACATAAATAATGGAAACAATGGATCCCACCCTTTCAAGACGCTTTATATGATTGGCGACAACCCGTTAGTTGATATCAAGGGTGCACAACAGGTTTGTCTAAGCTCTTGAAATTTCAACAGAATATAAAAAAGGGTTTATCTACTGTCTAGATACCTCAAAGAACTCAGGTGGGCATTCATCCGAGGACAATCTCTGAATTACACATTAAGACGTTGACCCCTTTTTTTTCTCTTTGCTGATTTCATAGTCCTTTGGCCTGAATGTTACCTGAAGAACACCTTGTCAAAATCAAATGTAGTAGACCGAATGCTACATGGATAATTCATAATCAAATGTATCAATTGTTATATTACTGACGGGACACCTTTCAATACTCAGGCAGGACATCCTTGGTTTTCAATTTTGACGAGGACAGGTGTTTTCAGGGGACAAGATAATCATGCAGAATTTCCGGCTGATCTGGTGAGTTCATTGTTGATGTCATTTCTTTTATTATTCCTATGGTAAACATATAGAAAAGATGGGAGAGTTTGGGAATGTGAAAAATATGTACTAATAATTGCTGTTATGTTTTGCTATGTTTCTCTTTCTTTGGTACATGTGAAGGTCGTTGATACTGTTGAAGAGGCCGTTGACCATATTTTGAAAAAGGAGAGTACGTCTTAGGACGTACGCCATTGTTAAAATGGAATCCATTTTTCGTGCTGTCTTGACCAAAACCATTATATGGCAGGTAAAAAGATAATTAAAGCCAGAAAACGAAGGCTTCTCTCTTTAGCAAGTTAATTTTTTTAAATGACGTTTTTGTTAGATAGAGGATGGAAAGTGCAATTGTGTTTCTCGTAATTTCAGTTTTTTACCATTCAAAAGGCTTCGCTCAATTTCAATTGCTCGATGGACCATCGCATGGCCATTACTCGGCGTTAAGCAACTCTCTCAGACTTTACAGATAGTAAAAATAAATTAAAAAATTACATTTATTTTATCAAATTTCTCTTTTTGGAAATTTAAACTATCAAATTTGTCGTTTATTTTTCAATTTGAAATATAAATTACAATTTACTTTCCTTGTTAAGATCGGAGGGGAGATGGGAAATAGATTACATGACACATCGGTTAAATGAGATAAATTATATGTAAAGTATCAATTTGTTGGAGTCAAATACTTTATTTATTTATTTATTATACGTGGAAAAATGGTTATAGTACGAAAGGGAGAGTATAATTTTTTCTAAAATAAAAATAAGATTAATATTACATGTACAACCTCGTCTCATAGTAAAAGGAAAATTCTATATGTCATATTGTCATCATATTTTTATCTCATTAAGTAAGATGTGATACATTTATCACTATTAAATGATCATTTATTATATATTTTTTTATCATCTAATGGTGATAAATATACTACATATTATTTAGTATGATCAAAATGAGATGAGAGTGTGGTGTATAACATTACTCATTGTAAAATTATGAATTTTCCTAAAATTAAACAAGAGAGGCAATATGATTTCTTGGAAAGTGAAATGAAAAACCATGCTACTAAATACCAGGTTTATGCACAAAACACAGTCCTTAATTTGTTTTTTTGAAAGGTTTTACTTATCATTCTCACAATATACACCTAATTTTTTTTACCAAATATGTGATGTATGGATGATGAATAGAAAAATTCAATTAGTTTAGAAAGAATAAAATAAAAATGAAAAAAAAGTAATTTACTCATTATCTCAATTTTCAGCATTCACTCAATATTTTACTTGTGAGTCTATCGTCTAATGCTACAGCATGGGATGATGAGAGAATGATGAATAGATTTTTTCAAAAAATAAAAATAAGTGGTGTGTGGTATATGAGAATGATAAGTAGTAAATCTTTTTTTTGTTTTTGTTTTTTTGTTTTACAATGTTGTTCTCTATGTGACAGAAAAATCGGCCCAGACTGGTGGAACCAATACGGTTTTGGATCAGTCCGGTTTTGGACCCGTTCCCTTAGTTCCAAAACTGGTTGGTATTGGTCTGATTCCAATTATATGCTTTTTAGGACTGTTATTATAATTTATTTGATCATATGCTTTAAATATAATATGTATATATTAATAGAGTTTTATGGCCTAATAAATTCTCAATATGTTCCTTTTGATAAATGCATAATACATTAGTAATATTAATATATATTAGTATATTAATTACATTTTGCTTTAATTAATTAATATACATTAGTATACAAATATATATTAATATATTAATTAAATTTTATGCCATACTCTTAAAATCGAAAAACCGGATTGAACCGATAAAACCAGAGGTATTGGTTTAGGAGGGTAATTGGTGCGTAATCAGTTTTTGAAAATGTATGTTCGGTTCTAAATTTTGTCTAAAATTAGACTAGACCGAAACGGTTACATCTCTAGTTGTATCCTCAAACTGAAAAAACAAGTCCAATAGAACCTCCAACATATCTCGAAAAAAAGGAAACGAATGAACCAGACCGATTTGAAACTAGTTCTTAATTATCATAAATGGTTGAAAATCGGTTTGATTTCAATTTTAATTTTTAAAACACCGGTTCAGTTGTACATATATATGTTATTTTTAATTTTTTATATTAAATTATATATTATACACTAAATTACTAATTAATATAACTTGAAATTTTAAAATATTATTATTCACGTCTAATAATCTTATAACAGAAAATTAATCTTATAAAACTTAATATAACATTTGATTATGATATAACATAAATTATTTTTTTAAATTTTTAATATAATATTTGGATCTTGATATAACATATAAATTTTAATTTTATAACTTGAAATTAAAATAACATAAAATTAGGAATATGGATCAATAATTTGTTAAAATTTTGTGAGAGTATGATTTTGTTTATTCATAAAATTTGAAAAATTGGATCGAAATTGAAAAAATTAGAAGTTTCGGTTTTGGTGGTGAATCAATTTGGTATCGATTCTTAAAGTTTTAAAACCAGTACATATTGATTTGGTTATAAAAAAAGTTTAAAATTGAACCGAATTGGACTGGTTGCAATCCCATATAATCTGCTCCTTAATCTCACCCTTATGTCCCAACAGTCAGAACCGCCAATACCATCATCCATCGTGAAAGCGATTCTCCTAGCTTTCCCTCATCCCATCTTTTCAAGAATTTAGATTGCATTTGAATATTGAAAGAATCTCAGATAATTTGAATTGATTTGTTAATAGTATTTTGTAAGTCCTATTGAGATGTATTTGAATTTAAATCGGTTATGATATGCTAGATGTATGAAGTAGATTGAAATGAATTTAACTTTGTTATGAAAAATTAAAAAAATAATAAATCTCATAAATAGTTAGTTTGAGAAGAAACTCACTATAACGACCAAACACAGCCTAAGACCCAACCCAAACTCATTATGTCATGTCAAAATCACCATTTTCTTCAAGTGCAATTTAGATAATGAGTTGAGATGAGATGAGATGAGTTAAAATTAAAATTAAATAAAATATTATTATAATATTACTTATTGATATTATCAATGTTTTAATATTTATAAAAATTGAATTATTTATTATATTTTATATGAAAATTTAAAAAAATTGTAATAATGAAATGAGATAAAACAGTATCCAAATAGGACCTAAGTGATTGTATTGAATTACGGTTTATCTTGGTTACGACATACTCAATCCGAACATTTTACTTTTGCAGTTGAATTGCTCGTTTATTATAAAACAGTGAAAAGGAATCAACGTATGAAATGCAAATAACTTTTGAGGAAAACAGAAAACATTCATGAAAAACAATTTTCACTCTAACAAGCCATGAAAACTTCAAGGAAATGTACAGGGTTCGTCTTCCACAATTCAAAACACAGACACTAGATTGCCTCCTTAGATCATTTCAGTTAACAAGTTAAAATCATTCCAAGATGCATGATATATTCAACACAATCCGTACATATAGTATGAGCCTACAAACTTTAGAAGATAAAAAAAATAATTTACGGAATAAGCCTAAGAAATTCTGTTCAAAGAAGATTATTGTTATATACTACTACTCTAGAGGTGCTTGGCAAAGATTGATGCAACAACCCCTTTAGCTATGGGGTGATAAAAGTCACAAGCCTCTGCAAACACCCTCTCAGCCAAAATCTTCTCCTCTTCCTTTCCAGTGCCTTGTACAAGAGCGGTGTAAAGTGGGCGAAGGTACTTCATCCTTCCAACTTCCTTCAATGTTTTTTCCACCTCACCATATTTATCTCTGCACTTAGATGAAATGGCCATTTGGAGAAAGGCAACCTTCACCTCATAATCCTTTGATTCCGATAGCCTATACCGTTCATCCAAGGCCAAGACCTGCACATCCAACCAAAATTATGATCAGACAAGTGTAACAAAACATTTTCGGGTCCATGAGATTAAAAAGTATAAAAGTAAGTATATCAAGGAGTTCTAAATTTATGTGGATGACTTGAACTGAAGAATTATGCAATAGCTAGCTTTTATGGATCTTTGGTTCTTGTCTTTTGGTGGTGTCTTGGAGGAAAACAAACAGGCCATGGATGGGCTTAGAACTTTCTTTTTCAACACTTTATTCCAATGGTAAATTGTAAATAGAATTCAATGGATTGCGTATCCATAACTTTCTCATATCAATTGTCAATCATACTTCGGTGTTTCTCTTGTATACGACCCGTGTACATGGGCGATGCCTATAGCTATCAATAAAAGTTCTTGCTTACCTATAAAACAAAAAAGATCTTTGGTTCTTGAGGAAACGGAGAATGCATTAAGAGGTTCAATACCAGATCTAGAATGTGTGTTCAGCAGAACTTAACCTGTGCAAAGGAATGTATAAAAAAGTTCATACAAGAGAAAGCATGCATTGTGATCCAGTGCATCTACCTATCTTTATGTTGGTAGTTTCAATGCATCAAGCCTTTGAATAACCCATTAAGAATTCTAGTTGTGGGGCAGGTGCCTAGACTGGGGGCTAAGTCCTATAAGAAACTAATAAAAAAGAAAAAACTTTTCATCTTCAAAGATTATTTCTGGTCAAATAAACTTCTTTTTTTCCTCATGAAAAAATATGACAGTTTTTTTTTTTTTATATTGGCACCGGGTGTCCAGGAACAGCGTGCTGGCTAATCCGGGAGTGCACAAGTCCTTGGCAAGGAGTTTCCTACAAGTGCACCTTGGGTAATTTAAGGGGAAAATCCCTAGTCCGATGGTCCCTAGAGATTGTTTGCACCCAAGGAGATTTGAACCTTAGACCTAGGGAGAGCATACCCTCAAGCCCAATTCCTTTACCACTTGAGCCAACCCCTAGGGGTTAAAAATATATAAGACGATATTCAGCCAGTTCTGTCGATTGACATCATGTAACATGGTGATGAGATGTCTATTAAACACATCTAAAGCAGAATGTTCAACCTGCATATACAAATTACCTCATAATCACTTAAACCCATTTATTCAAGTAAAAAACATCCTTACACCAGTTCAGAGGTTGTAGACCACGAAATCTAACATATTTAAGGGGGAGAGGGTTAAACACACAGCAATCATGATATTAACGAAAGAATAAATAAATCAAAACAAAAACGATTGGAAACTCTTAACATGATAAGAAACCATTACCTGTGATGTTTCAACGGATTTGGGCAGGTTCTCCAAGTAGAGTTCCCATTCCTGCCCTTGCCAGTCTGCAACTTCATCCTCTCTTGGCATCCTCCCTAGCTTAAACTCATTGGCAAGTGATACAATCTTGGTATATATATTAGAAACTGGTTCGTATGCATCTGGAGGGATACCAGTACCCTCAGTCCATAATTCTAAGTCAATGTCATTCTCTATTCCGGGGATGTTTGCTTTCAGGAAGTCCAGAAAGGTCTGGGTATCAATTGATTGGAACTTAAAGGTGGCAATGTATTTCTTGAGGAATTCATCAAACACAGGCCTTCCAATCTATGCAGTCGAGAGGAAAAACACCACTGGTCAGAATATTCGTCATACAATAATGTCCAGTTACACCAATATTATATGCA
This sequence comes from Cyclocarya paliurus, assembly GCA_029856935.1. NCBI lineage: Eukaryota > Viridiplantae > Streptophyta > Magnoliopsida > Fagales > Juglandaceae > Cyclocarya > Cyclocarya paliurus. Next base: position 3,161,707 of record JARVXP010000207.1, on the reverse strand, counting down.
TAACATAGGATCAGATACTCCTATAACTACTGCAAGGGGCAGAAGACACCGTCACTTTCATAAGCACATTTATCAGACATAAAATGACACATTTTATATGATTTCAGGAGGCGATAGGGAAACATACAGAATAAATCCATGCTAAGAAACAGTAGGCATACCTGACGTTCAATACGCCATAGAAACTGAAAACCTTTCTCATATGGGACTTGAGAATAGACATCATCTGGGTCTACACCTTCCTGATTGGTTTTGAGTTTTGTGAACTCCATCTTGTCCTTGAATCGCTCCATCTCCTCATTTAAACCTTTCCAACCAATTCCAATATTCAATGTAGCTCTGTCCTCCCCTTGTACAGCTTCAACAATCCTTCTCTCCGCATAAGTAGTAAACCCCTAGTACAAGAAACAAGAAAACTAAAGCCAGTTCCAAAGAACAAAACTCGCTCTTGCCACCACAAAACATGCGATTAATGAATCTCAACTTCTTCAACAAACCAGTACTTCATTATTCTTCTACGATTCTGATGCAATTCAAAGTTTATATATATATATATATATATATATATATATATATTACCAAAAAATCTTGATATCTTATATTTAACCTTAGATCTTCGTGAATCGTCACATCAGGAACTCGAAACCAACCGTAAATCCCAGTTCGGCTATCAACAAATACGAGGCTAAGGAAAGAAGAAACACTCAAGCAGCTTGTTTGCTAAGCATTTTGAACATCTGCAAGAGTTTCCTTTTAAGGCCTCATATTCTCCAACAGAAAATAATTAGTTAAAAAATGCAAATAATGAGACACATCATCCTCTGAAAATATGCTTGCACAGATGGATGAATTAAGAAGACCACAAAAATATTTGGAAAAAAAAAAACAGCAAAAAAAGAATAAGAAGCGAAACACGAAAAGGAAAAAAAAAAAAACGAAACAGCAAGAACAAACCAAACAAATCTAATGTACACAAGCTATACCTCATTCAACCAAAAATGGTCATTGGTCTTGTTAGTGATCAAATTCCCGGTCCAACTATGCGCAAGCTCGTGGGCCACCACCTGGGCCCCGCTGGCATCACCCTTAATGACAGTGGGCGTCAAGAACACCATCCTTGGGTTCTCCATGCCCCCGTACGGGAAGCTCGGTGGCAACACCAACAAATCGAACCTCTCCCACTCGTACGGCCCGAACAACCGCTCCCCTTGCCTTATCATATCCTCCGTTCCCGCGAACTCCCTCGCGGCGTCGTCCAACAAGCCCGGCACCGCCTCGGCATAAACCCTAGTCCTTGGCCCCACCTCCCGGAACCCGAGCTCCCCCACAGCGAAGGCGAATAGGTACGGCGGTATCGGCTGCTCCATCTCGAACTCCTCGACGACCCTCTCCTCCGTACACCACAGCGAGGAGTCGCAGACCAACGCCGCGGCCTCCTGGCTCAACGGGGCCCGCCGCTCAACGTGGCGCGCGGACATCACCGCTGAGAGCTGGCGCGGGATGTTGATCCGGCAGCTGTAGCGCACGCGCGCGGCGGGGGTGTCCTGGCAGGGGAAGACAGATCGAGCGTGGATGGCCTGGCATTGGGTGTAGACGAAGGGGTCCTTCTTGTTGAATGTTTGCCAGGGTAAGAGCCATTGAAGGGCCGAGGAGGACGGGGAGGTGGAGTAGAGGATGAGGAAGGAGGAGTGGTTGGAGAGAGAGACGGTAACGTGACAGCCCTTAATTGGATCAGGAGGGGAGATGGAATAAGGGATGGCGGAAAGGGAAATGGGGTCGCGAATGGAGTGGATGATGAGAGAGCGAGTGTCGAGAGAGAGAGCGCCGGAGTGAGGGTTCGGGAGGGAGATGAGGGCCGAGCCATGGATCGTGGAGGTCGAGAAGTCTACGTAGAGGGTGAGAGAGACGTGGGTTGCGAGAGGGTGGGCGGAGTCTGTGAACGAGTGGGGGTCGATGGGTGCCATATCTTTAGGGTTTTGTAACGTTGAAGGAGGGGGAACTGGGAACTGAAGAAGAGAAGAGAAGAACCAGCGGGAGAGACGGAGTGGGAAGTTTGCATAATATTATATAATATAATAAAATAATAATATATTGGGTATGATCTGAATATATTTAGTTTTGGTGGAGAAATTGGGGAATATATAATATGAATGAATTCCATGTTGGGTGAGAGATTGGAACGAAGGAGGGGGTGCTTTTTTACTTTAATTTAATGAGTATTTTTTGTGGTACGGTTTTAAATTTGTAGGGAGAATTAATCATAATAAGAAAAAAAAATATATATATATATAATACTATTACTGCTTCTACGATAACGAATCCAATCCCCTAACCCAACTTATTAAAGCACGAATCTATTCTGTGTGTTTTGTTTTTTATCTTTTTTTGTGTTTTTTATTAGAGTCGTGCTACGTATCAGTCACTGTTCACGGTTGATGCGTAGCACACCTTATGTGTTAATATATATATATTTTTCACCTGTTTCTCTCTTCTCCCTCTCGCGTTTCTCTCCTCCCGTGTCCCCCGTTGCAGCCTAGATCTGGCATTGCCGCCGCCGGCTCAACCTCCAACCGCAACCAACGACGACCGCCACCGAACCTGTCCTCCTCCTCCAGCCTGAGGTCGTAGCTCCTCCGTACGCACGCCCGTCGCCTCATCCCACTCTGTCAGACCCCCACGTAAAATCGCCTCCAAAGGAGCCGCCCATGTCCTAGCCATGTCCGGGACATGCCCCTTGATCATGCCACGAGCATGCCTTGGCCCGTGCCTTGACAAGCACGGGGCGCCCAGAATGCAAGCTGTGTGCGCGCGGCACCTCGACCCCAGCGAGATTAGTGGCCATGCGCAACCCAGCGCATGGCCAGGCATGCGCATGCCCATGCACCGCGCGGCCCTGCGCATGCGCGCAGGCTGCATGGCTCAGTGCGCGCACGCAGGCCGCATGGCCCTGCGCATGCGGGTAAGCCGCATGGCCCCGCACGCCCTTGCAGGCCGCACGGCCGTGTGCACGCCCATGCGCACACCCGAGCACCCGCAGCCGACCATGCCCCCAGCCGCATGGCTCTCTTACCGCACATCAGCGAGGTTAGTGGCATGCCTTCCAGGCATGCCATCCAGCACACGGGCCCAGCCCGTGCCATGCGGAGCAAGCCAGTGGCATGCCCACCAAGCATGCCATCCAACGCACGGCTCCAGCCCGTGCCATGCAGAGCAGGTCAGTGGCATGCCCACCAGGCATGCCATCCAGCGCATGGCTCCAGCCCATGCCTTGCAGCAGGCTCACATGGCTAGTCACCACTAGCAGGCCGAACATGGCACCATGCCATGCCCACCAGCCGGCCCATGCATGGCACCATGCCATGCACCATAGCTAGCCATGCCGAGCCACTTAGCCATGGACCAAACCGAGGACCACCATGCACCACCCTAGCTGACCCTTGGCTCATGCATGCCACGACCTAGTGGTCCATGCCACTATCTTCACTTATGTTATTTAATTATTTATTTCAATTTAATTCTTTTATTTCAAAGGGGCCTTTTGGGGGTTCCCAAGTTGTAACCTTATAAATAGGACCCTTAGTCATTTCTTTCACATCTTTTGACAATAGCCTTTGTGGACTACTTTGTTCTTGAGATCACTTTCGGTGCATAGCACTTGGGCTCTTTGGGGTGCAATTCGTGAATCCCTAAGGAGAGAATCACACTTTGCAATTCGTGAATAAGTGTGATTAATTCTATCAATCATATGAGTATTTTTCCATTCATTCTCTTGTCTTCCATTTAATTCTTATTGATCTTGATATTTTATGTTCATTGTTCATACTTTGTTCATAATTGTTCTTGAGTGATTCGAAGTGTGTTGCCTAGTCCATTTCATCTTCCTTCCATCCACATACTCGACCAACACTTGTTGCCCTACTTTCCATATTCGGCCATCACATCCCAAAAATACCCTTCATCCAATCAATTCCCTCCATAGCCGAGATACACCTTCCATACAAGATTCAAATTCAAATTTCGGCTCCTTGCCTTATTTGAATTAGTCTAGCCGCCCACTCCACTTTCCATACTTGAGTTTCCATATTGGAAATCCTAGTTGACCCCATCTATTTCCCTTGGCAGGCCATCACCCTAATCCAAAACACATCCCAAGTTTTTAGGAAACTTTCCTAAAAACACTCACTTACCCCATTCGGCTAAGCCTTGGCCGCCCACCACATTTGCCCTAGCTCCAAACCCTAATCATCTCATTCCACAAACTCTAGCCGTCCATCTCACTCATCCAAACCCTAAACCCTAATGCAAGTGGCGCCAACCCTAGCTCACCCTAGTGCCGTGCACCACTCTCCATTGTGATCTCAACACTTAGCCAATTTTCCACCTACCATACACTTCTAACTAGCCTAAACACTAACCTCACCTTGCCCAAAGTGCCACCATAGCCAACCTTAAGCGTGAACCAAGCAAGTGAAGGACTTGGAGTCGGTCAACTAAAGGAGCTCATTGCCGAAGAGGACTTAGTGTTTAGGGACTTGACCGGGGTCCCTAACATTAATTGGTGCATTCATTGAGAGGCATCTTGCTTGGTGTTCTTGAGAAATTTTCATTTCTCTACGAGATAAATGACGCGTTAACCCAAACTTTGTAAATTGGTTGGGGGAGACCCTCGTTGGATCCCATTTATTTTGTGTTATTACTTGTGAAATTGGAGTTTGGGGGTTGAGGTAGAGGACGGAGTAGAGTTCTCGAAGGGGTCGGCTACCCTTGAAGGTAGAGGACCCGAGGTTGGACAGTGTGCAAGAGGGGTCGACCACCCTTGAAGGTGGGGGACCCAAGATTGGACTTTTGAGCCGTGATCAAGCTCCACCAACCGAAGTGCTGTCCAATTTTAGTGCAAGATCAGTTTGCAAGCTCAGTTGCAAGACTCAGTTGCAAGTTCAGTTTGCAAGACTCAGTTGCAAGCAATTGCAAGATTCAGTGCAAGTCAAGGAACCATGAACTGAGAGGAGAATGAAGCCGAGGATCAAGGTGGTTCAAACCGGGGACGCCTTGAAGCTTTAGAGGGGCATACCACAAAGTTGACTAGTGTCCTTGGTGAGGTCACAACCACATTGGCCGAACTAAGGATGGCCTTGAATGCTAATGCTCGTGAGACTGAAGAGAATAGCCGTGCCATGGATGCCATGAGACGTGACAACAATGCAAGTCTTGAGAGGCTTGAAAGAAGATTGGCCGAACACAATGGCCAAAGGAGGATTCCTAGTCCGAATGGGCAAAGGCAAGAAGCCTTTGTTGATGGAGCCGAGGCAAGTGTAACGGGCTCCATGCATAATCCACCTAGAGTCGAGTATAGGAGAGGAGGCCGTGTTGAGAATGATCAAGTGGCCGTGGAAAGATGGATTAGAGAGGAGGATCATCGATCTAGAAGCCCAAGTAATTTGAGGGAACCTCAAGATGCGAGGTTTGAAATGCCAAGGCATGAAGAACACTATGAGGCCGAGTATGATATGGGCCATGAAGAACCGAATGACTATGGTGGCTATGTCAATGGAAGACATCACAACCGTGATAGAGAGAGGGGCTATAGAAACCGAAGACATGATGATGATCACTATGATGAAAAAAGAGGAAACCAGACTCATGACCGGGGACCTAGACGACCAAAGGTAGATTTCTCCAAGTTCAATGGGGGGATCCTTATGAGTGGTTAGATAAAGTAGACCACTACTTCCTGGTCTATGAAGTTCCAAGAGATGAGAGAGTATCAACCGCTTGCTTCCATCTTGAAGGAAGAGCAAGTAAGTGGTGGAGATGGCTACGTGATCAATATGACAAGGAGAGAAGACGCCTAGGATGGACGGCCTTTGAGAAAGAATTTTTTATGCAATTCGGCCCCTCACCAATTGTTAACCACCATGGGCAACTTGCCAAGTTGAAGCAAGAAGGGAAGGTGCATAACTATATTGATGATTTTCGGCAACTCCAAACCCTAGTGAGGGGTTGGTTCGAAGAGGCACACATTGGCACTTTTGTAGATGGCTTGAAGCCGTGGCTAGCCAAAGAGATCAAATTGAAGCAACCAACAAGGCTTCAAGAAGTCATGAGAATGGCCGAGATTTTGGAGGAGAGCACTCACATTGAGAAGCGTCAATTCAAGGACATGGGGAGCAAGTTCACCAAACCTTTGCAAACCAAAGTTCCTTGGAAGGGCAAGGAGGATGTAGGGAGTGCATCAAAACCGAAACCTTATGAAGTAAAAAAGTTATCAATAGAAGAAGTTCAAGAGAGGATTAATAAGGGGCTTTGTTTCAAATGTGGTGACAAGTGGAACAAAGAGCACAAGTGTAAGGCCGGTCAAGCATATGTATTGCTTGAAGAAGACACGAGTGAAGAAGAGAAATAAGAGCATGAAGAGTCAACTAGTGATGAACCCGAGCATATTGAGGCCGAATCTAGTGAAACACTAGAGGAGGCCGAATTGTCCTTGAATGCTATTTCGGGTGTCCAAAGGCCTACATCCATGAGAGTAATGGTATGGGTGGGAAAATTTGAGGTGACTCTCCTAGTGTATAGTGGATCCACTCACAACTTTGTCAATGCCAATATTGTGAACAAAATTGAATTGAAGTCGTGCACCATTGAACCCTTTGAAGTGAAGGTAGCAAATGGGAACAAGCTTAGGTGTGATGGGCTTGTCAAAGAGGTACAGATGAACATTCAAGGGGTAAGGATTGTGGCCGACCTCCATGTGTTGGCACTAGTCGGACTTGATGTGGTGTTAGGCAATGCTTGACTCAAGGGCCTTGGGAGAGTAATACATGACTACCACAATATGACCATGGAGTTCAACCTCGGATCAAAGAAGAGAGTATGGACTGCCTTAACATCCAAAGAAGTCACATCTTGTGAGGCTATTATGTTTGAGAAGTTATGCAAGGGAGGAGCTCATTGTTTTGCTATTATGGTAACCGATGAAGACTCTTTGTGGAATGTTGAAAAGAGTGTCAAAGATGGGCCTAAGGATGAATTGGAGGGACTGCCCGAGGAGGTAATTGAGGTCTTGAAGGACCATAGAGGAGTTCTAGAGGTGCCTACTTCATTGCCACCTTCTAGGCTCTTTGACCATCGGATTGTGCTTGTGGATGAGAAGAGACCGGTAAATGTCCCACCATACCGGTATGCCCATTTCCAAAAGGGTGAGATAGAAAGGCAAGTTGATGAAATGTTGAAGAATGGGTTGATTAGGCCGAGCACTAGCCCATTTTCTTCTCCGGTTCTACTTGTAAGGAAGAAAGATGGGACATGGAGGTTTTGTACCGACTATAGGGTCTTGAATGAAGCCACGGTGAAGGATAGATTCCCTATCCCCACCGTAGATGAGATGCTTGATGAGCTCCATGGAGCAAGGGTCTTTTCCAAGTTGGACTTGAGGGCGGGCTACCACCAAATTAGAATGAAGGAGGAGGATGTCCACAAGACGACCTTTAGAACACACTCCGGGCACTTTGAATACCTTGTCATGCCGTTTGGGTTGTGTAATGCCCCCTCCACTTTTCAAGCCGCCATGAACACCATTTTCAAGCCCTTTTTGAGGAAGTTCGTGCTAGTGTTTTTTGATGACATCTTGGTTTATTCCAAGACCATTGAGGAGCACAAATACCACTTGAGGATTGTTATGAAGATATTGGAAGAACATCACTTCTTCATTAAGGCTTCTAAATGTGCTTTTATGGAAGAATAATTGGAGTACCTTGGTCACTTCATCTCGGGAGAGGGGGTGAAAGTGGATCAAAGAAAGATTGAGGCCATGGTGGATTGGCCACTCCCAAAGGATGTTTCGGCCCTTAGGGGATTTTTGGGGTTAACCAGTTACTATAGACGGTTTGTAAGGAATTATGGGCTTATAGCTAAGCCACTCACATCCTTCTTGAAGACGGATAACTTTGAATGGAACCAAGAGGCAAGAGATGCCTTTGAGGAATTGAAGAGAGCAATGACCAAGACACCCGTGTTGGCCTTACCAAATTTTGAGAGGCCTTTTGAGGTCTACACCGATGCTAGTGGTGAGGGGATTGGGGCGGTTTTGGTTCAAGACAAGAGGCCCTTAGCTTTCATCTCCAAAGCTCTCGGCCCTATGAAGAAAGCTTGGAGCACTTATGCTAGGGAAATGCTTGCGGTTGTCCATGCTATCAAAATGTGGAGGCCATACTTGTTGGGCCGAAAATTCACCATCATAACCGATCAACAAGCATTGAAGCATATGTTACAACAAAAGATTGTCACCCCGGAACAACAAAAGTTTCTAGTGAAGCTCCTTGGCTTTGAGTATGACATCATTTACCAACCGGGTAAATAGAACAAAGTGGCGGATGCTTTGAGTAGAAAAGAGGGGAGTCCAACTTAGTGGCTAGTGCATGAAGAGGAAGAACCGAATATGTTGGCCTTGAGTGGGGCCGAGTGGATGATTTGAGACAAGATCCGAGAAGCTACAAAGATTGATGCTAGAGCCATAGAAATTGTTGAGCTTTTAGAGGCTCAAGGTGATGGGGTGGTTGGCTTCAAAGTGAGGGACGACTTGATCTACTACAAAGAGCATGTATATGTGCCGAATGTTCCTAACTTGAGAAGAGAGATCCTAGACCATTTCCACAATAGCAATGAAGGAGGTCATTCGGGTTGGTTGAGAACCTACATTAGAGTGAAGCACTTCTTTTATTGGGAAGGGATCAAGAAGGCCGTGAAGATCCTTGTGGCCAAATGTGACACATGCCAAAAGATCAAGTATGATACAAGACCACCATCCGGGCTCTTGCAACCTCTCCCAATTCCTAACTTGATTTGGGAGGACTTAAGCATGGACTTTGTGGAGGGACTTCCCACTAGTGGCGGGTTTGAGGTAATACTTGTGGTGGTGGATAGATTGAGCAAGTATGGTCATTTCATCCCACTTGTTCATCCATTCACAACCAAGAACGTGGCAAAGGTATTCATTGACAACATTGTGAAGCTTCATGGATTTCCGAAGAGTATAGTCATGGATAGAGATAGAGTCTTCATGAGCTCTTTTTGGAAGGAGATGTTTGAGCTTCAAGGGAGCAAGTTGAAAGCTAGCTCATCTTATCATCCTCAAACCGATGGGCAAACCGAAGTAGTTAATAGGACTCTTGAGCAATACTTGAGGTGTTTTTGCCATGAAGAGCAAAAGAAGTGGGGTGAGTATTTGACTTGGGCCGAGTATTGGTATAACACCACCTTTCATGTTTCCATACAAACAAGCCCGTTTGAAGTTGTCTATGGAGGAGCTCCACCAACCTTAGTAAGTTATAAGAGAGGCACGGCCAAGAACAATGAAGTGGAGGAGGAGTTGATCACTAGGGATGAGATCCTAGTGAAGGTTAAAAGAGAACTTGCCAAGGCCCAATAAAGAATGAAGAAATACTATGATGAGGGTAGAAGATTGGTCACCTTTGAGGTGGGAGACTATGTGTACTTGAAGCTACAACCATTCGGCCAAATGACATTGAGAAAGAACCTTAACTTGAAGTTGGCCAAGAAATACTATGGGCCTTTCAAAGTGTTTGAGAGGATTGGTGAAGTGGCTTATAGGTTGGAACTTCCTCCAAGTTCCAAACTACATCCGGTGTTCCATGTGACCGTGCTCAAGAAGAGGATTGGTGATCATAGTCTCATTGTGGAAGAGCTACCTAAGTTTGATGAAGAAGGGCGTATGCTCTTACAACCAAATGAGGCTCTTAATTATAGGGTTGTGCCAAGGGGGAGAAAAAGAGAAGATGTGTGGCAAATTTTAATTAGGTGGGGGAAAGCACCAAAGGAAGAGGCTACTTGGGAAGACTATGATGATATAAGGGAGAGATTCCCTCAGTTTATCCTTGAGGGCAAGGATAGTCTTAAAGAGAGGGGGATTGTTAGACCCCCACGTAAAATCGCCTCCAAAGGAACCGCCCATGTCCTAGCCATGTCCGGGACATGCCCCTTGATCATGCCACGAGCATGCCTTGGCCCGTGTCTTGTCACACACGGGGTGCCCAGCATGCTCTTGGACTGGCCACATGCATGCCTTGGCCCGTGCCTTGACAAGCACGGGGCGCCCAGCATGCAAGCCGTGCGCGTGCGGCACCTCGACCCCAGCAAGGTTAGTGGCCATGCGCAGCCCAGCGCATGGCCAGGCATGCGCACGCCCGTGCGCATGCCCATGCACTGCGCGGCCCTGCACATGCGCGCAAGCCCATGGCTGTTAGGACCCCAAGTAAAATCGCCTCTAAAGTTGCACCTTGGCCATACACACACATATTGCTCGAGCGGAGTGTCGAGCGAGTGTCGAGCGGAGTTCTCTGGTTATTTGCGCTCGAGCTGAGTCGAGCGGAGTGTCGAGCGAACACTGGCTCGAGCGGACTGTCGAGCTAGTTTCGAGCGGAGCTCTCTGGTTTTATTCGCTCGAGCGGAGTCAAGCGGAGTGTCGAGCGAAACTTGGCTCGAGCCAGGGTCGAGCCACATTCAAGCCAGACCTCAAAAATTGCATTTTCAGCATGAGAACAAGCCAGAACTCGACCCCCATGCACCCCTTAGCCGAACCATTGGCTCATGCATGCCACGACTATGTGGTCCATATCACTATCTTATTTATGTTATTTTATTTATTTCTTTTATTGCAAAGGGACCTTTTGGGGGTTTCCAAGTTGTAACCTTTATAAATAGGACCCTTAGTCATTTCTTTCACATCTTTTGGCAAAACCCTAGAGGGAGAACTATTGTTTGAGAGATCACCATCGGTGCTTAGCACTTAGGCTTTTTGGGTGAAATTCGTGAATCCCGAAGAGAGGATCATTCCATGCAATTCGTGAATTGCAGTGATTCAACTATCTTGTCTTACAACTTGGTGCAATTCGTGAATCCAAGTTGTGTTTATCTTTATTCTTGTTACTTTTATCAATATATGAGGTTTATTCAACATTTGTGCAATTCGTGAATCATTTGTTGAATTTATTTCATTGTTCATTCGAGTTCATCATTTTGTTATTGAGTGTTCATCTTGGTTCTCGGAGATCATTACATTTTCGGCTCATTCAATCCATTTCATCCTCAATTTCGACCACCCACCTTGTTTGTCAACTTTCCATAATTAATTCCTTTCTTCTACCTAGCCCTAGCCGAACTCTCACTTTCATTTGAATTTGAATTCAAATTTTGGCACTCTTGCCTTATTTGAATTAACCCTAGCCGCCCAACACTCTTGCCCTACTTTCCTTATTTGGCCACCTACCATATTTACCCTTCATCCAATCCCCTTTTGCCCTAGCCAAATCCCACAAATCTTCCAATCCCTTCAAATTCGAAATTCAACCATTGCCTTAGTCAAACTTCCAATTCCCAACCACTTCCATGCATCTTACCATTTAGCATCAAACCCTAGCCAACCTAAAATACTTTCCATCTTCACACTCCCACCAACCCTAGCCGAAACCCTAGTCCATATAAGGTAACCTTTACCTTGTTGGCATCCTTGACCTCTTCCAAATCAAACCCCTTGATTTAAGGAATTGTCAATCACATTCAATCCCTTAAACCTCTCTTTCCTAAAACAACTCAAGACAATCTTTGACTTGCCTAAACAAGCCAAAACTGAAATCTCCTTCTTCTATAAGGATTCCTACCACTTAGGAATCTTTCCTAAAACATCTCCATTTCCCACATTTCGGCCAAACCCTAGCCGCCCACCTCCAAACCCTAAACCTATCTTCCATCTCCTAAACCCTAAACCATCTCCCAAACCCTAATCACACACATCCACATCTCTTCCGAACCCTAGCAACTCATCTTACACTCCAACCCTAGTCCAACTCTTCCAATCTCGAAATTCCCCCATAGCCACCATCCAAACCCTAGCCTATTTTCACCATACCAACCCTAATCATCATCCAAGTTGTCCCAACATCAAGGGCAACCCATAAGCCATTCCACATTGCATCAAACACGCATATTCATCACTTAGATCACCCGAACTCATAATTCATCACCATCTTTTCCCATCACTCCACACACTTCATCTAGCCTAAACACTTAACCTCACCATACCAAAATTGTCATCATCACCATTGTTGCGCCATATCCAAGCAAGAGAGGACTTGGCACTCGGTCAATACAAGGAGGACATAAGCGAGGAGATCATAGTGTTTAGGGACTTGACCGGGGTCCCTAACAATGGCTCAGCGCGCGCACGCAGGCCACACGGTCCTGCGCCTGCACGCAGGCCGCATGGCCCTACGCATGCGGGTAAGCCGCATGGCCCCGCATGCCCTTGCAGGCCGCACGGCCCAGCACGCCCAAGCAGGCCGCACGGCCCCGCACGCCTGCGTAGGCCACATAGCCCTGCGGTCCCAGCCAAACCGCATGGCCGTGCGCACGCCCATGCGCACACCCGAGCACCCGCAGCCGACCATGCCCCCAGCCGCATGGCTCTCCTGCCGCACATCAGCGAGGTTAGTGGAATGCCTTCCAGGCATGCCATCCAGCGCACGGGCCCAGCCCGTGCCATGCGGAGCAGGCCAGTGGCATGCCCACCAGGCATGCCATCCAACGCACGGCTCCAGCCCGTGCCATGCAGAGCAGGTCAGTGGCATGCCATCCAGCGCATGGCTCCAGCCCATGCCTTGCAGCAGGCTCATATGGCTAGCCACCACCAGCAGGCCGAACATGGCACCATGCCATGCCCACCAGCCGGCCCATGCATGGCACCATGCCATGCACCATAGCTAGCCATGCCGAGCCACTTAGCCATGGACCAGACCGAGGACCACCATGCACCACCCTAGCCGACCTTTGGCTCATGCATGCCACGGCCTAGTGGTCCATGCCACTATCTTCACTTATGTTATTTAATTATTTATTTCAATTTAATCCTTTTATTTCAAAGGGGCCTTTTGGGGGTTCCCAAGTTGTAATCTTATAAATAGGACCCTTAGTCATTTCTTTCACATCTTTTGATAATAGCCTTTGTAGACTACTTTGTTCTTGAGATCACTTTCGGTGCATAGCACTTGGGCTCTTTGGGGTGCAATTCGTGAATCCCTAAGGAGAGAATCATACTTTGCAATTCGTGAATAAGTGTGATTCATTCTATCAATCATATGAGTATTTTTCCATTCATTCTCTTGTCTTCCATTTAATTCTTATTGATCTTGATATTTTATGTTCATTGTTCATACTTTGTTCATAATTGTTCTTGAGTGATTCGGCCAACAAGTGTGTTGCCTAGTCCATTTCATCTTCCTTCCATCCACATACTCGACCAACACTTGTTGCCCTACTTGCCATATTCGGCCATCACATCCCAAAGATACCCTTCATCCAATCAATTCCCTCCATAGCCGAGATACACCTTCCATACAAGATTCAAATTCAAATTTCGGCTCCTTGCCTTATTTGAATTAGTCTAGCCGCCCACTCCACTTTCCATACTTGAGTTTCCATATTGGAAACCCTAGTTGACCCCATCTATTTCCCTTGGCCGGCCATCACCCTAATCCAAAACACATCCCAAGTTTTTAGGAAACTTTCCTAAAAACACTCACTTACCCCATTCGGCTAAGCCTTGGCCGCCCACCACATTTGCCCTAGCTCCAAACCCTAATCATCTCATTCCACAAACCCTAACCGTCCATCTCACTCATCCAAACCCTAAACCCTAATACAAGTGGCGCCAACCCTAGCTCACCCTAGTGCCGTGCACCACTCTCCCTTGTGATCTCAACACTTAGCCAATTTTTCACCTACCATACACTTCCAACTAGCCTAAACACTAACCTCACCTTGCCCAAAGTGCCACCATAGCCAACCTTGAGCGTGAACCAAGCAAGTGAAGGACTTGGAGTCGGTCAACCAAAGGAGCTCATTGCCGAAGAGGACTTAGTGTTTAGGGACTTGACCGGGATCCCTAACACACTCACCCACGTCGCGGCTCACATTCGCCGCCATCGCCGTCGATTCGGCCTCCCACCGCAGCCACCGACCACCACCACCACCGAACCTGTCCTCCTCCCCCAGCCCGAGGCCTGTTGCTCCGCATGCCCGTTTCTCTCTCCCTCACATGCCCTCCCTGTCTCCCTCAAGGCCAAATCTCGACATCTCGCACCGGCTGCCGTCATGCCGCTATCTCGACAGTCGACGGCACCTTGAAAGTCGCTGCTACCTTGACAGTCGACGCCCGAGAATGGGCGACGGGCGGGAGGCCTTGGGCGAGAGAAGGGGAGGCTGTGGGCGATTCGGGAGGCAGAAGAATGAGATTTGAAATGAGAGGGGGATTCGGTTTTGTTGTGAGGTTATTTTAGTCATTTTACTATGGTGTGAGATGGCTGATCTAAATATGGGCTGATGAGAAGATTTTCTCTTTTTATTATTAGTTTAGCTTTTTGTAACTTCATAGAGTGCTCGCAAGAGCTGCACTCTGCGCCTGCGGAACCTAAACAAGTCGTGGCCGAACCGTAACAACACAGGTGACGACGATACATTCATTATAAAGAAAATATATCCCGAGTTTTAAAAAATTAATTTGACTCATAATTTTACTTTATAAAAAAAATGTTTAACAATCTTGCACATTATATCGAATCCTATTAATTTATAACTTTTTTTTATAAATTAAATATTTATTTTCATTATGGGTAGTGTACAACAAGCTAGGGCTGTTTAAAATAAAGAGAATGATAGATTTTTTAGATATATAAATAATTTCATTTCATCTCATTTATTATTATAAATTTTTTAAAATTTTGAAATTTTTACATAAAATATAATAAATAATTTAACTTTTTTAAATCACAAAACGATAATAATATTAAAAAAATAATATTCTAATAATATTTTATTTAATTTATCTAAAACTATCTCATCTCATTATCCAAACGAGCCATAAATACTGATATGCTCAATTATTATAATTAACAATAATAATAATAAAATGCTACTTTTTATTATCAGATATAGCCATTGATGTTAATATAATGACTTGTTATATCTATAATTGTATATGTAATAATAACGAGTCAATTCTGTTTGGGCTTGGGCTGACTGAATGGTCAAAAAGTTCGAAAGTCCCCGAAGAACTTTCAAGTTTAGGCCTCCATGAATCAGTCCGAGGCACTTACACACTAGTGGCCCAGTGGGACCCATCTTCAGATGGACCCCACTTTCTGAACGGGACGGCCTGTAACCAACTCATATAGAGCCCACATTTACCAAAGTAAACCCATCATTATACCCACTACCACTACTGTTCATTTACCTCTCTCTCCTGTTTGCTGAAGCCGAGCACAGCGCGCCTGCAAGACGAGCAAGCAGTAAGCACAGAAGACGAAAACTCGGTTCCAACAGGAATGGACGACTACACGAGGCAGATGATGGACCTCAAGACCCTCGTCACCCGCACCCTTGAGAAGAAGGGCGTACTCGCCAAGATCCGGGTAAAATCCCCCGCATTATCCTTCCCATGTTTTTCACTTTCACTTTTTGTTTGTTTGTTTTTTCTTATTCTATTGAGTACTTTCGCATTTTAGATGGTCTAGTGTTTATCTCCGTTTTTCTAATTTCTAAATTTCACGTCCCCCGAGCTAATCGAGTGATAATGCCAACACATTGTTGGTTAGCTTTAGGTTGGCAAGCCAAACCGTTATCTGCGTTCACAGCAACGTGATTGTTTTCATGTAAACTAATGAAGGTTTTCGTGCTGTGAGTCTGGAGCCCCATTTTACCGAACCACAAGCTAGATTGGAATTAGGTATTGAGAATGAATTTTAGCAGTTTGGAGTAGACGGTCAGTGTGGATTAGTTGTGGTAGATGATCGATCCGGAGCAGCATGCTCTTCTATGCTAAGAACATTTAGATTATGTTTGGAAGTTTCATCTTCAATAAAATTCTCATCTCATCTCATCTCATCATTACAACCTTTTCAAATTTCTATATAAAATATAATAAATAATTCAATTTTTTCAAATCCCAATACAACTTTTTCAAATTTCAATTTAACTTTTTCAAATCTCAAAACTAAAAAATAATATTTTAAACTTTAAAATAAAACACAAAATTCTCATCTTACCTTCCAAACATAATCTAAGTCTGCTTCCATTTTGAACTTTTTAGTTTTTTGGAGTAATTTTTTATTTTTATTTTTTTTTTTTTTTCAAACTCGGAGTCTGTGTGCAATTAACTTTTTTTTAGTAAGAGATTAAATATACAAGAGAAAACATCCATATAGGGAGGTGAAGATAAGAAATTCAGAAATTCTAGACAATTAGAAAAGCGGGACCTGTTCCAAGCAGACATGCAATCATAACGATTTTTTTTCATGGTAGCTGTATATAATATAAATTGTTAGATTCACTTGTTGAGGTGTGAATGGAAGAGGGAGGTGAAAATTATGGCCTTAGATGGTGGTTAGATTTAGTGACAAATGATAAATGTTGCTGATTCCAATAGCTGATAGTAAGGCTTAGTTGGGTTGAATTGAATGATATTGTGAAAAGAAACTAAATGCTTCTGTCAATGTTTTATTCCTTTGCTACTTGATTAATCTTGTTGGGCTTTTGCTAGGCTGAACTCAGAGCAAGTGTGTTTGAGGCAATTGAAGAGGAGGATCGGGTAATTGAACATGAAGAAGGTTTGCCCCCTGCACTACTTGGTAGCTGCAATGATTGTGCAAAACATCTTCATTCGTCTCCATCAGGTTCCAGCCCTTATCCATTTTATCTCCTATATATTTGATTTGTTTTATCGCCTATATATATTTACTTTTTTATTTTACTCAGTCTAGCTTTTTTCTTTTGTTTTTTTGTTTTGTGAATTATTCAACCAAGCTATTCAGTCTAGCTTGGTGGGTCAGGTGTAACACTTCTAATAATAAATCTAATATCTGAATTTTAAAGATAACATTAGAATCATAATAGTTACAATAAAGGACAGTGTGTGATCTGACAATATCCTTTGATTTATTGCGATTGAGATTCAAAATTGTGTAGAATGCTTGTCTTTTAGGCTAACACCACACATGCAAGTTAACTGCAAACATTTAATTTCCATTTTTTAGCAAATGAAGGGCAAGATAGTTAAAAAAAGTTGGACAAATTATCAAATTTGGTTTTCTTTCTAGTCTGCCAGCATTTTATTCCTAGAATACGAGTTCCTTTCAGGCTTTTTCTCAAACACTCCTTGTGCAGCCCTTGTACCGACCCTTTTACATTACATATGTCCCAATTCAAAGACCCCACTTGCAGCTCGCCCAACTTTCATATCCTGAATGTCTTACAGCAATTTGTGAGATCTCCATTGTTTTCTATTTCACCTATGGCTCGAAGGGTTTGAAAATACCACCTTCATGCCGCTTGTTGTTATGCTTTACTTTCTTTTTTTCTTTTTAAAAAAAAAACCCACAATAGCTCATATTTCATGGCAAGAGAGAGTAAAGATGTAGGGTTTAAAATGTTAATGTCACTGCACAACTTGGCTTCTGTTCCACCTTACAATGTTGGATGTGGACAAGATGAGGATTTCAATCATTTATTGTGTTTTGCTGGTTTTGCTGATCTTGCGACTTCTTTTTCTCACTATACATGCAATAAATATGGATATGTCATTTGAATTGCATTACCAAATGGATATGGAATACGCACGGATAGTCAAGTTTTGTGGCAGAACATGATGCATCTGCAAGTTGTTCTGTAGAGTCTTATATATGACTACCTTTCTAATTTATCTATCTTTCATTGTGCTCTTTTAAATGCAGGAAGGCTACTTACTGCTCTTATATGTGAATACTTAGACTGGGCGCAACTAAATCACACGCTAAAAGTTTATTTGCCAGAGTGTAATTTGGTAATCATGTAACTATTTTCTCCTTCTGGTTCATAGGATTGCTATTTTTTTTCCAACTTGTTAAATTATCTTCTAACTTATATGTGGATTATTGTGCAGCAAAAGGATTCTTGGAAAACTGATTTGCAAGAATTTAGTAGCAAGAATGGATATGATCTCAACAGAAATGGTGATAGTGGTCCGTTGCTTTTGGATGTGCTTGAAGGATTCTTGAAGTTTGAGGTATGACATTAGATCCCATTAGACATCAATATGCAAACTCACTTTGTATACGTCCTGTGTACTTGGGCATTGCCTAGTTTCATTCTATTCAATAAAGCTATCTACTTACTTATCAAAAAAAAAAAAGATTGATTAGAACATCTGAGTACTTTGTATGTTTGATGCGTTTATGTATCCATGCATGTACATCCGTTTATTCCAATGATACTTAAATTTGAAGGACTAAGAATTAGATATCTATGATCTGAAAAAGATATCTATGATCTGAAACAACCTAGATGTATGCATTTTAAAACGTGCTTTGCCCATATCACCCTGGTCCTTATGTGACCTCGACAATTGTATTTCTTAATGTCTATGATGGAAGTCTACAGTAAACCTGTGACGCCCCAACTCCCACGTACAAAAAGTCTCGGGAATCGTGACGTCAGGATAATGACAACACGGTCACGCATCCCAACGACAAGTGCCAAGTGTGTGCAGCAAATAAACAGTGTACAATAAAATACGCAGCGGATAATAAATAAGTCAATTAGTACCAGAATTTTAATTTAATACAAATATCCAAATACAAACCTCTTAAAAACAAAAGCCAAAATCCCACTAAAATAATACAAGTCTGAAAATAAAAGCATAGCACGAGTGATCCCAGATCACTCCTCCGGCGGAGCCGATTCCTCAGGCTCGGCATCTGCATCAATATAATCTGCAGTATCATTAAATGGTACCATAGGTAAGTTATAACCTAACTAAATCCTGAGATAAAAATACATTAAAGCATCTAACCATGCATGCATTTGATGCAATATGCAAGAAATCCAACACACGCCAAAAATCCCATTTGGCTCAAAATATTTCCATTAAAATATTTCCACCATTTTTTCAAAAAATGGCTCAAAATAAATATCCATCATTTTCCCAGAAAATGACATACAAAAATCCAACTCACGCTATTTTCCCAGAAAACAACCATTTTCCATTTATTCATTAATCCATATGCACCATGGTCTCCCTTATGGACCATCCGCACGTCTTGGCTGCATAACGAGCGATGCCCAGTTCCACACCCAGTGCGTTCGTGGCCAGGTCATCCTCTAGCCCCTGCCAGCAGAAGGGCCACGGAGTCGGCACGTAACTCGTCCGATCCCGTTGTCGCCCAGCGACAACTCAGGGGACGTCACTCAGTATATTCCGCTCCCGAGTGACCAGAGGAGCTCCACCGAGATAATACCCCATCTCGGCTTGGGGTCGTGATACACACACACCCACAAATCCAATCCACATGAAAACTCAGTTTTCAAAATATCCACATGATCATGAATGCAATTACACGAAAACTCAATTTTCAATTTACAAACATGAACATGTGTGCAATATGCAATGTACCAAACCACAACAACAATGCCCAATAACCAAATCCAATTCACAATATAACCAATATTCAACAACAACCCAATCACAATAACCAACACAACAAATACTCCGTCCTCAATCCATCCACCCCCGAACTCCTCGGACTCAGTCCGGAACCAACCAGAATACAGTAAAATCAATTAGTGCAAAAAATATATTTAAATCTCAAAAGATTGTTTAGGAAATACTTACAGCGTTATAAAATAAATTTAGGAGGATCACGGAGGAGTTGGAAGCACCAAAACAACAACTCCATAATGTAAAAACACTGTGACCGAAATACAGTGAAATCCAAATTCACACGGGATCAAACAAAAATTTGGGAACGATAGGGTAGGGCCTATGGGAGGTGGTGAAGCTAGTGGTGGTGGCCTTTGACCGTGGGTGGCGGCCGAAATGGCGGTGGAAGGCTAAAAAGCTTAAATCGGAGATGTGTTTAGTTTGGCTTCACCGGTGACGGATCGGGGCCGGGGTTGGGTCCAATGGGTTGCTAGAGGGCCGGTGATAATGTGGTGGCCGGACGGCGGCGCATCGACGCAAAGAACGCCGCGGCTTAGTGTTGCGCGTGGGGGCTCACGGTGGCACTAGCCGGCCTGGGATCGATAGGGCATGACCGCCGGCGACTGGGGAAGACGGTGGAAGGGGTGGTGTCGAAAGTGGGGCGGCGCACGGCAGCACTAGGTGGATAGGCCGAACGGACGAAGGAGAAAGGGGAGAAGGGAGCTTGCGTGCAGGAAGGAGAAATAAGGAGGAAGAAAGAGAAAAAGAAAAGAAAAAGAAGAGGAAAAGAAAAGATGGGGGAAAAGAAATGAGGTCCAGTCCTCACATCTTGGGGTCTCAAAAATGATCAAACGAAAATGGTTTTAAAACAATAAATTAAATTAAATAATTCAAATGCAGGGAAATGCTTAATTAAAACAATAATAATTTTAAAATCCAAGAACAAACCAATTTAAATTAAAGATCACTTTAAATGCAAAACAGTAAATAATATTAAGAAAACACATAAAAATTAATTTTCACAACTTAAAATATTATAAAATAATATTTAAAAACTCCCATAATTTCCAAACAAGAGAATCAATTTTTAAATAAATTAAAATAATCCTTCATTAAAAATACACTAAAATACGGGGTGTTACAAAACTTTTAATTATTTTATGTAATAACTAGTGATTGGTATTATATGAACATGTTCAAACTTTAAGATATAATGTTCAAGAGGCATTTGGAGGGAGAGGAATGATAGAAGCTTTGAAGATCATGAGTGGTCAATGGATGAGCTTAGAAGTTTCTTTTTGTACTACTTTATTCCATTGGACTTGTGTAATAGATTTTAGTGGTATGGACTTACATGAACTTATTGTATAACAAAATCAGCAAGCATAGCTGATGCTCTTGTATATGTCCCATGTACTTGAGTTGCTGCCTATCCTTATCATCAATAAAATTTTGTTTACCGATAAAAAAAAAAGATATAATCTTCAAGAGGAACCACTTCTCATTCTACTCTTTTTAATTGAGTCATTTATTTTTTGAATCATGCTTTGATAGAATCTATCTCAAGCAAGGGGTACTGGAAGAAGAATAACTAGTCCAGAAGCTGAGTCCTTATCCAATTTAGAGTCCAGGAACAATCGGAGGCCTTCTTCATCATGTGTTGCTGGGGGCCTACCTCCACTGGGAAGGTTCTGTACCGACCTTACTGTTCATTAACTTGTACAATTTATCTCTTTTCCCTTGTCCTTTTCTTCAGACCAATTGACACATTAGCTTGTTGGCGTGTTATTGTAGGCATATTCCTGCTTCCCAGGCATCTGGTGAGTAATAAAGCATTTTATTCTGTCCTTCCATTATCTGTTTCTTGTTATTTCTCTATCTGATATTGTCAAGTCTTCAGATCGTAGAGCAGGTTCCTCGATGTCTGGTTACAGGAAGGATGACTATAATTGGAGATATGACAGTGACGAGCTCCCAGAGGATGTAATTCGAGCTTCAGCTGCCTTGGAGAACCTTCAGTTGGATAGAAAGGCTCGAAATCTTACTACATCTTGGCGGTTTGTTCTGATATCTTAATAAATCTGCAGAGTTTTCTCCCGTTTTTCATTTGTTACTATTGAATAACTCAAGGTAGGGGTTCTAGAAACATCCAACATGGTGATGTAGTGTTCCCTTTGGACTGCTAGAAACCCGACTCCCTGTGGCAGATGAAGGATTTTTATTACTATCATCACCGTCATTATTTGGCAGAGGGTCCTTTTTTTATAACTGAAATCTAGTACAAGTTCACTGGTGCCCATTCTTGCATACCACGTCTTGCTGCCAGAGTATTAATGTTGCAGCAGTAACAAATTTTTGACTCTCTTGAAGAAAATTTAAATTTGGAAAAGAGAATTAGTACTTTTTTTTTTCTCTGATAGGGTGTTGGATTTTAGTAGGATTTGTTGATGTCGATTGGTTTGGCTAGTTGACCTATTTTATCTGTGCTTATCATGCATTATTCTTTCAATGGTTGCGCTAATGAGCTCCAGCTATTTGCGCAACCATTGAAAGAATAATGCATGCTCAGCAGATAAAAAAGGTATTAGGGGAAATGCTCACATTGTCGCTGTGTGGAAAATGATTCCCTTCTGCATTATGTGGTGTTTGTGGATGGAGAGAAATAAGAGGTGTTTTGAAGACTGGGAGCGTTCCTTGTATGAGTTGTAGAGATTTTTGTATAATACTTTATTTTCTTGGGCTTCGGTCATTAGTTGTAATGAGGACAGTTTGCATGATCTGTTTGTAACCCTCACTAATGTTTAATGCTACTTAGGCATTTTCTGTGTATACTTCCTGTGTACTTGGGCTTATTACTATCAATAAAGTTTTACTTTTACTTATCCAAAAAAAAAGCTACAGTCCAAATAGCACATCCTTTCTTGTAAGATCAGGTTGAGAGTGAGGTTGTGGGTCTTAGATCCAGTGAGTGTATGTTTAAACTTTAACCTTACCCATAAAAAAAATCATATAGTTGCTGATTGAAAGGGATTCAAGTTTACCAACAAATTCAAAAAAGGAAAAAAAAAAAAAAAGGAAAGCAACTAAGTTCAGAATTGAACTAACAAGGACGGAATCCTTAGGACATTGTTCAAGCAAAGATGCATACAACTATCATTAGGCGATTTTTATTCGTTCTTGGTTGATATTTAATTTGTAACCTAGTTGTACTTGAGTATAGGACTGAATAACGATGCTGCATATACATATAGAAATGCAAAATTTGTGTCTTGCCATGTTGATCAACACTATTTTGTCCTTTCCTATTAGTGTAGAAATCTTTTTTTTTTTTGTAAGTACGATGTAAATTTTTTTTATACGAATGAAGTAGGCGAAACTCATGTATACAGGAAGTATACAAAAGAACACCTAAATACATTCTAGGATATAGAAATTAAGAACAGAAAATCATGAACACTGTTTCCATTAAGCACAATGGCTGAGAACCAAAGAAATAAAGTGTGTACAAAAAGTTCTGAAGTTCCTCCATTGTATGCTCCCTATCTTCAAAGCACTGAGCTTCCTTTTCATCCAAATACACCACATAATGCACAAAGGAATCATCCTCCACGCCACTTGGGGACAGCCTTGAATCTCCTTCCAACAAGCTATGAAATCCACCACCCTCAAAGGCATTATTACCCAAGCCACACCAACTCTTCTAAAGATCTCATCCCACAACACTCTTGTCACCTCACAATAAAGCCCTTTTGGGGAAATGGTTATGGAGATACCACTTGGAGGGGGATTCGCTTTGGAAGGAGGTTGTTGATCTTAGACACGGGAGTGCTTGGGGGGGTTGGTGTTCTTATGAAGTGAAGGTGGGGAGGGGGGAGGGGTATGGCGTGGGCTTATGGAAATTTATTAGGAGGGGTTGGAAGATTTTTGAGACCCATATCCATTTTGTGGCTGGTGAGGGCTCTAGAATCAGATTTAGGCATGACGTTTGGTGTGGCGCACTCCCGACAGGGCCTTTCCAGCTCTCTATCGCATTGTTGTTAATAGGGATGCTTCTGTGTCGGATCTGGTGGCATTTTCCCATGGTTCTCACTAGTGGGATGTTCTATTTAATAGGGGTATTCATGATTGGAAATTCCCATGGTTCTCACTTTCTTTACGAGAAACAACAATCATACTCACACTAGGCATCAAATTAACCGATCCAATGGAAATTCCCTAAAGTGAATCATAAAGAAATCTTATGCTTAGGTAGAATATGTACAGTCAATATTTGGCAGCCTTCTCTCTCTCTCTCTCTCTCTCTCTATATATATATATATGGTTTTTTGCTTTGTTTGGTTTTATTATGTACGGACAATATTTGGCAGCCTGGGCTCTCTCTCTCTATAATATATATATATATAGTTTTTTGTTTGTTTGGTTTTCTTTTGCTGGTGCCAGCTTCAGCTTTTACTTTGTGATCTTTACCAAACCTTTTAAGCTCAGAGATGTGTATGTTTTTTTTTCCATAGCTTATTTGATGGATTTGGTTTCAGGCATGCTGGGGATGGAATCAGTGAGGATGATGGCCGGGGAGACCATATGTAGCCGAGTGACACGCTTCATATGACTGCACCTGTATCTTACTGTGTTTTTATTTTTCAACCTTCAATGAAGACCATCAAATGAGGGTAGTGATGTCATGTAAGATTATTTGTTATGTGATGTGATTTAGTGCTTTGATCGAGCTTTTTGTATGTGAAACTCATGTTAGTAACTTTGCCTTGTGTAGAATTTTAGATTTTGAAGGATCTTAGGTGGTGTCATGTGCAAATGCAAAGATTTAGTGGGGGATTATCCAAACTAGAATATCTAGTGACTTGTAGTCAGCTGAGACAACTGACCTGAAGACCTTTTACTTTTTGGTTAGAGCATGCATCTCAAGTTCGGCCTCGTTTCATTATACGTGCATCTTGTTTCGGCCTTATCAGCACGGTGGCAGCGAAGTAATAGATTGGCTTGGGGTGAAAGTTGCTGTACTTTTTTCATGAGGAATGTTTGTCACACTTGCTGTCCAAGTTTCTCTTCCTGCGCTTCCTTGGAATATTTCATCCTTTTCCTTATTTTCTTGGAAAGCACGGCAGACCCTTGTATGGAAACAAGAATAATGAATCCACCGATGGATTCCACCAAAGTTTATTATTATTATTATTTACTTAATGATTAATGGATTATTTTTTAATGATATTGTAAATTTTTTTTCAATATTGAAGGGTATAACAAATATTAAAAAAAAAAAGTCATTTGGCCTTGTCGGTAGCTAGATTCCACCGGTTGGCAGTAGAGTTATTTTGAATTTAAATTACCCATAGAAATACAGGTTATTATCTCAAGTTTCATAAATTCAAAAGAAAAAAAAATATTCATCATTTATTTTTTTATTATCTTTTAATTATTTCATAATTTGATATCAGATGATAATTTTATAAATTAAAATATAATAAATAATATTTAATTATTTAATATCAAATTATGAGAGGATGACGAGAATTTTAATGATGAGTAGTTAGACGTTGCCAAATCGAGAATAGTATCCGGTTAGGGAGATATGTACAAGTTTAATCGAGAACATTGATTAAACTGTTCAATCAATGTGTTTGCTTATCTTTACAATCTCCCGAAATTATCCAATCCTGCGAATCTGCCCCAAGTATATTCTAATCTAACGGTTCGGTGGAAGCACGTGTGAAAGTATCATGTGGAGGAGGAAAAGGACTCCCACCCCCACGTCCCCACGTATCATCCGATGAATAGAATTATTCTTAAAATTTATTATTTCAAACGTTTAAAACCTTCCTTGCTTCCACGCTTTCCGGCTGAACCTCCTCTCTCTCTCTCTCTCTTCCCATGGCGGTATTTTACCGGTTGCCAAGGGCGAGAGGCTCAATGCAGATCTTCTCCATGACCTCCACAGTCCGGGCGTTCTCTTCGTCCTCTCTATCGAATTCTGGAAATGACCTCAAATCGCCGTCCCTGCTCGTCCAGAAGCCCCTCCCTCTGCGTCACGAACCCAGGGACAGAAACATCCAGTGGGTTTTCCTCGGCTGCCCCGGCGTCGGAAAAGGCACCTACGCGTCTCGACTCTCCAACCTGCTTGGTGTCCCTCACATCGCCACCGGTGATCTCGTCCGTCAAGAGCTCTCTTCCTCTGGTCCCCTCGCTTCCCGGGTACGCTTGGGTTTCATTCTCAATCTCAATTTCAATCGCATTTTTTTTCTAAGTTTTTTTCCTTTTGTTTATACTCTGGGTTTCTTTCTAGATTTTAAGTTATAGAACTGCGTTTCTGATTATTCGTATAGTGGGCTTTGAATTCTCGTCTCAAACTGCGATTTAAGTGGGAGGATATGGCGGTGGGTTGCTGTGCTAGTTTCTTGGGGGGTTAGGTTCCATGGTGAGTCCTAAGGGCTCTACCGTGGGTGGTTCCCGTCATCAAAAAAATAAAAATTCTCGTCGGCTTATTAATCGTTCAATCTGTATGGATTTTAGAAAATTTTCTATCAGAAGAAAAGTGGTGAAGTCTAAGCGTAAAGAAAAGGGGCGAAGTCTGAATACGCTCTCGCTTTTGCAGAAACAATTAAATACAGCTCAAGTCAGCTAAATGAGCATATGGTATTCAGCCTCAAATAGAAACTAAAGTAAACTTCTTTGAAAGTTATTGTACGTATAATATGCTAGTAACCATCAGTCCTACACTTCTATTTCCCTGACTGGAGAACTTTATAATAGATAAAAACCATATTGGGGTTTCTAGTTTGCCGAGAGCTCACTAAAGGGACAGTTTATTGTACAGCCTCTAAAAGGTGTTCATGAGCCAAATGCTTTGTGCCTTGTGAACAGACATCCGGTCACATATTTGTCCTAAGAGGAAAAACTGACAATATGTGCGAGGTTTCGGGCTGGCTTAATTTGTCTCCTGGCTACAGTTTGGATTTAGCAGTTGCAAACGTGCCTTCTAGGCATAAATACATAGAGATTTTCTAGAAGGGAACAAGAATTTTAGGATCTGATAACCTAAAGACCATTTGCCTTTTGTTATTCCAACATTTGGATAAAACTCAAAATTTTCTCTGAGTTTGTGCTGCTTAAAATGTGTCTTAACTTTTTGGGTGAGCAATAACTTTTGGTCGACCTATCTTAGGCCTGGTCTAGAAGAACCAAAAAATTAAGCTTGATGTTTAAATTTATATATGTTTATTTTGATTATATTCATTTTATTTATTTTGCAGCTTGCAGAGATTGTTAACGAAGGAAAACTGGTTTCAGATGAAATTGTAATAAATCTGTTGTCCAAGCATCTTGAAGCTGGTGAAGCTAAGGGCAAAACTGGCTTCATTCTTGATGGTTTCCCTCGAACCATAACACAGGCGGTGAGCTTTTGAAACACCAATCTAGCAACATATGATATCTTGTTTGATAATGTATGAAAGTAACATTAATAACTGATGTAAAATAAGGTGAAAAGGAGATCTGGTCTGCAATGACACTACTACTGACACCGGTGAAAATAAGTGGCCTTTTGCTGGTTGGGTTTTATATTTTATATATGTTCCTTGACTAAAGTTAATTACTTATTTAAAAAAAAAAAAACATGATTTGTTTATATTTTATATATGTTCTTTAAGTACCTTTTGCACTTATTTCTTCTTGTTTAAGAATTTTGATGTAACCTTAACTGCTTGTCAAAAAAGAAACTTTGATGTAACCTTAACTAATTGTGTATGTGCATGTTATAAAAACGTGTACCTTTTCATGATACCGTGCTGGTTCCTAAGATGAAAATTTAACAATGATAAGGAGATTTTTTTTTTTTGATAAGTAACAATGATAAGGAGATTTTAAAGATTAAAATGGATACTGATAAAAAAAAAGCAGAAGGTTAAATTGGAATTGTCTGTGTCCTTTCTTTCCCAGCTTATTCATATCATTCTTAGGGCTTGTTTGGGGTTGCGGTAGGAGTCTTAAAAAGTGCTTAAATATCCTTAAAAGCTCTTTAATAGAAGAATTATCTTGTTTGGGTGTTACATTTTGATACTTTTCCTCAAACATGCTTTTCCGGATAATGCGGAATGTAATTCGAATTTTAAAAAGACTGTCAATGGACTAAAATACCTATACAATTTTAATATAATTACAACTTTCAAACTTTCGAGGATATGGTCATTCTCTTTAAAAATTCAAATAGTCATAATTTCTATCTTAGAAAGCACTTTTTAATTTGTTTCTAAACAAATGTAACATATTTGAAAGTGCTTTAAACATATGGTCAGTAAATAACTTTTTAATAGTAGAACTTATTACTTAAGTTACAAGTCCTTAAGCTATAAGCCCTTAAACTATAAGCTATATTTTCCAACGCAATCCCAAACATGCACTTAAATGTGTCCAGTGCTCTGACTTTTACCCTTCAGTTTACATTATGTTTTGGCTGTTGTCCAGGAAATTCTAGAGGGGGTAACAAATATTGACTTGGTGATCAACCTGAAGCTTCGGGAAGATGCATTGCTTGCAAAGTGCCTTGGAAGAAGAATATGTAGTGAGTGCGGAGGAAACTACAATATTGCATGTATCGATATTAAGGGTGAGAATGGAAGCCCTGGATTGTATATGGCTCCACTTCTTCCCCCTCCACATTGTGCATCAAAACTTTTCACTCGATCTGATGACACTGAAGAAGTTGTTAAGGAACGGCTTCGTGTATATAAGGAAATGGTATTGCTCCATAGTCCTTTTTTTTCAGAATTTTAAATAGACACTTTGACAAAAATCTTATTTATAATATTTTTATTTCAAGATTCTGTAAGAAGAAAGTCGTACACATATAATGTGCATAACACTTTTCCCTGTTGAGGATTAATGTTTTGTATGCCTAGCTGCAATAGATCAGGCTTGATACCATTTCTCCACTTCTCCCTTAAACCTCAAAATTGTCTGGTTTCATTATAATTTGTTTGGGAATTGTTTTGGCACTGTCCATTTTCATCTTTCCCACTCTTGTCTGCCAACATAATTTATGGAGCCTCTTTATGCCAATGCAAAATGATAAACTACTAAAGATAATAATGTGATTTCTTATCAATATGTATAAATCTGTGTGCATATTCTTACAGACTCAACCTGTGGAAGAGTTCTACCGCAGCCATGAGAAGTTGTTGGAGTTTGATCTACCAGGAGGAATCCCAGAATCCTGGCCAAAGCTGCTTCATGCTCTGAATCTTGAACATGATGACAAACAGTCTGCTGCAGTATGAGTTATATTGATATTGTTATACCCACCAGAAGGTAAGTTGGATCATTATTTGCATGTTGAAGATATGTACGCGGATATCAATTTCAAAATGGGGATGTCCAACAAGAACTGGAAACATGCTTATCCATCTTCAAGGAAACTTCCTATTCAGGTTTTGGAGATACGTGCAATTGTAAAATGTTGTGTGATGGGCAAGGAGGAATTGCGTTGTTTTTGGTAGTGTTATTTGGTTGAGATATATGTTTAGCTGACGGTGATAATATTGTAGGCCATAAGTGTAATGGAAATACAAAGTTGCTAATTTGCTAAATGTTTATGCTTCTAAAATTTCAGTTTAGAGGTCACTAAACTCGGGATTAAGGGGGAAAAAAGGTATTTGGTTTATTAGATTCCTCGGACCTGGAGCATTGCCAGCTATGGCAATGAGATTGTGAGATCTTGCACCTGCATCAGATTCGGCCATATGGATCAGTTGGGTTGGAGGATCTTTGTTTCTGACACCTTGTCTTCGACAGCCATATCGATCCCCATCAGAAGGGGGTTTTTGTTACCAACCACTGCCTGATCAAATAACAAATATAGATTGGTAGTTTTGGGTTGGTGCCTATTGGAGATTTTGGGTTGAATCTGCGGGTTAAGGATATTTCTCACCCCTACTGAAAACAATTCTTCTTGTTGGATGGCCTGCCTTTCCTCATCTATCCAATTGGATGCTGATGCATGTAATAGGTAACTTTCAATGGGGTCACCACGTCTATTTTGCAAGCTGCTTCTCCGCTTTCCATTCCTACGGGCATAGATGGATGGAGTATTGAAGCGGCATTATATTGTTTCTTGTGTAAATGCTGATCGGATTCAGAGGGAGAACAGGCTTCTTCTGATGATATTATTTCTTTCTAGAAATACAACGCAAATGTGTAACTAGAAAAGGGTGTAGCTCATTTTATTTATTCTCCCATCTGCATCGACAGTTTTGTTCAAGTGATCGGAATTGTATGTGATATTTTGTAAAATAGCTATGTTGTATACGGCATTAAATCCTACTTTTACCCTACTAAGCTGATGCAACATTGAGTGTGCGGTGCTTATACATTTCATGATTATAAATATCATTTCTCTTATATATAAATTCTCGAATCTCTATTAAGAAATAAGAGTTGTTACAAGGAATATGGATGTTGTTACATTGACACATGATAGAAGTGGAATATGGTATTTTTCTTTAAGAAATATGTAACATCTTAATTATATTAAAGTTTTGGGATATCGAATAGTGTAATGTGCTAGTTTAATTCTCATATCCAAATTGTTCTATCCGGAAGTTATCTTGGATTCTTGGGATACCTGTTCCCATCTGAACTAAAACCCACCGTTCTTTTCGACCCTGAAAGCACTCGATTTTGTGAATGGTCTATCCAAAAGTTAGACTTACAACCATGGCTTTTCTAAATTTCTAATACCAACTTTTTCCAACCTCAAAAGGGGAAGCCCCACAGAGGAAATCCACAATGAACCACCAAAAGGGAAAGAAAAACAAAAAAAAGTGGACGAAGCTTGGCTGATTCCAAAGAAAAAGAGCAAAGGAATCGCACTTTTTGCCACCGGATGTGTATCTGAAAAGATAAAGAGTAGATGAAAGAAAACTTCGGAGCAAGGCCACAGAGAAGGCATGAGATGCAAAGGTTAATGGGAAAAGTTGACCGCAAAACATTAGTGAGTCGCAGCCTCACAGGTGGCATTCTATTCCCGGGACTACAGCTTTTTGTGAGAATCGGCTGAGGTGAACCTTGATAAACTGGGCCCTCAAAATATCTTCAAACTTGTGGCTTTAAATTAACCGAATGCGATGCAATGGATATGGACAATACGGTTTATACTTCAAAATAAGATTATTTTCTTTATATTGCCACTTATAAAATATCATGCCATCTAACTATCAAAGAATTTTAATATCAACCACTCTATAATATCTAATTATCGAGATTGAATTGCATTACTTATTATTATTATTATTATTTATCTATATTAGTACTTGAAATGAAATAATATACTATTTATTGAAAAAATAAAAGAATTTAAAAATATAAAAGGAGGTTCCCTTGATTTCACAAGTCATACTCTACGCAGAAACTAGTATTCATAATGGCTCATCTAAAATATAAAGAAAGTTAATTAAAAGACCTTTTCAATAGATTTTGTATTTTGATCTTTATTTTATATTTTGCTACAGTTATCTTTTAGATGTAAAAAATACTGTTTACAATTTTAAAATATTTTTAATTATTTTCTCGTTCATTTGCAAACTTATTAGTAATTAGAAGAAATATTTTAAATGAATAACAAAATTTAAAAACTGAATATTTAAATGATATAGGAAAAATAGATAGGTTGATATATGACTTCTTGTAAAAATCAATATATAAAATAAATAAAAATGAGTTTTAATGATGTATTTTAAAGAATAAGATAAATGAATTATTGGAAATGCTCTAAAATGTGCAACCATTCATAATACTAGAAAGATCAAAATATGGTATAATATTTTTCATTTAGTATATTTTTTTAATATTAGTTTTTTTTAATAATACTTATTAAATATGATATTGGAGTAGAGGCTCTAATGTCTTACTTTACCCCAGTTTTATTCAAGTATTTCATATGTTATCTATTTTCAATCAGTATATTATAGAAGTTTAAAAACAGGGTTAAAAAATCATATTATAATATCATAAGAATTTGTTTATACCTTTTTCTATTTATTGTTGCCAATATTATATTTATTTGTAATATGGAATATCTATTAATTATATAGTTCAAGATCCGCATCATTACGATCACTATCAGAATTAAATAATATTAATTGAAAATATCTTATGTATAAAAAAATATATTTATAAATCTTTTAATATTAAGATCACAGGTAAAATATAAAATTATTATTTCAATCATTTAAGTTCACATTAAAAAATATAAAATAATTATAATTAAAAAGTTATAACTAATATATTTTTTTTCTAGCATATTTGACAGAAAGAAATCCAGTAAGCATCTATAGGAACATTTTCGTCACTGAAGATAACCAGCGTTACTTGGGCCACTGCGCCGTTAGTTTCCAAAGAGCAAGATTGGGGTGTACCTGGCGTCAAACATAAACGACACCGTCAACGGCGTAATCTAGAGGAAGCATCTTTAACTCTGCGCATAATGCGCCAGGTGTTGCTACACGATCTGGTGGATCGCCTCAGATCCTTCACAAACCCATTTCTGAGCCCAGCTTAGTCCACCTCATCACTCTTTCATCCGACGTGGCATCATACGTGTCAGGCGGCTCCGGTCCCTCCCTCTCTCGCATTATCTATATTTTCCCCCAAAACTTTGCGCTTCGCGTATATCTCCCTAGCGAGTCGAGCTGTTATTTGACAATTGTTTTTCTTTACTTTTATAAACCCTAAACTGCTTTAGGTAGATTTTGGTATTTGAATTTGCTCTGATTGAAGTTTCGAATTCTTGATCGTTGGCCGTTGAACCCACCTCCAACGTGAATTAGAAGGTATTTTTGTCGTCTGAATCATCGATATTCCTAGATTTGAGTTTTTTGGGTTCTTAGCTTAAATTTTCGATCGTTGGTGATTAGATCCCGGTCCAACCGATATTATGATGCGTATCACTGTTTTATCGTCGTTTAATATTACCTTGAATTTTCCTGGAAATGCATAATACTTTCTGTAAAATCTGTTTTTTTTTTTAATTAAGCTGACATAGTTTTATATCATTTCTCTGATTCTTTCTGGAAGTAATATAACCCTTTTATAAGATTTGAGAATTTGGTTTCTGGCAAAAGTACGTTTGGTTGCTGACAAACAGGTTACAAACCTAACTTATGTTCGGTCTTGAATTGTTCTCTGTTCCTTGGTATATTTTTTATTTGAAGATCGAGTTCACCATTACCATCTGTTTGGTTAATGCTTCTGACCAATCAAAGCACATGTTATTTCTGATTTATTTCACTTGTCCAGCAATCTCTTAAGCGATTAAGGAAGCATTTGTTTCACATATCCACAGAGCACTCAGACAGCTCCAAACAGGAAGACCAACAGCAGCATGAAGATTTTTAGTTTTTATTTGCAGCGTGACCATGATTTAGTCGAAGTCCCTATGTTCTTTCTCTCCATTCCTTCCTGTTTTGTTCCTTTGAATTTTGTATACGATAGTTCTCTGTACTCATGTATGGCTCAAACTTATCTGTCACTGGTTGTAACATACATTTGTAATACGTGCCTATATACATAAATCAGATTACACTGCTCTGGTATTGAGACGGAAACAGTTTTCCCTCGAGTCTTCTGGTACTCCAGGAGCAGCTAATAATTTTCTCTAAAACAGTTTTTCATCAGTTTAGCTAGTTGTTTGCTTCTTCTTTTTTTCCTTTTTCTTTGCGCTGTTACATAGATCAGTTTGGGTTTGAGGGTTTCATGTTATTTTCAGATAAATGTTAAAAGCAGTGTAATGATTTGGGTTAAAATGGTTGTTGTTGTTGTTCTTCTTCTTTTTTTGGTTTGTAGAGGCTTGTATCTTTAAGACAACAGGATGTGCACACTATCTTCGGTTTTAAAGGAGGTTTTTGTGCCAACTCAATCTATCACCTTTCTCATTATTGGCCTTTTTGAATCTGGTTGATCGGAGTAATGCAGATGAATAATAATGGCCCGGTAACCAAAGAGTTGGCAGAACTAAATCACCAAATGCAAGATGAGCGCAAGGAAATGAGGGTTGGGGTTACCGGTGAAGGCCAAGGGCTCTCGGAAGAAGATGAGTATCAGATTAATAAGGATGCAGAAGGCGTTGATGTTGGGCAGTCAGAAGCAGTCCAAGACAAAGCGCATGCCCCAGATGTCTTTCAGAGCTCGCAGCAACAGCCTCAAGGGCCTGTGGTTCGCTGGGAGAGGTTTCTACCTCTTAGGTCTCTCAAGGTTCTACTGGTGGAAAATGATGATTCAACTCGGCAGGTAGTCAGTGCATTACTTCGAAATTGTGGCTACGAAGGTAAATTCTCTCAATTCCTACATCCTGGACAAATTTTGATGTTGAATTTGAAACTTCCATATAATATCCAACTTGTTGCTGAAAACTTCACGTCCTTCTTATGCTAACTTGCTTTTTTTTAATTATTTTTTATTTATATTTGGAGATGATATATCTTGAAGTTGGCATTTGTAAGACAATTTCTTCTTCTTTACTGTCGTTTTGGAGACTGAAATCATTTGAGTAACATTCTATCTATTTTAAATGCCATATGCTTGGTGAGTGATTGGTATCTGAATGTTGTCATTAATCATATTTTAATTTCATATTCAATGGGAGCACGACAGTTTGTCATTTTTGGCATCTCTTCTCAAGCAAACCTAACTTTTAATCACTCTTGGCAGTTACAGCAGTAGAAAATGGTCTACAAGCCTGGAAAATCTTAGAAGATCTTACTACTCATATTGATCTTGTTTTGACTGAGGTAGTTTTGCCTTGTTTATCGGGCATTGGCCTTCTATGCAAGATAATGAGCCACAAAACTTGCAAGAATATTCCTGTGATTAGTGAGTATATTGCTATCACCATTTCTCCCATGTAAAAGTAATATGATATTATCCTCTTATATTTAACCAATTGATACTTTTAACTGCTACACCTGGTGAGTTTTATGTGCAGTGATGTCATCTTATGATTCTATGAACATAGTCTTTAAGTGTTTGTCAAAGGGTGCAGTCGACTTTTTAGCAAAGCCTATTCGAAAGAATGAGCTTAAGAATCTTTGGCAGCATGTTTGGAGAAAATGCCACAGCGTGAGTTGCTATAGTTATCCCATATTCTCCAAGAAACTATATTTTGGACCGATTATTCAGTTTAAACTTCATGCTGGTTCTTATTTTTGCATTTATTGACCCTGAACGCCAATTAGAACTATACCAACTATAAAGAATCCCTTATTTTGCTGGAGTCGTGCAATTTGATGGAATTTGACCTAGGAGATATTTTCTATTGTTTCATCAGTCTAGTGATAGTGGAAGTGAAAGTGGTATACACACACAAAAATCAACAAAGTTGAAAAGTGGTGAAGAGTCAGACAACAACACTGGAAGCAATGATGCAGATGATATTGGAAGCATTGATTTGAATGTTAGGGGTGGAAGTGATACTGGAAGTGGCACTCAGGTATTAAACTCTTTTTTTCAGTTAGTAGGTTATGAAATTTTTGTGAATGATCTTCAAACTGTGTCTTTTAAGTTTCAACCTCTGCCTTTACTATACTTCAATATTTCCTTGAACTAATTTTCTTGCGTTAATAATCACAATTGTTTTCCCTTTATAGCTCATATCGCCTTATCCCACGATAAAGTTCTAGCCTTGTGACCATTTCTTTTGTTTTTACATAATGTTGGATATAGCAACAATTGCTTATCTTTTCAATCTTGGCATCAACAATTGAAAATACCAGACATTTACATAAAAACTTTTACCAGCCTTCCATAAAAGCTCCTATGAAGTATATGCCTCATGTTGAGGAGTACAGAAAGTTATGCAAGTATCAATAATTGGTCATAAAGAGGAGGCACCCATACAAACAGTGTTGTGGAAGCATACCTTGACTAAATGAGAGAGATGTAACTTGTGATAAAGACAAGGTAGAGGCATAACAATAGTTTGTGCAAAGCCTCCACCTTCTATCTTGGTCCATTTCAAAGGATCAGGACAGAAGGCATCCCCCTACATAAGGATGCATGTACGCAGTACACAAGCTTGGATTGATAATTATGAATCATAGACTTCATTATAAGCACCAATAATGCAAAACTTAATACCAGCAATCCATAAAAGCTTGTGTGAAATGTTATGCTCGTATTTTGTCAATTAAGAGGAGGAAGGAAATTTATGCGAGTATCAATAATTATTCTTTGAAATGACACCTGTACAAATGGTGTTGTGGCAGCATACTTTGAATTCGTGAGAGTGACGTGATTTGTGAGAAAGACAAGGTAGAGGCATAACAATGGTTTGTGTGAAGCCTCCACCTTCTATCTTGGTCCTTTTCAAGGGATCAGGATAGGTGTCCCCCTGCATAATTAGGATGCATGTCCAGCTGGGTGAGCCCTTTCTACAGCTACTAAGGCAAGACCCTTAATCCATCTCAGAGAAGCCCCATAAGCACATAGTAATTTCAGTACTAACTAGTAACTGTTTGGTAGCTTGGGGCCATTGCCTCTCTTGGTGCCATGGAGAATGGGCAAGTTGTCCTGCAACCAAAAACCCAGAAATGTTGTCTTTCATTGCTTAAGGATGTCAATCTAAGGGCCTGTTTGGGAACACAACTGTTCTCAAATATTCTCAAACTATTTCACTACTGTACACAAACTATTTCACTACTGTACACAAACTATTTCACTACTATAGACAAACTATTCATTACTAGTTACAAACTATTCACTACTTTTTTACTACTATTCACAAACTATTTCACTACTATTTATAGATATTATGAGATATTCTTAGTATCCAAGCGAGCTCTACGGGTCATTTCGGCCATGCTGGAGAATGTGCAGTGCCTTTACTGTTTCCAGCATAATTATCAAAGTTTTAAAGCATTCATGATGTTGACAGACAAACACAAATCATCCCAAACTTCTAACATGGTTGTAGCGAGTGTTTCCTCTATGTGCTTAATTTCCCATTTGGTCTAACATAAGGATTACTCATGGTGTCTTAATCAGTTTACATTTGGTTCATATTAATGTTATATGCTTTGTGAACTCCATATATAGTCATATAAAATGTTCCTCAGTCTCTATGGCTTGAGTTTTGAATCGATGGTTCTCTAAAATGTTTTTTTTTTTTAAGAAAGATTGTTAATTTCAAGGTTTTAAAAAAATCTTAGCAAACCCCATTGTGTTAATTTCAAATACTTCACATGCAGATTGTCTTTTTTATTTAATATTTGTGGTTTAATATGTTGGGATTAATATGTGTTTGTGCATGATATACTTGTCCTACTTTCTAATTGTTTAAATTGTTGTGACTGATAGTTATCTTAACAGTTTACTGTGAAAAAAATCTCATTTTTGGTCTACTTTACTATAAAGTCTAATTATTATTGTAGTTTTGCTGACTATAATGTGACAAATAACGAGATAATATCTTATTTATGTGCAGATGTAAATTGAGAAATATAAGAGAAGCAAATCAAATCATACTTTCCCTAGTGCAGCGCAGATTTTTTTTGGACACCCCTATATGAGATATAAGGCATTTGACAATGTAAAAAGATTTGAATGTTTGGAGTTGAATGACCATAAATAGGTGTCCCTTTTTATGATCGACGCATGTGTATGTATCTAACAGAGATGGATAATTGAATGTGTCAATTAAACAGATTGCACAGGTTGGATGTAATACAGGAAAGATGGATAATGCCAATGTGTGCAGTAGTAAGGAGTAATATGCTTCGAATTAAAGGCACTGCCAGGACGGTGAGATGTCAGACTGGAACATGAACTGAGACTGTATAATAGAACATAAAATAATTTATGATTTGAATTTTGAGGTGAGTAAAACCCTAGACTAAGCAGAATTACTAAAAGGGATTCGTTTAGCCAGGCATGATTGGATGAGTTACTATTGAGTATCAACAAATGATATATTTATTTGTGATGGCTAAATATTATGTTCTTAATCTTTCTGATTTTAGGCCCCATAATCCAAACTAAAGCCTACTTGAAATTTTGTATGCATATATGCAGACATCTTGGACAAAAAGGGCAGCAGAGGTTGACAGTCCCCTATCTATGTCACCATGGGAAGAATTAGATGATCCTCCTGATAGCACTTGTGCCCAGGTTATCCCTTCAAGGACTGAAGCCTTTGGCAACAACTGGGTGCCGGTGACAGCAACAAGGGAGCGTGAAGGGCAGGATCATGAGCTTGGTATGATCCATTTGACACCTCACTCTGATATATCTTTACTTTTTTCTACTATCTGCTGCTTTTCTTTTCTGTTTTTAATATTTAGGCAATGTTTCCATGGGCAAAGACTTGGAGATAGGAATATCTAGAATTCCAAATTTGCAGCTTGAAAACCCAAGTGCAAAGGGATTGACCAACTTAGCTGGCACTAGCGAAGAAAAGATCTCCGAAATAAACTCAAAGAAAGATGATGAGAAGTTGCAGAAAGGACGAGTGGAGCTCAACAGTGAGAAACCAAATGGCGAAACTAGGAACCAAGCTGCCGATCTAGCGGATCTGATATCTAACGATACCGATCCTCAGATTGAAACTGTTGTCTTTGGCATCCCAAATGGTATCTCCAAGGTATCCAACTTGAAAGATAAGACTATCTTTGACAATAAGGAAATACCTTCCCTTGAACTCAGTTTAAAGAGGCTGAGAGATGCTGCTGGAGATACAGGGACAAGTGCCCATGACCGAAATGTTTTGAGACATTCAGACCTTTCAGCCTTCTCAAGGTATAATGATATTTTAAATTCAGATTACATCTATATCCTGAGCTAGCTGTCCACAAATTTGATGGTCACATCTATTTTATTACTAGCAGGTATAATTTTGCATCAAATGCTAATCAGGCTCCAACAGGGAATGTTGGTAGCTGTTCTCCTCATAACAGCTCACAGGCAGAAAAAACTGAATCACCGCAACAATTTCGATCTAACTCTAATAGCACAAATCCCAATCAGTGTTCCAATGGTAGTAGTAATAATAATGACATGGGCTCAACTACTAATAATGTTTATACTAAACAAGTGGCATTCAGTGACAAGTCAGCACCCAATTCTGCATTCAAATATCTTCGTCCGTCCTCTGCCTTCCAACCAGTGCAAAATGGCCATACTTCTTCCACTCAGCCCATAATACAAGGTAAGACAGATGCAGCAATAGCTAGCACGGTTTCGGCACAAACAAGGGACGTCAAAAAGCCGGTCCAAGTGCAACACCATCATCATCATTATCACCACCACCACCACCATGTGCATAACATGCCCCAGCAGAAGCTAGCCAACCAAGATGATTTATCTTCAAAAAACATTGCAGTGGAAGCTCTACAGTGTGGATCATCAAATATGTTGAGTGCACCTCTTGAGGGCAAGGCTGGCAATCAAAGTATGAATGGAAATGGCTCGGAAAGTAACCACGGGAGCAATGGGCAGAATGGAAGCATCACAGATTTATATGCTAGAGGAACAAACATGGAAAGTGATAACGGGGTAGCTGGAAAAGGGGGAGTGAATGGCGTAACAGGATTTGCAACCAGAAGTGGAGTTGATACAAACCATTCTGCGCAAAGAGAGGCTGCTTTAAATAAATTCCGTCAGAAGAGAAAAGAGAGATGCTTTGAGAAGAAGGTAAGTATAATTTTAACAACGTGGCACCAAAAATTCATTGAATCATCCTTTGACATGCAATTAGCGGCATATTTCCCCATCAAGAAATATATCTTGGAAAACTTCAATATTTTCCAAACAAATTTGATATATGACACTATACAATTCTATTTGAAAGTTTTTACACTACACACTATCTACATGGTATAATTTGATTTGAAAGATAAATTTTAAAATTTAAATCTTACAAATCAAATCATGCAACGGGATGGTATGTGGTGTAAAGTCCTTCAAATAACACTACTTTTTGTTCTTGCATTTTCAGTACAATCTTCATTTCTATGATTTTCGAGGAGATACGAAAGAAATATCTCTTTACATAATCTTCTCCAGGTCCGATACCAGAGCAGGAAGAAACTGGCAGATCAGAGACCACGAATTCGAGGACAATTTGTTCGACAGGCAGTGCACAAGAAGGAAAGCAAGGACACGCATTGCTAACATGACTTGTCCCTAATGATACTCTGGAATTTTCTACATGATATTGACACCAGCTGTGTACAGAGAGGATGGAGCATTTCCATTTCATATTGGGGACAGTGGGCATGTGAAGGCAATTAAAAGCTACGTAACCACTGTGATCGAAGACCGAATAGATTGTGCAAGGACTCGGCAGAAACACCTTGGACTATGTATAAGCTACTACTATTATTAATGATGCTGCTGCTGCTCAAAAAGGGGTAACCCTTGAAAAGGGCAGTAGTCATCTCTAATAAAACTCTTCAGATCGGTGTGCCGTTGTATTTCTAGACTTCTCTAATGAGTGGATGCTTGAAGAACTCATATTTTTCTTTAACCTACAATTCTGTTCTGGTTTTTTCTCTGATTAAGTGGCATTACATAAGATGTACAACCAACCAAATGTGAGAATTATCGTAACAGATTTGGTAAGAGGTGACGTCGCGGGAAGGCAGCTTTGGTCATTCCTCGGGACCCAAACAGGTTAGCGTTGAGCTTGCAGAAACATTGACCAACAGTTCCATACAATAGCCATTAACATCCTGGAATCATACCTGAAACTGTAAGTTCCCAGACGGGCAGCATTCCAACAATAACCAATTGAAGGAGATGTAGGGAACAGTTTCACCCCTGAGATACAAGCCATGAGTGAGCTAGATTTTATATTCTGTATCATTAAAAAAGATAAACAGAAGTATTCCATACGTGCAGGGCACCATTGCCCAGTAACATTCATACATTAACGCGAGAGAGAGAGAGAGAGAGAGACCCACCGCTGTGAAGCTCCAGCTTCTGTGCGTATAGATTGGGTTTTGATCGGATCATAGTTTTCAAATGCTATAAATAGGATATTGTGACGTTAATATTGTTTATCATTTTATGGATGGAGTAGATTGCAGAATAATGCAAAGCGCGGATAAATTACCCATTCGAGCGGTTGATGCAAATGACGTGATCAAGAGTCAAATCTCCAAACTGTTAGGTCCTTTTGCAAATTATAATTAGCTGCACGTGCAAATTTAGACACAAATAGATAACGATCATGTGATCATTACGATATCGGCATGGCAGTGCAAGATGAGTACCCTCCAAAGATTTCTCGATCCTTATCCGAAAATGATGGTCAAATGAACCGAAAAAAAAAAAAAAATCTATTCAATCTCTACTATTTACACCACACTCCACACTCCATTTTTTTTTTAATTTTTTTTATCAAATATATTTTTATATGAATAGTGAATAAAAAATTATAAATAGTTTTAAAAAAATAAATTCAAAATTTTTTTTTAAAAAATATTAAAAAATATGAAAAAATGTGAAATGTAGAGTGTGGGGAGGATGAATAGCAAAACACAAAAAAGAAAAAAAGAAAGAGATAGCCGGTCCATCCCCTAATTTTCTGTCTGAATAATTTTTTACATTCTAAAGAGATGACACTAAATTTTACATTATCTAATGTTATTTGGAACTTTATCATTAAATATTGCAGAACCCCCGTATTAACGTTATCTATCGGGTAAAACTAGCCAGAAGACATGTCTCTGTTCGCTCCAAATGATATATTTATTCGGACAGAATCGTATGTTCCTGGTCAAAGATAATGCATTCAGAACCCAGTGCGAGTAGAAACCATTTCCTTCTCAAACTTTGTAGCCAGATTATTTATAAGCAATTGTTATCATCCTAATTAGCTCAAAGGCTTATCCAAATTATCATAATCCTAGAATTTTGGATTAGTGGCTGAGGCTTTAACAATAATAGAGTGTGGAAAGCAAACCATTCTGTCGAAAACTGTCAACTGCAACGAAGATATACAATGACTAATATTGAGGCAAATGTCCATCACACAAGCTAGCAAACATGGAACATGTTCTATCTACTTCTGTATGACTTGCTGTTTCAAAAAGTCCACAAGGCCGTATAAGAACATAAAGACTCACGTATCGCCACAGATATTAATTAATTAGCGTGTACTCTTTGTTACGAACGCGAGTGATTGAATGAGTAACTGGTGGATCAATAGAAAAAGACGCATAATTGGTGGATCAATAGGAAAAGACGCAGGATCAACTCGACGTGCTGTACCTATTGTGAATAATATTGAAGAAAAGTTGGTTTGTTTTGTAAGGGAACCTACCTCTGCAAACAAGTTGCTGAAATATTTCTTAATGTCCTTCATTCATCCTCCCTTACAAAGATATAGTCCTCACATTATTCAACTAACCAAAAATAAGCATAATAAGTGAATTAAATACTAATTGATTTATTCCCAAAACAGGGCAACATAGCCAAAACAGAATATTTCCTAGACTTGCTGGAAGTTGATATTGATGGATGCTCCTTCCTTATTCGTAATGCAATAAAAATGGAAAGAACTTCCGTAACACTCTTCCTGAATGTTATTCAATTGAAGACAGCAGAGTTGCTGCTGCTACGGATATCGTCTGAAGGTAATCAACCACTATTCACAAGCAGGCTGATGTGTTTTTTAAGAGATAATCTAAGCATGCAAAAGAAGAAGCAAAATGGCGATAACATCGTATGATTCATTATTGACAATAACCAGAATCTGAAAGGAATCCATGAGTATAGAAAAAAGTAAACAAACAAGAATAATCGAGAATACATTGACATTAGATTTTTTGTTTTCTATGCAAACGCTGTCTCCGGGTCAATGGGAAATCAATGTAACAAGTATGCGTCTATGACCATGGCCGTCGAGAAACACTAGAAAATACCGATTTTATTTTATATCACTGTTAAAACTCTTACTTATACAGTACTGATGATAGGAAAAACGATATTTTTTCTCGAAAGAGAAACACGTCGTTTTCTCTCTCCAGATGAGTTTTTTTTCCCTCTCTCTCTCTACCAAAATCCAGCCATCCTAACTTCTCTGCCCAGAGGGGGGTGTGCTGGTGTAGAGGTTTGGCTCCTCCCTCTCTCTTATTCGACCAACGTTGGAAATGTTCATCGGTCTTTTATGGTTTTTTCTTAACTTTTTGTCTATAGCATAAAGATGCGCCGATTTGTTGTTTATTGGCCTCCTACGACTGCTACATGTCCCACCAGCAGATTCTCCAGTTGCCAATCTATCGGACGACAGAAGTAAACTGACCAAATAAGTGACGTGAGCCTTACATGTCGCCGTGCCACGGGGAGTCTGCTGCCTCCAAGCGCAACAATATTAGGATCAGCGGCTTCGGATATTTTAAATCCGACTTTTACCTTCTTTTCAAGAGTTGCACATGTGTTACACACGCCTCCCCCTCCAGTGACCGATTGTATGCCGGTTTATTAACCTATCTTACAGTTGCTAATTCTCTATATTCTAGTTTTTCCCAACCAATGATCAAAATAAAATGGTCGT
This sequence comes from Cyclocarya paliurus, assembly GCA_029856935.1. Classification (NCBI taxonomy): domain Eukaryota; kingdom Viridiplantae; phylum Streptophyta; class Magnoliopsida; order Fagales; family Juglandaceae; genus Cyclocarya; species Cyclocarya paliurus. The sequence continues at coordinate 3,118,637 of JARVXP010000207.1, read as the reverse complement.
AAAAGTCTCCTTCAACTAGTCTAAAGCAGCAAAATACAGCATATAACAATCCACTGCGACTTTTAGTCATAATTTTATAGTTTGTTTATCAAACTATGCAAAATCGTTTCAAGTGACTTCCCCTTAGTTGGAAATGGGATTCAAATTTTTGGCTCCAAATCTTCTTTTTTTCTTTCTCTTTTGTGTTGCATTTGTTTGTTTTTGAATGATTGTTGGGAACTTTCACCCCATTGATTCTAGTATCCTTTAACTATTTAGTTTATTTATGAAATGCTTGCTTAGAAAAAAAATACAATACTGAATGAAGTTGTATTGTATATTTATTTAGCAGTTTTACTTTCCAAAGGGGTTTTTTTTTTTTTAATTATAGACTGCGTTTGGATGTTGATATGAGTTTAGTTCTTTATAAATAGTAGTGAGTTTAGATGGTAAAATAAGTTTTTTGGTGCCCACTTAAGATGAGTTTAGATATGTTTGGATGTTAAAATAAGTTTAGATATATTTATGGAAATGAAAAGTCTTCTTGCAAGCGAGTTTGCACACCAAACCGCATACTGATACTCACATGTAAGGCATCCGTTTAATGAAACTATGCGAATTGAAACATAAATAATTTTCGTGAGATAGAGGACTTTTTTCTTCTCTCAAAATTTTACATTTTTTTATTTTTCTATTCAATAAAAAAAGTCATGTCAGCGTTGGTACGCTGTTTGATGCGTCAAACTACTTATACCTAGCAAAACTCTTATGGAAAGTTGAAAAATGGTGTGGATCATGCGTGTAAAGAGATTTTGAGTTGATATAATTTTAGTAGTTTAGGAGTTGGGTGTTTAAATGTTTAAATATTAGACTTAATTTAAAATTAGACTAAACTAAATTGATATCAGTGCAATCCAACAACCAAACCGGGCATGGGCTCATACTTCATAATTTATAGAGAGATGGAGGGATAGAATCATTGAAATACTATCTTTCAAGCTTATGTATAATCATTGCGTAATACTTTTATTATGTTCCCATTATAATATATAGTTATATAATATTCGTTTCTAATGATTCCTCTTTAGATAGCGTCCAAAAACTAAAATCACATATCATATTGGCGCCAAAAGTAGAAGCAGAGGACAGAACGTGGGTTTTCTTTTGTAACAAAAAATAAAGGAGATGGGGAGAAATAAATAAATTACACAAAATCTGATACAAGTTGAAGTCCAGCCCAAAGCTTGGGCCGTGGGGGTCGTATCCAAATTGCTTCTAATTTCATCCTTGAATTGGAGACAAAATACTAGGAATCTAAATCTATTGGGATTATGGTGTTAACATTATATAATTTTATTGTAATCATCCGGTCCAATAATTCTAAGATCGTACTATTGATAATTTTGATTGGGTCTAAATTATATTTAATGGGTCATATTTAATAAGCTCACCAGTGATAAATTATTAATATTAATTAGGAGTTTTAATTAGGTACAATAAATAGGTTAAATTCTATTTATTATTTATTTAATAAATTAGAATCATTTTAGAATTTAAAGATTGGCCATTAGAAATTTATTTCAATTTAAAATAATCATTGAATGAAGTTATCTACACAGTCTTAGTTATTCCCAATCCTACATTAAATGAACTACTAGAGAATGTCTTTAATTTCAAACACACTAGGATTACAATTTTAGAATCTTTTTCACCTTAAAAATCATAAACCTAACCCATAATCATCCTATAAATAGAATCACATGCACTATATGTGCACCTACCTCTTTAAGCCTAGGCTTTTCTTTAACTCTCTTTTTACCTTCAGCACGCCGTAGCCCCATCTCCCCCACCATGAAATACAGGAAAGCCACAACTATCTCTTCCGCCCTCCTAATCACAACCATCGTCGCTCCTCTATCGTACCGTGATCTATTTTGTGTCAAAATTTTAGGAAGCAACATTATAAGGTAAGTAATTTTATCATAAATTAAGATTAACATACTTTAATTAGTTATATATATTATTATTAAAGCCAGTTATTTCGAAGCCAATGTTTATGTACCACGCATGTCATGATATTTGACGTCATTCATCATGTTTCATTCCGCATATTATAGTTATGTATGTATTGTGCATGTCATGTATCTCACATTGTATAAAACACGTAAGTTTTCATAAGATCAAGTATAAGATAAACTCAAAACAATTAATCACATGAACATTCAGATGCATGGTACCAATGCAGTTTTAGGGTAGATGTACAAGCCACACACTCAAGTGTGATCTACCATAGTATGCTAGAATACTATCAGCGGCTCCCCTTGCGGTCGCGGGATGTGGGGTTAGTGCACAACTTCACACACAAAGTTAAGTGTGTTGGCCAGTCAGATCAATCAGATCAGTCAATTAATTTAGATAAACCAATCATGCATAACATAAGCATTAATATGATCAGTCATGATTGTAAGCTCAGCATGAAATATTTTATGAAAACCATATGTTAAGTATGTTTACATTATAATGAGTTTCTTACTGAGTGATCGACTTATTTTAGTTTGTTTTTATGTTTTTAAACTACCACATGTTAGGATATTTATAAAGGTAGAGTTGCATGATGAGACTTAATCCAGAGATACGTGATAGTGGTTTAGATCATATACAGAGATTTTAAATTATGATTTTTATGGCATAAATTTTGAGAAATTTTAATAAATACTTCCGCGCACTCTCTCATTTATAATTTTAGAATTTTACTACAAAACAACTCTATTTATTATAAGAAATTTTTATACTTGGTGCTTTCTTTAGAATAAAATAAAATATTTTTAAGTCACGGTCAATAGTAGAACTCCAGCCCCCGATAATTTTTAAAAATGACTTTATTATTAATCGTAAGAGGTGGGGTATTACATTTATTCTTGAATAAACCTTCCCAATAATCCGGGTTATATAGGAATTCATGTATATATTCGTCTTTGGGGGCTGATTAATACATATAATGATAATTAATCATTTTTCATCTTTTTAATAAGGTATTTTTTGTTACTCCTGCAAATGTAGAACAGATATTATAATCACATGAATCTCATTCGCTGGACCTAGCAAAAGAGAGGCCATTTTGGATGCTTCGGTTTTTAGTTAGTAGCTAAGCGACTCTGCAATGCAATTGTGGTCATCCCAAAGGACTATGTGCCTGTGGACTGAGTAATTGTTTTGTAACGCGTAATGCAAAAACGTTGAACACGTCCTGTCCTTAATTTCAAAGGAATAATATATATTATGACTGTGCTGGATTGTCGAAGTAAAAAATTTTCACAACTTTTTATTATTTATTTATATTTTATATATTATATTTTTTTTAAAATTTTTTATCAAATATTTATTATATGAATAGTGAATAAAAAATTTAAAATAGTTTAAAAAAAAAACTCAAAAAAACTCAAAAAAAAAAAATTAAAAAAATATAGAATATGAATCATAGTGAAGTTTGTCTAGCAAAACAATTATTGAAGAGAGTACTGACTTTTCCAAGTAGGCCATTGCATATTGGCATCGCCATGCACTCTACAGAAATGTCCTTAAAATTTGCAGTACGTTCTGGTTACAGTTTTTCTAGTAAATAATTTGTGAATAATAATAATAAATAATAAATAAAAATAAATAATAATCAAATTACTTTACTTACCAAACACAGTTCAGTCTATTCTATATCATTGGTGCATGTTTGTTTTTTTAGAACATTTTAGGTACACAAAAGGACAACAAAAGAGAGAGAGGACCGTCAATATTATTTGTTACAACCTAAAACAAAAGTTTCTAGTACTTTTTTTGTGGGCACAGTGGGACCCAAAACCCAGCTATAAAATTACTTGCACAAAATAGTTGGAGGCCATAAACCTGCACTAAAATGTACAAAAATAGAGCTGCATCCACTCGGCACCAGCTGGCACTTTTAAGTATCCGTTTGTCTTCTCAAGAGGGCAAGATGGACGCACATAAGTGCCCCAAAACAAGACAGAGATCTCACAAAAATTACGCCTCACCCATTCAAACAAAACAAAACTAAACATACCGCCATATATTTATTAAATATCTCGTATCTCGTGATTGCGTTTAGTCAGTGAAGTCATCTTAAATATTTTATAAATAATAATAAAAATACATTAAATAATAGATAAATAATAATAATAAAATAATAAATATTCACTGTCCAAACTAAGAAGAATGAAACATCACCTGCACACAATTTCTTTGGAATCTCTCCATGTGATTTGATGATGAAATTTGAGCATCCTTGCCATTAAAATAAAAATTACTCCAATGGGAAAATTTGGGGAAAACATTAAGGTTGCATAAACATGTAGCTATCTTTCTATGGGATGATCCCATTCTTAATGTAAGTAAACTATTATTTGGTATTGCCGAAAGTACCCAAGATTCGCTCCCTAAATCTCGCAGCCCGAACGAGTATTAAACGATATATTGTAGTGGCTTTGACATTCTTACAAACACTTGCAGTAAATTACAAATATGTATTGGATATGAGTTTTATTTACATATTTATTTATGGCTTGACAAATAAACAAAAAAAAAAAAAAATCGTTTTCTTTAAGTTAAAACCCGTAAAACGCGGTTTGACAAAGGGGAATTTGCTCTTTCTGTTCAAAGCTTCGATTGTTGTACCGCCAAAGCCAAAGGCAACGGGCTAAAAGGGAGATTTTTTAAAATAATTTATCGGTAATTTAAGTAACCTTTTTCAAAGAAAAGATCTTCCGGATTTATAAATAATAAAATTACGTTGATGTGCTTCTCTCGTTTCTTATTAGAATTGTTAAAATATATTATTTCTATTTTTTTTATATAGCTGAAATTGATTTGTAATTTTTTTTTTAAGAACAATATTTTCATTTGTAACCCTCCTCATTGTCTTTTTGAAATGCGACGCCTGAAGAAATATCAGTATGGCACTTTTTTTTTATCCATTGCCATGCTATAGAATGATAAGATTCAGAAACTTATCATCAATTTTATTACCAGTGTTGATAATTATAATGTATCATATAAATAAATATAATTCAACTTAAAATTTTTAAAATAAAAGTCGTATTGATTATCTGCTCGAAGGAACACTCAACAGCACCCAATCATTCAACGCAACTGCTAAATTATTAGAATTCGTCATAAACCATTTCAAATTTTAAAGTTTTTAAGAAGGTTTTCTACAATCATATGCTCGTATGATTCATGGGGTTTGACATCCATGAATTCACGCAGTGTTCATCATAATAGGAGAATATTACTTATGGTGGTGAGATTGGTTCCCGCTGCCAAAGGATGCCATGTGACATTTAACAAAATTTGGCGTAAAAATATTTCAAATTCATCAGTTGATTTTGACGAAGATAGTCTGGTTCAATTTGAAAATATTATCGGGTCAGCGTGATTAAATTGAAACTTGGGACTTTTGAGGGCTGGCATACAATTTAGAAAGACACAAGGATGTATATGTAATAAGGTCGCTGAACGAAAAGATATATACTGGACACACACACACACTCTCTCTCTCTCTCCCTGATACTCTTTCCCAAGAGAGAGAATAAACCATGGGTTGGTTCCTCTGTCCTAGAAAATCGAGCAAAAAATCGAAGAAGCAGAACCAGAAGCACAACGATCCGATCTCATCAGCCTCAGGTACTTCCGTGAGAACGAAGAAAAAGAACTGACTAATTTCCTCTACTCTACTTAAAGCTCAATTTTTACTCAACCCAGTGACATACTGTCTCTTAATGTGCATTTGCACCCATAGATAATTGCCTAAGATTGATGGCACGCGCCCTTTGACTTATAGTTTGGATCATTATTGTGGCTCTTTCATGTTTTCGTGATTTGCTTTGGTTCCAGTGGGGATTGTTTTTTGAGAAAATGTTTCAGCTGATGAATATGCATGTTCTTTTGGCTTAGTCTGAAATGGATTCGTGTGAAACTTAATTTTCTTCCAATGAGATTACGGTTTCGTGTTCGTGGGCACTCTTAAGTTCTTATCATGGGGATTTAGGGCTGGTTTGGACACTAGAGTATTTTATAACCATGTGAATAATAGTGAAATTATTATTGTTACGATGTTTTATTGGTTTTTAATAAATGAGAGAGAAAAAGTTGAATAAAAATAGTATAAAATTAAAAAATTGTTTGTGTATAATTTTTTAATATTATATTTGTTTTGAAATTTGAAAATTTTGTACTATTTTGTGTTTTGTTTTTATGTTTGTAAAAGTTGTAATAATTAGGTAATTATTAGATGAAAAAGTTGAAAATTTGAAATTGAAAAGTGTTTGGTGTTTGAGTGTTGTTTGGGAAGGAAATTGTGAGAATTTTTCATCTCATCTTATTACTCAAACAAGGCCTTAGTTTGGGTTACTAGGTTTCTTCTTCTCTTTTGATTGTCAGAATTGTATTCTCTCCAATAATTGCTTATAAGACCTAAATCATTTTTCATTGGCAGGGTGATTTATTTTATTTGTACTGGGTTTTTATCTTTGAGAAAATTTGCCAAACAAGCTGAATTATGATTTTTTAATGTTAGATTAGGTGAAAAATCGTTGGTCAATCATTGCAATGGAGTTGACTGAATTTTAGTTCTTATAAGGGCTGGGTGGAGGGCATGTTATTTTTTGAGGTTGCCTTGAAGTATAGCAGAAATTCATAATTTTTACACACTATACAAAATTATTTTTATTTCTGTATGAATGTTGTGATTTAATCATTCCAATACATTAACTATGAAGATATTTCTCCTATTTGCTTTTTGAGTTTGAAAAACCCAAGATTGGATCCTTCTTCAGATGTTTTTTTGTAATCTTTTTGGATCCTTGTGTTCTCTCTAAACTCTCAATGATATGGTTACATTTTTCCAGCACCCAAAATTTAAATCCACCTATAACTTTTGCTGGCATTGTACTAGTCGTTTGTAATAGTGTATGTTGTGAGAGCCACGGCTTAGCCAATATTCACTTAAGGAGAGATTGAGAGGAAGGTTGGACTAAACGATTTTAGGCGAACAAAATGTTGGCTGGCAAAGCATGAGGTGAGCAACACTTTGGGCGAGCAAGTAACAGGTGAGAAAAGCGGGCAAAGCATGATGCGAGCAACACTTTGGCTGAGCAAGTAACAGGCGAGAAAGGCGGGCAAAGCACAAGGCAGGCAAGTAAAGTATTGGCGAGCATAATATGAGGTGAGCAAGTACTGAACAAGTAAAAGGTTATTGGGCAAGAGGCGAGCAAGGTGATATAACTTTGACATAGTGCTTGGAAATGTGTTCCCCCGAGACTTCTGACCTAGTGCTCGGAGAGACTTGTGCTTAGTGTAATTCCATCTTATTGCTTGGAATAGGTTTCCCCGTGCATTATGTTAGCCTGGTCCAACGCTCAGAATGTTTTTCCTGTGCTTTACATTAGTCTGGTCCAACTCTTGGAATGTTTTCCCCGTGCTTTATGTGAGTTCGGTCTAAGTGCTTGGAGATTTATTGCTTGGAAATACCCTTAATGTAAGCCCGAAAGAGTGCTCGGAAATATTCTTTTAGTTCAGAATGATTGGAAATGTCCTTAAGTGACCGGAAACTCTTAAGACAACACATGGCTGCCACATTGCTCGTTACAATACACAACTCCTCAAGACTTCATTGAAAACGTATAGCACACCCTGTCACCGTTGCTGGAGCTTATAAATAGGAAGGCCAGCTTCACTTGCTTCCCTTTTAGTTGGTCGACACCCTCAGTCTCAGTTCAACTTCACGTCCGAGTTTCCTTAAGCCTCACTGTTTCCTTCATCTTCTTCACAGAGCCAAGCAAACTAGCTGTTGTTTTCCTTTAAGATAGACCTTCCTGCACCCGAGAACTCCTGAGAGTTGAGCAATTGCTCTTTTTCCGATTATGGTTTTATGCTGCTCGGTATTGGAATGTTTCTGTGGATGAGTACGATGCGATAAAATCTGTGATTTCTTGAAGAGTAAAACCTGGAATGATGTTTGTATACATATGGCTGTTGCATTTAAGATAAAAACTGAAGTCTGTAACTTGAGTTTTGTGAGCAGTAGAATGTCGAAGTCAGGTTGTGTTACTTAGTGGTACCCCTTCATGGTGAGTTGTTTGTGTTTGTTTTGATTATAACTTGAGTTTGTTGATTCTTGAGTGCGAGTGGATGTATACCTGAGGACAGAAACTCTATTTAGAAGCCCTGCAATGTGTTGGTTCAATACAATGCAAGGTGAAACCCCATCTCGGGTGAATATCAGAAATTTTCTGACTTGTATAAAAATTGAAAGTTGATGTCCTGCAGTTCACGTTCAAGGCGATATGGAAGTTAGCATACTCAGAAATCAATAATGTCAAATTGTTGTAGAGTTGAGATAGGTGTAAAGTGCTCGGCATGGTTAGAAAGGGTCCTGTTTTTGGTCTTAAGCCCAAGATTCAAGTAGAGTCAAAGTTGGGTTATTGTGATAAAAACAAAGATTTTAAGGGCTGAAATGAAAGGGGTGAGCTTCGGAGTCTTCAATCAAAATTTCTATAATTGGAGATAATTTTTTTATGTAGTTTCATTTAAAGCTTTAAATCTAGGATTATTGCCGAGACAACTCTAACTCACGATCTTGTTATGCAAACAACAAACACTAAGATGAATCAGCACTAAAGAAAAGTAGTGAGTTACCTTTGAACTGAACTCCTTGATGTTATGATTTATGATTGTTCATTAACTACAAAGCATGAACATGAATTATTTTTGCTGAAATGCATGTCTTTGGCTGATTTTGTAAGCTTCTCACGAACATGATATTATTGCATAAAGCATGAAGTTGTTGAGAAAGTGCTATGACCCCAAGCTAGAATGGGGAATTCTTTAGTGGAACTCTTTTGTCTACATATAGTTGAACTCTTTTGTCTACATATAGTTGAACTTGTAATTATTGAATGTCTTGGCAACATGGTTATGACAATGTTCTGGTAAATGCTACTTTTGTAAATGGATGACAATGTTCTAGTTTTATGATTATGTTTGTAATTAAATACTTTATGGTGACCATGTAAAGTTTAAACTTGGGATATAATCTTATCTGGTACAAGCTTTTGTATTATTTTTCCGCTGCGATTATTTCATATTGTTAGTTTCATGCTAGGTTCATGTATCTTAACTGTCTTGAATGTAAGAGGTGTGTAATCAATGTTGCATATCCCGACATCTTAGTTCCCGTTAAATCCTAAGCGGGGGGTTGAGGGCGTCATAGGGTGGTATCAGAGTATTACGACTTTGGAAGACTTGCCTTAAATTACCTTGGAATCTTTGTACCCGATGTTAGGCTTGAAGTGCTAGTACATTTAGGCTTGAACTGTTTAGAATGGCGTTAGAATTATTAAGTGATGCGATTAGACTTGTGTTTTAGGAGGAACACATGGTGTGCATTAGGAGATCTAGAGATCAACAACAAGAAGAAATGACTGAAAATGATCCGCCACGAGATGTGAGCCAGTTGATTGTAGAGGCCATTGATAGAATGACGGAAATGATGAGACAATAACAACAAAGGGTGGAACCAAGGGGTTGCCCTTATGAGAACAACAACAACAACAAAGGGCATCTGGAGCAACAGGTATATCAGTACCTGTTGATACACTAACAACAGGTGCATCTGGAGCAACAACAACAACAAAGGGCGGAACCAAGGGGTTGCCCTTATGAGAAATTTCTGGTATATCAGTACCCAAGTTTCATGGGGACTGAAGGGCCCATGAGGGCTAACAAGTGGTTATTAGACTTGGAAAGGATGTTTGATATCTCTGGCTGCACAGAGGATCAAAAAGTGCAGTATGCAGGGTATCTGTTGCAAGGGGAGGCTGGTTTCTGGTGGGAGACCAAAAGGCAATTATTAGCGATGGAGTTGGGCAATCTGGAAACTCTGACTTGGGAAAGATTTAAGCAAGAATTTGATAACCGATTCTTTACTAAAGCAGTGAAAAAACAGAAGGCACGGGAGTTTGAAGATCTTGTTCAAGGAGGGATGACTGTAGAACAGTATGCAGCAAGGTTTATGGAGCTGGGAAGGTTTGCTCTCCACTTGATTTCTACTGAGAAGATGAGGGCTCAGAAGTTTCAGGAAGCACACCGACCCAAAATCCGAAGCCAAGTGGCATGCTTCATGATTTCAAATTTTCAGGAGTTGGTAGATGTCGCCTCTATTGCAAAGGTAGAGCAGAGGAATCTACTGGCTCATGCCATCAATCAGAAAAAGAGAGCCTGTCCTTTTGGCTCTGCTAGAGAAGGTCCGGCTAGGAAAGTGGTTACGGCTACTAGTGATAGAGGAAATAATATGGTCATCAGTAGACCAGCTGTTGGACAACTTCAACTTTGCTGCCGTTGTGGAAGGAATCATACTGGAGAGTGTAGGTTCAGCTCTCCAGTTTGTTTCAGATGTGGCCAATCAGGTCACCTAGTCAGAGAGTATCTGAAGCTGGGACAAGAAAGTGCCACACTGCAAAATCCTAACCGTAGACCTGGACAACAACCGCAAGCACTGGCCAGGGTGTATGTAATGATGCCTGGTGATATAGACAATGAAGCTCCAGAAGTGGAAGAAGCTGGACTAATAACTGATAATGTACTAACTTTACTAATTTGTAAAGGAACATAGAATTTTATCTTAATTATAGATGGTATGCTGATTTACAAGCAGTATTAGATTTTACAATCATTATGCATGCACACTATTTGATTCTGGTGTGTCACACGTTTGTGTCTGCTACTTTTGCCCGATTGTGTAATTTACAACCTAAGTTATTACAACAGAAGGTGGTTGTATTACCTTGGGATATAATCTTATATGGTACAAGCTTTTGTATTACTGTTCGGCTGCGATTATTTCATATTGCTAGTTTCATGCATCTTAACTGTCATGAACATAAGGGGTGTGTAACCAGTGTTGCAATTCCTGATGTCTCAGTTCCCGTTAAATTGGAAGCGGGGATTGAGGGTGTTTCATATGTTTTTTGTTTAATATCATTATTAGTATTATTATTATTATTTATCTATTTATATTTTTTATTTAGAAAAACTGAAGTTGAATTCATCGCTGGATGTAAATGAGAACCCTAATGGAGGATCTGACCGCATTGCTGCACAAACATTTACATTTCGTGAATTGGCCGCTGCAACAAAGAATTTCAGGGCTGATTGTCTTTTGGGTGAAGGAGGTTTCGGCCGTGTATATAAAGGGCGATTGGAGAGTAGCAATCAGGTTTGTTGAGTTTGTCAGATTTAACTGTTACAACATACAGAAATGTATTAATAAATATTCTTGTGTTGTCATGCTGATCTTTGTTATACCTCGCATGTCTTGCTGGTCTTGTTGCCTTACAATAAGATCCTTTTCCATGGACAATCAAACCAGACATTCTGGCTTGGGATGAGCTGTAAACTCAGACATATATATTTTTTAATGTAAACTCATATATCCTGGGTTCGGGTATGCTCTAGAAGTCTCCATTAATTATCTTATACATGATTCTGGCCTGTGGGATCTTGTATCCGGGATTTGTGAGTCAGCCTTTTTTTTGTTGACTCAAACATAAATTAGTACAACCAAATACTAGTTGTACTACTTTAAATTTCTCTGATTAGAATGGTCATGCAGAAGACCCAAGCATAAATGGACCAATTAAAAAGGTACTGAACTTCCAGTTCGAACATTTGTAATCAAACAGGAACAAAAATAGTCATCCTCTCCCGAGGATTTGTCTTATTTCTTTCTTTCCTTTTCTATCTTATAGATAATTTCATAAGCGAAGTTTAATAATCTACAAATATTTAATGCTATTAATTCCAATGCCCAGGATGAGCTATGTACTCCTTGTTTTAAAAAATATTGAAAAGAAAACTCATGCTTATAAGATGCATTTTTTTGTATATATTTAGATGTATTTTTAGGTGATCCCATTGGCTGAATGTAAGGGATGTAAGCCACGACTCTCCTCTCAACTTCTTTTAGTTTTGGATTGCTAAATTACATATGCATCTGACCAATCTCGAACCTTGTAACCTCATCATACCCCTAATTCTTCTTTTTTTGTTTTGTTTTTGTTTTTGTTTTCTTTTGGTTATTTTTGTTTGGTGTAGGTTGTAGCTATCAAGCAACTTGATCGTAATGGGCTGCAAGGGAACAGGGAATTCCTTGTTGAAGTTCTGATGCTAAGCCTACTTCACCATCCAAATCTTGTTAACTTAATTGGCTATTGTGCTGATGGAGATCAGAGACTTCTGGTTTATGAATACATGCCATTAGGATCTTTGGAAGACCATCTGCATGGTATGTACAGCACTAATACTGTTTCTCTTCTTCATTGAATATTTAAATAACTTTCTCTAGTACTAGCAACTAGGCATCTGTTATGCCTTTTTTCCCCTTGAGAATTTGGTTTTTCAGATAAGGAGACATAAGAAGTAAAGGGTCCCTGTAAAGAGATTTTCAAGATTAAAGGAATCATAAAGTTTAAGTGGTTTTGGGTGCTGTATTTTTCTCCACTATGTTTCAAAAAGTTAAAAAGTTGTTGAAGAAAGATTATCAAGAATCATGTGATCATGATCTTTTCTGTCTCATGAATTATCCCAAACAGTAAAACAGCCTATGTTTTTTATTTGTGGATCAAGTGCTCGACTCAATTAGCTTATTTTGATCTTTATGGTGGGGTCATCAACCTTATGTGTGCATCTTTCAACATTGTTGAATTATCCAAAAAATAAATACAAATGACTAGATAAAGACTATTCAGTTACTGATTGTTCACCTTGCTTGCTTATCCGTGCTAGACCTGCCACCTGACAAAAAAAGACTTGACTGGAATACAAGAATGAAGATAGCTGCTGGTGCCGCAAAGGGTTTGGAGTATTTGCATGACAAAGCTAACCCCCCCGTGATTTATCGTGATTTGAAGTGCTCGAACATTTTGCTTGGTGAAGACTATCATCCCAAGTTATCTGATTTTGGCTTGGCCAAATTAGGTCCTGTTGGGGATATGACTCACGTCTCCACCAGAGTAATGGGAACCTATGGATATTGTGCACCTGAATATGCAATGACTGGTCAGCTTACATTGAAATCAGATGTTTATAGCTTTGGGGTTGTTCTTCTGGAAATTATCACTGGCAGAAAAGCAATTGACAACTCAAGAGCTGCTGGGGAACACAATCTGGTTGCGTGGGTAAGAGACCCTTGTCTTCTCTGCTATGATAATCTTTGTTTGAAAAATATAAACCTTCTGGTATTGGGCTTACAATATAGACCTCGTAAACATGTTTTATTCTGATGTAGGTGATTATATTATCATATAAACTAGTCTAAATTTCCTTGTTTCTTATGCGAGGCAGACAACAGACTCTTAACTTGCTATCCATGCTCTGATAATTCCACTCCTAGAAGGGCCATTATGATTAATTTTGAATTAAACCTTTGGCACATTGGCAAAGTATTGCATATTTTTCAATAGTAATATTCTTACTGTTAAATGTATGATTAAAGATGAGTTGGATAGAAAAAGAAAAAAATATTTATTTCTGATCATTTGGAGTTTCATGTGATCCAGCAGAGGAATTTTCTCCTGTTCCTCTATGTTCTGTTTTCCCTGATATTGAGTGGAATTCAAAATCTTCAGATTGGGTGTTGAGAAAGGTGCATGAGATTAAGGAGTGTGTGGGTGTGTCTTGTGATGGTTTTGAGGAACAGTTTAGAGCTTTATTAATTGCAATTGAGGCTGGTCAGCCTTCGTTGGCCAGATTTGTCTTAAAGAAGGAGAGAGAATAGAAAGGTTGTCGTGCTCGGTAAACTATGATGGGAAGGGAGGAAGTGTAGTTAGGAATAAGGGAAAGGAAAGGGCTATGATAGATTTCAGATGAAGCCAAAGATTATTTCTTGGAATGTAAAGGGTCTTAATGACCTTTGAAAGCGTCTTCGGGTGAAAAATTGGTTTAGAAAATGGAGGGTGGATGTGATTTGCCTTCAAGAAACTAAACAGAAATTTGTGAATCAAGCTATTGTCCAGAGTTTGTGGAATTGTAGTAGTGTGGGTTGGGTAGAGTTGGTGTCTAACTTTGGGTGGAATTTTAATAATGTGGAATAGGAGGGTGGTGGAGTTGAGGGATCATTTTGTGGGGGAATTCTTGGTGGCATGTCATTTTAAGAACATTGAGGATGGGTTTGAATGGGCGTTTGCTGGAGTGTATGGCCCTAATGTGGATAGTAGTAGGAGTTTATTATGGGATGAAATGTCGGGTGTATGTGGTTGGTGGAATTTACCTTGGTGTTTTGGTGGGGATTTTAATCTCACTTGTTTCCCTAGTGAGAGATCGGAGGAATTATATTTTTCACATGTAATGTCTACTTTTTCAGATTTAATTTTGAATTAAATCTGATTGATTTACCGTTGGTGGGAGGAGATTATACTTGGTCTAATGGTAGGTCATTTTCAAGGCTGGATAGGTTTCTGGTTTCGCCTTCTTGGGAGGCTCATTTTTCTGGTTTGAGTAAGAAATTATTGCCGAGATTCTGTTCTGATCATTATCCTATCATTTTGGATTGTGGTGGAATTGAGGGTGGGAGAAGGTATTTTAAATTTAAAAACGTGTGGCTGAAGGATGAGGGATTTGTGGACAGGGTGAGAAGTTGGTGTAATTCCTATAATTTTTCTGGCACTCCTAGTTTTGTCTTGGATGGAAAATTGAAATCTCTTAAGAAAGATATAAAGAGATGGAATAAAGAGGAGTTAGAGTTTTTGTTGGAAGACTTTATTTTTGTGGGCCATTGCTTTAGAGTTAAATGGTCTCAGCTTCCATGATTTCCTTGTAACTATTTCTAGTTCTTAATTTGGTATACTCCTATGTATACCTCCGGTGTACTTGGGCTATGCCTATCTTTATCAATATAATTGCTTCTTACTTATAAAAAAAAAAAAAGATGGAATAAAGAGGAGTTTGGGAATTTGGATAGCAAGAGGAAGCTTCTTTTGGAAGAGTTGAGAGGTTTGGATGAGAAGGAGGTGCATGGGGTAATATCGGGGGAGGACAGAATAAGAAAAATAGGGGTGGTTTCTGAACTGGAAAATATAGCGTTAAAGGAGGAAATTTTGTGGAGGCAAAAATCTAGGGTGTTGTGGTTGAAGGAAGGAGATAGGTGCACTAATTTCTTTCATCAAATGGCGAATTCTCATAAAAGAAATAATGTGATTGAGGTTCTTCGAGATTGGGACAGGTTTATCACGGATCAAGAAGACATTAAGGCTTACATAGTGAATTTTTATGAGCCAGCTGTTTTCAGAAGATCTTCTTGGAGACCAAAACTGGACAGAATTGGTTTCGACTCTATAGATCAGGTCGAAGCCGATTGGTTGGGGAGAGAGTTTGAAGAAGAAGTACTTAATGTGGTTAAAGGTATGGATAGGTATAAGGCTCCGGGTCCGGATGGGTTCACTTTGGCCTTTTTTCAAGCATGCTGGGACATAGTTAGAGAAGATATTCTGAAGGTGTTTGCTGAGTTCCATTCGTATACGAGGTTTGAGAAAAGTTTTAATGCGACTTTCATTGCACTTATTCCAAAAAAGGTAGGGGCTGTGGAGATGAGAGATTTTTAGCCTATTAGTTTGGTGAATGGAGTGTATAAAATCATTTCTAAGGTGCTGGCCAACTGTTTGAGCAGGGTGATGGAGAGGATAATTTTAAAATCACAGAACGCCTTTGTGAGGGGATTTTAGACTGTTTTAATTGCAAATGAATGCTTGGACAGTAGAATTAAAATGGAGAAAACTGGTATTTTAATCAAATTGGACATCAAAAAGGCTTATGACCATGTGTGCTGGGATTTCCTTGATTATTTGCTGAGGAGATATGGTTTTGGTGATAAATGGTGCTTGTGGATGAAGCATTGTGTGTCGATTTCGAAATTTTCTATTTTGGTGAATGGAGAACCGGTTGGTTTCTTTAGTAGCTCACGTGGTTTGAAGCAAGGTGATCCCATCTCCCCCTTTATTTTTGTTATGATTATGGATGCCTTGAGTAGAATGATTGAGAAGGCCGTGGATGGTAATTTTCTGTCCAGCTTTGTGGTGGGTAATGAGGTACAGAGTAGTTTAAAGGTCTCACACTTATTATTTGTTGATGATACTTTGCTTTTTAGTGAGCCCGATTATGACAATCTACATGCTTTAAGAGCACTTTTGCTGTGTTTTGAAGCTGTTTCGGGGTTAAGAGTTGATTTATCGAAATTTGAAGTTGTTCTTGTGGGTTCTGTTCAGAATATTTCAGACTTGGCAAATATTCTGGGGTGCTGAATTTCTTCACTCCCTATGAGGTACCTTGGGCTTCCTTTGGGGGCTTCTTTGAAATCTATTAATATTTGGGATGGGGTGATTGAGAAAATGGAAAGGAGGTTAGCTGGTTGGAAAATGATCTACTTGTCTAAGGGGGGAAGATTAACTTTAGTAAAAAGTACTTTGTCTAACCTTTCCACTTATTTCTTATCTCTTTTTCCGTTGCCGGCAAGGGTTGAAAGAAGAATTGTGAGTTTATTTAGGAATTTTTATTGGGTGGTAAAGGAGTTGAAAAAAAGTTCCATTTGGTTAGTTGGAAGAAGGTTTGTCAACCGATTGATTGTGGTGGGTTGGGGACAAAAAATTTAAGATTGTTTAATAGAGCATTACTTGGGAAATAGCTTTGGAGATACCACTTGGAAAGTAATGCCTTTTGGAAAAATGGTATTGATGTAAAATATGGCAGTTTGCGGAGAGGTTGGTGTTCTAAAGATACTAGTGGTGTGTATGGGGTTTGTGGAAGTTCATTAGAGAAGGATGGGGGGTTTTTTCAAATCATTTTAGATTGAAGGTGGGAGAAGGGAAGAGGATACTTTTCTGGCATGACTTGTCGTGTGGGGATTCTTCATTTAAGCTGGACTTTCCCTCTCTTTTCAGAATTGCAAGGGATCAAAATGCAGCTGTAGGAAAGTCTTTCTGTTGCATTGACAATAATATTCAGTGGAATGTTATCTTTATCAGGGATGTTAATGACTGGGAAGTGGATGATGTTAAGGCTTTTCTGGAAAGACTTTACAGTTCAAAGTTGATGCTAGGTAGGGAGGACAGCATGCTGTGGATTCCTGCAGGAAATTCTAAGTTCTCAGTCTCCTCTTTTTAGAGAATATTAACCAGTCATAGGAGTTGTGAATCTCCCTGGAAAAACATATGGAAAGTGAAAGTTCCTTCCAAGATTGCTTTTTTCTGTTGGGTGGTATCGTTGGGCAAAGCGTTGACAACTGAAAATCTTAGCAGGAGAGGTATGTACATTGCCGATTGGTGTGTCATGTGCAAGAAGGATGGGGAGTCTGTTAATCACCCCTTTCTTCATTGTGAAGTGGCCAGGTTCTTGTGGAATGAGGTTTTGAATCGGACTGGTTTACTTTGGGTAATGCCCAAGGAAGTGGTGGATTTATTGGTAGGGTGGAAGGGTTTGAAGGGTAGCAAGATGCTGTTCATGTTTGGAAGATGATTCCTTCTTGTCTCATGTGGTGCTTATGGCTTGAAAGGAATGGGAGATGCTTCGAAGACAAAGAACGTTCATTGGGAGAACTTAGGGATTTTTTCTTTAGTACTTTAAGTTTGTGGGCTAAAGCTTTTGTAATTGAAGATAATTTCCAGAATCTGTTTTAGTTTTCCTTTCGTGTTTGGAAAGTAGTAGGTATTTCCTTTGTATACGCATGTGCACTTGGGCTTATGCCTATTTCTTGGGAATAAAATATTTTATTACTTATAAAAAAAGAAAGAAAGCAAAACTTAGATAAGAAATATTTACTTAATTCACAAATGTGGTTTTTTGTCTCCTTGATATTACACAAATGTGGTTACTTTTTTGAACCCAATGTAAATGTAAACTCTATGCTGCAGGCCCGACCCTTGTTTAAAGAACGAAAAAAGTTTGCACAGATGGCTGATCCAATGCTCCAAGGCCAATATCCAGTTAGGGGTTTGTATCAAGCTCTTGCTGTTGCAGCAATGTGTGTTCAGGAACAACCAAATATGCGACCCCTCATTGCTGATGTAGTCACAGCACTTACTTATCTTGCTTCTCAAAAGTATGATCCCGAATCCCAGCCAGTCCAGGGCTCCCGCCTCGGCTCCTCTACTCCTAGAACCAGAAGGGAGCAGTGAAGCAGATGAGAGATTGATCAAGGGCCGAAGACTATCCAAGTTCCATAGTCAGAAGCCCAAGAGAGGGGGGGTTGCTGCCTCCTGGTGGCTGTGGTGCTGCATGGGGATGTTTTTGAAATAGGTTTGCAGTTGTGATACAGAGGTCGGTGGATTGAAGTTTAGTAGTTTGGTATTGGTGGCACAGATGCTGAGTGCCCGTTTCTCAAATTTTGCATCAATCCAGATAGCAGGTGCGATTGCTAGTCCCACTGTCTTGTAACAGCGGATGCATATATATTCCTTTTTCCCTTTCCTCGCTCTCTTCCACTCTACGAGATTCGTTTATGTACGATTGAGCTTGGGGTTTTTGTATCTATATAGAAACTGCTCCCCTTGTAGAGTATCTTCACCTCTCCGTTTGAGTTTTCAAGAGTTACGTATATAGTTCACCTCATCACGTTCAATTGATCTTGGTCTACGAGTGTGCAGCTGTGAATTTGCTTTTGTATCTGTCGCATCCCTTGCAAACTTCCGACAAACTCGTTAACCTGACAGAATAAATGCTCCCATCGTTACCATATCGGTTCGTTTTGTGTGTTTATGCATGCATTTGCTCAAGAAGGGAAAAAGATGAGAGTTACCAAAGTGGTAAACCATCAAGATGTTTATAATTAAGAAGAAAAGATCGACACGTCCTAATGCCATTTGTACAGAGAATTTCACTAGCTGTTCCCAGACCCACGCCCATCGTTGATTTGAAAAGCATGCACGGATTTCACAGTTTAAAACTTTAATGTGATTGGAGGGTGGCAAGCGAAAGTTTTGTGAAAACAGCAAGATTGCAAGCAATAGAACGCAGTTTTGTGTGGGCAGACCATTTATGTTACTTCACTTTGTTTCATTTTTATGCACATCAGGAGGCCTTGACTAAGAGATGAAAACATCAAATTAATAGAAGCTATGGCAATGTACATAGGAGTAAAGGAAGCAAAGGAAAGGCAAATCAAAAAGCTTTTAATTGCTGGTGATTCATTGGTGACACTACAAACGGTGAATGAACCCAATAGTACTTCATATCAGGAACTCATTACAGTCCTTTCAAAATTGGCAAAACAGAAAAATTCATTGAGACTTTGATGCGCGCATTCTATTGTGCAATAGCTTCCAATAGTTTCTATGGAAGCATACCATCTCAGTTCCCCCCTTGGCTTTTAGATTTCTATAGTGGTAAAGATCCACCCTCTTGTTTGTAATATTTAAGCAGTACTGGCACTGGTGCTTGTAAGACTGTGTGAATGAAGTTTAAAAAAAAAGAAAAAGAAAAAAGAAAACATCAAATTAATATTTCCTTGTACCCCCGCTTCCCAGGGATTTGAACCATTTCAGTTTCTCACTTCACATGGTTTCTTTTGTTTTTTTAACCTTGCAGATAAATATATGTAACATATCATTGGACCAACTGGGCAAGGGTGTGCATTGGAGAGAGATGAGCAGCAGCTTCGACGAATTCTTCTGATAATTAAATATTTAGGAAAAAGACAGAGTCACGAAACAACAAAAGACACCGTATATAAATATTACAGTTGCGACAAATATGCAGCAAGTGCAAAAAAAATCTTCCTGAAAACTAAGAGTTTAGACACAGCAATACAAGGAGGCACTATAATGCAAAGATTATACAGTTGCGTAACCATCGATCTCATGTTTCTTCTTACATTCTACTCTCCACTATACTTACTATTATTACTACCGATTCAATGAACAAAGAAATAATGAATGAATATGCATTCTATTGCGGTTGTGTCTAATTAAAACTCGATTTGCTTCCCGAGCTGACATCAATGCATAAGAAATCCAGTATCCACCAAGCCAAAAAGCATATTGGAATTGAAGCAGTGACTGGGAGTATATCTGTTTGATAATCATTGTAATTAACCTTTTTATTCTCTACTCTTTTTCTTGAACACCATTGGTAGCTTTCTGTTGCGGGGTAGGACTCTCTCCCTCATCTGTAGATTTGATGCCATCAACTAGCTCCTCGGTGTCAATTTGTTTCCCCTGTTGCATGCAGTAAAAAATTGATTTGCAAATCTTAAATATATTAAGCACAGTAAAAGTGATACAGTAAAATCATTCTTTATTCAACAAAATGATGCCTACCCTGCATGCTATTATACTAAATACATATACAGGGATTTTGAAGTGTGTGCTCATATACAATCAGCCTTCACTTTCTGAGGAGAATGCAAGTAAAAGCAAACCTTGTTCCGGTCTCGCCAGGAAAGTCCAAATGGACGAGCTAGCAAACTAATCTTTCTTGCGGGTAGATCTTGCGCAGACTCTTGATTGCTTTGTGCTGTTGAAGAATCTGGATGTGGAGATCTACAAAGCAAAATTGCACTTAAATTAGACATGAATCTCATTCATGGGGGGCATTTATTTATTTATTTGTCAGCAAAGTAGAACATCCATAGATAAACTAGCAGTTACAAGACACAAGATTTCATGGGATGAGAGTCCCCTATAGTCTTTCCAAAACCAACATATTACAACATGAAAAAGAAAAAGAGGGATTTGGAGCCAAAAGTATGGCGCCTACCCATTTCCCACAAGGGGAGACCGCTTGGTGACGGTTTCCATGATAGGCAAGAAATGCAGATAATGTTCCTATGCTGAGGGAGGGGGGTTGAAAATAAGCAGCTGATGCAGAAATTGAGATGAAGAGACCAAAGAGAAATCATTAGAAAATAAAGAAACAACAAAAAACGAGAAAATAGTAGAAGCAAAAGAGTCAAAAACCCGTACAAAGAAGTAATGATAAACTTTTATCAAAAAGTGAATTAAGACTGCACCAAAAAAATTACTACAATTTGAATACACACCGCGGAGAGGGTTGTGCTTTAAGTTGGCCAGATTGGTACTGTAAGGTAGCCTCCAACATTGATTCTGCCATAACCACTCTCTTCTCCATTTCAGCAATTGAAGCAGTGGCCTCTTCATACTTTTCCTGCATACATATAGTTGTTGTGGTAGAAGGCTTTATATGAAAAGGAAAATAAGATCGTTATCCAGATCTGAATAATCAACATTGAAAAGACAGCCCAGAAAACCTAGAAGATAAACTGCTCAGTGTAGCAAACCATCTTGTCTAGGTATCTCAGACTGATACAGACTTTAACCCCCAAATATACAAATGCATGGAGCCAATGGATGCAAAAAGACATAGGTTAAGGAATTGCAAATTGATGGTTTTGTGGCTAGAGTACAGCGATCAACCGCAGATTGATGTCCAAGGCTTTGATGTGCTACAAAAGCTGTAAAGAATCAAGTGATATGGACAGCCAAGCTTCAAATGCATAGGATACAGCTCTAAATAGTAGTATAATGGTTAAAGAGGACCATTTTGCTGACTCCAGATAGTTTGCAAAGATCAATACTTAGCAAATGTTCACCATGTAATGCCATAAGAATGGTGAATGATTGAATAAATCAAACCAAATTCCAAAAACAACAAAAATCATAAGTTAAACCTGAAGCACTTGAGCAGCATATCTTTGTGCTGCTGCATCTTGCTCAGCAAACCTGCGAGCATCTTCTGTTACCCTTTGCTCTTGCTCTACCCGCATTAAGACCTATAAGATTATTAATTTTTTTTTTTTGATAAGTAAGAAGTAATTTTATTGATAAAGATGGGCATAGCCCAAGTACACCGGAGGTATACATATGAGTACGCCAAATTAAGAACTAGAAACTGTTACAAGAAAATCATGGAAGCTGAGACCATTTAACTCTAAAGCAATGGTCCACATAAATAAAGTCTTCTAGAAACTCCTAAACACCTCCGAGGAGTGTTTATGATCCTCAAAAAATCTATCATTTATTTCTTTCCAAATACACCAGAAAATACAAATAGGAGCCATCTTCCACATAGCTGCAATCTGTGGTGTCCCTGTGATCCCTCTCCAGCTAGCTAGTAGCTCCACCACCCTTCCCGGCATTACTTATGCTAGTCCCATTCTGCTGAAGAAGTAATTCCATATGTCCCTTACAAAATCACAATGTAAGAGTAAATGATCTACCGTTTCCCCACTATTTCTGCACATTTAGCACCAGTCCATAATTATAAGTACACGCCTTCTTAGATTATCAATGGTTAGAATCTTCCCTAAAGCTGTTGTCCAAACAAAGAACGCAGCTTTGGGAGGTGCTTTACTCCTCCATATGTTCTTCCAAGAAAAATTGGGCCTAGTTTGAGCTGTATGTATGTCATAAAAAGAGCATACCGAGAATTTCATTCTCTTAGAAGGTCTCCATTCCATCATGGCTTCAGCTGGAACAGCAACAGTGATGTTAGCAAGCTAAAGAAATCCACCAGAGCACCCACTTCCCAATCTTGTGCCTCCCTAGTGAGGTTGATGTTCCACTCCTGTGAACCATGTCTAACTGCCCTCATGTCAGCCACCATAACTTCCTTTTCTCGTGCAAGTTTAAATATATGAGGATAACCAACCTTAAGAGCCGTATCTCCCACCCACACATCATTCCAAAAGCTGATTCTGCTGCCATCCCCCAAACACAGCCTAGTATTACTCGAAAAAGCCCTCCACCCTTGCTGTATATACTTCCACAACCCAACACCATGAGCCCCCCCCTCCCCTCATTAGAGCACCAGCCCCCCCTTGCACTCCCATACTTCGCATCAATCTCTCATTTCCGTAAAGCTTCACTCTCATGATTATAATAACACAACCATTTCCCTAATAGAGCCTTTTTAAAGGACCTAACATTACGGACCCCCAACCCACCATCTCTCAAAGGAGTACACACTTTATCCCATCCAACTAGATGAAATTTAAACTCATCACCTAGTTCACTCCATAGAAAATCACGTTGGAGTTTCTCGATCCTAGATGCAATACTTGCTGGAAGGGAAAATAAAGACAAGAAATATGTGGGAAGGTTAGATAAAGTGCTCTTAATAAGTGTGGTCCGCCCCCCCTTTTGATAAGTATAACTTTTTCCACCCGGCCAGTGTACACTCTAATTTCTCTAACACCTCTACCCAAATTGTCTTAGTTTTGAAAGTTGCTCCCAACGGGAGACCAAGGTACTTCAACGGCAGTGAGGAAACCACACATCCCAATATGCTGGCCAACCCTCTAATATTTCTTACCTCACCCACCGCACCATCTCTGTTTTAGCAAGATTTATCTTTAACCCGGATACCGCTTCAAAACAAAGTAAGATAGCCTTCAAAGATTGGATATGTCCTGCATTATCCTCACAAAACAACAACGTATCATCTACAAACAAGAGATGAAAAATAGTGATGGAGCCATGGTTAATAGCTCCCGCTGAAAATCCTGAAAAAAAACCCCTCTCTACTGCAGCCAACACCATTCTACTAAGAGCTTCCATCACAAGGACAAATAAGAGTGGTGATAGTGGATCGTCTTGTCGTAGTCCCCGCAAACTATTAAAGAAACCCACAGGATCACCATTTACCAAAACCAAGAAACGAGCCGTTGACACACAATGCACATCCACCCCCTCCACCTTTCCCCACATCCACATCTACTTAACAAATAGAACAAAAAATTCCAGCTGACGTGGTCATAGGCCTTCTCCATGTCTAGTTTACATAAAATACCCGACACTCCCGACTTGAGCGTGCTGTCTAAGCACTCATTAGCTATAAGAACCGAATCCAATATTTGTCTACTTGCACCTCTATTCCACCAACCTTTTTAGGGACAAGTGCAATAAAAGTAGCATTTAAACTTTTCTCAAATTTTCCAAACAAGAAAAATTCCTGAAAAACCTGCATAACATCCCCTCTCACCACCTCCCAACAAGTCTGAAAAAATGCCATAGTAAAACCATCCGAGCCCCGAGCTTTATCCTTATTCATTTTTCTAATTACTAGTCATACCTCTTCCTCTTCAAATGATCTCTCCAACCAAGCCATACTATTTTGATAAATGGCCTCAAAAGCTAGACCTTCTACTTTTGGCCTCCATGCATAAGGTTCCGACAACAATTGTTCGAAATGTCCAGCAACATGATCTTTAATTACTGCTTGATCTGAGGATAAACCTCCATCTATAGTCACAGACTCTATGGCATTAAACCTCCTATGTGAGTTTGCAACTCGATGGAAAAACTTTGTACATTTATCCCCCTTCCTAAGCCACAATGCCCTTGACTTTTGCCTCCACGAGATCTCCTCCATTAAGATCAACCTTTCTAACTTTGAGACTACTTGGCCTTTGCGATCATTCTCATCTTCTACACCCTCCAAACTTTGTAATTCTTGTAGGAGTGCCCTGTAGTTGATATGAATTCCACCATTGCCTAACCAATTCCACAAACCCCTCCGTTTTTAACTACATATTCTCAAATTTGAAAGGTCTTCTACCCCTGGAATTCCTCCACAGTCTAACATTATGGGAAAGTGATCAGAGCATACCTAAGGAAGTCTTTTCTGACATAAATCTGGAAATTGCATTTCCCATGAAGGAGATATGAGGAATCTGTCCAGCCTTGACCAGACTTGGTTATTAGACCAAGTATAATCACCTCCCATGAGAGGTAGGTCCATGAGTTTTAGCTCAAATATTAAATCCGAGAATTCCACCATAGCATGATTTTATCGCCCCTCCCCCAATCTTTCGCTGAGAAATCTTGTCACATTAAAATCTCCACCAATACACCAAGGAACCTCCCACCAAGTACATAAGCCTGCCAGCTCATCCCAAAGCAACTGTCGTTCGCAATCCAAATTAGGGCCATAAACCCCATCAAAGGCCCATAAAAAACCATCTATAGAATTTTTAAAGGAACACCTCACCAAGTATTCTCTCACGAATTCGTCAGTGTTCTCCACCACCCTCTCATCCCACATAACCAAAACTCCACCCGAAGCCCCCTTTGAAGGTAAGTATGACCATCCTACATACTGGCAGCTCCAAATACTCCGTATAGTTCTTCTTGTAATAAGCTTCAACTTCGCTTCCTGCAAACAAATAATGTCCATCTTCCATTGCCTTAACAAAGATCTTATTCGGAGGCGTTTGTTGATCTCATTCAACCCCCTAACATTCCAGATCAAAATTTTGGGTTTCATTTATCAACTGTTCCAACCCTCCCTTTATTCCTACCAGGCTACCACGGCTTGCACCCCTCTCCTTGTCATCATAGCTAATAGACCAATCTAGCCACTTCAACTCCCTGCTTTTTTTTTGCCCTGCTCCCTATTGGTAATGGCCTGCCTCAATGGTTATTAACAATGCCCTATATTGGTCTGCATATCCCTCACACGAAATCCCCACACAACTCTGCAATTCCTCCACCTTTTTCATTACCCAGTCAGTAGGTAGAGGCGGCATAATACATATCGGAGAGGGGTCCTCCCCTACAGACTCCTCACCCATTGGTTCAGAGGGCTTAAACAGGATCAACGATCCTTCCCCTTCCACATCCCTTTTCTCCATCTCAGTCCCACTCTCCAGAACTACAAGATCCTCAGCTACAAACCCCTCTTCTCCCTCCATTGGCATGTTCTGAGGCGGCCCAAAACTACAAGATCCCTGATTCCCTCCATCGGCATTTTCCGTTTCATCCCAGGACTCGTGAACTGTGTCTCGCCGACAAGTTCTTCTTCACCGTCATACCCCAGCCCATCACCCATTGTATTTTCCTCCATATTTTCCCCCTCACTCCTTCCTGTGTCTATGAAACCACCACATCCAGCGGAGTGTGTATTTCTCCCTCTTCCTTCTCTGGCGACATCGCCAGCTCCGTCACACCACCAAATGACTCGCCTAGGGCCGGTGACACTTTCTGTGCGAGGGGTGGCGTCGTCGTGTCACGGGGTGGCACCGACGTGCTAGCCTCCCCAAACTCTCCCGATACACCAAGATGCCCATTTCGAGCCTTTACCTTCCAAACCCAGTTTGGGCCTTTTCCCATATCGGGCCTTTCTACAAGCCCATCCCCCTAGCCCAAACCCATCCCCACCCCCACAACGCACCGTTTCAATCCATTTTCAAAATCCTCCTCAACGCACCATTTTGTCTCCACCCCATGATCCTCCTCTACGCACCGTTTCAAACCCTTTATTTTACATTGTAAATCTTTTATCTGCAATTGCATCTCTACCAACGCCCTCAGAATAGTTTCCTTATTAAGGCCAACAGCCCCCCTGCCACCATCCCCACTACACTGAACCCCTGCAGAAGCGGTGACACCACCTTACAGGCCAGAACTAGCTATAGGGCCTCAAGCGCAGACTTGCCTTGGTTTCTGCAACACCTCCATATACGTTCGAGGAGAAGGTTGCGCTTGCTTTGTCGCTGCCATCGTCACTGGTAGTACCAACCCAGTAGAGCATCCTTCTTTGCCAGCCTCCCTCAGTACCTCCACCAGGTTTCTCCACCCCTTCCCATCTCTGTCTTCAGGAATGAAAATACACTCACGCCGACCCCCTTGTTTGTATTCCACCAAAGCCATGAACACCCCTTGGGAGTTGGAACTTCTTTGAGCTATGAGCCCCCGTCTCCTTCACGGTGGGCTGTGTAAAACTCCTTTCTCCCCAACTTCAAGCAGTCCTCCAACACCTTAGTGAACCACCGTGCCGTGGTTAACTCCAAACGAAGATGTTTCACTATCTTCCATCCCTTTTCAATGATGTGCACCCATCGACCCTCTCTTACTACCTCAAAAGCCTTAAGTTCAATAAACACAGTATTCGACAGAACCATCTCCCTTCCCATACATGCAAGAAACACTCAATCGAAAACCCATGGATTACCTCTCCAGCCAACTTACAAAGAAAATGAGAGAAGTGTACGGAGAGAGAATAGGGAGGAGAGAGAAAATGTTTATAAGATTATTAAATAGCAAGTTATGAATTATATGGTACGGTTAAAGTAGGCAGTTAAAGAACATTGAGGAGAGATGAAACCTGAAGCATAGCACTTTCTTGTTCCTGCTTATCAGCAAGGGCCCTGTGAAGTTCAGAAACCTCTTGCTCTAACTGCTCAACCTGCAAATTGAATGTGGAATTAACTAAAGTTTTCAAAGAATGAATAGAAATTCAGCTGCACAACACCACAACTTCAGAACATGCGGGCTATTACTGCCTCTAATTTAGGCTGAGCAACCAATGTTCGGAAAGCTTTACCCAAACTCTAAACACAATGCATGTTGATTTCAGTGCGACAGGGCTTGGAGTGGTGTAAAAATATTTTACCAGGAAATGCATGAATATCGAAGTTTCCAATAATAGAAAAACTCAAACCTTGCAGAAGAATAAATTAAAGAAGATTATAGGCTCTTCTTTATTTTTTTTTCTAGTAAATACAACTCACACATCTATATGGGATTGAATCTGGGACCTCATCATGCCACTCCTTACTTGTGGGGAAAGAAGATGCCACTTGGTCCAAAGACCATTGGCTGTAGAAGATTAGTCTTAGTCATGACCCTTGACGTAAACCAAAACCAGCCTTTCACATCAGGTAGCACAAATGATACTAAAATATGCCTATAGTGCCCATAAAAGTACCGTCACTATGATATCCATGAACACCTCTATAGTGAAAGTACTGCAAATTTTGACTCCCCCCAAGATCTAGTCCTGTGCCATCTTTCTAGAGAAACCAAACACTTCCAATAAATCCAACAGAGGGATCACACATTGAACCAGCTTTCACTACCAAATCTTTTTTTTTTTTTTAATAGACATGGAACCAACTCACTGTGAAATCCTCCAACAACATTATGCTTATCATATTTCCCATGGTTAAGAAAGTTTTGCAACTATACTCAGATTTCCATGGAAACAGAGTAACTTGAAAACAAAAAGGACTATACCGCCAGTTGCCAATCACCATAGAACACAATACTGCATGTTTTTTTTTCTTTTTCTTTTTTTAATTCTGTGATATGGCTCGGAAACATTCAATAATTACATCTATCCCAACCCCACATAGATCCCTAGAGCCAAGGCCCTCATGGGAACCTTGTCCCTCTGTTAGACAGTTGCCCTTTGAAAGGGTGTACTTTGTATGATATGGCATTTCTATGCACAATAGGATTGAATGTGGACTGAATTGACTTTTTCACAAACCTAAATGCAGCAAGCTCAGCATGGTAACTGTTAAAAAACACACACACACACACACACACAAACGGATTGGTAAATAGAACTGCTATGTGTAAATGCATCCCAGATATATACCTTGGCACTCAATTGCCGCCGATTATCCAGCTTGACTATTTCCATCAACGCTGTCTCCAATTCGTCGGCTCTGAAAAAAGTCAAATAAAGCCAGATTATCAATTATGCACTGATGAAAAGAAGTACATATGACTCGCTTAAAAACAACAGTATTGCATGACTGAATTTGTGGTAGCTACTAAATCATACTTTGCAGAGTAGATTATATCAAGGAACTTCGAAAGTTTTTATAACTGCTACTGGGTGGAACCCAGAGAATATAGGGGAAAATAAAATTAAAAGAAAAATATCACGAAAGTGACGCCGGCAAAGGTTGTGGCCTTGAAACAGTAAATTAAGTTTCAGATACACAGGAATCCTCCACTCAAGCTCTACCGACCACTAGGAGTAACATGGTGCTTAAGAGGCTGTCAATGGGGACAGAATCAGAACTGGGAGGAAGAGACCATTACGGAAGACTTTTTTTTTTTTTTTTTGTGGGGTGGGGTTGTGGAAAGGGGGTGGGTACATAAAAAAGGACAGGTATAGCAAAGGGAGGATATCTCCTATTAAGAGGGTGCAAAAAAAAATATAGCATAATGGGAGACAATCAAATAAACAAGCAAAGCCAAGAAGTAACTTACATAAACAATAGAGGAAAAGCATTCTTAGTAAAATGCCCAAACCTAGAAGCTCCCTTTTTTGGCTAAAGAAAATTTTCCTAATTCTATCATCTAAGAGAGGGAGCAAAGATTACATAATAAAGAGTCCTAAGCATAGGAAAATTAATAAGGAGTAGTTTACAGCAGAAACTCTGATCAGTAACATCTCAAGTTTCCCTTGACAACAATGCAGTCTACATCGACCAATTTCCAGCTGCTCTTAGTAGGGCAAAGAAGAAAGTACTGCGTACACACCCTATCCCTGATTGGACACAATTCACTAAAGAAATCCACCCCCCCCCCACCCCCCCAAAAAAAATAAAAAATAAAAGCAAAAAAGGGAACACCATTAACATTTAATTTGGGATGATTGTTAGGGGAATTCAAAGGATAATATGCAATACCAGAGCCTCAAATCATTGACTGAATAATAAATATTCAAAGATTTTCCTAGTAACCTTGACTTTTCATGCTTAAAGCTCATATGATGAAGTTTCTATCATCATAAAGCAGTTACACTTGAGAATGCAGACATGACGTTGGCAACCAAGAAATTTAAAAAAAAAAAACCCTATTTCAAGTTACAAACTGTCGTGCAGAGGAAAACAGACCTGAGTAATGCTGATCTTTTCTCCTCCAGCAACTTGCACAATTCAACCTTCAACCACACTACCTGCATGAAGTTCATATACTGAACTCAATTATATTGTGAGAAAAATGCTCGAATGTATCATCTACTAATAATTCAAAAAGGTTGATCAATGACTATTTGTACAATGAAATAAAAGGGGTTAATTTGTATTTCACTAAGAAACATAACAATTACATCATCCATACATGGGTCTATTCTATTGGCTGAACATGTGAAATCACCACTTCTTCCAGAAGCTTAAGCTGATGGGAAGAGATAAATTTAATTATTTGTATTATGTTCTTAATACTCCCCCTCACGTGTGGGCCAGGTTCCCCCTCAATGAGTGGACCCAATAAGTGGAATATTTAATTAAATGAGATAGAGTGTAGAGTCAGGGTTCAAACTCAAAACCTCTGGTCTGATACTATGTGAAATCACCACTTGTCCCATTAAGCTGATGGGAAGAGGTGGATTTAATTATTTGTATTATACTCTTAACAACCATACAAGCATTTACAGGTACAAATTTATTATTTAACTCAAATGTTTCTAAGGTTAACAGAATGATTATGCAAAAAGAAGACATAAATGACCTGCTCTTGAAGATCTTTGACAGAATCAATCTCCACAGCTCCAGTCAGGCTAATGACAATTTCATCTGCATTAGTGGACCCAGAATCTGACCGAGATAAATTACCATTTGTTGGTGTATCATCCAATTGTTCCGTTTTATTGGCTTCTATCATTGATTTAGGATCATGTTTAAAACCATACAGTTTAGATGCCAAAGCCTTAGAATCCCTCCAAACTTGAAGCCCCTTGGATCTTTCCTCGAGTGTAGATATTACTGCTGGTCGGTGTTTACTTCTCAAGTCTTGTAATCGGGTTTCATTTACATTTTGGTAACCCATGCAAGCAGTCAGTACAAGTTGACTGCTATCAAATGTTGAGCCAGCCAGTGATTGGAGTAAAGTAACTGCATCTCCAGCATCCTTGGTTGTAACTAAAGCAGGGCCTACATGAAACTGAGCTAATTAAGTTCATAAAATAAAACTGTGTACTTGATACTATTTGTTTCATCTACTGCAATAACACAATACAGAATTCAAAAAACCAAACTTCTTTGTTACCCAGTACCATATAACTCCATCAAAGCAAGTGCTGTCCTAAATAGCATGACGCGATTTCCTTCGAAAAGAAGCACATCCCAGACTCGAAGAACTGGAGTAAGGAGAAATCCATCAGATTATAAGCAAGCTTTAACAAGAAGCTGTCCAATGCCAATTACGAGGATGAGAATGCATTGGTAAGAAACCAGAGTATTAGACAATATGTAGATAGATTTAAGATGCACTCAAACACAAATAAGCTTTAAAATTTTTAAAAATACAAAATAAAACATTACCACTTTCCCATGGAAGCATGTTCATAAAAATGGAAAGGAACCACGGTCCAGTAACCCAAGCCACCTGCACTCCCAGGTAATCCAGATGATTGACTGCAACAGACATGAAGGTGACTTTAAAAAAAAAAAAAACTTGCCAACAAGCTGTTTACAAAATGGAAAACTGCAAAACTAATAACATATGGCAATGATATACAAACCCAATTTTGGAAATCTCTCCCGCACCAACTCCTCAAAAACAAATTGGTCAACCTGAAAAGGCACAACAGCCTATCAGAACAAAAGTACTACCCATATACAACAGTTATGAAGCCTCCCCAGCTTCATTACTACAGCTCATTCAAGAACAGCAAAAACACAAACCAATCAAAGGAGTATGTAGGAAATACCTGAGATTCTATCATTTCCTCTGAGTAATAGCCATCAAAATAGTCATCAATGATGCCCATCAATGCCCTAATTGTTTTAAACCTCTATTAATCAGGGCATAAAAGCCAACAAAATAAACAAAATAATGCTAAGATGCTGCACAAATATTAAACATCTAATTTATGTATGCTTTCAGGAAAGAATGCCACTTGAACTTATCGAAAAAAGAATGCCACTTGAATACAGATACTTTTTTTCTATGCACGATTGTATAAAAAATTTCAGACCTACCAAAAAGCATTTTCTTCAGGCATCAAGAGTAGTAATAAGCCAGCAAAGAAGTTCATGGCCTGCATGCAGATTGAATCAAATAAGCTAAAAGTCCGACAGAAAGTTATCTTCAGTTCCATGCTAAAAAGAATGAACTTAAAAGTAGAACCAAAACAGAATTCCTGTAAGGATCGGCATGCAAAAGCCTCTTTTCACATTGCAGTCCACCAAAAATCTTTGCAATTTTTGGGAGAAATTCAGCTCAATATGGACATCTCCATTTGCTATGCAATCTAGCATGCAGGGAACTAGAATTTCTCAAGATTTAATATACGAATCTACTCTCTCAGTAATGTTATTCCTTATTTGAAATTTTCCAAGAACTGATCAGAAATTGAGGCTTCAGAGGTTTTGGGAGCTTCCATCTTCCATGTTTCAAAAGTAGATTTCTTTTGTAAAGGGCTTGCCCCTCTTTTGTTGTTTCTTTTGTATTTACTCTGGGAGTAGCACTAGTTATGTTACACCAGCTCAAGTGAGTTTCTCTCTCTGTTCTTTGAATCTTATTTTTTGGGGTCCCCCCCCCCCTCCACCCTTGCTCTTGTACTTTTTCTCTGTTTTCTCTTCTAATAGATTCTCATTTACCCAAAAAATATGTTTCCCAGGGCAGTGCTTGTGAGCTTTTTATCGATTAAATCACAACTTAAGTAACCACATTTAACTTGAGAAGCAGTCACATGAAGAATCAAGGTCTAAAGGCCACAGCCAGTTTAGTGGTCGGTTTCAGCCTTTCATACAGAACTGCAAAAAATCATTGCGCTGGATTGAGTGCTTCAAGTACAAACCATGTCGTAGATGGGCAAAAATAAAGTTTTGTAACATCAATTGTGAGTATCATTCTGAGATTTCTGTGATTGTCATAATATTCTTAAAGCAGTGCAACCTCAATAAAAATAAGAACATAATTTTTTTTTCCTGGAAGCAAATACCTGACAGTACCCAACAGAGGGATTATGTCTAGCATATGCTGTAAGCAAACGCCTCAAAGCATTTCTACCATCTACATCCAGAGCAGGATGGCCTGGAAATGTTCGAGGCAAATCCTACACATAACAATATCAGCAAGTCAAGAAACTTGTATTAATTATGCACAAAAAGAATTAGCACCACAAAATGAATCTATTGGACACCAAAGTTGAGTTACCAAGGGACGTACTGACCTTCTCAATCTGCCCTTTCCATTTCTCTGAAACATATACAGAATCTGTAGTTAATCGCTCACTGTTGCTGTCTATCTGGTTGCTATAGTTTTCCATGTAATTGCCAGAATTACTTTCTGGAGCTAGAAGATCCTGGTAATACTGCTCGACACGACGTGACTTCACACCCACAAAAGCTTGCCAAAGCTGAAATTTTGAGTATATAAAATTAATGAGCTCGCTCCCCAAGAAATAAACTTAATTATCAAAATATGACTCAATAGAGTTGTTGTACCTCTCCCCTGAGAGCCATAGGCAGTCCACCCCGAACAAGGACTTCTAATTCTTCTTTGCAAGGAAACAAAGATTCTGGAGGGACCATATTAGTAGCAGCGCCAGTAGCAGGAGCACTGACAGTATCACTTGGAGGCACATCTTGACTGGGATCAGACCTCTCTGCATCATAAAACTCATCCTCGGAATCTTCCTCACAAGCTCCTTTAGAGGATCTAGTCTCTTCAATAGTAGAAGAAAGCAGCTTTCCAGTTCCACCGCCTCGCTCATCTTTTGATACATTGGTTTTCCCCTTTATACGAGTGCTCATCATGTCTTCAATGGCATGAAGGGATGGTCTAATCTCAGTCCAAATATGGACCTTATGAGTTTTTGTCTCCTTAGCCGAAGGTACATCCTCCTTTCGAGCATCATTTTCGGCCAAATAATTGGAGCCAAGCTTCTGGCCATCTAATTTATCTCCTTCAACAATGTTCTCTGAGCTGGCATCTGCTTCTGGCTCTAAAGCTCCAGCACAAATGGTCTTCTTATCTTCTTCTTCTATTAATCCATTTACAGGTAGTTTAGTTGACTCTGCTTGCCTTTCCAGGAAAGACTTCCACCTATCTGATCTTTCCTCCTCCTCTTCCTGAAACAATTAATTATATTAGTTTTTATAAGTATATTAATCATATCAAATAAAAGCACCACATTTTTAAACATTGTCTCTCTTCAAACTTTTGTTTGGTTGCTGAAGGATGTGAGAGGAAGAATGAAAAATTAGATCTCAACTTTTTCATTACCTTAGACCAGGAAAAAGTTCAAACTTGACTAAGAGCCCAAGCCTTTTAAAAAAGGAAAAAACCCTAAATTTTGGAATCCTTCTCACCTTTTCTTTCTTTTTTTCAATCACCTTTTCTCAGCAACCAAACAAAGAGTGTTGATATTTAAGATAAGAGGCAGAACCAAAAGTAGAATTAAACCTTGTAGATATTAGCATATTCACGGTATCTTTGTACATGCTGAGGTCTCACAGGGAACCCATACGCATCCCTGTTCACACCAATCCTATTAATTTCAGAAATTCAATAATTTTTCAATGGTTGCACTCCACAATCAAACACCAAGCAAGTTCTAGATCACAAACGATTCAAAACAGCCTGAAACCAAGTCCATTGCAGTATACTAAGTCCCCAACAATGAACAACGAAATTCCAAGCATGACCAAAATTCAAATTACCTGCAATCAACCTCAAAAGATTTCCGGCTCACACTAGAGATCAACATATTCAACTTGAAAACTCGATTCTACTTCCCATAGCGCTTGGCATTGCCTCAGGAAACTGACTTAAAAGCAACGCATTTCACAGTCCATCTAACACTCATTGCGAAACGCACACTACGTAAGCACTAAACTAAATTTGTGCAAATTTAAGTACAATGGAAAGCAATATCACTGTTAGACCCACTGATCTATAAAGAACTCACCATATTTAAGTACACACATACATACAAACAAATCGGAGTACACAAAAAGAAAATGTAACTGTCAATTGACACGATCGGATTTATTTTCAGCGAAATTCAAACTAATAGATGAAGTGTCCAAATATAAAGCGGAACTATCTGGATCAATAAGGGAGATAGAGATAAGAGCGGGGAAACTTAAAGTGAGAGTTAATACGAGCAGAGGCGCGTAGAGAGAGGAGAGATGAGGAGGATTAAAGAATGCGTACCTCTTGTGGTCGAAGGTGATGACAGAGGGATTGAGGGCTTGGATGGCCTTCATTGATTAGCAGTGGATCGGTTTTGACTGGTGAAGCGGGGATTCAGTTCTTACTTTGATTTCGGGGGAGATCTCGGCTCTACTCCTTGATTTTCTGCAACTGAAATCTCAGTGAGAGAGAGAGGAGGGAGTGAGCACCAGGCAGGCGACTACCGAGTGTTCGCTGTACGGTAGACTGTAGAGTTGTAAACTTGCAAGCTGGGAGCGAAGAGAAGAGAGAGAGAGGGCACATCACATGCAAAAGGCCAATTGGACGATATTACCGCTCACGTTATTATTACATGTGCTGATTTCTTAACGCATAATCCGAACACTTCTCTTTCTAGGGAGGCCCGTTTTGTATGAAATTATTTATTGGAGAATGTGACCGATTGGGATTTGGTGTTTTCTTTTTTGGTTCCAGTTGGAGATTATTTTGCAATTTTCGTACATTTTTCCCGAATTATGAAAATTTTGTTGAAGTTTATTTTCCTTTTAATTTAATTTTAAAGATTCACAGTCCACGCATTAAAAGACATATTTTTCATCTGAATTCCGCAGCATTAACACCGACTCCCTTTTCATCTTATACGTTACAAGACTAAAAAAGAATTAAAAAAATAAAAACAACTTTTCAATCATTGGTATCGTTACACGTGTACATACACTCTAACCTTACAAGACATATCCATGGGAGCAACGACTAATTTGAAATGTATGCATCATTACCTACTATTTCAATGTCTAATCTAAGCCTTACTAAAACTACCTTAGCACTTTATCAATTACGGACATAGACGAATTAATTTTAAATGAATAATTTTTCATTTAGTTTTTATTCAAGTTTTATAAGTATCTTTCATTTTATATTCATCGTTAACTCATTTATTTTTTGACAAATGATTGCATATGATATATTTGAAAATCTATATACATAAATACTTTGCGATGATGTGAATGTATAATTTAGGCATGGTTAAGTTTCATACCCATGTCACCAATTTTATTTTTAGCTTCATGGGAAAGTTTTTCATCATACTTTTATGCACACTTGGTCATGAAAAACGAGTAGGCCCCAAGAATAGCATGGTGGCCTGCCCTTATCGTTAGTAGTACATATTTTTATCAGCAACAATTCGACCACGGCCGAATAAATATTAATGGGATCCATTTGCAATTCCATTCATTCTTTTGCATGATGCAGCTACCAAACATGGACACCAATCACTTTTTTCGCTCCTCCTACCCATTGTGTCTCTTTTTTTTTTTTCACTTTTTTAAGGATTAGTTTGCCTCTCGAGCAACTCTCACGTGCTCTTCGTTTATTTTGTCGGTGGAAGGATCACCCCAAATTACACCGACGAAGTAGGGATAGAAAAGCAATCTTAATTCCCTAAAGGTCATAAAGTTAACAGAAAATCACATCAACGATGCTATCACGGCGACCCTTTTCTAATTAACACGTCGAAATCTCGCCCCTAGGGCCTACGGAATTAAATTCAAATTATGAAAGCACGAAAGACTAAGATTATGCTTGGAAGGTGAGATGAGAATTTTGTGTTTTGTTTTAAAGTTTAAAATATTATTTTTTAGTTTTAAGATTTGAAAAAGTTAAATTGGAATTTGAAAAAGTTGTATTGGGATTTGAAAAAGTTGAATTGTTTATTATATTTTATATAGGAATTTGAAAAGATTGTAATGATGAGATGAGATGAGATGAAAATTTTGTAGAAGATGGAACATCCAAACATATCCTAAGATTATGTTTGGAAGATAAGATGAGAATTTTGTGTTTTGTTTTAAAGTTTAAAATATTATTTTTTAGTTTTGAGATTTGAAAAAGTTAAATTGAAATTTGAAAAAGTTGTATTGGGATTTGAAAAAGTTGAATTATTTATTATATTTTATATAGGAATTTGAAAATGTTGTAATGATGAGATGAGATGAGATGAGAATTTTATTGAAGATAAAACTTCCAAACATATTCTAAGCTCTAGACTCTAAAGTCGTAGAGGTAGAGATTACCCAACGGATCAGAGATAATCCCTTGGATAAAATCGTACCCACCCACAAAATACAATTCAACAACCTCGTTGTGAATTAATTTTTAAAGCCCCATGTCATGCCCGAAACTGCCCATGGCGGCAGCTTCTATTTACACCCACAAGCCCTTCGGCTGCCACCACAATTTCAACAAATGGGCCCGCAGCACCACCGTCACGGCCACCAGCTCTCTAGCCAAACTAAAGCCAAAACTCAGACCCTTCGAAGCCCTGTATGTTAACTGCAACTGGGAGCGAATACCCGTTGTTACCGTCTATAAACATGGGTGGAGTATAGCCCCGTGCGCACCCCTCCCTCCCTCCGCGCACGATAAGCGTACTCCTAAAACGCTACGGTTTCGTGGCGTCCACCACAAGAACTGCCCCCCTGCTTTATCTTCACGCAGTTTTAGCTCCGAAGAGAAAGGGGGATTTTCTGCCTCTAAATCTGGCTCCGGTATCGTGGCAGATATGGGTGCGGAAAGCAAGGACCCGAACGATTTGTTCCAATCGCCCTCGTCAATGCAAAACCAGCGGCCACAACAACAACAGTCTTCGAAACTGCTCACATTACCCACAATCTTAACACTCGGTCGCGTCGCCGCTGTCCCAATTTTCATAAGCAGTATGTGAATATATTTTTTTCCGTTTTCAAATATGAGCTGTTTCAAGGAATGGGATGGTTTTGGTTTTGATGATCCGATCGGAATTGGATGGAAAAGTTTGGAACTTTGTATATGGATGCCCAGGTTTGAGGTTTTCAATTGTGGATTAAACTTTTGATTTTTGTAATGCTTGGTGTTCATCTCAATGTTTTACTCGCATTATCGTTCTTTATCAATAAATTTTTTGTTTACCTATCAAAAATAAACATACGAGTTATGGTGGACACATTTAAGTCTGGCAGTGAGATCAATTAGATATTGTTTACTGCTAAGTTTTAGTTAATAAGTTTTTTTTTTTTTTTTGGGTGAATTTGATCTCTATTAGGCTCTTTATGATGTTGGGATTTAAGGTTTTTGGCTCTTCATATTTCTGTGTTTAAGCTTAGCTCAACTTTGTTAGGTTGCGGATTGAATTTTCTTTAATCCAGGAAACCTTTGAATTTCAGATTTTTGTTTGCCTCATTCATGCATGCAAAATATGAAGGAGGTTTTCTCGATTGAAATATGTTTATTGTTTATATGGTAGCACGATTTCCTGATTTTATAATGTGGACTCCGTGGTACTCTGAGCTGCTTTGTGGGGGCTACAAAGATTGCCCTTGTCATTTATTGAATGTGGAATTGCAGATGGTTATCGAATTGAGTATACATTTTAGTGGTCATTGCATGAAAGACTTGCATTTCATTAGACTAATATTATCATATCTCGCATCAGCCTTCTACGTTGATAGTTGGTGGGGACCAACTGCTACGACAAGTATTTTCATATCTGCTGCTGTTACAGATTGGCTTGATGGCTATCTTGCTCGGAAGGTATACCAGCACTTAGTATTTCATGCTGTATAGGAGCAGATCTTGTGGCAAGTTAATTGATCTGAAAATTTTAGTATGTTTGTGACATCTTATAAGGGCTAATTCTTAAAAAATTCAGATGATGCTAGGATCTGCATTTGGTGCATTTCTAGATCCAGTAGCTGACAAGGTATGGTAAGATGATTAGAACTTTATATTCTTTTGCTTTAAGCTAGTTATACCATACAGGTGCTTCAATTTAACTGTTGAGAATAATTTTTGAGTTCCTTTTTTCTTGTCTATCCCTGCTGAATGCAGCTTATGGTTGCTGCCACATTGGTCTTGTTCTGTACCAGACCCATTGAAGTACCAATGTTTGGGCAAGTGCCATGGCTATTGGCTGTACCTTCAATTGCCATAATTGGTAGGGAGGTAATATTTTTTATTAATGGTTGTTTTAATCTTGTCAGCCACATGGATGCTCTGGATTCGATACACTAGAAGTTGCAAATAGCTCCCAATAGGATTTAATTTTTTTTTTATAGGTAATCAAGAAGTTTTATTCATAGAAGTAGCCAATAGGATTTAATTTTAATGTTGGCAACAAGGTCAGGACAGGATTTGCTTTCCTTTAGGTGAAATATATTCTACATTAACAGCTCTACCACCTTCAGGGATTTATGGTCCAGCATTATCGCCCACTTTGCTCCCTTACTGGTGTTACTGGTGTTTTTTTTTTTTTTTTGGGGGCGGGGGGGGATATGCTATTGTGGCATTCATCATTTTAACCATTGATTGTATTTGACCACAGGTGGAGCCCAATTGTGGTGAACCAAGTAATCCTTGTGTTTCGCATTTCTTCTGTCTTGGTCTTTATCTTCCTTGATATTTTCCTTCTCCCCATTGGTCATATTGTACTGCCAAAGCTGCTTCCTTGGAGCAATGCTTGAGGATAATTCAACTGAATACTTGTTACTTAAGTTGACATGATCTTTTGCTCGTGCATGTGTGCACACTTTTTCTTCATTATTTTCTTTCGCTCTTTCCCTCAAGTGATCACACATATATATCCTAATTACAAAAAAGATTTATGCATATATCTTGTTTGATGATATCAGTTCATGTTCTAGTTGATATTCTCTTACAAAATATGCTACTTTTATGTAGATAACCATGTCTGCAGTGAGAGAATGGGCTGCTTCTCAAAATAGTAAGCTTTTAGAGGTTTGTTTTCTCTTCTGTACACTTTGACTGACACCACTTTTGTTTTCTAAATGGCTGGTGTTTTAGCCGGAAATATGTTATAATAATGGAGTTTTTTAGGCTGTTGCTGTAAATAACTTGGGAAAGTGGAAAACAGCCACACAGATGACTGCACTAACCATCCTATTGGCTACCAGAGATAGCAGGTTCATTCTCATTTATCTAGCTTATTGTGTCATTCCTGTTCTGGCTTAATCAGGATGAAATAGATATTTCCTTGAAAAATGTCTGATTGTGCCCTTTATATTTTTATATTATCCCCTCATTGTGCAGTCTTGGAGGACCGGGGATTCTCGTAGCTTTTGGAGTTGTTTTGCTTTACATCTCAGCTGGTCTTGCTGTATGGTCACTATTTGTGTACATGAGGAAGATTTGGAGAGTATTGCTGAAGTAATGTGCTAGCTTTGTTGCATGGTTGCACTTTATTCGCACATGAACCCTTTTGATGATGAACTTCATGCATTGGAGCTGTGTCTTTAGATGGATGGAAAGCAAAGATGTTCGTAAAAAGTTTCGAACTTTTTTATTTTAATTTCAGTTGACTATGACAGTCTCCAAGGTATTTGAAATCTTGAAATCGTCCCGTGCCCTTATCTACTTTGGAAATAGTTGGATGTAAATGTTTGGACATTCATAAGTATACAAAAGAACACCTAAATACATTCTAGGAGCCACAAATTAAAAACAGAAAGTCATGAACACTAGTTCCATTAAGCACAATGACTGAAAACCAGAGCAATAAGGTGGTACACAAAAAAGTTCCGAAGTTTCTCTATTGTGCGTTCTTTATTTTGAAGACGCCGATTATTCCTTTCTATCAAAATACATTACATAATGTACAAATGAATCATCTTCCAAACTACAAACACTTGGTGATAGCCTTGATTATCCTTCTAGCAAGCTATTAAATCCACCATCCTAAAGGCATAACCCAAGCCACCCCAATTTTTTAATCTTTTTATGTTTGCTTGGAGGAAATTTTTGTTTGTTTGTGTTTTCGAACGAGGCTATGTTTGTTTTTGAAACACCAACTTGGAAGGAGCCGGATCTTGAGGCCATGCTTGGAGGATTTATGAGTAATTTTTTATTGGGGCATTGGAGTGCAATATAGTTTCTTCGTTTCTATTCTTTTAGTTATATCGGAAAATCGTTTGCCAAAACAAAAATACAGACCAACATAATCTTGACAAATTTTCTACGATTATGAATTAAAATTATATATTTTTTAAAATTTTAGTTTGACTTTTATGTTGATTTGACGTTTTTAAAAAATTATTTTATTAAGATTGTAAATCGGCTGTGAAGGCAGAAATAGGACGGTTGATTCTTTGACGGAAATATTTAACAATAAAAAAATTATATAAAAATAAATTTATAAATTGATATGACTTGATATGATATATCAAATTATAAAATTATTTTTATTATAAAATAAATATAACTGATCATATTAAACTACATCAGTTTGTAGATTTAATTTTGTGTAATCTTTTTATGTATGTAGCAGTTCTCTTCTTGAAAAATGAATGCGAAATTAATCCAAATTGGATCTTAACCATTGTAGCCACATTGCAAATTTTATTGCCCATGCCGCCTTGTTTGGATTGTGATCTCAACTCATCTCAGTTCATTTTATCTAATTATTATAATTTTTTAAATTTCTACACAAAATACAATAAAATTTTCAAAATTTTCAAATTTTAAAACAAAAAGTAATATTAAAAAATAATATTTTATTCAACTTTTATCTCATCCCCACTCACTATCTAAACCTCCCCGGTCCCCGCCTTAAAATCTTGGAAAGCAATTTCAGTTTTCTTCAAATTAATTGAATCTCAAAATGATTTCACCACTTTATTATGACAGTAGTTTATCAAAACTAAAAATACAAAAATATATTCCAATAAAAAAGGCGTATAAAAATACAAAAGAAAAAAATTGAAACTCTAATTTTCCTTTATCTTTTTATGCCTGCATTTTAATTTTTTTTTTAATAAATCATGTAGCATCACATACCACATCGAAAGAACCATTTGAGTGGTAAGTGTTAGTAGCATTATTCTTTATACAATCGTGCTCTTGCAGTCTGTTCCCTCTTGTTTTTTCAGCTATTTATATTTTAATTTTTTTTATTCACAAAATCATGAAAATACATATGACTAAAACGTACGGTCAAGTGTAAGTTTGGCCCTTGGAATAATCCATTGAGTTTCTTTTTCTTTTTCTTTTTTACCCCGACGGCCATATAGGTAATGAAACTGTGGTTTTACTTGTAAAAGGAGCATATTACCTCGACCTTTGCCTTTTAGCATGTCGAAATGGTCGTTACAAAACAAGTTCTGGTAATGCCAGCCGCATTTTCGTTACCATGATTATTACAAGTGCAGAAACATAGATAATCATAATGGACAATCCACGTAGGTTTTCGAAGTCAATTTTCATGTCTTCAAGACTCGAAACCTAAACACGTCCTCTAAAGCCATCACAACAGGCACAAAACGGAAGAGAGTGTTTTTAATCTGACGGACTGATTTTTCAGAGTTACTCCTGCAGAAGAAATGGTTCAGGAGAAGCAATAAGAAGACTGTCATCAAGTCAATATCACAGGCAACAAACCACTTGTACAGAACAAAAAGAGGGAATTACCAAGAACATTTTCCTTAAAATTCCAACATACTCCTTTGGGTCACGTCGAGTTTGTTTGTAAGGCTCCATTTTGTACACCTCCTACACATTATTAACAAAAAGTGAATAGAAGTTTCATTCCATGTCCATTACTCTATTTTTTTTAACTATTCATGAAATATTTTTGTGTCCTTTTAACTTTATGCATGAATATGTCAAACTCTGTCAGCTTTAAGTCCATTCAAATGCAACACACACGTAATGGGACTGTATCAAGCTATATGTGCATACACATATTTTGTTTGATCTTTCTTTTTTTGGCCTATTTTCAACGTATTCATTCTCAAGCGTTGCAATTTGTGAAACCATGTGATTTCTTTCAGGCAAGGGATGGCAATGTTAGTTGTAGTTGACATGCAGAAGAGTGTGCGCTCACTTCCATCCAAATTCAGAAGCTGCATTACACAAGCAATTAGTTTAATCATCCCAAAGTTCTGAATCTTTTCCTTTTTGTTTGGCTACTCTTTTTTCCTTTTGGCCTGAGAAACAGAATTTTCAATCCCTATTTGTCAACATGAAAGAATTAATCATGTTAAAATCTTAGGAAAAAAAAAAACAAAATCTTTATTCTATGGATATAAAAATTTTAAATCTCAACTTGGGTTTATCTTCCATCACAATGGAAGTGACACTAACTTGTGGAGATCATTTGATGCTCTAAATTATAAGTTACCGTTTACTCAACCCCAATATCAACTTTGGTTTTAGCTCAAATGAGATTGAAGGAGAAATGACTTATTGGAGTTTATGACAACAAAGAGACATGAAGATGAAATTACAGAACATATAAGACATCTAACGGAATAAGAAATAGAATCAAATAGACATCGACCATTTAATTTTATTGTACCTCAATAAAAGCTGCCAGTTTAGGCCTTCCTGCTGTGAGGTCATAATTCTTGACATCCAATAAGAAGTGTTGAAATCTCTCAAGAAATGGAGCATAGGTTATATCCACCTGAAGATTACGAAAAAAAATTTTAACTGAGTTCCCTTACCATAATATGCAATAGGACGTTTTCTACGTTGGGAAACTC
The DNA here is from genome assembly GCA_029856935.1 of Cyclocarya paliurus. Lineage (NCBI taxonomy): Eukaryota > Viridiplantae > Streptophyta > Magnoliopsida > Fagales > Juglandaceae > Cyclocarya > Cyclocarya paliurus. Next base: position 3,075,172 of record JARVXP010000207.1, on the reverse strand, counting down.
TGATAGCTTTATGTGTAGAAAGCCCTACAACTTGCCAGTATTAGAGAAACAGAAACACTGCAGATCATCTACCATCCATCTCTTCACAAAAGCAAGACTGAAAACTAATAAACAGTAGAAAGTGGATATAATTGCAATCACACCATTATTTTCACTTACCAGACTGAACTGATCGCCAAGGAAAAAGGGGCCATCTTCAAACTTGGAAAGAGCCTTTTCGACAAAATCAAATGCAGCATCTGATGCAGTTCACCGTTATAGTATTATATGTGTTATTTATAGATGACATAAGCTGCAGATATTCAACTTACATGCTTTATTCTCGTCTCCTTTAAATGATGAAAACACAGCTGAGTTGAACGAGTCAGACGAGGACATCAACTCTTCTGCAAACTCTTTCTTGGCAGGATCCTACAGTTCAAAATATAGTGTCTTTACAAGCTGTGGTGCTGATAAACAAGCGCTAGAGATTTTTCATGTCTTACGTGAGGGAAAAGTGAAGGCCCTTCAAAGTGACTGTCTATATATTTGATCAGATTAAGACTCTCTCCTTGGACTTCATTATTGTGTTCTAATGATGGTACCTGCACAGATATTTCCGGTAAACAACTTATGGGAAAAAAAAACAGAACTAAATTGTGCATAGCACCCACAGCCACAAGTTTCTTCTTTAGCTGTACGGTTTGTCTTACTACGGAACTTGTACACTGTTTAGTTCTTTATTTTTTATCAGCACTGTATAGTTCTTTGTTAGTTTTAGCATTAACAATGCATCATATATACTGGCCCGGTATCATCTGGAGGAAGCATATTGGCATTTCCATGAAATGGAATCATTCTATTGTTTTACAGGGCAATAAAAAATTGTCTACATCTATTTCATGCCACAAGACTACTTTGTATTATGGTTTGATTATCTAAAGAAAAATTACTAATTACTAACTATTCTTCTTTCATTTCCCACTCCATTGTGGTTTTTGAATGTGTTGTAATTTATAGGGGAAGACAAGATGGAAATTTATACCTTCATATAAAAACCAAATATCTGAAGAAAATATTGCATTTATAAAGATTACCTTATTAGGTGGGTAAAGTTTCTCCTTATACCAATCAGGCCTGTTTTGCAGATCAATAGGAACTAATTGTATCTTGTCCTGCAATCCCTGCTCCCGCGCATTATTTGGACACAACAATGAAACAGAAGTAAGTTTTGCTATAAGACTGAAAAAGCAAATGCCAAAAATGGCAGATTGATTAGCATGGATAAGACATTTTGCAGCATAATTCCCCCTAAGATAACAAAAGGAACCGAAAAAGGGTTCCAAGTATGATTTCCCTGATGATCTATTTTGGATACCTGAGGAACAAAAGCAATCACCCAAATATACCACTGTCGGCTTCATTGAGGTTAGGTTTCCAAGTTCAGAAAGCAAAACTAAATCCTGAAATCAGATCTACTTCACTGAGCCTCGTTTGGATACTAAGAATTAATATCTCAGAATATCTGTGAATGGTAGTGACATAGTTTGTGAATAGTAGTGAAATCATTTGAGTTAAGATATTTTATTGAGTTTTGGAAATAATAGAGAAAATGTTGAATAAAAATATTATAAAATTAAAAATTTGTTTAAATATAATTCTTTAATATTATTTTTATTTTAAAATTAGAACAAGCGGTATTGTTTTTTATGTTTTATTTGGAAGTTTGAAAAAGTTGTAATGATTATATAAAAAATTTGAATATTTAAAATTGAAAAATGTTTTGTATTTGAGTGATATTTGGAAAGGAAAAATTTGAAAATATTCAAGAATAATTGTGTTTCCAAAGTAGACCCTAAATCCCCCTACTTACCCCCCATGACCCATATCTCCCCCAAAATAAATAAATTGTTTTATGGAGTTTGGTTTTGACCCATTTTTTCTCCTTACCATTTAGAAATCTTATTTTAGCAACCAAATTGTACTATGCATTCTTGCCCCCCGCGCTCGCACACAACATACATAAAGAGATCATAAATAATAAGAAATGAGATCATGAAAGGATTTTGAAGACAACCTTAATATTCCGGGTGGCCCACACACGCTGGGCATACGGGCATGTGTATGATATATACAACCTTCAATGTAAGAAAATGCAGCACTTTTCAAAGTCAAATCCACAAAGAATAATCTCTTAGAAAAGAAAAGCTCTCGATTAGGTTTATATGACAATAAGGGCATCGAAATAAATCTATTTTTAACTGAACAAAGGTGTAAAACATCATTATTATGGTTAAACAAGTGCCAAAAAGTGAAGCAGATTAGAATCCAACCTTGTAGTTCCATAAAAAAGCGGAGGTGGTTCTGCAGTAGAACCAAGCACTGGTGGATGGACCTCCTCTTTCACAAGTCTGCGTAGAGAATGAAAGCTCCGGACGTAAAAACCGAGTTTCTTTTTAATTTTAGGTTTTTTCTTACAAAAAAAAAAAAAGACAAGGAAAAGCTGCAATGATCTGCATGTTGATTCTTGAGGTCCTGGGCGGGACACAAGTATTTTAAGGTAGAAAAATGATAGCGGGCTCCCATTTTGTTGCCCGATTTCTTTTTTTTTTAGTACTTCTTTTTTTTTTTGACTTAGCGAAATCTTTTTTTTTTTAGATTATTTCTTTAATATTTTTAAATATTCTTAAAAAGAAAAAAAAAATCACAATATTATTAAAGAATATTTTCTTAATCATAAAATAAAAATAAAAATAAACAATCCGACAACAAAATGGGAACCCAAAACGGGCTTAGCATTACTCTTCAAGGTATTCTCACTCGTATCCATATAATTTATTTACTATTCTTTTATTATTCTTTTTTTTTCTCTTGAAATTTAGATTATGACATTTTTGTATAATCTAAAAGAAAATAAACTAAATTATTCAACGTATTCATGTACTTTAATTAAAAATAATTCCAATTTTATAAAAATGTCGTCTATTTTAAGATAAAATTATATAAAAAAAATTATAAGTTTGATATTCTCCTTATAATTTACAATATGTATATCACATTTAAATGCTACGAAAAAATACCTCTTTTCTTTCTGACATTATTTTTTAAAGAAATTTTTTTTTCAATCACTATTTATCATCTCACACTTTATGAAAAACACATCTATATCCTATGAAAAATACCTCTACATCATATGAAAAAGTTGTAAGTATAAGGTGTAAGAGTAAATAATAACTAATGCATAGAAATCCCCTTTTTTAAATTCAAAAGGTAAAAGAAAGTCAATTTTTATAAAATTAAATTACATGATATGTTAGTTGATTGAATTTATTTTCTTTTAAATTATGCAAGAAGATCACGTTTTAGGATTTTTTAATCCAAATTCAAAGAGTTAAAAGAGAAAAAGTAATTGAGTTGTAAAGCAGTAGTATATGAAGTGTAAAGATATCATTACATTTTTCAAATATTCTCGAATATACTTTCCAAATATTACTCAAATATAAAATATTTTTTAATTTCAAAATTTTAATATTTTCATCTAATTATTACCTAATCATTAAGAATTTCTTAAATTCCTAAACAAAATACAAAATCATATACAACATTTCTAAACTTATAAATAAAAATTAGATTCAAATTATTTTTTAATATATAATATTTTTATTAACTTTTTATTTATTATTTTTCAAAACTCAGTAAATATCTTAACTAAAATTTAATAATTACAATTTACAAACTATTTCACTGTTATTAATAAATATTCTAAAATATTCTTGATATGACCCTAATTTCGCGCTATATGGATCCTTGAAAACCTGGAAAACCAGCTGACTTATCACAATCATGCGTGTGCGTAAGTCTGTGTATCGAACTAAAAAAAAAAGTATGCCTAAGCGTGCAAGTTCTTGGAGTTGACGTTGAAGGAACTGTGTCGATCTGTTCTGGTTTCTTCAACTCTATTTTATCAGTAATCGAGCATACTAATATCACTTACATTAGGACTTACCCGGATGCCATTGTAGCGGATAGTATTGTAGCTCTGGTTTTTCCGGGTGCTTGAAGTTGTAGAGGAATTACGTTGGTGTTTGGCTATATAATATGCGTCAGTGTCACCTTTTTCGAAAATAGTAAGACGGAGAAAGGGACCGGGACCGAAGGAGTCGAGCGTGGCGAAGGGTGGCGAAGGGTAGCTCAGTATCGAACTGGTCACGTCTTTTTTGGGCTTTGTTTGACGGTTAGTTAGGGTCCTCGAGATGCTCGTTTCTTTGAGATCAAAATCTCCGGGCCTTAAAGATGCTTATTTCTCCAAGATCAACGTGCGGAAAGAGTCGAGCGTGGCGAAAGGTAGCTCAGTTTCGAACTGGGCATTTCTTTCTTTTTTGGGCTTTGTTTGACGGTTAGTTAGCTCCTCGAGATGCTTGTTTCTTTGAGATCAAAATCTCCGGTCATTAGATGCTTCTTTTCTTTTTTTTTTTGAAAAGATATGAAGAATCGGATAGAGAAAAATTGAGATCTCATTATTATTTATAAATTTTATTATAATTTATAAACTATCTCCATCCATCTCATCTTATTTCTCAATTAAAGTGGATTAAGATGCGTGTTTCTCCAAGATCAACGTGCGGATCAATAAAAAAGATCTCGTACAACTTCTGTGGCTGATTAGATTGAGTAATGATACCGATAAAATATTTGACATTAGTTTCAATTAAAAGAAATGTCGTTGCCTAATATTTTGGAGATGCTGCACAAAGTGACAAAACTTGCTGATTGATCAATAATTGCCTGACAAACCCAATTGAAAACACACTTTCATTACCTGTATCAGGTAACCACCGCCCATTCCAACCCAGTAGCGAACGTCAGTTGACCAGTGGTTGTACATCTCCATTACCTTTTTTTAATGAGCTTTTTAACGTAGTATTTGACAATTTGTTGTCTAAAAAATTTTCACAACTTTTTACTATTTATCTATATTTTATATATTTTTTTATTTTTTTATTTTATTAAATATTTTTTATATGAATAGTGAATAAAAAATTTAAAATAGTTTAAAAAAAATAAATTTTAAAAATTTTAAAAATTTTTAAAAATATAAAAAAAATATAGAGTATAGCTGAATAGTAGAAAATTATGTAACAAAACCCTTTGTTGTCCTGCTATTCTCAACTTATATTACTAGTTTTTTTTTTCAATGTACCACGTGATTTATTACAAGAATTTAAAATTAAATAAAGTCTAAAAGATTAATAATGTTTATAATTATAAAATACGGAAGAGGATCTCATTTTTTTTCATATCGCTTGCATAATACATAATTATATCATAAAAAAATCATGACTAAAATTTTAATTATAGTCAAATTTATAATATTTTTAAAATTCTTAATATTTCTCGTATATTAATGTGAACGCAATATCTTTTGTTATCCAAATAGCATCAATCTAGCAAAAAAAAAAAGATAGAAAAAAAAACTCATTCATCCCATTTTTTGTGAATTTTTTATCTTTTTATTATGTTCTGCAAAATTTTTAACAATAAAATATTATTTTTATTAAAATAAATTTTCTCTAATAAAATTGTAACCTTTTCTTTTTTCTTTTTTTGAGAATAAACTTTTCATTGAATAATCAATCAATACAATGCTTTTCTGATGAAATAATGGAAAGAATCAGTGGAGGACAGTCCATCCACACATGCTCATATTCTAAAGACAAGGCTAGTTTTGCAACTGCATGAGCAGCTTTTTTACCACGCCTACTAAAATAAGAAAGTGACCAAAGAGGATGTGCAGACATCCTAAGCTTAATATCATCTGTGATCTGGCCCAACCAGGATTGGTTGTTTGCACTACCATTAACTATGTCCACAATTACCTTGGCATCCCCCTCAAATTCAACCTTATTTTACCCCAATTCAGCACCCAATGTAACTGCCCTCGATAAAGCAAAGCCTTCAACCGCCGCTGCAGATATGACATTTACATAAATAAAAGTGTAAATGGAGGACATATAAAGAAAGACTAAAAAAAGAAATAAATAATAAAAAAACATTTACATAAATAAATAAATAGTACATATTAAATGTAGAGAAGCATTTTAGCTCATATATATTTTACATTTGTTTTACTTAATTCGATAAAAATATATATATATATATTTTGACATATTATTAGTCATTTTACATAAAAATACAAAATAGGAAAGCATTCAAAGTGCTGGCAAAAACAGAGATATAGCCACAAAAGCTTTTAGGTACAAGTTTTGGCATGCATAAAAGACATCTAAGATTCCGTTTTGATACAAAAATGGTTTTATCTCATGTTATCATTATAACTTTATCAAATTCTTACACAAAATATAATAAATAATTCAATTTTTTTAAATTTTAAAACAATAATAATATTAAAAAATAATATTCTAACAATATTTTATTAAACTTTCATCTAAAATTATTTTATCTCATCTCACCATCCAAATGGCGTTAAAATATAAGCTAAATGGTACCCATCAGGTACTGAACAATGAATGCTATTATTGAGCTGTCTGGATTTTTCACCCTTATATCTCATTATTTTATTTTATTTTTTTAATAGTTAAAGAAGTGATTATTAATACTTTTATATATTTTTTTACAAATATTTAAAGATGTTTAAAAAAATTTTGAAAAAAAAGGCAAATACAATATAAGACACGCCTAACGGTACATACCGAGTGACATACTGAGTGAGATAGTAGCAGCGTCCATGCTATTATGAACTCTTACTGTTTAATAAAGGTAAAACATGCATGATTGGGCAGTGAAATTGTGAATACCGAGCTACAGCTAAAACCAGAAAGAGAATGTGCGATTTGTAAACATCTTTCAGTCAAAGGGTGGAAAGAAACCGACACTTCAAAGAAGATGATGTGCGAAACCATGAAGCGGGGCTGGGTACACGTACATGGCAAAGACTCATGAAGAAGGCATAAATTCCTTAACTAACAAAGTAATTATATAATTGTCATTTGCAAAGTGGTAGTTTGGAATTTGGAGTAATGCAAGTTGCAAACCGCGAACACATCTTGATTACTTGATCTGAAACGTCTAGAGTACCTCAAAAACTGCTATTGTTCTTGTTGAGTTGCCTTCAATTTCAATATTCCTAATAACCTGCTAACAGCTCCCAAATAAACTCAACTAGACAAAGTGAAACTGAACATTATCAACAGATCGAGTCTCGCATTCCTGTTATAATGGAAAACTGTAGCTATGGTTAAGTGGTAGCTTTCTTACACGAGTCGATCACCAGATAATGCCTACAGAACATTATGGGAAAAATGTTTCCAAGAAGGATCACTAAACATTGGCGAAAAAAATAAAAAAAGACATTTCTTCAACTTCTCTCTTTAAAGGATAAAGAAAAAATAATGTTTCTCAATACAATTGTAGAAAATAGGGCTCAAGGATAGATATTCAGAACCTCTTAAACTAGGTGTTGGCAAAGTTATCGCCACCTCCTCTGATTGAAAGTAGGGGTCCATGCCAGGAGCTGCGACTGAGAAGATGGGAATCAAGAAACAAAACTATAACTGTGATATCATCATGAAAATGTCTTCGCACCCCTCGATCAATCTTTTTCAAGTCTGAGTATCTCATTTCTCTTTTTTTGGCTGCATCACAAAGTGCAGTTTTAACAAGTTTTCTTGCTATGCCCTGCAAAAACATGGGAGATATTTAAATTCGTCCTGAAGAAAAGTCTAACAATTAATGACTAACAAGAAACTAATTACGCCATAAAATAAAAAAAAATAGTAAAAACAGACCCCATCCATTTTGCTCCTATTAAATTAATATAGTGTCTTGAGAAAATGAATTGAAGAAATTTCACAATTTTTCAGTCTTAGAAAAAGTCAGCAGTACCTACTTCACAGAACAACTAATCTTATTGCACATTGGCACATTGCTAGAAGATCTCTAGTTATCCATAATTTTCTGGGTAGAATCTATGTTTTCCCGCAGGGCTAAGATCTATACAACTGTCTTCAGATTATTGTCAAATCTTTTTTAAAAGGAAAGAAAGAAGGAAAGAGGCCACAATCTCTTAAAAGCCAATGAAAAAAATTGAGGTACCAGTACCACATAGTCAGATAGAAAAAACAACCCATGGCAACAATGTATATTATTGTCAAATCTATGTTTTCCCGCAGGGCTAAGATCTATACAACTGTCTTCAGATTATTGTCAAATCTTTTTTAAAAGGAAAGAAAGAAGGAAAGAGGCCACAATCTCTTATAAGCCAATGAAAAAAATTGAGGTACCAGTACCACATAGTCAGTTAGAAAAAACAACCCATGGCAACAATGTCTACCATAAATACAAAGGAAATTCAAATATAGTAACAGGAATCCTACATTACGTGGACAGCTCTGGACAATGTCAACTGCCTCCTGATTGCTTAGGTGCTCCCATAAGCCATCTGATGCAAATATAAGAAATTGATCTTCAGAACAGAGTTTCTGCACAGATATTGTTGGCTCGGCTTTAAGGATTGGCTTGTGGAAGGGTTCTGGCAGTCTAAACTTCGACAATAAAGGTTCTCTATTGAACTCTGCCTTCTTCAAATAAGCATCGCCTATTGATCTTGAAACCTGCAAGAGCAACAAAGATCTGTCAAAAGAACTATCTTTCCAGTCATGTCATCATTGTGTACAGACCATGCTGATTTCCTGAGGGGAAATCTTCCAGGAATTATGGATCATACTCAACTTTCTGATTTTGGATTCATTGCATGCACTTAAGAACCCAAAAACTGTGAAATATTGCCAAACTAATACAACAAATATCTTCTACGTTTCAAATTCAATACTTACACTGATTCGGAGAATGATGGAGACAAACTTAAATTATGATAAAAAAAAACCTGAGCAGACATAGGGGAAGCATCTACTAGTTCAGCAGCAATTGATATTAGTTGAAAAGAAGGGGGGCAATTGATGGAGTTGAGAATATGGATGGGCCAGGTTCAAGGTTGCCCTGACCCCAGTACTGAGCCTGGCATAGATTTCAGTAAATCCTCTGGAACCCATCACAAACCAAGATAGATCTATATGAAACAAATCCCATAGGGCAGGACATAGCAGGTCATTAGGTAATCTCTAAAGATCAGAATATGTTCACAGCATGTGCATTCAAAACCTAAGTAGAATAGCATAAATTAATATTTCGAATATAAGATGGAACTCACCCAAACCCCAGCATGGCTCCGATCTTAAACCCAAACCTGCTTGTCCCTGATTATCTAATTCCCAGAAAGATCTCATGGGTTCAGAGGGCTTTTTATCTTTTAATGCAGTGACTTAAAAAGGATATAAAATAAAAGGGTTACTTGGTAATAAGACAGGGAAGAAAACTGGAAGAAACAATTTATAGAAAAAAAAATTCACTTGAGAAATGACCTGTATCAGACCCTTCACACGCCACACTTTGTGCCTTAAAACAACAATCTGTGGATCATCGGGATGCAGTGATCGCAATTCCTCCCTCACAGATTCCACACTTGCATTGTGCTCATATGATAACTGAACAGCTTTAATCACTTTAAGAGCCTTCTCCTGTCTTCCTAACACCACCCGAGAATCTCCTGCGTTTGCAATGTAAAGCAGTCCGCTACATATTATGCCTACCAAACAACATGAACCAACAGAAGCAATTTGTGGCTTACTCAGCCACTGCCTCTTTACTAGAGTAAGGAACTCCTCTTCAGTTGCCAAGAATGCTTTGTTGATAACATCAGCTGACATTCCCTGATTCTCTGATGTGAACTCTGCAGCACGAATAGCTGTCAAGTCAGTAACATTTGCATTAGCATTAATTAAAAATTAGGGTCAAAGCAAAAACATGTTATCATAGTGAGAGCAAGAGGGAGAAAGAGAGAGTAGGGAATGTAAACTCAACCACTGCCTTTATCTTAACATACTAAAAATTATCATTTTCTGGTTGATATCATCCATGAAACCTACTCACAAGAGTCACTTGCATTACCACCCAATAATAAGAAAACTTTGCCTCATTCTGAATTCTTACAATTGCAAGCTATAATCATAGAACGAGATTCCAAAGTAGAGGCAAATTCTCATATCAAAAAATTGATACATCCATTGCCATATCTCTTGTTTCTTGGAAGCTATAATCAACGTTCAGTTAAGCTAAAGATCAAAAGATAATAGAACTAATAATTAGCCACATTTGCAACAGGGGAACTGCCCACAAATGAAATAGCCATCACCCCAACATATTAACAAGTCTCACAAACTCAGATGAATTGAAAACTGAATTAATAAAGTGATTGGTGGAAGAAAAACTTACTCTTGATATTGTCAAACAGGCGATCATATATAAAACGGGCAGCTTCAGGGCCTCCATGCCCATCATAAATTCCAACGAATGTTCCAAGAGGACCGGATTCAAGCGAACTCATTGACCCTGATTCAAGTTGGCTATGGTCTTCCAACAGATTGTTTGCTTGAATTACTGCCATTGAAAATTCTCCATTCACATGCCGTCCTGAATCCTTGTACCACAACAAACCATCAACCCGACCACTCACATCACCACGCTCACTGGAATTTTCACCCTCAACAGCAGGTTTCCAACAGGGTGACACAATCCTCATCAATGCAGTTGATACCATACCTTACATATTCTCACCCAAATGACCCGAAAATCAAATTATTCGTCAAATGGTTATCAAGAACAAGATAGAACCCTAGTTTCTGCTCTAAATTCTCCTCAAGGACAAAAGGTAAGTCGCATGCTCCAGAAATCAAATATTCATTGATGAATACAGACACCATTAATCTGTAAAGGAGTAAAAAATAAAATAAGTTAATGGTTACGTGCAGGGATAGCAAACGAACTTGAGACAAAAAACAGACAGTAGACAAAAATCATACCATGCGGGTATTCGAGATGACAAAAGTTCTATGGCTGCACAATACGATAATGAGACAAATATCAAATTGCGGATATCACCAGCCTGCGAAGTTATGAAAGGTCATAATTAAAAAAAAAAAATATGTGCAGGAATCGTGAATATGTACATTTACTGAAATATTTGATGAAAAATTATGAGCAAGGATAGGAAATGCATAACATAAATTTGCAAGAAAAACAACCAAATGTAACTAACATAAGCGCAGCTATTGTAAATCAAACGAAGAAACGGGTATTCAGAGAAATTGTTTGATCTTAACACAATAATCAAAACGTAAACACCATTAATCTGTCAGCAATTCAAGATCAAAAAAATTTACGGGTATGTACTATAACTAAATAATAGGAATTATAAGACAAAAATCGAACAATCATGGCACAGAATTAAAACTACAGGAACTTCTAAACATACCTTGAATCCATGTTGTGAGAAATATACCACCACTTTGTTTATGGTTTATTGATAATAAACAGAAACTTATAAACATACCTTGAATCTATGTTCTGACAAATATTCTACTCCTTTGTGTATGGTTTCTGGATTATAACCTTAGCTGGAAAGAACCCATTTATCTGATGGATTAAACATATCATCGACAAGGGAGATTTGGAACGCTCTGACCAAAAAGAGAAGATTTTTCAAAACTTTTGAAAGGGTAGATCTAGCAACATATTGAGGGAGGAAGAGAGAGTTGTTATTGGTTCTTGTTTCTCCTTTCCCTTTTTCCTTTTTCCTTTTTCAAAGAGGTTATACAACATATTCCCTTGGTTTGAAATCCATCAATGGTGCCTTTTCCTATGGGCTTTCGGCTTTTGGGTTGGATTTTCGGTTTTGGTTTTCTAATTTTCTGCTTGGGGTTTTGACTTTTGACTTTGACCCGCAACAAACCACCATTTTAGGCAACTTTGCTCATCTTTCCTTCCCTTTAAATAGTAAAAAGTATTCTTTTAAGGAAATTTTACTCTTCTCCCCTGTTCTTTATTTTTTCCTTTTAAAAAAAAACGAATCCAGAATTCATTTATAGCAGATTTGTTAGATCTCTTAAACGGTAAACCGATCAAGTAAAGTATGAAAAATAATATTTGTGAACTTTTAATCAACATTTCTGCTCGAAGAATTTTTATCTGTTCCTATTGTTTTCAATAATTGAAAAATGATATCCTTCAAATTCTCACTCATCTTTCAAGTACTTTATGTCACGTTCAAAAAATTTTAAAGATAAATGTTGAATAAGAAATTATAAATAGTATTCATAAGCATAATCATCTGGCGGATGTGGCAACATGACCGTTACCTTTTTTTAGCTTATAATGCTACTATGTAGCATTCAGAAGAACAATTGAGTCCTTTTTTTTCCCCACCCTATTGGGACAGGGTGGGGAACAGTTTGGCATGCAATCTGGTCAACATTTACATTAGAAAGTATATGGAATTTCACGACATTCGAAAACTCGAACAGCATTTCCATCTTCCAAGTTGGAGAGCAAATGTTAGTCAAAAACTCGATTAAAGCTCAGTTTAAATATATAATTCTCTCATCTCATCTCAATCATTATAATTTTCTTAAATTTTTATATAAAAATATAATAAACAATTCATTTTTTTTAATTCTAAAATAAAAATAATACTAAAAATATATTTTAACAATATTTTATTCAACTATTATTCAAAACATTTCATCTCATCTGAACTGTCTATCCAAATCCAACCTAACACATGCTGTAGAGGATGTCGGATCAGACAATCCAAACATTTGCAATAGCATTAAAAAAAAAATAATCAAATTCCATCATCTTATTCTCATTTAGAGCATTCTCATTCGGTTGTCTAAATATAACTTTTCTCTATAATTTGAGAAATTTTTTAGGGATTTGGTTAAAATCCTCCTATATCCGAATCTCTATTTTAAGAAAAAAATTTAGGGATAAACAATGGTTTCACAAATATAGAGAATCACTATTCATATCCTAAATCATTTTTTATCAATATTTTATTCTAATAAATAAAATAAATTATTATTCCAATCATCTACACTTTCTATCATACTCATGTTTATTATAGTTTTAAATAATAATTTTAAAAATAATTTAAATAATTACGAAAATATATAAAAAAAAATTAAAAATATTATCATACCAGCAAAAAAATAATTTAGATTTGTTTAAATATTTATTAGAATAATAGTTCAAAACAGAAGAAAAAATATTGAATAGTTAAGTTTATAAATAGAAGTGAAAAAAAAATAATAAAGAAATAAGAGTGAAATATTATTTTAATAGATTAGAAAAAAAAATGATAGAGAATGTGATGTGAGAGGTTTTTCAAATATGAGTAAAATTTAGAAAATTTTTTAAGAAATATGATTTTTAACTAAATTATAGGAAATTTTAAAGGAAACTAGATGAGAATGCTCTTAGGATATGTTTGGAAGGTGAGATGAGAATTTTGTGTTTTGTTTTAAAGTTTAAAATATTATTTTTTAGTTTAAAGATTTGAAAAAGTTAAATTGGAATTTGAAAAAGTTGTATTGGGATTTGAAAAAGTTGAATTGTTTATTATATTTTATATATGAATTTAAAAAGGTTGTAATGATGAGATGAGATAAGATGAAAATTTTGAATAAGATGAAACATCCAAACATAATCTTAGTCATTTTATCTCGGATTTTGTGATAAAAACACAAACAAAAAATCTTCATTGCATCTGTCAACTTTCATAAAATTCAATGTACCTCAATTTGAAGAAATAAAAATAAAAATAAAATTATAGAATTATAGAATTACTTTCACCTGCCAAAAGATCCTAAGATTCATATAATATATATCTATATATATTATAGCAAAAGATCCTAGAAGTATTGGCTTCAAAGTCGCATTTTAAATTTGATGAAAAGTACATATTTTTCATAAATTTAAAACCTCTCTAGCCATAATTTCACATTAGATTAATCAAAATAATAATATAATATTATTTTTTTAATAATAATATTTCTTCCTTTATATATTTCAAAATTAAACACAAAAATAAAAGTGAAAGGACATTTGAAAAAAGTGAAAACCATGAAAAATCAAAATTGAAAAGTAGAGTATTTGGAATAATTTTTACAATAAAATATTACTTTTGAAAATAAACAGTACATTTTTAAATTTAAAGATATATTTAAAATTACTGTAATTCATAATTCAAACTTTTACTGGTATAAGATATCAGTAACAATAACAATGTAAAAACACAGGAACTTTGTAGCAAAATAAATGGGCTACCATTAAACTAGAAAACGATAATTAAAATTAAATAAATCTAAACGATAGATTACCTTAAAAATTTTGTAAAATGCAGTGTCTAAACTCTAAAGGCCCACGCTTGGGATCAAGGACAGTGAGAGAGGGTGGTACTGAATATATAGAAAAATAAAGGATCGCGTGGCAAAAGTACCGAAGAAGGCCGGCCGTTGTTCGAAATCCATGTAGGCATTTGATAGGGCCCTTTTTTCTCTACCTCGCTGTAAAAAAGCAGCGATGCCATTCTGTCTTCGCCTCACTGCTCGTAGTTTCACTCTAGCTGGTCCAATCACCGTGAGCCGCCTACCAATCACTCCCCCGCACTTCCGCTTTACACGTGCGGTCGTCGCCGGTTCAGACATGGCCGCTAGCACAATCCGAGTTGCCGCCGCCCAAATGACCTCCGTTAACGATCTCGCCGCCAATTTCGCTACATGCTCTCTCCTTGTCAAAGTAACTACTACTTTCGTTCTGAATATTCTTTTTACTTCTTTTAATCGCGACTCTAAATTTCTTGTTTGAATCTCTGATTTGATTTTTCCGACCTCTCTCTCTCTCTCTGAGTTGTTCTCTGTATTATTCTCTTAAGCTGATGAGCTTGAATTCTAACCTGTTTTTACGAAGTTTGACATGGTAATTCTGTATTGGAAACGACTGAATTTCAAGCCTCTCTTCTTCTTCTTCTTCTTCTTTTTGTTTAAATGTCAATTGCTAATTGTAAACTTGGGGATTATAAAGTTTATAACTGTCCGTTGGGCCTGAGCGTTGTGAATCTGTGTATTACTTTGGCTATGAAATATCACAAAATTCAGAAATTAATGGGGAAAGATGTCGGGAATATTTTGTATGGGGAAGAGAGAGGGAGAGGGCGAAGGAGAAAACAAAGGAAGTGGGGAAAGAGGCCGATGGAATTGGCGTTCCGTTACTGTTGACTGGAAATATAACAGTAGCACTTTTATCCGTACAACGGGATGTTTGAAACACTTCGAAATTCAGTGGCTCCGTGTTTTACGGGCAGACCACACAGGTTTTTCATTTCCCTAGGTGTTATTGTAGACTTGTAGTGGCACGTGCACCTGGCTTTGTGTAAGTAACAATTTTTCTTCAAATACATTTTGTTCTTTTTTGTTGTATCATGTCGTGTTATTTTGTGTGCTGTTTTGGTCCTGATGTATAAAAGCCAACATTTTGCATTCAAGTAGATATCAGCACTCTGGTTTTCAAGTATAACACCAACTGCTAGTTTGTTGCTAAATGCGTGTGATTTGTGAAGATTTTATCCAGGATTTTAAGACCTGAAGTTAAATGTCTATAGCTTTTCTTAGTTTAATTGAAGAGTTTCTATCTATCTGCAAAGGAAGCAGCATTGGCTGGGGCAAAATTGCTTTGCTTTCCCGAAAGCTTCTCTTATGTGGGTGCCAAGGATGGGGACAGTGTCAAGATCGCAGAACCCTTAGATGGACCAATTATGCAAAAGTATTGCTCTCTAGCAAGGTGGTAAACCAACTTCCTACCGACTACCCCAGTCCTCCTTTCTCAGTTTACTAAAATCTTGCATACTTTCCCAGCTAGAATCATTTTGATTGTCTTTTTTTTTTTTATTAGTAAAAGATAGATATTATATATATGAATGAAATAGGCAGAACCCTTGTACACAGGAAGTATACCTAAGAACACCTAATTACATTCTAAAAACGATAAATTAAAGATAAAAACTCCTGAACATTATCCCCGTCTAATACAATAGTGGAAAACCAACACATTAAAGTGTGGAGAAAAAAATTCTTCAACTCGGTCATTGTGCGTTCCTTATCTTCAAAACAACGCGCATTCCTTTCCGTCCAAATGCACCACATAATACACAACAGAATCATCTTCCACACTGCTGCCACTTGATGACAGCCTTGCATCTTTGACCAACAACCCAACAATTCCACCACCTTCATAGGCATAACCCAAGCAACGTCAACCCTTCGAAAGATTTCATCCCACAACACCCTTGTTACCTCACAGTGTAATAAGAGATGGTCCACAGATTCTCCGCACTTCTTGCACATGTAGCACCAATCCATTACTACACATCCTCTCTTCCTCAAGTTATCCGTGGTCAATATCTTCCCAAGAGCAGCGCTCCAAACAAAGAAAGCTACTTTAGAAGGCACACGAGATCTTCATATATTCTTCTAGGGGAACGGCGTAATATCAATCTGTGTAGACAAGATGCTATAATACGCCTTAACTGTATAGATCTTGTGGTCATTGGACCTCCACTTCAAACTATCTTGCCGTGCCATAGCAACCTCCATAGAATATAGTAAACTGAAAAATTCTGAAACAATAGGTAATTCCCAATCATGAAAATCCCTATTAAAAAGAATGTTCTACTATTGGACACCATGAGAAAATAGACGCACATCCGCAACTGAAGCCTCCTTATTCACTACAATACGGTATAAGGCCGGAAATGCTCTTTCTAATGTGTGCTCTTCACACCACAAGTCCCGCCAAAAACTGATTCGAATGCCCTCACCAACTACAAAGCGAATTCGATTTGCAAAACATGGCCATCCCTTCCTTATATACTTCCATAAACCTACCTCATACCCCCCTCTCACTTCCTTAGAGCACCAACCACCCCAAGCAGCACCATATCTAGCGTTGATAATATCCTTCCACAATGATCCCCCCTCCGAATGATATCTCCAGAGCCATTTTCCCAATAACGCTTTATTAAAAGTTCTCAAGTTACACACTCCCAATCCCCCATTCACTATTGAGGCACATACAGACTTCCATCTAACCAAGTGGAATTTCTTCTCCTCCCCCATGTTGATTTCCTGTCTTTCATTTACATTAATATGCAATTCATTTTTCTAGAGGTCTGCTTCACTGTTTAACTCTTCATTCTTGTTTAGCCTTTGCATTCTTGAAACAGCATCATAGTTGCCATTGTGTTACTCAGTTTTTCTTTTCTTTCCTTAGTGTTTCTCTAGTAGGAAGCAGTTGGCACCTTAGAAAATTTGTGTTCCTGCAATTGACATATTTTCTGTCATGCGCCACAGAGAGTCCAGCATTTGGCTGTCACTTGGAGGCTTCCAAGAAAAAGGACCTGATGATGAACACCTATGTAACACGCATGTTGTGATTGATGATGCTGGGAACATCAGAAGCACTTATCGGAAAATACACTTGTAAGATGATTTGTTCTGTGTTTCAGTGGGATTTTATTATAGTCTATAGAGCTTTCGTTATTTGTATTTGTGTTGTTTAAGAGAGCTATAAAGTTATGTTTACTAAAATACTTTGATATCGTTCTTCAACTTGGAGAAATGTCAGATTTTCCTGTGTCAATGCTACAGACTTTATAATGCACACATGTTTGGTTGACAAAGTTTTCCGGACAGTGGTTTGAGTTTTTGCTTTTGTAGGATTACATAGTGCTGTTACGTCTCTCTCTCTCTCTCTCTCTCTCTCTGTGTGGGGTAATTGCTGATATTTTTTTTTATGAATAAATAATTACTGCGAATAGGAACCACTTTATTGAGTCAATAGAATTAATCCCTGTTCTTGAATGGGAACTTTAAGAATTGTTCTTTTTTCAAGTGACAGTGTTGAGACTCTGCCTGTCAATAAAGGCAATATTGGGATGAAACCCCTTTTTTGTCCTAGATGCAGCAGGATATATACTTCAGTGTGCATGTGCGTGTGTGTGTATGTTGTGTTTGTTTGCATGTTGAACATGCGTGTGTACACACATGTGAACACATAGAGAGGTGGCAGGATCATTACATCATGTTGGAACAATATAATCCGTGTTCATACAACTTTCCTCAACTTGAAATGCCAAATATTCTCCTGTAGCCGTGCTACTTGAGTTTATGATGCAATGGTTTTATCAACATGATACATCTATTGAAAAAAAGTTTCTCAAATGTGCTAAGGTTTGATGTGAATGTTCCTGGCGGAAGAGTATACAAGGAAAGTAGCTTTACAGAAGCAGGTATCTTTTTTCTACCCCTGTGTATCTTATCCAAGTTAAATAAGTGATTTCTTTGTGTTATCCCTTCTTTGTTTTACTTCATTCATTTGTTTTCTATAAAATGAGTGTTGGTAAGTAAGCATGTGTTTATTTTCCTGTCCTTTTTATTTTGTATAGTTGGTTAACTCCATATGTGATGGTATCCTTTAGCCATAACTAAACCTGTGGGCCATGATTACTGGAAGTCTAGTGGTTATTACCATTATTTTTAATGTGGTTTGTGGGGGAAGGTACTATTTCGTTAGCATGCTTCCCTTTATCTTTTGGGATCCTTGTGCAGTTTGCCGCATGTATTTTTGGGCTGGGGGTGTTGTTGTGAATGCTCAATATACATTGTTGGACTAATTGTGAAACAGCATAAGTTTTTGTCCAATTGGACACTAGATGATCTTTACGATTCCATAGACAATTATTTTTTTCACATCTAAGCAACTAAAGCTGCAATGTTTTTAGGAAAGGATATCGTTGCTGTAGACAGCCCCATTGGACGTTTGGGCCTAACAGTTTGCTATGATTTGAGATTCCCAGAGCTTTACCAGCAGCTTAGATTCCAACATAATGCGCAGGCATGAGTGGATTTCTTAGCTTTGTATTTGAATGGGTTGTGTTGTATCTAACACTTGTAAGTCTGCAGGTCCTATTGGTTCCCTCAGCTTTCACTAAAGTGACTGGTCAGGCACACTGGGAGATTCTTCTTCGTGCTCGTGCAATTGAGACTCAATGTTATGTATGTTCCATTTTCACCTCTAGTAGAAAGATTTTGGATGAAAATTTGTAGTAAATTCGAGTTCATTGACAAGTTTTCCTCGAGTGCCATATCATCCCTTACTGCATCATATGGAGAATTATTTGCTGAATGCATTATCAGGTTGTAGCTGCTACACAAGCTGGAATGAACAATGATAAAAGAGAAAGCTATGGTGACTCAATAATAATTGATCCATGGGGAACTGTAGTTGGTCGACTGCCTGGTAAGAACCATTCCCCTTTGTTCATTCTGAAGCTTCACCTGTGATTGATCCTCTACTTAAATAAGTAAAATTGGAGGTATAACTACTAAATGAATGTGTGATTAGCTAGTTAGTCAACTCGTCCTGTGGTTCTGGAAACATGATGAGTTTGGCTCACAATCTAAACCATACATATAGATTAACTAGAATCGTGTTCAAATTTTTGTTTGATTTGCTCATGGGTGTGTTCAACATCACTGTATTCATCCTCCAAAATAAAAGATGATGTCTTAAGTTCTCAATGCTTATTTCTTGGAGCAACTGTCTCTTTCCCCAAGGCTCGGACTTTTATAGGGGAACTTAATTTTATAGAAATGCTGCCTTTTGTTACTTTCAGTACCTGTAGTACGCATGCTAGCAGCTGCGGCTGGCTTAATTTTCACATCCGTTCTGTTTCTCTGTTTTCAGATCGATTGTCAACAGGAATTGCTGTAGCTGAAATTGATTTCTCACTAATTGATTCAGTAAGAGCGAAGATGCCAATTGCAATGGTAAACTCTAAAAACCTCTCCCTGGAAAAAAATATTTTTAATTAAACAGAGCCTCAAATCATTTTCAACTGACTAGTTGATAGGTGAGTTTGACTCTTTTCTTAACCTTTTAAAGCATCCTCATGCTCTGCATGTACCTTCATTTTGAGAAGGCAACGGGTTAGATTTATGCACCACATGCATAGTTTTACTTTCTATTAAATTAAAATTTAGTTTATAAAGATGCCTTTTTTTCTTGTGTTTCTAATCGAATGTCCTTATTCAGCAACGGAAGCCAATTGATTTCTGGAAATCAGCATCTCTATAAATTGTGGACCTGGCATATAAATCATGCACCTGCTGCCATCCAGGTGATATGCCAGAGCCATTTCCGGCCTTCGTGAACTTTTATGTAAGAAGAAAGAGCAACTTGCTTGGTTTGTGGGAGATAATGCTACTTGGCGATCTGAATGGCATAATTAACTTATGAATTCCTTTGTCAGTGACTCGGCAATCTATTAAATATGTATTCTCTCTACAAATGCATTTGTCTATACATAAATTTCTGGATTATTACGTTTCACATCGGTACTTGATTTCCTTCATTGTCAAGCAGTCAATAAGTGCGCTGCTTTTGCATGTTTATGCATTAGGGGTGTTACATTCTTGTGTTTTAAATTGGGAGGTGTAGCAGCAATAACACCACTTTTGTTTTTGTTGTCTTTACTTTTCCTTCTTTCAAAGTATGTGCGTGCTTAGTTCAAGTAACCGATCTTTGTGCTTTTCAACAGCCATGCAAACCATTTAGATCTAATTCAGTTGCCATGAAATGAGGGAAAATCTCCATCTAATTCCAATCCCTACTTTCTTTGCACAACCTCTAAAAATGAAGACCGCTTCCAGCACAATCACTTGTTCCAAGCCAATCTCTGAGAAAATTGGCTCGGGTTCTGACGGCCTTTGTATTAGCCGAAACAGGAGCCTCCCAATAGCTTTTCTCTCTAGTCCCTATATTTATGTCTTCGTTTCCATCTTAAAGCATCTGAATTAACCTTGAACAAAAGCTCAAACTCACATAGATAGCCTTTGCTTTCATGTCTATTGCTATATATTGGTTTAATTCTGTTTGCGAAAACTTCTCAGGTCTCTTTATCTGTTAACATTCCAATCGATTATCTTGATTTTCTAGTGCTCTTTTGAAGAATAAAACAATCATCAGCATAAGCCATAACAATATAAAACTTTATTTTGGTTCTTACCTATAGAGAAATATTAAGTTATTTCTTTTTATTTTCTTAACAAAAAATTATATTCTCAAGCCAGTATATAGAACACACTTAGTAAATGCTTATGTAGCATAATTTGATTTAAAAGATAAATTTTGAATTTGACAAATAAAATCTTACTATTTGAAATGATGTATTTTACATACCAACTTGAGAATAAAATAATTCTTTCCGAACACTCAAGAAAGAGGGTCTACAGTATGATTTCAGGGGGATTGACTACAATGTCCTCGACAGTGGACAATCCTTTTTCTTTTTCAATTGTATAATGTATTATTGAAAATTTAAAGGAAAAAAAAGACAGGCTGGTATCTGAATAAATAAAAGCTAGTCTATGGACATCGACTGGTGACTTCGAAGAAAATAAGAGAAGTAGAAAACCTCACGTAAATATTATGGACTCTAAAGAGTCTAAACAGTGTTGTGTGGTACAGGAACGTCTACCCGTGATCGATTAAGCAAACGACGTCACGTCCGCTAAACTACATGTTTTTATGGTGGCTAAGTACATCTTTGTTTTCCTTTTTTCTCCTGCACAAACAAAGAATTTAACCAACACAACTACACAAGGGGGAAAAGCATTCTTCCAAGAGAGATTCCATTGGATTCAAAAGCTACATCAGAAAGAGTTGCAAAGACATTCCTCTGGTATTGCTAAGCTCCGAAACAAACTACATACAATTATGTGAACTGGCCAATCACAAAAGAATCACAGTATGTTTCTTTTACTCATTATCATAACCTTCACTAAGGTAAAAGAAAAAGAAAAGAAAAGGTACAAAAGAGCAGCCTCAAAGCACAAAGTATAGGACTATGAACAGTGTGGTTATTCACCTTAAAGAACAATCCAGCATAGCTTTCTCGCAATCATTCCAGCAGAAAATCTTGCAAAGAGTCCGGGCTGGCAAGAAGGTCAAAAGGTTTTTTCCCTATGGTGTCTTTCAGGATTGTGATCTGACCTTCCTTCAGAAGTACGTCTTCATCAAGTGCCTCTATCTTCTTCTTCAATGCCCTAACCTCAGAGTTCAATAGCATGTTCTTCTCGCTGTATTGCTTCACTTCCTCCCAAATCAAATCTCTCTCTTCTGAAACTTTCGGCAATATCCCTCTCGTGATTGTTAATTCCTTTAGAGATTCTTGGAGGTTATTTTCAAGCTGGTTTATGTTTTCATCCTTCTTCAGCATCTGTTATAAAGAAAGAAACTTTACTTCTTCTTTTTTTTAAGTCTGACAACGCAAATACTTGTAACAAAAAGTATCATCCGCATGAACTTCGTTGTTATGATCATGCTCATTCTTGGGATGCCTTTCTTAACTGCCCGGCACTATAAAGCATGTCACATGACTCATAACTATCCCCAATATCGTCACTATGATCAATAAGAAAACCTGTGTTTGGTTGTAGGACCCAACTCAACTCATCTCAAACCAATAATTGATGGGACCCACTACTTTTTCAATTTCCCATAAAAAAAAGTTAAACTCATCTAATCTACTTCATACATTTCAACCTAAAAAGTTAAACTCATCTCAACATAAAAAAGTTAACTCATCTAAATAGGACCCACAAAATACTACTATTCACAACTCAACTCATCTCAACATCCAAACGCAGTTGTTATCCAGGAACTTGTTCAGAAATACTACATATACTTTTTGTTCCTCTCGGTTTAAAGTACTTACAATTCAGCACTTCAAAAGTTCGCTAATTCAAATCCTACAACTACTATGATTACATTTGATATCCAGAAGAATCCAGCTTATTCCAAAGCTTCTTTATTCTGTGGCATCTGTTAGCTTTTCTAACTAACATTATATAATATTCTAGGCCTATTCTGGAGCTCAATCTAACCAAACAAAATCATAATAGTCTATGAAGTTTACATCAAATAAGCTTATCTTACACACACGTGGATACAAAATCACATAGTAAAATAATAAGTTACATGTATAACCAATCACATATATATTACTGGGATTGAACATAAACTTTCCAAAACCGAGATGAAAGTAAGAATTACCTGAAGTTCAAGATCCTTCAACTTGTGAGTGACAAAGGAAAGGTTATCTATTGCATTTTGAACTTCAAACCTGAGGATATCATTGCCTCTTACTGCTGTTGCTAGTTCAGCTTGCAACTGCTCAACTTCCAGCTCTTTAGAATAAAGCTTCTCTCTTAACAGACTGGTCAGCAAAGCTTCTGCTTTAAGCTCAGATCTTATAGCATCCTACATAAGAAAAAACAGCAATAATATTATCAATGGGAAAAAGGGATTTACCACTCCCAGATCAATTCAAGTGAACATATATACAAGAGTATTAAAATGCATTAATAGGTAACAAACAATTAAAAACTTTGTATTAGGTGTGCTTGCTCAGAAATTTAACAACTTGCAGCAGCAACTTACCTCTGAAGTTTGATCATTTGGTGTCACTGATCCATCAGCATCGACACACTGTGGCTGTAATTTAGAAGTAGGTGAAATGGACTTCTCATGCAACAAAGTAGACATCATCTGCAAACTCCTTGCTAGGTTCTCAGTTCCCCGCTTAAATCCCTGAACTTTCACCTCAGTTTCAATAACAAATTGTGAATCCAACCCATTCTTGATAACTTCCACACACTGCTTACCATCTGGTAGAGGTTGGACTGCTTTCCCTTTAATGAATTCCAACATCTTTGAACATAACTGGGTGCTCTCATTTAGCATTGATAGCCCTTGATTCTGTAAGCAACAGATGCAGGTCCACAACTCCTTATCTAGCCTGAAAGTTAAAGCAATACTTTCTTTCCCATTACCTTTTAAGCGGTTTAATAAGTTCATATTCTCATGTCGAAGAGAATCAACTTCAAGCCTACAAGATTCTAATTCCCTTCTCAAAGCAAGTTCTACCCCTGTCAACCTCATTTGTTCTGTCTGTAATCTAGCCACATGCTTGTCAGACTTCTCCACTGTTTGATTCCCCCCAAGTTTTTCGCTAAAGCCTTCTCGCAAGCCATCGATTGTCTTCTCTTGTTCACAGCAAGTCCTTAGTAATCTTGTAACAGATCTATGCAACCCTTTGCATTCTTTCTCCTTCTCTTCAAAATTGTTTTGGATGAAGACCCGATCTTCTTCTGCTGCTCTATACTTCTCTTGAAATTCAGAGAGCTTCTGTCGTAAAACTTGGTTTTCCTCTTTTATTTCCTTCACCTCTGTACTCAGGTCCTTAAGTTGCTGCTCTGAATTTGTCACTGTGATCCTGCTCTCTCTTTCTCTCTCATTAAAAGAAGAAACTTCCCTTTGAAGTGAGACATTATGCTCTGCAAGCTCTCTAACTCGCTCACGAAGCCTCTGCTCTTCTGACTGAAATTTCTCAAGCTTGAATGACCAGTCACTCGACCTTCTATCCAACTCCTTTTCCAGTCCGGACTGCAACTCATTCTTCTCCTTCTCGAGTCTTCGGGTTTGAGACTCCAATTCTGCATTTGCACATCTGAGTTCTTCCCTTGCGGAAGCCCTCTCAGCCATTTGTGACTGTAAAAGGCTTAAAACCTCAAGTGCTAAGTTTATCCTCTGCTCTGTTAGGTTTCTAATTGTTTGAATCAACATTGATGCATCAAACTCACCATCTTGAATAAAGCTTTCTTGCTCAAGTTCTCCAGAAAGAAGTATGACCCTCTCCTCTGCTTCTCTGGATCTTCTTTGTAGTTCTGCATCAATGTCATCTTCGATTTCATCAGAATTCACATCTTCACTTGTTCCACCATGAAAATGGTTCCATCTTTGGAATCCTGAGTTATCCTCTACGTGATACCCGTTAACTGTTTCATGCAATTCATCCAACAGAGAACTTTTTTGGGCAGCCACATCTGTGTTTGAACTGAAGCAGCCATCCAAGGATCTACCATAAATATCCTCAATCGTAATTGGAGCATCAAACTCCTTTGAAACTGTTTTGGGGAAACCATTAGACTGGGAGAGTCTCTCAATAACATTCTTTGCAAGTCTCCGTGGAGATTCATGCCCAAATCCATTTTCTGCCCAATCTTTATGTGAGAACCGAAGACGGGAACTTTTAAATTCCCTAAATGAACAAGCCCTTGGTTTGTCTTTGATGCCATCTGCTGGTGAAGTAGGTGCTGCATAATGAACCCGTGGGGAAAGCCTCCCATTATGTCCAGCATAATTTTTCTGAGAACTGTTATTGGTCCTGCTTCTTTCCTGCTGCTGCTCTCCATCAATGTAGCGGTCCACAATCTTACCTGAAATATTACTAGAGCTAATAGATGACGAGTCATTATAGGTTCTAGAAGAACCAGAAGAACCAGGCCTCTCTGATCTGTGTACATTTTGAAAAGCTGGCTCTTCAAATCGTTTTGCCTTGTGTTGCCTCTCAGGAGTAAAAGTCCGACCACTATCACATAAAGGAACCCCAGTAAAGTTAGTTTCACAAAGCAAATTCTAAACAGGTTTTTCATGTGACATAATTTTTAATAATGTCTTCAAAGAAAATAAGCTTCAGGCAACACGTTCAGGTTCATATAATTTAACTGACCTAGCAGACTCACCGAGATAAATGATCACATTGCTGATGTAGAGCACTGCTGGTATTACTAGAAGGAGATCTATTTCGATCATTCAAGCAAGAAAAATCAGTTTGTCCTGGCCCATCACCAAAGGCAGCTGATGACAATGAGCGGCTCCTTCTAAGACCTGAACCGGTATTGGAGCTCTGGCAATCAGATGCTTGCTTTCGAGATTTGGGAAACAATGGCCTAGGACTCCTAAAACTATTCTCTGCTTTGTCATTATTTTGACTTCTCACGCCACTTTCCAATGGTTTCTCCCAATAAACTTGCTTATCTGTTGATGCTGGAGGAAACCCATTGTTGTTTCCATTGCCAGATGCAGATGATTTGAAAAAGAATAACTTCTTCATGAGTAAATCTTCAGCAGGAATCGAAAACTAGAGCTCATGAAAGTTTCCAGTATTTAGACGTGATCTTTTAGGCCAAGCTCTAAAAATGATGAGATCTTACTAAACCTGGAATAAACAAAAGAAAAATACAGATCCACACAACCATCACTGAGACCGCTAGAAATAAGGTAAAAAAAAAGTGAACCAGAAGAGAAATTATAATAAATCTCTTTTTTGGATTTTTAACTTGTAAAAAAAGAAAACACATCCCAAGCAAGCTCATCAATTTGGATTTCTTTTCCAAAAGAAATATTCTAAATAAGAAAATTAAAGCATGTAGTACGAGAATAATCATTATAAGAGCCAGAGGAACCCAAAGGACTGGTAACAAAATCAACAACAGAGTCTGGAATAATAACGTCCATATACTTGTCAAAATAGTAAAAAAAAAGTTTGGGAACCAGAGTGCGCATCCTATCAAATTTTGAAACATATCCCCTCAAATAGAATATCTTGAATGTCCAAACAGCAATGTTACTCTTCATCTTTGATTTTATCATCCTCAGTCACACCAAATGATGTAACACATTTTAAGTGACTTCAAAGATAAAAAATTAAATGAAAAGCTACTTAAAATATGATACATTAGCAGTGTGATTGGGAATAAAAAAAATTCAGGATGAAAAACAACATTTTCCATGCCCGAATAATATAAAAAAATATGAACATCCTGCATATTCAAAGTCGCTAAACAGTAAGCATATTTACAGAAAAAGTTTAACAGACTAACAGATTAATTTGAAAAGACAAATAATATATCAAACCAACTCAAAATCCGTTGGTAAAGAAGCAAGAAGCAAAAAAATGGCACATATTTAGAAGAAAAGCCATAAGTTCAACCCATCACAACTTTCAGCCTTTTCATGGTTCACCACACATTTGAATGCCAAAAAATCCTCAGACATGCTTCCAATAGTAAAGTAGAAGCACCACACAGAAAATTAAAAGAAAGGAGGAATTAAAATAAAAAAATAATAAAAATAAAAAAACAGATTCAGGAAGTCCTTTATACCCTTTCTTGATGAATTAATCCCATGAGATAATCTAAAAAAAAGATGCTGAATATTAGGTGAACTTCAACAAGAGATCAGGAGCTTGACATACAGTTGCCCACGACTAGTTTGACATACCAATTAAATATGCAATTAAAAAAAAACACAAAATCGAAACAAGATTACATAGTAACGGCAGAAGAAGAAGAGGAAGAAGAGGAAGAGGAAGAGGAAGAAGAAGAAGCGTACGAGGGGAAGTTATAGCTCAGATTTCGGGAACGCCTTTGTTGCCTATAATCATTAAAAAGGTTGAAAATAAAATATTAAAAAACAGAATAAAGAAACAGAAAGAATCTAGATAGTTTACATTTTAGAAAATAAATGGATCAGGACTAAGCTAGTGACTTATCCCCCCTAAAACCCTAAAAGCCATTACCCCATGAACTCATCCCCCCCAAAAGCCTAAAAGCCTTTATCCTAACTCTGGCACTAGAATGGATCGAACGATTGAAGGCTTTTCGATTCCACAAGATCGAGGCATTTCCATCCTAATCCTCCTAGAAGACTCTGAACTCTCTATAATTTTTGCAGTTACAACTACAAAAGAATTTCAAGAAAGGTTGACGGCGAAAGTAACCAACCTCTGTTTGGTAACTTTGGTGGTTCGGAAAGTAATTGGAATAAATAATAACTGTTCGAAAAAATTATAAGTTCGAGTTTCTTTTCCTTCAAAGATTTATAAAAACAAAAGCAAAAACAAACAGAGTTGCTTAAAGCAGGACTTACAAGCTCTACACCGAGTTTCTCTTCAAACGATCGACAATTTTGAATCTAAAGACTTATCTTGTAGACGAAAGAAAGTAATAAAGCAACGGCAAAAAATTTAAAAAAAAAAAAAAATTCTCGTAATAATTCGCAGCCTCGGAGTTACTGACCTACCATTACTGGACGAATGCTTCTCTTTAACGGAATTTAAATTTCAAAAGAGGAGTCCAATTCAGACATCCGAATTATCAGGGATGCTCTCAACGGCATTGAGGAAGCAAAAGACGTTACGCGGCCGGCAGTTGAACCAGTGAGATTTGACGGCGGCAGAGATTTATGAAATTATAGTAATATATACAGGGCAACGATTTACAAAAATCGATGATTTTAATGATGAAGGAGAAAGAAATACAAATAAAGGATAGGGACAAGCACAAAGAAAATTGAAAGAGAAAGTTCAAAGTTCAAACACAAATCAGCTCCTCTCGCTCCTCTGGCCCTGAGAGGGACTCATACGAGAGACCATTAGGGGTTTTTTCGTCCGAAAATAAACGTTTAAAGAAAAATAATAATAATAATAATTTTGATTCCGCGGATAAAGCGGAAGAGGAGCGGGGTCTGGTGAAGTAGTTATCAGGTGTACTCGAATACAGGTGAACCTAAGCCCCGAGTGGAAAATTTAAATGCCAAGTTTAACTCATCATGACGTGTCAAACTCTTAC
Organism: Cyclocarya paliurus; assembly: GCA_029856935.1. Classification (NCBI taxonomy): domain Eukaryota; kingdom Viridiplantae; phylum Streptophyta; class Magnoliopsida; order Fagales; family Juglandaceae; genus Cyclocarya; species Cyclocarya paliurus. Next base: position 3,046,691 of record JARVXP010000207.1, on the reverse strand, counting down.
GGGACCATTCGTTACATTTTCCACGTAATGTAATAATAATAATAACAAAAAAATCTTCACAACTTCTTACTATTCATTCATACTCTACGCATTACATTTTTTATTTATTTTATCAAATATTTATTATATGAATAGTGAATGAAAAATATGAAATAGTTTAAAAAAATAAATTCAAAAAAAATTTAAAAAAAATGTGAAGTATGGAATATGGTGAAAATTGTATAACAAAACCCTAATAATAATACACACATGTAATGAACGGTCCCATAAAAATTTGACACGTCATTGCGAGTTTAAACTAGACTAACGAGCCGGCATTTAAATTTTCCACTAGAGGCTAATTGAGCTGATTTGTGTTTGAACTTCGAACTTTCTCTTATCAATTTTCTTTGTGCTTGTCCCTACCCTTTATTCGTAAGAAAATGTTAGTGGAGCTCTCAATCTTATAGTTTATATATTTTAATTTTTTATTTAATAATTAAGGAATTGATTATTAATAAAATTATATTTTTTTTTTCTTAATAATTAAGAATGATAACAAAATATTTAAAAAAAAAAACAAATTTATAACTAGAAATACGTCCAAAGATAAAACGCCAGCCCGCTAGCACGATCCTTATTTGTATCATTAAAATGATCGATTTTGTAAATCGTTATCCTGTTTATATTACTATGATTTCATAAATCGCTGCCGCCGTCAAAAATTGCTGACCACACAACGTCTTTTGCTTCCTCAATGTTGTTGAGACCAAAATGCGTATATATTTATCAAAATTAATATATATTATAATACTAAATAACTATACCAATACTAATAGTAATATTAATACTAAATACTTTAATATACTAAATTAACACTATATATAGTTATAATGATATTAATATTAACATAATAAGTTAACTATACTACTATACATATATTATATTATAACTCTTATAATATATTAATATATACTAATACTATATATTATATTATTACAGTGTTATTACTACATATAGTATATATATTATAGTGACATGGTGATTCTAAATACTAATACTACATGTTATACATTATGGAATATAACATAATAAAATTATATTAGTATTAGTATTAGTGATATAGTATTGATATAACTACTAATACTATAGTTATTCATATATAGACTTAATGTATTAGTATTATTAATATATTTATCAAAAGAAATATGTTGATAATTTATTAGGCCATCAAATGTAATTAATATATATATATATATATATCTATTATATTAATAGCATATGATCAAACAAATGTTCAAGTTTAAAATTAAAATTTTATGTTATAAATTATAAATAAAATTATTTCACATATAATTATATGTATTATATATAAAAAATATTTTACATAATCTTAAAATTTAAAATATACGATTAAATAAATGTTCATATTTAAAATTAAAATTTTATGTTATAAATTATAATATTAAATTATTTCATATATAATTATATATACAACATATCAAAAGTATATATAATATTACAAATATTTCATATAATATTACAAATTAATTATATATATATATATATATATATATACGAATCAGTCCAGTCTGGTGTCAAAAAACCTTAAACCGAAACCGGAATGATTTTGATTAGTTTTTAAAATGGTGGAATTGGTTCCGGACTGAACCACAGAACCAGTTTAGAACTGGACCAGACCAACCGGTTTGGGCTGGTCCTCCAATTTTATTTTTCAACCATAATAGTAAGTAGATTTAAAACTGAAAAATAAAAAGTTACACTATAAGACTTACAACAAGAAATTAATGAAATAAAACATTATATTAAAATTTTGAAGACGTTAGAAGTTTTAGATGAACAAATATTACAATAAATTATATTATTAAAAATAGATAAGAATATTAATACCCCTAATAAAGAACAATGATAATGCTTAACAATAATTATTAAGGATGAGACAGATAATTTTATTAACATCCTTGAAAAAATAAAATTTTCAGAAATGGTATACTGAAATAACAGTTTATATTAATTAAGAATTTTCTTTTACAACAATTGTCTTATTAGATACATGAGCAGATTTAAAGTGTATCTAGGAATTATTAGTACCTTCCAAATATTTTGAAAAAATAAAAGAAATATTATCCCAAGTCAATGGAACCAAATTGAATATAAATTATAAATTATCAAAGAGTAGTGCTACATATACTTACGATTTTACTCATACTTTTACTTACAGTATTAATTTTGTTTGTTTTCTTTTGAATTTATATTTTGAATTTCAAATTTTATAATTTTCAGTATATCAATAACTGACATGTGGAAAAGTAAATTTCTTGTAAGTTTTTCTTCAGTACATTTAGCATTTTCCATTATCAAATGCACATATTTGTAATAATGGAATTTGCTTTCAAAAAACATTTATTTTAGTAAAAATATTAATACAAAAGTAATACTGAGAAATCCATTTCTTACATTACTATACCATTTTTTTAATAGAATAATGAATTCCTACTAAAATACTTTGACAATAAATTCAATTTAAAATTTTATTTTCTCGTGTTTCAAAAGATATCAATTCACTAAAAGAAGTCTCACTAATTAAAGAAATTATTTTTTTAACAGAATATAATATTAATATAAAATAAACAAACAAATAAATAAATCTCCTAAAACAAAAATTAAAATATGAAAGAATTGAAGAAAATTAAAAGATCTATTATTAATCCAAAAATTAATAATTTTAAAACAATAATTGAAAAATAAGTATGTTTTAGTCTACCAAATGCTTCTAGAATAGAAAATAGCATATAGTTAAATTACTTTATGATAAAGAATTTTCTAAGAAAAATCTTTTTACTAGAGCAAGACCAATTCAAACGAATAATGAATTATTAGAATTTTGTAAAAAAAAATTTATGATTTATTAACAAAATGATTAATAAAAAAAAAGTAAATCACTATGAAGTTGTACTGCTTTTATATTAAAAAACAAGATAGAATTATAATGAGGAGTTGTTCGATTAGTAATCAATTACAAACCATTAAATCAAGTATTATAATGGATTCAATATCCAATTCCTAATAAAAAAGATTTATTATCTTAACTTTATAATGCTATTGTATTTTCAAAATTTGATATGAAAAGTGTATCTTGGCACGTACAAATCGTTGAAAAAGATAAGTATAAAACAACAATTACAGTCCCATTTGGATTTTATGAATGAAACATTATGTCATTCAGATTAAAAAATGCTCATAGTGAATTTTAAAATATTATGAATGAAATATTTAATCATTTCACTCATTTTTCGATAGTTTATATAGATGATGTATTAATTTTTTCATCTATTGAGCAACATTAGAAACATTTAAATACGTTTGTACAAATTATTAAACAAAATGGATTAGTTGTTTCCTCACAAAAAACAAAATTATTCCAAAATAAAATTAGATTCATTGGACATGATATTTATTAAGCAACAATTACACCAATTAGTAGAGTAATAACGTTTGTTAAAAAAAAGTATGATGAAATTAAAGATAAGCAATAATTACAAAGATTCTTAGAAACTCTTAATTACGTTGTAGATTCTTATCAATCACTTATACTATTATGTAAACCATTATTCAAAAGATTAAAAAAAGAAATCCACCTCTATGGATAGAGAAACATACAAATATTATAAAATAAATTAAGTCTCATGTTAAGAAACAAAAATTTGCACCATTAAAAAAGAATGTTGGATCCTGCTCAAAAGAATTACATTACTATTATAAAAAAAAATTTAATTATTGTATTATGTATTTCTAAATTTCTAAATGATTTATTAAATCAAATTTTTTTTACTAAGAATAGATCGCAAATCAGTCAAATAAGTTTTGATTAAAGATGAAAAAAACTTACTGCTGAGCAAATATTTGCTAGATGACAAGCTATATTAAATATTTTCGATTTTGATGTTAAACATATTAAAGGAGAATCTATTTTTCTTCCTGATTTTCTATCTTGATAATTTTTAAAGGAAAAATCATATCTTCCTCAAAATCTATAATAAAGTTTAGGCTCTGTTTGGATAGTGAAAGTATTTCATTTCATCTCATCTCATCATTACAAATTTTTCAATTTTTCACACAAAATATAATAAATAATTTAATTTTTTAAAATCTCAAAACAATAATTCTATTAAAAAATAATATTCCAACAATATTTTACTTAACTTTCAACTTTCAAATAAAACCATCTCATATCATCCCACTATATACACAACACCTAAATCTTCATATACTAGACCACCATCTCCTACCTACCTTTCAACTTATCCTTTTGTAACTCCCAAGCCCTACACAGTATTAGGAATATTACCACCGTCAATCAGGTCATCTTACAACTCATTTTCACCATTAGCATATCAAAAATTACCAACATATTCAAAAGTCGTTTATCCTTCTTCTTCTATTCCTTCTTAGATGATTAGTCATTCACTTTTATCTCAACCTTTTGCATTTTCCGTTATTATTGAGACTCATTGGCATCCAGTCTTCCCAATTAAGGCTGAAATCTAGCACTTGATGCCCAAAAATTATTTGACGCATTTATCTTACCATATTGGCATTACATTTTGTAAAATATTAATAAAACCCAACATTTTTATGAATTTATATTAGTGGATACAGATTCAATTATTTATCATCCTTGTGATCCGTCATATTATGATTAGTATGATTTCCAGCAGGCATAGACAAAAATATTTGTAAAACAAAACAAAAATTTACACCATTCCTGGTTTCTCCATTTTGACAAATTATAGGAGACTAAGACACTCCCGCGATGATTTTTATTATGGTGGGATTATTATAGACTTGAACCTCTTTTTCTTCCTATCCCTCTCCTATAAAGTTTTAAAATATTCTCGTCCCAAAATGATAATCCTCCTGCATTGAAACAATGTCAGCCACTTCTCATTTTCTTTCTCAAAACAAAATTAAATTTGATTATGAAGTGAGAATATGTTTTCAAACCTCACATCTCTTTCAATACCATTATGTTCTTAACACGCTAAGTCTCAATCAAATGATGGGAGAAATATAATTATAATCATTTTATAAAAATGATTTAAAAAATTACCAAAGCCTCTAAAATTATAGTCCAATGAAGTACATTTCGGGCCTAATTAACATCTATTATCAGAAAAAAGATATAACAGAATTAGCTGAGACAATGTCACAAGTCTCAGACAACGATGATGAAGAAGACTCACCACTACATCAAGTTAGATTATCTTCATCACAACAAGCCACGTCATCATCAACACAACATGTGTATCCTTTTTAGGCCAACTCTGTGGCACCCTCAACCTCCACGTGTTATTTTAGTGGAGTTCGTGACACCAGCATGTTGACTACACGGATCACGCACCCCAACGACAAATGCTCAGAGTGTGTACAATATGAAATATGTGTACAATAAAATACTCGCAGCGGAGAAATAAAAGGTCATTCTTTATTAAGTACCAGAAAAATAATAAAATATTCTTTTATAAGGATTTACAGTCATCCAATAGATAATTTAAAAAAAAAATAACATAAGGGAAACAAATCCTATATTGCGGAATAACATTTTAGCAAAATCATGCCTCCGGCGGAACCAGTCCTTCAGGCTCATACCCAGTATCTGCGTCAAAATCTACGACACCATAAGACGGAACCGCAGGGTAAAAACACCACATGAGATTATGACATCTCAGCAAGTATTTAACCAAAATAATATCCAAGAGATTTAAATTACATTAATATAACCAACACGATCACGTACGGTCAAATGATCAATTTCCACATATTTCCCAAAAATGTCACATTTAATAACTCACGCCAAAATTTCATTTGGCCCATATATATATATATATATATATATATATATATATATATATATATATATATATATACATATCCATTATTTTATTACGCATGCACTACGGCCGCCCCTATGGATCATATGCACACCCTGGCTCTCATCGTCATACTATGGGTAACGTCCGTGCATGAGATTTCGTAACGAGCAATACCCAATTCCACGTCCAGTACGTACATGGCCAAGTATCCTCTAACCTCGCCAGCAAAAAGCCACGGAATCGGTACGAGAGCGTTACCGTCTCTTCCGCCTGTGGCGCCCCCGACTTCCATGTACGGACAACACGGAAATCGAGACACCCGGGATGATGACAACACGGTCACGCACCCCAACAACACGTGCCAAGTGTGTGAAATGCAACACGTGTACAAAGTAAAACGCAGTGGAGAGGTTAAGTCAGATAACTAAGTACCAGAATTTAATACAATACAAAAATAATACAGAAATCCATAAGTCAACATAATACAATTTTCTTGTTTATAAAACGACATTAAATAAAAATACAAATACCAAATAAAAATATAGCCAAATGTCTCTACTCCTCAGGCGGAGCCGCATCCTCGGGCTCAATCTCTGCAAAGCCTGCATTAAAATCTGCAGTACCAATAAATGGTACCACAGGTAAGTAAAACTCAAAAGTACTCCAAGATAACAAATATAAAAATACAACAACCATTATGCATGCACATGATGACCCAAGTGCAAAATTCGAGAAGAACACCATTTCTCTAAAATCACAAGTTTTTCCCACGCACGCCAAAAATCACCATTTGGCACAATTATTAACCAGGAATAGTTACTTTTATTCCAATTTTAACCCGTATGCACCATAGCCTCCCCTAGGGACCATCCACATACCCTGACTCCCTTCGTCACTCCACAGGTAGCGACTATGCGAGTGATGCCCAGTTCCGCGCCCACCGCGTACATAGCCAAGCATCCTCTGATCTCCGCCAGCACGAGAGATCACAGAGTCGGATCGAGAGCGCTACCATCCCGTCCAAGTCCCGAGCAACAGCTCCAGGGGACGACACTCAGTATATTCCGCTCCCGAGTGCCCAGAGGAGCTCCACCGAGATAATAACCCATCTCGGCTTGGGGGTGATACACACACACCCGAAAAGCCCTTTTTACAAAATACAGTTTCTAAAAATATACACACCCACGCATGCGTGCACAATGCCATGAAAATGACTAAAAACCAATAACCAACAGTTACCAACCATTTTCCAATAACCAACACAGTCTATCAGATAACCAATTCACAGTTTATAAAACAGGTCATTGCAAAAATATATTTAAATCTTAAAAGTTTTTTGGAGAAATACTTATAGTGCTTTAAAATAATTTATGGAGGATCACGGAGGAACTGGAAGCACCAAAACAGCAACTGTCACAGTGTAAAAACACTGTGGCTGAAACGCAGTGAAACTCAAATTTCACCCGGGTTCAAACGAAGACTTGGGAACGGTAAGGTAGGGCCTATAGGAGGTGGGGAATCTAATGGAAGTGGTGGTTGGTCGTGGGTGGCGGCCGAAACGGCGGTGGAAGGCCGGAAAACTCGATTCGGGTTTTGAGTTCGATGGGGCGGCTCCGGCGACGGATCGGGGCCGGAGTTGGGTCGGTTAGGACGGAAATGGGCCGGTGGTCAAGTGGCTAGGAGCTGGTGGCCGGACGGCGGCGGAATGGGAGAAGGAACGCCGCGGCTTCGCACGGCTTCCGGAGGCTAACGGCGGCGCGGCGTTGGCTGGAATTTGGAGGGGTGGCTCGCCGGCGCACGGGGAAGCCGGTGGTACCGGCGGTGTCGACCACCGGCGGCCGGCGGCGGTGCAGGGGCGGTGGACCCTATTGAGCGAGGGAGAGGAGAGAGAGAGAAGGGGTTGGGTCGGGCTGGGGCACAGGAAGAGAGAAAGGAAAGAAGAAAAAGAAGAAAAGAAAAATAAAAAGAGAAAAATAAAAAGAAGAAAAAGAAAAAGGAGATCCAGTCTTTTCAACTTGGGTTTCGAAAGTGATCCAATGAAAACGATTTTAAAACCACTAAATAAATAAAATAATCCAAATGCAGTGAAATATTCAAATAAAACAATAACTATTTTTAAAACAGTTAAAATAAATAAATCAATTTAACTCAAAATTAACTAACATAAAATATTAAACTCTGACAAAAACATCCTTTAAAATAAAGACGAATTAAATTGCAGATCACTAACTAAAATTAATCAAACGCAGTGAAATGCTTTAATAAAACAATAGTAATTTTAAAACCTACAAACAAACCAATTTAAATTAAAAATAAATTTAAATCTAAAACAATAATTAACAATAAGAAAGCCCAATAAGAATAATTTTTCACAATTTAAAATATTCTAAAATAATATTCTAAAATTCTAAAAATAATAATTAATAAAAATAGGAAAGTCTAATAAAATAATAAAATAAAACTTCTAAAATATTAAAACAAGAGAATTACGCAATAAATAATTAAAATAAACCTTCATTAAAAATATACTAAAATCCGGGATGTTACAGTTCCCGTCGTCGCCCTGCGACAACTCAGAGGACATCACGTCAGTCTGTTATGCTCGCGAGTGATCAGATAAGCTCCACCGAGATAATACTTCATCTCGGCTTGGGGTCGTGATACGCACGCACCCACACCAGAATCAATCCAAAATTTCAAATAGACAGCGTGACTTCATAGCACAATTAAATTAAAGATGATAAATACGAATGACAACAGATATTGGATGACATAGTAATTTATTCATTTACATAAAATTACAATAATTACAAATTCACAGTTTTACAACCAACTACACGCGTAATCCCATCCTCCAATCCGACCCAAGGCCCAAATCCAACATCAACTACAATTTATTTCCAACACTTCAACAAATAAAAACAAACTCCCATCACTACAACAAATACCATTTAATTTCCAACACTTCAATAAATACAATTTAATTTCCAACACTTCAAATACAATTTAATTCTAACAACGTTATTTAAATCACATGGATCGCACTTTGGAAAATTACTCACAATCGAAAATGAGAAAAATTCTGAAAGATCGCGAGGGTGAAGATGCACTCTCGATAAAGACCAATAAATTTCTCAAGAATCCGAGTGAAGCTCACGGCTTCTATGGACAAAACAAAGTACAGAAACACTACTTCCAACTTTCAAATTTTACCAACAAAATTCACAAAACTATAAGCTAAACACTTAAATTTGAGATGATTAACTATCGGAATTTCTCCAGAAAATTGAAGGACTCGGCCCTATTTATAGACCGAAATGGCCATCGAAACTTCACTGTGATTGGTGGAATGAATGGCTGTGGAAACGGCTGCGTGGCTTACGGACGGAGAAATAAAAACTGGTAGTGCAAGCCGTGGAGAAGAGGATGATCATGGTGCGGACGTGTGGCACAGCGGCTTGATTGTGTTGCTCACGAAATGTACTCCGAATGACACGGAGATGCCATGGAAGCTTGAAGTGGAAGATGGAGGTGGCCGTGATGAACGACAGCTTGACAGTGCGAATTCGGACTTCATTGCTGAGTGACACGCAGCGAAATGAGGAAGAAGGAGGTGGAAGCTGGAGGTGGAGAAGAGATAAGGAGGTGGCCGATGATGCAATATGAAATGCGTGGCTTAAGATGGTGTCGGCAGCAGCTACTTGTAGAAGAAAAGAAGAAGAAACGAAGAAGAAACGAAGAAGAAGGAGGAAGAAGAAGATAGAATGGAGGAGAAGATCGAGCGGCGCAAGGAAGAAGAAGTTGGAACCCTAGGTTCCTCTTCAAAACACCCCACTTCACTTAGAGAGGAGGGGGGCTGGGCTTCGCAATCCGCACGGACCAACACTTCACTTCACGCGGGCTGGGCCCGATTTCACTTCGCACACACACACACACATAACCCGATATATTTAACCCACCAAAATAAAACACTACAAAATCTAAAACTCAAACTGAAAATAAAATAAAATGTACAACAAGTAAAATAAATTAAAACTACTAATAATAATAATAAATTGAAATAAATTAGTAAATAACAATAAATAAAATAACTAAGAATTTAGGGATCTCACAAATTCATCTTTCCATCCCATCCATCTAATGAACTTTTAAGATCTGTTTGATCTGGATCTTTCAGAGCATGATCACATTATAATGTAATTCCAACAAGACAAGTTAGAAAGAATAGCATTATTGGAACTATTCATCCATTATCTAGTATGCATAAAGACAAAACAACTTTAGGCATTCATTAGATTTCACTCTTTAGAAACAAATCAAATAAAAATAAAAAATAAAGCATTATTGGCACTACCTATCCATTAGTCACCAATGTATGAAGATAAACAACTTTAGGCATCTATTATCAAATTATTGTGTACAAAATTACTATTTTAGTGTCTATAAAAATGAAGTTTGTAAACAAAAGAAGGGGTTTAGAAAAATCTCATTTGAAGTCCCTCCCTTCTCTCAATCCTCACTTCTGAAATAATCACTTTGTGTAAAATTTCCTTCATGTCTTTTGCCTCTAATTCTTATGAGAATGAATCCCCTTATAAGTATTATATTTTTAATGAAATCAAGTTATCAATTATGATTTCTATATTGTATATTTGTTATTTTATGCATAAGGCTGGCTATACAACCTATTATTACTATTAAAATATTATTAGACTCTTGTTATATTTTTGGTATACGTTATTGGTATCAGAGCCATCTGCTATGGATATTATTATATTGTATATTGTTTCATATTGTTGTTATTTTTCTATTATGGAATATTATTTTGCTCGTGGCATTGGCTATCATGATCTTTGTGATTTAAAATGTTTGACATATAATACAAGGATTGAATTAAAAATAATGATTGGAAGAGTTAAGGATCTTAACATAAAACAATAATTAATGAAACTAGATAAAGAATCAATGATTAATAAATATCTAGTCTATTTAAGCAAAACAGTAGACTATAGATGAAATGGATGATCGTTGTAATTTCCTAAGAGATGAGTTTAAAAGAATACAAAATCATTTGAGTATCATTGCTTTATAAAAAAAAAAAAGAAGTAAGAATTTGCTTAAACAAGTTTTTAACAACAATAGACTATAGAAAAGAAAATGGAGTACATTGAGAGTCCTGTGTTGGTAAGCCTGTTTATGTTACAACGCTCTAAGAGTAGTCCCGGTGGTGTTCCCTCAATATCTCAATCTACTTATTCTCTTTGAATATAATACATCATTGTTTAAAAATTCCGCATCAATGAATTCTTTATTCATATATGATTCATTCAAATTCTCAATTAATATTCCTACAGAACCTGATAAAATTAATCAAGAAGATTATAATTTATTAAATATAGAAATAAATTTACAAGATTAAACAATTCCTAATGTTAAAAAAAATCAAATTTATAAACAGTCTACTTTCTATTCAAAATTGTCATTTCTTACTAATTATTCTATTAAAATTATATAAAAAATATTAATTTAAATAATAATTATGAATCGATACAATTATTAACAAAAGATGCTATAAAAATAATTTTACTTGCAATCCAGCCTTCAAAGGAAATTCAATGAAATACCTTGAATTTTCTAATCAAGGTAATATTTTATTTACTATTTTGTAAGTGGTTCTGAACTCAATTTGAGCTAGATTTTTGATAGATTACTTATTTTATTACATATTTAATTCTGGCATGATTATTGAGATTTTGCTATTTTTGATAAAATTCTGATACGTTCAATTTTTAGCTATTATAGCCCGGCTTGTGGGTTAATTTTCTCATTCTTAAATATTGATAATTTTGAATTGAAAATCATAGGCATTTTCTTTGTATTTTTGGGTGATTCTCTTGTCTACTTTCCTATGAATTATTTGTTAAAACTAACCTGCAGAATAATCATTATTTTGTCCGGTATCAAAGTGTTATCCCAATTATTCCCTTTCATTATTGGATGCTAATATCCTACATGCATTAATATTAAATATTTAATATTAAAATAAGGGGTTATCACATCCTTTAACTATAGTTTATAGGATCCATTATAAACTTATGAAAACAACATTAGAGTCACAAACCCTTATTATTAGTCTAAAATGTTACACATTATTATTACAATCTAGAGCACCACATTCCAATATACAGATTCCTAAACATATTCATTTGAATCAAATTACTATTTCTAATTGTTGCCCAAATGACTAACACGAGAGCGAGAGTAAATTGGGTTATATTTAAAAATTTACAATTATAAATTAAATACATAATATAAAATACAAATAAAATACAAAGTAGCAGTAAACAAAAAGAGTAAGGGTAAGATAAAACAAACTTATTATTTTAACGAGGTTCAATCCCGCTGCCTACGTCCTCACCTCAAGCTACTCCTTGAGAATTTTCAAATTTACAATCCAATCTCCTTTAGGTGGAGATAGAAACATGTTACACATTTGAACAGTATCGCTACAAAAAATCAGTGTAGAACACCCCCTATATTTGCAATCACCTTACACGTGGTGGTTCAACGTCTATTCTCTGTGTAGAACACCTTATACACTTGTAATCACCTTACTTGTGGTGATTCAATGTCCCTTCCCTGTGTAAAACACCTTATACACGTACAAAGATTATACACATCATTTTATTGATACAAGAGTTGATAATGGGTAGGTTATCAGAAAATACTTCTCAATGAGTAAAATAAAAACAATACATCACAAAACTATATTTTTCAAAATGAACAAGGGTTAAGGCTCAATGCTTAAATAAGAGAGATTGAAAGTTTTGAATGAATGCTATATGCTCTTGTTGTTGTATATATTGTTCTAAATTTGAAGAACTCAAATGAGTTATTTATAAGCATATGAGATTTCATTTTCAGATTTAAAAAAGTTCACATGTCAAATACAACATCATTCATCTTTCAAAATTTTCAAATCAAATTTTTACTTTTCGCAATTGTCAAAAATAACATCATTCACTTTTTAAAATATTCAAACAAAATTATTTACCTTTTGCAAATGTCAAAAAGAGTATCAATCACTTTTGAAAAATTTCAAACAAAACATGCACATGTGAAATATGACAATCAATCATCTTTTAAAGTTTCAAAATTAAATCTTTTAATCATGTCATGTACATGTGAAAACGTCATGCACATGTGAAAAATACAATTTGATATTTTATGAGAAAATATTAATTTTGAGCCTTAATCCAATTTCAAATTTTATCAAGAGATGTATAAAATTACTCCAAGAGTTTTATTTATAAGCTTGTTCATTTTCTTGCTCATACTTAGTTCATTGATATACTTAGTTTCATTGTGTAGATAAATTGAGTTTGAGATTCTTTTATATTTGAATTCATTTGTTATTATCAAAATTCATATGTAGATATGTAATTATACAAGTTTTGAAACCTTGGGTTCAACACTAATGAATGGAAGTTAGATAATATAACCGCATTATTTAAAATAGCAAATAATGTTATAGATGATCTATAATACAAAGATAAAAAAACGGACGGAACAATCCAAATAACTTTTCAACTTTTTAGAAGATCGTTTTTTCATTATTCCTTACCAGCACCCTCTAGTTATCACACATCTAGATTTTTTCTTACTTCAGTTTCACATAATAAAACCTAGAACTTGGACACCCAGATTTGATGAGTTATTTCTAGAAATATTATTGACCACTTGTCTACATTATTAACCCTAGCATACCATCCACCTCTCATAATCTTGGAAAACTAAAAGAACCATTTTCTCCAACTTATTCACAAGTGATTGGAGATAATGCTTAAATATACATCATTAGTAAAGAAGATTTGAAAATTAATAAAGAATTTCTTAAATAAGATTATATGAAAGAAGAAAATAATCAAAAAAGATTATTATTCTTCTCAACTTAAAAAAAAAATAGAACGAGATTATATTCAAAATAAATATTTTGAGTACTCAGAAGAAATAGAGATCAATATACCTTTCTTCACATAGTTCAAAATTTACAAATCAAATCAATTATCAACCATAAATATAACTACTAATCAATGGATTAAACAAGAAAGTGATCAAACTATTTATGAAGAATATCCCCCATTTGAAACTATTAAGTACAATCAAAGAGGCATTCAAGTCTTAGCATCACCTTTAAAGAAACATATTTCTATATCATATATTAAAAACACTAATAATATAATTCAACAGAATAACTATACTATTTGCAAATTATGAGTGAACAATGAGAAAGAATTGAGACCCAATTATCTCCTATTAATCCTACCATTAAAGAAGAAAAAGAAACACCTTTATTTGTTCCCCATAAAATTTCATCCCATTTAAAAACTATTATTTCTAAAAACATAAATGATCTGTTAGAACAAATCTCTAATAAATAAAAATTAAATTTTACCAATATTGCTTCTACCTTACTAAAACAACCTCATATTAATGTATTAAATAAAACAAACTCACCTACCTTATTATCTGATTCCGAAATTAGTAATATCGAAAATCAATTTAAAAATATAAATATCCAAATTAACAAGATTAGAGGAGATCATGTTAATGAATATTCTGCTAGAGATTCTCGACGTCATATCTCCTTTACTCGTAATTGGTATACACGGCCAACTCTACCAGATATGCAATTCGAGGAAAGAGAACATATAGTAAGATTTATTTTTTTACCAAATGTGCTCTATGAATGGAATATAGATGGATTATCTGAATATAAAATATTAAATCATTTTCAATAAATGATTATGGTTGCTAATGTCTATAAAGGAAATAGAAAAACAGATCATCAAGTAACTCATATTATTGTTACAGATTTTACTGGCTAGTTAAAAAGCTGATGAGATTATTATCTTTCAAGTGAACAAAGAAATAAAATATTAAATCAACATAAACATGATGAAAGAATGCAAATAATTAAAATAAAATATGGCCAACCATTAGAAGATGATGTTAATACTTAAATATTTATATTAACTAAATATTTTGTTGGAGATCCTATTCAATTTAGAGAAAAAATCAGTGATTTATTAATTAATTTAATGTGTCATCAATTATCTAATTTTTGATAGTATAAAAACGTATTTCTAACTAAAGTTATGATCAGAAAATATTGCCAACAACTATACAAAAATAAAAAGTTTATTATCGGACTTTCTTATTATTTTGTTAAAAAGGTACGAGAATCATTAGTAAAATCATATGGCACCATTGATTTTATTAACCTTACATATGGTGATATTATAAATACTATTAATAAAATTGATTTAACAATGTATAGTGATTTAAGATTAAAAAATTAAATAGATAAAAAGAAGAAGAAATTTGCTAAGAAAAAACTAGGCACCTTTTGTGAACATTATGTTCCATTATTGCCTCCTTCTATAATACATAAAAATGAAAAAATAAATTATAAGAATTATTCTAACAAAATACTTTAGTTATTATACATTACTATTACATATTATTATAATCTAGTTATTATATATCAGTATTACACGTTATTTTTTTTTTTATACATTTTGGGAGGGGGGTTTCGAACCCAAGACATCAATTTTAGAGGTTGAAGTTTATGTCAATCAAACCACAGGCCTTTGGCAGTATTATATGCTATTATAAATTTATACATTTGTCTTTATAGTATTATACATTAGTATAATAGATGTTATTATATTCTAGTTATTAAATTAGTATTATTATTTATATTATAGTATAATATATAATTTTATAATAACAAACATTTCATACTATTATTGAATTTAACTAACTATATAAGTTATAGTTATATAAAATATATAATTAATGTATAACATTTATTTTTATAACATATGTAAATTATCGGAGGGGAGGATAAAGTCGGATTCGAATCAAGATTCGGAGTCGGTATGGCAGAGGCTAGGGGAAAAACTTCCAACCCCTAATTTTAAAATTTTTGCTCTACCATAATAATACGAAGATCAATTGGCAGAAAAGGGAATGGGAAAAACTCACGACTCTTATTACATGATTCATACTCATGATGGCCATCACACATACTTTTTGAACCTTCTTTATGTTACATAATGATGCATAGTATTAATCCTACATCATGTAGTTTTTCTCATCATTGCAAGAACAACCATCTTAACACTCATGACAACATGTCCTTGCTGATGTTGTGGCGGGAAAAAACCAATAAAAAAATGACTAGTCGCGTAAAATTTTATTATTTTTGTATTATGTTTTTATCTGCATTTGTTCCCTTTCATACTTGACATTTTATTTATTTTGTCTAAATTACGGTATTAATCTTGTCAAAGTTAGACACGATTGGAAAGAAAATTCCAACAATTATTCTTATTCGGTTATCATGGAGCAAGGAAATGAAAAAAAACTCGATACCACGTTCTTGGTTAGTTAAACTTATGGCATATGATCATCCAAATAAAAAAACTGGGTTCGAAACTCCCTGCTCCCTCTTTTATATATATATAAACATGAATCGAGTTTGATTTTGGAATCTCTCGATAAACTGCATGCATGGGTGATGAATGTGTATAAATTTGGCTAGATGAACTTCTTAATTCCCTACAAACATACAAAGAATAAATGCATAGGCAAATTTAATAACAATCATGGAATGGGAGATATAGGAGAAACCCTCTAAGAGGATGTTTGAGAGATGAGATGAGAGTTTTGTGAATAGTAGTAAGATAATTATTGAATAGTAGTGATATATTTTGAGTTAAGTATTTATTGGATTTTGAGAAATGTTAAACAAAAAGTATTATAAAATTAAAATATTATTATGATATAATTTATTGTTTTAGGATATGAAAAGTCAAATTATTTTTTATTTTTTGTTTGAAATTTTGGTAAAATTGTAATGATTAGTTTGAAAATATTTTTGTGTTTAAACGATATTTGAAAATGAAATGAGATGGGTGAGAGAGGAGGCTACATATATACAAATTCTTTTATGATGTGAAGAGGCATATATGACTCTATTAGTATGGTAAAGAAGGGAGGAAAATTAGTAAATGGCTTTTGAATGTGTGTAAATGTTAGGTCTAAGTAGAAGGTTCAAGTCACATTTTCTATATTTTAAAAGGACTAATCTATTAGATTATTATAAAAATACTTGAGAATCTCTTACACTACATACCCTTATTAATTATCAAAACGAGGTATCATAATCTCTCCCCTTCCATATCCAATAAGGACGTTTGGTCATTTCATTGTAAGTGACATGGTTAAAGTCCCATATTTATAATTGAGATAAACCCTGGTACTATTTGTGACGTTCTAATAGAATAAACAAATCACATGACCTAAACTCTAAAATGAATAGTCAATAATATAACTGGGGACCCGTTAAAACATTATAAAAAACACGAAATTTTCATTATCAAGCAATGCAATATCTCATACAAAACCTATTATTATCACTTAATAGAATGGAGTATACAACAAATGACTGGAAAAAGTAAAAACCAAGAGAGACCCTTTTAAGTTTTCTACTTGAATTGAGCGGCAAAAATACAAAAATAAGATAAATAAAAAGTTAGGTCTTGTTTGGTTACACAAATGAGATGAGATCAGATAAAATTTAAAAGTTGAATAAAATATTGTTATAATATAATTTTTTAATATAATTTTTATTTTAAAATTTAAAAAAATTAAATTATTTATTATATTTTGTATATAAATTTAAAAAAATTATAATAATTATACGAGTCTCGTCTCGTCTCATTTTGATAACCAAACTAGGCCTTAAATGCATGTGCATAGTTTGTGATGTCCACAAATACTTACAGATAACATTAAACATCGTAATATACTCATACGCGTCTATATCTTTTTAGAACGAGACGAATCTTATAAAATAATTGGAGAAGATTTCAAAATGGAACAATAAACACCATTAAAGATATTCGAACGGTATCTTAAAGGGATGAAAAAATATGATTAGGGTATCAATTACGACATGAAAGACATGATTTAGTGCTATACTATTTGTTACTCGTTTCCAAAGCTTTTAGGATTCAATTTTTGAATATTGTGGGATTAGTTGAATACGAGAAAGTGGAATAGAAATTTTCTCGAACTATCTTACTAAATTAATTATTCAATTAGAATTATCTTACTCCACTACTATTTATTATTTTATTATTACTTGTTACTTACTTTTTATTATTATTCATTATCATTTATTACTATTTAATATTTTATCATTACTTTTTCACTACTATTAACAAAATATCTAAATCATTTCAATACCCGAACGCAACTTTAAGGTAGATATAGATCTACAATCACATGGAACATTAAATCTAGATGAGCATTAGCATTGGACAAACCAAATATCAATACATCTTCATATTTTGGTGAGGCATGAGTAAAACCCTTTACATTGGACTGGCCAAACAACTAAAGCTCAATATATGAGTTACAATAAATTAAGCTCCATAGTCATATGTGGCTAGATACTATTCACTTATCAGAATAATATTTTAATAATTTACATTAACCATTATATTTCAATCTAATTATTTTTAAGTCTATATTATCCATTTCAATTTTGATAAATAGTTCATTATTTTCTACCTTATTCTATTTCATTAATAATAATTAAATTATGAATTTAAAATTAAATTATTAATTAATATAAAATTCTATTTTCTTATTTTAAGTAAAAATTAAATTATTAATTAATATACAAAATGTATTTATAAAATATTATTAAAATATATAATATTATATTATTATTTTAACTATTAATCCCATATAAATTTAACTAACCAAAAATTAATGGTATAGCTAAATTTAAAATTTAGCCACATTTAAACTTGGCACTGGCCAGTGCAATGCTCAAAGCCGGCTTCTTACGATCGGTCCTGTTGTAACTGTTTCCTATTTGTAAGGATTGGGTATCTGAATAGACTGTGACAGCTAGTTGGTTAGCCTGTCGCTGGTGTACAAATAGCCCAATTGCTCGTAGTTTAATGCAAAATGGGCCGGCTACCTCATGAGCCCAATTTCTCTCGATATTCTCTCTCAATTTTCTTTCCTTTTCTTGCAAACCAAACATACACATTTTATCACAAATTACAAAACCAAAATAATTATAACCATCTTTCTATCTCCCCCTCCTCTCTCTCTCTCTTTCTCTGCGGAAATGGATTCTCTTTCGAACGGGGCGGCAGCCGCGACCATCGCCACTCCGACCACTCCAATCACCACGACCCCTGCCCCACCGTCCTCAAAGCTGGCCCACCTGACGGAGTCCTTGAAGCTGGAGCACCAGTTCCTGCGGGTCCCGTTCGAGCACTACAAGAAGTCGATCCGAGCCGACCACCGCGTCTTCGAGAAGGAGATGTCTGCCGTTATCGCCGGCGTCACTGAAGCCGCCGATGCCGATGTTTCTAAAGACGACGCTGTTCATCATCTCAGCTCGCTCGTGTCCAAACTTCAAGGGCTCAAAAGGAAGGTCCGGGATTGAGAGCCCTTATTTATTTATTTTTTATATCGCTTTGCTTGGTTAACAAGCGATTAGGAGTTCAAATTCTGGGTCTACTGAGGGAGATTTAATTTAATGAATCTTTGTAAGTTGGTTTCCCCAGTTTCGCACATCAAAATTCTTGAGTTTCATAGCTGGAAAGTTTATTTTAAAATATTTTCAAGCAGACGAGACAATGAATTTGGACCAAATTGGCTACTATGATCCTTTGATTCGTTCAAGGACCCAGTCAAATTGCTCAAGTAGTATTTTTTCAATGAGCAAATTGTAAAAGTTCATCGATTTGATTATTATAAAGAGGCTACCATTGGTTCAGGAAATTAAGAACTTATATTGTCCAAAGCTTAACTGGTATCCGAATCTAAGATTGTTGTTTTTACCTTCTTTTGTTTTTGAAGATTTAAAAAATTCAAGTGTATGCTACTGTTTGATAATTATGAAGTTGTCATTTACTTATTTGCATTATTGGGTGGGTACTCAGATTTAGCAATCTTGTGATTTGAATGGTGGAAGTTTTTTTTTTTTCCAAAAGCTCTCATGTGCTGATCATTCTCGCATATCTGATTTGTTAAGTTGGAAGAGGGAAGTCGTATCGAGAACTTGCAAGCACAGAGGTGCCGTGCTCGCCTTGATCATTTGGAGTCAGCAGATGCTGAGAATTTGCCGGATTGGAATAATACACGCTTGAAGCGGATTCTTGTAGACTACATGTTGCGAATGTCCTATTACGACACTGCAGCGAAGCTGGCAGAAAGCAACAATATTCAGGTACTTTGCTTGCTTGTCTCAACTAATTTGGGTTTTCTGTGGTGTATTCTTGGGGAGTTTTTTCTGCATTATTTACTGAAAGCGCAGGGATTACTTCTCAATGCCTATTTTGGTTGTTTGTATCATTGGGCTTGAAGATATTGGAAAAAAATCTATATTTCAAAAACAAAATAAAGTTTGCATGCCCAGGCACCCTTGTATTTCCTTCTCACATTCTTCTGAAGGCCTACAAGGTCCATGTGGATGCAATTAGTTTTTCCTAGATTATTTGAAGTAATTAGCATTTTACAGTTTTCTGCCTACACGTTGGCATTTATGTGGTATATCAAATACTCATACCTTCGCCACCTTTACATCTTCACCTAACTTGATTATATTTGATGTCTCAGGATCTTGTTGATATCGATGTATTCCAAGAAGCAAAAAAGGTTATTGATGCTCTTCAGAATAAGGAGGTAGCTCCTGCCCTAGCCTGGTGTGCCGATAACAAGTCAAGGTTGAAGAAGTCCAAGGTATTTCCTATTCTATTGGTCTTCTTTAATTAGTGGTGGATACGTGAGTTTGCTAAAACTGTTGCTTGCTCTGCTTGCTTAGAAAGTCTTCTATTGCTAGATAGATTGCTAAATGAAAGTTTATTGGATAGAAAATATAGAAATTCTATGTCGCACCTTATAAACTGTAACACCCCTTCCTGTAGGTCTAGAATGTTACGTACATTCATAACATAATGCCCGATAAAGAGATTCAGTCTCATAAAATACCTCATCTATTGGATCATAAAACTTGTCTAGCATGACAGTCTTTCATAACATAAAAGCTGAAAAATAAAAGAAATGACATAAGCTAGTTCTATGTGAAACCAACGCTGCGTAAATGTCTAAATCATACACTAAGTCTCTAGAAATTTATTCTACTCTTGGCACTCTTGCTCTGTATCCACAAAATCATCATCTGGGACATTAAAACATAAAAACGGAGAAACAAACAAATGAGTCGAAGACTCAGTAATAGCATATCATACTGTAAACTTAACTTAGTCTAACATTAGGCTTAATTTTGAAAACTTACATATATCGTCACACATTCACATAACATATATATCAATCATTAATACTTATAAAAAAAAATATCAATCATTAATAACATGACCGGAATCATACATAATCATGGAAATACATGTAACGTGGATGCATGAATGACCGACTCCATGCATTTCCTAACAATCATACATGACTTGTTCATCTTGTCTTTCACTTATTTAGTGGCAATTCATTACACGTGTGCTTCAGTCCAATTGTCGTTGACCGTAATAACATAGGTAAACCATGCTTGGGTCTGTGACACCATATAACTTATCATAACATGTAGTGAAACATGTTTGGGTCTGTGTTATCACTTAACATATGGTGAACCACGCTCGAGTCCGTGGCGCCGTCTAATGTATCATAACATGTAGTGAAACATGCTTGAGTCTGTGTTATCACATATCATATGGTGAACCATGCGTGAATTTGTGGCACCGATTAACATATTATAACCTGTGGTGAAACACGCTTGAGTTTGTGTCGCCTCATATCAAATGATGAACCATGCTTGAGTCTGTGACACCGTTTAATATATCATAACCTATGGTGAAACACGCTTGGGTTTGTGTCACCTCACAACATATTAGTTTACATGTGGTGGACCATACTTGAGTCCGTGGCTTGTACACGCTCCCATAACTTAAGGCCAATCTTAAAGCTTACTTGCCATTCATGTGTTTTCTTATTAACTTTCATAATGCATGAGAACATGCTTGACTTCATGACTTTAGATGGCATGACATACTCTTATGCATGGCATAACATTATACATGGCATATTAATGAGTCTTACACCACATAGCATAACATAGGCATGGCATAACGTGATCTAAAAATTACATGAACATTACATGGCATACATGTGATTTTCATAACATCTCATCCATCTAACAACAATCCATATCAGCATAGCATACATAGTCTCATTCGCAAACATATCATCATAATTCATCGAGGTTCGTGAAAAGGGCTAACCTTTTATTGGCTCGTAGCATAGCATGGGTAAACATCACATTTTTCATGCACAATCAGAATGATTACAGCACACATAATTATGATCATACTACTTACCTCTTAGCATTGCTTCTTGATTCCTACTTTGTAGCTCATTACCTATACGAAGTACTAGACGTTACTAACTATCTAGAAAACATGTCGTAGCATTCTACCCACTTGAACGCATATCATGAACTTTAATATAATAAAATATTCAATTCCGTGGAGGGAAACTTCCGAGGGTGCAGTGCACAGGACCAGAGTTTACTCTGCACGGGTGGGTTTGAAGGGTCCTGCCTTGGAGAAGTTCCCCCGACATAAAAAAAAAAAAAATAACGCTATATTGAATTTAATAAATACTAATATCATATAGTTATTAAAACAATAATATCATATCTAGTCCTTTAAATATAATTTAGTAGGGAATATATATTTATATTATCTATTTTATAAAATATCAGTGTAAATAATGATTTCACAAAATAACTTATAAAAAAAAAATGATTTCACAAAATAGGTTGAATAATACTATCGGATAACCATAATTTATCACCCAATAATATATGTTTTAAATCCCTTAAAACTTACTGCTGTAAAATGGTTTGTAAACAAGGGGTTGGAGTGGGGTTTTTGGGTAGAGTTTTGGGTACTTGGTTACTAGGGGTTGTTGAGGTTTGGGGTCGGATTTGATGTATTTTGGGTTATTAGGGGTTTTCTATTATGGGCAAGGTGTTCTCTTGTATATATTCAGTGTACTTGGTTACTCTTTTGGATATATATATACATATAATTTTTACTTATATAAAAAAAATAATAATGTAGACCCTTAGAGTAATAACTCTTAAAACACAGCCCACAAATAAGGCAAGGCCAATTACCTCATGGGTGCAAACAATCCTTTGGGGCCACACCTCCTGGTGAAAAATCAGCCATTTAACCAGCTCTGAGCAGGGAAACTTTCCAAGGTGCGGTGACGAGACTGGGGTTTACTCTGCAAGGGAGGGTTCGAAGGGCCCTGCCTTGGAGAGATTCCCCGACATCAAAAAAAGAAAAAAGAAAAAAAAAAAAAAAGGCAAGTCCAATTTAAATTACATGTTTAATTTACCTCAAACCCAGCCCACATAAGAAATCAGCCCATGTAATGAACAGGTTTAAAACATGAAATCTTTCCTAGGCACTATAGGGCACAAATGTAATTACTCTAAAAAGTTTCTTCAAGAGGATTTACGGAAGCCTACAAAACAAGGGTTTTAAGTGTATTTGTGTAAGACCTATAATAATGCATGGGCTTTTTAGGAAGGCTGAAACAAAAGAAATAAAAGAGGAAAAACATGCTTACGGAAGAGGAGGGTTGTGCGATGCTCACCGAGAGAGAGAGAGAGGAACCACTGTGACGGTGGGTCTAGGTGGCTGGCCGAGGTTCACGGTGAAGCAACTGGAGGATCCCTTTGAATATGGTGGTGCGACACATAGAGAGAGTTTAGAGAGAGAGAAACTGTCAAACCAGAAAACAACAGAGAGAGAGGATGGTGGTAGACAGTCATGGGCTTACCGGAATAGTGGGGATCCGACGGAACTTGGCTGGCCAACAGTTTTTGGGTTACTCAGTGGTGGTCTGACGTCCTTTAAGGTGAAGGCGATGGCAACTCAAAATACATAGGCTAATGAGTCACTGCCGATAGAAAGGGGGAGGGAAAACGACGGGGTAAAAAGAAAAGGGCTTACCATCGATGTGCTCTGTGTTAGGGACCTTGGTCAAGTCCCTAAACACTATGATCACCACGGCTAGGATCTCCTTTAGACGACCGAATGCCCGTTCTTCTCTTGCTTGATTTGCGAACAAAGGTGGCAATTTTAATATGGTGAGGTTAGGTGTTTAGGCTAGAATGAATATATGGAATGATGGGAAAAATTGCTAAGTGTTTGGGTTGCTAGGGTTGAAAGTGGTGCACGACACAGATGTGGATTAGGGTTGGCGCCACTTTGGGATTTAGGTTTAGGGTTTGGAAGATGGAAGATAGGGTTTAGGAATTATGGTTTGGAGGTGGGAGGCTAGGGTTGGTCGAATGGTAGGTTGAGAGATTTTAGGAAAGTTTCCTCAAATCTTGGAAGTTGACTTGGAGAGTGTATGGCCGGTTATGGGTAAGATAAGGTCAATTAGGGTTTCCAAATTATGGAAACACTAATATGGAAAGAATGATGGGCGGCTAGGTCAAATTCAAATAAGACAAGTTGGCCAAAATTTGAATGTGACCTAATATGGTAAGTGTGGTTCGGCTAGGGCAAAGTGGATGAAGCAAACAATTTATGGAATGTTTGACAAACACTAGGGCTGGCCAAAAATAGGGTTTGGATGGATTGAAAGCCAATGTAATGAAAAACAATAAGAACACAATGAAGAACACTCAAGAATAAAGTGAAAATACTTATGAACTTGAATGAACCAAAGGTAACAATTCAACACTTGATTCACGGATTGCACAAGAATTGAATAAACCTCATATATTGATAAATAACAAGAACAAAGATAAATCAACTTGGATTCACGAATTGCACCAAGTTGGAAGAACAAGATAAATGAATCACTCCAATTCAATGAATTGCATGGAGTGATCTTCTATTTGGGATTCACGAATTTCACCCAAAAAGCCCAAGTGCAAAGCACCGTTAATGATTTCTCAACAATAGTCCTCACTCTAGTGAATTTGCCCAAAAGATTCTCAAGCAAATGAAAGTTGTCCTATTTATAAGCAAAACAATTTGGAAACCCCCAATAGGTCCCTTGGAAATAAATGAAATAAGTAAAGATAGTGGCATGGACCACATGGTTGTGGCATGCATGAGCCCATGGTTGGCTAAAATGGTGCATTGTGGTCTTCGGTCTGGTCCATGGCTAGGTGGCACAGCATGGTTAGTTGTTGGGCATGGCATGGTGCCTTGCAAGGGCCGGTTGGTGGGCATGGTCTGGTGCCATGTTCGGCCTGCTGATGGT
This sequence comes from Cyclocarya paliurus, assembly GCA_029856935.1. Lineage (NCBI taxonomy): Eukaryota > Viridiplantae > Streptophyta > Magnoliopsida > Fagales > Juglandaceae > Cyclocarya > Cyclocarya paliurus. Next base: position 3,021,420 of record JARVXP010000207.1, on the reverse strand, counting down.
TAGCCATGTGTGCGTGCTGCAAGGCATGGGCTGGAGCCATGCGCTGGATGGCATGCCTGGTGGGCATGCCATTGACCTGCTCGGCAAGGCACAGGCTGGAGCTGTGCGCTAGATAGCATGCCTGATGGGCATGTCACTGGCTTGCTCTGCAAGGCACGGGCTCGAGCCATGCACTGGATGGCATGCCACTAACCTCGCTGGCGTGCGGTCTGGGGCCGTGGCCATGTGCGTGTGCTTGGTGGCCGTGCGCATGGGCGTGCGTAGGCCCTGCGGCTAAGGTGAATGCGCATGGGCGTGTGCATGCCTGGCCATGCGGTGTGCTGCGCATGGCCACTAACCTCTCTGGGCCCGTGGCTTGGCCTACATGCTGGGCGCCCCGTGCGTGTCATGGCACGGGCAAAGGCATACATGTGACCTGTCTGTGGGCATGTTGGGCGCCCCGTGCTTGATAAGGCATGGGCCAAGGCATGTCCAATGGCTGTTCGAAGGGCATGTCCCTGACATGGCTAGGACATGGGCGGCACTCCAAGAGGCAATTTTACGTGGAGGTCTAACAGGTGGGTTCCGATGAGGTGGCTGCTTGGTTTTTGAGAGGAAGGCTACGGTGGCGTTGCAAAGAAGTTAAGGTTTGATTCTACTGTGGGAAGGTTCTAGCTGTAAGGGGTACTGTGGTTTTGCTAAAGGGAATATTGTGAGGAAAAGGAGAGGATTTATGGTAGGTTTTTGACGTGTGAAAGGAAACTATTCAAACTAGGAAAACAAAAGGGAGGTATATATGAGCGTGTATAGGGGAAAATCCCCAATCAAATAAAATCACTATTTCAAAATAGATCTTAAAAATAATAAAAATACTAATACTAATACTAATAATAATAATAATTCTAAACCCTTATTTTGGACCCGTATGTTACATAAACTCATGTTTTAGGCTTTTTACTGTTGGTCATTGTAGCCAAAAATTTCCAATGGTAGTCTGCTTGGTTTCCACACTTTTCCCCTAGACATGAGGTTTTTCTGTTTAACATGTTGAAAGCTACTTTTTTTTTTATAAGTAAGAAGATATTTTATTAATATTGAAATAGGCATAGCCCAAGTACACAAAAAATATACATGAGATTACACCTAGTTAGGAACTAGAAATGGTTACAAGGAAATCATGAAAGTTTTTTTGATAAGTAAAAATATTATATATATCAAAAGGAGAAACCAAGTACACTGAATGTATACAAGAAAACATATTGCTCAAAATGACCCAAAAAACCCCTAATAACCCAAAAAGCTCAGAAAACACTATACCCGACCCCAACCCCTTGTTTCCTGTAGAACTAAAACTCTACCCGAACACCCAACCCTAACCCCTTGAATCTCGTCTTCACAATGCCCTCCCTTTAGAATTCTCTCTAGTTGAGCTACCGCCCTTAGCGTCGTAGTTGATTGCCCAAGAAAGACGTTGTAACTCCCTGCTTTTCTTGAAATTTGATTTGGTTTCAAGCGCTTGGCTTGCCTCTATCGCAGTGATTAGTTCTTTAAATTTGTCTTCACATCCTCTGTGTGAAATTTCTACAAACTGTTGAATCTCGTTAACTTTAGGCAGAATCCAGTCTGCTATTGGAGGAAGAGAGACCAAGGGAGAAACGTTATCCCCAGACACAGTATCCAATTGCACTCCCGAACATTCCTCCACACAAGGCACCAACGCCAAACCCATTGGTTCTCCAGCAACTCCATTGGTTCTCTCCAATGATATCAGGGTCCCCATTGGAGATTCTGGGGTGACAGCAAGTCCCTTCACCTCTGGGGTGATAGCGGATCCTACATCTCCTTCAGACCTTGGTAGTACACCATTTTCCTTCACCTCTGACAAGGGAGCCATAGTTACTTTGGGGACCAAGAGTGTAATACCGACTATCGGTTTATCCTGTGTTACACGAGACGAATGACATTCCATTCCATCTCTACGCCGATACCCAATGTAGACCCCGCTTCAAATAACCCAGATTTCCTTTTGACCGGTCATACTCTCTTGGATCTGGTTATAAGGACAGGGCCTAATCCGATCTTCCGTTTTCCTTTATCTGAGTTTAACGGATTTGGGCCTATCTTGTTTCTTACAACCTTGTTGCCTCCAGCTGAAAGCCGATCTATTTTCATAGACAAGAAAGTTATCGTTGCCTTCAACTCGACAAGCTGGTCCTGAGGCTTGATTTGTAGAATGTAGACGCCCCTCACTCTAAACCCCCGAAGCATGACCCGTCTTTAGAGCTGCCACATAGGATATCCTCGCCACCGAGGATGTACTTGGGTCTTTATGCACCTCCAAGTTCTCCCTCTCTGCCACGCCACCTGCATGTCTGCTACGCGACTCCCTGACAGAGCCATGTCCTGCATCACCTTGTCCTTCAAAGCCGTCACTCCCTCTCTTGCCTTAGGAAAAATCACGCAACACCTCTCACATCCATCTCCAACCACTGCCCCCCTCCTCAGGAATGAAAATAAATTCCTCCTCCCACCACCACCATACTCCACCGCCATATAACGTCCTCGAGCATTCAAGTAGTGATGTGCTGTGAAACTACGTCTACCTTCTTGGACAGTGGAGAAAAAATCTTATTTCTTATCCTTTGTGCACGCTTCCATGGCCTTGGCCAGCCACTGTACTGTTGTTGAACCCAGAACTAACTTAGATATCACCCTTCGACTTCTTTCAATTATGACCAACATGCTCCATTCCTTCACTAGTGTAATAGATTTAGATTCTATGACCAACTCCATAGAAGAACCCATATTGACCAACTCCCCTCCTTCCACAACCATTTGTCATCTCAGAGAAACCAGATCAGAAATCTGCAACACATTGCTGAAGATTAGAGAAATCTGCGTCGGAAGGCCTTACTGGAGTTGCCGGAGATCCTACCGATACCAGCAAAACATATCCCAGAAACAGATCTTGCAAGAAAATAGGTTGTCGGCGGGATGACTAGCGTCGGACGACCCTCGGCGAGGTCGCCGGGGCTCGACAATGTAGTTTGTGCCGACAGTGAGCAGCCACTCTCCTCACGGGTATTTCACTCTCCTCAAGGCTGTTTCTCTCATCGGCGGGATGACCAACACAGGACAACCCTCGGCGAAGTCGCCGTGGCCCAGCTATGTTGTCTGTGCCGGCGGTGAGCAGCCACTGGCCGGACTAGGTGGCGGTGATTTGGTTTCTCTCTCACGGGTGTTTCTCTCTCTCTCACCGGCAAAATCTGAATAGAAAAAGAAGATAACATATCATGAAAGTTGAGACCATTAAAGTCTATAACAATGGCCCACATAAATAAAGCCTTCTAGAAAAAAACTCTTAAACTCTTCCAAAGAGCGCTCTTGATCCTCAAAATTTCTGTCATTCATTTCCCTCCAAATGCACCAAAGTAGAAAAATGGGAGCCATCTTCCACATAGCTGCAATTTGGGTTGAAAGCTACTTTTATAAGCGTAATATGCCAGTATTTTTTTTTTTCTCTGGATGGAGCTATTTTAAAATCTGAGTTTGTTACACTGGTATTAGAGTTGGTTTTCTGAACCTATTAAAAAAAGGGAGTTGGTGTTTTGAGCCATTTTCTCAGGTGGGGTTTGGATAGTGAGATGAGATGAGGTTATTTTAGATGAAAGTTGAATAAAATATTATTAGAATATTTTTTTAATATTGTTATTGTTTTGAGATTTGAAAAAGTTGAATTGTTTATTGTATTTTATATGAGAATTTGTGAAAATTGTAATGATGAGATGAGATGAGATGGGTTGAGATGATTTTGGTATCCAAACTGAGCCTAGTCGTGGTAAAATTAGAACTTCTGTCATCATGTCATTTTTCCTCAATAAAGATTCAGTTAACCACAGGCAAGATTTTGAGTCAGCTTGTTTGTTGATAAATTGTTTTAATGATGACAGAGCAAATTTGAATTCCAGTTGCGACTTCAAGAATTTATAGAGTTGGTGCGAGCTGAAAATAGTATGCGAGCTATAACATATGCTCGGAAGTACCTTTCACCATGGGGTGCCACCCATACGAAAGAGTTGCAGAGGGTCATGGCAACTCTGGCTTTTAAAAGTAATACCGAATGTGCTAGATATAAGGTGAACCTTTTCTCTTTTGTTCTGAACAATCTTTTTTCCCCTTATTGTAATGGATTAACTTCTTTGATACTTCAACAGGTTGGAAGCGCTATCATTTTGTTATACGTTTTTTTTCTCTGTCCCATCTTGTCCTCCATCTCCATGCCAATCTCTTGCATTTTGTATTTTATCATAATCCCCGAGTATCAGATGTTTCAATTTGACTGGAAAGTGACGAAAATATAACCTTCATTACAAAAATGATGAGTGAGACAGTGGTCATTTTTTAGGGATCATGATTTCGAAAAATGTAATTTACTCATGCCTATTTACTTCTATTAATAAGATGTTCTATCTTACTTATGATTATTGCATAGAGGTTGTCCTGACATGGTTATTGTGTTATGAATGGTCACATACAATGGTTAACAAACCAAGCTTTGAGTTCTTAAGATGGGTTCTGCTACTTGTAGTTTATCTAATAAGAAACTTTTTTCTGAAAGTAGAACTGACCAACTTGTTACCCAGTATATCATAAGTAATATCAAAGTTGATTTGACCTTACTGTATTGCTTTATTATTCAGATTCTTTGTTGTTGGATCATTTAGGCCTACAAGTTTTTTTTGGCGTCTTCCAAGTTGTCTATTACAAACAGACACACTCTTCATTTTTAAATAGTTATACAAATTTGTTTAGTTATGGGCCAAAATTAACCTGATATGCCCATAAAACTGTGCCTTGATATTTGGTACCGCTGGTTCCAATTGTTTTGATGCCACTTGCTTGAAACCAAATCAAGTTTTAAGAAAAGCATGGAGTTAAAGCGTCTTTCTTGGGCAATCAACTACAATGCTGAGGATGGTAGCTCGAGTTGAGGGAAGACCAAAGGGAGGGCATTATGAAGACATTCTCGTAGAGGGAGTTTCGGGTAGAGTATTAGTCTTACGGGAAACAAGGGGTTAGGGTTGGGGAGGTGTGTTTTATTTCAATTCGGGCTTGGTGTATTTTGGGTAGTTTTTCATGGGCTTTTTGGGTCATTATGAGCTCTCTAGTATGGACTAGGTGTTTTTTTGTATACATCCAATGTACTTGGTTACTCCTATTAATATATAAATATATATATAATATTTTTACTTATAAAAAAAAAATTATTTGGTACCGCTGGTTCCAATTAGATTCTCATATTTGGCCTAGACCTGTGTTACCTTCTTTGATGGCTGTTTGAGTGGTCTTGTTTTGATTTGGGAGCTGATATAGGTTACTTTTCTTCTTCTTCTTGTTCTTTTGCAGGTTTTATTTGAACCCATACAATGGGATTTCTTGGCGGACCAATTCAAACAAGAATTCTGCAGATTATATGGCATGACACTTGAACCTTTGCTTAATATTTATCTGCAAGCAGGCTTGTCTGCTCTAAAAACTCCGTATCCATATTCAATGCCCCATCTGATATATGTTGGCTATCTTGTCTGCTTCTACCTACCAAGCATCCTCATTCCATGCTGCATTTAATAGTTGTTTGCCTTTTTTGTCTGCATCTACCAAGCACTAGTAATTTTAGCATCACAATATATGGAGGACAAGTCTAAAGGGTCATACTCATATGGTCAGAAATGTACAGCACACCGTAGTAGACATCAAAACTAAGGACAAAGCAGCAAGCACATTTCACCCAACATTTGTTTGTAGCGAAAGATGATATGGGATATTTCCACCCTATCAAACTCAATTCTTTGTGCTGGAAAGTATATGAAATGGTCATTGGTTAAGCATCCATATTTCTGAGTTTATTACAAATAGAACTCAGAAATGAGTTGTAGACTTCTCACGTAAACTTCAGGCACATATAATTTCATCTTAAGAAAAGATCTGATTAACCGACAACGAACTCTGAAGCCTTTTTACGATCTGGCATTTGGTTACTGTGGTTTGACCCTGCAGGTGTGTGAGGACTACTAGTTTTATTAGATAATGTTCGGTTGCCTTGACCTGATTTAGATACTGTTATGAAGATGATTGCACCAAGGAAGACCCTCTATCACAGGATAATTTTCGGAAACTAGCGTTGCCATTACCATACTCTAAGCAGCATCATTCAAAGTTAGTTTGCTACATAACTAAAGAGCTGATGGACACAGAGAACCCTCCCCAAGTTTTGCCAAATGGCTATGTTTACAGCACTAAGGTTTGCATTGTTCCTGTTATAAAGAAGTATGTGTTCAGTTTATTATTTTAACTTATTATTCTTTGGCTTGGCAGGCTCTCGAAGAAATGGCCAAAAAGAATAATGGTAAAATCACCTGTCCAAGGACAGGTTTGGTCTGCAACTATTTAGATCTGGTTAAGGCCTATATATCATAGGTCCGTGTTGGGGGATGAAGAGAAATCTTGCAATGATATCTGTCTATGTTGCAGTTGATTTCGTATGCTGTAGATAATTCGTTTCAGCAAGAATACGACAAACTTGTTTAAAAAATTCCTGATGCCTTCACTTAGTTCCTGTGGTGGAGACTTGTATATATAATTTCTCATAACATTTGATGAACTTTGCCTTTGAACCAATGCTCTGGTCTAAATCGATAAAGGTGATAGCCATTAGTTTCAACGAGGCAAGAATATTCTCCTCCAAAATGTTCCGAACCGGATCTTTTCTGCAAGGGGAAAAAATCACAAGGATCCAGAATCATCCATTCAAGGTGTATGAAGTTTTGGTAATTTAACTGATTATATCTCACCAGTAGTGTCGTCTGAGCTGTACTAAAAAAAGTGATTTAATGTTCGAAGTGCTTGGCAGTAGCTCGGCACTATGATTAAATACTGGCATAGAACCCTGCTATCCTCGGAAAACATTATCCATATAGATGGTTTAATGCATTCAACGGAGGTACGCTATAACTCCTATGAGACATGGGTAGAAGGGGAATCCCGTCTAGAAATCTACATCCAGAAATTATCCCGCCATGAATAGAACTAGCACAGCCATGAGACATGCATGACCATCGCCATCCTGCATTAAAAGTAGACCTCAAGGGAATCGAAACTCTCAACTCAGGAAAGAAAACCGCGAAGCCGACAAGGAAGCCAAATTGTGGCGACATGGTACAGTTAAGATCACTGGAACTGTTCCAAATAGTACCTCTCCAGAAAAAAAAGTACATAAAAATCTCAAACACGTTTAAAAATATTCGATACAAGTGCTACCCGTACAAAGCAGAAGAAACCTTTAGCAAACATAGGTTTTAAGTTGACTTTCGTCACATAAATCTCTTTTAGTTTGACTCACTGCCCTTCGGAGAACCATGATTATCATCATCATCAACGGGGCTTCTGTCGTCCCTACGGATAGGACTAGGGCTGCGACTCTGGTCATTTTCTTCAGCAGGACTCCTATAACTCCGCTCCCGGGGGGCCTCTCCATCAGCATCGTTGATAGGGCTTCTGCTCTTTCCCCTGGGACTGCCACTGTAATCAGACCCATTGGCCTGCCTGCCATCCCTTTGGGATGGGCTAACTCGTTCTTCTGGGCTCCTCTCATCAGGTGTAGAACTATGCTTCCTCCCTTTAGATGGTGGTGGTGAGCTCCTATGCCGCTTAGGGCTTCGGCTGTCACGAGGGCTCCTTAATTTTCTTTCAACTTGCTCAAGGCTTCTCTCTCTCTTCAGAGGCGATCTAGATCGACTATGAGAAATGAAATCTATTACACACCAGTGGATAATTAAAGTACGTGTGGGTATTCTGTAATGGGCAAAACATTTTATTGTTTTGTACAATGCCTCCTATACTCATGCAGCCAACCATAAAAAATCTTCATCTATCACAAAAATAGATAAATTAATCTCTATAGCCTAACCTTATGCTGGGCCCAAAAGTTCCTAGGAAGGATAATGATAGAACATACCTGTAACTACGGTCCCTACTGTAACTACGACTTTTGCCACGTCGAGGACTCGGTGACCTTGAGTAACTCCGCCCACGTCTGCACCAGAAATTTCTTGCTGAATGAACTCCAGAAATATAAAAGTGGCAGAAGGAAGAAAGATTCTGTGAGAGAGAGTACCTGAGTTTCTTAGGACTATTCTTACAATTCCTTTCTATGTGGCCTCTTTCTCCGCAGCGATAACACTTATTCTTCCAGTCCCCAGCCTTGCAATCTCGAGCCCAATGGCCATCAATTCCACAATTAAAGCAGCGCCCTGATCCGGGAGGAGGACCTCTCCCAAGATACTCACGAGATCCACTAGGACCGCGTGGCCCCTAAACACAAGCCAAATAACCATATGAGCATAGCTTAAGTTTCTAACTCGAACAATCTCCTTCAACACTCTAGAAAAAAGAACGGTAGCAGCATACAAACACCACAAAAGAGAAGGATAATTGTTTTTAATAAAAAAATCCAGAGCCCGAGGTTAGATAATAAAAAGTGGAAACATGACCTTGTTCTGGCTAATTCAACCATCAGTTTCAAGAAAAAATAGAATATTATAGTTTCTTCTATAACATCACTTATTCAAAAAAAAGTTTGGTAATGCTTCTTTAAATTCTGTAATCTAGATAAGGTGACAGTCCAATAAGTTTGAACCACTATCATATACACACGACCTCTACAAAATTAATTTAAGATTGCACCATAAACATAAACCACGAAATCCAGATGTAGTAGGGAAAAAACATATTGAATCTAAAATTTTAATCAAGTCAAAGACGCATAAAGATAAATGCGGCACATTCAAATGGATCCACAAAAAAACCTGGGGAAAAAAAACTTGAATGAGTTATATCATGCCCAATTTTACCAAAAGCAAGGGCCCATGATGTGGAAAAAAACCAAAATAGTACTACGCACATGCTTCCAAAAATAAAAATATTAAAAGTGTTACCAAGAGTATGCTGCTTGGTAAAATAAATTCCATTAATTTACCCCCTTCGCAAATTCTACAATGAGGCGGCTTCCATCAACATCCCGGCCATTCAGACCATATACTGCATCTTCAGCATCTCGTGGGTCACTAAATTCCTGGGATCAGCAGCAATTGAAAGGAAGAACATAGAGAAGATCATACTTACAAAAGGAGCGATGTGAATGGACCACATGCATGAGAAAAAAAATGAGTGAGAGAATAGGACAAAGAATCGAAATACATACAACAAAGGCGAAGTCGCGCTTCATATCCACATCGCGTACTCTGCGTAAACGGGTGCCAGAAACAGTAAGGCCATCAAGACACAAGTATCGAAGGGTGGACACTTCGCCCTCACAGATGAACTAAACACCCCTTTGAGATGTTGCCATTTCCATAAAAACACGCAATAACATTATAGAAAGACTTGCCAAATCCACCAAGGTTCACCCTCTCACCATAGACCTCCAGGTTAGGCAAAAGCCAAGAAACCTTCAAGAAGATCATTCGAGTTAAACCACACGAGACCCGTGGAGGGGTTGCAAGGTTCTCACACAGATATAAAATGAATATTTAAATGTCAAGCACAAAAGGGCTTGGCAAAGTCCTCATTTTCTCCCACACACCTAGCCATTCACGGCCCTATGTCCATGACCACCGATAACCCGCAAGAAGTCTAAAGAACTTCAAAACCACAACAGATATGGATTTCGTTCATATCAATTGCAGAGACGAATGCAAAAAAAAAAAAGGTGCACTCAAAGATTTCATAATTTGTAAACTTCAAACAATTTTAGAAGCAAAGCAATTCCTTAGCAGGCTGACAGTTCGTACGGATTAAAGGACCGTCACAATTCGGTTAAATACAAACTAGATCAATGCAGGCGCTACAAGTTGGTACTCTTCTGACAAACGCAAAGAATTCATACGAAAACAGAAGAAAGTCAAGTCTTTGATACCTTCCATATCTGCTAAATAGGTCGTCAAGATCACGCGACCTCGTCCTCGAGGACAAGCGTCCCACGTAGAGACGAGTTCCACCATAGCGGTCATCATACCGAGGCATCTTTTGACCTACAGCATATGAATTAGCTCATCAAGTACCAACACCAGCCAAAACACCATGAATGCATAGGGGTTTATACACACGCACGAATATAAACATCGATAACACATTTAATACGATGGCGATTGACTTCATTCACCCTTATCTGTTCAGCAAAACGCGAAATATCACAACAACTTAGGAGGGAAAGAAAAAAGACGCTGAATTTTTTTTTTTCCATATAATTGCCAGATTTTTCGGGAAAGAGAACCAGATCCAAAAACTTCATCACTTTTGCATTTCGGTGACAGAATAATTCAATGATGAAACTCAACCTCAATCGAAGAAAAATTAAGAAGGTAAAGAGGCGAAAAATCACCAGGGGATAAACCCTAGCGTACAGAAAGAAGAAAGGCGCGCTACTTACCTGAAGAGAGAACGAAGCCTCAGAACCCTAGATTTGTTTCGAAGACGGACAGAATAGAGAGAGACAAAGGGAGATGATCAATTTCTCTCTCCATATTTATAGAGAAAGGAACGGTGTGGATAAGTCTGGTTGAGTGAAGTAAAAAAGCCCCTTCTTTTCCTTGAAACTACAAGGAAATCTCGGCCAGCAAAGTAGTTGTAGACTGACTAACCTAGGTTTAATAGTTCCGGTCCCACTTACTTTATAGGTTTGGGGGTGGGACAAGAAATTTTAATTTTATACGAAAATTTAAAATATTATTATTAATTTAAAATATAAAAAAATTAAATTATTTATTATATTTTTTGTAAAAATTTAAAAAATTATACTAATAAAATGATATGATAATTTTATGCCATGCCTTCGTTCCAAACTTATCAACTTTGCATTACTTCTTAAAATTTTAGGGTGGCTAGGCCATCTAAGAGTTTTTTTAAAAAATTATTTTTTAATATTTTTTAAAAAAAATTTATAGTATTATTAAATCAATAAATTTTTCCAACCTCCTAACACTCCACACTTCATCTTTTTAAAAAAAAAATTTTAATTTTTTTTATTAAATAATTTTTATATGAATAGTGAATAAAAAATTTGAAATAGTTTAAAAAAAATAAATTCAAAAAAAAATTTAAAAAAAATATTAAAAAATGTGAAGTGTGGAGTGTGGATGAATAGTATGAGGTATTTAAACATTAAGTTAAAGAAAACTAACCAAAAAATAAAAAAGAGAAACAGGAGTTCTTAACAAGATCTCTAATTTTTCCAAAATTTTAGATTGAGATTTGGATAATAAGGTAAAATAATTTTAAATAAAAATTAAAAATTTAATAAAATATTATTTTTTAATATTATTATTATTCAAAATTTTTAAAAAATTATAATGCTTAGACAAAACGAAATGAAATACTGCTATCCAAAAGGGGCGTGAAAAAGAAATTTTAAGACGTTGATTTTAAAATTGGATGCCAAAGGATTAATCATCTTTATGGCTTCTATTTAAGCGAAAGGGATCCAGGATCAATCGCTCTTTCTAGGCCAACTTTTATTTATACCTCTAAAACATCATCTCATTTAGTTCATAAATCGAAGATCATCTCCTGTCGATTAAAATAGAATTTCTGGAAAAAAGGTGCAGCATAGCAAGCTAATAAATTGAATTTTCATTTTAAACAAATTATTCTACGAAAATGAAGATCGTGTTGCACTTTCCCAAATGGGTGAAGGGACCAAAATTCAAGATCGCGGGATTGTCATATTGGGTATCTGACAGCTCTCCAAGTTCGTCCGGGAATAGTTCTCTAATCACTAATATTCTCGCAATTGCAGGTGAATGCAGTCAAGGTGGCACAGTAGTTCTTCAGCCAAGCGGAAGCAGATTTGAGAATCCGAAGCTCGCCATTGAGGAGATCTCGAGCCATTTGCCTCCTAAGAGCAAGTGTTTCACACATGAGAGGGAAGCTGATAGGCACCAATGACTGCACAAATGCAAGAACCCCCAAAATAAAGGAAACTCTTCCATTAACACAAGCAAGGATGGTACAACGTAAATCAAGGGTAAGAACTTAACTTTACGGCCAGATTCAAAAGTACACCAACGTATGAATCAAAGTGTGCGATAAATCTCTTTCAAGTCTTTACCTTAATAGCCGCATTATATTCCTCAATTAATTGAGTGATTCGTGATAACAACATCTGATGTGCCTGGATCTCTTTGCTTCTGCCACTTAAAGGACGTCTAGCCAGCCTGCCATCATTTTGTGCAGCCTCCTTCGCCAAATCACCAAGTTCTGAATATTCAATTATAACCAAGGCAACAATTTTTTTTAGTAAGCAAAAAATTTATTTATAATGAAAAATAGGCATCGCCCAATTACAAAAGCAACAATTGCAGAAGTCTGCAAATAATAAGGTAACACTAGTCCGTACAAGAACAATGGAATTTATAACACACCTTCATAAGTGGTGCAAGCTAAAACTCGGGCAAATGCACGGAGCGACTGAGGGAGACCTTTTCCTTTTCCTTTAGCAGACCCCACTTCCCTATGTGATTGTGAAGTCATTAAAAAGAAAAACCTACTTAAAAGAAAGAAATCATTGGAAAGAAATCGAGATGGACAACATAATTTCTGAGGGTGTTCAGTGCCTACAGGCATTGGTAATTTTAGAGCTATTGGCTTGGATGATCATTGAGGGGTGGAACCATTCTATAATTCATACTCTTTTTAAACAAAAGTACTACCAATTTTCAGTACACTTGACTTTGTTGGTACTACACCTGCATCAGACAGACAACATAATTTCTGAGGTGGACACATCCACCTGCCTATTATATCGGCCAGGTCGGCTTCGTCCTAGGAGCTACTCCTTCTCCTTCTCTTGTCTCTAGCGTTCCACTAATCTGTTTATTTTTAACACTATTAAATTGGACTGAAAAAGCCCATGAAATTACAATATCATTCAACATCAAGTGGCATTTGATCTTGAAGAAACAAGTATCAGAACCAACTTGATTGTGAAAGATTCCACTGACGAGTTGAAACCATTGACATCTTTAGCAATTGGGATGCAATGTCTTCGCAAAAGTTCAATCTTCTTCTCACACAGAAGATCATGATGAGGTACATTAAACTGGATCTGAACCTGATAACAATAAACAGGTATAGCACTTAAAAAGCAGAATTCCACTGAATGGAAATCATCCCATTGTAAAACAGTACTCCAATAGACTTTTGAAATTTCAAATTTATGACTTACCTGGTCCTGTTTGTTGTATGGAAGAGAAAAGCCAAAGTCCAACATCAGGGTAGCATTTGGAAATTTTCCGTATCTGATTAAAACCTGTACAAAATGTATTGAAGTAAAACACAAAGTGTAACTAGGGAAATCCAGCAACACTATCTATGTAGCCCAAGCATACAGCTTGACAATACATGGTTTAATTTATTAGCATGTAGGAACAAAATAACAAGGAGACAATACAAAATTCTAGAGCTCTTCAAACTTTTGCCTCATTTAGAATGTTACGCATAGGGCTTGGGTGGCGGGCAACCGCAATCCAGTCTGCCGGCCCAATCAGCCCGACACGCAGGGGTAACGCCCAATACTGCAGGCAGATTCATTTAAAGACAAAAGCAAATGGGCGGGTGGTGGGAATGGGTACCCACCCACCTAAGTATATAAGCTTGAAAAAAAAAACCCTAATTCTATTCTCTCTCTCTCTCTCTCTCTCTCTCTCTCTCTCTCTCACATTGTAAGTTGTTTTCACTATTTTTTTTTTTTTTAATTTCTGGTTGGATCTACGTATTTGAAGTTTGATCTAGATTTTGGGATTTGAATATAAAGATTTGGGGATGGATCTGTGATTCTGTCAGTTTGTAATGTAGACAACAAAAGAGAAGCATAGCAAAGGGCCAAGAGTTGTCTCTGCATGTGTTTTGGGAAGAAGGTTGGGGCAGATTGAGAGCACGACGGTCATGGCAGATTTTTGTTGGGCAAAAAGCATACAGGTGGGGTGGAAAATGGCCACCCTGCCCACGTGGGTGGGGGGGTAGCACCCTTAGTTACGCAAAATCCACAATCTTTTGCTACATGAATATGCTTTCATCCGTCATCAATGTGCATACAATGTAAAAGCACAATTTAAAATAAGCACATAATTAAGACATACAAAAGCTAGTCTCTCTTTCATGGTAATGAAAAATTCTATTTACAAACTAGTATGGATGACATACCTAGCAAAGCACTTACGTGACAATTTGATTTGGAAAAGAAATTTTATAATTTGAATTTTACAAATCAAATCTTACCGTATAAGTGATGTGGATGGTGTGTTCTATACCTATCTTACAAATAGACGAACTCCATGTAATTAGGTATTGCAAAAGAGTGATGAAGAAAAAAGAAAAAGAATTATTAAAATACCGAGTTGAGTTGGTCATTTATGGAGACTAGAATTCAATTTCAGGATAACATTAGTAAGACCTTCTTGTCAGACATGTTAGCAACCAAAGAAAAGTATTAGAAGAACCTTCAACACTCGCGCACCCCCGGGAGGTTCCCGGGGGGGGGAGAGAGAGATGGTCCTGTATGATCGTGTAAATCTCCCACAAAAGTGTCAGACATGACAAAAGCAGCACAAGGCTGTCAAGTTTCAACCCTAGATGATACACACCAACTGCTTGTATAGAACAACAAAAGGCTAAAATCTTGAACAAATACAACAGTCATTTAAAGAGGAATTTTTTTTTTTTTATTGGCACCAGCTGTCCAGGAACAGCGTCCCGACTAATCCTGGAGGTGCACAGGCCCTCGGCAAGGAATTTCCCGCAAGGGCACCTTTGGTAATTCAAGGAGAAAATTGCCAAATCCGATGGCCCCTAAAGATTGTTTGCACCTAAGGGGATTTGAATCTTAAATCTGGGCGAAGCATACCCCCAAACCCAAGGCCTTTACCACTTGAGCCAACCCCTAGGATTTCAAGAGGAAAATTATAAGCACCTAACTCTCCAAATTCTGGAAAAGAAATCCCTATATGTAGAATCTGACCTGTTCACCAGCATGATAATTACGATCAGCAATGACCTGCACAGACAAGGGAAAATTGACAAAACCATACCTAACTCGCAGGTGCACAGAGAGAGAGAGAGAGAGAGAGAGTACTTCTGAGACTTGTTTGTCATCATCATTAAATACAATTGATTCTGAAGCTCCATCATGATTTAAAAAGTCAGCAAATGGAATCTACAAAATATATTATAATGGAAAGAGAAATTATGCAAAGAGTATAAAGAGTAATTGCTCATAATCCTCCAGAAAAAGTGCACGTCATCATAAAATCAATACCAGGGATAATCCCTTTGAGCTTCCCCATGCTCGAGAACCAACTGTCAAAATTAGGAATAAACTTTCAGATTAACTTATTAGAATACAATCCCACGTTACCCTTATATAAACATAAAATTAGGTAGTACTTGGCATCAGCATCGAATAACAAAACACTACAGCCTCTAATGAGCAGCAACACCATAACTTTCAAGAAGAGTAACTGGGTCTCAAATGGGCAATTCATAATCCAAGAAACGAGTAATTAATTATTCAAAATGACCCACCAGCTGACTCTACCCAAAATTGCATGGCATTGGATTAAAGAAATTTCGAGGTTTGATTATAGAACAATATCACAATATCTACCAAGTAAAATGAAACTTTAAAATTTTGAAGTCATATGTTTGATGGTAGAAAGATGAAGGTTTCTGCACAAATAACAATTAAATACGAAATCAAATATGTGCAGAAAGGAGCATTCTGAGGTCAATTAACACCAGAATCACTTGATAAACTCAATGTGTCAATATTATGCAAGATGCAATTTTATGGTGATCATAATTCTGGTCACTAACTATATAACTTTATAAGTCATAACAGACTAAACTATGCAATTTTTTTTGGTTCAGAAGCAGGAATTGAATGTTCTCCACGGGAAAGAATGTATTCCAACTGAATATACTTACCCAAGGCACATGCGTGCATGAAATCCTTATGTGTGATATCTCCAAAAAGTTCAGGGAAACATTGAAGAGCCTGTAATCATCATAAAACATGTCTTACCATAATCAGCAAGTCTGTATATCAATGGTAAAAAAAGACCACAAAGAATCAATATGCAAAAAGCCATGATATGAATACATTCAACAAAATTTCATAGAAGATAGGCCTCCCATTAATATGTACATTGCACTATTTGATATTCTAATGTTTTGAATGCATTGATTGGTAGTTCTGGTCAGTTAATTCTGTTGAACAAAAAACAACCAAATATATTAATTTTTAGGACAAGTGTATTAAATTGCATTTAATGATAATATATTCCTCGAACTTTGGATCACATAGTAAGCAGTGGAATGCATTTGGGCTAGATCTCAACTTCAAATCTTACAAAAAGGGGAAAAAAGATTTAAAAACAAAAACAAATCACAACAGAAAAAAAAATACTGATTTCTCTGAGTAGTTGCACTTCTAGGACATTGATGGCAGAAAAGCATATTTATTTCGATTGTCCTGTCCTCATTCTTGTTCAGTTCAGAAGTTATTAATCATAAAAAGAAACAGTAGTTCAGCAGAATGAAGGGTGACAGTGCCACAATCAATGTCCATTTTTATGCACTGGTGTCCCCAATCTTCACCAACAATTGCATAAGGGTGTAAATCTGGACACTGAAACATTTGAAGCTGATGAATGTTCTCAAGAACATGCAATATATTTTAAGCGAAATAGAATGTGTTTGTTACAGCATATACTACTGAGACAAGAGTAATTGGCTCATTGTATTGCTATTCTTTGAAGGTTGCGTTTGGGTAGTGAGGTAATCTCAAATATCCTGTGAATAGTAGGGAAAAAATAATAATAAAATATTGAATAGTAGTAAAAGGTAATAATAATATTAATCAGTGCAAAAGTTAATAAAAACCAGAAAAGGTGTTGGGAATAAGATTGCTGGATTTCCTAGCCATAAAAAGTTACGCATGCATGTAATCAAACATACACATGCATATTGATTCACACACACACACAGAACCATGTATAAATGAAATCAAAAGAAATAAAAGGGGAAAAACATGTTGAACCCGTTACCAGCCTGATTGCCAAAAAGTCCTTTTCAATTTGAGATTTGTGATTGATTGTTTCTTGATAAACCGAGCTTTGACAAATCATCTCCAACTCAGCTTCACTCCAAAATATCTCGAAAGATTAAAACCGTATACATCAGATATATAGAAGCTAATTATATAAAGGCTATGTTGCTAACTAAATAAAAAACAGGGTTCTTTTTCACTTCTTATAATATTACAATAAGGGAAACATCCCCCTCCCAAATTCTCCTTTTTCGATAGATGGACTTCAGACCTCTCCCTCCCAATTGAACAGAGCAAAATGGTTGTCATGAAATAGAGTACTCTAAATTATAGATAATGGCATGGCATCCAATTATCTATTTAAGAAAAGCCATTATAAAATGGAGGTCGCCACATTGCTGAGTTCAATACATGTACATATCAAGAGAGTCATTTTCAGCAATATTATAGCCTGCACTTCCCCTACCTTTCAGAGACCGCACATTTCCATATAAACAATTCCAGTGAACACTTGACTGCAAGAAACCCCAAAGGGTTGGCCCAAGTGGTGAATGCATTGGTTTTGGAGTATCACTCCCTTCAAGGTCTAAGGTTCAACACCTCATGGGTGCAAACAATCTTTTGGGGCCACACTCCCTGGTGAAAAGCCAGTGATTTAACCAATTCTGTGTAGGAAAACTTCCGAAAGTTCGGTGCATGGAATTGGGGTTTACTCTGTAGGGGTGGGTCCGAAGGGCCCTGCCTTGGAGAGGTTCCCAGACATTAAAAAAAAAAAAAAACACTTGACTGCAGGCTTTTTCTATAGAAAATATTTATGATGCAACATGAAAAAAGGAAACACTCACCATATTATGCATCTCCCAGGGCTGAGGAAGACGGCTGACATAAGGGGCCCATTCAGATTTCTGTAATGAAAGAAATGGAGACAGAATAAATCATTCAGTTCTTATTTCCTCAAATATTGAAAAATAAAGGAAAGAGGAAGCACAACAAGATATACAAACAAAAATAATAATAACATTCTCAAACGTACAGAACATGAAAATATGCTTTATTTTTATCAGTAAACAAGAACTTTATTAATGAGAAAGTAGGCATAGCCCAAGTACATGGGAAACTATGCACAACCTATATTGATAGAACCATTCATATGAGCTTACAAGAAGAAATATAACATTACCTGGCCGAATTTCTGCTCAACAAGAATAACAATAGCAAGCTTTGCGATATTCCCAACTTCATTACCTAATAAGGATTTGATTTCCGGAAGAAGATGAGCTGGTGTTACTTGCTGCAAATCAATCAGAGAAATCACAAGGTACATTTGGTTTCTACTACAGCAAAGCGTGCCTTAAAAGAGTACAATAGGGCTTATCAATTAATACCACGCTGTAAGGAACCTTCAAAATGCAGTCTCCAGTTTGTATGGTTTTAGAAGCAAACAAAGACCTGCATGCGGGAAATAGATGTAACTCAAACTAATTTTGAAAAAACAAACAATTCAATATTTTATAAGCCAAAACCTAATATAACTCCGATTAAAGACAATTTCAGAGTAGGTTAACAAAACACTATTTTCCAGGCCTAACCTATGACACCGTTATGAAAGCAGGATGAGATAGGAGCAAAGGAATGGACACTAGCTCATACTCAATATTGTTAGGATCAAGCGCTTACCACTAGGCCAAAAGCAATTGCTGTTAGCAGAGGCGCAACTTTATTTCCTAATAAACTTTGGCAGCGCAGAGCCCCACATCTATACATGCTTCGGGCGGGCGAGGGGCTTCGCAGTGCACACAAAGTGCACCGGCGGGTTGGGCTATCAAGCACCAATAGACTCCTACAAGTCTAGTGAGTCCCTAAGGGAGATCGTTGGATCCCATAGTCCAGCAATCTCTCCCCCCCCCCCCCCAGCGACACCCGGGGGACTCGAACCCGCAACCTTGATCTGACACCACTTGTTAGGATCAAGCACTTACCACTAGACTAAAATCAATTGTTGTTAGCAGAGGTGCAACTTTATTTTCTTGCACACTTTGGCAATATAAAATCTCACATCTATACGTGCTGCAGGAGGACACGAGGGGCTTCGCAGTGCACACAAGGTGCACCGGCAGGTTGGGCTGTCAAGCACCGATAGACTCTCATAAGTCTAGCAAATCCCTAAGGGAGATCGTTAAATCCCATAATCCAACAATCTCCCCCCCAGCGACACCCAGGGGACTCAAACCCGCAACCTTGCTCTGATACCACTTGTTAGGATTAAACGCTTACCACTAGGCCAAAAGCAATTGTTGTTAGCAGAGGCGCAACTTTATTTCCTTATACACTTTGGCAGCGCAGAGCCCCACATCTATACGTGCTGCAGGCGGGCATGAGGGGCTTCGCAGTGCACATAAGGTGCACCGATGGGTTGGGCTGTTAAGCACCGATAGACTCCAAGTTTAGCAAGTCCCTAAGGGAGATCGTTGAATCCCATAAAACAACAAATACCATCAAAAAGCTTGACAGCACAAAAAACTGATATATTAAAGGTTTGTAGTGTTAAAATTATCAATATACCAGGTGACCAGAATGATTGCTCCAAACTTTCAAAGTTTACTAAGAATTAACTATCGTTTTTCAATAGGAACAAGATGCTAGTAGTGTTTCAATTAAAGTTTCTTTTCAATTTTGTAAAGAAATAAGCAACAATATCTAGTAAGAAAAAGAAAGAAAAGAACCTGCCGTAAGCAGATTTGCCAATCGAAAGCACCGATGATATCTGAGAGCCAGCTTTTTGCTCCAACCACCGCAGAAAATCGTCAGAGTCCTCGTCCAAAGAGCCGGAACCCTACCACACAACAACGCGGCAACATGTAAAATTAATTAGACCCTAATTAGTTTAGCGAACAAAAACTTGGCATTAAATGAACCTATATCGGCAACACCGTTTGGATGCTGGGAAAAACAACGACAATAAAGGGAATCCTATCATACATTGACACAAATAATTGGATTGAGGACTCTAAATTTGATAGCGTTTGCTATTGATACAAATTTTTCAGGGAACCAACCAGAGAGTGAAAGGGAGAGATGTTAAATTCGAAACCTGGGGTTCGGATAACGATGTGAACTTGAGCTTAATGCAGAGATTGGGAGGGACGGTGAAGAGTGGACGTTGATACGGCCTGAGGTTCGGGATTCGAGTTCCCCTGAGCATTGCAGTGTTCAAACTTCAGAGCCAAAAACGTTTTCGTTCAGAGTTCAAGAACTTGAGCGTCTGCGCAAAATATTTATTTCATCCTTTTTTTTCTGTCCCAAAAAACAACGAACATCAACTCGACCGGACAAGTTCGGATATTGAATTAGACGATTTATGAATACTAATAAAATTATTGACTGAAAATAAGATAATATGATTTTTAAAATTTTGTATATTTAGATTTGAAAGTGAAATGAGACTGAATTCTACTGATCATTGTATAATATTTGTAATGATTGAGTTTTATTTATAAATAAGTATTAGTAATTAATATCAGTCCAAAAAATCTTCAAATCACATGATTGAAATTACTAAATTTTCTGACTTTATTTTAATTAATTATTTTTATATTTACAAAATTTATAGAAGACCGTAATTCTGAGAAATCGAAATTTTTATTAATATATCATTATATAGAGTTGGCCTTATAGATGGACCGATCGGGAAATTTGAGGTTTGGGAACTTTCTGCGTAGACAGAGATGAGTGAGGGGAAGAGGTTTGAAAATAGGAGGGGTGTTTTCTCATTTCTTGAAAAAGTTGCTTTGGTTTTATCTTCCCTTAGAAAAAGCAATAAAAAATTGTGAGGGGAAAGTTTGTCGTGATATGAAAACAAGGAACTAAAATCATCTTTATAATTTCACCTTTGACCGTTTGAATATCGGACGAACTCTCCGTATACAGTGAGTTGATATGTTTTCATTTCAATTATGAAACCAAACCGCCCAATATTAGTATTAGTTTATCTATATACAAATGTAAATATATATTTGCATAACTAGATAATCAAATTGATTATATTAGATTATGCATATAAAAATATTTTCATAATTGTAAATAATATCAATATATATTTGAAGATGCACTATTTACTCTTCAAATTTTATTTTTTTATTTTTTTCTCTCCTTTCACTCTTTCTCTCACAACTCTTTTCTATTCTCCCTTCCTCGACAACAAAACAGAATCTTCACCTTCATTTTATTATTATAATATATTATATTTTTTTATCATTTTATTATATTTTTAGTATAATATATAAAAAAATTATATTTTATTATTATAATATTTGTATTATTAATGTCAAATGTATGAAGTGGGTAATTGCAAAATATATATAAAAACAGTAATTTTAGAAAAATAATAATAATATAAATAATATTTTATTATTATTTTGACTCAAAAATGCTTAATTCAATGTAAGAGTTTTTTTAAATGATAAAAAATAAACTCCAAAATTTATTATTTTGTCACACGTCCGCAATAAAGATGGGAAGGACCAAAGTCATAGTAGGCTTGGGTTAGATAATAGGATTTTATTAGTTGGGCTCAGCCTATGGGCCAAAATACCCATCTCTTTTCTTTTGTAGGACTTCTGTTGAAGTAGGGCCATAGCCCATTTACTTGTTGTTTGTTCGGCTTTTTGGCCTTTTGTTTGATGAGTTGGCCGTGTGTTTTGGCCTTAGTTATAACTGTTGTTTTATTTGCTAGGCTTTGGCCCGTTGGTTAGAAAATGAGTATATATAGTAGAATGATGAAATTGTATGGACATCCAAAATCTTAATACACAAGTTTTATAGTCTGCTTTCTATCTCTTCTCTCTTTGAGGCTAGGTCACCCTCGAATCTGATCAATTTTCTTATCTTTTTTCTTCTATTTTTTAGTCATCCAAACTCTTTCTTGGAGGTTAGGTCACCCTCGAATCTGACCAATTTTCTTATATTTTATCTTCTATTTTCTAATCATCCAAACACTTGTTATCGAGTGGGTTACAATTGGTATCAGAGAGACACCGATCTTTGTATTATTATGGAAAAAATCATTATATCTCTCAACAAAATAAAAGAATTAATGGAACAGATTCAAGAAAATTTCAAGATTTTTCATCTACATGTAATCGATGCCAGGAAGGATTTTGAAGAAAAATTTATTCATCTAGAGCAACACCTTCATGCGTTGCAGGAAGAGGAAGAAAAAGAGGAAATCAATCCCAACGAGATTCTTCTTCCATTTGTTCAAAAAAATCCCTCTATTCTTCCATTTCTTTCCTTTACACTGGTTGTACCAAGCAATAATCAGACCATAGCCAAAATCAGAGTAGATCCGTTCGGAACTGTTCTCTACTCCAACGAAAAGGACTACAACGTCCCTGATTTCTTGTGCGCCAGATGGGAGTTTGACCCCGGTGGTGGTGTCGACTTTTTTACCTCACCACGAAAAACCAGCCAAATAATATTTCAAATCCTCACCAAAGTCGTTGAAAGGGAGGTAGAAGCAAAAAAGAAAAATTACCATGTCTCGTGTGAGAGGTACTATAGTAAGTGTTACATATTTTATATATGTATATAAAAAAATCAATGCTAATGCTCTAACTATAGTATCCAGGTAGGGGAAATTTGAAATTTCCAAATTCCTTTTGAATAATATACTAATTTTAATTTTAGATTTACTGCTGATGAAAAGTGAGCGAAGCACCCACAGCAACTCAAAGTAAAACTGCCAAAAACTAGCGCTGAATTTCCTGGCCACGTCATGGATCCACTATGTAGCTGAACTTGCAATCTGATCCGTATGTTTGGAGATCAGCGGCTTAGAATCACCCCCAAAAGTATGCATCGTGGATCGATTCAAAAGTACCAATATTCAAGTCTCCTTTATTATAAGTACCCCTAGATCCCTCTCAACTCCACCAAGGAAATAATCCCTCTGTAATCTCTTCCCATGGATCCCTACTAGTCAACTATGATGCAGCTCATGGATTATAGTGTGCAATTCAAGTTCGTCTTCTTTCCTCTATAGCTCTTTATCAACCTTAACATTAAGGTTTCTCATCCCCTTTAAATTTTTCTACATGGCATATCTTCCAGAATGTCGTGCTCCAGTGGCTTAGATGCATAAGGGTTTTTGAGCCATTGTCTTTAGGGTTTTAACATGGTGCCATTTTCAAATTCGCTTTGTTGTTTCTCGATTTTCTTGATTTTTTGAAGTAATCATTTAAGGATACAATTGAGCAATTGATCTTGTTAATCTGTTCCTTCTGTAGGTAACGCGCCAATTTTCCATTACTTTATTCCCCTTAGGAATTAGGTATGATGTGTGGTATCTAATGGATAGTTAATTATTTGTGCTCTGTACAAAATAAAAAACTAGAAGCTGAGAAAATGCGAGACTTAAAGCTTGCTTATCTAAAAAATCTTGTAGCAGTCTAGTGAAACACATTAATCCGCCTCATTTTATTTCTTTCTCATCTTTCTTGACAATTGAGTGGGTTTTCGGTTCTCACCCCATGTCCTCTATATGTACCATGAATCTTAATCTAGGCTTTTGATCGAACGTAACGCTAACCAGCTTCATCTTGTTTTGTGTTTACAGATCCCTCGTTGACTAATAATGTCAGGGCGTGGCAAGGGAGGCAAAGGGATTGGAAAAGTTGGAGCTAAGCGACACCGCAAGGTCTTGCGCAACAACATCTAAGGCATCACCAAGCCTGGAATTCGGCACTTGGCTCCCTGAGGAGGCGTAAAGTGCATCAGCAGCCTCATCTACGAGGAGACTCGTGGAGTGCTCAAAATCTTCCTGGAGAATGTGATTAGTGACGTTGTTACCTACACAGAGCATGCTCGGCGCAAGACAGTGACTGCTATGGACGTGGTCTATGCGCTTAAGAGGCAGGGCAGGACTTTATACGGGTTTGGTGGTTAGGGTTTGAGGTTCACGTTTTGCTGTAATAATGAAAAATTTATAGGTTTTCGCGGTCGATTTGGTAGTTAGAATCTTGTATCATAACTCAATTTCAAAACAAAGTAGTGTGCCATTATAAATAGATTTGGATTCGATCTTGTGGTGCATTGGGGTGGTTTATTGGGTCTGTGATAATGGCTTGAAAATTACGCAAAATATTACCTTTTTTTAAACTATTTTGTGGAAGCATGTCTTTTTTCCCCCCTTAGTATCTTATAAATTAAAATTTTCCCTCCTTTGTCATTTAAATAGGGGTGTAAGTGGTCCAATTTTAGATAAAATTTATGATCGAATAGATATATATCATGATTACGTAATAATTACCCTCCTAAACCAATATTTATTTACCAATTTCAAGTTCGGTTCAATCCGGTTTTCTGATTTTTTTAAATGTAAGTTTGTCATTAAAAATATGTTGATTAAAAAAAAAACTGTTTCAAAAAATCTATTTTATACTTTTTTCCAAAATTTGTTACTAATACTATCATAAAAATATGCTTTATTAAAAAAAATATATTTTACTACAAAATTTTGATTTACTAAAATCTGCTATACTAAAAACTGCTTTTCAAAAATCTGCTACAAGCTTATAAATATAACTACTACAAAAACTAAAAAAAAAAAGATTTGCAATAAAAATAAAAATCTGCTATGGAATAAAATTAGTCCAAAAGTCCAACAAATTACAAGTCTAAATTACAAAAACATCCAATAAAAAATTCAGTTAGAACAAATAGTTATACACCAAGCCATCAACTTCAATAGTTCGTTCAACAAATCTTGCAATTGAATGAAAATAAATCAAGCAGTTAATTCTAATAAAAAGTTAATAATTACATTAAATGAAAAAAAAAACTTAGGGAAGATGTTATATAAGTTGACCTATCTTAAATTTAATCATCTTCAATCAAAGAAATAGGTATTGAAGAACTCCGTAGGTCTTTCATGAGCTCAACACAAAAGGAGAAAAAATAATAATAAGTATAACAATTAAAACAAATTACTAATATAATATACATTTTAGAGACAGTTAAATAAAAGGTGAATGATGCTACATACCTGTATCAAATTTCTCAAACTCCTCAATATCATTCATTAAAGTGCGAATGTTAATCGGGTAAAAGAACAAAGTCAGTTTTGTGTACAAATAAAGGCTTCTACCATAAATGGAGATAGGCTACCATGAAAATGATCAAGTACTCGACCTGCTGTGCTAAAAGCCAACTCAGACGCCACTGTAGATATTGAAACTGAAATAACATCCTGCGCAACTCTTGCAAGCACACGATATCTAATGGAATTAACCTTCCACCAAGTCAACAAGTCGATTGTCGCATCATCATCTTCACATTTTTCAGACAAATACATCTCTAGTTTAGATTAACTCTCCAAAGAGTTATCCGACTTCACAATAACTATCGTATAAACGAGTCATGACATATTCAACCCGATTCACCAACATAAGAACTTTCGAACTATTATCCTCACACATTCTTTCAAAAATAAATGTGAGACAACGTATTTTATATCGATGATCAAGAACCAACCTAACATACAACAAAATATTTATTTTTTTCAGTACTTCTCACATTTAGATTTCATACTAAATGCTATTGTCCCCAAATTATGATGCCCTTCCACACACTCCAAATTAATTGCAGTTTGAATTGTCGCTAGTTCAAATACAAAACAGTTGCAAGTGACATAATTGGCCCCTGAGAAATGCAAGGTTGCATCGTAAAAAAGTTTTAGAAATTTTACAAACAACTTACTCTTATCCCAATTATCCATGATTGGAGGCCCTACCTTGGATGCCCCTTTACCCAACTCACTAACACCATCATCATCTTCACTATCATCCTCCCCAACGCTCTTAACATATCCTTAATTTTCATCTTCTAGCTGTTGAGATGTTTTTTGAAACTTTTTAGCCCTACCCAACATCATATAAGTGGAGTTCCAACGAGTTGCTATATCTAAGCATACACTACTTTTACAAGTAATATCCTCACTATCACAACATTGCTTAAATATATTTCACATTTGTGAAGATAATTTCACATATTTCACAACCCTTCTAATTCGTACAATTGATAGATCATATTCTTTCAACCCATCCAGATCAAGTTCAACATATGAGCACAATATCTCATATGCAATAACTCATGTTCCAAAATTGTATAATTTATATTCATTGTCTTTCTTTTGATATACGAAATTACCTAATTATTTGAATTTGCATTATTGAGTGTAATTGTAAATATTTTGGGCCTCCTCCATTCAAACAAACACATTTCAATTTTTTTACCTAGTGTCTCACTCTTATAGTTTTTCACCTTACAAAAATTGAATAATTCTCTTGTGCATTTTCCAATTTTCATCAGTAAAATGTGTGATGAGTGATATCTAGTTAAAATTTTGCTCGGATGTCTATGTATCCGTGATTAGATAAATGCGCTGCCCCTTAAGAGAATTTCAACTTGTCTTTCTCTCTCAAATAAATTTTAAAAATATCTTTTGCAACCGTAACACGTGATGAAATCTCATTTCATCTAGATTGCATAACAAACATAAATTTCTTAAACCCTTCCCCCTTTCACATGTTTAAAATGAAGTTCATTAACAACCAACATTTCTGCTAAGGTTTCTCTACAAGCCTCAACACTAACATCAATAGGTACAAGCCCCCCACTACTTGTTCCAGACTGGAAACTCAATACAGATTGGTTTCTATCCACTTTCCTAAATAGAGACTTCTTACATGTTTTTTCTAAGTGCCCCAACATTGGTTTTGTACTATTTATATTAGGATCACAAGTATAAATTGTCTCATAAAGGTTATATGCAGCCCTAAGTTCCAACTTATCCGCAATATTAATCGTTGTAAAATAATCACAAACTACAAATCTTTTCCTACCAGTAAATGGCTTATTTACATTAGATTTGGGAGAAAACAGATCATTAGTCGTTGATTCCATGGTCCTTTCCATTGAAGGTTGAACATCGCCGGGTGTTTCATTTGAATGATCCATCTATAGTAACAATGCAATCCATATACACAATATCACAAAGTGTCAAACACACACACACACACAGACATATAGGTATACACGAAATGTCAAACACACACACAGACATATACATATACATATACACAAACTGTCAAACACACACACACACACACACACAAACACATATAAATTTAAAAAATTTAATCCATGTACACAAACTATCAAACGCACACACACACGCACACACACACACAAACATATACATATAAACAAACTGTCAAACACACAAACACACACTGACATGTACATTTAGATTTGTCAACTTACTAGTACTCTTAACTTGTCAGGCTATTCATTTCCCCTTTATACTATGTGCCAATAGATTTTTATTGGTATTTTACCCCAATACTTTGCAGGGCAGCAGGAGATCAATAAAATCAATGATAGTACATACTTTGTGTCGGATATACACGAAATTTCTGATCAATAAAATCAATAAAATCTACAAGAGGTAGGAGCATACCCACATCCCAATTCCAAAATACATCAAAAACCACAAAAGAACCAACAAACAATAGTGATTCAAAACCATAATCAACACCATCAAAAGATTGAAAACCAAATAGAGAGAGACAATACCAATCGGCAATTAGAGAAAATATGCGATGGAGGGGATGAAGAGAACTTTGACAGAGTCACGGAGGTGTCAGAGGGGCTAAAGGAGGAGATGCGACGGAGGAAGGGCTAAGATTTTCCTCTTTTGAGGGAGGGGGGAAGTGAATGTGAAAAAAAATTGAAAACTGATGGATTTTGCTTTTTGGGTGGGGTGGGGGCGAATGAGAGGTTGAAAACTAACGTTGAAATAACGCTGTTTCAACAAACGGTTTATTTAAAAAAAAAAAGTAAGTTGCATGAAACGACGCATTTTCACGCAACTCAATTTTAAAATTCTTTCCCCTGGACTTAAACAGCGCTATTTAGGTCCTATGTTATACTAACCAGCACCATTTTATGTTTGACAGATAAGGTATGGTGTTATTCTTTTATTTTTCTAGCACATAATTTAATTAAAATTACTAAAATTAAAATTAAGTAAACTATTCAATGTGGATTATTTAATTAATATTATGAATCTATGTTAATCGTCAATATATTAAACTTTTTAGTTTTTTACATTTTGTATATGATTACATTTAGTTAATTACATTAATATTTGTAATTGCTTTGTGCTAAATAACTATAGACTATACCAATATTAATAGCGATATCCATATTATATATAGTTATAGACTTATAGTGAACTTAATACTAACATATAAGTTAACTATACTATTAGTCTATTATACATATATTATGCCATAACTCTAATATATTATAATGATATTAGTATTAGTTATAGTGATTTAGTATAATTATATTAGTATAAGTATAACTATAGTCTATATTAGACTATTCGTATTAGTTATATATTAGTATGGCTATATAATACATTTGACTATATAATAGTATTAATATTAAACTATTAGTATATCTATATATTAGTATTAGTTATATATTAGTATAGCTATATAATATATTAGACTATATAATAAACTAATATTATTAATATTAGACTATTAGTATAACTATATATTAGTATTAGTTATAGTGATTTAGTATAACTATATCAGTATAAGTATAGTTTATATTACTATATCATTATTTTATATTTGATTACTTAGCATAGTGATTTATATTAATGACATATGATAAAATAAAATACAAATGTTCATATTTAAGATTAACATTTTATAATTTATAAATTATAATATGAATACTCTATGATCAAACAATACTAATATATATAATGTTTGCACTGATATATGATATATAATTATATATAAAAATTTCATATATAATTGTATATTATATATAAAACATTAAAACTTATATATAAAAAATATTTTGTATAATATATTAATATATAAAATTACTTTATATATATATTTTTCCAACCGGTCCGGTCCGGTCCTAAAAATTACGAAACTGAAACCAGACCGGGTCCAACTGGTTTTCCTAATATAGGAACCGATTTTAGATCAGACCGATTTAAAACCAGACCAACCGGTCCTGTTTTCTGGTTTAAATTTACACCTATAAATTCTCATTATTCAAAATTTGACTAATATGTAGTTTTTTTTTACTTTTAGCTAATCACTCAAAATTTAAACTCTATATTAGTTTAGCCATCATATTCTCTATAATAAAAAAATATTATTATTTTTTATTTTTATATTTCTTTGATTAATTTTTAATTTATTTTTCGTAATCTCCAATAACTTTAAACAATCATATTCATTTTCATAATCTAATAATCTACAATATAACAATCTTATATATAAATAAAAATCTCATATATAATTATGGACAAGCTAAACAGTTAAATGATACCTTAAAATAAGTTTTTAAGGAATTCTGCCCTATTTTTTTTTTTTACAAATAAAATTTGATTGATAGGAAAAGGCATAGCCAAGTAATTCTGCCCTATTTCAATGTAAGTTGCCAGCATATTCCTGTTACGATGAGTACGATTTGGTACATTCATGCAATTGAACCTAATGTTTTGAATATCTTATCGGATGTCGTACCGATCGAGCTACTAGAACGAAATATTTCCATACTGGTATCGTTTCGTATACCGTTTCGAAATAACATTTCGGTATATGAATAAATTATATATATAAATTATATTTTAAAATAATAGTCTATATATAAATAAATTATATATAAATACATAAATATATAAATTATAAATATTCTAATCTGAATTAGGGGTCAAAAAATAAACTTGTAATTTGAAAATATGAAAATAAAAATAAAAAATAAGGTCGAAATATCGGCCGGTACACAGGCCGGTACAGGTTAAAATATTAGCCAGTACGATTGGTACCGGCCGGTACGATCGATATTTCAATCAGTACAAAATATATAATGTACTTATATCAATCAAATAACCGGTACAGAAAATACCAACGAGTACGATATGATATTCAAAACAATGATTAGAACTCTTGTCCAGGTAGAATATTTTTTACTTCATGCATGTCGGCAAGGATTCGCACTGTCAATCATAGCAGATATATTTTTAAAATATATTATATTCAATGGCATTCAACATACTAAGGCAAGTCTGTTTGATTTAGGAATTTTTTAATTCATCTCATTTAATTATTACATATTTTTTAAAATTTAATAAAAAATAAAATAAAAAATCTAATTTTAAAATTTTTTAAATAAAAAATAATATTTTAATAATATTTTATTTTATTTTTTAACTTTAATTTTAAAAACAAACCAGACCTCAAATGACACTCCTTCCCGGAAGTCTACTTTGCAAAAAGTTAAAAAAATAAATAAATTAATAGATGAGAACTACTAGGCAAGGAAAGGAAACGACAAAACAGGGGCGGTAGGTACTGGGGTAGTGCGGCAGCAGGGTGGGGAACACGTCACATGATGATTCTTTCAAGATGGTACACGTGTCACGTAACTACTCGAGCTCAGGCCTTCTGGCCGAAGTGTGACCAAAGACTCAACACGTCTACCCACTTTTAAAGTCAATATATTATATAAATATAATGCACAGCAGACAGCACATCGCTCACCGCAATAATATAGATACAGAAGAGGAGATAGATGGCTTCCGATCGCATAAGCCACAAACTCTTGGCTTTATAGATTAGGCTAAAAAATTAGTTTTTGATTCTGTCCGTGGTCTTTCCGTTTCTCCTTGGCATCTGATCTTTCACTCATCCTTTCCGGGAAGTTGCAGAGCTTGACCGAACTCATCCGGCTTCTCCCTCGCCCTTTGGGTACGTAATTTCTTGTAATTTTCCCTTTCTGTTGAAATATCTGCTGGCCAGCGTGTGCGTGTTAAGTTTTGGATTTCAGGCACTTCCTGGAAATTTTATCGGTTTAACTTCTTTTTATTTTTTAATTTCCCTCTTTCTCTTTGTTTTCCGTTTAATTATGTAGTTCCATTAATTCAACCTGATTTGGTTATTGCCTCCTGAAAATGGTTTCGATGTTCCTTTTTTTTGTCCCTTTTTCCCATTTTATGTGATTTTTTTTGTTTCCTTTTTGGTGTCTGATTTGAGAAAACGGTGGGGAAAATTGACGGATCTGATGTATGATGTGTTTGTTTTTTAACATGTTTTCGTTGCTTTAAAATCTCTCTTTCCTTTTATGGTTTTTGGGTGCTTTTTTTCTCTTTCAGATGTTTCCTGAAAACCAGTATTTTCGGTTAAATAAATTGACCTTGCAGCACGTTGTTGCGGATCTGAGTATTTTCGATGTGCATATGCAAGAAATACTTGTTTTGTGGATTTAGTTTCCATTTTTTCTTTGGGAAGTTGATCTTTTAAGGTCAGGGTTTGGGGATTGATCGGTGATCTTATCACTTTCGCTGGAGATGTCTGTGCGTTTTCGTCTATAAGATCATGTTTCAGGCTATATGTTTTACTTCCTCGGATTTACAGTTAGTGTTTGAAGAGGATTTTTTGTATCACTGAGGATTTTGTTATATTTTCTCCTGATTTTGCTGCTTTCCGGCTATATTTCCTACTCTTAAGAATTATAATCGGTGGATTATCTAATCGATTTTGATCGAGAAAACCTTAATCTTTGATTTTCCCACAATTTTGATTTATTTCCATTGAAGCTATTTTTTATTTACATTCTTCCCTCACGTTGACTTTGATTATTCATTCTGGACTAGTTCATGATGGTGTAGCATTATTATAATTATTTTTTGTTTGCAGGTGATTACTACTTGTTATCCCATCCCGAAGAACATTCGGAAGATTGTGAAACTGCAGTCTTATGTAGCTTAGACATATACCAGTGCAGGAATCAAGAGCAATTTTATAAACTTAATCAAGGAATTGCTATTGATTATAAGTTTGACAACGCTTGAAGTCATGCCGGTATCAGGCAATGAAGAGGTTTATTTCTGTTCTAAGTTTCTGCTTGGATTGGAGCCATATATATTTTTTCTTCTTTTGAATATTTGATTTAACTAATTTTTGTTTGCAGACTGGGGTTAAACCCATTTCCAGGCAGGCTAGTGATTACATTGCTGGTGTTCCTATCAAGAAGAGGAGGTTCCCATTGCTATGTCTTTCTCCACCTCCATCTGAAGAACCGACTTCTTTCGCAGCAGAAAACAATTCATTAACTGGTCAATTGGATTTGCTGCAGAAGGAGCAATCCGATTTGCTTCAAAAGGAGCAATCCGATTCGCTACAAAAGAAACAATCTAGCCCATCTTGCGGGTCCACTATATCAACTGCTAGTGCTGCAACATGTTATTCTGGTATATCTGATGCACACAAGAAACCTGTATCTGAGGAGCCCAAAGAAAATTCTGATGATATTAATGTTACTTTGTTCCAAAACATTCCTAACTACTCTAGAGTCAAACTCGAAGAACCATGCCTAAGTACTCACTCTGGTTCTGTGGGTAACATGGATTGCAAAGATAAGCTTGTTGCAGCCAAGAACTCTGAATTGCTGATAACATTGGCAAAAACGAAGTTGAAGGTAGCACCAAATGAAGCTCTTGTGCTTACCATGGGCAAAGAGACATATAGCAATGAAAAAGCTGAAGGCAAGTATTTATCAAAAAAACTTGGAGGCAAGTGTAAAGCAGAAATTCCTACCATTCCAGGGAATATTGAACTGACATTAGGATTAAAGGAATATCTTTTTCCAGCATTGGCAGGTCAAAACGGTGATGGAACAGGCCAGAAAAAGGATAGTTTAGAACCCGGTTCTCTGAATTTATCTTTGAGCAACGCAAATAGCAGTATCCAGTGGAAAAAGGATGATGTTGAGTTGAATAATGGTGTACAACTGTGTGCTAATAGGGCAAACTGGGATCTGAATGTTTTGATGGATGCATGGCCATGTTCTGCGAGTGATGCAGCTGCAGATCAGGTATCTGTTGATGACTTCAATCCAACTGATCGTACTCATGATATAAAACCTTTCATATGCTCGACTGGGATGATTGGCACTGCTTCATCTTCTGAACACAATAGCAGTAGTGAGAACAGAGCTAATTTTGACATATCATCCAAACTGTCTGGCCAACAAAATGAAATTGTTGACTCGCTTCATTTAGGCCTTTGTCCAATTTCTTTTCAGTCACAGGTGTGCCAGGAACCTTCCCGCTTATCTGCCAAAGAAGATTTTGGCAGGGTTTTTCCCAATACGAGCTTGCCTAGATGGGAGGCATCAACTAGCAATTTGGACAGAGTTAATCATAGGACCGTGAAATCAGAACCATTTGATGAGAGCATCAAGTTAGATAATATTGGAACTAAAGGTTATAGTATGGGACTATTAAACAGTAGAACACTAAAGCGTGAATTAATTGACTGCAGTCTTGCCAAGTCTTCAAATATTAGCGCCCTGAAATTAGGTGGTCCTGAATTTATTAAAACAGAACCAGTACATGAGGATAGACAAGCACTCAATAAAATAGAGGGGACATTGCGGGTAGAAAAACAAGTGCTTCAGGGTTTAAGTAATCATTCTATTGCCATGCCATCGCCCGGAACTGCACCGACGTCCTGCACTGCAGTTGAGCCTTCTTGTTCTACACAGTTGATTCTAGCCGGTGACGTAGCAAACAACTTTGAACATTCTAGGTGCACTGAAGGGGCCCATAGTAATGGGGAGGTGGTGCCTCAAGAAGCTTGTGAAAGCACTCAGCTGGTTGCTTCAGAAACAGTCGATACAGCTGTGGGTCATAATGGTAAAGAATCAAATACTTCTGTGATGACTGATAATGTAAGAGCTGAAGATGGAAATAGTGATGATCCTGAGCAGTGTAGATTACAATGCATGAATGACCACCTCCCTGATATGCGGGTTAGTGAAGATTCAGTAAGTGATGAGGAGAAGATTGAAATATCAGCTGATATGTTAGAAGATTCTTATAGTTCTGATTATGAGTCGGATGGGAATCATCCTTTAGCTAGGGCTATGGATACAAAACAAGATGGTGAAGAAGATGACTATGAAGATGGTGAGGTCCGTGAACCTTTAGTGGATAATGCAGTAGAGGAGGAGCCTATATGTGAGAAAGAAGCTGAACATGTTGATGATGGTGACTCTGATAATAGAAAGATGGACATTATTGGACAGGATGGTGATTATCATGCTACTTCATCTCATGTTGAGGAAAAAGACTTTAAAACAGAAGATCCTGATGAAACAAACAACAAAGATAATAGCAATAATGATGATAGAGTGGAGGGGGCGTCCAGCAGCAGTGCTGATAAACTTACATGCTCGCAAGAATCACCGACTGTTGAAAAGCTGAGTGGAGCTGGAACGAAGAGGCCAATTGATGACATTCAAGGAAGACCACGTGATCAATCGGGTAGTAAAGATTGCTTGAAGGAACAGGAGAAAGAATCATCGTCTGAACAAACTTCTAAAGGAAACCAAGAAGCTGTTGCCACTGTTGATGAGAATGTTAAAAAAATTCTCATGCTGGAAAAGAATGATACAGCTCTGCCAAAGATGGAAGCATCTGCAGATGGTGATGATGTGGCTAAGGACGTCAACAATGGCGGTATTAGGAGCCGTATTATAAATTTGTCTCGAGCTTCTCATGTGTTATCTCCTGGTAAAACAAGAACTATTTCTGCCAGATCATTGCCATCAGGAGCTGGAACGGAGATACCTGATGTAGTACTTGAGGGAGAAAACTTACATCCCCAAGGGAGGTGATCTTTCTTCTACCCATGTTTACTTTTATTTCTCTTTTTTTAGGGTTAATAGTTCTATTGTTCTCTGATTTTCTTACCTTTACTTTTTTTTTAGAGATGAATTATACATGGATGGCTCCCACAAATTTTCACGAGAGAGGCACCAAGATAACTCACCCAGAAATCCTAGGTTAAATTTTATGCGTGGAAGAGGGAGGATCACTAGTCGGTTAGACACTTTACATGGTGACTGGGATTCTGACCATGACTTCAATTCAGGATTTTATAATGGGACAACAGAGTTTCGTGTCCCCAGACATAAATATGCATCTGCTGTCGCTGACAGTGACCTTGAATATAATAGTTATAATATTGCACCAGAAGGTTCATTTTTTGGCACTGGTCGGGGAAGGAGGAAGCATTTAAATGATGACATTTTTCGCCATATACCATCAAGAAGACAATCTTTGGGTGGGAGAGACATCCTTGCTGCACGTGGTGGTGGTCAAATGATTCGCAGAGTTACTAGAAATGTGAGCCCAGGTAGATGTGTTGATGAAGATGGATCGGAAGTGGTTGGACCTAGGCATAGTGAGAAGTTTGTAAGGGTTTTTACTGATGATACAATGGAACCAATGTTCACACGTCCTCAACCTGCCTATGAAGGAGTAGGTGGCCATTTTGCCCGAGGTACTAGAAACTTTTCTTCTGTTCAGAGAAGGGGTCTTCCCCGAATGCATTCAAAATCTCCAATAAGATCCAGATCTCGTTCTCCTGTCCCATGGCCATCTCCAAGGAGAAGATCCCAAGATGGTTTTAGTGGACCTCCAGAATTGATTCATCGACGATCTCCTCCAATTTATAGGATGGAGAGAATGAGATCTCCAGATCGCCCTTGTTTCACTGGAGACCTGATGGTCAGAAGGCATGGCTCCCCACCGTATTTTTCACGATCATCTAATGATTTGAGGGATATGGATTCTGGACGGGACAATGGTCATCCAAGATCTGTGATTCCGAATAGGAGCCAATCTGGTCGGATTTTACTCAGAAACCGGCAATTTGATGCTATAAATCCCCGAGAAAAAACAGGCAGTGATGAGTATTTTGGGGGCCCAATGAATACCGGTCGGTTGCATGAGCTTAGTGGTGATGCGAATGGTGATGATAGAAGAAGGTTTGGTGGGAGACGTGGACCTGTTGGACCTGTCCGTTCATTTAGGCCTCCTTATAATGATGCTAATGGTGAGGGTTTTCATCTTAACTCAGAGGATGGCCCCAGGCCTTTTAGGTTCTATCCAGAAGATGATTCAGAATTCCATCAAAGAGGCAATCTCAGGGATCGGGGGTTTGACCAAAGGATTAAGAATCAGCCAGGAAATGCACATAGAAGAACAAGAAGCATTGAAGAGCAGGAAGTAAATTACAGGCGTGGGGGGCAGGTGTGGCAGGATGATGGGTTTGATGAGATCTCACGTGTGAAGAGGAAAAGATTTTGATTCTGATCCTGCCATGAGCTGATATTTCAGATGCTAGTGGAGATGGAAACTTGCAGTGTCTAATCAGGGACATTTTACTAGCTCAAAGGGTAAAGGAACTTGCTACTCTATTTGCAGTTTAAGCTGTGAAAGTAACTTAAGATGCAGGCTCTGCTTTTCGGTTACTTGTGATTCTATCCTGCTTGATGTCGTGCACATAGCTCAGTTGGTACTCTGGTTACTAAATCATCTCTTAACTCGTATAATCTTGTATTTCATAAATTAAGGTGGCGCATTATATACTTGTTGAAGTGTTTCGCTAAATCTTCAGTGGATCTCCTAAAGTTTCTCAAAGTATCTTCAACTCTTGATTTGGGTGCTTGGTTGGCCAGAGCTGGTATGCCGAAAGGAACTATTAGAACTTTGAATTAATCTTTAAACCATCAAAGAATAATCAATAAAGTTGCTAATTACCTAGTATTTGATCTGCTCCTTCACATTCCTCATTCCATCTCACGGGTATTATAAATCCTTCATTTGTAGGGAGATATACATGTAACTAAATATAAGAGGACTGTTGAGACAGTTTCCAGCAGGGTACTGAAGCTTGCATGAAGTACATTATACAATATACTGCAATTAAAAAAGAGTAAAGAACTTTGCAGGCTTTTATGGAGCTTGTATATAATACTTAGCTGTTGAAGCCAAAGATAATTGGGGAAGAATCTAGTGCGTCCTGTAATTTCGTGTGCATCTACAGCATGTTCATTTTTTTACGGCTGGTTTGAATTTTATTGATGGCATTGGATGGATGATTTTGTCATGGAGACTGTTCTGATGTCTTCAGCTAATTCTTGAACTGATGGGTTGGAGCCACAGCACACTTTTTACCAGTTCCGAAAGCTTATGCCATGTCTTGGGTGGATTCAATGTGAGTTGTGTTTTTATGCTTATTAATCTCAAGAAAAAGAGAAAATTCCCATGGATACTTTTCTTGGTTGTTTCTGCTCCATTTATATATAGCTGCTACATGAGACCGTGTTTGACTGGAAGGACAGAATGTTTTGGTTGGTGGCCAGTAGTAATGGTGCTTGCATTCTTTGACTGCTACATAGTGTGACTTTATTTGAGAGTAAGACGCCTAGTGTTGGTTCATCTGTGGCATCGATGAATGGTAGAAGACAGTTCACACGTTGCCTGCTTTTGGTGATTTGATCGACTCACTACTTAGACCTTAGTTTATTGAAACTGAGTATGTCGGTAAAACTAAGAATCCATTGGTATTCTATTAGTCTTTCTTTGCAGGGGTTTGCTTGAAGTAGGGGACAAACGATCCATCTGATTGTGCATCAGCTGAAGAAATCACCTTGTAGACCATAGTTTATTGAAACCGAGTATGTCGGGAAAACTAAGAATCTGTGGGTATTCTGTTAGTCTTTCTTTGCAGGGGTGCTTGAAGTAGGGGACAAATGATCTATCTGATTGTGAATCTGCTGAAGAAATCACCTTGATTAGGTTTTAGATGGTGGGGATGGTGTAGAACCTCCTACGTTGTGTCAGCTTATCCTTGGTTCGGGGACCATGTTGAACTTAGACTTCTAAAGTCTGTCGTTCTCGTCTTCCTCCACTGCTCTGGTCGGCTTCTTCCCGTTGTCCTGGCAATAACAAAAAACACTACTAGGAGTAATATTATTAGAGTTACATAAATTGCACAGGGTCGATTGAAGATTAGAGCTTGCACATAACCAAGGAATTTGTCTGGAGTCTTTGGGATCAGAATTTGTGGTGGATGGTTTTTTCGGGTGGTGATATTATATGAAAAAGGACCTGCTGTTAGAAAGCAGGAACAAAATTTGAGTGGGAAGGCCAAAAAGTTGATTGTATCGAGTGATATAGGGAAACTGGGAGGAAGCACCCGGGAGTATTTTGAACATTTCTTCCATGAAAGAGGGTATGGAGAATGAGGACTAATGGACTGTTAAATAGGTAAGCCGCCAGCTGGTGAAGATGACTTTTTTAACTATTTAGTGGACCACGTTAACATTTCCAGCCAATCACAGTCCACAATTGCGAGACTTAAGTTTATCGCTATGACATGTGGACACATTGATCGTCTTGTCGACTCGGCCCATAGTGTTGTCTCTTGAGTCTTGATAGCCAACCTAGTCCACAATATCAAATTTTAATGTAAAAAATTTAATAATCTTGACGAACTTGTCGGGCGTAAATATCCATGCCGTTTAAAGAGCTCGCAAGCTCTTCGGTATTGACACGGCCCACTTGCGAAAACAAGAAACTAACGAACAAAAGAAAGCGGTCGTGGACTTTGTTGCTTCTTGCAGCGTTAGGGTATTGACATTGGTGTAGTTAAAATTTTATGTAGTTTTGAATAAGAGCAATGTTACCTATCATCTCAACTTTTATCGTCCTATGATGTGGCATTAGATGATTGGAGATTATTTTTTATATTTCACTTATAAACCTATCATCTAGTGTCACATCATGAGATGATGGGAGGATGATAGAAGTTGGGATGATGAATAGATTTTTCTTTTGAATAAAATATTACCCATCTATTTTTTGTCCATTCAAAATTTTAATTCTACGTTGAATTAGGCATTTCATTTTCTATACTAATAAAATAGTATTATTTTTAAATTTCTTTAATTTTCTATATACTCTTTAATGTATATATTTTATATCTATTTTGTAATAGTTTTATATCTTAGCTTTTATAGTTTTCAATAATTTACACATCAAAGTACATAAAACATATCCAACAACCATTAATTAAGTTCATTATCAAACTCAATTTCATAGGATTAAGAAAAAAAACACAATTTCACAAAAATATGTACAAAATCAAATTGGAACTTTCATTTAATGTACAATTTGGGAGAAAATTTTACCATTCGAGTCTTGAGAGAGAGAGAGAGGATTTGAGTGAGAGAAAATTGCTTGTTGTGCAAGAGGAGAGGGGTTTGGTTGGTGTGCGGCAGAGAGATGAGAGAAAATAAGATAAAATAATAAATGGGGTGAGCAATTGTAACTCAACATATGTAAATAGAGAAATCTTTCAAACCGGTTTGGCTGTTATTATTCAATCAACAGCCCTCCACGTAAGTTTTTTATTTTACATACTG
Source organism: Cyclocarya paliurus (assembly GCA_029856935.1). Taxonomy (NCBI): domain Eukaryota; kingdom Viridiplantae; phylum Streptophyta; class Magnoliopsida; order Fagales; family Juglandaceae; genus Cyclocarya; species Cyclocarya paliurus. The sequence continues at coordinate 2,981,909 of JARVXP010000207.1, read as the reverse complement.
AGTATTTACCTATACCTGATCAAAAACTCATCACAGCCCTCTCTCCCGTGCCCTTGTTCCTCTTCCACCAAAGCACCCATCCCAGCGAAAGTGCAAAAAACACAACCGATGGACCTGGTTCCTCTTCAACGGACCTTGCCACCAAACCACGACGGAAGGTTTGAAGGAGTTTGAGGGTATTGCAATATCGAATGGAAGGGTTCAAAAACTATACGCTTCCATGGAATTTCGATTGTTCCAAGAGAAATTGCGAAATAAGAAAAAATAAAGCTATATCGATTGGAAAGTTCTAGAAACTATACAAAAGAGGCGAACGATGGTGGGCGACTCTCGCATGCGTGGCCATCCCTTGCAAAAATTCGATTTATGAGTTTCTTGAGTTTGCTTTCAACCCAGAACGTTTCTTTGCCTTTGCATTTACTTTCGATTTCTGATATCTATACAGAAATGTTCTCTTTGGTCTTTGAATACTTACGGCTTGTTTACATTGCATGTATAAATATGAAAGTGTTTGAATACTTCAGCCAGTGTTTTTTTTATGAAACTTGTTTAAGTCTTGTAACTATTTGACGAAAGTCGGTGTTTAAATTATTGGGGAAAGGGGTTTCGCAATTCAGGTAGCTCACGAGTTAAGGGATTTTTTATTAATTTTCAATTGCAGTTCGAGGAGGTGAAATCGGTGCAAATGGATGGTGGGTCTGTGATCTGTGGAAGAGGGAAGAAGAAAAGATGCAAATGAGGGGCTCGTGGGTGAAATCCGTGTCTTACAAATGATCTGTTGTGTGGTTGAGAGTATTGAAATTATTGTATGATTTTTGACGTGGCATCAGTTGATAGGAGGGCTGCTCTACCTTGTATAACAGCCTGAACGCTTAGAAGCGATTTACTGTGGGCTTTATGTAAGATGCATTTATTTTACTTATACCAATGCCGACAACTCTTTATTGACCAAACTTTGCATTGTAGCAGTAGATTTTATTTTGGACGTTGCTACGTCCACAGAAGATTTCTGAAATCCTCTACCAATCACTTAAAATCTTCATTTTTTTAATCTTTTCTTTCACTATTTTTTAAACTATTTAAATATTTAAAAAAAATACATATTCATTAGAAACACTTACTTAATGATTAAAAAAAAATTAAAAAAAAAATCAATAAAGAATTTCGGTAGAAATCTTACGCGGGCATAGTGTTTTCCTTTTATTTATTAGCCAATGAACGCTCTTAGCAGGGTGTAGATTATTTATAATTTAATTATATTTATACATGTACATATATGAATCTCAAATGCTATCCGTACGAGTCTCTCCCACCAATAATCCGATTTTCATATTTCTATGAGATCTCAAAGAATGTGGAACTCGATTTTAAAGCAAACATATTTATTTAAAAAATAAAGGATGTCAAATGAATACGCCAGTTTTCAAGTCTCGTCATACTAGATTATTATCGTCAGATATTGGGCTGATCTTAGGGCGCATTTTGCAAGGTAGAGTATTTGAACTCTTATGTGAGCCACTTATCAAGCTTGGATTTACGGTTTAGGCATTGTTTGGTTTTCTAAATTTTTCAATCTATCTGATCTCATTTCAATATTTAAATATAATTCAAATACGAATATTTTTTAATTTTTAACTTTTTTCATCTAAGAATTACTTAATTATTACAACTTTTTTAAATTTTCAAACAAAACACAAACAAAAAACAATTCAATTTTTTTTTTCAAATTCCAAAGTAAAAATGATATTAACAAATTATATTATAACCTTCTTTTAACTTTATAATTTGTTATGATCCCACATCGACCGAGTATGAGATTAGTTAGTGGTTTATAAGCCCCTAAACACCCTTATCTCGTAAGTCGGTTTTCAATTGTGAATTTTACCTAGTGGGTTTATAACAAAAAATTTTCATTCAATTTTTTCAATCTCCTTTTTCAAAACTTCATAAAATATCTTAATTAAAACTATTTCACTATTATTCTTAAATTATCTCACTACTATTTACAGATTTTTTATTTCATCTCATCTATGTAACACTATAACCAAATGAGGCCTAAAATATTTCTTTAGAGTGACCAAATCTTCCCCCCCCCCCTCCAATTAAGCAGGTAGACGATGAGCATACTCCGCAAGAGTGAGATTAATACCTTTAGAGCAAGATCATTAATGGTTAGTCACCCGAGTCATTTTATTTGTAAGTCGGTGTGGAGAATACTTAATTTGCATAATTGACGTGATATAATTTGATTTGTATGTTCAAATTTTAAAATTTACTTTACAAGTTAAATCATATCATATCAATAGTATATAATGTGTTTCTTAAACATTGACTTGTAAATAATTTTTTTTTTTTCTAATCACCTGTCTTTACGTTAGAGGTGCTTTTAAAATTATCGTCGTGTTCTCTATTGATATTTAAGTGGCATACAATTCAAACATAACTTGAAAAACAATCTCATCGAAACATCTTACATTGATTTTAGTGGCATACAATTTATTTTATTTTATAAAATTAAAAAAATCTCTCACAAAAACTCTCTTCCATTCATGTTTTAATGGACCATGCCATTGTTTTAAACTCAAATAAAGCACACTTCAAAATTTTCATGAATCTAGACATATTTTAATGAGTTTACATCAAAACACTATTAAAATCATCTCTTTTATATATATATAATCTCAATAAACTTTCAAGCAAATATTACGTTCAACCATTCTCATATCGTTTTTTTTAACAACTGATATGGGTGCCAATGGACACAATATGGACCTTCTATATAGTATGAAAAATACTATAAATACAAATGAATCTCACAAAGAGATTCCACATATTAATATAACACACTACATGTGTATCATGTCTCCCTTTATTCTTTTTTTTTTCCCCACCCCCTCAACCCACCAAGAGAATAGAGAGAGAGAGAGAGATCTCGTAGTTGTTGGTGAAGGACGGCGATAGTGACGTCAGTGAGGGGTTGGGAGAGGGAAAGGGGGGACACATCGTAGAGAAGAGGAAAAAAGAAAGAGAAAAAAAGATACGTAACACATTAATAATATGCTACATCAGTATGTGAGACCTCTTTGTATCTCTAGCAATCTTCATATAATATATATATTCATGTGAATGGAAGAATTGCAAACATAATAAATACAAATAAATCTTAAAAAAAAGGGAAAAAATATTTTAGTTTCTTTAATTGTTTCATGGTATAATTTTCTTCTTTATTTTATTTTTCTTCTCACTTGAATGAATCATATTTTAAGATTTTCGTCATTTGAAATAAAAGAAACATAAATATAAAATAAGTATTACAATATTATGAATGCACGGGTGATTCCAAATAAAATTAAACTTTTAAATAAATAATATTCTGTTTTGCTTTGAGAGAAGAGTTTTAGAAATAAAAGTTTTATTTGGAATTGGAAATTTGGAAGCCGATTTAAAAAGGGAAAACGCTCTGTCCCGACAAAGAATCCTTCTAGTCATTTTTTTTAATTAATGATTATGTAAATAATTTTTAATAATGTTATGATTTTTTTTAAATGTTTAAAAAATGTTTAAAAAGACTATAAAAATTTATATAAAAAAAAAAAATCTGGGTAACTTCTCTCGGGCTACTCCTCGGTGAGCGTATTACTGTCCTTTTAAAGAATTACGACGTCTATGATTATAGTCGTCGATATATTTAGAAAATCCCAGTATCCCACACGAGTTATCGACCATAACCTTCCTCTACCGCCAAACAACATTCAACAAGTCCTGTCCCCCCCCGATCACGATTCTTCCTAGACCCCCGCTTGGACCTCCCTCACTCGCTCTCTCTATGAAATCTTCGAATTACAGTAATTAACTATAATTGTTTTCTTCTCAGAATTTCATTAGTCATTAGCTTCTTTGTTTCCGGCCAAATAAACTTCATCCATTTTACTTGCTTTTTATAAGGTTTGTTTTTTCGGTTGTATATATAAATTTGGTTGATATTTTGTTATCTGAAAGTTGCTTCTTTATATCTTCGATTTTTGCTTCGGGTGCTCCGAATCAGGCCGAAATCGACTTCTCCCTGCGAATTCGAGTTTCTGTTGAAGGTTTGGATCGTTTACCATTTATTTCGAGCCGATTAGGGTTTTGAAATTTCTGTATTCTTCGGGTTCGTGATTAATCAATCTTTCAGTGAAGCTATGCGTGTGCTTATTAGATTATTGATGTGCTTAATCAGGTTGTGGATAAGACGATGAATCAAGGAGGTAGTACTGAGACCATTGCTCCCGCGCAGACCAATTCCCTTGAGGTAATTTCGAGGCACTATAGCTTTCTTGTTTCAATCTCTGTTCGATTGTATAAGTTTAAATGAATGCAATTGTAATTCTTCTTGGTAGATATATTGGTTTTTTTTGGTGCTGTTGTGAACTCTTTATTCTCGTAGGTTGATTCACTGAGCAAATTTTTCTGTACAAGTGGCTGAAAGATAGGAATCTCCACTTGAGAGGTTTTGATGGTGCATCAAGATGCGTAGAAATGGCTAATGGTTCTATTTTGTGAGGGTTAATTATCTATCGGCACTAATTTTTCTGTTGATTTGCTCGTAGTTTTAGATTTTTTTTTTCCTTTCCTGGGGAGCACAAATGAAATGTATTTTTTTAAAGTCTATTGACTGGTGTTAAGGACGTGTTTTACATCACCAACCACATGGATCACTTGCAACGAACAAAGGGGCGGCACTGGTTGCCCTGTGGAGTCTCTGATGTCAAAGTCAGTATAGCAATATGAGAGTAAATGTATGTAAAGAAGAAGTGAATCAAGTTTAATTCAAGTGTAGTATTGTTACCTCTTGTAGGCTATTTATAGAGGTTATTTCGTTGGAGTGATAGAGCTTAATTTCCTTGTGGAGCTTTTTCCTTTTAGGAGTCTAAGTCTATCTCTTATTAGGAATCTGAGTCATCTCCCTCTTAGGAGTCTGAATCCCTTCTTCTTAGGAATTTGAGTCCCTTATTGACTTTATCTCTTAGCTAAAATTATTGGGCTCAAATATCCCTTCCAACTGGTATCGGGGTTTTGAGGGGGCTTGCCTGAAGCTTAATGAATATATGTCAACAGTGACGATACTTTCCCAACCTACCCAACAATAATGGATCAACTATTAATTAAAGAGGAGTGCTATAGACACAAAAGAATTGCACAAAACTAAACTCACAAATTGATGTGGTTTAATTAGATCTGTTAAATCTATTTTATAATAAAAGTAACTTTATAATCTGATGTATCACATTAAGCCAAGTCCGTTTGTAGAGTTGTTTTTGTGTAATTCCTTTGTGGCTAAAGTATTTCTCTTAATTAAAAATCAAAACTGAGAGTAAGGGCTCTATTTCCCAATTAAATTTTTCTTAAGAAATCACTGCTTTGAATCTTGACAAATTCACCTCTATAGAAATGAAAAAATGAAATGAATTTAAGAATTTGAATTCTGATTCAACTGTTTGAATTTATTTTTCCCATGCACTGGGGTTACGTGCAATAAAATTGCATACAGTCAACTTGGACTAGGATATATCAATTTGCATTGGTTACGTCTGGGGAAAATTTTGTATCGTGATCTGCTGCTATTGTATTGCCAGGTTCTTTTGATGTATTCCATATTTCTTTTTTCATCTCTTTACATCAATTAATACCTGTTGCAACTCGTGTAAGTTTCATATCGAGATTGCTTCTTAAATTCTGGTGGTATATTGGTTGCTGCAAATGTTAACTGTTATTACATACTCTGCATTCGTTTCTTTCTCAGAATTGGCACATACTTGATGCAAGCCAAGGACAAACTTCTTCATATTTTCCCCCAACAACTGGGCCAGAAGCCATATCATGGACCATCCACCAGGCGGATCATAGCTCCACCCAGAATGGGATCCTTTCTAGCTCCACTTCCACTTATCAATATGACTACCACACACAGCCACCGACAAGAAATGTTCAAGATGGCCAGAATGCAGCATCCGTCCCTTCTAGTTCATCAAGTTTGGGATCAGCAAATGTGTCACACGATTATAATGGCCATGCACCATACCCTAATTCTACAGATCCATATGGAAGCTCTGGATACCTGGGTTACTGTAATAGCCATCTGCAGCAGCAGTCTAACCATTCCAGCTATCAACAGCAGCAGCCTAACCATTCCAGCTATCAACAGCAGCATTCTAACCATTCCTACTCACAGCCTGTAGGAGCATTTCAAAACACAGGTGCTCCTTATCAGCCTCTTTCCTCATTTCAGAATACAGGGTCTTATGCTGGGCCTGCAAGTTATTCAAGCACTTACTACAATCCTGGTGATTATCAGACAGCTGGAGGTTACCCAAGTAGCGGTTACAGTAATCAGACTGCATTGTGGAATGATGGCACTTATACAAATTACGCTACCCATCAATATGCAAACTACAATCCAGACTCAACTGGTACTTATAGCTCAAGTACTGCACCTGCACCCTCCCTACATTATCAAAAGCAGTACAAGCAATGGGTAGACTATTACGGTCAAACAGAAGTCAGCTGTGCTCCTGGCACGGAAAATATCTCTACTGCTAATAAGTCTCATGTTGCACGTCCAGTACCTGGAGTTAGTGGTGGATATGAAACTTCGAATAGCCAGACACCACCTTCTTACACCCCATCTTGGAGGCCAGATTCCAGTTCATCTGACTTGCCCTTAGTGCAGGTTTTAATTTCTTTCTATACAGAGTCTGGAGGATTTATGTGCCTTTTCACTTGCTGTATTTGATATTCTAATGCAAACACACACACACACACACCCTCCACATATATAATTAGTATACACGAGAAATTTCCATTGAGTACTCTTACAAAGTCATACTTAGGGATGCAATTTTATTTCTTCAGATCTTTGTGCCATATGGTTTTCTTGACAGATCACCCTGCATCTATCTTGGGTTAAACAATTATTTTGCACTGACACTTGGTGGTTAAATTGTTGTTATCTTTCTCTGTTTCTTTTTTCTTTTGGTCAGCCTACTGTAGGAAGTAGTGGTTCCAATGATATTTACTGGCATGATGGAGCTCCAAGTTCTCAAGTTCTCCATACTAGTCCCATGCAATCCCAATCTCAAAAGCCTCTGGATCCGAAAACTTCTTATGATAGCTTTCAGGATCAGCAGAAAACTGTGTATTCTCAAGGGCCTAGTGTACATTATCCTGCTACTCATCCTGTGCCTCAGAGTTATCAATCACCCATGCAAACTGTTCCATCTTTGGATACACAAAGGGTAAGCAAACTGCAGATTCTAACAAACCCTAGAATTGCTTCGAATTTGACCTTCAATTTACCGAAAATCGACAAGGATAGTTCTGCAACAAGTGCAGCATCAAAACCTGCTTATGTTAGTGTTTCAGTTCCAACTGCAAATCAGAAAGTAATGTCTGATAATGCTGCTGATTCTGTACTTAAGGTGAGATAAATTGTTGCCATCCATCAAACTAATTTTTCATAAATGTTTATCTTATATGATATGGAATGCAAGATTGGACAGATGCTGCAAGATGTAGTTACTAAAATCAGGTATCACAAAAAATTTTTGTTGGATAAATTAATAATTTTATTAATAGAAATCTATGGCTTCTACTCAGTCACACATATATGAGAGATGCACCTAAACAAGAGAGGAAAAAAGAGCAAGAAAGTTCTGAAACCATGATCCAAAGATAAAGAGAATTTTAAGAAGTAAAAAAAAACCCTAAGATTTTCCATTGTCCTCTTGCAATCCTCAGCTCCTATAATTTATTTCCCTCCAAACGCACCACATCCAACATGAGAGGATCATTTTTCATAAAGTTGTTCTATGAAGATTTTAAATGTATGAACACTGCAAAGCATAATCATGCTTTTTAAAAATGCTGGAAACTATCATACTTGGGTCTCTCTCTTGTATACAGCTTGTGTACATGGGCTATGCCTATTATTCCATAAGTAAATTATTTATCACTTGTAACAAATGCTGGAAGCTCATTTATTTTGCTTTGAGGTACAACGATTGCGATGTCATGTTTAGAAAATGGAAACTTCTTTTAATCTTGAATAAATAATGCATTGCATTAGCATAATCATCTTTCTTTCTAATGCCGGAAGCTTGTACATTTTCCTTTGAGCTTTGTGATGCAATCCTTGGGAGAGTTCATGAACTTCTAGTTCTTGGGCTAAAGGTTGATTGGTTTTCTATGAGTGGTTTCAGATTAGTTAGGTGGATGCTGTATGTCCAGATGCCAAGGGGATTTTTACAAAAAAAATAAATAAATAAATAGAGAAATGCTTCATATTTGTTTGCTTTTTTCGTTCATTTTAGTGGGTCCTCTTATTTGGTTGAGCGGCAACCTATGTATTCATTTTATCCATCGTGATGGTTGAGAGCTGGACAGTGTTGAATTTAGTTGGGCACCGAGTCTTTTCACCTGATTCATGCTTGGTGGATCTGCATGTCATGCTGCTTTAAATGCACCTGTGCAGTCAGTCTTTTACTATTGTAATTTCGCTTTTGGATTTTGATCACTTGAGTGGCCAATGTTGCTATCTGATATTTGGACGACTTGATATATTCTATCTGTATTTGGACGGCATGATGTATTCTATCTGTATTTGGATGGCATGATATATTCTATCTATCTAATGGCATAATATAGTTCAAATGACACATTAATTGGTTTATTTATGAGCATGTTTTGATGTTATAGCCTATGACTCTCTTGTTGCTTGCAGCCTGGTATGTTCCCCAAATCACTACGTGGTTATGTTGAAAGGGCGTTGTCTCGCTGTAAAGATGACACACAGATGGCAGCCTGTCAGGCTGTCATGAAGGAGGTAAGCCATGAAGACAAGTCGTTCTGTTTTGGTTGCCAAACTTCTTACAGTGTAAAGTTTGAAGTAATCTGACTTGTGATAAGCAAAACTGTGAATGAAACCCAAGAAAAGCATTCAAAAGTTAGAAAGGATATAAAACTTCCAGAGTTTTGAACAATGGATAACGTAAAAACAATATATTAATGTGTTTCCTCCATGCCATTTAATTTTTCTTTTTTCCCTTTTGGGACATCAAGATAAGCCCGCTTCCAAAGCAATGCTTATAGTTATACGAATTTTCAGACTATTCTTCTTCATGTTGGGGTAGAAAAGTAATAATTGATGCTCATTGAAAAAATATATAACTTGTCTAAAAGTACTAATTGATGTCTTTGAAAAAGTTTGGGTAAGTTTGGATAATAGTGACCTTTATTTGATTGTGATAACTAACTAGCATTGAGTGTACTCAGTTGAGACAGTATGAACAAAGTGGGAGTGATAATAAAATCTAAAACCTGTGGTCATTTTTACTCTCCTGACATGCATGCTTTCATGTGTAGTTCTATAATTAAATTTCTTTTTTGGACTTTGATTTTTAATACCATTTATGTGATTTTTTGGTAATTTAATTTTATAATTGATGTGTACTTACTTGACAAAAAAAATCGTTACCTCTATTTTTAGTTGATCACAAAGGCAACTGCTGATGGTACACTTAACACACGAGACTGGGATATTGAGCCTCTTTTCCCACTACCAAATGCGGGTGCAGTCAACAAAGAGTACTCTCTCTCTCTCTCTCTCTCTCTCTAGTTTCATGGCTTGTATTTCTTTTTGTATGTTTGCCTTTGCCTTTGTGAAGAAAAATCTAAGGATTGACAGACTTTTTATTTTGGGTTCAAATTGTTTTTCTTCTTTTTCCTCTTTATCTTTGTGGATTATTCAAAATTCTATAGCAAATCCATTTCCATTACAAGAAGCATCGTTTGGAGTTGTTACCTTTGTCTCCCCGACCACGGATTCTTTAATTGATGATGTCAACTTTCTCCTACAAGGACATTTACTAGTATTCTATCTTAAAGCACTTGTGTATGTTATGTACAATTTTTTGCGACACACGAATAGACACCCTTCTTTTTTTGGGGTGGGGGGTTGTAGGGGTTGAGTGGTGTGTGGATGGGAGGTTCACAAGTCTAGCAATAGAAGAATCAGAAAGATGGTTTGATGGACAAGGGAATAACTAAAGAAAGAAAGGATAAGGAAGAAGGAGCTCTTTTGTCTCCAGCAAATCCAAACCACATTGTTTATTGTGACGATGAGGCTTGTAATTGGGTAGGATGTTTATATCAACCTAAGACGAGCAATGTTTAGAATTGAGTTGTAATGGAAATTACAATTTTTATTTTTATTTTCTATTACTAATTTTTTAATGCATCCAATCTTATTACCTGTATGATTTGTATAATTGTATGTCTATAATGGACAACAGATAAAAATCCTTCGATGGGTTAATTAGTCTCCCAAATTAAATTTTACATATCTAAACTTAAATGAAATCTCTTTATAAAAAACTTGAATGTTTTAATCAAAACTTAACTAAATATATTCTGCAATTAGGGGGCTAAAATGCCCTTTTATTGAAAAACTATGTAGTCCTTGCACTCCCAAGAATCCAAAGTTTTAAGGGATAAGTTCTCATGATTACATGATTCATTGGGTATTGGAAGACCCTTTTGTCTTGGATTAATAGAGGCAAGGTCATGTTTGTCTGAAAGATTCAAAACTCAGTGGAGGATTTTGTTGAGACTGGATGATGAATAAATTAGTTTAAATTTCTTTTAGAGCATTAGCATTGGTCTATGCATATGCATATGTACAATCATCTCTTTTGCATATCCATTTTACCATTTAAGTAAAACTTCCATATTGACTTATACATATTTGAGACAAAATAATAATAAAATATTATTTTATTATTATTAATTTTTTTCTAAAATCAATTTTTTATATATTATATTAAAAATATAATAAAATGAAAATTATATATAATATATTATAATAATAAAATTAATATGTAGGTGAATGTTTGTTGTGTTGTTGAGGGAGGGAGAAGACGAAAAGATTGTGGGAGAGAGTGGAAGGGGAGAGAAATAATGATTAAAATATGTTTTGTAGAGTGAATAGTTGCTATCCAAATTTGGATAAGAACTGTTCATAGCTAGCTATATATATGCATATGCATAAGTCAATGTAGATGATTTTAGAGTCATATTATGCAAATATGACTTTGCATATGCATATGCATAGACCAATGTGGATACTCTTATCATTGTTTATGTATGCATATAGGCCTATCTTGGATTATGTCTACGGTATTCTAATTTATCCTCAAATGCTTTCTGTTCTGTAGCAGTTTTCAGTGCTCAACCCCAGGTTTGGCATTGCCAGAGTACAAAAGAAGTCCTAGTAGACGATCTAAAAGTAGGTGGGAGCCTTTACCGGAGGAGAAACCACTTGATAAATCAGCATCTACTGTGAATAACACTGTGAAATATGGTGGCTGGATGAACGTGAAGGAGAGGGACAGAAAGGTATTCATGTAATGACACTTGTTTTTCTGGGAAACTACAATGCTGCTTAGGTTACATTCAGTCTTCCCTTTTAAAATCCTGTGTTTCATTTTTTTATTAACCTGTTCTACCCTTTTTGGGGGTGGGTGGGTGGGAGTGGTTTGGAAGAGGTGTAATCCAACTATTTGACTTGGTGTGTATGCGTCCATGTCTGGGTCCAATGACTTGCACATTTTTCACTTAGCATATATTTCTACAAGTTTGTTTCTGAGAAGCATGTCTAATTTAGATTTTTGGTACTTGTTACATTGCTTAAAAAATTGTTTGCAGCCTTTTGTGGGGAATAATGAGAGCAAGGAGAATAATTTTGGTGCTGCAAAATACTCTCCACTGGACCAGAAAAATGCAAGTAAGAATACCCAGAGGCTGGTTAAAAAACAACGTTTTGCTGATGGTTTCAATGCTGCTGATAAAGGTGATGTATCTGGTGAGAGCAGTAAGGAACAAAGTTTAACTGCATTTTACTGTAGTGCAATAGCACTTGCGAATACACCAGAGGAAAGAAAGAGACGTGAAAATCGCTCTAAGCGTTTTGAAAAAGGGCAAGGGCAAGGACAAGCAGAAACCAATCACTTAAAACAAAAAAGTGCTGGAGGAGGAAACCTGTACAGTAGAAGGATTAGTGCCCTGGTGCTTAGCAAAAACTTTGAAGATGGTGGCACCAGGGCTGTTGAGGACATTGATTGGGATTCCCTTACTGTCAAGGGGACCTGCCAGGAGATTGAGAAACGTTATTTGCGTCTTACATCTGCACCCGATCCCGCCAGTGTAAATACTTTTTGTCATTGGCTTTTAAGATATTTAGAGTTTGAACCAAATCTCAATAATGAACTGGTGGAATCTACGAGAGCAATATAACTAATTTTCTCAACATTTTACACAGGTAAGACCAGAAGAAGTATTAGAAAAAGCTCTGGATATGGTTCAGAAATCACAAAAGAATTACCTATATAAGTGTGATCAGTTGAAGTCTATTCGGCAAGATCTAACTGTACAACATATTCGCAATCAACTAACAGTAAAGGTATATATGATGCCTGTTAATGGTGATCTCTTCCTCTCCATCTCTCTCAGCACAATTGTGGTGATCTCTTGCATACACTCTTTGGATGGCCAGTGGGTTCCTGTTACCTTTTAAAAATAATAAAAAATTAATTTGCTTTTGTTTTAAACCTTGGGTCTACCATCTAGCCTTAAGGCATTAGATTTCCTCCCCCCCATGGGTTCTCATTGGTTTGAATGCATGAGTTTCTAATACTCTCGGGCGCACATGCACACATACACGGGTCAGTTTCAACTTTTGATATTGTTACATCCCTCTATTAAGTTTTCGTTTATCAATATTCTATTGAACCTACCATTTAATGACATGACCTGGTATAAACTTTTCATGTATTGTAACATTACTTAGATTAGCATGTAGCTTAAACTCAACATTATATGTATATATTTGTGTGTTTTGGAATTGCTTATGTCCATACATCATACCCATGCTGCAGGTATATGAAACCCATGCCCGATTAGCTTTGGAGGTTGGGGACTTGCCCGAGTATAATCAGGTTGGTGATCTTAACTTTTCTTGATTTCTATCTTATTTTACATGGTTTTTCACTTTTGCTTGCCTCATTTCTCTGGTTCCTATAAAATTTAAAAAAAAAAAAAAAACTCTGGTTCTGTTAAGTTTGCTACACTGTTTTTCATGCACAACTTTTTAGACTATAATTCATGTTTCATACAAAACCATCTTTATGTTAAAATTGATCAGTGGAGCCATTTTTGTGTGCTGTTACACAGCCAGCCTCTGAATCATAAATGGTGCCTAAAGGAATTATCTGTATACACGCACCAGTCTCAACTTCCAATAGATGCAGCCTTTTTTTTTTTTTTTTTTTTACTGGCACCGGGAGTGCATGGGTCCTTGGCAAGAAGTTTTCTGCGAAATTCAGTCCAATGGCCCTTAGAGCACTGGTATCATCTGCATTGGAGTAGTCAAATACTAGTGGCTTCAAATATGAGCTACAGTATTTCTAAGTGTTTCTTTTTTTATATAGGTAAATTTCTAAGTGTTTCTTCATATTTGAAGATGTACTGTTCATCTTCAAAAGTGATTTTATTCTAAAATATCAGACCCAACTGCTCATAACTGCTTCAATATATTAAGATCTGCTTCTATATTATACTTGGTCTTGTATATTATACATGCTCTTGTATATTAGGTTATCAGTTCACATATCAGTCTTCAAGAATAAGTTGGTTTTGTAAATTAGGTTGAGGAAAAAAATTAGTTGGGTAACAATAATTTAAGTAAAAATTAAATTTTTAATTAACACATGGTTAGTGTAGTTGCAAAATATGAAAAAAATTATAAATATTTTTATTAAAAAATAATATTGTATTATTATTTTGATTAATCCAATGTAGGGTTATGACTTGAATGGTTTTGAATTTATGGAAAACATATACTTTAAGCTAAATTTTGGAGATGACTTTGATGAAGCTAATGCTAATGCTAATGCTCTTAGAAATTGTTTTTTTTATAAGTGCTCTTAGAAATTGTTTGCACCCAAGGGTTCAAACCTTAGATCTGGAGAGAGCATATCATCAAGACCAAGGCTTTTACCACTTGAGTCAACCCCTAAGGGTTAATATATATGTAGCTTTTAGTGTAAGTCTGTAATGTTTTTATTACTTAACGGTTTATTGCAGAATATTTTGGGCATCATATTTACTGTGCCTTCCTCGCATTCCTGTGTTCATGGATAATTGTGAAAATACCAGGATATCTTGTAATGTGAGAATTTGGCAGAAAGAAATAATTTTTAAGTGACAGGAAAACTCTAGTTTCAGGGGGTACCAGGCTCGCGTCCCTGCTAGAAAGGGGGAAAACTCAATTGCATGTTTATGGGTAAACTAGTGTTGTTCAACAACCCAGCTACTCACTCCATTGCATGTAAAGAGCCACGAGTTATAATATGCTTTGAGGAGCTGGGTTGTGTTCAATCATGTAAAGGTTTGTTTTATTGTTATTAGTCAATGGAATTGGGGGTATGCTATCTCTTTTACAGTGACTTTGGTTAAATGAGTTGGTACCAAAACTTTTTTGCTACCTTTTATTGACAACGAAATGCTTCATGGTAGCAATTTCTTACCTTTTGTTTTAATAAATGTAGAAGGAGTTTAAGAGACCTTTGCTCTATATCTCACTGTAATTTTCAAAGATTTTATAGTGTTAATATGAATTAGAGTTGCTGGTTAACCTTCTTCTATGTTATTTCAGTGCCAATCGCAATTGCAAACCCTTTATGCGGAAGGTATTGAGGGATGCAATATGGAGTTTTCTGCGTACCACCTACTCTGTGTCATTTTGCACTCCAATAATTACAGAGATCTCTTATCATCGATGTCAAGGTGGGTTAATTTGCAGAAAAATGACTAAGCTTTCATTGTTTTGCTTCAAATAATTAAGTTATAACGTGGCGTCAGCTATGCATTTTTTTATTTATTGCATGTATGGTTTGATTGTCGTGTAACAAGTTTGAACTAATTAGAAATGCCATATGCTCCCTTCATAGCCATTAACCCACTGAAACTTCTATGAATTTTGATTGGAAATGTCTTCTTGGTTACCAGATTATCAATTGAAGCGAAAAGGGATGAAGCTGTAAAACACGCCCTTGCAGTTCGTGCAGCCGTCACTTTGGGAAATTATGTCTTATTTTTTAGACTATACAAGACAGCTCCTAACTTGAATTCCTGCCTTATGGGTGAGTATATGTTATTTAATTACCTCAGAATGAGTCTTCATCAGCAACTCCATAAGTTTTTTAAATATGTAGCTCCATAAGTTAATGGCTACTTAGAAAGAGTCAATAATCGTTTATAATCTTTTTGTAGATCTCTATGTTGAAAAGATGCGGTATAGGGCCGTGAGCTGCATGTCTCGCTCGCATCGCCCAACATTACCTGTTTCATACATTGCTCAGGTGCTGGGCTTCACCACACCAAGGAATGAAGGAAGTGATGACGAGGACTCAGATGGATTAGGGGAGTGTGTGGATTGGTTAAAGGCACATGGTGCATGCCTTACTGCAGATAACAATGGAAAGATGCAACTTGATACAAAAGTATGTTCAACCTCACGAGCTATGAATTTTGAGGGGGTTGGGCTCAAAATGTGTTGTTCTTGATCAAAATCTGAACACGGCATTGAGATGGGGCTCATTTTATGCCCTTGTGTGGTGGTAGTTGATAGAATACTGCAGTGTTTCACGACCCCTTTCTTTAACGGCATGTTAATTAACAATAATAATGTTTGATGTACAGGCTTCATGTTCAAGTCTTTACATGCCGGAGCCGGAAGATGCGGTGGCCCATGGAGACACTAGTCTTGCCGTTAATGATTTTCTGACGCGAACATCCTTATAGTTGGAGTTGATTGCACCCAAATGTGTTTGTGCATTATTAGTGAGAAAATGAGTGGAAAATCCCACCGCCTTCAACGATCTGTTTTATTATGAAAGGGGTTGATATTTACGACTGGAACTTTCGAGGTTGAGCCTAGTGGGATTGCCTGTAACTTTCTTATTCTCTTTAGGAAAGGGTAGATCAGAGCTGTACGAAAATGGAAGTATGACTAAAAATAGAAAAATTCTTTTGGTGAAGACAAACGATAGTAAATGTATTAGAAAAATTAACTTGTGATTAATAAGAAATTATCATTTTTTCCACTCAGTATATTAATGTAAAGCTCAAAAACAATATATTGTCTTTACTATTTTAATTACAGTCGTCGTTTTTCATAGACATGAATCAGTAGTAAATTTTTGGGCAAAGCCGTTGTGATATTACAAAATAAATAAAGATTAGCATATAATGTAATAAAAGCACTCGGAAATATTCACTGAAATTGGTTCTCATATCATAATTCAGAAAAAAAAAAAAAAGATTTTCAATCCTTTGGAGGTGGAGATTGGGGCCAAACGCTGACACTCTCTTTCTCATATTTAACGTACAAAGCCCCAACCGCCGCCACGAAATATATCTGAATTAGAATAATCGACGGCGTGTGATAATTTATCACGCTCTTACCAGTGGCCAGCTCCACCAACAGCAAAGCCGATAGCCCCAGAAGGGCGATGCGTCCGTTTATCCTCTCGCTGAATGGACTGAACCCAAGTTGTACTTTCAATCCCCCCGACACTGGCTCTTTCAGCGACACTGGTGGCAGGTACAATCCCGTTCCCGATGACCCTCCTGGCTTCTTGGATTTTCTTCCCTTTCGGAGCTCCGCTTTCTTCCCGGTACCCCTCCGGTAACGGAGGCGGACCTGTGAGAGGCGGTTCTCGAAGGAGTCCGATTCGGGGTCCGCTCCAGACTTGGAGGGCTCTTCGGGTTCCGGCTCGGATGGGGGCGTTTGTGGATCCACGGCTCGGGTGGTGAAGGAGTGAAAAGGTTTGGTCGCATGAGGTTTGGATGCTGCTGACGCGAGTGGGAAAGTGTTGGTGAGTTGCAGAGACGAAGATGGTATGGTCGCCATTCCTGCTACGCAAGCGTTCTATCACTCGCACTCGCACTCGCACTCGCACTCGCCGTGTTTCGTCTTCTGGATAAGAAATGCTGTCTGTTTGATATATTTTGTAAATTTTTCCAATATAATTTTCTTTTAGCTTTTAGTGCGTACTATATATTTAGTGGTGAGAATCCTTGGGCAGCTGTCCTGGGCTTTATGGATCACCGCTCTTCTGAGCCAGCAAATCATGGTATCCTCTATTTTATTTAGTTGATTGAGAAGTAAAATCTCATCTTTTTATTATTATATATATATATTAAATTTTTATATAAAATATAATAAATAATTTAATTTTTAAAATTTAAAATTAATAATAATATTAAAAAAATAATATTATAATAATATTTTATTTTATTAATTTAAAATCATTTCATTTCAATTCACTATCTAAACGACACATTAGTATTCTATCATTCGCGAAAATAAATATATATTTTTATATTGTAAGATTTTTTGTAATTTCTTTACGATCTTTAATTATTTTTTTTGTTGTCTAAATTAGGATATAGAGATTGAATATAACAACATCTGTTTTGAATCATAATAAATGTTTATTCTTTTTAGTTTTAATCTTTTCACTCTAATTTTTTTCTTTTTAAAAATGGATTTTTTTTCTTAATTTCAATTTTGGGCTTATGAGAGTAGAGTTCGTCTCATCAAAACATGGACCGCCGAATGGCTAAATCTAATCATATAACTACATCTAATTACTCAACTAAGGGTCTATCTTATTTAGACGCCCAAACAGTGTTTGGTGCTTATTAAGGTGGGCTGGGCCTAGACCCACTAAGAGGCCTGCTAATTAAGAGCTTTCTTTTCTGTTACAGTCTACAGAGTTAGCCTAGCTCGGCCCCCGGGCAGGATACTCTCTTGCTATTTTGGCTGGTAACGTTTTTAAAGCTTTCTTGACATACAATCAAAGGAGACTATAAAAGTGTTCCCCTTGGCCCGGATATGGTGTAAGGGCAAGGCTCAAGACACTAGTACTAACGAAAAGGAAAGAAAGAAAAGTTGGAACTAGCAATTCCCATAGCATGTCTAAACACAAAACTAAAGACTAATCATGGTTGATAATGACAATGCTGTACGTAATCTTAACCTCGAAGGAGGATAGGAATTAATGGAAACCAACTAATAGAGTTGTAGGGACCCAAAACTTCCCTCGTTTGTCTCCATGCCTCTAAGCCTTAATAGTTAATTAATTACTAACAATATTAGCCATATAAAGCATTGATCAAGTTAATTGTTACTCTGCAAGTTGCTAGCTAGGGGAACGGCCTTCTAATTGTACTAATTTTGTCCGAAGTGCAAGACAATTGTACATTGTATACGTTTCATCCAGCTAACATTAAATCAGTAGTACTGTAAATGAAAATGCATGTGTGTACAAATATATGATCTGTTTGTGACAATGAAAAGATCTTATCAGCGAAGTAATGAGAGAGATCAATACTATATAGTGGGATTAATGTATTTATAATATAAGACATTGTCCCGGCCTGCATGCATCAAGTTATCAACGAACACGCAATCTTGCATTCTGAACTGAATTTCAATTTGGAAAATCATGTAGTACTATATTGTTGACCAGAATGATTAAACCTGTTGGTTTATACATAATTAACCAAGTCCATATTACAGGTGCAACTTAGTTTTTGTACAGTTTCCATCCTAACTCTAACGCTAGTCTAAGTTGCATGTTTTGCTTGCTAGTAAACTTCCGATTTCTTAGTTTAGGTGAGGTGGGAATTAATGTGAACTTGATTGCATGGTGTGACTGATCACAGCTGGACAATACGTTTCCTTAATATATAGTAGGAGTTAATGGCATGCATGATCATTGATGAGAGAGGTTTCGTGCTGGGTATGAATCATTGGATCATCTCTGCGTTACATTCTCTTCCATGTGACAGTGTGAAACTAAAACAAGCCAACTATGCAAGCAGAGGAAACGAGTCAAAGATCAAACTAGCTCCTTTAATATTGGACGGCCATCTGATCAACGTACACGTACGGGTTGACGTTGAATGGCATGGTGATTATCTCTTGCAATTATTAAAGCATTTATTGTCATAATATGGCCTCGTACGTAGAAAGGGCGGCCGGTAACTTATATTGGAAGAAAGAGCTAGTATATATGGACTACATCGATCATAAATTAAGCTTAATTAATATGTTAAATGCATGCACAGTTTAGTAAGGACTACATGCATTGAGATTAGGATTAATGTTAATGAAAATGCATGCGTGTTATATATATATGTGCAGTGGTTCTTAATGTTTGGTCGGGACCTTGATAATGTTCATAAGGTTAATGTAATTTTGTAAGATCAAGATCTGAAAGCTGATTTACAGCTAGGCCACATGCACTCACACTTATGGCGCCTAGTTTTCAAGCATGAATCATTTACATATGTTTATTATATTTCTTATATATGTACCCGTAATCTTCTGTTATCTCAGATATTAATTCACACCGATTCACAAGAAAAAGACTCAGATAATTAAGAAAATTGCAGGCATGATATATTAAATTTCATCAAGGTATTACCTAATTGCCAGAAAAGCAATATCCATGCAAATTAATGCGGGGTGGCATTTCGACGATGTGTTCCCAGCTGGTAGTCTAGCTAGGTGGGTACTATATATATATATATATATATATATATATATATATATATTATTATATGTAGATATTTACGATTTTCTTCTCGTGGGCACGACGTAACTTTGGTGAACCTACTTTTGACGGTTGCCGTAATTGTTGAACGACAATATTAATATCACTACGTACTCATGCTCATTACTCACTTCACAAAAAAGGTGTGCGAGGGAGGGAGGATAAGTACTGCAACAGCACGTACGCAACCCCAAAACAAAAAGCTGGTATGTATTATATAGAGTGTGAATGAATAGTAGGAAGTTGTGTAGCAAAATCCAATACATTAATACTGCATTTTACTCTCCCAACAAATCAAAATTTTAGTCAGAAAATTATATATAATATATATGCCAGATAGGTCTTGCGTGACCAAAGTTTCCTGTCTGCCATCGAAACCGCCGTCACGGACCAATTACCTTTTTAGATTTTCTTTCCAAGAATATATATATATATATATAAACTAAAATATACTGTAGCAAAAAACTATAGACTAAAGATATAGTAATCTCCTGAATTTGCTTTATGCATCCAAATACTGAAAGAATAAGCTCGAGAACAAAACCCTTAGGTACATCGCGGAGAAGGCACTTCCTTCCCCCTCACTCTCTTAAAAATTAAGGATTTCAAATTTGATTTTCGCTGGAAGGTAGAAGACATCAGTTTCCTCCTCCTCCTCCCTCTCATTCTTCCATTGACTCACCTTGTTTATCAATTGTCTTTTTTTTTTTTTTTTAGTTTTGTTTTACTTTCTTTAAGTTGAAAAAGACAAATTTATAATTTTCTAACAACTTTCGAGAGATATGCGCGACACAAGCAAATTCACATGTTGAGAATCGTTAGAAGCCACATGCAGTGGTACTCAGCTCCTATCCATTTCATGACAGAAACTATTGATCATGAGCCTAGCTATAAGCTATTAGACCATTTCAAGATAAGACAGGAACCATTTGATGTGAAGATAATTGGCACAAAATTGAACACATCCACCAGAAGATTTCTTATAAATCCCGGTTTCAGAAACTAATCCATGCATACTGTATAATGATTCTTCAGAATTAAGCAGATACCATGCATGCAATTTCATGCACGAGTACGGATCGAGAATGATCGTAATCCCAGATCTGATTACTTGCATCCATGATCAGTAACGTACAAATTAAGAGATATTCGAAGATGATCAGAATGTGATAAATTATATATAATTTAAACTGAATACAAATTAAACGAACGAACGAGTTTGAATATGCATGAAAATAACATTGAAAAGATTGATATATGCAACAGTTCTGTATATACCAAGAACGGCGAAGCTCATGATGATCTAAAGCATTAACGATCAAATTAATTCCAAAACATATATAATTAAGAAGCGGCTTACACAAAACAAATAAAAGAGTACCATGCACTACTCCCTCCTGGCCTTTATCCTCCGAAGAGACCCTCTGCAGTACTCTAGGCTAGGCCAGCATGACCATGACATCTCCCTCCACCTCTGCTGCCCCGTGCATGCTTTTCATTCAGCACCAATCTATCCAGACCTATAGTCTTAAATATTGATGGATCAACTCCTCTTGTTCTTGCTACCTAGCAACAAACAGAAGTAAAACAGTATCCTGAAAAAGAAACCCCAAGCCACCGTGATCCACAAACAGTTCCACTTGCTCAAGTCAGTGACTCCTTGCTGCTGCAATAAATCCAAGCCCGTGGTCAAGCACGTGGTGCTCGTTATCTGCACCCCCAGTGTGTTGCTCATGCTTTCCAAAAGCTTCAATTTCAGCGATGTGGGAACGGCAACGAGCGGCGTGTTATCAAAAATCTGAACTCCCTTTACGAAGCACTTGGTTGGATTACTGAACTCGTTTTGCAAAACGGCTTCGTAGGGATATTTCACTAGGGAGATGTAATGGAACCAGATCCAGTAGGACGGGATGCGATCACGGTTTATGAAGAAGCCGCTGAAGAGAAGGAAGTATGCCAATATAGCTACGACTATGGTGTATCCAAGCATTACGTGAGGAACCACGCCGGAGAGAAACGTTACAAAGGAGTTTCCGGCCCAGAACGCCGCCAAGATGATCAAGAAGTAGAACAAGAATCCGGAAAACCCTCCGTCTAGGCCGACAGCCCAAAATGTCGTCGCGGCGAACGCTAAGGAGAGGAAAATCAATGAAGGCAAAGACACGAGCGAGTGAGAGAGAACGTAGGAAGACCGCCGATATGCATTGTAAGCGGTTTCCCTCATGAAGATGTAACGCTCTTGGAGAAAGACCGGGAGGGCATCGGCGCAGGTGTAGTACGTGGTGGACATGGCAAACGCGAAGAACCCTAATCGTTCTTGAATGCCTTTGGGAGAGTTATCG
Organism: Cyclocarya paliurus; assembly: GCA_029856935.1. Lineage (NCBI taxonomy): Eukaryota > Viridiplantae > Streptophyta > Magnoliopsida > Fagales > Juglandaceae > Cyclocarya > Cyclocarya paliurus. The sequence goes on along the minus strand of JARVXP010000207.1, from coordinate 2,959,849 downwards.
AGCTGCCAGAACATGGTGGCCAAGATAAAGCCTGTCACCAGGACCGCACCCAACCGAATCCCGAAAAGCTCTGGCATTCGGCGCGAGTTCATCATAGACCGCTTCGCCAGCACAGCCATTTCTGTCCACATTGGGTTCGAGAATCTTGGGACCATTGACGACGGGCTCACGTCGTTGGTGGCGCCAGAGACTAGTTTCCCTCTGGAAATGCTGGCGCTGATTGCTTCTTTGAGTGACAAACACTGCCGATCCGTCTCGGAGGAGGAATTCCTAGCGCTGCTGTCGTGCTTCTTCATGTTCTGCCACGACCTGTTGAACTCCACCAAGCTCTTCGTCCCACCGGGCGAACCCTCCAGCCCGCGGATTAGGTCAAGAGCGAACTCGGTTCGGTTTTCGCTGTCCGGGATGGGGTGCCCGAACTCCGCGAAGAATTGAGGAAGGTTCGTAGGTGAGCCGCTATAAACAGTTTGTCCCCGCGATAAGAAAATCAAGTGGTCCAATAGCCCGAGAATTCGGTAACTCGGCTGGTGAACGGACATGATCACTATGCTTCCACTCTGAGCAATTCTCTGTAAAACCTTCACCACCATGAATGCACTCGTGGAGTCGAGCCCCGACGTTGGTTCGTCGAGGAACAAGATAATCGGGTCGTGAATGATGTCGATCCCGATTGAGACTCGCCGACGCTCGCCTCCGGAGACCCCGCGGTGGCCTTCGTCGCCAATAATAGTCTTGGCGGCGTTTCGGAGCCCTAATTGGTCGATTAATGCTTGGACTCGCATCTTCTTCTTGGACTTGGAGAGCGTCCTCGGCAACCGAAACTCCGCCGAGAACATTAAGGTTTCTTCCACAGTTAGCATGGGAAACAACAGGTCGTCTTGCATTACGTAAGCCGAAATCACTTTCAGAAGCCTGGACTCAAAGGCCTCGCCGTTCAAAGTCATCGTTCCTTTCAGGCTTCCCTTCGCGATCCTATTCGCCAGCGCATCTATCAGTGTGGATTTGCCCGACCCGCTGGCGCCGAGCACCGCCATAATCTCACCGTCGCGAGCTTCACCCGAAATGTCGTTCAGGAGAGTCTTTGTTCTCGTGAAAAGTCTCTCTCCGGAAATCGGATCCACCTCTGTGGCGGCACCGAGCCTGTTTCGTGGCCGGGGAAAAAGAGCCCGAAAGGTCATCTTGTGGGGGACCTTGACGCTGTAGGTCAAACTGCTGAAAGAGAGGACGAAAGGCAAGGGCCGAGGCTCGAGGGTCGTGTCGGTGAGATCAAGAACCTGGTGCACGGGGGTCTCGTTGCCGTCTCCGGTGGCTTCCTTCCTGGCATCCCCAACCCGCTTCAGAAGCTGGCCTAGCGTGGGAGACGCGCTGGTGTTGGCGCGAGGGAGGTCGTCGAGCTCCATCACGTGACTTACAGTAGGCAAAGTATGTCTCGCCGGCGAAGAATTTTCGGCAGCGATACGAGACATTGTTTTGTGAAGGAGTGGGGAGAGTATTTATTTATAGGGGATCGGAGTTTCAGATAGATAAATAGGTAGAGACCAGATGGGAGAAGGTGGTGAGGTTAACGGCGTGTTTGGCGTGGGGTTTGGCTGGCACGTACAATACACAAACAATATGTTGCGTAACGGCGCATACATATATCTATACTTAGAAGGTAAAGGAAGCCGTGAGAGTTAACGAGCGTTAGGAAGAGGCTGATGTCCACAGGTGGTGGTAGTAGGGCGGGTGTTGAGAGTAGTGGCCCGAGAAATATCAGGAAGCTTAAGGGGGCCGGGTGGGGATTCCTTTTCCTTTCCTTTCCTTGTTGAATGCGCGCAGTAGTACTTAATGGGGGGTTGGGTTTTGTGTTTTTATAAGATGCATGCATCCATATATATAAATATGTTCATGAAATATACATTTATATATGGGGGATCATGTGGGTTTAAGAGTTAAGACGACTCCAATCTACGTACAGGTATTTTTTTATTTGACTTTTTTTTAGTAATATTTTGAATTTGACGGCTTTGATTGAGGGATGGGGAGGTGAGAGAGAGGTCACCTACATCGCCTAATCAGTTTGCCTGTACGTTTTCTTTTTTCGTAAGTTTGAGGAGAGCTAGGCTGAGCGTCGTGGGGTGCTCTGGTTGGTGGATACTATGACACGTGGCGTTGTGGTTTTTTAAGGTGGTCAAGGTTCAGGTTGTTATTTGCTTGCATAGATAAATAAAAGGGAAGTATAGAGAAATTAGGTTGGAGGTTGATCTACTGTGGCAGTGTGGCGTTGATTAATGCTATTCGTGGGGAGCTTAATTCGTGGGCCTGTACGTAGTACTACTACTGCAGCTCACCTCTTTTTTAGCCAGTCTCTACTGTTTGGAAGCCGATCGAGCTTTGTACGTACAAGTGATCTAGTTTCTGGTTAATTTAGCTATTATCATATAAATAAGGTTATTAGAGGATAATTTCAGAGTAAAATTTTTTAAAAATATTTTTGAATTATGAACACTAAAGCTGATGAATTAATTTTAATTAAGAAAATATAAAAAAAAAATTAGACGACTCAAATTTCGTTGTACTTAATCTGATCTCTGATAATGGAGAATTGGAAGAATTAGCAAGTAGCTAGCTAGACGGCTGATCAAGCGCGCGGCTTCTCTCTGTCTTTCTCTCTCTATATAAATCATGTACGTACGCAAGTATATGTAGCTAGCCTGCATGCACGTAGGTATGGCGCCTATTGACCAAACATACCACTTGAGCAAATAAGGCAGCCGGCAGAACTTAATGTGTTAGGTTTAACAAATGTCGACACAATAAATTAATTAACACCTTTTTTTTTTTTTTTTTTTGTAAATTGTGGGTGATGATCATGTAATATAAATATATATATATATATATGTATATATCTGATGATCTATTGATTGCATCAATCATGATTCATGGAGAATATTGTGTCGTTTCATTTTATTTAATTGGGAATATATTGATCTGTCTGATTTTTCATTTTCAGACTTGCAAAGTAACTTTGCAAATGCGCGCTGTATAATTTGTTGGCATCCGGTTATAAGAATTTATGGCTTTCGTAACTGCGAAGTAAACCAGCATGCAGGTGGCATGGAGCGAGCGAGCGCCTTGTAAACAGCATTTGATTAGAAAGTTGTGACAGCCCGTACGTACAGATTAAAGATTTTAAATCCATAAAACACCAAGAAATATTGGACGTTCTGGAAGCTAGCCAGCTGATTACATGAAGAAGAGGAGCAAATATTTTATATATATATATATAGTTTGAATAATGATATATATAATTATAAAAAAAAAAAAATAATGATAGAGTTACTACTTTACTACTACTTATTTACTACCTAATTTGTATTTGATTTTTTTTAAAATTTTTTATTTTACTTAATGATTAAGAAAGTGAGTATTAGTAAAGTTATATATTTCTTTAAATTTTTCTTAGTGATTAAGGATGTTAAAAAAATACTTAAAAGAAAATGATAATAAAAAAAAAAAAACTTAAAATGAACTTGGATAGTAGATGGGTAGTAATAAGGTAGTAAGCCTAGTATCACTATCCATAAATATATACTAGTTATGGTACAATGTGCAAGGCACATTTTTCTAGTTAAAAAAAATATTGTAAGAATATTATGTTTAAGAAATAAGTAATTACTGTATGAAGATGCATAATAATTACATTCTACTTATAGAGTACTAAGCAAAAGACTAATAGTTCAAAATAGATTATAATTGATCATAAGTTTAACAAAATAAGCAACATATAGGAAGTGAAATTATAGTTTTTATCTTGAAAGTTGTGCATAAGATATAAATGTTTTATAAGACTATGTGGCTATTGTGCAGTTTGGAGGATGCATTCTTTCAAGAGTTATGTTGCTATTTCTTCTACGGAATGAATGGAAATAATGTTGAATTTTTTGTGACATTGTTGTTTCCATTGATTCATGTCTGCCGTGAGTTGAATGATCTATTTTTTTTTTAGAAGTTTGATCTACCATGTGTTGCAAATAAGACAGATGCTCCAGTATGGGATGAATTTAGAGCATTTGCATCATTAATATACAGATAAAATAAGACAAGTATAAAAAATATGAAGAATGATTCATTCAAAAAAAGATTATACAATTTGAAATACTTATTCCATTCCCCACAAATAAAATAACACATATTGTCATGATAATAATAATAATAAATAGCTAGGATGTTCCTCTTGTCCCCAAAGAGAATGAGATAAGTAAATAAAATTTGAATAAAATAAAAGAAGATCGTTATAAAAATTATTCCAAATTATTTATATTTGTTGGCATCGATTATAAGAAAAATAAATTAGTTCAAATAAGTTGTTTCATAATTTGTATAAAGACAATTTTAAATCAAATTTTAAATGATTTGAAGGGAATGAGTGAGTGTAAAAAAGATAATCTCGGTTAGAATGTAATAAAATAAAAGAATAAAAACGTAATTTTTTAGATAGAAGAAATACAATGACAATGATAAAAAGGAAAAAGTAAGAATAAAGAGGGACAAAATGAAAAAAAAAATGAGAAAAAGCAAGATCAAATGACAAAATAAGAAAACAAAACTTGGAGAAAAATTACTTTTTATGTACGTATAAGCTCTTTTTATTATAGAAGATATGTATGTATGTATGTATCAGATCGTTAGGTTTGTATAGTTATAATTTTTGTTTTTCAATTGTTTGGTGAACAAGGGTAAATTAAAGAGATATAGTTGGAATGGAAGGATGGTCCTCATGTCTTGCCAAAACATTATTTAATCTTCACTAACCTATATATATAGCTATGTCCAGCAAGAAGATTTTCAAAACTTTGACAAGGGTTGTTTTATTAAAAAAATATAAATAATAAAGTTCCCAACTTAATTGCCTTCCCGGCCCAAAGGGTAACTTAATTAAAGATAGATGGATATGAAGATGAGGAGTAAAACTAGAAGAAGAAAGCACATGATGATAGTTTTGGTACGTAGAAGCCTGGTAGTTAATGTGGATAGGCCACCCTCCCTTACCGAACTGCAAGCTAACTCATACCTATAAACGTGATTTACATTGTGAAAGAGCCCCAACTCCCAAGTCAAAGCAGAACATGGGCACCAACATGGGTACTGCATGAGCAACAGTATGGGGCATTTGGCAGGCGCGGCGTTTTGACTCAATGCTAACCAAAAAACTCATCACTGGTCAAAATTTATTATTCTACAAACTCTTTCAAAAAGGTAGCATTTTCGTCGTGACCACTAGTCATTGTCCCTGCATTTCTTTTACGTAGGAATTGGTTATTAATTTTGAGGTGGGCGGGCATGAAAAAGGTTCCCATCTTCAGCCACATATATACGTTTGGTTACAGTACCAATCACAGCTAGCGTACGTACGTAGCTTCATTTTTTCTTTCGTTCTATAAATGACCCATAAAAAATGAATTAAATTTGTTGAAAGTAAATGAGTACTGAAGGCTGAGATTTTAGGGAAATTCATGCTCATGTCCCAGTGGCCTGGGGTTCTTCAACCTTCTCTAGGTGCCCGCCCACCACAGCTTGTGGCAATACTTCCTGCATGCGCGTCGAATGTGTGCCATTGTAGCGCTCTTGAATTGATGCAAGCGAACCCACGTCATGAGAAGTTGGGTTGAACAGAAATTACTAACCAGAAAAACTAGATATATATATATATATATATATATCCAGTGAATTTTCGTAAAATACATGGAGTGAAGCGTAAGATCAAGATTAGTGAGGATTCGATAAATAATTCAAATGATAGAGAAATAGATACACAAAAAGGACAAAATAAATGAGCATTTAGTACCATCCGAACGCTATAATTAATACAATATATGTCGGCCAGGAGAGCCCAACTTGAGTACACGCTTTCGGCTTCTTGACAACGACAAGCCCATAAATATAACGCATGATTTTATGTAGCTGGGTTCAAGCATTCAAAGTGAAAACATTTCTATGTTAGCTCTAAAGTTTTAAACTTCCGTCCATGCGATCGAACCACCACCTCGCCTCTTTCAGTGACAAGTGCACAGACATCAATTCTTGGACGTGCATGCCATGCGTGCTTCCACAACAAAGACGAATTATTTTCTCGTCCTCTGTTATCCATTTCACAGAGATGGGACCCCCCCCCCCTTCCCCCCATCAACCAGTCTAGCTCATGATTTTTTCCTCTCCTTAAAGTACTTACGACTATGCTACACTTATATCTATTTATTCTTCATAAATATTGTAGGACCTAACTCTTTCTTTATGTCTGAGTTTAAATCTAAAAATTTGGACACATTCAAGGAATCGTGTTCCCAAATGGTATATCTCACCGTATGGTACTGATAATCTGTACGTTCATGACTATTGGCTATACCAAACGAAGTTCAAACGTATGATGACAACAAATAATTAGGCAATCAAGTACAGCATGATTCTCTGGTCCAAAAACGTACATACTTTGGAAGAGTTGCGAAAATTGTAACGAGTGATTCGGCCAAACCATGAAGTTACTCATCCCCCAACTAAGAAAACAATTCGGATTCAACCCGTGCGAGGATTTACAAGTAATCAGGCCTACATTATCCATCTAGAACAAGCTTTCAACACTTTTTTCCCCCTAAAAGAGGCTGGCCCAGTGCCCAGTGTTATATATGCATATTTATAATAGAAAATAATAATTAATACTTCTATAGATCTCAGGGTTGAAGCCTTGTACCAAAAGCCGAGCCCGAAATATGAATTGATCTGGTAACTAAGTCCCAAACTGGCACATGAACAGGTCAAGACCCGAAGTCGTCTTCTCCGTCAGCCTCTGTGATCTTAACCAAGGCATTCACCAGTCTTAAAAGTCAGTACGACTACAGCAACTTGCATATAAAGTTCACCCAACTTATGCAATTTCGTACTACACTCCAAGCGTATGAAAGGTAGATAAATGGGCATGTCAATTTCAAGAAATCTGCTGTGTATTACATCCAGTTGAAACACGCACCAAACAACTCTATACCTCACAACCTACCAACATGTCCAAAGATAACGCAGCTCAAGCGGAACAATATTAATCCAATGCTTATGTTTGATCATCTGAAAAGTTAACCGCAAGATCCCAGTAATGAGCAACACCAGCATCTGCAAAAATCTTCCGGGCAGCAGCTTCAGTCATGCACTCGTGAACAGTGAACCTATTGAAGCTCGATTTTGCGACACTTCCTTGCCATACTAAGACACACTTGTTAGCAGGTTTATCATCACTTTCCTCCTCATCCTCATCTTTCTCTTTTACAGCAGCAGCCCAGTTTATGCGCTTAAGCATGAGCTTTCCATACCTCTTTATGGACTTGTTACCGCCTTCAACAGCCACAACAGTGATGCCATCAGAAATCACAGCACATCCAGTCAGTCGGTTTTCTTGGGCATTGACATCAACTTTGAAGCGGGTCTGCAGGTGTGACAGGTCATTGATCCGGTAAACCGATACGATGGTCTCCAGTGTACTTGGCTCGTCAAAAAGCTTCCTCTCTTTCTTTTCACGGCGCTCAGCAGGAGTGAGTTTGCGAGCAATATTCCTGTCAATGTGAGCTTGCTCCCGTTCAGCAGCTGCACTCCTGATTTCCTTTTCAAGCCTTGTTGGATCTTGGGTTGCTTCGGAACCAAGAACTTTCATCAGATTGCTCATTTTAACTTTAGGCTTTGGAGGCTCAATTAAGCCTTGTCTAATCATCTCCTGCTTATCTTTCTCCCTAGCCAGACGTCGCTGGGTCCGAAGTTTCTTCTGCTCCTTCTTGGTTAGCTTCAAGGGTTGAGGTGGTGGAGGAGCTGGCTCAGCAGGGGGCTCAATTGGACGAGGGTGTTCCACATAGAAAGTGATCTTCTCCATCTTTAGTTTATCTTCAGCCATGGTAGCATCGGTTATATCACCATAAGCACCATAAGCACCAGAGTGCAAAACAGGCAGATCCCTGATAATTCCACTAAATGTAATAAGATAGAACATAAAAGAGGAAAAAATATGGCTAAGCTATAGTTCTTAATACCGTACATATAAGATAGAAAGTACAGATGGGAAATAAGGAAATAAATTGTTTCATCAGGTGCGGTAGACAAATGGGGAGGAGAACTTTATCCCCAAGAGAGGACTGTAGCCCTGACAAACTCCAATAATCAGTCATATTCCAACCTTCACTTGTTTCAAATATTCAGGAAACAGATAAATCAATCAAGCTTTTTTGAGAATTTCGTGGTATCCACATAGTGTCAAATAATCTAGCATGAATCTAGAATAACTGCTTTCCGTGCAATTAAATTGAGTCTCTACCAGGAATCCCAACCCGGATTTGGTTTTCCAGTCCTTCCTTGGGGGAAGGAGAAAAACTGAATAGATTTGGCATTACCAGCATAGCATTTGTATTATACAACTTCCCCTGGGCATGCCAAGTAAACAGAGCAAACACCAATAAACTGCCTAAACAAAGGGAAATGATTCTACGTACTGCCTAATAGAAACTCAAAATCCACTTACCACCACTCAATTTCAGGAATTGGGTCCTTAGGTTTTTCTTTGGTGATAACTCTCTCTGCTACCTCTATCAAATTTGGATTAATATCAGGTGCTGCCTTTGCCTTAGCCAACTGGGCCTGCTTTGCCTTCTGCTCTTTTGCTTGTGCTTCTCCAAATTTACTCTAAAACAACAAAATGCCAACACCTATTAAAACAGGCGCTGAATTGGCAGAAGCAATCAAGAGGAAATAAGGCAAGTATAAATACCTTCAACTTAATATGCTCCGCCTCCTTCGACCACTTGCCTTCTTCAACAAACTGAAAAGCCATCCTCTTCGGCCTCAACAGCTTAGTCTTGTTGATACCCATACTTCCATCAAAATGAGGATTTGATTCTGGATCAACATCCAATTCAGGCTTAAGAATCTGAAATGCGTCCTTCTTTTGTTTGTTAATATTGACCTGGAAAGTTTACAAGAGAATATTAGAGCACCTTAAAAAATATTACTCTTTGATACCTGTCCGAACAAATTAAAATATTACAAACCTTTAGAGTGCTGAGGTTGCTTGGTTTTGTCGCATTCACCACATTTCCATGTTCATCTATCTCCCTACCAAGTGCATCGAGACGAAGAACAGGGGCCTTGGATGGCTTCTGCGGGACAGTAACATCTGTTGCAGTCTGACCTGGAAACAAGTTTATAAGAGGAGCAAACTCTGGGTCCTGATGAAACCCCATCCTGGCAGCAAGTTCCTGTGCACGTTTCACTGCCTCAATGTTGGGTATAGTTGTGAGGCCTGCCGGTGCACTAGGACCGGTGGCAGGTGACATCACAGAAGCTGCAGCAGGTAAGCTTGATGAACTAGATGCTACCCCCATTGAAAGTGCTGTGGGGGTTGTAGAAAGAATTGCCCCTTGTCCTGTTCCAGTAGTAATAGATGGTGCTTTCAGCCCCTCCTTCAATTCCAAGTGTGGGCTACCATCTGGAGTTGAACTAGCACCCTTGTTCAGCTACATGATCAATATAATAGTTAATGCATGCTGAAGAACACAAATAATCATGCCCCCACCTCCCCTGAACCCCCCCCCCCCAAAAAAAAAAGAAGAAGAAAACAAAGAAGAGCAGACAACTCTAATCACGAGAAAAATAGATGGCTAACAGATACATAAGATAGGGTAGAAGTATCCTGGAGGTGAACAACTTACGAGAGGAATCTTCTTCAACTTCTCAGATAATTCTTTTTGCATTTGTAAAGCTTTCTTTGCTTTAGCTAAAGCATCAAGAGATAGGCTCCCACTTTTTCCAGCAGCTGAAGATGTCCCATCTGTACTAGATTTTCCAGGAACCTCATGAGATCTGGTAATACTAACTCCCTTATTTTCATTTGTGGTATAAATTGAAGATACCTTTGTGGGAAACGGATGGCTAGGGGCAAAAGAGGTATCAGGCACCCTCCTAGATTCCATGGTGAGTGATTCCAGAGCAGCACCCTGTGTGGAAAATATAAACTATAAGTCAAAATACTAGCCCATGGGGAATGTTGCTTTTCTGCATCTTTTTTTTTTTTATACAAGAATGGAAATTAGCAAGAAACGCATAAAGGGAATGTGCAGAAATGTCGTCAACCAATGGAAAGAATGCCAACAACAGCAGCAGCAAAACATCAAGGACAGTAGCTATTCACAATTTTTTTTTTATAAGAAAAATTTATTAATCCGCATAATTAGGCAAGGCCAAGTACACAGGAAGTATACAAGAAATGAACCTAATTACAAGCTGAGAGTGGTGAAAAGCTGCATAAAAGTCATTAATGCTAATCCCATTCAATACACTAGCCGAAGCCCAAAGTAACAACGTATGAAAGAAGAAGTCCCATTCGGCTGGAGTATTAGTCTACGTGAATCAATGGGTTGGGGTTGGGGAGGTGTGTTTTATTCCAATTCGGGCTTGATGTATTTTGGATAGTTTTACACAGGCTTTTTGGGTCATTAAGAGCTCTCTAGTATGGGCTAGGTGTTTTCTTGTATACATCCAGTGTACTTGGTTACTTCTATTGATATATATAATATTTTTACTTATCAAAAAAAAAAAAAGTCCCTGAACCCTCCCATTGAACGTTTCCTATTATCAAAACAGTGATCGATCCTCTCATTCCAAGTACACCACATTAAACATAGAGGCACCATCTTCCAAACGGCCGTGGCAAATTCCTCTCCAACATGACAATAAATCTACCACCCTCCTAGGCATTACCCATGCGATACAATAAATCTATCATTCACAAAAATGACCATAGCTTTCTGCCGACTATATTTTAATCGTTAAAAGAGCTATAATTGATGATTACGTATGCCAGAGCGTATGCCAGAGCACTCCTTGGAAAACCCAGCATTTCATAATGATGATTACAAATTTATTCAGTCCACCACACAAAAATCTTGATCGGAATAATAGAATTTGAAGATGTGAAATTTTCGAGCAAGAAACCCATAAAGAAGTGCAGTCATCCACAGAGAGATGACCACAAGCTGGTCCCCGTTTACATTAAAAGAACTACTGATTGAATAAATACTTGAAGGGTAAATAAATTTGCCTATGCTACTCCCACTAACATTGTTCAAAGAAGGGGAAAACGTGAACAACTTACATTCCCCGCTGGACCACTTGCATTCGCCGTGGTGGTGCTCTGGTAGTTACCGAGATGCTCCCCATCACTCACCTCTTCCTTGACCTGAACCTTAACCTCACACATAGTCACCCGTTTCCCGTCTTCCAAACCCCCTTCATTATCTTCCTCCTCCTCCTCTTCCTTTTTCACTCGATCATCAAACCTCCTCCTCTCCTTTCTCTTCTCCTTCCTCTTTTCTCCACTTGCTTCCTTCCCATCCTCAAACCGCTTTCTCTCCAAAACCCTAGCCTTCTTCTCACTACCATCACGCCTTTCCTCGCTCCCTCTCTCCTTCCTCTTGTGCGATTGCGAGGAATGCCGCCTCTCCACCGAACCGTCTCTCTCGTGCGGTCTCTCGTAATGATCCTCATCATCCTCATCCAACGGCTCGTGTTTCGATTCCCGATACTTAGGCCGGTCCCTCTCTCGGCTCCCCTCCCTCTCGCTTAACGGTTCATAAGACCTCTCGAGCCGATCTATGCTCCCATCTCTCTCCCTCTCGTCCTCGTTGGACCTATCGCGCTTGGAATCTCGGTCTCTACTACCCTCGAGTTCTTCTCGGGAGCGGCCGCGCCGAGATCGGTGACGGTGGTGGTGATCGGAGGAGTCACGGTGCTTGTCGTCCCTGGAGGATCGGTGCTTGTGGTCTCGACCGCGGTGGTCTCGATCCTCTCGGGTGCGCTTGCTTGGTCTCTCCCTCTCCGAGAGGCTGTCCATGCTAGGGTTTGGTTTCACAGATATCCGAGTTTCTCTCTCCCTCTCTCTGTTTTGTCTCCCACTCGATTGATCGGAAGGAATAGGGCGAAGAGATAACGGCTCAGATTTATCTTGGGGTTTCTTCGCGGCTTGCTTTTACCGAACCGGACAGACCGGTCTTATTAAAGGGCTGTGAGTCTGTGACATCATATTATTCTACGTAAATATTTTGTGAGTACTACAAAAAATAAAATTTTTAATTTTTAATTTAAAATCGAATTACTATTATTATTATTATTATTATTATTATTATTATTATTATATTTCAGATAATCAGATATATAAGATAATTTATATTAATAATAACTTAACAATAATAATAATAGATGGTACAATCAGTCATATGTATGAGAGCAAGTAGTATATGCGATATAACCGATTATATGCATGAATAAATATAAACGATAAAAAAAATAAATGATAAAATCAATTTCATTAAAATCATAATAATTACAAAGAGATTAATTCTCAAAAAGTTTGAAGGCAAAAGACATGAAAGAATGAAGGTTTATAAAATATAGATTTTAGACAGTGAGGATTAGAGAATGGAAAGCTAGAACGAGATAAGAGGAGGTTCAGATTAAAGTTTCTGAATGCCTTTACTTGTTTACTGACTTCTTTATATAGATAGCAAAACAGTACTACCAATAATACATGTTAATAAATAAAGGTGAATAGTGTATACAAAGTCTTTTGTCTTTTCTTTGAACAATAATCTGATGAACAAAGTCATCTGTCTTTTATTTAGTAGACAATAATCTTTGAACGTTAATAATCTTGAATAGTATAGATAAAGTTCTTCGACTTTGTTCTCTTAAGAGATAAAACTTGACAGCTTTTATCTACCAATTTAAATAATTGAGAAAGTAATATCTTTTGGGATCACATAATCTGAAGGTTATATTCTATAAATTTCAGAACAAATGGATCTTGAAAATCAATTAGATGTATTGGATGAAAGGATGAGTTATCTTGAGAATGAGAGGCATTTTGAGCTGATGATAAAGCAGGTTGTTGTAATGGAGATAATCTAACTGGATGTTGTGCATCTTCTTCATCATCACTGTCTAATACTTGTGACATTGTTTCAGCTAAATTTTTTAAATCCTTTTTGCTAGTAATGAATGCTAATTAAACCTGAAATCTACTCTACTAAACTAGAATTTTAAGAGCTTTGATAGTTTTTGAAAACATTTTGAAAACATGATCATAATTATATTTTTTTCACCATTTGACAATGACTTTGAGGGCTAAAAATATAATATTTTTTAGAGAATGATGAGGTTTGATGGCATATTCACACTTCATAACCCAATTTAATTTTGTTTTGAGAAATAAAATAAAAAGTGGTGAACAATGTTTTAATGAAAATGAATAATCATTTTGTGAAGCAAAAATCTGAAAACTTCCTTAGAAAGACAGAGGAAAGAGAAAATGTTCAAGTCTATAATAATCCTACCATAGTAAAAATCATCACGGGAGTGTCCTGGTCTCTTGTCATTTTTTGAAATTGAGGAACAAAGAATGGGGCAAATTTTTGTTTTGTTTTAAAATCATTATTGTCCATGTCTGCTGATAATCGTAATAATCATAATATAGCGAATCATACAAATAAGAAAATTTGATTGTTAAATAGGGATTTCTTTCCCATTGTTCCAATATGAGAAATTGTTTAATGGTGACTTTATGAAAGTCAATAATTGGATAAACAGGTAGAGAATGTTGAGTTTGAAGAGAACAAGGGATCTCATAGAAAATAATTGAATTTGTGTCTACTAATATGAATTCATAAAAATGCTGAGTTTTCTTAAAATTTTGTGGGACATAGTGACAGTTTGGCAAAAGAAATGCATCTAGTAATTTTTGGGGATTAACAAGTGTTGGATTTCAAACTCAATAAAGAAGACTAAATGCCAATGAGTTTTAATGATAATAGGAGATGTAGAAGACTAAAATAATAGTGGATGATTAATAATTTGAGAAGAAGTAGAGGAAGAAGGAGAGACGGTTTTGGAGTATGTTGGTAATTTTGAATAACCTAATAGTGATAATGGATTGTAAGATGGTCTAATATTTTGTGATAATGTCCCTAATATCGTGTATGGTTTTAGAATTGTTACAAAAGGACAATGTGAAAGATATGGAGAAGATGGTGGCCTAGCATAAAAAGATCCGGACTTTATTATTGCCTTTGAGGATGACATTATTTTTCTTGTAAGAATTATTGAGATAGAAAATTAGGAAGAGAATTAGATTCTCCTTTAATACATTCAATATCAAAATAAAAAATACTTAATATAGCTTATCATTTAGTAAATGTTTGTTTAACAATCAGGTTTTTTACATTTTTAATCAAAACTTCATTAGCTAATTTGCAATCTATTATAAGTAAAAACTTTTGATTTAATAAATCATCTTGAAATTTAGAAATACATATTATAATAGCTAAAATTTCTTTTTTAACAGTGCTATAATTCTTTTGGCTGGTAGGATTCTAACATCCTGAATGGAATTGAATAATTTGTTCATAATCAGTTGATAATTTTTGCTTTATAAGTCCTCCATAACCAAGATCAAAAGCATCCGTTTCAACAATTTTAAAAGTATAAGGTGATATGAGTACTAAGCGAGACTTAATTTATTTTATAATATTTATATGCGTTTTTGTCCATTGGGGTGAATTATTTTTTAATCTTTTTACTAATGGTTTATATAGTGACCTAAGAGATTAATAAAAATATGCAACATAATTAAAAGTCTCCAAAAATCTTTATAAAAATATGCAACACAATTAAGAGTTTCCAAAAATTTTTGTAAGTGTTGTTTATCTTTTATTTTATTAGGAAATTTATTAGCAAATTCTATTGATCTATTAATTGGTATAATAGTTCATTGATAAATATAATGTCCAAGGAACTTAATTTTATTTTGAAATGATTTTATTTTTGGTAATAAAACAACTAATCTATTTTGTCTAATAACTTGAACAAAAGTATTTAAATGTTTTTAGTGTTGTTCAATAGATGAGGAAAACATAAATACATTATCTATATAAGCTATTGAAAAGTGAGTGAAATAAGTAAATATTTCATTCATAATATTTTAGAATTCACTATGATAATTTTTTAATCTGAATGGCATAACATTTCATTCATAATGTCCAAATGGGACTGCAAACACTGTTTTATACCGTCTTTCCAACAATTTAAATTTGTCAAAATCTACTATTCGTATCAAATTTTGAAAATACAGTAGTATTATAAAGGCGAGATAAATAATCTTTCTTATTGCGAATTGGATATATAATTCATTGTAATACTTTATTTAATGGTTTATAGTTAATAATTAACCGAGAAACTGCTATTTCTAATTCTGTCTTTTTTTAACATAAAAAGCAGTACAACTCTATGGTGACTTACTTTTCCTAATTAATCATTTTGTTAATAAATCATTAACTTCTTTTTTACAAAATTCTAATAATTCATTGTTCATTTGAATTTGCCTAACTTTAGTAGGAATATTCTTTTCAGGAAATTATTTTTTATAAGGTAATTCAATTATATGTTATTTTCTATTCCAAAAAGTATCAGTAAGTTAAAGCATACTTATTTTTTAATTATAATTTTAAAATTATTGATTTTTTTAATTAGTAATGGATCTTTTAATTGTTTTTCAATTTTTTTTATATTTTAATTTTTGTTTTAATCCTATTTTTTGTTAAAAAATTAATTTTGTTGGTTAATGAAACTTCTTTTTGGGTGTTAATTTATTTTGATACAGGGGGAAATAAAAATTTAAATTGAATTTTTTGTCCAAATATTTGAGTAGAAAGTATTTCTTCTGTTACAGAAAAATGGTAAAATAAGGCAAAAATAGATTTTCCGATATTTGTTTAGTGTTAATAATTTTTACTAAAATAAATGTTGTTTTAAAACAAATTACATTATTACAAATATGTGCATTAGATAATTTATAATTTATGTTTAATCTTGTTCCATTAGCTTGAGATAATGTTTCTTTTGTTTTCTCAAAATATTTGGAAGATATTAATCTCTCTTGTATACAATTTAAATATGCTCTCGTGTCTAATAAAGCAATTATAGTAAAAGAAGATTCTTGATTAATATAAATTGTTACTTTAGTATACCATTTTTGAAAATTTATCATATCAAGAATATTAATAAAATTATTTGTTTCGTATTTAATAGCTATTGTTGAACAATCTCATCGTTCTTTATTATGAGAAGTATTTATGTTTTAATCTGTTTTTAATAATATAATTTTTTGTAGTAATTGTTCATTTGAAACCTCTAGTTTAAGATTAGATGTTTTTAAATTTATAACCTCTTGTTTTATTTCATTAATTTCTTGTTGTAGATCTTGTATTGTAACATTTTGTTTTTTTGTTTTAAATCTTCCTACTATTTTTGAAAAATTATATGATGCTGAAGAGGTTACTAAAGTGGTTTGATTTATAAAAATATCTTTTAGTTTTACCAAATAATATTTTCTTTCTTGTGGATCATTAATTTTGTCAATTAATTTTAATATAATAGCTCTATGTTTTGAGAGTACATTAATGATTTTATTACAAATACAATTATTCTTATCTAAGCCATTATAGACATGTACCTCATATTCTTCTGATTCACTATCAAACTATTGCTCTGAAAAACTTGATTTTTTTAATTGATAGATTTATTCTCATTCTGAAAAGTTTTCATTTTCTTTATTTGAATGTATTATAAAGATATTTAATAATTTTTCTTTTAATGTTTCAGATATATATAATTCATTAATCTGTTGTTTGACCTTACAATTTGATTTGTAATGTCTAATTTTTCCATATTTATAACAAACAATTTATTTTTTCTTTTTATTGTACTTTTTTAGATTTTTTATTGGTTTATTATATATTTGTTCATCATTTGTGTTTTTATAAGGTCTTTTACATTTTCATTTTTTGTTAGAATAATTCTTATATATTCTTTTTCTTTTTTGTGTCTTCTTGAATGAGCTAATAATAGAATATAACCAAACCATTCACAAAAGGTATATAATTCTTTCTTAATAAATTTATTTTCTTTATCCATTTACCTTTTTAATCTTAGATCATGACACATAATTAAATCAGTTATATGAATAGTAGTTATTATATCACCATATATGAGATTAAGAAAATCAATAGTACCATCTGGTTTTACTAATGATTCTCGTACCTTTTAGGTAAAGTAATATGAAAGTCCGGTTATGAACTTTTCCTTCAAGTATGATTATTGACAATTATTTATGATCATAACTTTAGTTAGAAATGTATTTTTATATCAACGAAAATCAGATAATTAAGAACTTCGTAAACTAATTAGCAAATCGCTAGTTCTTTATTTAAATTGAATATGATCACCAACAAAGTGCTTAGTTAATACAAATATTAGAGTATTAACAACATGTTCTAATGATTTACCATCTTCTGTTTTAATCATTTCTATATTTTTATCATGTTTATATTGGGTTAATATTTTTATTCTTTGTTCCTGTGAAAGATAATAATCTCACCAGTTTTTTAATTGGCCAGTAAAACTTGTAACAATAATATGAGTTACTTAACGATAAGTTTTTCTATTACTTTTATAAATGTTAGAAACCATAATCATTTATTAGAAATGATTTAATATTTAATACTCAGATAATTCATTTATATTTCATTCATATAATACATCTGGTGCAAAAACATATTTTATTATATGTTCTCTTTCTTCGAATTGCAAATCCGGTAGAGTAGGCCTCAGATACCAATTATAAGTAATAGAAACATGA
Source organism: Cyclocarya paliurus (assembly GCA_029856935.1). Classification (NCBI taxonomy): domain Eukaryota; kingdom Viridiplantae; phylum Streptophyta; class Magnoliopsida; order Fagales; family Juglandaceae; genus Cyclocarya; species Cyclocarya paliurus. Next base: position 2,942,097 of record JARVXP010000207.1, on the reverse strand, counting down.
TGTTTAGAATCCCTAATTGAAAAACTATTAACATAATCTCCTGTAATCTTATTTATTTGTAAATCTAAATTTGAAAATTGGTTTTCAATATTACTAATTTCGTAATCAGATAATATATGTGAGTCTGTTTTACTTAATATATTAATATGAGATTGTTTTTAAGTAGATATGATATTAGTAATATTTAATGTTTTTAATTTATAACAGGTTTGTTCTAATAAATCATTTTTGTTTTTAAACATAATAGTTTTTAGATGAGAAGAGATTTTATGGGAAACAAATAAAAGAGTTTCTTTTGCTCCTTTAATAGTAGAGTTAATAGGAGATAATAGGGTTTGAATTCTCTCTAATTGTTTATTCGTGATTTTTAGATATAAATTAGTATAATTGTTTTGTTGAATTATATTATCAGTGTTTTAACTTTCTGTTGTAGTATTATATTTTTTTATTGCTAAAACTAATATTTGAGTATTTCTTTGATTGTACTTAATGGCATCAAAATATGGGTATTTTTCATAAACGATTTGATTATTTTATTCTTTAATTCATTGATTAGTAATTTTGTTTACGATTGATAATTGGTTTGATTTATAGATTTCAAATCATGTAAAGAAAGGTATATTAATCTGTATTCCTTCTAAATATTCATAATATTTTTCTTGAATATAATATCTCTCTATTTTTGTAAAAGTTGAGAAAAATACTAATATTTTTTTATTATTTTCTTCTTTCATATAATCTTGTTTGAGATATTATTTATTAATTTTAAATTATTTTTTACTCATGGTGTATATTTGGACATCATCTCTAACTACTTATGAATATGTTGGAGATGAAGGTTCTTTTACTTGTTCAATATTATGAAATGTGAATGTCATATCAGAATGATTAACAACATATATTGGTATATGAATAATATTTTCAGAAATAACTCTCTGAATCTGTGTGTTTAGATTATGGGATCTGGTGTCAAAGTTTTGAGATTTATTTCGAGAAATTGATGTAAGAGTAAATTTAGGTGTATGGTAACTAGAAGGTACTAGAAAATAATAATGTGAGTGTAATAAATATATTCTAAAAGGTTGAAAAACAATTTAGACTATTCTGTCTATTTTTTTTATCTATGTATTCTAAATCATCTTTAGAATTATTTTCTATTTTAGGTAATTGATTGATATTTTCTAATTGATATTCATTAGGGAGAGTAATTTGATTCTAATTAATTTGTTTAGAAATTTGTATACTATAATTTTGTATACTGGATTGTAATAATAATGTATATTCTTTTGGACTGGTAATAAGAGCTTGTGGCTTGTAGCTCTAATATTGTTTTCATCAGTTTATAATGGATCGTATATACTAATGTTAAAGTATGTGATCCTTTCATCATATGATAACAATTTGTTTTAATATTTAATGTTAAAGCATATAGGATATTAATATCAAATAATTAAAGAGAATGATTAGGATAACAATTAAAATAAACTGGGCCTTTGAACAGACTTGATTCTACCATATCAAGCAATGAACGATGAAAATTATAGTTTCCCATCTCTTAGATAGAGTAATACTGGGATATTTAATCCATTTCTAGTGAGTGATTTTTTAGCAATTTGTACTAATTCAATATGTATGAAATAATATTTATGTTCTTTGTGATGTTTAATAGCTTCTTTTGTTAATAATTGTAATGATTCATAATCATTATTTAGACTAATGATTTTTCTACTGTTTTAATAGTATAATTAGTAAGAAATAATAATTTAGAAAAAAAAAGTAGAATGTTTGTATATTTGATTTTTTGGAACATTAGGAATTGTCCAATCTTGTAAATTTATTTCTATATCTATTATACTATAATCTTCTTAGTTGATGTTATCAGGTTCTATGGGAATACTAATAGTGAATTCGTTGAATTTAAATAAAGAATTAATTGAGACAGGGTTTTAAAGCAAATATTTTCTATATTCAAATATAAGTAGATTAAGAACTTTAAGGAACACCACTGGAACCACCTTTAAAGCTTTCCACCATAAATGGGTTGACTAACAGATTTTTCATGGCTTACTAACACAAGCCTCTTAATATACTTCATTTTTTTTTTCTATATGTTATTTTTGTTAAAATCTATATCAATGATTTCTACTTTTTTATTTGTTATAAAACAATGATACTTAAATGATATCATATACTTTTAATTTCTTTTTTTAAGAATTTGCAATGATTTTTTTATTCCTCTATTAATACTTGTCTTCTTTGAAATACATGATAGTTAATCATCATTAATGTATTATAATTATTACTTTTATATCAATGTTAAAGCGTTGATATAAAATAATTAATTATAAAATAACTTTTTATAATTAATTTAAGATCGAATTACTACTACTACTACCACTACTATTATTATTATTTGAAGTAATAGTAGTTATCATCTTTTTTTTCATCATCTTCTTATCATCTTATGATGTGTTATTAGATGATTTGTGATTAGTTATTATATTTCATTTGTGAACTTATCATTTAATGTCACATCATAGGATGATAAGATGAGATTGGATGAAAAATCTGTAAATAGTATTGAAATAATTTGTGAATAGTAATAAAATAGTTTAAGTTAAGATTTTTATAAAGTTTTAGGAAATAAGAGAAAAAAGTTGAATAAAAAAATTATAAAGTTACAAGAGAGTTATAATATATATATATTTTATATTATTTTGTTTTGGGATTTCAAAAAATTGAATTATTATTATTTTTTTTGTTTGAAAGTTTGGAAAATTTGTAATTGTTAGATTAAAAAGTTAAAAATTAAAAAATATTTATATTTAAATGGTATTTAGATGTTAAGAAGATGAGATGATAATATGAAAAGTTTCTAAAATCAAACCAGACAATCTTTATAACGAGACGATTCATTTTAAAATCAATTAATCGTTCACAATACAAACACAACTTCTCGTAGTTTGAGATTTACATTGTAAAAAATAAAAACAAAAAATAAAACTTGACTATTTAAGTATGTAAACACTTTAAAGTATGATTATCCCTTTCATTTATTATTGAGCTTTTTCTTTTTGATTGGGTTTTCTAATAAATATTACTTGCATGATAATAACCATCAACCACGGCCTGATGAGCTAATTTTGTTCAAACGTTCCGGGCGAAAAGAAACTTTACACTACATACATTTACTTAATTAATATGTGATTTATTATTTTTATCCTTCTAATTAAATACACATATTTAAGCATTAAAATATAAAAGTAAAATGACAAATCAAACCTTGATTAGGTAAAAGTATGTGGTGTAAAACTTCCATATAAAATTTCTTTTATTCAAAAGTATTCACAGACGACATTACAGTAAATAGTGTTTTAAAATTTTAAATTTTTGTACAAATTACAATATTAGGAAAGGTTTTCAGATTTTTAAAATTTCAAATTATTTAAAGCAAAGTAGCCACACCATAAAAAGGCAGATCATGTCATGCAAATGCCACATGTGTAGAATTTTAGGAAGGAATTTACAGATTTAATGAAACACAAAAATTCAAAATCAAGCTAATTCATGACAAAGATGAAAAACCTACGGGCACACCCACACTGTCAATATCCAGAACTCCTTTGCATTGACTGCTATCAAGTCTTTTGCTCTGGTCACTGGTGCATTGCTTTAACATTGTCTACCTCATATCCTCTTTCACCATTTGGGCAAACACAGTACTCATTGAGATACCAGCAAGGTCGCCTACGCTTCCCATACTGAACTGTGCAATAGATACATTGGTCTCCAAGTTATTGACATGATTAACTTGAAAAGATTGACCTTGGGGATCGGATTTTTCTTCGCTCCCTTGAAGTTGAAGTGCACACTCCAGATTCCATAACACATCTCCCATTGAAGGTCGATCCATACCACAACCTGCTAAGCATTTATCAGCTATTTCTCCAAACTTCCTCAAGGAATCAGGCTTAATTTGGCCAGCAAGACAAGGGTCTACAATTTCCTCCAATTTCCCTTTCTTCTGTGAATTCATTGCCCATTCCACTAAACTTACCTTTTCCCTTGGAAGGGATGGATCAATAACCGGTCTCCCACAAAGGACTTCCAACATGACTACCCCGAAAGAGTAGACATCTGATTTTTCTGTTAGTTGCTGCCTTGTTAAATACTCTGGATCTAGATACCCAAAGCTTCCTTTTACTGCAGTACTAACATGTGTCTTATCGATCTCAGGACCTGTCTTTGAAAGCCCAAAATCAGCAACCTTGGCCATGAATTTTTCATCTAGTAGTATATTTGCAGACTTGACATCACGATGAATAATGGCTTTGGTAGAGCCAGTATGGAGATAGTGAAGTCCTCTTGCTGATCCGATGCATATCTCAAGCCTCTGTGGCCAACTTAATCTGGGAAGATCAGAACCATACAGATGGTTCTTTAGGGTCCCATTTTCCATGTACTCATAAATTATGATCATCTCATTTTGTTCATCACAGTAGCCAATCAGCGATACCAAATGGCGGTGACGGAACATTGATAGCATTTCAATTTCAGTCTGGAATTCTGCAAAACCCTGCTGTGAATAAGAAACTCCCCTCTTCACTGCCACTTTGGTTTCATCTCTCAAAATCCCCTTGTAAACTTTCCCAAATCCACCGACACCAACAACTAAACTTTCACTGAAATAATCAGTAGCTTCTTGAATTGCAGCAAAAGGGAAGCGATAACCAGTTTTTGAGCTAGAAAATATTGCAGCTCTGTTATCTGAGTATTTGGTCACCATTCCACTGGTGGCAAGATTTTCTTTCGCCTTTGAATGGTTGACATGTGCGTATTTTCTTCTTCTTCTTCTGCAGAGCACGAAGAGACTGATAGCGACGATAACAGCAGTGAATATCCCAACGGCCAAACTCACTATAACACCAACTTTCATCTTAGAACCTTTTTTCAGATCAGAATCCAAAACATCCAGGCTGCCCTTAGAATTGCTTATTTTCATGACCTCCAGGCCATTAAGAATGGCATTTGGCATAGGGTTACCAACGTTTGAAGGGCCAACACTTACATTTAACTTGGAGATATCACGTACTCTTGTGATGACATCCATAAAATAAGGGGCACCAATGATGTTTGATGTTAGATTGCTAAGATCAAGATTCCTAGAAACGAGCATGGAGTTTATATAGACATTAAAAAAGAGATTATTTGGCGAGTTACTCACTATGTCACAGAAGTGAAACCGGACCAGATACTCAAACCCAGGGTCAACACTGAAACGCCATGTAACATTGGCATTTATATTAGGATCATCGCCATAATTCATCAACTTCGTGGCAGTCCCATAGACTATAGCGGGAGCGATATTTACCATTGCCCCGGCTATTGTTGAATTGACAGCTGTAATGTTAGACACAAACTCTGCAAGATTATTGTGTATCAGGTACATATCATCGGAGATCCAAAGACGCCACAGGGTATCATTATGGGGAAAGACTGTTTCATCACCCATATTCACCCTCGCAATTGTCTCTAATGCTTTATTTGACACACTTTGGTAACTGCCCGGTGGATCAATTGTGCGGGCACTCACAGGGGTAAGCTCATCGGGGAGTGAAAGAACTTCCAAGGCATTTATGAAGGCGAAAGACTTCGAAGAAGGAGTAAAAGTGAGAACCAAATTGCTGGAAGTCACGTTCAAAGAGTATTCCTTAACCTGAGAACCGTTCCCTACATGGAATTCTTTGAAAAGAGTGATATTTTGAGCGGAAACAGAGAACTTCGCCGTGCTCAAGTTGTAGGGTTGGAAAACAAAAGGGAAGAAATAGAGGCGAACCCAGTGCCTCCCAAGTTTCTTAATGGGAAACGTGTAAATTGAGGGTCCATTGAGTATTCGTGCAGTTTCATACAAAGCTGAATCATTGGAAAGTGAAATAGGTTTCAGGGTTGTCTTAGCAAAAATCTCTTGTGGGGTAGAAAGAGCATTGGAATCAGAGGTATCAGCCACAAATACGCGATCGCCCACCGATGTATTGGTGGGGGATCCGCAGTCTATCAGATAATGATCTTGAGGAACAAATCCATAGGAACCACATATCAAACACAAAATAGATGAAACCCACATAAACAGTCGAATATTCCCAGAACTCATTATTGGTGACACTCAAATAAGAGGGAGAGACGGAGAGTGGAATTTGATAAAGCTCAGTTGAAAAACAAGAAGGATGATACAAATGTTAGAGATTATTGTAGGAACTTGTTAACAGATAGATGTCTTCTATATCTTCACCACATGATGTATCCGTAATATCCCAGATGCCAAAATGAAGAACATAAATGAATCAAACATAAGGGCCGCGTTTAAAGATCACCAAGGAATCAATGGAAAGGGAAAGCCATGTTCTTTATCACTAACCCAAGACAAAAGAACAATAAATATCTCACAGTAACGAGCTCCTCATTCCTCGACTTGCCGCATTCAAATTAAAGGCTTAAACTTGAACGATAACACGGACACCAAGTGTAGGAGAAAAGAAATCGACCATGACAGATATCCATTTGACTAATGGGAAAGTTGGCAAAAGGCCCGCAACTTCAAAATCAAAGAACTGCACAGAAGAACAAGACAACAAGAGAACAGCTGTATTTTTCGATGGCTTACCTTTGTGCGTGTGACTGCTAGAGTTGTTAAATGTTGTTTTCCAAGGGTTTTACTTCTTTATTTCCTTACAGATTTGCACCGTTTTGGTTTATTACGAGCGAGAGAGAGAGAGAGAGAGAGAAGGTTCGTGTGATGTTCTCGGTAGTCAGATAGAATAATGTTGGATCAAATGAGAGGACAAGGCATGAGTATTTTGTCGTTGTCGGGTGGGAAAAACGCGTTTTCGACAACAACCGGGCATTAATAATAGTGACTACTTGTAGCCCATGTATTGGGCCACTATTGGACATTATCTCGGCCCATAGTGGGCCCATTAACCAAATCAGAAAAATTTCGATGTTTCTATTGAAGGACTTCAATCAATTAGCTTAAAGAAATTAAAAATAAAACAAAATGTACAGATCATTTCTGACCAAAAAATAAAATAAAATATTATGGACCGTAGGAAATGCCAACAAAGGTGATGAGTCAATCAGTGCACATGGATTGTCTTGGCTTTCGATTTTTCTCGGGGATTTAAGAGTAATAACGCATTACTAAATTTGAAATTGTAATGATCTTTTTTTTTTTTTCGGATGAAAAACCCTTTTTTGATAATTTTATGTTTATTGTTTTAAAATAAAATTAAAAATTATTTTTTTAATAAATTCCAAATATAGTAATTGAAAGGGAGAATGTTTGTATTCGAAGACTGCATTCAAAATCAAAAGTTAGAATATTGGCATATATATTATATTGGTGGGAAGGTTGACATGAATATTTAGACCTAACCTTCACCTATCATATTGAGTTAGGTTAACCCACCGACGGGCAACCCTTCACTTTTTGTTAAAACTGAAAAGACTGTTCTGCCCACTCGTCTTGACTTTCATCTGGCAGCCTTGTGTGGTTGAATCCATTGAAAGTCGACAATGTTATTTTTTGTAAGCGTAGTTACACAGTTTGAATATATAAGTTTTTATATAAAATTTTCTATATAAAAGTAAATTTTATTAATATAAAAATATATATTTTTTATTTTTAAAACTTTTTTTTAATACAAATTTATATTTAAGTTATCTATTTAAAATTTACACAATTCATTTCTCTCTTTTACCTGTCAAATAAGGGAAAAAATATTTTATCACGAGGCAAGTCAAGACAAACTTCTCTGGCCTGTTTGACCGGCGACTTATTTTTATTAACATTTTTAAATGCTCAATTTTCTGTGTTTTGTATTGGGATTTGTAAGTAGGTGGATTGAGATAAAAAAGTTGTCAATGTCTTTTATATTCAATTCGGGGAAGTAATTAGGTAGAATTTAGAAGTTGTGCTGATAAAAAAAATTTGTGAGAAGTGTTCTTTTCGATTTCTGTAAAAATAAAAACGTATCTTTTTTTTTATAGAAATTTAGACAAAATATTTGAGTTGAAAGTGAAAAATATTTTTAAAAAATAAAGATTAGTTTAGAATCAACATAATCCGATCTTCTAGCTATATGTTCTTTGGGATTTTCCACACATTTTTTTTTAAATTTTTTTTATCTACGCGCCCTGTTGAAAAAAAAGAAGGAAAAAAAATTCAACCACCGAGGCTAAGGTCTCATTTAGTTATATAGTTTAGATGAGATGAGATGAGATATTTTGTTGAAAGTTAAATAAAATATTGTTATAATATAAATTTTAATATTAGTTTTGTTTTGAGATTTGAAAAAGTTGAATTATTTATTATATTTTGTGTATGAGTTTGAAAAATTTGTAATGATTATATGAGATGAGATAAGATGGTTTGATTTTGTGTAACTATACCAGCCCTAAGATGTTATGGTAAATTGGTTGAATGGTTCTCAAAACAGAAGGTCGATGATGGTCACTTGAATTCAGGTAGCCCAGGCCACAACCGTTTGTCTCAAATATTAATTTATGTTTGAGTGTGACTGTTAGAATACTCAACGAAAAATTCTACTCACCATCCATATACTATAAACTATATATAATTTTTTGTTTTTTATTTTTATGTTTCCCTTAACAACTATATGATATAGGGAATGGAGGGGATATTTGAATCCTCTTACTACCAAGCCCATAAGCAGGCCCAACTTACGATGTTGACCTACAAGGGTCGTGATCCAAGAGCCCACAGGAGCCTGATCTCAACAAGGGGGACAACATCATTCGTAAAGTAATAAAGTCCCAAGATGAAGACAATTATCCTGAGATGGATAACCCCTATAAATCAGAATAGTTATCTCATCCTCCTTGGTTAAGGGATAATTAGAGATGAATATAAGGAACAGATGGTTATTGACTTCCTAGACATGTCCATGTGCATCTCTATAAATGGTACATGAATGTAAAAAATACTCTTCTCTAAGTATTATTAAGATTTTATATTGAGACTATTTCTCTAACTTAAGCATCATAGTTTACCCTGAGCAAACAGTGCCATTAGGTTGTTCTTTGCAGGTCGTTCGAGTAGCCAGTGGTATGAAACATGTCATTTACAAGAATGATGAGTAGCAAAGCTTATTTTGTTTTGGTAAGATTAAGTATGTGTGTATTGGTTTCTTGAATTCAGAATACACACCGGCCAGACTTCCAATTCACGTACAAACACTCGGGTTATTGATACTGATAAAAAGTACAAATGCGCAAAGATTAATAATGAGATCATCATCTCCACTCTTTCACGTACAGCTTTTGTTTCTACAGTAAATAAACCTTAACATCCTTCCCTCCAACTCCATTTATTCGTGTTCTTCAATGACCTTTTGGGTCTCCAATTTCTGAGTTTTCAGCCTTCAGTATCTTATTTTCGGTCTCCAGTTTCTGATTTTCAGCCTTCAATTTATGATTTTCGGATTCTTTATCATTGCTCTCTTTCAACAACTCTGATACTCTTGTAGCCAAACTCTTCTTTGCGGCCGGAGAAACACCATGCTTGCCAATAATCGACTCTAGTACTGCCTCGGAAAGTAGCTTATTTTTTATCACTGCATTCCCAGATTCGGGAATGGACTCATCTTTGGAGAAGCTAATCTACACTCCACAAAAATGGGAAAAAAAATGAGAAGAATTTTAAATTTCAGAAATGCTTAAAATAGAATGATTAAACCATCTGAGATTTCCAAGTGTCTTGTGAATTAAAGTTAACAAGAACTCTCAGCAGAAAGAACCAAAATGAAAGCTAAAAATTAAAACTTCCTGGTTGTGATTTACTGACCGTTAATGAGCCATTAGGGGATTGTGTGAAAAGTATAGAGGAGCCAGGTGGAAATTTCTCATCCTTGAAGACCTTAAGGAACTCTTCAATGGCTTTGGCTTCTGCATCAGTGTAAATTCCGACAGATTTCCAATAGGCAACACAATTCTCCGAGACCTTCTCTGAGTACTGGTGACCCGTTAATGGCAGGATCATTGTCACCCGTATGAACTTCTCAAAGGGGCCTACATCATGTGAATGGTAAGAATGTCCTGATCAGTATAAAACTCTGGATATTACATGAATAGTAATTTACATCCCTGGAGTTACAGTACCATAATTTGAGCTTCACTTGATCAGACTAGAAAGACACATTAGAAATGTTTACTACCATTGAATCGTCAATGAATAAACCTTGAATTCGTGTTCCGACTTCCACATAACATGTAGACAGAATGAACCCACGTATTTAAAGGCCACTTCAAATGACCCAACATCCCAGCGAGGCCTGATCATCTCGATCCCCAGTTTTCTTTGAAAAAAACTCATATATGACACAGGAATACAATGGTAACAACTTTTCGGGTTAACTGGCATGCATATATCGCCTGCTTAACATAAAATGCATGGAACTCACACATGCCAGTCAGGACATGATCTATCATTTAGTAAACACACGATTTGTGTATTTCATGCATGCGTGAACCACGGTACTGGTGAGTGAGACATACCTACGAGTAAGATTCACCCTACACATTAGTTTCGAGGATAACAAAACCCGCAATTGAATCGTGTTAGTCACTTGATGTTGTACTCTCGTAACGAACACATTCATCTGCTAAGTTGGGTAAAAAATGTGACAAAATTTAAAAGGATCAAAATGTCAAACAAGGCCCCGATTGGATAAATAGTTAGTCTCATCTTAACATCCAAACACTATTTAAATACAAATATTTTTCAATTTCTCTTTCATACTTTTGTATTTAATAATTACAATTTTCCTAAACTTTCATATAAATCACAAAAAATAATTCAATTTTATTAAATTTCAAAATAAAAATAATATTAAAAAATTACATTATAATAATATTTTAACTTTATAATATTTTTATTTAACTTTTTATCTTTCATTTCCCAAAACTTAATAAAAATCTTAATTTAAATTATTTCACTATTATTCATAAATAATCTAATTACTATTCATAAATTTCTCATTTCATCTAATTTAACTATCTAATTTACTAAGCTGATTTTGTTAAGTAGTCAGCTCTGTCTAGGGGTGTAACTGGTCCGGTCCGGTTTGGTTTAAGATAAAATTTAGGACCGAACCAGTATGTACTAATTTTACATTTTTTAAAGCTGATTACGTCTCAGTTACCCTCTTAAACCGATATCTCTGGTTTTACTGGTTTCCTGTCTGATCCGATCCCATTTTTCAATTTTTTTAAAATATAAAAAACATATAAGAAAGTATTACTTCTTACGATAAAATGTTATTAATAATTTAATATATATATTTTATATTTAAAGCATATGATCAATTAAATTTTCGTCTTTAAGATTAAACTTTTATTTTATAAATTATAATAACATTATTTTATATATAATTTTATTAATAACATATAATCAAATAAATTACAAATATTCATATTTAAGATTAACATTTTATGTTATAATTTATAAATTATAATATGAAATTATTTTATATATGATATATGATATATAATTATATATTATATATAAAATTTATATATATATAAAATTAATTTATATATATATATTTCAACCGGTCCCATCGGTTAAGTCTAGTCTTGAAAATTATAAAACCAAGATGAGACCGGTTCCAGTCGGTTTTCATAATATAGGAATTAGGAATCGGTTCCAAACAGTCCAATTCAATCCGATCCGGTCCCATATTTTGGTTTAAACTTAAACCCCTAGCTCTGTCCCCTACTAAATAATGCCCGCGTGTATTAAGCAGCCAGCGATGTGTTGGATAATATGACGAAGCTAGTTTGTTAAGTGAGAGTTATCAATTGATTCAAAAAAAAGTGAGAGTTATCAACAGCGATGTGTATTTACCTGGCAAGTAAATATTTATGCCACTTACGGGCATTTTAGTAAATAGCTAGTTCGTAAATACGCATACTTTAGTAAGCAGTTAGCAGTCAACGGTGAAATCAATGACAAACTGACGCCTATTTACTATAATATGCCCGTATAACAACCCTAGACAAAATAGCGTCCTGCGGGAATGAAAGCAGAAAGTGATCTGTTACCTGTAACGATGTCCCGGAAGAACTCGACGGATTCCGACAACTCATCCACGCTCTTTCCGCTCCACTTAATGGCGAGCGAAGGCACGGAGGTATCCTCTAAGTACACGCCAATGGCCGTGAACTTCACGAAGTTCCCTTGGATCTCCAATCCCCTCTCCCCTGCACACATCAGCGAGCACTGGGAATCAGAGAGAGAGAAAGACTAGCTTATAATGAAAGAAAACAAACTGCAGGTGCGCAGCGCATACGAACCTGCGCCGCCCAGGAACAGGGTCTTGTCGGAGCCCGGAACCTTCGTCGTGGGCTGGAACGCCACGTTATCGACATGAACTACGGGCAGGGACGGTGCTGGAACCATTTTGAAATTTGACGATCGAGGATATTAGCGGTAACTATGCGAGGAGGTGTCTGATTCTGAGTGTGGCACCACTGGCACGCCTAGGCTTTATAGAATGGTCACTTGTTTGGTTTGTAATAGTGACGTGAATCAACAGGACTGGCAATTAAGGGAAGGTAGAAGTTGAAGAGGTAGTTGGGTTCACGTGCGTTGATTGGAAGGCCACGTGTGCAGAGACCGTAAGACGTGATTCCCAATTTCTGGTTGATGTCAATCGTCATCCTCCATCCTTTGCCGCGGACGAACTTAACCTTTGGGTCTTTGCCTATTTGATATTAGTTCCTACGAAAAAAAAAATATTGGATCCTACAAAATGATTTGTATATATAATATTAGGGTGTGTAGTCTCAATAAACAAAAAATATAAGGCAAATTTGAGACTCGTATAAATGACTCTTAATTCTTTTTAAAAAAAAAATACTATTACATAATTTATAAATCTTAAAATTATATGTAACATTACTCTATTATATATTCTCCGTGATGAATAATCAGAATGATTGAATAAAAAAATCCCAAAAAATAATAAACTCACACAACAGCCTCTGTAATTTATTTGATTATTGAACAATCTCCAACCTCTTTTGCCATAGACGGGAATTTAGGTCTTGAGTGTGTAGCTTTACAAGTAGGATAACTTTTTCGTAAAGTTCTCATTGTCAGCGATTTAAATGGCATTGATGATAGGAGTAGATGAAGCTAATTACAAAGTAGAGTGTCCCCAAGAATATATTTTCCTCGAGTGATTGGGACTTCTTGGAGCATAGGCTTGACTTTTATGATAGCTTAAACGACGGTCTTGGTGCTTAATCTACGTGTCTTGAGAACCAAATGGGCTAAATAATTTTGTTGTCTGTTTGGTTGTGGTGGGTTTACTATTTTACTTAGGTAATGGCCTATCCTTAACATGGCCCATTTTTGTCTAGATCTTGAAAAACCTTGGGTTTTCCTTAACATGGCCTTTTTTTGTCTAAATCTTGAAGAACCTTCAAGCCCAAGTGTACATGATGGGTTTTGTTAGAAAGAGTTTTTTTCAGAGATATGGCAAGGAAAATAAATATGGATAGACATACAATTATTTTGTATAATTCTTTATATAATTATGTTTTAAAATAAAGGCATTTTTTTAAATTAATAATACAAATATCATTTTTTTTAAAATAATATTTAAAGTCATGGAGTACACAAGCTTCGTGTACTTGTTTTAAAAAAAGTGAATAAATATGAAATTCACATTAAAAAATTAATTTTTTAATAATAAACTTTACTTTTTTTTCAAAAGTAGTATACAACGCTTACGCAATCTATCACTATATCTAACATTAAATTTTAAAAAAATATTCGAAATTTAAAGGATCATTGTGTAAATAGTTTGCGTTTGTCATTTTATGGCATGGAAATGGAAAGTTAAATCGGTTTATTTGTCTTAAGAACTCGTTTTCTAGAAACGTGCTAAATATCTTTCGCGTCTTGTTAGGCATTCTCTTATATATGAGATATTTTTTCCTTACTTTTGCCGTGCTTTTGCTGTTAAAAGAATTGCAGCAGTGAATTTTGAAGCCAGATGACCAAACTCTAGACATGCAGCTGAGTGCCAGAACTGAATTTTGGCCGAGTCTCTTCTGGATAGAATTACTGAATGTCGATATCCTCAAATATAATGTTTTTTCCTGCAGCACCTGACAGCTTAGTGTTGAACTCTACCCTGCAACTATGTTCCTCATACTGTTTTGTTGTTTTCCTTTTTTATTGTTTAACGTCTCGATCGAGGATATGAGATGGAATATCCCCTTCAGTGTATGTACACAGCTTGGGTTCTAAGATATGCATACAGTACAAAGACAAGTTAAATGGCTAAAAACCATTTTTTTTAAAAAGTCTGTTTCTTGTTAGAAAATGCTGTAGCAACCTCTATGAAAATTATGCTAGTTTTATTCCTGTTTCGGGATAAAGCTTTTGCTTAATCGGCTCCAATGGATAATTTGGTAAGATCTATGTTTAATATGTTTATGGAGTTCCATTGTTTTTTCATTCTTCTGTAAATTCTCAAACTTGTATTTTGACGAAGGAATGAATCAAAACAAATGAAGGAAACTTGTATGGTCTGTAGAACCCATATTTAAGGATGATTTCTGCTTGCAATATTAAGTGCAAGATTAATGGAAGTGGATCAGGTAACAGTTGTTCAAAAAATACATATCTTATTACTATTATTCTGCAATATCTTACTCCATTCCCAAGGCTACCTACTTTTGAGGGAGGATGTGGCCACAATTGTCTCTTGTACAAGGTGGGGGGAAATGAAATGACCATCTAGTGTTGAAGTGGGCATGTCGTGCTTTCTCACTTAGAAATGAAGGAAACAAGAGGCAAAATGTGGGGTTTAAACTTTTTAAGGTCTTTGTTAATGTTGATTTATCGAAAAGGTTTCCGGATATAGAAGTTGGGATTTGTTTTATCCTTGAAGAGCATCATGATTGTACAGGGCCTTCCATGCTTCAGCACAAGGGTACAGAAGCTAGTGGGCTGGGAACCCCATACCCGTAATCCCTTCAAAAGGCAGTTTACAAATTGACTACCAAAAGACATTGCTTGGAACTGTTTATATGCTGTTGCTATTTTCTTCTTTCCTTGGTGCTGGTTGGATACCCGGCAATGGAGCCCTTATATTCGATCCAGAGAGGCTCTATTGGCTTGCTCTATCATCCAGCTTTCCTGGGTGGTGGGTCTTTATGATGGATGCTTGTATGGCTGTCCTTTGCTTGTACCTTTCTCTGTAATTATCCCTGCAGAAATGTTCATCCTACATCTGATTGATCCATCTGTTGCAATGTAAAAGTTACTTTTGAAACAGGAAGATCTAGATTTTTTAGTGGAATTTCTTAGAATTTCAATCATTCTTTTTCAATTGAATGGTTCATTTTTCTTACCTCCGAACTCGATGTAACTGCTAAATATTATTGCCAATTGAACACCGCACTGGTCAACATGTTGCATGGATACAACATAGGGCTAACTGTTGGCGTGAGTCATGTAATTAGCCTGCTATAGAAATCTTAGATGTAGTAATCCTTTCAATCATGGGTCAAAATTAATTATAGCCGTAGATACTGTATAGAGAAAGAATATCTTCCTATATCTTGTACTCTATTTTGTGAAAGAAATATATGAAAATTACGATTTAACATGGTATTAGAGCATGATCTTGGGTTTCCTGTTTTTTGATCAAGCAGGGGTCCAAATTGCTCGGCATCCATGGCTGACTCCACTGAATTGACACCACCTACATTTCCACCGAAACCATTCTTGACAATCTGATATCGAAAATGACGGAGGTCTTGACAAGAGCCCAGACCTTTTCTTTACCCATCAATGATTCCCCGATAGTTCCAATAAGCATCAAGTTGGATGGTTTCAACTATGCTTTATGGTCCCAAGTTGTAGAGATGTACATCTCAGGAAAAGACAAACTAGGATATATCAATGGAGACTACTCTCCACCATCAGAAACCGACCCATCATTTCGTAAATGGCGAACTTAGAATGCCATGGTGAAAGGATGGTTGATAAACTCAATGGACTACTCCTTGGTTGTGAACTTTATTCGCTACCCAACGACTAAGAATGTATGGGACTCTACTGCCACAACATACTTTGATGGAACTGATACCTCGTAGGTATATGATCTCAGACATTGTGTTTCTCAAATGAAACAAGTAGGTAGATTGATAGAGAAATTCTACAATGATCTACAGGGTTTGTGGTGAGAGATCAATTTTCATCGTCCCAATCCAATGGAATGTGCAACTGACATACAGAAATACAACTCAATTCTACAGGAGGAGAGAATGATGTTCTCCAACTGAATCCTTTCCCCATAGTTGAGCAGGCATATGCTCACGTTCGAAGGGAGGATATTCGCCAATCTGTGATGGCATCGAGAGCAGAGGCAGTGGCTAGTGGTGCTATTATGGCCACCTAAGGTGTGAAATCTACCCAATCACAAACCTTGGCTAAGTCTGGGTCATCCTCACGATCCAAGGGTCACGCTGATGGGAACAAGTGTACTCACAGTGGCAGTACAAAACATTCCTGAGAGACATGCTTCAAACTACATGGCTATCCAGACTGGCAGCATGAATTACAAGTCCGAAAGAAACGAGATGCTCCTGTGATTGAAGATGGCACGGGTCGAGTAGCGGTGGCTACTGCGGAATCTCAATTGTCACTTGTTCCTGTGGCTGAATCTTCCACTTCACTCCCGGATCAAGGTAACTGTGGTCATATTTTTTGTACCTCTACTTCTCGGAATGATGGCTCCTGGATTATCGAGTCCGGGGCGATTGATCATATGACATTTGATCCAAATGTCTTCTCCAACACAACTCAACCAAGGAGGACTTGCATTGCCAATGCCAATGGGGCAACTTATCCAGTCACAGAGGCTGGAATCATGCCCTTATCTCCCTCTCTCTCTCTCTTTATCTTACACGCTCCTTGTTCCATCTCTCTCAAATAAATTGATGTCTGTGAGTCAAGTTACGGAAGAACTCAATTGTGTAGTATTGATATACTCTACTTTTTGTTTTCTTTAGGATATTCTCAGCAAGGAGATTATTGGGCATGGTACTAAGAGGGGGGATTGTATTACTTGGATGACTTTAGCTCGGGCATAGCAAATCACATGCACCATCAGACCAGTAGAAAAGAAAGGGAGATCTAGTTGTGGCATTGCGTTTGGGCAGGTTATCTCTGGCATTTATTCCTAGCTTTATTTTCAAGTTTGCAGAATATAAATTTTAAATGTGATACATGTATCATGGCTGAATAAGCCTGAATAAAAGTAATATTCCATTTGCCTTGATACACTCCAATGTGTAGGGATCGTCCCCAATGACTATTTCCTCTGGTTTCCATTGGTTTGTAATTTTTTTTTATGATTGCACTCGAATGACATGGCTCTACCAGTTGAAAATTAAAGATGAAGTTTTCACCGTGTTTCAAGCATTTCATGCCATGATTCATAACCCAATTCTCCTCTAAGATAAAAATTCTCTGTTCCAATAATGGTGGTGAATTCATTAACCAAAGATTTCAGGCCTATTTCCGACAACATGGTCTCCTCCATGAGACCTCATGCTCTCAGACATCGCAACAAAATTGTGTCGCCTAGAGGACAAATAGGCACATTCTTGAAATTGCTCGGGCATTACTCCTTGGAGCAAAGGTGCCAAGTCGCCATTGGGGGGATGTGGTGGCTACTGCAATGTACTTAATCAACCGTATGCCATCTAAAATTCTCCACTTTAAAACTCCCCTACAAATCCTCTCTACCCATACATTCCTACGTACTACATCGATGCTTCCTCCTAGAACTTTCGAGTGTGTTGTTTTTTTCCATCTCCACAAGAGTCAACGTACCAAACTAGATCCATGTGTAGTGAGGTGCTTATTTTTGGGATATGGTTTACATAAAAAGGGCTTCTGGTCCTATGATCCCACTACCAACCAAACTTATATCACCATGGATGTCACATTGCTTGAGTCCAAGACATTTTGCTCTTCACTGGTACCCAATTCTTCCCTTCGGGGGGAGACTCAAGTGGAAGAGCTGAATTGGTTGATGGCTCCTGCGAGTGAGCATGAAACTGGAACTAGAGAAGTTGAATTGCAAGATGCATCACCAGAAAATGTAGAATTAACATATGCAGTACCCGAAAATGAAGAACCTGGATGTGAAGAGGCTGAAAATAGAGAACATGAAAATATAGAGTCCTTTCACTCCCCAGTACCTGAAGACCCTCATCCTTTTGAGAATGTTCATGAGGTAAGTACCCCCATTGCACCTTTACATGCTAATGTCCTAGATTCTTCTGCTGGTTATGTCTTGCCTTTCAGACACAACCGTGGGAAACCACCAAGTAGATACACCCCAGATGAGAAAGAAAGAAGGACCAAGTACCCAATTGCAAATGATGTGTCTACTCAAAGTCTGTCCAGGCCATTTAAGAATTTCACTCAAGCACTATCCTGCTGCCATATTCCTAGTAGCGTTGAGAAGGTTTTGTTCGATCCAAAGTGGGCACAAGCAATATAAGAAGAATTGGAAGTCTTACAGAAAAATAACACATGGAATTTAGTCTCATTACCAAAAGGAAAGAAGATAGTAGGATGCAAATGGGTGTTCTCTATAAAATATAAGGCTGACGAATCCATCGACCGATACAAGGCAAGGCTCGTCGTGAAGGGTTTTACTTAAACCTATGGCGTCGGCTATTCGGAAACCTTCTCACTAGTAGCCAAATTGAATACGGTTAAAGTCTTGTTGTCTCTTGCAGCTAACTTGGACTGGCCACTACATCAACTCAATGTGAATAGCGCATTTCTTCACGGCGACCTTGATGAGGAAGTATATATGGACATCCTGCTGGGATATACAGGATCTTCTGAGACCAAAATTGTGTGTAAATTGGAGAGGGCATTGTATGGGCAAAAGTAATCACCTCGGGCATGGTTTGGTCGATTTAGTTCAGTTATGAGGGAGTATGATTATCTCCAAAGTAATTCTGATCATACTTTCTTCTTGAAACGTGACAGTTTTGATCGTCTGTGGATGATATGATAATTACAAGGGATGATGCCGAAGAGATCTCTAAGCTACAAGGCAATTGTCTAATGAGTTAGAAATGAAGAACTTGGGAAGGCTCAAATATTTTTTGGGAATAGAGGTGGCAAGGTCGAAAAGGGGCATATTTCTTTCTCAACGGAAGTATGTACTAGATTTATTGATGGATGTGGGATTACTGGAGTGCAAACCAGTGGATACCCCGATTGTGCCAAACCATAGGCTTGGGGAATACTCGGACCAAGTATCGACTGATAAAGTGAGGTATCAAAGACTAGTGAGGAAGCTCATCTATCTATCTCAAACTCGCCCAGACATCGCTTACGCCATGAGTGTAGCAATTTATGCATTGTCCTAGTGAAGACCATATGGGTGCAGTAATTCGAATCCTCTGTTATCTGAAGTCATCACCAGGAAAAGGACTAATGTTCTCCAAGAATGACCATCTGAATATTGAAGGGTACACGAATGTGGACTGGGCAAGGAACATCTTGGATAGAAAGTCTACCTCAGGCTACTTTACATTCGTGGGAGGCAACTTAGTTACATGGAGGAGCAAAAAACATAAGGTAGTGGCATTATCTAGCATTGAAGCTGAATTCCAAAGCATGACAAAAGGATTGTGCGAGCTTCTATGGTTTAGAAGTCTGCTAACTGAAGATGGTTTTCCTCCTGGTTCGACAATAAATTTATTCTATGATAACAAGGGTGCCATCAACATATCTCACAACCCAATCCAACACGATCACACCAAGCATGTGGAAGTGGATCAACACTTCATCAAACAAAACCTAGAAGAGAAGATCATTCGGTTTCCTTTCATTAAATCTGAAGATCAACTGGCTGACATACTTACCAGAGCAATTTCCACTAGAAGCTTCCATGATTCACTTGACAAGTTAGGCGTTAGAGATATCTACACACCAACTTGAGGGGGAGTGTTGACATAAGTCATGTAATTAGCTTGCTATATAAACCTTAGATGTAGGAATCCCTTCAATCAAGGTTCAAACTTAATTATAGTCGTAGATACTGTATAGAAAAAGAATAGCTTCCTAAAATAGTTTTCTTGTATCTATATATCTTGTACTCTGTTCTATGAAAGAAATATATGAAAATTAAGGTTTAACGCTAACATCTTCCCATAAACCATACACATCACGATGCAATTGAACACGACTGAAAAGACTGTACAAGACTTCTTCAGTGAAATGATAACATTTAATCATGTGTTTTCTTGTGTGTGCAATAGGAACAATATAGCTATAACGAACTGTCTCGATCTCGAGAATGGAATGTTCCATATAGCATTGTTGGTGGTTGAAAATATAAACATATACCTATATAAGAAAGAGGATACTAAAATGTGAGGAGTGTGTTAAAAGAAGCAAGGCAAAAAAAAAAAAAAAAGTCTCGAGCTACGCAGGCATTCCATCCAGAATTTCCCTTCTCTCCACCATGTATTGTCAGATCATTTGCTGGTCCTTTCTTAGGGAAACAAGTCTCTCTCTCTGCTTTGATTGTGTTTTTGTCAGCTTTGAGCAAGTGAAGAAAAAATATAGCTCTAAAACTATGAAAATCAAAGAAGATGAACAAAAGAAAAAACTAATTGGGAAGATGCAGTATAGAGATCGAGAAAGTTGCTCGAGCAGATACATTTATCAAGAACATAATTGTGAAGAAATTTTTTTATAGGAAAAAAAATAGAGTTACAAAAAGTAAAAAAACCAAGGAATCCAGTAAAGTGATAAAAACTGGTGAAGTGTAAAGTGATTTCTTTTGTTACAGATTATTTTTCAATTGAATGGAGGACTTTTTTCAAGCCATATTTAAAGAGTTATGGTGCACGGAGATAGAGATAAAACAAATATTATATGTTGATAGTGCAGAAAGCCATGTTTTAAGCTACAAGCTGTTGGAAATTTGAATGTGGCTGATGAGGGGGCTTGGGGACTTCTACATAAAACCAGAAAGATATATTAATTTTCAGTTACACCCTCTTAATTTAGGATTATCTATCTCACTAATAAATTTAAATAAGGTATATTCTCTTAGACTTTGAATTCTTAAACCACACTCAAATATATAATTCTGTGGGGGCTTTTATCTCTTGCCTCACACAATGCACCCCATTACTCATCTCAAATATTTCCTGTCCTGCTTCCTTTTATCTGTACCTTTTCAATGAATTATGAACGTGGGATTGAAACGGAGAGATGCTCAAAAGTAGGCCCAAAAAAATATTACCAAATAGAAACAATATAAAGTTACAAACAGAAAGGGAAGAGGAGGAAAAAAGACCCAAAACAGAGGGAAAATGAAATCTGTCCATTGGTTGCAGTCATCTAGTCAAAATTCTTTTTGAGGAGCTTAATCTCAATCCATATAGGGAAAGCTAAATGGCATCAGTAATGGATTTGCTCTATTGAAAAGGGAAAGTCAAGTATAGTTGAAGTGCACGAAATGACCTTTAAAAAGCTACAATCTAAAAAAAATGAAAACAAAATATATGGAAAATCCTTTACAAATACATTGGTACAAGGCATGTCGTCTGCAATCTCATTTGAATCCTTCAGGTTGATATAACATATTGGAACATCATTTCAACTCAAAAGCTTAAGCCTGTAGTTTTAGATATATGTACGCCATATCTATCAAGCCTTCGTGAATGCTATCCTATGTAAGATTTAATCCACTTATGCCCAAATGATTATATACCTCGATAAATCAGAAAAATAAGTTCATGAGAATAAATTATGGAGGAGAAAAATAACTCTAGATTCAATTTACTTCCATTTAAACAATAAATTTAGCTAAGCAAATGCCAACCCAAGTACCACAGTGCTAAGTGAATCCTTCAATGATCAGTTCCATTTTTCTGAATAGTTGATAACTGTATCATATCAATGGGGCCTGATTTTTTGCTCACGGGCGTGGTCTTCTGACCGTGAAGTTACTTCTTTGTGCAGTTGAGGGTGTTGAATATTTGCATATGGCCCCAACAAATAATCAAGTCCTGATGATGCCAACTATATAAGTGCTTTCAAAGAGACCCGATTCATGAGAGAGAGAGAGAGAGTATAGTACTGCAAAATTCACTGTCTAAAACCATACCCTACTAGTTCTGATTTCACTCCTTCAAATAAAACTTGAGCTCGAAAGAGACGGGACTCCTACCATTTATTAATTATAAATCTAAATGAAGAAAAGTAATGAGTCACAAGAAAAGAAATGTTTAGAGATGGGTCAGTGCTGAAACTTTAGAAAAACCCCATAATGTGTTTGCATTTTATATTTGGAAGCATCGAAAGATTTATAAAAAATACTGACAACTTCCTATAGTTCATTTCTCTCCCCACTCATCCACTCTTTTAAAGGGTGGACTACCCCTCATCCCCTCCTCACATTGCTCAGCTCCCCCATAAGGTGATTCATTGAGAGAGAGATAGACAGAGACAGAGACACAGAGAGAGGTCCATCTTAAAAATACAGAGTTGAAATGGCCGTAAACCTCCAATCATGTGATCATGCAGATGATGACTACATCGACATGGAAGTCAGCTCATACTCCAACTTCCCTTGTCATTCTGTAGGCTCCCCTCCGCACACCAGAGAGTTCGAGTTCCAAATGTCTTCCAGCTCTCAAGAAAGAGAGCCAACAACTTCCCCAGCTGACGAGCTTTTCTATAAGGGAAAGCTTCTTCCTCTTCACCTCCCCCCACGTTTGCAAATGGTAGAAAAACTCCTGCAAAACTCGAGCCCTGCTTATGATACAAGAAAAGATATCTTTGAAGAATTTTATAGCACTCCATTAACCACTACTGCCCCAACACCGACTTCTAGTACCCCATTTGAATCTTGTAACATCTCTCCCTCGGAATCTTGCCGGATTAGTAGAGAGCTGAACCTAGATGAGTATATCTCCGAGTATTCAACTGAAGTCGGTGGCTTTTATAGCGAAACCCAAAGAAAGTCTTGGACCAAAAAGCTGAAGCAGTCTTCACTTGGTTTAAAGTTGAAGGCTTCCAGGGCTTACCTCAAGTCTTTGTTCAGTAAATCTGGTTGCTCACATGAGTCCTGTACAGCGGCTACAAAGAATGCAGATGAAGGATCGGTTTCAAAAGCCAAGGAATGTATGAATACGTACATGAAAGAGTCTAAGAAAATCCCGTTTGGGCAAATTCGGAAGGACAAATGCTCAACGTCAACAAGTATCATGAAGAGCATTGACGAAGACAAGACTGCCGAGAATGGCTTTGGCCACCATAGGAGATCATTCTCGGTGGTTATCAAACGCCATTCAACAAAGAAGTCTTCACCCCCCTCATCCTCATCCAGCTCTTCTTCATCTTCAAACTCAAATGATTCAAAGGGATTCCATGAGTTGCAATTTCTCAAGAGATGCGGCAGCGCAAGTTCAGATATCGAGATATCAATTCAAGGAGCAATTGCTCATTGCAAACAGTCTCAGCAGCTCTTCCATTCCAGAAAGACTGTAAGTGAAGTTGGGTTTTACTCATTGTCAACTTCCAGAATTGCAGTTCGTGAAGATCAAGAAAGGCCAGACCTTTGCAGAGGTTGAGAGGGAGGGAGAGAGAGAGAGGAAAGACAAGGCAAAGTGGGATGTTTAGTTTTTATTATCATGTGTTCTTTTCTGTTTTTCCTCTTCTCCCTTTCATAATTTTGCTAATACCCATGAATTGGTTCAAGGCTAGAACTGTGTATGGCGTTTTAGAATATTCAGAGCAGAGCATCATGTGGAAGTTTGTGAAAATGCACAATAGAAGTTCTTTTCCTCAAAATTAGTTAAGACGAATAAAAGATGAACAGAGTCTCTTCATGTTGATTAAAACCCTGGGTGGAATTTAACAATCTAAGTTGATTGATATTTGTTGCTGCAATGATAATTCTTGGTTTCACAAGTGTCCTTTAGCATTAGTCATCATTTTAAAAGACATGAAATCATAACGGATAGGTCTATTCATAAGCCACTTTGGAGATTTCATAGAAACAAAATCTTCTATTGCGCACAAAGTGTTTCACTCGTTGATTTTTGAAATAGTTTCACCTAGGTAACAAGTCCCCTTTCATTTTTGCAAATTTTTAAGACATTATTACCACCGAGACTTTTCATATTCATTTTTGATATATACAAAACAAATGAACTTTGATACTCATCATCTCACACACTACACATTATATTTTTTTTATTCTTTTAAAACTAATTAAATTCTTTTACGTATCATCCATACACCACATATTTGATAAAAGAAAAGAAAAATGTATAATGTATGATATGTAGAGATGAAGAATAGAATTTTTGAAAACATATTATAACGATTGAAGCATCCTTACGATACTTGCTCCTCTTAAAGTTATGTTTAGATATTGAGCTGATTTGAGTTCTTTATAAATAGTAGTGAGTTGAGTTGATAGAATGAGTTTTGTGGGGGTCCACTTAAAATGAATTTAACTGTGTTTAGATGTTAAGATGAGTTTAGATGTATTTATGAGAAGCTGAAAAAGAATGTGGGTCCCACGTGTAAAGAAGTGTTGAATTGAAAAAGGTTGTAGGTCTTACGTGTAAAGAAGTTTTGAATTGAGATGAGTTTAGTAATTTGAGAATTAAATATTTAAACATTAGATTTAGTTTAAAATTAGACTAAACTGATTGAGTGGACAGACGACACTGTATCAATTTATGTTTTCAGTTGTACCGGACTGATAGCAGGATGTTATATCCTTGTTTCTTCTGACATGGGAGCTATTCAAGTGTAGGCTTTATTGATCACCTGGCTAATATCTTATTAGGAAGTGGATCAGATTTTAATTTTTATGTGTCAAAACAAATGAGTATCTTTTCAAATTCTTTTAAGTACGGAAAAGCAAACAATCATTTTCCACAACTGACTCGTTTACTGTCATTATTAAGTGAAATATTGGAAAAGAAAAACAGAACAAAAATCCTAGGTAAAAATCCATGGTGCTATAAAGCAGTCCTGAGAGAATTCTCAACATAATTGTCAAGGACTCTTCCTCATTTCACCGTTGTTTTCACCATTATGGTAGGCAGAGAGAAAAAGATTTATGTTGCTTACTGGTAAATCTCACCAACCATCTCTTCCATTAGCTGGCATCTTGCAAAGATGAGTATCATCATGATGTTCTAGCCAATTATCAATTGACCCAAATAATCATGACTCTAATCCTAGATGCCCATCTGTCCAGTGTCCACCTCTCAAAAGCAACTAAGAGACCCCTCCCTGCCTTCATTATTCATGATAACATAGAGAACGTTTCATTTGAAAAGTTTTATAAAACTGCTCAAATGTTGTAAAAGTGTTGGGATCATTTACCTAAATATGCAACGCCAACAAATCTAAGCAAAGGAAAGACAATAAACAAAAATAATGTAAGAGGAAATCTTCAGGTGCAGACAAACAGCCTTTCAAGACATGGATGGCTCTTTTCCCTTTCTTTTCATTTACCTAGTGGGGTGTACTGAACCTTAAACTAAGTAAACATGTCAGCCAGAATTTTGACAGGGTTAAGATTTTAAGGCCTAAGGAAAGCAACAAAAAGGCCAACTTGATGTTGTTGAGCACTATGTGCGAGAAGAAGGAAAAGGCAGGCCTCACATACCTACTGCCTACTGGCATACCTAATCACCTCCGCATGTCGTTTGTTACTTGATTTTTTAAAATAACCCCAGAAAATTTAACCCAAAAGCTTATGGTATAACTATCCTAAGCATATATACCCTAGAGTAATGATATAGCTACTAAAGTTTTATTACATGGGTTTTAGTTTGTAAAACTAAGGCATCAGCAATCAAAAAGTAAATTAATCGATATTTATTATATTGGTGATGTTTCACCAATCACATGGAGCTTACCATGCCGTATATTTATTGTTTGAACAGACGGAAATGTCAAGAAGATGAAAGAAAATGCAGGAAATTAGAGAGAGAAAAAATGGTCTGAGAGAGAGAACTAAAATTGCATGCATTAGTTATCTGATTCCTAGCAGCTACGGCCGCAAGAAAATAACCGTTCAGCATACTAAAGGGTGTATTATAATCACAATCAGTATTTTAATGAAATATGTTATGGATCTGCACATGTTGGAGTACAATCAGTATGCAGAAAATCACCGGTGACAAGTTGTTCATATTTTCTTTCAATGATCAAGTTGGCTAAGTTTTTAGGATAATTGCTTGTTTTTTATATGGTCTCAAAGTAATGTCACGTCCCCATAACAGGGTGATTTAATTGAAAAAAGAAGAAGAGAATTTTCTAATTGAGCGACTCAATGATCATTCAGCTTACATATGGGTCCTGAAAATATATTTATTTGGTTGTTGAGAAACTAATGATCCATTTGATGTCCAAGCTTGATCAGAAAATATGCTGTAGCCATCCACATTAGTGAGAATCTTCTATAGTTCACGGTTTATTAGTGAGAAACATACTCTATTTATCACGTCTATAGGCAAGGAAATTCACCGGCAGATTATTTGGCACGCATGGGAGCTGAGGGATGTAGCTACAGAGTTTTTAAAAGGTTTGGTTAAAACGGATAAGATGGGTCTTACTTATTTAAGAGTGTCTTAAGTCATATGTTGGGTTGGTTTAGTTTCCACTTGCAATTGATAATGTCCTTGTAATTATGATTTTTCTCCACCATAAGTGAGGGTTTCAATAAACGCAGGACGTCCATCTTTCTTTAAAAAAAAAAAAATTGAAAAAGAGAATCTTCTATAGTTCTTAGCCTGTTATATCTAGTGGATTTGTTTAAATTTTAGTGTTCTCAAATTTAATGTCAAAGATTTTGCTAAATCAGCTTTAGTATTTAAATATTTATCCTTTTTTTTTTAAATGACAACTGTCAAGCTTTTCATAAGGATGACCCTTTAGCGATGCCAATGAGTAAATGTAATGGTCATGTTTTCTTTTTTGAGGAGCATTAGCATCGGTCTATGCATATGTATATGTAAAATTATTTTTTTTACATATCTATTTTGTCATTTAAGCAAAACTTTCACATTGACTTATGTATATTTGAGATAAAATAATAATAAAATAATATTTTATTATTACTATTAATTTTTTTCTAAAATTAATTTTTTTATATATATTTTGCAATTAGCATCCACTATATACATTTGACATTAATAATATAAATTCAATAATAAAAAATATAATTTTTTTTATATATTATATTAAAAATATAATAAAATGAAAAAATATATATAATATATTATAATAATAAAATAAATGTGCAGTTGAAGATTTGTTGTGTTGTTGAGGGAGGGAGAAGATGAAAGGATTGTGAGAGAGAGAGTGGAAGGAGAGAAAAATAATTAGTAAAATAACATTTGAAGAGTGAATAGTAGATCTCTAAATTTGTATAGACATTATTCATAGATAGCTAAATATTTGGATATGCATAAATTAATGTAGAGGAATTTAGACTCATATAATATAAATATAATTTTGTATATACATAGACCAATGTAGAAGGTAGATACTCTTAAGGGTAAGGTATTAGGATAAGTGAAAACCATACTCTTTCATACCATAGAGTATTATACTTTGAGGAGCGCCTTAGGAAAGACCTAGATGGGCCTGCAAAACAGAATCACAATCTTCACAAATCACAACCCCAGCCCAAAAACCAAACTACGAAACTACCCAAAACCAAAGCCCAAAAACATTGACCTTCTCGTCTTTCAATGTGTCTCCCTCGTTACCTTCTCGCAGGCACCATGACCTCCAAAGCCACAGGCCGTTGGCGGCACTCTTGATAGTTGATATGAGGGTCAGGGCCTCAGGCATTGGTTTACTATAGTTACCGAGTTGGAGTTTTGGACCAAAAAATAAAAAAATAAAGTCCAAAATAGAGGTGCAAAGAAATATAACATTCAGAAGTAATGATTCTTATAGAAGTTGAATGCTATTTTAAAATGCATTCCCAAGCACATTTGTACTCGAATAGTATGCATTTTTCATACTACAATCCTACAAACTCCCAAAGATTGCAAGTTGCCCACATCAGAGAGCATAAATCCTATCGACTTCTGAGTTTGAGAAGTCAGAGTGATGCCACGAGTTGGATCCACTCCTCCTCGAATGCTTCTCCCTCTTCCTCATTGAACGACTCCTCTTGGACCTCACCACGTAATAAGTCATGGTGCCGAGAACTCCAGCCATTATTACTCCCCCCACGGCTGTGACCAATATTGCAGCCCATTTGTGCCTCTTGCCAACCACTATATAAGAGGATGCCATAAAAGCCACCGAAGTGCACACAGAAGCCAACCACATGAGTTTGTTAATTACCTCCACCACTCGTTTTTCTGCTTTTGTCTCTCCTCTAACCAATGTAATTTGAACAACCACAACAGCCAATGATGTAAAAAGGGCAATGGCATTGAAGATGAAGAAAATTTTGAAAGATGCACTCTTCACCACCACAGCCATCCCAGTATCAGCATCCCCACCAGGCACAGTAAAAATAGCTGCAAAGGCAACTGTAGCAAATAGCACAGCCACTACAGTCACCGAGTTGGTGGCATTGTTGATCCCTTCTCGGTGAAGTTTCCGGAGCTCTTTAGAAATATTATGAACATTTTTGTTAGTTTTCCTAGTTTGTTCAAGCTGGATATGAACATCTTTCTTAATTTGAGTCACAGTTTTCCTCAACTCATCCCTTGGTTGGTTCAGTTCATTAGCTCTGAGTGCACCGCATTGAGAAAGGTAGTCCTTTATATCTGAGGATTCTTCAGAAAGGGGAAGCCCTTCTGCTATGTCAAGAGCCGTTTTGTGGTCTCTGGTCAGTGCATTAACATTGGTGTCACGAAGAGATAACAACTCCTTCACTATCTGCAAGAAGAAAACAGAATGTCAATTCTAGGACCATCTTTTCCCACGAAATCTGGGTATACTTGAACTTTGTAAGAAGCATACAGAAGTAAGACGTAATTTTAGTCTAATGTATAGCCAGTCAGTGTTATTATGAGGAAAAAAATTAAGAATGCATAATAATAAATCCAAATTTGGAAAAAGATAAACATGAGATGGATACAGAAGCAACTAAAGATGCTAGTTTTCCCACGGTCAGTGCTAGTTGTCATCTTTCAGAATACAACCAATGTTTGAGATGAACAATGAAAGAAATGATGACATTGCAAGATATGTACTTCATTTACACTAGCTGTCAAATAAGAAGCAGATATTCATCACTAACACGAGTAAACTGCAAAGTCGGAAAAAGAAAAGCCAAGCTAGACGCATTCAGGGATCAAGTGGCAGGCATTTGGATAATGAACAGACTCAAAGGAAGCAGAGAGCAAGCACGCTAATGAAAAATTAGTACCGGGGAGAGAGAAACAGAGAGTAGCATGATTGGAAACAAAAAAAAGGTGAAAGACTCAGTAAGCCGATTTGATGTGTTCAATGAGGCAGATGAAGATAAAGTTTTGTGTAAGGAAGCAACCTCCTCCCTCCGTGAAAAAAAAAAAAAAAAAGGAACCATAAAACTTTATTTTTAGGCTGGTATGCTATATCAATATGAATTAAAGCCATAATCTATAATTTAAAAGGTCCAACTATTACCCTTCTATAGGATACAGATTTAAACGGCAAAGTGCAGGAAACACCAAAATATAATACCTCTACTCGCTTTTTCCTTGTGCCTACATGTAATGCCGTATTACCAAATTTATCTGGAAGCATAACAATAGCAGCATCAGCCTCAAGTAGCAATTTCACCACGTCGCAACTCTGGCCTTTTACGGCCATATGCAATGCAGTCTGCCCTTTTTTGTCAGTCCTTCGTGCCAGCTGTGGATCTTTGATCAGCAATGCTTTTACAATGTCAACATGGCCCTGTCGGGCAGCCAAATGCAATGCATTTTTCCCATTAGATCTAGACAGATCCAATAAGCTACAATCCTTTGACAGCAGTTGATCGACTACTTCCGTATGGCCTCTTGTAGCTGCAGATATAAGAGGCGTTGCATTTGATGGGCCAATTGTTTTGCTGAGCCCAGGGTCATGATCTAGAAGCACCTGAACAACAGCTGGAACAGAAGAACCACCATGAGTGTACTATCTTTGTATAGAAAGCAGAAACTTACCAACTGGTAGCGTTTATCTTTCATGGGCAATCAGTATATCATTCAATCATTATTGCAGTGCTCATATATTTTATGAATCCAAGCAGATTAAATGGGAACTTTCATCATGAAGTTTGAAAAAGCGATCAGGGACAAAAGCAATAGAATTAAAATTTGGAAACCAGTAGTTTAGGGGCCAGAAGGAACTGAAAAGGCCCCTTTAACTCAGCATTCCTTATTGATAAATATCTTCTCAAATTGAATAAAGATTGCAAATCCAGAACCAAAAGCCATAGATAACAACTTCAGTGAATGTTAACTTGTGTGGTGACGTGTCAACTAGGATATTTCTATCACACAGAGTTGGATTTTTTTGAAATCTGTGCTTTATAGATTCTCAATTTTGCTATCATCTGTCCAGATACATGTATTTAAAGAATGGCGACTGCAAAGAAACACCATTTCTTGGGTAAAGAACTTTGTAGACATTGCTACATGTCTAGATTGCAATCTAACAGAGCTTTTCATTTCTTTTGTTTTTTTCAAAAAAATCTAACAGAGCTCAACTGTCAATACCTTGCATAATTTTGTTGCCCAATTTAGCATTCTGTGTAATGATATGTTGAAAGGAACAATAGAAATTACCTAAGCATCTACTGTTCTACATCTTTAGCAACCCAAAACCTACATGAACTTAATTTTCATCCTCTTACAATCTCTATCATATTCAAATTAAAATGGCCATACTCAAATTCTTAAAGCACAAAACGAAGACAATATAACGCTACTGATCCATTACCGTGGTGCCCTTGACTTGCAGCTACATGCAACGGATCAAACCCAGATCTGTTTTTCTTTGTGACAGTATCTTGACTCGAATATTTCAACAATTCCTTCACAATATCAAGGTAGCCCTTCTCGGACGCTGTATACAGTGCCGTCTCTCCCAACTCATTGACCTCATTGACAATTGCAGCCCGTACCTCTGCAACCTCAGCGTCAAAATCTGCGCCGCTCAGAGTTCCCATCATCTGCGAATTGATATCATCGAGTATCTGCTTCATGGCCACCAGATCACCACGCTGCGCCGCCAAGTGCAGCTCAGTGTCGTTGTGCCGCCCCGTCACCTGCTTCACGTACTTTTTCTTCCCCGCCTGATCAATCCGCTTTCCGGAATTGGACAGGACTAACGCCGGAGCCGCAGCCGCAGCCGTGGAAGAAGGAGATGGCGATGGTGACGGCTCGACGAGAGGGTTTTGACTTGGTGATAAGGTCATCAGTCTCTTCTGCACGTCCCTCTCGCCTCCTATTCAATTAAATCAAAGTTCAATCACTCGGATAACAAACCAAAAATACCTTACTACTTTCTCTAGCTCCGTTTGTTTTGTATTCGGGAAAATAAAGAACTTAGTTTCCACAAATATTAAGCTTTATTTCAACAATTACTTAATTTATGAGCTAACTAGTCATTGTGGAATTCGTTCTGAGATCACAAGTGATAAATAACCATTGATAGGAAGATTCAAATCGAGCAAGTCTCATACGCAACAGTAAAAATAATCGGTCCAGCGTGATAACTGAAGAAAAGGGGAGAGAGAGTACCTTCTTCGATCAGGGATGCCATTGTTGACCTGGGAGAGAAAGTGGAAAATCTAGGAGTTCATGCAGAGAGATATCGAGAGGAAAAATATCGATGAATTATGGGATTGAGAGGAGATGACCAAAAAAGCGGACAAAAAAGGAGAAAAGGAAAGTGCAGGGAAGGAGAGAATGCGCTGTGGGAAGAGAACCATAAAAAATAAACACTTTTGTTTTTCCAGTATTCAACGTCGACCGGAAAACTGGTCCCACGTCCATCACACAACCATCAAATCCCTGCGGCTGCCGCGAATCTACTTACTAGTTTAATAATTCTTCAGTTTTACCAACTCTGACTTTTTGGGAAAAACAGGGTTTTTCCTGACATCGTTTTATCGGAAACTTCATGGATAATTCAGCGAGACATACAGCACGCTTCCATGTGCAGTTGACTCCATGTCTCCAACATGAGAAATGAACAGTATATGAAAGAGCATGGGCATGGTGTTTTTCCTGGTTCAAGTCTTCACAAAGATAGCTTCGGCGGTATATTACTTCGCCGACATGCCGAATTCTAGCAAAGAGGACCTAAATTGGATAATCCTACCCACATCTGACGGGTGAACCTCCAAGATTGTGATGTTTTTCTCTATAAACAACAATAATATTAGTGGAGCAGTTTTCCAATGTCAAAAACCTCCGGTGCTGGTACCCGCAACTACCCACAAACAGCATCAAAGTTTGCCGAAGACGTCCGACAAGAAAAAACAAAAAAAAACAAAAGTCCGATGCTTAAATTAATATTTTGTTAAAATTAGGGAGTTACATATGTCAGATCCTTTTTATCTGGGTGATACTCGCCTATTTTAGGCCCTTTCTGCAATTTTTTTTCTCCTTTTGCGGAGGCTTCATCCCATGTATTTTCCAACTACTACTTCCCCCACTTCCTTTATTTATGGAATATGGGTGATTCTGCCCGTTGTATTAGTTGGGTCATGGAGAAAAACTCCACATGTATCTTTGAATTTGGGTAATGACACCTAAGCTTTTTACATTTTTTTTATAATTCTATTTTAATAATTTAAGGCTATTATTAAGTGAAGATAAATTTTACTTATTATCCTCTATACTACACACCATCAATTCGTAAATGATAAAAATGATAAATCATATATTGATATATGGTGTGATAAAAATGATAAATCACATATTGATATATGGTGTGAGGGTGATAAGTATTTGCTTCCATTGCCAGAAAATAAAAAGGAAAATAATGCTTAAGCCGGCATGAGTTACACAATGAACTTCAACTAGAATTGGTAGGAGCATCCATGGAAGAACGCCCCTTCAAAAATTGGCGTATGCCGCTATAAGCAGCGGCGAGCACACGGTATTCTTTAGTAAAAGGCGAAAGAATAGTTCGCTCTGTGCTCACCGCACAGCTCCGTAAGTACATGATGCTTCGTGTGCTTTGTTTTATAGCAACTCGACTCTCAGGAGCCTTATTCTTCTTCCCTGTGGGACTCTTTTACTTTTTAACCTCTTCTGACTGACTCCATTAGCTTCTCCACTTCCCAGATGTTTCTACTATTTCATGCTCTTCTCCTTCTTTGGCGTCAAACCATCCTATCCTACAGTACTGCACGTTTCCTCTCTTTCACACACAGCGGAGAATTTAGAAACGTATGACTTATATACGTGTGATGTGTGGGCACTCTTTAGCTCTCCTCGCTATTTTCTCCTCGGTTGAATAAATCCAATCCTAATCCTATACTCTCATTCAGATAGGAGTTTCTTTTCTGTGACTCGAATCTTTTTTTTAAACGGGATTTAATATTACGGGTTTTCTGAGGCAGATTCTATGGATTCTGGAGGTTCTTTGTAATCT
Organism: Cyclocarya paliurus; assembly: GCA_029856935.1. Classification (NCBI taxonomy): domain Eukaryota; kingdom Viridiplantae; phylum Streptophyta; class Magnoliopsida; order Fagales; family Juglandaceae; genus Cyclocarya; species Cyclocarya paliurus. The sequence goes on along the minus strand of JARVXP010000207.1, from coordinate 2,908,370 downwards.
AATGAATTGACATAACATTCACAAGTGATCAGTGAGTTTGTCTTTGCGCTAGCTTTAGGAGATGCAATTTATCAAATCTTCTCAATTAGACCTGCGTATTGCAATCTTGGCTCTGAACACTACATGTTGACAAGTTTAGATCCTCTTTTTTTGTTTTTGTTTTGTTTTTTGAGGGATAGATCCTTTTTATATACTGGACAATGGGTGCAGTTTATTGGAATTGCGCATCAGTATGGCTAGAAGACTGCTTTAAAATTGGATCAGGGCCTAACTTCAGAAGTTGAGCTTGACTCAATGAACAAGCTAAAGATCATTGGAAAAAATCATTCCTTGGCAGCTGCACTGAAACTTGGACGTAAATGAATCTAAACCGTGTTGCTTTGAGGGAACTGTGCAACATGGGCTAATGCAAGTGGGTCTGGGCTAAGGTTAAACTGGATCGTGATGATAAGCCTTCTGCTACTTAGATACAAAGAAGAATTAATTACTATGTTACAAACGAAGGAAATCTGAACTAGAATTGGTGGGGAAATTCAGAGAAAATCCCCTTAAAAAATTGATGTATGCCGCTGTAAACGGCGAGCACACGGTATTCTTTAGTAAAAGGCGAAAGAATAGTTCGCTTTGTGCTCACCGCACGGCTCCACGGCTTGGAGATGTGTTTGAATGCTTCACTATGTAGCAGAAGGATTGGCTGGTTCTTAGTTCCTTTTCTCCATGTGGGACTAAAGACTCAATTTTCTTCTCTCATACTGAGCGGCTCCCTTGTAATTGGTTATGCTGTGCAGCAAATCCCTCCCCCGTCTACCTCTCGATTATGATAAAAACATTATTTATTTATTTGATAATTAATTTTTTAGATCCAAAAAAGAGTAATGCTACTCATCATCTATTTTTTCATCATTTTATGATGTGATATTAGATGATTAGAGACTATTTATTAAATTTAAATATTTACTTATAAATTAGATTTATATTTATAATAAATTCGTGGATTATTTCAATAATTGAGAATGGGCTTAAGTATTACGTGCACGGATTAAACATTCTGTCGATCCAAAACTATACTCTTATCCATCGATTTCTTTACTTCATTTCTGTTTCTATTTCTTTCATAAAAGTCGTCAACAATCCATAGATGATAATGGAAGATGGATGGAAAACTGCCGGTCTGGTTCGCAATGGTCGTGATTTTGGTACGTAGCCTTCACGTCTTCAACAACCGAGTACCAACTCATGGGCCATGGGCGTGTGAAAGGGGGGAGGTCGACTGGACTGCAAAGTTGAATTTCGGCTCCTAATTCTAAATGGGCTTTTATTTTTTCAAACCACCAGCAGACAAAAAGATGCATGTGTCAATGTGAACACGTCAAGTCGATGATAAAAGCATTTTGAAGTCTTTGCAACGAGCACCTACAAAAAATAGTCTTAATTGAAAAAAAAAAGAGAAAAAAAAAGCCATTTACCTCGCGTGCATATTTGAAAGAAAAAATCTATTTATAAGCCTATATATCATATATTATAATTTTTTTTTATTAAATGTGTATTATATGGATAATGAATAAAAAAAATATAAATATTTTAAGAAGAATAAAAATAATAAAAAATAATTTAATATGTGATGTGTGAAGTTATGAGTAGCCATGCTCTATTTGAAATGGACCTGGCATTGTGCTTCAATTATTTTCTAGAAAAATGCTTGTACTCTCAGGTGTCAGGTTTCGGATTAGTTGTCAGTTAGTTGTTAAACAGTGCTGTTTGCAGAGAGAGAGAGAGAGCTTTTAATAAGCAGGAGAAGTTTGTATTTTTCTTTGGCGGGCCCAGTTACAAGGAAATTAGGGTTGGTCTGTAGAGCTTATAAACAACTCAACTTTGACTAATTACTATCATGTTCTTGGACTTACTGTCAAATAAGTTGATATTAGATAATTTTGTTTGAATTTAAAACGTTTAGATTTAGAGAATATTTTATCTTATCTTATCTTTATAATTTTATCAAATTTTTATATAAAATATAATAATTTAATTTAATTTTTTTAAAATATTAAAATATTAATATTAATATTAAAAAATAATATTTTAATAATATTTTTTTTCAACTTTAATGTGAAACTGTATCGCGATGTAAACAAGTCCTATAAGTAATTAATTGTCTAAAAAATTATTGAATTTTTTAGCAAGATTATGAAAGTTATCGTTCAAATTCGATTTGAGAGAGAGCGCCGCCCTTATTCAGTCATCAATAGATAAGATAGCTATCATGTTACGTCTAAATAGGAAAGTCTGACTGTCCCCTCCCGGCTCCTACCCCTTTCCTTACGTCCATAAAATAAATTGAATAAACTAATAAAATTAATAGTTTTTCATTTATCTTTTATAATATTAGCTTCTTTTTTTTTTTATAAAAAAAGTAAGTTAGAAAAGTCATTTTCATTGGAGAAAATACAGGAAAACAAATCTTAATACAACACATGCTAATATCATTTTCCATTAAGGGAATGCGTTGTCAGTAGGAGCCAGGAGGAACTACATTTCGTTTGACAACTATTATGTGGGACAAACTTTCTTTAATATCAATAGATATTTTTCATCTACCCATTTATTTCCCAACTACTTTTATATATTTATATAGATACATTTGTTATTATTAAATAATTTTTTATAATTCAATAATATTAAATATGTCGTGTCTTAATACGAAAGCACAACAAGAATAATATTGTGTATAGAATTTTTGTGTGTGTATATATCATCAGTACTTCTAATCCACATTGTATAGTCCTCGTCATTGTCCTTTTCGAAATTAACAATGTATGGATACAGAGAGATACGGATGAAGAATCGATAAGCCTATCTAAATCCGATTAAGAAGTTTTCGTAATTCATTTTATTTTATTTTATTAATTTGTATATAAAATATAATAAATAATTTAATTTTTTTTAATTTTAAAATAATAATAATATTAAAAAATAACATTTTATTCAATTTTCATTTTATTTTAACTCTCAATTCAAATTGGACCGTTTCTTTTTTTCTTTTAAAGATAAGATGGGATAAAAGTTAAAAATTAAATTAAATATTAATAAAATATATATTTTAATATTATTTTGTTTTGTTTATTTAAAAATAATAAATAAATTATTTTATATTTAAATTTTAAAAAATTATAAGAAATTTTTATTAATACAGTTTAGGAAGAGGTTGGAATCTAAAATCTCCATTTGAAGGTCGAAAAATTATGTCAATTAGATCATAAATCTTAAAAAAGAAATTATAATAATTAAATAAAATCAAATGAATAAAAAATAATTTTAAAAACAGACGAGTCCAAGTGTACAGTGTGCCCAGTGCCGCAAGCGGCAGGTGAATTCTGTGGGGACGTGCCAGCTACCGATCGATGTTCCGAAAATTCAACATTGGCATGCTGCTGCTTTAATTTGTGTCACGTCTCGTTCTTTAGGTGAATATGGCTCAGTCGGGTACCGGCACACGTTTCCACGAATTTAAAGTGCACAAAGTTAGTTCAGTATATATGAGTGTGAGTTGCGGGTCCCTGAGTGTTTCTTTGGACACTGCAACTCGCAATCTTTTATTAGCAATGTTATCTAATCTCTACGGCATATTTTTTAAAATTTTTTAAAATTTTAATTATTTTTAAATTTATTTTTTTAAAATTAATTCAATTCTTCTATTCATTATTCATATATTAAATATTTAATAAAAAAAATTAAAAAAAATATAGTATATGAAAATTGTATGAATAGTAAGAAGTTATATAGATTTTTTTATTTTTTATTTCTCCCGATACCATTGCTGTATCTAGTGTTTTATCTCTTATCATATTATTTTATTATTATAAATTTTATAAATTTTTAAATAAAATTTAATAAAACAATTAATTTTTACAAATTCTAATTCAACTTTTTAAAATTTTAAAATAATAATACTTTATTTAATTTTTAATTTTTATTTAAAATTATCTCATATTATTTGACTCTCAAATTTTACTCAATCGCCGATTTCTTACTAAAATAGGAAATGTATCCGTCTCGTTTGTTTTCAGAGATGAGATGAGATGAGTTTGAAAAAGTTGAATTGTTTATTTTATTTTGTATTGAAATTTGAAAAAGTTATAATGATTAGGTGAGAGAAGATGAGATGAATTTGAAAAATTCAAATTGTTTATTTTATTTTGTATTGAAATTTGAAAAAGTGTAATGATGAAATTGAGATGAGATGAAATGTTTTTCGAAAACAAACGAGGCCTTAATTATAAATTCAATTAAAGCTAAAATGAGTGATCATTGAAGATATTCGTGTATGTGTCAATCAAAGATTGATGGCGTGGGATCGCTAGCTAGGAAACGATGATAATTAGCTAGCTAGCTAGTATGTACTTCACCAGAATGATTTCCTTCTGGCCTATATGGATCAGCCATGTATTCCTAAAATTATAATGAAGAATTTGGATTCTCTTTTTCATAGATTCTGGTAGAGTTTTGATGACAGTAATAACAAGAAATACATCTTGAAATCTTGGAAATTCATTTGCATTCCTAAATTTATGGGTGGTCTTAGCATAAGGAATATGTTTTCCTTCAATAGGCTTATACTCACTAAACATGCTTGGACCCTCTTCAATGGGTCTACAAGTCTTTGGAAGGATGTCATCACAAAAACAATCTAGGTTCTCAATCTTTATTGAAAGTTACCCCTAAAGCCTCTTATTCTCGCTTCTAGAAAAGCCTGCTCAGACAAAAAGATTTCTTGTGTTCTAGTATTTGCTTTCAGATCAATAATGGTATCTCTGCTAAAGTTTGGATCGATCATTGGATCCCCACCATCTCAAACTTCATCCCGGACCCAAATCCTACCAATACCCTTGAACCTGATCTTAACATGTTTGTTTCCGAACTCACTCTCGAATAACCCAGAAGGTGGAATGTCTTCCTCCTTAATGCCCTCTTCACTGATCATGCCTCTAGAGAAATTCAAAAAATCCCTTTGGCCAATCACAATTTTCATAACATTCAAGACAGGATCATTTGGACTCATCATTCTTCTGGGATTTTCTCGGTTAAATCAACCTATGTTGCCTTTGTCAATGCAAGCAATGATACCATTACTAACAATCAGCCTTTTAATTGGAAAAATTTATGGAAATTGAAAATGCAGGACATATTGAAATTATTTCTTTAGAAAATAAGCCACAATATCCTTCCCACCAAAGCAAAAATCAAAGATGTTATCCATCTTGATGATGACCAAACTCTGTGCCCCTTGTGTAACACTGAAACTGAAGATATTTCTCATCTTTTTTTCAACTGCATTTACTCAAGAGTCTTGTGTGGAGGCATTCCAATTGGCCGATTGACATTACTTCTTTTTCTAGACAGCCTCTTTCCGTTTGGCTCAAAAGCATTCTAAACCCCTCTGTTGTTCTTAAAATTCCAGAGGCTGGTAAGCACCCTTTCCAACTTTTTGCCACTATAGCTATAGATTGCCTATGGTTCCTCAGAAATCAAAAAGTTCACAATCATATGTCCTCCTCTCCCCCCCCCCCCTCCTTGTCTTTCATCAAAACGGTTATCTCCATATTCAAACAACATTCAGCAGCTTGGGCAGAGGTGGATCAACTATTAAAGATGGGAACTAGTCATCCTACTGGCTATCATCTAATCAAATTTGATGTGGCAGTAAGAGATCAAGAGTCTACAATTGCAGCACTTTGTTGGAATGATTCAGGAGAAGCCATATTTGCAATCACCGATTTCATCAACAGTGTGAGCTCAAACATAGGTAAAGCAAAGGCAGTCTTAATGGCAGTTACTGAAGCAAAAAGACTGGGTCTACAAAAAAATTATACTTGAAGGGGATTCAAGCAACACCATTAAAGCAATATCCAACTCTTATATTATACAAGATTGGATCATGACCCCCATCATCAATGACATCAAGTTTCATCTACAATTTTTTAAAGATTGGAAAGTTGGGAAATTACATCGATCTTTGAATCGATGCGTGCATAACCTAGCGCAATGGGTAGCGGCGACGCAAGCCTTTGGCAATATTCCTTTAATTCAACTCCCCCCTTCTATGTTGTCCTTTCATAGTGGTAAAGATCCTCCCCCCTATTCTGTATAATTATGCTCTTATCTTATCAACTTTGATGTATTTGGTTTTATTTTAAATGGAATAGTAGTCTGCTTGCTTAAAAAAAAAAAAAAAGTCCTCTTTGTAGAGACTAGATCAGACCAAAGCTGGATGAATATTTGGTTTGTAAATCAAAGTAATTTCAAGGGAAAAAATAAGTCAATGTTGCTACACGTATATTTTCCCCATATATGTGCTTTTATTCCGTGGGATAAGGTCCCGTGTGTTACTTTACTTTCCTTAGATTTTAACTCCACCAGACAATGTTAAATTAATGTCGAGAGAAATATTTTAGTCGAGAGAAATATCCCTAATTATACTAGGAAATATTCCTAGATATACTAACTAGTTCGATCTAGTTGCAAATTAATATAACTATCTTTATAACTCACGTGGTAATTATATATATGATGTGGATTAAGCATGCATGCCCTCGTGAATACAAAAGTTGCTTTCATTCCTTCTGAAGTGATAATAATATTGATATATAAAATTATATCATGACGCGAAATTAATCATTTTACTATATGATTAATATAGTATATTGATAATTCGACTGAAAGGAAACAGGCCAGTACATGCATGCCGAATTCACAGTAACTAATTTACTTTCATAAGGAGATGGGCTACGTATCTTGGATTTATATCATGATACGTCGCTTATTTTTTTACAGTACTAGTACTTGTATACATATCACGTACAGGCCAGCCATGGGGACATGTTCTTGTAGGAGCATATTAACTCCAACGCAATAATAATATTAGAATAGAGTACTGAAAGACTCGAACGATTGAGCATGCAGCATGCATGCTGCATATATATATAGATCACCAGCTGAAACTTACGAATCATTAAGTACTCTGACAAAGCCCAGATATTCGTCATTGATCCAACTATACTTGTCCACGAAAGGGTTGACTAGGCCGGTTTTAGGTGGATAACTGTCTATGCAGTCTTTCCAAACATTTCCACTGTCCAAGTCCCTCATCACCTCCCACAAACAATTGTTGCACTTAAATCCCGCTCCGAAGCTGATCATCAGAATTCTGTCTCCCTTTTTAAGCCTCTTCTTAGCCTCCATGTAACCCAAAACATACCAAAGGCCACCAGCAGAGGTGTTGCCAAATCGATGAAGCGCCATTCTAGCTGGCTCGAGGTCATATTCGTTCAGCCGTAAACCCTTGCCAACCCCATCGATTACTGCCCTTCCACCAGGATGGATACAGAAGTGGTCCACTCCAGCCTTAAAATCCAGATGCAATCCCACTGCTTCAAGTTCCTGGCTGCTGGTTTTGGTCTGCTGGATTGCTACTATGAGGTAGCGGAGTAGTTCCTTTAGTGGCAGTACTTTAGGTACTAGCACTCGGAGGTTAATTGTAAAAGCTTGTGCAGCAGCTTTTGTGAGGCTTTTTGTGAGGCGAAAGCCAAGGTAGCCACGCTCATCTTCTACTTGTGTGCAGCATTCATATGCTTCATCGTTTGAGCCAAGATGCGTTCGAAATAGATATTTTAATTTCAAGATGGCTCGATGCTTCAAACCTCTGTTGTTTGTGAAGAGCATTGAACAGCCTCCGGCACGGAATAGACAGTTGGAGAGGAGCATGGATTTTTCTTTGCCACGATACCAGTGCGGACCCATGGATTCCGTACTGACAACGATAGCAAATGCTTCTTTATATGTCTTGAACAAGCGCTGGACAAGATCGATTGCTATAAGGCTTGCACTGCAGCCCATTCCAGCGAGGTTGAAAGCCTTAATGTTCTCCCTCATCTTATAACGATTTATTATCCGCGCAGTTAGGGAGGGCGAGGGAGAGAACAAGGACACGTTCACGACAAGTATGTCGACTTCTGATGGAGAAACTCCTGTCCTAGCAAAAAGCTTGTCAAGTGTGTCAAACATGATTTCATTAGTCTCAAAATCGGCATCTGCCATTGTTGGACATTCTTCTCTGCCCGCGACGACATTCGGTGGGCCATAAGTTTCTTCACCGAGCCCTGAACTGACAATGGTTTTCAAGAGAAACCGGTATTCTTCCAAACCCAGATTCTTGTTTCGGAGGACGATTTTTGCGCAGGATTCAGTGCCGAGCTTCCTGTCCTCAGGGGCCCTGTAGCACTCGTAGGCCAACATATAACAGCCTTGGTCTCTCCATTGAAGAACCATCCTGCAGATGCAGGAGAAAGCATATAATAGAGATAGTAAGCACAGTACCATGAAGAGATCCATGGCTAGAGATCAGAGATTAGAGCGAGAGAGTAGTGTTTCCCTTTCGTGTTCTACGTAATGCAAGTTTTGTGGCAATATTGTCTAGCTCTAGAAGGAAGTCTTATACACCTTCAATCACCAACTAATTGGGCATTCAACTCTTACCTAACTAACTCCTATAATAAATACGATGTCTATGATTAATTATCTCTCTCCAGCTTCTGATCAAATTCCAGCAACCTCGATCTTTTAATCCGTATCTGGACCTATCTAGTTTCTCGTAGCTTCTCCTATCAATTTTGCATGCTCGCTTTCTTACTACTGTTACTTGATGTACACAGGCTTTACTAGTACCCTCCTGAAACAAGCAGGAATCAATCCTAGCGCTATTCATCATGAATAAGAGAAGCTAGGGTTACATCTTATTTACAATAAAATAGAGTTTTCCAATTCCAGTCTTATATATGTTTTCAGGCCACACTTCATGTTATAAATTTAATTTTATAATTTTTTTTTTTTTTTTATCGAATGGGATTATTTTTTATTATATTATATAATATGATCATATATTAATGTTAAAATATAGTAATGTTAAAACATAAGTACTATATATACGTACGTATCGTGCACATTACTTTTAAAACCATTTAATCATTTCTCTTTATATATATATTAATTCAACCAAGTCGATCACTATTTGATTAGCTTATAATAATGAGATAGTGTTACAAAGTCTTAATTGGGTTTCGATTGTAAACATATATTAATAGTAATTTACAATGAGCAAAATTACTTATCATGTTAGAATTACTAATATTTTGTTTTTAATACGCAAACATACATATACAGAGCGACAAACACGAGCCATTAATTAAATAGATCAGCTCAATAGAAGCGATCGAAGAGACGAAGCTAGTTGCATGATTAGAGGAGGGAAGCTAGCTGTTACTCTCGTACGTTCATGGATAATAAAAGAGGATAAATGCTATGTAGCCCGGTTTGGACTCCCGTTGTTTTCTCCCGTCTGACAGTTGGTTTTTTTTTTTTTGTCTTCCCATTTCTTTCCATCTTTTTCTTCTCTTACCTGTTCATGTGAATAATATAACTGTTTAAGTCCACTTTTTTCTTTTCACGTATTTCCTGTAACTTCATCATTATTAGTTTAATAAAGTAATATTACGATGTTAACTGTTTATAAAATGAAAAGAAGAAAGACTATCAATGTCTTCTGATATTTTACGTGATATTTTAAAGTTATTTTTATTATAAAATAAATTTAAAAAATTTTATAAAATTATATTAATTTATAAATTTTTTTTATGTAATTTTTTTATGTCTGTAACAGTTATAGATAATAAAATAATAATTTTTAGTTTTTCTTCTTTTCATGATTTTACAAACAGTTAACATGATAATGTTACTTTTAACTAATAATGCTAAAGTCACGGGAAATACATGAAAAGAAAAAAGTGGACTTAAACAGTTATATTATTCACATGAACAGGTAATATTTTTTTTCGTGTATTTCACCCAGTGGGTAGAAATGGGAAGAAACGGAAAAAAAAAAAGAGGAAGGCCTTCTCACGTCAGACGGGAGAAAAAACCGGCTCCCTAACATTTTTTTATCAATTTTAAAGAGAAAAAAAAATCAAAACAAATTATTTTGGGGCAATTCAAATTTGACAACAACCTTCAAAATCGTCAGGGCCAATCAAATATTAGATGGGAGCAATAAAGACATGACAATGAGTAATACATGACATGGACATAATTGAATGAGGTGCGGACCAATTTACTTTGAAAAATCAAAACGAGGAGTACTGGACAATCAATGCCGCTTTTCATCTTTAAGTAATGATTATATATATTATATATATATTGATTTTTTTATGCAGCAATTAAAAAATATAAAATTAAAATAAATCATAAAAATTAAAATTTGAAATTAAATGAGAGATTTAAAATTTTAAAAAATAATTTTAATAGAATGAGAAAATCACACTAACCTATTTTAAAATGAATTCTACGGGCTTTTTTACGGATAGATAATGGCATTGCCATGTCAGCAAAATTGGGCTGTGCTAATGATGTTAAAACTGTTGCCGTGCTCTTTAATTTATTTTTGGGTCGCGAGCTAAAACGTGGCCGTTGAACACTCCATGGGCTTAAATTGTACATAGCCCAACTCAAACTACACAATACGTACTCGGGTATTATTCGGAGTCGGAACCTTCCACCGTTCCAGCCGACTTATGTTTAAGGTCTTTTGTTTTTGGCCCATCTTTAATTAACGTTTCGATTCAAGCTTCGACTCCGAGCTCCAACGAAGACAGAACATGGCGTGGCGTCCCTACCATGCGCTGACATGGATTCCAGCCTGAGAGCACTGGCGGGTATGAGCCCAGGGGTTCGCGCGGTTCTCGGTCGGAGTTCTCCACGGACTGGTCTATGGCGTCACCACTCTCGCAGGTTCTCCCTATCGCACTTGTTCAAGTTTTTGTAAGGGTTACTTCTCGTTTTGCGCTTTATTCGATTTGTATGGATTTATGAAGCCGTTAATTTGGAATTACAGTTAGGACTCATGGTTTAGCTTTTGCTAAATTTGGAATACATAATCAGATTTTTATGTTATTCCATTTTATTTTTGATAAGTTTACTTGTCCCTTGAGAGGTTTCGAAATTTGCAATTGTTAATACGTGGTTGCATTGATTCCATCTGCAGCGGATATGTAAGAAGCAAAGTCTAGATCAATAAGATCTAGGGGAGATTTGTTTCTGATGCTCAAGCTTGCTTATTCACAGGGGCCTGCGAAGAATGTGTGTTCCATCCAAGTGAAATTTATCCGACATGGACAATGGAAGCACCCTCAGATTCTCTTAAAGATATTCACATTTGTAAAGGTTGGCAATCCATTCCTAGGCCAGCAGAGCAGATGGTGATAGCATATTTATTTGTTTTCTCGTTTTATGTATTGCGTTACTTGTACCTCTGATCTCAATAGGGTTTATCTTCTCTCTGAAAAAAATAAGAAATAAAAAGAAATTGTTGAAATCAACTGTTTGCTGACTCTTTTGAGTTAGTAGACCCCTACCAGAACTATAAAAGGGCTAAGATTTCCCGATTGAAAATATCAACCATTCAAGTATGGAGCATTTTATTTTTTGTATTATCTTTTTATACAGATAATTTTCTAAATCAAATCAGTTCAAGTGAGTTCTAGTCTTCTAAAATTTTGTTTTATGCGTGAAATTCTTTCACGAGGTCAAACTTGTGATGTGGTCAAACTTGATAAAGTTGCATGGATACCTATTTAACTTACCACATTCACACGTCTGTTTATGTGATTGAGAGTTTCTGCTTGCAAATATCAACATATCTTTTATTTACATTTGATATTCTCTCAGCATTCAAGTAAAATTTATTTTGCTACTCTCCAAAATGTTGCTTGAAATAATGCAGTTCATAAATGAAAGTTTTTTATGTCCATACTTGCAAAATGATTATCATTCTTATATGGCCAACTCCCGTTGACCTTGAAAAATCTGAAAAGACCATTCGAAAGGTACTAGTGCTAATCATAACAGAACTGCATGTTTCTTGAATCTTACATACTTAGTTTGTGTTGTAATGTAGATACAGTATTTTTTCAGCGGAGTAGACATCCCCCCATCCGCAATGATGATGTAGATGTAAAACTACCTGAGGTGGAAGTCCCATGGAACAAATTTGACAAGTAATTACCCAAATCATCAGGTGAAAACCTCACCAATAACTCCAAATTCTTCTCCCCACTTAGCATCAACAAATACATATCAAAAAATTCTTGATACACTGAAACCAGTTTCTTTGCTATTGACACCTTCAGTTCATCCCTTAACTTGCCATCTTGCACAAGCCATGATGTCTGTTTCCTGTATGCTTCTTCAAAAGCCGCATTGAACTTCCTAAAGCACTCCTTTGCCATTTCAGGAGTAATTGCTGGTGAGTTTTTCCCCGGTAAAGCTGAAAAGACCTTACTCCAAGCCATTGATTCATAGTTACTGGCATATTGTTTAACTTTCTTGGCATGCTTCAATACCCAGTCATTGCCTAGGAGGTAGTTAAGGTTGGTTGTACATACCTTCTCAACAATGAAATGGAGATTATTGGCAAGGAAGAGGTATGATAGAGAAACATCTTTGTACAGCTCAGCTTTGCTGTCAAGCTTGCACAAAAGAACTAATATAAGCCAAGCTAGGAGGACCGAGACTGATGGTGTTTGACCATTGTCCATGGTTGGACTCTCAAAGTAAGATTCTGGTAGTGGTGAAGTTGCTGATGGTGGACCATTGCCAATGATTTTGGAGAGAATAAGATTGTAATCTGCAAGTGAAGATATGTAAGTCATTGCTGATTGGGTGAGCAGGTGAATGCCACCCCCTAACACCAGATTTCTTGAGGTGTCCTTTTGGATTTTTGATTCAAATTCAGATAGAATAGTGCGAGTGGAGTCTTCGAGTAGGAGTAGTGATGAAAGAGCTTGTAACTTGATAGCGGAGGTTGATTCATAGTCAAATATCAGTTCAATCTCTGGCCACAACTCGGAGATTGCTCCATAAAGTTCCATTAGCTGAAAAATTTTGTCCAGCGAATGCTTACTCTTGGCAATGAGTTCAGGGAACCTGAAAGCTTTGATTGCTCCATCTTTGGTTATTTCTGAAAAGCATGACTCCCTGATTGTCTCAGAGGCTGAAAACACATGATCACAGAGAACTCTTTCTCCATTAAACAGCCTCCTCACAGCAATTTTTATTGCATTCATCCACTTCTTAATCACGTGCTCGAGATCTTCCCTATTCATTATATGAATCTGAGAAGATTTGAACTTTTCAATTCCAAGATGATACAATCCTTCATCTACTATAGATTTTCTGATAATGTTGTATATCTTCACACACTCCTTGCCATAACCTGAACGAATCATGCATTCGGCTATTGACTTTAAATCCGTCATGGAAATTGCTGAGAGTCTCTCCACCTCGGTGATTGACTCAACAGCAATTTCAAAGTCATCTGCTCGAACCTCATCTGCACCATCAGAATTGCTTGACCCACCTGCGGACCGTACAGGTGCTGATTCTGGATCAAGATGGTCACGGTTTTTGCAGAGTATCTGATAAAACTCTTTTTCAAGCCTTTTCATGGCTATTTGCATTAGGTTCTGAGCAAGTGTGAGCTTTGGGGATGTAGAATTTTCACTGATTAAGAAATGCATTGCTCGCCGCAAGTCCTTAACAGATTGGAGGAACTCCTTAGCTTCTTCTCTGTTATGGTGGAAGAGAGAAGTGACTTTGGTGTATGATGAAGAGTTTGGATCCCATTTGGAGATGATTGATTCAGCATTTTCAATGTTTTCTTCCATCATAGATTGGGAGAATTTCTGGGTTGGGGTGGAGGGAATGCTCGAGTGAGAGCTTGGAAATGAATAAGAAGAAGAAAGGGTTTTTGAGGAAGAGAAGAAAAGACTTGACATTAATCTTCTAGGCATGAGTTTGTTATTCTTTGGTGTTTCTGATATTGTCATTGAGACTTGAAGAGTATGAACTCAAAACTGAAGAAGAGCTTGGCTCAAAGGCGAAGACAATGCAATTTTTAGAGAGGAGAGAGAGAGAGAGGTTACAATTATAAGTTCTTGGTTTTAGGTTTTGTTTTGGGGGTTTATAAAGAGGACGAAAAGAATCCGACTGGCTCGGTTGGATGCACATGTACATCTTTTCTTTTTTTCTTTCTTGCAATAAGGACTGGTTAATTATGATTAGACTTTGTTTAAGCTCTTGATAAGCTGTTCCATGTAATTTTTTTTTTTTTTTTTTATTGGACAGTTGGAATTCTTAATTTTCTGCTTCCTAAAATTATATATACACACACCTTACCTTACTAATTTCACATTGTTCCTTATTCACAAACTTCAAATTATTTAATGTTTAACTTTATACAGATTGTTTGATGTTTCATTGATATCTTTTTATGTTATTTTATTTTTTAATAAGCCTTAAAACTGGTGGTGGTGATCAGTCCAGGTCCTCTGCGAAACAACCTGGAAAGAATTAAAATAGATTTGTGTCAGTTGGAGAGTTTCTCCGAACCTGTGAAGAGTCACAACCTTGGATACAATCAACCTCTTCCCATCCAAGCGAGTCTTCCCTTTAAAGCAAAGTGCCTGACTTTAATCACCCCAAAATCTTCCATCAATAAATACATATATATATATATATATATATTTATAAATATATATATGCTTACATAAATAAATATATACGTATAAAAAAAAAGTAAATATAAATATATATGCTTCTAGTAAAATCCACAGAAAGCAAGATTAATGCGTCCTTTCCGTGGATGACGTAACATAATTCCTTTTTCCCAGTCAATTTGAATACCAAAGTATAGAGTGCCGGTAAAAGGAAACAGCCCCCCCTGCTCCAAACTGGGGAAAAAGAGTCAATGAAAGATGTATCTTGACTCGCGCAGATTGTTGGTATTAATGTATCGTTCCAATTTTATGAAGGGACTCATTGTTCTAAGTAAAAATCAGTTATCGTTGCTAAGATCCTTTGATCAATTGGCAACATTTTGGTTTCTCATTAAGAGAACCAAGAATCGAATTCTCATCCCCCATATATTTAAAAAAAAAAAAAAAATCAGTTACTGTTTAGATGTTGAAGATACACGTGCAGATTGTTGGTATTGTTAATGTATCGTTCCAAGTTTATGAAGGGACTTATTGTTCTAATTAGAAATCAGTTACGGTTGCTAAGATCCTTTGAATCAATTGGCAGCACTTAGGTTTCTTATCAAGAGAACTAAGGATCGAATCCCCCTCCTTCATATAAAAAAAACAAAAAAAAAATCAGTAACCGTTTGGATGTTGAGTTAAGTTGAGATGAGTTGAGTTTTTTATGAATAATAGTGAGTTAAGATAGTTGAGGGAGTTTTGTGGTGTTCATCTAAGATGAGTATAGATGTGTTTGAATATTAAGATAAGTTTATATGTATTTATGGAAACTTAAAAAATATTGTGGATCTTGTGTGTAAAGAAATGTAGAGTTAAAAAAGATTATAGATCTCATGTATAAAGAAACTTTGAGTTAATATGACTTTAATAATTAGATAATTAAATATTTAAATATTAAACTCAATTTAAAATTAAATTAAATTGAATTGATTCGAATTCAATCCAAATTTCAAACGGGCTTAATCTTCTGAAATGGCATCAAATAAATAAAAAATTATTTATCATCCTTTCATTTAATACCACCCACGCAGTTGATGTTTAAGAGGTAAGTTAATATAATATTTTTTCCCACCGCCTCCTCTTTTGGGAATTTGTGTTTAGACTCTCGTTTTGCCTTCGTCTTCAACGGGAGAATTGGTCTGCGTTCCCCAAATTATGTGGGATAAGTTCCCTAAACGTGACTTTTTTTTTAAAAATAAAAAAATATCAGTACAAACAATTTTGTGGACTGAGCAAGATTGCGTTCTGATCATTTATGTACCAAATTTCCAAACCAACTATTTTTTTTCCGATATTCCTTTTGAATATCGCAGTTTTATTAACTGTAATAGGTGGGTATTTTAGTATAAATATGATCACAGATATTGAACTTCTGACTCTGGAAAACTCAGGCCAAAACGTATGCTCGCCACGTATATATTGGACCAAGAAATTTTTTCAGATAAGCATGTGTATAATATATGGTTTGATGGCTGTATCGAGAGTCAATGTATGAACATTTTTATAAAACTGCTAAAAAATTTGTTAAATCCATCGTGGTTGGGTGATAAGGATTTAAAATAACTTACCATATTAATACAATTGAACTATGGATCCGCACTGAAAACTCTTTTGAATTATGAACAATTGGAAAGAATTAAACTTGACCAGAAAAATAAATACATATTGGAGATGTTCGTCTAGAAGATGCTTGTATCTGTATTTTGACCAGAGGAGTTCCTTCAGCTTTTGAAGCATTCCAAGCAATACAACTTGAAACCCACGTTTTTATTTGTTTATTTATTATCCTTGATTTCTTAATTTAATTTGAAAAGAATAGAACAGGGATGACATCCGTGCTGAACTAAAAGTTGAATTATCGCATATTACATCATGCAGCCTAGGTACAAATGACGACTAAGAATAAGTGTGACCAAGTATTACATTTAGGTGGCATTTGGATAATGAGATGAGTTGATATGAAAGTTAACAGTTGAATAAAATATTATTAGAATATTATTTTTTAATATTATTATTATTATTATTTTGAGAATTGAAAAAGTTGAATTGTTTATTATATTTTGTATGAAAATTTGAAAAAATTTTAATGATAAGATGAAACATTTTCACTATCCAAACGGGGCTAATTCGACTCTAAAATCTAAATATGTGAAAAAAAACACACTCCAACTCTCTTGAGAGAGGAGGAAAAATAGCGAAAACAGAGAAGAGGGTGTGAAGCAAAGTGCATCCTTTGATATGTTATGTGGTAAAGAGAAATTCATATCAGCTTGATTTCGCCAAAGCTATGCCTTGTGTTTTCAAGATCTGGTTATCGAAAATGGTGGGGTCATAAACAATTCACTACCTCTTCGTGAAGTGGACGTGCATGCAAGTTTCATAATCTTATTATTGTATATTATTATAAGCAGAATCAAGTTGCAGCAGAAGCTTGATTCTGTAATTAAGGTTGGTGTTTTTGTGGCGCACTCAATGAATTAAAATACCAGAATAAAAGGTGTTTAGAGGACTTTCGGAACGTCCCAAGTTTTTGTGTTCAATAACGTTAAAACATACGTATGGACCCGTCATCCAAAATTGTGAAGCTTAATTGCATGTTTGATTAGTTATCTACCCACTGTAAATATATATATATATATAAATGCCTATTCTAGTCGTGGCACTAAATTCAAGCTTCCTGGGTTTTTCCTGTCAATAGCTATCGTAAAGACCAGGATGAATGGCATTCTACGCCGTTGCCTATGGATTCTGCTGGAGGAAGGAAACAACTGCGTAAAGACCAGGATGATCATTGTAGAAGTACTGTTGTTTTGACTCCGGTTTTCATTTGTTATTGGTTCAGTTCTTAATGGGCAACACTGGTGGAGGAAGAAAACAAGAGATCTAGAAGAGAAAATATTAACAGATATGGACTTGATTCCCATGCAACGGCATGGGCCGGGTAATAAATAACAATGTGCCATTGTAGTGGTTATAAGTTTCTGGTTTTTTGTCAGTTGGAGAATCTGCTAGACTAGACTTTCTGCTAGCAATAGCATACATTATTGAATATCCACACACATATCTAGAGCTTCATTTTACAAATTAATAAGCATGACTTCCTAGCTAATTAGTACTTGGCAGTTAGCGTAGTTGCAAACCCTGACTCAACTTGCATGGATAAGTCATTGCAAGAGACTTGGAGTAAATTTTTTCATGTGCTTCAGGATTTTTCTTGTGCGCATTTAAAGCTATTAATTGACCAAATTAGAGAAACCGAATCACATGTTGGCCATGATCAACTATTCTGAGCAAGGCTTTCGACAATGAAGAAGATAAAATTGAAAAGAATTTTTGTGCCTATCTCGTTAATTCACATACGCACATACCGGAATGCATGAGAGAGTAGAGAAATGATATTTATAGTCTTATATATGATATGTAAACTCCGCACATTTTCTTTGAAAAATATTGATAAATATCATGATATGCATTTATAAATTTATTTTTTTAGTGGTGGACTCCACCCTTTTGTTAGAGAGAGAGAGAAAGAGCGTAAAACTTACATATTCTAAGACTTTATCTAGCATTACAAAGTATAACAATGAAATATATGCGCGCACATACAAATGTCAATATTATTGCAAATCAACTTTTACTATGGGACGAAGGAATATTACAAATAATAATGCCGCCCTAATTTGTTCTTTCAATTTGACCGCTCATATATTTTATTTTATTTTATTTTTTTACTGATTAAAAAAATGACTATTAGTGTATTGGTATTTTTTTTATATATTTTTTTAAAATATCAAAAAAATGAAAAAAAAGTAAAAGCGGAAATTTTGCGTAGGGGATTATTGCTGATGCTAGAAGACAGTGAAACTTGTTGGCTTTTAGTAAGGCAGGTCACAAAGACAGTAATCTTAACGAGTTTAGGAGATTATTGCTGATGCTAGAAGACAGTGACATTTAACATTATGTTTGAATAACGAACTGACATTTAACATAATGTTTGAATAACGAACCCAGTGACTTTTAACATTATTTATATAAAATCTTACCGTATTTCGCGATGGTCGCTGTCATGACCAAATGATATTAATAAAAAAAAGAAAGAAAAATAGATACTCTTCTTATAGTTGGAAGCCATCTCATGATCGCTGTCATGACCAAATAATATTAATAATTTGTTAGAATCATTACTATCAAAATAATTTGGTAATTAAACCCATGTGATGTGTTCTTTTGTTAATTATTAGAGCAGTGAAGTGGGTTTTAGGAAAACTTACTAACATGACTTGCTAATTTCTCATGCTCTACAAATAGGGATTCATGTTTAAATGGAACAAAAATATCAGATTTTTTGAAAATTGTTCTAGTTAAACACACATATTTACACATTAATATGTGTGTGTTTAAATAAAATAATAAAAATAATAAATCACATGTTGGTATGTGATGTAAGAGATGATAACTATAATTTTTATTGGCATAATAATATGATTAGGTCATTCAAATCATCATAGTTGCAATTTTTGTGATGTGACGCAAAGTGAGCCTACCCCTATTAAGATTGTAAATGAACCAGTCTGTTCGATAATTCGCTCGATACTCGTTCAGTTAAACTCAAATCAAATTCGACTCGTGAAAAAAAAAGAAAAAGTTTGCCTGTAAAAGTAGATACCTGTTTAATTAGTAAATGACACATACTTGACAAAACTCAACTCAACTCAACTCGGCTAAGGCTCATTAAGACCTGCTCGTTTATACTTGAGTTGACTCGTTAGCTCGACTCGATTAAAACTCATTCATATATTGATAAATATATACATATATATATATATATATGTATTAGCTAATAATATAACATAACACTTTTATAATTAAATATAGAATATGTAACCTAATTACTTATGTCTATATATTAAATATACTTCATAGCTATATTTATAATTTGTACAATAATTAGTCGATAAGATTTAATAATTTTATATACTAGAATGTGGGAACCACATATGAAATAGATAAATTCTATTATATTATGTGTATATATTAATAATAGATATGGACATATAATATATTGTTATTATGGATAAATATCTTCTAGTTAGATATTAATTATTTATAAAATTTTAAAATATTATAATTCAATAGAGGTTCTACTTGTTAGTTGTACAAATTCAATATTAGATTTTTTTATTTATTTATCTAATTTATTAATTATTAAGTCTTATTCAAAAAGTAAATAATTCAAGCTTGAGTTCGGCTTGACTCGAGGTCGTTTGTAAGATGAGCTCGAGTTGAGAGTTTAACTTATCGAGTAGAATTCGAATAAAAAATAAATAAAAATTTCAAATTCAAACTTGAGAATTTTAAATCGAGCCAAGCTCAGAAAGCCAAAGACTGACTCGGCTGAGATGGATTACAGCCCTAGCCCCCATGAACTGGTAGTAGAAGTTGGTGATATAATTAGCCACCAACCAATTACTGGTCTACCATTCGCATATTAATCTTGTGGCCTGTAATCTCCCAAAACTGGTCAGATCCAATTTTCCCACTTTTAATGTTGAAAACGTTTTCGTTCAACACCTTTCCATTTCATCTTTCAAATGGATAATACTTTCGACCTACAAAATGGGAACACAAAGGCCCAGAAAATACAAAATCTAAGAAGAATTAGGTTTTGGCCCAGATCAAATCAACGGCCCAGAAATACAACCCCAAGAATCCACATTTTCTCAATTACACAATATGACCACGAAACATTATTTCACCTCCCAAAAATTAATAATCACCGCTTAATATGTTATCCTAGCCTCCCAAGAATATCCACAAAAAGAAAATAAAAATAAAGGGTGCTTGAATGAAAGGTCAAAAGATTGATTTCATATATGAAAGAGAAATACTTTAGCTATAAAAAAATTATATAAAAATAAATTTTATATAAAATTATATAATTTACAATTTAATAAAAGTAGAATCACATGGCTTACTGATTGTTTACAAAAGGACCGGTTGATAAGATTTTGCCGCACAAAATACGAGCAACAAATTTTCAAGCCAATTGGTTAGAAACGAAATAAGAGTAATTTGCTTGATAATATATCTACGAATTATGCCATATATTGATCCTTGAAAGAAAATAAAATAACAAAACATTATACCCTGTCCTAGAAATATCGGGACGGCCAAAATGGGGAAGATAGAGTACATGTTTGGGATTGTGATGGGAAATATAACTTATAGATTTAAGATTTATAGCTTATAACTTAAGTAATAAGTTCTATTATTAAAAAGTTATTTATTGTTTAGTAGTCATATATTTAAAACACTTTCAAACGCGTTAAGTTTGTTTATAAACAAATTAGAAAAAGTGCGTTGTAAAATAAAAATGACGATTATTTGAATTTTTAAAGATTATGACAATATGTAATTATTTGAAAGTTGTATAGATATTTTTTTCCATTAATAATCTTTTCAAAATTTGAATTATGTTCAACATTATTCAAAAAAACACGTTTGAGGCCAAACATGCTTTTTAGCCTATTTAAAATTATAAGTATTTTTTTTTATAAGAAATTATAAGTATTTTAATATATAACATTAAAACAACTAAAATTTTTCATTAAAAAACTTTTAAAAATATTTAAACAGTTTTTAAGGCTCATACTGCAACCCAAGTAGACCCATAATTTGTTCAAAGCCAACATTCTATGTAATAGGAAAAGCTCATCAAGGAAATATGATAATAACAGAGCAAAAAAGATCTGACACAAGGAAATGATTATGATTAGAAAAGATACATAAAACTTGTCTGAGCATGTGCATAGACACCATATTTTTTTAAGCATACATATAATTATAAACTTACAAGATCCAACATTATTACTAATTAATAAGGGGTGGTTCTTTCTCATTATGAAAATCCAACAGGCAGGATGAAATAGATATAAGAGATATACTTCCATATATAATATTGGAAACAACTCATTGTGCAATTAAATACGCGCATCGATTATGCTCTCAATGTATTTTCCTCAAGCTCCAGTTGTCAAAGGAGTTTAAGAGAAGTCTTATGTCTCTGGCTATAGGATCTATAGTCCAATCTACACTATTATCAGGTATGTGTGCTGTGTCTATTACCACTTGTGAGTCTCCATCAATTGTGATATTCATTATATGCTTTGCTTTTGCTTCTCTGATGCCTCTGTACATAGTTTTGGCCTCACCTTAATTTGAATTTTGACTTCTGATAAAGCTGGTTAAGACAAAAACTAGAGCACCTTCCTCTAATTTGCAAACAGCTGCAGTAGTACTGCCTCTAGTTCTCACAGCTACACCAGAAGTTAGCAAATAATGGCCCTATGGTATTTGCTTTCCAATTCAGAGGGCTAGTCATTTGCTTACCGCCCCATGCATCTCTATGATCATTAAAAATCTTTAAAGCATTATCAACAAAATTTTCCGCAGTTGAATCAATGGATTCATGCACAATATTATTCCTTAAAAACCAGATGCTATCCATGGGAACAATGGCAAAGATTTGAAACTGGTGCTCCTCATGAGGGGGAATTTTCAGAGAGCATGAAGGAGAAAGGATACATTTTATCCAATTTGTAATTCCAAGATTAACAAAGCAAGAACTGTTTAGAGACCAAGGAGAATGTCTCCAAAGAACTCTCGAGAAAATGCAATTAAGAAATAGACGAGTGGGTGTTTCTTCCTCCGGATTGCAGATGGGGCAAGCATTTTGAGTCTTGACTCTCATTTAGGTGAAGACATGTTTTCAGCAAGGATTTAGTAGGAATGATGTTATTCAAGACTTTCCAAGTAAACAATTTTAGTCTGTCTTGAATTTTAAGATTCCATACCTTTTTCCACTTCTTGAGGATAAATGCGATTGATGCTGAGTGGAGTTTGAAATGATTGCTACATAAGCAGATTTTACAGTGAATTTCCCAGAGGTATTATGAGCCGAAGGAATTTTTTGAATTCCATTCAGTGTGTTTTGGTGGAACAGGGTTTGGAGCCAAAGCATAGATGCCACATTTTCATGATGGAAAATTATACACCTAACTTTACATCAAATAGACAATTTTTATAAAATAACTTATAAAACTGATTTAATAAAAACACTCGATTTAAAATATAATTGTGTAAAAAATTATAAAAAGAATTGTAAATATATATCATTATTCAATGAAAGCTAGTGCATCCCTAAATAGACGAAATGGTTAACTATCGGGAATTATCCATTCTCCACAACGAGCTCTCTAATTAGCATCAGACAGCCATCGCCATTAACAGCTTCAAACTGCTAGAGACTACAAACTATATACATTCACTGGTGAATCAATCCCCAATAATACGTCAATAAAAGAGCATGAGCAAAACATTATAAGACTTTTACCAAAGAACATAATTCATACTTCACACATGCCCGATAACCTCATCTCACCTTAGGATTAAACTAACCCCAACTTATAAAACATGAATCGTGAACATAAGATTAAGACCACCAACCTGAAATTTTTTTCAGTATTAAGTCCACCAACCAGAAATTATGAGTAAACACACACCAAAATTGTCAACAAAATGGATTTCTAATATTAAGGAACGGAGATCCTTCAAACAAAGGTCCTACACACTAAACCTTGATGGCATACTTCCTCAGGGGAAAATACATCTCCCTCTTCTTCTGCCGCTCAGTCTTCAATGATGCCTGTTCAAATAGAACGAAACAAAATCAAATCAGGTAGCAAGACAAGCTAAAATTTCAAAAGCACAAGTATAAACATGCTAATTATAAACCTCTAGACATTGCTAATTATAAACCTATAATACAAGAAACAATGTACGTAAACTTTATAGCATTGCCGTGCAGCATTATAATTACCCAATATTAAATCTAAAAGAATAAATAATTCGAATAACTAAAATACATGAACCAGAATCGTGCATAATATAAGAGACTATAAATGGAACCAAACTGGGGGATTTTATCAAAGCAAAGACACTACCTGGTGCCTGGTAAGCCTTCGCCGAATTGCCCTGGTCTTCTTGGGACGCAGATCAAGAGGCAGGTACTTCTTCTTCTTGTAAACTTCCCTCAGAGCCTCCTTCTGCTTCTGCGAGATCACCGTCAACACCTGCGCAATTGACAGCCTCACCACCTTTCTGTACCACCACGAAAAAACAAAACACATTAGAACCAGAAATAAATATTTGCATTTTGAAACAAAAGCAAGAGGAAAAAAGTAAACAGAGAGAGAGATAAAGTGTACATCTTGGATAGCTTGTTGGGTGCACCACCAGTGACCTTGGCGACGCGGAGGAGGGCAAGCTCGGCCTTGAGATCCTTGAGCTGGCTCAGCAGGTCTGCCTTGGTTTTCTGACGCAGCTCGTGGACCTTGATTCTCGCTGTGTTCATTTCAACAAGCAAAATTGCAATAATAACACGGAAATCAGAAACAGAAGAAACATGTTCTTCGAAGAGTAAAAAACCAATAGAGAAGCAAGATTAGGGCTTCTTCCCCGCGTACCCATTTCTTCGTCTCGGAGCTTCCCTGCGGCTGAGCTGTGTCTCTTCGAATGAAACCCTAGAAAAATGAAAGATCTGCTTTATGGGTTTTAGATCTATATATGATCGGGCTGGGCTCCTTTGGTGGGCTTAGAATTATTGTTTGGGCTCGACCGGATGGAGGAGGGAATACGATTGATTCAAGAGAAACTCTTATTACAGTCGGGTGTGGAAGTCGCTGAGTAGTCGGTGCCGCCCACATAGATAAAAATGAAACGAACCGTTTCATTCAAAATGAACAAAACACAATTTTCCAGACTTATGTTCCTCCCCCCTCCCATCCCCTAGGTTTTCCCCATCTCTTTCTTCCCTTCATGAATTCGAGAATTCCCTCAAGTATCTGAGATGGAACAATTATTTCAACGATACTATATCAAGCCAACCACAATGACGAGGAGGCAAGGGATTAGGAAAGGGAGGTGCGAAACGGCACCGTATGGTACTGAGGGACAACATCCAGGGCATCACCAAGCCAGCCATCCAACAACTCGCGAGGCGTGGTGGAGTCAAGCACATCAGAGGTCTCATTTACGAGGAGACCCATGGCGTTCTCAAGATCTTCCTCGAGAACATGATCCGCAACGCCATTACCTACACAGAGCATGCTCGTCGCAAGATTGTAACTGCCATAGACATCGTCTATGCCTTGAAGAGGCAGGGCAGAACCCTTTATGGGTTTGGGGGCTAAGGAGGTTTGAGTTTCTATGACTAGCTAGCTTAGAATTAGGGTCGTGTCTTGGTCAATTAAAATTGGGGGTTCATTGTATCAGGATTAATTCATTGACATTTCACTGAATTAAGAAATGAACCAACATCACTATTTAAGTTCATATTATTCTATGCGAAAGTGTCTTGAATCTCTCGAGATGTTATCTAATGTCATTACCTGAGATACTTGTTGTTGTTTGGTTTCCGAGAAAGTGTTGGGGAAAAGGAAAAGGTGTTGTTTTAAAAAAAAAAAAAAAACCACAACAACAAGGATAACTTGTAGTAGTGCCAAACTCCTGACCAACAAACCTCTACGACATGGAAGGCGGTGTCCTGGAAGTGAAGGGAGGTGAGGTAGGAGAGCTTTAAGAGGGCGGTGGACTTGACCTTGAGGCAGATCTCGTCAATGGAAGAAGAAGAATAATAAGAAGAAAAAACTCCCCCTGCCATTTTCTTCAGACAACCAAAGAAATCCTCTTGCTCTCTTTGTGCACTGAATCGATTTTGATCTGCAAATTCACCCTTTTATTCTTGTCTTTTGGGTTTGTCCTAATACGAAGAGGAAGAAGAACGAAGGTTGGGATATTAGAAATTCTGCACTCTGCTTTTTTTTTTAAACAATTCTGCTACAGGTACCCGTGGTTGGGTACCTGTTGCGGAATTGTGTGACAGCTCAGTTTTATATTATTATTTTAATAAATAAAAAAATTAAAATTAAAAAAAAAAAACTCAGATTTCAAAATCCCAAACTTGTCTTCATCATCTGCCATCTGAGCAATGGGCATGATGCCACAAGTTTTGTTTTAAATCCATCCAATCTTATTAATTTTCTATTCCTCGTGAAAATTAAAAGCTTCTAGTTCGCATTTCATTCCTCTCTCTCTCTCTGCTCATTTCCCTTTCCAAATCTCCCCCATTGGTGAAGCGTCTGATCCCTTCTTTCAACCCCGTTCTCATTGAGAAAATTGTTCCTCCTTCAAAGACCAACTCCGGTATCTTACTTCCCGGGTCAACCACCAAGCTGAACTCTGAAAAAGTTGTTGCTGTGGGCACGGGAGGTCGTGATAGAGATGGGAAACTTATTCCTGTCAGTGTAAAGGAAGGAGACAACATTCTTTTGCCTGAATTTGGAGGAACTGAAGTAAAACTTGGTGATCAAGAGTATCATCTGTATAGAGATGAGGATATCTAGGGAACTCTTCATGACTAAGCATGCTACTTCACTATCATTGTTTCAAACGTTTGTGTCCCTGCTTAGCATGAGGCAGTTCATGATAAATGGAGAAAATAGGCCTTCTTATCTGTGGAACTTGAGAATTTTGTGCTTTTTTGCATTATGTAACTTTTATAAAGCTAGACACCACAGTATTGCAGTGGTTTAGACCTCGTTTATTTTCAGAGATAATTGAAATTAAAATTAAAAAATAAAATAAAATATTATTAGAATATATTTTTTAATATTATTTTTGTTTTGAAATTTGAAAAAGTTGAATTGTTTATTTTATTTTGTATTGAAATTTAAAAAAGTTGTAATGATTAGATGAGAGAAGATGAGATAAATTTGAAAAAATTGAATTGTTTATTTTATTTTGTATTGAAATTTGAAAAAGTATAATGATGAAATTGAGATGAGATGAAATGTTTTTCGAAAACAAACGAGGCCTTAAACAAACCAGATTGAGGATTTGAAGACAACTCTGTGATGCTTCATCAAAGACTGCAGAAATAATGAATTTCCCATTTCCTGGTGTCTTTTGTTTCTGTTGGTTAGTGTAGGAGATTCCCTTTCCGGCGGCAAGTTCCAAAGTTGTCTGAGGGAAATTCACCGTGGTGCAGCTCTTCGTGGGTGGGGATGCTCCTGGTCGTTGGCGTGTGTGATGAAGATGAATGGGAGTCTATCAGTTAAGGGTTGCAAATGAAACACAACCATTTCTGATGTCCATGTGGAGGCCCATGTACGCGGGAGGTATCCCTCCCGTGTGCAAATAGAGTTTTTCTTTTTTAAATTAATAGCAGCTGCTACGTCAGCATTCTACATCAGTCGACTGTACACCGACTGTAATTGATAACTGTACATAGCAGAGTTGTTGATTCAAAGGGTGGCCATTCCAATAATCTTCGAGAGAAAGAAACAAAGAAAGTCGGAGTCCCGTCCTATTATAATAAGACGCGATTAATATGGTTTAGTTATGGGTCGTTCGTTGTTATAACTTATCTCTGACTAATTCACCCTTAACATCTCAATCTACAGCTTTCATATTCGGGAGTTAATGTGCAAATATACATAATTTTAAATGACTATATATTTTAAGTGATTAATTTACTAATGCGTCACGTCAATAAATAAGACCAAGAATAGTTTTATTTAAGATGAAATGACATGCTGATCATCAGGTTGCTTGAAGAGAGAAGCACCTCTCATTTTACCGACCGTAAAAGTCTGATCTTGTTTTTGTTTCGTTGTTGGCCAGTCAGCAGTCTAGCCATGTGAGTAGAAAAAAATGACAACATTTCTCTCTCTTTTGAAGTCTTCCTTGTATCTAATTAATTTATCTCGTTCGATTTTCTTCTTGATAAGATTGCTAAATTTCTTAATCAAGAAAGAAAGCGCGGAAGGAACAGATAATATTAAATTTAAGGCATGCATGCTGATGGATGGCCCTAATTAATTGGCTACAATTTGTTGATGAATAAGACTGTTATCAGTTAACCTCCTCTTACCCTTTTTTTTTTGGAACGGCCAACCCCTTTGAATGTCAAAATCAGCCAACCCTAATTAAAGACTGCAACTGCCACCCCTCGTACGTTAAATATGTGTACGTTTCTTTGAATGGGGACACACATAATATAGTTAAGGGTTTTGCTATACAATTTAACAGAATTTTTTTGAGTTTATTCTTTTTAAACTATTTCAAATTTTCTATTCATTATTCATATAATAAATTTTTAATAAAAATAAAAAAATATGGTATATGAAAATTATGTGAATAATAAAAAATTGTGAAGATTTTTTTATATCGCAAACACTTGCATAGATCGACATGACATGACCATGAATTTGATGGCATAACTTAAAAATAAAGGATAAATCTACTCTTCAGCCGGTAGCTCTTGCTCGATATTTTTTATTTAATAATTAAATATTTTTTAATAATATTATGAATTTTTAAAAAAAATTAAAATGAACTTAACGGATGCCCAACAGGAGCTTCGGTGGGAGTAGAGCCATCCAAAATAAATTGTAATTATTCTTTGCATAACCCGGTCCCCCCAATGCACACTCTACAGCCTACGTGGGCACCGAGTTCACTAATCCGGAATCCCATAAACGGGAGAAGCCAAAAATCCAACAGAAGCCCTCAATCGTCTTCTACCTCAACCCCTCACTAATCAGTTCATAATGGGAAGAACCTCCCCCATATCACCTATCGGTTTCAACACAGAAAAAAAAAATCAAGTTGTGGACATAATAATACATGCAGACATAAGCAGACATAATAATTGTTACACATGTCTTCGATCTGGATAATGCACTGATCATCATGAGTTAGTATAAATATCTTCTCCTGGGTACGTACGTAGAAACGTAATTATTTGGAAAAAATAGTTTTAGTATATATATAGTTTTCTGATTTTCTCTCATGGGGAGAAATAATGATAAAGAATAAACGAATGTAGATCACATTTTTTTCATAGGATGCCCATTTGAAGAAAGAAAGTCCTAAATTCAACGTTATCCAGCTGAGAAATCCACGCAGGATTGTGCTTTGTAAAAGGAGGAGAGGGGAGATCAGTGGCCCCTGGGAAATTAAAAGCTAGCAAGGCGAAATCCGTGACACGAGAAGTGGCTGGTCAAAGCTTGCATGCATCATGATTCATGTCCTCATGTACGCGCTTGAATTTCAACATCGTTACATGATATCGATCCGTAAATTAATAAACTACGTACGTACTGGACTAAGTTTAATTAACTTCCCTCTGATATAATGCAAGATATTATATATATATATATATATATATATATATAAACGACGACATCTTCACTTGATCTCCTCAATATAATAAAATCAAGAAATTAATATCGATCAAAGACATATATGCTAAAAAGAAGTGTGAGCCCTGGCACACCATCAGTGTGTGCGATTCCTGCATGTCTATAGTGTTTTTCGCTAATAGAGACACAAATGAATCACACACACATATATATATAAACAACGAACATCTTCACTTGATCTTAACAATATAATAAAATCAAGAAATTAATACAGATCATAGACATATATAATAAGAAGAAGTGTGAGACTTGATATCAGTGTGTGGAATTCTTGTGTATATAGTGTTTTTCGCTATTAGAGACACAAATGAATCTCACACACTGATGTGGAACAATGCATATCCTCTTTTTTTTTTTTCTTTCTTTCTCTTCCCTCTCCCCTCCTTTCCCTCTCCCTTTTTCTTTCCCAATCCCTCAATGGCGTCACCACCAAATCCTCCTCGCCCCTCGTTAACATTACTGTTGCACCCCTCACCTTCCTCAACCCTTGCTAACATTGCCCTTCACCACAATCTAGTTATCTTCCTTGCCTTCGTCACTGACATTGAAAACGTCGTTGTCGCTGCTGCCGCCCCTCACCAGTACAATATCTCTCTCTCTCTCTCTCTCGTCTCTCGGTTGGGCTGAGGGGGTTAGGAGGGGTTGGGAAAGGGAGAGGCATGGGGAGAATGGGGAGAAAGAGATGAAAAGAAGAATAAGAAGGAAACGTGTGCTACTGGCAATGTGCCACATCAATATGTGGTAGGGGTGAAAACCGACAACTTATATACATGGATAAAACCGGCTGGTAAAGGGGGAGAAAATCGGCGACATCGGTTTTGGCGTGATCTCAGTCAGTCATCGGCATCCTTTCGACGTCTTGATGAGGTGGAAAGTCGACTATCTCGGCCTCGCGAATAGTTTGAAACTCATAGATGGTTAGGCATGATGAGAGAGAGAGAGAGAGAGAGAGAGAGAGAGAGAGAGAGAGAGAGAGAGAGAGAGATACAGCATACGGCAAAGAGAGAGATGCGTCGCTGCGGCACTGCATGAGAGAGGAGAGTGAGTGAGAATTGAGAGAAGAAGATATGGGGTATTAAACCTTAAATTTGAAACAATGTTGTTTAGTGTATTAAACAAAACGACGTCGTTTCATTTTAAAAAAAAAATCACTTAAGTAAAATGAAGTCGTTTTACTATTCGCGAGGTATTAAATCGGCTGGTTTGGCAGTTTAAACCAGGTTCAAACTTGCCAACGTCAGTTTTAACTTATTTCTACAGTTGGCCGACCACTTCTCTACCTGTTTCGGCCAGTTATATACTCTAGCAGTCGGTCCGCGTCAGTTCCAGCTAGTTTGATCAGTTTTTGTACACTCATAGTGTGTGAGATCTATTTCTGAGATTACTGTATATCTAGAATTTTTTTTCATATATATAAAAATAATACAAGGTCCAGTTTTCTCATAAGAATATTTAAGAGTCTGGCAATAAAATATAGCATATAAAATTAGACAACACCTCGTAATAAATATTAATAGTAATGGAGAAAATATATTTATAACTATAAATTGTGTAATTACTACATAATCGTTTTAAAATAAATAAATAAAATATGAAATTTATATAAAAAATAATAATTTTTTAATAATAAATTATATTCTTTTTAAAAATAATTACGCCATATTTATACCCCTCACGTTGTATGTAAAATTATCGATAATAATATAGGAGACACAAATCGAGTTGAAAGTACGCATGATATTGCGTAGGGGCTAAATCAATTCGTTAGTTTCTTGTCTGTTCTTTAACTAGTTTTTTTAACTGGTTTTTTAAGTTGCTGAATCTCAAACGTACGCAATAACCGGGCTCACTCAATTTGACCAGAATTACGCAACTACATAATATATATATTATTATATACGTATATGGATAATTAATGGTATAAATCTACAAGTCAACTAAGCCAAGTTGCGTTCTGGAAAAGGGGCGTCGATCGTCATATTAATAAGTAATTAGCATGCCAAATCAACCGAAAAATATATATATATATATAGATTTTAAATTTTCATAATATATATTATTAAATACAAAATTCTTTTGATCTTTTAAAAAATATCTCTTTTAAAACTCGAGGATCTCAATTAATACCGGATATAAAACATATGACTTGGATGCCATAATATTTATTACTTATTTAATATTATTTAAAATATTTAAACAATTAATAATAAATATAATTTTATATGTTTATCTATTTTTGGCGGGCAGCCCTTTTACAAGGGGCTAAAAGTGAACGCGGAGTGGTAGATAAGATACACGTGCGATTGGACATGAAGGGGATTAGGAGTAGGATTCTTTTTGGCCTTATATAAAGTTATAAACAGACTTCAGACTTGTAGCCAGGGCGTTTCCTCACTCCTCTTCCTCCTCCTCCTCCTCCTCGCTTTCCTTTTCCTATTACAATTACATCGTTCCCATCCAATTCAGATATTCCGGTCTTTTATTCACCTTTCTTTACTTTCTTTTCTGTTTATAACTCTCCCTTCTTCTCTTGAATCTCTTCTTCATATTTTGGGTAGACGTAAGATCGCCATCGGTTTCTTCTGAAGTCCCTAGCATCTGCTCCAGCTTGATCATTATGGTTTGTTTCTCTCTCGACCATACGGTATTTTTCTCTCTCATGCACACACGACGAGCGTTTTGATATTGATATTCTCTGCTTGTTTTTATGTACGTTTGCAGGCACAGGCGCATGAAACTGAAGGTGTTGTATACGAAGAGGTTAGCCTGGTTTTTGGTATATCGATTTTGATTTCGGTTTTTTTCTCCTGGGATATATTTCTGAATGCATGTGTTTGTGAATAAATGTTGTGATTGATTTTGTTTTTGTTTCTGAAAACTTTCCAGGAGTATATAACGAATTCGCGTAAACTGAAGCTTTTCACGTGCAGATGGCTTCCAGCAAATAAAGAACCGAAAGCCTTGATTTTCATATGCCATGGTTATGCCATGGAATGCAGCATCACCATGAACAGTATGCATATATTTGTTCATCCACTTGTTATAATCCCATATATTTTTTAGACAAAAATCTGCATGTGATCTTATGATTTTGGTTAATTGGATTAGGTACCGCAACCAGGCTTGTGAAGGCTGGCTTTGCAGTTTATGGGATAGACTATGAAGGCCATGGAAAATCAGGAGGACTGGCTGGCTATGTTAACAACTTTGACGATGTCGCGGATGACTGCTCTGATCATTTTACTAGCATATGTGGTCAGATTTTACTCTCTATGAACATGTATACGAAAAACATGGATATATATGTATATATATAAATATATAATTATAAGAAAGATTTCAATCTGATTCCGCATGTTAAGAATATGTGGTCAGAAACCACTCTCTCCTTATCACAACGAAAATTTCCTCGGAAAATATCAAAGTCCAATAAAACTTCTCTGATTTTTAGTAGCCTATTTTTGGGTCTTTCTTTGTGTTGGGTGGGGGAAAAAAACAGTCCTGACGTATATATATTTTTTACGTGGTTGATATTTCAGAAAAGAAAGAGAATAAAGGAAAGAAGAGATATTTGCTGGGGGAGTCCCTGGGAGGGGCCATGGTTCTGCTACTGCACAGGAAGAAGCCAGACTACTGGGATGGTGCTGTCTTGGTTGCTCCCATGTGTAAGGTATATATTAAATCTGACGTCTACTTTATTCTTTTGGAGTTTGTATGGTGTCTATCTGTCTGTCTTTTCCATCAATTCCTATGGACCCGTTTGTTGATATGGATTGTGCGAAAAAGTCCGCCTGACGACGTGTGTTTCTCCAGATGAGTCGGTCCAATTTCGAGTTGTTTGGCTCTTTTTCCTTCCAGAGTAGAACGAGTGGTTCATACTTCAAATCACTTTTGTTTACGGAAAACACTAACTTTACCCTCCCATTTGTACCGTTACATTTGACCATTTGCCAATTTTTTTTAGTTATTAAAAAAGTGATTTTTAAAAATTTTTGAATGTATTAAAAAAATATAAAAAAAAAAAAAACCCAGCAGTAAAGATGTAACAGCATAGTATCCGCACCCACATTTTTGCCAGGAAAAAAAAATCTATTTATAAGATTTGATATTCACCTCTAAATAAATAAATAAATAAATAAAATTCTATTCCGCATCCCAAAACTTATACATATACCTGCTTTTATTTTTTTCTTAATAGGTATATATATATAGTGTAAGGCTGATGACTAGAAGAACAATTTTTAATAAATTATTGATATAAAAGCCTGTTATGCCTCTGGCATGAAAAATTATGTATTTTGAATTATTTTTTAAAAAATCATTCTGAAATTTTACAAGTAAGTAATGATAACAAAATTCTTTCGCAAGCATGTGACATGTAATTGGTGTCAAAGATAATATCAAACCAACAATTTAATTTGATTAAATGTGAAATGGGTACATTGAGTTGTGTTTGATTGGATCCTTGGTAATAGCATATATAGCATAGCATGAGGAGAAAGAAATAGGAACCCAATGGCTGTTGTCAAATAGTTATCACGGGGTTGGTATAAATGGGGGTACTACTTCTCTTCTAGAATCTATTGATTTTGAATTGGAACTTTTTTCACCTTTCTTTTCATATAACTGGTTCAATACAAAAGTTGGCAACTTTTGATTTTTTTGCTAGGTACGCAAAATTCAAAACTATTTGGTTTAAATAATCATTCAAGGTGACCAGGAAAAAATAGAAGAA
The DNA here is from genome assembly GCA_029856935.1 of Cyclocarya paliurus. Classification (NCBI taxonomy): domain Eukaryota; kingdom Viridiplantae; phylum Streptophyta; class Magnoliopsida; order Fagales; family Juglandaceae; genus Cyclocarya; species Cyclocarya paliurus. Next base: position 2,874,672 of record JARVXP010000207.1, on the reverse strand, counting down.
GAGAGAGTATGGTGATTGAATATATGAAAAACATCAAAGTCTTCGTTCCATGTATATTTACCTTTTTAAAAAAATGTAAATAGAAATTATATATAGAATAAGAGAAAATTGGTTTGGTAATACTTTTATGACAAAAAACATGGCTCGAGTCGCTTTTGACAGCTACAAAATCCAGGTATATCGGATCTTGTTGACCCAAATCTATTTGTTTTTTATTTATAGAAATTGGATAGATGAACAGTACATATTTTAATGTCCTTCCCCCATGTCAACATTAATTAATAATCCAAGTCATATTTGAGTTTTTCAACAAATTATTACGATGAGATAAGATTTTTAAATATAGATATATTGGGCATGTTGCAATATATATCAAACTCCAATCTTTTATAATATTATTTTTGCAACTGGGACTTTGTTTTAATTTTGTTTTCGATTCTATATCATTTGACAGATTGCAGATGACATGAGACCACCTGCAGTGGTGATTTCCATTTTGACACTACTTTGCAATGTAATTCCAAAATGGAAAATAATCCCAACACAAGATATCATTGACGTCGCCTTTAAAGTACCCGAGACAAGAAAACAGGTATCTCTCCACCCTCTTTGCTTCTCCTTCCTTTAAAATAAATAAATAATAATAATAATAGAATTGTGAGATGAGATGAGATAAATTAAGATAATTTGTAAATAATAATAAGATTATTAATTAAAATTAAATTAGATAATCTCACTTCTTATCCAAACAGACCCTATATCATCGCTTTCTATTTCGTGCTTGTCAGCAGTACCAATTGGGAACTAACCGTTAATGATAACATGACAACAGGTTAGAGCGAACCCATATTGCTATAAAGGCCGGCCTCGCTTGAAAACCGGCTACGAACTTCTCAGGCTCAGTTCCGGGATTGAGAATAGACTTCCAGAGGTTTGTTACTTCCTTCTGTGTTTTTCCCTCTCTATGAGAAGTAGTATTATGATTTTTATCAATTCCGAGGCCTGAAAATGTTAATGGGGTTTTGGTTTTTTTTTTTGGGGGGATTTGTTTAGGTTTCATTACCATTTATAGTCCTCCACGGGGATGATGACAAAGTGACAGACAAATCAGTGAGCAAACTGCTCCATGACGTGGCCTCAAGCACCGACAAGACAATCAAGTTGTATCCAGGCATGTGGCACGGTCTACTCTACGGAGAGCCACCGGAGAACACGGACATCGTGTTTTCAGACATCATCGGTTGGTTAGAGGAGAGATTCGCCGTTGGAAATTCGAGGTTGGAGTGGGAGCAGAAGCATGAGAACGACGATTTAGCAAAGACTGAGAAAATCCCAGATAATTGCTGACGATTGGTGTTTCATGCGTTATAACGAATGTCCTGTAATATTTTACCTCGCCAAGGCCTACTTCAGAGCCTCTGCGTTGAGCTATGTAGAAGGAGATTAAATAAGTCGTAAGTTGAAGGTTTAAAAGAAAATTCCGCTGAAAAGAAAAAAAAGTGTTGAAATATCATCAAATCTTCACAAAAAACTGACTATAACTCTAATACACACCCACCAAAAAGGAAACATCCCTCTTTCCCTTCTTTTTCTGGATGGAGGTGGGCTACTAATGCCGATTTTACTTCACGATCACCATATATCATTGCTAGCAGCACAACGTCAATTAAGTGCCCGTTACAAACTAATAAGAATCAAGAGCCCAACAATCGAAAACAAAATGATAACTTTACGTGGAAGCCAGCAGTAAGTTACATACAGTGATGTGCTTAACAAATCTGCCATATAATGCGAAAAGCCTCGCAAAGGCAAGGTTTTCTTCTTGAACAATTTGGAGAAATCCACCAGAATAATGGATATACAAACTTTAACTGCTACTACATTCGAACTTCTTGTCACTCTTGATCATTTCTACCAGCAGCAGTGTCTCATTTTCACATTCTAAGCTAACCGAGTCATGCAGTAATCACACACCATGATCCTGCAGGACTATGCAAGTTTTTTACCATCCGGATGTGTGGCCGACATAAGTGAAGAACAAATCTGATTGCCGTGTGGGCCTTAAGACAGATACACCAGATAGAGATACAGATATACAGTCAACTAATATAATTCCATGCAAAGAGCGTATCAGAAATAAATACGACTTAAGAGGATTGTATACTTCTTTTTCCAATATGCTTGGCTTTTCCCAACATTAATGTCCCTCTGTGTTTCATTCTAGAGTCAGGAAAGAACAAACTGAAGGGTGCTCATAGGAACGCTCATCTCTCATTGCCTCTTTTTAAGGGAAAAACAGATCCATGTAGATTAAAACGGTGATCTGCAAATACAGAGAAATGATGGATGAGATCGAGCAAAATGTAAACCCTGACTAGCTCAAATCTTCCATTCCACGAACCCAGTTCCAAAAAGAACACACCTTATTCAGAATCTAATTCTGTTTTTATCTTCTTTTTAATCTCGTCTTTAGTAGTCTACAGTTTGTTTGCTAGTTTTTTTTTATAAGTAACAGTTCGTTTACTAGTTAAACCAGCACCTTTATTTTCAGGAAGTTATTGCCTTCTTTACAAGCTGAGAACATTGGGGAAACCTAGGTTGGATTACCTGGGCTTGTATTATTCTTTCTTTCTTCCCTAATAAACTGAAACCAGACCTGATGTTCTGCCTCAAGAATATTAAAAGAGAGATGATATTTGCAGTCGTGGAGTGCGTAAGCACCATGCAATTTCTTTGAAAAAAATGAATAAATATGTGATTCACATGAAAAAATACTAATTTTTTAATAGTAAACCCCACTCTTTTTTAAAACGATTGCGCGGTGCTTACGCACTCTACTACTGTATGTAGCATTATTCATATTAAAATCTAAAGCACGGGACTTAACCTAACCTCCAATGTTTTTCCCAAATTCCTACTCCACAAAAGCCTAACCATACCCAAACCTCTACCACATTAAATCACAACCAAAAAATATCACGCAGAATACAGAGATGGATGGTTGATCTACTAGCTAGTTGGAGAGGGATTATGGGGATACCCCAGATAGCAGCTGTGTGGAAGATGGTTCCCATTTATCTACTTTGGTGCATTTGGAGGGGAGGAATGACCAAGATTTTGAGGATCATGAGCACTCTTTGGAAGAATTTAAGATTTTTTTCTTGAAGACTCTATTTATGTGGGTCATTGTTATAGATTTTAATGGTCTCAACTTTCCATGATTTCCTTGATCCATTTGTAGTTGCTAACTAGGTGTATTTTCTTGTATACTTCTTGTGCATTTGGATTATGCCTATTTCAATATCAATAAAATATCTTCTTACTTTACAAAAAAAACAAATATGGGCGAATTCAGCAAACAGAACCATGTAATGTGCCCTCCAAAGCTCAACTTTTAGTAAACAACATTTTCAGCTGTCTGCTTCATCCATGCTAATCAATCACATGAACGTCAGGAAATTTATAACTGTACCTACTAATATGCTGCTCCTGCAATGTCGCTAGGTATTGATGAAACCAAAGATTTAAAATAGAAAATGAAAAATGAAATGGAGATAATTTTTTTTGGTCAGGAAAAAGAAATGGTGAAATACTCATAACAATAACAAGTAAATAACCAGAACGAACAGAAGGCACCTTTAGGTCGATTTTTCCTCAAATGATCTTATTTCTAACTTCTTCCAGCTTCTTCAGTATCTCCCCTGGAGTTCTATCTAATTCATCTGCAATTTTTCTCTGCAAATCCAGAGGCAGTGTTGGGAACTGCTCACATAGATCCCCATCAATCACATCCTGCAAAGTAATAATTCAGCATTTCCCGCATTATTTTCATAGTAAATATAAGTCAAGGCAATTAAGGAACCAAAAACATCAAGTAAGCAAGCAAGATAGAACAGGAAAAAAAATTCTCCAATTCATCACAGGACCTTTTTTTAATAATGAATTGATAAGCGTGCATATCTATGAAAGGAACAAAAATAAAAAAAGACCACCACTTTGAGCCAAATGCTATATACTTTTTTGATAAGTATCATTCGACTTGTTCCAAAAGCCACTCTTCAGGTGAAATATTTTCATCATAATGTCTACTTCTCAAAACATAAGAAATCAAACCTCTCATGATATCAAAAGCACTTGCTCTATTTAAGAAATATCAAACCTACAAAAGCTAAGACCAATCAAAAACAAAATTACAGAAGCTCTGATTAAAAAGAATGTAAAGACAAAAACACGTAAGACTCAGTGAATAATGTAAATACCGTAAAATCTGGATTATCCTGAATGATTGAATAGATGGGACAGCAGGTAACACAAAAGGAAGAATAATAAATGATCACCTTGACCGGAAAATAAGCAGATCTATAAGCCATATGATCTCTTCCACACAAAGGTGGATGTTCCTGCCTCATATACATCTCCAAGTGAGAAAAGAAGTCAACATCGTCGCGAGAGGTGAATGCTAGCAATGCCCCCAAACTCCCCATCACTGTGCCGTATAGGAGGCACTCTCCACCACCTGGAATTAGAGATGCCTTCTGCAAGCAGGTGATCACATCACCAATGTGAAACTGCACAATCTCATCTACCTTGTTGGGAGCTCCATTCAACTTCCCTTGCTCCCATTTAATTTTCCCACCAGTTGGATCTTCTTCAATCTCATCTGATACATCCTGCGGTAACCGCACAAAATACATGTTCCCGAACTTGTCTGCACCTGCCATGGTGTCAAAATCTATGTGGTATGATGCAGTGAGCCATCTTGGAACACTATCATCAGCAAATATATACAGTTGATTCTCATCACGTCTGTACTTGCAGTAATGGAATGACTGCAGAAAGCATACCCAGAAGATAGTCAGCCATGGAAAAAATAAGTGTGCATGGCAAGGAAGATGGGTAATATAACAAGTCGCTTTCGAACACCTACTTCCAGTATACATCACAAGCAAATAAATGAATGGGAAATGAAATTATATGAATTGCACTGACCCAAATAAGATAAGGGTGACCACCCCATGGTATTACCTATGATCCACTCATAATCTAACACCACAAGTATCCCTATTCATGCAACAGATAGGCATTGAACCCGGAATAATTAACCACGTAACAAAGATAAGCTGTCTCATATGAAATCACAAAAATGGTACAACACGTAACATCAAGATTTTTTTATCAGTATAGCAGACAGAAAGCTAACAATCTCACTTATATTTATAATTCAATGTGGAATAATGAGGAGAGATTTGAGTAACATAGCAATTTTCTATGTTTCTTCTTAAAGCTTCACATGAGGAAGAAAGTCTGCCATAACAACTAAACCCATCACCCATTAAATTTTTTTTTTTTTAAATAAAAAATAAATATCTGATCAAGCAACAACTCAAAAATGGGGAAAAAAAAAAAACAAAAAGCAAGAGAGCTTCCGTTGAATTTCTCCAACATACAACCAATCACCGTCAAAAGGAAAAACAATCATACCTCTTGAATGTCGCCAACATATATCCGATCACGGTAAGTGTGAATGGAAACAATGGAGCTAGGGAACAGCTTGTTCTCACATTTTCTAAGCAATCTCCTCTTGCCCAAATCATATAATCTGAGAACATTTCCTATACCTGCAAGTAATCGTCCCTGAAACTGGCACAAAGCTGTTGGAACACCTTCCACTTGTGTCTTGTGCAATAGCTCAAGGGACCTTCCATCCTCTATAAACCTATAAATATGAATAAAACCAGCAGCTACACTTCGTTTGGGCCAAAACTGCAGTCCCTTTGCGGTACCCACGGCTAAAAGAGTTCCATATTCCTTATCATGGAAATTCACTGTGCATATGCTGAATGCAGCTTCATTCTCCTGAAGCTCCAGCAGACAAGTTGTACTGGCTGTCTTTGGGTCAAGAACTCTAATGCAAGAAACCCAATTGTCTGATTCTGCCTTGGGATAGCCGTAGTGCTCATCCGAGAGGGGATCATCTTTGTCCTCGTCACCACCATTCTCCATTGGCTCCACGTTACCATTTTCATTTTCGCTTATTCCAGCTGCCTCAAAGCACTCCTTTTTTGCAGCTTCACGCTCTTCAGCTGTGAATGCTCCTTGATCACTCTCAATAATTACCAACAATTTTCGTTTGGGTTGAAGCACAAACTTCCTTGGTGTGTACCTTAAGGGAATCACAGTTTCATTGAATGTTTCTCCCAGTCTCTCAATAGTAAAAACCCTCAAAGCATCACCGGCAACAGCAACTACACCTTCAGCACATTGGTCAGAGGCAAATGATGCTGCATATTCAAGAGTCTCATAGGAGAGGGGTGTTAAAAGAAAATGTCCTTGGTGAATATAACCAAGCCAAGGTCGACTTGACAAGCAAAGCATTGCATTCTTGCCTCTTACAATGATAGAAAAGAGCTTTGGGGCTCTCAGTCCCAAGAATCGAGAACGAGAATCAGAAAGTTGACCAGTCACCATATCAACAACTGTTCTGAACAAAACTCCATTCTGTAAACCGGCATTAAGAAAAAGGCTGGCAGGATGATCAGCACCATCCTCCCCACCTATTGATGCTAAGACTTCAAGAAAAAGGAGAGATTCTGGAGCTGAAGAAACACTTTGCACACTCAGAATCTGCATACCATCCTCTGGGTCCAAAGACAAGATACGAATTGTGTTGTCATATGAACCAACTGCAAGGAAACGAGACCTCTGCCTTCCTTCAGGGATAGGGGCAATGTCCAAACAAGCCACATCACCTGACATTTCATGCTTATCCACCTCAATCAGTTGACCAGTGGCATCCACCTCAAAATACACAATTTCGCCACCACTAAGTGCAATGACCACTTGAAGCCTGTTAGAGCCAACCTTAGCAATAGTCCTCTTCCCAGGAGTCCTCCACTCATTGATACGCCCATCCTCCCTAATATGCCTAATGCCATTAGGATGAACTTGCATGAGTGAGTCATCACCTATCAAAGAAACAGCAAGTGAAGGGGTAGTATCAAGAAACCCACTATCACTAACTTCTTCAACTGTCTCGCCAATGGAAAGAACAAGAGTCGCGTTTGAGAACGACACCACAATGTATGCATCAAACTCATCATTCACATTCTTTTTCACAGTCCAAACTGCACTTGGCACACCAGGAAGCTCCGACACAGCCATTTCACTAATAGCTAAACCAGGTCTTAAAATTCTTAGAGATGACCGAGGACCCCGACCACAAAGCGTAAATATCTGAGGCGTTTCTTCTTCAAAGAGATTTATGACTTTCATGTCCATTATTGGCATCAGGCTCTCAACTTGGTCAATCCTAAGAAGGTTCTTAAGTCGCCTGGGCTGGAAAAACACAGGCTGGAAACCTTCTTCAGTTTCCATCAATGTAGCTGACGAAGACTCCACATCAGCATCATCACCTATCCCTTGGAACTGATATAAAGCATGATTCCCAAATTCAGAAGCAGCAAACAAGTGTCCTGACTTCAACACACACATGGAAGCAGTAACCGGAATTGTATCAAAGTACTTAATCTTCAGTTCTGTCACATGGTCATTGTCATGGTCCAAAGTAACCTTAAAAATATCTCCATACTCCGTTTGTAACAGAAAGAAGAACATTGCTTTTTGCTTATGCATTGCTGCAGAAACTATAAGAACCCCTCTCTCGGCAGGCAGATCTGCACGTCTTGGAATCACAGCCCTAACATCCGGGTGTCCCTGATTCTTATATATCACAAAATTTTCAGCACAAACTAACACACCACTCGGGCCATCACCTCCTCCAGGAACAGTAACAAGCAAATTTGCACCATTATCAACTGGCTCCGACCATTTCCTAGACACATGGTTAAGCCCTAAGTCAAGCTCATAAAAGGTCAAATGCTTCTGGGCCTCACTTGCCGCCTGCCCAGTAGAATCCTGGTCCGCCTCAGAGTAATCCAACTCTATGGAGGCAAATATTGGGTTATCGAAACCGCAATCAACCCCGCAAATGGAGTACACAATTGTATGCGATTTATGCGCCTCCAGTGGTGACGAAATGGTCAGCCTTGCCGCTGTATCCCTATTCAGCACATAAACAAGCTTCTGCTTCTCACAAGCCCCGATCATCACCGCCCTACCCTTCGGATCAGTAGCCAAGTACTGGCCCGGAACTATTCTGCGACACCCTGATTTCCCGAAGGTTTCTTGGTGAATTTTATCAAAAACATTCTTTTCCTTATTGTAGTCCAGGATAACAATCCGGCCCGAATCGGACCCGACAACAATATAGTCCTTCTGAGACCCAGTGAGCCTAAACTGAGCTAAAGACCTAATGGCACCGAAAATCTCGACGGAGAGAAGGGTTTGGATCTTACCGCTGTCATCGGGTCGAAGAAGCTCGAGGAGCTTGCCACGGGAGACAACGATCTCTTGGGTCTTGCCGCCGGAGAAGCTTCCGTTGATGGCGCATACTATGCCGGTGGCTCGCTGGAGAGTGACGCTGTAGAGGTACATGACTCAGTAATTAGAGTGGGGATAGGGGTTAGGGCTAGGGTTTTACAGGGGGTCACTAGGTGGAAAGGGTTTATGGAGTTTTCGAAATGGAGCCCTGGTGAAGAATCGAAGATTACGGTTGCAGAAGAGAGACGGAAGGGTTGGTCTGCGATTGCGAGCTTGAGTGTGTGATGTGAAAAACCTAAAACGGAATTTTTTGGGAATCTGGGGATGGGATGAGAAACGCCATGGTTACCGCCTTTTGTTATAATCGGACGGCTGAATTTGACCAAGCTGATCGGCTGCAGGACGCTCCAAAGCGCAGAATTATAAAATCCGACCAAACCGTATGAACCAAATTATTTACTTTAATAAATGTGATGATTTTACATTTTTATGTACGTGAAGGGGGGAAAAACACTTCAAACTAGGACCTGCTTGTGTTGTAAACAGCGATTATCAAATCAAATTCAATTGATTTTAATTCATTGTTATAATTTTTTTAAATTTTAATATAAAATATAATAAATAATTTTATTTTTTCAAATTTTAAAATATTAATATTAATATTAATAATTAATATTCTAACAATATTTTATCATCTCAACTCAATTCACTTCAGCATTCAAATGTGGCTAATCTCAAATAAGTACTTTTTTTATGATTGTTTTCAAAAGTATTTTTTTAGATAATGAGGAACATAATTTAAATTTTAAAAAGATTATTAATAGACAAAAATACTTATACAACTTTGATTATAATTTTTAAAAATTTAAATAATTATCATTTCTATCTCAAAAATCAATTTTTTAAAATTTATTTACAAATAAATGTAATATATTTAAAAATACTTTAAATATATTATTACCAAACTGTAAATAACTTTTTAATAATATAACTTATTACTTAAGTTATAAGTTCTAAAACTATAAATTATATTTTTCACCGCAATCTCAAACATGCACTAAAAGCCTGTTTAGGGTTGCGATAGGAGTCTTAAAAATAATTAAATAGTTTTAAAAGTTCTTTAATGAAAAAATTAGATTGAGTATTATATATTAAAGCACTATAAGCTATAATGTACGTTTGAGGAAAAGCGTTCGACGCTTTTCCTCAAACATATTTTTTCAAGTAATACGAAATGTAATTCAAATTAAAAAAAAAATTGTCAATAGACGAAAATAATCATACAATTTTAAGATAATTACAAATTTCAAAATTTTAAAGATATAATCATAATTTTTAAAAATTTAAATAATCATCATTTCTACTTAGAAAGCACTTTTTTAATTTATTTTCAAACAAACGTAGCATGTTTAAAAGTATTTTAAACACATGCTTGCCAAACAATAAATAAATTTTTCATCGTAGAACTTATCACTTAAGTTATAAGTTATAAGCCTTAAAACTAGAAGTTATATTTCCTACCTCAATCTAGGGGTCGGTAGCGGGGCCCCGCACCCCGCTGCCCTGCCCCGTTCGCCTATCCATACCGCACAGGTAAGGTGTGGGGGGCCTTGCCCGCACTCCCTCAAGCAAACGAAGGCGAGGGACAAATGGGGCTAAGCCCCGCCCCGCATGTATATATATTTAATTTAAAAACAAAAACAAAAAAACCCCTCATAAGTGAAACGGCGTCGTTTTGTCCATGACAAAACGACGCCGTTTCATTTATCTGAAACTTAAGCCCCCCCGGTCACTCTTCTCTCTCTCTCTCTCTCTCTCTCTCTCACACACGACTGCATGTTTGCTACACCAAACTTCAAAGGACCAAAGGTAAGACTCCTTGTCCTTACTCAGTAGTCAGTACTTCGAATGTATTTTTTTTTTTTTTTTTGAGTTTTGGATTGAAAAAAGGATGTGTTGAATCGGAGATGGAGGATGAGAATGATTATGAATGTGTGTTGTGGATTCTGATTTGTGCTTGTGTTTGAAATTGATGTCGCCTCTTCACTGTGATTGATTTTTTTTTTTTTTGGGTTTTCAGATTTGGAACCCTAAATTGGTTTAGGGTCCAAATCCGAAACCCTAAATAAATTGATTTAGAGGTTTCGATTGAAACTCCTGAAATTAATTTAGGGGTTTCAATTGCTTTTAAATTTTCAATTGAAATCTCTAAATCAATTTATAATTTTATTTAGAGGTTTTGGATTGAATCCCTAAATTGATTTAGGGGTTCGATCTGAAACCCTAATTCAATTTAGGGGTTTCAATTGAAACTCTTGAAATTTCAATTTAGGGGTTTCAATTCAATTTAGGGGTTTCGAATTGAACCCCTAAATTAATATAGGGGTTTAATCCAAGACCCATAAATAAAATTAAAAATTGATTTAGGGGTTTCAATTGAATATAATTGTGACCCCTAAAGTCTAAAATTTCAATTTAGGATATCAATGGAAACCTCTAAATTGAAATTTCCATAGAAAACATTTTTTTTAATTGTTCGGTGTATTATTATGTTTTTTTTTTTCCTAACTCTATTGAGCCTACTCCAATCCCTGGGAGTACACTTTGCCCCGCCCCCAAGTCCACACAGGGCAAGAAACCTATTTTCATAGTTTAGTCTCACTTTACCAAACTAGATGGTGGTGACCCCAATAACTCCCAAACGAAATGTAATTATTGTGAAAAAATATATAGATGTCACTGTAGGAAATATAGTACATCCCAGTTAAATGTCCATTTAAAGGAACAATGGAAAAAGAGTCTAATATTAAAATCCTTACTGGAGAAGAGTCAATCTAGATTAGATATTGGACTAAAAAAAATGGCGGATGGGAATAGTAAGGGTCCAACGTTGAAGGGGTTTACGAAGTATAATTCCGATGAGTGTAGAAGGAAGGTAGCTCGTATGATTATCATAGACGAGCTACATTTTCAGTTTGTGGAGGGGAGAGGGTTCCAGGAATTTGTCCAAGAATTTGAACCTAGATTTTTGCTTCTTTCTCGCCACATTGTGGCAAAAGATATTAAAAAGATGTACAGAAAAGATAAAGATATTTTGAGGGGCCAATTGGCGGGTTTGGTAGTTTGTCTTACTACTGATATTTGAATTTCTGTCCAAAATTTTAATTACATGTCTTTGACTATCCATTTTATTGATTCTGATTGAATTCTTCACAAAAAAATTATTAAATTTTGTCAAATAATTGATCACAAGGGTGAGACGATTGGGATGGCCTTAGAGGCAGCAATAAAGGAGTGGGGGTTGACATAGATTTTGACAGTTTTGGTTGATAATGCCTCGTCTAATGATGTCGCATTGAGATATCTGAAAACTTATCTTAGATAGACAAAAAAGACATTCTTGGGTGGTGAATATTTGCATGTTAGATATGTTGCACATATCTTAAATATAATTGTTACTGAGGGGTTGAAAGATGTTGATAACTCAGTTGCACGGGTTAGATTGGCTGTAAAATTTGTGAGGTTTTCTCCTTCTAGATTAGAGAAATTCAAGATTGCTGCGAAAACTGTGAGCATAACATAAAAAATGGTCTTTGTACTGATGTTCCTACAAGATAGAACTAAACCTTCTTGAAATTATTTGGTTCTTTGTATCATACATCCCATGAGTTTTATTAACAAATATATAGGGTGTAGGGTGAAAGAAGAATTAGACGACATGTGTAAGGGTTCCAATATAAGGATGAGGGGGATGACATTGACCAAGAGGGTCAAATATGACAAATATTGGAGAGATTTGACTAGACTAAATATTTTGTTATATGTGGCATGTATTCTTGATCCCCGCCTGAAAATTTTAGACATGTTATATAGTTTGAGATTTGTGCACGATAAGGCATGGGCTGATCTTATTGGTGATATGGCTCAAGATACCCTAGCTAAATTGTATGATAATTTTAATGCAATTAAGGGTGGTACTACATCTACTACTAAAGCTACACCTACCACAATGCCTCATTTAGACACCGGGCCAGCAAAGAAGCTTAGATTAGCGTGGACTAAAACCCTTGCACAGAATCCCGCACTAATCCGTCAATCTATGGAGGTGGTCTCGGAGTTAGACAACTATTTATCAGGGGATCTTATTCAACATAATGACAATTTCGATATCTTAGTATAGTGGAAGGCGTCAGTAAAGAAATATTACATCCTTTCTGAGATAGTTCATTGTATCTTGGCCATCCCTATTAGTACCGTTGCCTCAGAGTCAACTTTTAGTACCGGAGGGCGCATATTGGATCATTTCTGTAGTTAATTGTCTCCTTCAATTGTGGAGGCATTGATATGCACACAGAGTTGAACATTGGGAAATGATACTCATGTTTCGGATGTTTTGGATTTTAAAAAGACCGACAAGGAGGAAGGTGGTGACCAGTCTGGATCTGCACCAACTGGTAATTGTTGTTTTTATTTTAATATATTTTGATTTATTTATATTCATTTCAATTTCATTGGTATTAATTTTAATATTTATTGTTATAGCAACACATGAGATGACTCAGAGTCAACTTCAGACGACGTCTACCTCCGCTGATATATAAATATGTGCTCAAGTCTCAAGTCTCATATCTCTGTTATGTATTCAATGATTTGTAATGTTGATACAATGTCCTTTGGACACTTTTATGTTTGTAAATTGTAATTTTGTAATTGTTTCACCTTCTAATTTTATAATAACTTAGTTATTATTATTAGTTTATTAGTATGTAGTAATAAATTAGTAAATATATATCATGTATATATCATTTTTATTCATGTAATTTTCTTTTTTAATCTATTCTTTTAACCTTTTTTTTTTAACTTATAATTTTATGGGCCAAAGGCCCAGTAGGGGGTGGGGGGCGGACGAATTGACCCCCCCACCCGCACCCCATTGTCCGGGACGGGGAGAAAATCCTCCCCCCCCCCCGGTCCATGTGGGGACGGGGGACGGGCGGGCTACGGGCGGGTAGCACCCCTACCTCAATCACAAACATGCACTAAGTATTACAACTTCAAGTTTATAATTCATCACGTAGATGCGTCTCGATAGTTTTATCTCGTCTCATTATTACAATTTTCTCAAACTTCACACAAAATACAATAAACAATTCAATTTTTTCAAATCTTAAAACAAAAATTATATTATAATAATATTTTATTCAAGTTTCAACTTTCATTTCATTTCATCCGTGTAAACAAACAAAGTCTCCCAACTAATCTCATCTCAATATTTAAATACTATAAATACATACAATTTTTAATTTCAAATTTTTAAATTTTCCATCTAATCATTAAACATTACCACTTTTACAAACTTTCAAATAAAATAAAATAAAAAATTCAAAATTAATAGTAAAAAATTATACTATAATAATTTTATGGAGTTGGGAGACTAGAGAAAAAAATTAAATAAAAATGTTATAGTTTACAGATGTGATGATATAAGATGATGTATTTATGTATGTATTTATGATATATGCTGTAAACATCTACTAAATCCACAACAAACCACCCCAACCAAACCATCCCTACACTTTTATAAAATGTAGAAACACTCAACGAAAGCAAAAGCATGATCACTACCCCCATGAAAATGGCCAAGCTTCCCTCTATGTTAGTCATACCCTGCTTACTCTTTTTTTTCATGGCCATCATCAACCACTCATCTTCTACTAGAACCATTGGCAATCCAACACCAACCCATCATACCCATTACCACAAAATCACATTTCTAATGGGAGATGTGCTCAATGTGAGTCACCTCTCATCAAGACCAGCAACCACCAGAGTCACTGGTCAGCTTCCCTTCCAAAAACCATTAGGCCTTTTCCCCCATAATGGAGCAATCCCCCTACTTGGGTCCAATCCCATGATTCCGAGCATTGGATTGTCCACTCAAACACTCGATTTATCGAGCATTGGCCTATCTCTTCCGGCTAGAGCTACTCGTCAAGAACTGGAGTTTGGGACAATGACAGTAATAGAGGAAGAAATATTTAAAGTTAAAGGTTCGAGCAACAGAATGTCCCCAATACTTGGAAAAGCACAAGGGATATATGTGGCTAGCTCAGAGGATGGAAGTAGCCACGTGATAGCGATGACTGTATATTTTGCTAGTACTGACTCTAACGACGGCTTGGGATTTTTTGGGGTGCATCAAACTGATGTTGCAAAGTCTCATATTGCAATTATTGGTGGCATTGGGAAGTATAATGGAGCAAATGGCTATGGAACAATTAAAGTCATGGGTGCAGGGTCTCATGCTTATCGGGAGGCAATAGGAGCTAATAAGCTCCTTTTGGTCAATGTATATATGAGTTAGTAGCACCTTTGTTAGCATACAGTGAATATTTCTCAATGATAATTGGGTTATTTGGATCAGTTTGTTTTGAGTAGAATCTTGAATTTCTTAACAATTTTGTTGGCATAACATTTTAAATAATCATAAAAACAGAATCATTGTGGGAATTCCAGAAATCACATGTTTGCTTTCTTTTATGGTATTGGAACTCTAAAATGAAGCTCAGTGTGGTTCTAAAACAATTCGATTCTTGTGGATGTCAACAAGTCCAATATGTTATCATTTTCTCAAACCATGTAGTTTCATAGATCATTGATTCACTTAATTTCGTGTGATTATGCAATTGAAATACTAAACTCACTCGTTTCAAAAGAGGAAAAAAAAAATCAGAGAGAGCAAGAGAAGTAGAAGGTGCCAACTGTATCTGAAAGAAACCATATCACAAGTTTGAGCTATCAAAATGTTTTCTGCAACTATTTGTCAAGTTTCAACCCTATTAATTCCAAATGAGCAAGGTATGTTGAAAATTTTAAAGTTCATGTGATTGTTTAATGCACACCTCAATATACATTAGAGAAAGGAACAATGTAATAACTACAGATCCTAATAATAAGGAATGAATGGAACAGTCATTTTAGGTGCCACACAAAATGTAGATAATATTAACCAGCTGAAGAACAAAACGTTGGATAATTTCGTCTCCCTGCCTATAGCTTTAATCTGTCGTATGGTCTACCCTGCAGTCAAGTTATTTCCAGTTATTAAAAGGCTCAGGAAGGCTGTGAGGGTGATTGAGATGTCTACTACCATCCCATTAACCAAGGATTGTATATGCTTTGATAAGAAGACGGATGCCAGAAAACATCCTTAAAGCAACTTGATTTGGTCCATTCACTCTATAATAATAAATCAAATAAACAGAACCTACATTTATCATTAGGTAATAAAGTCATCTAGTTTCTTGACACTGGTCTAGTCCACTGGAGCCTGACTGCCTCTTTTTTTATGTTCAAGTAGATATTCTAGAGACTAAAAACAAAGAGTCCTTCATGATTTAAGAAAAAAGATTATCCATATTTCAGTTTATAGCCAACAACATCGTATTAGTAATTTAGAATAGTACTCATTCCATCAAATGTGAGTTAGGTGTTTCAACCAAAACACATCTTAGAACAGGAAGGATGCAACAACTCCATTGTATCAGCTCCACTTCTCTTCAAAAATCCTAATTCATAAAATTCTTCCCAGACTATATATATTTATACACAGAGAATACTCCCCCACAGCGCAGTCAAAACACAATTTCTTGGCTTTATTCCTCTTTAGTCTTCACGAATCCAAAATGGTGAAACTTTCCCTTCCCACTACTGCGACGTTCAAAGCTAGCATCTGCCTTTCGCTCCTACTCATCACCTTTGGGTGCACCAACTCAGCCAAGGTCCTTGACGAAGTGGACCCAATACCCCCTATCCTCCCTAATCCACCCTAATTAGCCAATCCTACAGCAACAAATGTCCCAAATGCAACCCCACATGTCGGTCCCACTACGACACTGCCAAGTGACCAAGTCCTAGCCACCCCCATAACAGATGACACTGAACCACCACTACCTAAATCCGAAGTCCCCGATATTGAAGTGGCACCACAACTGGATCCTGAAGAACCCGACAACACGTCAACACCTATTGTTGGAGTGGAACCCGTAGCTGGTCCCACCACCACAACCCTAGTTGTGCCAACAGCACTTGTTACCACTACATTCGATGCCATGGTGGCAAAACCTACTGGATCAGAAACCCCTACTTTGACTGCATGACATCTTAGGTGGCACACATTCATCGGCCAAGGTGGTCACTGGGATCATAACTAACACCCAAATTAATGGCCTTCCTTTTCTCTAAGCCCAACAACGATATCTTCCCACTCACCAGTTCTGTCCCATTGACAAGTGCAAACCTTAATGGTATTATCAACAATAATAATCTCCCGTTCATTACAGGCCTCAACTGTGACGGTCCCCAAGCCTCCATCGTCATCCAAAATGGAGCCAACAAAGATGTCGTTAACGACGAAAACAACCTACCCTTTGTCATTTTCAGTCAACTACCATCCAAGCTCACACTCCAAAAGCTCATGTTCGGTTCACTGACGATGATTGATGATGAGTTGCCGGAAGGCCACGAGATGGATTCCGTTGTGGTTCACAAAGCGCAGGGGTTTTACTTGGTGAGCTCCTTGGATGGGACAAGCCAGACAGTCGTGTTGACAGTATTGCTGCATGATTCTGGTGGCGGTGATCACCATTAGATGGTCGAGGATACGATCAGTTTCTTTGGCATGCATCGAACGATGTCACATGAGTCTCAAATTTCGGTGGTTGGTGGGACAGGGAAGTACGAGAATGGGAAGGGGTATGCTATAGTCAAACACTTTTCCAAGAGGATCAACACACTACGGACGGCATTGACACAATCCTGCAATTCGGTGTTTACCTTTCGTATTAGTTTGTATTGTCGGGTGGGTAAATACGATTTACCATGTTATTGTATAACTGGGTGTGGTTATTTAATGTCTGTTATCTTTCAAATATCCAAAGTTGAATAAAAACCAGTTTTGTATTAATTATCTCATCGCGTCTAAACTTTGAATCGTTTTGGATGGCAAGTTGATGCATTGAACTGATCATATTCATAACGGATAAAATTTATGATATATATAGAAAGGAAAATGCTAAATTTATAAAAAAAAAAAAAAAAAAACTTACTTCTCCACGTGTCAGTTTTTTATTTGATAAAAATCATGAAATTTGAAATTTAAAAGAAAATTAATAAAGTGAGGCTTGTAAGTAAAACTATAAGTACATCTAATACTATTCATATAGAATACTCTGTTTTTTTTTCTCAATAATGTTTCGTCTTAATTTTTTTAATCTAATTTATTACAAATAATAATAATGAAGGGTCAAATTTTAGAAAACTTCACGATTAGATTTCAAACAAAATTAAATTAACAACTTTTTGCATTACATCATGAGTATGTTAACTAGTAATTTAGCTAGTGTTTGCAGAAAAATGTTGTTCATATAAATATATATATTTTTATATATATTGTCAATCATTGCACACAACAATTACTATACTAGCGGGTAGGCCTATTATCTATAGGTAGACTAACTCGAAGATTGATTATTTTTCACCCCTAATTAAAATGCATATGATTATGAAATTTAAAACTCTAGCTAGAATCCTCATATCTCAAGGCATTGACCTCCAGAAATTCAGAAGATCCTGGTTTATCAAATATTTTGTCTAGGATGACTAGACTACGTACTCCGGCTTCTAGTTTATGTTTGGAACCAATCAGTCTGATCTATTAATCCAGGTAGTCGATCTATATCGCTGATATGAATATATTTTGCATTTAAGAATCACTTTTAATTAGGATTTGATGAGTTGTCCTTCTCTCATTTAAAAATGATGAAAGGTTGAGTGCATTTGCTCTTACAATTAGGCCTGCACTCCGCCCAACCCGCACTGGTTTTGGGCCCGACTAGACCCGACCTTTAGACTAACAAGAAAAGAACCGACCCAACTTTAGTCGGGTGAACCCGTCTGCCAGTTGAGAACTTAAAAGTCGAAACTGATCTCCCCATTTCTTTTCCGGACCCTAACATTCCTTCCTCCCATCTCATTCCCCATTTCTTCTGCACTACAAAAACACATTTTGAGGTCACATAAACTTCATCGTTGATGGTGTCTAAGAGGCACACAGACCTCACGGAGACAGCTTTTGTACCGTCGATGTAGATGGGAGCAGACTTAGTCGAGAACCATGCACAAGCCGCAAAGGTGAACATTGTTGTTGGTGGGCCAACATCTGCCTAGGTTCCACAGATGTTGTCACTGACGGTGTCTGGACCACCACCCATCATCACGGCGGTGACTTCTACACTGATGCAACACTCGTCAACTACTACACCGACGCCTCTTTGTTCTGTCCAAGCTATCTTGGAGTTAGTTGGGCCACCATCTACTGGGGTCCCACAAACTTTGTCGCCAGTGGTGTCTGGGCCACCACCTGTCATCATGGAGGCGAATTCTACACCGACATTGTCTACAGCGTTTTGCACGGCGTTGTCTACGGCATGGCTGTCTACAGAGGTACAGAAAGTGTCGTCGGGGTCTAAGGATCTAGTGGCTGGGCCACCACCTGCCAGGGAGACACAGATGGCGCCGAAGTGGTCTGGATCATCTTCTAGCACCACAGTGTGGTATGTGAAGACTTCTAAGGTTCCGCTAGCACAAAATCAGCTTGAATTGGATGCTCCGATGGTATCCTCTGAACTATCTGTGCCATCTGCAGGTTTGATGCCCTCTATTGTTCATATCGCTAACACATAATCAATGGAAAGAGTGAGGGAGGTTGATTTGGATGGTACACTGATTATTTATAAGGGAGTTTTAGTCGGATCGAAATCGACAGTTAGCGGGTTTGACCCGCAAGTTAGTTCAACTAGCTTTTATTGGTCAGGACGGGTCGGTTGGTACGGACGGTGTAGGTCGACGGCTTTTCTGCACAGTCCTACTTACAATACCATGCCGCCAAGAGACAAAAAGCTGCTCAAAATATTAATGTGGAAATAAAGAAATCCGGATATATTTTTTTTTCAAAGTGAAAGAAATCGAAATAATTTTGTTGGAACTTGCCTCATTTTCTTATTTTATCTTGGTTATTTATTTGAAAAATTCGTTGGTTGGAAAGGAAAGCAATTTCCTTCATGTTGACAGGATTTTAATTTTAAGAGGGTTGAAATCAAAGCTTCCAAGTATTAGAATACACTTCTTTTTTCCCACATTCACAAATAACTGAACATTTCTCTTGAGAGAGGAAATTAGAATATGATCATTTTTCTTGGAATTACAATGGAATTGAAAATACAATTGGAAGTCTCAAACACTAAAAAGCATCAATATCAGTAAGTAATATAAACAGTGAACTCCAGCAGAGTCTCGACCCCATCAGTCTCGTGCAGGGTGGTGTCCACGAGGGTCTTAACCGAGGCAAATCCCTTTGCGTTAACATACTTCCCGGTCCCACCCATGATGGCTAACTGCGACTCCGACACAGCCGTTCTGTGGATCCCGAAGAAGCTAAGGCTGTCTGCGTAACTCCCGCTCTCAAACATAACAGTAAACGCCATGGTCTGAGTGGTTCCATCTTCGGAGCACACCACGTAAAACCCTTGTGCCTTTCCTACCAATCCTGATCGGAGCTCGTGCCCCTCAGTCAGCTCGTCGTCAAATACTGTCATGGTGCCAAACATGAGCTGCTGAAGGGTAGACGCCGACGGGAGCTGACCCCCATTAGCGACCGGAAAGTTCCCAAAGCCGTTGTTTTGCAACACGGGTGATGTAGCGCCACCGAGCCCAGTAAGGAATGGCATGTTGTTGATATTGAGGAGACCGTTATCCTGGGATGCATCGTTGGTCACTGGGAGGACTGCCCCATTGGGTTTAGCAAATGGGAGTTGGCCGTTGAAGGAAGGGTTATTTATTATCCCGGTCAGGGGCTGAGCCGAAGGGTTCGAACCCCCGAGTATGTCATGCATGAAAAAGGTTAGAGTACGGAAGGGTTCAGCATTAATGGCACTTGTGGCTGCAGCCACACCAGGACTAGGATTGGTCTGGCCCGTGGCCGAAGGTACAGGACTCACAACTTCATCGGTTGCCTCCAGTGGGACGACCGGCACCTGTGGTTGTTCGTCAAGGAGTCGGGCAGAGGTGGCAGCAGACAAAATGGTGAGAGTGAGGAACAAAACAAGGTAGCCTGTGGCGGCCATGGCTGAGTTAGAAAAGTATCTGTGGTATTCCATTTGGATGTAGTACTGTTTGATAAGAGATGTGACAGAATATAGTTATAAGAAGATTAACTTTGGTGTATGTATCGGTGATGGAAGGAAGGAAGGGAAGGGGTAATATATATAGCCTGAGCTTTGAAATAGGAGTTGATGAGATGGATTTGGTGCGTGTTACTTTTGCAAGTTAAGTAAACTTATTAAGGCGAAAAGTTGGCGATTTTATAACTTCCATTCTCTGTCTTTAAAAAACTACAGTGGTTACAGATTAAAGTATTTGCAGTCGTTAAAGAATGATTGTGGGGCGGGAAGTCTCGCCCTTAAACTATATCGTTGACTCAACAATTCCTGTAACAAAAATTATACACATTTTAGTGGGGTGGATATTTATTTTTTTAGCAATTTTAAAAAGTCCAAATTAGGAGTCTTTTTAAAATACAATACCCAGCTAGCTTTTAATGTGTACATAGCTGAGATAATAGAACTCGATTGACAATAAAAATTTCAAATCTTATTTTTTTTAAAAATAAATTATGTCATATCGTGTGTTCTCCTTGTCATTTGTAAGCATAAGAAGTATTATCTTTTCGTTATATATATATATAATTGAAATATTATTGTTATTAGTCATTATTTATCATTTTATATTCTACATCTTATTAAAAATACGCTCACAACTTATAAAAAATATATTTACATTTTATAAAAAATATAAAATATAAAAATAAATAGTGACTCTTACGTAACATTCACTTATATAATTTATTAATATAACAGTCGGGTTGAGCTTTGAAATGGGAGTTGATGAGGTGGAGTCAGTTGACGCATGCTTTGGGTTGGACCCAAACTTTAGGTAAATTGGACTACGAAATAAATTGTTGACTCTCAAAAGTAGACGAAAAAAATGATTAGGCTAGGACGGTTTTAGACTTCTATAACATTTGTTTGAGTCGCACCCACAATGCTTGCGACTGCAAATGGTTTTTCGAAGCTGATTGCCTTGTCGGGGTTGGTTTTTTTTTTCCTTTTCTTTAATGTATCTTTCTGTCAAAGGGTAATGGAAAATCAGTAAAGCCATCACTTAAAAGAAATATCATGAAACTTCAATCCCTGAATAAAAGTGAATAAAATAACAAAGAATTTGATACAAAGCTCATAATACATAGATCTCAAAAATGCATGATCCCTTGATAATATCAACACACTCGTGTAGGATTATGAACAAACTAATCCATACCTATCTCCTTTTCACACTACTACACTCAGATATAAAAACGACTGGTGTATGCATAAATATATTTTTCTGAATGGTTTTCAAATAATGTAGATATCCACCAAAAACAACGTCTGCTCAAAGTGTGTCCATGCTAATCACCTCTGTCGCAAGCTCATCAATCAATAATCTCTCTATTTCACTACCTATAACATCAATATCATCTCCTAAATCTAAAGAATTCAGTTCCTTTTGCAGCACTTTCTCTGTCGAGTCCTTGCTCGTTTCCTTTTCTTGGCTGATTAGCAACATCCACAACTCTTCTTCAATCATGTCCTGACTCAGCCTTGGCTTAAATCTCCTGGATGTAGGCTTTGCCCATTTGGGCACACCCATGCATGGCCGGAGAATCTCCATAAGCCCTGAATTAATTCGGTCAAAGAGAAGCCTCCTTTCCGGCCTCTTCCAGGAAGCTTGCTCACCAAACTTTTTTTCTAAAGTCTCAAAAACTGAAAGGTTCATTGGGTATTCTGGAGAATGCCAGGTAGCAAAGTCCATATCAAGGATCCCATCATGAAAACCTGCCTCAGTTAAGACATCAGTAAGGTAGGAGAAATTCCTGCTTTCTTCCACTCTAAATAATCTCACTAACCCTTCGATTTCTTCAGGGTCATTTACAGATCCTTCTCCGGAATCTTCATCACTTGACACGATCATTCCAGATCCTTCTGCTTGTATTTCTGAGAAATCTGACATCAGAAGTTGCCTCCATGAAACCACCAAGAAGAGGGGGGGGGGGGGGGGGGGAGAGGTAAGATATATACATGGAACTTGAACTAAAGAACTAAAGAAGGTGGATGAATATTATGAGATGCAGTCCTAGTCGACTTACCATAGATGTCGTCAGCGTTGACAGTCTCTAAGCATTCCAAACTACATGAAAGGTCTTCTATGCAAGCAGGTTCCAGAACCGACACTGGACTGGGATAATATTCATCCACCAAGCTCAATCTGGATTCTGGCTCTGTGTGAGAGCACTCTGAGAAAACAGAACCTTCTTCATGAAATCCAACTGACATTTCCTATGATACATGACGGATACATGACGGAGATAAACGGTATTGGATAATGGTGACTGTAGACAAATTTGAACTTTATTTTGAGATAAAACTGAATGAATGAATTCCAACCACATTTAAAACAATACCTTGTTGTAGAGAATTTAAGGACGGCCTTTCTAAAAAACGAATGAAACTGATATGTCTAACATCCTGAAAATATCTCATGATACTTAAAAGGTAGAGACTGAAAATACAAATGTCACCAACCGAGAAAGCAGAAAATAGCCTAACATCACAAACAAGTATGCCAGAAAAATATACTTTTTTAGGAATATCTAGAAATATACTTTTTGGAGCTTACCGATAATATATAAACTAAATCATGAACCATCCTTTTTATTGGTAAATAATTAACCATCTTATTAGAGAGAAACATCAAACCTGCTGAATTGATGTATCCAAGGTATGACTGGAAGAATCAGAATTCGTGTCTAAGATGCAGGGAATTGATTCAAACTGCTCTTCCTTGGAATATCCACAAGGCCTGCCCACCCCGCTCTCAACCTTACCCTCTGCAGCAGCCACCACATCAATTACCACACTCACCGAGGCAGCACTACAAACCAAGGGCTGAGGAAGCAAGATGTTCTGGGCTGACATGTTGCTGTTCTGAAGCTTGTGCTTCATCTCACCCTCCACCACCCATGTGTCCTGTACAATGCAACTATTTCCCCTATCAGAGTTAGAAACACTGGAGCTTAACTGAGAACCCATAAAATCCTGATTAGACAGATCCTTGTCAAGTTGGCCCTTCACCTCATCCACGACCACAAGCTTATCTTCTGCATTACGTTTAATTTTTAAATCCGAGCAGGGAAGAGGATGAGATTTCTTATAGCTGAACATGTTGTTATATCCTAAACCATCTTTCTGGTTTAAATTTTGATTTCTTGATTTGTGTTTTGCCCAATTAATAGACCTTTCCAGGCTCAAATACCTGTCGCTCTGAAGACCTTCGTGTCTGGTCCTGGTTCTAGGACTCCCACTGGCAGAAGAAGATGCATGAGGAGCTGTGATCATTGGAAAGTTTCTGACAGACCCATCTTTCAAGCCATCCCTGTTGACGACGCCTAAAAGAACAACTGAGTTCACTTGCACATCATTGGGAGCAGTTTGATTGCTCAGGCCGTACTTACTAGGCTTGCGATGGACATTTCTTGTTCCAATTTCACCATTAGCCGTGGCAAGCAATCCACCCAGAGTACTCGCTCTACCAACCAATCCATCTTTTTGGGACGTCTTATTCAACTTCCATCGTTCCAAGATTTGCTTTTTTGCTCCCCTAGAAACATATGATCCATTTGAAAATGGAAACATGAACTTGTATCGATTCTTCCGATCAGAGAAATTTGAAGGCATCATCAGCTCAGAATCTTTGGAAAATGTGCCATCAACTCTCAATTCTGATCTTGATACCTTAGGTGAAATCCAGATTGAGCCATGCCTTGTTTGTTTGGTAGCGTCCTCTTTTGAATCTACCGGGCATTGCCTAGTAGATTCCATGCCGTAAGCCAAATTCTTCCCCTCATTGACTTTGATGTCTAATGTCCCATTTTCAGTACTACGAAGCTCTTTAAGCCTCCTATCACCCCAAGGCAAACCTTCACAAGAACTATATGAAGAGAAACACTGTGCATCATTCTCTGCCTTGCCATGGTTTGGTTTCCAAATAATAATTTTCGTTGGGGGATGGCATGCTTCACTGTTTGACTTCAATTGAGATCTTGAAATTTTGCATATATCATTGATGCCAAGTTCTGCATGGGAATTTTGGCCATCGTCGGATTTGTGCAGCAATTTAACATTCCCTTGTACAGCTTCCCTCCCTAACTTTCTACATTTGTCCACAGGTACACCTTGCCGATCATGGAAGAACTTGCCAAATGAAGAATCTGGTTCTTGGGGATATTTTGGAAAAGGGTCTTTCTTAGAATATATAGTCTTTGTTGCATCTTGAACTTCCGTCTGGTTTTGAGGCTTCTTATCCACTGAAATGCATTTTGCATCTAAAAAATTCTGCCTTATGAATGCCAATTTCTCTTCTGATGAACTGGAGCTACCTTTCACCTCTTTAACTGGGGGATTATGTTGCTTGTGCCTATTCAATGTTTCCAATACTCTAAAGATGTAACTTAATTCCTTTCGCTCTTCAATGCTCATCCTAAATGAAGGATGTTCATGGGATGGGCGCTTCTCCCTGACACCTATAGAAGCAACTCTCTGTAAATAATACTCAGAAAGAACTCTTTGTTGTTTTTGGACAGGCTGCTGAGGCGGCAGTTCATCAAGACCCATCAATCTTGCAATAACGCTGGGCGTTCTTTTACTGGATTCCATTTCGCTTGAAAAACCTTCCACTATTTTAAATAAAGACTCGCAAAAACCCAAGCGCCTTTTAGAAAGTGGAAGTATGCATCTGCGACAAGCAAAGAGAATGCAATATGAAGAAGGGAGCATATGGTAATTACTGCCATCCCATTTATGAAAAAATGAAGCAAAGAACTTAGCAAGATTGAAATCACCATAAGAACAAAAGCAGAAAAAAGCTACATACCATTTCTTTCTTTGTACAATAGCCACAACAACCACGATATCAGATGCAGAATTTTGGAACATTTGTGAGTCATAAAAGCTCCCTGCTTCCTGGAATTTTGATTCTACAAGAACAGGAAATAGCTCATGGCCTTCCAAAACATCTTCTAAATAAATAAATAAAAACTATGGCCTAAACAAAAAGAGCAACCGAAAAGGAAAACTTCCATAGAATCGGGAACATCATATACTGAATGATATCCATCAGCTTTGAAAGCAAATTAGAAAAAGTAAAACATATAATAAGTGAATGAACATGTGAAAAGTAGTGAATCCCGTTTTGGAAGTTCCATCTGACAGTCCAGAGATATAGAAAAAGTTTTTAGAAACCCCATGAATACAAATGACTAAAGTTTCATGCAATTGCCATTTCAGAGACAAAATGATTGAGACAGCATTTTTTGGTAGGTAGTTACTAGAATAAAATGTGAAGTGCATGAGTAATTGGAACCTACCATCACAGACTCCAACGAAAGAGACAATCCCACATAATAAGCCTTCAAAACACTTGATAGTTTTCAACGACCCTTCAATTCATTGAAACGAAATCATATTGATCCCACTACAATATGAACATCCTTATTAAATTTCCACAAGAAACAAAACCCACTCATAAAAAGCAAACGAAAACTCAAAGCCCCCCTCCCCCACACAAAAAATGCCATGAATCGCAATATTCGGCATACTAAGAAAAGAAAAACAAAACCAAGACCTGCTTATTGATTAGCAAAACAGAGAAAAGCTTACCTTTTTTTAACAGTTGTTTGCACCATGACAATGATTCTGGATTTTAAAGCGCACCCATAATTCAAATTCCTTATCACATGCAATGATTCTCATCCAACCCACTCCATTCCCGACGATCATGTATATACCAATAAAGTTCCAAATCGCTTCCGGGTCTTTGATTGCAAATCCACCAATAGAAGGGCGCGCCGACATATAGGCAAATTTGGTCAACCATAAATGTTATCTAACATAACGTCAAAGATCGCTGGAACTTTTGGACACGCCAATTGGTCGGCCAAGCAAAAATCTGGGCCATGGGAAATAGATATTTAGTTGGATCTAGGAATGGATTTTAAATTTTTACTAAAAAAAAAAAGAAACAGATTTCAAAGAAATCGAGACGTGCATGAGGATTGAGGAAGAAATACCTAAGAAAAGGACGGGAACGATAAGAAAACGAAGTGAAAATGTGGGAGATGGTGGGGTTCATTCGCTCGCTCGCTCTCTCTCTCTAATATCGTCGTTTATAACTTTCGCGCGAATCTTTGTCTGTCCTATCAGAGTAGTTCGCGCCACATACGGTTCTCCTCGATGAGTATTTTCTTTGAAAGGTTGAATAATGAAAGAATTATTTTTATCAATGAGTTTTCGAATTTTTTCTTCAATGAGTTTTTTTATAAGAAAGGAGAAAAAAAAAAGGGAAAATTATTCATGTGACATTTTTTGTTCGAATACATATTATTAAATAAGAGTATTGCTACTATGATGCGGGAATTATATAAATTATGGAAAACATTACTTTGCCTCTTGCCAAATTTTTTTTTTTTTAACTAAGTAATTAAAGAAGTGATTTTAAGTGTATTGTGATTTTTTTTTTTAAAAATCTTTAAATGTATTAAAAAAATGTGAAAAGAAAAAAAAGAAAAATTTTACGCCCAACGATAAAGATGGGGTGGCAAGTAACTACACCCATAAATTATTCATGTTTGCTTGCAACTTAGGTATATAAAAAAATGAATAATAATAAAGTTACTACTCATCTACTACTCTTTTTGTATTTAATTTTTTTTTATTTTACTTAATGATTAAGGAAGTGAGTATTAGTAAAATTATTTTTTTTTTCATGTAGATGGGTAATGACCCTATCACTACCGAAAAAATATTATCTAATTATTTTAATTAAATATAAATAGTAGAGTATGTATGAATTGATGTGGGATAGAGACCAATCGATCTCAACTTCGATCCAGATAGAACCATTCGGTCTGGTTGATTTTTCATGTCCAAATTGTACTCCTTACACCCCTAATGACACCACATACCTTATAAAAAATTTAAAAAGTATATATTTAAAACAAAATATCATCTAATATATAAAAAGAAGAAGATTGAAATCCTAAATTTTATCTATCTTTTTATATTTGTGTTTTTAATAAGTCACGAGACACCACATGGTGAGGCCATGTTAATAAGATAGTGAATAGTATAATTGAGACGACATTGGAACATTTCTTTTTAAATTATAATTATCTTACATGATTTATATAAAAATTACTTTTTAAAGTACCATTCTATTTAGGGATAAATTCGGTCCGGTCCGTCCTAGGGGTCTTTTGGAACCTGACCAAACCCCTTCGATCCAATATTTTCCCACCCTAAACTGGACCAAACTCTCATATGGATCGGACTGGAACCATTAGGTCCGATCAATTCAACCCAACTCCAAATGAGCCAGTTTTTTGACATTCGGCCCAACTGACATTGCTCCCAACTTCTTACTTTTATCTCATTTTCATCCTAAATTATTATTAACATACAAAACATTGAAAAAATAATAATAAAATATGCAATATGCCAATAACATCCAAACTCTAAATAAATGAAAAAATAGAAAAATAAAAATAAAAGTATTCCATATTCATCCAAAAAGGTTATCAACATACTAATAAAATTAAAAACAAAAAATACAGAAAAAGAAATTAATGAAATCAATTATTTAAATTACTAAAATTAAAATTAAGTAAACTATTTAATGTAGATCATGTAATTAACTCATTAAAAAAATAAAATCTTATAATTATATTTATGATGTTAATTGTTAATTTGTTACTAACTTAAAATATGTAAATATATTATAATAGTTAATGCATAATGGGCTATATTAAAATTTTTAATATTTTGTATATGATTAATGAATAATTGTCATTGGCCATACATGCTTTATACTTATTTACAACTTAGGTATTGTACAAAAAATTTATCTAATAACTTTAATTGGACGTAAATATTAGTAATTAGTTAATGGTGATAAGTTAGTTAATTGATATAATATATTAGTTAATTAATAGGTTAGATTAAAATTATATAATTATTATATAATATTTTAAAATATATTCGGTCGGTCGCACCGAGAACCAGAAATTTTGAAAAAGAAAAATCGAAACCAACTGGTCGATTTTTCCGCGAAATCCTCGCAGGCCTAATTCTATTATTTTCTTTTCTTTCTGTTTAGAGTGCAGGGGACAATAGACATTATATGGGTTTGGTGGCTGGGCCCAAAGTTTTTGGTCTAAAAAGAAAGATCTATTCTTGGTCCAGAATGTTGAGCCCATAAATTTATGTAGGCGAGTCAGCTATTGGGCATCGGTTTTTTGGTTACATTCATCAACAATTAAGCCTGACCAAAGTCTCAGTTTGATTTAAATAAGTTTTAAAGTTGCGAGTTGGCACAATTTCAGCCAACGATTGTGGGCCACTCGCTACTATTATGATGTTAAGAGGTGGGGAGCAAGAGAAGGACATAAGATGATTGTAATTTATGATGGAAATGAGTGAAAGAGACTGCTAATAAAAAATAATCGAGTGAAGTATACTCTTAATACTCTATTGTTATATTTCTATCATTCAAACTTCTTACGCAAGGGAAAATTATTATATTTTCTATCATTTAATAGAGGGGAAGCATCAAATATAATTATAATCTTTTATTTTTCTTATAGATATCAACATGATTAATTATGATAATAAGCGGAAAATTAATTATTTATACTTGTCAAAGTTTTTGTCAGATATAGACATATAAAATGAATTTTATTATTCGAGTTAGTGTAGAGAACACATCCACTGTCTTGTTAACATGACAATATTTAATTTATAATAAATACTTAAAATTAAATTAAGCATAAATAAATGGCACTTGGGGTTTTAAATAATGTTTTAAATTCTATTCCAGTCATCATTTCGATTTAAGTATTAGAATAGAATATTTCAGTACTAGTGCGTTATAGCGTACCATTTTGAAATTAACTACATATTATATAAATATTTGTATATATATATATATATATATGTGTGTATGTGTTAGTGTGTATCATGGATATATGTATGTATGTGGAAGAATTGAATTTTTATATAATAAATATAAGTTGAAAAAATCATAAACTTGAGACACAAAAAAAAAATGAACAAAAGAATAATAGATAAATTAATAAAAATAATGATATTTAAAAAAAATAATGGACATATTTAAAATTACAACAAATTTAATGTCTAGAATCGCGAGGATTGGTTAAAGGGTTAGGAAGCCGATAAGTCATCTCCCATTCTGGCGTCCAACAAGAATTCTTCTAAATTGACCGGTGGCCATTAGGTAACCTCTTAAGCCCAAGAGCCCTTTTTTTGTGATAAAGAAAGGCAAGTGGCATCGAACTTTTTTAAAAGACGAGACTCTGCAATGTGAAGCTTTGGCCCATTTGAGGGGAATATTTTAATTTTCAGTGCTAGTATTTTTCAATCTTTTTGCAACAACAACGCATTGTTTAGATAGTCAAAGAAAATAAGATTGAAAAATTTATAAATAGTAATAAAATAATTTATGAATAATAATAAAATAGTTTGATTTAAGTTTTTTATTGTATTATAAAATGTGAGAGAGAAAAAATTAAATAAAAATGTTATAAAATTAAAGTATTGTTAATGTATAATTTTTTAATATAATTTTTATTTTAAAATTTTAAAAAAATTGAATATATTTTTTTTATATGAAAGTTTGAAACATTAAAATGAGATGAAAAAATTGAGATGCAAACAGAGGCTAAGGGGAGGTTTAGGAAGTAAGATGAGAATTTTGTATTTTATTTTAAAGTTTAAAATATTATTTTTTAGTTTTAAAATTTAAAAAAATTGAATTGGGATTTGAAAAATGTATATTGAGATTTGAAAAAATGAAATCATTTATTATATTTTATATAAAGATTTAAAAAATATATAATAATAAGTTGAGATGAAATAAAAATTTTTAAAAATTTTCATATTCCAAACCAATCCTAAAAATAAGAAAACGTTAGAAAAAAATAAAGGTCGACTCAGTCAGATGCTTTTGCCTTTTGAGAATCGGGCAAACGGAAAATGATGACAGGAATGAAAGACAAGCGAAGCCATTATGGGGGATAACATGGACAATTAAAAAAGTCCAATTATTGCATCCATGACGTGACTGTGAATAATATTTTTGCTTTTATCCACAAGAAAAAAAAAATCAATTTTTGCTTTTTACGTGACAATACGACATATTTCTTTTATTTTTAAAAAATGATTTTTTTTTTAAGGGATCCAGAAGGAAAGCAACTCAGGGCATGCGCGAGGGGGACCATCACCATGTAAGCATGAAAAACGTGTCATTTCTGATAAAAAAAAACAGTTGGATCCCGATCAAAAAAAATACAGTTGGATCAGTTTTTTTTTTTTTAATTTTAAATATTCTCTAAATTTCGAAGTATTGAATAAAAATAAATAGACCAGATAAATTTATAATTATATTTTTGCTAAGCCTATTACCCACAAATAAATACTCCATTTTCGCATTTCACAAGGCTCTGACTGTAACAAATGGTGACAATACGATGTATACTAAGCAAGAAAACCTCCACAGTCAGTTTCTCTTCTTTCTTTATTTTTTCTACTTTTTTTTCGCTTTATTTTTTAATTTATATTTTTGGGATGAGGAACGGAAGTAACTCATGGGATGCAACAGGGGATCCATTGTACGCATGAAAAAAAGAAATATGTGTATAAGTTAAAAAAATTGATCCAACTATGTGTATAACTTAAAAAAACTATCAAAATGTTTCTAAAAAAATATAAAATAAAAACTATATTTTTTAATAATTTTTATATTTATCTTATCTCAAAAGTATTGAATAAAAATAAATACACCATATTAAAATCAGATCTTTTTAATTACGGGTAGTAAAAATAAATCAAATCTCTCAAGCTACTGCGTACGTGGAACTTGGAAGAGCCACGTGGAGATGGTTAACTAATAGAGTAATTCTATACAACCTTTTCAACTTCTACACATTATATTTTTTTTAAATTTTAATATTTTTTAATATTTTTTTTAAATTTTTTTTAAATTTTTTTTTAAGTTTATTCTTTTTAAACTAATTTAATTTTTTTTATTTATTATTTATATATTTAATATTTAATAATATATATATATATATATATATAATATGTGTGGAAGTGGTGTGAATAGTAAGCGGTTGAATAAATTTTTTGTAACTAATAAATGACATATCGTAGATCAACAATGATTAACGAATGTGGCGCCTATGAAGACCAGATTCATACAAAGTGGAACGATTGATTAGTCATATCATGTGATAAAGCTGACAAATTTGCGCTTAACGTGGAATGACAAATTGCCTCATTCTTCTCCTTCCTTCTTTTTTATTATTATAATTATTATTTTTTTTAATTTTCATTCACTTCTTCCCTGTAAGAAATAACCCAAACCCCTCCCATCTCATTGGCAGCGATAACAGTCCGCACGGCATAGGTGACCTATTTTCTACGTTCTTTGTTGCGGCTCTCTTCGGTCTGACTTTCAATTCGAGAGATAGATTTCTTTCCTTCTTTCTCAAACTAAACTATCTTTATTATTTTTTTAATTTTGCATGATTTGTTTGGATGGATAAGAAGTGGAGAAAAATAGGAATAGATCCGATCGACAAATGTCTATTTATTTATTTTTTAAATATAGAGAAACTTATTTAGCAGAAGAAATCAGGAATTGATTACCATGAGGGCAGGTGGGGGGATTCGGTGGTGACGGAGGCTGGTGGTGAGCTTCGATTTCAGGTGAGAGATCTCCATGGCTTTAAGAACACGAAATGCAAGGAAAGGGGAGAGCATTTTCGGGAGGGAGGAGATAACTTGACCTAGACCAAAATGCCGGGAGAGGGGAGAGGGTTTCCGGGACTGAAACGTGGCTTGAAGAAGACGAAATGCAGGAATTTTTTAATCTATTAAATCATGCCACCTGGATGCCACATCAAGCAGGACAGAGTGGTATGGCTAGTATTTTAAAAAAAATAATGATATAGCCATATTTTTTTATATAATTATATTTTAAATCAAATGTATTTGTATAAAATAATTTAAAAGTAAAGTCATTTTGTATAAATAATTTCATTTTAGAATAAAATTGTAAAAATACATTTTGCTTATATCCTTTTGAGAAAACCCTTTAAAATCAAAGGATACCACACCGTTCCAGATTTTTTTAGTTTTTAAATTGCTTAACCAACATTATCTTCCATATATTTAGAAAAAGCTTTTGCTATGCAACCTATATCACATTTCACGCTCTATATTTTTTTAAATTTTTAATATTTTTTTGAATTTATTCTTTTTAAACTATTTCAAATTTTTTATTTATTATTTATATAATAAATATTTAATAAAAATGAAAAAAATGTGGTGTGTACAGTGTGAATGAATAGTAAGAAGTTGTGAATATTTGTTATTTAGAAAATCCTCGCCCAAATTGCAAATACATGTATTAAAGGGAAAAAAAGACAAAGACAAATACCGACCCTGTTTATGCTGAACAGTGGAAAGGCAGCTACCACACATCTCTGTAAATAAGGAAAATTTTTATTGCAGTCCCCGTTCGGGGATTGCAATTCAAGCCTAAATGAAACGACAATATTTCATCCTAAATGAAACACTACGTTTCAACCATCACCCGCCTCCCCTTCCCTCATCTCAAAAGTCCCCATCGCATCCCCTCACCCCATCCTTTTATCAGAAAGCATAGCATACCCAGAGGACACCGTCCCCTCACCCCATCACGCCGTCCCCTCACTACATTGCATGCTACGCCGTCGTCCCCTTCCTCAAAAAAGGGTAAATCCCTTCCTCCCCCTCGCCCTTGCCCCATCGCCCTATTTTAGTCGTCGTCCCCTTCCTCGAGGAACCAATTTGCCCTAGACATGTTTTCAGTTTTATTTGTATAGCTGCAAGGTATGGTTGCAAGGTGGGACTGAAAGGTATAGCCCTAAATATTTTTTCATATTTTTCGTGTTTGGTTCTGGAAAATTGTAGATTATGCAAATGAAATGTACAAATAATTACTTTGTAAATTTGTGAAGATGTTTTCAATACTTACAGTTTCAGTGTAAGTGTTTGAATACATTTGTGAATAAGTTATCAACATCACTAGTTTTGGGTTGCTTGGTACGAATTGCACCATGATTTGTCTTGTCCATATGGAACTGTGCACTCTACGAATTGTTCCATGTGGTTCCATTTGGTGCACTCTACGAATTGTAAGTGGTGTCCATAATCTGATTATTGCTTATATTGTAAGTAGTGTCCATAATCTGAAAAATCCATGAACAAACAAACACTCTGCTGTATGTATGATTCATCCCATCATTGATGAACTGGCAAATCAATATGCTGGGAAGCTGAAATGCTACAAAGTTAATACCAATGAGAGCCCTTCAGTTGCAACACGTTATGGCATGCCAAACATCTCAATGCCAAACAAACCATAAATGACCAGAATTGCATATGATGTCTGGAAAAAACAATAAAAAATCGGAAAGAAAACAAACCTTGAGAATGTGACTCTGTCGATGGTGGAGGTGGTTGTTCCGTCAATGGTGGAGGAGACTGGGTTGTGGTGGTCGATGATGGTGGAGATTTGGTCGCATGACAGAGGTGTATTGCATAACTCCATTCAAATGTTTTTGTTTGTTTTGCTTTAGGTTGAAAAGAAGGGTAATGTAGTAATTTTCTACTGTAAAATGGAGACAATTTAGGCTTCGTTTGTTTTCAGAAAACATCTCATCTCATCTCAATTTCATCATTACATTTTTCTCAATTTTAATACAAAATAAAATAAACAATTCAACTTTTTCAAATTCATCTCATCTTCTCTCACCTAATCATTAAATTTTTTTTAAATTTTAATACAAAATAAAATAAGTAATTTATCTCATTTCAAAAATTTTTATCTCATCTCATCTCATCTCATCTCTAAAAATAAAAGAGGCGTTATTTTACGCATTAAGACTGCAATAGAGTCCTCTAAACAAAGGTAAAGATTTGAACTTTCTAGTAAGCGAGATTTGACGGACCATCCTGATATATGTGATTCGTTCCAACCACTCTTCACATAAGACGTCAAACTACCAATTGTATCCCCAACCCTTTCCGCTCTATTGCATATAATTCGCAGTTTCTCTGTTTGTCGTCCACTCTCACTCCGAACAAATGGCTCTTGAGGTCATCGCTGCTGTCAAGGCTGCTCCTGGCGCACCTGATATTCTTGGAGACTGTATGTCAACACTACCTCTCTCTCTCTCTCTCTCTCTCTCTCTCCGAACACATTTCTGGGTTTTGATGGAGTCTTCTCGTGTTGATTTGGGTGAGCATTTTGTTTTTAGGTCCATTTTCACACAGGGTCCTCCTAACTTTGGAGGAGAAGAAAGTTCCGTACGAGTTGCGTCTTATCAACGTTACTGATAAACCCGGATGGTATGCACAAACTCAGAGCCTAAAGATCACTTTTTGCCGGTTTTCTGCTGATTTTAAGTGTCTGTGCAAGTGGGGGTTGTAATCGTGTTTGCCGGTGATTTTGATTTTATAGGTTTTTGGAGGTGAACCCAGGAGGAAAGGTGCCGGTTGTGAAGTTCGATGACAAATGGGTGGCTGACTCTGATGTTATCGTTGGGATTCTTGAGGAGCGGTACCCTGAACCGCCTTTTATAACTCCTCCTGAATTCGCCTCCGTGTATGTATCTCCGCCACCCCCCCCCCCCTCTCTCCGTGTGTGTGAGTCTGGCTTTTGTGTTTACTAATCGTTTTACACATGAAATTCGCTGTCTTTTGTTGTGCGAATTAGTTATCCATCGTTGTTGAGTTAATTAAATTTATTCTTTCATCTCTTTTGGTTTTCTTGGTGGATCTCATACCAAAGGACATGGATGAATCTGCCATCCGTGGTTGTCAGTTCTTGCTTGAGTTGAATCCACAAAAATTTTACCCTTCTTTTTGTGGTGGGCTCGCAGGGGATCAAATATTTTTGGGGCGTTTGTGAAATTTTTGAAGAGCAAGGATCCCAATGACGGATCGGAGCAAGCTTTGCTTGATGAATTGAAGGCCTTGGATGAACACCTTAAGGCACATGTATGTGTGTTTACATTTAAATGAGACCCTTGAGATAGTTATTGGTTTTCCCTTTTTTTTCTCGAACCTGTTAGCTGAGAAGTTGGAGGATGGAATCAGGGACCATATATCGCTGGAGAGAAGATAAGTGCTGTTGATTTCAGTTTGGCACCAAAGCTGTTCCATCTCGAAGTGGCTCTTGGTCACTTCAAGAACTGGACTGTCCCTGAAAGCTTAACTCATTTCCACAACTACAAGAAGGTATATAGTTGTTATATTTGTTGCATAATGGTTGCAGCCTTGTTTTTGTTCGGTAGCTGTTTGGATCTATGCTCCTATGAGAGTGGTTTCTGTTTTGGTTTCTATTATTTGAATGGTAAACAGAGAAAACTCCTTTACCATATTTTATGTGGAGGTGCGTTTGTTATTGCTGTCCATACTAGGACTTAGGTCGCCAGGATCATGGCAATAGTATAGACAGTTGATAGTGTAGTGTGGTAGTCATATTGATAAACTCTTTCGTTGTGGCTGTGTGATGATCCATTGTATTTTTTATGTGGTTCATACTGGGCCACATACAAAATGCAATGAAGCATTGTGAGCACTTCAGACCGTGTCTTGCATGTGTCTAAGACGATTGTTTCTCCTCACACTGTTTTCACTCAGCTACAAATGCATCTTATGGCGAAAATGACCTAAGGTGGTATTAGGAAAGACGTGATATGAGTTGGATGGTTTTAGTAGTAATCTGAGGGTCCAATTTTTCTAGACTGTATGTTGAAGTGAAAAATCAACTAAATTCGCGTATCATGAGTAGAAGGGTTTTTACCTTCCACCGAACTACATCCTTCCAAATTTCAATACAGAAGAACGGTTGGTTTGGTTTATCTGTTGAAACTTGGAAGTACTAGTTGAATGGAAGACGATAGGTTTGGGGGGTGAGATGAGAATTTTGTGTTTTGTTTTAAAGTTTAAAATATTGTTTTTTAGTTTTGAAATTTGAAAAAGTTAAATTGGGATTTGAAAAAGTTGTATTGGGATTTGAAAAAATTGAATTGTTTATTATATTTTATATAGGGATTTAAAAAAGTTGTAATGATGAGATGAGATGAGAATTTTGTGTAAGATGAAACTTCCAAACCTAGAATCTTTGGTAGGTAATTCATGCTGAAGATAATCTCCTCCAGCCTGACCCTGTTTTACTGCCCCCTTGATAATTAACTACTTTCTTTTCTAACCTATTTATATGCTTCAAAATGTCAACCCACATTAGAAGCAGACTTGATTTACTATACTAAGTATGTGTCCTCAGTCAACAAATACTTAAATCTGCACTGAAATTCCATTTTCTACCAGCCGATGGAACCCTACAGAAATTTCTCATCAAAAGAGGGTTTTTAATATGTTTAGATACTTTGTGGCCTTTTAATGGCCCGTATTTGGTGTTTAACATATGTTTTTAGAAGATTTTAGTGAAATGGACTTTTCTGAGGTGAACCACTTTGGTCACAAGCCAACTTCTGAAGTCATATTTTCTATGGTTATATATTCCAACGTTTGTAGTTGAGGCATTGGTGGGATAAGAAAGGCCTTTTGTGTTTTTCTGTTGTATTAGGAATAGCAGTAATAAATGCATTGCGTCAGCAAATCCTTTTTTTCTTCTGAGTCCTTCTGTGCCTTAACATATGTTGATGAAAAGAGGCATCCATAAGAAAGTGAGTTTTGGCATATTATATTGTGGGATATGCCATTTTTTTTTATTAAGTCTTGTTTGTTTTTATGGGTGGAAAAAGCAACAAAACTTGGAGAAGTTTGGGTTTTTACCAGTCGAAAGTTAATAAATACAAAAGTTGCCATATATTTTGAGATAAGATGAGATGAAGCTGGTGTTGCATTATTCTACTTGCAGAAGTAGTAGTGAAATTGGAAATAGTTTCTCTCCCCTTGTTTGCATGTTACATTTGGTAGTTCGGGTATAATAAAGCAGATCATTAGAAGTTATTTTGGTTGTTATTGGTCGGTAATGTTTTGTCCATCTTATTTTGCAGTTGCTTTTCTCTCGGGAATCTTTTGAGAAAACCAAGCCTGCAAAAGAACATGCAATTGCAGGATGGGCGCCGAAGGTCAATGCTTAAAAGAGATCTAAATTAAAATGGCTCTTAGTTGTGAAATGTGAACTGTGGTTGAGACTTATGAACGTTAAGACCAATGATCACATGTCTACTAAATGTGATCTTATATGTTGTTTGTGCTAGCTACTGATTATGCTTCTTTTTCTTCCCGTTTCCTGAACGCCCTGGTATTTTTTTCTGTCGGTGGTCTATTTATGTACTCTGTTTTCCTTTGGGATTGTGTGCATTTACCTAGATAACTCTTTTCCGGGTTTGGCTTGGGTTGTGGACAACGTGTCCCATAACAGGAACGAAAACATTACGCTCATCCAATGAACTTGGACTCGAGCCTTGTCCATATTCTAGTACAGGCAGGAATGAGTTTGCTGTGTGCTGCGACCTCTCCAGGAAGAATCCAGCTCAAAAGAAAAGTTCATTGGGCAATTTGGGTTTATTTAAGGTGTAAAATGACACAAGTCGATGCCGCCCGCAATTCCGCATTTAGATTGACTTCAAAGTGAAACTTTCAAACCCGGAGCGGAGTTACCGGACTATGTTTACAGTTAAGAAACGGAAACGAAGGAAATAGGGAAGTCAAATATGACAGTTCAATGTTGTCGTATATACACTCTCAATTTGAAGCCACCCAATTGTACTATCCTTTGGTTATGGGAAATTCCATATTACCTGTCCTCCTTTAGACTGGGTTTCGATCAAACATCTTAAAAGTTCTTATAGATTTGAATCTATTTAGGAAAAGAACTAAAAAAGAAGAGAAAAGAATAATGTTATATACAGTTTTTATTGTGTACAAGTCTTAAGTAGTTTTTTTTTTTAATTATTATTTTAAGAATAATGCAAGATATAGTTGTGAAATGTATAAATGTCGTATAATTTTTTTAAAAAAATGTGGAATTTAATCTTAAAAAATTATTATTTTTTTATGTAAATTTTATATTTATTCATTTTTTTAAAAGAATTACACGATATTTACATATTTGACTATAAATATAATTTCTCTTATTTTAAAATCTCTACGCCACACATCATAGATATAATTTGACTACGCCTTGCTTATGCACCCACCTCAAGAGAAAAAGAATTGACCGATAGAGATACTGCCGTGGTGGCGCAACCAATCGAAAACATCAATTCCCTTTCCTCTACGCATGAACTTGAACCATGGAGAGGCAGTTTGAGTTTATATCTCATGTTTCATCGAACATCACAAAAACATCTCATCGTATGATATTTCGTGAGATGTTATGTGTCAACATCTCAGTACTACACATGTTTATAAGACAGGCGTCGTGGACTATATGACGCTGCGGTGCACCACTTAGATTGGTATTTTCCTGTGGCAGTACGTGGTAGCTGGCTGGTGGAACGATCAGATAGATTAGACTGATTAGTACGTCTCTCGAAGTCTCTGGCATTTAAACTGGGACTCTAGTTTGACTCTAGAAGGCCCAAGGGTATTCTATACAGTCAGTAGCAAAGGCGTGAACGTTCTAGTGAAAAAGATTGGACCGTTCGCAAAACTTGAAACCATCGTTAATTCACATCTCAACCTACAAAGCTTATATAAATCTAGCCCATGCGAGTGCATACCAATTGCCATCCCGTCGCTAAGAACGCTTAGTTTCTCTATTAACGCCGCCCCCTCACTCCAAAAAAAAAAAATGGCTCTCGAGGTCGCTGTCAAGGCTGCCGATGATGCACCTGATATTCTTGGAGACTGTATGTTCGCATTACCTCTCTCTCTCTCTCTCTCTCTCTGATTAAGTTTATGGGTTAATTTGGGCGAGCCTTTTGTTTTCAGGTCCGTTTTCCCAGAGGGTACTCTTAACTTTGGAGGAGAAGAAAATCCCGTACAAGTTGCACCTCATCAATTTCAATGACAAACCCCAATGGTATTTACGCATTCTGAATCTTAAGTTTTGTTTATATATATACTTGTGTTATTTTCAAGTGTCTGGACAATTGAGTCTCGTTGGGTGGTGATCGTGAATGTATATATAGGTTTTTAGAGGTGAACCCGGAAGGGAAGGTGCCGATCGTGAAGTTCGATGACAAATGGGTGTCTGACTCTGGTGTTATTGTTGGGATTCTCGAGGAGCGGTACCCTGAACCCTCTCTCACTACTCCTCCTGAATTCTCTTCTGTGTATGTTTCCTCACTCTCTCTCTCTCTCTCTCTCTCTCTCTCTCTCTACGTGTCTGAATTACGATTTTGTGCTTCAGGTATAAGACGGCTCTTTTGATTTACATAATGTGATTAGTGTATGAGAAGTTCAAGGATTTGAGCATTCCATCTGTCTATTTTTGGTGCATGTTGTAATTACAGGACTAATATACATTAAATTTTAGCATTCCTTTTTTTTTTTTTTTTAATTTTAGCATTCCTTTCTCTCTTATTGTATGTACGTACTTCATTTCAATGAATGTGTGTTGAGAATAACAAACAATTGATCACTTGGAAAGATTTCTGCAAGTTTTCTATTTCACAAAAGCTTAGAGAAGATTTACGATGTCCTCCGTTTACACTGGTGCATGGAATAAATTGTTTCACACCTGAAAAAAGCTGCTTTTCTTTGTTGTTGTCGTCCGCGGGATCATTAGATATCGATCTTGTTCTGAGTTGATTTTTTTATTTTTATTTTTTGATTTTGTCTCATCCAGAAGGATTTACATTGATCTGCCATCCGTGGTTGTTATTGTTTGGTTGATTAGACCCACAAGTCATTAATAATTTGTAGTTCTTTATTAATTTTTTTTTCCGTCCTTTTATTGCGAGCTCAAAGGGGATCGAAGATTTTTGAGGCCTTTGTGAAATTCTTAACGAGCAAGGATCGCAATGACGGATCAGAACATGAGGCTTTGCTTAATGAATTGAAAGCATTGGATGAACACCTTAAGGCACATGTATGCGTCATATTTACATTCAAATATATAGAACGCTTGTACGTAAGAGTTATTACTAGTTATATATAT
Organism: Cyclocarya paliurus; assembly: GCA_029856935.1. Lineage (NCBI taxonomy): Eukaryota > Viridiplantae > Streptophyta > Magnoliopsida > Fagales > Juglandaceae > Cyclocarya > Cyclocarya paliurus. Next base: position 2,833,878 of record JARVXP010000207.1, on the reverse strand, counting down.
ATGCTTTGTATTTTCTTCAAAACTCATGTATGCTGAGAAGGTGGAGGCCGATGGAATCAGGGGCCATATGTTGCGGGTGAGAAGATAACTGCTGTTGATTTGAGTTTGGCACCGAAGCTGTTCCATCTCGAGGTGGCTCTCGGTCATTTCAAGAACTGGACTGTCCCTGAAAGCTTAACTCATTTCCATAACTACAAGAAGGTATATACTTGTTCATCTATAGCTTTGTTTCTGTTTTGATTTATCGAACCAAATGATGGGGCTAATATACATGTTTTTGTCTTATATGATCTTATTTTGCAGTTGCTTTTCTCTCGGGACTCTTTTCAGAAAACCAAGCCTGCAAAAGAATCTGTAATTGCTGGATGGAAGCCGAAGGTAATTAAAGCATAAAACGGTTGTAAATAATAAAGGCCTTTTGAGCTTCAGATATGAACTGTGGTTGAGATCACTTGTGAACCTTAGACCAAAAAAGACATGGTTTGTTCCCATGATATCCAATAAATGCATTGTTGCCTGTATATGAGAGCTATTTTTTTTTTTTTTTGGACTCCTCTGGCCTGTTTGCTATTATTAAGGCATCCTTTGCTTGTGCAGTTTAAATGAGATGAAATGATTGTGCAATTTAAATGGGATGAAATGAAATATTTTGTTAAAAATTGAATAAAATATTGTTATAATATAAATTTATAATATTATGTTTGTTTTGAAATTTAAAAAAGTTGAATATTTATTATATTTTGTATAAAAAATTATAATGATGAAATGATATTATTTAATTTTGTATAACCAAATCAGCCCTTAATTGGTATCAATCATTAGTTTATTTAGTCATGAGGTTGTTCCTTTCAAACCCGGAGAAGCAAGTTTCCAGGGCATTCGCTTTATATGTAGGAAAGAAACAAGCTAGAAACATTACCGGAAGGAAACGTCAATGGAAGACACGACGGTTTAATATTGTCGTTTATGTTATTTGTATTTGAAGTTACCATGTTACAGCCAATAGGCCAGTAAAATAAAACAACTAAAAAGAAAAAGTGAGCATGTAATATTTAAGCAACGTCACCACTTCCACCCCTTAATTTCCTGTTCACACATCGTTAAAGTTTTCTCATTTTCATAAGGCTGCATCTGCATTAAAGTTAATATATTTCGTGAGGTGAAATAATATTTGCAGCGGTGTGCGTAATTTTTTTAAAAAACTAATATGGTCTCACGTGAAAAAAAATTTATTAATAGATTTATTTTTTTCTTAAATTTATGTATGATATTTACGCACTCCACAATTATATATAATACTACTATTTCGTGACATGTCAAATGCAACCAAATCGATTAGTTTCGATCATAAGAATTGACGAATCTCGGTGTCGAGGAATCACTGTCGATTAATTAGTTCCATCAAAATTTTGAACTCCCAACTGCCTAAACGTACGATGTCCTTCAACTGCTAGAGCAACACCCTCAACGCCCTTACATCACAGCAATCTCAACCACCAAATCGACACCCCAGATCACCACTCATGACAGCCACCCAAAGGTAACTGAACCGACCCAAAAGGGTTAATTACTACTCAGACGTAATAAGAACAATCACAATTCATACCTCGTACAGCGAATGAGGACAGTGACTATATCTAGAAATTGGTTAAATCAGTTTTGAGCTTTGTACCTAAACATAATAAATGAGGAAATTAGCGTGGACTAGTGTAGTACTAGACTGCCAAGAGCTAGCTAGCTAGCTTAATTTCCTTGGTTTAAAAGCCCAGCTTCCAGTTCCCAGCCAAGAGCTAACTACTTCATAAATTCTCCAAAACATTTTATCTGATGTTCTGTCATATATCAAAATTCCTCAGATGAGGGTATCAACATTAATTCCATGTATCTATTCGTTCTTTGATCATGTCCTCAGACCTAATTTGTCACCATGCATACGTTTCACGTGATCATTTGAAGTGAGACATCACCTGATAGATGCTAACAATGAATTCAGACCCTTGGGCTCCTAAAAGACCGGTAACATTACATCGCCCTCACAAACCAATAAATAAAGTTCCTGACTGCGACGACACACATGTAAAGTAGTCCCCACATTATTTGCTTCATTCATTCATCTCGCCAATAGTAATTATTGGAAAAATTTTAACATCACACGCAGCAATGGTACTAGTACTATAATATGTGTGTGCGCAGTAGAACAAGATGGAACACAGACAAAATTGCAAATACATATGTTTTACATGTCAAACAACTGACACGTGAAGATGAAGATGTCGTGATCTTCCTGCCCCATAAAATTCACAAAATAGCCAGGCCATAAATCGTAGAAATGATGATGTATTTAAAACAGCTTAATGTAAACCGCAGTACCAAATGATTATCACGCGCGTAGTAATTATATGTACACAAGTAATCGTACACTTGATTAACGAGCTAATTAATACATGAGTAACGTGGCTTGTCTGGTTGGTTACACAGCATGAGGATGGTTAATTAACTTAATTGGAGAGGACAATGGCGCAGATACTGCGATTGTACTCTTCCGTATAGGACCAGGACCACTGTGACACGGACTACATTTAGTTGAGACCCGTGTTTGGCTAGATGTAAAAATTTTGGAGTACTCAAGTAGCTACCAACCAGGCAAGATCGCTTTCAGATAGCATGTTAATCGTCGGAATCTTTGGATGAATCCGATATCATCTTCTGGATCATCTGGCTTGTCTCTTCCTCGGACATTCGCTCTGCTTTGCTCTGAGATTGCGCATACGCCTCGAAGAATTCCTTATTTTCTTTCTCCAGTTCATTCCACACTGCAGTTATTGATGCATGTATTGGCTGCAGCGTTATTACTATATATGATCTATATATTCCTAAAATAATCCTCTCTGTGTTCGTGCGTACGTGCGGGTGTTTTTTTTTGGGTATCTAGAAGATGGATGATGGGAAAAAGAGTTTCTTGCCTGTAAAGCTGTAACAAAAAAAAAAAAAAAAAAGTTGAACTATGTTAAACTGCTCGTGAGATCAGATTCATCAAATCAGGTGCTCGTATATAACTTTTTCAAACCGAAGAAAAGAGCTGCAAAGGCTATCTTGGCTTGATTGGCTCGTTGGAGTTCTAATATTATACCAAGATACAGCTTGCACGATTCTCGATCGTAGCGTCCGTTAATATCGGTTCAGGATCATTCAAGATCATTCTCGAGGCCTAACATTTACCACTCAAGTAACCCTCTCTCTCTCTCTCTCTCTCTCCCTCGCATATATGCGTATGCCAGTATATGGAGTAAATATGCGTGTTTTTTGTGAACGAACGAGAGCCATAACGGCAGAAGATCAATAAGAGAGTGTTCAAGGAAACAAACCAGTGGAAGTGATAACAGGTTTGATGTTTGCATGTTTTGAAAGGGCTTCCATGCACTCTTCTTTAGTCATGTGAAAGATCAGACACTTCTCTATCAGGTGCTGCACCTATTCCAAGTAGTTCCGATCATCATCAACAAGCAGCAACAAAAACAGAAATTAAAATTAACTCACATATACACGTCGCAAAAACAGAATTATTGAAACACAACGATGAAAATATATATATAAAAGTTATGATCTGAAGTACCATGTGTATATATGAGGCAGAAGAGTCCCCCATGATCCTATAGTCCCTGATCTTCAGCAAACTGTATGCGAAACTCAAAAAAGTATGGGAAATGGTTACAGGAATTAGTGAGAGATCACTGATCAGTGCAAGGAGCTGCATATATACCCTAGCGGAGGCTCCTCAAACCTTTAAAATATGGAACTAAAAAGTGGAAGGATGGTAGCTAGAGTGGGGCCAGGAGTCCCACGTGGGAGATAGATGATAATTGGTTGGGAGGAGATTAGAGGAGATTTGTAAATGACCATTTCTTTGTCTCGTAGGATTGCCATTAGGCTGCATCCTTCCACGTGATAAGTGGGTCATCCCAAGAGAGAAATCCTCCTAACGGACAAACCCATAGCGTGCAGGTGTTATCCTTCCATTGTAGCCAACGTCACCCTCGTTGGTTAGAATCCCACAAACCACAGGGCGACACGTATGTTACCAAAGGAATGTCTTCTTCTTTCCAATGAGAATGGCTATTTCGAGTATTCAACGTGAAGGGGTCTTTCCAATTTCTCAGTTTGCAAGCATAGAAAATTGGCCCATACCATGTTGGAATGTAGCGATTGGTCGAAATAATTGTTACTAAAATGTTGATGTCGCGTTTCACAGCTCAAATAACTTTGCAAATTGAGCTAATCCATGTCTGTGTCAATATATAGGAAATGAGGGCTGAAGATGGCAGGGGATACTTCTTATGCCTAAGTCAGTTTAGATTCTGAGTTTGTGATCTGTGTGAACTTCCCATCAAAATATGTATAGAGAATTTTTTACCCCCGAGGGGTAGATATTTATACCTAATAGGAGGAATCCCTTGACAGACTGATCATGGTGGTGTCGTTCCACCCAGGTCATGTCCTCTGCCAACTCCCTACCATACAATAGATCGTCCATGCTTGATCGTGGCAATCCCTTGACAGGTTGATTGTGGTGGTGCCGCTCCATATCCAAGTCGTGTCCTCTACCTACTCCCTACCATGTGACAACTGCAAGATTGCGGTGACCGCTAACAACCCTAGGTCCTTGTCGTGGCATGTCTATCTCTGTTCTTTATTAAATGCGGCGTGACCTCAATCACGTGTGCCCACCTTCCAAGTTTGTCCAGCGGTCAGTGCCCAAAGGCCTAGGTTGTCTTTGACCCTATGCGTGCGGATTGTCGGCCAATAAGAGTGTCAGGCCTCCTGCCTTAGTCCTATGCCCCGTGCATGCTATCTCACTGCTTCTTTATGGGCTTCCTAGGCCGACCTCGCCCTTCATGCCCGACCTGGTCCATCTTATTCTCCTATACCGATTTCGTCCTATCGGGCTATCCTTAGGCCCACCCAAGCTGGTGGAGCTCCTAATCAACTGAAAGAAGCCAATTGAGTTTGAAATGGGGTGTTGAAATTAGGTTATTACCTCATTGTCTTGTTTAGCTTTATGAAGAGGTCCAGACCCTTGTGGGGATATCACTCATATACCGATAGGATCCTAACTCTGCTACTTTTCGATCGATGGCTCTTTCTTCCCTTGGATTTGATCGTGTCAGCTAGCGAGCTAGCTACAGTTCTACGCAAGTGATGTTCATTGTCTTGTCTGACTCTTCGAAGAGGGCAGAATATTCAATCTTTTATAATCTAATTAAGCGAGAGATCAAATCAATGCTTAAGCGGCAGATCCACCGTCCCTTCCGTTAGCGTCCGTCAAACTTAATTAGAACGTCTAATAACCTCATGAGTAAGGCTCAAAGCACTGTTAAATATTACAGGCAACAGGCAAAGATCGAGAAGTAATCAAGCCGGTGAATGATCAACTGGACCAACAGGTAAGGAATCGACTGTACGTGATTCGTGAGTGCCTTAGAGAATTATGCTAACAACATGAAGGTCGCATGCAGGTTTGAGCATTTCATGGCCAATAATTGAATTATTGATTTGTTTTGTTTATATGAAAGAAAACCAAACTTAATCATGCAGCCTTTGCAGTAATGCATACTTTCTGTCCTGTTCCGAGAATTCTTGACAGTTTTGTCTTTTTTTCTTCTTCTTCTTGTAGTTCATCATCCAGTACCCATCAACATATTCCCTAAAAGAAAATAATAAATTAAAAAGAACAAAGAACAAAGAACAAATAGGTTCTAGTGGCACATGCATGCAATAGACTATACCTCAAGAAATGAGTTGTTTGCTTCCCCTTGATATTTTCTTCTGATTCGTACACACTCAGCCAACGAGACTTGGAACGCTATCATTAATTTACAATTACAATATCATACGTACACATAAGAGTCGTCTGAGCAGAAACCTGATATATTATAAGAAGCCATGCAAGAATCAGTAAAGATGAATGCCGTACGTATTATTAATTACGATCTTTTCACTGTTGGTAATCTTCGATCGATCGATTTTTGTTAATAAGTTTTCCTATTCATGATAATTATTTATATCCTCGGTCCAGAAGATTCGCCTACAAAATGTCGTTGACATGCACATGTGCTCCAGCTTGTTGCAGTACTGATTATCAGTTGGATCATGCGCACATGATGTAAGTTGTAACCAATGGTGCAGCAGCTAGCAGTTCAGCTTAATTTTGCCATGTCAACACGCATGACCAATAGCCATGCATGATCAGATATCATTTTAGATTGAGCTTGATGACGTGTCGGATGAAGATTGGCTTACAATCACGAAGGCAGGGTTGATGTTCTATCTCCATATTCGTGCTTTTTAGCCTAGGGATTCTACTTTCTTCCAGATTCTTCAAGCTCCCTTAAATCTTGTTTGCGGTGTCAGAAAAAGTGCTGATATATATACACGGTGAAAGATTTTATTTTTGGATTCGTACCCAGAGACAGGAAAATCATGCATAAAGCATCATTGCACGTTGCTCCTTAAGGACAAAGAAATCGGCACCCATTTGTGCACTGTGAAGCACGGCTGCTGGCGTAGGTTAAGATACCTCTTTGAGTACAGCTGTATTATGATTGAAAGCTCAATCAACATCCTACATATATGTGCTGCTAGCTAGGGTTGGATGTACAGCTACATGCTTCGAATGAAATCGGAAAAAATATTCTGCATTAATTTGTACTTAAACGACAATCTGCATCTTCATAAATGAACATTATGAAATATTGTCTCTCTCTGTATGTCTGTGCGAGGACGTGTCTACTCATCGCATAATTCTGGAAATCTGTAAGTAGGCTGAATGCAATAGCGCCACTAAATTCATGCATGTGGATGCCATCGGTCCTCTCATGGCCTCTTGTTTCTTATAAAGTAAACAGTATCCAGTTTGAGCCAGAAAGTTAAAAGCAATAAAGCATGCCTAGATACTGCAGGTTTGTTGTTGCAGAAAGTAAAAATAAAATAAAATATAGAAAAGAGAAGGGAATGGAAGAGAGAAGGAGAGAGGCATTTTTAGGGTCATATTTTTGTTATTCCGAAGTGTCCGGGTACATAACATGTATCTATATTTATAGAGAAATGAGGTTAAAAAAATAATAAAATAATAAATATTAATTGATTATATTAGCATACTTTGTAGAATATTATGAATATATTTGAAACGTGGTAATATTCTAACATAATATTCTACCAGTTTAGTCCTTTTTCTTTTTTTTTTTCTTTTGTAAACATTTGCCATTGAAGTGCCATTCAAGGACTTTATGATTGAGGGGCGATTTCTTTTGAATTCTCCACGAATTAATGAAACCAACTGGGAAAAATCTCACATACAAAAATATATATGTAGTGATGATGAAGATGGAATTTCAGATGAAACCCACTTTAGTTCAATATTATTACTCTTTATTTTAAATTTTATGATTTTTCGTCGTACAGCTTGCTGATGAAAGATACTTGCAGGTTATGTATTCAAATTGAGTAACACTACACCCACCGAAGAAATGTTCCGAAAGTGTACTATTCTAATAAGTGCATTTCATTTTTTTTAATTTTTTTTCATGTATTTTTTTAATCACCATAAACATTTTTTAAAAAAATAAAAATTCACAACATTATTAAAAAATACTTTCTTAATCACTAAGTAAAAAAAAAAAATTATTTCAGAATAATACACTTTCGAGACACTTTTTCGGTAAGTTTAGCATTTCTGATTCAAATTAAATTAGTTTGAAACTTAAAATTCCTCTTAAAATTAATCGATCGAAGTCCCCGATTAGATCCAAAAAAATAATCTATATCGCGCGCAGAAAGCACTTACATCAAAATATATCTAATGTATCATCCATCTCATTGATACATGATAAAATAATTAATGAATAATATTAAGTATAAATTTTAAATAGAAAAGATTTATTTGTAAAAAAAAAAAAAATCTTACTAATAAAAAATATTTTTTTTATATTTTTTAAGATATACAAAAACTTATACAAAACTTATCTGAGTTTGTGAGTTGTTATGAAGGCCGGCCGTCATGACTCATATATAACTACCAACCAATGCACCCATTGAGTTTTAAATTTCTTCAGTTATTTTTCGTTTTGTTACTTCCATCCGCGTGCGCAGAAATCTCCGAATGAAGAGATATTTTGTTCGAAATATAATCACCAGAAAAAGACGATCAGAGCCGCCTAATTTGACGAACGGTGCTGTTACCAATAATCAAGAAACTAAAACGTGCAGAAAATGTTACATCGCTTGTCAGCAGGCGAGGAAATGAAAATCACCGATCTTGGTAATAGGTATTTCTCATTGAGTAGTTATTCACAATTTATATATAAATTTAAATATAATAATAATTGTTGACTTACAATTTATTCACAATTTTTACACAAATTTATATATAGTAAAGAAAAATTTTATTATATTTAAACTCTAAAGTAAAAGTCAAAATAATATTATTTTAATACATAATTGTAAACAAATTGTTATAAAATAGTAATTCTATCATTTCTATTTCTTCTTAATGAGAAATGACTTGTACAAATTTTAAATAGACAAACTTCATATACACCTTTGTAAAAAAATAGATTTCACCTAAAAAATATAAAAAAAAATTATTTTTTATTAGTAAAACTCACTTTTTACAAATGACTTGTATGAAACTTGTTTATTTGAGATTTGTACTTGCTACCTAAGAGCACTAGCATTGGTCTATACATATCTATATGCAAAACTATATTTGTATAATATGACTCAAAAAACACACACATTGACTTATGCATATGCATAAATTTGGCTAGCAGTGAACAGTTGTTATCCAAATTTGGATAATAACTATTCACTCCATCAAACATATTTTAATTGTTATTTCATTCTCCTTCTACTCTTTCTCTCTCAATTTTTTCCTCTTCTCCCTCCCTCAACAACACAACAAATGTTCATATACACATTCATTTTATTATTATAATATATTATATATTTTTTTTTCATTTTATTATATTTTTAATATAATATATATAAAAAATTATATTTTTTATTATTGCATTTGTATTATTAATCTCAAATGTATATAGTAGATGCTAATTACAAAAAATATATAAAAATTTTGATTTTAGAAAAAAATTAATAATAAAAAAAATATTTTATTATTATTTGGTCTCAAATATGTATAAGTCAATGTGAGAGTTTTGCTTGAATGGTCAAATGGTTATGCAAAAGAGGTAATTTTACATATGCATATACATAGACCAATGCTAATGCTCTAACATTACTCATCCGGGGGACTCAGCCGGAATATTTTCCTTGAATCAATGGAACAAAACCTTCAGATTTATTTTTGCACTCGTAATTAAATTCATGGCAATGCCTAATCTGTCTCCCTTGCAATTGTTACGAAGCAATTTACAAAATAATAATAATAGTGGAGAGGGATCTTTCAAATCCTTATTCAAACTTAAATGATTTTTCAAGCTAGAAATATAATAGATATTATAATGCTTGCTAATTTCATTTATCCAAATATCAAAATCGCTGAGACTCCCCCCAATTAATTGAGGAGACGAACGTCTCGTTTGGATTGAGAGTTGATACTTATTTCATCTTTAATTAATTATTATAACATTTTTAAATCACTATATAAAATATAATAAATAATTTAATTTTTTTAAATCACAAAATAATAATATTATTAAAACATAATATTCTAACAATATTATCCAAACCTCTGTTAACTTTCCGGGCCATATGTCATGCACCCGAATTGAATTAGACATTTTAGCCCAAAGAATAGAACTTCGGGTCCAGAGTTAAAAAAGAGGTTTGGGCTAAGCATTTTGAGCAAGCCCAAGAAGGAACAATGGAAAGCAGGAAGCAACCAAGTATTTGGAAAATGGGGATTTGGGCTGGGTAAATGGGAGGCCCGCACAAGCGAGTTCTGCAAAGTAAGCAGCGTCAACGCTCGGCCAGCCTATTACCCCTCCAAAAATTCTTGCGCACGTTACTGTTGGCGCGGCGAGCGGCTCCCACCGCTCGCTTTGTTTTCCTTACTCATTAGTTTAAGGCAGTTTGATATGGGCTAGCTAAGTTTACTTTATAGTGCTCCACCCGGACGAGCTTTCTAGCTTTGCTCCATGTGGGACTGACTATATAGCACGTTAGAACAGCACGTGCTCAGTTGAATTTGCAGAACCAGTGAGCCTATTTTCTCCATCCCTTTTACTTATTTATTTATTTTTAATTCTCTTTGATTTTAGCACACTTCCGATAGTCTTGGCGATCATTTCACACCAAGTTTTCAGTAGTCACAAAAAAAAAAAAATTGTATGTCTGTCATTTTCAGTGAAGTAATGGTCCACATAGCTACAATGATATTGGCGGTCACTTGATTCATTCCCTCGAATCAATAAAGCATGCAGTAAGAGAAATATAAGCTGGCTTGCGCCTAAGAAACTTGAAACACTGGTGAATTTTGTGGTGAATTCAATAGCCACCATCCTTTCTTTGATGTATCATCAAATAATTAATAAAAATCTATAAAATATTTTTATATTATTTAATATCCTATTAAAAGAGTATGAAGTAACTAAAAAGATGATGATACATAGCAATTTTCATATTGAATTTTGAGAAAAGTCGCAACATATTTACCGACAGAAGCACATCAGAACGTAATTATCAATAAAGGACGAAGCCCAAGTAAGAACAACTTTTCTTGCTTTAATTAGAATTTAGGCCCATCATTCAATCCGCAGCCACCACACTGAATCATAGAATGTAGCTAATATGTATAAAATGCTGTGGTCCAGTTCAATTTGCAATGGCGCCTAGCAATTACCCAGGCAAGTTGGTTCCCCGGCTACCTTACCTTCCTATAATAAGTACAGGATTTCCATCAGTACTCAGTAGCAGCCATCACCGGCTTTCCTGCACCATTCTTGCAGTTACAGAATGTTGTCCTCCATAGCAATTATATCTTACATTTAAAGCTAGCAGCAAGATCCCGTGACCGAGTGTGTCCAAGCATTATGATTGATAAAGTCTTTGTACTATGAGTGTGCCTGAGCATGCTCAGGTTTGTGTGTGTACTCGTAATCCAGATGTACAAAGGCACGCTCGATCTCAGGCAGGAGCTCGAGCTTCTCCTGTAAGGATTCCCCAATATCATGAGCCTCTTGCAATGGCATGCCTGCTGGCAAGACTATGTCAACCTCCACAAAGTAGTGAGACCCAAAGGTATAAGCCCGGACCGTATCAATATGCCTTATGGCCTTATGGTGGTTCCAACAGAGATATGTTAGTTTTTGTAGATATTCCGGGGCAGCCGATCTTCCCACAAGGGAGTTCACATTTTCCAACACAGTCATTGACCATGTACGGATAGTGTATAAAGCCAGCTGCAGCAAGTCCAAAGTAATATGTAAGTGCAAGGCTGCTGAGAGAAAAGAATGAAATGCCAGCAGCAACATGTAGTTACAAAATCAGCATCTGATGGATCGATCCAACAGTCTTCATGGTGACAATTGACATATTAATCAGAAGATTATCACAGTTTTCTAAACATATTTCTTCAAAAGAATTATAAAGGTTAGTTACTGATCACAGAACAAGAGAAAAGTGTAAATGTGTGACAGCCTTTTATCTATTCCCTAAAATTCTCTAAGTAGAACATTGCCAACTCCAAGAAAGACCCAAGATGTAGTAGCTTCAGTTATATGTAAAAAGAAATGGTATGAACAGTTCCTTCAGCATTGTGCAAGTCTGCAAGCACAACTCTGCATTGAACAAACAGAATTTTGAGACAGAGAAGGTACTTACAATGATCGCTCCAACGGGGTCCAGCCAATCATTAATATAATTTGCAAGGAGAGCAGCAATGAGTCCAATGATGTTGGTGATAACATCAAAAAAGTGATCCTGAGCATAAGCTTTGACAATTTCGTTAGTGAAAGAGCGGCAATAAATGACCAGAACGAATTTTACCAAAGTCACAGAAAGCATAATGCCAACAAGCCATTGCTCTTGCTTCTTGGTCAAGCTGAACTCATTCTCCTAGGAAGCACATAAATATTGAGAAGTAACATCAGATACCATTCATGCTCTCAATCTTAAGTATATCCAGTAATTCAGAGCTTATTGATAAACATGGTGAAACATATCTGTGGAAAATGGAACTTTTTAACACATTAGGAATTTTACAACACCCACTTACATCAGATAAAAGAGTGCGCATCGACTCCAAGATAATCTGCAGTCCAAGAGTTGCCATGACAGAGGCAAATACGAGGATCCCCTACAAATTGTTATTGAAAATTTGAAACACATCCAAAGTGAATAAAATGGAAGTAGTACTTTTTACTTTTACGGAAAAAAAAAAAAGAGGTTCCTAAGAGAGGTTGATTAGAATTGTACGAACAATATAAAATGACTGGGAGATCATGCTACTGTTATAAATGCTTCAAAAAAGCATTGTAGGAAAAGATTGATGTCACCAATAAATAGCACACTGGTTATTAGTTTAGAATGTACTGCCCAGTATCAGATAATCAAAACCAATTAGGAAGTTGTGCTAGGAGACAAAATATTTAAGCAGGCACCAAGTATATAGGCACACATGTAAGAACATAGACCTCAATATCAAACGTATTTAAGAACCAAAAATAAAAAAGGAAAATCACATTTTTTTGTCCACAAACTATCACTCGCATTTCATTTTGCACCCAACTACAAATAGATTTCATATGTGCACAAGTAAAATAAACACGCTCGGTATAAACTTGATAAGCATGAAAATTAGGCTATCACAAAGCCTAATTGTAGGATGACTAACCAATGGCTGCATGCGTTTCTTCCCAATAGGATATTGATAAGGGTTTGGTGTTTGCATGGAGAATGCAGTAAACCACAGGATGAAACCAGATAGAAGATCAAGAAGCGAGTCCAGAGTGGATGCAATGATTGCTAAGGAACCACTTTGTACGGATGCATAGACTTTAGCCGCAAAGAGAATCATGTTTGCAACATTTGATATTCTAATGGCAAATGTTTCACTTTTAGCCAACTTTTCTCGCTCTTCCTAAAACCATAACAATAACCCCGACTTCAGTTTTAAGTCCAGAGCCAAAAATAAACAAACACAAACTTAAGCACTTAGAAATGTATTGATCTTACGAACTTTTGACATCCCAGGAATAAAACCACGCTCTGCTAAGGCATCCATTTCACTAAATCCCTCGAGCATTTCTACCTGCTGCTGGTAGTACTCAGCCACATTGTCTTCGGGACCTGAAGCCATCAAGCAAAACAATCGAGAGGGATTCACATGATGTCTTAGAGTTATATTACTTGAAGAATCAGTCTAATCAACTTCACTTTGCTCAGTTCCTCCAAGTTTTTATAACTAACCAATGACACATAAGCTATGCAAATTGTGACTTCTGACCCTTTTACTAGGAAGTTTGTAACCTCCATGCAAAATGATTTAAGAGAAACTATAATTGAATTCTATCACGCTGAACTTTTAAGGCTTTTTATTGAGTTTGGATAGGAAAATTTCAAGCCCACAGATTTTTTTTGAGATTTTTTTATATGTATGTGAAGGTGGTGAAACCCATAGAAATATGTTTGGAAAAAGAGAATCTTTTAGATGTGTGTATTTTTTTTATGTGTTCGTTGAAAGTGTTGGAATCTTTCTAGGTTTTTGTGAAAAGTGGTTTTTGTGAGATTTTTGTCTTGGAAACAAGGCAGCTGAAGAGAGGAAAAGGTTTTTTTCGTTCTTTTGGGAGATGGACACCAACAATTCTATCGGTTGTGTTTGGTTGTTGAACCAAACCCAACTCATCTTAAAACCAATCATTGATGGGACCCATTACTTTTTCAACTTTCCATATAAAAAAAAAACTCATCTCAACCTACTTCATACATTTCAATCTAAAAAGTTAAACCCACCTCAACCTAAAAAAATTAAACTCATCCCAATGGGAGCCACGAAATACTATTATTCACAACTTAACTCAACTCATCTTAATATCCAAACCCAGCAAATTATGTTTGTCTGGAAAATGAAACTTTTTCTTTCTAGAAAACAGAAATATCTTGGAATCCAAACATGGCCTAAACCTCTCGAACCTATAACGTGAAAAAAATTTCTGTTATTCAACCTTAGTAGCTTCTAAGATAAGATCTACGAGCCAAATATCGTTCTTTTGGTGATATAGAGGATATAGTACCATACATGTCTAAACACACGCATACACAGATAGGAAAAGTGCGATGATAACTTACAATCTCAATCATTCGGGAAGAACCTGAGACAGCCAAACAACCAACCAGCTCAAGAGCAAAGAGGACCCCCGGAATAAAAATAAAAATAAAAATAAAAATCCAAGCCTTCTTCAATCAAGGAAGATTCCAAAAATTACTCAAATGTTCCCTCGACCACATAGTTGCTCTTTTTACAGTCAGTTTGCTTTTCACCTAATACTCCCAATCTTCGACCCAAGCAACTACTACCACACATAATGTATGGTAAAGCAAACTGAAGTTCAAAACACCCACAGCCTTTGTTTTATGCATAACAACATACACCTGGTTCATATACATTTAAATACATATTGAAAGTTGAAACGCTAAGAATCAATTAATTCCCACTGCCTGAAAACCAAGAATAAAGTAAATGCAAAGATAAATAAAGCAATCAATATAATACTGTGATGAACACCTATACAAAAAAATAATACTCTGGAGAACATAACTTTATGGAAATAAAACCAAAACAAGTAAACTTTCAACGGACAAAACAAATGGGAATAGAATATTGGGCTGCAGATCAAAGGAGAAAGATCAGAAGCCAAAAGTAATAATAAAAATACCTAAAACCCCAAGGCAGTCTTGGAGTCCACGAGGAGGCTTTTTCTCCTTCTGCTCTGGGCATAACTGTAACCCGTCGAAGTTCAACCGCCAAGACCAGTCAACACTGTTGGGCTGAGACAAGAGCGAGCGCTCCTCGTCTTGCTCGGACGTCACCGGCTCCAACATTCTCCACCGCCCAGAACTCGATCAGGGAAGAAATGGAAACGGCTGTTGTGGCTGCTAGAATCTGAGATTTTGGAACCAGGAAAAGTATATGAAAGGGTACAAAACAGTAAAATACATAAAAAAACAAAAACAAACAAAGTGACTCGCTTCTAATCCACGCGCCTGTTTACTTGTAAAGAATAGAAGAGCGTTGGGTTTTTGAACGGCAATTTGGAGCGTGGGGATAAGGCTGTTCGGATTTGTTGACGTGTGGAACTGTGGATGAACATTGGACCAGTCACTTGTGACTACTACTGACTAGTGAGAAAGTCAAATTGATGGTGATAGGAGTGTAGGAATTTTGTACACGTGGACGGATAGGATTGCGTGAAAGCGAACATAGCCTGAGTTGTGCGGAGGAGAACGACAACCCACGCGATTCTCGTCCTTGAAGTGACGCAGGTAGGTCCCAGTTTGAATTTAGATCCGGGACCAGTTTTTTCCCCCCGGTTGGTCACCGATGGTGGCCGATTGAATTTTTTTATTTTTATATTTTTAATTTGCGTTTAAATTTTCAATTCATTACAATTAATTATTATAATTTTTTAAAATTTTAATATAAAATATAATAAATAATTTAATTTTTTTAAATTTTTAAATAATAATAATATTAAAAAATAATATTTTATCATCTCAATCCAACTCAATTCAATACAATTCTATTCTATTTTATTCAAATTTAACGTTCCAACGCAGCTTTAATTTTAAAATGAATTTCTGATTTTGCCACGTAAGGTTGGTCACCGATGGACGGACTGGTGCTGCTGCAATGAACTAGTGCTGCTACGACGTACTGCTTCTACTGCGAGGGACAGAAGCTGCTGCAAGCCTGCGTTGAAACATAAGGTGTTGGATGAAGATCTGTCTAGGAGAGGATCCAAAAAAAAGTGATTTCGCACACATGAGGGGATCGAAAAGGCAATGATTTTACAGAGATAGAGAAATGGAAAAAATCCCAGAAAGGAACGAGGGAGAAATGGAGGGGAAATACTGCGGGAGCAAGAAACGAGACATGAGAATTGAGTTTGGGAGAGGGAGAGGGAGAATCGAGGGAGAGAGTGAGTATTTTTTATTAACTTTAGTCTAGCTACAGTAAAAATAAGTATGACGTCCAATTCTAAATTACTGTAGTAAAAAGTTATATTCTTTAAAGTTGTTTAATCTAATATAAATTATTTTTAAACTCTATTAGGCCTGGTTTGTCTTCAGAAAACTCTCATCTTATCTCATCTTAATTTCATCATTATATTTTTTTTAATTCTAATACAAAATAAAATAAACAATTCAACTTTTTCAAATTCATCTCATCTTCTCTCACCTAATCATTACAACTTTTTTAAATTTCAATACAAAATAAAATAAACAATTCATCTCATCTCAAAAGTTTTCATCTCATCTCTAAAAACAAACGAGACCTTAATCAAACTCCCCATTAGAGCATCAGCATTGATCTATACATATGCATATGCAAAATTATCTCTTTTACATAACTATTTGGCCATTCAAGCAAAACTCTCACATTGACTTATGCATATTTGAAACTAAATAATAATAAAATATTATTTTTATTATTATTATTAATTTTTTTCTAAAATCAAAATTTTTATATATATTTTGTAATTAACATCCACTATATACATTTGACATTAATAATACAAATTTAATAATAAAAAATATAATTTTTTTTATATATTATATTAAAAATATAATAAAATGAAATATATATATATATATAATATATTATAATAATAAAATGAATGTGTATGTGAAAATTTGTTGTGTTGTTGATGGAGGGAGAAGAGGAAAAGATTGAGAGAGAGAGTGGAGAAGAGAGAAATAATAGATAAAATATGTTTGATGAAATGAATAGTTGCTATCCAAATTTGGATAACAACTATTCATAGGTAGTTAAATTTATGAATATGCATAATCCAATGCAGGTGATTTTATGACCATATTATACAAATATGATTTTGCATATACATATGCATAGTCTAATGTGAGTGCTCTTAGATTTGAATTTGCACCATCTAATGAGGATGCTATTAGATGCTCTGGTGGAGAATGAACTCTTTCGGATCAGTTGCATTTTAGGAAGATGACGTTGGAAAAGAAAAATGCTAATCTATCTCGTGGTTTTGTTCCTTTATTTTGATTGCTCAAAAATTTATATTTAATAATTTTATTTAATAATTAAAAAATTAACTATTAGTGAATTTCTATCTTTTTTATAAATATTTAAATAAATTAAAAAATAATAATACTAACAGTACACCCAACGATAAACGTTGGGCGACTAGCGCAGCTGTGGAGGCAGCTTTTGGATGATAATGGGCTATGCTACGGAGAAAAATTACCAATTTAAGGCACTAGCATTGACTTGGTCAAAGTTAAATATTGGTTAAAATTTAGATAATATGTACTAAAAATACTCCACATTGGATTGGCCAAATCTAAAATAAAATGGACTTTTACTACAGTATTTGATTAAAGATGGAGAATCACTATTGATTCACCAAATATTAAAATATTAATTTCTCACTTCAATAAAATATTAAAATATTAGTTTCTCACTCCAATAAAAATACTATTTGATTTGTAATTAAGAAATTTAGATAGAATTTTAGATGAGTTTAATCAATATTTTTTATTATTAACATTAAATGACTTTTAAAAATATAAAGTTTTTAATATAAATTTAATTAGAATATAATTATTATTAATATTCAATTGGTAGAATTATAAAATGTGATATAAATAAATTAAATAAAAAAATTATTAATTTAATAATATTTTATTATTATATATAAAGTAAATGGCTAATCCAATGTGGGGATTAAATGTAAATAGAATAAGTAAATGTAAAATGTGTGATATTGACTAAAGTTTAAAGATGCATTCGGTCAAGCTAATGCTAGTGCTCTTAGGATTATTATATAATCTCTGTACAAATGAAATTGAAGGTATATTTATAAAATTAAAATTCGCTTCAGACAAAATAATATGATTATATATATTAATTTTATCATATAATCTATATCATAAATATAGAATTTCATATACGCAATAGCCATCATGGTTTTATTCTTGTTATTATGTGTGTTAATATCGTGTTTCACAGCCCAAACAGCATCACAACAACCAAACTCACTGGACCTGTAGCTAAGAGGAAGAAGAGGCTCTAGTGATATCCGGGATTACAACAATGCTAAAATTAGCAGAGAATAGTTGGATGATGAAGTGAGTAAGAAAATAGTAGAAGAGTTCAGAGAGCCTTCTCGTGAGAGGGATGACTGTTATTTATACCTAGTTTAGACCTAACTGTCGAGGGAGATTGTGGGGTGTTAGGTCGTGCTTGGGTCAGACCTGCCACCACCATCTTGTTGTGGTAGTGTGTCAAGTCGTGGTTGAGCTGTTCTATAGTACCTCTAGCAGCACGTCATTGTGAGCAGGATTTCTTGACACGCATTGAATGCCGTGTGTCTCTGGCCTGGCATGCCCACGATTGGACACGCCCAGCCTACGTGCCTTGCGACAGTTGTCCGCTCTGTATCCTATTGCAGGGCTTGACAACCCACCGAGGTCCCAAGTGATCACTGCCTTACAGTGGGCTCCTTGGTCAGGCCGAGCTTTGTGCCAAAACTTTTCCAAATGGGCACGTGGTCGTGGGCTTGGTATGCAGCTTCTCGGCTTGGACTCCTAACCTACTTTGGGTCTCCGCCTGAGGGGTTTAGGGTCTTTGCGGCTTGGTCTCTTTGGGCCTGGGCCACTCTCTTAGATGGGCCCTCCTCACAATGTGTTAGGACCTCCGTGACTCTTAGGCCCCATTTGGATGTTGATTTAAATTGAAATGTGTCGAGTTCGCTATGAATAGTTACGGCTATAAAAATAAATCGGAGAACCAGCCCGAACCGGACCAAACTGTCTGGGATCAATTTCTCTATTTGAAAAATCGGTCAAAACCAATTTGGTCCTAGGTTTAGGTTTTCCGGTACTGGATCAGTTCGTATATATATTTTAATTAATTTTTAATATTATATATAATATATAATTATATATGAAATAATGTTATATTATAATTTATAACATAAAATTTAAATTTTAAACATAAACATTTGTTTGGTCATATGTTTTAAATATAAAGTATATATATTAATTAAATTTTATTACCTAATAAATTCATCACATATTCTTTTTGATATACACATTAGTAATGCTAATATACATTAGTATATTAATTATATTCTATGGCCTAATACTAATATTATCAGTAATCCATTTTAAGTCTATATATAAATAACAATATAAATCACTATAGTATTAGTAGTTATACTTATACTATATTGATATAGTAATACTAATACTACTAGTGATATAGTTATACTAAAGTAAAATCACTATAACTAATACTAATATTTATACTAATACTAATAGTCTAATATAGTTATACTAAATCACTATAACTAATACTATTATATAGTTATACTAATCATTATAACTAAATCACTATAACTACATATAGTATTAGCATGGAAATTTATTGGCAAAAATAAAAGGAAAATATCAGAAAAACAAGAGATAAAGTTGAAATAGTAGACTAACATGTAAAAATTTGAAAGCGAGGTAAAGCAACTAGATTCAACTCTCTCCATATTTCTATGAAAACGATAAAATATAATGACTATTACCTCAAATGACGTAATTTTTAATGTCAAATTTTGTAAATATTTGTATTTCTTTATTTATAATTTATATGTTTTATTAATTACTTTATTCGTGAATGAGCATCCAAGCCCTTTCACGGTCATTCGATTATATTGTTAGGCTTTGATCCCATAAAAAAAATTACATCAGTAATAATGATTATAAGAATAAAATCTCAATAATTAAAAAAAAATCAAGTTATCGCTCAATTTTATCTCGTTTGTACATTTCTTCCCTCTACAAATTTATGAATAGCAATAAAATAATTTATGAACTATATAGCTGTTTTGAGTGTTTCCCGAACTCCAGGGAGGCTCGGTTCCGTTCCAGAAATCGATGGCTTTCTCATCTATCTCTGGCATCTGCCCTCTGACTTCACCTTCGGCTTCGGTAACCAGACGCTGTCCGTTGACCCCGGCTTCTCGCTTTCCTTCGTCGTTTGATAAATACAGAGCGATGCTGTTCAATCACAGCGATGCTTTTTCTACGGATAGTAGGCTTATGGGAAGGAAATCCGTGTAAGATATTAGCGAATTGAATGTTATTTCACTCTGATATCAAAGAAGTAAGTTGTTTTTAATTGGAAATGATATTTTTTCAGTAGAATAAACTACCCTGATACTTCTTATAAAAATAAAACATTCTGATACTGAGAATTGGCACATCAGAGGCGAGCAATCATTTCCCCTCGAAGTACATACAATTCCAAATTTTGTGGAAAGGAAAATACCTCCACCGTTTTGGTTACGTAATTACTTAGTTTCGTTTACATTATTTTACATGTTGCCCTTATACCCTACACAGACGAATATTAGTCCTATAATCTCGATCACATTTTTTTTTAACTGAAAAAATGTTTATTTTTATCTGTTTGCCATATATGTGGGTGATGGTGATGAATATCACAGAAGATCAGAAATGAAATGCAAAACTCGTGAACTATGTGGATCTTTCCAAGTCAGTTCGGATGATTTACGGTAATTAAGGCGTTTTTGGTGATAAACTATGTGGATCTTTTCATCTCAGTTCCTTGCATGGAAACTTAATTTTTTCAGTAAGTATTGCTTGCTATATAAACTTGATGTTACCCTAGTAATATTTTTATATTGCCTGTTTGGATCAAGTTGAAAGTTTGGAAAGTCCTAGGATTTGAGCATAAAGTAAGGAAACGGAAAATACTTAGAGAAGTGAAAAGTCACTGTGCATAGCTTACAGATGTCTTCATAAAAAAATGTCCATACTGTTCTGCAAATACCTCCAAGGGAAGTGTCATTTATACAAACCAATGCATGTAAAGTATTTGAATTTTTACATCTCAGGGGAGAAACCTTCAATTCATTTGAAGCAATTCTTAACCCACAGAATGTAGTGCATAACTGGTGGTTCCTGGCAGTAACTTCACATTGGCATAAAGCCAAATGTCCAGTTGTGTCAACTTAAAAATATTTTGCATGTTGGTACAGGTTGGGACTTGGGGTTTCTCCAAAGGCTGTTGCAAAGGGTTTCAGATGCATTTTTCAGCAGTCGAGGCATTTAGTATCTTGACCATCTGGATGCCCATTGGGATAGTGTCTATACTGCCGAACCACTAGAAGGAATGAATGATGCTTCCGAGCAAGAGCTTGTGCTTGGAGGAGAAGTTTGTAAGTGGGGTGGAAATATCTAATACATCAGTTGTTCAGCAAACGATATGACCTTAAGCTGCAGCAGCTGCAGGTATGCATAGGTGGATAGTAAATCATCAAATACAACTTAGGCATTCGGAATGTAAAACTTGTCTATTCGTAATTGTTATTTCCCTTTCCCTCCAGGTTTCTCAATAGAAAAGTGGTGGTGATTTTTTTAAGACAGAAGATAATGTGTTAGTTATCATTGATGTGGAAGTTGAAAATGTGAACTGGTTGAATAAGCAAAGCCATTAGTTTCCTTGTAATTTAAATTGTGAGGTCCTAGAGACATATATACACCAACAGAAACATATACACGCTAAAAAGTGTTCCCTTTTTTTAATTATTATTTGAAACACTAACCAGTGTTTTGAGTTTTTGCTGCGATGCCCAAGGGTGAGCAAGTTCATCCCACGTTTTCATTCGAATTGTTTCTCTTATCTTCAACTTTTGCAATTTATAGATGCTCATATTGATTGTCTTAATATTGGATGGAATATTTCCTTTGTTTTACTTTATTGGCTATTATTGGCTCTTGAGAATTGCATTTGACTCCACTTTGTTTCCTATAGGGTGCTTGTGGGGCAGGAGAGAGGACATATACCACAACTGCATCACTCCGGTTGCAATACTTCAAATGTCTCTTAAATTGGTGTGGGGTTCAAGCCACCCCAATGACCAGCAAGAATGCCCGGAGCCCCCCAATGGTCCAGGGTCATGGTTTGATCGATAAGATTCCTATTGGAAGCGTGTTTAAACATGATCTTGGGCTCTGTTTTGTACATGGTACTCAAAAGAATGCAAGCAAATGGAAACATCCTTTCTTGAGTCCAGCATACTGTATGGTAATTAATTGCTGTTGAATTGTTATCCCATATGGATGGGTTTGTAATCCTGGCCCCTTGGCTTGTAAGAGTTAAGATCAGTAATGACTGTGAAGTCAAATGAATAAAAATATGTCACTGGTGATGTGGTATTGATGATGTTAATGCTGTTTTTGTAATTTTACTTGGAATAAATAAATCGATGTATTAAGTTTTATTACCATCTCAAATTACCAGTTCCCGAGCAGAGTTGTGAACTCGTAGATATTTCTACTGTAGCTCTGCAAATACGATGGAGGATTTTGGGCGTCCATAAAAAAATGACCCTGATTCATTCGGGATGGGAAGTTTCTGGCTTTTTTTGTTTCGAACAAATATTGTCTGTTCTAATTCCTTGTAGGCTGAAATTTTGCTTGGCGAATCCTCACCGCTCAAACGTGACCAATTTTGTCTCTTCCCATGTTACAGAGAAATTGTGTGCTATGGCAGGGGGTGGAGTTTTCATGCGAAAATTAGTGAAACTCCCAGAAAAGATGACAACCTAGTTTGAGATATTCTAATCTGCCATCATACTTTTCAGATAACCAGGAAAAAGACCTGCAGACAACAATGAATGCGATGCTCGCATGGCACCAATTCATGTTCCAATTCCATGCTTCCGGAACCGGTTCTCTTGCATTTCCTCAAATTGAAATTGACTTGAAGTTTACACATTTTTTAGCTGACCAAACCCGCATATGTGGCTACTGGCTATTGCCAAACCCTGAAGGTAATTCAAGTTACCTGTCTGCAAAGGCTCCATGTCTTGCATTTCCCCTTCTTCACTGCTGTCTTGCTTGCATTTTAGGGTGGTGAAAAAAAACTTTTAAAGTTGAATGAGTGCCTTTACTCCTAATAAAAGGCTGGGCCCTGGCACATAATGAAGGACCCTCCTCCCCATTGGTGGAAGTTTTATTTTTTATTTTCTTGTGAAGCCGACCCTTGAGTGTTTGTTTGTATTCAACATATTATGATGAGTTGTTGTCATACATGTGCTGAAAATGTGTTCCCTCCCATCATCCTTGCTTTTTATTCCAAACTTCACACCTCTTGCACCTTCTCTATTCAAATAGCAAACATCAGATTACAAGTCGGGCCGTACATTTAAGTGTGAATTCCAGAGATTTTCAAAGCATGTAGGCCATGGATCATGAGTTAAGCTTTGGCATAGAGTGTTTTTTTCTTTCTTTTTTCCCCCTGGCAATTTGTACACATGGGAAACTAGGATTAGAGTTGAGTCTATCCAATGTCACTTTCCTCGTTACAAGTCAGAATTGCAGATAAATGGGTCCATCTATTTTAGTGTTTTTCCTCATGTAAATCCATATCTCTTGAAACGTTTACTATCAAGTCAATTAGTGCTTAGGTAAGACTAATAAATAATTCAATGCTGACAAAAAATGTCGTTTTCTCTCCCCCTACTGTCAAATTATCAATCACTATTATTATTATTTTTTTTTTTGTTTTCCGGGCTTGCTTCTATCTCTTATTATCTTATCTTAATATTATTTGTTAAAAAAAAATTCTTATCATCAGTCACTATTCACTGTCTCATATCTTACACTCTATAAAAAAAAATCTTCACACTCTATGAGAAAAAAATTATAAATACAGAATATAAAAATAAATAATAACTAATACATAGTATTCATCTTCTACCCAAATCGTAAACTCTAAATAAATTGTCCCTTTTGAAGAAAAAGATGGATTCTACCTTCTAGCAATCTACCCTCACCAATCAGGGACAAAAATAAAGAGTTGAATCGTGTTTATTTATCATGATTATTATTATTACTATTATTATTAATGAAGTATTTATTATAAAAATAAATAAATAAAGGGTTGAATTGGGTTTCCATTTAATCCAGTGGTATGAGATGCCATTTATGTCTTGGGAGGAAGCTTAAACGGTAGCAATGGTGAACAATGATCCTTTAATATTAATTAATTAATTAATAATATTTATTTAAAAATAATTTTAAATAAATGATATATTTACTTTAGTTATTTAAGAAACCATAATTTTCGAGGAGAATATGCTTTTTCAAAACATGAAATTATGATATGTATTAAGGATGTGAACAGCAACTCAAAGAAAAAAGCAATTTAAATTGGCTCTAACACGCAGTCCAAAAAAAAAAAAAAATTTTGGCTCTCACACAGACAGTCGCAACAATTGGCAGGGACTCCTTATTCCCCCCCAACCTCGCCCCGTTCTACCCTTTGCTCAGCTTTGCCTCCTTTTTTCCCTCTATTTGCTCTGAAGCTCTCTCTGTCTCTCGCACCCACATCCATTCTCTCTCTCAAAACTACGTCCCTTTCGTGGCTTCCTTTACGTACCTCACTCTGTAAGTCACAAATCTAATCCACCCTCCTCTCTCTGTCAGCTTCGCATAGCAGGAAAACAAGCAGAACAAGAAAACAAAAACCCTAGAAATTTACACTATAGTTTCTTTCATGATATGAGTTTCTTAATTTATTTCATTTTGTTTTGTCTTTTTTTTTTTCCGTGTTTAAGCATTTCACTTCAAGACTGAGACTAGGTTTTCCGCTTTCTTCTTGCTATTTTGCCCGTTAGATTTGCCACTGTCTTCTCTCTCCAAATTCAGAATGCTTGTTTCTTGTTTTCTGTTAATTTCCATTCAATTTTTCCCCTCTAGATTTTATACTTAATTGTTAATTTGCTGCCTAAATATTGATTTACCATCAAGTTTTATCTGTCGCAGTGTGCATCTTATGCTTGATCTGATATGGGTTTAATTCCTCACATGTTGGTTAGCCCCACCTTGCTTCACTCATCGGGGATAGTGTTTGAATAGTAAGGTTTCTGGGTTTGCTCCCGTTTTCACACTGAGATAGTGAATCTTGAACTGGGCATGGTGGGTAAAGAGGATGCCTCCAGTAATTCTCGGGCTCCGTGCCAAGTTTCTGGCAACCATAGGATGTTTCTGCGCTCGGCATCGTGGTCCTCTTCCCGTGCTGCCTCTCAAAACCCGGATTCTGGAGAGAGAGAATGCGGGGATCCAAATGGTAATGTAGGAAACAATAACGGGCAAAACCGTCGGTTTCCTGCTCCATTAACCCCGCGATCACAGCAGAATTTCAAAGCTCGGTCATGTTTACCGCCCCTACAGCCATTGGCTATTGCTCGCCGGAGCTTGGATGAATGGCCCAAGGCTGGGTCAGATGATATTGGTGAGTGGCCAGGACCACCTACACCAAGTGGGAGAGGGAGTGGGGAGAGATTGAAGCTTGATTTGTCATCAATCGAGCGAAACCCGGATAAGAATGGCGGGCTTGTGAAGAGGGATAAGATCGCTTCCTTTGATAAGGAGTGCTCAAAAGTGGCTGACCACGTATATCTTGGTGGGGATGCAGTTGCAAAAGATAAGGATATACTAAAACATAATGGGATTACTCATGTTCTGAATTGTGTAGGTTTCGTTTGTCCTGAGTATTTCAAAGATGATTTTATGTACAGAACTTTGTGGTTGCAGGACAGTCCATCCGAGGATATTACTAGCATTTTATATGATGTTTTTGACTACTTTGAAGATGTCAGAGAACAGGGTGGAAGGGTTTTTGTTCATTGTTGCCAAGGGGTGTCTAGATCCACGTCCTTGGTGATTGCGTATCTTATGTGGAGAGAAGGACAGAGTTTTGATGATGCTTTTCAGTATGTCAAGGCAGCGAGGGGTATTGCGGATCCAAATATGGGTTTTGCTTGCCAATTGTTACAGTGCCAAAAGAGAGTTCATGCATTCCCTCTTAGCCCGAGTTCTTTATTGAGGATGTATAGAATGGCCCCACACTCTTCCTATGATCCTTTGCATCTTGTCCCAAAAATGTTAAATGATCCTTCCTCTTCTGCACTGGATTCTAGGGGTGCGTTTATTGTCCATATACCTTCTGCAATATATGTTTGGATTGGTAAGAACTGTGAGACCATCATGGAAAAGGATGCAAGAGGGGCTGTATGGCAGATCGTTCGGTATGAGAGAGCGCAAGGGCCAGTAAGGATGATAAAGGAAGGAGAGGAACCGGCTCATTTTTGGGATGCTTTTAAGCACCTTTTACCTTTGATGGAGAAAACGAGCGATGGTGTAGAGGCTCGGGAATTAAAAGTCAAGATTTGTACAGGTGACAGGACAGTGGACTCCTATAATGTTGATTTTGAGATATTCCAGAAAGCTATTAAGGGGGGTTTTGTGCCTCCACTTGCGTCATCGGAGAATGAACATGAAACGCACCTTCCTGCCAGAGAAAGCAGTTGGAGTGTATCAAGGCTTAAGTTTGCATCTGGCGACATGAAAGAGTTTGTGGCAGCTCCCAAACTGTACCTCTCAAGGGTCTACTCAGATTCTAGGATTATGGGACATCCATCTACAAATTTGGCGTCACCTTCATCATCACTCTCGTCATCGTCATCACCTTTATCATCATTC
Organism: Cyclocarya paliurus; assembly: GCA_029856935.1. Classification (NCBI taxonomy): domain Eukaryota; kingdom Viridiplantae; phylum Streptophyta; class Magnoliopsida; order Fagales; family Juglandaceae; genus Cyclocarya; species Cyclocarya paliurus. The sequence continues at coordinate 2,807,106 of JARVXP010000207.1, read as the reverse complement.
TCATCATCGTCGTTGTCATCTTCATCTTCTGCTTCTTCACCTCCTTATCTCTCTCCAAATTCCATCTGTTCAGATTCAGGCGCCAGTTCAAAGTATTTGTCAGAATCCTCTCTGGATTCGCCTTCTGTGGCTTCGTGTTCTCTTCCAGTATCTTCAACTTTGCCTAACTTTTCTAACTTGTCCCTCTTGTCATTCAAAACTTCTAATGGTCCAGAAACTGTTGGTGTCAACTTGAAGTCGCAACCACGTTCTAAATCAACTTCTTCTGTCCAATCTAAAGTATTTTCACCTTCCCTTGCTGAACGCAGGGGGAGCTTATCAAAGTCTCTAAAATTGCCATTGATGGCTGATAATATGAGGGTGGCATTTACCCCCTCAAGTTATATTGCTGATCAAGAGGACGGTGTTAGGATGAACAATAATACTTGCTCTCCATGTGAACTGGATAGGTTAGAAGATAAAGTTGACTTCAAGGATGCTGTTGATAGTGGGGTGGGAGATTTAACTAAATCCTGGAAAAAACATCCTCTGGGAAACGACCTGGGCTCTTCTGTTTCAAATGGAATGGAGGAAAGTGGGTCAGCACATTGTAACAGTATGCAACCTTTAGTATGCCGATGGCCCAGTTTAGAAAAGATTGCAACATTTGGTGCAACTGATATGAATTCTAAAGATGCTTTTGCTATTTTCTGTCCAGATTTAGGCAAAAATGAGAATAGAATATTATATTTTTGGGTAGGAAGGTCTTTTGACCATGATGGAAGTCAGATTCAATTAGACAGTGACATAGAGTTAGATGATAGAAAAGAGCTTGACTGGAAACAAATTGGTCGTGATGCTCTTAACCAAATGGGTCTTCCGAGAGACACCGCTATCAAGGTATTAAATCTTCGTTTACGGTGTTATATTTTATTTTCTCCTTCTGTTTTGTGTATAATTTTTATCATCTTCAAATGCCTAGAACTTTAAGGCTAGGTTTTTATTTGCTTGTAGCCTTGTATGGTTTAGTCTGTTTGTCATATGAAGTTCTGATGTATTGTGGGACAGCAACTGTGTTTTTTTTTTAAATAACGGCAACTGTATTTTCAGCCTTTATGATTTAGCTCAGGTGGTATTAGGCATGAAAAAATTGTTTTATTTGAAATGAAAAGATGTAGAATAACATGTTCTGAACTTTCAAGGAAACCTTGGTTTGAAGTGCCAGGATGTTTTTAAATGACATCTGAGAACTGTTGCTTCTAAATGGTGCCATATGTGAGTAAAGTTTTTTTGAGCAATTTATTTGTCACTGGTAAACTATCTATCGACCCCTATGGATTATTAATTGCTTGCCTTGTGGTAAAAGCTGTTGTGATTGATGCGTGGGAAAGATTTCGGGTCTGAGCCAATTGGGGCTCAATCCTTTATAAGCTTAAGCCTTGGAGAAGAAATATGTCACTCTAATTTAAATTGGCTACATAACACATTGACAGGCAATGGCATAAAGATTCATGCTGAAGTATTCTTGCAGTGTCTTATAGTTCCTCTAATCTGAATGCTGGATGTGGTTTATAAGCAGATTGTTAAAGAATATGAAGAGCCAATGGAGTTTCTTGCATTGTTGAGGTCGTTGTAGTCGCCTAGATTCTGCAATACCATGCCCTGGTTCGTTCTCTGTTTCTTAGGTTGGCTCAACTCCCTGCAACTTTCTCGTTCATCAAGATAAACATTCCTCGGTAAAAAATCATTGAGGTAATGACTATGTGTCAAGCATCGTCCATCTAAATGCATTTATTCTAGTTACCAAAGCACATGATGGTGTATCTATTCTTGTTGTAATAGGTGAAGTTGGTTTTCTTCAAGATTATTCTCCTTGGACTCTTACTAGCAACATGCTAAATGTGCAGAAGTAAGGTCTTGTTTAGATGTTGAAATGAGATGAAAAATTTGTAAATAGTTTATGAATAGTAGTGAAATGGTTTGAATTAATATGTTTTATGGGATTTTGAAAAAAGAGAGACAAAATTGAATAAAAATATTATAAAGTTATATTGTTAGAATATGATTTTTTAATATAATTTTTGTTTTGAGATTTGAAAAGATTGAATTGTTTTTTGTGTTTTGTTTGGAAGATTGGGAAAGTTATAATTATTAGACAATGATTAGATGAAAGAGTTGAAAATTTAAAATTGAAAAATGTTTGTGTTTGTGGTGTTTGGATGTTGAGATGAGATGAGACTATTTTGCAATCCAAATAGAGCCTAAGAGCATTAGCATTGGTCTATGCATATACATATGTAAAATCACCTCTTTTACATGTTTATTTTGCCATTCAAGCAAAACTTTCACATTGGCTTATGCATATTTGAGACCAAATAATAATAAAATATATTTCTTTTTTATTATTAATTTTTTTCTAAAATCAGTTTTTTTATATATATTTTGCAATTAGCATCTACTACATACATTTGACATTAATAATACAAATGTAATAATAAAAATATAATTTTTTTATATATTATATTAAAAATATAATAAAATGAAAAAAATATATATATATTATAATAATAAAATGAATGTGTAGGTGAATGATTGTTGTGTTGTTGAGTGAGGGAGAAGTGGAAAAGATTGTTAGAGAGAGTGGAAGGAGAGAAATAATAATTAAAATATGTTTTGTAGAGTGAATAGTTGCTATCTAAATTTGGATAAGAATTGTTCATAGCTAGCTATATATATGCATATGTATAAGCTAATGTAGATGATTTTAAGGTCATATTATGCAAATATGACTTTGCATATACATATGCATAGACCAATGTAGATGCTCTAAGATGCTTATTAATTTTCAGGAACAGTTAAACTCAGATATAGTTAAGAGAAGATACATTAGTTGTTCGATCATTCATTTTTTAATAAGTTATTCCAAAAGGACTTACAGTTTTTTCATTTAAATTTCTAGTAAACGGTACATACATACCTACATTCGTAGATTTATGTCATATATGAGAGTTAGGTGAAACACTCTGTAGTTTATGTTCCCTCACGGCGATGGCGACAGAAAACAGCTAATTTTCCTTTGAGATGTTGCTGCTTGGCCACTGGTCTTTTTGAAAACTGTACAACTGCCAATGGAATTTTCAAATAATTTGCACCTGCTTCATCGATCTTATCTTGGTATATCTAATGGTGAAATTTTCAGACTCTGCGTTTCAAATTGTTGCCCTTGTGGTGTGCACCGTGCTCACCAGCTGGCCTTTGAACGGTCATAATTTTGATGCATTGGGCTATTGTTCAGCTGGCCTGTTACCTCCTCTTTCTTATCGGGATATTTTCCTAATGTTGTTTGCAGGAAGGCTGCTTTTGAAGTTGGTGCGTGGCTCATCACCTGGGTTGTACAGTGTCGTAACACCCTCACTTTCGTGTAACATTCATTTTCTTGTATATTCACTCACACCATTAGAAACAATCTCAGAGGGCCTTGGCAGACAGAATAGATGCAGTTGATACCTTCTTTGCTGGAAATTCTTGGTTATTATTTCTTCCCTTGAATCGTCCTTCAATGGTCAGTTATCCTTAAATTCTATGCGCATTGTTGTGTGCGTGTTACAAGCCATATCACAATTTGTATTATAGGCGACTCAAAAATGCTAATATTTTGTTAATGTCATCCATCTTCCCCCTGATATTTCATTTGTACAAGAGTTGAATTCATGTATCTCTAGTTTGAAAGCCAATAGAATACGTGCTATTGCCGTGTTGGCATGGCACTAAAAAAGTGGGTTGGGATCCGAAGCAGTCAGTTTTATTCCAAGCACCTTTATCGGAGAAGTCGTATCCATATCCGCTAGCAATACAGGCAGAATTAACACAAGTTTACTTCCTATTTAGATTAGAGCACTGGCATCGGTTTTGGTAAAATGAAAGAATGTCTAAAAGTTGATGAATTTCACTTTAGAATGCCAGCATTGGATTCATCTTCCATGTGTTTGTGAAGCTATGAGCTACAATGGTCCTTCATTTATCTTCAAATTTGAAGAACGATGGTTCAACATTTATTTGATTATTTTATAATCGAAATGCATCGATTTTGCACGTAATTTCGTTTCTTCTATCTTTCTCTTTTCTGCTTTCTTCCTCACCCCCAAATCCCGAAAGCCCTTACTTTCTTCCTCTCCTCTCCTCTCCTCTCCCTTCTCGATTCCCAGCACAGTTCTTCCTCTCGGTTTCTACTCTCCGTTTCCTTTACGGTTTTTTGCCAAGCTATCCATTCCCTTTGCCGTGAGAGTGAGCATTTCATCTTCGTCCACTGGGGTTCAATTGCAGTACGAGGTGTTTCAGGCTTCAGAGGATCTCCATCATCTCCATAGGCACACCGTTACCACTCCCATTGGGTTGTTCGATTCTTCGATTCTCCGACTTTGTGAGTTTTTTCTCCTCGTCTTTATATATTAATCATATATGCATGTGTGAGAAATTTGATGTCGTTCATTTGTATGCTTATGTAATGAATTGCGGGATGACTCCATTCCGACACATTTGAGATTAAATATGATAACAGAGTACGGGCAATGAATGGCATCACTTGGACTGATTCATATAAGGAACACTAGAATAAATTTATAACTCATGTAGCAATTCTGGACAGAGAGAGAGTCCCACGAAATAGTGTTAAAAGTTTAAAACCCGCATGCACAATAACCAGGAGATGAAACAATAGAAAGTAAGCAAGTAAAATCTTGGATAAATCAAAGATTCGTGCAATACACATATTAGTTTTATGTTTAACCGCTTTTGATCTTGATCTGAGTCATCTCTGCGGCCTGCATCTTTTAGATGTGCCATTGCTTGATGGCTAGAGGGGGGAATCTCGTGATCCTGGAACATGAAAGCATGGTACCATTATCTATATTTTTACTTATACAACAAATATGTGTAATCTTGAAGTCCAGAACTTGGCTGAAAAAACGAGAAAAGAAAACAATCCACTTTCAGCATAGAGGAAAATAAGATGCAAATTCATCTTGGTTTCCTTACTTGGTTTAGGTTGTGTAGAGATCATGTTTTCTTCTTAGAATTTGCATTTTGAGATCATGGGCTATAACAATTGTGGTTCTTTTGTTGATTATCTGCAAAGTTCTCACTTATATGACTAATGAGACTTGTTTCTCAATTGAATTTTCATGCTTGCTTTGGTTGCCATGATTACGAAAGTTTGGCACTTTGCATCTTTTCATTATCCGTGGTTCTGCGAAACTAAGACCATAGTTCAATAAAATGTGTCATTTGTGATTCACAAGCTCTGCCATCAACATAGAGGAAGAGGACGATGACCCAATTTTTGTTTTGACTGATGATTGGAGGGAGTTATTTGTTTCATTTGTTATCTATGTTGGAAGCAACTGTTGCTCATGAATGAATGAAAATACTGTAAATTTGTATTAATTTACTGATTTATTACTCCAACATCAGTAACTAATATTTATATGTTCAGCGTCTTCTGTGATTGATACACTCGAAAGTAGAATCCAATTTGGTGTGATGAGACAATTCGACTACTGCAATCTACTCATTTTTGAAGTAGGCAACTTGAAGGAGCTTTTATTTTAATTTCTATACAATATTACAACATTTTCTCCAAATTTTTGTGTCTCACAATTTGCAAATATTTACTTGTTCTTTTCTTGCAATGACTATGGTTATTTTAATTAATATATTGCTAGTGTAATTGTAAAATATGAAAAAAAAAATTAAAAATATTATTATCAAAAAAAAATATTATATTATTATTTTACTGAATCTAATGGCTAATCCAATGTGAGATTATAGATAAAGAGGTTTTATATTTATGAAAAACATATATTTTTTATCAAATTTTGAAGATGAATTTGATGAATCTAATGCTAGTGCTCTTAGGGAGCTGCTAAGTCCACATATGAAAAAGAAAAATACTTTCTATCTAAATATCATTCTGCTTTTTCTTTTACAGACAAAAAGAAAAAGCATATTGCCACACCATATCTGACTTACATGGAACACAACATCTTAAGTAGAAATCTCACAGATAATTTTTTTGTTTTTTGTTTTTTTAATTTCTGGATGAATAACACGTACATGCAGTTGTTGCACTTGGAACACGAAAAGACGAATAAGATGCAACGCTGCGCGCCTTCATTTGGTCCTTTTATAATCCCTCGTTTTTAATTTACTCCCTGGTTCTAAATTGTCCGGGCAGGAAAGGAAGATATCAGTCAGAACAGTCTTGGATTGCAGAGAAGCCTTGAGCAATTTCACACCCTAGCAACAAACCAGATAAAGGAACAAACCATTGGTCATATGTAATTATAATTTATAATAACGGCTCTACCATTATCCATTATTTTCCTTTTTATTTTTCTCTCTTCGATGAAAAAGAATTATATCCTTCCCATTCACATATGAATCAATCAGCTAGCGAGTAACTGCATACCAGAAAAAGAAACTACAAAGTCATCACAGAACTAGACTCATTAGACATTCACAAATGGACTGTATTGTGGCGAGAGGCAAATAAAGAAGCAATTGATAGCTGTAATGCACAGAAAGGAAGGGATCGATGAATAGAATACCTCAACCATACCCAACTCGACAACCTTCTCCTCAACAGCTCCAACTTCCCCGACATTAGACTCTTTAAGCAGAGTTATACCAGAGATGGTGGTCATGGGCTTCACCTCCAGATCATCCATCACCATGTATTTGACCATCCCTTCTACATAACCGCCCTTATAAGTAGTAGGCGCGCACTGTCCACCACCTTTGATCGGATTAGCATCCTCGATTCTATAGGCCGTGCAATTGTTGCCATGTACAGACTGACTGCCGCTCAGTTTCCTGTATGTAAATGACGCATCGTTTGGCAAGAGGAGAGAAACGTTAGCACCAGGAACGGCTACTTTGGGGTTTAAGAGGAAGTCTTTGCTTTTGTCATTGAGAAAGCAAGGAGCACTCAGATTTGTAACGCTGTTGTGGAGGCTTGGCAAACAGCCTACCATTCCTTCCTCTTTTAGCAGCTCAGCAACAGTTCCCACCGGCAGAGTCAAAATGCTAAAGAGGAAATCAACGCATTTCTTGTCTGCTTCAGCAAAAATCAGACGTTGATTCTTTCTGTTTATTAACAACTTCAGGCTTACTTTGGTTGTTGCCATTAATTTTAGGTAATTTCTGTGAATGATGATGAATCTGGGAATGGATTCAGTATGGCAAAGGGACCTCCTCCTTCGGATTGGCTGGTTTCCCATTTATAGTCTCTCTCTCTCTGTCATGTTTTTAATTTTAACCCCCTTTCTGCATTGGCACAGTTGCGATTCATGAAACTTTTGGCGCCGTGATTTTTTATTTTCCAGAAGGAAAATGGTAGCTCTGCCCGTTCATATATTTTTTTTTGGGTTTTGCTACACAACCTTCCACTATTCATCCACACTCCATACTCCACATTTTTTAATAATTTTTTAAAATTTTTTTTGAGTTTATTTTTTTTAAATTATTTTATGGGTTTTACTATACAACCTCTCAACACTCCACACTCCACTATTTTTTAAATTTTTATTATTTTTTAATAATTTTTTAAAATTTTTTTTGAGTTTATTTTTTTAAAATTATTTAAAATTATTTATTCATTATTTATATAATAAATATTTAATAAAAGAAAAAAATTAAAAAAAATATAGAGTGTGGAGTGTTGGGAGGTTGAGAAGATTTATTAGTAGTAACAATACACTTTCCAGAATGGGACTGTTGATTTTTCTAAATTGGGGTGATTTAGATTCACAAACTACCTCAACTCATCTCATTTTCATCATTACATCTTTTTTAAATTTTCACACAAAATATAATAATTTTTTTCTCAAATCTCAAAACAATTTTATCAAATTTCTACACAAAATATAATAAACAATTTAATTTTTTTAAATCTCAAAACCACTTTCCCAAATTCTCACACAAAATATAATAAACAATTTAACTTTTTCAAATCCCAAAACTACTTTCTCAAATCCTCACATAAAATATAATAAACAATTTAACTTTTTCAAGTCTTAAAACAATAATAATATTAAAAAATATTTTTCTAAAAATATTTTTTTTTCTATTAACAAATCATCTCAACTTATCTTTAAAACCAAACGTCTCCAAGCTTGTCGCTATTTCTTTCATTATTTTAATGAAAAAAATATATTGAACAATATTTTCTCGGGATGGAGAGAAATTTAAAAGATGAGAAATGTTCATCTTCATAATGCACGTCAATATGCAATTTGTGATTTTTATCTTATTTAAATATATATATTTATATATCAATAGATTTTTTCAAGAATTAGAGGTATTAGTCTCTTGGTCAACTTGGAGACTGATTGTATCGATTTCTTTCAGTCCTGCTGGCAGATAATTTTATCCATCCAACGTATTAAAAATAGGGTAATGCTACATTGCCCCCAAATTACCCCCGATATATTTTAGATTTTTCTTTGGCTTATATGTAGTATTTTTTTAAAAAAAAATATGCGCACAAATTCATTAGTGATAACTTTTTTAATATTTAAAAAAAAAAATCTAAAATGCACTCGTGGCAACTTGGGAGACAAATTGGGAAGGACAACTTTTTAAAAAAAATGCTTGAAAAGAAAAGCTAAAATAAAAAAAAAAATGCAAATGCACTATCGGTGGAAAGGATCGGTAGCCTTTCTCGGTGAACGTTACAGCGTACTTATATGAATATCTAATGACAACTTTTTATTAGTGATAACTTTTTTTAATATTTAAAAAATTTAAAATATGCTACTAACAACTCGAGGGGCAACTTGGGGCAACTAAAAAAGTATTTTCACTGGGTGACGCGTATTAGCAGGAGGACAACAAAAGTCATGACAAAGAAAAGCGCTAGGAAAGCACTAAAGAAAAGAAAAATCTTAACCAAGAAGATCGTGGTGGAGAAAATCTTAACCAAGAAGAAAAGAAAAAGATGTAGGTCGAGAAAATAGTCAGGAATAAAAAAGCAAAAAGCAAAAGCAAAATGGAAAAAAGAAAAGCTTGAGATCACGTTAAAAATGAGAGAGTAAAATACTACCTAATAAATTACTAGGCTGCTTTCATCTTACTTTTATTAAAGTTAAATACGGTGGTTTAAAAAATATGTAATATTGTTGTAAATTTTTAACAAAAATTTCAATTAGGTACTTTTATAAAAATTAGATTTTTAGTTTCTAATTGTCTAAAGGTCTGTTTGGAGTTCCGTTAAGAATTTTAAAAAATATTTAAATAGTCTTATAAATTCTTTAATATAGATTATTTGGATATAACATATTAAAATACTTTTTAATCTCAAATAAGTTAAAAAATATGTTTGAGAAAAAAACATTGTTTTAATACTTTTACTCAAACTCGTTTTTCCAAATAATACGAAATATAATTTGAATTTTAAAAAGATTATCAATAGATAAAAATACTCGTACAACTTTTATATCATTATAACTTTCAAACTCTCAAATGTATAGTTTAATCTTAAAGAAAACCAAACAACCTTCATTTTGACATCAAAAATAATTTTTTTAAAATTTGTTTTCAAACAAATATAACATATTTAAAAGTGTTTTAAGCATACGATTATCGAATAGTAAATAACTTTTTTATACTAAAACTTATTACTTAAGTTATAAGTACTAAAATTATAAATTATATTTCCTACAACAATCCCAAACAGGGCCCTTAACAATTTCAAACATGACTAATGGCCTATTAGGAATTGCGTTGAGAGTCTTAAAAAATGCGTAAATAGCCTTAAAAGCTTTTTAGAGCTGGATTGGTTATACAAAACCAAACTATCTCATCTCATATAATCATTATAATTTTTACAAGTTCTCACACAAAATATAATAAACAATTCAACTTTTTCAAATCTCAAAACAAAAATAATATTAGAATAATATTTTATTCAAATTTTAACAAAACATCTCATCTGAACTTTGTAACCAAACAATGCATTAATGTAAAAATTAGATTGTTTAGGTGTTATATATTAAAATATCTTTTAGTGCATGTTTGGGATTGCCGTATAAAATATAGCTTATAGCTTTAGGGTTTATAATTTATGCCTTAAATAATAAATTCTACTACTAAAAAGTTATTTAGTGTGTTGATAACCATATGTTTAAAACACTTTCAATCATGTTACATTTGTTTGTAAACAAATTAAAAAAGTTCTGTGATAGAAATGAAGATTATTTGATTTTTTAAAAATTATGACTATATCTTTTAAAGTTTGAAAATTGTAATTATTTGAAAATTATATGGGTGTTTTCGTCTATTGATAGTCTTTTTAAAATTCAAATTATGTGCCGTATTATCCGAAAAGCATATTTGAGGAAAAATATCAAACATAGTTTTTTGACTTATTTGGATTAAAAAGTTTTGAATATGTAACACCCAAATAACCGAATTTTCTTATTAAAGAGTTTTTAACAATATTTAAGCATTTTTTAAAACTCCTAACGCAAACCCAAACATGCCCTTAATCTCAAATAAACTAAAAAGTATGTTTGAGGAAAAATATTTTTCTTCAAACATACTTTTCTAGATAATTCAAAACGTAATTCAAATTTAAAAAGTATTATCAATGGGCAAAAATACCCATACAACTTTAAGATAATCACAACGTTCAAACTCTCAAGAATATGGTCATAACCTTTAAAAAATCAAATAATCTTTAATTCTACCTCAAAAAGTATTTTTCTAATTTGTTTCCAAACAAATGTAATATGCTTGAAAGTGTTTAAAATATATAGTGCATGTTTAAGATTGTGGTGGGAAATATAACTTATAGTTTTAGAACTTATAACTTATAACTTAAATAATAAGTTTTATAGTTCAAAAGTTGTTTACTGTATGATAAATATATATTTAAAGCACTTTTAAAGTTATTTACATTATTTTAAAAAAAATATATAGTTATATGCAGGAGCTTTTCTATAAAAGCTTCAATTTGGTTTTTTTTAAAAAGTATACTTTAAACTTTTTTAGGTGATTAAAGTACTTTTTATAAATTTATCAAATATATTATTTTTTCTTTAAAAGGGCTTTAAAAGCACTTTTTAAGTTTTCAAACTCAATCCCAAACAGACTCATAGTCACCAAAAAGTAAATAAATTTTTAATAATAGTTATTATTATTTAAGTTGTAAGTAATAAATCATAGAACTATATATTATATTTTTTATCATAATTTCAAACATCTATAAAACTATTTTAAATAAAAAAATTATATGGTTGGTAAATGTGTGAAATAGAAAAGGACGTACTCGAAAAAAGTAGTAAAAAACGTAAAAGAAACGAAAAGCAATGAGGACGAAGAAAAAGTATATAGTTAAGAAGATAAGAAAATAAAAGAAAAAGAAAAAGCGAAAAACATTTAAAGAAAAAAAAAAAAAAAAAGGCAAAAGTGAGAGAAAGAACACCGCAAGAAGAAAGAAGAAAATCAAAAGAACCCGTTGCTAAAAGGGCGCCCATGCATTTGCATACCGAATCCGTCGGAAAGATTTTGGGTTATTCAGATAGCTAAAACATGGAAGCCGCCGCCAAGGTAAACCTGAAACTTCTGATAGACAAGAACAGCAAACGCGTTCTCTTCGCCGAAGCATGCAAGGAATTCGTTGATTTTCTGTTCAACATATTAACTCTGCCCTTCGGCAATGTCGTTAGGCTCCTAAAAGGGGAAGGAATGGCAGGCTGTTTGCCAAGCCTCTACAACAGCATCGAGAATCTGAGCAGTAACTACATTCAGCCAGACCAACACAAAGCCTTTCTGCTAAAGCCTAAAGTAGCCATTCCTAGCCCCAAAGTTCCTCTCCTCTTGCCGGGCGTCGTGGCATTTACAAATAGAGAGACTTATAATTACTGCTACGGGCCTTGCTACGGGCCTTGCAAAGGTTATACTCGCGCCACGGAATATGTGTTTGACGAGGCCGGAAGTTGTGAATGGTGTTTGGCTGATCGCTCGATTACATATTCAAGTGAGGTGGGTTACGTGAAAGGGACGGTTGCATACATGGTGATGGATGATTTGGAGGTGAAGCCCAAGTTCACCACCTCTTTTTTCTCTCTTCTTAATGATTCAAATGCCATGGACGTTGGGGCTATTGAGGAGAAAGTAGTTGAGTTTGGCATGGATGAGGTATTATGGCAGACTGGCGGGCACCACTCATCTATCCATCCTAGCTTGCTTAATTTTTTTTTATTTTCTAATATTTTTATTTTAAATATTTTTATTTATAATCTAATTTATTATTTCTTACATTTTCATGGTTTGTTTGTAGGCTATGAAATTGCTCGTGGCTTCTTTGCAATCCAAGACTGTTCTGACTGATGTTTTCATGTCGAGGCCATCTGAAATTGGAGAGTCAATTGAAAATAATGAGCCCGACGACATTGGATTGGACATTCCAATGTCCAAAATTTAAATTTAAAGAGCAAGACGAAGGCAGTGTTCCATCTTTATTTATGCTGATCTCTTAATTCTAGCTGCAACAGACTGTTTGTGATTGTTCATCCAAATATATTCTCTCTTTTCTTTGTATATTCCACGTCACTGAGGTGATATCAATTCTGGTTTGGCAAAAGAGAAAGGGGACTATTTTTACCGTCGAAAACAACCAGGAAATTATATGTGCATTGCTGAACTATCTCCGGGAGTTATCTCGGCCTTTTTTACGAGTGTGTTGCAAAATGGAATCTAATTTCTTTGTTTTTTTCCTCTTCAAGTTTTTCTCGATTACCACAAAGAGTTTTGCTATATAACCTCCACCACACTCCACACTCTATATTTTTTAAAATTTTTATTTTTTTAAATTTTTTTTTAAATTTTTTTTTAAATTTATTCTTTTTAAACTATTTCAAATTTTTTACTCATTATTCATATAATATATATTTGATAAAATAAAAAAATAAAAAAAAATTTTAAAAAAAATGTGGTATATGAAAGTTATGTAAATAGTAAGAAGTTGTGGAGATTTTTTCTATCACAAAACCTGTTACCTAATAATCAAACTTCTGAATTTATCGTAGCTTTACGTTATACGTCATATTTATTTTATAATAAAATAAATATTTATTATTTTTTTATCAGTGTAAAAAATATTTTATAATAAAATAAATATTTTTTATAATATATTTATTATACGTCATATTTATTATTTGTTGTAGACATTAATTTCTAAGTTTTTATTTATTTATTTATAAAATTTATTTATAGACAAAACATTTCTTAAAAAGATCACATCCCATGTGAAGCGAATGGCCCAAAGTTTTTCTCTCTTTATGCAAGGATAATTATAAGATTTTTGAAATGATCAGTATTCATGTTTATTTCTACTTATCATTGTAACAACAGATAATGTATTAAAATGCAGTATTTACATAAGAATTCTAGTCATATATATGATAATTTGTGAAATACCATATCATCTATATTTTAAGAATTCCGAGTAATTTTCTTGTGGCAAATTATTAGCTTAACTTTCACAAATAAATAATAATAATAATTGGGGTGTAAATTTAATCATAAAAGATGCAGTACTTACACGGAGATGTCATTATTTATGGCGTATGTAATACATTACTCCCTTCTCTAATAGAAATACGACCATCAGAATGATAAAATACCACGAAATGTTAAAAAATAAGCGAAAAAAAAAACATCTGTTAATGTCTAAATTTGTATAACAAACCGAAATGGAAGAAAAAGTCATCCCCTACCCATGAGATAATTCAGGATTTGATACAGTGCTCGCTGCATTCATCCATAACATAAATGATAAATAAGCGAATAAAAGTAAATGAAGAGAAACATAGAGATTTACGTGGTTCGACATAATACTTAAGTCCACAAGTTGTTTGGGGTGAAATCTACTATGATGAGTGGTTTTACAATCTCTCATGACTACACATATCTCACAATACAATGAAAAAATTTAGAAAATATCTTTTAGAATCGCTATGTGCGGTGGAGTATGGTGTATGGAGCTTCTATCCAGCCCTTTTGTGTAGAGAGTTTCCTCATATATATATATATATATATATATATATATATATATATATATAGGTATATTTCCTGTGAGTGATTGTCTTGTAAAACTTTTTCCTTTTAAAAGTTTGAGTTTACTTCATTTTAAGAGTCCTATATCTTATTAGTTTTATCTCTTAATTTGATTTTTGATCTTATCTTGAGACTAAATTATAGACTACTGATTTGACTCTGCAACATCAATCAAGTAAGTTGCAACCTGATACTCTCATCAAAGATGTATAGAGATGTTTTATCCTAATCCTTTATGAAAGAATAATATAAAGACAATGAAGTAAAATTTGTTTTTTACTTTTGTGACGTGAAAGATTGAAAACTCACCTGTTGTAATTAAAGGCAAATTAGGCAATGATAATTAATTTAGGTTCCATTTTATTTAAAACCAACAATTAAATATTAGAAAGTAGCTCACTTTTCATCCCTTCTAGACCATTCCTTATTTAAAAAAAAAAAAAAAAAATCTAAAAGTTAGTAGACAACGTCATTTTATTATAGTGAACTTATATATTGACGTATTAAGACATATTAGTGATATGAAAAGTATAGAGACTTGCCATATTAATTAGTATTATTTAAAATTTTCTAAGTATAATAACTTTAAAATAAACACTGCATTACACACCAAACTTGTATATAATATAATTCATACATTATATAGTATTTTAAACTATTTTTCAACGAAAAGTAAAGTACTATTAGGTCTTGTTTGGATGTTGAGCTGAGTTGAGATGAGTTGAATTATTTATGAATAATAATAAGTTGAGATTGTGGAGTAAATTTTGTGAGGCCTACCTAAGATAAATTTAGATGTATTTGGATGCTAATATAAATTTATATATATTAATGTGAAGTTGAAAAAGATCGTACGTCTTGCATATAAAGATGTGTTGAGTTGAAAGAGGTTGTAGGTTTTCACGTATAAAGAGATTTTGAATTTAGATTAATTTAATGATTTGAAAGTTGAGTATTTAGATATTATATTTAATTTAAAATTAAACTGAACTGGGATGATTTCAAAGGATGCCTTAGGTTATGCTTGGGGGTGAGATGAGAATTTTGTGTTTTATTTTAAAGTTTAAAATATTATTTTTTAATTTTGAGATTTGAAAAAGTTGAATTGGAATTTGAAAAAGTTATATTGGAATTTGAAAAAGTTGAATTATTTATTATATTTTGTATGGAGATTTGAAAAAGTGTAGATATGAGATGAGATGAAGATGAGAATTTTAAGTAAAACACTTTTTCCAAACATATCCTTAATGTCTACCGTGTTAGATAATTTTTTTTTATGTCTACTCATGAAGCCCAAGGGCCAAACAAATAACTATCGTCGAAGCTCAGCCCATTAAATTCTCGATCCAAAATGAAATAAGGTTATATCGGTAATTCAGTTCCGTATATATAGCAGCGTTCATCTTCTCCGTTTGGAAACCCTACTCCACGAGTCCACGGCCGCTGCAGCTATCCTTGTCTCTCCCAGGTCCACAACCTCTCTCTCGCCCCCCCAGTAAAAACCCATTTTTCTGTATTCTTTATTCCCTTTTTATGTGCACGCAGAAGTATTCAATATCAATTTCTCCGAACAGTTGTTTTGTTCTGTTCAAAGCTTTTTCAACGAGCTTTGCTTTGTCATCTAGATTGGAAATTTTTAATGATTATTAATGTGGATTAACACTTTTTCATGCTTTTCTTTGGTTTTGTTAGGTAAGTAAGTTCTTTGGCTCCAGCGTCCAATGGCTCCGGCTAAAGGTACATTTCTTCTTCCGAGTTTTTTTTTTTTCGTTTTAATTTTTTTTTTCATTTGAAGTGTCAATTATTCGTTGCTGGGCTTTCAATGCAGATAATATTTATGTTGTGGGTTTCTTTTTTGGTCGTGATTAGAAATTTATGTTTGTGTTATTGAGTTTTATGCCTCTTATGTGTTTGGATTAACTATGAATATGTTAAGTACTCGATTTTATGGGCTAACAAAATGCATAAAGCGCTCATGCCCATATAGTATTTATGAATGTGTGGCATAATTTTTTTTATTAGAGAATATGCATGCCCTCATCATTCGTCCTGGTTCCAAGCCAAAAGAACAGCGCAATGCCTGCAAGTCACTAAATTAATAATTTTGCCGTAAAATTGTGATGGTGCAGTGACGCATCATAATTTTCCATTTTATTATTTTTTTTTTGGGGGGGGGGTGGTTCTTGTTGCATTTAACAATTCGGCTCAGATCCTCAGATCTGTCATGCATGCTAACTCCCTTTATTTAATTTATTTTGAGAGTGAGTAAGCTGAAAATCTGATGTCAGTTTGATGTTCTAGTGGTTTTGATTGAATTTGTTGCAGTATTTCTGTATATTTGATTGGTTTAGCCTAATTGATGGCCTCCCTCCTTCCATGTTGCCCAACTTTAAGGCAAAATCATGGTGCTTTTGCTCACCCTTCTTTCCTTGCTGCTCACAAGGTACAAACATCAAGCTTATATTGATGTGGAATATATTTATGATGCTGTACTTGATGGTGTTAATCTCGAGAGTGTGACAAGTATATACTCTGGGCGGGTGTAGTTAGATTATTAATGCGGTAACTAAGGTCGGAGTCATAGGCAATCACGATTGAATGCCATATTTACTTTCACCTGCACCATTTTCTTAAGAAAATGTGCATGATATTTATTTTTTTACTTCTTCTACTGTAATTAGGTTTAATGCTTTATCTATTTGCAGCAGATGTTGCAAAAAAGGCTGATCCAAAGGCTCAAGCCTTGAAGGCTGCCAAGGCTGTGAAATCAGGCCCTGTTTTTAAGAAGAAAGCTAAGAAGATCAGGACATCAGTCACATTTCATCGACCAAAGACATTGAAGAAGGATAGGAACCCCAAATATCCCCGCATCAGTGCTCCACCGAGAAATAAGTTGGACCATTATCAGATTCTCAAGTATCCTTTGACTACGGAGTCTGCGATGAAGAAGATTGAGGACAATAACACCCTGGTTTTCATTGTTGACATTCGTGCCGACAAGAAGAAGATCAAAGCTGCCGTGAAGAAGATGTATGACATTAAGGCCAAGAAAGTTAACACTTTGATCAGGTAAATTTCATTGATTCACACCTACGAGCCACAAAAATGTTTAGGTGGTGTACTTCTAAACATCCAAGGCATCAGTATTTGCCGGTTTGATTTTGGTGTGGGTAAAATGAGGGATCAATTGGAGCGGGGCTGTGCAACTCATATTTTGTCTCAGATTGAAAGACCCAGGATAACATACTCCATTATAGTTCTAATTCATTGTCTGCCCTTCTCCAATACACTACGCACTTACGCCCTTAAGATTGGAAAAATTGGACACCTATTTCCTATTCATGCACTGAACCTTTAACTTATGTGATGCAGGCCCGATGGAACCAAGAAGGCTTATGTTAGGTTGACACCAGACTATGATGCCTTGGATGTGGCAAACAAAATCGGTATAATCTAAGCTACAATTTTGTATCCCCTTGCCCCAAGCAAAGTGATCCCATTCTTGCTATGACAGTTTTGTTGGTACAACGAGGCACGGTGTTAGGACCCAATATCAGTTGGTTATTTAAATTTGTATCTGGAACAATGTTTTCTATACAGCTTGTGTTTGGAGGCCGATTAAGATTACTTGTGGTTCTATCTGCCTGATTATACTTCCTCTATGTTTTATCTTTTGCAATGCAATTTCTTTTTATTTATTTAGTGGCCCCATTTCACCTCGGGATGGATGGTGAAATCGGTCAGAATGCAGTATTGGAGGTGATATATGAGATCACCTCATACGCTTCTACATTCAAAGAATCAAGGGAGCTGCGGTGTCGCTTTGCCTCGGTGAATGAAGAGACGCTCGCGCTGCTGATGTTTTATAGAGTTTGAGGTTGCCTGCGAGGGCTTGCTTGATAATCAATTCAATTAATCTGCAAGTTTTGTTAAGGTAGCAGATGGTTTTGCTTATATTTAGGGCACCCGATTTGGATTGGAATGAGACGAAACAAAACAAAGGCAACTTATCACGGACCTTTCTTTCTTTCGTTCGGGGTGGCCAAAGTCAAAACATTTTCTTCGAAACAAACAATTGTAAAATAACTATGTTCTATATGGCAAATAACATATGATAATTATAGCAAAAATGCTTTCCTGCACATATATTATATGGTTTTGTTTGGATACAGAAAGACTCTCAATTCATAATATCATCTTATCATTATAATTTTTTTAAATTTTTATACAAAATATAATAAATAATATAATTTTTTCAAATTTTAAAACAATAATAATATTAAAAAATATTATTTTAATAATATTTTATTCAACTTATCTAAAATTATCTCATCTCACTATCTAATAGAGCCTTTCTTCAATGTAATTTCATTAGGAAGAACAAAATACACCTCGTCAACATACTGTTCCTTTATGCGTTTAAGTTGAACAATAGTCTTTATCAAAGTGAAAGGGAGAGCCATAGAAGAAACGAAAAGAAAGGAAATAGTTACTGACTGGTATTGGCTCAAATGCAGTGACGCTTGACTTTAAAAGCGGGTGTCCCTAATCTTGAATAGGAAAATCAAATGGCCACCTCAAACCTGGAAATTTTGGAAGGAATCAATAACCGTATGCAATCTGTCTTTCATCTTCTCCCACCTCCTCTCATTACTTATCCCCCGTGGTTAAAGCGTAGAACTTACCTGTCATTAACAAAGTGATTCTCAATGAAAAGCAGAGTTTCGTACCAGAAGGACACTGAATACTGTAGTGTACCTAAAGAGGGTAATATAACAAGCTGTTCCAGAATGCATTACTCATGCCATGCACCTGACGTATACAAATATCGGAAATGCACTATGCCATTGCCTAATACCTATGGAGATTGTGCTGAGAGCCTGGCGGGTGTAGTTTGGAGCCTCAGCAATAAACTCAAATGTACAGTATGCTTTCCCATCAACATCATGCTGTTTCATACAAAGGATAATCAATAAATAAATAATTTTAGAAGGAACATTTCTGTAAGTGATCTACTCTTATGCATGAATGTAAGTGTCAGGAAAAACGTTTCTACGGGAAGTATGGGCCCAGAAATGACAGAATTTCACCTCCAACGACTAGCAGTAAAAGCTGCTGATTCATGCTAAAATGGTCTGCTCTTACATAAAATAAACAAAGTATGGTCATCTCTCAAAGATATATACCTCTTTGAATACTGTGGCAAACGGTAAAACCATACTTAAAAGCAGTCAAGGTTTGAGAGGATACGAGACCAAGATAACCAACTTTTGTATAAGAAGGAATATTATCTCCATTGCAGTGTCTTAGTCACGAGCAAAAGCATATAAAGCGTAATTTAAATTGTACCCTGATTAACCAAACTTATGGAGGGAGTCAAACCTCTGCTGCCTCAATTATCTTTGTTTTTTGGGAAGGCGGGGGGCCAAGACCCTTTTTTTATCGAAGTTTCTGCAAGCTGTGATCATTGTATATATAGTGAGTAATAGAAACTATCAAAATGGGTAAAGAACTAAGAAGCCAAAAGAATAAAAAGGGTAAAGATGTTGATTGCATGGGATTATAAGGCTAACCCCTAGTGGTGGCCCAAAGACTCGAATGTCCTGTTTGCTTGTTGGGATCACATTCACGCTGAACACTTTCTAATGGCTCAATGACATCTTTAAAAACCTTGTCTTGACCGGCAATCACTGCAAATCGAACCTGCAGATAAAACTGGGCAAAACACATGACCTGCCACCCAAATGGATAAACAAACTCGTATCCATCTTTCTTATCATTGACTGACAGAAATCCCTTCTTAGTTTCTGCAGCCATCATCATTACTCGAGGAAACCAATGCACTGCACAAATAGCAGGCGTTGCTTTCCAAGACGAGCACTACAGCAGTGGAAAGGTCAACGACATGGAAAGGGTGGTGCTACGGGTAGTGCACCGATGTGCATTTCTATGTTTTTATTTTTTATTTTTTCACTTCATCGGTCTCCCAGCATTTTCCATATGAAAATCCATCTCATTGAAAGCCAAGCTTTACAGAGAACCCAAGGGGCCACTCCAGTCTCCCCGTATAGCTAGCACCTACCGTCTCCCGGGTCTATCTGCCAGATTAAAAAGTAAAAGTACAAAAAAATAGAGAAGAAAGATATATATCGTCAGGGTCTACCACAGGTCCAATGTAGTGATTACACTGAGAGTAGAAAAATGTGGTGAACAACATATAGATTAATGTTCCTTCCATATAATACTGGTGTAGGGATGTCTTCCATAGGTAAATGTATTATCATGTGTGAACAGATCCAACTCGAAACAAGACAGGCAATTTCCGTCTGGCTAAGCACATCTCGAGGACCTCGGTATAATTGACCCATGCACTGGCCTAGGTACGAGGTAATTATTATATCAAAGATACTTTTGAATTATATTTTTGATGCAGAAGTACTTCGAGTCCCAGCTAAACAACAGCGGAAGTTTGAGTCTCTTGGCATTAAATTAAACAAAAATAAAGTACATGATTATAAAGTGCCAGGACTGATTACACGCACTGCATGCCCTCGTGCACTTTCAAAAAGAAAGACAGCCACTGCTGCATACTTAATTTAATTAGCAGACTAATAATAGTAATAATAATGCAGATTTAAAAGCAAAGTTAACCTTGAGAAAGATAGCCTGTTGAGGATGTTTCTGCTTGCTCGGGCCTGACCAGGAATGAAGGTTGAAATGCCGCCTCTTCGACGCCATGGCAACTTACTATATATGCTTCTGGAACGGAGCCATATATAATATAAGCAAGCATACGCCATACATGCATAAACACCGGAAGAGAAAAGGAAGAAATAGATTAAATCAATTATAATTCTACTCATCATCCTCACACCACACACTATACACTACATTTAATTTTTTAATTTTTTTCTCAAATTAAACGCATGATGTATGGATAACGAGTAGAATAACTCACTTAGTTTAAGAACAATAAAACAAAATAAAAATAAATAAATAAGTGATGTATGGTGTGTAGGGATGATGGATTGCAAAATTCTTAAATCAAATGGGATTGTTGGAGCAGAGAGGGAGAAAGAGAAAAGAGGTTTGGATACTGAGTTGGCATGAAAATTAAATAAAATATTATTATAATATTATTATTATTATTTTGAGATTCAAAAAAGTTAAATTGTT